>JASXTE010000013.1:5493333-8240000 GCA_030280995.1 Hemileia vastatrix | reverse complement strand
AATAAAAACACTAACTACTTCACACAAAAAAAAGAGACTGAGAAAAAAATTTCCTTAAAAACAAACAAGCCAAATTTCAAAGAAACTAATAAGTTAATAAATGGCTAAGAGTATAAGGGATGAATAATATTGAAAAAAGAATGTAAAAAAGTAAAAAACCATGAAAAGTAAAAGTGATAATTTTAGAAAGAAAAAATAAAATAATAAATAATATTAAAATTCTCTTTCAAATTTGTCTTATGATTTCAAGCCTCTCCTCCCCCAGTTGTAATTTTTTAAATCCTCAATTAGTTTGAGATGAATTGCAGTATCCTGTAATGTACTATATATTGCTTGATATCTTGATTTTTTGAAAAAGATATCTGGATCATGATTTGCTAGAACAATTTGAGCCAAATTTACAGTTCTTTCTTTGTTGCTTAATTGACACCAGTTGTCATTATAATTCTACTGTACAATCATGTTGTGAAGAATGATTGCACAGGTCATAAAATTGTGAATATTTTCTATGTGCCACAAGCGGCATGGCTGTGCAATTATACCCCACCATGCTTTGAGAGCACCAAAAGCACGTTCAATATCCTTTCTGCAAGAAGTCTGGAGGGTCTGATAATGCCTACCAGCATCATATTGAGGATGGTGAAGTGGCTTAACAAACATAGGCCAATTTGGATGAGTCCCATCAACAAGATTTCAGCCAGGCTACTAGACTTACCCAGTAAATAATTAATTATTTACTAGTGTAGAGATATGCCTTTACCTCACAATTTATTAGTTATACTTACTTTATAAATTAATTATAATATTTTAACTAATTAATAAGTAAAAGTAAGTAAATATATAATTAATATGTTCCCTCAATTTTTCTTCCTTGACAGTGTCTTCATGAAAGCTGAAAGGTAGACTAAAATATAAAAATTCTAATTATTAAAATCAAATGATTTTATTTTAAATTGAAATATACAGAAAAACTGAGTAAATAAAATAATTTTAATTAAATTTGACATATACAGATAAAATCTGTATATGACAACATTCTTTATAGAACAAACTATAGTATTGGAAATCTCTATTTTGAGGGATTGTTCTCTCTGAGATACTCTTGTATGTAGACTTTTGGTTCCATATTTTCACTCTTTTTTGCCTTTATAAGGCCTCTAAAACTGTCGGTCAGTCGTCTAGAAGAAGGTAAGGAAAAGAGGAGGAAAGGAGGAAAAAAGGAGGAGGACAAGGGAAAAGATAAAAGAAATAAACTATAATAGAATATTTAATTTATTTAAAAGGAAAACAACGGCGAGTAACTTGAGAGATGACAAAAACTTAGCATTTATTAATAATAATATTATTTAAGGTAAGGGTTCTGCGCGGCAAACACTTTTAATTACTATCAGACTTAAAGCAACCTTTAAATTGTTATATAGAATTTTAATTAAAATTGCATTACTAATAAAAAAATATAAACGTAAAAAAATTGTATTTAATTTGTGGAGTGTATAATAAGTGATGAGGCTACAGGGGATTATCCAAGGCCCTTTTATAGGCAATGGGTCCTCTGAAGTGCCACTATATTTGTAAATACAATAATTAGAATAGAATAAAACAAGTATATCAAAGAGTAAATGAAACATTACAATGTAGAGAAAAATATGAAACAAATAATTAAAACCCCAATTAAGAATCCAATTTTCCCGCCATTAATTCCCAAATCAGTAAGTAAAAATAGTGAATAACTAAACAAGATTGGAACATAGGAACTATGAGAAAAATAATTCCAAACAGATGGTACAGTCTGATTTAAGGATATTTTAAGTGAAACAAAAAATACTTTGATGCAACAAACATGTAATTAATCTCAATTTAGTATAAATTAATTAATTGGTTTTTCCTGACACAATTAAGGGTCAAAAGAAGCGTCATTAATTATTGTTTAGTATTATATGAAAGGTGTTATTTAATATATAAATTTAAATAATTAATTTAAATATATTATAAGTCAACTTTACACTTATAATTATAATATATGTTTTTCAATTAATTAAATATAAATTTATAATTATTAAATACATAAAAATGTGCCATTATTTGTAGAATATATTATATTATGTTCAATTTAAATGTATATAAAAATTTATATAACCAATAAAATTAATATAACACTTGTATATAATAAAATACTTATATAATTTTATTATGCAATAAAGTATTAATTTATATTCATTAAATACAATTCTTACCCACTCTTTCAGGTTTTATAAGTTACATATCATTTACTGGACTCCTGGAATAGCCTGGCTGACAAAAACTCTCTGTTTTATTTCATTCCATACTTAATTTACAAATAAATCATTATATAGACAAATCTATTGCTACTGTTACCTCTCTTAGAATTTAAAATTTTGTATCTCTAGGAATTCAAAGTAAGAACAATAATAAAACTACTTACCTTTTAATTGAGTAATTAACTATAAAGATTTAAATATGTACAAAATATTGAAATCTTGAGTTTACTCACCTTTCATTGCTGTTGGACTGCTGAAAAATCTTTTAGACCAAAAGCACCCCTTGAAAAAGATAGTATGCATGAGTTTACTGATGGCCTTTTACATTGAAATTAGCTTCATCTTCTTTCCCTATAGATTCAATTATGAGAAAAGCTTGTATAATATTTCTCTACATGAAATTACACACCAGATATAAAGTTGTAAAACAAAGTACTACAATTCAACACATTAATATCATTGAGTGCACCAGGTGTTCCAAATAATGCATGCCAAAACCTTAAATTTTTTGAGGCCACAGCTTCCAGAACCATTGTTTTCATACCTTCCTTACCTTGATACTGGCCAGCCCAGGCAGTAGGACAGTTTTTCCATGTCCAGTGTGTTCCATCCAAGCTTCCTTTACAGTCATGGAAGCCTCATTTCTCATTTTCCTTTAAAATCCTTTTCAGCTCTTCAGGGTTTGGAGGTCAAAGAAATTCATAAACATATATTTCTGTCACATCTTTAAAAAACTTTTTAAACATTCAATTGCAGTGCTAGCACCAATTTGAATGTATTCATCAGTGATGTCAGCTTATACACCATATGCCATTTGTCAGAGAGCTGCTTAAATTATCTGGTTTGTTGATAATCTCCAGGTTTCACAATAGTCCTGTTGTTGAAAACAATTGATTTTATAAACCTTTAAGTCATGGGCTAATCTCAAAAATATTTTTTTATTTACTTGGAAGCAGCAGTTTAAACAGGAATATGTGTACTTTGAGTTATCTCCAAGATAATCTGAGAGGAGTCAATTGTTTCCTTGAGCTCATTCACAATGTATTCTCCTATGAGTAAAATTAGTCTGATAATCTCCTAGAGGATATAGAACATTAAATTTTTGCCCATTGTTGAGAAGAGTTGCAATATTTTGGTTTCTCAAAACATTGCACCAATTAATGGACGGCATGGTAGGCAGAGAGAGGGAGGGATGTAAGGATTTAATGATACATGATTGTTGAACTCCAGCTTTAGCAAACATTAGTGAGTTCATATTGAATAATATTTTTAAAGATTTAAGAAACAGGCCAATTATCCTAATTTCTTAATGTCATGCAACATTTGCTAATTTAATTTTTCATGCACAATTGTACATTCTCTTACAAAAAAATTGTTTGTTTCACTTAAGACCCACCTAAGACCTTTAAGTACCAAAAATAATTGTTACTTAACTGTTGCATAATTCTTGAGCCCCAAGATAAAACAAACATTTATTGTAGTGTTAAAAGGAAGGATTTAGAGCATCTCCACTCATTGCATCAAATTATCAGTAACCATTTGCATATTACTGAGTCTTTGCTTACTGATCTGTGTGCAACCCTAGTCATATCAAGTAAATCTCAATTAACTCAATATTTTCAAAATATTCATCACTTTTTTTTTGTTCAGAAACAGTGTCAGCCAGGCTGTCCCAGGAGCCCAGTAAATGAACATACAATTTATTGGAATTAAATAAAGACATAATAATTGCAGAGTATGCATTTAAAATTAATATTATATTACATAACAAATTTATATTAATATTTTATTTATATCAATAAAGTAAATATTATTTTAATTTCATTATAAGATAATTTAAAAGCATTTTATTATATTCCATAACAAAGGGCGCATTGTTTATTTAATAATTATAAATTAATTAATTAAAAACTTATAAGATAATTATATTCAAGTGTTTATCTTATATTGTAATTACTTTAATTAATTAAATTTAATTATTAAAATATACTTTTTCATATACTATTATCCATAATTATTGCCACTGTTTTTTGGACCCTTAATTGTGTCAATAAAAAATTAAATAAAGTATAATACTTATTTTATAAAATAATATTAAAAATTCTCAACTTAATTTAGTAATAAATTAATTACTTGTTTCATTTAAATTAATTATTTAATTACATAGTTGGAACAATTAATTAATTTCTTTATACTAAATTAAAATTGATTACATATTTTGTTGTGTCAAAATATTTTTACTTGTTTCACTTAAAAAAACCTTAAAGCAGACTGTACCATCTGTTTTGAATTATTTTTTCTTATAGTTCCTATGTCTCAGGCTTGTTTAGTTACTCACTATTTTTACTTACTGATTTGGTAATTAGTTGTGGGAAAATTTGGTTCTTATTTGGGGTTTTAATTATTTGTTTCATATTTCTCTCAAAATTGTTATGTTTCACTTATTCTTTTATTTTCTTATTTCATCTTATTATGATTCTTGTATTTACAAGTGTAGTGGCGCTTCAGAGGACCCATTGCCTATAAAAAGGCCTTGGATAATCCCCTGTAGCCTGATCACTTACTATACAAACATAATCTGAACCAATTGTCAATATAATACATTTTATTATTATTTTTATTAGTATTGAAATTTTAATTAAAATTCTATATAACTATTTAAAGGTTGCTTTAAGTCTGATAGTAATTATAGTGTTATCCGCACAGAACCCTTACATTAAATAATATTGTTATTAAATAAAACCTCATTGTTGTGTCATTTCTCAAGTAACTTGTTGTTGTCTCACTTTAAATAAATTAATTCTTTATTTCTTTTACTTTCTATAAATCTTTATTGCCTTTTTCCCTTTCCTCCTCTGTTCCTTTTCCCTTTTCCTACCTTCTTCTAGACGACTGGCTGACAAGTAGGAGCCTTTCCTAACGACGACGACGATCGATACTTGCGACGAACAACATAGCGCACTGACCACCCAGAAAAAAAGAAACTTTTGCCGCGACCGTGTTTCAAACTTGGGTTCGATTTATTAGGTTTATATTAAATTAATTCATCTATTATTTTGAAGTGATTTTTCGATCACTATATTAAGTTAAACTTTGCACCTCTCACTCATATTACTATATTTTTACTGCAATAACAGTGATTGTGGCTTAATTGCTGATTCACTGAGTGTAAGTGTTCATTTATTAAATTTTTTTTTCTTAGTTGACCATTATAGAGTGTTTAATTCCTCTTAGTCCTAGAAGAAATTAACATTATTATTAATAAAGATTGAATTATTAAATTAATTTTTGTTTAATTTTGGTTGACTTAAATATTACTTTGTACTTAGTCCCATATATTGCCATATTTAATTTTGGTAATTTAATTAATTGGTTGAAAATAACTTAATTGTTTATTCCCAATTTTCCTTTGTAGTCCATTTTATTAATTATTTTTTATAAATATTACTTTATATTAAAAAATTTTTTTTCTTATAATTTAATTAATAAAAAATCTTTTTCATATTTGGAGCAAATTATTAACTGAATTTTATTAATTTTTTTTTTTAAGAAATTAATTAATCTTCCCACTATTATGTCCAACAATTTGGCTGTGAAAATGGATAACATGCAAGTGGATGAAATTGAAATTGATTATGATGTTGATACTGTGAGTTCTTCTAAAGTTGAACATAAAAAATCTTATGCTAACAAGAAAAATTCACATAATTCAGGATGTGGAAATGACAGGAGAAGTAAACAAATCAAACCCCCTTCCCCCAGCACAACAGAAGGAAGTAAAACCTCCAGTACCTCAAGAAGGTCTTCCAAAAGGATTCAAAATAAAAAAGCTTCCTCTGCCCCAAAAAATCAGCAATCTGTCCAGTCACATCAAGGAACTGAAGACAGAAAACATGAAAAACAAGGCAAAAGTAGACACCTTGTGGGATCAAGTTCAGGAACTCAGGAACCAAAATCAGGCCCAGGCCCCTCCTCAGTTTCCTCCCAATCAGCCTCAGTTTCAGGCTCAACTGTCACGCGCCACGTGACACTCAAGGCAAAAGTAGCTCATTAAATCAATACTAAAGAGTTCAAATCCATACTCGAAGCGCAGAAAGCAACTCTCCATAGCAACTGCGACTTTCCTTTGTGTACTTGCTATTCAATCGCGCTAGCCTAAAACTCTAAATCTAAACTAGTCAATCTCTCAATAGTGTGTCTTAGTCTTTTTCCCAATAAGCGACGCACAGCGCAATAGTTAATATAATAGTACATTAAAAGGTTCATGAAATGTCTGTGGGTTATTAAAGGTTAACGGATGTTAGTGAGGAGAGTCCAGGTGTAACGGATATATTTTAAATGGTTTGTGGTGTGTGGAATGGTGGATGAGTATGAGGTCAATGCCAGGAGGAGTAAAGGATATAAAAGGGGCTGGTTTTTTGATTTGACATTCCTTAGAATTAAATTATAAAACGTATTTATAGTTAATAGTGATAAAACTCTAAGTGAAAATCATTATTATTGTATCTTTCTTTATTTTCTCAATAATCATATCTAAATCCTAAATCTTTGATTGTTGAGTTCCAACCCTTTGTGAGAACTTAAGAATTTTAATATTACCGTTCATTTATATTAAAATCCTTCTCGAACATAACTCAAAGCAGTAGTTCTTCCTTCGAGTCATCTTTGAATCACTTCCTCGAACTATCCCTCTGTGCTTCGAAGAAGTATCTGAACCTTTGATCTCAATTGCAGGAACATCCTTGACCTTGTGCGTAGGTCGTCCGGTGACAGTATAATTTTATTCTCCGTAGTTCTCATTCTTTGCACTACTATGTCCCTTTTCAGGTGTTTTCTCTAAATTCTTAAAATGGCACCTTTTCAACGCACTCCTCCTACAGGCGCTACTACTAGAGCTTGCGCCAGAGGCAGGTCAACAGCCACTAGGCCTGTTTCCCGCACTCACTCCTTGGAGCCACTCGACCTTAGGGAACGGCAACATTCAGTCCAATCGGTAGAAGACATCCCACAAGATTTCAATGATTCTAGTGATGATGAAGAAGGAGAGGATACAATGCACAAGGCACCATCCGCCCCTGCTAACCACCCTTCTGGTCAACCTTTAGAACCTGGACCATCCAATTCTCTGGAAGATTTCATGAGACTTTTCATGAAGACCCTTTCAAATTCAACGTCTTCAGAGGGATCTAAATTCAAAACTCCTTCTATGAAATCTCCTGATAAATTCGATGGAGAACATCCAGACAGATTGCGACCCTTCTTGCAAACCTGCAAGCTCCTGTTCCATAATGACCCTCGAACCTTCAATAATGACTGATCAAAAGTTGTTTATGCTTCTTCATTTCTGGCCGGAAAAGCAACAAGATGGTTCAAACCTTATCTTCTCATGCTCTCTTCAACCAAAACCCACTTACTTATTAATAACTGGGAAAAGTTTGAAGACCAACTCTTCACATTGTTTGGTGACCCTAATGAAACTGACAACGCAGAAATTGAACTAGATTTACTTCGCATGAGTGATAATGGGAAAGCCTCTGAATATATCATGAACTTCAGAGCGCTTCAAACTCGAGTAGGTTGGAATGATGCTGCCCTTAAGTATCATTTCAAAAAAGGACTTCCTTCAAGGATTCTGGATCAGTTAAATCTTCACGGTCAGAAGATGACTACTTTAATAGATTTAATGGATCGAACCCTCGAACTTGACGGCATTTACCAAGGACGAATTCAACATTGTCAATACGCCAACAAATCTCAAGGCTTAAATTTCAAATTGGGACCTTATTCACACCCACGAACAACTCAATCCAAACTTATTAAGGGAAAGGAAAAACCTCGACCAAAAAGCTCGACCCCAGGCGATATCAGTAAAGTACTGGATCCTAAAGGGGAACTTAAAGAAGCTGAGAGGAAGAGGCGAACAGATAATGGGTTATGTATGTATTTTGGGGGTAAGCACAAGCTGGAAGATTGTGTAAAATTGAAGGAAAGAGAAGGTACTAGTTCGAAGCCAAAAAACTAGTAGATAGTTTGCTTGTGTGCAAAGCAAACTATCTTATCTCTCCCAGTGCACAGAACCTCCATGTCTTAAGGACTGGAGTTGCCTTAAACTGCTTGAGATTCATTCTTTTTAAGGAGGATATCCCCTTCAGTTGTCTTATAGACCCTGGAGCTTCAATTTCTTTTGTCAGTTTATCTTTTGCCGAGAAGTTACAGCTGACATTTACAGATATCGATCGAACTCCAATTTACTTGGTCGAATAAGAGGAACCCAAATATTGGGTCAGTAAGAAAGTTTTATGGGTTTTCAACTTTCCCAATTTTCTCCCCTTCGAGTGGGAACTAACAGTCTTGGACGCCCCAAGGATGGACGATACCATTCTTGGCCATGACTTTTTAATGCATTGGAATCCTGAAATTGATTGGACACAGGGATTGATCACCCCACAGACTAAGTATATTTCTGATTCTTCAATGCATGTCGATAGGGAATTAAACAACCCGCCTGACAATGTTCTGCTAGAGGACAAATCTCTTCCAGATGACTTGCAAGCATCTGATCTTTCTTTAAATGAGCAATTGGCTAACCCTTCTAGCTCGATGATTTCACTCGAAGAGGATTTAAATTGCCTCAAAGTAATCAAATTATGCTCTCTCAATTCTGGTCTTCCCTCAACAGATTCTCTCAAAGATGATGAGGACAACCAAATTGACGTTGAAGCCATTAAATCGACTCTACCAGAAATCTATCATGATTTCCTTGATGTTTTTTCAATCCGCAAGGCCAATAAGTTACCACCTCATCGACCCTACAACCATCAGATAGAGTTAATAGGTCCAGTACCTCCGGCAGGTCCTGTCTATTCTTTGTCAAAGGACGAATCTCCAGTTCTTCGAGACTACATTGCAGAGAATGTAGCCAAAGGTTTCATCAAAGCCAGTAAATCTCCAACCGGCTCCCCTGTCCTCTTTGTAAAAAAGAAGGATGGTAGTCTTAGGTTGTGTGTTGACTATAGAAAGCTCAACACAGTCACTAAGAAGAATGCATATCCTGTTCCTCCTATGTCATTGATTTTTACCCTTTTTAATGGTGCTAATTTCTTTTCTAAAATTGATCTTAGAGGCGCTTACAATCTTATTCGCATTGCGGAAGGTCATGAACCACTGACTGCAATGCGCACTAGATTTGGTAGTTTTGAATATTTAGTTATGCCTTTTGGATTGTTTAACACACCATCTACTTTTCAAACTTTTGTCAATGACATCTTTCAAGATGTTGTCGAACAATTTGTCATCGTCTATTTAGATGATATTTTAATTTTCTCGAAGACGCTGGATGAACATATTCATCATGTTCAACAGGTTTTAAATCGACTTTGAGGTCATGGACTCTATGCCAAGCATAATAAATGCGAATTCCATCTTAAATCTATTGATTTTTTGGGTTTTATATTATCCACTGATGGTTTAGTCGTGGACGAAAAAAAAGTTCAAAAGGTCCTGGAATGGCCTGAGCCCAAATCCGTTCAATCCCTCCAAGGATTTTTGGGTTTTGCAAATTGCTATAGAAGATTTATTAAAGATTACTCTAAAACTATTTCCAATCTTACTTCTCTTCTTAGAAAAGATATTCCTTTTGTTTTTACTTCTACAGAACAAAAGGAATTCAAAGCATTGAAGACGGCGTTCACCACAGCTCCAATTCTTCGACACTTTAATCCTACCGCTTCGACAATAGTCGAGACAGATGCGAGCAATTATGCTATCGCAGGGGTCATTTCTCAATTGAATCTGGAAACAAAAATGTTTCATCCTGTTGCTTTTGAGTCACGCAAACTCATTGCAGCAGAGTTAAATTATGAAATTCATGACAAAGAGCTTTTAGCTATTATTCACTGTCTTAAAAAATGGCGCTCATTTCTTCTCAGCCTAGATAGTTCTTTTCAAATTCTAGCAGACCACAATGCTTTGAAATACTTTATGTGTTCCAAAGTGTTAAACAGGCATCAAGCCAGGTGGGCTGAATTTCTGTCTGAATTTCCCTTTTCTATTTCCTATTGCCCAGGTAAGAACTGCATTGTCCCAGATATCTTGTCACGTTGGGACAACGTTTACCCACAGCGGGGGGACACATTTGCTGACAAAAATCCAGAAAATGTGAAATCAATCTTCAACGAATCAATGTCAAGACTCATCAACTTAATTCAATGACAATTCAATCGTTTCAAAATCCACTATCCAACATCCTCGAAGCTCAGTTGAAGGACAATTATTGTTTAGGGTTAAAAGACAAAATACTCTCGAAGCAAGGGGCCAAAAGATTTAGTATTGAATCAGGTCTATTAGTCTTCGAAGGTAGAGTAGTCATACCTGACAACAATGAGATAAAATTATGGATTTTCAACAGTCGACATGATTCTCAATTAGCTGGTCATTTTGGGGTTGATAAAACCTACCAGTTAATAGCGAGGGATTTTTTCTGGCCAGGTATGACCAGGGAAATCAAGGACTATATAAAAGCTTGTTACGAATGTAATAGGAATAAGGCTCCCCGTCACGGGAAGTATGGGTTGCTTCAACCACTTCCTATTCCCTCTAAACCTTGGGAATCTTTATCGATGGATTTCATTTCTCAACTTCCTGTTTCTAATAATTTTGATGCTATATTAGTAATAGTAGATAGATTCTCAAAAATGTCTATTTTCATTAAAACCACTACTACTGCTACTGCAGAAGATCTGTCAAAATTGTTTCTAGAATATGTATTTTCCAAACATGGCTTACCTAATGATATTATTTCAGATAGAGGCTCATTGTTTGTATCCACATTCTGGACTCAACTGTGTTGACAAGTCAATATCACGAGGAACCTCTCCACAGCCTGTCATCCAGAAACCAATGGGCAAACAGAAAGGGTCAACCAAATCCTCGAACAATACCTTCAAATGTATGTCAGTTACCAACAAGACAATTGGACCACATGGCTACCATTGGCCGAATTTGCTTATAATAACTCGACTCATTCTTCGACACAACAATCTCTATTTGAAACTGTTTATGGAAGACATCCTCGATTCAATTCAATCCATGTAGGAACTAATCATCCTGCGGAACTTTATCTTTGAACCATATCACGACTCCAAGAGGAACTTAAATCAAATCTGGAATTAGCGGTTCAAAGGTACAAGGAACAGGCTGACAAACATTGACAAACTGCTCCTCCTTTTAAGCCAGACGACAAAGTATGGCTCAACGCACGGAACATTCGAACGACTCAACCATCAAAGAAACTGGCTGAAAAACGCTTGGGGCCATTCGAAATCGACTCTGAAGTCTCTAAAACTGCATTTCGACTCAAGCTACCTCCTAAATGGCAGGCTATTCACCCTGTTTTTCATGTATCTCTCCTGGAACTGGCTTGAGAAACATACCCAGGCAAGAACCAACCTCCTCCGGAACCGGTTGAAGTAGAAGACCATCTAGAGTGGGAAGTAAGCCGTATCCTCGATTCAAGAATGCGCAAGGGGAAACTTCAATACCTCGTGGAATGGGAAGGCTTCCTCGATGACTCAGACAAAACATCCTGGGAACCAGCCATCAATGTTTCTAACGCCCCTGAACTCCTAAAATTTTTTCATCTTAAATACCCTTTAAAACCAAAACCTTAAAACTCTCTTTTTCTTTTCTCTGTTTTTTTTTCTTTCTTTTAAAATTTAAAACATTTTTTTTTCTAAAAATTTCTTTTGTTTTCTTCTTTATTCTTTTTCTTTTCAAAATGTTTCAACCTTCTTTAAAAAAAAAAAAATTAAAAAAATTAAAATTCAAATAAAATTAAATTAAATTAAAATAAAAGTAAAATAAAATAAAAATAAAAATAAGATAAAATAAAATAAAAACCAAATTAAAATAAAATAAAAATAAAACAAATAATTAAAAAAAAAATTTTCTTCTCAATTTTCTATATACACTTTTTTTTAAATTTTATTTTCCTCGAACTATCAAAATTATTCACGAACATTAAACGACCATCTTTCTTGAACTTCACTTTAACTTCTAAATCACTTTTTTAAATTCTTCGAAACAAATTTCTTCTTTCTTCAAAATTCTCTTTAAATTTTTATTTTTTCGTCTCTTCTTTTTTTTCTTTTCTTTTTTCAAATAACTAAAATCCCTCAAATCTTCAATTAACAAACTTAAATAACATTTTTTTTCTCTTTCTTCTTTTCATTAAATTTTCTTTACAACAAATTTTTTTCAATCAACTATATATTTTTTTTCTTCTTTTTTTCAGACATCTTCTTTCAAAATTTTAAAAAAAAAATTTCTATTTAACTTCTTTTTTGTTTTTTTCTCTGTCTTTTCTTTGTTCTTATTTCTCTCAAAATCTTTTAAAAAAAATAAATAAATATTAAATTTTAAATAAAATAACAAAATAAAATAATTAAATACAAATGGTTTTTACATTCTTTTTCTTCTTTTCTCCTTTTATTTTAAATTTTCTCCTTTATCTTCTCCCAAACCAATCCCTTCATCTTCTCCAAAATTTCCCTTATCTCCTTTCTACATCTTTCAAAGTTCTCCCCCTCTCCTACCGGAATCAATTCCCCAAGTTCAAGTAACTCCTCGGCTACGTCGAAGGAAGCCGCATTGACAATGTTATCAATCTCGCCGCTCAATTCTTCAATATATTTTGCTTGTTGAACCTGACAAGGTTTCTTCGACCATACTTGATCGAGGGTTTCTTTGTTTTCCTCCCTCAAGGTAACAGTTGGTAATCTATCCTCCACTGCCACTTCCACCGCAGTGGGTCCCACAAGGGTCACTTCCACATTTGAAGCTTCCGTCGTAGGGACCTCAATGATGACGTCTGAATTCTAAAACAGAATCATCAGTAACTAAATTTATAAATTATAAAAAGGTGAACTTACTTCAAAGATTGGGTCAGGCTCCAAAAACAATCTAGGAGTGACCTTCTCTGCCACCTCCCTTTCCTCTTTGTCATCTTCGATGACCACCCGTCGCTTTTTCGGGGTTTTCCTCGAGATGGGAATTTCTTCTTCCTCCTCGACCAATTTGTCAACTTCCTCCTCAACACCCCCCTCTTGTTTGCAGCCCTAGCCACCCAGATTTTCACATCATCTTCAACTTCTTCCTCATTTTCCCCCACCGATTGATTGTCCCCAATGGACACATCCCAAATGTCCTCGACTACTTCCTTCGTTTTAGGGATCACCCAATACTTCGTCTTCGTAAACCGACTCTCAATGTTGGCATTCTTCACTAAGGCGTCACATTCCACTCTTCTCCATCGGCAAAACTCGCACTTCTGGCAAGGTCCTTGTTTCGCCATGCTCTCCATGCAAAAATACTCCATTGACTCGCAAGCCGTGCAAGTCTTCGAAAATTGCCCTGTGACAACACCCCCATCGGCTTTAGGGTGTGGAGGCGTGGGAGTTGGTGTAGGGAAATCTGTCATAGTGATTCAAAGTAATAAAATTAATAATTAAGTAAAGAGGAAGGGAAATTAGTGTGGGAAATATGTTTTACGCTCAATGGAGCTTGCGTTCTTATACCCGGGCATCTGTCACGTGCCACGTGACACTTGAGACAAAAGTAGCTCATTAAATCAATACTAAAGGGTTCAAATCCATACTCGAAGCGCAGAAAGCAACTCTCCATAGCAACTGCGACTTTCCTTTGTGTAATCGCTATTCATTCGCGCTAGACTAAAACTCTAAATCTAAATTAGTCAATCTCTCAATAGTGTGTCTTAGTCTTTTTCCCAATAAGCGACGCACAGCGCAATAGTTAATATAATAGTACATTAAAAGGTTCATGAAATGTCTGTGGGTTATTAAGGGGTTAACAGATGTTAGTGAGGAGAGTCCAGGTGTAACGGATATATTTTAAATGGTTTGTGGTGTGCGGAATGGTGGATGAGTATGAGATCAATGCGAGGAGGAGTAAAGGATATAAAAGGTTCTGGTTTTTTGATTTGACATTCCTTAGAATTAAATTATAAAACATATTTATAGTTAATAGTGATAAAACTCTAAGTGAAAATCATTATTAATGTATCTTTCTTTATTTTCTCAATAATCATATCTAAATCCTAAATCTTTGATTGTTGAGTTTCAAACCCTTTGTGAGATCTTAAGGATTTTAATATTACCGTTCAATTATATTAGAATCCTTCTCGAGCATAACTCAAAGCAGTAGTTCTTCCTTTGAGTCATCTTTGAATCACTTCCTCTAACTATCCCTCTGTGCTTCGAAGAAGTATCTGAACCTTTTTTCTCACTTGCAGGAACATCCTCGACCTTGTGCGTATGTCGTCCGGTGACATCAACCTTCACAGCCCCCCAGCTCCTCCATCCAAAATCAAAATACTATGGAAGTAGAGCAATGGAAATGGGATTATCTAGTGAGTCACTACCAGCAGAATATGCAACATCCTCCTCATCATCAGCCTGGCCCATCCAGAACACCCAATTTCCATCCTCCTCCTCATCCCTACCAACAAGGCAGGAGAAAGAAGGCCCAAGCACAATCCCAAACTCAGTCTCAGGGGAAGTTTCCTCCTCTACCATGGTAAGTAATTTGGTTGATACACCACACAATATGGGGGGCGGACTTGCTAGCAAGTCCCCAACCTTGGACCCAAACTCACCATAGATTGAACACACATTGAGCTATTGATAAAGGAGCCATACAATCAGGAATGAACACCACTCAGAAGAACAGTTTTAGGTGGGTGTTCAAGTAGAGTTCAGTATGGGTTCAGTATGAGTTCAGTCTGAGTTCCATCTGAGTTCCATCTGAGTTCAGGTTGAGGACTTGCTAGCAAGTCCACCCCCTATATTGCGTAGTGATAGTCACTTGGGAATGTTTTCTAATAAGACTTCTTCTTCAGGTAATATTATTGAACATGGTGAAAGAACAGTTAAACCTGTTAAAAGACGGCTTCCTGTAACTAGTAGCCCTACTAATGTAATTAGCAAATTGTCATTTGATGAACCTCTACATTTGACTTCTACTTCTTTAATTAATCCTTCTCTTGCAATTAAGAATGATTCTGTTTCCCCTGAAGTCTATAACTTAATTAGGAAAACTTCTGAAGAAATATTGAAGGATACCCTTGATTTTAATGTTGTGAAAGACAAACATTTGAGAGATGTGTTAATCCATGAGAATGATAGATTAAATAATTTGCACTTGCAATGTAAAGTAAGTTCTTCTGTACAGGATACAGCTTATTTTAAAATCAAAGAAACCTTGAATATTGTTCTTAGCCAACAAAAACAAATAAGGAGTGATCATAGAGCTATCTCAGATAAAAATATCAATCTACATAAAACCTTGAGTGAATTGAAACCCCTTATTAAAGAAAATTATTCATTAAAAAGTGAAATAAAGTCTCTACAAAATGAGTTTAAAAGGATAAAGAATGATTTCCATGTACTAAGTTCCAAACACACAGTTTCTGAGGACAGAAATGTTTTATCTCCTGCAAAAGTAAATGACCAGATGTCTGAAATTCAAAGAATAAGAAACTATGTGTCTGACCTGCAGGAAAAATTCTCAACCTTAACCATCAATAATGGTATAAATGAGAATGCTGTCCATAAGCTGCATAAAAATAAAGAAAAAGAACCTGAGCAGAGTTCCTCCTTTCTTCCTCATATTTCAACCATTAAACAAACTGACAATGAGTCTGTAAAATCCTTTGCTACCAGCAAAAAATCTAGTGATGGTCATGCACCAGCTGTTTCTGTAAATAATGAAATTTCTGAACACCTGGCTAAACTTCAGGAATTATTAATGATGAATAATTCAAACCAAAAAATGAACCATCCCAGTAGTCAGAAAAATTGGCCTAAGTTGGACCAATATCCTACCTTTGATGGTGATTCTTCTTCTGATTGGCAACACTTTATCCAAAGAATTGATAATTTAAAGAGATCTTATAAACTACCTGATGAGGAAATTGTTTCTAAGCTAATTTCTTTATTTTCCAATGTAGCCTTGATGTGGTATGAATCTGTCCTTTTGGATAACAATCATTATACATGGAATGATTGGAAATCCTTGATTGAGAATCAGTTTGGTGGTTCAAAATTCAGGTTAGCTCAGCAAAGACTGTATGAGAATACTAAATATGTATCCTCCTCTGTTGAAAAGCCCATTTTTTTTCTTATGAGAGTAACAAAAATCCTAAGAGCAGTTGATCCAAAGATGGATTATGATATTTGGAGAGATAAAATCTTGTATAAATTACCAAATTCTCTTAGAGATTTGATTGTGGCTAGAACTGAGAATGTAAGGGAAAATTCTTCTTTCATTAATATCTGTCATGAGGTAATACTCAACCATAGATATGAACCAAAGAATTACCTTGGTGAATCTTATAATGATCAAAATAAACCTTCTACAAAGCTCCCAGAAAAATCTGGTAAACCCTCTGCCCCAGTTGCACCTAAAAAATATGCAACAAATACTTGTTATAAATGTAACAAACCATGGCAAAAGGGTCATGCTTGTGACAAGAAAATTCATCTTGTTGAACAAAATGAAGACACTGATGAAGCTGAAATTGATTTCAATAATTTTTCTAGTGATTGTGAAAGTAATATTTCCTATGGCAATGACTCTGTTAAAGATATTTTAATGTTAGAACAGGATTTCCATTATTTAGATAATATATCTGAAGAATGTGTATTGGATTTATCTTCAGTGGAAAATTCTGAAATAATTAAAGATATTACTAACAATTCTATAGCCATATCCCCCTTGAAAGCACCTGTTATCATTAATGGTAAAAATGTTGATGTAGTTCTTGACTCTGGTGCTGGAGGAAGTGTAGTCTCTGAAAAGGCTTTAGCTTCAGTAGATAAGGATTATTTGAGTAAATTATTACCTATAACTTCTGAAAAATGGAGAGGATATGTTTCTACCTTAATTCCTATTGGCAAATACAAAACCTCTGTATTATTAAAATATAATGGTGGTTTTGTCAGAGCTATTTGTGAAATTTTTGTCATGCAAAATGATAATTTAAGCAATTGGTTTATTATGGGTAATGATATTTTAACCATGTTTGGTGTGTTATTGGACCCAGAAAATAATTGTTTCACCTTGGGATTGAATAGCAAAAGGAAATTCAAAATTTCCTCCTCTAGAAAACCTTCAGGGCATCTGTTAAAGTCTTGTAACTCACTAATCCAGTGTAAAGGCAGAAACACAATTGAAATGGATGATTTATTAAATGAAATAAATACTGCTTCTTTTGGTGATCAGTTAACTAGTGAAGAAAAGGATTCTATTATTGCCTCAATTACCTCTTTCCCTATGGCTTTTGCTCATGGTTCTCATGTCTTAGGAATTGTTCAGGAAGAAATAAAAATTACCTTATCCTGTAACTTGAGTGATATCCCTCCTAGTCTTAGGAAAAAATCATATCCTGCTTCTCCAACAAAAAGATAGGAGATTGAAGATAATATTGCCACATTATTAAAAATGAATATCATTGAGAAAGTGGATGTCACCCCCAGATATTGTGTCATCTCCCCAGTCTTGATTTCCTATGAAAAAGATAAGGCTAGATTATGTGGTGATTACAGAGCATTAAACACTTATACTGTTGATGATATTTATCCTTTACCCAGAATTAATTCAGTACATGCTACCTTGCAAGGTGCAAAATTTATTAGTTGTCTGGATGGTAATAAAGGATATCATCAAGTTCCAGTTGAGAAAAATTCTCAAAACTTTTTGCTTATTGCTACTCATATGGGAATATATAAGTATTTTAGGATGCCATTTGGCCCTAAAAATTCTCCTTCAGTTTTTCAAAAAGTCATGGATAACACTTTCCATCAAGAAATAATTGAAGGGTGGCTCATGGTTTATATTGATGACATTATAATTTTTTCTAAAACTTTTGATGAACATATGATTCACTTAAATAGAGTTTTCCAAAAAATGGATGAAATCAATATGACCTTGTCCTTAAAAAAGTGTAAATTTGGTTTTCAATCCTTGAAAGTCCTTGGCCATGTTGTGTCAGGCTTACAAATTTGTGTAGACCAAAACAGAGTTGCTGCCATTCAAAATGTGAAAGCACCAACTTCTGTAAGAGAAATCCAAAGTTTTTTGGGTATGTGTGGCTATTATAGACAATATATTAAAAATTATCAGGTCAGAGCCTTGTATCTTACAAAACTGACCAGAAAAGATGTTGCCTTTCTCTGGAATAATGACTTTCAAAAATCTTTTGATACATTAAAAAATTGCTTAATGACAGCCCCTATATTGGATCTTCCAGATTTCAACGTACCTTTTGTCCTATACACAGATGCTAGCTTTGTTGGTCTGGGTGCTGACCTTCACCAGAAACAAATTATAAATGATAAATCCTCAGAGGTTGTAATTTGATATATTTCAAGAACCTTGAGAAATAGTGAATTGAAATATGGTGCCACTCAATTAGAGTGCTTAGCAGTTGTTTGGGCTCTTGAGAAGCTTCATTACTATCTAGATGACCAAAAGTTTGAATTGGTAACTGACTGTAGTGCTGTGAAGTCCCTCTTAAACCTAAAAACACCTAACAGACATATGTTCAGGTGGCAACTTGCTTTTCAAGAATACAGAGGACGGATGACAATTATTCATAGGGCTGGAAATGTTCACTCCAATGTTGATATGCTCTCCAGATTGCCTCTGCAAAATAATGACTCAAATCCTGCTTATGTACCTGAAGATGATACTGTTCATATCCATGGTATATTTATAGTTGATATGGAAGAGGAGTTATTACAATTAATTCTAGATTCAAATGATAAGGATTCTGAGATAAATAAATTAGTTACTATCTTAAATGATCGTAAAAATGCTTCTATTCAGGCATTGATTAAAACTCTTCCTGCTAAATATCAAAATGCTTTAATTAAGGGAAAGTTTTCTATTGAAGATGGATATATATATTATAGAAGAAAACTTACTAATGTAATTGTAATTTCTCCTTCTATGAAAGAAATTATCCTCAAACTTTGTCATGATGACATATTAGCTGGTCATTTTGATCTTGAGAAGGCATTGATTAGACTCAAAAACACTACTTGGTGGGCTAATATGTCTGAAGATGCAAAATTATATGTTGAATCTTGTGATTCATGCCAGAAATCCAAAAGAATGACTGGTAAGAGAGCGGGGTTATTACAGCAAATTGAAGCACCTGATGCTCCCTGGCAAATCATTAATATGGATTTTGTCACTGGTCTTCCTATTGCAGGTAAAGAAAATTATAATTCTTGTTAGGTAATAGTGGATAGATTTACTAAAATGTGCAAATTTGTTCCCACGCATTAGGATGTCTCCACCAAAGACTTGGCTTTCTTATGGTGGTGTAATATGTTCAATATAGTTGGATTCCCTAGAGCCATTATATCTGACACAGATCCAAAATTTAAATCTGAATTCTGGATGTCTCTAATGGATATATGTGGTTGTGAATTAAAATTATCTACTGCTCACTATCCCCAAACTGATGGTCTAGCTGAAAGAATGGTTCAAACTCTAGAGGATATGATTAGAAGGTATTGTGCCTTTGGATTGGAATATAAAGACAATGACAGATTTACTCATGACTGGGTCACCTTATTACCTGGTCTTGAATTTGCTTATAATAGCACTGTTCACTCTGTTACTCAAAAGAAACCTTTTGAGCTTTGGCTAGGTTATGTCCCTCATACTCCTGCTCAAATACTCAGTAGTAAATTGCCTAAATTGGAATTACACCCTGGTGTCAAATCTTTTGTTCAAATGCAACAACTGTGCAGAAAACATGCTCAAACTTGTATTGATAAAGCATTTGAATATGAGAAGAAAAGATGGGATAAATCCCATAGGGAACACACATTTAAAGAAGGTGATGAAGTGTTGATATCTACTGTCCACTTCAGTTTACAGGGTAACTGTCGGCCGGTCGTCTAGAAGAAGGAGAAAATAGAAGAAGGAAAGAGAGGAGGAGAAGGAGGAAAAAGTATGGGTAATAAAAAAAATAAAATTTTAATAAAATTATTTAATTTATTGAGAGAAAAACGACGATAAGTGAGCTGGGAGGTGACAACAACTTGGTTTTATTAATATTAATATTATTTAAGTAAGAGTTCTGCGCGGCAACCAAAATAATTACTATCAGACTTAAAGCAACCTTTAAATTGTTATATAAAATTTTAATTAGATTTTTATTACTAATAAAAAGAATATAAACGTAATATAAAAATTGTATTTAAATTGTTGAGTGTATAATAAGTGATGAGGCTACAGGGGATTATCCAAGGCCCTTTTATAGGCAATGGGTCCTCTGAAGCGCTACTATATCAGTAAATACAATGATTAGAAAGGAATAAAACAAATATATCAAAAAGAGTAAATGAAACATAACAATATAGAGAAAAACATGAAACAATTAATTAAAAGCCCAATTAAGAATCCAATTTCCCCGCCATTAATTCCCAAATCAGTAAGTGACAATAGTAAATAACTAAACAAGAGTGGAAACATAGGAACTATGAGAAATATAATTCCCAACAGATGGTCCATCCTGATTAGAGAACATTTTAAGTGAAACAAAAAAATAATTTGACGCAACAAAACAATCAATTAATCTCAATTTAGTTCAAATTAATTTATTTGTTTTTTCTAACACAATTAAGGGTCAAAAGAAGCGTCCTTAATAATTGTTTAGTGTCATATGAGAGGTATTAGTTAATATATAAATTTAAGTAATTAATTTAAATATATTATAAATCAAATTTACACTTGTAATTATAATATATGTTTTTTAATTAATTAAATATAAATTGATAATTATTAAATATATAAAAATGCGCCATTATTTGTAGAATATATTATATTATGCTCAATTTAATTGTATATAAAAATATATATAACCAATAAATTTAATGTAACATTTGTATATAATAAAATTCTTATATAATTTCATTATGTAATAAAATATTAAGTTATATTCATTAAATACAAGTTTTACCCACTCTTTAAGGTTTTATAATTTATATATCATTTACTGGACTCCTGGAATAGCCTGGCTGACACTCCCTCACTCTAAAAAAACAATAAAAAAAAAATGCTAAGATTTTTTCTTTTTGTATTTTTTCAACAGAGCAGGCAGATTTGAAATTTCTTTGCCAGGTATCCATGCATCATGTTCAGATGATTTGTTCTTATATCTCAATAAATATTCAGTACCTCTTTCAGAAGTGATAATTCTATCATTGAGAATTTTATCAATTTCTGCTGTTTCTGTGACTTCCTGAGGGTTCTTCTTAGGTCTTCCTCTTCTTTTTGGAAATAAGTCACTGTTGGAAGTATAAGGTTTAAGCAAAGAAATGGGAAAGACAGGATGTTTCCTATCATATGGAGAATACAATACAACTTCTACTGCATTATCACCAACCATTCTTTTAACAACAAATGGCCCTACAAAAGGATCTTTTAATTTGTGGTTACCTTGTAAATTGAAATGGACAGTAGAGATCAACACTTCATCACCCTTGTTAAATGTGTATTCTTTATGGGATTTATCCCATCTTTTCTTTTCATATTCAAATGCTTTATCAATACAACTCTGAGCATGTTTTCTGCATAGCTGTTGCATTTGCATAAAAGATTTTACACCAGGATGTAGTTCCAACTTAGGTAATTTATTATTGAGAATCTGAGCAGGAGTGTTTGGGACATAACCTAACCAAAGCTCAAAAGGCTTTTTCTCAGTGACAGAATGAACAGTGCTATTATATGCAAATTCAAGACCAGGCAAAAGAGTGACCCAATCATGAGTAAATCTGTCATTATCTTTATATTCTAAACCAAAGGCACAATACCTTCTAATCATATCTTCCAGAGTTTGAATCATTCTTTCAGCTAGACCATCAGTCTGAGGATGGTGAGCTGTAGATAATTTTAACTCACAGCCACAAATATCCATCAAAGAGGTCCAAAACTCAGAAGTGAATTTTGGATCCCTATCAGAGATAATGGCTTTTGGAAACCCAATAATATTAAACATGTAAGACCACCATAAGAAAGCTAATTCTTTGGTGGATACATCTTTGTGGGTTGGAATAAATTTGCACATTTTTGTGAATCTATCAACTATTACCCAACAAGAGTTAAAGCTGTCTTTACCTGCAACAGGAAGACCAGTGACAAAATCCATATTAATGATTTGCCAGGGAGCACTAGGTGCTTCAATATGTTGTAATAACCCTGCTCTCTTGCCTGTTAACTTTTTAGATTTTTGGCAGGAATCACAAGATTCAACATATAATTTTGTGTCTTCAGACATATTAGCCCACCATGCAGTGTTTTTGATTCTAATTAATGTTTTTTCAAGATCAAAATGACCAGCTAATATGTTATCATGACAAAGTTTGAGGATAGTTTCTTTCATTGAAGGAGGAATAACAATTACATTGGTAAGCTTCCTTCTATAATAAATATAACCATCTTCAATAGAAAACTTTCCTTTATTTAAAGCATTTTGGTATTTTGCAGGAAGAGTTTTTATTAATGCTTGAATTGAAGCATTCTTAGGATCATTCAAAATAGTAACTAATTTATTTAAGTCAGAATCTTTATCATATGAATCCAGTATTAACTGTAATAACTCTTCTTCCATATCAACTATAAATATACCATGTATATGAACAGTGTCATCCTCAGGTACATAAGCAGGATTGGAGTCATTATTTGGCAGAGGCAATCTGGAGAGCATATCAACATTAGAGTGAACATTTCCAGCTCTGTGGATAATAGTCATCCTTCCTCTGTATTCCTGAACAGCAAGTTGCCACCTGAACATATGTCTGTTAGGTGTTTTGAGGTTTAAGAGAGATTTCACAGCACTACAGTCAGTTACCAACTCAAATTTTTGGTCATCCAAGTAGTAATGAAGTTTCTCAAGAGCCCAAACAACTGCTAAGCACTCCAATTGAGTGGCACCATATTTCAATTCACTATTTTTTAAGGTTCTTGAAATATAACAAATTACAACCTCTGAGGATTTATCATTAATAATTTGCTTTTGGTGAAGGGCAGCACCCAGACCAATAAAGCTAGCATCTGTATAAAGTACAAATGGCTTGTTAAAATCTGGAAGAGCCAATATAGGGGCTGACATTAAGCAATTTTTCAATGTGTTAAAAGCCTTTTGACAGTCATCATTCCAGAGAAAAGCAACATCTTTTCTGGTTAGTTTTGTAAGAGGCAAGGCTATGACCTGATAATTTTTAATATATTGTCTATAATAGCCACACATACCTAAAAAACTTTGTATTTCTCTTACAGAAGTTGGTGCTTTCACATTTTGAATGGCAGCAACTTTATTATGGTCTACACAAATTTGTAAGCCTGACACAACATGGCCAAGGACTTTCAAAGATTGAAAACCAAATTTACACTTTTTTAAAGATAAGGTCATATTGATTTCATCCATTTTTTGGAAAACTCTATTTAAATGAATCATATGTTCATCAAAAGTTTTAGAAAAAACAATAATATCATCAATATAAACCATGAGCCAACCTTCAATAATTTCTTGATGGAAAGTGTTATCCATGACTTTTTGGAAAACTGAAGGAGCATTTTTAGGGCCAAATGGCATCCTAACATACTTATATATTCCCATATGAGTAGCAATAAGCAAAAAATTTTGAGAATTTTTCTCAACTGGAACTTGATGATAACCTTTATTACCATCCAGACAACTAATAAATTTTGCACCTTGCAAGGTAGCATGTATTGAATTAATTCTGGGTAAAGGATAAATATCATCAACAGTATAAGTATTTAAAGCTCTGTAATCTCCACATAATCTAGCTTTATCTTTTTCATAAGAAATTAAGACTGGGGAGATGACACAATATTTGGGGGTGACATCCACTTTCTCAATGATATTCATTTTCAATAATGTTTCAATATTATCTTCAATATCTTTTCTTTTTGATGGAGAAGCAGGATATGGTTTTTTCTTAAGGGAAGGAGGAATATCACTCAAATTACAGGATAAGGTAATTTTCATCTCTTCCTGAACAATTCCCAAGACATGAGAACCATGAGCAAAAGCCATAGGGAAAGAGGTAATAGAGGCAACAATAGAATCCTTTTGTTCATTAGTTAAATGATCACCAAAAGAAGCGGTATTTATTTCATGTAACAAATCATCCATTTCAGTTGTTGTTCTACCTATACATTGGGTGAGTGAGTTACAAGATTTCAACAAATGCCCAGAAGGTTTAGGAGAAGAAATTTTGAATTTTCTTTTCCCATTCATTCCTAATGTAAAGCAATTATTTGCTGGGTCCAGTTTCACACCAAACATTGTTAAAATATCATTTCCCATAATAAACCAATTGCTCAAATTATCATTTTTCATGACAACAAACTCACAAATAGCTCTGACAAAACCACCATTATATTTGAAGAATACAGAGGTTTTGTATTTGCCAATAGGAAATAAGGTAGAACCATACCCTCTCCATTTTTCAGAAGTTATAGGCAATAATTTACTCAAATAATCCATATCCACTGAAGCCAAAGCTTTTTCAGATACTACACTTCCTCCAGCACCAGAATCAAGAACTACATCAACATTTTTACCATTAATGATAACAGGTGCCTTTAAAGGGGATATAGGAATAGAATTGTTAGTAATATCTTTAATTATCTCAGCATTTTCTACTGAAGATAAATTCAATACACAATCTTCAGATATATTATTTAAATAATGGACATCATGTTCCAACATTAAAACATCTTTAACAGATTCATTTTCATAGGAGATATTACTTTCACAGTCACTGGAAGAATTATTGACATCAAGTTCAACTTCATCAGTGTCTTCATTTTGTTCAACAAGATGAATTTTCTTGTCACAAACATGACCCTTTTGCCACGGTTTGTTACATTTATAACAAGTACTTGTTGCATATTTTCTAGGTGCAACTGGGGCAGAGGGTTTACCAGATTTTTCTGGGAGCTTTATAGAAGGTTTATTCTGATCATTATAAGATTTACTAAGGTAATTCTTTGGTTCATATCTTTGGTTGAGTAGTACTTCATTACAGATATTAATGAAAGAAGAATTTTCCCTTACATGCTCAGTTCTAGCAACAATCAAATCCCTAAGAGAATTTGGTAATTTATACAAGATTTTATCTCTCCAAATATCATAATCCATCTTTGGATCAATTGCTCTAAGGATTTTAGTTATTTTCATCAGAAAAACAATGGGCTTTTCAACAGAGGAGGATACATATCTAGTATTCTCATACAGTCTTTGCTGAGCTAACCTGAATTTTGAACCACCAAACTGATTCTCAATCAAGGATTTCCAATCATTCCATGTATAATGATTGTTATCTAAGAGGACAGATTCATACCACATCAAGGCTACATTGGAAAATAAAGAAATTAGCTTAGAAACAATTTCCTCATCAGGTAGTTTATAAGATCTCTTTAAATTATCAATTCTTTGGATAAAGTGTTGCCAATCAGAGGAAGAATCACCATCAAAGGTAGGATATTGGTCTAACTTAGGCCAATTTTTCTGACTACTGGGATGGTCCACTTTTTGATTTGAATTATTCATTAGTAATAATTCCTGAAGTTTAGCCAGGTGTTCAGAAATTTCATTATTTACAGAAACAGCTGGTGCATGACCATCACAAGATTTTTTGCTAGTAGCAAAAGATTTTACAGACTCATTGTCAGTTTGTTTAATGGTTGAAATATGAGGAAGAAAGGATGAACTTTGTTCAGGTTTTTTCCCTTTATTTTTATGCAGCTTACTGGTAGAAATCTCATTTAATTCATTATTGATGGTTAAGGTTGAGAACTTTTCCTGTAGGTCAGACACATAGTTTCTTATTCTTGGAATTTCAGACATCTGGTCATTCACTTTTGCAAGAGATAGAACATTTCTGTCCTCAGAAACTGAGTGTTTGGTACTTAGTGCATGGAAGTCATTTTTTAGTTTCTTCAACTCATTTTGTAGAGATTTTATTTCATTTTTGAATGAATAATTTTCCTCAATAAGGGGTTTCAATTCACTCAATGTTTTATGCAGACTGATATTTCTATCTGAGATAGCTCTATGGTCACTTCTTATTTGTTTTTGTTGACTAAGAACAATATTCAAGGTTTCTTTGATTTTTAAATAAGCTGTATCTTGTACAGAAGAACTCACTCTACATTGCAAGTGTAAATTATTTAATCTATCATTTTCATGGATTAACACATCTCTCACATGTTTGTCTTTCACAATATTAAAATCAAGGGTATCTTTCAAAATTTCCTCAGAAGTTTTTTCAATTAAGTTATAGATTTCAGGGGGAAAAGAATCATTTTTAATTGCAAGAGAAGGATTAATTAAAGATGTAGAAGTTAAATGTAAAGGTTCATCAAATGACAATTTGCTAATTACATCAATAGGGCTACTAGTTACAGGAAGCTGTCTTTTAACAGGTTTAACTGTTCTTTCACCATGTTCAATAATATTACCTGCAGAAGAAGATTTATTAGAAAACACACCCAAGTGACTATCAACCAAATTACTTACCATGGCAGAGGAGGAAACTTCCCCTGGGACTGGGTTTGGGATTGTGCTTGGGCCTTCTTTCTCCTGCTTTGTTGGTAGGGATGAGGAGGTGGATGGAAATTGGGTGTTCTGGATGGGCCAGGCTGATGATGGGGAGGGTGTTGCACATTCTGTTGGTAGTGACTCATTAGATAATCCCATTTCCATTGCTCTACTTCCATAGTATTTGGATTTTGGATGGTTGAGCTGGGTGGCTGTGAAGGTTGAGCCTGAAATTGAAGCTGATTGGGAGGCAATTGAGGAGGGGCCTGGGCCTGAATCTGGTTCCTGAGTTCTTGGACCTGATCCCACAATGTGTCTACCTTTGCTTTGTACGTCATATTTTCTGTCTTCAACTCTTTTATATGACTGGATAAGTTGCTGATTTGTTGTGGCAGAGGAAGCTTTTTTATTTTGAAGCCTTTTGGAAGACCTTCTTGAAGCACTAGAGGCTTTACTTCCTTCTGTGGTACTGGGGGAAGGGGGTTTGGTTTGTTTGCATTTCCTGTCATTTCCACATCCTGCAGTATGAGAATTCTTTGTGTTAGCATAAGATTTTTTATGACCAACTTTAGAAGAACTTACAGTGTCAGCATCATAGTCAATTTCTATCTCATCCACTTGCATGTTATCCATTTTTTCTGTCAAATTGTTGGACATACTAGTGGGAAGAATAATATTTTACTTTGTACTTTATAAAAAAATAATCAAAGTTAGTCAATAATTGCTCCAAATAAAATAAAAAAATTTTTTTAATTAATTAAATTATAGAAAAAATAACTTTCAATATAAAGTAATAATTTAAAAAATTAATTTTTTAAAAAAAATGGATTGCAAGTTTAAATTGGGAATAACAAGTAAGTTAATTCAACCAATTAATTACCAATATTAATTATGGCAATATATTGGGACTAAGCACAATGTACTTTTAAGTCAACCAAAAATTAACAATAATTAATAATAAAAAAAAATTAAATTAATAATTCAATTTGTATTAATAATAATGTTAATTCTTCTAGGACTAAGAGGATTTAACACTCTATAATGGTCAACTAGGAAAAAAAAAAAAAATTTTTTTTAAAATTGAACACTTACACTCAGTGAATCAGCAATTAAGCCACAATCACTGTTATTGCAATAAAAATATAGTATTATGAGTGAGAGGCGCAAAGGTGAACTTACTATAGTGATCGAAAAATCACTTCAAAATAATATAAAAATTAATATTATATAAACCTAATATGTCGAACCCAAGTTCGAAACACAGTCGCGGCAAAAGTTTCGTTTGCTAGGTGGTCCGTGCGTTTTGTCGTTCGTCGCCAGGCTTCGATCGTCGTCGTCGTTTGGAAAGGCCCTCAGTTGTCGGCCGGTCGTCTAGAAGAAGGAGAAAATAGAAGAAGGAAAGAGAGGAGGAGAAGGAGGAAAAAGTATGGGTAATAAAAAAAATAAAATTTTAATAAAATTATTTAATTTATTGAGAGAAAAACGACGATAAGTGAGCTGGGAGGTGACAACAACTTGGTTTTATTAATATTAATATTATTTAAGTAAGAGTTCTGCGCGGCAACCAAAATAATTACTATCAGACTTAAAGCAACCTTTAAATTGTTATATAAAATTTTAATTAGATTTTTATTACTAATAAAAAGAATATAAACGTAATATAAAAATTGTATTTAAATTGTTGAGTGTATAATAAGTGATGAGGCTACAGGGGATTATCCAAGGCCCTTTTATAGGCAATGGGTCCTCTGAAGCGCTACTATATCAGTAAATACAATGATTAGAAAGGAATAAAACAAATATATCAAAAAGAGTAAATGAAACATAACAATATAGAGAAAAACATGAAACAATTAATTAAAAGCCCAATTAAGAATCCAATTTCCCCGCCATTAATTCCCAAATCAGTAAGTGACAATAGTAAATAACTAAACAAGAGTGGAAACATAGGAACTATGAGAAATATAATTCCCAACAGATGGTCCATCCTGATTAGAGAACATTTTAAGTGAAACAAAAAAATAATTTGACGCAACAAAACAATCAATTAATCTCAATTTAGTTCAAATTAATTTATTTGTTTTTTCTAACACAATTAAGGGTCAAAAGAAGCGTCCTTAATAATTGTTTAGTGTCATATGAGAGGTATTAGTTAATATATAAATTTAAGTAATTAATTTAAATATATTATAAATCAAATTTACACTTGTAATTATAATATATGTTTTTTAATTAATTAAATATAAATTGATAATTATTAAATATATAAAAATGCGCCATTATTTGTAGAATATATTATATTATGCTCAATTTAATTGTATATAAAAATATATATAACCAATAAATTTAATGTAACATTTGTATATAATAAAATTCTTATATAATTTCATTATGTAATAAAATATTAAGTTATATTCATTAAATACAAGTTTTACCCACTCTTTAAGGTTTTATAATTTATATATCATTTACTGGACTCCTGGAATAGCCTGGCTGACAGTAACAACAAATTAAAAGATCCTTTTGTGGGCCCTTTTGTTGTGAAAAAAATGACTGGAGATAATGCAGTTGAAGTTGTGTTATACTCTCCATATGATAGAGAACATCCTGTTTTCCCCATTTCCCTGTTAAAACCTTATACTTCCAACAGTGACTTACTTCCAAAAAGAAGGGGTAGACCTAAGAAAAACCCTCAGGAAGTCACAGAAATTGCAGAAATTGATAAAATTCTCAATGATAGAATTATCACTTCTGAAAGAGGTACTGAGTATTTATTGAGATTTAAAAATAAGTCATCTGAATATGATGCATGGATACCTGGTAAAGAAATTTCAAACCTTCCTACTCTATTAAAAAAGTATAAAAAGAAAAAATCATAGCATTTTTTTTATTGTTTTTTTTTGGAGTGAGGGAGTGTCAGCCAGGCTGTCCCAGGAGCCAAGTAATAAACATACAATTTTATTGGAGTTAATAAATGACATAATAATTGCAGCTTATGTATATATATTAAATTTATATTACATAATAAATTATATTAAAATATTATTTTATAATTAAAATAAATTTTATACTAATCTTATTATCATATAAATTAAGTATACATTAAAATAATTATTATATTCCATATAAAGAGGTGTTATGTGTATTTAATGAATAATTAATTAATTACATGTTTATAATATAATTATATCTTATTAAATTATCTTATATTGTAATTAAATTAATTTTTAAATTTAAATATATAATTGAACCCTTTTCATATTCAAAATTATCCATAATTATTGACGTTGTTTTTTGACCCTTATTTGTGATGAATATTAAATGCATTATAATAATTATAATAAATTTAAAATTCTAAATTTGGTTCAGTAGAGAAATTAATTACTTGTTTCAAATAGTTATTACATAGTCAAAACAATTTATTAATTTTCTACAGACTAACACTAAAATTGATTACAATATTTTGTTGCGTCAAAACATTCCATTTGCTTCACTTAAAAAATCTATAAAAAATATTGTTATACTTGATTTTATTACTTTTTCACATGGTTCTCATGTCTCAGAGATTGTTTAATTACTCACTATATTACTTAGATGATTTGGGAAATGGTTGCGTGAAAATTGTTTTCTTAATTGAGATTTTAATTACTTGTTTCATTTTTTTCTCTCCATTGTTATGTTTCAATTATTTTCTTTTATCTTTTTGTTTCATCCTATTATTATTTTGTATATACTCAGTGGTAGCGCCTCATTGGTCCCTTTGCCTATAAAAGGCCTTGTGTTATTTCATTTATGCTCATCACTTACTACTCAACATATTTTTAATTATACCACAATATACATTTTATTTACTACTGTTTAAATTGCGCTTCTTCCTATTTAAGTAATACAATAAAATATTAAAGGTTGTAATAAGAATATTTTAGTATTAATAGTTGATAATTGAACAGAGAGTTTAAAACCGTACTTACTTTAGTAACCACATTGATCCCCGTCCATTTTTATTAAAAGTATTTTAAATTTTTATTGTTAAAATTATATACTTCTTTATTTCAGTTCCTTTTTATTTTCCCCTTCTACCTTTTTTCCAATTACCTTTCCACCTTCTTCTAGACGACCGGCCAACACCTTCCTTACCTTGATACTGGCCAGCCCAGGCAGTAGGACAGTTTTTCCATGTCCAGTGTGTTCCATCCAAGCTTCCTTTACAGTCATGGAAGCCTCAATTCTCATTTTCCTTTAAAATCCTTTTCAGCTCTTCAGGGTTTGGAGGTCAAAGAAATTCATAAACATATATTTCTGTCACATCTTTAAAAAAAATTTTTTTAAACATTCAATTGCAGTGCTAGCACCAATTTGAATGTATTCATCAGTGATGTCAGCTCATACACCATATGCCATTTGTCAGAGGGCTGCTTAAATTATCTGGTTTGTTGATAATCTCCAGGTTTCACAATAGTCCTGTTGTTGAAAACAATAGATTTTATGAGCCTTTAAGTCATGGGCTAATCTCAAAAATATTTTTTTATATACTTGGAAGCGGCGGTTTAAACAGGAATCTGGGTACTTTGAGTTATCTCCAAGATAATCTGAGAGGAGTCAATTGTTTCCTTGAGCTCATTCACAATGTATTATCCTATGAGTAAAATTAATCTGATAATCTCCTAGAGGATATAGAACATTAAATGTTTGCCCATTGTTGAGAAGAGTTGCAATATTTTGGTTTCTCAAAACATTGCACCAATTAATGGGTGGCATGGTAGGCAGAGAAAGGGAGGGATGTAAGGATTTAATGATACATGATTGTTGAACTCCAGCTTTAGCAAACATTAGTGAGTTCATATTGAATAATATTTTGAAAGATTTAAGAAACAGGCCAATTATCCTAATTTCTTAATGTCATGCAACATTTGCTAATTTAATTTTTCATGCACAATTGTACATTCTCTTACAAAAAAATTGTTTGTTTCACTTAAGACCCACCTAAGACCTTTAAGTACCAAAAATAATTGTTACTTAACTGTTGCATAATCCTTGAGCCCAAAGATAAAACAAACATTTATTGTAGTGTTAAAAGGAAGAATTTAGAGCATCTCCACTCATTGCATCAAATTATCCGTAACCATTTGCATATTACTGAGTCTTTGCTTACTGATCTGTGTGCAACCCCAGTCATATCAAGTAAATCTCAATTAACATAATATTTTCAAAATATTCATCACTTGTGTTTTTTTGTTCAGCAACATTATCTCTTCTGTAAACACAAAGGGACCTTCCACACATTCCACATCTCGATTGAAGCTTCACATGGATCTATACAGATACTACATTCTTGAGGAATTCCATTTAATGGAAGAGGAAGAACTAATTTTGTCAGGCTGAGTTCAAGTAAAGAGACATGAAAAGCTTGATTTGTCAGTTATCTAGAAGATTTTAATGGTCCTATATGAATATTGTGGTACAACTCCAATAAGTATTAAAATACAAATCAATATAAGGGTCTCAGTAATTTTTATCTCACTAATTATAAATGGGTTACAATCTTATAGTTGGTAAAAAAATAGATGTAATAATTCAAGCACTATTCAAAGACTTTAAAAGTATTATTGATATGTATTGTAATTGTAAGGTTTATATATTTTAATTTTAATAATAAAGAATGTTGAAAATAAGACCAAAAAACACCCTCTCTTATACTCAGTTATTATCCAATGTATCCCTCTGATTTAACAGTCCTATACACAGTTAATGACTCCTGATTCTAGTTAATACAACTTTCCATAAGCATGAGGAATTACCAATAACACAATTAGAATGATATCACCTTCCAAATTCCAGGAGCAATAGGAATAATCCATCAAAATAAAAGAATAGGCAAAAAAGAGAATATATGCATGTCATACCTTAAAATATAAGACTAAAAAAATAAAGAATAACACTAAATATTAGAAATCATTAAGGGGGATTAACAGTAGAAATGAAGGGGCTAATAATTCTAAATTACTAAGTGAAATCCCCATCCAAAAATGACCAAAAATGACTGAGAAACCCAAAAAAAGATGTGAGATGTGGGGTAACTGAATGCAGTCCTTGGAAGGCGCTTGCACAAGGTAAAACCTTGACTAATTTTGTCAAATTTAAGTGTGGTAGTGAATTAAGCACCGAGCTTGAGGTTATTAATGAAACTAGTGCATATAATCAGGGTCAATGCATTTATAATTAAGTTAGGACACTAAATAAGCGCCTGTTGCCTATTTTAGTGTGTTTCCCCACAGTGGGTATAAAATTTGGGGTAATTATAGTGTGAAAAATCTAAGTTTGCTAAAAATGAAGCCATTCACATGGGAAAAATGCAGACAGTATGTGGCCAGTACACAGAAGCCATTTTCTGGCATAAAAAACACCAAATTTGAAAAGCGTTATTTTTATGCATTTGAGTAGCCAAATCAATAGCTCTAACTAAGACAAATTGATATGTCAAAGCAAATTTTTAATATTAATTAATTTATAGTGCATATAGTCAACTTTTTAGTGATTTAAAGCGCATTTCTTGTTTTTCATGTAAAATAATGAAAACAACAGCTATAAGTGTACTTAAAAATTATGTAGCCTTATATTTAAGGTTCTGAATATTACCCTAACATATTCCAACTTAGTATTAAGTACATAAGAATTATAAAAGGTGGGTATATGTGTGTATAAAAGGTGTTAAAATGGAATATATTGTATTTTATCATAATTTTTACTTATGTATACAACTTGTGTACTTTGATTTATTGTTCCCATGTATATTCTGTGTACTTAACATAACTTATAAGTATTTTTTACTCAGTCCTGGGTATATCCAGGCTGACATATTCATACCTTACTGGTCTAATATAACCAGCTTTATCCATTTGAGACAGAACTTCCCCAGCAGCAATCTGAATAGTATCCACTGCTAAATAAATCTGGCCTGCATCTTTCCCATAATCTAACTTTTTCAGGATAATATCTTCTCCTACCAGCTTCTTGAACCTAACAAAAGCTTCTTCACACTCTTCATCCCACTCCCAGTCAGCATCCTTTCCATTCAATGGTCTCAATGGAGCTTACAATGAAGAAAAGTCCTTGATAAACATTCTGACATAAACCCATATGCCTAACAACCCTTTGACTTTGTTTGTATTTTTGGGTCTTGGCCAAGACTGTATTTTATTCACCTTCTTCTTTGAAAAGTCCCTTCCCTCTCTACATACCACATGACCAAAGGATTTCCAAAGCTGGTACACAACAAGAAAATTTGGAAACTGAAATAGTTAACTCAGCTTCTTCAATCCTAAAAAAAATCCTCTCTAAAATGACCGCATAATCACAGATAAATTCTTGTATTCCTGGATTCCCCTTCAACACTTCATTATTATAATCTGTTGAAGGACCTTTAATTCCACCATCATCAATAAAGATTCAAGCATATTGAGAAATTTTGTCTTGAAGAATCCAAGCCACCTGAGCTTGATAAAAAGCAACTAAATTTGTTGATCCTTGAGGTTATCTTGTTAACTGTAATAGTCAAAGTGGAGTATTGAAAGTTGTGAGAGGTCTAGAATCAGGATGTAACTCTCTCTCATCATATCCCCCATAATATCTCCTAACCCATAACACACTCTTCCAGAAAACTCCTCCACAAACTCCTCTGCACTAGGTGGTATACCAGCATCTTTTATTGTAAACCTTTTTAATTCCCTAAGATCATGAAATACACTGAGCTTTCGATTAGGTTTCTTGATAAAGAACACTGGAATTGAGTAATTTGATGAAGACTGTTCATATAATCCAGTTTGAATTCTTTCTCTAATGACTTTGATATATAATCATCTTTTAAATCTGCAGGAATCAGAATTGGTTTTTGTTGCAATGGTTCATCACAAACAACAGGAATTTTGTAAGGCTCCCCATAAGAATGCTTCAACACACCCTTCTCCTCTTCTACAAAAGCCATGGCCTTCTCCCTTTTTACCATCACATCCTACAACAACTTCTTTTCTTCACATGATAACCAATCTTCAGGTCTAGAATTAACAACACCCAATCTCTCAAAAGTGATTCTTGATGTTTCAGAATATTCCAGAAGACTCTTGACTAAAGGACATTCATATGGATCTCTTGATAAAGTTGGCCTCTTCATAGCTGAGTTCAATTTATCTGGCAGCGGTACATTAATTAGTCTAACCTTATTAGCTACCTTTTTATATTTTGCTTTGTCAACATCCACTTTGACTTGAGGGATGAGATCTCTTCTAGATCCATTGTTAAATAGTTAACTATCAGAACTTTCATCATCATCAGAGTTAGAAAAAGAATAAGTTTAAATATAATTTTTATTTATAATATTAACATATCCACCCTCTTTTCCTTAGTCTAATTTAACATATGATTTTGCAACACCAATACTACCATTTTCCACCATAAAATACCCAGTGGAGAAAGTTGGCAGTTTAACCTCTTGCTAGAGAACAGAAATAGAATCATCACAAATATTATTTTTTTATGAATTGATTATACTAAGATTTTTTTGTTGATTTTGATATGATAATGGCAGTTTATCCTCTGGCTGTAGGCCATGAAATAATCTACCACATATATCTCCACTATTATTCAAATTCTTATTCCAGCTTTTATCCAACACAATACATCCCATCTTTACCTTTAAACAATTTTTTACATTTTATAGAATAATATGATAAAGATAACACACATTTAGAAAAATCCATTACATAATGACATTTCAAGGAAATATCAACAGAAAATAATTGAGAATCCACTTGAATTATCTCCAAGTGAGCTGACCTATTTTAATCTGGGATCTCTTTTTGAGGAGAGATTACAACATTAGAGGCATAAGCCCTACCTACCCCCAAAAATGGGGCTTTCCAAAATCATCATTATTAATACATTCACCAGAAGCTGACGTTTTTATTCACCTCTTCTTCTTAGTGCACACACAACACTGGCACATGGTAGTGAGGCCATGCCTAGTTACCAAAACATCATCTCCTTGGGGTGCCAACTGCATATGAAGCCTCCTCATATTGTTGCCAGTAATTTGTAAACTAATTCCCATACCTGACTGATAACCTATCCTTGCTTCAAAATCCATCAAAAATGGCCCTCCAAGAACTGTTTTAACAGGCCCTCTGGCCACATAAAAGTGCACCCTACCCACAAATCCACCAACACATAACTTGACATACTCTGAAATTCTCATAAGTTCAGTAGCATGCCCACCAATGCCTCTTACCTTACCACCAGTACCAGTTTCAATTGGCAAGCCAATTAATGTAGCTTGCTCTAATAAAAGTAAATCAATTTGAGACCTGGAATCTACCAGAGACTTAACCTCTTTACCATTAAAGGTAACCATTAGATATCCCAGGGGAACAGAAAAATGAGTTTCCACCTCCTCACCAAACTTTTCAACATTTTCACATATATACTCCAACTCTCCAGCTACTGGCTATCTCCTAGATAGATGCATCTTTTGCTTTTCTAAAAAGGCAGGACTAATTGTAAAAAACTTGCCTAAGGATAGAGGAATCTGAAGTTGATTCACTCTTCCCAACACCACCTCCATAGTGTTTTCTTGACCAGGTATTACTGGTCTTTCATATTGAACTTGGCCCTGGGCACCTCTTGAGGACCCACATTTTCATCTTCATCTTCAATAACCCTAGCTTGATTGCCTACTACCTTCCCTAATCCAGATCCATCACTAGTCCTTCTTACCCTTTCCATTGGAGTGGGACCACTAAAACTTGGTCTGGGGAGAGATGCCAAAGGTACATCCTCCTTAGAATCCAAATCTTCATCCACAGACATAGGCTCACCATTTCAATCCAACTTTGCAAAACTAGGAGGCCCCATATCAGCCATTCCCTTCTGCATCCTATAAATTTCATACTTAGAGGAAGGTTTCTTTCACCTCTTTCTAATTTCTGCCTTGTCTGGCTTGTCCCTTACTTGGCTCTGAATGCTTCTCTTAGCTTTAGTAGCAGCATCCACATCGTATTCACCCATCATACAGCTATCATCCACTCTCCCAGAGTCACGCTCTCTCGATATTTCCAAGGCGTGCGCGTGAAGCTCGGGGCTATGCATATTATGCATTATCGTGGCGCTCATTTTTGTCCCCCGCCCGCCAAAAAATTTCTCATGGACCCTCAAATTCCAAGTTCCTCACTCTTGGCCAATGTCCATTCGACCGCAGCAACCATCCACTCTGGCCCTCTTCCTCATCCCTCAGCCAGCGCTCATATCCTCATCATCTCTTCTCTCGAGCAGATCCTGGCTTCTAAGGATGCTAAGCTCTCGAAACCCTTGCTTCATGCTACTCAGGCTGCTCTCGATCTTCTTCGTCTCAGACATCCTATCCTTTCTTCTGATCATCAGCCCTTCCTGACTCCCCTCAAACTCGCTTGTCAAACTCGCTCTTCCGTTCTCATGGTCACCGCGTTGGATTGTCTGGGAAAACTCATCTCTTATAACTTCTTCGATGCTGATTCCGTCGTCGCTGACGAGATCACCGCTACCATTTGCGACTGTTTTGCCGATGCTTCTTGTCCCGATCCGGTCCAACTTCAAATCACTAAAGCTCTTTTGGCTCTCACCCTCTCACCCACTTCGTCTGTCCATCAGTCAAGTCTTCTCAGAGCCGTCAGAACTGTCTATAATATCTTCTTGTTGAGCAAAAGTCCTACCAATCAAGCTATTGCTCAAGGTGCTTTGTCTCAGATTGTCGGTCATGTCTTTGGTCGGGTCGAACGCGGTCAGGCCGCTGCTCAGCTCACTGCTCTCAAAGTTTTGGCTTCTTCTCAGACTGAAAGCTCTGAAAATCTTGCTCATTCTGAAGAATGTCTTGAGACTGATGATCATCAAGTTCAACCCTCAAAAACAGATGATCGGGATCTGCATGAAAAAGAGGCCGATCAGAGTGATTTAAATCCAAACTCAGCAGAGGAGGTGGATTCAGAGAAAAAAGAGGAACATCTTTCTTTGCCAGTCTCAGCAGAGGAGGTGGATTCAGAGAAAAAAGAGGAACATCTTTCTTTGCCAGTCTCAGCAGAGGAGGTGGATTCAGAGAAAAAAGAGGAACATCTTTCTTTGCCAGTCTCAGCAGAGGAGGTGGATTCAGAAAAGAAAGAGGAACATCTTTCTTTGCCAGTCTCAGCAGAGGAGGTGGATTCAGAGAAAAAAGAGGAACATCTTTCTTTGCCAGTCTCAGCAGAGAAGGTGGATTCAGAGAAAAAAGAGGAACATCTTTCTTTGCCAGTCTCAGCAGAGAAGGTGGATTCAGAGAAAAAAGAGGAACAACTTACTCTGTCCGTTTTTAGATCTATATTGATTCGTTGATTCAAGCCATTGTTTTTTTTTTCACTCATCATATATTCTTTCTTTTTCCATTCACATTCTTTATTCCACACCAGTGAGTCTTTTGAAAAGCGTAATTCCTTCGACGGGGGTTCAGAACGTGATGGTCCCTTAACTGCTGTGGCTGCGCCTAGTCCATTTGAAGAGTCTGATGAAAATACAAGCAAGATGACTCCTCAGGACCATCACGTTAAAGATGCTTTTTTTATCTTTCGAGCCCTTTGCAAGCTTTCCATGAAACCTCTGAGTTCTGAAAGGTCATTCATCATCCATATCTGGTTCTTTTATTTTATTTTATTTTTATCCCTCTAAAACCTGTCTTTTTCATGTTCAATCCTAATACTTCAGTGAGCGAGACCTCAAATCGCACGGGATGAGATCCAAATTGTTATCTCTCCATTTGATTCTCTCCATCCTCAACACCAACCTTGAAATTTTTACCGATCCTAATGTCACGATTTATTTCTCTTCCTCAAGTCGCCAAACTCCATTCATTCAAGCTGTGAAACAATATCTTTGTCTGAGTTTGAGTAGGAATGCCATAAGTACCGTGCTTAGCGTTTTTGAACTTAGCTGTGAGATATTTTGGAAAGTCCTGAGTGGCATGAGGGATAAACTCAAGGTGAGCTGAAAAGGTGACTTGCTTTCAATATGAATTCTTTCAATTGAGTTTACCTTTTTTTTTTTTTTTTTTTTTTTTTTTCTTTTTTTTTGAAATCACAGAAAGAAACCGAAGTTTTGTTGAATGAAATTTTTCTGCCAATACTTGAAATGCGAAACTCAACTGTTAAGCAAAAGTCAATTTTACTTTCTGCCTTGGGTCGCTTATTTCATGACCCTCAAGCTTTGGTGGAGGTTTATCTCAACTATGATTGTGATCGCACATCTTTAGAGAATATTTACGAAAGATTTATGAATATTGTCTCCAAATTGGCTACTACTCAATACACTACTTCTACTACGATTAGCCAATCTGTTGAATTAGTAGGCTCCCCTAACGTTTTACTAAATAATTCTGCCTCTAAGCTTAATCCTGTCAGTCCTCGTGATAGTCAATTAATAGGGGGTAGTCCTGTTGCAAGTACCAAATCCACATCTGTCTCTGTCAGTGATACCAGTAGTCTAAAGGTGCACTCGAAGCCAAGTCCGATCCCTCCTTCCCTGAGTACTAACTCAATTTCTCAAGGAATGTCTGACTCGACTTATTATTCTCATCTGGCAGTCGAAGCACAGCTTAAGCGTCAGAGCTTAGAATGTCTTGTGGCTGCTTTGAAATCATTAGTTATTTGGGCAGGAAAAGCTTCTTACTTGCCATCCCCATCTCATCTTCAAATAGCTTCTTTCAATAGTAGTACCAATACTAATCAGCTCTCGAATCCCATCACCACTCATCCTAACTCATCTACTGCTTCTCATCAAACTTCTTCTCGACGGAAATCTTCGTTTCATGTTGGGCGGTCAAATTCAATTACTTCAGAAGTTAGCATTGTTGCTCCTGCTGGTGAAGAAAATCCATTAGGCCCATTACCAGATGATCCTACTTTGTTTGAAACTGCGAAAAATCAAAAAACTGCTCTATTAGAGGGCATTCGGCATTTTAACTTCAAACCTAAACGTGGAATCGCTTATTTGATTAAACATGGGTTTATTCCTTCGTCCAGCCCAAAAGATATAGCTAAATTTTTATTAACGGTTGAAGGCTTGAATAAAACAATGATTGGCGAATATCTGGGAGAGGGGTAAGTAATGACCTGTGTCTTGCGGCGATATTTTCTTTTATAATCCTTCCCCTAAAAGAGCTCCACCATGGTTTTAATTTAACTTGATGATGTAGTGATCCAGAAAATGTCGAGACCATGCATGCATTTATTGAACTTATGGACTTTAGCAATATGAAATTTACAGAAGCCATGCGCACATTTTTACAAGCCTTCAGACTTCCGGGAGAGGCACAAAAAATTGATCGCTTTATGCTCAAATTTGCTGAAAGATATTTTCAGGGTAATTCAGGAGTGCTGGCTAATGCTGGTATGTCTTGATGTACTTCTTTCTTCTAACTTTTTTTTTTTTTTTTTTTTTTTTTTTTTTTTTTTTAGTTTTTATTTCTATTTTTATTTTTTAGAAGTCCACACGCTCAACATCATCCATTTTCAACTTAGAAACTGCTTATATCTTGGCCTTTTCAATCATTTTACTCAATACTGACGCTCATAGTCCTCAAGTTAAAAATCGCATGACTAAACAAGAGTTTATTCGAAATAATCGTGGTATCAACCAAGGAGCCGATCTTCCCGAAGCATATCTCTCATCTGTATACGATGAAATCGTGGCTAACGAAATTCGAATGAAAGATGAAGTTGAAGCAGCTGCTGTTTCTGGAATGAATACACTCATACCGACTGGGATAGCTAGTACTATCGCTACAGTGGGTCGTGATCTACAGAAAGAGGCTTATCACTTGCAATCTATAGGAATGGCAAATAAGACGGAAGTCAGTATTTTTTATTTATTTATTTATTTTATTTATTTTATTTATTTTATTTTTAAACTTATTCTTTTCTTTCTGAAAAGAAAAACTTGATGATGATTCTGGCTCATTATTCTTTCTATCATTAATCTTTATCTCCACATTGTTTTTAGACTCTTTTCCGAACATTGCTGAAAGGTCAAAAGCATCGGAATTCTAACTCTGATGATCAATTTTACCAAGCATCTCACTTTGAGCATGTCAAACCAATGTTTGAAGTAGTCTGGATGCCACTTTTAGCTGGCATTGCTGATCCGTTACAAAATTCTGATCAAATTGATATAATCCATCTTTCATTAAATGGTTTTAAGCAAGCTATCAAAATTGTTTGTTTATTTGATTTAGAGCTCGAACGGAACGCTTTTGTGACCACTTTAGCCAAATTTACATTTTTAAACAACTTGAGTGAAATGAAGCCTAAAAATGTCGAAGCGATTAAAACTCTACTTGATGTAGCTATGATTGATGGAAATTATTTAAAGAGTAGTTGGAAAGAAGTTTTAGCATGTGTTAGTTCGTTGGAAAGGTTTCAGCTTATTACTCAGGGTGTGGATATTAATCCGATTGCGGAGTCTGGTAATAGGGGGTAAAATTTATTTTCTTTATTCATTTCAATAATTTATTTTATTCATTTATTTTATTGATTTACTAGGCGCGCTTCGTCTAAAGGTCAATCTAATTTAAAATCTAAAAAACCTTCGGAAGAAGTGACTGGTGCTGCTGGAGCTAGTCATATTACGCATGCGGCCGATATGGTTTTTTCTTCAACTCGTTCATTGTCAGGCGTCAGTCTTCTTTTTTTTCATACATTTATCATCAAACCAATTCATTGAATATAAAATTGATCGGGGTGGGGGTTGATTATGAATGGCAGACTGCAATTATTGACTTTGTGAAAGCGCTAAGTGTTGTTTCTTGGGAAGAAATTCAAGCTTCTAATCTTTCCACCAATCCTAGAACTTTTTGTTTGCAAAAACTGGTTGAAATTTCATACTACAACATGGGTCGAATTAGGATTGAATGGTCTCAGATTTGGACTATATTGGGTGACCATTTCAATCAGGTATGTTAAATCAATTATTGTATTATCATTTGCCCTAAATTGATCTGGAATGCCTATTAAACGTCATTAAAAAAATCTTCATTTATTTTGAACCGCAGGTATGTTGTCACTCTAACCCCAACGTTAGCTTTTTCGCTCTTGATTCCTTAAGGCAACTGGCAATGAGGTTCTTAGAGAAAGAGGAATTAGCCCATTTTAAATTTCAAAAAGATTTTCTTCGGCCGTTTGAATTTACAATGATTCACAGCACGAATGCTGATGCACGAGACATGGTGTTACAATGTCTGAATCAAATGATTGCTGCTCGAATTGAAAATTTGAGGTCTGGTTGGCGAACTATGTTTGGCGTGTTTTCAGCCGCGTCGAAAGTCATGTCTGGTATGCGCAAGCTTTACTTAATTTTGATTTGTTTTCATTAAAAGAGTTTTTTTTTCGAATGCTTTGGTTTCTTATTTACTCTCGAAAATATAGAGAGAGTTGCTACTCAAGCATTCGATATTGTTCAGCGAGTCAACAAAGAACATTTTAATCGAGTCGTTGCCTATGGGGCTTTTGCTGATTTGACTGTTTGCATCACTGATTTTTGCAAAATTTCGAAATACCAAAAAATCTCGTTACATGCAATCGAAATGTTAAAGGGATTGATTCCGGCTATGTTGAATTGTCCAGATTGTCCTTTGAATAGCTCTCAACCTGCCAGGCTTAATAGCGATCCCATTTCTGTTGATGACCCAATGATCAAGGTATGTTCAGGCATGGTTTCAATGAAATGTATCAATCATACTGAGAAGATTATTAACTGTCACTTTCAGTATTGGTTTCCTGTATTATTTGCCTTTTATGATATTACTATGAATGGGGAAGATTTAGAAGTTCGGAAAAGAGCGCTGGATTATTTATTTGAAACGCTTAAAAAGCATGGCAACACCTTTCCAGATGATTTCTGGGATTGTGTGTGTAAAGAAGTCTTGTTCCCGATTTTCGCTGTGTTGAGATCAAGAAGTGATGTGTCGAGGTTTAGCACACATGAAGATATGAGTGTTTGGTTGTCGACGACGATGATTCAGGCTTTGAGAAACTTGATAGATTTATACACTTTTTATTTTGGTACATTGGGTAGGTTGTTAGATCGTTTATTAGATTTGCTTTGCGAGTGCATATGTCAAGGTTAGTTTTTTTACTTTTTTATTTTATTTTTATTTTTTCCTTCTTTTTCTCACTCTTCTCAATCGCGGTTTCTTATTTTTTTATTTTTATTTTTTTCAATTTTCTTTACCTAATATTCATATCCAATCTTCGTGACATTAATTGTCCAATTTAAAGAGAATGACACATTGGCAAGAATTGGGACTTCGTGTCTGCAACAATTACTAGAAAAGAATGTTCAGAAATTGAGTCCTTCACAATGGCAAAAAGTTGTGACAGCTTTCTTGAATCTTTACCGGACGACCACAGCTTACCAACTATTTGATGCTAATCTGCGACAACCCACTCTTGAATCGAATTCAGATCAACAATCCGTTTCGACACCGGTGTCTGAAAATAATAATATGACAAATCATGCTGATCCAGCCAAGTTTGTTCCGCCTACCCCACTTCAACCGCCGCCAGCTTCTACCCATCAATCTTTAGCTAATTCGGGTCCTCCGTTGGAGCCCTACCCTATTCAAGATGCAAATCTTCCGATCAGTTCAGGCGAGCGGAAAAGAGTGTTTAGACAAATTATAGTCAAATGCGTTTTACAGTTATTATTAATCGAAACTACTAACGAGCTGTTAAATATTACTGAAGTTTATGAAAGGATCCCTCCGGATGAGCTTCTGAGATTGTTGGAAGTCGTGGATGATAGCTATCGGTTTGCGAAAAAGTTCAATGCTGATAAGGAATTAAGAATGGAACTTTGGAAAGTTGGTGAGTTGAAAAAAAAAAGAATGGTCACTTTTTATTTTGTTTGGCCGATTGTGTGAAAAACTAATTACTTTGATGTCTTTTGCTCAATTAATTAGGCTTTATGAAACAATTACCCAATTTACTTAAGCAAGAGAGTAGTAGTGCGGTAACGTTGGTGCAGATCTTGCTTCGAATGTATTCAGATGAACGACCCGATCATTTAGCAAAACGAGCGGACACTTTAAAGGCTTTTGTTCCGTAAGTTTTTCCTTTAATTTTTTTTTTTTTCGGTGATAATTAGTTTTTTATTATGTGTTTGATTGGAAGGATAACTTCAAAGTATTAAAACCCCAATTTTCATTTCATTCATTCATTTATTTATTTTGGTGGGGGGGATATAAATAAACGTGTATTAGTTTGGGGTTGGACGTGATCAGTGGGTTTGTGGCTTTGAATCCTGACAGTCAAAGTCGAAATGTGGTTGCATGGAGACCAGTTGTTGCAGAGGTCCTGGCAGGTTTTGCTGGATTTGACCCCGATTCAGTGAGTTTATCATGATTTTTAGTGTCACTGGGAAAAAAAAGAAGATAAAAAACTGAAACTGATAATCAAATTTTTATTTGCTTTTTTATACTAAAATTTTTCTGGTTATTATCAACAATCGGTCTTTGATTTTTTTTCTTTTCTTCGTGTCCTTGTGTTTATGGGGATTGATTGGATTGTCAGTTTCTTGAGAACCTTCCAGCTTTGTATCCGTTAATGATCAGTTTACTTGAAAAAGATTTAGTTCCCGAAATTCGAAGCAGTTTGTATTCATGTTTTTATAGGGTCGGTGTGGATGGTTTAAGATTGAAGATGTGGCCTAGTGATGAAAAGGAAGAGTCTGTTGATGTTGAGCGTGTGGAAGATGAAATGGTTCTTGAAAATCATGTCAATTCTTAAATTAGGGTAGGGTAAAGTGTCGGAATGTTTTCAGTAGATTCTTTTGAAGAACTAATGAGGGTTTTTTTTTCTTTTTTTTTAAAAAAATTATTGTAAGAATAGATAGAGATTTAAAGATATTTAATGTTTATCTGGATAACGAAAAATAGATTGATAGATTGATTTTTCATTTTCATTTTATTTTTTTCTGGATGAGTTTTTGATAGACTGATTACATTTTTTCTTTTTTAAAGATATATATATATATATATATCATTATGGTCTTTCTAATGATGAATGTGTGTATTTATTTATTAAGTTTTTTTTCCCTATTCCTTTATTTTTATTTTTATTTTTATTCCTTTTATTTTATTTTATTATTATTATTACTATTATTATTTATTGCTGTTGTTGTTATTGTTGTTGGGTAATGTTGAGATTAGATTTGTTCAGTTAGGTTGGGATGGTAGGGTAGGGTAGGTTTGATTCTTTGGGGATTGGACATGGTAAGTGTGAGAGGAGGGTGAAGAAGTAATGAAATGAGTTTTTGTAGCTTGGTTAATGGATGACTTGATGGGTGGTTTTTTATTTTTTGGTGAGGTGAGGGGGATAGAGAGTGGAGTGGAGTGGAGTGGCAAGATTTATTTGTGATTGATCATTTTTTTATTGTTTTTTTGGAGTGAGGGAGTGTCAGCCAAGCTATTAGACCTACCCAGTAAATAATTAATTATTTACTAGAGTGGAGCTATGCATTTACCTCTCATTTTATTGGTTATACTTATTTTATAAATTACTCATAATATTTTAACTAATTAATAAGTAAAATTAAGTAAATATATAATTAAAATGTTCCCTCATTTTTTATTCCTTGACAGTGTCCTCATGACAGCTGTAAAAGTAGACTAAACTATAAAAATACTAAATATTAAAATCAAAATAATTTTATTTTATATTGACCTATACAGCAAAACTAAGTCAATTAAATAATTTTTTTAATGAAACTTGATATATAAAGATAAAAAAAATATTGTATATAAGAACCTTCTTGATAGAACAAACTTTAAACTTGGAAATTGTCAAGAGGTCTTTCAAGTCTAGAAGGTTTTATAGGGAGGTCCAATGGTGGTAATGACGGTTTTTAAGGAATTCAAACTCAAGTGCGTCTTTTCCTATCTTAAAGATTATTTACTCAATAATAAGAGGTGAGGAGTTGGATTATTATTAAAATTAATGAATTAGAATTATGTTTAATGTGAATACTAAGGCAATAATAAATTGTAATAAAAGAATTGTAAATAGTTGTAATAAAATAATTAAGTAATGGATGAATAAAAAACAACTAAAAGAGAGGCTGTCGGTCAGTTGTCTAGAAGAGGGAAAGAAAAGGGGCAAAAAAGAAGAGAAACAAATAGGAAAAGGTACTAAAGGTAAATAGAAAGAGAAAAGTAATAATAGAAATAATTTATTTAAAATGAAGCAACGACGAGTGAGTTGGGAGATGAACAACTTGAGGTTTTATTTAATATTAATATTATTTAAGTAAGAGTTCTGCGCGGAAAACACTATAATTCCTATCAGACTTAAGGCAACCTTTAATTTGTTATTGAGAATTTTTAATTAGATTGTAGTACTAATAAAAATAATAATAAACGTGATAAAATTATCTTTTAAATTGTTGAGTGTATAGTAAGTGATGATGCTACATGGGATCATCCAAGGCCCTTTTATAGGCAATGCACTACGCAATATAGGGGGTGGACTTGCTAGCAAGTCCCCAACCTGAACTCAGGCACAACTCAGATGGAACTCAGACTGAACTCATACTGAACTCATATTGAACTCTACTTGAAGACCCACCTAAAACTGTTCTGCTGAGTGGTGTTTATCCCTGATTGTATGGTTCCTTTGTCAATAGCTCAATGTGTGTTCAATCTGTGGTGAACTTGAGTCCAAGGTTGCGGACTTGCTAACAAGTCCGCCCCCCATATTGCGTGGTGATGGGTCCTCTGAAGCGCCACTATGTTTGTAAATACAATAATTATAATAGAATAAAACAAGTATATCAAAGAGTAAGTGAAACATAACAATATAGAGAAAAATATGAAACAAATAATTAAAACCCCAATCAAGAATCCAATTTTCCCGCCATTAATTCCCAAATCAGTAAGTAAAAATAGTGAATAACTAAACAAGACTGGAACATAGGAACTATGAGAAAAATAATTCCAAACAGATGGTACAGTCTGATTTAAGGATTTTTAAGTGAAACAAAGAATACTTTTACGCAACAAAATATGTAATTAATCTCAATTAACATAAATTAATTAATTGTTTTTCCTGACACAATTAAGGGTCAAAAGAAGCGTCATTAATTATTGTTTAGTATTATATGAAAGGTGTTATTTAATATATAAATTTAAATAATTAATTTAAATATATTATAAGTCAATTTTACACTTATAATTATAATATATGTTTTTCAATTAATTAAATATAAATTTATAATTATTAAATACATAAAAATGCGCCATTATTTGTAGAATATATTATATTATGTTCAATTTTAAATGTATATAAAAATTTATATAACCAATAAAATTAATATAACACTTGTATATAAGAAAATACTTATATAATTTTATTATGCAATAAAATATTAATTTATATTCATTAAATACAATTCTTACCCACTCTTTCAGGTTTTATAAGTTACATATCATTTACTGGACTCCTGGAATAGCCTGGCTGACACTCCTTCACTCTAAAAAAACAATAAAAAAAATGCTAAGATTTTTTCTTTTTGTATTTTTTCAACAGAGTAGGCAGATTTGAAATTTCCTTGCCAGGTATCCATGCATCGTGTTCAGATGATTTGTTCTTATATCTCAATAAATATTCAGTACCTCTTTCAGAAGTGATAATTCTATCATTGAGAATTTTATCAATTTCTGCTGTTTCTGTGACTTCCTGAGGGTTCTTCTTAGGTCTTCCTCTTCTTTTTGGAAATAAGTCACTGTTGGAAGTATAAGGCTTAAGCAAAGAAATGGGAAAGACAGGATGTTTCCTATCATATGGAGAATACTATACAACTTCTACTGCATTATCACCAACCATTCTTTTAACAACAAATGGTCCTACAAAAGGATCTTTCAATTTGTTATTACCTTGTAAATTGAAGTAGACTGTAGAAATCAACACCTCATCACCCTTTTTAAAAGTGTATTCTTTATGGGATTTGTCCCATCTCTTCTTCTCATATTCAAATGATTTTTCAATACATTTTTTAGCATGATTTCTGCATAGTTGTTGCATTTGAAGAAAAGATTTTACACCAGGATGTAAATCCAATTTAGGCAGGAGTATTTGGAACATATCCAAGCCAGAGCTCAAAAGGCTTTCTTTGAGTGACAGAATGAACAGTGCTATTATAAGCAAATTCGAACCCAGGCAGTAAGGTAACCCAATCATGAGTGAATCTGTCATTGTCTTTATACTCAAGGCCAAAGGCACAATACCTTCTTATCATGTCCTCTAGTGTCTGAATCATTCTTTCAGCTAGTCCAACAGTCTGAGGGTGATGGGCAGTAGATAGTTTCAGATCACAACCACAAACATCCATCAGAGACATCCAAAATTCAGAAGTAAATTTAGGGTCTCTTTCAGAGATTATGGCTTTAGGAAAACCAGCAGTATTAAACATATGAGACCACCATAAGAAAGCTAATTTTTCAGTGGAAACATCCTTGTGAGTAGGGATAAATTTACACATTTTGGTGAATCTATCTACTATTACCCAACAAGAGTTAAAGCTGTCTTTACCTGCAACAGGAAGACCAGTGACAAAATCCATATTAATGATTTTCCAGGGAGCATTAGGTGCTTCAATATGTTGTAATAACCCTGCTCTCTTACCTGTTAACCTTTTAGATTTTTGGCAGGAATCACAAGATTCAACATATAATTTTGTGTCTTCAGACATATTAGCCCACCATGCAGTGTTTTTGATTCTAATCAATGTTTTTTCAAGATCAAAATGACCAGCTAATATGTCATCATGACAAATTTTCAAGATGATTTCTTTCATAGGAGGAGGAATAAAAATGACATTACTCAACTTTCTTCTATAATATAGATATCCTTCATCAATTGAAAATTTACCTTTTTCCAAAGACTTTTGGTACTTTGTTGGAAGGGTTTTAATTAATGCTTGTATTGAAGCATTCTTTGGATCATTTAATATGGTGCATAACTTTTTCAAGTCAGTGTCCTTATCATATGAATCCAGAATAAGCTGTAATAGCTCTTCCTCCATATCAACCACATATATTCCATGAATGTGAATAATTTCATCCTCAGGATCATAAGCAGCATTAGAGTCATCATTTGGTAAAGGTAACCTTGATAACATATCCACATTTGAGTGAACAATACCAGCCCTATGAATAATTGTCATTCTCATTCTGTATTCCTGAACAGCTAACTTCCATCTGAACATATGTCTGTTAGGTGTTTTCAAGTTTAAAAGGGATTTAACTGCACTACAGTCAGTGACAAGTTCAAATTTCTGGTCATCTAGGTAATAATTTAGCTTTTCTAGAGCCCACACTACAGCTAAAAATTCCAATTGGGTAGCACCATATTTCAATTCACTATTTCTCAAGGTTCTTGAAATATAACATATTACTACCTCTGATACTTTATCATTCATCACTTGTTTTTTGATGGAGGGCAGCACCCAGACCAATAAAACTGGCATCAGTATATAAAACAAATGGCTGATTAAAGTCAGGTAAAGCAAGAATAGGTGCTGACATCAAAAAGTGTTTCATAGTGTCAAATGCTCTTTGTCTTTCACTATTCCAGACAAAAGCAACATCCTTTCTAGTTAATTGGGTAAGGGGTAAAGCTATGACTTGGTAATTTTTAATATACTGTCTATAGTATCCACACATTCCCAAAAAAACTCAGGAGCTCTCTAACCGTGGTAGGAGCCCTCACCTGCTGTATAGCTTCCACTTTATTTTGGTCAACACATATCTGTAAGCCTGAAACAACATGACCAAGAACTTTCAAAGAATGGAAACCAAATTTACATTTTTTCAAAGCAAGTGTCATATTTATCTCATCCATTTTGTGGAACACTTTACACAGGTGGTTGAGATGGTTCTCAAATGTTTTTGAGAATATAATGATATCATCAATATAAACCATCAGCCATCCTTCAATTATCTCCTTATGGAATGTGTTATCCATAACTTTTTGAAAAACTGAAGGGGCATTTTTAGGGCCAAATGGCATTCTAAAATACTTATAAATACCCATATGAGTAGCAATCATCAGAAAATTCATGCAATTCTTCTCAACAGGTACCTGGTGATATCTTTTGTTACCATCCAAGCAGCTTATATATTTAGCACCTTGTAAGGTAGCATGTATAGAGCTAATTCTAGATAAAGGGCAGATATCATCAACAGCATAAGTATTCAATTCTCTATAATCACCACATAACCTGGCTTTATCTTTCTCATAATAGATTAGGACAGGTGAGATAACACAATATTTAGGTGTTTCAACTACCTTTTCAATAATCTTCATTTTCAAAAGGGTAGAGATATTATCCTCAATATCTTTTCTCTTTGTGGGAGAAGCAGGGTAAGGCTTTTTCTTCAAACTAGCTTGTATGTCAGTTAATGGACAAGATAATGAAAGTTTCATTTCTTCCTTCACTAATCCTAGTTCATGTGACCCATGAGCAAAGGCCATAGGAAAAGACTTTATCAAGTTAATGATGGAATCTTTATCCTCACCAAAAAGTTGTTCTCCAAAAGAGGCATTGTCAATTTTAGACATAAGGGCATGCATTTCTTTTGTAGATCTTCCTTTATCTTGAGCCAGAGAATTACATGTGTTCAATTCTGGTTTTAATAATTTTTTGGTGGAGGAAAACTTAAATTTTCTCTTCCCATTTATCCCCATTGTGAAGCATTGGTTTGATGGATCTAATTTTATGCAATATTTTGTTAAAATGTCATTTCCTATGATAAACCAACTGCTTAAATTATCATTTTTCATGACAACAAAATCACAAATAGCTCTTACAAAACCATGGTTATATTTAAAAAATACTATGGCCTTGTATTTAACAATGGGGGACAAAACAGAGCCATAACCTCTCCAAATTTCAGAAGTGATAGGCATCAGTTTTGATTTATAGTCTTTATCCACTGAAGCAAGTGCTTTTTCAGATACTACACTTCCTCCAGCTCCATAATCCAGAACAACTTCCATGCTGGCTCCATTGATCAAGACTGGTGCTTTGAGAGGGGCAATTACAATTGAGATTTCCTCAATGTTCCTTATGATCTCAGAATCCTCAACTGTAGCTTAATCATTATTATCAATATCAATAGTATTTAATTAATGAATATCTTCTTGCAGCATCAAGATTTCTTGTTGAGATTCATATGAAATATTGATGGCACAATTACTTGAAGTATCATCCACTTCTATTGTGTCATCAGCCTTCTCCTCAGTTTGTTCAACAAGATTTATCCTCTTGTCACAAAAATGGCCTTTCTGCCAAGGCTTGTTGCACTTGAAGCAAGTGTTTGTTGCATATTTCTTTGGTGCAACAGGGGCAGAGGGTTTATCAACCTTTTCCAGAGGTTTCTGTTGGTAAGTGGAGGATTTCTCCAAAGGGGTCCTAGGAATGAATCTTCTGGCATCATACTTGTTGTTTAGAAGGATCTCATTGCAAGTATTAATGAAAGAAGAAGGTTCTCTGGAGAACTCAATCCTAGCCACTATCAAGTCTCTCAGAGACATTGGTAATTTATAAAGGATCCTGTCCTTCCATAACTAAAACTCCATAGTTGGGTCCATAGCTCTTAAGATTTTTACATGTTTCATTAAGAACTCAATAGGGTTATCAGTGGAAGAGCTATATCTAGCTTCTTCATACTGCCTTTGTTGAGCCATTCTGAACTTGGAGACATCAAATTGTGCTTTAATCAATTTTTTCCAATCTTCCCATGAGTAGTCATTTCTGTCCAGGAGAACTGATTCATACCACATTAGGGCAAAATTAGTATACAAATAAATTAATTTGGACACAATTTCCACATCTGGGAGTTTTTAAGAATTTTTTAAGTTATCAATTCTGCAAATAAATTGCTGCCAATCAGAAGAAAAATCACCAACAAATGTTGGGTACTGGTCAAGTTTTGGCCAATTCTTTTGATTTGAAGGAGTTTCCTTAGTACCAGCTTGTTTATGAGTAAGGAGCAGCTGTAACTTCTCTAGTTATGCAGTAATCTCATTGTTTAATCCTTCTGTTAAAGGTCCTGGTGGATCATCAATTTTTGATGGAAACTCAGTGGTATCAACAAACATTTCTGAATCTAATTTTACTTTAGATGAACTAGCAACAGGTAAACTTGGAGCATCCTGTACCATATGTTTAAAGAGGTTCTTTTGGTCTAGAAGCTTGGTTCGAGGTTTATACGAGGAAATTTAGGGTTTTATTGAACTCTCAAAGAATAGTACGTATTTCTTAATCAAAATAATTGTTTTACTCAAAAAAAAGAGGTAGTTTTAAGATATCAATATAAATTATAGATTAGAATTATGGTGTTGTAAATACTAAAGTTATAAAATATAGGAATAAATGTATTGTTGTGAGTGTAATAGATTTGTAAGTAATAAAAGGATGATTTGAAAAGCACAAAGTAAGAGGCCTTTTATAGGCAAAAACATGAGGGAATAAAATATACAGAATTTACACCATATATTGTAAGCAGGTGAGAAAAAGAATGACTGAAAGGAGTACATATATGACACAATATTAAATAAACTGGTACATCAACAAGGACATCATATTTATTAGCAATAAAGTTTGAGTTCCTTGGACTGTCACAATTAATTACAATAATTAATTAATTATATTACTTTCACGGGATTTCAGATCTCTCACTGAGGTAATATAATTGTTTTAAAGTTTTTTTATTATAATTTTATTATTAAATTCTATTCCCATTGACTTATACCATTGAGCACCGTGTTAGGGAGTAAAATTGTAAGGGACATTTTATTTACACTAATTAATTATATTACTTATTGTACTTAACTAGTTAATTGTAAGTAATGCTTAAGTAGATAATTAATTATTAGTAAGAAGAAGGGGCATGGCTTCAACTCAGTAAAATAATTAATTATTTTACTGGTTAAGTCTAGTAGCCTGTCTGACACTATGTTCCTTCAAGGAAGTTTCAGAATATTTTTGATCATTAAACAATGAATTCAATTTTTCTTCAATGGTTGTTAGTCTGGTTTTCACTTTTGGAAAACTAGATAAACTCTCATTGACTGTTGCAAAAGATAACTGGGTTTTATTTTGAAAAGATACATAATGATCACTCAATCTTTTCAGGTTCATCTTACCTACCTCTAGCTCCAGGAAACAGGTAGATAGAGTATCTTTCAGTTTAGACAAATCATTTTTGATATTTTGCCATAAAGCAACTTTCTTTTCATGGGTTGCTTTGTAATAAAACAAATCATCAGAAACTCTCTGTAACTCACTCCTCAATGCTTGATAACCCTGTTCAGTTAACAAACTATTATATTTCTGAGTCAATTGCATGTTTTTCATTATATGATTTTGTTTAGCAATAATATCCCTCAAATATTCATCATTAATGTTAGCTACATCTGGAGTGTTTCTCAATAAGGAAACAGAGTAACTTTCCAGATTCTCATAAAGCTCAGGCTCAAGTGTTTCATCAATAATAGCCATACCAAGATTTATCATTGAAGTAGCAATTAGAACTAAAGGATTAGATACATTTGAAATTTGAGTAATTTGTCTACTGTTCTCAGCCTCTACAGGTCTTACAGTCTCATCTACTCTTCCAGAATTACATGAAGGAACTTAATTAGTTACAAGAAATGGTACTTGAGAATCAATAGAGGGGCTTACCAAGGTTTGCTGGGCAAGATCATATTGTTTTTTCTTCTTCTTCCTCCTTGATAGGGGTGAGAAGGTGTGGGGTTGTCTTGGCTGGGTCTTAATGGACCTGCTTGGGGCAATTGAGTCTGTTGATTTTGAGACAGGTAATCCCACTGAGTGTTCAGCCAATCCCACTGCCACTTGGATACTTCCACTTTCTCTGGCTGCTGGAGAGCCGATTGATGAAGATCCCTGGGGGGTGGAGGTCTCCTCTTCTCTTGAAGAAAAGCATCTATCTTTCTCACCTTTTCATCTAGAGCATTTACTCTTGACCTCAATCTCAAGTTATCTGTCCTTAATTCTTTTATGTGTGTTGAAAGGTTCATTACTTGTTGAGGTAGTGGCATCTTTTTTATTTTGAAGCCTTTTGCAAGTTCTTCTGCGGGGTGTATTACAGGTTTCTGTTCGTGAGTTTTTTCTACCAGAATTTCCACTTCCTCCATCTCTACATCCTGATTTGGGAAATGATTGATTAATTTGAGTTTATTTTCTAGTTAAATGAGAACTTAAAGAAGTAGCCTCATCAAAATCAATTAAATCCAATTCCTCTTCACATGCAGCAGAAACACCTTGATCAGTCATTTCTAAATTTTACTGAAATGAGGGAGGGAGACAATAAGATGAATTAGTTTGTATTTTTACTTTTATTTAAAAGAAAAATAATAAAATAAAATTTTTCAGGATAAAATCAACTAAAATAATAATCAATTTATTAATTCAAAAAAATTTAAAACCAGGATTATATAATAATCAACTGAAGAATTAATTTTAAATTTCTTATTAACAATTTTATGATAATTATTATCAGGATTTTAAATCAACAGAGAATTTAATAATTAACAGGACTGAATGTCTACTGAAATATTAAATATGAATTTTAAAAAATTTTATTGTCAGGACAATTTGTCAACTGGAACAAATAAAATTTAAATATATCATGACAAAAGTCAACTGAAAATTATAATGAAGAATAATTTTTTTTAAATATAATTTATTACCTCTAGGAATAAGAACACAATTGCTCTATCTCTGTCAACTAGGAAAAATAAAATAAATAATAAAAAAATATTAATTCCAATTTACTAGACACCTCCCCCTGTTAAATGAGCAAATTAATGCCACTTACGGAGTGCTGAGTAAAAGGAAATACGTAGAGAGTGAAGAGTGCAAAGTGACCCACAAACAGTAATTTCAATAATTACCACAAAATATAAGACATTTAGTCAATATATGAACCTAAGTTTTGGAGCACAGTTGGATTCTCGTTTGCAGCAAAAAAAGTTTGTCACGTGATATATGACATTTGTCATTTTTGTCGTTTATTTGTCCTTATAGGTACTTCGAATGGCAATGGTCCCCACTTTTTCCGACCTCAAGTAATTGATGTGCCTTCAATGATTCGGAAAGGCCTCCAATTGTTGGGTGGTCCTTCAAGTCTAGAAGAATTTTTAAGGAATTTCAAGGATGGCAACAGTGGATTTCAAAGGATTCAAAAATGTGTACGTATTACTCTTATCTTTTAAAAAATTTTGACTCAAATAATTTAAAGAGGTAAAGGGATAATTACTATTTTATTTAAAAGTCTTAGAATTATGGCTTAATGTAAATACTAAAATAATAATAAATAGTTTTTTATGTAGTTGTAAATAAAAAAGTAAGTAAGTAAATAAGTAATGAATGTTCTGAAAAGCACAAAAGAGAGGGCCTTTTATAGGCAAAACATGAGGGAAATTGTCAGCCAGACTGTCCCAGGAGCCCAGTAAATAAACATAAAATTTATTGGAATTAAATAAAGACATTATAATTGCAGAGTATGCATTTAACATTAATATTATATTACATAATAAATTTATATTAATATTTTATTTATATAAATAAAGTAAATATTATTTTAATTTCATTATAAGATAATTTAAAAGCATTTTATTATATTCCATAACAAAGGGCGCATTGTTTATTTAATAATTATAAATTAATTAATTAAAAACTTATAAGATAATTATATTCAAGTGTTTATCTTATATTGTAATTACTTTAATTAATTGAATTTAATTATTAAAATATACTTTTTCATATACTATTATACATAGTTACTGCCACTGTATTTTGGACCCTTAAGTGTGTCAATAAAAAATTAAATAAATTATAATAATTATTTTATAAAATAGTATTAAAATTCTCAACATAATTTAGTAATAAATTAATTACTTGTTTCATTTAAATTTATTATTTAATTACATAGTTGGAACAATTAATTAATTTCTTTATACTAAATTAAAATTGATTACATATTTTGTTGTGTCAAAATGTTTTTACTTGTTTCGCTTAAAAACCCTTAAAGCATACTGTACCATCTATTTTGAATTATTTTTTCTCATAGTTCCTATATCTCAGGCTTGTTTAGTTACTCACTATTTTTACTTACTGATTTGGGAATTCGTTGTGGGAAAATTTGGTTCTCATTTGGGGTTTTAATTATTTGTTTCATATTTTTCTCTAAATTGTTATGTTTCACTTATTCTTTTATTTTCTTGTTTCATCTTATTATTATTCTTGTATTTACAAATGTAGTGGCGCTTCAGAGGACCCATCGCCTATAAAAAGGCCTTGGATAATCCCCTGTAGCCTCATCACTTACTACTCAAACATATTTTTAATTACACTATAAAATTCATTTTATTTACACCTATTTAAACTGCGCTTCTGTCTATTTAAGTAATAAAATAAAATATTAAAGGTTGTGATAAGAATACTTTAGTATTAATAGTTGATAATTGAACAGAGAGAATAAAACAGTACTTACTATATTAACCACATTTATCCCCATCCATTTTTGTTTAAAGTCTTTAAATTTTTATTATTAAAATTATATATTTTTTATTTCATTTTCTTTTTATTTCCCCTTTTACCTTTTTTCTAATTATCTTTTCCACCTTTCTTCTAGACGACCGGCCGACAATTGGGGACCCTTCCGAATAATCGATGATTGACTTTTTTGACTTTTTTGGACGAACGTTGTCGGCCAGTCATCTAGAAGAAGGTAAGAAAGGGAGAAGGAAAAGAGGAGGAAAAGAAAATAGGCAAGAGAATTTAAGAGAATTAAAAGAAATAAAATAATAATTTATTTAAAGTGAGGCAACAACGAGTTATTTGAGGGATGACACAAAATGAGGTTTTATTTAATAACAATATTATTTAAAGTAAGGGTTCTGCACGGCAAACACTATAATTACTACCAGACTTAAAGCAACATGTAAATAGTTATATAGAATTAAAATTAGAATTTTAATGCTAATAAAAATAATGATAAAACATATTATATTGACAGTTTGTTCAGAGTTGGTTTGTATAGTAAGTGATGAGGCTACAGGGGATTATACAAGGCCTTTTTATAGGAAATGGGTCCTCTGAAACGCCACTACATTTGTAAATACAAGAATTATAATAAGATGAAACAAGAAAATAAAAGAATAAGTGAAACATAACAATTTTGAGAAAAATATGAAACAAATAATTAAAACCCCAAATAAGAACCAAATCTTCCCACAACTAATTACCAAATCAGTAAGTAAAAATAGTGAGTAACTAAACAAACCTGAGACATAGGAACTATGAGAAAAATAATTCAAAACAGATGGTACAGTCTTCTTCAAAAGTTTTATAAGTGAAACAAGTAAAAATATTTTGACGCAACAAAATATGTAATCAATTTTAATTTATTATAATGAAATTAATTAATGGTTCCAACTATGTAATTAAATAATAAATTTAAATGAAACAAGTAATTAATTTATTACTAAATTTAATTGAGAATTTTTAATATTATTTTATAAAATAAGTATTATAATTTATTTAATTTTTTATTGACACAATTAAGGGTCCAAAAAACAGAAGCAATAATTATGGATAATAGTATATGAAAAAGTATATTTTAATAATTAAATTTAATTTATTAAAGTAATTAAAATATAAGATAAACACTTGAATATAATTATCTTATAAGTTTTTAATTAATTAATTTATAATTATTAAATAAACAATGTGCCCTTTGTTATGGAATATAATTCAATGCTTTTAAATTATCTTATAATAAAATTAAAATAATATTTACTTTATTTATATAAATAAAATATCGATATAAATTTATTATGTAATATAATATTAATTTTAAATGCATACTCTGCAAATATTATGTCTTTATTTAATTCCAATAAATTGTATGTTCATTTACTGGGCTCCTGGGACAGCCTGGCTTGCACTCCCTCACTGCAAAAAAAAACAATAAAAAAAATGCTATGATTTTTTCTTTTTATACTTTTTTAATAGAGTAGCAAGGTTTGTAATTTCTTTACCAGGTATCCATGCATCATATTCAGATGACTTATTTTTAAATCTCAATAAATACTCAGTACCTCTTTCAGAAGTGATAATTCTATCATTGAGAATCTTATCAATTTCTGCAGTTTCTGTGATTTCCTGAGGGTTTTTCTTAGGTCTACCTCTTCTTTTTGGAAATAAGTCACTGTTGTAAGTATAAGGATTTAACAGGGAAATGGGGAAAACAGAATGTTTTCTATCATATGGAGAGTATAACACAACTTCAACTGCATTATTTCCAATCATTTTTTTCACAACAAAAGGACCCACAAAAGGATCTTTTAATTTGTTGTTACCCTGTAAACTGAAGTGGACAGTAGATATCAACACTTCATCACCTTCTTTAAATGTGTGTTCTTTATGGGATTTATCCCATCTCTTCTTCTCATATTCAAATGCTTTATCAATACAAGATTGAGCATTTTTTTCTGCACAGTTGTTGCATTTGAACAAAAGATTTGACACCAGGGTGTAATTCCAATTAAGGCAATTTACTATTGAGTATTTGAGCAGGAGTATGAGGGACATAACCTAGCCAAAGTTCAAAAGGTTTCTTTTGAGTAACAGAGTGAACAGTGCTATTCTAAGCAAATTCAAGACCAGGTAATAAGGTGACCCAGTCATGAGTAAATCTTTCATTGTCTTTATATTCCAATCCAAAGGCACAATACCTTCTAATCATATCCTGTAGAGTTTGAATCATTCTTTCAGCTAGACCATCAGTTTGGGGATGGTGAGCAGTAGATAATTTTAATTCACAACCACATATATCCATTAGAGACATCCAGAATTCAGATGTGAATTTTGGATCTGTGTCAGATATAATGGCTCTAGGGAATCCAACTATATTGAACATATTACACCACCATAAGAAAGCCAAGTCTTTGGTGGAGATATCTTTATGGGTGGGAACAAATTTGCACATTTTAGTAAATCTATCCACTATTACCCAACAAGAATTATATTTTTCTTTACCAGCAATAGGATGACCAGTTACAAAATCCATATCAATGATTTATCAGGGAGCATCAGGTGCTTCAATTTGTTGTAATAACCCTGCTCTCTTACCAGTCATTCTTTTGGATTTCTGGCATGAATCACAAGATTCAACATACAATTTTGCATCTTCAGACATATTAGCCCACCAAGAAGTGTTTTTGATTCTAATTAGTGTCTTCTCCAGATCAAAATGACCAGCTAATATTTCATCATGACAAAGTTTGAGGATAATTTCTTTCATAGAAGGAGAAATTACAATTACATTAGTAAGCTTTCTTCTATAATATATATAACCATCTTCAATAGAGAACTTTCCTTTATTTAAAGCATTTTGGTACTTTTCAGGAAGAGTTTTTATCAATTCTTGAATTGAAGCATTCTTAGGATCATTTAAGATAGTAATAAATTTATTTAAATCAGAATCTTTATCATATGAATCCAGTATTAATTGTAATAACTCTTCTTCCATATCAACTAAAAATATACCATGGATATGAACAGTATCATCTTCAGGTACATAAGCAGGATTTGAGTCATTATTTTGCAGAGGCAATCTTAACAGCATATCAACATTGGAGTGAACATTTCCAGCCCCATGGATAATTTTCATCCGTCCTCTGTATTCTTGAAAAGCAAGTTGCCACCTGAACATATGTCTGTTAGGTGTTTTCAGGTTTAAGAGGGACTTCACAGCACTACAGTCAGTTACCAATTCAAATTTTTGGTCATCTATATAGTAATGAAGCTTCTCAAGAGCCCAAACAACTGCTAAGCACTCTAATTGAGTGGCACCATATTTCAATTCACTATTTCTCAAAGTTCTTGAAATATAACAAATTACAACCTCTGAGGATTTATCATTTATAATTTGTTTCTGGTAAAGGGCAGCACCCAGACCAACAAAGCTAGAATCTGTGTATAGGACAAAAGGTTTGTTAAAATCTGGAAGAGCCAATATAGGGGCTGTCATTAAGCAAATTTTTAATGTATCAAAAGCTTTTTGACAGTCATTATTCCAGAGAAAGGCAACATCTTTTCTGGTCAGTTTTTTAAGAGGCAAGGCTCTGACCTGATAATTTTTAATATATTGTCTATAATAGCCACAAATACCCAAAAAGCTTTGGATTTCTCTTACAGAAGTTGGTGCTTTCACATTTTGAATGGCAGCAACTCTGTTTTGGTCTACACAAATTTGTAAGCCTGACACAACATGGCCAAGGACTTTCAAGGATTGAAAACCAAATTTACACTTTTTTAAGGACAAGTTCATATTGATTTCATCCATTTTTTGGAAAACTCTATTTAAGTGAATCATATGTTCATCAAAAGTTTTAGAAAAAACAATAATGTCATCAATATAAACCATGAGCCATCCTTCAATTATTTCCTGATGGAAAGTGTTATCCATGACTTTTTGAAAAACTGAAGGAGCATTTTTAGGGCCTAATGGCATCCTAAAATACTTATATATTCCCATATGAGTAGCAATAAGCAAAAAGTTTTGAAAATTTTTCTCAACTGGAACTTGATGATATCCTTTATTACCATCCAGACAACTGATAAAATTTGCACCTTGCAAGGTAGCATGTATTGAATTAATTCTGGGTAAAGGATAAATGTCATCAACAGTATAAGTGTTCAATGCTCTGAAATCGCCACATAATCTAGCCTTATCTTTTTCATAAGAAATCAAGACTTGGGAGATGGCACAATATTTGGGGGTGACATCCACTTTCTCAATGATATTCATTTTAAATAGTGTGTCAATATTATCTTCAATATCATTTCTTTTTGTTGGAGAAGCAGGATATGGTTTTTTCTTAAGACTAGGAGAGATATCACTCAAGTTACAGGATAAGGTAATTTTCATTTCTGCCTGAACACTTCCTAAGACATGAGAATCATGAGCAAAAGCCATAGGGAAAGAGGTAATTGAGGTAATAATAGAATCCTTTTGTTCACTAGTTAACTGATCATCAAAAGAAGCAGTATTTATTTCATTTAATAAATCATCCATTTCAATTGTTGTTCTGCCTTTACACCTGATTAGTGAGTTACAAGACTTTAACAGATGCCCAGAAGGTTTTTTAGAGGAGGAAATTTTGGATTTCCTTTTGCCATTCAATCCCAAGGTGAAACAATTATTTTCTGGGTCCAATTTCACACCAAACATGGTTAAAATATCATTACCCATAATAAACCAATTGCTTAAATTATCATTTTGCATGACAATAAATTCAAAAATAGCTCTGAAAAAACCACCATTATATTTGAAGAATACAGAGGTTTTGTATTTGCCAATAGGAATTAAGGTAGAACCATACCCTCTCCATTTTTCAGAAGTTATAGGTAATAATTTACTCAAATATTCATTATCTACTGAAGCTAAAGCCTTTTCAGAGACTACACTTCCTCCAGCACCAGAGTCAAGAACTACATCAACATTTTTACCATTAATGATAACAGGTGCTTTCAAGGGGGATATGGCTATAGATCTGTTAGTAATATCTTTAATTATTTCAGCATTTTCCACTGAAGATAAATCCAATACACATTCTTCAGATATATTATCTAAATAATGGACATCCTGTTCTAGCATTAAAACATCTTTAACAGAGTCATTGCCATAGGAAATATTACTTTCACAATCACTAGAAGAATTATTGACATCAATTTCAGCTTCATCTGTTTCTTCATTTTGTTCAACAAGATGAATTTTCTTGTCACAAACATGACCCTTTTGCCATGGTTTGTTACATTTATAACAAGTATTTGTTGCATATTTTTTAGGTGCACCTGGGGCAGATGGTTTACCAGATTTTTCTGGGAGTTTTATAGAAGGTTTATTCTGATCATTATAAGATTTACCAATGTAATTCTTTGGTTAATATCTTTGGTTGAGTAGTACCTCGTTACAGATGTTAATGAAAGAAGAATTTTCCCTTACATGCTCAGTTCTCACCACAATCAAATCTCTAAGAGAATTTGTAATTTATACAAGATTTTATCTCTCCAAATATCATAATCCATCTTTGGATTAATTGCTCATTGGAATTTTGTTACTCTCATAAGAAAAACATTGGGCTTTTCAACAGAGGAGGATACATATCTAGTATTCTCATACAGTCTTTGCTGAGCTAACCTGAATTTTGAACCACCAAACTGATTCTCAATCAAGGATTTCCAATCATTCCATGTATAATGATTGTTATCCAAAAGGACAGATTCATACCACAACAAGGCTACATTGGAAAATAAAGAAATTAGCTTAGAAACAATTTCCTCATCAGGTAGTTAATAAGATCTCTTTAAATTATCAATTCTTTGGATAAAGTGTTGCCAATCAGAGGAAGAATCACCATCAAAGGTAGGATATTGGTCCAACTTAGGCCAATTTTTCTGACTACTGGGATGGTTCATTTTTTGGTTTGAATTACTCATCATTAATAATTCCTGAAGTTTAGCCAGGTGTTCAGAAATTTCATTATTTACAGAAACAGCTGGTGCATGACCATCACAAGATTTTTTGCTAGTAGCAAAAGATTTTACAGACTCATTGTCAGTTTGTTTAATGGTTGAAATATGAGAAAGAAAAGAGGAACTCTGCTCAGGTTCTTTTTCTTTATTTATATGCAGCTTATGGACATCATTCTCATTCATATTATTATTGATGGTTAAGGTTGAGAATTTTTCCTGCAGGTCAGACACATAGTTTCTTATCCTTCAAATTTCAGACATCTGGTCATTTACTTTTGCAAGAGATAGAACATTTCTGTCCTCAGAAACTGTGTGTTTGGCACTTAGTGCATGGAAATCATTCTTTAGCTTTTTAAACTCATTTTGTAGAGATTTTATTTCACTTTTTAATGAATAATTTTCTTCAATAAGGGGTTTCAATTCACTCAAGGTCTTATGTAGATTGATATTTTTATCTGAGATAGCTCTATGGTCACTCCTTATTTGTTTTTGTTGGCTAAGAACAATATTCAAGGTTTCTTTGATTTTAAAATAAGCTGTATCCTGTACAGAAGAACTTACTTTACATTGAAAGTGCAAATTATTTAATCTATAATTCTCATGGATTAACACATCTCTCAAATGTTTGTCTTTCACAACATTAAAATCAAGGGTATCTTTTAATTTTTCTTCAGAAGTTCTCTCAATTAAGGTATAGACTTCAGGGGAAACAGAATCATTCTTAATTGCAAGAGAAGGATTAATTAAAGAAGTAGAAGTTAAATGTAAAGGTTCATCAAATGACAATTTGCTAATTACATTAATAGGGCTACTAGTTACAGGAAGCTGTCTTTTAACAGGTTTAACTGTTCTTTCACCATTGTCAATAATATTACCTGCAGAAGAATTCTTATTAGAAAACATTCCCAGGTGACTATCAACAAAATTACTTACCATGGCAGAGGAGGAAACTTCCCCTGAGAGTGAGTTTGGGATTGTGCTTGGCCCTTTTTCTCCTGCCTTGTTGGTAAGGATGAGGAGGAGGATGAAAATTGGGTGTTCTGGATGGGCCAGGCTGATGATGAGGAGGATGTTGCATATTCTGCTGGCAGTGACTCATTAGATAATCCCATTTCCATTGCTCTTCTTCCATAGTACTTTGATTTTGGATGGAGGAGCTGGGGGGCTGTGAAGGTTGAGCCTGAAACTGAGGCTGATTGGGAGGCAACTGAGGGGGGGCCTGGGCCTGATTTTGGTTCCTGAGTTCCTGAACTTGATCCCACAAGGTGTCTACTTTTGCCCTGTATTTCATGTTTTCTGTCTTCAGTTCTTTGATGTGACTGGACAGATTGCTGATTTGTTGGAGCAGAGGAAGATTTTTTATTTTGAATCCTTTTTGGAAGACCTTCTTGAGGTACTGGAGGGTTTACTTCCTTCTGTTGTGCTGGGGGAAGGGGGTTTGATTTGTTTACTTCTCCTTTCATTTCCAAATCCTGAATTATGTGAATTTTTCTTGTTAGCATGAGATTTTTTAAGTTCAACTTTAGAAGAACTCACAGTATCAGCATCATAATCAATTTCAATTTCATCCACTTGCATGTTATCCATTTTCTCAGCCAAATTTTTGGACATAATAGTGGGAATATTAATTAATTTCTAAAAAAAATTAATAAAATTAAGTTAATAATTTGCTCCAAATATGAAAAAGATTTTTTATTAATTAAATTATAAGAAAAAAAATTTTTTAATATAAAGTAATATTTATAAAAAATAATTAATAAAATGGACTGCAAAGGAAAATTGGGAATAAACAATTAAGTTATTTTCAACCAATTAATTAATTTACCAAAATTAAATATGGCAATATATGGGACTAAGTACAAAGTACTATTTAAGTCAACCAAAATTAAACAAAAATTAATGTAATAATTCAATTTTTATTAATAATAATGTTAATTTCTTCTAGGACTAAGAGGTATTAAACACTCTATAATGGTCAACTAGAAAAATTTTTTTTTAATAAATGAACACTTACACTCAGTGAATCAGCAATAAAGCCACAATCACTGTTATTGAAGTAAAAATATAGTAATATGAGTGAGAGGTGCAAAGGTTAACTTACTAGAGTTATCAGAAAATCAAATCAAAATAATAGATGAATTAATTTAATATAAAACTAATAGATCGAACCCAAGTTCGAAACACGGTTGCGGCAAAAGTTTCTTTTTTGCTGGGTGGTCCGTCTGCTATGTCGTTCGTCGCAAGTATCGATCGTCGTCGTCGTTAGGAAAGGCTCCTACTTGTCGGCCAGTCGTCTAGAAGAAGGTAAGAAAGGGAGAAGGAAAAGAGGAGGAAAAGAAAATAGGCAAGAAAAGTTTATAGAATTAAAAGAAATAAAATAATAATTTATTTAAAGTGAGGCAACAACGAGTTATTTGAGGGATGACACAAAATGAGGTTTTATTTAATAACAATATTATTTAAAGTAAGGGTTCTGCGCGGCAAAAACTATAATTACTATCAGACTTAAAGCAACCTGTAAATAGTTATATAGAATTAAAATTAGAATTTTAATGCTAATAAAAATAATGATAAAACATATTATATTGACAGTTTGTTCAGAGTTGGTTTGTATAGTAAGTGATGAGGCTACAGGGGATTATACAAGGCCTTTTTATAGGAAATGGGTCCTCTGAAGCGCCACTACATTTGTAAATACAAGAATTATAATAAGATGAAACAATAAAAAAAAAGAATAAGTGAAACATAACAATTTTGAGAAAAATATGAAACAAATAATTAAAACCCCAAATAAGAACCAAATTTTCCCACAACTAATTACCAAATCAGTAAGTAAAAATAGTGAGTAACTAAACAAACCTGAGACATAGGAACTATGAGAAAAATAATTCAAAACTAATGGTACAGTCTGCTTTAAGGGTTTTTTAAGTGAAACAAGTAAAAATATTTTGACGCAACAAAATATGTAATCAATTTTAATTTAGTATAATGAAATTAATTAATGGTTCCAACTATGTAACTAAATAATAAATTTAAATGAAACAAGTAATTAATTTATTACTAAATTAAATTGAGATTTTTTAATATTATTTTATAAAATATGTATTATAATTTATTTAATTTTTTATTGACACAATTAAGGGTCCAAAAAACAGCGGCAATAATTATGGATAATAGTATATGAAAAAGTATATTTTAATAATTAAATTTAATTTATTAAAGTAATTAAAATATAAGATAAACACTTGAATATAATTATCTTATAAGTTCTTAATTAATTAATTTATAATTATTAAATAAACAATGTGCCCTTTGGTATGGAATATAATTCAATGCTTTTAAATTATCTTATAATAAAATTAAAATAATATTTACTTTATTTATATAAAGAAAATATTAATATAAATTTATTATGTAATATAATATTAAGTTTAAATGCATACTCTGCAATTATTATGTCTTTATTTAATTCCAATAAATTGTATGTTCATTTACTGGGCTCCTTGGACAGCCTGGCTGACAAACGTCATAATGCACGGACCACCTTGCGCAAAAATTAAAACTTTTTCCATGAACGTGAATGAACCGGGGATCTAACTTTTAGGTTTATATATTCTTAAAAGTTATATATTTTTGAGGGTGAGTTAACAATCACTACTGTAAGTCAACCTTTGCTCCTATCAACTCTTATACTAGATTTTTTACTGCAATAACTGTGACTGTGGCCTTGTGCTGAGTCACTGAGTGTAAGTGTTCATTTATTATATATAATTTTTTTTCCTAGTTGACCATTATAGAGTGTTTAATTCCTCTTAGTCCTAGAAGAAATTAACATTATTATTAATAAAAATTAAATTATTACATTAATTTTATTATTATTATTAATTTTTGTTTAATTTTGGTGGACTTAAATAGTACTTTGTACTTAGTCCCATATATTGCCATATTTAATTTTGGTAATTTAATTAATTGGTTGAAAATAACTTAATTGTTTATTCCCAATTTTCCTTTGCATTCCATAATATTAATTATTTTTTATAAATATTACTTTATATTAAAAAAAATTTTTTTTATATATAATTTTATTAATAAAATTTTTTTTTATTTTGAGCAAATTATTAACTGAATTTTATTAATTTTTTTTTAGAAATTAATTAATCTTCCCACTATTATGTCCAGCAAATTGGCTGAGAGTATGGATAACCTGCAAGTGGATGAAATTGATGTTGATTATGAAGCTGATTCTGTAAGATCATCAAAATTAAATTATAAAACATCAATGGCTGATAATAAAACTTCTCATTCTACAGGACATAGAAATGTCAGGAGGGGTAGAGGCAATAAGCCCCCTTCCCCCAACAATTCAGAAAGAAGTCAAGCCTCAAATCAATCAGGATCCTCTAAAAAATATAAAAATAAAAAAGATTCCTTTAAGCCAAGAGGTCAACAATTTATCCAGCCACATCAAGGAGCTGAGAGCAGAAAGTATGAAATACAAGGCAAAGGTGGACACCCTTTGGTGTCAGCCAGGCTACTAGACTTACCCAGTGAAATAATTAATTATTTATTGGATGAAGCCGCACCTTATCATTTTAATTATTATTTAATTATAATTTAGTTACATTAAAATTAGTTATAATAAATTAACTAATTACAGATTGATAAATTTAAATAAATAATTAAAATTAAAATATAAAATTGTCCCTTATACTTTTCTCTAACACCATGCTCATTTGACAGGTTGGAAAAAATAAAAATTTATATTAAAAAATAGATATTAAGTTAAAATAAGATTTTAATATTCAAATAATATTAAATATATACAAAAAAATTGAAATTTCTTATTTAGAATTGACTTATACAGTAAATATTAAATAAATGGATGTATTTTCTGACATACTCTGTAAATACATCTGTTTGACGCCTTATTTTTAGAATAACTTTATTATTTGAAATACTCCTTCTGGAATATTCTTTTCTCTCTCTCATATTACTGTTTTTAGAATTTAATTGCTGTGCTTTGACTCTCCTTTGCCTATAAAAGGCCTCTCTTTTTGTTGTCTTTTAATCATTCTTTTTACCAACTTACTTATTACTACAACTACAATATAATACTTATTTCTTATATTTTATATCTTTAGTATTTACAAGGACTTAATTCTAATCTATAACTTATATAAATATTTTAAATCTACCTCTTATTATTGAGTAAACATCATCTTTGATTGAGAAATACGTACTAAATTATTAAGAGTCCAATAAATCCTTCAAATCTTCATACAAACTCCGTAACAAAGCTTCTAGACCAAAAGTGAACCTTGACACTTTGGTCTCAGATGAGAGACCTTCTATCTCAAAAGCAGGTTCAACCTCTTCCCATGTCATCTGTCGGTCAATCGTCTAGAAGAGATAAGAGAAGAGGGAAGAAAAGAGAGGAGAACAAGAAGGAGATAATAGTGTAGAAATAAAAGAAATAAAAACAATTGAAATTATTTAATTTATTTGAGAGAAAGCAACGACAAGTGATTTGAGAGGTGACAACAAATTGGGTTTATTAATATTAATATTATTTAAGTAAGAGTTCTGCGCGGCAAACACTATAATTACTATCAGACTTAAGGCAACCTTTAAATTGTTATTTAGAATTTTTAATTAGAATTTAATACTAATAAAAATAATAATAAGCGTAATAAATTTATCTTTAAATTGTTGAGTGTGTAATAAGTGATGAGGCTACAGGGGATTATCCAAGGCCCTTTTATAGGCAATGGGTCCTCTGAAGCGCCACTATATTTGTAAATACAATAATTAGAATAGAATAAAACAAGTATATCAAAGAGTAAGTGAAACATAACAATGTAGAGAAAAATATGAAACAAATAATTAAAACCCCAATTAAGAATCCAATTTTCCCGCCATTAATTCCCAAATCAGTAAGTAAAAATAGTGAATAACTAAACAAGACTGGAACATAGGAACTATGAGAAAAATAATTCCAAAAAGATGGTACAGTCTGATTTAAGGATATTTTAAGTGAAACAAAAAATACTTTGACGCAACAAAACATGTAATTAATCTCAATTTAGTATAAATTAATTAATTGGTTTTTCCTGACACCATTAAGGGTCAAAAGAAGCGTCATTAATTATTGTTTAGTATTATATGAAAGGTGTTATTTAATATATAAATTTAAATAATTAATTTAATTATATTATAAGTCAATTTTACACTTATAATTATAATATATGTTTTTCAATTAATTAAATATAAATTTATAATTATTAAATACATAAAAATGCGCCATTATTTGTAGAATATATTATATTATGTTCAATTTAAATGTATATAAAAAATTTATATAACCAATAAAATTAATATAACACTTGTATATAATAAAATACTTATATAATTTTATTATGCAATAAAATATTAATTTATATTCATTAAATAAAATTCTTACCCACTCTTTCAGGTTTTATAAGTTACATATCATTTACTGGACTCTTGGAATAGCCTGGCTGACACTCCCTCACTCTAAAAAAACAATAAAAAAATGCTAAGATTTTTTCTTTTTGTATTTTTTCAACAGAGTAGGCAGATTTGAAATTTCCTTGCCAGGTATCCATGCATCATGTTCAGATGATTTGTTCTTATATCTCAATAAATATTCAGTACCTCTTTCAGAGGTGATAATTCTATCATTGAGAATTTTATCTATTTCTGCTGTTTCTGTGACTTCCTGAGGGTTCTTCTTAGGTCTTCCTCTTCTTTTTGGAAATAAGTCACTGTTGGAAGTATAAGGCTTAAGCAAAGAAATGGGAAAGACAGGATGTTTCCTATCATATGGAGAATACAATACAACTTCTACTGCATTATCACCAACCATTCTTTTAACAACAAATGGTCCTACAAAAGGATCTTTTAATTTGTGGTTACCTTGTAAATTGAAATGGACAGTAGAGATCAACACTTCATCACCCTTGTTAAATTTGTATTCTTTATGGGATTTATCCCATCTTTTCTTTTCATATTCAAATGCTTTATCAATACAACTCTGAGCATGTTTTCTGCATAGCTGTTGCATTTGCATAAAAGATTTTACACCAGGGTGTAGTTCCAACTTATGTAATTTATTATTGAGAATCTGAGCAGGAGTATTTGGGACATAACCCAACCAAAGCTCAAAAGGCTTTTTCTCAGTGACAGAATGAACAGTGCTATTATATGCAAATTCAAGACCAAGCAAAAGAGTGACCCAATCATGAGTAAATCTGTCATTGTCTTTATATTCTAAACCAAAGGCACAATACCTTCTAATCATATCTTCCAGAGTTTGAATCATTCTTTCAGCTAGACCATCAGTCTGAGGATGGTGAGCTGTAGACAATTTCAACTCACAGCCACAAATATCCATCAAAGAGGTCTAAAACTCAGAAGTGAATTTTGGATCCCTATCAGAGATAATGGCTTTTGGAAAACCAATAATATTAAACATGTAAGACCACCATAAGAAGGCTAATTCTTTGGTGGATACATCATTGTGGGTTGGAATAAATTTGCACATTTTTGTGAATCTATCAACTATTACCCAACAAGAGTTAAAGCTGTCTTTACCTGCAACAGGAAGACCAGTGACAAAATCCATATTAATGATTTGCCAGGGAGCACTAGGTGCTTCAATATGTTGTAATAACCCTGCTCTCTTACCTGTTAACCTTTTAGATTTTTGGCAGGAATCACAAGATTCAACATATAATTTTGTGTCTTCAGACATATTAGCCCACCATGCAGTGTTTTTGATTCTAATCAATGTTTTTTCAAGATCAAAATGACCAGCTAATATGTCATCATGACAAAGTTTGAGGATAGTTTCTTTTATTGAAGGAGGAATTACAATTAAATTGGTAAGCTTCCTTCTATAATATATATAACCATCTTCAATAGAGAACTTTCCTTTATTTAAAGCATTTTGGTAGTTTGCAGGAAGAGTTTTTATTAATGCTTGAATTGAAGCATTCTTAGGATCATTTAAGATAGTAACCAATTTATTTAAATCAGAATCTTTATCATATGAATCCAGTATTAACTTTAATGACTCCTCTTCCATATCAACTATAAATATACCATGGATATGAACAGTATCATCTTCAGGTACATAAGCAGGATTTGAGTCATTATTTGGCAGAGGCAATCTGGAGAGCATATCAACATTAGAGTGAACATTTCCAGCTCTATGGATAATTGTCATCCTTCCTCTGTATTCTTGAACAGCAAGTTGCCACCTGAACATATGTCTGTTAGGTGTCTTGAGGTTTAAAAGAGACTTCACAGCACTACAGTCAGTTACCAACTCAAATTTTTGGTCATCCAAATAGTAATGAAGTTTCTCAAGAGCCCAAAGAACTGCTAAGCACTCCAATTGAGTGGCACCATATTTCAATTCACTATTTCTTAAGGTTCTTGAAATATAACAAATTACAACCTCTGAGGATTTATCATTAATAATTTGCTTTTGGTGAAGGGCAGCACCCAGACCAATAAAGCTAGCATCTGTATAAAGTACAAATGGCTTGTTAAAATCTGGAAGAGCCAATATAGGGGCTGTCATTAAGCAACTTTTTAATGTATCAAAAGCTTTTTGACAGTCATTATTCCAGAGAAAAGCAACATCTTTTCTGGTCAGTTTTGTAAGAGGCAAGGCTATGACCCGATAATTTTTAATATATTGTCTATAATAGCCACACATACCCAAAATACTTTGGATTTCTCTTACAGAAGTTGGTGCTTTCACATTTTGAATGGCAGCAACTTTATTATGGTCTACACAAATTTGTAAGCCTGACACAACATGGCCAAGGACTTTCAAAGATTGAAAACCAAATCTACACTTTTTTAAAGATAAGGTCATATTGATTTCATCCATTTTTTGGAAAACTCTATTCAAGTGAATCATATGTTCATCAAAAGTTTTAGAAAAAACAATAATATCATCAATATAAACCATGAGCCAACCTTCAAAAATTTCTTGATGGAAAGTGTTATCCATGACTTTCTGGAAAACTGAAGGAGCATTTTTAGGGCCAAATGGCATCCTAACATACATATACATTCCCATATGAGTAGCAATAAGCAAAAAATTTTGAGAATTTTTCTCAACTGGAACTTGATGATAACCTTTATTACCATCCAGACAACTAATAAATTTTGCACCTTGCAAGGTAGCATGTATTGAATTAATTCTGGGTAAAGGATAAATATCATCAACAGTATAAGTATTTAAAGCTCTGTAATCTCCACATAATCTAGCTTTATCTTTTTCATAAGAAATCAGGACTGGGGAGATGACACAATATTTGGGGGTGACATCTACTTTCTCAATGATATTCATTTTCAATGATGTTTCAATATTATCTTCAATATCTTTTCTTTTTGATGGAGAAGCAGGATATGGATTTTTCATAAGGGTAGGAGGAATATCACTCAAATTACAGGATAAGGTAGTTTTCATCTCTTCCTGAACAATTCCCAAGACATGAGAACCACGAGCAAAAGCCATAGGGAAAGAGGTAATAGAGGCAAAAATAGAATCCTTTTGTTCACTAGTCAACTGATCACCAAAAGAAGCGGTATTTATTTCATGTAATAAATCATCCATTTCAGTTGTTATTCTACCTTTACACTGGATCAGTGAGTTACAAGATTTCAACAAATGCCCAGAAGTTCTAGGAGAGGAAATTTTGAATTTCCTTTTCCCATTCATTCCTAAGGTAAAGCAATTATTTGCTGGGTCCAGTTTCACACCAAACATGGTTAAAATATCATTTCCCATAATAAACCAATTGCTTAAATTATCATTTTTCATGACAACAAACTCACAAACAGCTCTGACAAAACCACCATTATATTTGAAGAATACAGAGGTTTTGTATTTGCCAATAGGAAATAAGGTAGAACCATACCCTCTCCATTTTTCAGAAGTTATAGGTAATAATTTACTCAAATATTCCTTATCCACTGAAGCCAAAGCTTTTTCAGATACTACACTTCCTCCAGCACCAGAATCAAGAACTACATCAACATTTTTACCATTAATGATAACAGGTGCCTTTAAAGGGGATATAGGAATAGAATTGTTAGTAATATCTTTAATTATCTCAGCATTTTCTACTGAAGATAAATTCAATACACAATCTTCAGATATATTATTTAAATAATGGACATCATGTTCCAACATTAAAACATCTTTAACAGATTCATTGTCATAGGAGATATTACTTTCACAGTCACTGGAAGAATTATTGACATGAAGTTCAACTTCATCAGTGTCTTCATTTTGTTCAACAAGATGAATTTTCTTGTCACAAACATGACCCTTCTGCCACGGTTTGTTACATTTATAACAAGTATTTGTTGCATAGTTTTTAGGTGCAACTGGGGCAGAGGGTTTACCAGATTTTTCTGGGAGCTTTATAGAAGGTTTATTCTGATCATTATAAGATTTACCAAGGTAATTCTTTGGTTCATATCTATGGTTGAGCAGTACCTCATTACAGATATAAATGAAAGAAGAATTTTCCCTTACATGCTCAGTTCTAGCCACAATCAAATCCCTAAGAGAATTTGGTAATTTATACAAGATTTTATCTCTCCAAATATCATAATCCATGTTTGGATCAATTGCTCTAAGGATTTTTGTTATTTTCATCAGAAAAACAATGGGCTTTTCAACAGAAGAGGATACATATCTAGTATTCTCATACAGTCTCTGCTGAGCTAACCTGAATTTTGAACCACCAAACTGATTTTCAATCAAGGATTTCCAATCATTCCATGTATAATGATTGTTATCTAAAAGAACAGATTCATACCACTTCAAGGCTACATTGGAAAATAAAGAAATTAGCTTAGAAACAATTTCCTCATCAGGTAGTTTATAAGATCTCTTTAAATTATCAATTCTTTGGATAAAGTGTTGCCAATCAGAGGAAGAATCACCATCAAAGGTAGGATATTGGTCTAACTTAGGCCAATTTTTCTGACTACTGGGATGGTCCACTTTTTGGTTTGAATTATTCATTATTAATAATTCCTGAAGTTTAGCCAGGTGTTCAGAAATTTCATTATTTACAGAAACAGCTGGTGCATGACCATCACAAGATTTTTTGCTAGTAGTAAAAGATTTTACAGACTCATTGTCAGTTTGTTTAATGGTTGAAATATGAGGAAGAAAGGATGAACTTTGCTCAGGTTTTTTCCCTTTATTTTTATGCAGCTTACTGACAGAAATCTCATTTAATTCATTATTGATGGTTAAGGTTGAGAACTTTTCCTGCAGGTCAGACACATAGTTTTTTATTCTTGGAATTTCAGACATCTGGTCATTTACTTTTGCAAGAGATAGAACATTTCTGTCCTCAGAAACTGAGTGTTTGGTACTTAGTGCATGGAAATCATTTTTTAGCTTCTTAAACTCATTTTTCAGAGATTTAATTTCATTCTTGAATGAATAATTTTCCTCAATAAGGGGTTTCAATTCACTCAAGGTCTTATGTAGACTTATATTTCTATCTGAGATAGCTCTATGGTCACTTCTTATTTGTTTTTGTTGACTAAGAACAATATTCAAGGTTTCTTTGATTTTCAAATAAGCTGTATCTAATACAGAAGAACTCACTTTACATTGCAAGTGTAAATTATTTAATCTATCATTATTATGGATTAACACATCTCTCACATGTTTGTCTTTCACAACATTAAAATCAAGGGTATCTTTCAATATTTCCTCAGAAGTTTTTTCAATTAAGGTATAGATTTCAGGGGGAACAGAATCATTTTTAATTGAAAGAGAAGGATTAATTAAAGATGTAGAAGTTAAATGTAAAGGTTCATCAAATGACAATTTGCTAATTACATCAATAGGGCTACTAGTTACAGGAAGATGTCTTTTAACAGGTTTAACTGTTCTTTCACCATGTTCAATAATATTACCTGCAGAAGAAGATTTATTAGAAAACATACCCAAGTGACTATCCACCAAATTACTTACCATGGAAGAGGAGGAAACTTCCCCTGAGACTGGGTTTGGGATTGTGCTTGGGCCTTCTTTCTCCTGCCTTGTTGGTAGGGATGAGGAGGTGGATGGAAATTGGGTGTTCTGGATGGGCCAGGCTGATGATGAGGAGGGTGTTGCACATTCTGTTGGTAGTGACTCATTAGATAATCCCATTTCCATTGCTCTACTTCCATAGTATTTGGATTTTGGATGGTTGAGCTGGGTGGCTGTGAAGGTTGAGCCTGAAACTGAGGCTGATTGGGAGGCAACTGAGGAGGGGCCTGGGCCTGAATCTGGTTCCTGAGTTCTTGAACCTGATCCCACAAGGTGTCTACCTTTGCTTTGTACGTCATATTTTCTGTCTTCAACTCTTTTATATGACTGGATAGGTTGCTGATTTGTTGTGGCAGAGGAAGCTTTTTTATTTTGAAGCCTTTTGGAAGACCTTCTTGAGGCACTAGAGGCTTTACTTCCTTCTGTGGTACTGGGAGAAGGGGGTTTGGTTTGTTTGCATTTCCTGTCATTTCCACATCCTGCAGTATGTGAATTCTTTGTGTTAGCATAAGATTTTTTATGACCAACTTTAGAAGAACCTACAGTGTCAGCATCATAGTCAATATCTATTTCATCCACTTGCATGTTATCCATTTTTTCTGCCAAATTGTTGGACATACTAGTGGGAAGATTTTAATTTACTTCTTATTTATTAAAAAAAATAATAAAAGTTAGTCAATAATAATTGCTCCAAATAATAATAAAAAAAATTATTAATTAAATTATAGAAAAAAAAATTTTCAATATAAAGTAATAATTATAAAAAATTAATTTTAAAAAAAATGGATTGCAAGGTTAAATTGGGAATAACAATCAAGTTAATTCAACCAATTAATTACCAATATTAAATATGGCAATTTATTTGGGACTAAGAACAATGTACTTTTAAGTCAACCAAAATTAACAATAATTTATAAAAAAAAATTAAATTAATAATTCAATTTGTATTAATAAAAAATGTTAGTTCTTCTAGGACTAAGAGGATTTAAAACTCTATAATGGTCAACTAGGAAAAAAAAATTATAATAATTGAACACTTACACTCAGAGAATCAGCAATTAAGCCACAATCACTGTTATTGCAGTAAAAATATAGTAATATGAGTGAGAGGTGCAAAGGTGAACTTACTATAGTGATTGAAAAATCACTTCAAAATGATATAATAATTAATATATTATAAACCTAAGAAATCGAACCCAAGTTCGAAACACAGGCACGGCAAAAGTTTTGTTTTTGCTAGGTGGTCCGTTCATTTTTGTCGTTCGTTGCCAGGCTCAATCGTCGTCGTTGTTTGGAAAGGTCCCCAATTGTTGGTCAGTCGTCTAGAAGAGATAAGAGAAGAGGGAAGAAAAGAGAGGAGGACAAGAAGGAGATAATAGTGTAGAAATAAATAAAATAAAAACAATTGAAATTATTTAATTTATTTGAGAGAAAGCAACAACGAGTGATTTGAGAGGTGACAACAAATTGGGTTTATTAATATTAATATTATTTAAGTAAGAGTTCTGAGCGGCAAACACTATAATTACTATCAGACTTAAGGCAACCTTTAAATTGTTATTTAGAATTTTTAATTAGAATTTAATACTAATAAAAATAATAATAAGCGTAATAAATTTATCTTTAAATTGTTGAGTGTGTAATAAGTGATGAGGCTACAGGGGATTATCCAAGGCCCTTTTATAGGCAATGGGTCCTCTGAAGCGCCACTATATTTGTAAATACAATAATTAGAATAGAATAAAACAAGTATATCAAAGAGTAAGTAAAACATAACAATGTAGAGAAAAATATGAAACAAATAATTAAAACCCCAATTAAGAATCCAATTTTCCCGCCATTAATTCCCAAATCAGTAAGTAAAAATAGTGAATAACTAAACAAGACTGGAACATAGGAACTATGAGAAAAATAATTCCAAACAGATGGTACAGTCTGATTTAAGGATATTTTAAGTGAAACAAAAAATACTTTGACGCAACAAAACATGTAATTAATCTCAATTTAGTATAAATTAATTAATTGGTTTTTCCTGACACAATTAAGGGTCAAAAGAAGCGTCATTAATTATTGTTTAGTATTATATGAAAGGTGTTATTTAATATATAAATTTAAATAATTAATTTAAATATATTATAAGTCAATTTTACACTTATAATTATAATATATGTTTTTCAATTAATTAAATATAAATTTATAATTATTAAATACATAAAAATGCGCCATTATTTGTAGAATATATTATATTATTTTCAATTTAAATGTATATAAAAAATTTATATAACCAATAAAATTAATATAACACTTGTATATAATAAAATACTTATATAATTTTATTATGCAATAAAATATTAATTTATATTCATTAAATAAAATTCTTACCCACTCTTTCAGGTTTTATAAGTTACATATCATTTACTGGACTCCTGGAATATCCTGGCTGACATCATTTCCTCTGCCCCAGCCCCCTCAAATACCCTCCTCCTTCCAACATAATCAAAGTACTCTGGAAGTAGAGCAATGGAAATGGGATTATCTAATGAGTCACTACCAGCAGAATGTGCAAAATCCTCCTCCTCATCAGCCTGGCCCATCCAGAACACCCAATTTCCATCCTCCTCCTCATCCCTACCAACAAGGCAGGAGAAAGAAGGCCCAAGCCCAATCCCAAATCAATCTCAGGGGAAGTTTCCTCCTCTGCCATGGTAAGTAATTTGGTTGATAATAACTAGGGAGTGTTTTATAATAAGTCTTCTTCTGCAGGTAATATTATTGAGAATGGTGAAAGAACAGTTAAACCTGTTAAAAGACAGCTTCCTGTAACTAGTAGCCCTATTAATATAATTAGCAAATTGTCATTTGATGAACCTTTACATTTAACTTCTACTTCTTTAATTAATCCTTCTCTTGCAATTAAGAATGATTCTGTTTCCCCTGAAGTCTATACCTTAATTGAGAAAACTTCTGAAGAAATATTGAAAGATACCCTTGATTTTAATGTTGTGAAAGACAAACATTTGAGAGATGTGTTAATCCATGAGAGTGATAGATTAAATAATTTGCACTTGCAATGTAAAGTAAGTTCTTCTGTACAGGATACAGCTTATTTTAAAATCAAAGAAACCTTGAATATTGTTCTTAGCCAACAAAACAAATAAGGAGTGACCATAGAGCTATCTCAGATAAAAAAATCAATCTACATAAAACCTTGGTTGAATTGAAACTCCTTATTGAGGAAAATTATTCATTAAAAAGTGAAATAAAATCTCTACAAAATGAGTTTAAAAAGCTAAAGAATGATTTCCATGCACTAAGTTCCAAACACACAGTTTCTAAGGAAAGAAATGTTTTATCTCTTGAAAAAGTAAATGACCAGATGTCTGAAATTCCAAGGATAAGAAACTATGTGTCTGACCTGCAGGAAAATTTTTCAACCTTAACCATCAATAATTATGGTATAAATGATAATGCCGTCCATAAGCTGCATAAAATTAAAGAAAAAGAACCTGAGCAGAGTGCCTCTTTTCTTCCTCATATTTCAGCCATTAAACAAACTGAAAATGAGTCAGTAAAGTCTTTCGCTACTAGCAAAAAATATTGTGATTATCATGTACCACCTGTTTCTATAAATAATGAAATTTCTGAACACCTGGCTAAACTTCAGGAATTATTAATGATGAATAATTCAAACCAAAAAATGAACCATCCCAGTATTCAGAAAAATTGGCCTAAGTTGGACCAATATCCTACCTTTGATGGTGATTCTTCTTCTGATTGGCAACACTTTATCCAAAGAATTGATAATTTAAAGAGATCTTATAAACTACCTGATGAGGAAATTGTTTCTAAGCTAATTTCTTTATTTTCCAATGTAGCCTTGATGTGGTATGAATCTGTCCTTTTAGATAACAATCATTATACATGGAATGATTGGAAATTCTTGATTGAGAATCAGTTTGGTGGTTCAAAATTCAGGTTAGCTCAGCAAAGACTGTATGAGAATACTAGATATGTATCCTCCTCTGTTAAAAAGCCCATTGTTTTTCTTATGAAAGTAACAAAAATCCTAAGAGCAATTGATCCAAAGATGGATTATGATATTTGGAGAGATAAAATCTTGTATAAATTACCAAATTCTCTTAGAGATTTAATTGTAGCTAGAACTGAGAATGTAAGGGAAAATTCTTCTTTCATTAATAACTGTAATGAGGTACTACTCAAACATAGATATGAAATAAAGAATTACCTTGGTAAATCTTATCATGATCAAAATAAACCTTCTACAAAGCCCCCAGAAAAATCTGGTAAACCCTCTGCCCCAGTTGCACCTAAAAAATATGCAACAAATACTTGTTATAAATGAAACAAACCATGGCAAAAGGGTCATGTTTGTGACAAGAAAATTCATCTTGTTGAACAGAATGAAGACACTGATGAAGCTGCAGCTGATGTCAATAATTCTTCTAGTGACTGTGAAAGTAATATCTCCTATGGCGATGACTCTGTTAAAGATGTTTTAATTTTAGAACAAGATGTCCATTATTTAGATAATATATCTGAAGAATTTGTATTGGATTTATCTTAAGTAGAAAATGCTGAAATAATTAAAGATATTACTAACAGATCTATAGCCATATCCCCTTTGAAAGCACCTGTTATCATTAATGGTAAACATGTTGATGTAGTTCTTGTTTCTGGTGCTGGAGGAAGTGTAGTGTCTGAAAAAGATTTAGATTCAGTAGATAAGGATTATTTGAGTAAATTATTACCTATAACTTCTGAAAAATGGAGAGGGTATGGTTCTACTTTAATTCGTATTGGCAAATACAAAACCTCTGTATTCTACAAATATAATGGTGGTTTTGTCAGAGCTATTTGTGAATTTGTTGTCATGCAAAATGATAATTTAAGCAATTGGTTTATTATGGGTAATGATATTTTAACCATGTTTGGTGTGAAACGGACCCAGAAAATAATTGCTTCACCTTGGGATTGAATGGCAAAAGGAAATTCAAAATTTCCTCCTCTAGAAAACCTTCAGGGCATCTTTTAAAGTCTTGTAACTCACTAATCCAGTGTAAAGGCAGAACAACAATTGAAATGGATGATTTATTAAATGAAATAAATACTGCTTCTTTTGGTGATCAGTTAACTAGTGAACAAAAGGATTATATTATTACCTCAATTACCTCTTTCCCTATGGCTTTTGCTCATGGTTCTCATGTCTTAGGAAGTGTTCAGGAAGAAATGAAAACTACCTTATCCTGTAACTTGAGTGATATCCCTCCTAGTCTTAAGAAAAAACCATATCCTGGTTCTCCAACAAAAAGAAAGGATATTGAAGATAATATTGCCACATTATTAAAAATGAATATCATTGAGAAAGTGGATGTCACCCCCAAATATTGTGTCATCTCCCCAGTCTTGATTTCCTATGAAAAAGATAAGGCTAGATTATGTGGTGATTACAGAGCATTAAACACTTATACTGTTGATGATATTTATCCTTTACTCAGAATTAATTCAATACATGCTACCTTGCAAGGTGCAAAATTTATTAGTTGTCTGGATGGTAATAAAGGATATCTTCGAGTTCCAGTTGAGAAAAATTCTCAAAATATTTTGCTTATAGCTACTCATATGGGAATATATAAGTATGTTAAAATGCCATTTGGCCCTAAAAATGCACCTTCAGTTTTCCAAAAATCATGGATAATACTTTCCATCAAGAAATAATTGAGGGATGGCTTATGGTTTATATTGATGATATCATAGTTTTTTCTAAAACTTTTTATGAACATATGGTTCATTTGAATAGAGTTTTCCAAAAAATGGATGAAATCAATATGACTTTGTCCTTGAAAAAGTGTAAATTTGGCTTTCAATCTTTGAAAGTCCTTGGCCATGTTGCGTCAGGCCTACAAAATTGTGTAGACCAAAACAAAGTTGCTGCAATTCAAAATGTGAAAGCACCAACTTCTGTAAGAGAAATACAATGTTTTTTGGGTATGTTTGGCTATTATAGAAAATATATTAAAAATTATCATGTCATAGCCTTTCCTCTTACCAAACTAACTAGGAAAGATGTTGCATCCATCTGGAATATTGACTGTCAAAAAGCTTTTGATGCATTAAAATGTTGCTTAATGACAGCCCCTATCTTAGCTCTTCCAGATTTTAACAAACCATTTGTCCTGTATACAGATGCTAGCTTTGTTGGTCTGGGTGCTTCCCTTCACCAGAAACAAATTAAAAATGATAAATACTCAGAGGTTGTAATTTTTTATATTTCAAGAACCTTAAAAAATAGTGAAATGAAATATGGTGCCACTCAATTAGAGTGCTTAGCAGTTGTTTGGGCTCTTGAGAAGCTTCATTACTATCTAGATGACCAAAAATTTGAATTGGTAACTGACTGTAGTGCTGTGAAGTCCCTCTTAAACCTGAAAACACCTAACAGACATACGTTCAGGTGGCAACTTGCTGTTCAAGAATACAGACGACATATGAAAATTATCCAAAGGGCTGGAAACGTTCACTCCAATGTTGATATGCTTTCCAGATTTCCTCTGAAAAATAATGACTCAAATCATGCTTATGTACCTGAAGATGATACTGTTCATATCCATGGTATATTTATAGTTGATATGGAAGAGGAGTTATTACAATTAATTCTGGACTCATATGATAAGGATTCTTATTTAAATAAATTAGTTACTATCTTAAATGATCATAAAAATGCTTCTATTCAGGCATTGATTAAAACTCTTCCTGCTAAATATCAGAATGCTTTAATTAAGGGAGAGTTTTCTATTGAAGATGAATATATTTATTATAGAAGAAATCTTACTAATGTAATTGTAATTTCTCCATCTATGAAAGAAATTATCCTCAAACTTTGTCATGATGACATATTAGCTGGTCATTTTGATCTTGAGAAGACACTGATTAGACTCAAAAACACTGCTTGGTGGGCTAATATGTCTGAAGATGCAAAATTATATGTTGAATCTTGTGATTCATGCCAGAAATCCAAAAGAATGACTGGTAAGAGAGCAGGGTCATTACAGCAAATTGAAGCACCTGATGCTCCCTGATAAATCATTGATATGGATTTTGTCACTGGTCTTCCTATTGCAGGTAAAGAAAATTTTAATTCTTGTTGGGTAATAGTGGATAGATTTACTAAAATGTGCAAATTTGTTCCCACCCATAAAGATGTCTCCACCAAAGACTTGGATTTCTTATGGTGGTGTAATATGTTCAATATAGTTGGATTTCCTAGAGCCATTATATCTGACAGAGATATAAAATTTACATCTCAATTCTGGATGTCTCTAATGGATATATGTGTTTGTGAATTAAAATTATCTACTGCTCACCATCCCCAAACTGATGGTCTAGCTGAAAGAATGATTCAAACTCTAGAGGATATGATTAGAAGGTATTGTGCCTTTGGATTGGAATATAAAGTCAATGACAGATTTACTCATGACTGGGTCACCTTATTGCCTGGTCTTAAATTTGCTTATAATAGCACTGTTCACTCTGTTACTCAAAAGAAACCTTTTGAGCTTTGGCTAGGTTATGTCCCTCATACTCCTGCTCAAATACTCAATAGTAAATTGCCTAAATTGGAATTACACTCTGGTGTCAAATCTTTTGTTCAAATGCAACAACTGTGCAGAAAACATGCTCAAACTTGTATTGATAAAGCATTTGAATATGAGAAGAAAAGATGGGATAAATCCCATAAGGAACACACATTTAAAGAGGGTGATGAAGTGTTGATATCTACTTTCCACTTCAATTTACAGAGAAACAACAAATGAAAAGATCCTTTTGTGGGCCCTTTTGTTGTAAAAAGAATGATTGGAGATAATGCAGTTGAAGTTGTGTTATATTCTCCATATGATAGAAAACATCCTGTTTTCCCCATTTCCCTGCTAAAACCTTATACACCACGCAATATAGGGGGAGGACTTGCTAGCAAGTCCGCAACTTGAAGTCAGATGGAAATCAGATGGAACTCAGACTGAAGTAATACTGAACTTTCACTTGAAGTATCACACAAATAACAATGGATCTATATTTAAAACATAGTGAAAGTGTGAGGATAACTGAATGGAAGCCAGAAAAAATCATTCCATGAGTCTACTCAATGCAAAGTATTTTTTGAAACAGCTTATTAAAATAATACTTTATTAAATTAATTTGATCAATGAAAATTGATTGACAATATTGCAATTCTTAAATACAATAATTTTATTAAAAAATTTCAGATTACATATAAAAAAAATCAGTGACTTTTTCTATTACTTACAACTGTTTTTACAGAATTGAAAACTATGTTTCAGCTAATATTTTATGGAAGTGAACTCTGTTCTTCGCCCAAAGAACAGAGTTCATCCTCCTATTTTCACACTCTGTTTGCACCAATCTCCATCCCTTTCAATTCTATCAACACATGCTTGTCTTCCCTTCCCATGCCTTTCGCTATCCTCCCAGCCCCATTGTATGCCATCCTCTTTTGATCCCCATTTCACCCCTCTCAACCTCTCCCAGACCCTTTTCTTCATTTAAAATGCCTCGGAACCCTTAATCTTCCCTTTCAACTCTTTCCCAACCTTTTCGCTACCCCATACACCCTTCCTCACCCCTCTCTCCAGCCTTTCCAGCCCTTGTAGCCCCATTTATGTTCACATGAGCTTCAAGGTGTGTTCAAAGTAAATTCAATACTTCTTCATGATGGTTTCATCACTTCCTCAATGTGTGCTCAAAAAGATATGAATTAGGGTTCAAGGTTGCAGACTTGCTAGCAAGTCCGCCCCCCATATTGCGTGGTGATACTTCCAACAGAGATTTATTCCCCAAAAGAAGAGGTAGAGCTAAGAAGAATCCTCAGGAAATCACTGAAACTGCAGAAATTGATAAAATTCTCAATGATAGAATTTTCACTTCTGATAGAGGTACTGAATATTTATTGAGATTTAAAAATATGTCATATGAATATGATGCATGGATACCTGGTAAAGAAATTTCAAACCTTCCTACTCTATTAAAAAAGTATAAAAAGAAAAAATCATAGCATTTTTTTTTGGTTTTTTTAGAGTGAGGGAGTGTCAGCCAGGCTGTCCCAGGAGCCCAGTAAATAAACATACAATTTATTGGAATTAAATAAAGACATAATAATTGCAGAGTATGCATTTAACATTAATATTATATTACATAATAAATTTATATTAATATTTTATTTATATAAATAAAGTAAATATTATTTTAATTTTATTATAAGATAATTTAAAAGCATTTTATTATATTCCATAACAAAGGGCGCATTGTTTATTTAATAATTATAAATTAATTAATTAAAAACTTATAAGATAATTATATTCACGTGTTTATCTTATACTGTAATTACTTTAATTAATTAAATTTAATTATTAAAATATACTTTTTCATATACTATTATCCATAGTTATTGCCACTGTATTTTGGACCCTTAAGTGTGTCAATAAAAAATTAAATAAATTATAATACTTATTTTATAAAATAGTATTAAAATTCTCAAGTTAATTTAGTAATAAATTAATTACTTGTTTCATTTAAATTTATTATTTAATTACATAGTTGGAACAATTAATTAATTTCTTTAAAATAAACTAAAATTGATTACATATTTTGTTGTGTCAAAATATTTTTACTTGTTTCGCTTAAAAACCCTTAAAGCATACTGTACCATCTGTTTTGAATTATTTTTTCTCATAGTTCCTATATCTCAGGCTTGTTGTCAGCCAGGTTACTAGACTTACCCGGTAAAATATTTAATTATTTTACTGAGTTGAAGCCATGCCTTTCTTCTTAATAATAATTATTTATTTATTTACTTAAGTAGTACTTAAAATTAACTAAGTTAAGTACAATAAGTAGTATAAATAGATAATATAAATAAAATGTCCCTTACAATTTTACTCCCTAACACTGTGCTCAAAAGTATATGTCAAAGGGAATAAAATTAATAATAAATTTATAATATAAAAACTTTAAAACAGTTATATTACCTCAGTGAGAGATCTGTAATCCTGTGAAAGTAATATAATTGATTATTTATTGTGTAATAATTGTGACAGTCAAGGAATTCAAACTTTGTTGCTAATAAATTTGATGCCCTTGTTGACATACTAATTTATTACTTTCTTATGTCATTTATGTACTCCTTTTTCTTGTCATTCTTTTCTCTCACACTCACAGTAGACAGTGTAAATTCCTTATATTTTATACTCTCATATTTTGCCTATAAAAGGCCTCTGATTTTGTGCTTTTCAATCCATTCTTTTATCACCTTACTTTTATTACCACGTATTACAACACAAACTTATATTTTATATTTTATCACATTAGTATTTACAATAGCGTAATTCTAATCAATAGACTATAACAATATTAAAATCTACCTCTTTTATTTGAGTAATAAATCACTTAGATTAAGAAATATGTACAAATCTTTGAGAGTCCATTTAAAACCTTTAAAATCCTTGAAAAACTCTGTACCAAATCTTCTAGACCAAAAGCGTACCTTGACAATTGGAAGCCTTTCCGAATTATTGACGGCGCAACGATATTTGAGGCGTAATCGAGGGGACCATTGGTGTGCGAGTACCTGTAAAGGACGAGAGAGCAAGAAAATGACGAACGTCATACGTCACGTGACAAAAATTTTTTGCTGCAAACGGGAATCAAACCGCACTCCAAAAATTAGGTTCATATATTTATTAAACATCGTATATATCGTGGTAATTATTGTATTACTATTTGTGGGTTACTTCTCACTCTTCATTTGCTACATATTTCCTTTTACTCAGCACTCTGTAAGTGGCATTAATTTGCTCATTTTTAGGGGGAGGTGTCAGGTAATTGGATTTTATTTTTATTATTATATTTTTTTTATATTTTTCCTGGTTGACCATAATAGAGCAATAAGTGTTCTTAGTCCCAGAGGTAATAAAATAATTATATTTTAATATTAATTATTATAATCTTTTCAGTTGACATTTGTCCTGATTAATTTAATTGTTCCAGTTGAAAAATTGTCCTGACAATAATATTTTTAATTAATATATAATTAATATTTAATTACTTCAGTTGACTTTGAGTCCTGGTAGTTCAATAATTATTTTAATTAATAAAACTCATATTTAATTATTTCAGTTGAAATTAAGTCCTGGTAATTAAGTGATCAAGCTTAATAAAATTTTAAAATAAAAATTCATATTTAATTACTTCAGTTGACATTAAGTCCTGGTAGTTAAGTTATCAGTTTAATAAAATTTTGTTAAATTAATAAAGTTTCATATTTGATTACTTCAGTTGACAATAAGTCCTGGTAATAAATTAGTTGATTTAAATCCTGAAAATAATTAATTAAAAATTATTAATAAAAAATATAATTTATTTCTACAGTTGATTATATTATAATCCTGGTTTTAAATTTTTTTTTATTATTAGAAAATTAATTTTATTTAAGTTGATTTTTATCCTGAAAAAGATTTTTTTTTATTATTTTATTTTTTTTAAAATAAAAATCAAAAATAAAGACTAATTAATTTTATTGTCTCTTTTCTTCATTTCAGTAAAATATTAAAATGACTGACCAAAGTGGTTATGCTGCACATGAAGAAGAACTAGACTTGATTGATTATGATGAGCCTACTTCTGTAAGTTCTCCTTTAACCAGAAGAATTTCTCAAACTAATAAATCCTTGCCCCAAACAGGATGTAGAGATGGAAGAAGTAGAAATCCTAGTGGACACATCTCAGGATCAGAAGCCTATGATGAACCCACCAGAAGAGCTTCAAAAAGGCTTCAGGATAAAAAAGATGCCATTGTCTCAGCAGGTAAAGAATCTGTCAACTAACATAAAGGAGCTAAGGACAGAAAACTTGAGACTAAAGGTAAGGGTAGATGCTCTTGAAGAAAAGGTGAGAAGAACAGATACTTTTCTTCAAGAGAAGAAGAAACCTCTTCCTCACAGGGATCAACAACAATTGGCTCCCCAGTCCCAAGAGAAGGTGGAAGTGTCCAAGTGTCAGTGGGACTGGTTAAACACTCAGTGGGACTACCTGTCTCAAAATCAGCATCAGTTACCTCAGACAGGTCCATCAAGGCCCAACCAGGTCAACCCCACTCCTCCCCACCCTTATCAAGGAGGCAAAAGAAGAAGAAAGCCCAATATGGTGATAACCAGCAAACCCTGGTAGGTCCCTCTATTGATTATCAAGTGCCTTTTCTTGTGGCTGATTCTGTTCTTTCAGGTAAATCTGAGAGGGAAGAAGACACCTTGAGATCAGTAGAGGCTGGGAGCAGTAGACAGATAACTCATGTATCTAATCCACTACTTTTAATTGGTGCCTCAATGATTAACCCTGATACGGCTGTAACTGATGAAACTCTTGACCCTGATTTCTATGAGAGTCTGGAAAGTTACTCAGTTTCCTTATTGAGAAACACTCCAGATGTAGCAAAGATTAATGATGAGTACTTGTGTCAGCCTAAATATCCTTAGGACTGAGTATTTCTTATGCTTAAAATAAGATAACCTTAACTAGATTAAGCTTATATCTTAAAAATAAGGTTAAAATTATAATATATATTATTTTATTATATATATATATATAATTATTATTCTATTATATAGTTTATAATAGTTTAAATAGCTTATCCATGGCCTAATAATACTTATTAAGGTGTTAATGGAGTCATAATATACTTATCTTAAGTGATATGAAGTAATTATTGACATACATAAGCTTATATGTATACATAAATCTCATATTCAGTGAAATATGCAGTATATTATGTATATTTAGGTATATAAGTGGGTTTTAGCCCCTTAATAGCTTATAACCTTTGTTTTTCTGCTTATTTTAGGTCATATGGACGAAATCAGTGGACTCACAACGCCTACAGAAGCATAGACACCTATATCAGGCGCATACACCCAGTTTGGACAACTCAAATTACTTCCTTGGATGGTTATTCACGGATTTATGGGTTAGAAGGATGTTTCTGGGTTAATGTGGATGCTTGGGGATGTTATTGGGGGCTTGGACATTTTATTTGTTTCCTTTATATGCTTTTAGTTTCATTAAATCTCTTTTTGATTATTTATTTTACCTGTTTCTTTATGGTATCCGCTTTTATCTGGGTTTTCTATTTATGGTATGACTCTGTGTTATTATTAATAGTGATGGAGGGTCCTTACTGGAGGTCTGGGTGTTGAAACTGCTTGAAGTGGAAGCCATGGGGAGGTGATGAGCCCTCACAGTGCTGTAATTGCCAGGGATAGCAGTGACATCATCTGGATTGAAGGTCTGTGCACTCCAGTGGATTTGGGTATAAGTAAGGAGGGATTTTGACGGGTTATTATCATCATTCAATTACTACACTTCAAACAAACATTACAATACAATTATTAGTATTCAGAAATATATTATAAAGCCCTTATAAATTGATATTATCTTTATAAAAGCTATAACTATATTTTATTCCTCTATTTTCCACCACTAGCACGCATTTAAATCCAAGTATTGTGAGTTTTATTTGAGTATAACTATTCTATTAGTCTTCCCCTGAGGTTTAATCACTAAATCATTTATTAATAAGTAGTAGGACCGTAAAATAACACTATTATATCATACTTATATACTAGACTATACTGACAATTGGGGGTCTTTCCTTATATTTTACTTATTATTTAGTATAAGCCTTGGGACGTGATTTTTACCTTAGTACAGCTCAAAATTAACCAAATATTTGGGTCTGCTGCATATTAGTGGGTCATCATAGCTCATTGATTGCGGAAAAGAACCCTTATAATAATTGTACTAATTTTTTATCATAAAAATTAGGAATTTACAGTAGTAACTGTACCCAATATAAACCCAATTTCACTTGGTATTTGGACACCAATATAACACCCAATTAAATTGGTATTTGGCTAAAGCTTGGTAAGCTAATTATTCACACTTATAGAGGTCTAGTTAAACTTATTATTATATTTTTAACAGATTTTTTCGAATTTTTTTTACATTTTATTTAAATAAATAAAGATATAAATTCAGGGTAAGCTCCATTGCTTTTTATTAGTAATATAATTGCTAATATCTTTTGTCTACTAATTCCATAGAGTTTTATCCTTTTGTAGACGTAAAATATTGTTATTCAGAACAATATGAGTGCTCCCCAGGATAGTGTAAGCGAACAGCCTGCTTATAATACCAGTTCTAAAGCTAACAAAAACTTTCCAGGACATCACCATGGAGGGACAACAGTACCCCCAGCCAGAAAGCATGAGTATAGAAGAAAAGGAAGCCCTCTTAAAAAAGATAACTATCAAAAAGACGTCTCCTCCTCTTCAGGATCAACTGTCCCACCTGGCCAAACAGGTTCTGAAGTTGGAGGAATCAAAATCTCTCATGTTCAAAGAAGTAGAGCAGTAGCAAAACAATTGCAAGGTAGGGTTTCAGCAGATGAATCAGGCAATGGCAGAATTAAAGGGAGGCCAGCCCAGTCAATCAAATCAGCAACCCCCTACCCAAGGATGGTCCACTCACTCCCAGGAGAAAATCCTGGTAGACAAATGGAAATGGGACTGGTTTCACCAACAGTGGACAAGCCACAGTTGCAACAGGGATCCACCCCCTCATCTGACTTCCTCAGCTCACCCTTACAAGGGAAAAAAGCGCCAAAAATCAGGACTGGCAACCATCCCTTGGAAAGTAACTTACCCTCTCAGATTAGACATAATACTGATAATTACAATATAGGTAATTCTATTGATGTTAAATCTGTACAAAAAATAGAGGAGGATTTAAGAAATTTAGGTTTTAGAGTAGATACACCTGACTTGTCTTTTGTCCATAATAACAGTACTATATACAATGATAATACAGTTAATCCTCAGTTGCAACCACCTACTAGTGAGATGAGAAGTTCACAGGAGAGTGAGAGAATTGAAAAGGAGGACATGGAATATTTTAACAATAATCCAACTGTCCATAGAATTGTTTCAGCATTGTGGAATAGAATGACTGATTGTGAGGAACAGACAGTTAAGCTCACTAGTGATACAATCTCATCCTTAACATTGAACATTTCTCAATTAGCAACACGTAATAAAGAATTAGAGAAAGAACATTTGTCTCTAACTCTTAAATATGATTCATTGAGTAATAAATTTAATGACCTTTCAAACAAATTTTGTGAGTTAGAAAAATTATATGAAACACACTTATTAAAGACTGAATCAAGAACAAAGTTATCTTTTGCCCAGACAAATCAAAGTGTCTCTGAATTGCTACAAAGATTAACTAAAGTTGAGATTGAAACTGCCAATCTACTAATGAACCAGGATAATCATAAGTATAATCAATATAATAATAATCCTTTCATTGGCAAAAGTGAATCTCATTCCTTCCCTGTACCACCACAATTAAAACCATCTGGTGGTAGTGTCAAATCTGAAAATGTAAGTCACAAATCCATGCAGGAAGAAATACAAGACCATTTATCAAAATTGAATGAGTTGTTGAATTTACCTAAGATTAGTGAGATAAAATCCAATCGGAAGAACTGGCATAAGATAGATCAGTACCCAACTTATGATGGGGAAGCCAGCTCTGATTGGCAACATTTTATTCAAAGAATTGACAACTTGAAATTCTCATATAAGTTACCAGATGAAGAGATAACATCAAAATTAATTTCTTTATTTAAGGATGTTGCTTTATTATGGTTTGAAGCTGTCTTAAGTGAGGGTAGAGACTACTCTTGGGCTGAATGGAAACAACTTATTGAAAAACAATTTGGAGGTTCTAAATTCAGGCTTACTCAGCAAAGACTGTATGAGAAGACTAGGTATAATCCGTTGAATGGTGACAAACCTATGGTATTTTTAATGAATTTAAACAAAATATTAAAAGCCATTGAGCCTCATATGGATTTTAACTTATGGAAAGATAAGATAATATACAAATTACCTATATCTGTCAGAGACATTGTTGTAGCTAGAACATTAAATGTTACTGAATATTCTGACTTTATTAATATTTGCAATGAAATATTATTAAACCATAAGTATGAATCAAGGTATTCCAATTATAAGCAAAATGTTGAACCTGTAAAAACTCAGAATTCAAAAACACTTCAGGAGAAGCAGAAAAAACCTACTGCACCTGTAGTACCTAAAAAGTATGAAACAAATACTTGTTATAAGTGTAAAAAACCTTGGTTCAAAGGTCACAAATGTGAGAAAAACATAAATATTGTTGAAAATCAACGTGAATCTGAAACTGAAACTGAAAAAAGTAAAGAATCAAGTGATTATGACAGCAATATCTCATATAGTGATGAAAATGAAGTCTGTATGTTGGAAGATGATTTGTCCATCTTTGAAAATCCAATATTAAATATGGACTCAAATGAATCTTTAATGAATTTTGAGGATGCTGAAATCATTAAGGATATACAAGCTGATAACTTTAGAATGACACCTATCACGGTTCCAGCTATCATTTCTGGTGAAAATGTTAATATAGTATTGGACACTGGAGCTGCTGGTTCAGTTGTTTCCACTAATACATTACAGAAAATTGATAGTGAATATAAGTTTAAGCTTGAACCACTTCAGAATAAAAATTGGAGAGGTTTTGGATCAGTACTACAACCCATTGGTAAATACAAAGCTGCTGTTTTCTTTAAACACCAACATGGTTATGTAAGGGTAACTTGTAACTTTGTAGTAATGGATAATACAAATTGTAGTAACTGTTTTATCATTGGAAATGATATTCTGACTAAATTTGGTGTAAAATTAGACCCTGCTAATAACAATTTTACAATTGGCATGAATGGTAAAAGGAAATTTAAAATAAATTCTTTTAACACAGTCTTAGACATTGAGTCAGTAACAAATTCCCCGTCTAAAGGAAGAGAATCCAATGAGATGGAACTTCTGGAAACAGAAATTTCAAAAGCATCATTTGGCACTAAGATAAGTGAAACTGAGAAAGATAATATTTTGGAATTAATTAAAGCTTTTCCAATGGATTTTGCACATGGTAAAAATGAACTTGGCCTTGTAAAAGATCATGAAATGAAGATTAGTTTAACCTGTGATATGGATAATATTCCTGCTAGTCTTAAAAAGAAACCATACCCTGCTTCACCAATGAAGAGGAAAGACATAGAGGATAATATTAAGATGTTATTAAAAATGAACATTCTTGAGAAGGTTGAAACTACACCAAAATATTGTGTAATATCACCAGTGCTGATTTCTTATGAACAAGATAAAGCAAGAATGTGCGGTGATTATAGAGCATTAAATACATTTACAGTAGATGATATTTATCCCTTTCCAAGGATTGCCTCTATACATGCTACCCTTAAAGGTGCTAAATATATAAGTTGCCTAAATGGAAATAAAGGGTACCATCAAATTCCTGTTGAAAAGAATTCACAGAACTTTTTGTTGATAACAACACACATGGGAATTTATAAGTATGTCAGAATGCCATTTGGACCAAAAAATGCTCCATCAGTATTTCAGAAGTTAATGGATATAACATTCCATAATGAAATGATTGAAGGATGGTTAATGGTATACATTGATTACATCATAGTGTTCTCTAAAACTTTTGATGAACACTTAATCCATTTAAGGAAAGTTTTCCAGAAAATGGATGAAATAAAAATGACCCTTGCATTGAAAAAATGTAAATTTGGGTTTGAATCTTTAAAAGTGCTTGGTCATATTGTATCTGGCTTACAAATATGTGTAGACCAAAATAAAGTGGCTGCAATAAAGAATATTGGCATTCCTCAAAATGTGAAGGATGTACAATCTTTTCTTGGAATGTGTGGTTATTATAGACAATATATAAAAAACTACCAATCAATTGCTCCACCACTGACCACACTGATAAAGAAATCAGAAGCTTTCATTTGGAATAATGAAAGACAAAAAGCTTTTAATAAGTTAAAAGAATGTTTAATGACAGCTCCTATTTTAGGATTACCAGATTTCCAATTACCTTTTGTATTATATACAGATGCAAGTTTTATTGGACTGGGTGCTGCTTTACATCAAAAACAAATTATTGAAGGTAAAATGTCAGAAGTAGTAATCTGCTATATTTCACGTACTCTGAGAAGTGGTGAATTGAAATATGGTGCTACTCAACTTGAATGTTTGGCAGTAGTATGGGCTCTTGAAAAGCTACATTACTACCTTGAGGACCAAAAATTTGAGTTAATCACTGACTGTAGTGCAGTTAAGTCACTCTTAAACATGAAAACTCCTAATAGACACATGTTTAGATGGCAACTAGCTGTACAAGAATACAGAGGACGGATGACTATTACACATAGAGCAGGAACCTTGCACTCTAATGTAGATCTGTTATCTAGAGTACCTCTGCCTAATAATGATGATAATCCTGCTTATGTTCCTGAGTCAGAGATTATTAACATTTATGGCATTTATATTGTAGATCTTGAGGATGAATTTATGCAATCAATTCTTGATAATTATAATTCAGATCCTGACTTGAGTAAATTAACTACAATATTAAATGATCCATCTAATGCTTCAATGAATGTTTTAATAAAAACATTACCAATTAAGTATAAAGAGGCATTAGAAAAAGGAAAAATTTCCATTGAGGATGGTTTTATATATTACAGGAAAAAATTAAGTAATGTAATTTTAATTCCCCCTTCAATGAAGGAGTTAATGTTAAGCATATGTCATGATGATATATTAGAAGGTCATTTTGACTACCATAAAACATTAACCAGGGTAAAAAACACAGCTTGGTGGATTAACATGTCTGAGGATGTTCAGAAATATGTTGAAACATGTGATTCTTGTCAAAAATCTAAAAGATTAACAGGAAAAAGAGCTGGTTTATTACAACAAATTGAGCAACCAAAAGCTCCATGGGAAATCATTAACATGGACTTTGTAACAGGTTTGCCAATAGCAGGGCATAAGAGTTATAACTCCTGCTGGGTAATTGTAGATAAATTTACAAAGATGTGTAAATTTATTCCTACCCACAAAGAGGTTTCTGCAAAGGACTTAGCTTTTTTATGGTGGACACAAATGTTAAATACAGCAGGTTTCCCCAAAGCAATAGTTTCTGACAGAGATCCTAAATTTACTTCTGAGTTCTGGACGTCACTTATGGATGTTTCAGGGTGTCAATTAAAACTTTCTACAGCACACCATCCACAAACTGATGGGCTAGCAGAAAGAATGATACAAACCTTAGAAGATATGATAAGAAGATACTGTGCTTTTGGTCTTAATTTTAAAGACAATGACAAATTCACGCATGATTGGGTAACCCTTATCCCAGGTTTAGAATTCGCATATAATAGTACAGTACATTCTGTCACTGGCAAAAAGCCATTTGAGTTATGGTTGGGTTATGTACCTAATACCCCTGCTAAAACTCTTAATAATTTACCTAAAATTGGATATTCATCCAGGTACTAAATCTTTTCTTCAGATGCAGGAACTATGCAGAAAACATGCTCAAGAATGTATAAATAAGGCTTTTGAGTATGAAAAGAAAAGATGGGATAAAGCCCATAAAGAACAAATGTTCAAAGAGGGTGATGAAGTCCTTATTTCAAAGCTACATTTCAATTTAAATGGTAATGTTAAATTGAAGGATCCATTCATTGGACCATTTTTAGTTAAAAAGATGGTTGGTAATAATGCTGTTGAGGTTATTCTATATGCACCTTATGATAGAAAACATCCAGTATTTCCTATTTCTCTTATAAAACCATACCATTCTAATGATACTGCTCTATTTCCAAGAAGATCAGGAAGGCATAAACAGCAACCTGAAGAAATAGTGGAAAAAGCAGAAATTGAAAAGATACTTAAAAAGAGACACCTTACTAAAGAAAAGGGAGTTGAGTATCTATTAAGATTTAAAAATAAATCAAGTGAATATGACCAGTGGATTCCAGAAAATGAAATCTCTGATCTTAAAAATCTCTTGAAAAAATTTAAATCTAAATAATACTGTTCATTCAGTATATGTATTATAAAAATTATTTTTTATTCTATTATTTCACTCCTTAAGTTTAATTAAAATGTCTTAACATTTTTTTTATTGTTTTTTTTGGGGTGAGGGAGTGTCAGCCTAAATATCCTTAGGACTGAGTATTTCTTATGCTTAAAATAAGATAACCTTAACTAGATTAAGCTTATATCTTAAAAATAAGGTTAAAATTATAATATATATTATTTTATTATATATATATATATAATTATTATTCTATCATATAATTTATAATAGTTTAAATAGCTTATCCATGGCCTAATAATACTTATTAAGGTGTTAATGGAGTCATAATATACTTATCTTAAGTGATATGAAGTAATTATTGACATACATAAGCTTATATGTATACATAAATCTCATATTCAGTGAAATATGCAGTATATTATGTATATTTAGGTATATAAGTGGGTTTTAGCCCCTTAATAGCCTATAACCTTTGTTTTTCTGCTTATTTTAGGTCATATGGACGAAATCAGTGGACTCACAACGCCTACAGAAGCATAGACACCTATATCAGGCGCATACACCCAGTTTGGACAACTCAAATTACTTCCTTGGATGGTTATTCACGGATTTATGGGTTAGAAGGATGTTTCTGGGTTAATGTGGATGCTTGGGGATGTTATTGGGGGCTTGGACATTTTATTTGTTTCCTTTATATGATTTTAGTTTCATTAAATCTCTTTTTGATTATTTATTTTACCTGTTTCTTTATGGTATCCGCTTTTATCTGGGTTTTCTACTTATGGTATGACTCTGTGTTATTATTAATAGTGATGGAGGGTCCTTACTGGAGGTCTGGGTGTTGAAACTGCTTGAAGTGGACGCCATGGGGAGGTGATGAGCCCTCACAGTGCTGTAATTGCCAGGGATAGCAGTGACATCATCTGGATTGAAGGTCTGTGCACTCCAGTGGATTTGGGTATAAGTAAGGAGGGATTTTGACGGGTTATTATCATCATTCAATTACTACACTTCAAACAAACATTACAATACAATTATTAGTATTCAGAAATATATTATAAAGCCCTTATAAATTGATATTATCTTTATAAAAGCTATAACTATATTTTATTCCTCTATTTTCCACCACTAGCACGCATTTAAATCCAAGTATTGTGAGTTTTATTTGAGTATAACTATTCTATTAGTCTTCCCCTGAGGTTTAATCACTAAATCATTTATTAATAAGTAGTAGGACCATAAAATAACACTATTATATCATACTTATATACTAGACTATACTGACAACTTGAGAGATATTATTGCCAAACAAAACCATATAATGAACAACATGCAATTGACTCAGAGATATAATAGTTTGTTAACTGATCAGGGTTATCAAGCATTAAGAAGTGAATCACAGAGAGTCTCTGATTAATTGTGACATTACAAGGCAACCCATGAAAAGAAAGTTGCTTTATGGCAAAATATAAAAAATGATTTGTCTAAACTAAAAGATACTGTATCTACCTGTTTCCAGGAGGTGGAGATAGATAAGATGAACCTGAAGAGTTTGAATGACCATTATTCATCTTTTCAAAATAAAACTCAGTTATCTTTTGCAACTATCAATGAGAGTTTATCTAGTCTTCCAAGAGTGAAAACAAGACTAACAACCATTGAAGAAAAATTGAACTCATTGTTGAATGGCATTTCTGTGAAGGATCATATAGTGCAGGATTCTGAAATATTACCTGTGGCTAGTTCATCTAAAGTAAAATTAAATCCAGAAATACCTGTTGATAACACTGAGTTTCCAAAAAAGACTGATGATGAACCAGGATCTGCAACAGAGGGATTAAATGATGAGATGTCAGCCCCATTAGAGAAATTGCAGCTGCTTCTTACTCAGAAACAAGCTAGTAGTAAGGAGACTCCTTCAATCAAAAAAATTGGCCAAAACTTGACCAATATTGTCAAGGTACTCTTTTGGTCTAGAAGATTTGGTATGAAGTTTTACCAGGATTTTAAGGGTTACAATGGATTCTCAACAATATGGTACATATTTCTTAATCTAAGTGATTTAATTACTCAAATAAAAGAGGTAGGATTAAAATATTGATATAATTTATAAATTAGAGTTACGTTATTGTAAATACTAATGTTATAGAATATAAGAGTAAGCTTTGATTGTTTGTAATTTTAATAAAATAATGTAGTAATGGAATGAAGAAAAAACAACCAAAAGAGAGGCCTAATTTAGGCAAAGGAGGGACAAAGCACGGCAATCAAATTATGAAAACAGTAGTATGATAGAGAGAGAAAAAGAATATTCCAGAAGGAGTATTTTCAAATAATAAAGTTGTTCTAAAAAGAAGGCGTCAAAAAGATGTATTTACAGAGTATGTCAGAAATACATCAATTTAATTAATATTTACTGTAGAAGTCAATTCTAAATAAGAAATTTGAATTTTTGTATATATTTAATATTATTTGAATATTAAAATCTTATTTTAATTTAAAATCTATTTTTTAATATAATTCTTTATTTCTTCCAACCTGTCAAATGAGCACGGTTTTAGAGAAAAAATATAAGGGACAATTTTATATTTAATTTTAATTATTTATTTAATTTTATCATTCTGTAATTAGTTAATTTATTATAAGTAATTTTAATGTAACTAATTAATTAAATAATTAAAATGATAAGGTGCGGCTTCATCCAGTAAATAATTAATTATTTCACTGGGTAAGTCTAGTAGCCTGGCTGACAAATATCCTACATTTGATAGTGATTCTTCCTCTGATTGGCAACAATTTATTTGCAGAATTGATAACTTAAAAAATTCTTACAAACTCCCAGATGAGGAAATTGTGTCAAAGTTAATTTCTTTGTTCACTAATGTTGCCCTGATGTGGTATGAATCTGTTCTCCTGGATAAGAATGACTAATCATGGGAGGATTCAAAGAATTTAATTAAAGCACAATATGGTGGCTCCAAGTTCAGAATGGCTCAACAAAGGCAGTATGAGGAAACTAGATATAGCTCTTCTAATGATAAACCTATTGAGTTTTTAATGAAACTTAAAAAATCTTAAGGGCAATGGACCCAAATATGGAGTTTGATTTATGGAAGAACAGGATCCTTTATAAATTACCAATGTCTCTGAGAGACTTGATAGTGGCTAGGACTGAGTTCTCCAAAGAACCCTCTTCATTCATTAATACTTGAAATGAGATACTTCTAAACAATAATTATGATGCCAGAAGATTCATTCCTAGGACCCCTTTGGAGAAACCCTCCACTTACCAACAGAAACCTCTGGAAAAGGTTGGTAAACCTTCTGCCCCTGTTGCACCAAAGAAGTATGCAACAAACACTTGCTTCAAGTGAAACAAGCCTTGGCAGAAAGGCCATGTTTGTGACAGGAAGATAAATCTTGTAGAACAAACAGAGGAGCATGCTGATGACACAGTGGCACTGAATGATACATCAAGTGATTGTGCCAGCAATATTTCATATGAATCTCAACAAGAAATCTTGATTCTGGAAGAGGATATTCATTATTTAAATACTATTGATATTGATAATAATGCTTTATCTACAGTTGAGGATGCTGAGATAATAAAGAACATTGAGGATAAATCAATTGTTATTGCCCCTCTCAAGGCACCAGTCTTGATTAATGGAACCAGCATGGAAGTTGTTCTGGATTCTGGAGCTGGAGGAAGTGTAGTTTCTGAAAGAGCACTTGTTTCAGTGGATCAAGACTATAAATCAAAACTGATGCCTATCATTTCTGAAAATTGGAGAGATTATGGCTCTGTTTTGTCCCCAATTGGTAAATACAAAGCCACAGTGTTTTTTAAATATAACCATGGTTTTGTAAGAGCTATTTGTGATTTTGTTGTCATGAAGAATGATAACTTAAGCAATTGGTTTATTGTAGGGAATGATATTTTAACCAAGTTTGGCATAAAATTGGATCCCTCAAATCAATGTTTCACAATAGGGATGAATGGCAAGAGAAAATTTAAGATTTCCTCCCCTAAAAAATTATTGAAACCAGAATTAAACACATGTAATTCTGTAGTTCAATGTAAAGGAAGATCTACAAAAAAGATGCATGCATATTTGTCTGAAATTGACAATGCCTCTTTTGGGGAACAACTTTCTGGTGAGGATAAAGATTCCATCATTAACTTGATAAAGTCTTATCCTATGGCCTTTGCTCATGGATCACATGAACTGGGATTAGTTAAAGAGGAAATGAAACTTTCATTGTCTTGCCCATTAACTGATATACCACCTAGTTTAAAGAAGAAGCCTTATCCTGCTTCCCCCACAAGGAGAAAAGATATTGAAGACAATATTTCTACCCTTTTAAAAATGAATATTATTGAAAAGGTAGTTGAAACACCTATACATTTTGTTATCTCACCTGTCCTAATTTCTTATGAGAAAGATAAAGACAGGTTATGTGGTGATTATAGAGCACTAAATACTTATAATTTTGATGATATCTACCCTTTACCTAGAATTAGCTCTATACATGCTACTTTACAGGGTGCTAAATATATCAGCTGTTTGGATGGTAACAAAAGATATCACCAGGAACCTGTTGAGAAAATTTTTCAAAACTTTCTGATGATTGCCACTCATATGGGTATTTATAAGTATATTAGGATGCCATTTGGCCCTAAAAATGCCCCTTCAGTTTTCCAAAAAGTCATGGATAACACATTCCATCAAGAGATAATTGAAGGATGGCTGATGGTTTATATTGATGATATAATTATATTCTTAAAAACATTTGAGGACCATATTAAACACCTGTGTAAATTATTCCAGAAAATGGATGAAATAAATATGACACTTGCTTTGAAGAAATGTAAATTTGGTTTCCATCTTTTAAAAGTTCTTGGTAATGTTGTTTCAGGCTTACAGATATGTGTTGACCAGAACAAAGTGGCAGTCATACAACAGGTGAAGGCTCCTACTACAGTGAGAGAGATCCAAAGTTTTTTGGGAATGTGTGGATACTATAGACAGTATATTAAAAGTTACCAAGTCATAGCTTTACCCCTTACCCAATTAACTTGAAAGGATGTTGCTTTTCTCTGGAATAATGAAAGACAATGAGCCTTTGACACTATTAAACACTGTTTGATGTCAGCACCAATTCTTGCTTTACCTGACTTTAATCAACCATTTTTCTTGTACACTGATTCCAGTTTCATTGGTCTTGGTGCTGCCCTCCATCAAAAACAAGTGATAAATGATAAAGTATCAGAAGTAGTAATTTGTCATATTTCAAGAACCTTGAGAAATAGTGAATTGAAATATGGTGCTACTCAATTAGAGTGTTTAGCTGTAGTATGGGATCTAGAAAAGCTTCATTATTACCTAGATGACCAGAAATTTGAACTTTTCACTGACTTCAGTGCAGTTAAATCCCTTTTAAACTGTAAAACACCTAACAGAAATATGTTCAGATGGCAGTTGGCTGTTCAAGAGTACAGAGGGATAATGACAATTATTCATAGGGCTGGTATTGTTCACTCAAATGTGGATATGTTATCTAGGTTACCTTTTCCAAATAATGACTCTAATCCTGCGTATGATCCTGAGGACAAAATTGTTCATATACATGGGATATATGTGGTTGATATGGAGGAAGAACTATTACAGCTTATTCTGGAATCATATGATAAGGACACTGACTTGAAAAAGTTATGCACCATATTAAATGATCCAGAGAATGCTTCAATACAAGCATTAATTAAAACCCTTCCACCAAAGTACCAAAAAGCTTTGGAAAAAGGTAAATTTTAAATTCATGAAGGATATCTATATTATAGAAAAAAGTTGAGTAATGTCATTGTAATTCCTCCTTCTATGAAAGAAATCATCTTGAAAATTTGTCATGATGACATATTAGCTGGAAATTTTGATCTTGAAAAAACAGTGATCAGAATTAAGAACACTGCTTGGTGGGTTAATATGTCTGAAGAAACAAAATTATATGTTGAGTCTTGTGATTCTTGCCAAAAATCAAAAAGATTAACTGGTAAAAGAGCAGGATTAATGCAACATATTGAACCTCCTGATGCTCTATGGCAAAAAATAAACATAGATTTTGTAACAGGATTACCTATTGCTGGTAAAGACAGTTATAACTCTTGTTGGGTTATTGTGGACAGATTCACAAAAATGTGTAAATTTATCCCTACCCACAAGGATGTTTTCACTAAAGAATTAGCTTTCTTATGGTGGTCTCATATGTTTAATACTGCTGGTTTTCCTAAAGCCATAATCTCTGTCAGAGACCCTAAATTTACTTCTGAATTTCGGATGTCTCTGATGGATGTTTGTGGTTGTGATCTGAAACTTTCTACTGCCCATCACCCTCAGACTGATGGTTTAGCTGAAAGAATGATTCAGAATTTAGAGGACATGATAAGAAGATATTGTGCCTTTGGCCTTGAGTATAAAGATAATGACAGATTCACTCATGATTGGTTTACTTACTTCCTGGGTTAGAATTTGCTTATAATAGCACTGTTCATTCTGTTACTCAAATAAAGCCTTTTGAGCTCTGGCTTGGATATGTTCCAAATACTCCTGCCCAAATTCTCAATAACAAAATACCTAAATTGGATATACATCCTGGTGTAAATTTGTTTCTTCAAATGCAACAACTATGTAGAAATCATGCTCAAAAATGTATTGAAAAATAATTTGAATATGAGAAGAAAAGATGGGACAAATCCCATAAAGAATACACTTTTAAAAAGGGTGATGAAGTGTTGATTTCTACAGTCCACTTCAACTTACAAGGTAATAACAAATTGAAAGATCCATTTGTTTGTCCATTTGTTGTCAGAACAATGATTGGAGATAATGCAGTTGAGGTTATTCTGTATTCTCTATATGACAGAAAACATCCTGTTTTTCCAATATCTCTTTTGAAACCTTACACATCCAATAGTGATTTATTTCCAAAAAGGAGGGGAAGACCAAAGAAAACCCCAAATGAAATCACTGAAACAGCAGAAATCGAAAAAATTCTAAATGACAGAATAGTCACTGCTAAAAAAGGTACAGAATACTTATTGAGATTCAAGAATAAATCATCTGAATATGATTCTTGGATACCTGGGAAGGAGATATCTAATCTTGCTACTCTACTAAAAAAGTATAAAAAGAAAAAATCATAGCATTTTTTTTATTGTTTTTTTAGAGTGAGGGAGTGTCAGCCAGGCTACTAGACTTACCTGGTAAAATATTTAATTATTTTACTGAGTTGAAGCCACGCCTTTCTTCTTAATAATAATTATTTATTTATTTACTTAAGTAGTACTTAAAATTAACTAAGTTAAGTACAATAAGTAGTATAAATAGATAATATAAATAAAATGTCCCTTACAATTTTACTCCCTAACACTGTGCTCAAAAGTATATGTCAAAGGGAATAAAATTAATAATAAATTTATAATATAAAAACTTTAAAACAGTTATATTACCTCAGTGAGAGATCTGTAATCCTGTGAAAGTAATATAATTGATTATTTATTGTGTAATAATTGTGACAGTCAAGGAATTCAAACTTTGTTGTAAAAAAATTTGATGCCCTTGTTGACATACTAATTTATTACTTTCTTATGTCATTTATTTACTCCTTTTTCTTGTCATTCTTTTCTCTCACACTCACAGTAGACAGTGTAAATTCCTTATATTTTATACTCTCATATTTTGCCTATAAAAGGCCTCTGATATTGTGCTTTTCAATCCATTCTTTTATCACCTTACTTTTATTACCACGTATTACAACACAAACTTATATTTTATATTTTATCACATTAGTATTTACAATAGCGTAATTCTAATCAATAGACTATAACAATATTAAAATCTACCTCTTTTATTTGAGTAATAAATCACTTAGATTAAGAAATACGTACTAATCTTTGAGAGTCCATTTAAAACCTTTAAAATCCTTGAAAAACTCCGTACCAAATCTTCTAGACCAAAAGCGTACCTTGACACTTGTTTAGTTACTCACTATTTTAACTTACTGATTTGGGAATTTGTTGTGGGAAAATTTGGTTCTCATTTGGGGTTTTAATTATTTGTTTCATATTTTTCTCTAAATTGTTATGTTTCACTTATTCTTTTATTTTCTTGTTTCATCTTATTATGACTCTTGTATTTACAAATGTAGTGGCGCTTCAGAGGACCCATTGCCTATAAAAAGGCCTTGGATAATCCCCTGTAGCCTCATCACTTACTACTCAAACATATTTTTAATTACACTATAAAATTCATTTTATTTACACCTATTTAAACTGTGCTTCTGCCTATTTAAGTAATAAAATAAAATATTAAAGTTTGTGATAAGAATACTTTAGTATTAATAGTTGATAATTTAACAGAGAGAAATAAACAGTACTTACTTTATTAACCACCTTGATCCCTGTCCATTTTTGATAAAAGTCTTTAAATTTTTATTATTAAAATTATATATTTCTTATTTTTTATTTCATTTCCTTTTTATTTCCCCTTTTACCTTTTTTCCAATTACCTTTTCCACCTTTCTTCTAGACAACTGGCCGACAGAAATAAAGACACAGAATTTAAACCATCTACTGTAAAAATGTGAGAAAGAAGATGACTAAAAGGAGTATATATATGAAATAAGAAAATAATTTAATTGGTATGTCAACATGGGCATCAATTTTATTAGTAATAAAGTATGAGTTCCTTGGACTGTCACAATTAATTACATCACAATTAAATCAATTATATTAATTTCACAGAATTCCAGATGTCTCAATGAAGTAATATAATAATCTTAAGGTTTTTTTATTATAGTTTTATTATTAATTTTTATTCCCAATCAACTATACTATTGAGCACGGTTTTAGGGAGTAAAAATGTGTAGGACACTTACTTAAATTAATTATTTACACTACTTAATATAATTATCTTACACCACGGGAAATCTAGGGGTGAATTGCTAGTAATCCCCTCTCTTGAAATTTAGAGTGTCCCTTAATTATGCCAGGTTTATGAATACTTTATAAACATAAGTAAATTAGAGTTAGATTTACATTTATTCTCAGATTGATTATAGACAGAATATCAACTGATTCCAAATTATGCACAAGTTGATCCTCCAGAACTTGATTTTGGTCCTCTATTGAGCACAAATTGAGCACAAATCGATCTAACCTAAGCTTATGCATATATAATAATTCAGGATACTTGCTCTATTAAATTTGATAATAAAATAAAATATTGATGAATTTATATAAAAAAAATTATTATGTAAGATATTAAATTATAAATTTAGGCATCATAGGAGGGCACTTAATAGAACTTAATTATACTATGTGAAACCTTAATACTGTATCACGCAGTTTGAAACATTTAAAACAAAATGTGTCATGATGGGCAATTAAATTGCTTGGACAGACACTTTCAAAATTAATACTGACCATAATACACAAGTATGAAACCTTGGCATCTATCCAATAAAAGATTTTCCTTCTGATAAATGGATTTTTCTCAGTTACTCCCTTCTAAAAAGTGTCCTTGTGAGGTTTGTCTGACCTTCAGGGGGGTAATTTGGCCACATCACACTACTTCTATTTCCATGATTGACCAAAAAATTATCCTCATTTCTATCTAAAGAGTTTATCTCATCTGACTGTGGCTGATCAAAGGGGTCCACCACAAGTTTAGCCAAAATTTTGGTGAACACTTTTTTGATGGATAGTGACTAACTGGTGCTTTCCGAAATTGTCCACCTGAAGTTAGGCTAAACTTCAGGAGGATAAATTTATTATGAATACCAAATCAACTGAAGAATAATTTTGCCCTAGCTACTCTGCATCATAAAAGTGTCCAACTGAGGTTTAGCCATAATTCAGGTAGACACTTTTGGAAAGGCACAGTCTGATGGGTTTAATATCTATATATGGCAATAAGTATCAGTTTTTTATCAACATGGAACTAGAATTAATTTAATATGGCCAAAGTGTCCACCCAAATTTTGGCCAAAATACAGGTGAAAAATTTTATGAGGATTACTTGATGAAATGAAGAAGACTTGTAATTACTTTCCATCATAAAATTTTCGAACTTAAGTTTATCAAAAATTGTGGTGACACTTTTGCCAGATCCAGTCATATGGGATCAACTCTCTATATGGCAATGAGAATCAATTTTTAGTCAATCATGGAATTAGAAGTAATTTTTAATGGACAAACTTTCCACCTGATTTTTGGCCAAAAATAAGTTGGAAATGTTTATGAGGAATACTAGATTAACTAAAGAAGACTTGCACCCTACTACTGTCCATCATAAAAGTTTCCACCAGAAGAATTCTCAAACTTGTGGTTGACACCTTTGGCCTGGTCCAGCCATATGGGATCAATTCTGCATATGGAAATGAGGATTTAATTTGGTCAGTCATGGTACTAGAAGTAATTTGATATAGACAAAGTGTCCAACTAAATATTGGAAAAAAATCAGTTGAAAACTTCATTTAGTTTTTCAAAAAATAAAATTAAGTACAATTTTACTCCTGATGATGCCCATTTTATCCAACACCTCTTCTGAGCCTTGAAAGTAGGCATTTAGCTTGTATTTTGAATTTCATATAAAATCCCTATTATTCAACCTATTTCTTTTTATCCCTTTTTTTTCTTTTAAATATCAATTAATTTTATGTAAAACAAATCATTTTCATAATTTTTTACCTGTATTTAACAAAATTATTAAAGGTTTAACATCACCCTGTAAGCATTTGGAACATGTTTTTTTGCTATACTAATAAAAACAATAATATACTGGTAACAAAAAGTTGATCAAATGATAAAATATTAATAAAACAGAAAGATCAAATACCAGTGGATATGTTTTAAAAAAACACCAGTTGCACTGAAGAAGAGCTGCACCCTAGATACTCAGCATCAAAAAAGTTTCCAGCAAAAGTTTGGCTGAACTTGTGCTGGACACTTTTGGTCAGTTGCAGTCATATGAGATCAATTCTCGCTATGGAAATGAAAAAAATTATTTGATAAAAAAACTTCACTAGAAGTAGTTTTAAATAGCCAAATTTTCTACCTAGATTTCATCCAAACCACAGGTGCACAATTTTTTATCTTTAAAAAAAAGTCAATTTAGTACAATTTATCCCTGATGGCTCTCATTCGCTTCAACACCTCTACTGGCCTTTGATAGTAGGAATATTACTTGGATTTCTTTTTTCATATTTTATCCCTTTAACTTAATTTTTTATTCCTAATATTGCTTTTGGATATCAATTAATAATTTTTAAAATAAACTATTTTCATATTTTTATACATTTATTTAATAATAATATAAATGGCATAACATCACCTGGTATGCATTTGGCACATGAGTTTTTTCTATACTTATAAAATTAATAATATAATGGCAACCAAAAATTAATCAAATGATATTAATGAGTGAGGAACAAATATAAAATACCAGTAGACATGTTTGTAAGAAATACTAGATGAACTGAAGAAAAATTCTACCCTAGCTACTCTCCATCATAAAAGTGTCCAGCACAAGTTTGGCCAAACTTGTGCTGGACACTTATGGTCAGGTGCAGTCAGATGGGAGCAATTCTCTTTATGGAAATGAAGATAAATTTTTAATATAAAATTACACTAGAAGTAGTTTGATATGGCAAAATTTTCATGCTGAAGTTTTGGTAAAGCTCAAGTGGATTTTTTTTTTATTTTTACAAAAAAGAAAATTTAGTGCAAGTTTAGCCCTGATTGTGCTAATTTGATTCAACATCTCTTTTTTCTGTTTATGGCAGGAATTTAACTTGGATTTTAATTTTCATCTTTGATTTCTTTTATTTTACTTTATTCCTCTCATATTGCTTTTGGATAGAAGTTTATTTTTTGTAAAATAAATCATTTTCATATTATTTTACCTTTATTTAATAATATTATAAAAGGTGTAACATCACCCAGTATTCATTTGGTACACAAGTTTTTTCTATACTGAAAATATTAATAATATAATGGTGAAAAAAAATTAATCAATTGATAAATATGAGTGAGGCAAAAAGATTTAATAACAGTGGAAATGTTTATAAGAAATTTCACATGATTTAAAATGACTTGCACCCTGGATACTCTTCATGATAAAAGTTTCCAGCACAAGTTTGGCCAAACTTGTGCTGGACACTTTTGGTTGCATGCCGTCAGACGCAATCAATTCTTTTTATGGAAATGAGACTGAATTATCACTCCATCATTGCACTGAAAGTAGTTTTATATGGACAAATTGTCCCCTGGAAGTTTGCCCAAACCTAAGGTAGACAATTTTTTCCTTTGGTAAAAAGTAAATTTGATCCATGTTAATCTATGATGGTGCCCATTTTTTCTGAAGCCTCTAATGGCTCATGATATCAGAAATTATACTTAATATCTTTATTTCATGTTTGATCTCTTTAGTTTTAATCATACCCTTTTATTTATCCTTTAGCTTTTAAATATAAATTTTATTTTGGTAAAACTGATAACTTTCACATTTTTTTACATTCATTATATTATATTATTAAAGTTGTAAAATAACCCAGTGTACATTCATTACACATGTTTTTGCTATACTAAAAACATTAATAATATAATGGTGACTAAAAAATAATCAAATAATAAATATGGATGACACAGAAAGATCAAATACCCATAGACATTTTTAAAATGAATATAAGATTAACTGAAGAAGACTTGCACCCTAGCTACTCTCCATCATAAAAGTGTCCAGCACAATTTCAGCTGAGCTTGTGCTGGAAACTTTTGGTTGCATGCAGTCAGATGGGATAAATTTACTCAATGGAAGTTAAAATGAATTTTTGCTCAATCATTGCACAAGAAGTAGCTTTATACTGCTATAATATCCTCCTGATTTTTTGGAAAACCTCAGGTGGACACTTTTATTAATTTAAAAAAAAAGAAAATATATTCCAAATCTAGAACTGGTGGTGCAAATTTGGTCTGAAAACTCAAATTATCTTTGATGGCAGAAATTTTATTTGAATGTTTAATTTCATATTTAATCACTTTTATTTTACTTCTTTATTCCTCTTTTTGCTTTCAAATATCAATTTATTTATTGTAAAACTAATACTTTTCATAATTTTTTTTACTTTTATTTAATAAGATTATGAAAGATGTAGCATCTCCCAGTATGCATTTGGCTTACAAGTTTTTTCAATACTAATAACATTAATAGTATAATGGTGAAAAACAATGAATCAAATGATAAATATGAATGACGCAGAAAGATCATATACAAGTGGATTTGTTTATAAGGAATACCTGATGAACTAAAGAAGACCTTCACCCTAGATACTCACCATCATAAAAGTGCTCAACATAAGTTCGGCCGAACTTGTCCTGGACACTTTTGGTTGCATGCAGTCATATGGGATAAATTTACTCTATGAAAATGAAAATGTCATTTTGCTCAATCATTGCACAATAAGTAGTTTGATATTGCCAAAATGTCCTCCTGATGATTTTTAAAAACTCATCAGGACACTTTCTTTGGTTTAAAGAAAAAGAAAATATAGTGCAAGTTTAGCCCTGGTGGTGCACATTTGATCTAACACCTCTACTTTTTATTGATAGTGGGAATTTTACTTAGATTTTTTTTTCTTATTTTATCCCTTTTATTTTACTTTTTTATTGCTCATATTGCTTTGGATATAAATTTTAAATTTTTAAAATAAATAATTTTCATACTCTTATAACTTTATTTAATAATATATGATTAAAGGTGGAACACCACCTGGTATGAATTTTTCACACAAGTTATTACTATAGTAATACCATTAATAATATAATGATGATAAAAAATTAATCAAATGGTAACTTTAAATTACACAGAAAGATCAAATTCCAGTGGAAATGTTTATAAGAAATCCCTTTTGAGTTTAAGAAGATTTGCTGTATGCCTACTCTCAATTATAAAAGTGTCCAGCACAAGTTCGGCCAAACTTGAGCTGGACACTTTTGGTTGCATGAAGTCATATGAGATAAATTCTCTCTATGGCAATAAAAATGATATTTCACTCAATTATTGAAGTAAAAAATGTTTAATATTGTAAAATTTTCCCCTGGAAGTCTGTCCAAACCTCAGGTCAAAATTTGTTAGCTATACATAAAAGTAAGTTTAGACCATGTCTTGACCTAGGGGTCCCCAACTGTCCCAACACCACTTCTGGCTCTTGATAGTAAAAATTTTACTTGTATTTTTTATTTTGTATTTGATCCCATTTATTTTTATTTTACTTTTCTATTACTCTTTTTAATTTTAAATATCAATTTATTTTTTTAAAAACTAAACATATTCATATTTTTTTAACTTTATATAATAATATTATTAAAGGTGTATCATCACTATTTTTTCATTTGGCATGCAGGTTTTTGCTATACTAGAAACATTAATAATATATATGGTGACAAAAAATTAATTATAAGATAAATATGAATGATAAAAAAAATTTAAAAACCCAATAGAAATGTGAAAAACAAAAAACTGATTTACTGAGAAACACTTCCACCCTAGCTACTCTCCATCATAAAAGTGTCCAGCACAAGTTCGGCCAAACTTGTGCTGGACACTTTTGTTCAGGTGCAGTCAGATGGAATCAATTCTCTCTGTGGAAATTAAATTAAAAAAAATGCTAAATAATTACATTAGAAGTAGTTTGGTATGGCTGAATTATCCACCTTGAGTTTTTCCAAACCTCAGGTGAAAAATTTTTTATCTTTAAAAAACATTAAATTTTATCAAATTTAGCCCTGATGGCACCCATTTTTTCAACACCTCTACTGGTTCTTGAAGGCAGGAATTTTTCTTGAATTTTTCTTTTTCATATTTGATCTCTTTTACTTTAATTTATTATCACTCATGTTACATTAGGATATTAATTTATAATTTTGGAAAAAAAATCATTTTCATATTTTTTTAACATTTTTTAATAATATTATAAAAGGTTTAATATAACATGGCATGCATTTGGCGCACAAGTTTTTTCTATACTAATAAAATTAATAATATTCTAATGAAAAAAAATTAATCAGATAATAAAATATGAATAACACAGAAAGATTAAATACCAGCTGACATGTTTTAAAAAAATAACAGTTGCACTGAAGAAGACCTGCACCCTAGCTACTCTCCATCATAAAAGTGTCCAGCACAAGTTTGGCCGAACTTGTGCTGGACACTTTTTGTCAGCCTGTATATCTCCAGGACTGAGTAAAAAGTAACTATAAGTTATGTTAAACACATGAACTATACATGGGAATAATAAATGAGAGTACACAAATAGTATACATAAGTAAAATTATGATAATACACAAAAAATGCCATTATAACACCTTATATACACGCATATATCCACCTTTTATAGGTCTTATGTACTTAATATTAAGTTGGAGTATGTTAGGGTAATCTTAAGAACCTTAAGTATAAGGCTACATAATTTTTAAGTACACTTAAAGCTGTTATATTCATTGTTTTATGCAAAAAACAAGAAATGCGCTTTATTTCACTTAAAAGTTGACTATATGCGCTATAAAATTGAGAATATCAAAATTGCGCTTTGACAGATCAATTGGGCTCATTTAGAACTATTGATTTGGCTATTTAAATGCATAAAAATAACACTTTTCAAATTTGGTGTTTTTTATGCCAGAAATGGCTTCTGTGTACTGGCCACATACTGCCTGCTTTTTTCTCGTGTGAATAGCTTCATTTTTAGCAAAGTTAGCTTTTTCACACTATAATTACCCCACATTCTACGCCCACTGTGGGGAAACACACTAAAATAGGCGACAGGCGCTTATTTAGTGTCCTAGCTTAATTAATAATGCATTGACCCTGTTTATATGCACTAATTTCATTAATAACCTCACTCTTGGCACTTTATTTCATCACCACGCTTAAATTCGCCTAATTTTAGTCAAGGATTTACCCGTGCAAGAGCCTGCCAAGAACTGCATGTAGTTACCCCACATCTCACGCTCTTTTTTAAGTTTTTGGGTGGTTTCTCAGTCAATTTTGGTTATTTTTGAATGGGAATTTCACGTAGTATAATGTCAGGATTAGCCCCATTCTTTCTACAGTCAATCCCCCTTATTATTAAGCTATTATTAACCTTAAAAAGTCTCCTTTAGTCTTTAATATTATTGTTTTATACGCATATACTCTCTTTTTGTCTTTTTCTTTAATTTTGATGGATTTCCCTTATTATTTCAGGGTTTTGGCGGTTGTTACTCTTCTAATTATGTCATGGGTTACTGGGAATGTTGATGGGAGTGTCTATTAGTTGTTTAGAGGCGTTATTAACTGTGTATTGGGTGGTACATCAAGGGAATCATTGGGGAACTCAGTGTGTATAAAAGGAGGAGGTTTTTGGGTTGTATTTCTTCATTCTTTATCATTACAATTTAACCAATATAACCAAACCAATTACAATACATATCAATTAGTACTTTTATAAGACTTTTGAATAGTATCTGAATTTATATAATCTATTTTTCTACCAACTATAAAGATTGTAAGCCATATATAAGATTAGTGAGAATTATATTACTGAGACCTTTATATTTGATTATATTTTACAACTTAGTGGATTAGTACTACAGTATTCATACAGGACCATTTAAATCTTCTAGACAACTGACTATTCAAGCTAGTTCACGTCCTTGTACTTGACCCTAGCCTGACAATTGGGGACCTTTCTTCAAGAATTCTGTTATAATCCTGTAAGTGAAATTTTCAAAAGAAGGTGCACGTAAATAATATCCCTATAGAAATATTTGGATAATTACAACAGGTTGGGGTCACTTATATAGTGATTTCAGAAAAAGAAGCCCTGTTATATTATAAAATTGTGATATTGAATCAACAATTTTACCACTAATTTAACTTATAATTGTTATTAGTGGGTCTGTCAATAGACCAATTAAATTTGAGATCTTTGCAGATAAAATTTTTACCACTAATTTAACATAAAATTGTTCTTAGTGGGAGTCTGTCAATAGACCAATTAAATTTGTGATCTTTGCAGATGATAACCAATTAAACTGATTAATTGTTTTCTTTTTACAGGACTCTTAATCCCTTTTTATTGGTTTGTAAAATTCATTTAATATTTGGAAAGAATCTTACTAACAAATTTTCTTTTTTAAATATAAATACACAGCTACATATTGTAGACCAGTTAAATCAAGTGACCACATAAAAGCATATTTGACTTTTGGCACTTAAATATTCACTTCATACCAATAAGTAAGCAATAAAATTGTCTTCAGTGGTATTGATAAATACTGATAAAACTCCTTTTTGAAGTTTTCATATCTAAACTTTCAATTCTTTAAATTCCACGTAAAAATGTGTGACAACAATGACATTGTAAGTAATAAGGTAAAACCTTACAACTTAAGACCTAGAGCTGAAAGACCTGTTACAGGACATTCAAATGGAGGGCCAGGACTCTCCCATAATCAACAACACTCCGTCAATGTCTCTGGAGGAAAGGGAAAAGCTTTTAAAGCAGGTTTCAATAAAGAAAACAAAAAATACTTTACAAGAACAAGTTCACTCCCTATCCACCCTACTGAACACCTTGACAATAAGAGTCAACAATATAGTGGACCAGATCAACAATCTGGAAAAGAGAGCAGCTCAAGGTTTCATAGAAGTCAACCAAGCTCTAGTGGACATAAAGACTCAACCACCAACAGTGGCACCCAACAATTCCATAACAACACCTCCAGCCCAAGAGGAGGACCAAAAAATTACAGTAAGCAAATGGAAATGGGATTGGTACGCCCAAAATTACAACAATCCTCAACAGCAGGGCTCCAGCAGTCACCCTTACAGGGGAAAGGCAAGGAGAGGCAGGGGAAGTGGGATAAGACCTTGGTAAGTCATCCAACTTCTTATGATCAATTATATCAACCTGAAAATAAATTACTTATAGGTAATGAGATTGATAAGGAAATATTGGATATTATTGATAAGGATTTAAAGGATTATTCATTTGAACAGAATATGTTAAACTTGTCTTTACATGAGGACAATGTAAATAGTTTTATTGATCACCAGGAAAATACTATTAATATAAAAATGGAATCAAATGAATTAAATCTTGACCCTGATAATGAGTCTTCTGAATTGGACACGGAAAAAATAGAATATTTTTTAAAAGAGAATCCAATGGAATCAAAAATAATAAGTAAATTATTATTGAGAATTGAAAAATTGGAAGAGTTCTCAAAAGAGTCAAACATTAATACAGAAAATGTATTATTACAACTAACACAATCATTGAGTACCACAGCCAATAAATTAAAAATTATTGAAAATTCAAATAATGAATTAATCAATGAGAATAAAAGATTAAAATCTGAGATTAGAAATTTAGAAAGTAAATTAGAACACTCTCAGAATATTATGGCTACCATAGAGGGACGTGTAAAATTGTCTTTTTCAAATGTAAATGATACCTTAAATCATGTACCTGTGATAAAAGATAGGTTACAAAGAGTAGAAATTGAAGTAGCTAACATTTTGAAAAATACTGAAACAATAAATGATAATACCTCTTATGTAGAAAGAGTACCAGTTTTTATGAAACACTCTGATGATAAACCAATGATTGAACATGAACATAGTGTTATGGGCTCTGAGAATATAAAATCAGTAAAAGATGAAATAAATGATCATCTTTCTAAAGTAAGTGAATTACTCAATATTCCTCAGGTTAGGGAAGCAAAAACTAGCCAAAAGAACTGGCCTAAGTTAGATCAGTACCCTTCTTTTGACGGGGATTCAAAATCTGATTGGCAACAATTCATACAAAGAATTGATAACCTAAAATTTTCATACAAATTACCTGATGAAGAAATTACTTCAAAGTTAATATCTTTATTTACAGATGTGGCCTTATTATGGTTTGAATCTGTATTGAGTGAGGGAATTAATTACTCCTGGAATGAATGGAAGGCACTAATTGAAAGGCAATTTGGTGGCCCAAAATTTAGAATCACTCAACAAAGACTGTATGAAAGGGCCAGATATAATCCAAATGCTGGAGATAAACCCATGGTCTTCTTAATGAATTTAATAAAAATCATGAAAGCTATGGATCCAAAAATGGATTATGAAGAATGGAAAGAAAAAATAATATACAAATTGCCTATATCAGTTAGAGACATTATTGTTGCTAGAACTGAAACTGTCAGAGACACCTCTGGATTCATTAATATATGCAATGAGATATTATTAAACCACAAATATGAAACCAAATATAGTAATTACAGACAAAGTGTTGACGTGGTAAAACCTACTACAAGTAAGTTACCAGTGGAAAAGAAAAAACCTTCAGGTCCCCTTGTCCCTAAGAGACAAGAAAATAACACTTGTTACAAATGTAATGAACCTTGGGTTAAAGGTCACACGTGTAAAAAAAGAATAAATGTTATTGAAACCTCACAGAATTCTGAACCTAGTAATCATGAAGATGAGAATGTGGAATCCAGTGAGGATTGCAAGAGTAACATATCTTACAGTGATGATGAAAATGAGATATTTGTATTAGAACAGGATATAATGTTCCTGAATGATGCTATACCTCATACAGACACATCTTTAACTTCTATAGAGGAAGCTGAAATAATTAAAGATGTATCTCATGATACTTACAAAATAACACCTATCAGAGCACCTATTATCATATGTGGAAAAGAAATGAATGCCATTCTTGACACTGGGGCTGCAGGTAGTGTAGTTTCACTTAATGCATTAATGAAACTTGATAGTAAGTACCAGGAAAAACTAGAACCTGTTCAGACAAAGAACTGGAGGGGTTTTGGTTCAGTATTAAATCCAATTGGCAAATACAAAACTGCTGTATTCTTTAAATATAATAATGGATATGTTAGAGCAGTTTGTGAATTTGTAGTAATGGATAATAATAATTGTAGTGATTGGTTTATTATTGGCAATGATTTATTGACAAAATTTGGCATTAAACTAGATCCTGCAAACAGTTGTTTCACCATAGGGGTGAATGGTAAAAGAAAATTCAAAATATGTTCTGAAAATTCAGTATATACCATTTCTCCTAGAGAAGAACAACTGCAAGGTTGAAGAACCACCAATGAAGTGGGTGAATTGGAAAATGAAATCCAAAAAGCCTCTTTCAGTCCTCAACTCTCAAATATTGAACAAGAAGATATATTGAGATTGATTAAATCATATCCTATGGCATTTGCTCATGGCTCAAATGAACTAGGATTGGTCAAAGACCATGAGATGAAAATCTCTTTAAGCTGTGATTTGGATAATATTCCTGGCAGCTTAAAAAAGAAACCTTACCCAGCATCTCCTGAAAAAAGGAAAGATATTGAGGACAATATAAAATTGTTGTTGAAAATGGGTATTGTTGAAAAAGTGGAAACAACACCTAAGTATTGTGTCATTTCACCGGTATTAATCTCTTATGAAAAAGATAAGGCAAGATTATGCGGTGATTATAGAGCTCTGAATACATATACAGTAGATGATATTTACCCTCTACCAAGGATAGCTTCTATCCATGCTACCTTACAAGGAGCAAAATATATTTCCTGTCTGGATGGGAACAAGGGTTACCACCAGATTCCTGTGGAAAGAAATTCTCAAAATTACTTATTAATAACCACACATATGGGTATATATAAGTATGTGAGAATGCCATTTGGCCCAAAGAATGCCCCTTCAGTCTTCCAAAAATTGATGGATAGTGTTTTTCATCAGGAAATGGTTGAAGGATGGTTATTGGTCTATATTGATGACATCATAGTGTTTTCAAAGACATATGATGAACATTTAAATCACCTGAAAAGAGTCTTTCAAAAAATGGATGAAATTAATATGACTATTGCATTAAAGAAATGTAAGTTTGGATTTCAATCCTTGAAAGTACTTGGACATGTTGTATCTGGATTACAAATTTGTGTTGACCAGAATAAAGTGGCAGCAATTAAAAACATTGGGATACCTAAAAATGTAAAAGAGGTTCAAAGTTTTTTGGGTATGTGTGGATATTATAGACAATATATTAAAAATTACCAATCCATTGCAGCCCCTTTAACAACATTAATCAGGAAGAATGAAGCTTTCATTTGGAATAATGAAAGACAACACGCCTTTAATAAATTAAAGGAATGTTTAATGTCAGCTCCAATATTAGGACTGCCAGATTTCACCCTACCTTTTATCTTGTACACTGATGCAAGTTTCATAGGTTTGGGTGCTGCTTTACAGCAGAAACAGATAATAAATGGAAAATTATCTGAAGTAGTTATCTGTTATATATCCAGAAACTTAAGAAAAACAGAATTAAGGTATGGTGCCACACAGCTAGAATGTTTAGCCGTGGTGTGGGCTTTGGAGAAACTTCATTACTATCTGGAAGACCAGAAGTTTGAGCTTATAACAGATTGCAGTGCAGTAAAATCATTACTAAACATGAAAACACCTAATAGGCACATGTTTAGATGGCAACTAGCTGTACAAGAGTACAGAGGAAGAATGACAATCACTCACAGAGCAGGAACATTGCATTCAAATGTGGATTTATTATCCAGAAGTCCTTTGCCAAATGATACTGACAACCCAGCTTATGTACCTGAAAATGAGGTTATACATATATTTGGGATTTATATAGTGGATTTAGAAGAAGAGTTTATGCAAACTATATTGGAAAATTATTCATCTGATAAAGATTTGTCTAAACTATCTACCATTCTTAATGATCCAACAAATGCCTCCATGAGTGCATTAAATAAAACCTTGCCTCCAAAGTATAAAAATGCGTTGGAAAAAGGTAAACTATCAATTGAAGATGGATATATATATTACAGGAAAAAGTTAAGCAATGTAATAGTAATACCACCTTCTATGAAAGAGTTAATGTTGAGTACTTGTCATGATGACATCTTAGCTGGTCATTTTGACTTTAACAAAACATTAACCAGAGTTAAAAATACAGCCTGGTGGATAAACATGAAAGAGGATGTACAAAAATACATTGAAACATGTGACTCTTGTCAGAAATCTAAAAGATTAACTGGGAAGAGAGCTGGGTTGTTACAACAAATAGAGCAGCCAAAAGCTCCATGGGAAATTATAAACATGGATTTTGTAACTGGCTTGCCATTAGCAGGAAAAGAAAGTTTCAATTCTTGCTGGGTAATAGTGGATAGATTAACAAAAATGTGTAAGTTTATCCCTACCCATAAAGAGGTATCTGCTAAAGACTTGGCGTTACTATGGTGGACTCAAATGATGAATACTGCTGGGTTCCCCAAAGCCATAATCTCTGACAGAGATCCTAAATTTACTTCAGAGTTCTGGACATCTTTGATGGAAGTATCAGGTTGTCAATTAAAATTGTCTACAGCACACCATCCACAAACTGATGGGCTGGCTGAGAGGATGATACAAACTCTAGAAGACATGATCAGAAGATATTGTGCCTTTGGATTAGAATACAAAGACAATGAGAAATTCACACATGACTGGGTAACATTAATTCCTGGCCTTGAATTTGCTTATAACAGCACAACTCATTCTGTAACAGAGAAGAAACCATTTGAACTCTGGCTGGGATATGTACCAAATACCCCAGTAAATCTTTTAAATAAACTACCAAGGTTGGATATACACCCTGGCACTAAATCCTTTATTCATATGCAACAAATGTGTAGAAAGCATGCAGAAGAATGCATCCAAAAAGCATTTGAATATGAAAAGAAAAGGTGGGACAAATCTCATAAAGAATTTGAATTTAAAAAGGGAGATGAAGTCCTCATATCAACACTACATTTTAACTTACAAGGTAATGTTAGATTAAAGGATCCCTTTGTAGGACCTTTTGTAGTAAATAAAATGGTTGGGAATAATGCAGTGGAAGTCATATTATATGCTCCATATGATAGGAAACATCCAGTTTTCCCTATCTCATTATTGAAACCTTACCATGCAAATGATCCTGACTTATTTCCAAAAAGAAGGGGAAGGCCTAAAAAGCAACCTGAAGAAATTGTGGAAAAAGCAGAGATTGAAAAAATACTCAAGAAAAGAATCCTTACTAAAGAAAAAGGAACTGAGTATTTACTAAGATTTAAAGGGAAATCAAATGAATTTGATAAATGGATACCTGAAAAAGAAATTTCTAATTTATCCACCCTTCTTAAAAAATTTAAACAGAAATAAATTTCTGTTCAACCAGCTGAGGGGTTAAAAAACCAGTACTCATAATATTTTATTATGTTTTATTTCTTTAAAGTTGAATCTTTAATGCTACAGATTTATTCTGAATACCTGAAAATTACAAATTAAATAAAATAAAATGTATAACTTATCATTTTTTTTATTGTTTTTTTTGGGTGGGCGAGTGTCAGCCTGTATATCTCCAGGACTGAGTAAAAAGTAACTATAAGTTATGTTAAACACATGAACTATACATGGGAATAATAAATGAGAGTACACAAATAGTATACATAAGTAAAATTATGATAATACACAAAAAATGCCATTATAACACCTTATATACACGCATATATCCACCTTTTATAGGTCTTATGTACTTAATATTAAGTTGGAGTATGTTAGGGTAATCTTAAGAACCTTAAGTATAAGGCTACATAATTTTTAAGTACACTTAAAGCTGTTATATTCATTGTTTTATGCAAAAAACAAGAAATGCGCTTTATTTCACTTAAAAGTTGACTATATGCGCTATAAAATTGAGAATATCAAAATTGCGCTTTGACAGATCAATTGGGCTCATTTAGAACTATTGATTTGGCTATTTAAATGCATAAAAATAACACTTTTCAAATTTGGTGTTTTTTATGCCAGAAATGGCTTCTGTGTACTGGCCACATACTGCCTGCTTTTTTCCCGTGTGAATAGCTTCATTTTTAGCAAAGTTAGCTTTTTCACACTATAATTACCCCACATTCTACGCCCACTGTGGGGAAACACACTAAAATAGGCGACAGGCGCTTATTTAGTGTCCTAGCTTAATTAATAATGCATTGACCCTGTTTATATGCACTAATTTCATTAATAACCTCACTCTTGGCACTTTATTTCATCACCACGCTTAAATTCGCCTAATTTTAGTCAAGGATTTACCCGTGCAAGAGCCTGCCAAGAACTGCATGTAGTTACCCCACATCTCACGCTCTTTTTTAAGTTTTTGGGTGGTTTCTCAGTCAATTTTGGTTATTTTTGAATGGGAATTTCACGTAGTATAATGTCAGGATTAGCCCCATTCTTTCTACAGTCAATCCCCCTTATTATTAAGCTATTATTAACCTTAAAAAGTCTCCTTTAGTCTTTAATATTATTGTTTTATACGCATATACTCTCTTTTTGTCTTTTTCTTTAATTTTGATGGATTTCCCTTATTATTTCAGGGTTTTGGCGGTTGTTACTCTTCTAATTATGTCATGGGTTACTGGGAATGTTGATGGGAGTGTCTATTAGTTGTTTAGAGGCGTTATTAACTGTGTATTGGGTGGTACATCAAGGGAATCATTGGGGAACTCAGTGTGTATAAAAGGAGGAGGTTTTTGGGTTGTATTTCTTCATTCTTTATCATTACAATTTAACCAATATAACCAAACCAATTACAATACATATCAATTAGTACTTTTATAAGACTTTTGAATAGTATCTGAATTTATATAATCTATTTTTCTACCAACTATAAAGATTGTAAGCCATATATAAGATTAGTGAGAATTATATTACTGAGACCTTTATATTTGATTATATTTTACAACTTAGTGGATTAGTACTACAGTATTCATACAGGACCATTTAAATCTTCTAGACAACTGACCATTCAAGCTAGTTCACGTCCTTGTACTTGACCCTAGCCTGACACTTTTGGTCAGGTGCAGTCAGATGGGATCAATTCTCTCCATGGCAATGAAAAAAATTATTTGATAAGAAACTTCATTAGATGTAGTTTGATATAGCTTAATTATCCACCTAGAGTTCATCCAACCCACAGGTACACAATTTTTTATCTTTAAAAAACAGTCAATTTAGTACAATTTATCCCTGATGGCTCTCATTTGCTTCAACATCTCTACTGGCCTTTGATATTAGGAATAATACTTGGAGTTCGTTTTTCATATTTGATCCCTTTAACTTAATTTTTTATCCCTCATATTGCTTTTGGATATCAATTAAAAATTTTGAAAATAAATTTTTTTTTTTTTTTACATTTTTTTAATAATATTATAAAAGGTGTAATGTCACTCAGTATGCATTTGGCACACAATATTTTGCTATACTTATATAATTAATAATATAATTAAGACAAAAGGTTAATCAAACAATATGTATGAGTGAGGCACAAAGATAAAATACCAGTAGACATGTTTGTAAGAAATACCAGATGAACTGAAGAAAAATTCTACCCCAGCCACTCTTCATCATAGAAGTGTCCAGAACAAGTTTGGCCGAACTTGTGCTGGACACTTTTGGTCATGTGCACTCAGATGGGATCAATTCTCTGTATGGCAACAAAAAATGTTTTTATCAAATTTCACTAGAAGTAGTTTGGTTTAGCTGAATCATCCACCTGCTGTTCTGCCCAATATCAGGTGTATAATTTTTTATCTTAAAAGAAAATGTCACTTATTAAAATTTAGCCCTGATGGCTTCCATTTGCTTTAACACCTCTACTGGCTCTTGATAGCAGGAATTTTACTAGTATTTTTTTCATATTTGAACTCTTTGACTTTTATTTTACTCTTTTATTCCTCTTTTTACTTTTAAATTTCTATTTAATTTTTGTAAAACTGATCCTTTCCATATCTATTTACGTCTATTTTAAAAAAATATTGAAGGTATAACTTCACATTGTATGCCTTTGACACACAAGTTTTTGCTATACTAATAACATTAATAATATAATGGTGATAAAATATTAATTGGATGATAAATATTAAAGATACAGACTGATTAAATACCAGTAGACATGTTTATGAGAAATACAAGATGAAGGAACTGAAGAAAATTTCCACCCAAGCTACTCTCCATCATAAAAGTGTCCAGCACAAGTTTGGCTGAACTTGTGCTGGACACTTTTAGTCACGTGCAGTCAGATGGGATCAATTCTCTATATGGCAACAAAAAAAATTTTTTTTTATTAAACTTCACTAGAAGTAGTTTTGTTTAGCTGAATCATCCACCTGTTGTTCTTCCCGACCTCAGGTGTATAATTTTTTATCTTTAAAAAAAAGGCCACTTATTACAATTTAGCCCTGATGGCTCCCATTTGTTTAAACACTTCTACTGGCTCTTGAGAGCAAGAATTTCACTAGTATTTTGTTTTTCATAATTGATCTCTTTGAGATTAATTTTACCTTTTTATCCCTCATATTGCTTTTGTATATCAATTTATTTTTTGTAAAAAAAATCATTTTCATATTTTTTTACCTTTATTTAATAATATTATAAAAGGTGTAACATCACCCGGTATGAGTTGGGCACACAGGTTTTTGCTATACTTAAAATATTAATAATATAATGGTGACAATAAATTAATCAAATGATATATATGAGTGAGGCACAAAGATCAAGTACCAATGGACATGTTTATAAGAAATACCAGATTAACTGAAGAAAAATTCTACCCTAGCTACTCTCCGTTGTAGACAATCCTATAGTACTAGCTATAGGCCTTGACCAAGGGAGTTGGAGAAAAACCAGAGAGAAAATCCCCTGTCCCTTTAGAAAAATAGAGTGAGATTTACTTGCTAAAGTAAGTTGGTTCCTGTTTTGCTAAAGCTCCTTTTAAACACACTTGACTGCTTGATGAGCCAAGAAAGTAGTCATCAGATAGACTACCAGACCAAAGAACTGAAATGTAAAACAAAGTCCACACCAGAGACAGCAAAGATACTTGATGTAGGCTGCAAATCCACACCAGAGACAGCAATAATACTTGCTATAGCTTGCAAGACTATAACAGAGAAAACAGTTGCCAAAGTTAAGTTATATGAAGAACTCACTTGCAACAAACATAGCCAATTGTGGCCAGAAAACAGTGAAAACTGAGTGAGGAACAATGATATCACCTCGGGATGGTTGTATGATGATTAAGGTTGCCCCAAACTGTCATATTCACTATGTACACACAGACCACTAACTAAGAGCCCATGCGCACCCACCAATCTGGCGCCTGTACCTGCCAAATTGCATAAAAAACCCTCCTGGAGCGCTCCCCAACCTCCTAAAACAGAGGTGGGCGGGCCGCCCGACGTCGGAGATGCTGCCTGAAGCGGCCCGGCCTCCCTGAAGCCAGAAAACCAATAAAAACCACTAATCTACTTAGAAAAATTAGCTACAACTACTAAAACCTTTAAAACACGGAATTTCACTATAACAACATTGAGACATGAAATATAGAGAAAAATTAGCTCTATCCAGTGGTACTAAGCACTTAAACCTAAGACTTAAGGTTAGCCCGTAAAACATGAAAAACAAAATTAAACAGCAAGCTTTTATAAATGAAAAATGAGGAAATGACCCCTTAAAACTCAGAATATGAAAAATGTCTACATGACATAAAATATAGAGAAAAACCAGGGCTATCCAATGATAGTACCCACATACCTGCAGACCCAATTTCCACAGAATAAAACCAGAAAAATACCCAATTCTTTAACAGATGTCAATTAAGACATGCACAAACCGCGCCAAATCACACAACAAAGGCCCCTGCCAATGTTGGAAGACCACATCCTCCCTCCAATTGAGAATGTCCGCATTCTTTCTTCATCCAAACACCATGTTTAACCTTCTTCCCAAATCTGCCTCTGAAATGGGCCCCTGCCAATACTGCTTTGACAATAATTTAATCTGCGCCATGACACCACCTGTCCATCCATACAGAACGTCCTGCAATGTCTGCCAATCCAGAAAGAAGACCTGCCACAGACCTGGTCCACTTTCTTCCACAACAGATTCACCTCCACCTCAACCTGGTCCTTCTTCTGCCAGCACCAAAAGATCTAGGCCATCCAACCTGATACTCAGATTAATCAAAAAGCTCCACCCTTCCCAGAAGAGTGCCACAACCCATAAAACAACTAGTTCCCCCATCCCTGGTCCATCTGATGGTAAAGAACATTCATTCCTTCCTTCAACTTTAAAACTGATAACTTCTCAGTTCCTCCCTCTTCTGATAGTGATGATAACAATGTAGGATCCATTGCACCACCAACACCAACGCACTTGCCCACTATCAAGCCCAAGTTCCAACAACACACATCTCAACAGAAACAACTTCTGCTTCACTACTTCCAATCCACTCCTGCTAGAGATCCACAGGACATTGAGAACAGAAGACACCTCATTCACCAGTTCAAGGCTAATTCTGAACACTTCATTTCATCTCTTGATTCCCTATGTAATTCCACTAGTACTTGAGTTTGATTCAGAAAAGAAAAATTGACCACACCCTCTATAGGATGTAACCACAAACAACCCTCAGTTTTAAGTCTTGGGGGACCATCCTCATTTTATAGTCTTGGGGGACTCAAAAACCCTCAGTTTAAGGTCTTGGGGGACTCAAAAACCTAAATCATAAACCCAAAACCAGAGATCAACCACATTAAGACACAGAGAAAAAACTAACATTCTGGGGTAATTGTGAATAGAGCAGCCAGCCCATCAATTACCCCCAAACTTTCCTTTGCTAAATTTGGAGGCTCCCCCTGTGGATACCCTCCACCAATCTTTCAAAACCAACTCCAACAACAAAAACCTTTTCCTCCGTTTATAGTCTTGGGGGACTTACAACCCTCAGTTTAAAGTCTTGGGGGACTAACACAGTGTTCAGTTTAAAGTCTTGACGGACTAGCCTTGATAAAATCTTGAAACCAGCCAGTTTAAAGTCTTGGAGGACTAATAACATAGCTTTTTCAGTTTAGAGTCTTGATGGACTGCCTTGATACCATAGATTTTTAAGTTTAGAGTCTTGATGGACTGAATTGATAACATAGCTTTTTCAGTTTAGAGTCTTGATGGACTGACGGAATTTTGCATAAAATGGACGCAGCCAATTTCATGCAGCACATTCTACAGCCAACCTGCTGAGCTTTCCCCTTCATTCATCATCTACCCATCACTGACAAAAAATCTCATCCTATCCCTTTCCATCATCTTTTCTCACCACAGATCATGGCTGGATCTCCTGATGTTAACCCTTCTACTCTCCCTTGCTTCACTGCTCCCAAGGACTATGCCTGCAAACAGTGCATCCACATGTGCAGACCTTGCACATTCACTCTTCCAAATCCTGAATCCAAATTCTACAACAGGGCTTGTGACTCTTGCCATTCCAAAAAGAAAAGATGTGACAGAGACGCCAACTACCCTATTCCTCCGCCTTCTCCTTCTCACAAATACATCTCCAGATCTCCTACCAGATCCCCAGAGCTTGGTCCTTCCTCTTCCTCTCTATCTTCTGCTCCTTCCAGAAGATCCAGAAGCTCAGCTTCCTGCACTCTTCCCAAAAGACCAGCCTTAGCCTCACAAGAAACTGCTTTTATCTCTGCCAAATTAGCTCTCAAAGCTTCAAGATCAACTCCCAGGCTTCTAGACTGCGTCCAGGCGGCTTGGCCAACGTTGGGCGGCCTGCCCGCCTCACCAAACAGTGAAAATCAGGGCCAAAACCTCCAAAAATGGACAGAAAACAGCCAAATTCATCCAGACAATAACAAAAACTCAGCCCAACTACCTCCTACTGCTCCCAGAGCAATGCAATCCACCCTTCCAAAGTCCAAAAGCACCAAAATTTACAAGATTTCTAAGAGACCTTCCAGAGAACCCCAAAAAGAAACCAGAACACCACACACTGCACCACAACAACAACTTCGTCCCCAACTAAGACAAAGAAACTACACCTCTCCTCTGTCAGCCAACTACTCTTCTGACAGTTCCATCTCTTCAAATTCTCCATCCAGAAGAGAGAAGTCTGCTTCCAAATCTCCCTCTCCTGCTCCATCCTTTAACAACCCTGGTACTCCATCACCAGCACCTCCTCCAGCTGAATCCAACAGAAATAAAAACCACAACAACAAAAACAATCTCACTGCTCCAACTAGGCCCCAGGAACATCAGCATCCCAGTTCACCTTCTCAGGATCCTTCAGAGGAAGACCATGAGAATCCATATCTTTCCCTAGTTGATCCACCCACTATGACCATTACAAAATTGTCAGAGATCCAAATCCCAGCTGCTTACAGATTTGATGAGCTTCCAATCTGTAAGTACCAAATTAATTATTCCATTTCTTCAACAAAAATAATTACTGATCCAATTCTTCTTGTCTAGTTGGAACCCCTCCTCCTGAATCTATTATTGGAGTTGGCCAACCTCTTGAAACTTCTTTGACCCTGGATTATGGAGACATGAAGAAACACCTAAGCAACATGTGTTCCAAAATGCTAAAAGCCTTTGCCATCCATGGACCTTTGAATGACTTTGAAAAATCTCTGAGAAAACGCCTACTGGACAACCACTGGAAAATGTCTAGGATCATTAAGCACACCCTCCAGCACTCCATTCCTGCCTCTTCTTCTTCCTCCTCTGAACTTCCCTCTAATCCAATCCCTGATCATTACAATCCCTATCATCTCTCCAGCAGGATGCACTTCAAAGAACACAGTGCTTCCCACAATCCCAAAAAAAAAAAAACGTCATCACAATCCAGACCAGCCTCCAGAAGCTTCATCATCCAGACAATGAGCTCCTGCAAAAAGATTTGAAACATAATAATAATATAAAACAATTAATAAAAATAATTTCAGAATTTTTTTATTTTTTAAATTTTTTTTATGAGTGAGATACTAATATATTAAAATTAAAAATTTATAAATAAAATAAAATAAAATAAAATAAATGAAATAAAATAAAATATAAAAAATAATACAACTGGTATCCCCCAGCCAATTGATGAGCTGATCCCCTGATACCTTACCCACATCCAAGTGCACCTTGATGTGGATACACAATTAAATCTTTTAAATGATTAACAGAAAACAAAATTCAAAAATTTAGAAATTCAGAAGATAATAAAAATAATGAAACACAGAAACACATGAAATAAATAATAAAAAAAAAATAAAATAGCATTTCCCGGCCAATTGATGAGCCTTTCCCCACCAATGCTTTCCCACATCCAGGTGACCCTGATGTGGTAACACCCTATATTTTTGATTTTATAATTTTAAACAACCCCCATAAAAAATTAAAAGAAAAAAAGAGAAAAAATAAAATAATCTAAAACTGCTATCTAGCAAAAACATAACTGAAAAATCAAAGACAGTCCAGCTCCATAGATGGTCCAATAAGGGAAAGTCTGATACATAGAAATGATCACTGGGTGGGCTCCCTCCAATAAGTAAAAATGATGGGAGACCACCAGTGATCCACCACCAATCTGAAAGAACTAAAGATAAAGAAGCCAGTACCAAACCAGTTTAAAGTCATAGCAGACTTGAAACCTGAATAATAAACAACAGAACTAGAATTCAACTAGGAAAAACAAAAGACTTGAGACAGACATTCTGGGGTAACTGTTCTACAGAGCAGCCAGCTCATCAGTTACCCCCACACTTGCCAAAATAAAATCTAGAAGCCCCCCCCTGGGTACCTTCTAACAAAAACACAACATCCAACACAAAAAAAAACCAAAACCAATAAACAGTGAAGAGTCCAGCACATGAAAACCAGAGGAAATTCCAGTTTAAAGTCATAGAGGACTAAAACCTGTGAAAAGAAACCAATACTAGGGTTCAACCAAATTAAGAAAAAGGGTTGGAAACAGACAATCTGGGGTAACTGTTGATAGAGCAGCCAGCCCATCAGTCACCCCCACACTTGCCAAGACAAAATCTAGAGGCCCCACCCATGGGTACCCTCTAACAAAAGTTTCCAACAAACAGATGCATAGCATCACCACAAAAAAAAACCAAGATTAAATAATGGTCCGTAGTTTATCTTCATTGCGGAGTCAATCATCTTCATGCCTAGTGCCTCTGGGATAAAACCTCTTCACTTGGTCTGCAGCCTCCCTCTTTTTCAAGACTGCACCATCCAACTCTTCCAAAACAGAAGAACCTCCAGACGCCTGAGATCTGACTCTGTAAGTTCCATTCCATCTGTCAGCAAAAATTTTCCCCCACTGACTCTCCAAACTTATATTATACACAAAAACCAAACAACCAGGTTTCAAGGGATTCCTGAGTCTATGAGCCAACTTCTTGTCCCAGTACCTGACTGATTGATTCCTAATCTTCATCATTCTAGAGTATGCCTTCTCCTGACATTCCTCTCTACATTCCAACTGTTGCATCCTGGAACAGAGCAAATCTTCTGTTGAGTGCATGTCATCCCAATCAATTCCAAGATAAGAGACAGCTTCCAAGTCCACTGGTAGAACGGCCTTTTGACCAAACATTAACTCATAAGGAGAATAGCCAGTTGTCTTCTTCACAGTGACCCTATCAGCAAATAACACCAAGGGTAAATAATGCCTCCACTTTTTGGCACTATCTCTGCACATCCTCACCAAAGCACTCTTGATAAATTGATGGCCTCTTTCAACCATGCCTTCAGCTTCAGGATAATACGGTGTAGCCACTCTAACCCTAGAACCAACACTAGCCACAGCTTCTTCAAATTTGGCACCAAACTCTGGCCCACCATCAACACTCACCAACTTCATCAACCCATACCTATAAATCCACTCCTTCTTCAAAAACTCTGCCACATTCTTGGCAGTCAAATTAACCAGAGGCACTGCCTCAACCCAACCAGACAAATCATCCCTAGCAACAATCAAGTATTTATACCTGCCCTCTTTAATATGGACAGCATCCAGACTGACTCTTCCAAAGACAGTTGATTCACCAGTAGCACGGCCCACCTCTTTAGGTTTCAAGTGACTTCTTCTTTGACATTCTTCACAAGATTGAACCCAACCCTGCACAGCTAACTTCATACCTGGCCACCAAAATCTGTCTGCTACTCTTCTATAAGTCTCCCCAAAGCCTCTATGACCAAGGTCTTCATGCAAAGACTTCAAAACCAATTCTTGACCCTTCTTCTGAGTCACCACCACTTGAGGATTAGGATGTCTCCTTCTCATCAACCGCCTTCCTGACACATAAAATCCAGGACTCTTCTTCTTGATTTCCAACCAAGTATCATCATCACAACTATCTGGCCTCTCCAAGGTCAACAGATATTCCACCAAAATAAAATAAAACCCAGACTGACCCCAGGTCTCATCTTCAAAATCCAACAAAACAACATCCAAGGGTACAACTCTGTCATCAAAATCACCAGTGTGAACATGAACCAATTGGGCAGCCCAACCAGGACACCAATCTTTAAATTTTGGCACGTCCTTCTCTTTCCACTGAACCTTGTGAGAATTCAGTTCACTAACAAAAACACCCTTTTCCAATTTTGAGCTGTCCCAAACAACAACTCCATCTTCATCAACAAAAAGATCCTGATCACCAGAATCAAGATCAGATCCAGCCTGTTTAGCCTCTTGAGGGAGGTCAGAACAATCATCCAGTTTAGCCTCATGGGGGAGGAAAGAAAAATCCTCAGCACCCTTTGTGCTGGCCCTAACCACCGGAACATCTTCGTCAAACTCTTCAGAATCAGAATCCTCATCTGTAGGTGGCCTCCTTGATAATCCATCAGGCATAGTAAAAGTTTTACCTGGTTTGTGTGCCAGGTCAAAAGAAAAATGTTGAGTAAATGCCACCCACCTAGTCATTGGAGCATTTGGAAGACTAGGTGTATTGATCATCTGAACCAAAGATTTTGCATCCACCTGCAGCTCAAAATGCTGCCCCCACAAAACCGTCTGTAGCTTCTTTAAAATTTTAGCTACGCCACACAATTCCAACTTAGGTTGAGAACACCTAGATTCCACCTCATTAAACACCACAGACTCATACCTTACTAGCCTGACCCTCCCAGTCTTATCTTCCTGAGACAAAGCAGCACCAGCAGCAATATAACTTGAGTCCACTGCCAGATAAATTTTTCCAGCACCAACACCATAATCCAAATTGTGAAGAACAATATCTTCACCAACAACCTTTTTCAACTTCTGAAAAGCATCTTCACACTCTTCAGTCCATTCCCAATCTGCATCTTTTCTGGTCAACCTCCTTAAAGTTGAAGCCAACAAAGAAAAATCCTTAATAAAAATCCTGACATATACACATACACCCAAAAATCCCCTGACTTCAGTAGTATTTTTAGGCCTTGGCCATGACTGAATTTTATTGATCTTCTTCTTTGCCATAATCCTTCCCTCTTTACATACCACATGACCCAGAATTTCCAAAGCAGGAACACAACAACAGAATTTTGACCCTGAAATGATCAAACCACCCTCTTCAATCCTGAACAACACTCTCTCTAGAGTTATTGAATATTCCCACACAAAACTCCTTATGCCAGGGTTCTCTGCTAACACCTCATTACCATAATCAGTGGATGGTCCTTTAATTCCACCATCATCAATAAAAATACCAGCATGAGTAGAAACCTCTTCCTGCAAAATCCAAGCCATCTGTGCTTGATAAACTGCCACTGAATTAGTTGCTCCTTGAGGCGACCTAGTGAGCTGAAATCTTCCCAAAGGAGTCTCAAAAGTTGTGAGAGGCCTTGAATCCATATGGAGTTCCCTCTCATCATAACCACCCATAATATCACCCAAACCATAACACACCCTTCCAGCAAAAGCTTCAACAAAATCCTCTGCACTTGGCGGAATACCAGTGTCCTTGATAGTGACTCTATTCAAGGCTCTAAGATCATGAACCACCCTCAACTTTCCATTCTGCTTCTTTACACAGAACACCAGACTTGAGTAACTGGATGTTGATTTTTCATATAACCCAGTCCTGACTCTTTCCCTAAAAATCTCTACAAAATCCTCTCTAATAGCGGCTGGAATTGGAATAGGTTTGATTTGCCAAGGTTCATGGCAAACAACAGGAATCAAGTAAGGTTCCCCATAAGAGTGCTTCAATACACCCCTTTCCTCCTCAACAAACACCACAGATTTTTCCCTTAGCACAATAACGTGCAACAACAACTTCATTTCATCTTCAGACAACCACCCATCAGGACCAAAATTAACAATTTCAATCTTTCCTCAGTCACCCTAGACGTCTCTACAAATTCTGGAGGATTCTTCACCAAAGGAGTACAGTACGGATCTCTTAACAAAGGAAGATTCAAACCCACAGGCATAGGCTCATTGAAAGGCCTAATCTTCTGCGCTACCTTCTTATACTTTGCCGCTCCACCTTCAACTTGAGGGATCTTCTGGAAATCTTCACCACCAGACCTGGAACAAAAACGAAGGGTTTCCCCATTGTTCACATGTGTGGCCAAGGTAATTTTTTTGAAAGGTGTAGAAGAAACCCTAGCGGTGCAAAATTGGGAGGATTTACATTTACACCCCAATCTCACTGCTCCAAAACCTTTCCGCAATTCCACATTCTCATCCTCACTTCCAACTTCCAAATCTTCAAATCTTGATTCATCTTCTGAATCACATCTTCTAAAGTTGTGCAGTTTATCCTCATGCTGGAGGCCCAAAAATCGATCTTGATGAACTTCTCTCTTCATAATTTTCTGCAGTTTAACCTCATGCTGGAGGCCCAAAAATAGATCTTGACGAACTTCTCTCTTCATAATTTTCTGCAGTTTAACCTCATGCTGGAGGCCCAAAAATAGATCTTGACAATCTTCACAAAAATATTTTGCATCTTCTTTCCTCATTATCTTCAGATTTTTTTCTTGATTTTCATGAATTATCTTGAAATTTTTATCTTCTTTTCTTGAGTTTTCTTCTGACCTACAAAAATAACCAGGGGTTTCCCCAATTCTCACAGGTGTGGCCCAGGTAATGTTTTTGAAAGGTGTAGAAGAAACCCTAGCGATGCACAATTGGGAGGACTTACTTTTAGACCCCAATCTCACCGCCCCAAAACTTTTCCGCATATCTTTCAATAAAGATATATAACCAATCTTCTTCTTTGAACTTGAATTAAAAATAATTAAAAATCTTGAGAGAGAACAGAGACTTGATAAAAAACTTGATGAATACTTTCAGAGAAGAGAAACATTAAAAAGAGAAAGTTGAAAATCCACTTGGTATATCTTCAAGGGAGCTGACCTACTACAACTTGGGATTTCCTCATCTTGGGGAGAGGTTGTAGCACTAGGGTGATCAGCCCTCATTACTCTAAAAAAGACAGACTCTCAATAGAGCCTGAGCCGCACTCCAAAAAACCAGAGGCAGCACCCACTTCCTTCCTTCTCCTGCTGCAGTCCATGCACTGGCACATTGAAGATAAACCAGGCCTGGTCTCCCAACCATCCTCTCCAGGGGATGATAACCTCATGTGAAGCCTCCTTTTGTCTTCACCAGTCAACTCAAAACTGATTCCCAAATCAAATTGATAACCAATTCTTGCCCGAAAATCCATCAAGAATGGCCCACCCAAACTGCTTTTACATTACCTTTAGCTATGTAAAAATGAACCTTCCCTGAGGCTCCTCCAACATCTAACTTCACAAACTCTGAAGTTCCAACCAATTCAGTGACATGGCCACTGATCCCTCGCAAATTCCCACCAATACCAGTTTTGATGGGGAGGCCCATATTAGTTGCCTCAAACAAAGAAATAAGGTTTATCTGAGAACCTGAATCCACCAATGCCCTTGCCTCCCTGCCATTCAGATTGACATTGACATATCCCAGAGGAGCAGAAAAATGAGTTTCCAACCCCTCACCAAACTTTTCAGCAGAATCACAAATGTATTCTACCTCACCAGAAGAAACCCTTCTCCTGGTCAACAACTTTTTCTGTCTATCATCCAACCCTGGACTGATAGCATAAAATTCCCCATAAGATAGGGAAACCTGACCCTGGTTCATCCTTTCCAGGACAGAGTCCATAACATTAACTTGACCAGACACTACTGGCCTCTCAAAGTGAGCTCTTTGCTTCACCACCTTGGTCCTAGAAGATTCTTGAGGACCAGCACCACAAACAGATTTACCATTAACAGGAACCAAACCAGATCCCTCACCAGAACCTCTGACTCCAACAGGCTTTGGCAATGAAGCCAAAGGGACATCCTCCTCAGAGTCAGAATCCACCTCCATTGGCATTGGCTCACCATTCATATCCAATGCGCAAAAACTAGGGGGGCCCATGTCAGCCATACCCTTCTGCATCTTGTACAGCTCCTCTTTTCTGTACCTCTTCCTAGCTGCACTCAGCTTAGGATCCCCCTTTAAAGCATTTATCTTTGGTTGGGCCTGAAAACTGCTCTTAGGCCTTCTCACCTTTCCTGCTTCCACATCATAAACACCAGCCAAGCATTCACCACTTGACTGTCTGCCACAAGAATACAACTCCAAACCACCAAAGGAAGTATAAAAAGAGACCTTATTGACCTCCTTCCCCTTTCCCTTGACGTCCTCATCTACCTTAACAGAAGACTTCCCCTGATCAGGAATCTCCTCAAACCTTGGCCTCCTTTGATTAAGGCCACCCTTTCTCCTGACCAAATCCACAGGAGCCTGCCCCTCACTGGGCTTCACAAAAGAACAGTCAGGGAAATTAAAAACCCTGCCATCAAACTCCACTTTTCCTTCAGACACATCTCTGTTCAGTGCCCAACAATCATTGGACCTGTGCCCCCTCCTACTGCAATAAGAGCAAACTCAAGGATCACTCCTACCAGCCCTCCTTTCAAAATCTCTTGGCTGAGAAGGTGCCTTATTAACCTTCTTGGCCTCCTGAACAAAAATTTGCAGCTTTTTTGTAAGATCAGCCAACTGCTCCACCATTGGGTCCCTCTCCTGTTTGGGAACCTGCACCAAATTCTTCTCCTCCTTCTTCTCCCTAACTTCCTCTTCAGCCAAAGCCTCACTGACATTGCTGACATACTTGGCACACCCCTCCTGATAGGGGTCCACATCCAATAACTTCAAATGGGCCTCAACAGCCTCCTTCACCTTATCCAAGGCAGGAAACTTCTGATCCCCATTAGAAAGAGTTTTCATAAATTCCTTTCTTGACAACTCCTTCAACACATCCATCCTGACATCTCTAGCCAGGGCAGACCAAAAAACATCTTTGGCAGAATTTTCATGAGCCAGCTCCTCCACTTCCACCAAGTATTCCGCCACAGGATCAAACTGTAGCAGAAACTTCCTGCAACTATGTAAGTTACCAACACCACCATAAGATTGCCATTCACTGACAACCTTGTTCAGATCCACCATAGTGAACCTGACACCCCATCTATCCACCATCTCCCTACACAACAATTTCCAATCTCTCTTCTTGTAGCCAGACATGGCCACAATCTCCTTCTCCACTGACCTATCACCAATGAAGAAGATAATATGCTTCACCATGTCCAGGTAGGAAGCACCATCCACCCCAGCAGCAGTTTCATACTTCTCTAGAAACCACTTGACATCCTCCCCATTAAACTTGGTACCATCCCAAGTTTTAATCCTCACACACTCCCTAACCATCACAGAAGGAGGACCATCCCCCCCACTGACAGTCACCACAGGAATAGAGAAACCAGAAGCCATTCCTCCAGAACAAAACACCAAAAAGAGCCAACCAAAGAAAACAAAGCTTCTAAAGAACTAGCAAGTTCTAACCCCACGTTGGGTGCCAGAAATGTAGACAATCCTATAGTACTCGCTATAGGCCTTGACCAAGGGAGTTGGAGAAAAACCAGAGAGAAAATCCCCTGTCCCTTTAGAAAAATAGAGTGAGATTTACTTGCTAAAGTAAGTTGGTTCCTGTTTTGCTAAAGCTCCTTTTAAACACACTTGACTACTTGATGAGCCAAGAAAGTAGTCACCAGATAGACTACCAGACCAAAGAACTGAAATGTAGAACAAAGTCCACACCAGAGACAGCAAAGATACTTGATGTAGGCTGCAAATCCACACCAGAGACAGCAATAATACTTGCTATAGCTTGCAAGACTATAACAGAGAAAACAGTTGCCAAATTTAAGTTAAATGAAGAACTCACTTGCAACAAACACAGCCAATTGTGGCCAGAAAACAGTGAAAACTGAGTGAGGAACAATGATATCACCTCCAGATGGTTGTATGATGATTAAGGTTGCCCCAAACTGTCATATTCACTATGTACACACAGACCACTAACTAAGAGCCCATGCGCACCCACCAATCTGGCGCCTGTACCTGCCAAATTGCATAAAAAACCCTCCTGGAGCGCTCTCCAACCTCCTAAAACAGAGGCGGGCGGGCCGCCCGACGTCGGAGATGCCGCCTGAAGCGGCCCGGCCTCCCTGAAGCCAGAAAACCAATAAAAACCACTAATCTACTTAGAGAAATTAGCTATAACTACTAAAACCTTTAAAACACGGAATTTCACTATAACAACATTGAGACATGAAATATAGACAAAAATTAGCTCTATCCAATGGTACTAAGCACTTAACCCTAAGACTTAAGGTTAGCCCGTAAAACATGAAAAACAAAATTAAACAGCAATCTTTTATAAATGAAAAATGAGGAAATGACCCCTTAAAACTCAGAATATGAAAAATGTCTTCAAGACATAAAATATAGAGAAAAACCAGGGCTATCCAATGATAGTACCCACATACCTGCAGACCCAATATCCACAGAATAAAACCAGAAAAATACCCAATTCCTTAACAGATGTCAATTAAGACATGCACAAACCACGCCAAATCACACAACAAAGGCCCCTGCCAATGTTGGAAGACCACACTGTCATAAATGTGTCCAGCACAAGTTCGGACGAACTTTTGCTGGACAGTTTTTGTCACATGCAGTCTGGTGTGATCAATTCTCTCTCAATCATTGCACTAGAAGTTGTTTGATATGGCTAAATGGTTCTGCTGAAGTTTTTTTAAACCTCAGATTGGCACTTTTTTGTTTTTTAAAAAAGCAATTATAGTCCAAGTTTAGCCTCACTGGTCGACATTTTCCCCAACATGTCTACTTGCTCTTGATGGCAGTAATTTTATTTTAATTTTTTATTTCATATTTGATTCCTTTAATTTTACCTTTTTATCCCTCATATTGCTTTTGTATATCAATTTATTTTTTGTAAAACAAATCATTTTCATATTTGTTTACCTTTATTTAATAATATTATAAAAGGTGTAACATCACCCAGTATGCATTGGGCACAAGTGTTTTTGCTATACTTATAATATTAATAACATAATGGTGACAAAAAATCATTCAAATGATATATATAAGTGAGGCACAAAGATCAAATACCAGTGGACATGTTTATAAGAAACACCAGATGAACTGAAGAAAAATTCCACCCTAGCTACTCTCTATCATAAAAGTGTCCAGCACAAGTTTGGCCGAACATGTGCTGGACACTTTTGGTCACATGCAGTCTGATGTGATCAATTCTCTCTATTGCAATGAAAATGAATTTTTCTTCAATAATTGCACTAGAAGTTGTTTGATATGGCAAAATTGTCATCCTGAAGTTTTGGTAAAGCTCAAGTGGATTTTTTTTTATTTTTACAAAAAAGAAATTATAGTCCAAGTTTAGTGCCACTGGTGGGCATTCACCCCATCATGTCTACTTGCTCTTGATGGCAGTAATTTTACTTTAATTTTTTATTTCATATTTGATCCCTTTAATTTTACCTTTTTATCCCTCATATTGCTTTTGGATATCAATTTATTTTTTGTAAAACAAATCATTTTCATATTTTTTTACCTTTATTTAATAATATTATAAAAGTTGTAACATCACCCCGTATGCGTTGGGCACACAAGTTTTTGCTATACTTATAATATTAATAACATAATGGTGACAAAAATCAATCAAATGATAAATATGAGTGAGGCACAAAGGTCAAATACCAATTAATCAATAGTTCTTTTTAATATTATAAATTTTTTGATTAAATAAAATGGTAATAATGAATTATCTTTTTCATCCACAATTCCACTCTAATGATTACCACAGCACACAAAGGGTTCACTCGGTCCTTTCTTTACTGCTTGTGCATATATTTTATTGCCCACAGTACTACAATTTTTTGTAGTGATTATCCCACATCTGATTCAGGAATATTTTTAAACAATATAAGTTTTTTTTACAAAAGACCTTATCATATCCAATATCCCACAAAAAATACAACCTGTTTTTGTATTAAAACCCATAAATTATTAAGAAATTGTTAAAATAATTAGATTAGACCCTGGCACAGCTAGATCCATACCAACCGACCTAAAGTTTTTTCAATATTGAAAACAATTAAATAAAATTATGATATCATACTAAATTATGGGCACCAACCATAATTTAGCACTTCTCATTTGCTCTGCTACAAAAAGAGTGCATGTAGCATTTTTCTAATGTCGGACTGTTTTTCTTCCTTCCCTCACACCTTTAGTCCAGAATGAAATTTTAGTATGAGTTTTGGTCAAAATGGTTTGCCAGTGTTATCTGTATGCAATATGAATTCATATTGCATATTTCTATTTATGCATAAAATATACTCGTTAAGCATCATTTTTTGCATTTTTCAATCATTATGCATATTTATGCATATTCATATGCATATTCATTATACAGATTTATATGCATATTAATATATTTTATTCATATACATATATGCACCTTTTTTTGCATATTCAATATGCATATTTTTATGCATAATCACTATGCATATTTTTATGCATATTTTTATGCATATTTATTTTTCATAGTCATTATGCATACACTTTGGATAGGCATTTCACATCAATTTTTAGCATGCAATAAGTATCCACCATGCAAATTCAAATGCATATGCATCTATATCATACACGCAACATATATTCAAGTTTAATATTTGAATATTAAGGTATGCTAAGTGATGTTGTTCAACCTTTTGCCAAACCTGAGATTAACTGATGTTCAATGTGGTTCTTAAGCTCTGCTCAAGGAGGGATTGTTCTGGATTCAATCTGTGACAGTTTATTTTTTCAATGTTTTTTCATCAGATTTAGAAACATCTTTCTGACAGTTTCAGGATGGTTTCCCAACAGTTTCCTGACAAATTCCTGAAAGTTTCAAATAGAGGGAACTGCTAGCAGTTCACCCCCAGATTTCCCGTGGTGTTAGTTGGTTGTAAGTAAATTATAAGTAAATTTTAAATAATTAAATATTAATAAGTATTTTTAAAAAGGCGTGGCTTCACCTTAATAAAATAATTAATTATTTTACCAGGTAAGTCTAGTATCCCGGCTGACATGCAACAGGGGCAGAAGGTTTACCAACCTTTTCCAGAGGTTACTGTTGGTAAATGGAGGGTTTCTCCACAGAGGTACTAGTAATGAATCTTCTGGCATCATACTTGTTGTTTAGAAGGATCTCATTACAAGTATTAATGAAGGAAGAAGGTTTTCTGGAGAACTCAGTCCTAGCCACTATCAAGTCTCTCAAAGACATTGGTAATATATAAAGGATCCTGTCATTCCATAACTCAAACTTCATATTTGGGTCCATTGACCTCAAGATTTTAACAAGTTTCATTAAAAACTCAATAGGTTTATCAATAGAAGAGCTATATCTAATTTCCTCATACTGCCTTTGTTGAGCCATCCTAAACTTGGAGCCACCAAATTGTGCTTTAATCAATTTTTTCCAATCTTCCCATGAGTAGTCCTTCCTATCCAAGAGAACAGATTTATACCACTTTAGGGCTACATTGGTAAACAAAGAAATAAACTTAAACACAATTTTATCATCTGGGAGTTTGTATGAATTTTTCAATTTATTAATTCTGCAAATGAATTGCTGCCAATCAGAAGAAGAATCACCATCAAATGTTGGATAATGATCAAGTTTTGGCCAATTCTTTTGATTTGAAGGAGCCTCCTTAGTATTAGCTTGTTTCTTAGTAAGAAGCAGCTGTAACTTCTCCAATTTTGCAGTAATCTCATTGTTTAATCCTTCTGTTAAAGATCCTGATGCATCATCAATTTTTGATGGAAACTCAGTGCTATCAACAGGCATTTCTGAATCTAATTTACATTTAGATGAACTAGTAACAGGTAAATTTGGAGTATCCTGTACCATATAATGCTTCAAAGAAATGTCAGAATATTTTTGATCATTAAACAATGAATTCAATTTCTCTTCAATGGTTGTTAGTCTGGTTTTCACTCTTGGAAGACTAGATAAACTCTCATTGATTTTTGCAAAAGATAACTGGTCTTATTTTGAAAAGATGAATAATGATCACTCAATCTTTTCACGTTTATCTTATCTACCTCTAGCTACTGGAAACAGATAGAGACAGTATTATGTAATTTAGACAAATCATTTTTAATATTTTGCCATAAAGAAATAAATATTCTAATTTACCAGACACCTCCCCCTGTAAAATGAGCAAATTAATGCCACTTACAGAGTGCTGAGTAAAACAAAATACATAAACTATGAAAAGTTTAAAGTGACCCAAGAATAGTAATCAATATAATTACCACAAATATACATGACTATTGTCAATATATAAGCTTAATTTTTGGGGCGCGGTTTGATTTCCGGTTGCAGCAAAAAGTAAGACACATGGATGATGACGTTTTTCATCTTTGTCATATACTTTTCCTTATTGGCACCTTGTCGTTGATGGTCCCTCGGTTCCCGGCTTCAAGATATTGATGCGCTGTCAACTATTTGGAAAGGGCCTCAGTTGTCAAGGGGACTTTTATGTCTAGAAGGTTTTTAACAGTGGTCAAAAGGTGGTAATAAGGGGATTTATGGATTCTCAAAGTTTAGGATACGTACTTCTATCTTTTTATTGGTTTTACTCAAATATAAGCAGTAGAAAATTTATAAATATTATTATAATCAATGAGTTAGAATTAAGTTTTTGTAAATACTAAAACAATAAGAAATAGTAATAAATATTTTAAGTGTAGTAAGTTCCTTTAATAAGTAAGTAAAGCGATGAATCAAAAGTACAAAAAATAGAGGGCCTTTTATAGGCAACATGTGAGAGATAAAAACACAGAGTTAACACCACCTAATAAAAGGGTGTGAGAGTAAAAAACTAAATATAGAGAGTATGTGAAATATAAAAAGACATACTAAATGGTGCATCAATAAAAGGTATCATTTTTATTTGAAATAAAACTTGAGTTCCCTTAGTTTGTCACACTTAGTATAAAACATTTGATTTGAAATGTTGTTTTAACAGAAATTTAAAATTCTTAATAAAGGAATTTGAATTTTTTTAGACTTTATTATATTTTTATTACTATTTTTAATCCTTTCTCAACTATATTATTGGGCACAGTGTTAGGGAGTAAAAATGTATGGGTCATTTATTTTTATTAATTATTAAAATTACTTAATGTACTTAGCTGGTTAATTGTAAGTAATACATAAGTAGGAAATAAATAATTAATTATTAATAAGGATTTAAAAGGTGTGGCTTCATCTCAGTAAGATAATTAATTATTTTACTGGATAAGTCTAGTAGCCTGGCTGACAAATAGTAAGTTTTGTAAAAGGAATGAATCAAAAACAACCAAAATGGAAGTCTTTATATAGACAAAAAGCAGAGAAACTAAGGAGCTAAAATTCTATATTCAGAAGTTTGAGAGAATGATGATTCTAGAAAAAGATATTGCAAATATTAAGAATGTTCTTTAAAGAATGTGTCAAACAATGTATTTACTGTATGTACCAAATTATTTGATTTATTATAAAGTTTTCTATAAATTTAAATTTCAAATAAAATAATTTGAATTTAAATTTTTGTATTAATATATTTTTATATCACTCCTAACCTGCCATGAGGACAGTGTTGGGGAATAAAAATATGGGGGACATTAATTTTTAAGTATTTACTTAATTTACTTATTTTAATTTGTTAATTTATTACAAGTAAATTATTTAAGTAAAAAAATATTATAAATCAAATAAGAATTTAAAGGCTAAGCTTCGTCTCAGAAAATAATGAATTATTTACTGGGTAAGTCTAGTAGCCTGGCAGACACTCCCTCAATCTAAAAAGAACAATAAAAAAATGCTACAATTTTTTATTTTTATATTTTTTTAGTAAAGTAGAAAGGTTAGATATCTCTCTTCCAGGTATCCAAAAATCATATTCAGAAGATTTTTTCTTGAATCCCAATAAATATTCATTAACTTTTTTCAACAGTGATTATTCTGTAATTTAGAGTCTTCTAAACTTTTGCTGTTTCAGTGATTTAATTAGGGGTTTTCATTGGTCTTCCCCTCCTTTTGGGAAATAAATCACTATTGGATGTGTAAGGTTTTAGAAGAGATATTGGAAAATCAGGATGTTTTCCGTCATATGGAGAATACAAAATAACCTCAACTGCATTGTCTCCAATCATTCTTCTGACAACAAATGGATCAACAAATGGGTCTTTTAATTTTTTATTTCCTTGTAAATTGAAGTGGACTGTAGAAATCAACAATTCATCACCCTTTTTAAAAGTGTATTCTTTATGGGATTCGTCACATCTCTTCTTCTCATATTCAAATGATTTTTCAATAAATTTTTGAGCAGGACTTCTGCAAAGTTGTTGAATTTGAAGGAAAGATTCCACACATGGATGTAAATTCAATTTAGGTATTTTATTATTGGGTATTTGAGCAGGAGTATTTGGAACATATCCAAGCCAGAGCTCAAAAGTAATTTTCTGAGTATCAGAATGAACAGTGCTATTATAAGCAAATTCCAACCCAGGAAGTAAGGTAACCCAATTATGAGTGAATCTGTCATTTTCTTGGTACTCAAAGCCAAAGGCACAATACCTTCTTATCATGTCCTATAAGTTCGGAATCATTCTTTCATTTAATCCATCTGTTTGGGGATGATGGGAAGTAGAAAGTTTCAGATGACAACCACGAAAATCCATCAAAGACATAAAAAATTCAGAAGTAAATTTGGGGTCTTTGTCAGATATTTTGGCATTTGGGAAACCAGAAGTATTAACATATGAGACCACCACAAGAAAGCTAATTCTTTAGTGGAAAAATCCTTGTGAGTAGGGATAAATTTACACATTTTTGTGAATCTGTCCACAATAAACCAGCAAGAGTTATAACTGTATTTCCCAGCAATGGGTAATACATTTACAAAGTGCTTGTTTATTATTGGTTATGGTGCATCAGGAGCTTCAATATTTTGCATTTATCCAGCTCTTTTCCAGTCAGTATTTTTTATTTTTAGCAAGAATCAAAGGATTCAACATATAGTTTGGTGTCTTGATACATATTAACCCACCTAGAAGTGTTCTTAATTCTGATCATTGTTTTATCAAGATCAAAATGTCGAGCCAATATGTCACCATGACATATTTTCAAGATGATTTCTTTCATAGAAGGAGGAATAACTATAACATTACTCAAATTTCTTCTACAATATACTTAGCCTTCATCAATTTAAAATTCACCTTTTTTCAAAGCCTTCTGGTACTTTGGTGGGAGAATTTAAATTAATGCTTGTATTGAAGGGTTCTTTGGATCATTAAATATAGTACATAGCATTTTTAAGTTAGTGTCCTAATCATATGGATCCATAATAAGCTGTAATAGCTCTTCCTCCATATCAACCACCTACATCCCATGAATGTGAACTATCTCATTTTCAGGAACATATGCAGGGTTTGAGTCATCAATTGGCAAAGGTAACCTTGATAATATATCCACATTTGAGTGAACAATACCAGCCCTATGAATTATTTTCATCCTCTCTCTATTCTTGAACAACTAGCTGCCATCTGAACATATGTCTGTTAGGTTTTTTCAAGTTTAAGAGGAATTTAACTGCACTGAAGTCAGTGACAAGTTCAAATTTCTGGTCATCCAGGTAATAATGTAGCTTCTCTAGAGCCCACACTACTGCTAAACACTTCAGTTGGGTGGCACTATATTTCAATTCACTATTTATCAAGTTTCTTGAAATATTACAAATTACAACATCTGATACCTTACAATTCATAACTTGTTTTTGATGTAGAACAGCACCAAAAATAATAAAACTGGAATCAGTGTATACAAAAAATTGTTGATTAAAGTCAGGCAAAGCAAGAATTGGTGCGAACATCAAACAATGTTTCATAGTTTCAAAAGCTCTTTGTATTTCACTGTTCCAGACAAAAGCAACATCTTTTCTAGTTAATTGGGAAAGGGGTATTGCTATGACTTGATAATTCTTAATATACTGTCTATAGTATCCACACATTCCCAAAAAACTCTGGAGCTCTCTAACTGTGGTAGGAGCTTTCATTTGTTGTATGGCTTCCACTTTGTTCTTGTCACCACATATATGAAACCCTGAAACAACATGACCAAGCACTTTTAAGGAATGAAAACAAAATTTGCATTTTTTTAAGGAAAGTGTCATATTTATCTCATACATCTTATGGAGCACTTTACACAGGTGGTTAAGATGGTCCTCAAACGTTTTAGAGAATATGATGATATCATCAATGTTAACGATCAGCCATATTTCAATTATTTCCTGGTGGAATGTGTAATCCATACCCCTTTGAAAAACTGAAGGGGAATTTTTGTGGCCAAATGGCATCCTAAAATACTTATAAATACCCATATGAGTGGAAATCATCAGAAAATTCTGATAATTCTCCTCAACAGGTACCTGGTTGTATCACTTATTACTATCTAAAAAGCTGATATATTTAGCATTTTGTAAGGTAGGATATATAGAGCTAATACGGGGTAAAGGATAGATATCATCAAAAGTATAAGTGTTTAACGCTCTATAATCACTACATAACCTGGCTTTATTATTCTCATAAGAAATTAGGAAATGTGAGATAACACATGTTTATGTGTTTCAACTACCTTTTCAATAATATTCATTTTTAAAAGGGTAGATATATTTTCAAGGTATGCTTTTGGTCTAGAAGTTTTGGTATGAAGTTCTAAGAGGATTTTAAAGGTTTAAATGGACTCTCAACAAATTCGTACGTATTTCTTAATTCAAAGATGATTATTTTACTCAATTAAAAGAGGTAGGATTTAAAATATTAATATAATTTATAGATTAGAATTACGCTATTGTAAATACTAATGATATAAAATATAAGAATAAGTGTTGATTGGTTATTGTTGTAATAAAATGATGTAGTAGAGGAATGATTAAAAACAACCAAAAGAGAGGCCTTATATAGGCAAAGGAGAGACAAAGCAGGCAATCAAATTCTAAAAACAGTAGGATGAGAGAGAGAAAAGAATATTCCAGAAGGAGTATTTTCAAATAATAAAGTTGTACTAAAAAGAAGGTGTCAAAATGATGTATTTACAGAGTATGTCAGAAATACATCAATTTATTTATTATTTACCGTAGAAGTCAATTCTAAATAAGAAATTTGAATTTTTTGTATATATTTAATATTATTTGAATATTCAAATCTTATTTTAATTTTAAAATCTATTTTTTAATATAAATTTTTATTTCTTCCAACCTGTCAAATGAGCACGGTGTTAGAGAAAAAATATAAGGGACAATTTTATATTTAATTTTATCATTCTGTAATTAGTTAATTTATTATAAGTAAATTTAATGTAGCTAATTAATTAAATAATTAAAATGATAAGGTGTGGCTTCATCCAGTAAATAATTAATTATTTCACTGGGTAAGTCTAGTAGCCTGGCTGACACTCCCTCACTCTAAAAAAAACAATAAAAAAATGCTATGATTTTTTCTTTTTATACTTTTTTAGTAGATTAGGAAGATTAGATATCTCGTTCCCAGGTATCCAAGAATAATATTCAGATGATTTATTCTTGAATCTCAATAAGTATTCTGTACCTTTTTCAGCAGTGACTATTCTGTCATTCAAAATTTTTTCAATTTCTGCTGTTTCAGTGATTTCATTTGGGGTTTTCTTTGGTCTACCCCTCCTTTTTGGAAATAAATCACTATTGGATGTGTAAGGTTTCAAAAGAGATATTGGAAAAACAGGATGTTTTCTGTCATATGGGGAATACAGAATAACTTCAACTGCATTATCTCCAATCATTGTTCTGACAACAAATGGACCAACAAATGGATCTTTCAATTTGTTATTACCTTGTAAGTTGAAGTAGACTGTAGAAATCAACACTTTATCACCCTTTTTAAACGTGTATTCTTTATGGGATTTGTCCCATCCTTTCTTCTCATACTCAAATGATTTTTCAATACATTTTTGAGCATGATTTCTACATAGTTGTTGCATTTGAAGAAAAGATTTTACACCAGGATGTATATCCAATTTAGGTATTTTGTTATTGAGAATTTGGGCAGGAGTATTTGGAACATATCCAAGCCAGAGCTCAAAAGGCTTTCTTTGAGTAACAGAATAAACAGTGCTATTATAAGCAAATTCTAACCCAGGAAGTAAGGTAACCCAATCATGAGTGAATCTGTCATTATCTTTATACTCAAGGCCAAAGGCACAATATCTTCTTATCATGTCCTCTAAAGTCTGAATCATTCTTTCAGCTAAAACCTCAGTCTGAGGGTTATGTGCAGTAGAAAGTTTCAGATCACAACCACAAACATCCATCAGAGACGTCCAAAATTCAGAAGTAAATTTAGGGTCTCTGTCAGAGATTATGGCTTTAGGAAAACCAGCAGTATTAAACATATGAGACCACCATAAGAAAGCTAATTCTTTAGTGGAAACATCCTTGTGAGTATGGATAAATTTACACATTTTTGTGAATCTGTCCGCAATAACCCAACAAGAGTTATAACTGTCTTTACCAGCAATAGGTAATCCTGTTACAAAATCCATGTTTATTATTTGCCATGGAGCATCAGGAGGTTCAATATGTTGCATTAATCCTGCTCTTTTACCAGTTAATCTTTTTGATTTTTGGCAATAATCATAAGATTCAACATATAATTTTGTGTCTTCAGACATATTAGCCCACCAAGCGGTGTTCTTAATTCTGATCATTGTTTCGTCAAGATCAAAATGTCCAGCTAATATGTCATCATGACAAATTTTCAAGATGATTTCTTTCATAGAAGGAGGAATAACAATAACATTACTCAACTTTCTTCTGTAATATAGATATCCTTCATCAATTAAAAATTTAACTTTTTTCCAAAGCTTTTTGGTACTTTGGGGGAAGGGTTTTAATTAATGCTTGTATTGAAGCATTCTTTGGATCATTTAATATGGTGCATAACTTTTTCAGGTCAGTGTCCTTATCATATGATTCCAGAATAAGCTGTAATAGCTCTTCCTCCATATCAACCACATATATCCCATGAATATGAATAATTTAATCCTCAGGATCATAAGCAGGATTAGAGTCATCATTTGGTAAAGGTAACCTTGATAACATATCCACATTTGAGTGAACAATACCAGCCCCATGAATAATTGTCATTCTCCCTCTGTACTCTTGAACAGCCAGCTTCCATCTGAACATATGTCTGTTAGGTTTTTTCAAGTTTAAAAGGGATATAACTGCACTGCAGTCAGTGACAAGTACAAATTTCTGGTCATCTAGGTAATAATGAAGCTTTTCTAGAGCCCATACTACAGTTAAACACTCTAATTGAGTAGCACCATATTTCAATTCACTATTTCTCAAGGTTCTTGAAATATAACAAATTACTACTTCTGAAACTTTATCATTTATCACTTGTTTTTGATGGAGGGCAGCACCAAGACCAATGAAACTGGCATCAGTTTACAAAACAAATGGTTGATTAAAGTCAGGTAAAGCAAGAATTGGTGCTGACATCAAACAGTGTTTCATAGTGTCAAAGGCTCCTTATATTTCACTATTCCAGACAAAAGCAACATCCTTTCTAGTTAATTGGGTAAGGGGTAAATCTATGACTTGGTAATTTTTAATATACTTTCTATAGTATCCACACATTCCCAAAAAACTTTGGAGCTCTCTCACTGTTGTAGGAGCCTTCACCTGTTGTATGGCTGCCACTTTGTTCTGGTCAACACATATCTGTAAGCCTGAAACAACATGACCAAGAACTTTTAAAGAATGGAAACCAAATTTACATTTCTTCAAAGCAAGTGTCATATTTATTTCATCCATTTTCTGGAATACTTTACACAGGTGTTTAAGATGGTCCTCAAATGTTTTTGAGAATATAATGATATCATCAATATAAACCATCAGCCATCCTTCAATTATCTCTTGATGGAATGTGTTATCCATTACTTTTTGGAAAACTGAAGAGGCATTTTTAGGGCCAAATGGCATCCTTATATACTTATAAATACCCATATGAGTGGCAATCATCAGAAAGTTCTGAGAATATTTCTCAACAGGTACCTGGTGATATCTCTTATTACCATCCAAACAGCTGATATATTTATCACCCTGTAAAGTAGCATGTATAGAGCTGATTCTAGGTAAGGGGTAGATATCATCAACAGTATAAGTGTTTAGTGCTCTATAATCACCACATAACCTGGCTTTATCTTTCTCATAAGAAATTAGGACTGGTGAGATAACACAATATTAAGGTGTTTCAACTACCTTTTCAATAATATTCATTTTTAAAAGGGTAGAGATATTGTCTTCAATATCTTTTCTCTTTGTGGGAGAAGCAGGATAAGGCTTCTTCTTTAAACTAGGTGGTATATCAGTTAATGGGCAAGACAATGAAAGTTTCATTTCCTCTTTAACTAATCCCAGTTCATGTGACCCATGAGCAAAGGCCATAGGAAAAGATTTTATCAAGTTAATGATGGAATCTTTATCCTCACCAGAAAGTTGTTCTCCAAAAGAAGCATTGTCAATTTCAGACATAAGGGCATGCATTTCCTTTGTAGATTTTCCTTTATATTGAACCACAGAATTACATGTGTTCAATTCTGGTTTTAATAATTTTTTAGGGGAGGAAATTTTTATTTTCTCTTCCCATTCATCCCCATTGTGAAACATTGGTTTAAAGGATCCAATTTTATGCCATACTTGGTTAAAATATCATTCCCTACAATAAACCAATTGCTCAAGTTATCATTTTTCATGACAACAAAATCACAAATAGCTCTTACAAAACCATGGTTATATTTAAAAAACACTGTGGCTTTTTATTTACCAATGGGGGACAAAACAGAGCCATACCCTCTCCAATTTTCAGAAATGATAGGCATCAGTTTAGATTTATAGTCTTGATCTACTGAAGAAAGTGCTCTTTCAGATACTACACTTCCTCCAGCTCCAGAATCCAGAACAACTTCCATGCTGGTTCCATTGATCAAGACTGGTGCCTTAAGAGGGGCAATAACAATTGAGTTATCCTCAATGTTCTCTATGATCTCAGCATCCTCAACTGTAGATAAATCATTATTATCAATGTCAATAGTATTTAAATAATGAATATCTTCTTCCAGCATCAAGATTTCTTGTTGAGATTCATATGAAATATTGCTGGCACAATCACTTGATGTATCATCCAGTACCACTGTGTCATCAGCATTCTCCTCTTTTTGTTCTACAAGATTTATCTTCTTGTCACAAACATGGCCTTTCTGACAAGGCTTGTTGCACTTGAAGCAAGTGTTTGTTGCATACTTCTTTGGTGCAACAGGGGCAGAAGGTTTACCAACCTTTTCCAGAGGTTTCTGTTGGTAAGTGGAGGGTTTCTCCAAAGGGGTCCTAGGAATGAATCTTCTGGCATCATAATTATTGTTTAGAAGTATCTCATTGCAAGTATTAATGAAAGAAGAGGGTTCTTTGGAGAACTCAGTCCTAGCCACTATCAAGTCTCTCAGAGACATTGGTAATTTATAGAGGATCCTGTCCTTCCATAAATCAAACTCCATATTTGGGTCCATTGCCCTTAAGATTTTTACAAGTTTCATTAAAAACTCAATAGGTTAATCAGTAGAAGAGCTATATCTAGTTTCCTCATACTGCCTTTGTTGAGCCATTCTGAACTTGGAGCCACCAAATTGTGCTTTAATTAATTTCTTCCAATCCTCCCATGATTAGTCATTCCCATCCAGGAGAACAGATTCATACCACATCAGGGCAACATTAGTGAACAAAGAAATTAACTTTGACACAATTTCCTCATCTGGGAGTTTGTAAGAATTTTTTAAGTTATCAATTCTGCAAATAAATTGTTGCCAATCAGAGGATGAATCACCATCAAATGTTGGGTATCGGTCAAGTTTTGGCCAATTCTTTTGATTTGAACGAGTCTCCTTAGTACTAGCTTGTTTATGAGTATGAAGCAGCTGTAATTTCTCTAATTGTGCTGAAATCACATTGTTTAATCCTTCTGTTGCAGATCCTGGTGCATCATCAGTTTTTGATGGAAACTCAGTGTTATCAACAGGTATTTCTGGAGCTATTTTTTCTTTAGATGAACTAGCCACAGGTACTATTTGAGTATCCTGCACTATATGTTCCTTCACAGAAATGTCAGAATATTTTTGGTCATTTAACAATGAGTTCAATTTTTCTTCAATGGTTGTTAGTCTTGTTTTAATTCTTGGAAGACTAGATAAACTCTCATTGATAGTTGCAAAAGATAATTGATTTTTATGTTGAAAAGATGACAAATGGTCATTCAATCTTTTCAGATTTATCTAATCTATCTCTACCTCCTGGCAACAGGCAGATACAGTATCTTTTAGTTTAGAAAAATCATTTTTTATATTTTGCCATAAAGCAACTTTCTTTTCATGGGTTGCTTTGTAATGAGACAATTCATCAGAGACTCTCTGTGCTTCACTTCTTAATGCTTGATAACCCTGATCAGTTAACAAACTAATATATCTCTGAGTCAATTGCATATTGTTCATTATATGATTTTGCTTGGCAATAATATCTCTCAAGTGCTCATCATTAATTCTTGCTACATCTGGAGTGTTTCTCAACAAGGAAACTGAGTAACTTTCCAGACTCTCATAGAACTCAGGTTCAAGAGTTTCATCAATAACAGCCATTTCAGGATTAATCATTGAGGTAGCAATTAAAAGTAATGGATTAGATACATGAGATATCTGTCTACTATTCCCAGCCTCTATAGGTCTCAAAGTTTCATCCTCCCTTCCAGATTTACCTGAAGGAACAGAGTCAGCCACAAGAAAAGGCACTTGAGAATCAATAGAGGGACGTACCAGGGTTTGCTGGGTATCACCATATTGGGCTTCCTTCTTCTTTTGCCTCCTTGATAAGGGTGGGGAGGGGTGGGGTTGACCTGGGTGGGCCTCGATGGACCTACCTGAGGTAACTGATGCTGGTTTTGAGCCAAGTAGTCCCACTGAGTGTTGAGCCAGTCACACTGCCACTTGGACACTTCCACCTTCTCTTGGGACTGGGGAGCCAATTGTTGTTGATCCCTGGGCGGAAGAGGTTTCTTCTTCTCTTGGAGAAAAGTATCTGTTCTTCTCACCTTTTCTTCCAAGGCATCTACCCTTACCTTTAGTCTCAAGCTTTCTGTCCTTAATTCCATTATGTGAGTAGACAGATTCTTTACCTGCTGAGACAACGGCATCTTTTTTATCCTGAAGCCTTTTGGAAGCTCTTCTGGTGGGTTTATCATGGGCTTCTGATACTGAGTAGTGTCCACTAGGATTTCTACTTCTTCCATCTCTACATCCTGTTTGGGGCAAGGATTTATTAGTTTGAGAAATTCTTCTTGTTAAAGGAGAACTTACAGAAGTAGGCTCATCATAATCAATTAAGTCTAGTTCTTCTTCACGTGCAGCAAAACCACTTTGGTCAGTCATTTTAAAATTCTACTGAAATGAAGAAAAGAGACAATAAGATTAATTAGTCTTTATTTTTAATTTTTATTTAACAGAAATAAAATAAAAATAATAATAATAAATCTTTTTAGGATAAAAATCAACTTAAATAAAATTAATTTATTAATAAAAAAAATTTAAAACCAGGATTATAATACAATCAACTGTAGAAATAAATTAGAATTTTTATTAATAATTTTTAATTATTTATTTTCAGGATTTAAATCAACTAATTTGTTACCAGGACTTATTGTCAACAGAAGTAATCAAATATGAATCTTTATTAAAAAAAATGTTTTATTTAACTGATCACTTAACTACCAGGACTTAATGTCAACTGAAGTAATTAAACATGAAGTTTTTTTTAAAATTTTATTACTGATCACTTAAATACTAGGACTTAATGTCAACTGAAGTAATTAAATATGAGTTTTATTAATTAAAAAGATTTATTGAACTACCAGGACTCAAAGTCAACTGAAGTAATTAAATGTGAATTATTTATTAATAAAAAAAATATTATTGTCAGGACAATTTGTCAACTGGAACAATTAAAATTTAAATTAATCAGGACAAATTTCAACTGAAAAATTATAATAATTAATATTAAAATATAATTATTTTATTAATAAATAAATATTATTGTCAGGACAATTTGTCAACTGGAACAATTAAAATTTAAATTAATCAGGACAAATGTCAACTGAAAAATTATAATAATTAATATTAAAATATATTTATTTTATTACTTCTGGGACTAAGAACACTTATCGCTCTATTATGGTCAACCAGGAAAAATAAAAAAAAATATAATAATAAAAATAAATTCCAAATTACCAGACACCTCCCCCTGTAAAATGAGCAAAATAATGCCACTTACATAGTGCTGAGTAAAAGGAAATACGTAGCAAATGAAGAGTGAAGAGTAACCCACAAATAGTAATATCAATAATTACCACAATATATACGACGTTTAGTCAGTATATGAACCTAAGTTTTTGAGAGCTGTTTGATTCCCGTTCGCAGCAAAAACTTTTGTCAAGTGATGTATGATGTTCGTCGTTTTCTCGCCTCCTTCGTCCTTTACAGGTACTTTGCACACCAATGGTCCCTTCCATTACGCCTCAATTAACATTGCGCCGACGATATTTCGGAAAGGTTCCCAATTGTCAAGGTACACTTTTGGTCTTGAAGTTTTGGTATGAAGTTCTACGAGGATTTTAAAGGTTTAAATTAACTCTCAACAAATTTGTATGTATTTCTTAATTCAAAGATGATTATTTTACTCAATTAAAAGAGGTAGGATTTAAAATATTAATATAATTTATAGATTAGAATTACGCTATTGTATATACTAATGATATAGAATATAAGAATAAGTGTTGATTGGTTATTGTTGTAATAAAATGATGTAGTAAAGGAATGATTAAAAAACAACCAAAAGAAAGGCCTTATATAGGCAAAGGAGAGACAAAGCACGGCAATCAAATTCTAAAAACAGTAGTATGAGAGAGAGAAAAGAATATTCCAGAAGGAGTATTTTCAAATAATAAAGTTGTTCTAAAAATAAGGTGTTGGTCAGTTGTCTAGAAGAAGGTAAGAAAAAGAGGAGAAAAGGAGGAGAAAAGGAGGAGGACAAGGGAAAAATAAAAGAAGTAAATTATAATAAAATATTTAATTTATTTAAAAGGAAAACAACGGCGAGCAACTTTGAGAGATGACAAAAACTTAGGATTTATTAATAATAATACTATTTAATGTAAGGGTTCTGTGCAGCAAACACTTTTAATTACTATCAGACTTAAAGCAACCTTTAAATTGTTATATACACTACGCAATATAGGGGGTGGACTTGCTAGCAAGTCCTCAACCTGAACTCAGATGGAACTCAGATGGAACTCAGACTGAACTCAGACTGAACCCATACTGAACTCTACTTGAACACCCACCTAAAACTGTTCTGCTGAGTGGTGTTCATCCCTGATTGTATGGTTCCTTTATCAATAGCTCAATGTGTGTTCAATCTATGGTGAGTTTGGGTCCAAGGTTGCGGACTTGCTAGCAAGTCCGCCCCCCATATTGTGTGGTGATAGAATTTAAATTAGAATTGTATTACTAATAAAAAAAATATAAACGTAGTAAAATAGTATTTAATTTGTGGAGTTTATAATAAGTGATGAGGCTACAGGGGATTATCCAAGGCCCTTTAATAGGCAATGGGTCCTCTGAAGCGCCACTATATTTGTAAATACAATGATTAGAATAGAATAAAACAAATATATCAAAGAGTAAATGAAACATAACAATGTAGAGAAAAATATGAAACAAATAATTAAAACCCCAATTAAGAATCCAATTTTTCCGCCATTAATTCCCAAATCAGTAAGTAAAAATAGTGAATAACTAAACAAGATTGGAACATAGGAACTATGAGAAAAATAATTCCAAACAGATGGTACAGTCTGATTTAAGGATATTTTAAGTGAAACAAAAAATACTTTGACACAACAAAACATGTAATTAATCTCAATTTAGTATAAATTAATTAATTGGTTTTTCCTGACACAATTAAGGGTCAAAAGAAGCGTCATTAATTATTGTTTAGTATTATATGAAAAGGTGTTATTTAATATATAAATTTAAATAATTAATTTACATATATTATAAGTCAATTTTACACTTATAATTATAATATATGTTTTTTTAATTAATTAAATATAAATTTATAATTATTAAATAACATAAAAATGTGCCATTATTTGTAGAATATATTATATTATGTTCAATTTAACTGTATATAAAAATTTATATAACCAATAAAATTAATATAACACTTGTATATAATAAAATACTTATATAATTTTATTATGCAATAAAATATTAATTTATATTCATTAAATACCATTCTTATCCACTCTTTCAGGTTTTATAAGTTACATATCATTTACTGGACTCCTCAAATGGCCTGGCTGACAGAAGGCGTCAAAAAGATGTATTTACAGAGTATGTCATAAATACATCAATTTATTTAATATTTACTGTAGAAGTCAATTATAAATAAGAAATTTGAATTTTTTGTATATATTTAATATTATTTGAATATTCAAATCTTATTTTAATTTTAAAATCTATTTTTTAATATAAATTTTTATTTCTTCCAACCTGTCAAATGAGCATGGTGTTAGAGAAAAAATATAAGGGACAATTTTATATTTAATTTTAATTATTTATTTAATTTTATCATTCTGTAATTAGTTAATTTATTATAAGTAATTTTAATGTAACTAATTAATTAAATAATTAAAATGATAAGGTGAGGCTTCATCCAGTAAATAATTAATTATTTCACTGGGTAAGTCTAGTAGCCTGGCTGACAGATATTGTCTTCAATATCTTTTCTCTTTATGGGAGAAGCAGAATAAGGCTTCTTCTTTGAACTTGGTGATATTTCAGTTAATGGGAGAGATAATGAAAGCTTAATTTCTTCTTTTACCAATACTGATTCATGTGACCCATGAGCAAAGGCCATAGGAAAAGATTTTATCAATTGAATGATGGAACCTTTTTTCTCACCAGAAAGCTATTCTCCAAAAGAAGCATTGACAATTTCAGACAAAAGGGAAGGCATTTTTTTTAGGCCTTAATTTATATTAAACTACATAATGACATGTTTTCAATACTGGTTTTAGTAATTTTTTGGGAGGAAATCTTAAATTTTCTCTTCCCATTCATCCTCATTGTGAAGCATTGGTTTGAAGGATTTAATTTTATGCCATGTTTTGTTAAAATATCATTTCACACAATTAACCAACTGCTTAAGGTATCATTTTTCATTGCACAAAAATCACACATAGCTCTTACCAAACAAATGTTTTATTTGAAAAATACTGAGGCTTTGTATTTACTGATGGGGGACAAAACAGAGCCATAACTTTCCAATTCTCAGAAATGATAGGCATAAGTTTTTATTTATAATCTTGATCCACTGAAGCAAGTGCTTTTTCAGATACAACACTTCCTCCAGCTCCAGAATCTGAAACAACCTCAATTTTATTTCCATTAATCAAGACTGGTTCCCTGAGAGGGGCAATAATAATTCAGCTTTCCTCAAGATTTCTTATGATCTCAGCATCTTCTACTGTAGATAAATTGTTTTTTCCAATGTCAAAATTATTTAAATAATGGATATATTGTTCTAGAATGAAAATTTCCTGGAGAGATTCATATAAAATATTACTGGCACAATCACTTGAAGTATCATCCAGTGCAACTGTTTCATCATAATGTTCCTTTGTTTGTCCAACAAGATTTAATTTTTGTCACAAAAATGGCCTTCCTTCCAAGGATTTCTGAATTTAAAGCACATGTTTGCTGTATAAATTTTAGGTGCAACAGGGTCAGAAGGTTTACCAACTTTTTTAGGAGGTTTCTGTTAGTAATTGGTGGCTTTCTCCAATAAAGTTCAAGGAATGAATCTTCTAGAATCTTACTTATTATTTAAAAGTATCTCATTTAAAGTATTAATAAAAGAAGAAGGTTCTCTTGGGAACTTAGTCCTACCAACTATTAAGTCTCTCAGAGACATAGGCAATTTATAGAAGATCCTGTCCTTGCGTAATTAAAACTCCATATCTGGGTACATTGCCCTCAGGATCTTCACAAGTTTCATCAGGAACTCAATAGGTTTTTCAGAAGAAGAAGAGCTATACCTAGCTTCCTCATACAGCCTTTTTTGGGCTAACCAAAACTTGGAACCACCAAATTGTGCTTTAATTAATTTCTTACAATCTTCCCATGAGTAATTTTTTTTATCTAAAATTACAGATTCTTACCACATTAGGGAAATATTGGAAAAAAGAGAAATTAATTTTAAATTAATTTCTTCTTCTGGAAGTTTGTAAGAATTTTTCAGATTATCAATCCTGCAAATAAATTGCTGCCAATCAGAGGAAGAATCACCATCAAATTTCGGATATTGGTCAAGTTTTGGCCTATTCTTTTGATTTGAAGAAGTTTCCTTATTACAAGCTTGTCTCTGAGTGAGAGGAAGCTTTAACTTCTCTGATTGGGCAGTAATCTCATTGTTTAACCCTTCTGTAGATGAACAAGGTAAATCATCAATTTTTGATTGAAACTCAGTGATATCTACAGGAATACCTGGCACTAATTTTACTTTAGATGAACTAGGGACAGGTACAAACTTATTATCCTGTGAAACAGGTTCTTTTAAAGAAATTTCAGAATACTTTTGGTCATATAATGATGAATTCAATTTCTCTTCAATGTTTGTTAGCCTAGTCTTCACTCTTAGAATACTAGATAAAGTCTCATTGATGGTTGCAAAAAATAATTGGTTTTTATTTTGCAAAGATGAATAATGGTCACTTAATCTCTTTAAGTTCAACTTATGTCCCTCTAGCTCCTGGAAACAGATAGACACAGTATCTTGTAATTTAGACAAATCATTCTTGATATTTTCCAAAAAGCAATTTTCTTCTCATGAGCTACTTTGTACTTATGAGAATCATCAGAAACTCTCTGTAATTCACTTCTTACTGATTGATAACCCTCTTCAGTTAACAGATGATTAAATTTTTGAGTCAATTGCATTTTGTCTATTATATGATTCTGTTTGGCAATAATATCTCTCAAATATTCAATATTAATGTTAGCTACATCTGGAGTATTTCTTAAGAGGGAATTACAATAATTTTCCAGATTCTCATAAAATTTAAGATCTAGTGTTTCATCAATAATAGCCATATCAGAATTTATCATTGAAGGAGCAATCAATACCAACTGATTAGTTACATTAGAATATTGAGCAATCTGCCTACTACAGTCAGTCTCTACTGGTCTCAAAGTTTCATATTCTCTTTCAGAGTTACCTGAAGGAACTGAATCAGTAACAAGAAAGGTTACTTGTGATTCAATAGAGGGTCTTACCATTGTTTTGGAAAAATTTGAATGTGATTGTTCTTCCTTCTTCTTCCTTCTTGGTGGGGGTGAGGAGGTGTTGGGTTGAACTGATGGGTTCTTAAAGAACCTTCCTGAGGTGCTTCTTTTGTTGTTGTTTTTGGGCCTTGAGGTAGTACCACTGGGTGTTTAGCCATTCCCATTGCCATTTTTCAACTTCCACCTTTTCCTGTTGTTGAGGGGCCAATTTTGAAAGGGCTTTTGGTGCTGGAGGTGGTTTCCTCTTCTTTTGAAGAAAGTATTCTATGTTTATTACCTTCTCTTCTAGAATTTCTGCTTTTTACCTCAGTTTGGGATTCTCTGCACTCAACTTCTTTATGTGAGTGGAGAGGTTTATGACTTGCTGTTGCAAGGGAATCTTTTTTATCTTGAATCATTTTGGAAGCCCTTCTGGGGGGTTTACTGAAAGCTTTTGATCCAGAGCATATTTTTCCACAATTATTTCTATTTCTTGAATTTCCACGTCCTTATTGGCCAATAATTGATTAATTTGAGAAAGTTTTTTAGTCATAGGAGAACTTACAGAAGTCTCATCAAAATCAATCAAGACTAGTTACTCATAACCAGCAGCAGAAGCACTATGATCAGTCATTGTTGTAGATAATCTGAACTGAGAGAAAGAAATAATAAAATTTATTCAGTTATTATCTTACTTTTTTAAAAAAACAAAAGAGAAAATTAAAAATATTTCAATTATATAATCAATTATCAGGATTTTTTAATCAACTGGAATAATGAAAATATAATGTTTATCAGGAAAAAAAATCAACTGAAATAAAAATCTCAATTCATAAAATTAAGAATATTATATTTTATTATTAGGATTTAAGATAAATCAACAGAAATAATAAAATTATTTATTAATTATCAGGACAAAGAGTCAACTGTAAAATTAACACAATTCTCAATTAATCACTAATATATATGTTAATAATTATCAGGACTAAGCGTCAACTTTAAATTTTAATTACCAGGACTTAATTTCAACTGAAATATTTTAATATAATTTATTCAATTAATTTTATATATTTATTTTTTTACTGCCATGAAAATTTTTTAACTTGAACAATAATATAATACTTTAATTATTAGGACAAAATTTCAACTTAAATAATTAAAAACAAATTTATATATAATGTATTTAAATTAATTTATATTACTTGTAGGACTAAGAACAAAATAGTTCTATCTTGGTCAAATAGGAAAAAAAATTTATTATTTACCAGGCACCTCCCCCTGTAATGTGAACAAATTAATGCCACTAAAGAGTGCTGAGTAAAAAATAAGATATATGTAAACTATAAAATATGCAAAGTGAGACCCACAGATAGTTACCAGAATAGTCACCACAAATATATATGACATTTTCCAATATATAAACTTTAGATTTGGAGCAAGGTTTGATTACCAGTCACGGCAAAAAAGTAATTCAGGTGCCTAATGATGTTTGTTGTTTTTAGTAGCCCACCAGTCAATATTGGTCCTTGAAGTCAATTGTCCCATGGTCAACGGCAACAAGTTATCTGTGCATCAACAACAATTTGGAAAGGCTCTCAAGTGTCAAGGTGTCAGCCAGGCTACTAGACCTATCCAGTAAAATATTTAATTATTTACTGTGATGAAGCCACACCTTTTATTTCTTATTATTAATTATATTATATTTACTTATGTATTACTTGAAATACACTAACTAATTACAATAAGTAAACTTAGTAAATATTTAATTTAATATTAATGTCCCTTATATTTTTATTTCCTAACACCGTCCTCAATAACAGGTTGAAAGAGAAATAAAAATATTGATACTAAATTCTTAAAAATTGAAATTACTTTATTTTAAATGATTGAGATTCTATTTTAAATTCAAATTAATTTGTACTAAGTGTGACATCTAAAGTGAACTCTAAATTATATCAAATAATGTGATATCTTTTATTGACGCATAATTTTAGCACACTTTTGTTACTTGCACATTCTTATTTTTGTAATAGGTTTCTCTTAAACTCCCTTATGGATATTTGTTAACTCCCTGTATTTTCTCTCTCCTTTTTGCATATAAAGGGCCTTCTCTTTTGTGCTTTTTGTTCATTCCTTATCTTAACTATTTTATTAAAACATTTCAAAGTAAAGCATTACTATTAGTTGTCTTTTAGTATTTACATTATTGTGATTCTAAATTATAAATTATAATAATATTTATATTCTTACCTCTTCTATTGAGTAAAAGTAAAATCATAAGATAAATTATACATACTTGACTTGAGAATTCTAAATCTATTGGCCAATACTGTAAATTTCCACCAAAAATCTTCTAGACCAGGAGGAGTCCCCCAATACTTGAAGCCCTTTCCAAATTGCCAACGGCCCATATTTATCTTGAAGCTGGCAGCCAAGGGCCTGTTTGACGTCAAGGTACCTGTAAGGATGATTGGACAACAAAAAAAACAAATGTCAAAAACCATGTGAGAAATTTTTTTGCTGCAACTGGTGTAGAGAGCTCTAAATTACTAAGCAGTAGACACAATGCAAGATGGGTTGGTTCTTCTTTTCAATTTCTAAAAAGAAGTGCCTGCTACTCTTATTTTTTTTTAAAGACAGCGCAATAAATTGTAACACTAATATTTGATTAGAAAGTTTATAAGTTGAGAGATGAGTTTAAAAGATCAGGAAAAACAAGTATTACTATCGGGATATTTTTATTCTTAACAAGCGCTAATATCCACAGCTACTCCCTCTTGAAGTGCTATCTTTTAATATGCCTTATTATAGCAATAAAATAACTCTAATAAGAATACTTATTGAGATTCAAGAATAAATTATTTGAATATGATTCTTGGATACCTGGGAAGGAGATATCTAATCTTCCTACTCTGCTAAATAAATATAAGAAAAAAATCATAGCATTTTTTTATTGTTTCTTTTAGAGTGATGGAGTGTCAGCCAGACTACTAGACCTATCCAATAAAATAATTAATTATTTACTGTGATGAAGCCACGCCTTTTATTTCTTATTATTAATTATATTATATTTACTTATGTATTACTTGTAACACACTAACTAATTACAAAAAGTAAATTTAGTAAATATTTAATTTAATAATAATGTCCCTTATATTTTTATTCCATAACACCGTGCTCAATAACATGTTGAAAGAGAAATAAAAATATTGATACTAAATCTTAAAAATTGAAATTACTTTATTTTAAATTTTTGAAATTCTATTTTAAATCAAAATTAATTTGTACTAAGTGTGACATCTAAAGTGAACTCTAAACTATAAAAAATAATGTGATATCTTTTATTGATGCATAATTTTAGCACAATTTTGTTACTTGTACATTATAATTTTTGTAATAGTTTTCTCTTACACTCCCTTATGGATACTTGTTAACTTCCTGTATTTTCTCTCTCCTTTTTGCCTATAAAGGGCCTCCTCTTTTGTGCTGTTTGTTCATTCCATAACTTAACTATTTTATTAAAACACTTCAAAGTAAAGCATTACTATTATTTGTCTTTTAGTATTTACATTATTGTGATTCTAAATTATAAATTATAATAATATTTATATTCTTACCTCTTCTATTGAGTAAAAGTAAAATCATAAGATAAATTATACATACTTGACTTTGTAATTCCAAATCCATTGTTCAATACTGTAAAATGCCACCGAAAATCTTCTAGACCAAAAGGAGTCCCCCAATACAAGAGGTCCCAATGGTCTAGAAGATTTTAACGGAGGTCCAGCCGCAGTGTAAGGTGGATACTCAGGAATTACAAATCAAAGGTATGTAGAATTTTATCTTTATGACTTATTGCTCAAATAAAAGGTATAAATATATTATTATTATTACTCGGAAGGATTAGAACTATGCAGTTGTAAGTACTAAATTAGTAATAGTAGTAATGGAAATGAGTCGTGTTATATAATAATTGTAAGTTTTGTAAAAGGAATGAATTAAAAACAACCAAAATGGGAGGCCTTATATAAGCAAAAAGGAGAGAAACCATGGAGATAAAGTTCTATATATAGAAGTATGAGAGAAGGAAGACTCTAGAATAAGATATTTCAAATATTAAGAATGTTATTAAAAGAATGTGTCAATAAAATGTAATTACTGTATATACCAAATTATTTGATTTATTTTAAAGTTTTCTATAAATGTCAATTTCAAATAAAATAATTTGAATTTAATCTTTTGTATTAATATATTTTTATATCACTCCTGACCTGTCATGAGGATGGTGTTGGGGAATAAAAATATGGGGGACATTAATTTTCAAGTATTTACTTGATTTATTTATTTTTTTAGCTAATTTATTACAAGTAAATTATTTAAATAAATATAGTATAATCAATAAAATAAGAATTTAAAGGCATGGCTTCATCCTAGTAAATAATTAATTATTTACTGGGTAAGTCTAGTAGCCTGACTGAAAAAATATATTATATTAATACACTATTTGTAGAAATACCTTAATATTTACAATATTTTATTCTGGAATTTTCTTTTTCTCTCATACTCCTGTATATAGGACTATTAGCTCCTTGGTTTTATCCCTTTTGCCTATATAAGGCCTCTTATTTTGATTGTTTTGAAGCATCTTTTATTTCCACACAATTTATTTAATTACCAACAATAATACCCATATTAGTACCATTTATTGCTTTAGTACCTACATCTGCAAAATTCTAATCCATTGAAGTATAATAATAAATATAATGCTACCTTTTAATTGAGTAATAAAACATAAAGATAACCCTCTACATACCTTTACTTTGAAATCCTTGAATATCCACCTATCACTGCCGTTGTACCTCCGTTAAAATCTTATAGACCATTGGGAACCATTGAAAATGATGATTATTTGTCCCCCTTGGTCTTACGTAAAGAATTTTGGAAAGTAAAGACATATAGGCTTAAGAATCTTCCAAATCAGAGTCTGATTTATAGTAAAGAACTAAATATAAAGTGATAGAATTTATATTTGAGTGAAGTAGCTTCCTAGTAGAGAGGTGTTTCATAGTTGTTGGTGGAAGGCTTATGTGATGAGGGAAGTGGTAATTCATTGCCAAATGTGCAGTTGGGGTGTATAGATAGAAAAATAATTCTCCACCAAAATTTAGTAGCATAGAGTGAGGAAAGACTTAGGATGACATCAGAAATTATTAGTCTTGTGACTTTTTTAAAAATCCATCATGGATGTGATGAGTTTTAGATAAGGAATTAGGAATCGAAATCGGGGTATAAGAGGTGGGATAATGCATTATTGTGGATTCCTTATCCACTAGCCCTGGGGCTAGTGGATAAAAATCTTCTGCAATTAACAATGTCTGATCCCAGAAAAAAAATTTCCTGATCCCTCAACTTTGATATCCCCTATTTAATTTATAAATTTAAATAATTGATCTAATTAAATTGTAAGAAAATAAATTTCAAGGGGTCCTAATGGTCTAGAAGATTTTATGGTGGTCCAAACAACAGATAAGGTGGATAACTCAAGGATTTTAAAGCATGTACGTAGATTTTATCTTTGATGTTTAATTACTCAAATATGAGGTATAGGGATAAGATTATTATTACTTGTAAGGTTTAGAATTTACCCAAATTTAAATACTAAAACAGTAATAGTAGTAATAAAATAGTTTTTTTTATATATATAATAAAATTGTAAGTTGTATGGAATGAAGAAGAACAAACCAAAATTGAAGACCATTTGTAGGAAAGAAAGGATAGAGAGCACATGGAGTTAAGAAGCCTACATACAAGGGTGTGAGAGAAAAGATCCTTCTAAAATATGAAATAAAAAATAACTGAGAGTACTAAAAAGATGCACCAATAAAATATGTTTTAATATATATCAATTTATTTGATATATTCTAAAGCTCACTTTTAAATGTCACACTTAGTAAAAAATAATATAAATCTTCAATTTTTAGAATTAAATATAATTTGAGTATTTTAAATAAACTAATTTGAATTTTCATTTTTAGTATTTTTATATTTTTATCTCTTCAAGTGTCATTGAGCACAGTGTTAGGGAATAAAAAATATAAGTGACATTAATATTAATTTAAATATTTACTAAATTTACTTATTGTAATTATTTAATTTATTACAAGTAACTTTGAAGTAAATATAATATAATTAATAATAAAATAAGAAATAAAAAAGGTGGGGCTTCATCCCAGATAATAATTAATTATTTTACTAAGTAAGTCTAGCAGCCTGACTGACACTCCCTCACTCTAAAAAAACCAATAAAAAATGCTATTATTTTTTCATTTTATATTTCTTTAGTAGAGTAGGAAGATTAGATATCTCCTTCCCAGGTATCCATGAATTATATTCAGAAGATTTATTCTTGAATCTCAAAAAGTATTCAGTACCTTTTTCAGAAGTAATTATTCTTTCATTTAGAATCTTATCAATTTCTGATGTTTCAGAGATTTTAATAGGGGTCTTCTTTGGTCTTCCCCTCCTTTTGGGAAATAAATCACTATTGAATGTGTAAGGTTTCAGAAGAGATATTGGAAAAACAGGATTTTTTCTGTCATATGGAGAGTACAAGATAACATCAACTGCATTATCACTAACCATTCTTCTAACTACAAATCCAACTACAAATGGGTTTTTCAATTTGTTATTACCTTGTATAATGAAGTGGAATGTAGAAATCAGTACTTCATCACCCTTTTTAAAAGTGTATTTTTTATGGGATTTGTCCCATCTTTTCTTCTCATACTCAAATGATTTTTCAATACATCTTTGAGCATGATTTCTACATATTTGTTGCATTTGAAGAAAAGATTTTACACCAGGATGTATATCCAGTTTAGGTATTTTGTTATTGAGAATATGGGCAGGAGTATTTTGAACATATTCAAGCCAGAGCTCAAAAGGTGTTTTCTGAGTAACAGAAAGAACAGTGCTATTATAAATGAATTCCAACCCAGGAAGTAAGGTAACCCAATCATGAGTGAATCTATCCTTGTTCTTGTACTCAAGGCCAGAGGCACAATACCTTCTTATCATTTCCTCTAGGCTCTAAATAATTCTTTCAGCTAATCCATCAGTCTGGGGGTGATTGGCAGTAGAAAGCTTCAGATAACAACCACATACATCATTCAGAGACATCCAAAATTCAGAAGTAAATTTAGGGTCTCTGTCAGAGATTATGGCCTTTGGAAAACCAGAAGTATTAAACAAATTAGACCACCACAAGAAAGCTAATTATTTAGTGGAAACATCCTTGTGAGTAGTGATAAATATACACATTTTTGTGAATCTGTCCACAATAACCCAGGAAAAGTTATAACTCTCTTTCCCTGAAATGGGTAATCCTGTTACAAATCCATGGTTATTATTTTGCATGGTGCATCAGAAGCTTCAATATGCTGCATTAATCCAGCTTTTTTTCCAGTCAATCTTTTTGATTTCTGGAAAGACTCACAGGATTCAACATATAGTTTGGTGTCTTCAGACATATTAACCCACCAAGAAGTGTTCTTAATTCTGATCATTGTTTTCTCAAGATCAAAATGTCAATCCAATGTGTCATCATGACAAATTTTCAAGATGATCTCTTTCATAGAAGAAGGAATAAAAATAACATTACTCAACTTTCTTCTATTATAGAGGTAGCCTTCATCAATTGAGAATTTACCTTTTTTTAAAGCCTTATGTTAATTTAATGGGAGGGTTTAACTTAATACTTGAATTCAAGCATTCTATGCATCATTCAATATAGTACATAACTTTTTAAGTCAGTGTCCTTATCATATGAATCCAGAATAAGCTGTAATAGCTCTGTCTCCATATCAACCACATATATCCCATGAATATGAACTATTTCATCTTCAGGAAAATATGCTGGATTACAGTCATCATTTGGCAAACTTAACCTTGATAAAATATCCACATTTGAGTGAAAAATACCAGCCCTATGAGTTATTGTAATCCTCCCTCTGTATTCTTGAACAGCTAGCTTCCATCTGAACATATTTCTGTTAGGTTTTTTCAAATTTAAGAGGGATTTAACTGCGATTCAGTCAGTGACAAGTTCAAATTTCTGGTCATCCAGGTAGCAATTTAGCTTCTCTAGGACCCACACTACTGCTAATCATTCAATTTGAGTGGCACCATATTTCAATTCACTATTTCTCAAGGTTCTTGAAATATAACAAATACCACTTCTGATACTTTATCATTCATAACTTGTTTTTGATGGAAATAAGCTCCAAGTCCAAAGAACTGGAATCAGTGTATAAAATAAATAGATGATTAAATTCAGGAAGAGAAAAAATTGTTGCTGACATCCAACAATTTTTCATAGTGTCAAAAGCTCTTTGTCTTTCAATGTTCCAGACAAAAGCAACATCTTTCCTAGTTAATTAGGTATGAGGTAATGCTATGACCTCGTAATTTTTATTATACTGACTATAGTATCTTCAAATTCCCAAAAAACTCTGGAGCTCTTTATCTGTAGTAGGAGTTTTAACCTGTTGTATGGCTGCCACTTTGTTCTGGTCAACACGTATCTGTAAACCTGAGACAAAATGACCAACAAATTTTGAAGAATGAAAACCAAATTAGTGTTTTTGAATGCAAGTATCATATTCATCTCATCAATCTTTTGGAACATTTTAAACAGATGGTTAAGATGGTCCTCAAATGTTTCAGAGAATATGATGATATCATCAATGTAAACTATCAGCAATCCTTCAATTATTTGTTGATGGAATGTGTTATCCATAACCTTTTGAAAAACTGAAGGGCATTTTTGGGGACAATTAACATCATAACATGCTTATAAATACCCATATTAGTGGAAATCATCAAAAAATTCTAAGAATGTTTCTCAACAGGTACCTGGTGATAACCTTTATTACCATATAAATAGCTGATATATTTAGCACCTTGTAAGGTAACATGTTTAGAGCTGGTTCTGGGTAAGGGATAGATATCATCAACAGTATAAGTGTTTAATGCTCTATAATCACCACATAACCTGGATTTATCTTTCTCATAAGAAATTAATACAAGTGAGATAACACAATGTTTAGGTGTTTCAACTACCTTTTCAAAAATAATCTTTTTTAATGGGCTGAGATATTGTCTTCAATATCTTTTCTCTTTGTGGGAAAAGTTGGATAAGTCTTCTTATTTAAACTAGGTGGTATTTCAGTTAATGGGAAAGACAATGAGAGCTTCATTTCTTCTTTTACCAATCCTAATTAATGTGACCCATGAGCAAAGGCCATAGAAAAAGATTTTATCAGTTTAATGATGGAATCTTTTTCCTCAACAGAAAGTTGTTCTCCAAAAGAAGCAGTGTCAATTTTAGACAGAAGGGCAGGAATTTCTTTTGAAGATTTATCTTTATATTGAACTACAGAATCACACGTGTTCAATCCTGGTGTTAATAATTTTTTGGGGGAGGAGATTTTAATTTTTTTTCTTATTCATCACCATTGTGAAGGATTGGTTTGAGGGATTCAATTTTATGCTATATTTGGTTAAAATATCATTTCCTACCATGAACCAACTGCTTAAGGTATCATTTTTCATAATTACAAAATCACACATAGCTCTTAAAAAACCATGGTTATATTTGAAAAATACTGTTGATTTTTATTTCCCAATGGGGGACAAAACAGAGCCATAACCTCTCCAATTCTGAAAAATGACATTCATAAGTTTTGATTTAAAATTCTGATTCACTGAATCAAATGTTTTTTCAGAAAATACACTTCCACAAGCTCCAGAGTCTAAAACAACCTCAATGTTATTTCTTTTAATCAAGACTTTTGCCTTGAGGGGGGGAACAATAATTGAGCTTTCCTAAAGATATCTTATGATCTCAGCATCTTCTAGTGTAGATGAATCTTTATTCCCAATGTCAATATTATTAAAAATATTGAATATCTTCTTCCAGCTTTAAAATTTTCTGGTGAGATTCATATGAAATATTTCTGGCACAATCACTTGAAGTATCATCCAGAGAAACTGTGTCATCAGCATGTTCATTTGTTTGTTCAACAAGATCTATTTTCTTGTCACAAACATAGCCTTTCTGCCAAGGTTTGCTGAATGTAAAGCACATGTTTTCTGCATACCTTTTAGGTTCACCAACTTTCTCAGTAGGTTTATGATGGTCATTGGAGATTTTCTCCAATAAAGTTCTAGTAATGAATCTTCTAGAATCATTCTTGTTATTTAAAAGGATCTAATTACAAGTATTAATAAAATAAGAAGGTTCTCTTGAGAACTTAGTCCTAGCAACTATTAAGTCTCTCAGGGACATAGAGGATCCTGTCCTTACATAATTAAAACTCCATATCTGGGTGAATTGCCCTCAGGATCTTCACAAGCTTCATCAGGAACTCAGTAGGTTTTTCAGCAGAAGAAGAGCTATACCTAGCTTCCTCATACAGCCTTTGTTGAGCTAACCTAATTTTGGAACCACCAAATTGTGCTCTAATTAATTTCTTTCAATCTTCCCATGAGTAGGTTTTTTTATCTAAAAGGACAGATTCTTACCACATTATGGAAATATTGAAAAAAGAGAAATTTATTTTGACTCAATTTCTTCATCTGGGATTTTGTAAGAATTTTTCAGATTTTAAATCTTGCAAATAAATTGCTGCCAATTTGAGGAAGAATCACCATCAAATGTTGTATAGTGGTCAAGATTTGGCAAATTATTTTTTATTTGAAGCAGTTTCCTTATCTCAAGCTTGTTTCTGAGTGAGAAGAATCTTTAACTTCTCCAATTGGTCAGTAATGTCATTGTTTAACCCTTCTGTAGATGAAAAAGGTACATAATCAATTTTTGATAGAAATTCAGTAATATCTACTGGCATTTATGGAACTTATTTTACTTTAGAAGAACTAGGTACAGGTACAATAGCAGTATCTTGTGCAAAAGGTTCTTTTAAAGAAATTTCAGAAAAACTTTTGGTCATGTAACAATGAATTCCATTTCTCTTAAATGGTTGTTAGCCTAGTCTTCACTCTTAGAATACTAGATAAAGTCTCATTGATGGTTGCAAAAAATAATTGGGTTTTATTTTGCAAAGATGAATAATGGTCACTTAATCTCTTTAAGCTCAACTTATGTCCCTCTAGCTCCTGGAAACAGATAGAAACAGTATCTTGTAATTTAGACAAATCATTTTTGATATTTTCCACAATGAAACTTTCTTCGCATGAGCTACTTTGTACTTATAAAAATCATCAGAAACTCTCTGTAATTTGCTTCTTACTTATTGATAACCTCTTCAGTTAAAAAATTATTTAATTTTTGATTCAATTGCATGTTTTTCATTATATGATTCTGTTTGGCAATAATATCTCTCAAATATTCAATATTAATGTTAGCTACATCTGGAGTATATCTTAATAGGGAAACAGAATAATTTTCCAGATTTTCATAAAATTCAGGATCAAGTGTTTCATCAATAATAGCCATATCAGAATTTATCATTGAAGTAGCAATAAATACCAAAGGATTAGTTACATTAGAATATTAAGCAATTTTCCTACAACAGTCAGTCTCTACTGGTTTCAAAGTTTCATCTTCTCTTTCAGAATTACCTGAAGGAACTGAATCAGTAACAAGAAAGGGTACTTGTGATTCAATGGAGGGGCTTACCATGGTTTTGAAATGATTGAATGTGATTTTTCTTGCTCCTTCTTCCTCCTTGGTAGGGGTGAGGAGGTGTTGGGTTTAACTGATGGGTTCTGGAAGGACCTGCCTGAGGTGCTTGCTTTTGTTGTTGTTTTTGGGCCTTGAGGTAGTACCACTGGGTGTTTAGCCATTCCCATTGCCATTTTTAAACTTCCACCTTTTCCTGTTGTTGAGGGGCCAGTTTTGAAAGCAATTTTGGTGCTGGAGGAGGTTTCCTCTTCTTTTGAAGAAAGGATTCTATGTTTCTTACCTTATCTTTTAGATTTTTTGCTTTTACCTCAGTTTGAGATTCTCTGCACTCAACTCCTTGATGTGAGTGAAAAGGTAGCTGACTTGCTGTTGCAAGGGCATCTTTTTTATCTTGAATACTTTTGGAAGCTCTTCTGGGGGGTTCACTGAAGGCTTTTGATTCAGAGCAGTTTTTTCCACTATTATTTTTATTTCTTTCCTTTCCACATCCTTATTGGTCCAATAATTGATAAATTTGAGCAAGTTTTGTAGTCAAAGGAGAACTTACAGAAATCTTATCATAATTAATTAAGTCTAGTTCCTGATCAGTCATTGTTGTGTGTAACTGAGCTGAGAGAAAGAAATATAAAAATTTAATCAGTTATTATTTAACTTTGTTGATAGAAAAATAAAGGAAAAAATAAAAATATTTTAGGTATATAGTCAATTATAAAGATTATTTAATCATCTGGAATAATGAAAATATATTATTTATCAGGACAAAAATCAACTGAAATAATTATATCAATTTTTATCTAAACCATATAAGATATTTATATTTTATTACCAGGATTCAAAATGAATAACTGAAATAATAAAATAATTATTAATTATCAGGACAAAAGGTTAACTGAAATAATTAATACAAATCTCAATTAGTTATATATATTGATATATAATTACCAGGACTATGAGTCAACTGAAGTAAAAAGTAATTTAATATAATTAATTTAGATAATTTATATAATTATTATTTCACTTCCAGGATGATTGTCAACTGAAAAATAAAGTTTTAATTATTAGGACAATTTTCAACTGAAATAATTACAAAATAATAATATATTTTTCTAAAATTACTTCAAGGACTAAGAATAGTATTGCTCTATGTTTGTCAACTAGAAATATTTTTTTTAAAAAATTAACATTTACCAGGCACCTCCCCCTGTAATGTGAACACATAAATGTTACTACAGAAAGCTGAGTAAAAAGATATAGGTGAAGATGAAATAAACAGAGTGAGACCTACAGATAGTAACTGGTATAGTCACTACAAAGATATAGGACAAAAACACCTATATAAACCTAAGATTTGGGGCGAGGTTTGATTCCCAGTTGCCGCAAAAAAGGTAAGTCACATGATTTATGAAATTTGTTGTTTTTCAGTCATCCACAAGTCCTTTTTCGTCCTTGTAGTCAAAGGTCCTTTTGTTGTTGGTGTACAGATAATGATGTGTTAAAGACAATTTGGAAAGTCTCCCAACTTTCAAGGGGTCCTAATGGTCTATAAAATTTTATGGCGGTCTATACAGCAGATAAAGTGGATAAGTCAAGGATTTCAAAGCAGGTACATATATTTCATCTTTTATGTTTAATTACTCAAATAAGAGGTATAGAGATAAGATTATTATTACTTGTAATGTTTAGATTTTACCCAAATTTGAGTACTAAAACAGTAGTAGTAGTAATAAAATGGTTTTTGGTTTATATATAACAAAAATTGTAAGTTTTATGAAATGAAGAAAAACAGCACAAAATGGAAGACCTTTTATAGGCAAAAAATGATAGAGAGCCAACATAGTTAAGAAGCCTAAATACAAGGGTGTGAGAGAAAATATCCCTCCAAAATAAGAAATTACAAATAACTGAGAGTAATATCAAGATGCGCCGATAAAATATGTTTTAATATATATCAATTTATTAGATGTATTTTATAGTTCACTTTTAAATGTCTGTCAGCCAGGCTATACCAGGAGCCAAGTAAATGATATGTTGATTTATTGGACCTGAAAGAGGGCGTAAGAATTGCATTTGATGTATATAAATTAATATTTTATTGCATAATAAAATTATATAAGTATCTTATTAAATATAAGTGTTATATTAATTTTATTGTTATATAAATTATTTATACATTAAAATTAAGCATAATATATTTTATATTCTACAAATAATGGCGCATTTTTATGTATTTAATAATTATAAATTCATAATTAATTAACTACAAACATTTATTATAATTCTATGTGTAAAATTGACTTATAATGTAATTAAATTAATTAATTAAATTTTTATATTAAATAAAAATTTTCATATATTATTAAACAATAATGTTGGGCGCTTTTTTGATCCTTAATTGTGTCAGTAAAATTATTAAATAAATTATAACACTTTTTTAATAACATGGTCTTAAAATTCTCAATTTAAATAAGGAATATCATTAAATTAATTATATGTTTCATTTAAACTAATTAGTGAATTAATTACATAGTTAAAACAATTAATTAAAATTGCTTTATACTGTATTGAATTGATTACATGGATCTTGGCATGAAAATAATTCTAATTGTTTTAATTAAATCCTTTACATCTCACTGTAATAACTGTTTTGGGTTATTTTACTAACTGTTCTCATGTTTCAGACTTACTTGGTTACTAATTATTTTAATTAAGTGTTTTGGGAAGTTATGGTGAGAAAATGGTTAATTACTCACGTGTTTAGTTAATTGTTTCATGTTTTACTCTTAATATCTACATTTCATTTCTATTCTTTTATATTCTTGTTTTAGCTTATTACTATTTTTTATATACTGATTTGTGGCACTTCAGAGGTCCCCTGGTCTATAAAAGGACCTTGGGTGTCAGTGTATCTAGTATTTAAGTATGATATAATAGTATTTATTTATGGTCCTACTACTTATTGATAAATGATTTAGTGATTAAACCTCAGGGGAAGACTAATAAAATAGTTATACTCAAATAAAACTCACAATACTTGGATTTAAATGCCTGCTAGTGGTGGAAAATAGATGAATATAATATAGTTATAGCTTATATAAAGATAATATCAATTTATAATGGCTTTATAACATATCTTTGAATAATAATAATTGTTTTATAATTTTTGGTTGAATTTTAGTAAGTGAATGATGTCTAATAACTGTCAAAATCCCCCCTTTCTTATACCAAAATCCACTGGAGTGCACAGACCTTCAATCCAGATGATGTCACTGCTATCCCCGGAAATTACAGCACTTTGAGGGCCCATCACCTCCCCATGGAATCCACTTCAATCAGATTCAATACCCAGACCTCCAGTAAGGACCCTGCATCACAATTAATGATAACACAGACCTATACCATAAATAGAAAATCCAGATAAAAGTGAATACCATAAATAAACAGGTAAAATAACTCATCCAAAGAGAATATAATGAGACCCAAAGCATATAAAGGAAACAAATGAAATTTCCAAGCCACCAATAACATCCCCAAGCATCCATATTAACCCAGAAATGACCTCCCAACCTATAAATCCGTGAATATCCATTCAAGGAAGCAGATTAAGTTGTCCAGACTGAGTGTATGCACCTGAAATAGATGTTTATGCTTCTGTAGGCGTTGTGAGTCCACTGGATATGTCCATATGACCTAAAATAAGCAGAAAAACAAAGGTTATAGGCTATTAAGTGGCTAAAACCCACTTATATACCTAAATATACATAATATACTGCATATTTCACTGAATATGAGATTTATGTATACATATAAGCTTATGTATGTCAATAATTACTTAATATCACTTAAGATAAGTATATTATGACTACATTAACAGCTTAAAAAGTACTATTAGGCTATGGATAAGCTATTTAAACTACTATAATTTATATAATAGAGTAATAATTATATATATATGTAATATAATCAAATATATTATTATTTTAACCTTATTAAGATATAAGCTTAATGTACTTAAGGTTATCTTATTTTAAGTATAAGAAATACTCAGTCCTAGGGATATCCAGGCTGACACTCCCTCACCCAAAAAAAACAATAAAAAAAATGTTAAGACATTTTAATTAAAAGTAAGGAGTGAATAGAAAATTTTTAAAATTTATATGTTACATATACTGAATAAACAGTATTATTTTGATTTAAAGTTTTTCAAGAGATCTTTAAGATCAGATATTTCATTTTCTGGAATCCACTGGTCATATTCACTTGATTTATTTTTAAATCTTAATAGATACTCAACTCCCTTTTCTTTTGTAAGGTGTCTCTTTTTGAGTATCTTTTCAATTTCTGCCTTTTCAACTATTTCTTCAGGTTTCTGTTTATGCCTTCCTGATCTTCTTGGAAATAGAGCAGTATCATTAGAATGGTATGGTTTTATAAGAGAAATAGGAAATACTGGATGTTTTCTATCATAAGGTGCATATAGAATAACCTCAACAGTATTATTACCAACCATCTTTTTAACTACAAATGGTCCAATGAATGGATCCTTTAATTTAAAATTACCATTTAAATTGAAATGTAGTGTTGAAATAAGGACTTCATCACCCTCTTTGATCATTTGTTCTTTATGGGCTTTATCCCATCTTTTCTTTTCATACTCAAAAGCCTTATTTATACATTCTTGAGAATGTTTTCTGCATAATTCCTGCATCTGAAGAAAAGATGTAGTACCTGGATGGATATCCAATCTAGGTAATATATTAAGAGTTTTAGCAGGGGTATTAGGTACATAACCCAACCATAACTCAAATGGCTTTTTTCAAGTGACAGAATTTACTGTACTATTGTATGCAAATTCTAAACCTGGGATAAGGGTTACCCAATCATGCGTGAATTTGTCATTGTCTTTAAAATTAAGACCAAAAGCACAGTATCTTCTTATCATATCTTCTAAGGTTTGTATCATTCTTTCTGCTAGCCCATCAGTTTGTGGATGGTGTGCTGTAGAAAGTTTTAATTGACACCCTGAAACATCCATAAGTGATGTTGAGAACTCAGAAGTAAATTCAGGATCTCTGTCAGAAACTATTGCTTTGGGGAAACCTGCTATATTTAACATTTGTGTCCACCATAAAAAATCTAAGTCCTTTGCAGAAACCTCTTTGTGGGTAGGAATAAATTTACAGATCTTTGTAAATCTATCTACAATTACCCAGCAGGAGTTATAACTCTCATGCCCTGCTATTGGCAAACCTGTTACAAAGTCCATTTTAATTATTTCCCATGGAGCTTTTGGTTGCTCAATTTGTTTTAATAAACCAGCCCTTTTGTCTGAAAATCTTTAAGATTTTTGAAAAGAATCACATGTCTCAACATATTTCTGAACATCCTCACAAATTTTAATCCACCAAGCTGTGTTTTTACTCTGGTTAATGTTTTATGGTAGTCAAAATGACCTGCTAATATATCATCATGACATATACTTAACATTAACTCCTTCATTGAAGGGGAAATTAAAATTAAATTACTTAATTTTTTCCTGTAATATATAAAACCATCCTCAATGGAAAATTTTTCTTTTTCTAATGCCTCTTTATACTTATTTTGTAATTTTTTTATTAAAAAATTCATTGAAGCATTAGATGGATCATTTAATATTGTAGTGAGTTTACTTAAGTCAGGATCTGAAGCATACATATCAAGAATTGATTTCATAAATTCATCCTCAAGATCTACAATATAAATGCCATAAATGTTAATAGTCTCTGATTCAGGAACATAAGCAGGATTATCATCATTATTAGGAAGAGGTACTCTAGATAACAGATCTACATTAGAGTGTAAGGTTCCTGCTCTATGTGTAACAGTCATCCATCCTCTGTATTCTTGTACAGCTAATTTCCATCTAAACATGTGTCTATTAGGAGTTTTCATGTTTAAGAGTGACTTAACCGCACTACAGTCAGTTATTAACTCAAATTTTTGGTCTTCAAGGTAATAATGTAGCTTCTCAAGAGCCCATACTACTGCCAAACATTCAAGTTGAGTAGCACCATATTTCAATTCACTACTTCTTAGAGTACGTGAAATATAGCAAATTACTACTTCTGACATTTTTCTTTCAATAAAGTGTTTTTGATGCAAAGAAGCACCCAGAAAAATAAAACTTGCATCTGTATATAATACAAAAGGTAATTGGAAATCTGGTAATCCCAAGATAGGGGCTGTCATTAAACATTCTTTCAACTTATCAAATGCCTGTTGTCTTTCATTATTCTAAATGAAAGCTTCTGATTTCTTTATCAGTGTGGTCAATGGTGCAGCAATTAATTGGTAGTTTTTTATATATTGTCTATAATAACCACACATACCAAGAAAAGATTGTACATCCTTTACATTTTGAGGAATTCCAATATTCTTTATTGCAGCCACTTTATTTTGGTCTACACATATTTGTAAGCCAGATACAATATGACCAAGCACTTTTAAAGATTCAAACCCAAATTTACATTTTTTCAATGCAAGGGTCATATTTATTTCATCCATTTTTTGAAATACCTTCTTTAAATGGATTAAGTGTTCGTAATAAGTTTTAGAGAACACTATGATGTCATCAATGTATACCATTAACCATCCCTCAATCACTTCATTATGGAATGTTATATCCATTAACTTCTGAAATACTGATGGAGCATTTTTTGGTTCAATTGGCATCCTGACATATTTATAAATTCCCATGTGTGTTGTTATCAACAAAAAGTTCTGTGAATTCTTTTCAACAGGAATTTGATGGTACCCTTTATTTCCATCTAAGCAACTTATATACTTAGCAACTTTGAGGGTAGCATGTATGGAGGCAATCCTTGGAAAAGGATAAATATCATCTACTGTAAATGTATTTAATGCTCTATAATCACCGCACAGTCTTGCTTTATCTTGTTCATAAGAAATTAGCACTGGTGATATTACCCAATATTTTGGTGTAGTTTCAACCTTTTCAAGAATGTTCATTTTTAATAACATCTTAATATTATCCTCTATGATTTTTCTCTTCATTGGTGAAGCAGGGTATGGTTTCTTTTTAAGAATAGCAGGAATATTATTCATATCACAGGTTAAACTAATCTTCTTTTCATGATCTTTTACAAGGCCAAGTTCATTTGTACCATGTTCAAAAGCCATTGGAAATGCTTTAATTAAGTCCAAAATATTATTTTTCTCAGCTTTGCTTATCTGAGTGCCAAATGATGCTTTTTAAATTTCTGTTTCCAGAAGTTCCATCTCATTGGATTCTCTTCCTTTGCACGGAATATTTGTTACTGACTCAATGTGTAAGACTGTGTTAAAAGAATTTATTTTAAATTTCCTTTTACCATTCATGCCAATTGTAAAATTGTTATTAGCAGGGTCTAATTTCACACCAAACTTAGTCAGAATATCATTTCCAATGATAAAACAGTTACTACAGTTAGTATTATCCATTTTTACAAAGTTACAAGCTATTCTTACATAACCATGTTGGTGTTTAAAGAAAACAGCAGCTTTGTATCTACCAATGGGATGTAGTACTGATCCAAAACTTCTCCAATTTTTACTTTGAAGGGGTTCAAGCTTAGACTTATATTCACTATCAATTTTCTGCAATGTATTAGTAGAAACAACAGAACCAGCAGCTCCTGTGGCCAATACTATATTAAAAATTTCACCAGAAATGATAGCTGGAACTGTAATAGGTGTCATTCTAAAGTTATCAGCTTGTATGTCTTTAATGATTTCAGCATCTTCAAAATTCATTAAAGATTCATTTGAGTCCATATTTAATATTGGATTGTCAAAGATGGACAAATAATCTTCCAGCATACAGACTTCATTTTCATCACTATACGAGATATTACTGTCATAATCACTTGAATCTTTACTTTTCTCTGTTTCATCTTCAGATTAATATTGATTTTAAACAATATTTATATTCTTCTCACATTTGTGACCTTTAACCCAAGGTTTGTTACACTTATAACAAGTATTTTTCTCATACTTTTTTGGTACTACAGGTGCAGTAGGTTTTTTCTGCTTCTCCTGAAGTGTTTTTGAATTCTGATTTTTCACAGGTTCAACATTTTTTTATAAGTGGAATACCTTGCTTCATACTTATGGTTTAATAATATTTCATTGCAAATATTAATAAAGTCAGAATATTCAGTAACATTAATTGTTCTAGCTACAACAATGTCTCTGAAAGATATAGGTAATTTATATATTATCTTATCTTTCCATAAGTTAAAATCCATGTGAGGCTCAATGGCTTTTAATATTTTATTTAAATGCATTAAAAATACCATAGGTTTGTCACCATTCAACGGATTATACCTAGTTTTCTCATAAAGTCTCTTCTGAGTGAGTCTGAATTTAGAACCTCCAAATTGTTTTTCAATTAGTTGTTTCCATTCAGCCCAAGAGTAATCTTTACCCTCATTCAAAACAGCTTCAAACCATAATAAGGCAACATCCTTAAATAAAGAAATTAATTTTGATGTTATTTCTTCATCTGGTAACTTATATGAGAATTTTAAATTGTCAATTCTTTGGATAAAATGTTGCCAATCAGAGCTGGCTTCCCCATCATTAGTTGGGTACTGATCTATCTTAGGCCAGTTCTTCTGATTGGATTTTATTTCACTAATCTTAGGTAAATTCAACAACTCATTTACTCTTGATAAATGGTCTTGTATTTCCTCCTGTACGGATTTGTGACTTACATTTTCAGATTTGACACTACCACCAGATGGTTTTAGTTGTGGTGGTATAGGGAAGGAATGAGATTCACTTTTTCCAATGAAAGGATTATGATTATATTGAGTATAATTATGATTATCCTGGTTCATTAGTAGATTGGCAGTTTCAATCTCAACTTTAGTTAATCTTTGTAGCAACTCAGAGACACTTTGATTTGTCTGGGAAAAAGATAACTTAGTTCTTGATTCAGTTTTCAATAAATGTGTTTCATAAAATTTTTTCAACTCACAGAATTTGTTTGAAAGTTCATTATATTTACTACTCAATGAATCATATTTGAGAGTTATAGACAAATGTTCATTCGCTAATTCTTTATTACGTGTTGCCAGTTGAGAAATATTTAATGTTAAGGATGAAATTGTATCACTTGTGAGCTTAACTGTCTGTTCCTCACAATAAGTCATTCTATTCCACAATGCTGAAACAATTCTATGGAAAGTTGGATTATTGTTAAAATACTCCATGTCTTCCTTCTCAATTCTTTCACTCTCTTGTGAGCTTCTCATCTCATTAATAAGTGGTGGCAACTGAGGATTAACTGTATTATAAATACTACTGTTGTTATTTACAAAAGAAAAGTCAGGTGTATCTACACTAAAACCTAAATTTCTTAAGTCCTCCTCTATTTTCTGCACAGATTTGACATCAATAATATTACCTACATTGTAATTATTAGTATTGTGTTCAATCTGAGAGGGTAATCTACTTACCACGGGATTTGTGTGAGCCCTGATTTTTGGTGCCTTTGTTTTCCCTTGTAGGGGTGAAGTGAGGAAGTCTGATGAGGAGGAGGATCCTTGTTGCAGTTGTGACTGGCCCATTTTTGATGGAACCAATACCACTTCCATTTGTCTACCTGGATTTTCTCCTGGGAGTGATGTGATCCTCCTGGGGTAGGGGGTTTCTGACTTGGCTGGCCTCCCTTTAGATCTGCCAATGATTGGTTGATCTGCTGAAATCTTACCTTGCGATTGTTTTGTAATTGCTCTACCTCCTTGAACATGAGGGACTTTGATTCCTCCAACTTCAATACCTGTTTTGCCAGATGGGATAGTTGATCCTGAAGAGGAGAAGACGTCTTTTTTATAGTAATATTTTTTAAGAGGGTGTCCTTTTCCTCTATGCTCATTTGCTCTGCCTGGGGGTATGACTGACCCTCCATGGTTATATCCTGGAGCAATGTTTTTGTTAGCTTTAGACCTGGTATTATAAGCAGGCTGTACACTTACATTGTCCTGGGGAGCACTCATATTGATAAAATTAACAATATATTACGTCTAAAGAAAGTAAAACCTATTGGAATTAGTAGATTAAAAGTATTAGCAATATTATTACTAATAAAAAGCACTGGAGCTTAGCCTGAACTTAAATCTTTATTTATTTAAATAAAATGTAATAAAAATTCAAAAAAATCTGTTAAAAATAAAATAATAAGTTTAAATATACCTTTATAAGGGTGAATAAATAGCTTACCAAGCTTTAACCAAATAACAATTTAATTGGGTGTAATATTGGTGACCAAATACCAAGTGAAATTGAGTTTATATTGGGTACAGTTACTACTGTAAATACCTAATTTTCATTATAAAAAATTAGTAAAATTATTATAAGGGTTCTTTTCCGCAATCAATGAGTTATGATGAACCACTAACATGCAGTAGACCCAAATATTTGGTTTATTTTGAGCTATACTAAAGTAAAAATCACGTCCTAAGGCTTATACTAAAAAATCAATAATAATCAAGGAAAGACCCCCAATTGTCAGTGTATCTAGTATTTAAGTATTATATAATAGTATTTATTTATGGTACTACTACTTATTGATAAATGATTTAGTGATTAAACCTCAGGGGAAGACTAAAAAAATATTTATACTCAAATAAAACTCACAATACTTGGATTTAAATGCCTGCTAGTGGTGGAAAATAGATGAATATAATATAGTTATAGCTTATATAAAGATAATATCAATTTATAATGTCTTTATAATATATATTTGAATAATAATAATTGTGTTATAATGTTTGTTTGAATTTTAGTAAGTGAATGATGTCTAATAACTGTCAAAATCCCCCCTTACTTATACCAAAATCCACTGGAGTGCACAGACCTTCAATCCAGATGATGTCACTGCTATCCGCGGCAATTAAAGCACTGTGAAGGCCCATCACCTCCCCATGGCGTCCACTTCAAGCAGATTCAACACTTAGACCTCCAGTAAGGACCCTGCATCACAATTAATGATAACACAGACCTATACCATAAATAGAAAATCCAGATAAAAGCGGATACCATAAAGAAACAGGTAAAATAACTCATCCAAAGAGAATATAATGAAGCCCAAAGCATATAAAGGAAACAAATGAAATTTCCAAGCCCCAAATAACATCCCCAAGCATCCATATTAACCCAGCAATGACCTCCCAACCCATAAATCCGTGAATATCCATTCAAGGAAGCAGATTAAGTTGTCCAGACTGAGTGTATGCACCTGAAATAGATGTTTATGCTTCTGTAGGCGTTGTGAGTCCACTGGATATGTCCATATGACCTAAAATAAGCAGAAAAACAAAGGTTATAGGCTATTATGAGGCTAAAAACCACTTATATACCTAAATATACATAATATACTGCATATTTCACTGAATATGAGATTTAAGTATACATATTAGCTTATGTATGTCAATAATTACTTAATATCACTTAAGATAAGTATATTATGACTCCATTAACACATTAAAAAGTACTATTAGGCTATGGATAAGCTATTTAAACTACTATAATTTATATAATAGAGTAATAATTATATATATATGTAATATAATCATATATATTATTATTTTAAACTTATTAAGATATAAGCTTAATGTACTTAAGGTTATCTTATTTTAAGTATAAGAAATACTCAGTCCTAGGGATATCTAGGCTGACATTGGGTAATCCCCTTTAACAAAACACTTTTTATACACTCTACTTAATTACAATTTTAAATGTTATACATTTATTTTATTTTTATTAGCATTATAAATCTAAGTTAAAATAAATAAATTAGTTGAAAGATTGAAATAAGTCTAATAATAATATTAGTGTTTGCCACACATTAAAAATAATTCTTACTTATATAAATATATTATAATTTAATACCTGTCACTACTGTACCAAGTCCAAAGGAATCTCATTGTCTCTCCCTCTCAGAATAATTATTCTTTATTATTTTTTTATTTCTTTATCTTTTATAATCTTCTCCCTATATTTCCTCCTCTTCTTCTCTGTTCTTTATCTCTTCTTCTCTTTCTTCTAGATGACTGGCCAATAATGTCACACTTAGTACAAAATAATTTGAATTTTCAATTTTTAGAATTCAATATAATTTGAGTTTTCATTTTTAGTATTAGTATATTTTTATCTTTTTAATCTTACATTGAGCATGGTTTTAGGGAATAAAAAATATAAGGGACATTAATATTAATTTAAATATTTACTGAACTTACCTATTGTAATTAGTTAATTTATTACAAGTAATTTTAAAGTAAATATAATATAATTATTAAGAAAATAAAAAATAAAAAAGGTTTTGCTTCATCCCAGTAAATAATTAATTATTTTACTGGGTAAGTCTAGCAGCCTGGCTGACAATAATACATTTATATTTATAATATATGTTTCTAATTAATTAGTTATTAATTTATCATTATTAAATAAATAAAAATGCGCCATAATTTATACAATATTACATATATTATGCTTAATTTAAATGTATAAATAATTGTTTTAATAATAAAATTAATATAACATTTATTTTACTAATATTTAATAAGATACTTATATAATTTTATTACACAATATAATATTTATTTATATACATAAAATGCATATTTTTACGCCCTCTTTCAGGTCCTATATATTAAGATAAATTTTACTGGGCTCCTGGTGCAGCCTGGCTGACAGAAATTATACAGAACCTATACTGAACTCTACTTGAACAACCACCTAAAACTGTTCTTCTGAGTAGTGTTCATCCCTTATTGTATGGTTCTATTTTCAATAGTTCAATATATGTTCAATCTGTGGTGAGTTTGGGTCCAAGGTTTCAGACTTGCTAGAATGTCCACCCCCCATATTAGGGGGTGTCAGTTCTGGCAAATCTTCACTTAACTTAAGTGCAAATTTCAAACCAAATAAGTACTTAAATTTTGAAAAAAGTCACTTATTTCAAGATTGGTTTTCAGTTCTGACCTCAAATTAGAACTTTTCTTTCTCACCTACTTCTCACTACACATTCCCCTCACTAGTTTGTGCTTCATAGATACTGTTCTCACTATTTGTTTTCCAATTGAAAAATTGTTATCTGACCCCCCATTTCTGACCATTGATAAGTTTTTTTTTCTTTTTTTTTAACTATTGGTTATTTTTATCCTTTTCTTCTTGATCATTTAGGTATGTTTTTTGTTTTAATGTTGGTAAATTTTTCCACCTCTCCCCTCATTCTCTCTACCTCTCACGCCACCACTCACACCACTACCATCACCACTACCACTTCTACCACTGCCACCTCTCTTGAAACCACCACCACCACTACTACTACTAACATCACCACTATGCTCACTACCACCATGACCACCTTCTCTTTCTCCTCACTCACTACCACCACTACCTCCTTCTCCTCCTTGTTCACTACCACCACTACCACCACCACCACCACTACCATTCACACAACCATCACCACCACCACTCACAAAACCATCACCATCTTGCTCACCCCCTCAACCACCTCACCCACCACCACAACCACCTTTCTCACCACCAGATACAGCATTAAGAAAAAGAGAAATGGAATTTTCACTATACAACTGTGGAAAAGGTGCACTGTCCTAATTAAAGATCAAAAAATAATAATAATGTTCTTAAAGCTAGGAAAATGGCTGTATATGCTTTAAAGTTGTAGCTAGGTGAGAGCAAATGAGCTTTGGAAGTTTGAGATACTTCTAAAATCCTCTTTTTTGAAATTTGAAATGTACTAAAATATTTGAGAGATGAGAAAGCAACTCTGGTGACTTTTTCATTTGTGTTTTGTACATAAGGAACAAAAAATGTAACTCCTTCATTTCTTTATGCAGTTAGTTTTGTGTGTTTGGGATGTTTGGTTGCTTATAAATCAATCATCAGTGAGGGGAAAGGGGTGTAATGAAGAGAGGGAGTGGAGTGAAAGATGGGAATGAATTAACAAGCAGAGAGGAGTGAGAAGAAGAGGGGAATTGAAAGGGGAGAAACAAAAGGGGGAGGGGTGATAGGAGGTGTAAGTGGAGAATGTTACAAAAAGAAAGGAGAGGTAGTGAGATGATAGGGGAGAATCAGTTGGGCCATTCAATGGCAGACACAAGAGCTATTACCAGAGATAGAACCATGCATATAAAATAAGGGGGTGAGAGAGAGTGAGAGTAGTGAGATTTGTGAAACCAGCACTTTTGGTTGAGAAAGTGCAGATTTGAGTGAAATAAGTGAATTATTTCATTTTGAAATCCACTTGTGTTGGGGCTAGTGTGTTTCAGAAATCTGCAATTAGATAAGTGCGAATTCGGTCAAATTTAAGTGTGGATTTGTAAGTGCAGATTTGCCAGAACTAACACCCCCTATTGTGTGGTGAATAACTGAATAAAAGTATTCAAGACCAGTGGATGCCATGAACAGACCATAAATATCTTTTTGAATCGTTTATAAGGGATAATCTTTTAGAAACCTATATTTTTAAGAAAAATTACCCTCATCTTCTAGATTTGACATCTCTGACCCTCACAAGAATAGGGGGGGTCTCAAAAATGGCAAATCAGCCATTAGAAAATCCTATTTTTTCAGTCAAAAAAATATCCAATATACTTTCAATTATGATTTCTTTTTCTACTAAGAATCTTTCTTTCAATCAACTAACATTGAGGAGATTTTTATTTTTATGACTAGAAATGAATTGAATATCATTCTTGAGACCCCCTAATGTAATTACAACAGTAAAATTGGAAATTAAAACCACAAAATATTTATACAACCACAAGAATTTTCTATTTCTCCCATTTGATTTAACCATGAGTAATTGTCCACCATTATTTGAAAAAAAATAATAATGATAATAAAAGGATATTTGATTAAAACAAGGGAAATTATTAAAAAAAAACCTGTATTAACTCCTATAATAAGATATCACACTGATTCACACTTTCTTAAAAGGAAACCTATGTTATAATCTTCATGATTGCCTTTCATGTCTCAGAAAGTTGTTGAATTATCTGGGTATTGGTATTTCCAGTTGCTCTATGCTTTCCGGAATCAAGAGATTTTAAGCAACTTTCCAGGTTAACAACTCCCTGAAAAATTGTTAATCCCTATAAACAGTTTTTTAAGCCAGACCATGACAAGTTATGTGTAGATTTGGTTTGTTAATGGTCTCAAGCACGCCTGGAATGAGTCTAGACTTGGTGTGGACTCTGCTTTTACTTGGCGCGGAATTAGTTTGAGCATGACCTAGAGTCGATTTGGATTTGTTTTCCAATGTATTTGATAACAATTGAGCGATTAATTACAGGTTGGGTAATTATCAACATTTTCAAATGATTCGGCTCAAATTATTTGCACAGACTAAAAAAGGGACCTCACTTTTCAGGTTCGCTGACCTCAACTCATATTCTGAGAGAGGAAAGAGAGCAAAAATGTACAAAAAGTTTCAAGCTTTGCTGAGTTATTAGTAAGTTGGACTGTTTAATGTTTCCTTCTTCAGTGACAGATTTTAACTTACAGCTATCTGGAAAAACCTTTCTCTTTTTTTTTACCTCTCATCCCCCGCCAAAGGCGGCCTAAATTCAGGTTTTGGGCTAGGGATGGAAGGCAAAATTACAGCAAGCTTTTTTCAAATACCTATACGTTACATTGATCCGCATTTTTCAAATTAACTTATCAACCTCATCATATGAATCACCTTATGAATCATCTGGAGTGGTATGGATTCGTAAATTTCATTTCAGAATTTGTGCGATATCTATGACGAAACGAGTCCCGATATATTTTATTTTATCTCATTGGTTTTACCTCCATAATTTAGTGCCTCTTTGTGGCTGTTATCGATAGTTTCGATTCTCAGCTAAAATTTGAAGATCATATCTTCCTTTTGTGAATTACATTCAGAATGCTTGAAATCATTAATCTTTTATTTACTTGATGAACTGTAGGAGCTTAAGTTCTAGACTTTCATACTTACTTGGTTATTTGCCATCACTTCTATCGGTAGTTTGCATGGCTTGGAATATTTGAGACTCCAAATGCTCTATTTATGTTTGTCTCGCACGATAATTTTTATCCTATTCAACAATTTTAAAAACAAGAAAAAGTTGAAAGATAACTAGCCAATCAGCACAAATCATTCCATTCCATTTTATTCTACGTCATGATAAAAAATTATATTGAATTTCCAAATAATAATATATATTTATATAAAATTACGTTTCAATTTGAAATATAATATTTTCACAGCAGTGACATGATTGTGAGAAAAAGAAAATAATTGATCATTTAGCGCTTTGACTGTGGTCCAGCGAGTGATTTTCTTTGTGAAAATGCAAAAGGTATAATACACCATGAAAAAACAGCCAGCACCTGCTAGCAGGTGCCAACCCCTCAATCTATTTGTGATTCAAGCATAACTCAGATTTGATACCGCGCAAGCTGGCATGCTCAGTGTTTAGTGCACAGTCTTCTCAGAAGAATTACAGCTGAGCTAAAACTGAATCAAATCAAAGATAGGGATTTGCACCTGCTATCAGGTGCCCACATTTTTTTCCTGGTGATAGAGTATCAAGTGGCTTTTGGATTCAGATATTAAGGTTTGAGTCTCTTCAGGAAGAGAAATAAATTACATTAACTGAAATTATGACGGTCTTCAATATATATACATTTGAAAACATGAAGAGATGATAAAGATAAAGAAGAAAGAGAAAGACAAATTGTTGTCTAACTACTGGCTTTTGGATTGCACTCAAATTTTTCATTGTGCCTTGCATAATTGTCATGCAAGTACCATACTCGGAGCTCATCTAGAAAGATTCTGCTAATCACTCAAAGCTTGCGGTTGCCTTGCCTCCCATCCCTCTCTCAAATCATGCGTTTAGACCAGCTGACCGAAGCTTTTGACGAGGGATGAGAGGGAAGATCACCGCAAGCCTTTTGGGATTTGTAGTGAAGATAGAGACAAGCGAAAATCTCAAAAACATCAGTGTTACTTGGTTTGGATTGCTGTGTTTATTATTGTTGTTGAATAGGCAGCTTTTCGATATCTTTGGTGTTGGGTTTTCCTCACTTGGTTTTTAAAATCTCAGAGTCATGTTCTTACATCGCCCTTTCGCATGTCTCTAGTTATTTTGATTTTTTTTTTCTTTTTTTTCCTTTTTTTTCTTTTGTTTCTTTTTTTTTTCTTTTTTTCTTTTTTTCTTTTTTTCTTTTTTTCTTTTTTTCTCTTTTTCTCTTTTTTTTTTTTTTTTTTTTTTTTTCTTTTTTTTTTTTTCTTTTTTTTTTTCTTTTTTTTTTCTTTACTTTTTTTCTTTTTTATTTGATAAGTTTATTTTTCAATCTTATGCATCATGCGGTATCAAGTAAAAGGAGACAACTTAGAAGCTAAGTCCTCAATTGGTAGTCATTAGCCCTCCGGGGGTAGTGAAGTTATTAACAAAGTTACTTTTCTTCTCATTTTTATCTCTCACAAAAAACTGTCATTGATACACACCGTAAAGGGAAGAGAATTTTTCTTTAAAAAATAAGTAAATAATTACTTTTAAACATAATTAGACACTGAAAGTTACAGTCTATGTGAAGTGACGATTATGGAAACTGTCGCAAAGCCACGGAAAGTCTCAAGGCTAGCCCCAGTAGTAAACTTTTGGCTTGGCTTTGATAGTTTAAGTGGGTTGCATGTTTGGTGGTGGCGTGGTGCTTCAGGAACACTGCCGGATAATAAACTGTTATCTAGGCACTGACCCTGGCACTTTTCATGAATTCGGTGCAATTATTAATTTTTTGAGCTTTTTATCATGATAATTTTATCTTCATGCTAATTAAAATGACTATCAACGTAATTTATTTGATTCATTCATGGTGGCTTTTCTGGAATAGTTCATTATAAATAAATAAATATATATATATATATACTACGCTTCTTCCCTTTCACATCACTCTTTCTAGAGCTTCAAATTTTTTCTTCAGATCCAATTCGCCATGTGTTAGTCCTAAATCTCTTTTTCTACTTACGTTTTTCTATTTTTCCTCATTTGAAACTTTAGATGAAATTACAGGTGGATAAAATGTACTAATTAATTTTTTTCTCCACTTCAATATTTATTATTTTTCGCCCCCTCTTTATTGTTGGTTTTGATTTTTCAATCTACATCTAGCTGTACAAGTGAATTTTCCCCAACAAAACTCACTTTTGAGCACCTATGGCCCTTATTCGAGCTCATGGGAGCCACAAAGCTGCTCTCCTACCAACGCTGATACCAAAATATCAATTGATTGCAGCAAAGGTAGCCCTGTGACGAGTTCTTTACTCAGGCGTTCCAATTCAAACTTATCTTCTCCCAGTATGAGCCCGTAAGATAATTTTCTTTTAACCAAAAAAAAATTTAACATTTTTGCAGGAATAAAAAAAAAAAATTTAATTTTTCCCCGCTTTGATTTTTACGAAATTATATTCAGCGCAACTGGTAAAGAAAAAGGGCATCCTAATCCACAAGCCCCAACAAGCCCCAACTCTTACGAATACTCCTCCTCTGATGGTAGTCAATACTTTCCACGTCGACGCTCATTGCCTGCTGGCAGCTTTCCCGTCTTTCATATTTCTCGCCCATCTCCTTTGCGCTTGAGGGTTCAGCCTTCTACCAGGCCCACAACCCCAATCGTTGAAAATGACAAAAAACCCTGAAAGAAACCGAGAGATTCATAAAATTGATATTGACATTATTTGAGTCTTTGATTGATGTTTTATTTAAAAATATTATACTTACCCTATTGTTTGACAACACCTTTACATGCTTTACCTGGAGTATCTCTTCTGTTCAATTTCAGAGTAAAACTAAACATAAACGACAGTTTGAAACCAAAAATAAAAAAAGTATGTTACTGGAAATTGAGCGCAGTTATAAGGGCTTTCAAATCTGTTTTTACTAGTTTTTCTTATTTTTTATTATTGAACTGTTCTTAAATCTCAATTTTCAAATAAAGGAAGAATTATTTTCGAAATTTGTAAATTAAAATAGAGCTGCTTCTTTGGCTATAATAAAATGTATGAGTTTATCAAATAAAATACATGGCTGTGAAATATGATTCGGTGAAAGTTCATTAATAGCAAAATGCTAGTTTGATTTTACTTAAATCGAGTTGAGCTACATTTTCCTCCTTTTGGAAAAAAAGAGAAGATTATGAGACCTTGGAGGATAAATTTGGATTACATGAATCATGTAATTATTTCTTTTAGTCAATTACCTTATTTATAAGAGCATCCACAAGCGTCGAGCTAAACCCCTCCACTTAAGTAGCTTCAATTCAGTTCAGCCTCGCCTCTTAGAAAAACTGAATTCAAGTTACACAAGTGAAGGGGTTTAGCTTGACGCTCGTGGATGCTCTAGGCAGAATATAATAAAATATATATATATATATCCTACATTTCTCGCATGACTTCAACTTAAGGAATGTAGAAGGTTGTAAAAATTCTATTAAATAAAACATGTTTTTTGTCAGCCAGGCTACTAGACTTACCCAGTAAATAATTATAATTATTTACTAAGAGTAAAGCTACGCCTTTACCTCTTACATTATTAGTTATATTTACTTTATAATTACTTATAATATTCAAACTAGTTAATAAGTAAAATTAATTAAATATATAATTATAATGTTTCCTCATTTCTTACTCCTTGACAGCGTCCTCATGACAGCCTAAAAGTAGATTAAAATATAACAATACAGAATACTAAAGAAAAAAATCAAATATTTTATTTACCTTGACATGTGCAGGAAATTCTGTATATAGAACATTCTTTATAAAATAAATTCTAATTTGAAATTTTATTGTGAGAATTTCTCCCTGTAATGTTCTTGTATGTAGGATGTGGTACCATATTTTTTCTCTCTCTTTTGCCTATATAAGGCCCCTCACTTTTTCTGTTTTCAATCATTTTATTCTATTCCATTCTTGACTCAAAATTAAATATTATATACAAATTAAAAATCATTACTACTATTACAATTTACTTAGTATTTAAAGTTAAATATTCTAAGTTACACAGTAATAATAATAATACATTCTTTACCTTTTAATTGAGTAAAGAAATATAAAGGACTAAGTACATAAAAAATCTTGAAATCTTGAGTTTTTCTACACTTCACCATCATTGGACAACTGGAAATAACTTCTAGACCAAAGGACCCCCCTGAAATTTTTTATCACAAAATTGAACTTTTAAATCTCCCTTAGCATTTATTAAGTCTTGGTCTAATCATATTGGCTAAAAAAACACCCTTTTTACATGTTTAAAATCTATCATTTTTTTCAAAAATAAAAAGAAGGATTATTGAATGATTATCTTGAAATACATATATATATATATATATATATGTGATAAAATTTATTTAAAATTGAATATAAATTGAAAAAACCTTAAGCAAAATTCTTTCTCTTTTGCAGGGAAAAAAAAGTGACTTTTTGTCGGTCAGTTGTCTAGAAGAGGGAAAGAAAAGGGGGAAGAAAACAAGAGAAACAAAAGGGAAAAGGCACTAAAGGTAAAAAGAAAGATAAAAGTAATAAAAGAAATAATTTATTTAAAATGAAGCAACGATGAGTGAGTTGAGAGATGAACAAATTGGGGTTTGATTTAATGATATATTTATTCAAGTAAGAGTTCTGCGCGGCAAACACTATAATTCCTATCAGACTTAAGGCGACCTTTAAATTGTTATTTAGAATTTTTAATTAGATTGTAATACTAATAAAAAATTATAATAAAAGTAATAAAATTATCTTTAAATTGTTGAGTGTATAGTAAGTGATGATGCTACAGGGGATTATCCAACGCCCTTTTATAGGCAATGGGTCCTCTTAAGCGCCACAATATTTGTAAATACAAGAATTATAATAGGATAAAACAAGTATATCAAAGAGTAAGTGAAACATAACAATGTAGAGAAAAATATGAAACAAATAATTAAAAACCCCAATTAAGAATCCAATTTTCCCACCATTAATTCCCAAATCAGTAAGTAAAAATAGTGAATAACTAAACAAGCCTGGAACATAGGGACTATGAGAAAAATCATTCAAAACAGATGGTACAGTCTGATTTAAGGATTTTTAAGTGAAACAAAAAATATTCTGACGCAACAAAATATGTAATTTATTTCAATTCAGTATTAATTAGTTTTTCCTGACACAATTATAGGTCAAAAGAAGCGTCATTATTTATTGTTTAATACTATAAAAAATGATATTTAATATATAAATATAAATAATTAATTTAATTATATTATAAGTAAATTTTACACTTATAATTATAATATATGTTTTTAATTAATTAAATATAAATTTATAATTATTAAATACATAGAAAATGCGCCATTATTTGTAGAATATAATATATTACGTTAAATTTAAATGTATATAAAATTTATATAACCAATAAAATTAATATAACACTTATATGTAATAAAATACTTATATAATTTTATTATGCAATAAAATATTAATTTATATACATTAAATACAATTCTTACCCCCTCTTTCAGGTCTTATAAGTTACATATCATTTACTGGACTCCTGGAATAGCCTGGCTGACACTTTTACTTAGCACATTAAAGATAATTCTTGTGTTGGTTGACCAAAGAGCAGGTTTCTTAAGAGAGGAAGTAGGAGAGAGTCAAAATTTGAAATAAAAGTAATGGGTTTTATCATACAAAAATACTGAAACAGAGTAGAGAATACACTGTTGGGAAATCAGTATTGGAATACAATAAAAGAAATAAGTATGAAAAAATCTATTAAGAAAAAAGACGAAAAGGAAAAAAAAGTAATATTTATTTAAAAAAGTGACTACTACTAAATGGTATATCATAATTTTCATAGTAATTCTGTTGTCTAAAAGCCTGTTTGATTTTTTTTTAATTTCCATAAAATGGGATCCATTATTCTGGTACTTAAATAAAAAAAATTTTAAAAAGAAGAAGAAGAAGAACAAACAAAAACAGCTTCCTTAACTTCCAAGCATAAAAAAATTACTAGAACAGGAGAAAAAAACAGGGCACTAGATTTCTAGTATTTTTTTTTTTTTGGTTTCATGCAGAAAGTTTTTGTGATATTCCGGAAACATATTCCTGTATAAAATTAAGTACAATTCAGGTGAGTATCCTTCATTATTCTCACTTCAGGTTCATTCTCATGCCACTCAGTAAGTTTTCTCAAGCTAGGATGACATTCTCATCTAAGTTGAAACATTTATATGCCAGATTTTTTTAATATATCTATAAAACAGTTTGGTGTTCTCTTCTTGACATAAAATTTTCATCAAGTATTTGTGCATTACTAGTTCATGTCTTGTATGTACTTGAATGAAATAGATCCAGGTTTATTGATACAGTTTTTGGTCTCTTGATTTTATCCATTTCATTATTTTTTTATTCGATTATTTTTTTTTAAATTTTTTTAAAAAAAAATTTAGACTTTTGAAAGACTTTTTTTTGAAATTTTGATACATGAAAGTGCATTATGTAACCAGTTATTTTGAGATTTTTAATAGGATAGAGTGATTTTTTAGGAGTTTTAATAGGTAGCACTTAATTTGAGGGTAAGCCATATTAAGTCTCTGTCAGCCAGGCTGTCTCAGGAGCCCAGTAAAATGTATAATACTTTATTGGAGGAAATAAAGTGATGCATTTTATGTAGTTAAAATAATATTTTATTACATAATAAAATTATATAAAAATTTTATTAAAAAAAGCGAAATGAATATTATATTAATTTTATTATTAAATAAATTATTAATACACTTACATCAAACATAATATATATCATATTCTATAAATCATGGCACATTTTTATGTATTTAATATTAATAAATTAATGATTAATTAATTACAAAAATATATTATAATTAAAATTTAATTAATTAAATTTATATATTAAATAAATTTTCTCATATGTTATAATCCATAAATATTGGGCGCTTATTGGCCCTTAATTGTGTCAGAAAATTTATTAAATAAGTTAAAACACTTACTTAATAAAATAAATTAAAATAATAATTTTGAATTATTGATTCATTAAATTAATTACTTGTTTTCACTTAAATGAAATAGTTAAAATAATTTAATAATTTCTCTTTTGGATTGAATTGATTACATTAATTTTTCGTCAAAATGACGTAATTGTATTGCTCCAATTAAAACCATTTTAACACTCATTGTAATGACTGTTTTGGAGAAATTACTCACAGTTTACATTGTTAAAAATGTATGTAGTTACTCACTATTTTAATTAACTGGGATTGGGAATTTAGTATGGGAAAATTATTTCTTATTTGATGATTTAATTATTTGTTTCATATTTTTCTCTCAATATCCAGGTTTCATTATTATTCTTTTATTTTCTTTTTTCATTCTATTATCATTTTGTACTTACAGATTTTAGGCACTTCAGAGGACCCCTTTCCTATTAAAGGGCCTTGGGTAATCCCCTTCAGCTCTATCACTTACATTACTTATCAAATTTTTTAGATACTATATTATATTTTATTATTATTAGTGCATCTGTTCTATTAAATACTAAATAAATAGATACAGGTTGCTTTAAGAGCTTTTGTCAAGGTACGCTTTTGGTCTAGAAGATTTTGTACAAAGTTTCTACAAGTATTTCAAGGATTTAAATGAACTCTCAAAAATTTGGTACGTATTTCTTAATCTAAGTGATTTTGTTACTCAAATATAAGAGGTAGATTTTTAAATATTAATATAATTTATTGATTAGAATTATGCTCTTGTAACTACTAATGTGATAAAATATAAAAATAGGTGTGGTGTTATAAATAGTAATAATAAAGTAAGGTGATAAAAAGAATGGTTTGAAAAGCACAAAATCAGAGGCCTTTTATAGGCAAAATATGAGGAAATAAAATGTAAGAAATTTACACCATCTACTGTGAGTGTGAGAGAAAAGAATGACAAGAAAAAGGAGTACATAAATGACATAAGAAAGTAATAAATTATTACGTCAACAAGGGCATCAAATTTATTAGCAACAAATTTTGAATTCCTTGGACTGTCACAATTATTACACAATAAATAATCAATTACATTACTTTCACAGGATTACAGATCTCTCACTGAGGTAATATAATTGTTTTAAAGTTTTTATATTATAAATTTATTATTAATTTTACTCCCTCTGACATATACTTTTGAGCACGGTGTTAGGGAGTAAAATTGTAAGCAACATTTTCTTTATATTATTTATTTATACTACTTAGTGTACTTAACTTTAGTTAATTGTAAGCACTACTTAAGTAAATAAATAAATAATTATTATTAGGAAGAAATGTGTGGCTTAAACTCAGTAAAATAATTAATTATTTTACCAGGTAAGTCTAGTAGCCTGGCTGACACTTCCTCATTCTAAAAAAATAATAATAATAAAATGCTATGATTTTTTCTTTTTATACTTCTTTAGTAGAGTAGGAAGATTTGATATCTTCTTCCCAGGTATCCAAGAATCATATTCAGATGATTTATTCTTGAATCTCAATAAGTATTCTGTACCTTTTTCAGCAGTGACTATTCTGTCATTTAGAATTTTTTCAATTTCTGATGTTTCAGTGATTTCATTTGGGGTTTTTATTGGTCTTCCCCTCCTTTTTGGAAATAAATCACTATTGGATGTGTAAGGTTTCAAAAGAGATATTGGAAAAACAGGATGTTTTCTGTCATATGGAGAATACAGAATAACCTCAACTGCATTATTTCCAATCATTCTTCTGACAACAAATGGACCAACAAATGGATCTTTCAATTTGTTATTACCTTGTAAGTTGAAGTGGACTGTAGAAATCAACACTTCATCACCCTTTTTAAAAGTGTATTCTTTATGGGATTTGTCCCATCTTTTCTTCTCATATTCAAATGATTTTTCAATACATTTTTGAGCATGATTTCTACATAGTTGTTGCATTTGAAGAAAAGATTTTACACCAGGATGTATATCCAATTTATGTATTTTGTTATTGAGAATTTGGGCAGGAGTATTGGGAACATATCCAAGCCAGAGCTCAAAAGGCTTTCTTTAAGTAACAGAATGAACAGTGCTATTATAAGCAAATTCTAACCCAGGAAGTAAGTTAACCCAATCATGAGTGAATCTGTCATTATCTTTATACTCAAGGCCAAAGGCACAATATCTTCTTATCATGTCCTCTAAAGTCTGAATCATTCTTTCAGCTAAACCATCAGTCTGAGGGTGATGGGCAGTAGAAAGTTTCAGATCACAACCACAAACATCCATCAGAGACATCCAAAATTCAGAAGTAAATTTAGGGTCTCTGTCAGAGATTATGGCTTTAGGAAAACCAGAAGTATAAAACATATGAGACCACTATAAGAAAGCTAATTCTTTAGTGGAAAAATCCTTGTGGGTAGGGATAAATTTACACATTTTTGTGAATCTGTCCACAATAACCCAACAAGAGTTATAACTGCCTTTACCAGCAATAGGTAATCCTGTTACAAAATCCATGTTTATTATTTGCCATGGAGCATCAGGAGGTTCAATATGTTGCATTAATCCTGGTCTTTTACCAGTTAATCTTTTTGATTTTTGGCAAGAATCACAAGACTAAACATATAATTTTGTGTCTTCAGACATATTAGCCCACCAAGAAGTGTTCTTAATTCTGATCATTGTTTTGTCAAGATCAAAATTTCCAGCTTATATGTCATCATGAAAAATTTTCAAGATGATTTCTTTCATAGAAGGAGGAATAACAATAACATTACTCAACTTTCTTCTATAATATAGATATCCTTCATCAATTGAGAATTTACCTTTTTCCAAAGCTTTTTGGTACTTTGGTTAAAGGGTTTTAATTAATGCTTGTATTGAAGCATTCTTTGGATCATTTAATATGGTGCATAACTTTTTCAAGTCAGTGTCCTTATCATATGATTCCAGAATAAGCTGTAATAGCTCTTCCTTCATATCAACCACATATATCCCATGTATATGAATAATTTTGTCCTCAGGATCATACGCAGGATTAGAGTCATTATTTGGCAAAGGTAAACTAGATAACATATCCACATTTGAGTGAACAATAGCAGCCCTATGAATAATTGTCATTCTCCCTCTGTACTCTTGAACAGCCAACTGCCATCTGAACATATGTCTGTTAGGTGTTTTCAAGTTTAAAAGGGATTTAACTGCACTGCAGTCAGTGACAAGTTCAAATTTCTGGTCATCTAGGTAAGAATGAAGCTTTTCCAGAGCCCATACTACAGCTAAACACTCTAATTGAGTAGCACCATATTTCAATTCACTATTTCTCAAGTTTCTTGAAATATAACAAATTACTACTTCTGAAACTTTATCATTTATCACTTGTTTTTGATGGAGGGCAGCACCAAGACCAATGAAACTGGCATCAGTGTACAAAACAAATGGTTGATTAAAGTCAGGTAAAGCAAGAATTGGTGCTGACATCAAACAGTGTTTCATAGTGTCAAAGGCTCTTTGTCTTTCACTATTCCAGACAAAAGCAACATCCTTTCTAGTTAATTGGGTAAGGGGTAAAGCTATGACTTGGTAATTTTTAATATACTGTCTATAGTATCCACACATTCCCAAAAAACTTTGGGGCTCTCTCACTGTTGTAAGAGCCTTCACCTGTTGTATGGCTGCCACTTTGTTCTGGTCAACACATATCTGTAAGCCTGAAACAACATGACCAAGAACTTTTAAAGAATGGAAACCATATTTACATTTCTTCAAAGCAAGTGTCATATTTATTTCATCCATTTTCTGGAATACTTTACACAGGTGTTTAAGATGGTCCTCAAATGTTTTTGAGAATATAATGATATCATTAATATAAACCATCAGCCATCCTTCAATTATCTCTTGATGGAATGTGTTATCCATTACTTTTTGGAAAACTGAAGGGGCATTTTTAGGGCCAAATGGCATCCTAATATACTTATAAATACCCATATGAGTGGCAATCATCAGAAAGTTCTGAGAATTTTTCTCAACAGGTACCTGGTGATATCCTTTGTTACCATCCAAACAGCTGATATATTTAGCACCCTGTAAAGTAGCATGTATAGAGCTAATTCTAGGTAAAGGGTAGATATCATCAACAGTATATGTGTTTAGTGCTCTATAATAACCACATAACCTGGCTTTATCTTTCTCATAAGAAATTAGGACAGGTGAGATAACACAATATTTAGGTGTTTCAACTACCTTTTCAATAATATTCATTTTTAAAAGGGTAGAGATATTGTCTTCAATATCTTTTCTCTTTGTGGGAGAAGCAGGATAAGGATTCTTCTTTAAACTAGGTGGTATATCAGTTAATGGGAAAGACAATGAAAGTTTTATTTCCTCTTTAACTAATCCCAGTTCATGTTTCCCATGAGCAAAGGCCATAGGAAAAGACTTTATTAAGTTAATGATGGAATCTTTATCCTCACCAGAAAGTTGTTCTCCAAAAGAAGAATTGTCAATTTCAGACATAAGGGCTTGCAAATCCTTTTTAGATCTTCCTTTATATTGAACCACAGAATTACATGTGTTCAATTCTGGTTTTAATAATTTTTTAGGGGAGGAAATCTTAAATTTTCTCTTCTTATTCATCCCCATTGTGAAACATTGGTTTGAAGGATCCAATTTTATGCCATACTTGGTTAAAATATCATTCCCTACAATAAACCAATTGCTCAATTTATCATTTTTCATGACAAAAAAATCACAAATAGCTCTTACAAAACCATGGTTATATTCAAAAAACACTGTGGCTTTGTATTTACCAATGGGGGACAAAACAGAGCCATACCCTCTCCAATTTTCAGAAATGATAGGCATTAGTTTAGATTTATAGTCTTGATCTACTGAAGCAAGACCTCTTTCAGATACTACACTTCCTCCAGCTTCAGAATCCAGAACAACTTCAATGCTGGTTCCATTGATCAAGACTGGTGCCTTAAGAGGGGCAATAATAATTGAGCTATCCTCAATGTTCTTTATGATCTCAGCATCTTCAACTGTAGATAAATCATTATTATCAATGTCAATAGTATTTAAATAATGGATATCCTCTTCCAGCATCAAGATTTCTTGTTGAGATTCATATGAAATATTGCTGGCACAATCACTTGATGTATCATCCAGTACCACTGTGTCATCAGCATGTTCCTCTGTTTTTTCTACAAGATTTATCTTCTTGTCACAAACATGTCCTTTTTGCCAAGGCTTGTTGCACTTGAAGCAAGTGTTTGTTGCATACTTCTTTGGTGCAACAGGGGCAGAAGGTTTACCAACCTTTTCCAGAGGTTTCTGTTGATAAGTGGAGGGTTTCTCCAAAGAGGTCCTAGGAATGAATCTTCTGGAATCATACTTATTGTTTAGAAGTATCTCATTGCAAGTATAAATGAAAGAAGAGGGTTCTTTGGAGAACTCAGTCCCAGCCACTATCAAGTCTCTCAGAGACATTGGTAATTTATAGAGGATCCTGTCCTTCCATAAATCAAACTCCATATTTGGGTCCATTTCCCTTAAGATTTTACAAGTTTCATTAAAAACTCAACAGGTTTATCAGTAGAAGAGCTATATCTAGTTTCCTCATACTGCCTTTGTTGAGCCATTCTGAACTTGGAGCCACTAAATTGTGCTTTAATTAATCTCTTCCAATCCTCCCATGAGTAGTCATTCCCATCCAGGAGAACAGATTCATACCACATCAGGGCAACATTAGTGAACAAAGAAATTAACTTGGACACAATTTCCTCATCTGGGAGTTTGTAAGAATTTTTTAAGTTATCACTTCTCCAAATAAATTGTTGCCAATCAGAGGAAGAATCACCATCAAATGTTGGGTACTGGTCAAGTTTTGGCCAATTCTTTTGATTTGAAGGAGTTTCCTTAGTACTAGCTTGTTTCTGAGTAAGAAGCAGCTGTAATTTCTATAATTGGGCTGAAATCTCATTGTTTAATCCTTCTGTTGCAGATCTTGGTGCATCATCAGTTTTTGATGAAAACTCAGTGTTATCAACAGGTATTTCTGGAGCTATTTTTACTTTAGATGAACTAGCCACAGGTACTATTTGAGCATCCTGCACTATATTTTCCTTCACAGAAATGTCAGAATATTTTTGGTCATTTAACAATGAGTTCAATTTTTCTTCAATGGTTGTTAGTCTTGTTTTAATTCTTGGAAGACTAGATAAACTCTCATTGATAGTTGCAAAGGATAACTGATTTTTATTTTGAAAAGATGACAAATGGTCATTCAATCTTTTCAGATTTATCTAATCTATCTCTACCTCCTGGAAACAGGCAGATACAGTATCTTTTAGTTTAGACAAATCATTTTTTATATTTTGCCATAAAGCAACTTTCTTTTCATGGGTTGCTTTGTAATGAGACAATTCATCAGAGACTCTCTGTGATTCACTTCTTAATGCTTGATAACCCTGATCAGTTAACAAACTATTATATCTCTGAGTCAATTGCATATTGTTCATTATATGATTTTGCTTGGCAATAATATCTCTCAAGTGCTCATCATTAATTATTGCTACATCTGGAGTGTTTCTCAATAAGGAAACTGAGTAACTTTCCAGACTCTCATAGAACTCAGGGTCAAGAGTTTCATCAATCACAGCCATATCAGGATTAATCATTGAGGTAGCAATTAAAAGTAATGGATTAGATACATGAGGGATTTGTCTACTACTCCCAGCCTCTATAGGTCTCAAGGTTTCATCCTCCCTTCCAGATTTACCTGAAGGAACAGAGTCAGCCACAAGAAAAGGCACTTGAGAATCAATAGAGGGACGTACCAGGGTTTGCTGGGTATCACCATATTGGGCTTTCTTCTTCTTTTGCCTCCTTGATAAGGGTGGGGAGGAGTGGGGTTGACCTGGTTGGGCCTTGATGGACCTGCCTGAGGTAACTGATGCTGGTTTTGAGACAGGTAGTCCCACTGAGTGTTTAGCCAGTCCCACTGCCACTTGGAAACTTCCACCTTCTCTTGGGACTGGGGAGCCAATTGTTGTTGATCCCTGTGAGGAAGAGGTTTCTTCTTCTCTTGGAGAATAGTATCTGTTCTTCTCACCTTTTCTTCCAAAGCATCTACCCTTACCTTTAGTCTCAAGCTTTCTGTCCTTAACTCCTTTATGTGAGTAGACAGATTCTTTACCTGCTAAGACAATGGCATCTTTTTTATCCTGAAGCCTTTTGGAAGCTCTTCTTGTGGGTTTATCATAGGCTTCTGATCCTGAGTTGTGTCCACTAGGATTTCTACTTCTTCCATCTCTACATCCTGTTTGGGGCAAGGATTTATTAGTTTGAGAAATTCTTCTTGTTAAAGGAGAACTTACAGAAGTAGGCTCATCATAATCAATTAAGTCTAGTTCTTCTTCACGTGCAGAAGAACCACTTTGGTCAGTCATTTTAAGATTTTTCTGAAATGAAGAAAAGAGACAATAAGATTAATTAGTCTTTATTTTTGATTTTTTATTAAAAAATAAAATAAAATAAATAGAAAAAAAACTTTTTTCAGGATGAAAATCAACTTAAATAAAATTAATTTATTAATAATAAAAAAATTTAAAACCAGGATTATAATATAATCAACTGTAGAAATAAATTAGAATTTTTATTAATAATTTTTAATTAATTATTTTCAGGATTTGAATCAACTAATTTATTACCAGGACTTATTGTCAACTGAAGTAATAAAATATGAAACTTTATTAATTTAACAAAATTTTATTAAACTGATAACTTAACTACCAGGACTTAATGTCAACTGAAGTAATTAAATATAAATTTTTCTTTTAAAATTTTATTAAGCTTGATCACTTAATTACCAGGACTTAATGTCAACTGAAATATTTAAATATGAGTTTTATTAATTAAAATATTTATTGAATTACCAGGACTCAAAGTCAACTGAAATAATTAAATATTAATTATATATTAATTAAAAATATTATTGTCAGGACAATTTGTCAACTGGAACAATTAAAGTAATCAGGACAAATTTCAACTGAAAAATTATAATAAATAATATTAAAATATAATTATTTTACTACCTCTGGGACTAAGAACACTTATTGCTCTATTATGGTCTACCAGGCAAAATAAAAAAAAATATAATAATAAAAATAAAGTCCAATTACCAGACACCTCCCCCTGAAAAATGAGCAAATTAATGCCACTTACAGAGTGCTGAGTAAAAGAAATACGTAGCAAATGAAGAGTGAAGAGTAACCCACAAATAGTAATAACAATAATTACCACGATATATACGACATTTAGTCAGTATATGAGCTTAATTTTTGGAGCGGGGTTTGATTCCCGTTTGCAGCAAAAAATTTTGTGACGTGACGTATGACGTTTGTTGTTTTCTTGCTTTCTTGTCCTTTACAGGTACTCGCACACCAATGGTCCCCTTGATTACGCCTCAAATACTGTTGCACCGTCAATAATTTGGAAAGCCCTCAATTTTCAAGGTACGCTTTTGGTCTAGAAGATTTGGTACAAAGTTTCTACGAGGATTTCAAGGATTTAAATGAACTCTCAAAAATTTGGTAAGTATTTCTTAATCTAAGTGATTTTGTTACTTAAATATAAGAGGTATATTTTTAAATATTAATATAGTTTATTGATTAGAATTACGCTCTTGTAACTACTAATGTTATAAAATATAAAAATAGATATGGTGTTATAAATAGTAATAATAAAGTAAGGTGATAAAAAGAATGGTTTGAAAAGCACAAAATCAGAGGCCTTTTATAGGCAAAATATGAGGAAATAAAATGTAAGAAATTTACACCGTCTACTGTGAGTGTGAGAGAAAAGAATGACAAGAAAAAGGAGTACATAAATGACATAAGAAAGTAATAAATTAGTGCGTCAACAAGGGCATCAAATTTATTAGCAACAAAGTTTGAATTCCTTGACTGTCACAATTATTACACAATAAATAATCAATTATATTACTTTCACAGGATTACAGATCTCTCACTGAGGTAATATAATTGTTTTAAAGTTTTTATATTATAAATTTATTATTAATTTTACTCCCTTTGACATATACTTTTGAGCACGGTGTTAGGGAGTAAAATTGTAAGGGAAATTTTATTTATATTATTTATTTATACTACTTATTGTACTTAACTTTAGTTAATTGTAAGTACTACTTAAGTAAATAAATAAATAATTATTATTAGGAAGAAAGGCGTGGCTTCAACTCAGTAAAATAATTAATTATTTTACCAGGTAAGTCTAGTAGCCTGGCTGACAGCTTTTTAGTTATTAGAGATTGATAATAAAGCAGAGAGAAAATACAACACTTAATTTTATAAGATCTTTACCCAACATCATAAGTTCTATCAAGTCCTCTATTTCATTGTCCCTTTACCTTTTAATCCTTTCTCTTCTCTCTTCTTTTATCCTTAAGCTTTCCTTCTTCTCATTCTTCTTTGTTTTCTTCTTTATTTCTCCTCCTTCTAGACAAACCAGCTGATAATTGGGGGCCCTTCCAAACAAGGACAATGACTTTTTTGAACAATCAACTTGACGCATAGACCACCTGGTGCGACTTTTAGAATTTTTTCCGCAAATGTGTTTCAAACATGGGTTCCATATATTGGCTTAATATGTTATTAAATACATTTATATTTTAAAGTGATTTTTTGATCAATATAGTTAGTCAATCATTGCACCTATCAACTCTATAATTAATTTTTTATTGCAATAACAGTGCCTTAGCTTTCTTGTTGGGCCACTGAGTGTAAGTGATTATTTTTTTAAGAATTTTTTTCCTAGTTGACAATAACAGAGCAACCCTCTAAGTCCTTGAAGATAATTAATTTTTTATTAAATTATTAAATTAATTTTTCATTAAATTTTTGATATTATTGTTTGAAAATAATGGTACTCTGTGCTTAGTCCCAATATTGCCATTTAATTTGGTATCTTTAATATTGGTTGACAATAATTGTTCTCTTTTCTTACTCCCAATTATAGCCATTTATTTTGGTATTATTATTATTATTGGTTTAAATTTATACTCTAGTATTTGTCCCATTTTTAATAATTGTGATTAATATTTTAAATGATAAATAAAATCGCATTAACTTGAAAAATAATAAATAATTTTTTGATTGTTATTTCTATCCTATGAATAATAATCTTAATAATTTTTTTTTATTTTTTTAACTTATTTTAACTCAAATAATATATTTATATTTATATTGTTTTGAAATATTGAAACCAATTCGGAAAATAAGTTCAAACTTGTTGACATTTAATTGATTTTTTAGATATCATGTCCAGTAGCTTAACTGAGAGCATGGATAACTGAAATGTGTATGAAATTGAGGTAGAATGTGAGGTTTACTCTGTAAGCTCCTCTAAACTAACTTAAATGAATTCTTCTACTGACAAATATAAATCAAATTCTTCAGGAAATGGAAATTTCAGGAGAAGTGGTAAACCCCCCTCCCCTTAAATCTCTGATAGAAGCCAAACCTCTATTAAATATGGAAGATCCTTTAAAGGGAATAAAGATGAAAAAGATTTTACTGTCACAGAAGGTAAAAAATTTATCCAATCACATAAAGGAACTAAAAGCAGACAATATGATCTACAAGGCAAAGGGGGACACCCTCTGGGGGCAAATGCAGGAGCTCTTGAATCAAAGACAGGCACATCCTCCTCCCTCAAAGACCAACCAGACTCATCAGTCCCAGCAAAACCCCAGCTGTTTCAAGAAAAATCAAAAAACCCTGGAAGTGGAGCAGTGGAAATAGGACTATCTCATGATCCACTACCAGCAAAATGTACAGCATCTACCAGACAATCAACCTGGCCCATCCAGAACACAAACTTACCATCAACAGCACCATCCTTATCAGGGAGGCATAAAAATAAAGCACATGGGAAGTTTCCTCCCTTGCCATGGTGAGTGATTTGCTTGATAAACATGTTGGTATTTATAATAATAGATCTTCCTCTACAGGTAATATTGTTGATCATGGTGAAAGAAATGTTAAAACTATTAAGAGACAACTTCCTGTTATGAGTAGCCCGAATGATGTAATTAGTAAATTTTCATTTGCTGATACTTTACATTTAACTTCAACTTCTTTAATTAATCCTTCTCTTGAAAGTAAAAATGATTCTGCTGCACCTGAGGTATATGTCTTTCTTGATAAACCTTCTGAAGAAATATTAAAAGATTCTCCTGATTTTGGTGTTATCAAAGATAGACTACTGAGAGATTAGTTGAAACATGAGAATGAAAGATTAAATAATCTGAATTTACATTGTAAAGTGAGTTCTTCTGCTCAAGATACTGCCTATTTTAAATTAAAAGACACCTTGAATACTCTTCTTTCTCATCAAAAGCAATTAAAAAATGATTACAAGTCTCTTGTGGATAAGGTTTATAATTTGCACAAAAATAGTCATGATTTAAATCCCCTTGTAGATTAAAATGCTTCATTAAGAAATGAGAAATTCATCCTTACATAAGGAACTAAAAACATTGAAAAATGATTTTCAAGCTTTGAGTAACGAATTCTCAGTATTTGAAGACAGAAAGGTTTTATCTCTTAAAAAAATTAATGATCAAATATCTGAAATTCCTAGGTTGAGAAATTCTTTGTCTGATCTTGAGGGAAAATTCTCTATCTTACCTCTCATCACTGATGAACATGTTTATTGAATTGACAATACTACTCATAAGTCCTTAAAAAATAAGGGTAAACAACCTGAGAACATTAGTTCTTAAACCCTTTAAATGTGTCAAATAAACAGCCTGACAATGTATCTATTACTTCTTCTGTGGGCCACAAAAAGTTGTTTAATATTCATCATGAGCCAGCTGTTTCTTTCAATAATGAAATTTCTGAACATCTATCCAAGCTTCAAGAATTAATTACCATGAATAATTATAAAGTTGAACAGGCAAGTTGCCATTAAAATTGGCCTAAACTTGATCAATATCCCACCTTTGATGGTGATTCTTCATCTGACTGGCAGAATTTTATTCAAAGAATTGATCATTCAAAAAATTCTTATAAAATGCCTGATGAAGAAATAGTCTCTAAGCTGATTTCTTTATTCTCCAATGTTTCCCTGATGTGGTATGAGTCTGTCTTGCTGGACAATAATCAATATACTTTGGCTGAGTGGAAAACATTAATTGAGAATAAATTTAGTGGTTCAAAGTTCAGATTGGAACAGCAAAGATTATATGAGAATGCTAAATATACATCCTCTTCTACTGAAAGACCTATTATTTTCCTCATGATAATAAAAAAAATTCTTAGAGCTATGGATCCAAAAATTGATTATGATATTTGGAGAGACAAAATTCTCTATAAATTTCCAAACTCACTGAGGGATTTGATTGTAGCCAGGACTGAACATGTGAGGGAAAATTCTTCTTTTATTGATATCTGTGATAAGGTATTACTCAACCACAGATATGAACCAAGGAATTATCCTTCAAGGCCTTCTAATGACCAAATCAAACCTTCTCCAAAACTTCCAGAAAAACCTGGTAAACCCTCTTCTCCAGTTTCTCCTAAGAAATATGCAACTAATACTTGTTATAAATGTAACAAATCATGGCAAAAAGGAAATTTTTGTGACAAGAAAATTCATCTTGTTGAATAAACTGAAGATCCTGAAGATTCTACAGTTGACCTTGATGAATCTTCAAGTGACTGTGATAGTAATATCTCTTATGAGGATGATGCCCTCAATGATGTTTTAATGTTAGAACATGATGTACAATATTTGGATAATTTATCTGAAACTTGTAACTTGGATTTATCTTCAGCAGAAAATTCTGAAATTATTAAAAATATTACTGAAAGTTACATTTTAATCTCTCCTTTGAGAGCACCAGTTATAATTAATGTTAAGAATTTAGCGGTTGTTCTTGACTCTGGTGCTGGTGGTAGTGTGGTGTCTGAAAAGTTACTTTCCTCAGTAGATAATAATTATCAAAGTAAATTGTTACCTATAACATCTGAAAAATGGAGAGGTTATGGCTCTGTCTTATGTCTTATTGGCAAATACAAAACTACTGTACTCTTTAAATATAATGGTGGCTTTTTCTGAGCTGTGTGTGAATTTTTTGTAATGAAAAATGATAACGTAAGCAATTGGTTTATTATGGGTAATGACATTTTAACCATTTTTGGTATCAAATTGGATCCAGAAAACAATTGTTTCACATTGGGCTTGAATGGAAAAAGAAAATTTAAAATTTCTTCTCCTAAAAAACTTTCTGCACAACTGCTAAAATCTTGTAATTCATTGATTCAGTGCAAAGGAAGACCAATAGATGAAATGGAAGATTTATTGACTGAAAGAAATAATGCTTCATTTGGTGATTATTTTTACTGGTGGCCAGAAAGATTCTATAATTTCTTTAGTTACTTCTTTTCCTAGTGCTTTTTCTCATGGATCCCATGAATTGGGATTTGTCTGGGAAGAAATTAAAATTTCTTTATCATGTAATTTGGGTGATATTCATCCTAGTCTGAAGAAAAAACCCTATCCTGCTTCCCTTACTAAACTGAAAGACATTGAGGATAATATTTCTACCTTATTGAGAATAAATATTTTTTAAAAAGTAGATGTTACCCCAAAATATTGTGTCATCTCTCCAGTCTTGATCTCTTATTAGAAAGATAAGGCTAGATTGTGTGGAGATTATAGAGCCTTAAATACTTACACAGTAGATGATATTTACCCTTTACTAAGGATAAACTCCATACATGCAACCTTGCAGGGTGCAAAGTTTATTAGTTGCCTAGATTGTAATAAGGGTTATCATCAAATACCTGTTGAAAAGTCCTTCCAGAATTTTTTGCTATTTGCAACTCATATGTGAATTTATATATATGTTAGAATGCCTTTTGGCCCTAAGACTTCCCCTTCAGTGTTCCAAAAAGCAATGGATAATACATTTCATCAGGAGATAATTGAAGGATGGCTAATAGTTTATATTGATGATATCATAGCTTGTTCTAAAACTTTTGATGAACATATACAACACTTAGGAATAGCCTTCCAAAAAATTGATGACATTAACATGACTCTATCCTTAAAAATGTGTAAATTTGGCTTTCAACCCCTGAAAGTCCTGGGTGATGTTGTTTCTGGATCACAAATATGTTTAGAGCAGGGTAAAGTTGCTGCTATTCAAAATGTGAAAGCACTAACTTCTGTAAGAGAAATACAAAGGTTTTTGAGAATTTGTGGTTACTATAGACAATACATTAAAAATTATAAAGTCATAGCCCTACCCCCAACCAAATTAACCAAAAAGGATGTAGCTTATATATGGAATGAGGATGCTCAAAAGGCTTTTGACACATTAAAGAAATGTTTAATGACTGCCCCAATACTGGCTCTTCCAGATTTCAATAAAACTTTTGTTCTTTACACAGATGCAAGTTTTGTTGGACTAGGAGCTTTCTTCCACCAGAAACAAATTATAAATGATAAATGTTCAGAAGTAAGAATTTTTTATATTTTAAGAACCTTGAGAAATAGTGAATCAAAGTATGGTGCCACTCAATTAGAGTGCTTAGCAGTTTTATGGGCTTTGGAAAAGCTTCATTATTACCTAGATGATAAAAAATTTGAATTAGTTGCAGATTTCAGTGCTTTAAAATCCCTCTTGATCTTGAAAAATCCAAATAGACATATGTTTAGGTGGCAACTTTCTGTTTGAGAATACAGAGGTAGAATGACTATTATTCAAAGAGCTGGATATGTTGTCAAGATTTCCTTTACCAAATAATTATTCAAATCCTGCCTATGCTCCAGAAGATGATACAGTTCATATACATGGTATATATATTGTTGATATGGAAGAATAATTATTGCAATTAATTCTGGATTCATATGAGAATGATTCTAATCTTAAATAATAAGTTAAAATCTTAAATGATCCTAAGAATGCTTCAATCCAAGCATTGATAAAAACTCTCCCTTCAAAGTATCAGAATACTTTGAATAAAGGAAAAATTTCTATTGAGGATGGTTATATTTATTACAGGAGAAAACTTACTAATGTCCTTGTAATTCCTCCTTCAATGAAAGAAACTATCTTGAAAATCTTTCATGATGACATCTTAGCTGGTCATTTTGATCTGGAAAAAACCATTGTCAGGCTTAAAAACACTGCATGGTGGGCTAATATACCTGAGAACACAAAATTATATGTTGAATCCTGTGACTCTCTCCAAAAATCTAAAAGATTAACAGGTAAAAGAGCTTGATTATTGCAACATATTGAAGCACCTGATGCTCATTGGAAATTATTAACATGGATTTTGTCACTGGTCTTCCTGTAGCAGGTAAAGTTTTGGGTAATAGTGGATAGATTCACCAAAATGTGTAAATTTATTCCCACCCACAAAGATGAATTAACAAAGTAGTTACCTTTCTTACGGTGGTCATAGATGTTTAACATTGTTGGATTTTCAAAAGCCATTATCTCTGACAGAGACTGAAAATTTACATCTGAATTTTGGATGTCTATAATGGATATATGTGGCTGTGAGTTGAAATTATCTACAGCTCACCATCCCCAAACTGATGGTCTAGTTGAAAGAATGATTCAAACTCTGAAAGATATTATTAGAAGGTATTTTTCCTTTAGTTTAGAATATAAAGAAAATGACAGGTTCATACATGACTGGGCTACTGTCAGCCAGGCTACTAGACTTACCCAGTAAAATAATTAATTATTTACTGGGATGAAGCCATGCCTTTTTAACTGTTATTTTATTAATTATATTATTATATTTACTTTAAAAATTACTTGTAATAAATTAACTAATTACAATAAGTAAAATTAGTAAATATTTAAAAATTAATATTAAATTTCCCTTATATTTTTATTTCCCAAAACTGTGCTCAATTTCAGGTTGGAAGAGAAATAAAATTATATTAATAACTAAATTTAAAAAATTCAAATTCTTTCAGTTAAAGAGTTAAAGTTCTATTAATACAAAAATTTAATTCAAATTATTTTTATACTAAAGTGTGACATTTAAAGTAAGCCCTAAAATATATCAAATAAATTGATATATTGTAAAAAAATATTTTATTGATGCATCTTTATAGCCCACTTTTTGGTATTTGCAATTTATTTTTTTTTGGAAAGTTTTCCCTCTCACACCCCTGTATGTAGGCTTCTTAACACTGTGTGCTCTCTCTCCTTTTTCCTATAAAAGGCCTTCCGTTTTGTGCTGTTTTCTTCATTCCTTATCACTTACAATTTATTATATACAACCAAAAATCATTTTTATTACTACTAATTCTGCTTTAGTACTTACATTTGTGTAAATCTAAATCTCATAAGTAATAATAATATTATTTCTTTACCTTTTACTTGAGTAATTAATCTCAAAAGATAAAGATTTTATGTACCTACTTTGAAATCCTTAACTTATCCACCTTCATTTCCATTTGGATTGCCGTAAAACCTTCAAGACCAAAAGTACCCCTTGACAGTTGGAAGCCCTTCCAAATTTTTGTTGACACACCATTATCTTGACGCCAGCAACCAAGGGACCTTTGACTACAAGGACAAATAAGCTCTGGCGGACGACTAAAAACAACAAACATCATCAGGAACGTGACTTACCTTTTTTTCCGCGACTGTGAATCAAACCTTGCTCCAAATCTAAGGTATATAGTTGTAGTGAATATAATGGTTACTATCTTTTTGTCTCACTCTGCTTATTTCATCTTTCACGTTGTAGACAGTCCTATAGTACTAGCTATAGGCCTTGACCAAGTAAGTTGGAGTAAAACTGGAGAGAAAAACCCCTCTCCCTTTGAGAAATACCAGGTGAGATTTATTTGCTACAGCAAATTAGAGACTGTTAATATACCCCTTCCAACACACTTCTTGACTGCTTAAAAAGTCAAGACAGTAGCCACTAGCAGACCACTGAGAACCAAAGAACCACAACCCTGAAATGCAGAAAGACCCACACCAGAAAAACAAAACACTGTGCACTTATTGCAAAGAAAAAAGTAATAATACTTGATTCAGGTTTCAAAGCTACACCAGAGAAACCAGTTGCTAAAGTTGAGTTAAATGAAGAACTAACCTTGCAACAAAAACAGCCAATTGTGGCAAATGAACAGTGAAAACTGAGTTAGAAACAATGATATAATTACCAGATGGTGGTATGATAATTAAGGTTTCCCCAATCTGTATAATTCAGTATGCACACACAGACCACCATCTAAAAAATCCATGCACAGAAACAAATTAGGCACTTTTGACAGCCAAATTTAATAAAAACTCTCTAGAAACACTTCCCAGCCTTCTATAACTGAGGTGGGTGGGCTTCCAAACATTGGGAGGCCCACCTAGAGGCGGCCAGACCTCCCTGAAGCCAGAAAACCACTAAAAACCTCCAATAAAGCCCAAAATACTTAAAAAATCTATCACAACAACTAAAACCCTTAAAACACAAAATTAATCTATGACAGCATTGTAAAATGAAATGTAGAGCCAAATTAGCTCTACTTAATGGTACTAAGCACTTAACCCTAAAATTTAAGGTTAGCCCGTTGTGGTGATCCAAACCTGGGTAGGCCTTTGGAGTGCATATTTGGGGGTATTTGGTATGTAGGGTGTTATTGGGGTTATGGTGTTATTAGTGGATTTTTTCATCTTTAGGTGATAGTTAGTAGTGTTTATGAAGGCTTAAGCTAGGGTAACCTATTATATCTCAGCTTAAAGTCTTTTCTTTTCTCTTCATTTTGGTATCCCTTATGGGTGGTTACCTTGTTTTATAGGGTAGTTATGGTGTTTTTATTGGTATTTATTGGAAGTTTATTGCTTAGTGGTGATTATGTAGGCTTAAGCTAGGGTCACTGATTATGTCTCAGCTTATTTTTCTTTTTTTTGTTTTCATTTTGGTATTTCTTATGTGTGTTTATCTTTTTTATTAGTGAAGTTATGGGTTTTTAGGGTTTTTAGGGTTTTTATGGGTTGTATGGGTGTTTTAGGGCCTAGAAGTGGCCCACCTGCCCCAAAGCAGCCACCTTCCTGGGCCCTGGGGAAGTGATAAATGCACTTTTATGCATGAAAAGGTCTAGGAAAGCTGGATTTTGGGCAGTGAATTGGTCAGGGTGGTCTGTGCACTGTCTGTATGATGTGTGTGTGGGAAGATTTTTAGGGAATCATCTTATCTCTTTAATCATCACCTCTCTGCTCCTCACTGTCTCATTGGCTTGTGTTTTGTTGGAATATATTACTTTTCATTTCAACTCTTTCTGGTAATCTGTCTGGGACTATTATCTTCACTTTTAAAGAGTTCAAGAGTGTTTAATTAGAGGGTCTAGCAAACAGATCTCCAATTTGCTGCAACAGGTAAATCTCACTTGTTTTTTTAAAGGGACAGGGGTTATTCTTTCTGGTTTTACTCCAACTCCCTTGGTCAAGGCCTATAGCTAGTACTATAGGACTTTCTACATTTCTGGCGCCCAACATGGGGTTGAATCTGTTGGATTTTTTGGAATCTCTGTTGATCTAGGATTCTCTCTTTGGTGGATCTCCTTTGGTGTATTTTGAATTTGGTGCTATATCTCATTGTGGTTAGTCTAGGGGTCTTCTTTTCTGTTGGATTTGGTCCCTCCTAGGTCTCTAAGGCTATTGGGGTGACTTTGGCTATCTTTGGTGGAGATTGGAGGCTGTAACAGGGAGTTGCTAGGATGGTTAGGATTCAGTCTTGGGATGGTTCAAGGTTTTGGGGGGAGGATGCAAAGGGGTTTTTGGCTAGGTTTGAGGTTGCTTCTGAGACTGATGGGGCCTCACTGTTGGACATGGTTATGCAAGTAATCTTTTTCATTGGTAATAGGGAGGTGGAGAAAGAAGTTTCTATAATGGCAGGATATAAGAGTCAGGACTGGGGAAAGTTTAATATTTAAATGGTTAAAAGGTGGCCTACTACTTTCTCAATTGTGGACCTTCATGGGATTGCTAGGAATTTGGAATTGAAAGGTGGTGTAACTTCTCTTTCTCAGTATGGTGAATTTATGGAGGAGTTTGGGGAGGCTCTGGATTATCTGGTATATAATGATACATTACCACATGAAGATGGGTCCAAGTATGTATTTTGGAGTTCCATGGATAGGGATGTAAAGGTGGAGGTTATGGAGATTCTTCTCAAGGCTGACTTGATGAAGACTCTTCCAAATGGGGAAAATAGGATCCCTGCTATGGCTGTTTTAAAGGATGTTTTTTTGGGATATTTGGATGGTATGAAGGATAGGGATGTGGAATATGGAGAGGAAATACTGTTGGATGGAGATGTTCAGGAGACTGTTGTGGAAAATTCAGTTTCTAGGAAGGTGTTGGAGCTATAAATTTTGGAAGATGGGCACTCTGATGATGTTTGTGAAACTCATTTTTCTTTTCCAAAGGATGCCATAGGATCTCAGGAATGTGCTTCACTGGATGTTTTGGAAATGTACACACTGGAGGATCAGTGTATTTCCTTAAGGTTGGGTGAATTATGTGGGAAGGAGGAATTTTCTGGTCAAGAAGAAGGATTTTGAGATATTGAGAAGGAATTTGTGGTGGATGAATGGTTGTTGAGGGATGATTATTTTTCTTTCTCAAGTTCAGATAATGGCTTATTGGAGGAGGATGTATCAGTTGAATTTTTGGATGGACAGAAAGATTCTGTCTTGGATCTTTTTCTCATAGAGGAAGATTATTTTCAGGTGGTTCCCTCAAGATCAGAAGTTCTCTGCTTGGAGGAGGATTTTTATTTTGATGTTATGGATGTTATTCTGGAGGATTTTTCAGATTTTAAGCAATATTCCTGTAGGGAAGAGGAAAATTGTGATGTTTTGGATGTGACTGGTATGGAGGTTGATTTTAAAGATGTGGTGGAGGTTCCAGATGTTTCACAGGGTGGAGACTTTATTGATTCTGGTAATGTGAACTATTGTAGACTTAGTTTATGGAGGAGGATGGAAGATTTGTTTGGAGGTCTGATTTTGGGATATCAGAATTGGAAGAGGAGCTTAGGGGGTTCAAGCCCTAGGGGCAAACTTATTGGTTTCAACCTTGGGATTTCAAGAATATGATTCCTCCAAAATGAGGATAAACTACTAACTTTGTTTTGGTTTTGCTTAGTTTGGCCTCTATGTATTTGGTCATGATTTTTTTGTTTTGTCCAATTCTTATCAGTCTCTCTGGTTCAAGTCTCTATATAAAGAAAAAAATAGTAGTATAATGAAGATGGAAGAAAAGAAAAATTAAAGTGAAGATGGGTATTTATTTAAAAGAGAATGAAGACAAAAATGATGATCATTGGTTTTATCTAACCTCCAGCATGATGTTAAACTGTAAAAATTTTTAATTCTAAAGTGGATTTCTGGCTTTCAAGAATTTTAATGGTTTTAGTTTTTTATGGGAGAAGATTTGTGTTGGAAAATCTTTTTGTTAGAAGGTACCCAGGGGTGGGGCTTCTAGATTTTTTTTGGCAAGTTTGGGGGTGACTTATGGGCTGGCTGCTCTAACAACAGTTACCCCAGATTGTCTGTTTCCAAACCCTTCTCTAAATTTTGTTGAATTCTAGTATTGCTTTTTTTCTTTTACTGGTTTTTAGTCCACCATGACTTTAAACTGGAAATTCTTTTGGTCTTTTAGTGCTGGACCCCTCATGCTTATTGGTTTTGTTTAATTTTGTTGGATGTTGTGTTTTTTTTAGAAGGTACCAAGGGGGGGCTTCTAGATTTTATTTTGGCAAGTGTGGGGGTAACTGATGAGCTGACTGCTCTGTAGAGCAGTTATCCCAAAATTTTTGTTTCAAGCCTTTGGTCTTTTCTAGTTGAATTCTAGTATTCTTTTTTGTGATTCAGGTTTTAGTCCTCTATTACTTTAAACTGGATTGCCTTGGATGTCTTTTGGTGATTTTTGGATTGGTGGTGGATCACTGGTGGTCTCCCATCATTTTTACTTATTGGAGGGAGCCCACCAAGTGATCTTTTCTGTAGACCTGAAGCTAGCTTTGCTATGTGGTTTTAGGGTGTTGGCTGTGAAAGTGGTGGATTCAAGAATATTTTCTTTTTTCTCTTTTTTTCTTTTAATTTTTTTATCAAGGCTATGTTTGTTCAATGGCTCAAGATAGGGCCCTAGAAATGTTTTTGGTAGAAGAGGAGGAGTCAAAATAAAAAAAATAATATTTTTATTAGGTGTTACCACATCAAGGTGCACTTGGATGTGGGTAAGGTATCAGGGGATCAGCTCATCTATTGGCTGAAAGATACAATTTTATTTTGCTTTATTTGTTAAAGGAGGTTAAAAGTTTTGGCTTTGATGGGTTTTGGTTTGGGGATATATGGGATATATCTTCAAGATTTTTTTCAGGAATGTCCTTCAAGACTTTAAACCAATCTTTTAAATATGGGATATATCTTCAAGATTTTTTCCTGGAAAGTCCTTCAAGACTTTAAACTGATTTCTTAATTATGGGCTCAAGATTTTTTGATGGAAAGTCCCCCAAGACTATAAACTGAGGAGTGGGAGGCAGTGTGAGGTGGAAGTTTAAAGGCAGAAGGATCCAAGGGGGAACTTCTGAATTTTGTAAAGGTAAGTTTGGGGGTTACTGATGGGCTGGCAGCTCTATATACAGTTACCCCAGAAAGTTAGTTACTTCTCTAAATCTTTTTCTGGTTGATCTCTGGTTCTGGGTTTGGTGATTCAGGTTTTTGCAGTCCCCCAAGACTATAAACTGAGGATTTTTGCAGTTGTCATGCCCCACATGAAACTCGAGGCAAAAGCAGCTCATTAAATCAATGAAACAGAGGTCTAAATCCATACTTGAAGTGCAGAAAACGATTCTACATAGCAACTGCGACTTTCCTTTGTGTACTCACTATTCAACCCCGCTAATCTAAACTTTAAATCTAAATTAGTCAATCTCTCAAAAGTGTGTTTAGTCTATTCTTCGATAAGCAACACACAGCGCAATAGTCAATGCAATATTCCGCTAAAAGTTTATTAAGTGCCTGTGGGTTATTAACAGGGGTAGTGAGCATAGATGGGATGGTTAGTGGAGGATTAAAGGGTTTACGGATGTTAGTGAGAAGGGTCCAGATGTAACAGGTGTAATTTTGGAGGTCTGTGGTGTGTGGAATGATGGATGGGTATGAGTTCAATGCAAGAAGGAGTAATGAATATAAAAGGGGTTGGATTTTGGTTCGATATTTCTTTAGAATTAAATTATAAAACGTATCTATAGTAAATAGTGGTAGAACTTGAAGTTAAATCATAATTATTGTACATTTCCTTATTTCCTCAGTATTCATTTCTAAAACTTAAATCTTTGGTTATTGAGTTTACAACCCTTTGTGAGATCCTAAGAATATTAGTATTACCTTAAATTATATTGAGATTCTTATCAAACATATCTCAAAGCAGTAGCTCTTCCTTTGAGCCAACTTTGAGTCACTTCCTTGAACATTCACTCTGTGCTTCAAAGAAGTTTTTAAACTTCTCCCTCCATCTCACTTCTAGGAACACCCTCAACCTTGTGCGTAGGTTGTCCAGTGACAGTATAATTTAATTCTCCGTAGTTCTCATTCTTTGAACTACTACGTCCCTTTTTCAGGTGTTTTTAAATTCTTTAAAATGGCACCTGTTCAACGCACTCCTCCTATGGGCGCTACTACTAGGGCTTGCGCCAGAGGCAGGCCAACAGCCACACGGCCTGTTTCCAGCACTCCCTCACTGTAACCTCTCGACCTTAGGGAATGTGGACACTCAGCCCAATCTGTTGAAGACATCCCCCAGGATTTTGATGATTCTAGAAATAAAGAAGAAGGAGAGGATACAATGCAGGCGGCACCATCAGCCCCTGCTACTCAACCTTCTGGGCAACCTTCGCAACCTGGACAATCTAATTCTCTGGAAGACTTCATGAGACTTTTCATGAAGACCCTTTCAAATCCAATGCCTTCAGAGGGATCAAAATTCAAAACTCCTTCCATGAGATCTCTTGATAAATTCGATGGAGAACGTCCAGACAGATTGCACCGTTTCTTGCAAACATGCAAGCTCCTGTTCCATAATGACCAATCAAAGGTTGTTTACGCTTCTTCATTCCTAGCCAGAAAGGCAGCAAGGTGGTTTGAACCTTATCTTCTCATGCTCTCTTTGACAGAAACCCACTTACTCATTAATAACTGGGAAAAGTTCGAAGACCAACTTTTTACATTGTTTGGTGACCCTAATGAAACTGACAACACAGAGATTGAATTTGACTTCCTTCGCATGAGTGATAATGGTAAAGCCTCTGAATATATCTCAAAATTCAGAGCACTTCAAACTCGAGTAGGTTGGAATGATGCTGCCCTCAAGTATCATTTCAAAAAGGGACTTCCTTTGAGGATTCTGGATCAATTAAATCTTCATGGTCAGAAAATGACTACTTTAACGGATTTAATGGATCAAACCCTCAAACTCAATGGCATTTACCAAGGAAAACTATAACATTGTGGATATGCCAACAAATCTCAAGGACTAAATTTTAAATCGGGACCTTCTTCACACCTAGGGCCAACTCAATCCTCCTCGATTCAATCCAAATCCAATAAGGGAAAGGACAAACCTCAACCAAAAAGCTCGACCCCAGGTGATATCAGTAAGGTATTGGATCCAAAAGGGTAACTTTAAGAAGCTGAGAGGAAGAGATAAGCAGATAATGGGTTATGTATGTATTGTGGGGGTAAGCACAAACTAGAAGATTGTGTAAAATTTAAGGATAGAGAAGGTACTAGTTCAAGGTCAAAAACTAGAAGATAGTTTACTTGTGTGCAAAGCAAACTATCTTATCTCTCCCAGTGCACAGAACCTCCATGTCTTAAGGATTGGAGTCGCCTTAAACTGCTTGATATCCATTCTTTTTAAGGAGGATACCCCCTTCAGTTGTCTTATAGACTCTGGAGCTTCACTTTCTTTTTTCAGTTTATCTTTTGCTGAGAAGTTAAAGCTTACATTTACAGATATCAATAGAACTCCAATTTATTTGGTCAAATCAGAGGTACCCAAATATCGGGTAAGTAAGAAAGTTGTATGGGTTTTCAACTTTCCAAACTTCCCCCCCTTTGAGTGGGAATTATCAGTCTTGGATGACCCAAGAATGGACACTACCATTCTTGGCCATGACTTTTTAACGCATTGGAATCCTGAAATTGATTGGACACAGGGATTGATCACCCCACGCACTAAGTATATTCCTGATTCTTCAATGCAGGTCAATAGGGAGTTAAACAACCCGCCTGACAATGTCCTGCTAGAGGACAAATCTCTGCCAGATGACTTGCAAGCAACTGATTTCTCTCTAAATGAGCAATTGGCTAACCCTTCTAGCTCAATCACTTCACTCGAAGAGGATTTAAATTGCCTCAAAGTAGTCAAATTATGCTTTCTCAATTCTGGTCTTCCCTTGACAGATTCTCTCAAAGATGATGAGGATGACCAAATCAATTCTACCAGAAATCTATCACAATTTCCTTGATTTTTTCTCAATCCGCAAGGCCGATAAGTTACCACCTCATCGACCCTACCACCATCAAATAGAGTTAATAGGTCCAGTATGTCCAGAAGGTCCTGTCTATTCTTTGTTGAAGGACAAATCTCAAGTTCTTTGAGACTACATTGCAGAGAATGTAGCCAAAGGTTTCATCAGAGCCAGTAAATCTCCAACCGGCTCCCCTGTTCTTTTTGTAAAGAAAAAGGATGGTAGCTTTAGGTTGTGTGTTGACTATAGAAAGCTCAACACAGTCACTAAGAAGAATGCATATCCAGTTCCTCCTATGTCATTGCTTATTAACCTTTTCAATGGTGCTAATTTCTTTTCTAAAATTGATCTTAGAGGTGCTTATAATCTTATTTGCATTGCAGAAGGTCATGAACCACTGACTGCAATGCGCACTAGATTTGTGAGTTTTGAATATTTAGTTATGCCTTTTGGATTGTTTAACACACCATCTACTTTTCAAACCTTTGTTAATGACATCTTTCAAGATTTTTTCGAACAATTTGTTGTTGTCTATTTAGACAATATTTTAATTTTCTTGAAGACATTAGATGAACATATTCATCATGTTCGACAGGTTCTAAATAGCCTTTGAGATCACAGTCTCTACACCAAGCACAATAAATGTGAATTCCATCTTAAATCTATTGATTTTTTGGGGTTTACGTTGTCCACTGATGCTTTAGTCATGGACAACAAAAAGGTCCAAAAATTCTTGGAATGGCCTGAGCCCAAAACCATTAAATCACTCCAAATATTTTTGGGTTTTGCCAATTTCTATAGAAGATTTATTAAAGATTATTCTAAAACTATTTCCAATCTTACTTCTCTTCTTAGAAAAGATATTCCTTTTGTTTTTAATTCTACAGCACAAAAGGAATTCAAAGCATTTAAGACTGCATTCACCACAGCTCCAATTCTTTGACACTTTGATCCTTCTGCTTTGACAATAGTCGAGACAGAGCAAGCGATTATGCTATTGCAGGGGTCATTTCTCAATTAAATCCTGAAACAAAATTGTTTCATTCTGTTGCTTTTGAGTCACGCAAGCTCATTGCGGCAGAATTAAATTATGAAATTCATGACAAAGAGCCTTTAGCTATTATTCATTGTCTTAAAAAATGGCGCTCTTTTCTTCTCAGCCTAGATAGTCCTTTTCAAATCCTGACTGACCATAATGCTTTGAAATACTTTATGTCTTCCAAAGTGTTAACCAGGCGTCAAGCCAGGTGGGCTGAATTTTTTTTCTGAATTTCCTTTTTCTACTTCCTATTGCCCAGGTAAGAACTGCATTGTCCCAGATATCCTGTCACGTCGGGACGACGTTTACCCACAGCGGGGGGACGCATTTGCTGAAAAGAACCCAGAGAATGTGGAATTAATTTTCAAGGAATCAATGTTAACGACTCATCAACTTAATTCAATGACAATTAAATCTTTTTAAAATCCACTATCAAACATCCTCGAAGCTCAGTCAAAGGACAATTATTGTTTAGGGTTAAAAGATAAAATACTCTCAAAGAAAGGGGCCAAAAGATCTAGTATTGAATCAGGTCTATTAGTTTTTGAAGGTAGAGTAGTCATACCCAAAAATAATGAAATAAAATTATGGATTTTCAATAGTGGACATGATTCTCCATTAGATGGTCATTTTGGGGTTGATAAAACCTACCAGTTAATAGCAAATGATTTCTTCTGGCTAGGAATGACCAGATAAATCAAGGACTATATAAGATCTTGTTACGAATGTAATAGGAATAAGGCTCCCTGTCACCAGAAGCATGGGCTGCTTCAACCACTTCCTATTCCCTCTAAACCTTGGGAATATTTATCGATGGATTTTATTTATCAACTTCCTCTTTCTAATAATTTTGATGCCATATTAGTAATAGTAGATAGATTTTCAAAAATGTCTATTTTCATAAAAACCATTACTACTGCTACAGCAGAAGATTTGTCAAATTGTTTCTAGAATATTTATTTTCCAAACATGGCTTACCTAATGATATTATTTCAGATAGAGGCTCATTGTTTGTATCCACATTCTGGACTCAATTGTGTCGACAACTCAATATCACAAGGAATCTCTCCACGGCCTATCATCCTGAAACCAATGGGCAAACGGAATGGGTCAACCAAATCCTCGAACAATACCTTCAAATGTATGTAAGTTATCAACAAGACGATTAGACCACATGGTTACCATTGGCTGAATTTGCTTATAATAACTCAACTCATTCTTTGACATGACAATCTCCCTTCGAAACTGTTTATGGAAGACATCCTCAATTCAACTCAATCCATGTAGGAACTAGTCATCCTGTGGAACATTATCTTTGAACCATATCATGACTCCAAGAAGAACTTAAATCAAACTTGGAATTAGCGACTCGAAGGTACAAGGAACAGGCCAACAAACATTGACAATCTGCTCCTTCCTTTAAACCAAGCTACAAAGTATGGCTAGACGCACAAAACATTTGAACAACTCGACCATCAAAGAAACTGGCTGAAAAGCGCTTGGGACCATTAGAAATCTACTCAGAAGTCTCTAAAACTGCATTTTGACTCAATCTACCTCCTAAATGGCAGGCTATTCACCCTGTCTTCCATGTATCTCTCCTGGAATTGGCTCAAGAAACATACCCGGGCAGGAACCAACCTCCTCCGGAACTGGTCGAAGCAGAAGACCATCTAGAGTGGGAAGTAAGCTGTATCCTTGATTCAAGAATGTGCAAGGGGAAACTTCAATACCTTGTGGAATGGGAGGGCTTCCTTAATGACTCAGAAAAAACATTCTGGGAACCAGCCATCAATGTTTCTAATGCCCCTGAACTCCTAATATCTTTTCATCTTAAATATCCTTTAAAACCAAAACCTTAGAACTCTCTTTTATTTTTTCTCTTTTAATTTTTCTTTTCTTTCTGTTTTTCTTTCTTTTCTCAAAATTCTAAAAATCCTTTACTTCTAAAAAAATCCTTACTTTGGTTTCTCTTTTTCTCTTTCTTCTTTTCAAAAGCTTTTTCAACCTTCTTTAAAAATAAATAAATAAAATAAAATAAAAATAAGAATAAAAATAAATTAAAATAAAATAAAATAAATTTAAATTTAAATTAAAATTAAAATTATATAAAGTCTTAAAATTCATCAACATAAATCAATAATTCCTTTAATTTCTTCTTTCTTTTCTCCTTTCGAATTTTTTTCAAAAAATAATTTTTTTTTTCCCCCTTAATTCTGTTTTCTTCAAACTATCAAAATTTTTCACAAACTCAACATGACAATCTTTCTCAAACTTCACTTCAACATTTTAAGTTCTCTTTTAAAAATTCTTCAAACAAACTACTTCCTTCTTTCAAATTCTTTTTCAAAACTTTTTTTTTTCCTCTTTTTTTTCAAATAACTAAAATTCCTCAAAACTTCAATAAATAAACTTTCACGAATAACCAATTTTTTTTCCCATAAAATTTTCATTTCAAAACAAAATTGTTCCAATCAACTATTTTTTTTCTTTCGTTTCAAACTTAAAAAATTTTTTTTTTCTTTTCTTCTTTCAAAATTGTAAAACAAAAAACTTCATTCAAATATTTTTTCTTTTTTCTTTTCAAAATCTTATAAAATATATAATAAAATTTCAATTAAAACATCAAAATAAAAATAAATAAATAAATAAATAAATACACAAATTGCTTTCTACTTTTTTTCCTTCCCTCTTTTTTCTTTTTTTTCTCTATCCATTTCATATTTTCTCCTGTATTTTCTCCCAAACCAATTTCTTCATTTTTTCTAAAACCACCCTTATTTCCTTCTTGCATTTTTCAAATACCTCCTCCTCTCATACTGGTACCACTTCTCCAATCTCCAGTAATTCTTCAGCCACATTGAAGGAGGCAGCATCAATAACCTTGTCGACCTCACCCCTTAAATCTTCAATGAATCGAGCTTGTTGACCCTTCCGAGGTTTCTTCGACCATACCTGGTCAAGGGTTTCCTTGTTGTCCTCCCTCAAATCAATTGCCGGTTGACTTTCCTCAACTGGCAACAATGGCACCGCCTCCACAATAGGAGCTTCCGCAATGACATCTGAATTCTCAAAACCATACAGTGATCAGTAAAAAAATTTTGAAACAAGAAAAGCAGACTTACTTCAAAAACCAGGTCAGCCTCTAAAAATAGCCTTGGGGTGACCTCTACTGTCACTTCCTTCTCCTCTTCATCATCTTTGATGACCATCCGCCGCTTCTTCGGGGTCCGCTTCAAGATGGGAACTTCATCCTCATCCTCTTCAACCAACTCATCCACCTCCTCTTCCACCCCTCATCTTTTATCTGTGGTCTAGGTTACCCAGGTTGCCACAGTATCCTCAACCTCTTCCTCAACTTCTTCCACCGACCAATTGTCCCCGACCAACACGTCCCAAATATCTTTGACCACCTCTTTGGTCTTTGGGATTACCCAGTATTTATTCTTGGTAAATTGTTGCTCCATGACATCATTTTTTTACAGGGCATCACACGTCACCTGTCTCCAGCGGCAAAACTCGCATTTCTGGCAAGGACCTTGTGTGGCCGTGCTTTCAACGCAAAAATACTCCATTGATTCGCAGGCCGTGCAGGATTGGGAGTATTGCTGAGTAAAAATTCCACCATCTGCTTTGGGGTGTGGAGGCGTGGGAGTTGGGGTAGGACAAGTCGACATAATAAATAGAAAACAATTAAAAGAAGAATCGAGAGAAAGTAGTATATGAAGAATATGTCTCACGTTCAACAGAGCTCGCGTTTTATACATGGGCATCTGTCACGAACCACGTGACACTCGAGGAAAAAGAAGCTCATTAAATCAATAAAACAGAGGTCTAAATCCATACTTGAAGTGCAGAAAGCGATTCTACATAGCAAGTGCGACTTCCATTTGTGTACTCACTATTCAACCGCGCTAATCTAAACTTTAAATATAAATTAGTCAATCTCTCAAAAGTGTGTTTAGTCTTTTCTTTGATAAGCAATGCACAGCGCAATAGTCAATGCAATATTCTGCTAAAAGATTTATTAAGTGTCTGTGGGTTATTAACAGGGGTAGTGAGCATGGACGGGATGGTTAGTGGAGGATTAAAGGGTTGACGATGTAGAAAATCCTATAGTACTAGCTATAGGCCTTGACCAAGGGAGTTGGAGAAAAACCAGAGAGAAAATCCCCTGTCCCTATAGAAAAATAGAGTGAGATTTACTTGCTAAAATAAGTTGGTTCCTTTTTTGCTAAAGCTCCTTTTCAACACACTTGACTGCTTGATGGGCCAAGAAAGTAGTCCCCAGATAGACTACCAGACCAAAGAACTGAAATGTAGAACAATGTCCACACCAGAGACAGCAAAGATACTTGATGTAGGCTGCAAATCAACACCAGAGACAGCAATAAAACTTTCTATAGCTTGCAAGACTATAACAGAGAAAACAGTTGCCAAAGTTAAGTTAAATGAAGAACTCACTTGCAACAAACACAGCCAATTGTGGCCAGAAAACAGTGAAAACTGAGTGAGGAACAATGATATCACCTCCGGATGGTTGTATGATTATTAAGGTTGCCCCAAACTGTCTTATTCACTATGTACACACAGACCACTAACTAAGAGCCCATGCGCACCCACCAATCTGGCGCCTGTACCCGCCAAATTGCATAAAAAACCCTCCTGAAGCGCTCCCAAACCTCCTAAAACAGAGGCGGGCGGGCCGCCCGACCTCAGAGATGCCGCCTGAAGCGGCCCAGCCTCCCTGAAGCCAGAAAACCAATAAAAACCACTAATCTACTTAGAAAAATTAGCTACAACTACTAAAACTTTTAAAACACAGAATTTCACTATAACAACATTGAGACATGAAATTTAGAGAAAAATTAGCTCTATCCAATGGTACTAAGCACTTAACCCTAAGACTTAAGGTTAGCCCGTAAAACACGAAAAAAAAAATTAAACAGCAATCTTTTATAAATGATAAATGAGGAAAAGACCCCTTAAAACTCAGAATATGAAAAATGTCTTCAAGACATAAAATATAGAGAAAACCCAGGGCGTCCAATGATAGAACCCACATACCCGCAGACCCACTATCCACGGAATGAAACCAGAAAAATACCCAATTCTTTAACAGATGTCAATTAAGACATGCACAAACAGCACCAAATCACACAACAAAGGCCCCTGCCAATGTTGGAAGACAACATCCTCCCTCCAATTGAGAATGTCCGCATTCTTTCTTCATCCAACTACCATGTTTAACCTTCTTCCCAAATCTGCCTCTGAAATAGGTCCCTGCCAATACTGCATTGACAATAATTTAATCTGCACCATGACACCACCTGTCCATCCATACAGAACGTCCTGCGATGTCTGCCAATCTAGAAAGAAGACCTGCCATAGAGCTGGTCCACTTTCTTCTGCAACAGATTCACCTCCACCTCAACCTGGCCCATCTTCTGCCAGCACCAAAAGATCTAGGCCATCCATCCTGATACCCAAATTAATCAAAAAGCTCCACCCTTCCCAGAAGAGTGCCACAACCCATAAAACAACTAGTTCCACCATCCCTGGTCCATCTGATGGTAAAGAACTTTCACTTCTTCCTTCAACTTTAAAACTGATGACTTCCCAGTTCCTCCATCTTCTGATAGTGATGATAACAATGTAGGATCCATTGCACCACCAACACAAAACCACTTGCCCACTATCAAGCCCAAGTTCCAACAACACACATTTCAACAGAAACAGCTTCTGCTTCACAACTTCCAATCCACTCCTGCTAGAGATCCACAGGACATTGAGAACAGAAGACACCTCATTCACCAGTTCAAGGCTAATTCTGAACACTTCATTTCATCTCTTGATTCCCTCTGTAATTCCACTAGTACCTGAGTTTGATTCAGAAAAGAAAAATTGACCACACCCTCTATAGGATGTAACCACAAACAACCCTCAGTTTTAAGTCTTGGGGGACCATCCTCATTTTATAGTCTTGGGGGACTCAAAAACACTCAGTTTAAAGTCTTGGAGGACTCAAAACCTAAATCATAAACCAAGAACCAGAGAAAAAACTAACATTCTGGGGTAATTGTAAATAGAGCTGCCAGCTCATCAATTACCACCAAACTTGCCTTTGCTAAATTCAGAGGCTCCCCCTGTAGATACCCTCCACCAATCTTTCAAAACCAACTCCAACAACAAAAACTCCTTCCTGAATTTATAGTCTTGGGGGACTCACAACCCTCAGTTTAAAGTCTTGGGGGACTAACACAGTGTTCAGTTTAAAGTCTTGATGGACTAGTCTTGATAAAATCTTGAAACCAGCCAGTTTAAATTCTTGGAGGACTAACAGAAACCAGATTTCAGTTTAAAGTCTTGATGGACTGACGGAATTTTGCATAAAATAGACGCAGCCAATTTCATACAGACCACCCCTACAGCCAATCTACTGAACTTCCACCTTCACTTCATCATCTACCCATCACTGACAAAAAATCTCCTCCTATCCCTTTTTATCATCTTTTTTCACCACAGATCATGGCTGGACTTCCTGATTTTAACCCTTCTACTCTCCCTTGCTTCATTGCTCCCAAGGTCTATGCCTGCAAACAGTGCATCCACATGTGCAGACCTTGCACATTCAATCTTCCAACTCCTGAATCCAAATTCTACAACAGGGCTTGTGATTCATGCTATTCCAAAAAGAAAAGATGTGACAGAGATTCCAACTACCCTATTACTCCTCCTTCACCTTCTCACAAATACATCTCTATATCCCCTACTAGATCCCCAGAGCTTGGTCCTTCCTCTTTATCTTTATCTTCAGCACCTTCCAGAAGATCCAGAAGCTCTGCTTCCAGAACTCTTCCCAAAAGACCAGCCTTAGATTCCCAAGAAACTGCTTTTATCTCCGCCAAATTAGCTCCAAAAGCTTCAAGATCAACTCCCAGGCTTCTAGACCGCGTCCAGGCGGCCCGCCCGCCTCACTGGACAGTGAAAATCCGGCTCAAAATCACCAAAAACAACCGGAAAACAGCCAAATTCCATCAATCAATGAAAACAATTCTACACAATCACTTCCCACTGCTCCCAGAGCAATGCAACAAACTCTTACAAGGTCCAAATCTTCAAATTTTCCCAAACTTCTAGGAGACCTGCCAGAGAAGCCCAAGAAGAAACCAGAACACCCCACACTGCACCCAAGCAACAACTTCGTCCCCAACTAAGACAAAGAAACTACACCTCTCCTCTGTCAGCCAACTATTTTCTGACATTTCCATCTCTTCAAAAGCTCCATCCAGAAGAGATCAATCTACTTCCAAATCTCCCTCTCCTGCTCCATCCTTTAACAACCCTGCTACTCTATCACCAGCACCTCCTCCAGCTGAATCCAACAGAAATAACAACTACAACAACAAAAACAATCCCACTGCTCCAACTAGGCCCCAGGAACATCAGCCTCCTAGTTCATCTTCTCAAAATCTTTCAGAGGAAGACCATGAGAATCCATATCTTTCCCTAGTTGATCCACACACTATAACCATTACAAAATATTCAGAGTTCCAAATCCCAGCTTCTTAGAAATTTGATGAGCTTCCAATCTGTAAGTACCAAAGTAATTTATCCCATTTCTTCAACAAAAATAATTACTGATCCAATTCTTCTTGTCTAGTTGGCACCCCTCCTCCTGAATCTATTATTGGAGTTAGCCAACCTCTTGAAACTTCTTTGACCCTGGATTATGGATACATGAAGAAACACCTAAGCACCATGTGTTCCAAAATGCTAAAAGCCTTTGCCCTCCATGGACCTTTGAATGATTTTGAAAAATCCCTGAGAAAGTGCCTGTTGGACAACCACTGGAAAATGTCTAGGATCATTAAGCACACCCTCCAGCACTCCATTCCTGCCTCTTCTTCTTCCTCCTCTGAACTTCCCTCTAATCCAATTCCTGACTATTACAATCCCTATAATCTCTCCAGCAAGATGCACTTCAAAGAACACAGTGCTTCCCACAATCCCAACAAAAAACAAAAACATCATCGCAATCCGGACCAGCCTCCAGAAGCTTCATCATCCAGACAATGAGCTCCTGCAAAAAGATTAGAACAAAATAATAATATAAAACAATTTATAAAAATAATTTCAGAATTTTTTTTTTTATATTGTATCTACTAATATGCTAAAATTAAAAATTAATAAATAAAATGAAATGAAATAACATAAATGAAATAAAATAAAATATAAAAAATAATACAAATGGTATCCCCCAGACAATTGATGAGCTGATCCCCTGATACCTTACCCACATCCAAGTGCACCTTGATGTGGATACACAATTAAATATTTTAAATGATTAACAGAAAACAAAAATCAAAATATTTAGAAGTTCAGAAGATAATAAAAAATAATGAAACACAGAAACACATGAAATAAATAATAAATAAAAAAGAAAATAGCATTGCCCGGCCAATTTATGAGCCTTTCCCCACCAATGCTTGCCCACATCCAGTTGACCCTGATGTGGTAACACCCTATATTTTTGATTTTATAATTTTAAACAACCCCCATAAAAAAATTAAAAGAAAAAAAAGAGAAAAAAAGAAAATAATCTAAAACTGCTATCTAGCAAAAACATAACTGCAACATTGAAGACAGTCCAGCTCCATAGATGGTCCAATAAGGGAAAGTCTGATCCATAGAAATAATCACTGGGTGGGCTCCCTCCAATAAGTAAAAATGATGCGAGACCACCAGTGATCCACCACCAATCTGAAAGAACCAAAGATAAAGAAGCCAGTCCCAAAACAGTTTAAAGTCATAGTGGACTTGAAACTTGAATAATAAACAACAGAACTAGAATTCAACTAGGAAAAACAAAAGACTTGAGAAAGACATTCTGGGGTAACTGTTCTACAGAGCAGCTAGCTCATCAGTTGCCCCCACACTTGCCAAAATAAAATCTAGAAGCCCCCCCTGGGTACCTTCTAACAAAAACACAACATCCAACACAAAAAAATCAAAACAAATAAGAGTGAAGAGACCAGCACATGAAAACCAGAGGAAATTCCAGTTTAAAGTCATAGAGGACTAAAACCTGTGAAAAGAAACCAATACTAGGGTTCAACCAAATTAAGAGAAAGGGTTGGAAAAAGACAATCTTGGGTAACTGTTGATAGAGCAGCCAGCCCATCAGTCACCCCTACACTTGCCAAGATCAAATCTAGAAGCCCCACCCATGGGTACCTTCTAACAAAAAGTTTCCAACACAAAAGTTGCTCTGAAACACCACAAAAATTCCAAAACAAAAAAAGAACGTTCCATAGTTTATCCTCATTGCAGAGTCAATCTTCTTCATGCCTAGTGCCTCTGGGATAAAACCTCTTCACTTGGTCTGCAGCTACCCTCTTTTTCAAGACTGCACCATCCAACTCTTCCAAAACATAAGAACCTCCAGACACCTGAGATCTGACTCTGTAAGGTCCATTCAATCTGTCAGCAAAAATTTTCCCCCACTGACTCTCCAAACTTCTATTATACACCAAAACCAAACAACTAAGTTTCAAGGGATTCCTGAGTCTATGAGCCAGCTTCTTGTCCCAGTACTTGACTGATTGATTCCTAATCATCAGCATTCTAGAGTATGCCTTCTCTTGACATTCCTCTCTACATTCCAACTGTTGCATCCTGGCACAGAGCAAATCTTCTGTTGAGTGCACGTCATCCCAATCAACTCCAAGATAAGAGACAGCTACCAAGTCCACTGGCAGAACGGCTTTCTGACCAAACATTAACTCATAAGGAGAATAGCCATTTAACCTCTTCACAGTGACCCAATTAGCAAATAACACCAAGGGTAAATAATGCCTCCACTTTTCAGCACTATCTCCGTACATCTTCACCAAAGCATTCTTGATAACTTGATGGCCTCTTTCAACCATGTTTTCAGCTTCAGGATAATAAGGTGTAGCCACTATAACTTTATAACCAACACTAGCCACAGCTTCTTTAAATTCGGCACCAAACTCTGGCCCGCCATCAACAGTCACCAACTTCATCAACCCATACCTATAAATCCACTACTTCTTCAAAAACTCTGCCACATACTTGGCAGTCAAATTAACAAGAGGCACTGCCTCAACCCAACCAGATAAATCATCCCTAGCAACAATCAAGTATTTATACCTGCCCTCTTTAATATGGACAGCATCCAGACTGACCCTTCTAAAAACAGTTGATTCACCAGTAGCACGGCCAACCTCTTTAGGTTTCAAGTGACTTCTTCTTTGACATTCTTCACAAGATTGAACCCAGCCCTGCACAGCCAACTTCATACCTGGCCACCAAAATCTGTCAGCTACTCTTCTATAAGTCTCCCCAAAGCCTCTATGACCAAGGTCTTCATGCAAAGACTTCAAAACCAATTCTTGACCCTTCTTCTGAGTCACCACCACTTGAGGATTTGGATGTCTCCTCCTCATCAACCGCCTTCCTGACACATAAAATCCAGGACTCTTCTTCTTGATTGCCAACCAAGTATCATCATCACAACTATCTGGCCTCTCCAAGGTCAACAGATATTCCACCAAAATAAAATAAAACCCAGACTGACCCCAGGTCTCATCTTCAAAATCCAACAACACCACATCCAAGGGTACAATTCTGTCATCAAAATCACCAGTATGAACATGAGCCAATTGAGCAGCCCAATCAGGACACCAATCCTTAAATTTTGGCATGTCCTTCTCTTTCCACTGAACCTTGTGAGAATCCAGTTCACTAACAAAAACACCATTTTCCAATTTTGAGCTGTCCCAAACAACAACTCCATCTTCATCAACAAAAACATCCTGATCACCAGAATCAAGATCAGATCCAGCCAGTTTAGCCTCTTGGGGGAGGTCAGAAAAATCTTTAGCACCCATAGTGCTGGCCCTAAACACTGGAACATCCTCATCTAACTCTTCAGCCTCAGAATCTTCATCTGTAGGTGGCCTCCTTGATAATCCATCAGGCATAGTAAAAGTTTTGCATGGTTTGTGTACCAGGTCAAAAGAAAAGTGTTGAATAAATTCCACCCACCTAGTCATTGGAGCATTTGGAAGACTAGGCGTATTGATCATCTGAACCAAAGATTTTGCATCCACCTGCAGCTCAAAATGCTGCCCCCACAAAACCGTCTGCAGCTTCTTTAAAATTTTAGCTACACCACACAATTCCAACTTAGGTTGAGAATACCCAGATTCCACCTCATTAAACACCACAGACTCATACCTTACTGGCATGACCCTCCCAGTCTTATCCTCCTGAGACAAAACAGCACCATCAGCAATATAACTTGAGTCCACTGCCAGATAAATTTTTCAAGCACTAACACCATAATCCAACTTGTGAAGAACAATATCTTCACCAACAACCTTTTTCAACTTCTGAAAAGCCTCTTCACACTCTTCAGTCCATTCCAAATCTGCATCTTTTCTGGTCATCCTCCTTAAAGGTGAAGCCAACAAAGAAAAATCCTTAACAAAAATACTGACATATACACATACACCCAAAAATCCCCTGACTTCAGTAGTATTTTTAGGCCTTGGCCATGACTGAATTTTATTAATCTTCTTCTTCTCCATAATCCTTCCCTCTTTACATACCACATGACCCAGAATTTCCAAAGCAGGAACACAACAACAGAATTTTTCCCCTGAAATGGTCAAACCAGCCTCTTCAATCCTAAACAACACTCTCTCTAGAGTTATTGCATATTCCAACACAAACCTCCTTATGCCAGGGCTCTCCGCTAACACCTCATTACCATAATCAGTGGATGGTCCTTTAATTCCACCATCATCAATAAAAATACCAGCATGAGTAGGAACCTCATCCTGCAAGATCCAAGCCATCTGTGCTTGATAAACTGCCACTGAATTAGTTGCTCCTTGAGGCAACCTAGTGAGCTGAAATCTTTCCAAAGGAGTCTCAAAAGTTGTGAGAGGCCTTGAATCCGTATGGAGTTCCCTCTCATCATAACCACCCATAATATCACCCAAACCATAACACACCCTTCCAGAAAAAGCTTCAACAAAATCCTCTGCACTTGGCGCATACCAGCGTCCTTGATAGTGACTATATTCAAGGCTCTAAGATCATGAACCACCCTCAACTTTCCATTCTGCTTTTTTACACAGAAAACCGGACATGAGTAGCTGGAAGTCGATTGTTCGTATAACCCAGTCCTGACTCTTTCCCTAACAATCTCCACAAAATCCTCTCTAATAGTGGCTGGAATCAGAATAGGTTTGATTTGCCAAGGTTCATGACAAACCACAGGAATCAAGTAAGGTTCCCCATAAGAGTGCTTCAATAAACCCTTTTCCTCCTCAACAAACGCCACAGCCTTTTCCATTAGCACAATAACGTGCAACAACAACTTCTTTTCTTCATCAGACAACCACCCATCAGGACCTAAATTAACAACCTTCAACCTTTCCACGGTCACCCTAGCCGTCTCTACAAATTCTGGAGGATTTTTCACCAAAGGAGTACAGTGCGGATCTCTTGACAATGGAGGTCTCTTCAAGGGGGGATTCAAGCCCACAGGCATAGGCTCATTGGCAGGCCTAATCTTCTGCGCTACCTTCTTATACTTTGCCGCTCCAACTTCAACTTGAGGGATCTTCAGGAAATCTTCACCACCAGACCTGGAACAAAAACCAAGGGTTTCCCCATTTCTCACATGTGTGGCCAAGGTAATGTTTTTGAAAGGTGTAGAAGAAACCCTAGCGGTGCACAATTGGGAGGACTTAATTTTACACCCCAATCTCACCACTCCAAAACTTTTCCGCAAATTCACATCTTCATCCTCACTTCCAACTTCCAAATCTTCAAATCTTGATTCATCTTCTGAATCATATCTTCTAAAATTGTGCAGTTTATCCTCATGCTGGAGGCCCAAAAATCGATCTTGATGATCTTCTCTCTTCATTATTTTCTGTAGTTTAACCTCATGCTGGAGGCCCAAAGATTGATCTTGACAATCTTCACAAAAATATTTTGCATCTTCTTTCTTCATTATCTTCAGATTTTTTTCTTGATTTTCTTGAATTATCTTGAAATTTTTTTCTTCTTTTCTTGAGTTTTCTTCTGACCTACAAAAATAACCAGGGGTTTCCCCAATGCTCACAGGTGTGGCCCAGGTAATGTTTTTGAAAGGTGTAGAAGAGACCCTAGCGGTGCACAATTGGGAGGACTTACTTTTAAACCCCAATCTCACTGCCCCAAAACTTTTCCGCATATCTTTCAATAAAGATATATAACCAATCTTCTTACTTGAACTAGAATTAAAAATAATTAAAAATCTTGAGAGAGAACAGAGACTTGATAAAAAACTTGATGAATACTTGCAGAGAAGAGAAACATTAAAAAGAGAAAGTTGAAATCCTCTTGGTATATTTCCAAGGGAGCTGACCTACTACAACCTGTGATTTCCTCATCTTGGGGAGAGGTTGTAGCACTAGGGTGATCAGCCCTCATTACTCTAAAAAAGACAGACTCTCAATAGAGCCTGAGCCGCACTCCAAAAAACCAGAGGCAGCACCCACTTCCTTCTTTCTCCTGTAGCAGTCCATGTGCTGGCACATTGAAGATAAACCAGGCCTGGTTTCCCAACCATCCTCTCCAGGGGATGACAACCTCATGTGAAGTCTCCTTTCATCTTCACCGGTCAACTCCAAACTGATTCCCAAATCAAATTGATAACCAATTCTTTCCTGAAAATCCATCAAGAATGGCCCACCCAAAACTGCTTTTACATTACCTTTAGCAATGTAAAAATGAATCTTCCCCGAGGCTCCTCCAACATCTAACTTCACAAACTCTGAAGTTCCAAGCAATTTAGTGACATGGCCACTGATCCCTCTCAAATTCCCACCAATACCAGTTTTGATGGGGAGGCCCAAATGAGTTGCCTCAACCAAAGAAATCAGGTTTATCTGAGAACCTGAATCCACCAATGCCCTTGCCTCCCTGCCATTCAGAGTGACATTGACATATCCCAGAGGAGCAGAAAAATGAGTTTCCAACCCCTCACCAAACTTTTCAGCACACCAGGTCAAAAGTTAGACGACTTGCAGTCAAGTAGTTTTAAGGTATCTAAAAATAACATGTGAAGTAACCTTTGAAGGAATTTCAGTGCTTTAATTACTTACAAGCCAGAATAAAACTCTGAGTGTAAAAAAAAATTAGAGAAAGTATATTGCACTGCTTATTGTTGAAGCTTTCTATCTTATTTGATATTGAGCGACTTCTGAAAATTCTGCCACAGTGCTATATTAGCTTTTTTTCCGGGAAAGAAGTCCTTCATGCTAGCTACCCTTACACCATTTATGCCAGGCCCATGAAATACCTTTTCATGATGTTCTTTTGGCAGGTTGGCATATTAGACTTTACTAAGAAAAAAATCAATGAAATCAAATTGAAAACTCTCATACCCTGTTGTTGTTAAAGAAAGTTGGGATGAATTTCCTCATTTACACTTTTCCTACATGAAATAATTTAATCTTCTTAATTATACCAAATTTTAAAGGGAATTCTGGAAAAAAATTTGAAAATTTCAAAATGACTTGTAGACTTTGTGATGGTAGAAGAGTTATTATCTCTGTAAAGATTTCAAGGCTAGAACAATTGAAAGAGGCAGAAAGATAATTATAGAGGGAACATAACCAAGTAAAGTAAAGGCCACTTGGGACTTATAAATGACTGTGAATAAAAAATTTACAGGGTAGTTTACACCACCAACAAATCACAGACATTCCCAGTTTGATTGTCACCCAGTGGTTTGCATTGGATTTGTATGAAATGTGTGAACACCAAGGTAGACATAACACACATTAGTGAACACCACCATTCTTTATATTGTCTGTCCAAATGCCTTGCATTCCTTTCCCACTGATCAATCTAACATTCCCCCCAGTTTTTTTTATTTCATATAATCTCACCCAACTTGGGGCATGAAAGAGAATGGCATAAAATATGCTATGTATAAAAGCATGAGGGGGAAACAGGACAAGAGGAGTGGGGAAATAAATGGACACAAAGACAAGGTACTACTGTGCAAGGGGAAGATTATTGGGAAATTTACCAGAGTTAATTGCTCCCACAATTTGAAAGTATTTTCCAATTATTTATTCTCTTTTATTTCTACTTTTTTTTATTTCATTCAACCCACCCAGCTAAGGGAGTGAAGGAAGAAACAACTAAGATAATATTAAGTACAAGTGAGATGAGGAAAGGTGAGGAGGTGAATGAACAGGCAATTAAAGTGGTAAACAAATAGGAGTTGTTGGGTGAGAGGAAAATTGCTAGGATATCTGCCAGTATTTATTGAGGCAACATGAGCAATAATGTGGGAGGGAGAAGGGACAGACGATTGTTGTTTTAACTTATGCATTTAATTTTACTTACACTGTTCTTGTTCAAGTTAATTCTTTTTTTTGGTGAATAGAATTGATGATAATCAGCCACCACATGTAAGCACTGCTGAATCAACCCAAGCCACTTTTTAAATCTTGGGACATATTCAGAACCTGCTTTGAAGAACATCACAACATTTTATTGGGCTAGACATAAGAAATGCAACTGGCCCCAGTAACTTCCACTTGAGATGTCACATCCGCCTCACCATTGCTCTCTTCCAAAAGACTTAAGGACTCAATTCTGAGGCTTCAGAAAATTCTTAGGAGCTAATTATCAGTAAATTGAAGTTTGCCTCATCTCTTCTGTAATGCTTAAGCTTTTCCCAAGCAGAAATATATTTTCCATTTTGAGTGATTCCAAGATGGTCAATCTAAAAATATTTAGAATGTTTTGAACAATAAAATGAGAGCACTTTGGATTTGTTACAACTTTTTATGATTATAATTAAATATAACTAGAGGTAAACAATTAATTAGGAAAGTAGAGAACAAGAGCAAGAACAGAAATGTTTCTGCAAAGCCAGTTTATTTGAAATTTGATTTGCTGACATAAAAGACCAAAACTAGCTACCAGTGAGTCAAGGTTAGAGGGAAGTGCGTCATTTGCACTGATGCTTCAAATATCAGTGGTGTTTACAAATGTGTGTTGTGCTTGCATTGGATTTTGCAGTGGCATTCACACATTTTATGCAAACCCAATGCAAATGCCCAGGTGATGATCACACTGGGAACGTCTGCAATTTGTGCATGGTGTTTGTTGCTAAAATGCATATATGAGGCAACAGGTCGCCTCATATATGCATGTAAGAAACTTTCTCATTTCCTCAAGCTATAAGATACATAAAAAAAAAGAATGTCATATTGCATACATGAGGCAACATGTTGCCTCATGTACGCATGTAGATTAAACACTTACTTTCTCACTCATAAATGAAAGAAAAAATAGTATTGAAAGTGAAAGATGGTATTGCATACATGAGGCGACAAGTCGCCTCATGTATGCATGTAGGTAATAGAAGTTACTTCTTACTAAAAATTACATGGAGAGTCAAAAAAGTATAATATTGATAAAGGAATGTAATTGCATACATGAGGCGATATGTCGCCTCATGTATGCAATAGCAAGAGTTTAGGGAGAGGGATCAGAAGTGAATTGTCCCAGTACTCTTGCTATTGAATACATGAGGCGACATGTCGCCTCATGTATGCAATTTCATTTTTTCATTTTTCTCTACTTTTTATTTTCCTCTCCTTTTATTTTAGAGCGAGAAATTAATGGTATTACCTACATGCATACATGAGGCGACATGTCGCCTCATGTATGCATGTAGTAAAATGTGATTCCCCTTACACTTGACTCTGCACAAAGAATAAGATGAGGCAAAATTTTGCATCATCTATATGCAAAGGAACCATGTTCTGATGACATTTTGCAATGTTCTTCCCCATTTAAACATTACATGGTGCATATTCTTGTATGCACTATTATGTTCCAAAAAAAAATTTGAATTCTACCTTTGTTCTGAATATCTTAGTGAGCATGTATTAGAAAATGTAAAGCGAAATTCTGCCAGATGTTTTTGTGAAAATTTTTTTTTTGAAATAAGTCAAAATATATTCCAAAACATTATGAAATATTAATTCTTCTATTGCCCTATTTTTTTAATACACATAAATAATTTTTGTTTTTAAGTGCAAGTAATGAGCTGCACTGGGTGACATATTTTCCAGTGCAGCTGCTAAATTTATGTTACTACATGTTCAATTCATTAAGAAAAATGTTGCCATGTTTAATTCTGTTTCAGATGCAAAGTACCTACACCTGCTCTTTATATTTTTTTCTCATCACTTCAATTAACAGATCCCATCTTTTTTCCTCATCATTGAAATTGATAGATCCTATTATTAAATTGTGATCATGGAGAAGTTGAGTTTATGTAGGTACATATTTGTATCATAAGACATCATGTTGCCTCATTTTCCCTTTTGAATAGGAATTACATTTCATGTTATCATAATAGGGTATGCAACAAAATTTGGAAATGATATTTCAATTGGTAGAGTAATTTGGGTGAGTGTAAAAAGTTTCAAACATGAGGCTTTATGTTTCCTCATGTTGTAATACACTATTAGAAAAATTTAATTTCCAATAAAATTTGGATCATTTGGTGTAACTTTTATTCAAATATAATGCAGTATATTCCCCATTTTCTTGAGCTTGCTTCATTTACATTTAATAAGTTTTGTCTTGTTTGTGAGATGTGATAAATTCAAGTTAAAAATTTGTTAAAATTTTGAGTGATTTATTTAAAAGCATCCATTTATGCAAAAATTCAGAGTATATAATAAAAATATGCTAAGTAAGAGTGAAAAATTTGAATTAACTAAGTGGCAATTGAAAATTATTGTGTAAGGCCCAGTGTCTGTCTGCAGGGGGGTTGGGTGGGGCGCCCCAGGGAACAACTCCACATCTCTTCTAGTTGATGAATTGGTTTTTAAATATGTAAATTTGAATATTTATTTGTACTGTGTTATTTTTACTGTAACAGAAAGACATTAAATTTAATTGTGGTTTTAATTTTCAAAATGCACTTGAGAAAAATATAGGGGAAAAGTTAAATTTAATATTGTGTATTATAAATACATTAATTTATTAGATATACATGAGCTAGTAAATTTACCAACACTTTTTTGACTATAAGCTGTTTAACCTTTGCTATGGACTTTCAAAAACCATCAATTAAAATTACAAGGCATGTTAAATACCATATTTTTTATATACTTTGGTTGGGATCCATTTTTATTTTAACTTAACTTTGTTCAGGATTTTAAAATATGTATTAAAAGTAAGGGCATAATTCAGGACCTCAGTGCCCTTTCTATTTGTGACCATACAGGTTATCAGTAGCATGGAACTATAATTGAATGTATTTCTTTTCCCATAAGCAGATTTCTTTAGTCAGAAAGCTGGTCTCTTTTCTTGTAACAGAAGAAAATTAATTTGTTTCTAGTGTTATAATTTTTCTCAAACTATGATTTTATTTTTTCAGAAAAGTTTTATTCATATTGTTGAAAAGTGGATTTCCAATTATACATGAATCAAAAATTCATTAATTTTTCAAATTTTCAGTTGTTAACGTGGATATCTTGTAGTTTTAATATATGGACAAAATTTAATTTGGGCAATATATATTGCTTAAATAATTTCTGGTGGTTTATCTTAACTTACAGAGTTTTACACAGTTTTACTCATCATGGTAAATCCAGTCATTATTTATATAATGTGACTTACATGGCCAAGAAATATTTCTTGTCTTGTATAAATACTGATTTCCTCCTGCATTATCTTCTTCCCTCTCAAACTTTATTTCTTTTTAATATTGCATAATCTTATACTACTTCTCTCATCCAAATTGGCTTACTTCAATCTCACATATATGACTTCATCAGATCCCCAGGTTTGGTAGAGCAACCTTTTTCACTTTATCCCTCTCATAAAAAACATAATATCAGGGATAGGGCAAATTCACCTAATATTAACTTTGATAAACATTTCAACACTAATTTCAAAATCCTCTATGACCTACATGGCCCACCAGAATACAAATTTTTAGTTGCTCCTGTTGGGGGTTGGCTTATGGTACATTATTCGCCCTTATATATGGTTTGAAGCTAAATTATTACCCCAAGAGGTTATCAACTGTCACCTGCTAATTAATATTTTGATTTTCTATCTTTCTTATTTTCTAGAAACTATCTCCCAGTCACTTGAATCACTCTTCAACATAATTATTCTTCTTCCTGACTATAACACATCAATTCATATGGGCTGTCCTGTACAAGATATATTCAATCAAAAAAATCATTTATCTTCTATCTCCCCTTATTCCTTGTTTACTATCAGACCTTACCATCCTATAAAAAAATTTATTAAGAGGATTTAACACAAAAGAAGGCTAAAGAAAGGTCATTTAGCAACTGTGAATCCTACAAAAACAAGTAACTACAAAAAAGTGGGTGGTAAAACTTGAAGAGGACTCTATTCTACCCATGACTGTAAGATGAAGCAAGGGAGGGAACAGTGGAGAAGAGAGAGAAATGGAAGGGATAAAGAGAATAGAGAGAAAAATATTTGGATATAAATAAAAAATAAACATACATGAAAGCAGGTCAATAAGAAAGTGCACCTTACAAAAAAAAGTAACTGCAACAAAGCATGTGATAAAACTATAAGGTACCCAATTATGAGCTGCTGTGGTTAGAACTATAAGAGTAAGAAGAAAATAAAACAGAAAATAAAAGGAAAGAACTTGGAGAAAAGAATTTATTCTCCCCACAAAGTGCAAGGACTTTCAGATGTGGCCAAGGGGGAAGAAGTTGACAGGTGGGATAAATTGAAGGGTTAAATAAAATAGATAGAAAAATATTTGGATTGTGAAAATTGGAACAACAGGAAGGTTCTTGATTATATGAAAAATTATACTATCCAAAACAATAGAAAACAACATGAGATCAGAAAAAACTACTAATATAAAATACAGAGAAATAGAAAGGTTCACACTCAAATGCAGAATTCACACAAAAGGGATTTTTTTTTCAAAAATAAAATCTTTCCCCTGAAACTCTTCTTCTCATGATTCAAGTAAAAGTAGAGAAAAGAAATTTCAGTTTGTAAAGTGGTACCACCACTGAGAAAAAAAATCAAGCCAAAACTATCTTATGAAGAAATTTGCAGAAATAAGGTAGAGGAAGCTCTAAAAATGGTTGGGACATCAAAAGTGCTTATCTTTTGGGTGTTAGACCCAGAAAAGAAAAAGAAAAATTTAGTTCTGATGTAGATAGTTCAATTAAGCTAAGATGACTCATCATTAGATAGAATTTTACCTAATAAATATCTTCTTTGAAGTCCATATTACAGGAAATATCTTCCCATTTTAGACTGAAAATGAAATTGGGATCAGCTGTGAAACAAAATGATTTAAATTCTGTTTTTATTCTATGGCCTAGTGAATCAATGATTGTTCAAAATTTTATTTGCCATACACTCATTACCTCATGGTTAAACTGTGTTCAAAACCATTTAGGGGACACATCAACAAATCTCAAGGCAGCAGAATGACTTGTTTTAAAAAAATTTATTATGTGGTTTCTTTGTTCCCAGTTTGGAATATAGAAAATTCAGATTGTTAAGAGAAGAAGTTGATAAAGTGTCTTTCCCTTTTGGTATTGATAATCAACCTTTTAACTTCCCTTGAAATAAATAAAGAACAAATTGTATCTCTTCAAGATCATCTGAAGGAGTATATGAGATGTCTTAAAGAATTTTGGCCACATATTGACATCAAGCCTAATTTCCACTTAGCCCAACATTTTCGGGAAGTTATGCGACAATTTGGGTCAGCGCCATCATCAGCAGCTTGGGCTCATGAGCGTATAAATGGAATTTTGGGATCTATCTCACACAATAACAAAAATAGTATGTGCTCCTATATTCTTTTTGTTCCTCATAATTATTTACTTTAATATTTTTTATTTTAGATGAAATGGAAAAAACCTTTATGAAAATGTTTATCTTGACTGGGAAGCTTCAATCTCTTCTTGAGAGGAATGAAAATTGATTTGAAAACAAAATGAAAGATGTTTTTGATATAGAAAAATAAAGACTTCAAAATAATCTGTTAAAATACTTCATGAAGAATATGTTTTATGGCTGGATTATGTAAACAAGATTGATGGTGAAAAGTGTTCTTCAAATATTTTTCAAAAATATAAATTGACTGGTGCTCTAGAATTTCTTCCATCTAAAATTACTGATCTCCAATACTTTAACCTTGGTGGTAAATACTTCTCACTATACTCAAAACATCAAGGGAATGGGAATATTGAGATCAAATTATCAAAATGCAACAAGGTTAGAGTGGTGTTAAGAATGTGGGAGTCAAAGAAGTTTGCAGATCAAATATTTATTCTAGTTGGATTGTATGATGCTATTGAAAAAAAAATAGAAAATTCTTTCTCAAAAGTAGGATTTAAAACATTTTGGTGCTACAATAGATGGTCTAAAAATGTTAATATTACTCATAAAGATATTATTGGACATGCTTCAAGAACTCTCAATCCAAGTGGCTTTGGTGGTGTTTTATCTGATACTGTCTGTATAATGTCATTAAGTAGTATAGCTGGTTCCTATTAATCACCTTTGTCATATCCATTATGAATTCAATATATGCCTTTTAGACACCAAAGTATGATCTATTTCCTGTTGAAAATTATGCAAAAAGCACTATATAAAGAATTCAAGTTGGTCTTAATGATTCAGCTATGAGCTATGCGTCATGATGAAAAATTGTCCCACCAAATTTCCAACACAGGTTTGACTCAGGTTAGACCACAGGTACTAAACAACCACTTGACTGCATGTTGTCTAAGTTTTGATCTGGTGGCAGAATCACAAATTTATTCTACCTCACCAGAAGAAACTCTTTTCCTGGTCAACAACTTTTTTTGCCTAACAGCCAACCCTGGACTGATAGCATATAATTCCCCATAAGATAGGGAAACCTGACCCTGATTCATCCTTTCCAGGACAGAGTCCATAACATTAACTTGACCAGACACTACTGGCCTCTCAAAGTGAGCTCTTTGCTTCACCACCTTGTTCCTAGAAGATTCTTGAGGACCAGCACCACCAACAGATTTACCATTAACAGGAACCAAACCAGATCCCTCACCAGAACCTCTAACTCCAGCAGGCTTTGGCAATGAAGCCAAAGGGACATCCTCCTCAGAGTCAGAATCCACCTCCATTGGCATTGGCTCACCATTCATTTCCAATGCGCCAAAACTAGGGGGGCCCATGTCAGCCATACCCTTCTGCATCTTGTACAGCTCCTATTTGCTGTACCTCTTCCTAGCTGCACTCAGATTAGGATCCATCTTTGAAGCATTTGGCTTTGGTTGGGCCTGAGAACTGCTCTTAGGCCTTCCCACCTTTCCTGCTTCCACATCATAGACACCAGCCAAGCATTCACCACTTGACTGTCCACCACAAGAATACAACTCCAAACCACCAAAGGAAGTAGAAAAAGAGACCTTATTGACCTCCTTCCCCTTTCCCTTGCCATCCTCATTCTCCTTACCAGAAGACCTCCCTTGATCAGGAATCTACTCAAACCTTGGTCTCCTTTGATTGAGACCTCCCCTCCTCCTGACCAAATCAACAAGACCCTGCCCCTCACTGGGCTTAACAAAAGAACCATCAGGGAACTTGAAAAACCTGCCATAAAATTCCACCTTTCCTTCAGACACATCTCTGTTCAATGCCCAACAATCATTGGACCTGTTCCCCCTCCTGCTGCAATAAGAGCAGACCCAAGGATCACTCCTACCAGCCCTCCTATCAAAATCTCTAGGCTGAGAAGGTGCCTTATTGACCTTCTTAGCCTCCTGAACAAAAATATGCAGCTGCTTTGTAAGATCAGCCAACTGCTCCACCATTGGGTCCCTCTCCTGTTTAGGAACCTGCACCAAATTCTTCTCCTCCTTCTTCTCCCTAACTTCCTCTTCTGCCAAAGCCTCACTGACTTTGCTGACATACTTGGCACACCCCTCCTGATAGGTGTCCACAGCCAACAACTTCAAATAGGCCTCAACAGCCTCCTTCACATTAGCCAAGGCAGGAATCTTCTGGTCCCCATTAGAAAGAATCTTCATCAATTCCTTTCTTGACAGCTCCTTCAACACATCCATCCTGAAATCTCTATCCAGGGCAGACCAAAAAACATCCTTGGCAGCATTTTCATGTGCCAGCTCCTCCACTTCCACCAAATATTCCGCCACAGGATCAAACTGTAGCAGAAACTTCCTGTAACTATGTAAGTTACCAACACCACCATAAGATTGCCATTCACTGAAAACCTTGTTCAGATTTACCATAGTGAACCTGACACCCCATCTATCCACCATCTCCCTACACAACAATTTCCAATCCCTTTTCTTGTAGCCAGACATGGCCACAATCTCCTTCTCCACTGACCTATCACCAATGAAGAAGATAATCTGCTTCACCATGTCCAGGTAGGAAGCACCATCCACTCCAGAAGCAGTTTCATACTTCTCTAGAAACCACTTCACATCCTCCGAATTAAACTTGGTACCATCCCAAGTTTTAATCCTCAAACACTCCCTAACCATCACAGAAGGAGGACCATCCCCCCCACTGACAGTCACCACAGGAATAGCAGAACCAGAAGCCATTCCTCCAGACCAAAACACTAAAAAGAGCCAACCAAAGAAAACAGAGATTCCAAAGAACTAGCAAGTTCTACCCCACGTTGGGCGCCAGAAATGTAGACAATCCTATAGTACTAGCTATAGGCCTTGACCAAGGGAGTTGGAGAAAAACCAGAGAGAAAATCTCCTGTCCCTATAGAAAAATAGAGTGAGATTTACTTGCTAAAATAAGTTGGTTCCTGTTTTGCTAAAGCTCCTTTTCAACACACTTGACTGCTTGATGAGCCAAGAAAGTAGTCCCCAGATAGACTACCAGACCAAAGAACTGAAATGTAGAACAATGTCCACACCAGAGACAGCAAAGATACTTGATGTAGGCTGAAAATCCACACCAGAGACAGCAATAATACTTGCTATAGCTTGCAAGACTATAACAGAGAAAACAGTTGCCAAAGTTAAGTTAAATGAAGAACTCACTTGCAACAAACACAGCCAATTGTGGCCAGAAAACAGTGAAAACTGAGTGAGGAACAATGATATCACCTCCGGATGGTTGTATGATGATTAAGGTTGCCCCAAACTGTCTTATTCACTATGTACACGCAGACCACTAACTAAGAGCCCATGCGCACCCACCAATCTGGCGCCTGTACCCACCAAATTTCATAAAAAACCCTCCTGAAGCACTCCCCAACCTCCTAAAATGGAGGCGGGCGGGCCGCCCGACGTCGGAGATGCCGCCTGCTAAGCACTTAAACCTAAGACTTAAGGTTAGCCCGTAAAAATCGAAAAACAAAATTAAACAGCAATCTTTTATAAATGATAAATGAGGAAATGACCCCTTAAAACTCTGAATATGAATAATGTCTTCAAGACATAAAATATAAAGAAAAACAGGGCTATCCAATGATAGTACCCACATACCCGCAGACCCATTATCCACGGAATAAAACCAGAAAAATACCCAATTCCTTAACAGATGTCAATTAAGACATGCACAAACAGCGCCAAATCACACAACAAAGGCCCCTGCCAATGTTGGAAGACCACAACGGATGTTAGTGAGAAGGGTCCAGTTGTAACGGGTGTAATTTTGGAGGTCTGTGGTGTGTGGAATGATGGATGGGTATGAGGTCAATGCAAGGAGGAGTAATGGATATAAAAGGGGTTGGATTTTGGTTCGATATTTCTTTAGAATTAAATTATAAAACGTATCTATAGTTAATAGTGGTAGAACTTCAAGTTAAATCATTATTATTGTACATTTCCTTATTCCCTTGGTAATCATTTCTAAAACTTAAATCTTTGGCTATTGAGTTTACAACCTTTTGTGAGATCCTAAAAATATTATTATTACCTTAAATTATATTGAGATTCTTATTGAACATATCTCAAAGCAGTAGCTCTTCCTATGAGCCATCTTTGAATCACTTCCTTAAAAGTTCACTATGTGCTTCAAAGAAGTTTCTAAACTTCTCCCTCCATCTCACTTCTAGGAACACCCTCAACCTTGTGCATAGGTTGTCCGGTGACAGCAGTCCCCCAAGACTATAAACTGAGGATTTTTGGGTTCCCCCAAGACTATAAACTGAGGGCTGTTAGTCCCGCAAGACTTTAAACTGAGTGCTGTTAGTCCCCTAAGACTTTAAACTGAGGGTTGTGAGTCCCCCAAGACTATAAAATGAGGAAATATTTGTGCTGGTAGAAGGTTATAGTCTGGAAGACTTGTCAACTTGATATTACTTTTCATTGTTGGAGGCTGGTACAGCCAGAGTTGTAATTCAGGAACAGAAGAAAGAGATTTTTTCACAGAGATAGATTGAATTTAAAGGCATGGTGCAAGAGAAGGTTTAAAGAAGAAGCTTGGATTGCTGGTTCTGAAATTCACTTAGGATGGAATAGGATCTGGTTGAAGAGATAAATGGGCTGTTTGTAAAGATTCTGGATGGGTTTTTGAACGAGGTGGTTGGTGAAAGAAGAATGGGGACATTCTTGATTGGAGGGAGGATGTGGTGATCCAAACCTGGGTAGGCCTTTGGAGTGCATATTTGGGGGTATTTTGTATGTAGGGTGTTATTGGGATTATGGTGTTATTAGTTGATTTTTTCATCTTTAGGTGATATTAGGTAGTGTTTATGGAGACTTAAGCTAAGTTCACCTATTATATCCCAGTTTAATGTCCTTTCTTAACTCTTCATTTTGGTATCCCTTATGGGTTGTTACCTGGCTTTATAGGGTAGTTATGGTGTTGTTATTGGTATTTATTGGAAGTTTATTGCTTAGTGGTGACTTTGTCGGCTTAAGCTAGGGTAACTGATTATGTCTCAGCTTATTTTCCTTTATTTTCTTTTCATTTTGGTGTGTCTTATGTGTGTTTATCTTGTTTATAAGTGAAGTTATGGGTTTTTAGGGTTTTTAGGGTTTTTATGGGTTGTATGGGTGTTTTAGGGCCTAGAAGTGGCCCACCCGCCCCTAGGCAGCTGCCCACCAGTGCGCTGGGGAAGTGCTAAAATGCACTTCTATGCATGAAAAAGGCTGGGAAAGCTGGATTTTGGGTGGGAAATATGGTCAGGATGGTCTGTGCACTGGCTGTATGATGCGTGTGTGGGAAGAGTTTTAGGGAATCATCTTATCTCTTTACTCATTGCCTCTCTTTTCCTCACTGTCTCATTGGCTTGTGTTTTGTTGGCATATATTACGGTTCATTTAAACTCTTTCTGGTAGTCTGTCTGGGACTATTATTATCACTTTTAAAGAGGTCAAGAGTGTTTAATTAGAGGGTCTAGAAAACAGATCTCCAATTTGCTGCAACAGGTAAATCTCACTTATTTTTCTAAAGGAACAGGGGTTATTCTCTCTGGTTTTACTCCAACTCACTTGGTCTTGGCCTATAGCTAGTACTATAGGATTGTCTACACCATAAAACACAAAAAACAATATTAAACAGCTATCTTTTAGAAATAAAAAATGAGGAAATGACCCCTTAAAACTTAGAATATGAAAAATGTCATCAAGACATAAAATATATAGAAATTCTAGAGCTATATAATGGTAGTACCCACATACCCATAGTCTTAATATTCACTAAATAAAACCAAAGGAACGCGTAAATATTTGACCAATGCCAATCAAGACATACAAAAACAATGCCAAACAGACTAACAAAGGCCTCTTCCAATGTTGGAAGATCACAACGTTTATCTTTTTACTCAGCACTCTGTAGTAGCATTAAATGTTTCACATTACTGGGGGAGGTGCCTGTTAAATAATAATAAAAAATTTTTTGCTAGTTGACCAAGATAGAGCAATATTGTTCTTAGTCCTAGAAGTAATAAAATTATTTTAATAAATTATATTATTTTTTTTAATTATTTCTGTTGACATTTTCGTGATAATTATAATTTTATTTTATTGTTTCAGTTGATAATTTTTCTAACAGTAAAATAATAAATATATAAATTATATAAATTAATTATATTAAAAGTCCTGGTAATAAAATTTTCAGTTGACTCATAGTCCTGATAATTAAATATCAGTATATATTAATAATTAAATGAGATTTGTATTAATTATTCCAGTTTACTCTTTGTCCTGATAACTAATAAATTATTTTATTATTTCAGTTGATTTATTTTAAATCTTGGTAATAAAATATAAATATCTTAATTAATTTAATTAATAAAAATTGTGATTATTATTTTAGTTGATTTTTCCTCCTGATAAATATTATATTTTCATTATTTCAGTTGATTAAAAATCCTTATAATTGATTATATATGTGAAATACTTTTTTTTCTTTCCTCTTATTTTTCTTTTAACTAAGTAAAATAATAACTGATAAAATTTTAATATTTCTTTCTCTCTGTTAAGGTTATATACAACAATGACTGATCAAAGTGCTTCTGCTGCCTGTGATGAGGAGCTAGACTTGATTGATTATGATGAGACTTCTCTAAGCTCTCCTTTTACTACAAAACTTGCTCAAATTAATCTATTATTGGACCAATCAGGATGTGGAAATGCAAGAAATAGAAATAAAAGTGGAAAATACTGCTCAGGATCAAAAACCTCCAGTGACCCCCCAGAAGAGCTTCCAAGAGGCTTCAAGATAAAAAATATTTCCTTGCAGCATCCAGTCAGAAACCTCTCAACTCACATCATGGAGTTGAAATCAGAGAACCTCAAGCTAAGTTCAAAGGTAGAAATTCTAGAAGAAAAGGTAAGAAAGGTAGAATTCTTTCTTCAAGTGAAGAGAAACCCTCTTCCAGTAGAGAAAACCCTTCCACAGTTTGCTCCCCATCCACAGGAAAAGGTGGAAGTCTCAAAATGGCAATGGGACTGGCTCAACACTCAGTCACTATGCAATATAGGGGGTGGACTTGCTAGCAAGTCCTCAACCTGAACTCAGATGGAACTCAGATGGAACTCAGACTAAACTCATAATGAACCCATACTTAACTCTACTTGAAGACCCACCTAAAACTGTTCTACTGAGTGGTGTTCATCCCTGATTGTATGGTTACTTTTTCAATAGCTGAATGTGTGTTCAATCTGTGGTGAATTTGAGTCCAAGGTTTCAGACTTACTAACAAGTCTTCCCCCTGTATTTCGCGGTGAGTGGGACTCCCTCCAAGCTCAACAGATGCAACAAGAGACTCAGGCAGGTCCCTCCAGACCCCAACAATTCAATCCAGCCCCCCCTCATCCCTACCAAGAAGGAAGGAAAAGGAAACAAAATCAGCTCCAAATTTAGAAAAAGCCATGGTAAGCTTCTCAATTGAATATCAAGCTCCCTTTCTTGTTACGAGTTCAGTTCCTTCAGGTAATTCTGGAAGAGATGATACCTTGAGACCAGTAGAGGCTGGCTCTAGTAGGCATATTACTCAATATTCTAATTTAACTACTTTTTTAGTATTAATTGCTACTTCAATGATTAACCCTGATATGGCCATTATAGATGAAACAATGGATCCTGAAGTTTATGAGAGTCTAGAAAATTATTCTGTTTCTTTATTGAAAAATACTCTTGATTTAGCTACCATTAATGATGAATATTTGACAGATATTATTTCCAAACAAAATCATATAATGAACAACCTGAAATGGACTCAAAAATATAACAGTCTGTTAACTGAACAAATTTACCAGTCAGTGAAAAGTGAATTAAAAATAGTTTCTAATGATTTATATAATTACAAAGTAACTCATGAGCAGAAAATTGCTTTGTGGAAAAATATCAAGAATTATTTGTCCAAGTTACAAGACACTGTGTCTATCTGTTGCCAGGAACTAGAGGGACATAAGTTAAGCTTGAAAAGACTAATTTAACATTACACAACTCTTTAAAACTAGAATCAATTATCTTTTACAATTATCAATGAGACATTATCCAGAATTTGAAGAGTGAAAAATAGACTAACAAACATTGAAGAAAAGTTGAAATCCTTGTTAAATGACCAAAAGTATTCTTAAACTTACTTTAAAGAACCTGTTGCACAATATACCCTGATTGTACCTGTTCCTAGTTCACCTGAAGTAAAATTAGTTCCAGAAATGCCTGTAGATATTCCTGACTTTACATCAAAAATTGATGATGCACCTTGCTCATCTACAGAAGGTTTAAAAAATGAGATTACTTCCCACTTAGAGAAATTAAAGCTTCTTCTCACTCAGAAGCAAGTTTGTAACAAAGAAACTGCTTCAAATCAAAAGAATTTCCCAAAAATTGACCAATACTCAAGATTTGATGGTGATTTTCCCTCTGATTGAAAGCAATTTATTTGCAGAATTGATAACCTGAAGAATTCTTACAAACAGCCAGATGAAGAAATTGTGTTAAAATTTATTTCTTTACTTTCCAATGTTGCTCTAATGTGGTATGAATCTGTCCTGTTAGATAAAAATGACTACTATTGGGAAGATTGGAAGAAATTGATCAAAGCACAGTTTGGTGGTTCCAAGTTTAGGTCAGCCCAACAAAGGCAGTATGAGGAAGCTAGATATAGCTCTTCTTCTACAGAAAAAACTATTAAGTTCCTGATAAAGCTTGTAAAGATCCTGAGAGTAATGGACCCTAACATGGATTTTGAATTATGGAAGGACAGGATCCTCTATAAATTACCTATGTCTTTGAGAGATGTAATTGTTGCTAGGACTGAGTTCTCAAGATAACCCTCTTCTTTTATTAATACTTGTAATGAAATCCTTTTAAATAACAAGTAAGATTCTAGAAGGTTGATTCCTGGATCTTCATTAGAGAAAACCACCAATTACCAGCAGAAACTTCCTGAAAAAGTTGATAAACCTTCTTCCCCTATTGTACCAAAAAATTATGCAAAAAACACTTGCTTTAGATGCAGAAAGCCTTGACAGAAAGGCCATGTTTGTGACAAGAAAATAAATATTGTTGAGAAAACAGAGGAACAAGCTCATAACACAGTTTCAATGGATGAAACTTCAAGTGATTGTGCCAGCAATATTTCTTGTGAATCTCACCAGGACATTTTAATGCTGGAAGAAGATATTCATTATTTGAATAATATTAATGTTGAGAATAATGATTTATATAAAGTAGAAGATGCTGAGATCATAAAAAATATAGAAGACAGCTCAATGATTATTGCCCCTCTCAAGGCACCAGTCTTGATTAATGGAAAGAACATTGAGGTTGTTTTGGATTCTAGAGCTGGAGGAAGTGTGGTATCTCAAAAATCACTTTCTTCAGTGGATCAGGATTATAAATCGAAACTTATGCCAATCATTTCTGAAAACTGGAGAGGTTATGGCTCTGTTTTGTCCCCCATTGGTAACTACAAAGCTACGGTATTTTTCAAATATAACCATGGCTTTGTAAGAGCTATGTGTGACTTTGTAGTTAAGAAAAATAATAACTTAAGGAGTTGGATCTCTGTGGGAAATGACATTTAAACCAAATATGGCATTAAATTAGATCCCTCAAACCAATGCTTCACAATGGGGTTGAATGGGAAGAGAAAATTTAAAATTTCCTCCACCAGAAATAATTAACACCAGGATTGAACACATGTCATTCTCTAGTTCAATATATAGGAATATCTACAAATAAACTTCCTGCCCTTCTGTCTGAAATTGACACTGATTCTTTTGGAGAACAAATTTCTGGTGAGGAAAAAGATTCCATCATTCAATTGATAAAATCTTTTAAAATGGCCTTTGCTCATGGGCCACTTGAATTAGGATTTGTAAAAGAAGAAATGAAGCTCTAATTATCTTGCCCATTAACTAAAATACCACCTGGTTTAAAGAAGAAGACTTATTCTGCTTCTCCCACAAAGAGAAAATGTATTGAAGACAATATCTCTACCCTTTTAAAAATTAATATTATTGAAAAGGTTTTTAAAACAACTAAATATTGTGTTATCTCACCTGTCCTAATTTCTTATGAGATAGATTAAGCCAGGTTATGTGATGATTATAGAGCATTAAACACTTATAATGTAGATGATATCTATTGTTTACCCAGAATTAGCTTTATACATGCTACCTTATAAGGTGCTAAACATATCAGCTATTTAGATGGCAATAAAGAATATCACCATGTACCTGTTGAGAAATATTCCCAGAATTCTCTGATGATTGCTTTTCATATGCATATCTATAAGTACGTTAGGATGCTATTTGGCCCCAAAAATGCCCCTTCAGTTTTTCAAAAGGTTATGGATAAAACACTCCATCAAGAAATAATTGAGGGATGGCTGATGGTTCACATGGATGATATCATCATATTCTCTAAAACATTTCAGGACCATCTTAACCACCTGTGTAAAGTGTTCCTTAATATAGATGAGATAAATATGACAATTGCCTTGAAAAAATGCAAATTTGGATTTTATTCCTTGAATGTGCTTGGTCATGTTGTCTCAGGTTTGCAGATATGTGTTCACCAGAACAAAGTGGAAGCCATACAACAGGTGAAAGCTCCTGCTACAGTTAGAGAGCTCCAGAGTTTTTTGGGAAAGTGTTGATGCTATAGAAATTATATTAATAATTACCAGGTCATAGCATTACTCCTTACCAAATTAACTAGGAAGGATGTTGCTTTTTTCTGGAACAGTGAAAGAAAAAGAGCATTTGACACTATGAAAAATTGTTTGATGTCAGCACCAATTCTAGCTTTATCTAATTTTTATCAACCATTTGTTTTATACACTGATTCCAGTTTTATTGGTCTTGGTGCTGCTCTCCATAAAAAACAAGTTATGAATGATTAAGTATCAAAAGTAGTAATTTGTTATATTTCAGTAACCTTGAGAAATAGTGAATTGAAATATGGTGCCACTCAACTTGAGTGTTTAGCAGTAGTATGCAATCTAGTGAAGCTAAATTATTATCTGGATGACCAGATATTTGAACTTGTCACTGACTGAAGTGCAGTTAAGTCCCTCTTGAACTTGAAGACACCTAACAAACATATTATCAGATGGCAGCTAGCTGTACAAAAATACAGAGGAAGGATGACAATAATTCATAGAGATGGTATTGTTCACTCAAATGTGGATATTTTATCAAGGTTACCTTTGTCAAATGATGACTTAAATCCTGCATATGATCCTGAGGATGAATTTTTTCATATTCATGGGATATATGTGGTTTATATGGAGAAAGAGCTATTACAGCTTATTCTGGATTCATGATAAAGATACTGACTTAAAGAAGTTATGTAATATATTAAATGATCTAAAGAATGCTTCAATATATGCATTAATTAAAACTCTCTCACCAAAGTGCCAGACTGCTTTTAATAAAGGTAAATTTTTGATTAATTAAGGCTACCTCCATTATAGAAGAAAGTTGATTAATGCTATTGTTATTCCTCCTTCTATGAAAGAGATCATCTAGAAAATTTGTCATGATGACATATTGGCCGGACATTTTGATCTTGAAAAACAATGATCAGAATTAAGAACACTGCTTGGTGGGTTAATATCTCTGAAGACACAAAATTATATGTTGAATCATGTGATTCTTGCCAGAAACCAAAAAAGATTAACTGAAAATAGAACTGGATTAATGCAACATATTGAAGCTTTTGATGCACCATGGCCAATAATAAACTTGGAATTTGTAACAGGATTGCCCATTTCTTTGAAATACAGTTATAATTCTTGTTGGGTTATTGTGGACAGATTCACAAAAATGTGTAAATTTATCCCTACTTATGAGGATGTTTCCACTAAAGAATTAGCCTTCTTATGGTGGTCTCATATGTTTAATACTACTATTTTGCCAAAGGCCATAATCTCTGATAGAGACCCTTAATTTACTTCTGAATTTTGGATGTCTCTGATAGATGTTTGTGGTTGTGATCTGAAGATTTCTACTGCCCATCACCCCCAGACTGATGGATTAGCTGAAAGAATGATTCAGACTTTAGAGGACATGATAAGATGGTACTGTGCATTTGGACTTGAGTATAAATATAATGAGAGGTTCACTCATGATTTGGTCACCTTACCTCCTGGGTTGGAGTTTTTTTATAATAGCACTGTTCATTCTGTTACTCAAAGAAGGCCTTTTGAGCTCTGGCTTGGATATGTTCCACATTCTCCTGTCCAAATTCTCAATAATATGATACCTATATTGGATTTACATCCTGGTGTAAAATATTTTCTTCAAATGCAACAACTTTACAAAAGTCATGCTCAAAAATGTATTGAAAAATCTTTTGAATATGAGAAGATGGAATGTGACAAATCCCATAAAGAATACACTTTTAAAAAGGGTGATGAAGTACTGAATTCTACAGTCCACTGAAATTTATAGGGTAATTTAAAATTAAAAGACCCATTTGTAGGTCCATTTGTTGTCATAAAAATGGTTGGTGATAATGCAGTTGAGTTTATCCTGTACTCTCCATATGACAGGAAACATCCTTTTTTTCAAATATCTTTTCTGAAACCTTACACATCCAATAGTGATTTTTTTCTTAAAAGGAGGGGAAGACCAAAGAAGACCCCTAGTGAAATCACTGAGTTAGAAAAAATTGATAAGATTCTAAATGATAGAATAATAACTTCTGAAATAGGTACTTAATACTTATTGATATTCAAGAATAAATCTTCTGAATATGATTCTTGGATAACTAGGAAAGAGATATCTAACCTTCCTGCTCCACTAAAGAAAAATAAAAAGAAAAAATCATAGCATTTTTTTATTTTTTTTTAGAGTGAGGGAGTGTCAGTCAGTCTACTAGATTTACCTAGTAAAATAATCAATTATTTACTGGGATGAAGCCATGCCTTTATATTTTTATTTTAATAATTATATTATATTTACTTAAATAATTTACTTGTAATAATTTAACTAATTAAAGTAGGTTAATTAAGTAAATATTTAAAAAATTATTGTCCCCCACATTTTTATTCCCCAATACCATCCTCATGGCAGGTCAGAAGTGAAATAAAAATATATCAATACAAAAATTTAAATTCAAATTATATTATTATAAAAAAATGACATTTCCAGAAAACTTTAAAATAAATCAAATAATTGGTATATACAGTAAATACATTTTATTGAAGCATTCTTTATAGAAAATTCTTAATATTTAAAATATCTTATTCTGGAATTTTCCTTCTCTCATACTTCTGTATATAGAATTTTAGCTCTGTGGCTTCTCTCCTTTTTGCCTATATAAGGCCTCCCATTTTGGTTGCTTTTTATCATTCTTTTTTACTCACTTACAATTTATTACATACCAACAATTTTTTTTATTACTACTATTACTACTTTAGTATTTAAAACTATGTAAACCTAATCCTTACAAGTAATAATAATAATATAATTCATAACTTCAAATTTGAGTAAAACTTATAAAAATAAAAGAACTACATACTTCTTTGAAATTTTGAGCCATTTCACTCTTTGCCGCCGTTGGACCTCTGTTAAACTCTTCTAGACCAGTTGAATCCACTGACAAATATGGTACATGAATTTTATGCACTCATATTTTGGAAAAAGGTGGTTGATTTTTAATGTATTTTGGTAGGACAAACTCTGGTGATTTGTTTTTGTGGTTATTGGAATAGATGGAAATTCCCTTGGGGAAAATTTATGGGTTTCTTCCAGGGGATATCAAGAATATGAATCCTCCAAAAGGAGGATAAACTACCTAAAAAATTTTGAAATTTTTTATTGTCTTTTCTATGATTTCTTTCAGATTCTTTTTTCAATCTATATTTTTTATTTCTGTCTTCCTCCTGCAAGAAGATAAACTTCACTTTAAAAATTTGACATCAAGAAAGAAATTTTCTGAATAATACAATAAAATAAAGAACAAAAATTGTATAAATATTCTATTTTCAACCTTTGGCAAGAGGCTAATCTGCACCATCAAAATTGAAACAAATAAAAATCTCCAGTTATTTAAAAGTCAAGATAAAATATTTTTGAAGATTCTCAACACTCTCTTAATTTTTTCACCTCCAGAAAGAGGCTAAACTACACTATTAAAATTAAATCAAGTTAAAAATCTCAGCATAAATAAAAATAAAGATAAATTTTTCTTTAAAGATTCTTAACACTCTCTTATAATTTCTCCTCCAGAAAGAGTTTAAACTGCCTAATTTTCTTAAATATTTAAAATTCTCTATCACTTATTTTGGTTTTATTTCTGATGATTTCATTTAGATTGAGGTTAAAAGAAACTTATAGAAAATTTTTAGGATGACTTTTATCAAGATTACAACTACCTCCCCCATGACATTAAACTGTCAGAATTAATTTCTGTGAATAAAGATGACAAAGACCTCCCCCATGAGGTTTAACTGGAAGGATGAATAATTTTAGATAATGAAGACCTCCACCATGAGTATAAAATGTATAATAATATAAATGTGGTAAAGTATGTTCTTGGGGAGTTTGATGAAGGTGTAGATAAATTCAGTAAAAAAGAGGTTGGAGATGTTGTAATATACTATGATGAGGATGGTGATATTGTGTGAGATAGTAGGAAACTGGGGAATGGTGTATATGTCACCGCGCAATACAGGGGGCGGACTTGTTAACAAGTCCGCAACCTTGTACTCAAATTCACCACAGATTGAACACACATTGAGCTATTGACAAAGGAACTATACAATCAGGGATGAACACCACTCAGAAGAACAGTTTTTGTGTGTCTTCAAGTAGAGTTCAGTATGAGTTCAGTATGAGTTCAGTCTGAGTTCCATCTGAGTTCTGTCTGAGTTCAGGTTGGGGACTTGCTAGCAAGTCCACCCCCTATATTGCATAGTGTGTTGTATTATTAGTAAATTCAGTTTAAAGTATGTTGGACAAAGATGAGGTTGATGATACTGAAAAGGGTAGAAAAGAAAAAGAAGAAAATTTGGCTGTTAAAAGGTTGAAAGGTTCAAAAGTGGAAAATTCAAAATATTTAAGAAAAATAGGAAAATTCAAGAATTAAAATTATTGGCTCATTCATTTTAAGTTGATCTAGGAGTTAGGGAAGTGCCTGTCAATATTATATTAATGAAATTTCAAGATGATGTCCAGGGACAGATAGGTTTTCGCTATAAATTTTTGAAATATTTATTAACTTTAGGAAGGCCAGATAAATGAGATAATTATGAATGGGTGGCTATCAAATGGAAGTCATTAGCATTTTATCTATCTAGTAAAATATCAATAAGGAGGTGGTATCCAAATCCTCAAGCTGTTATAACTAAAAAGAAAGGGCAACAGTTGGTCCTTAAATCACTGCATGAAGATCTTGGGCATAAAGGAGTTTGTGAAACTTATAGAAAAATTCCTGATATATTTTGGTGGCCTATAATGAAACTGGATTTTAAACTATGGGTTCAGTCATGCAATGAATGTCAAAGGAGGAGTTATTTAAGGGCAAAGGAACCTGGAAATTCAACTGGTGAAAACACTCTTTTTGGTAGGGTTAGTTTAGATCCTGTTAATATTAAAGAGGGTTGATATAAACATTTAATTGTAGCCACAGATGATTTATTTGTTTGGGTAAAGGCAGTTCCTCTTATTAATTTGAATTCCAGGAATGTGGCAGATTTTTTGATGAAAAATTAAGTATATAGATATGGAGTGATGAAGTTAGTAATGGTTAATGGAGGTCCTGAATTTGTGACTGAGTATATAGAGGCTACATCAAAAGTTGAATCAAAGGTTATGGTAGCAACCCCATATTTTCCTGAAGCTGAAGTAATGGTAGAAAGAGGGAAACAAGTAATAAAGGATGCTTTGGTTAAAATGTGTGGAACCAGTTCTGTAAAGTGGAGGCACTATTTACCATTAGTTTTATTTGCTGAAAGAATCACTTCCAAAAGTAGAGCTAGATATTCACCATATGAACTAGTTTTTGGTCAGAAAGCAGTTTTACCTGTTAATTTAGAGGCTGAATCATATCTTGGAGTAGATTGGAATAAGGTTAAAACTACTGAAAAATTACTATGTGCAAGAATGAATCAGTTGGAAAAGAAAGAAGAAGCTCTGGAGAAGGCATTTTCAAGAATGATGAACATTTGAAATCAGTCAGTCAAATAGTGGGATAAGAGGTTGGCTCATAGATTAAGGAAACCTTTGAAAACTGGATATATGGTCATTGTGTATAATAGGAGTTTGGAGAGTCAGTGGGGAAGAATTTTTTCTGATTGGTGTAATGAGCCATACAGAGTCAAAGATCAAGTATCTGGTGGTTCATATGTGATAGAAGATTTGGATGGAGTTTTATTGAAAAGAGGGTAGCTTCTGACCAAGTAAAGCTGTTTTATCCTAAGAGAACAAGTAGTAATGAAGTATAACTCTGAAATGAGGATAAACTACCTACTATCATTTATGAAGAATGCCTTTGAGATGAGGAAAAACTATCAAAAATTTTTGAAAGATTTATTCCATACAAGAGTATAAACTAAAAACTATTATTAGAATACTTTTGATCATTAAAAATTTGAATGTTTTAAACTTTCATGGAGAAGATTTGTGATGTAATGTATTTGTTTTTTGTGGAAGTGTTCATGACAGGCTAAGATCAAGTACAAGGACGTGAACTAGCTTGAAAAGTCTATGTCTAGAAGATTTAAATGGTCCTATATGAATACTGTAGTATAAATCCAACAAATAGTAAAATATAATCCAAAATAAAGGTATCAGTAATATAATTCTCACTAATTTTATATATGGCTTACAATCTTTTTAGTTGGTAGAAAAATAGATTTTAATTATTCAAATACTATTCAAAAGACGCTATAAGTTCTAATTGATATGTATTGTAATTGGTTTGGTTATATGATTTAAATTGTAATGATAAAGAATGTAGAAACAAGACCCAAAAACCTCCTCCTTTTATACACACTGAGTTCCCCAATGAATCCCTTGATATACCACTTCAGTACACAGTTAATGACACCTCTATCCAACAAAGAGATATTTTCATCAACATCCCCAGTAACTCATAACATAATTAGAAGAGTAACAACTTCCAAAATCTTGTAGTAATAAGGAATATCCATCAAAATTAAAGAATAAGTCAAAAAGAGAGTATATGCATATTAAACAATAATATAAAAGACTAAAGAGGGAATTTTTAAGGTTATTAATAGCTTAATAATAAGGGGGATTCACTGTAGAAATAATGGGGCTAATCCTGACATTATACTATGTGAAATTCCCATTCAAAAATGACCAATATTGACTGAGAAACCACCCAGAAACTCAAAAAAGAGCGTGAGATGTGGGGTAACTACATGCAGTCCTTGGCAGGCGCTTCCATGGGTAAATCCTTGACTAAATTTAGGAGAATTTAAGCGTGTTGATGAAATAAGACACCAAGAATGAGGTTTTTAATGAAATTAGCGCATATAAACAGGGTCAATGCATTATTAATTAAGCTAGGACACTAAATAAGCGCCTCTTGCCTATTTTAGCGTGTTTCCCCACAGTGGGCGTAGAATTTGGGGTAATTATAGTGTGAAAAAGCTAACTTTGCTAAAAATGAAGCTATTCACACAGGAAAAAAGCAGGCAGTATGTGGCCAGTACACAGAAGCCATTTCTGGCATAAAAAACACCAAATTTGAAAAGTGATATCTTTATGCATTTAAGTAGCCAAATCAATATTCATAAATGAGGCAAATTTATCTGTCAAAGAGCAATTTTTATATTCTCAAATTTATGGCGCATATAATCAACTTTTAAGTTAAATAAAGCGCATTTCTTGTTTTTTGCATAAAACAGTGAAAATAACAGCTTTAAGTGTACTTAAAAATTATGTAGCCTTATACTTAAGGTTCTTAAGATTACCCTTACACATTCCAACTTAATATTAAGTACATAAGACTTATAAAAGGTGGATATATGCATGTATATAAGGTGTTATAATGGCATTTTTTATGTATTTTCATAATTTTACTTATGTATACTGTTTGTGTACTCAGATTTATAGTTCCCATGTATAGTTCATGTGTTTAACATAACTTATAAGTAATTTTTGCTCATTCCTGGGGATATACAGGCTGACAGCTCACAGGGGAGCCTTGTAAATTTAATATTGGCAAGTATGGAGGTAATTGATGGGCTGGCTTCTCTTTACACAATTACCCCTACAATGTTTTTACTGTAGTTTCCCTGTTTCTAGTTGAATCCTGGATTTTTTTTATAGCTAGTCCTCTAAGACTATAAACTGGATCACCATGACATCACCATTATTACACTCATTTGAAGATGGATTCAAGAATTTTTATGCTTTATTTTTGATTATAGAAATTATTTATGTTTGAATTTTATTTTAACTTCATTTTTTTAATTTTATTATAAATACTTTGCTCATGGATAATGATCACTGGTGGTCTCCAATCATTTTTACAAATTGGAGGAAGCCCACCCAGTGATCATTTTCTATTTTTGTTTATCATGTTTTTCAAAATTTTCAAAAATTATTTATGTCTATTTTAAATTTATTTCTTGTGTATTCCACATCAATGTGCACTTGGATTTGAGTATGATGTCAGGGGTATGGCTCATCAAATTCTGGGGGACATCTTTTAAAATATTTTAAAATATTTTTTTATTTGTTTAAAATAATTTTAAAATTTATAATTATATATTTTCTGATTTAAGTTTTTCTTTACAATTTTATTTTCAAATTTTTTTAAACTTAAATATATATATTTTAATAAAATAAAATTAAAAAAAAAGTTTTAGTATGTTTATTAGGATCTTTATATATAGTTTTTTTTACTTTATTTAAAATTTCTAGCAGGAGCCTGAAGAGCTAAGGAAGTTTTTCTTTTGATGAAGATGGCACAGTAAAGATCTCAGGAGATGCTCTAGTGAATTTTTCAATTTCTTCAAATTGACAATGTTGTTTATGGTCAAGCCAATTGGCCATTTTAAAGTGACACTTCACAGCTTGCTCTCTTGAAAGTACTTCTTCACAATCTTTTAGAGGATATTCCTTGTGATGGGCCAATTTAACATTGAAAATAGAATAAAGTTGTTGAGCAACCTCCTTAAATTTCACCACAGATTAAGTGGTTCTGGATCAGGAATATAATAAGTGGACAGAGAGTAATGATATCCAGAAGAATCTAGATCATTTCATCAATAAAATTCAAGATAAAAATAACAAGAAGAGTGAAAATCATAATTACTTACTAGAGTCAACTGTGTCTATCTCAAGATTTAAAGGCAGGCTTGGTAGAAATTTTTTCTTCAAGAATGGAAGAGTAGGTATTTTTAATGTTGTGAAAAGAAGGATATTTTAGGAAACTAAGGAGGTCTCTTGGTAGGCTAGGAATAATTGATTGATTAACTTTTGGAATATTTATTCTCTTGAATCTTATTCATGGAGGACTGGGAGATCTAGGTCTCTTTGAAGAAGAAAAAGAAGAAGGGAAATGAGGGCTGCTAAATTTAGGATGAGGAGAATAGGCTCTTTTATAGGAGGTGGAGAGAAAGGAGTAGGAGAAACATCCAGAAATGATTTAGTAGGATTCAGCATTTCTTTTGCAGCAGTAGGAGTTTTGGGGATGGCAGAGTAGAGTCTTTATTGGAGAGATGGAGCAGCAAGATTATCAGATGGTGGTGGACTTATATATTCAGAGACAGAAGGAACATTCAAAAATGCAGATGGTTTGAAAGGAGTAGGAATTTTTGGGGTGGATGATTTAGGAGATGGAGTAGATGGTTTGCAATGGGAGTCAAAGCTGGTGGCAGTAAGAGGGAGTGAGCCATATTTTAGGCCCGAGCATTTTCTCTTCTTTTCAAAAAAGTTGGAACAGGCCCTGTTGTAGGTTTATCTTTTCTGGTTATAAGTGTAGGTGCACTTTTGATATATGAAGGATAATTAGTCACAGGCTTGATTTTTAGAAGTAGTAAAGTTGGAAAGAGTCATCTTGAAAATTTGATAATTAGGATGGAAAGGATAACCTGGATAGGAGAATAGGGAATGTAGAAAAAGGATAGTGGAAATAATGGGATCAAGGACAGTAGTAGGCAGTTGGAATAAATCAAATTTCTGGATCCTACATGACCTTAAACTGGAAAAATGTCAATCATTTGAACCTTATGGCCTTAAACTGCCAAAAATACTTTCTCTTTGGTCCACCAATTCTTTAAACAGGCAATTAAATAATTATATGGATAATTTATGTGGGTTTTTAAGAAGGATAGTCCTCCAAGACTATAAACTTGAAATTAATTTAAATTTTTGTTTTATCAAAGGTTGAGGAATAAAATGTAAATCTAGAAGGATATTCAATTCAGTCATTTTTAATTTATCACTGGTTCATCAGTACTCATACTGATACTCACTCATTTGGACAACTCAGTCACTGATGGGAACCGTGCAACTAACTTTAGGGAATGAAGATGTCGTTTAAATGATTTATTATGATTAAAGAAAGATGGAAATTTTTTTAAAGGTTATTTATGGAGATTTTAACAGACTGAAAAAAAAGGTGCTATGAAAGTCTGGAAATTATTGATTATGATAAATTTAAGGGGTGATTTAAAAGGGTTGGAAATTTATTTGAATATTATGATGCTAAATCATTGAAGATGGATAAAAGTTTGAATACTAGTGGGTCTCTTTGGTAGAATATTTAGGTGGAATCATGGAGGACCTTATATTGAGAATGGAATCAAAGTATTCAGCTCAGGGGGAAGCCCAATTAAATTGGAAGCAAAATTATTTGGATCATTAGGGAGGCCCTCTCTCTCAAGTTGTAGAAAATAAGAGATTGGTAGAGGGGAGTCTGAAGGGATTTAAACCTTTCTCTCAGTAGTGGAATCATCACAAGGAAAAAACAGTTTATGAAAAAATTTATTTCAAAATATATTGATTAAAAGACATAAAAAGAATTGGTTCAACCAGAAAACAAAAAGTTATTAGCACCAAAAAGAATTAAAGAGTTAAATGTTAAAAAATAGAAGACACTCAAAACAAATAATCTTTTTAAAATCTTTCAACATTATTATCAAAACTTTGCATTAAAATTCTTCTCTTCATTTAATCTTCAGTATTATTAGCAGGGGTTTCCTGAAAATCAATTGAATATTTATGCTACATATCATCACAAAAATCAAGAAAGAGATATCTATTAAATTTTGGATAGTGATTAATGTAATCATTCTGCACCTGTAAAACATTGTAGAAAGACTTTTAAAGCCGCCTTTCTGAAAGCAGAATCCAAGGGAGCTGGATAAACAAAAGAAAACCCTGCCCTTTTAAGTAAATAAAGAGTTTACAATTAACTAAGCTATAACCTCTACTTGAAAAGAAATGACCAATAAACTATTTGTTATTAAATGTGTTGAGATGTAGAATCTGTGTTCTTTATAATGAGGTTGAAAAACACAACAGTGAAGCTTTATGTAGAAAAGTTATTTAAATGATTTAATAATATATTTTTATCGAAGCTTTTATTTTTATGAGATTTAGTTGTTAAAATCTTATCCCTGGTGAAGGGACCTGTAAAATGGTACCCTATAAGTTAATATTAATGATGATGAGTGAAATTAACAAATAGTTATTTAAAAGTGTTATATTTATAAGAGTATTACAATTTTATAATTTTTTATGAAAAATAATTGATTATTGTTATATTTGCATTGTTGGTTGTTGGTTGTATGATTTTATGATTCCCTCTTTTGTCTTATTTCAAGTCTAAAGGCTTTATATATATAGTAAGTCATGTTCCATACTTTTCCTAACTGGAGCATTCAGGAGCTCATACAGAGCTTTTCTGGGGCTTGTCTGGAGATCTCCAGAGTTTGCATGGAGCTCATCTGAAAAATTCAGAGCTTTTAGGGTCTTCTGCACTCAATTAGAACCTTTAAAATACTAATAAAAATCTAGAAAAATTACTGATGATAGAAATACTTCTCATTCATATTCCATTCAAATTTTTGTAGCCCACGCAGCCCTATTCACCTAGTAAAAAATTATCAATGTTAAGCAATTTATGAAAAATCAAAAATAATCAAAAATAATTTATAAAATTATTAAAAATAGTAGAAAAATAGAAAAATAGAAAAAATTCCAGAAAAATTCCTAAAGTTTCTTGAGACTCCTAACTCTAATCTTCATGCACCTTTAGACCTATACTTTCCTTTCCTGTCCAGTAATTATTTTTTAAATCTTGACCCGTTGTAGACAATCCTATAGTACTAGCTATAGGCCTTGACCAAGGGATTTGGAGAAAAACCAGAAAAAAAATCCCCTGTCCCTTTAGAAAAACAAGTGAGATTTACCTGTTGCAGCAAATTGGAGATCTGTTTGCTAGACCCTCTAATTTAACACTCTTGACCCCTTTAAAAGTGAAGATAATAGTCCCAGACAGACTACCAGAAAGAGTTGAAATGAACAGTAATATATTCCAACAAAACACAAGCCAATGAGACAGTGAGGAACAGAGAGGAGATGAGGTAAAGAGATAAGATGATTCCCCTAAAAATCTTCCCACACACGCATCATACAGCCAGTGCACAGACCACCCTGACCAATTCCCCACCCAAAATCCAGCTTTCCCAGCCTTTTTCATGCATAAAAGTGCATTTTAGTGCCTCCCCAGCGCCCAGGCGGGAAGGCTGCTTAGAGGAGGCACCGCTTAGGGGCGGGCGGGCCGCTTCTAGGCCCTAAAACACCCATACAACCAAAAAAAACCTTAAAAACCCTAAAAACCTATAACTTCACTAATAAACAAGATAAACACACATAAGACATACCAAAATGAAAAGAAAAAAAAGGAAAATAAGCTGAGACATAATAAGTGACCCTAGCTTAAGCCTACATAAGTACCACTAAGCAATAAACATCTGATAAATACCAATAACAACACCATAACTACCCTATAAAACAAGGTAACCACCCATAAGGGATACCAAAATGAAGAGAAAAGAAAGGACATTAATCTGAGACATAATTAGTGACCCTAGCTTAAGCCTCCATCAACACTACTAACTATCTCCTAAAGATGAAAAAATCCACTAATAACACCATAACCCCAATAACACCCTACATACCAAATACCCCCAAATATGCACTTCAAAGGCCTACCCAGGTTTGGATCACCACATCCTCCCTCCAATCAAGAATGTCCCCATTCCTCCTTCTCCAACAGCCATGTTTGAACACCTCTCCAGAATCTTTACAAACAGCCCATTTCTCTCTTCCACCAGATCTTATTCCATCCTAAGTGAACTTCTGAACCAGCAATCCAAGCTTCTTCTTTAAAACTGCTCAAGTCTTGGGGGACTAACTGCCCTCAGTTTAAAGTCTTGGGGGACTAACAGCCCTCAGTTTATAGTCTTTGGGGACTCCAAAAATCCTCAGGTTATAGTCTTGGGGGACTGAAAAAACCTGAATCACAGAACTCAGAACCAGAGATCAACCAGAAAAAGATTTTAGAGAAGTAACTAACTTTATGGGGTAACTCTATATAGAGCTTCCAGCCCATCAGTCACCCCCAAACTTGCCTTTACAAAATTCAGAAGTTCCCCCTTGGATCCTTCTGCTTTTACACTTCCACATCACACTGCCTCCCATTCCTCAGTTTTTAGTCTTGGAGGACTTCACCATCAACAATCCTCAGTTTAAAGTCTTGGGGGACTAACACAGTGTTCAGTTTAAAGTCTTGACAGACTACTTCTTGACAAAATCTTGAAACCAGCCAGTTTAAAGTCTTGGAGGACTACTAGATCCACAGTAGTAAAATTAAATTCTTGAATAAATCTTTAAAAACCAGCCAGTTTTAAGTCTTGGAGGACTAACAGAATTTCAGTTTAAAGTCTTGATGGACTTACAATCCTCAGTTTAAAGTCTTGGGGGACTAACAGCCCTCAGTTTAAAGTCTTGGGGGACTAACAGCCCTCAGTTTATAGTCTTGGGGGACTCCAAAAATCCATATTTTAAAGTCTTGGGGGACTTACCATCAAAAAATCTTGAGCCCATAGTTAAAAGATCAGTTTAAAGTCTTGAAGGACTTTCCATAAAAAATCTTGAAGATATAGCCCATAAATAAAAGATCAGTTTAAAGTCTTGAAGGACATTCCAGAAAAAAATCTTGAAGATATATCCCATAAATCCCCAAACCAAAAACCATCAGAGCCAAAACATTTAACCTCCTTTAACAAATAAAACAAAATAAAATGGTATCCCCCATTGAATTGATGAGCTGATCCCCTGATACCTTACCCACATCCAAGTGCACCTTGATGTGGTCACACCTAAAAAAATTTATTTTTTTATTTTGACTCCTCCTCTTCTACCAAAAACATTGCCAGAGCCCTATCTTGAGCCTTTGAACAAGCATAGTCTCCATATAAAAAATTAAAAGAGAAAAAAGAGAAAAAAAGAAAATAATCATGAATCCACCACTTTCACAGCCAACACCCTAGAACCACATAGAAAAGCCAGCTCCAGGTCAACAGAAGAGATCACTGGGTGGGCTCCCTCCAATAAGTAAAAATGATGGGAGACAACCAGTGATCCACCACCACTCCAAAAGTACCAAAAGACATCCAAGGCAATCCAGTTTAAAGTCATAGAGGACTAAAACCCTGAATCACAAAAAACAACACTAGAATTCAACTAGAAAAAAACCAAAGGCTTGAAACAGACATTCTGGGTTAACTGTTCTACAGAGTAGCCAGCTCATCAGTTACCCCCGCACTTGCCAAAATAAAATCTAGAAGCCCCCCCTGGGTACCTTCTAACAAAAACACAACATCCAACAAAATTAAACAAAACCATTAAACATGAGGGGTCCAGCACTTGAAGACCAAAAGAATTTCCAGTTTAAAGTCATAGTGGACTAAAAACCTGTTAAAGAAAAAAAACCAATACTAGAATTCAACAAAATTATAAGAAGGGGTTGGAAACAGACAATCTGGGGTAACTTTTGATAGAGCAGCCAGCCCATCAGTCACCCCCACACTTGCCAAAATAAAATCTAGAAGCCCCACCCCTCGGTACCTTCTAACAAAAAGGATTTTCCAAAACAAATCTTCTCCCATAAAAAACCAAAACCATTAAAAAACGATTAAAATTCTTGAAAGCAAAAAAAAATCCAATTTAGAAATAAAATTTTTCAGTTTAACCTCAAGCTGGAGGTAAAATAAAACCAATAATCTTCATTTTTATCTTCATTTTATTTTAAATAAAATATCCATCTTCACTTGAATTTTTCTTTTCTTCCATCTTCATTATACTAAGATTTTTTTTTATTATTTCCCTTTTTTATATAGAGACTTGAACCAGAGAGACTGATAAGAATTGGACAAAACAAAAAAAAGCCTGACCAAATACATAGAGGTCAAATTAAGCAAAACCAAAACAAATTAAGTAGTTTATCCTCATTTTGGAGGAATCAGATTCTTGAAATCCCAAGGTTGAAACCAATAAGTTTGCCCCTAGGGCCTTAACCCCCAAAGCTCCTCTTCCGATTCTGATATCCCAACATCAGACCTCCAAACAAATCTTCCATCCTCCTCCATACACTGAGTCTACCATAGTTCACATTACCAGAATCTATAAATTCTCCACCCTGTGAAACATCTGGAACCTCCACCACATCTTTAAAATCAACCTCCATACCAGTGACATCCATAACATCACAATTTTCCTCTTCCCTATAGGAATATTGCTTAGAATTTGCAAAATCCTCCAGAATAACATCCATAACATCAAAATAAAAATCCTCCTCCAAACAGAGACCTTCTGATCTTGAGGGAACCACCTGAAAATAAACTTCCTCTATGGTAAAAAGATCCAAGACAGAATCTTTCTGTGCATCCAAAAGTTCAACTGATACATCTTCTTCCAATAAGCCATTATCTGAACTTGAGAAAGAATAATAATCATCAATCAACAACCATTCATCCACCACAGATTCCTTCTCAATATCCCAAAATCCTTCTTCATGACCAGACAAGTCCTCCTTCCCACATAATTCACCCAAACTTGAGGAAATATACTGATCCTCCAGTGTGTACATTTCCAAAACTTCCAGTGAAGCACATTCCTGAGATCCTATGGCATCTTTTGAAAAAGAAAAATCAGTTTCACAAACATCATCAGAGTCCCCATCTTCAAAAATTGATGGCACCAACACCTCCCTAGAAACTGAATTTGCCACCACAGTCTCCTGAACCTCTCCACCCAACAGGATTTCCTCTCCAGATTCCACATCCCTATCCATCATACCATCCAAATATCCCCAAATAACCTCCTTCAGAATAGCCATACCAGGAATCTTATTTTCCCCATTTGGAAGAGTCTTCATCAAGTCAGCCTTGAAAAGAATCTCCATAACCTCCACCTTTACATTCCTACCCATGGCACTCCAAAATACATACTTGGCCCCATCTTCATGTGGTAATATATAATTATATACCAGATAATCCAGAGCCTCCCCAAACTCCTCCATAAATTCCCCATACTGAGAAAGAGAAGTTACACCACCTTTCAGTTCCCACTTCCAAGAAATCCCATGAAGATCCACCACTGAGAAAGTAGTAGGCCACCTTTTAACCATTTCAATCTTCAACTTCCCCCAGTCCTGACTCCTATATCCTGCCATGCCAGAAACTTCCTTCTCCACCTCCCTATTACCAATGAAAAAGATTACTTGCCTAACCATGTCCAACAGTGAGGCCCCATCAATCTCAGCAGCAACCTCAAACCTAGCCAAAAACCCCTTTTCATCCTCCCCCAAAAGCCTTGAACCATCCCAAGACTGAATCCTAACCATCCTAGCAACTCCCAGTTACAGCCTCCAATCTCCACCAAAGATAGCCAATGTCCCCCCCAATAGCCTTAGAGACCTAGGAGGGACCAAATCCAACATAAAAGAAGACCCCTAGACCAACCACAAAGAGATATAGCACCAAATTCAAAATTCACCAAAGGAGATCCACCAAAGAGAGAAGTCTAGATCAACAGAGATTCCAAAAAGCCAACAGATTCGACCCCACATTGGGCGCCAGAAATGTAGACAATCCTATAGTACTAGCTATAGACCTTGGCCAAGGGATTTGGTGAAAAACCAGAAAAAAAATACCCTTTCCCTTTAGAAAAACAAGTGAGATTTACATGTTGCAGCAAATTGGAGATCTGTTTGCTAGACCCTCTAATTAAACACTCTTGACCCCTTTAAAGGTGAAGATAATAGTCCCAGACAGACTACCAGAAAGAGTTGAAATGAACAGTAATATATTCCAACAAAACACAATCCAATGAGACAGTGAGGAACAGAGAGGAGATGAGGTAAAGAGATAAGATGATTCCCCTAAAAATCTTCCCACACACGCATCATACAGCCAGTGCACAGACTACCCTGACCAATTCCCCATCCAAAATCCAGCTTTCCCAGCCTTTTTCATGCATAAAAGTGCATTTTAGTGCCTCCCCAGCGCCCAGGCGGGAAGGCCGCTTAGAGACGGCACCGCTTAGGGGCGGGCGGGCCGCTTCTAGGCCCTAAAACACCCATACAACCAAAAAAAACCCTAAAAACCCTAAAAACCCATAGCTTCACTAATAAACAAGATAAACACACATAAGACATACCAAAATGAAAAGAAAATAAAGGAAAATAAGCTGAGACATAATAAGTGACCCTAGCTTAAGCCTACATAAGCACCACTAAGCAATAAACATCGGATAAATACCAATAACAACACCATAACTACCCTATAAAACAAGGTAACCACCCATAAGGGATACCAAAATGAAGAGAAAAGAAAGGACATTAAGCTGAGACATAATAATTGTCCCTAGCTTAAGCCTCCATAAACACTACTAGCTATCTCCTAAAGATGAAAAAATCCACTAATAACACCATAACCCCAATAACACCCTACATACCAAATACCCCCAAATATGCACTTCAAAGGCCTACCCAGGTTTGGATCACCACACCGTAAAATTAACCCTTTCTAGCCACTTTTAATACTTATTTTATTTAAAATAACCATTTTAAAATTAGATTGGGCTTTCTAATCTCAAAAATAATTACCCGAAAATCCATTTTAAATAAACTTAAGTGCCCTACTAAACTTTAGAATTCCACATCCTACCTCCAATGAAGAATGTCCTCATTTTTTAAAGTTGAATAATTGATTTATAATATATTCATCTTATCTTCATCTTCTTCAGCATGAAGACATTATGGAGTGAAGATTACTATTTCAAAGTTTTTTTTGATAATGATGTCAAAAGATTCCAAAGAGATTCTTTATTCTGATTCTCTTTTCTTCTTTTAAAATTTTAATACTTTAACTCTTTAATTCTTTTTGGTGCTGATAAATTTATTGTCTGGTTGATTTTAATTCTTTCAAATTTGTCATATAATTGACATATTTTGACATAAAAATTTTTATAAACCATATTTTACTTGTGATGATTCCCCTACTGACAGCAAAGTTTTAATCACTTCAGACTCTCCTCTACCAGTCTCCATTGTTCTTCACAGCATGAGAGAGTGGTATTTCCTAATGAGCCAAATAGTTTTGATTCCATTCCCATCGGGCTTCCCCCTGAGCCAAATACTATGATTCTATTCTCGCCATAAGGTCCTCCAAGCTTCCACCTAAATAGTCTACCAAAGAGACCCACTAAATACAGATCCTAACTGTCTTCTATGATTCAGCATCACAACATTCAAACAAATTCTCAACCCTTTAAAATCACTCCAACTCTATCATCAATCATATATTTCCAGACATTTTAGCACCTTTATTTTTGACTTTTAACAATCTTCATCAATAACATTTAAAATATCCATCTTTCTTTAATACTAAATAACTCCATTTAATGACATCTCCATTTCCTAAAGTTAGTTGCACTATTTTCATGAATGACTGAGTTGTCCAAATGAGTGAGTACCAGATTGAGTACTGATGAACCAGTGATAAATTAAAAATGATTGAATTGAATATCCCACTTGATTAACATTTTCACATAATATCCTTGAGATCCAAACTCTTAATTGATTACCAGTTTATAGTCTTAGTGGAAAAAGTGAAAGTAATTTTCCAGTTTAAGGTCATAGGGCACCAATGATTGACATTTTGATGTTTGTTTCCAGTTTAAGGTATTAGTGGACCAAATCCTATAGTTCATTTCCAGTTTTAGGTCATATTGGACCAAAGGTTGTATTGCTTGTATATTTTTGAAATTTTCTTCTTTAATATTTAGTTTTAAGTCTTGATGGACTAACAGATCCGACGGATTCTAAATTATTCATAAGTATTCAGTTTAAAGTCTTGAAGGACTAACACATCAAAAAATGTAAATCCAGAAGTCTTAAAAATAATTCTTGAAGATCAGCCAGTTTAAAGTCTTGGAGGACTGACAGAGTGTCTTGAGGAAAATTCCAGTATTTTTAGAAAATTGGTAATCCATGTCTTTTGCTTCAAGATGTGATAAAAGAAAATAAAACAATTATAAGAAAAAGAAATTAATTAATTAATTTTTTTTAATATTAATTATTTATGAAATTTGAAATTTGAAAAATAAAAAATTTATATATTAAAAAAAATGTTCTAGATTTTTTAAAAACAATTAAAATTAAATATATTTAAAGATGCCCTCCAGCCATTTGATGAATTGTACCCCTGACATTATACCCACATTCAAGCGCACCTTGATGTGGGATAAACAAGAAAAGAAATTAAAAATAAATATAAATAAGTTTGAAAAATTTAAAAAAACATAATAACAAAAATTCAAATGATCACTGGGTGGGCCCTCTCCAATTTGTAAAAATGATTAGAGACCACCAGTGATCATTATCTCAGAGAAATTAAATTTTAATAATTTTAAAATGAAAATAAAATAAAATTCTAACATAAAAAAATCAAAAAAATTTCATAATTAAAAAATAAAACATAAAAAAAATCCTTGAATCCAGCTTCAATTGAGTGTATTTGTTTGAAGCCATGTTGCTCCAGTTAAGAGTCTTAGTGGACTTCCTATACTATAAAAACAAAGCCACGATCAACTAGAAACAAGTAAACTATGGTAACAAACATTGTGGGGTAATTTTGTATAGAGCATCCAGCCCATCAATTACCCCCAACTTTGCCAATATTTAAATTTAGAAGGTTCCCTTGTGAAAACTTCTACCAAAAATAATTACATTCCAACACAATTCTTCACCATAAACTTTTAACATTCAAATTTAATGATCAATATATTTAGCAATAGTTTTTAGTTTATACTCTCTTTCAGAGTAAATCTTCTTTAAACAATGATAAAGTAGTTTATCCTCATTTCAGAGGAATCTTCTAAATGATAGTGGGTAGTTTATCCTCATTTCAGAGTTATTCTTTGTAACAATAGTAAGTTGTTTATTCTCATTTAAGAGTTATTCTTCATAAAAAATAGTAGGTAGTTTATCCTCAATTTAGAGTTAGACTTCGGCACATCTGGTTCCCCTAGGATAGAACCCCTTAACTTAATTGGCAGCTACCCTCTTCTTTAAAACAACTCTAACAAAATCTTCTAACACATATGAACCTCCAGATACCTGTTCTCTAACTCTGTATGTTCCATTCCACCTATATTCAAAAATTCTACCCCAATGACCTTCCAAACTCCTAATATACACCAAGACCATATCTCCAGTTTTCAAAGGATTAAATAACCTGTAATCCAACCTCTTATCCCAATATCTGACTGACTGATTCCTAATATTCATTTTCTAGAGTTTCTTATTTCTTTTCTAACTGAACCATTCTTGCACATCATAATTCTTCAGTATTTTTGATCATTTCCCAACCTACTCCAAGATATGATTTAGCCTCTAAATCAGCGGTTAAAACTGCTTTCTGACCAAAATCTAATTTTTATGGTGAATATCCAGTTGTTCTTTTGGCAGTGATTCTATCAGTGAATAAAGCTAAAGGTAAATAGTTCCTCCACTTTTCAGAACTTGATCCACACATATTAACTAAAGCATCCTTAGTAGCTTAATGAAATCTTTCTACCATTCCTTAAACTTTAGGATAATACAGGGTTGCTACCCTAACCTTTGATTTAACTTTTGATATAGGCTCTCTAAACTCTGTCCCAAATTCAGGACCTCAATATACAGTCACCAACTTCATCACTCCATAACTATATACCCAATATTTCATCAAAAAATCTGCCACATTCCTTGCATTCAAATTAATAAGAGGTGCTGCCTCTACCCAACCAGATAAGTAATCTCCAGCTACAATCAAATATTTAAATCTCCCCTCCTTAATATGAACAGTTTCCAAACTAACACTACCAAAAAGAGTATTTTCACCAGCTGTATGTCCAGTTTCTTTTGGCCATAAATAACTTATCCTCTGACATTTTTTGCATGACTGAACCCATTTTTAACAGTCATTTTATACCAGGCCACCAAAATCTATCAGCAATTTTTCTATAAGTTTCACCAATTTACCTATGCCCAAGATCTTCATGCAGTGATTTTGTAACCAATTCTTGCCCTTTGTTTTGTGTAAAAACTACTTGAGGGTTTGGATACCTCCTCCTCATCAATATTCTTCCAGAGAGATAAAATGCCATTGACTTCCATTTTATAGCCACCCAATCATTATTCTCACTATTATCTGGCATTTCTAATGTTAATAAGTATTTAACCATTTTATAATAAAATCCAGTATGTTCCCAGAATTCCTCTTGAAAATCCATTAATATTATTTTCACAGGCACTTCTCTATCTCCTAAATTACTTGCACATGAATGAGCCAATAACTTTAAACCTTGACTTTACCTTTTATCATAAAAGATTTTTGATATTTCCATCTTTGAACCTTCCAACCTTTTAGCAACCATATTTTATTCTTTCTTTTTTTTATCCTTTTGCAAATCAACATCTTCCCCTTTTTCCAACCTCTTTTAACCCAATTTTTAACACCCAACCTCTCTTTAGCAAAATTTTCCAAAACTCCAACATATCACCACACAATATGGGGAGCGGACCTGCTAGCAAGTCCACAAACTTGGACCCAAACTCACCACAGATTGAAAACACATTGAGCTATTGATAAAGGAACCATAAGATCAGGAATGAACACCACTCAGCAGAACAGTTTCAGGTGGGTGTTCAAGTAGAGTTCAGTATGGGTTCAATATGAGTTCAGTCTGAGTTCCCTCTGAGTTCCATCTGATTTCAGGTTGAGGACTTGCTAGCAAGTGCACCCCCTATATTGCGTAGTGTATACACCATTCACCAAATTTTTACTATCCCACACTATTTCATCATCCTTATCCATATACACAACATATTCAACCTCTTTTTTACAGAATTCATCTACACCATCATCAAACTCCCCAAGCACATAATTTATCATATTTTTATTATTTTCCAGTTTATCCTCATGGTGGAGGTAATTGTCATCTCTATCCACAGATATTAATCCTGCCAGTTTAACCTCATGGGGGAGGTAAGGAAATTGTTCAGCACTTTTTGTACTGGCTTTAATCACAGGTATATATTCATTGAATTCCTCTGAGTCCGAATTCTCTTCAGTAGGTGGTCTTCTTGATAAGCCATCAGGCATAATAAACATCTTTCCAGGCTTGTGTACTGAATCAAAAGAAAAATCTGAAGAAAATCTACCCATCTAGCCATGGGAACATTTGGTAAACTAGGGGAATTGATAGTTTGAATTAAATATTTTGCATTGACTTGAAATTTGAAGTGTTGTCCCCATAAAATATTTTAAAGTTTCTTTAAGATTTTTGCCACACCACTAAGTTCTAATTTTGGTTGAGAATATCTTCAGTAAAAGCCACACATTTATACCTAGCTGGTCTAATATAACCAGATTTATCCATTTGAGACAAAACTGCCCCTGCAGAAATTTGACTTGAATCCACTGCTAAATAAATCTGGCCTGCATCTTTCCCATAATCTAACTTGTGCAAGATAATATCTTCCTGTAATACCTTTTTTAACCTAATAAAAGCCTTTTAACACTCCTCATCCCACTCCTTGTCAGAATCCTTCCTAGTCAACTGTATTAAAGTGGCAGCAAATGAAGTAATTCCCTTGATTAACATAATAACATATACATATGCGCCTAAAAACCCTCTGACTTTGGTTGTATTCTTGGGTCTTGGCCAGGACTGAATTTTATTTACTTTCTTCATCAATATAATCCTACCCTCTGTACATACCAAATGATCCAAGATTTTCAAAGTTGGCACACAACAAGAAAATCCAGAACCTGAAATTGATAAAGCAGCCTCTTCTATCCTAAAAAAAATCCTCTCTAGAATTAAAGAATATTCCCAGATAACTTTTTGTATTCCTTGATTCTCCTCCAATACTTCATTTCCATAATCCATAGAAGGTCTTTTTATTCTACCATCATCAATAAATACACCAGAATATTGTGTAATTTTGTCCTGTAGAATCCATGCCACCTGAGATTGATAAACAGCAACTGAGTTTGTTTCTCCTTGAGGTAATCTTGTTAGTTGTAATTTTCCAAGTGGTTTATCAAAAGTTATGAGCAGTCTTGAGTCCAGATGAAACCCTCTTTCATCATATCCCCCCATTATATTTCATAAACCATAACACACTCTCCCTGAAAGCATCTCTTCAAACTCCTCTGCACTAGGTGGTATTCCTGCATCTTTTATCGTAACCCTATTTAGTTATCCTAAATCATGAACAAAACTAAGCTTGCCATTAGGTTTTTTAATACAGAATAGTTGACTTGAATAACTTTTTGATGATTTTTCATATAACAAATTTCAAATTCTTTCTCTAATAACTTCAATATAATCTTCTTTTATAGCAGTGGGTATTGGAATTGGTTTCTGTTGCCATGGTTCATGGCAAACAACTGGAATCTTGTAGGGCTCCCTATAATAATGCTTTAACACACCTCTCTCCTCTTCTATAAATGCAATGGCCTTCTCCCTCTTAACCATTACATCCAACAACAACCTTTTTTCTTCACCTGAAAGCCATCCTTCAGGTCAAAAATTAACAACCTCTAATCTCTTGACAGTGATTCTGGACGCTTCAGAAAATTCAGGCGGTTTTTTGACTAAAGGACAGTAATATGGATCTCTTGATAGAAATTGTCTTCTCAACAGTGGATTTAATTCAGTTGGAAAAGGTTTGTTAATTGGCCTAATTTTATTTTCTAACTTTTTATATTTTTCCACACAAACTTCCAATTTTACTTTAGAAACTTGATCCATTATAAGTTTGCCATTATATAATTCATCATAAATATTTTCTTCATCTTCAGAACCAGAATCAGAAATAGAGTAATTTGAAACATTATTTTTATTTTTATCACTACTACCCCCTTTTCCTTTGTCTAATTTATCACATAATTTTCCAACACCATTTTCCCTTTCACATTCCACCATTAAATCACCATTGAATAAAGTTGTAAGTTTAACCTCTTGCTGGAGGTAAGAAATAGAATCATCACAAATATTATTTTTTTGTAATTTAATTATACTAAGATTTTTTTTCGATTTTGATATGATAATTGCAGTTTATCCTTATGCTTGAGGCCAGAAAATAATCCACCACTAATGTCACCATATTTAACCAAATTACCTTTCCAATTTTTATACAACATAATAAATACCATCTTTTCCTTTGAATCATTTTTAAATTTTATAGAATAATTTGATAAATTTGATAAACATATTGAAAAATCCAACACATAATTACATTCCAATGAAATATCAACAGAAAATAATTAATAATCCTCTTGAATTATCTACAAGTGAGCTGACCTATTGCAATCCAGGATCTCTTCTTGAGGAGAGATTGCAACATTAGAGCAATCAGCCCTTACTACCCCAAAAAATGAGGGTATTCATAAAAATCTTGAAGAGAATACAATAATTTCAAATAATCCAAATAAAAGATAAAGAAAATTTCAGCTTATTTAAAGGTGGTTTATCCTCATTTTAGAGGAATTAAATTCTTGATATCGCTTGGTTGAAATCCATAAATTTTCCCCAAAGGAATTTCCACCTATTCCAAAACCCACAAAAACAAATCACCAGAATTGGTCCTACCAAAGGACAAAAAGAAGCACAGAGCTTTTCCCAAATTTTAGGTGAATTCAAGTTATTCACCCCATCTTTTAATACCTCTGCACTCTTAATTAGTGCAGGAAATACATTATTCATCACATTTTCTTGACCAGCCTCTACTGGCCTTTCATGCTGAACTTTATTTTTAATATTCTTGGCCCTGGGCACCTCTTGACCCACATTGCCTTCTTCACCCCCCATAATAAAATCTTCATCTACAGTAACCCTAACTCCATTTCCTACTGCTTTCAATATTCTAGATCCATTAGCCATATTCCTAGCTCAATTTCCTACTACTTTCACTATTCCAGATCCATTAGCCATATTCAGATTTTCATTGCAGACAGTCTCTGCTTCTAAATTAAAAACTTGAGAGAAATAATCCTCTGAATTTAACTCCAAATCATCCATAAAGTCTAAATATTCTTCATCATTGATAATAACTTTATCATCTTCAGTAACTACTAATTCCCCAATAATTTCATCTTCCACCACTTTATCTTCAAGTTGACCAAAATCTTCAGGAATAGTTGAGTCCAAAATCTCCACACAAGCTACCTCTTCTACCTCTTGAGTCACAAAAGTGTCTTCTGCAAAGTCCAAATCAACAGTATCATGAGTATCCAGATATTCAAAAATAAACTTCTTTAGAACCTCCATTCCAGGAATCCTAGTTTCTCCATCTGGGAGATTCTTCATCAAATTAGAATTAATAAGCATCATCAAAATTTCTTTCTTAACCTTTTCCCCTATAGCATCCCAAAAAACATTCTTTTAATTGTTTTCATGATATAAAATTTCATAAACCAACAAATAATCCAAAACCACCTTGAATTCAACTATAAACTGATTATATTTAGCAAGAGATTTGACACCACCTTTAGATTACCATTCTCTAGAAACATACTTAAAATCCACCATTGAATGAACTTTGGCCTTTTTTTTGTTCCATTTCCATCTTCAGCTTCTCCCAATTCCGTGTTTTATAGCCATCCATAAAAATAACTTTTTCTTCCACCTCTCTGTCTCCCATAAAAAACCTAATCTTCTTCCCCATATCCAAAGTTAAAGCTCCATCTAATCCAGAAGCAGTTTCATACCTATATAAAAATCCTTCTAAATCATCACCAGAAAACTTGGGCCTATCCCAAGATACAATCCTTACTGATGCCCAAATTGGTACACCAGTAGCCAAAACACAAGATTCAATAGCAGAAGACATCCCAAAAACATAAGATTAAACAGTTAAAAGAATGTAAGTGTTTATTTTATAAGCCTCTTTCAGGCTATGATATTCCAGATACCAAGAAAGATTGATTAAAAACCATAAAATTTGAACCCCACGTTGGGTGCCACCAATGTAGAAAGACTCTTACAGTCACCTTGCTGTAAGCAGAATCCAAGGGAGTTTGATAAACCCAAGAAAACCATGTCCCTTTAAGTAAATACATAGTTCAAAATTAATTAATCAATAGCCTCTAATTGATAAGAAATGACTAATAAACTTTTTTATTAACAGTGTTGAGATGTATATTCTGTGTTCTTTATAGTGAGGTTGAAAAACACCATAGTGAGCTGTATTTAGAAAAGTTATCTAAATGATTGAATAATAGATTTTTATTGAAGCTTTTATTTTTATAAGATTTAGTTGTTAAAATCTGATCCCTGGTGATGAGACCTTTAAAATGGTACCTTATAAGTTAATATTAATGATGATGAGTGAAATTAATAAATTTTTATTTAAAAGTGTTATATTTATAAAGGTATTACAAATTTATAATTTGTTATGAAAAATAAATAATTATTCTTATATATGCTTTTTTTGTTGTTTGTTTTATGATGTTATGATTGCCTATTTTGTCTAATGTAGAGTCTACAGGCTTTTTATGCATAGTAAGTCATGTGCCCTACTTTCCCTAACCAGAGCATTCTGGAGCTCATACAGACTTCTAGACTCAATTAGAGCCTTTAAAATACTAATAAAAAATCTAAAAGAATTAAAGATGATAGAGATACGTCTCCTTTATATTCCATTTCAATTTTTTTAGATCACAAAGCCCTATTCACCTATTAAAAAGGGGACAAAGTTAAGCAATTTATGAAAAATCAAAAATAATTAAAAATACTTTTAAGATTATTAAAAATTATAGAAAAATTGTAAAAAATCAAGAAAAATTCTCAAAGTTTCTTGAGACTCCTGAATTTAATCTCCATTCACTTATAGACCAATACTGTCAAGGGGTCCTTTTGGGTCTAGAAGTTTATTTGAGGTTTTCACGGGATATTTAAGGGTTTTAAAGGTCTCTCAACAAAAGGTACGTATTTCTAAAATAAATTTGATTAATTTACTCAAATATAAGAGGTAGATTTAAGATATCAATATAGATTATAGATTAGAATTACGCTGTTGTAAATACTAAAGTTATAAAATATAGAAATAATTGTAGTGTTGTAATTGTAATAATAAAGTAAGTGATAAAAGAATGAGTCTGAAAAGCACAAAGTAAGAGGCCTTTTATAGGCAAAACATGAGGGAATAAAATATACAGAATTTACACCATAAATTGTAAGAATGTGAGAAAAAGAATGACTGAAAGGAGTACATATATGACATAAGAATTAAATAAACTGGTAGGTCAACAAGGACATCAAATTTATTAGCAATAAAGTTTGAGTTCCTTGGACTGTCACAATTAATTACACAATAATTAATTAATTATTTTACTTTCATGGGATTCCAGATCTCTCACTGAGGTAATATAATTGTTTTAAAGTTTTTTTTATTATAATTTTATTATTAAATTCTATTCCCATTGACTTATACCATTGAGCACGGTGTTAGGGAGTAAAATTGTAAGGGACATTTTATTTATACTAATTAATTATACTACTTATTGTACTTAACTAGTTAATTGTAAGTAATACTTAAATAGATAATTAATTATTAGTAAGAAGAAGGGGTGTGGCTTCAACTCAGTAAAATAATTAATTATTTTACCGGTTAAGTCTAGTAGCCTGGCTGACACTCCCTCACTCTAAAAAAACAATAAAAAAAATGCTATGATTTTTTCTTTTTATACTTTTTTAGTAGATTAGGAAGATTAGATATCTCCTTCCCAGGTATCCAAGAATCATATTCAGATGATTTATTCTTGAATCTCAATAAGTATTCTGTACCTTTTTCAGCAGTATTAAACATATGAGACCACCATAAGAAATCTAATTCTTTAGTGGAAACATCCTTGTGAGTAGGGATAAATTTACACATTTTTGTGAATCTGTCCACAATAACCCAACAAGAGTTATAACTTTCTTTACCAGCAATAGGTAATCCTGTTACAAAATCCATGTTTATTTTCTGCCATGGTGCATCAGGAGGTTCAATATGTTGCATTAATCCTGCTCTTTTACCAGTTAATCTTTTTGATTTTTGGCAAGAATCACAAGACTCAACATATAATTTTGTGTCTTCAGACATATTAACCCACCAAGCAGTGCTCTTAATTCTGATCATTGTTTTTTCAAGATCAAAATGTCCAGCTAATATGTCATCATGACAAATTTTCAAGATGATTTCTCTCATAAAAGGAGGAATAACAATAACATTACTCAACTTTCTCCTATAATATAGATATCCTTCATCAATTGAGAATTTACCTTTCTTCAAAGTCTTTTGGTACTTTGGTGGAAGGGTTTCAATTAATGCTTGTATTGAAGCATTCTTTGGATCATTTAATATGGTGCATGAATTTTTCAAGTCAGTGTCCTTATCATATGAATCCAGAGTTAGCTGTGATAGCTCTTCCTCCATATCAACCACATATATCCCATGTATATGAATAACTTCATCCTCAGGATCATAAGCAGGATTAGAGTCATTATTTGGTAAAGGTAATCTAGATAACATATCCACATTTGAGTGAACAATACCAGCCCTATGAATAATTGTCATTCTCCCTCTGTATTCTTGAACAGCCAACTGCCATCTGAACATATGTCTGTTAGGTGTTTTCAAGTTTAAAAGGGATTTAACTGCACTGCAGTCAGTGACAAGTTCAAATTTCTGGTCATCTACATAATAATGAAGCTTTTCTAGAGCCCACAATACAGCTAAACACTCTAATTGAGTAGCACCATATTTCAATTCACTATTTCTCAAGGTTCTTGAAATATAACAAATTACTACTTCTGAAACTTTATCATTTATCACTTGTTTTTGATGGAGGGCAGCACCAAGACCAATGAAACTTGCATCAGTGTACAAAACAAATGGTTGATTAAAGTCAGGTAAAGCAAGAATTGGTGCTGACATCAAACAGTTTTTCATAGTGTCAAAGGCTCTTTGTCTTTCACTATTCCAGACAAAAGCAACATCCTTTCTAGTTAATTGGCTAAGGGGTAAAGCTATGACTTGGTTATTTTTAATATACTGTCAATAGTATCCACACATTCCCAAAAAACTTTGGAGCTCTCTCACTGTAGTAGGAGCCTTCACCTGTTGTATGGCTGCCACTTTGTTCTGGTCAACACATATCTGTAAGCCTGAAACAACATGACCAAGAACTTTTAAAGAATGGAAACCAAATTTACATTTCTTCAAAGCAAGTGTCATATTTATTTCATCCATTTTCTGGAATACTTTATACAGGTGGTTAATATGGTCCTCAAACGTTTTTGAGAATATAATGATATCATAAATATAAACCATCAGCCATCCTTCAATTATCTCTTGATGGAATGTGTTATCCATGACTTTTTAAAAACTGAAGGGGCATTTTTAGGGCCAAATGGAATCCTAATATACTTATAAATACCCATATGAGTGGCAATCATCAGAAAGTTCTGAGAATTTTTCTCAACAAGTACCTGGTGATATCCTTTGTTACCATCCAAACAGCTGATATATTTAGCACCCTGTAAAGTAGCATGTATAGAGCTAATTCTAGGTTAGGGGTATATATCATCAACAGTATAAGTATTTAGTGCTCTATAATCACCACATAACCTGGCTTTATCTTTCTCATAAGAAATTAGGACAGGTGAGATAACACAATATTGAGGTGTTTCAACTACCTTTTCAGTAATATTCATTTTTAAAAGGGTAAAGATATTGTCTTCAATATATTTTCTAATCAACTAAATAAAATTAATTTATTAATTCAAAAAATAATTTAAAACCAGGATTATAATATAATCAACTGTAGAAATAAATTAAAATTTTTATTAATTATTTTCAGGATTTAAATCAACTAATTTATTACCAGGACTTATTGTCAACTGAAGTAATTAAATATGAATCTTTATTAATTTAACAAAATTTTATTAAACTGATAACTTAACTACCAGGACTTAATGTCAACTGAAGTAATTAAATATGAATTTTTATTTTAAAATCTTATTAAACTGATCACTTAACTACCAGGACTTAATGTCAACTCAAGCAATTAAATATGAGTTTTATTAATTAAAAAAAATTATTGAACTACCAGGACTCAAGGTCAACTGAAGTAATTAAATATGAATTATTTATTAATTAAAAAAAATATTATTGTCAGGACAATTTGTCAACTGGAACAATTAAAATTTAAATTAATCAGGACAAATGTCAACTGAAAAATTATAATAATTAATATTAAAATATAATTATTTTATTACTTCTGGGACTAAGAACACTTATTTCTCTATTATGGTCAACCAGGAAAAAAAAAATTCAATAATAAAAATAAATTCCAAATTACCAGACACCTCCCCCTGTAAAATGAGCAAATTAATGCCACTTACAGAGTGCTGGGTAAAAGGAATTACGTAGCAAATGAAGAGTGAAGAGTAACCCACAAATAGTAATGTCAATAATCACCACAATATATACGACATTTAGTCAATATATGAACCTAATTTTTGGAGTGCGGTTCAATTCCTGTTTGCAGCAAAAATTTGTGTCACGTGACGTATGACGTTCATCGTTTTCGTCGCTTTCTTGTCCTTACAGGTACTCGAATGCAGATGGTCACTTTGATTACGCCCTAAAATGACGATGTGCCATCGAAAATTCCGAAAGGCCCCCAATTGTCAAGGGGTCTTTTTGGGTCTAGAAGTTTATTCAAGGTTTTCACGGGATATTTAAGGGTTTTAAAGGTCTCTCAACAAAAGGTACGTATTTCTAAAATAAATTTGATTAATTTACTCAAATATAAGAGGTAGATTTAAGATATCAATATAGATTATAGATTAGAATTACGCTGTTGTAAATACTAAAGTTATAAAATATAGAAATAATTGTAGTGTTGTAATTGTAATAATAAAGTAAGTGATAAAAGAATGAATCTGAAAAGCACAAAGTAAGAGGCCTTTTATAGGCAAAACATGAGGGAATAAAATATACGGAATTTACACCATATATTGTAAGAATGTGAGAAAAAGAATGACTGAAAGGAGTACATATATGACATAATAATTAAATAAACTGGTACGTCAACAAGGACATAAAATTTATTAGCAATAAAGTTTGAGTTCCTTGGACTGTCACAATTAATTACACAATAATTAATTAATTATTTTACTTTCACGGTATTCCAGATCTCTCACTGAGGTAATATAATTGTTTTAAAGTTTTTTTTATTATAATTTTATTATTAAATTCTATTCCCATTGACTTATACCATTGAGCACGGTGTTAGGGAGTAAAATTGTAAGAGACATTTTATTTATACTAATTAATTATACTACTTATTGTACTTAACTATTTAATTGTAATTAATACTTAAGTAGATAATTATTCATTAGTAAGAAGAAGGGGCGTGGCTTCAACTCAGTAAAATAATTAATTATTTTACCGGTTAAGTCTAGTAGCCTGGCTGACAAATACTTTCATTTCATGTCTGGTGATTATTCATTAAATCTTGATCCATAAAATTAACCCTTTTTAACCACTTTTAATACTTATTTTATTTAATATAACCATTTTAAAATTATATTGGCCTTTCAAATATCAACAATCATTCCCCAAAAATCCATTTTAAATAAACTTAAGTGCCCTACTAAACTTTATACTGCCACAACATCATCTGTATTGGTGATTTCTATAGCTTAAGAGAATTAGTAGATGGATATGGAATTAATAGGAGGATTATTAAAATTAAAATAAAGCACTAACTTTTTGAGCCAGGAAATAATGTTTCAGAAAAGTCAAAGGGTGATACTGGCAATATCTAAATAAGATCTTGAGAAGGAGGAGGAAGCTCAGAGTTAGGATTTTTAGATGAGGAAGCTGTTTTGGCATTTATATATTAAAAGAAGGTGGGAATTTTATATAGTCTCTTTTTAGGTATTGTTGGATCAGGAAGGGCAGCTGGTCTAGTATAGACATTAGTTCTGGAAGGAGTAATTTGACAGTTACACTTGATTTTCTTAAGCCTGCAAAGATCACATGCAGTTTTTCCAGAAAGACCAGGGTTAGAAATCAGACAAGGTACCTTGTATTTGGCTCAAAGTTCACATGGGACATAAAAGTCTTTTCTTGACATGTTTATAATGATCTTGATTATAGGATAAAGTAAAAATTTTCAGGAGTAGTTGGAGAAGATGGTTATAGAGTATGAAGAGAAGATGAATATGTGATCAAAAAAATAAGCAAAATTTCAAGAAGAGGTACATTCTTCATTGGAGGGAGGATGTGAAAGTCTAAATATTAGTATGGAACTAACGTTTATTCAAGGAGAATATTGGGAAATACTATAAGATTGGGGAAATCCAATTTAATTTTATATTGTATTTTTGTTATAAAAGAACATACAGTTAAAAGAAAAAATGGTTATTCATACAATGTCGTCTTCCAACATTGGCAGGGGCCTTTGTTGTGTGATTTGGCGCTGTTTGTGCATGTCTTAATTGACATCTGTTGAGAAATTGGGTATTTTTCTGGTTTTATTCTGTGGATATTGGGTCTGTGGGTATGTGGGTACTATCATTGGATAGCCCAAGTTTTTCTATGTATTTCATGTCTTGATAATATTTTTCATATTTTAAGTTTTAAGGGGTCAATTCCTCATTCTTCAGTTACAAAAGATAGCTGTTTAATTTTGTTTTTCGTGTTTTACGGGCTAACCTTAAGTCTTAGGGTTAAGTATTTGGTACCATTGGATAGGGCTAATTTAGCTCTATATTTCATGTCTCAATTTTGTTATAGTGAAATTCCGTGTTTTAAAGGTTTTAGTAGTTGTAGCTAATTTTTCTAAGTAGATTAGGTGTTTTTATTGGTTTTCTGGCTTCAGGGAGGCCAGGCCGCTTTGGGCGGCCCATCCGCCACTGTTTTAGAAGGTTGGGGAGCGCTTCTGGAGGGTTTTTATTCAATTTGGCTGGTACAGGAGCCAAATTTGTTGGTGTGCAGGGGCTCTTAGATAGTGGTCTGTGTGTACATAGTGAATAAGACAGTTTGGGGCAACTTTAATTATCATACAACCATCCGGAGGTGATATCCTTGTTCCTCACTCAGTTTTCACTGTTTTTTGGCCACAATTGGCTGTGTTTGTTGCAAGGTTAGTTCTTCAATGAACTCAACTTTGGCAACTGTTTTCTCTGGTGTAGTCTTGCAAGCTATATCAAGTATTATTGCTGTCTCTGGTGTGGATTTGCAGCCTACATCAAGTATATTTGCTTTCTCTGGTGCTGTCATTGGTCTACATTTCAGTTCTTTGGTCTGGTAGTCTGTCTGTGGACTAATTTCTTGGTTCATCAAGCAGTCAAGTGTGTTGAAAAGGGGCTTTAGCAAACATGAACCAACTTACTTAAGCAATTAAATCTCACTCTATTTTTCTAAAGGGACAGGGGTGTTTCTTTCTGGTTTTTCTCCAACTCCCTTGGTCAATGCCTATAGCTAGTACTATAGGATTGTCTACATTTCTGGTTCCCAAAGTGGGGTGAACTTGCTAGTTCTTTGGAATCTCTGTTTTCTTTGGTTGGCTCTTTTTGGTGTTTAGGACTGCAATAATGGCTTCTGGTTCTTCTATTCCTGTGGTGACTGTCAGTGGGGGGGATGGTCCTCCTGCTGTGATGGTTAGGGAGTGTGTTAGGATTAAAACTTGGGATGGTACCAAGTTTAATGGGGAGGATGTCAAGTGATTTATAGAGAAGTATGAAACTGCTGCTGGAGTGGATGGTGCTTCCTACCTGGACATGGTGAAGCAGATTATCTTCTTCATTGGTGATAGGGTAGTGGAGAAGGAGGTTGTGGCCATGCCTGGCTACAAGAAGAGGGATTTGAAATTGTTGTGTAGGGAGATGTTGGATAGATGGGGTGTCAGGTTCACTATGGTGGATCTGAACAAGGTTGTCAGTGAATGGCAATATTATGGTGTTGTTGGTAACTTGCATAGTTACAGGGAGTTTCTGCTACAGTTTGATCCTGTGGTGGAATATTTGGTGGAAGTGGAGGAGCTGGCACATGAAAATGCTGCCAAGGATGTTTTTTGGTCTACCCTGGCTAGAGATGACAGCATGGATGTGTTGATGGAGCTTTCAAGGAAGGACTTGATGACGACTCTTTCTAATGGGGACCAGAAGTTTCCTGCCTTGAACAAGGTCAAGGAGGCTGTGGAGGCCCATTTGAAGTTGTTGGCTGTGGACACCTATCAGGAGGGGTGTGCCAAGTATGTCAGCAAAGTCAGTGAGGCTTTGGCTGAAGAGGAGGTTAGAATGAAGAAGGAGGAGAAGAATATGGTGCAGGTTCCCAAACAGGAGAGGGACCCAGTGGTGGAGCAGTTGGCCGATCTCACAAAGTAGCTGCATATTTTTGTTCAGGAGGCTAAGAAGGTCAATAAGGCACCTTCTCAGCCTAGAGATTTTGATAGGAGGGCTGGTAGGAGTGATCCTTGGGTCTGCTCTTATTGCAGCAGGAGGGGGCACAGGTCCAATGATTGTTGGGCATTGAACAGAGATGTGTCTGAAGGAAAGGTGGAATTTGATGGCAGGGTTTTCAAGTTCCCTGACAGTTCATTTGTAAAGCCCAGTGAGGTGCAGGCTCCTGTTTATTTGGTCAGGAGAAGGGGTGGTTTCAATCAAAGGAGGCCAAGGTTTGAGGAGATTCCTGATCAGGGGGAGTCTTCTGGCAAGGAAGATGATGATGTCAAGGGAAAGGGGAAGGAGGTTAATAAGGTCTCTTTTTCTACTTCCTTTGGTGGCTTAGAGTTGTATTCTTGTGGTGGACAGTCAAGTGGTGAATGCTTGGCTGGTGTTTATGATGTGGAATCAGGAAAGGTGGGAAGGCCTAAGAGCATTTCTCAGGCACAACCAAAGCCAAAGGCTTCAAAGGTGGATCCTAAGCTGAGTGCAGCTAGGAAGAAGTACAGCAAAGAGGAGCTGTAAAAGATGCAGAAGGGTATGGCTGACATGGGCCCCCCTATTTTTGGCGCATTGGAAATGAATGGTGAGCCAATGCCAATGGAGGTTGATTCTGACTCTGAGGAGGATGTCCCTTTGGCTTCATTACCAAAGCCTGCTGGAGTTAGAGGTCCTGGTGAGGGATCTGGTTTGGTTCCTGTTAATGGTAAATCTGTTGGTGGTGCTGGTCCTCAAGAAGCTTCTAGGACCAAGGTAGTGAAGCAAAGAGCTCACTTTGAGAGGCCAGTAGTTTCTGGTCAGGTTAATGTTATGGCCTATGTCCTGGAAAGGATGAATCAGTGTCAGATTTCCCTATCTTATGGGGAATGGTATGCTATCAGTCCAGGGTTGGCTGATAGACAGAAAAAGTTGTTGACCAGGAGAAGAGTTTCTTCTGGGGAGGTGGAATACATCTGTGATTCTGCAGAAAAGTTTGGTGAGGGGTTGGAAACTCATTTTTCTGCTTCTCTGGGATATGTCAATGTCACTGTGAATGGCAGGGAGGCAAGGGCATTGGTGGATTCAGGTTCTCAGATAAACCCAATTTCTTTGTTTGAGGCAACTCATTTGGGCCTCCCCATCAAAACTGGTATTGGTGGGAATTTGAGAGGGATTGGTGGCCATGTCACTGAATTGGTTGGAACTTCTGAGTTTTTGAAGTTAGATGTTGGCGGAGCCTCAGGGAAGGTTCATTTTTACATTGCTAAAGGTAATGTAAAAGCAGTTTTAGGCAGGCCATTCTTGATGGATTTTCAGGAAAGAATTGGTTATCAATTTGATTTGGGAATCAGCTTGGAGTTGACTGGTGAAGACGAAAGGTGGCTTCACATGAGGTTATCATCCCCCGGAGAGGATGGTTGGGAGACCAGGCCCGGTTTATCTTCAACGTGCCAGTGCATGGATTGTTTCAGGAGAAGGAAAGTAGTTGGTGCCGCCTCTGGTTTTCTGGAGTGTGGCTCAGGCTCTATTGAGAGTCTATCTTTTTTAGAGTAATGAGGGCTGATCACCCTAGTGCTACAACCTCTCCCCAAGATGAGGAAATCACAGGTTGTAGTAGGTCAGCTCCCTTGGAGATATATCAAGTGGATTTTCAACTTTCTTTTTTTAATGTTTCTCTTCTCTGCAAGTACTCTTCAAGTTTTTTATCAAGTCTCTGTTCTCTCTCAAAATTCTCAATTATTTTTAATTCAAGCTCAAGGAAGAAGATTGGTTATATATCTTTATTGAAAGATACGCAGAAAAGTTTTGGAGTGGTGAGATTGGGGTCTAAAAGTAAGTCCTCCAAATGGTGCACTGCTAGGGTTTCTTCTACACCTTTCAAAAACATTACCTTGGCCACACTGTGAGAATTGGGGAAACCCCTGGTTATTTTTGTAGGACAGAAGAAAACTCAAGAAAAGAAGATAAAAATTTCAAGATAATTCAAGAAAATCAAGAAAAAAATCTGAAGATAATGAAGAAAGAGGATCATCAAGATCAATTTTTGGGCCTCCAGCATGAGGATAAACTGCACAATTTTAAAATAGTTGATTCTGAAGATGAATCAAGATTTGAAGATTTGGAAGACGGAAGTGAAGATGAAGATTTGGTATTGGGGAAAAGTTTTGGAGTGGTGAGATTGGGGTCTAAAAGTAAGTCCTCCCAATTGTGCACCACTAGGGTTTCTTCTACACCTTTCAAAAACATTACCTTGGCCACACATGTGAGAAATGGGGAAACTCTTGGTTTTTGTTCCAGGTCTGGTGGTGAAGATTTCCTGAAGATCCCTCAAGTTGAAGGTGGAGAGGCAAAGTATAAGAAGGTAGCGCAGAAGATTAGGCCTGTTAATGAGCCTATTCCTGTGGGTTTGAATCTGCCCTTGAAGAGACCTCCATTGTCAAGAGATCTGTACTGTACTCCTTTGGTGAAGAATCCTCCAGAATTTGTAGAGACGGCTAGGGTGACTGTGGAAAGGTTGAAAGTTGTTAATTTTGGTCCTGATGGGTGGTTATCTGAAGAAGAAAAGAAGTTTTTGTTGCACGTTATTGTGGTAAGGGAAAAAGCTGTGGCTTTTGTTGAGGAGGAGAGGGGTGTGTTGAAGCACTCTTATGGGGAACCTTACTTGATTCCTGTGGTTTGTCATGAACCTTGGCAAATCAAACTTATTCCAATTCCAGCTGCTATAAGAGAGGATTTTGTGGAGATTGTTAGGGAAAGAGTCAGGACTGGGTTATATGAACAATCGACATCCAGTTACTCAAGTCCAGTTTTCTGTGTAAAGAAGCAGAATGGAAATTTGAGGGTGGTTCATCATCTTAGAGCCTTGAATAGAGTCACTATAAAGGACGCTGGTATGCCACCAAGTGCAGAGGATTTTGTTGAAGCTTTTGCTGGAAGGGTGTGTTATGGTTTGTGTGATATTATGGGTGGTTATGATGAGATGGAACTTCATACCGATTCAAGGCCTCTCACAACTTTTGAGACTCCTTTAGGAAGATTTCAAATCACTAAGTTGCCTCAAGGAGCAACTAATTCTGTGGTGGTATATCATGCACAGATGGCTTGGATTTCGCAGGATGAGGTTCCTACTCATGCTGGTATTTTTATTGATGATGGTGGAATTAAAGGACCATCCACTGATTATGATAATGAGGTGTTAGCGGAGAACCCTGGCATAAGGAGGTTTGTTTGGGAATATGCAATAACTCTAGAGAAAGTGTTGTTTAGGATTGAAGAGGCTGGTTTGACCATTTCAGGGGAAAAATTCTGTTGTTGTGTTCCTGATTTGGAAATTCTGGGTCATGTGGTATGTAAAGAGGGAAGGATTATGGCGAAGAAGAAGATTAATAAAATTCAGTCATGGCCAAGGCCTAAAAATACTACTGAAGTCAGGGGATTTTTGGGTGTATGTGTATATGTCAGGATTTTTATTAAGTATTTTTCTTTGTTGGCTTCACCTTTAAGGAGGTTGACCAGGAAAGATGCAGATTGGGAATGGACTGAAGAGTGTGAAGAGGCTTTTCAGAAGTTGAAAATGGTTGTTGGGGAAGATATTGTTCTTCATAAGTTGGATTATGGCGTTGGTGCTGGAAAAATTTATCTGGCAGTGGACTCAAGCTATATTGCTGCTGGTGCTGTTTTGTCTCAGGAGGATAAGACTGGGAGGGTCAGGCCAGTAAGATATGAGTCTGTGGTGCTTAATGAGGTGGAATCTAGGTATTCTCAACCTAAATTGGAATTGTGTGGTGTAGCAAAAATTTTAAAGAAGCTACAGACTGTTTTGTAGGGCAGAATTTTGAGCTGCAGGTGGATGCAAAATCTTTAGTTCAGATGATCAATACACCTAGTCTTCCAAATGCTCCAATGACTAGGTGGGTGGCATTTATTCAACATTTTTCTTTTGACCTGGTACACAAACCAGGCAAAACTTTTACAATGCCTGATGGATTATCAAGGAGGCCACCTACAGATGAAGATTCTGAGGCTGAGGAGTTTGATGAAGATGTTCCAGTGGTTAGAGAAAGTACTGAGGGTGCTGAAGATTTTTCATACCTCCCCTAAGAGGCTGAACTGGCTGGATCTGATCTTGATTCTGATGATCGGGATGTTTTTGTTGATGAAGATGGAGTTTTTTTTTAGGACAGCTCAAAATTGAAAAAGGGTGTTTTTGTTAGTGAACTGGATTCTCACAAGGTTCAGTGGAAAGAGAAGACGTGCCAAAATTTAAGGATTGGTGTCCTGGTTGGGCTGGTCAATTGGTGCATGTTCACACTGGTGATTTTGATGACAGAGTTGTACCCTTGGATGTTTTTTTGTTGGATTTTGAAGATGAGACCTGGTGTCAGTCTGGGTTTTATTTTATTTTGGTTGAATATCTGTTGACCTTGGAGAGGCCAGATAGTTGTGATGTTGATACTTGGTTGGCAATTAAGAAGAAGAGTCCTGCATTTTATGTGTCAGGAAGAAGGTTGATGAGGAGAAGGCATCCTAATCCTCAAGTTGTGCTGACTCAGAAGAAGGGTCAAGAAGTTGTGTTGAAGTCTTTGCATGAAGACCTTGGTCATAGAGGCTTTGGGGAGACTTATAGAAGAGTAGCTGACAGATTTTGGTGGCCAGGTATGAAGTTGGCTGTGCAGGGTTTGGTTCAATCTTGTGAAGAATGTCAAAGAAGAAGTCACTTGAAACCTAAAGAGGTTGGCCGTGCTACTGGTGAAACAACTGTTTTTGGAAGAGTCAGTCTGGATGCTATCCATATTAAAGAGGGCAGGTATAAATACTTAATTTTTGCCAGGGATGATTTGTCTGGTTGGGTTGAGGCAGTGCCTCTGGTTAATTTGACTTCCAAGAATGTGGAAGAGTTTTTGAAGAAGGAGTGGATTTATAGATATGGGTTGATGAAGTTGGTGACTGTTGATGGCGGGCCAGAGTTTGGTGCTGAATTTAAAGAAGCTGTGGCTAGTGTTGGTTCTAAAGTTAGAGTGGCTACACCTTATTATCCTTAAGCTTAATACATGGTTGAAAGAGGCCATTAAGTTATCATGAATGCTTTGGTAAAGATGTGTGGGGATAGTGCTAAAAAGTGGAGGCATTATTTACCCTTGGTGTTATTTGCTGATAGGGTCACTGTGAAGAGGACAAATGGCTATTCTCCTTATGAGTTAATGTTTGGTCAGAAAGCTATTCTACCAGTGGAATTGGAAGCTGTCTCTTATCTTGGAATTGATTAGGATGATGTGCACTCAACGGAAGAATTGCTCTGTGCAGGATGCAACAGTTGGAATGTAGAGAGGAATGTCAAGAGAACGCATACTCTAGAATGATGAAGATTAGGAATCAATCAGTCAGGTACTGGGACAAGAAGTTGGCTCATAGACTCAGGAATCCCTTGAAACCTGGTTGTTTGGTTTTGGTGTGTAATAGAAGTTTGGAGAGTCAGTGGGGAAAGATGTTTGCTGACAGATGGAATGGACCTTACAGAGTCAGATCTCAGGCGTCTGGAGGTTCTTATGTTTTGGAAGAGTTGGATGGTGAAGTCTTGAAAAAGAGAGTGGCTGCAGACCAGGTGAAGAGGTTCTATCCCAGAGGCACTAGCTATGAAGAATATTGACTCCGCAATGAGGATAAACTATGGAACGTTCTTTAAATTTTGGAATTTTTGGTTTTGCAGAGCAACTGTTGTGTTGGAAACTGTTTGTTAGAAGGTACCCATGGGTGGGGCTTCTAGATTTGATCTTGACAAGTGTAGGGGTAACTGATGGGCTGGCTGCTCTATCAACAGTTACCCCAGATTGTCTGTTTCCAACCCTTTCTCTTAATTTGGTTGAACCCTAGTATTGGTTTCTTTTCACAGGTTCTAGTCCTCTATGAATTTAAACTGGAAATTCCTTTGGTCTTCAAGTGCCGGACTCTTCACTTTTATTAGTTTTGGTTTATTGTGTTGGATGTTGTGTTTTGTTGGTTAGAAGGTACCCAGGGGGGCTTCTAGATTTTATTTTGGCAAGTGTGGGGGTAACTGATGAGCTGTCTGCTCTGTAGAACAGTTACCCCAGAATTTCTGTCTCAAGTCTTTCTGTTTTTTCCAGTTGAATTCTAGTTCTGTTGTTTATTATTCAGGTTTCAAGTCCACTATGACTTTAAACTGGTTTGGGAATAGCTTCTTTATCTTTGGTTCTTTCGGATTGGTTGTGGATCACTGGTGGTCTCCCATCATTTTTGCTTATTGGAGGGAGCCCACCCAGTGATCATTTCTATGGGCCGGACTTTCTCTTATTTGACCATCTATGGAGCTGGACTGTCTTTGATTTTGTAGTTATGGTTTTACTACATAGTAGTTTCAGATTATTTCCTTTTTTCTCTTTTTTTTCTTTTAAATTTTTTATGGGGGTTGTTAAAATTATAAAACTAAAAAAATAGGGTGTTTCCACATCAGGGTCACCTGGATGTGGGCAAGCATTGGTGGGGAAAGGCTCATCAATTGGCCGGGAAATGCTATTTTATCATTTTGGTTTATTTTTTTTATTTCTGTGTTTCATTATTTTTATTATCTTCTTTAATTTCTAAATTTTTATCCTTAATCATTTAAAACATTTAATTGTGTATCCAAATCAAGGTGCACTTGGATGTGGGTGAGGTATCAGGGGATCAGCTCATCATTTGGCTGGGGGATACCATTTTTTTAATATAATTATTTATTTGAAATTATTTATTATTATTATTGTTTTATTATTATTATTAATTGTTTTTTTAATTTGTCATTGTGTTGCAGGAGCTCATTGTCTGGGTGATAAATCTTCTGGAGGCTAGTCTGTATTGTGTTGGCATTTTTGCTTTTTGTTGGGATTGTGGGAAGCGTGGTGATCTTTGAAGTGGATCCTGCCGGAAATATGGTATGGGTTGTAATGTGCAGGAATTGGATTAGAAGGAAGTTCAGAGGAGGAAGAAGAAGAGGCAGGAATGGAGTGCTGGAAGGTGTGCTTAGTGATCCTAGACATCTTCCAGTGGTCGTCCAACAGTTGCTTTCTCAGGGATTTCTCAAAGTCATTTAAAGGTCCATGGATGGGAAGGCTTTCAGCATGTTAGAACACATGGTGCTGAGGTGTTGCTTCATGTCTCCATAATCCAAGGTTAAGGAAGTTTCAAGAGGTTCGCCAACTCCAATAGTAGATTCAGGAGGAGGGGTGACAACTAGACAAGAAGAATTGGATCAGTAATTATTTTTGGTTGCTGAAGAAATGGGATGAATTAATTTGGTACTTACAGATTGGGAGCTCATCAAATTTGTAAGTGGCCGGGATTAGGACTTCTGAAGATTTTGAAAGGGTGATAGTTTGGGGATCAATCAGGGAATGATATGGACTCTCTTGGTCTTCCTCCGAAAGGTTTTGAGAAGGTGAACTAGGAGGCCGATGTTTCTGGGGCCTAGTTGGAGCAGCAGGTCTGTTGTTGCTGTTGTTAATATTTCTGCTTGATTCAGTTGGATGAAGTGCTGGTGATGGAGTACCAGGGTTGTTATAAGATGGAGCAGGAGAGGGTGATTTGGAAGCAGATTAATCTCTTCTGGATGGAGCTTTTTAGGGAATAGAACTGTCAGAAGAATAGTTGGATGACAGAGGAGAGGTGTAGTTTTGTTGTCTTAACTGGGGACAAAGTTGTTGCTTTGGTGAAGTGTTGGGTGCTCTGGTCTCTTCCTGGGGTCCTCTGGCAGGTCTCCTAGAAGTTTGGGAAATTTTGGAGTTTTTTGACCTTGGAAGGGTTGGCTGCATTGCTCTGGGAGCAGTGGGAGGTAATTGTGTGGAGTTGTTTTCGTTGATTGGAAGAATTTGGCTGTTTTCTGGTTGTTTTTGGAGGTTTTGAGCCTGATTTTCACTGTCTAGTGAGGCGGGCGGGCCGCCTGGACGTTGTCTAGAAGCCTAGGAGCTGATTTTGAAGCTTTTGGAGCTAATTTAGCAGAGATAAAAGCTGTTTCTTGGGGAGCTAAGGCTGGTCTTTTGGGAAGAGTTCTGGAAGCTGAGTTCCTGGATCTTCTGGATGGTGCTGAGGATAAAGAGGAAGAGGATGGACCAAGCTCTGGGGATCTGGTAGGGGATCTGGAGAGGTATTTGTGAGAAGGTGAAGGAGGAGGAATAGGGTAGTTGGCATCTCTGTCGCATTTCTTCTTTTTGGAGTAGCAAGAATCACAAGCCCTGTTGTAGAATTTGGCTTCAGGAGTTGGAAGAGTGAATGTGCAAGGTCTGCACCTGTGGATGCACTGTTGGCAGGCATATTTCTTGGGAGAAGTGAAGCGGGGAAGAGTAGAGGGGTCAACATCAGGGGATCCAGCCATGATCTGTGGTGAGAAAAGATGATGAAAAGGGATAGGAGGAGAATTTTGTCAGTGATGGGTAGATGATGAAGTGAAGGTGGAAGTTCAGCAGTTTTGGCTGTAGGTGTGTTCTGTATGAAATCAGCTGCATCTATTTTATGCAAAACTCTGTCAGTCCTCCAAGACTTTAAACTGCCTGGTTTCAATATTAGTCTCCCATGACTTTAAACTGAGGGCTGCTAGTCCCCCAAGACTTTAAACTGAGGATTTTTTGATGGTGTAGTCCCCCAAGACTGTAAACTGAGGAATGAGTTTGAAAGATTGGCAGAGGGTATCCACAGGGGGAGCCTCTGAATTTAGCAAAGGCAAGTTTGGGGGTAATTGATGGGCTGGCAGCTCTATTCACAATTACCCCAGAATGTTAGTTTTTTCTCTGTGTCTTAATGTGGTTGATCTCTGGTTCTGGGTTTATGATTTAGGTTTTTGAGTCTTACAAGACTTTAAACTGAGGGTTTTTGAGTCCCCCAAGACTATAAAATGAGGATAGTCCCCCAAGACTTAAAACTGAGGGTTTTTTTGTGGTTACATCCTATAGAGGGTGTGGTCAATTTTTCTTTGCTGAATCAAACTCAAGTACTAGTGGAATTACAGAGGGAATCAAGAGATGAAATGAAGTGTTCAGAAGTAGCCTTGAACTGGTGAATGAGGTGTCTTCTGTTCTCAATGTCCTGTGGATCTCTAGCAGGAGTGGATTGGAAGTAGTTTAGCAGAAGGTGTTTCTGTTGAGATGTGTGTTGTTGGAATTTGGCCTTAATTGTGGGCAAGTGGTTTGGTGTTGGTGGTTCAATAGATCCTACATTGTTTTCATCACTATCAGAAGATGGAGGAACTGAGAAGTCATCAGTTTTATAAAGTGGAAAGAAGAAATGGAAGTTTTTACCATCAGATGGACCAGGGATGGTGGAACTTGTTGTTTTAGTGGTTTTGGCACTCTTCTGAGAAGGGTGTAGCTTTTTGATTAATCTGGGAATCAAGATGGATGGCCTAGATCTTTTTATTCTGGTAGAAGTTGGACCAGGTTGAGGTGGAGGTGAAGCTGTTGCAGAAGATAATGGACCAGGTCTGTAGCAGGGCTTCTTTCAAGATTGGCAGACATTGCAGGACGTTCTGTATGGATGGACAGGAGATGTGATGTTGCAGATTAGATTATTGTCAATGCAGTATTGGCAAGGACCCATTTCAGAGGCAGATTTGGGAAGAAGGTTGAACATGGTGGTTTGATGAAGAAAGAATGTGGACATTCTTAATTGGAGGGAGGATGTGGTCTTCCAACATTGGCAGGGGCCTTTGTTGTGTGATTTGGCGCTGTTTGAGCATGTCTTAATTGACATCTGTTGAGGAATTGGGTATTTTTCTGGTTTTATTCCGTGGATTTTGGGTCTGCAGGCATTTGGGTACCATCATTGGAGAGCCCTGGTTTTTCTATGTATTTCATGTCTTGATAATATTTTTCATATTTTAAGTTTTAAGGGGTCAACTCCTCATTCTTCAGTTACAAAAGATAGCTGTTTAATTTTGTTTTTCGTGTTTTACGGGCTAACCTTAAGTCTTAGGGTTAAGTACTTAGTACCATTGGATAGGGCTAATTTAGCTCTATATTTCATGTCTCAATGTTGTTTTGTGAAATTCTGTGTTTTAAAGGTTTTAGTAGTTGTAGCTAATTTTTCAAAGTAGATTAGGTGTTTTTATTGGTTTTCTGGCTTCAGGCGGCACCTCCGACGTCTGGCGGCCCATCCGCCACTGTTTTAGAAGGTTGGGGAGCGCTTCTGGAGGGTTTTTATTCAATTTGGATGGTACAGGCGCCAAATTTGTTGGTGTGCAGGGGCTCTTAGATAGTGGTCTGTGTGTAAATAGTGAATAAGACAGTTTGGGGCAACTTTAATTATCATACAACTATCCGGAGGTGATATCCTTGTTCCTCACTCAGTTTTCACTGTTTTTTGGCAAAAATTGGCTGTATTTGTTGCAAGGTTAGTTCTTCATTTAACTCAACTTTGGCAACTTTTTTCTCTGGTGTAGTCTTGCAAGCTATATCAAGTATTATTTCTGTCTCTGGTGTGGATTTGCAGCCTACATCAAGTATCTTTGCTTTCTCTGGTGTGGAAATTGGTCTACATTTCAATTCTTTGGTCTGGTAGTCTGTCTGTGGACTACTTTCTTGGATCATCAAGCAGTCAAGTGTGTTGAAAAAGGTCTTTAGCAAACAGGAACCAACTTACTTTAGCAATTAAATCTCACTCTATTTTTCTGAGGGGACAGGGGTTTTTCTTTCTGGTTTTTCTCCAACTCCCTTGGTCAATGCCTATAGCTAGTACTATAGGATTGTATACAACAAGTCAAGATTTATCAATTAATTAAAGGATAAGAAATGCAAGTATAGCACAAGAAGTGTATTTAAATTAAATCAGTAGTCTCAAGAACATTTAGGAATTTTTGGGGATTCTTACTATTTTTCTTCTATTTTTAATAATTTGATAAAGTTGTTTTGATTATTTTTGATTTTTCACAATTTACTTGACTTGATGATTTTTACTAGATAAAAAGGGCTGTGAGGACTTTCAAAGCTAGCTGTAATTATAAGGGAGAAGTAGCTCTATCATCTGTAATTTTTCTATATTTTTTATTAGTTTTTTAAGGTTCTAATTTAGTCTGGAAGTCCATATGAGCTCCAGAATGTTCCAGATCAGCTTCATACAACCTTTGGTGACCTCTGGAAAAGCTCTGGGATGCTCCAGCTGGAGAAAATATAGCACATAACATACTATGCATTGAAAGCCTTTAGACTTGAAAATAGACAACATACATCTTAACCATTAACCACATTATTATTTCTACATTGCAATTATAAAAATTGTAATACCCACATAAATATAACACTTTTACATAACATTTTATAAATATTATACAAGAGCTCATACATATATACTTATAGGGTACCATTATAAAGGTCTAAACTTCAGGGACTTGATTTTATTAACTTTTCACAAAAATATAAACTTAATAAAAATATATTAAATTCAATCATTTAAATAATGTTTCTAGTACAACTTAGCTGTGGTAATTACTTCAAACAACATAAAAAGAACATTTATTCTACATCTCAATAGCTTTTGATATTAAATAGACATCAGTATTTCTTTAACAAGTAGACTTTTTAGCTAAGTTAATTTTTAACTCATTCTTTACTTAAAAGGACAGTGTTTTCTTTGGTTTATCCAGCTCTCTTGGATTCTGCTTACAGCAAGGCAACTGTAAGAGTCTTTCTACACTGTGCTATCAAGTGAGCTATCTAAATCTAAAGTCTAAATAATTAAAATATATGCTTAAATTTTTTAATCTTAAGAAAATGCACAATGTATTTGTGCTATGGTCAATGATATATTTTCAATGTTGGGTTAGTGTGTGTCTGAGGGTAATTAAAGGTCTTTGAGTAGGAATAAGAGTACATTCAAAAATCTGTGGATTATAGTGGAGGGTCAGTGATAATTAAGGGTGTTTTATTAAAGGGATCAATGAAAGGTGGAGTTGTCTATATAATTGGGTGGATTTGGTTTGAAATTCCTTAGAATTAAATTAAAATATTGGTGTGATAGTATTTAAACTTATGTAAGGCTATAATTATCTCCTACCTTTCTTAATAATCAATTTCAGTCCACACTCTTAAAACTCATAAAATCCCTTTTGATTTTTAATTTTCAACCCTTTGTGAGATTAACCTGAATATCTAGTGTTATTGTAAATTACATTATTATTCACCTCAAACTTACTCAAAGAAGTATTAATTTATCTTTTACTTATCTTTGAACCACTCCCTCAAAGTATTCCTCTGTGCTATGAAGTAGTCTTCAATCAACTTTACCAATCTCACTTACTCAGGAACACCCTTGAACTTGTGGGTAGGCCATCCAGTGACACTAGACCTCTTATTGCTATACCTATGATAATCAAAAGTTTTAAATCCTCCAGTAGAGACAAAACTATCCCCCTGTCACTCAATCAACTTCCTCCACTCCTCTTTAGAGTGAGTAATTTTTTTCTAGTACAAGCCAATGACTCGTTTCCAGCCCCTTTCATACCAGATGATCTCAAAAAAGAACAAAATAACCATGATAACGATGATGATGATGATGTGGTAATTATTCTATCCAATTCTCAATTTAACTTTACTGCTTTCAAATCCAACCTTGAACTCCATTCCAATACCCAAAAACAAATTTTCTTATCCTACTTTCAAGAGACCCCTGCCACACACCAACAAGAGCTTGATAAAAGATTACTTCTGATCCAGAAATATAAAAAGAATGCTGATAGTGTTTCTGCTTCTCTTGACTCATTTAATTCTTGATTCTCATATGTCCCTCTTTGGTTCTTGTCATTATTTTTATTGTCTCCTTATTTAACCAATACACCACTCCTCAGTTTAAAGTCTTGGGGGACTTCACCTAAATTACAGACTCAGAACCAGAGATCAACCAGAAACAACATTAGAGAAAATACTAACATTCCGTGGTAGTTGTGCATAGAGCTGCAAGCCCATAAACTACCCCTAAACCTGACTTTAAAAAATTCAGAAGCTCCCCCCTTGGATACTTCTGCCCATTAACTTTCCACACACACACAGTTTATAGTACTAGGGGAATCCCTCCCCCCCAAAAAAAAAATATTTCCTCAGTCTATAGTCTTGGGGAACTTCAAATCTTCTATCTTGAATGACCTTCATTGAATGCATAATTAAAGAAGCTGTTACTACCATTCATACTGCACCCAAATCTTAACCTTTTCAAATTTAACATCCACTTCATCATCTACTCATCACTGTCAAATTCTTCATTCCTTCATTTTCATTTTAACACAGATAATGGTTACTCCTGATACTCCTAATTTTGATCCAGAAAATTTACCATGCTTCACCGCTTGCAAAGACTATTCTTGCAAGCAGTGCATTCATATGTGCAGACCATGTACTTTAACTCTTCCAACACCAAAAGCCACACTCTACAACCAGGCCTGTGATTCTTGCAACTCCAAAAAGAAAAAATGTGACAGAGACTATAACTACCCTTTGCCTCCTCCTTCTCCATCTCAAAAATACATTTCCAGATCTTCCACTAGATTTCAAGAGCTTGGTCAATCTTCTTCTTCTTTGTCCTCAGCACCATCCAGAAGATCTAAAAGATCCACAACCAGAACCACCAACAAAAGGCCTGCTTTTAACTCTCAAGCTTCAGCTATTATCTGTGACAATACAGCTCCTAGGCTGCTAGACCGCATCCAGGTGGCCCCCCTGCCTCACTGGAAAGCAAAATCAGGCTCAAACCACTCAAATTCAGCCTCAAAGCATCCAAAATCTGCCAGTAATCAGCAATAATCCTAAATAACAACCTCCTAGCACTCCCAGAGCTATTCAATCAAAAATTTTAAAACCTATCAACAACAAAAATACCTTCCAGGCTTCCAGAAGACCAGCTAGAGCCCCCAACACTGCTCCAAGGCCAAAATCTCCCCCTCCTTCCAGAAGAAGAAACTACACCTCCCCTTTACCTGAAAACTATTCTTCTGACAGTTCATTCTCTTCAAAAACTTCCTCCAGGAGGCATCACTCTCCTTCAAGATCACCATCTCCTGCTCCATCTTACCACAATCCTGGTAGATCACCACCTGTGTCAGCCAGGCTATTCCAGGAGTCCAGTAAATGATATGTAACTTATAAAACCTGAAAGAGTGGGTAAGAATGGTATTTAATGAATATAAATTATTATTTTATTGCATAATAAAATTATATAAGTATTTTATTATATACAAGTGTTATATTAATTTTATTGGTTATATAAATTTTTATATACATTTAAATTAAACATAATATAATATATTCTACAAATAATGGCGCATTTTTATGTTATTTAATAATTATAAATTTTTATTTAATTAATTTAAAAAACATATATTATAATTATAAGCGTAAAATTGACTTATAATACATTTAAATTAATTATTTAAATTTATATATTAAATAACACCTTTCATATAATACTAAACAATAATTAATGACGCTTCTTTTGACCCTTAATTATTTCAGGAAAAACCAATTAAGTAATTTATACTAAATTGAGATTAATTACATGTTTTGTTGCGTCAAAGTATTTTTTTGTTTCACTTAAAATATCCTTAAATCAGACTGTACCATCTGTTTGGAATTATTTTTCTCATAGTTCCTATGTTCCAATCTTGTTTAGTTATTCACTATTTTTACTTACTGATTTGGGAATTAATGGCGGGAAAATTGGATTCTTAATTGGGGTTTTAATTATTTGTTTCATGTTTTTCTCTACATTGTTATGTTTCATTTACTCTTTGATATATTTGTTTTACTCTATTCTAACTATTGTATTTACAAACATAGTGGCGCTTCAGAGGACCCATTGCCTATAAAAGCGCCTTGGATAATCCCCTGTAGCATCATCACTTATTATACACTCCACAAATTAAATACTATTTTACTATGTTTATATTTTTTTATTAGTAATACAATTCTAATTAAAATTCTATATAACAATTTAAAAGGTTGCTTTAAGTCTGATAGTAATTAAAAGTGTTTGCCGCGCAGAACCCTTACATTAAATAGTATTATTATTAATAAATTCTAAGTTTTTGTCATCTCTCAAAGTTGCTTGCCGTTGTTTCCCTCTTAAATAAATTAAATATTTTATTGTAATTTATTTCTTTTATTTTTCCCTTGTCCTCCTCCTTCTCTCCTCCTTTTCTCCTCTTTTTCTTACCTTCTTCTAGACAACTGACCGACAACCTGCAACAAACCCAACTTCATCTGCTGACAACAACAACACAACTACTCTTACTCAACACCAGGATCAGCTTGATTACATTCCACCTTTACATCACTTCATTGAAGAAGATCCATAAAATCCTTATCTATCTCAGGCAGATCCTCCAACAACCAGTCAAACTTCTGATTCTTTTGGATTAAACATCCCAGCTTACTGACTGTAAGTACCCATATATATTCACCAATAATATTTTCTGACAAGAACATTTTTCTTGTGTAGATGGCGCCCCTCCTCCTGAAGTCTTCATTTAAAGTTGGCCACACACTAGAAACATCCTTGATGCTGGATTACAGTGATATGAAAAAACAAGATTAGCATTATGAGTTCAAACATGCCTCCATGGTCCATTTGGAGAGTTTGAAAAGTCTTTAAGGAAGAAGCTTCTAGATGACCATTGGAGATTTTCCAGGATTATCAAGCACACCTACCCACATTCTATTCCCATTTCTTCATCTTCCACTACTGCTTCACTCCCAACACATCCAATTCCAGTTCACTATAACCCATACAATAGGGGGTATCAAAGTTAAAAATTTGGAATTATTTAAGAGGCATTTCACAACACAAAAATAAAACCACAAACTTGACATTAATTCTCAGTAGAAAGGTGTTTTGGGGCACAATATGGCATATTTTAAAAAAAAATAATCATGGTTGATTTGGTGGACAAAAGAGGTATTTTGAAATGGAAGATTTCTAACTTTGATACCCCCTAATGTATTGAGTAGATTGCATTTCAAAAACCAAAATACCTCTTTCAACCCAAACAAAAGACAGAATTGGAATCCTGAACCTGAAGATCAACCAGAACCTACCTCCTCTAGAAACTAGATTATTTTGATATTTTCTTCTTTTCCTTCCATATCTTCAGATCTCTTCCTGCTTTTTACTAAAAAAAAAAAAAAAAAAAAAAAAAAAAAAAAAATCTAAAAAATCTAAAAAATGTTAATATACTAAAAAAAATTACCACAAAATATAAATTTGTTTAAAGCTACTTCTACAAAAAAATGTTAAAATTAATAATCACATTTTTTTTTTTTCAGTAATTACCTATAGCTATTAACTACAAAAACATTGTAAAAAGAAAATATAAAATTATAATGCTAAATTTGAGTCATTGAGAAAAAAATACAAAATTACAAAAATTAATGGCATCCCTCAGCCAATGGATGAGCTGATCCCCTGATACCTTACCTACATCCAAGTGCACCTTGATGTGGATACATCTATTAGGGGGTATCAAAGTTAGAAATTTGTAATTATTTAAAAGGTATTTCAAAGCACAAAAAGAAAGCCACAAGCATGACATTAGTTCTCAGTAAAAAGATGTTTTTGGGGCACAAGATGGCATACCTTAAAAAATAATCATGGTTGACTTGGTGGAAAAAAGAGGTATTTTGAAATGAAAGACTTCTAACTTTGATACCCCCCTATTTTAATTTTTAAATAATTTGAAATAATTAAATAGAATAAAGAAAGAAAGATAAAAAATAATAATAATAAATAAATATTGATGAATAAAATGATGATAAATAAAAAACAGGGGGTATCAAAGTTAGAAATTTGTAATTATTTAAAAGGTATTTCATAACACAAAAAGAAAACCACAAACTTGACATTAATTGTCAGTAAAAAGGTGTTTTTGGGGGCACAATATGGCAAATTTTAAAAAATAATTATGGTTGATTTGTTGGAAAAATGAGGTATTTTGAAATGGAAGATTTCTAACTTTGATACCCCCTGTTGGGGATATCTTACTTGCTGTGCAGTGATACCGCCTCTTTATTCATTTTGAAGTGTCTCAGTAAAATGTTGTTTATCTGATTGCGGGTGTTTGTTTATTTGTTTTTCTTTTCAAAGGCGTTTGGTTATTTATTTTTAACCCCCTTCCTATCAAACTAAAGCCAGACGGAAATCTCAGACCCATTTTTTTCATTTACTTAATTATTTTTGTGGCAAGATACAATTTGTGATACGATGAATTTTAAGTTATAATGATTGATATCGATTGATGATAGACAAGCCAACACACTGTGAGTCAATTCAACTCTATTGGGGTACACTAAAAAAACAAAAAACAAAAATTAAAATAAACAAAAAATAATTCTTCAGCGACGTTCAAAAGAAGAATTTCGACTAATAAACTGAAACCAGAATAAGAAAAAATAAAATAAAATGAAGTAAGATGTGATTGATTAATAGATATATGATGAGGAAACTAAGAATAGGATATATTTAAACGTAAAGACTGACCAAGATCGTTAGATCGGTGATCCATTCTGTCAATGAAATGTGACAAGAAAAAAGAAAAAGAAGAAAAAGAAGTCAAAGAGATGATCTCAAAGGAATGAATGAATAAAAAACAAAGAACAGACCGCCAACTTCGAGATAAGAAACAAGGACTTGACGAAGATCCTTGTTTTTGATTTTATTGACTGCCGGACTAATTTAAATGAATCAAAGTTGAGAGTGAATATTTGAGAGGCAGTGAAAGATATGATGAGGAGATGGACTAACGTGTAGCCTGACGATCGACGTATGGCAGCTAAGAAAGCGGAAATAAGGAGCGAATCAAAAGCGTAATGGATCTACAATGAATAGGTTGTTTATTTTTCAGAAAAGAAAAGAAGGAAAAGAAAGCAAGTGCATGAGTGGATATATATTGATATTTATAAATTACCAAAATTAAAGAAATAAGGGAGATGGTAATGAGTGCGTGCATGCAAGATGAACGAAAGGAGAGGAGGGGTGTATGCATACGACTGTTGAGGGAGAAAAGCCAAAAAAACTGGCGATGGGCAGAGCAGTGGAGAGAATAGACGAAAGCATGACAGAAAACACTGCCAGTCAAAGCGGAGAGTTGGCGGAGAACAAATGCAGGAACGTCCCGAAAGAAAATGGGGGGAGGAGAAAGATTGCAATGAAGTCGACAAAGTTCAAACTCTGAGTTCAATGTTTGTTCATTTGGGCCGTAGTTGCGAGGGACGTTTTGCATGAGCGGAGACTATTTTCTGATTGACGCACTTGTCATGCTTTAGTGTCCTGCTCTGAAGACATGACATGGCCTACCTAAGACTTAACAAGGTCACCTAAGGTGGCTCTTTTCGTCTCTCCGCGTGTCTTTTGGATTCTCCGTTTTTTGAGATCACTTCGCTAGTCCGAATTGCAATCCATCTTTCCTCCCACCCCCCATGTCGTCTTCTTCTGGCCCTGCAGCCCAGTCTGCAAGGTTACTCCACCCCCGCTCTCTCTTGTCCAACCTTGTTCATTCTTACCTCCAGGTCAGTCTTCTTTCTCCCCCTCTCTCAATCGATATGAAGACACCCTCATCAACTTACTTTGTCTATCACAGACCACCCCCACTTCCCTTCTCCTCATCGATTCCTTCTTAGTCACCCTCGTCTTCTCCGCTGTGTTTCAGCTTCTCTATTGTGTCCTCGTCACCAACTTCCCTTTCAATGCCTTCATCTCCTCATTTGCTGCTCATGCCGGTCAATTCGTTCTTCTCGCAAGTCTTCGATCACAAACTAATCCTGAAAACTCTTCTCTCTTTCCTTCTATTTCCCCTGAAAGGCATGTTTTGCATCTTTCTCCCGACATCTCATTCCATGGTCTCTTAAACAAGAAAAAAAAACTTATACAAATTTAATCTAACCTACTCTCCTCTTTTCAATAATCTAGAGCCTTTGCAGACTTCCTTTTTGGCTCCATCTTACTTCATTTCTTTACTTTTAATTTTCTGGGTTGATAGAATCGTCGATAGAAATGCTCAAATTTGTAGTGTTGTATCGAGAAAAAGAAAGAAAGAAAATGAAAAGAAAAGAAAATGAATGAATGAATATCGGCTAATTATGCTACCCGTTTTGATAAAGGAGACGCTTCAATAGAAATCTCAATCTTACTGTTCTAAGTCTGAAAGGACTCACCTCATATTTGATTCATCCATTGATGGGAGAAGCAACTATGTAAATAAACTGGACTTAGTTATGATACATTTACGGCTCCATGTTTCGCACTTGATTGATATCTTTCTCGGGGTAGAAATAATTGTTCTTCACCTGAACAAATAATTAGGTCATGATGTTTTGAGGAGTAAGCCACATAAGTTGAATAGATATCGTTGACATGATCATCTAGCTGTAATAAAAAGGAAGGCCCTGAATCGACCACTATTTTTTACTGCTTTGGAGAGACTACCTGCCAGCCAGGCTACTAGACTTACACAGTAAATAATTAATTATTTACTAGAGTAGAAATATGCCTTTACCACTCATGTAATGAGTTATACTTACTTTATAAATTACTTGTACAATTTTAACTAATTAATAAGTAATATAAGTAAAGATATAATTCTATTGTTTCCTCATATTTTTTATTCTTTGACAGCATCCTCATGACAGCTGAAAAGAAAACTAAAAATACTAAATATTGTTACGGATTTGTCAGCCAGGCTACTAGACTTACCCAGTAAAATAATTAATTATTTACTGGGATGAAGCCACGCCTTTTTATTTCTTATATTATTATTGATTATAATATATTTAATTTAAAGTTACTTGTAATAAATTAACTAGTTACAAAAAAGTAAATTAAGTAAAAATTAAAAAAAAAATTAATATTAAATGTCCCTTATATTTTTATTTCCTAACACCGTGCTCAATGGCAGGTTAAAGGAAATAAAAATTAATATTAAAATAAAATAAATATATATATAAAAATACAAATTACTTATTTAAAAATGAAATTTACAGAAATTTTCACATAAATCAAATTATTTTGACATATACAGTAAATACATCATTCTAATACATTCTTTATAAAACAATCTTAATATTTGAAATATTTTATTCTGGAAGTTTCTTTTTTCTATCTCATACTCCTGTATGTAGTATTTTAACTTGGTGCTTTCTCTCTCTTTTGCCTATATAAGGCCTCCCCTTTCTGGTTGTTTTGGATCATCCTTTACTCACCACAGAAAAAATGGGGGGGTATTGCTAGCAATACCCCTTGCTTGAACTCCGTTGAGCCACAAATCTATGCTTGAATTATGCACACATCATCACCATGTAGGAAATTGTTTGGCCTTACATTTAGTCAGAGATTTGTCACAAATTGAGCTCAAGATGAACCTACATTGATCACCGTTTGATCTTGTAAAATCCTAATTTGATCATCAGTTAAACTCCCTTTGATCTCACTTTGATCTAACATAAGCTTTTGCATATCCAATATGTCAACTATTCACTTTCAAAAAGATTCGTAATGAATTTCACATGGAATATTAGAAACGAAACCAGTAATTTTGAGTAAATGTCTCATCAAAATGATTAATCTACAACAAAATACCATCAAAATTCAATCTGATTACTGAAAACTTTTGGTAAAATGACTAATAGATATTTAAATTGGAAAATAATATTCCATTTCTCAATTTAAAATTCAAAATATAAATCCTCGTTTGAAATGTGAATTTTGTAGATTCCTTGCCTTCCTATATTATGAGTAATATTTGAGGTATTTTACACCTTTGTAAATATGGTGTTGTGCTGCTAGAAATTATCTCTGTTTCAATTCAACTTTATTGAAGCTTGATTCCAGAATGATACATATTTTATAACTATTTTGAGAAAAAAGTCACTAGTAATGAATTTAGCCTTTTATCTGTCCTTTATTAAACCTCACTTAATCCTACTTAAATCCAAATTGACCCACAAAAACATTATTTAGGATATTTTTTAGCCCAGGATGATTCAAGATTGGAGCAAAATATTATTTTAAATATCCAATATGCCTATTGATTAAATTTCTTCAAGCTTACTTTAAATTCACATTAACATTAACTTTCACAGGAAATATTAAACACAAATCTTGAAAATATAGTATTTAAAATCATAATAAATATAATATAATATGCTTACAACAAAATTTTCTTTCTGGATTAATTGAAACAAAAAATTGTTCATTTGTGAAAATAGAAAAAATACTATCCATCCTGAATTTAGAATTCATTTTTAAAAATTTAATGCCCCCTCACTTTCAAGTTTATCATGTATTTCGAAAATTATATTTTTAATAATTTTGTGAATAGTACACCTGAGATATAAACTTGGGGATATCAAAAACTAAAACATCAGCAAATTGAAATGTTTTTTATTGTTATGAATGGAAATAATGATTGAAAAACACCATTAGAGCAAGTTTGATTTTGAATAATAGGCATACTTTCTCATGTAAATTTCAATAAAAATAATTTTTATTCTTACATAAGTTGCGGTGGATACATTTGAGCTCAAAAAGAATTAAAATTGACAAAATAAGACTTCTATAATTCATATTCAAAAATGAAATCACCCTTCATTATCTACCTGTAAACTATTTTAAATTGAATAATTTCAAAGTCAGTATATACTGATGTTATTTTTTCTTCTAAAAAATTTATTATATAGATTAATAGTCATAAACAGTTGACATAGATGTTAAATTTATATAAGCAATCTTTAATTCATAAAATGATAAAACTATCTTTTATGTAAAAAGTGATGAAGGAAAAAAATATTATTAAATTTTTGATGCACTATCAATAAAATTGAAGATAGAGCATATCAAAAGTTTAAACTTAATTTCAATTTTGATATCATCATTTTATTTTATTTTACTTGAGTAGAAAACAGATTTTAAATCTCAATATAATTTTAAATCCCATTAGTTTGTAGATTTCAACATTTGAAACTATGAAATAAATATTTATGAAAGAATTTTACAATATTTGCCCTTCTAAAAACTCATAAATCCAACTTCAAATCTTCTAACCTTCACAAGTAACCACAATGCATTCTGAAAATACTCTATATTAAAATAATTAAAGGTAAATAAAATTATGTTTTTATTCTTTATTTCAATTTTTGATAAATAATATATATATATACATATATATATATATATATAACTTCTTAAAAAGTCTAAGAGGGAACTTAATAGTGGTTTTGGCATTAGATATATAGATTCAACTTTCAAAAAATTTGTTTGGAATAAATTACAAAGACAAAAAGGATATATTTTGATGAAAGAATACTGATTTAGGTTCTCTTAAAATATTATTAACCATTTTTATGGAATATTAATCCATGGTTATCATTCTTTATGATATTATCATAGAATTTTTTCCTTTTTTAATATAATGATTTTCTATTGTGTGGTATGTAGGCTAAGATAAGTTTAAAAGATTTATTGAAGATATATATACCAGAAACAGTATAATCTGTAGATTTATAACTATAACTTACTTTTCTGATGTTTTACATCATTGATAAGTAGCTCATGCATTACACAAGTAAATAATTATAGTCTCTGGAAATAATTCCTTGTGAATTTCAAATTTTTTGTTATTCTTAAAATCATTACTCAAATAAACTAAAAATTTCTTCAAATATTGATTGAAAGAAGGAGTTACAAAATCTTATTTTGTAGTTATAAAAGTTTGAGTTATTTTTCATATTATCAAGTATAATGAACATTTGTAAATTTTAACTTGAAAACTAGTGATCATAGCAAAGTAATACTGGAAGAATCAGATAAAAAGGGTGGAATAAAGTCATAGCACAACAGGAAATGATACAAAATTGTTGATTTTTATCTCATAAAATTCAACTTATTTTTAACATATTTTACCACCTTTAGATAATGTTTAGTGGATTTTAACATTATTATAACAAGCAAACTTAACAATGTTTTGATTTTTTTAACAAAAATAAATATTGTTAGATCATTTTTTTAAAAAATATGACTTATTTTTATGCTTTATCTACAATAGTTAGTAGTTTTTTTTGCAGAAATTACTTGTTTTGATATTCTATTTTTGAATTTTTTAAGAGACTTCATTGCATTAAAGTTTTGTAATAATTTTTCATTAAAGCATCATATTTTAAATCTAGAGAATTGGTTTTGAAATAATATATATTTTCATGTTAATTGACTCATTATTTTTGGATTGATAAATTATGTTAAAATTGGGATTGCTTATTTCTAGTGAGTGTACATCATAGTTTGTTTTCAAATCAAAGATTAATAAATGGTGAAATTTGGTAAAATTCTAAATATCTTTTAAACCTTTTTGATTTAAATAATGTTTAATGTTATGTAATCATTCTATAAGTAGAACACAGTTAAAATCTGATAATGGTACATTGCTTTCAATTTCTAATACTAAAATTCTATTCTACTTGAAACAATGTAAACTAAAGCTTGGTATCTCATAAGAAACTCACAATTTTCAAAAATCATATTTCCAACTTTTTAAACATGATACACATTAAAATATATTTTTAGAATAATTTCCTAATTAGTTTCAAATACTAGAAAATAATGACCTCAATTTATTTTAATACTTAAACCATTCTGATGAGTGAATTTCACAATCCTCTAAGTAACATATGGTTACCATTTATACACATAAGCATGATTTCTCCTTTTGTTTAATTTTAGCTGAATCTAAAAAGTAAAATCACATGTTGAATATCATCTATAGATAAACTTCTTATATTAGAAGCTAATATTTCATATGAGAAATTTGTTATTGAGTTTGGGAAACATTAATAAGTGTTGGGTATTATAATTGAGCCATTTATTCAAGTAAATAAAAAAGGATGACCTTCTAAATATTTCATATATATATAATAAAAATTAATTATATAGTAGCATTTAACCATGTTTTTATACTAATTTCATATAAAAAAAGGGATTGAACTAAAACTTTCAGTAAAGAAAATAAAAATAAGATAAGTTAATATTCTTGTTTATATTCTCATATTTTTGAAATGGCTTACTTAAGGGAGAAAATTATTTGGTTTTAGAGTACAAGAATTTCTAGATAAAAATCTTCACAATATAGTTTGACCCTCTCAAAAAGAAAATTTCTCAAATTTTACTATCACATTTTATATATTTGTTAAGTAATAGAAAATGGAGTTGTGTCTTTGACAATGAAGCTTTAGAAAATGAAATAAATGATTTAAATTTATAATATAATTTTTGAAACAATAAATCATGTATTCAAAAAAAATTATATATCTTACAATCAAGATAACAGTATTAATTAAGCAACTCTAACAACTTTGAAAAGAAAACAAGAAAAAAATAATTAGTAAAATGCATAAGTTATTTTTAGAATTTAAGGAAACTTAATAGCTCTACCTGTAAACTAGCCTTAAAGCAGGTTTGGATTTAACATGTGGAAATTCATACATAGTACCCTTCAATCATTAGAGCAGAATAAAATTTATGTAGTTTTATTTTTTTAATTTATAATAGTATTTTTATTTTTGGCTTTTTCATTAGTATAACTATATATTTTTTAACTTTTTTGTTTTTCATAAAATAAGTTCAAAGCTGCACATCACTACTTCAAGATGAAACTCCATATAATGTAATCAATGAATGATATATTATAATGAATTTTACTAGAGACTTTTCAAAAATGGTGATTAAGAATACTTATTATAATTTTTTAAATTTTTATTATTATTCTATCTCTTGAAAGGAGATGGCCATATCTCAATTTAATTAGTTTTTCCTCAGAAAAATTTATTCTTGATCTAAATAAAATTGCATCACTATTAACTAGATGTTATTATACAATTTTAACAATTTTTTTATCTGAACATAGTTGAAAGTATGTATAAATTAAAGTGTTTCCACATAGTCTTACTATTATCCCACCATTATTTTCACATTTAGATTTCATTATAACTGTAAAATAAGTTTTTCAATAATTTTAATAATACCTTAATATTTAATAATTTAGTTACATAGTAGATTTTTTATCCTTTTTTTATATGAGGCTTATTATATAAACAATACTTTTAGATTTTATCCATTTTGATGTCTGATAATTTAAATTTTCATTTAACTACCCAAATTATATCAAAAAAAATTCAAAAGTATATTTTTTTAATGTACTCTTTTTGATAAACTTATCATTTCTTATAGGTTATTCTTCAACTATTTATTGTAATTAATTACCCACTCATTTATGGTCTGTTATTGTTGTTCATTACATACAGACAAAATAAGGATACTCTCATATTATATTGGAGTTTTAAATTAAAAAGTAAATACTAGTGGCTGGTATTAAATATGAAGTTGTTATAACTAAGTTGAACATTAATTAATTATTAAATGGCATTTTATATTACAAATTTTATTGAATGTATATAAAAATAACACTCAAGAAATATATATAAGATATATATATAACCATTGTATATCAAAAATGAAGTACTTATCAACATGGTCTTTTTAAATGATTTTCAAATTTACTTAAAGAGACATTAATATTACCAATTCAAATTTTATATCAAATACAACAATATTATTATTTCATTTTTAATTATTTTACAAAAAATTTGAGTTTCAAAGTAATTTAATTCAGTATTTAATGAATGTTTTTGAAAAATATTTTTAAAAATAGAAATAACCCCTCACAAAAAAAATATATAATTTTTTTTACTTACAATTTGCACCATATTTCTACCCTTAAATTATTTGTATTCTTCTAACAAAAATATTTTTTAAATAAATTTAAAATTTTTTTCATTATTCAATTACAAAATGTCAAATTTATAATTTATTTTACCTTACTAAAAAATTTAGTTGAAAATTTAATTTTGTATTTCCAAAAAATAAACTTAAATGTCAAAAATTAAAAAAACAAAATTATAAATATAATTATGAGAAAGAGGTAGATTAAATTTATAATATTCATATAAAAAAAATTCATATATTTTATGGTGTTTGAATTTTAAATTTAATGTATTAAAAAATAATTATTAAATAACCAAGCCAAATGAAATTGGCTTGGATTTTTGGTATCACTAGAACTTATTTTTTTTCTTATACTCACATTTTAATTTTTAATTTTTTTTTTCTACATTTCTCATTTTTTTTTATGATTTTTAATGTTTTTAAGACTGAAGTTGCTTTCAAACAACTTCGGTCTAACGTTTCTCTCACTTTCCCACCAGATTGCACCTGGTAGGGAAAGTCGCTTCCATTTTAGAGACCAAAGTCCCTTGCAGGGACTTTGGTTTCTCTGTGTGCATTGCACAGCCAGAAAAAAACTGGCTGTGCAATGAACTGCATGCAGCACATGCAACACGCATTGCTGCTGCAAGTAATGCGCATTGCACAGCCAGAAAAAAACTGGCTGTGCAATGCACTGAATGCAGCACATGCAGCCTGCATTGCTGCTGCATGCAACGCGCGTTTCTGCTGCATGCAGCGCGCATTGCACATGCTGCGCATATCTCATGCAGCTGACTTGATATCAGCTGCATGAAATATGGTAGCGATTGTGCAACGCGCGTTGCACACTGCTTTGGCCACCTCCCAGCCTAGTAAATTAGCTGGGAGAGTGGCAAACATTACAGCAAGCAATCGAAGTCGCTTTTAGCGACTTCGATTGCTTGAAAGAGACACTTCCAGCCAGGGGAAACCTGGCTGGAAGTACTAAATTGCAATGTAAGGGACCCAAGCCAATTTCAAAGGCTTGGGTCATAAATTAAGGTTTCTAAAAAGCAGCCAGTATAAATCTGGCTGCAATAAAAAGTAAATTTTTTAAATAAAATACATAAAAAAATAAAAATTTGTTCAAATAAAATATACAACACTCTTCAGCCAGTAAGAAACAGCCTTCCATTGTTACACATAGAAACAAAATCAAATGTTTCTTTCATCAACATTGGCCATGTTTCAATATTTTGAACCCAGTAAGATCAGGAAAAAGGTCACGGCAAAAAAATTGCATAATTAAAAGTCTCCCAATTTAATATGGTGCGGAGGTTCATATTTTAGAAATAGGTGGTGCACATTATAGTTTCCTTTAAAAAAATTCAAAAATGAATTAATTTTGGCACAATGTAAATTTAAATGTGATGAGTGTATGTTTTTTAGCTACGTGAAACATGGTAGCTAGAATTATGTGGCGTCAATTTTTTTTAGATGTGAAATTCAGTGTTCCACAAATGTGCATCTGTACAACATGCAGCCAAGTAAATTCTAGCTGGAATTAGTATATGCATAGGAAAAAATGATCATGCTGTGTACAGTGTCTTGGCAACATCATTCTTGGAATTTAGATGAAGTTTATCATATGACTTGGAGAGCTGCATTTTTTTGAAAATGTGATCAGTGAAAATTCATGATATATACATCTGTTTGCCACCCAATTTATTTTTCCTTTCTCTTTCTCACTTACCTTTTTCAAAAATTATCAATCATATTTTTGCTTTATCATTTTGAATTATTGGTACTATTTTCTTGACCTTATCTGATTACCGGTAAGCAAATTTTTCTTGCTATTGCATTTCATATCATTTTGGTTTGTTACACTTTTTTACACTTTTGACAAGTTAATCTAATGATTCTAATTCTGAATTTATTTTTATGGTATCTTTTACTGTACCCTTTTGATTCATTATAAAATAATTCTTTTTCAGTTAACTTAAAGTTTTTTTATTTGTTTGTCAATTTACTTTTCTTTATTCCTTATCAAAAATGTTCAATTTATTTATCTAACCATTTATTTTTTAAAACAGTGATTATAAAATAAACTTTATAATTAATTTTGATCAATCAGCTACAAATGGAAGAAGATTTTATAGACATGTAAGTTCATGTTTTGCTTATCATTTTTCTATATTTCTTTAATACTTTCTCAACCATTATATTATTAATATGAAAAGTAAAACATCATCTCGTACTTGCTGAAAGCATACAGGATAATTTTTTGCTTTTCATAATAATAATTAGATTGTTTGTACTTTACCTTTAATTTATTGATTTTTAAGTTGTTTCAAAGTCTCGTACTTGCTGACAGCATACAGGACAATGCTACAATTTAAAAATTAATAATTTATTGAAGTATAACTTTCTAAGTCAATATATTGATCAGAGCAAGATTTTTCATTTTATATATGTGGATATCATAATTCCGTAAACTTTTTAATATTACTAGTGTATTGGAGTTATACTTTCATTATATTATTAATATTAAGTGTAGAGCCAAATCTCTTACTTGCTGAATGCATACAGGATAAAGCTATACTCTTTATATGTATAATTTAATAAAGTATACCTTTGAAACGCTTTCTTAATATTTGAAATAAAGAAAAAGTATATAAATTTACTAATATGTAGATATGCTAACTTTTGTATTTCTAATATTGAAGATATGATAAAGTTAAAGGTATCATTTACTGATAATTGAAATTATGTTACTATTTTCTAATTTTTGATTTTTTTCTATTTTAAATCAAAATTGAATTCTCTTAGGATTGAACCATCAATGAGTAACGATTTGAAAAAAAAAACGGCCAGGGAAGAACTCTAACAATAGGTGGGCGAAAGACATTGCTACTGGAATGAAACTTGTAAACGCTCTTGGAATGGATACAAACGGGAAGAAGCCACATTTCTATGCACGATCTTATGCAAATAATATGACAGATTGCAATAATTATTACAATTTTTTTCCTTGATGTAGTATTTATAAACCAAAAGGTGTCTTAATACCTAATGTTCTTGTGCAGACTTTTGAAATTCATGAGCTCAAAGAACTAGATATGTTAGAAGCTACGGTGCGATGCATTAAGGATCATTCTTACTGCGAACATGAAATTAAAAATAATGGTTATCATCAAAGAGCTGGTGGTTTTGGAAAAATGTTTGGTGGTGGCTTTATTTTAGATAGAAAGAAATCTTTACATATTCGTAAGTATCACTTTTTTAATTTAAATACTGAATTTTTGAATGCTTTTCCTTGCAGATGAATACACTGATGATATTGTAAAAACGGATGAATATAAAAAACGAATGAAGAGGATTGCAATGTACTTTGAATATTTTTTTAAAAAAATATCATATGTAAAGTACAATGAGGCAACTAATCTTTGCGCAAAACTTGGTATTCCTGGATTTTCAAAAGTTTCTAGTGAAGAAGAGGGTGTACCGTTTGCTAGTAATTTAACTTGGACATCTGGAGGGAATGGTAATGGGTTCTCTAATGAGGTTCATCTCGATAAGGATGCAAGTGAGTATACTTTAGGAATATTTTTTCCTAAAGATACAGAAAAAAACACCATTCATATGAAGTATGATAAGACCCAACCACAACAAATAGGTGGAGAACTTATGTTTCCCGAAATTCGAAGTAAAATCAACTTTGAAGCAACTAATGGAATAACAGTGACATTATGGCCTGCCAATCAACTAAGGCATTTCACCTCAAGATGTCATGAAATTCCTGGCTTCACTAGGATAGGTTCTTCTATTCAAATCAGCACTAGACTTTTTCATGCTATAGAAAAGCTTAATGTTTTTGATATTGATATTTCAGAATACTTAGAAATTAAAAAAGAAAAATTTAGGTTAGAATATTTGATTAGTGCTTTGAGAGTTTTTTTGAAAAGAGATGACTTAATAGAGGAAGAAATAGAATCAGCAAAGTATTATTTATCTAATGTTAAGACAAATCTAAAAAATCTAGATATATAAATATTAAAAATTTATATTATATATACACAACTTAATGCAAATTTAAACATGATAAATACTGGGAGTAGCTGTAACATTTTCAGTTTTGATAATTATAGTATTATCTATTTTTTTTATTTGTGAAATAAAATAATTTTTTTTCATAATATTATAAGAAAATTTGATTTACTTTTGAGGAAATATTTAAGTTGTGAAATCTTTAAATGTCATTTTTATTAAACTGGTAGCAAAGGTTCTAAAATAAAAAAAACTATAATAAAGAATTTGAAATATATTAGCCATAAAAATGTGCTTTTAATGCTACCAAATTAACTGTATAGTATTTTAGGTCAAACAGGCTTATTAATAAAAAAGTTAATAATAAAGAGTTGAAGAAAGAATTTTGAATCAATAATAGATTAAATTGTATTTTTTTAAGAATGTACTCATTTAATTATTTAAATTGTTCTACTTCTGATTAAAAATGTTACAATCAACGAAAATATTTGTAATAATTAATAGATTATATAATATTAAAGGTAAAGTAACAAAACTAGAGCAGTTATCATATTTTTATATAAACAATAAAATATTTAAGAATTTAATACAAGTATTTGAAATCATATAAGTAGATTTTAAAATCTTTGTTATTTCTGGACTTACAATAATTTTTTTTAATAATTAATTTAGAAAATTATGTCAAAGGTTACTTAATAAATTTCAAAGATGGTCACATTTTTGACGTATTTGAAGGAAAATAACTTGAATTATACAAGATATATCATATAGACAGAACTTTATCTATTTACATGTTGGAATATTAATTTATTGAAAGGCTATGTTTAGCAAAAAAAGGTGATACTGGCTGAATGGAGCTCCAGTGATTAAGAAAATCTGCAGAAATAGCCCTAGCAATTCCCGGAGGACTTGGGGTATCAAATTTTAAAGGAAATGGATCACACTTGCCTATAAAAGGTTTTATTAATGTTAAAATATAGTTATTTAAATTTTTCTAAATTATTTCTTCCATCAAATGATTTTTTTTTCATGTAAATTAAGAAACTTAACTTCTGATATTACCTCCAAGCAATCAGCTGCTGAAGCCAATCTATGATCTTGAGAGCTCAGAAATAAACCATGGACACCATCAATTATATAGAATGTGAAAGATTGATATTGGTGGTGGGAGTATTCAGGATTTATTTTGTTTAGTGCAGCCTTTTGTTTCTCTCTCATTATAGTCAGTTCAGTATTTTTGTTTTTCTCACTTGATTGTTGAGCTTCACTAGTCTTGCCACTTGATATTGTTGCAGCACAATATTTTGATTCAAGAATGATAATTGACATAATTATATCAATGATAATATTGCTGATTTGAAGAAGAGTTGACATTGATATATCACAGGTTTGAAGTGCAGTGGGACCAACTTCTAAGCCATCAGAAATCGGACTCTTCAGATTTGAAAGGTGAGCTAGAAGCTGAAGACCACGTTCAATTGGACAATCTGAGTTAATGTTTTGATGTGATGGAAGCTGGCTGAATTCATGTGCGGTCAGATAAAGTGAAGATGATATAAGAGATACCCATGAAGAACGGCAGTGGTCACTTGGGATCATTAATCTCATGAGCATTCGGATAAGATTGGATTCAGGGTGATCCGTTTTCTTTGTTGAGGAAAGAATTTCAGTATTTAAACCATCAGGATCACATAAATCTTCCATTTTTTTGAAATCAATATTATCGAGTACCCATAGCTGTGAGCTATCAATCTCTAAAAAAATATTTGCTACAAAAGGAAAAAAAAATAAGTAAAAGAACAAAAGTCAAGACTAAAAATTATGGTAACTTACATAACTCAGTAAGTTTTGAAAGCCAATCTTCTCCACAAGATTTTTCCCAATGAAAAGTAAACATTGGAATATTTGACATGGGTTCTTGGGAAGAAGTAGAAGAGCGTAATTCGAGGAGATTAACAATTTCCAACCACGACCTGAGGACCTTTGCCGTGCTGATTCTACCTTTATAAAAATTATGAATTTTACAGAATTCCTCCTGCAAATCAGATTCTTTTAGAACTGAGGGTGAATAAGTTAGAGGTTTTTTCGATATCTTGATTGGAGTTGATTTCATTGGTAGAGAAGCTTTCAAAGAGGTCAAAGTAGGTAATTTAGGAGGTGATGGGTATTGCTTCTTAGAAATGAAGGAATTTGGTGATGAGCTGTTTGAATCATCATCTTTATCAAACATATCAAAATGTCTTGAAGAAGATTTTAAACTTTGCTTTTTTTGATGAACAAGCATAGCTTCATATTCTGACAGTTGATCATCGCTATTTTCATTGCTCTTTTCATCATCTTCATCAGGGAGAGGGCGTTTATGGATAGAACAATCTACAGCAGGTGAGTTTCTGGTACAAAATATCAAAAGAAAGATAAAAAGTACAATATGTAAGCAATAAAAGAGATATATGATAGAATTTTAAAGATAAAAGAATAACAATAAAAAAAAAAGGAAACAAGAATATACTCATTATCAAAACCTTTTCTTTTTTTTTGAGATTTATTATTTGATACATCAGAAAATTCATTAGCAGAAGCCGGTTTAATACGTCAAACAAAAGAGGAGCCTTGGGATAATCTCTTTTTCTTGGAGCGGATAAAAGGTGTTTCAAGATTTTCCTTAGAAGTTGAAGCATGAGTTGAAGCTGATGGTTCATCTGTCTCATCATCATCCCTAATGACAATGACTTCATCAGGAGGAATCATACCCTCCTCATAAGCTACAAATATATATGAAGAAAAAAAAATATTAATAATCTTATCTACTAATTTAAAAGGAGACAAAAAAGGTGATGAACATACATTTTTCAAGGCTTTTCACATATTGGAGTAAGTCATTACAAGGGTTAGATAAATATGAAGGAGAAGGATTATTGTTAATGTCGGTCAGTCGTCTAGAAGAGGTAAGAAAAATAGGAGAAAAAGGAGAAGAGAAGGAGGAGGACAAGGGAAAATAAAGAAATAAACCAAAAATATATATTTAATTTATTTGAGAGGGAAACGACGGTGAGCACTTTGAGAGGTGACAAAAACTTAGATTTTATTAACAATAATATTATTAAATGTAAGGGTTCTGCGCGGCAAACAATTTTAATTACTATCAGACTTAAAGCAACCTTTGATTTGTTGTATAGAATTTTAATTAGATTTGTATTACTAATAAAAAAATATAAACGTAATAAAATGGTTATTTTTAATTTGTTGAGTGTGTAATAAGTGATAAGGCTACAGGGGATTATCCAAGGCTCTTTTATAGGCAATGGGTCCTCTGAAGCGCTACTATATTTGTAAATACAATGATTAGAATGGAATACAACAAACATATCAAAAGAGTAAATGAAACATAACAATATAGAGAAAAACATGAAACAAATAATTAAAAGCCCAATTAAGAATCCAATTTCCCCGCCATTAATTCCAAAATCAGTAAGTGACAATAGTGAATAACTAAACAAGATTGGAAACATAGGAACTATGAGAAATATAATTCCCAACAGATGGTACATTCTGATTAGAGGACATTTTAAGTGAAACAAAAAATAATTTGACGCAACAAAACAAGCAATTAATCTCAATTTAGTCCAAATTAATTTATTTGTTTTTTATAACACAATTAAGGGTCAAAAGAAGCGTCCTTAATTATTGTTTAGTATCATATGAGAGGTATTATTTAATATATAAATTTAAGTAATTAATTTAAATATATTATAAATCAAATTTACACTTGTAATTATAATATATGTTTTTTAATTAATTAAATATAAATTTATAATTATTAAATGCATAAAAATGCGCCATTATTTGTAGAATATATTATATTATGCTCAATTTAATTGTATATAAAAATATATATAACCAATAAATTTAATGTAACACTTTTATATAATAAAATTCTTATATAATTTCATTATGCAATAAAATATTAAGTTATATTCATTAAATACAAGTCTTACCCACTCTTTAAGGTTTTATAATTTATATATCATTTACTGGACTCCTGGAATAGCCTGGCTGACACTCCCTCACTCTAAAAAAACAATAAAAAAAATGCTAAGATTTTTTCTTTTTGTATTTTTTCAACAGAGCAGGCAGATTTGAAATTTCTTTTCCAGGTATCCATGCATCATGTTCAGATGATTTGTTCTTATATCTCAATAAATATTCAGTACCTCTTTCAGAAGTGATAATTCTATCATTGAGAATTTTATCAATTTCTGCTGTTTCTGTGACTTCCTGAGGGTTCCTCTTAGGTCTTCCTCTTCTTTTTGGAAATAAGTCACTTTTGGAAGTATAAGGTTTAAGTAAAGAAATGGGAAAGACAGGATGTTTCCTATCATATGGAGAATACAATACAACTTCTACTGCATTATCACCAACCATTCTTTTAGCAACAAATGTTCCTACAAAAGGATCTTTTAATTTGTGGTTACCTTGTAAATTGAAATGGACAGTAGAGATCAACACTTCATCACCCTTGTTAAATGTGTATTCTTTATGGGATTTATCCCATCTTTTCTTTTCATATTCAAATGCTTTATCAATACAACTCTGAGCATGTTTTCTGCATAGCTGTTGCATTTGCATAAAAGATTTTACACCAGGGTGTAGTTCCAACTTAGGTAATTTATTATTGAGAATCTGAGCAGGAGTGTTTGGGACATAACCTAACCAAAGCTCAAAAGGCTTTTTCTTAGTGACAGAATGAACAGTGCTATTATATGCAAATTCAAGACCAGGCAAAAGAGTGACCCAATCATGAGTAAATCTGTCATTGTCTTTATATTCTAAACCAAAGGCACAATACCTTCTAATCATATCTTCCAGAGTTTGAATCATTCTTTCAGCTAGACCATCAGTCTGAGGATGGTGAGCTGTAGACAATTTTAACTCACAGCCACAAATATCCATCAAAGAGGTCCAAAACTCAGAAGTGAATTTTGGATCCCTATCAGAGATAATGGCTTTTGGAAAACCAATAATATTAAACATGTAAGACCACCATAAGAAAGCTAATTCTTTGGTGGATACATCTTTGTGGGTTGGAATAAATTTGCACATTTTTGTGAATCTATCAACTTTTACCCAACAAGAGTTAAAGCTGTCTTTACCTGCAACAGGAAGACCAGTGACAAAATACATATTAATGATTTGCCAGGGAGCACTAGGTGCTTCAATATGTTGTAATAACCCTGCTCTCTTACCTGTTAACCTTTTAGATTTTTGGCAGGAATCACAAGATTCAACATATAATTTTGTGTCTTCAGACATATTAGCCCACCATGCAGTGTTTTTGATTCTAATCAATGTTTTTTCAAGATCAAAATGACCAGCTAATATGTCATCATGACAAAGTTTGAGGATAGTTTCTTTCATTGAAGGAGGAATAACAATTACATTGGTAAGCTTCCTTCTATAATATATATAACCATCTTCAATAGAAAACTTTCCTTTAGTTAAAGCATTTTGGTACTTTGCAGGAAGAGTTTTTATTAATGCTTGAATTGAAGCATTCTTAGGATCATTCAAAATAGTAACTAATTTATTTAAGTTAGAATCTTTATCATATGAATCCAGTATTAACTGTAATAACTCTTCTTCCATATCAACTATAAATATACCATGTATATGAACAGTGTCATCCTCAGGTACATAAGCAGGATTGGAGTCATTATTTGGCAGAGGCAATCTGGAGAGCATATCAACATTAGAGTGAACATTTCCAGCTCTGTGGATAATAGTCATCCTTCCTCTGTATTCCTGAACAGCAAGTTGCCACCTGAACATATGTCTGTTAGGTGTCTTGAGGTTTAAGAGAGATTTCACAGCACTACAGTCAGTTACCAACTCAAATTTTTGGTCATCCACGTAGTAATGAAGTTTCTCAAGAGCCCAAACAACTGCTAAGCACTCCAATTGAGTGGCACCATATTTCAATTCACTATTTCTTAAGGTTCTTGAAATATAACAAATTACAACCTCTGAGGATTTATCATTAATAATTTGCTTTTGGTGAAGGGCAGCACCCAGACCAATAAAGATAGCATCTGTATAAAGTACAAATGGCTTGTTAAAATCTGGAAGAGCCAATATAGGGGCTGTCATTAAGCAACTTTTCAATGTATTAAAAGCTTTCTGACAGTCATTATTCCAGAGAAAAGCAACATCTTTTCTGGTTAGTTTTGTAAGAGGCAAGGCTATGACCTGATAATTTTTAATATATTGTCTATAATAGCCACACATACCCAAAAAACTTTGGATTTCTCTTACAGAAGTTGGTGCTTTCACATTTTGAATGGCAGCAACTTTATTATGGTCTACACAAATTTGTAAGCCTGACACAACATGGCCAAGGACTTTCAAAGATTGAAAACCAAATTTACACTTTTTTAAAGATAAGGTCATATTGATTTCATCCATTTTTTGAAAAACTCTATTCAAGTGAATCATATGTTCATCAAAAGTTTTAGAAAAAACAATAATATCATCAATATAAACCATGAGCCAACCATCAATAATTTCTTGATGGAAAGTGTTATCCATGACTTTCTGGAAAACTGAAGGAGCATTTTTAGGGCCAAATGGCATCCTAACATACTTATATATTCCCATATGAGTAGCAATAAGCAAAAAATTTTGAGTATTTTCCTCAACTGGAACTTGATGATAACCTTTATTACCATCCAGACAACTAATAAATTTTGCACCTTGCAAGGTAGCATGTATTGAATTAATTCTGGGTAAAGGATAAATATCATCAACAGTATAAGTATTTAAAGCTCTGTAATCTCCACATAATCTAGCTTTATCTTTTTCATATGAAATCAAGACTTGGGAGATGACACAATATTTGGGGGTGACATCCACTTTCTCAATGATATTCATTTTCAATAATGTTTCAATATTATCTTCAATATCTTTTCTTTTTGATGGAGAAGCAGGATATGGTTTTTTCTTAAGGGAAGGAGGAATATCACTCAAATTACAGGATAAGGTAATTTTCATCTCTTCCTGAACAATTCCCAAGACATGAGAACCATGAGCAAAAGCCATAGGGAAAGAGGTAATAGAGGCAACAATAGAATCCTTTTGTTCATTAGTCAAATGATCACCAAAAGAAGCAGTATTTATTTCATGTAATAAATCATCCATTTCAGTTGTTGTTCTACCTTTACATTGGGTCAGTGAGTTACAAGATTTCAACAAATGCCCAGAAGGTTTAGGAGAAGAAATTTTGAATTTTCTTTTCCCATTCATTCCTAAGGTAAAGCAATTATTTTTTGGGTCCAGTTTCACACCAAACATGGTTAAAATATCATTTCCCATAATAAACCAATTGCTCAAATTATCATTTTTCATGACAACAAACTCACAAATAGCTCTGACAAAACCACCATTATATTTGAAGAATACAGAGGTTTTGTATTTGCCAATAGGAAATAAGGTAGAACCATACCCTCTCCATTTTTCAGAATTTATAGGCAATAATTTACTTAAATATTCCTTATCCACTGAAGCCAAAGCTTTTTCAGATACTACACTTCCTCCAGCACCAGAATCAAGAACTACATCAACATTTTTACCATTAATGATAACAGGTGCCTTTAAAGGGGATATAGGAATAGAATTGTTAGTAATATCTTTAATTATCTCAGCATTTTCTACTGAAGATAAATTCAATACACAATCTTCAGATATATTATTTAAATAATGGACATCATGTTCCAACATTAAAACATCTTTAATAGATTCATTGTCATAGGAGATATTTCTTTCACAGTCACTGGAAGAATTATTGACATCAAGTTCAACTTCATCAGTGTCTTCATTTTGTTCAACAAGATGAATTTTCTTGTCACAAACATGACCCTTCTGCCAAGGTTTGTTACATTTATAACAAGTATTTGTTGCATATTTTTTAGGTGCAACTGGGGCAGAGGGTTTACCAGATTTTTCTGGGAGCTTTATAGAAGGTTTATTCTGATCATTATAAGATTTACTAAGGTAATTCTTTGGTTCATATCTATGGTTGAGTAGTACTTCATTACAGATGTTAATGAAAGAAGAATTTTCCCTTACATGCTCAGTTCTAGCAACAATCAAATCCCTAAGAGAATTTGGTAATTTATACAAGATTTTATCTCTCCAAATATCATAATCCATCTTTGGATCAATTTCTCTAAGGATTTTAGTTATTTTCATCAGAAAAACAATGGGCTTTTCAACAGAGGAGGATACATATCTAGTATTCTCATACAGTCTCTGCTGAGCTAACCTGAATTTTGAACCACCAAACTGATTCTGAATCAAGGATTTCCAATCATTCCATGTATAATGATTGTTATCTAAGAGGACAGATTCATACCACATCAAGGCTACATTGGAAAATAAAGAAATTAGCTTAGAAACAATTTCCTCATCAGGTAGTTTATAAGATCTCTTTAAATTATCAATTCTTTGGATAAAGTGTTGCCAATCAGAGGAAGAATCACCATCAAAGGTAGGATATTGGTCTAACTTAGGCCAATTTTTCTGACTACTGGGATGGTCCACTTTTTGGTTTGAATTATTCATTAGTAATAATTCCTGAAGTTTAGCCAGGTGTTCAGAAATTTCATTATTTACAGAAACAGCTGGTGCATGACCATCACAAGATTTTTTTCTAGTAGCAAAAGATTTCACAGACTCATTGTCAGTTTGTTTAATGGTTGAAATATGAGGAAGAAAGGATGAACTTTGTTCAGGTTTTTTCCCTTTATTTTTATGCAGCTTATTTGCAGAAATCTCATTTAATTCATTATTGATAGATAAGGTTGAGAACTTTTCCTGTAGGTCAGACACATAGTTTCTTATTCTTGGAATTTCAGACATCTGGTCATTTACTTTTGCAAGAGATAGAACATTTCTGTCCTCAGAAACTGAGTGTTTGGTACTTAGTGCATGGAAATCATTTTTTAGCTTCTTAAACTCATTTTGTAGAGATTTTATTTCATTCTTGAATGAATAATTTTCCTCAATAAGGGGTTTCAATTCACTCAAGGTCTTATGTAGACTGATATTTCTATCTGAGATAGCTCTATGGTCACTTCTTATTTGTTTCTGTTGACTAAGAACAATGTTCAAGGTTTCTTTGATTTTTAAATAAGCTGTATCTTGTACAGAAGAACTCACTTTACATCGCAAGTGTAAATTATTTAATCTATCATTTTCATGGATTAACACATCTCTCACATGTTTGTCTTTCACAATATTAAAATCAAGGGTATCTTTCAATATTTCCTCAGAAGTTTTTTCAATTAAGGTATAGATTTCAGGGGGAACAGAATCATTTTTAATTGCAAGAGAAGGATTAATTAAAGATGTAGAAGTTAAATGTAAAGGTTCATCAAATGACAATTTGCTAATTACATCAATAGGGCTACTAGTTACAGGAAGCTGTCTTTTAACAGGTTTAACTGTTCTTTCACCATGTTCAATAATATTACCTGCAGAAGAAGATTTATTAGAAAACATACCCAAGTGACTATCAACCAAATTACTTACCATGGCAGAGGAGGAAACTTCCCCTGGGACTGGGTTTGGGATTGTGCTTGGGCCTTCTTTCTCCTGCTTTGTTGGTAGGGATGAGGAGGTGGATGGAAATTGGGTGTTCTGGATGGGCCAGGCTGATGATGAGGAGGGTGTTGCACATTCTGTTGGTAGTGACTCATTAGATAATCCCATTTCCATTGCTCTACTTCCATAGTATTTGGATTTTGGATGGTTGAGCTGGGTGGCTGTGAAGGTTGAGCCTGAAATTGAGGCTGATTGGGAGGCAACTGAGGAAGGGCCTGGGCCTGAATCTGGTTCCTGAGTTCTTGGACCTGATCCCACAATGTGTCTACCTTTGCTTTGTATGTCATATTTTCTGTCTTCAACTCTTTTATATGACTGGATAGGTTGCTGATTTGTTGTGGCAGAGGAAGCTTTTTTATTTTGAAGCCTTTTGGAAGACCTTCTTGAGGCACTAGAGGCTTTACTTCCTTCTGTGGTACTGGGGGAAGGGGGTTTGGTTTGTTTGCATTTCCTGTCATTTCCACATCCTGCAGTATGTGAATTCTTTGTGTTAGCATAATATTTTTTATGACCAACTTTAGAAGAACTTACAGTGTCAGCATCATAGTCAATTTCTATCTCATCCACTTGCATGTTATCCATTTTTTCTGCCAAATTGTTGGACATACTAGTGGGAAGATTTATATTTTACTTTGTACTTTATAAAAAATAATCAAAGTTAGTCAATAATTGCTCCAAATAATAAAAAAAATATTTAATTAATTAAATTATAGAAAAAATAATTTTCAATATAAAGTAATAATTAAAAAATTAATTTTTTTTAAAAAAAAAAATGGATTGCAAGGTTAAATTGGGAATAACAAGTAAGTTAATTCAACCAATTAATTACCAATATTAAATATGGCAATATATTTGGGACTAACCACAATGTACTTTTAAGTCAACCAAAATTAACAATAATTAATAATAAAAAAATTAAATTAATAATTCAATTTGTATTAATAATAATGTCAATTCTTCTAGGACTAAGAGGATTTAACACTCTATAATGGTCAACTAGGAAAAAATTTTTTTTAAAAATTGAACACTTACACTCAGTGAATCAGCAATTAAGCCACAATCACTGTTATTGCAATAAAAATATAGTAATATGAGTGAGAGGCGCAAAGGTGAACTTACTATAGTGATCGAAAAATCACTTCAAAATAATATAAAAATTAATAATATATAAACCTAAGATGTCGAACCCAAGTTCGAAACACAGTCACGGCAAAAGTTTCGTTTTGCTAGGTGGTCTGTGCGTTTTGTCGTTCGTCGCCAGGCTCGATCGTCGTCGTCGTTTGGAAAGGTCCCCAGTTGTCGGTCAGTCGTCTAGAAGAGGTAAGAAAAATAGGAGAAAAAGAAGAAGAGAAGGAGGAGGACAAGGGAAAATAAAGAAATAAACCAAAAATATATATTTAATTTATTTGAGAGGGAAACAACGGTGAGCACTTTGAGAGGTGACAAAAACTTAGATTTTATTAACAATAATATTATTAAATGTAAGGGTTCTGCGCGGCAAACAATTTTAATTACTATCAGACTTAAAGCAACCTTTGATTTTTTGTATAGAATTTTAATTAGATTTGTATTACTAATAAAAAAATATAAACGTAATAAAATGGTTATTTTTAATTTGTTGAGTGTGTAATAAGTGATAAGGCTACAGGGGATTATCCAAGGCCCTTTTATAGGCAATGGGTCCTCTGAAGCGCTACTATATTTGTAAATACAATGATTAGAATGGAATAAAACAAACATATCAAAAGAGTAAATGAAACATAACAATTGTCGGCTGGTCGTCTAGAAGAAGGAGAAAATGGAGGAAGGAATGAGAGGAGGAGAAGGAGGAAAAAGGTATGGGTAATAAAAAAATAAAATTTAATAAAATTATTTAATTTATTGAGAGAAAAACAACGATAAGTGAGCTGGGAGGTGACAACAACTTGGATTTATTAATATTAATATTATTTTAAGTAAGAGTTCTGCGCGGCAACCAAAATAATTACTATCAGACTTAAAGCAACCTTTAAATTGTTATATAAAATTTTAATTAGATTTTTATTACTAATAAAAAGAATATAAACGTAATATAAAAATTGTATTTAAATTGTTGAGTGTATAATAAGTGATAAGGCTACAGGGGATTATCCAAGGCCCTTTTATAGGCAATGGGTCCTCTGAAGCGCTACTATATCAGTAAATACAATGATTAGAAAGGAATAAAACAAATATATCAAAAAGAGTAAATGAAACATAACAATATAGAGAAAAACATGAAACAATTAATTAAAAGCCCAATTAAGAATCCAATTTCCCCGCCATTAATCCCCAAATCAGTAAGTGACAATAGTAAATAACTAAACAAGAGTGGAAACATAGGAACTATGAGAAATATAATTCCCAACAGATGGTCCATCCTGATTAGAGAACATTTTAAGTGAAACAAAAAAATAATTTGACGCAACAAAACAATCAATTAATCTCAATTTAGTTCAAATTAATTTATTTGTTTTTTCTAACACAATTAAGGGTCAAAAGAAGCGTCCTTAATAATTGTTTAGTGTCATATGAGAGGTATTAATTAATATATAAATTTAAGTAATTAATTTAAATATATTATAAATCAAATTTACACTTGTAATTATAATATATGTTTTTTAATTAATTAAATATAAATTGATAATTATTAAATATATAAAAATGCGCCATTATTTGTAGAATATATTATATTATTCCCAATTTAATTGTATATAAAAATATATATAACCAATAAGTTTAATGTAACATTTGTATGTAATAAAATTCTTATATAATTTCATTATGTAATAAAATATTAAGTTATATTCATTAAATACAAGTTTTACCCACTCTTTAAGGTTTTATAATTTATATATCATTTACTGGACTCCTGGAATAGCCTGGCTGACACTCCCTCACTCTAAAAAAAACAATAAAAAAAAAAAATGCTAAGATTTTTTCTTTTTGTATTTTTTCAACAGAGCAGGCAGATTTGAAATTTCTTTGCCAGGTATCCATGCATCATGTTCAGATGATTTGTTCTTATATCTCAATAAATATTCAGTACCTCTTTCAGAAGTGATAATTCTATCATTGAGAATTTTATCAATTTCTGCTGTTTCTGTGACTTCCTGAGGGTTCTTCTTAGGTCTTCCTCTTCTTTTTGGAAATAAGTCACTGTTGGAAGTATAAGGTTTAAGCAAAGAAATGGGAAAAACAGGATGTTTCCTATCATATGGAGAATACAATACAACTTCTACTGCATTATCACCAACCATTCTTTTAACAACAAATGGTCCTACAAAAGGATCTTTTAATTTGTGGTTACCTTGTAAATTGAAATGGACAGTAGAGATCAACACTTCATCACCCTTGTTAAATGTGTATTCTTTATGGGATTTATCCCATCTTTTCTTTTCATATTCAAATGCTTTATCAATACAACTCTGAGCATGTTTTCTGCATAGCTGTTGCATTTGCATAAAAGATTTTACACCAGGATGTAGTTCCAACTTAGGTAATTTATTATTGAGAATCTGAGCAGGAGTGTTTGGGACATAACCTAACCAAAGCTCAAAAGGCTTTTTCTCAGTGACAGAATGAACAGTGCTATTATATGCAAATTCAAGACCAGGCAAAAGAGTGACCCAATCATGAGTAAATCTGTCATTATCTTTATATTCTAAACCAAAGGCACAATACCTTCTAATCATATCTTCCAGAGTTTGAATCATTCTTTCAGCTAGACCATCAGTCTGAGGATGGTGAGCTGTAGATAATTTTAACTCACAGCCACAAATATCCATCAACGAGGTCCAAAACTCAGAAGTGAATTTTGGATCCCTATCAGAGATAATGGCTTTTGGAAAACCAATAATATTAAACATGTAAGACCACCATAAGAAAGCTAATTCTTTGGTGGATACATCTTTGTGGGTTGGAATAAATTTGCACATTTTTGTGAATCTATCAACTATTACCCAACAAGAGTTAAAGCTGTCTTTACCTGCAACAGGGAGACCAGTGACAAAATCCATATTAATGATTTGCCAGGGAGCACTAGGTGCTTCAATATGTTGTAATAACCCTGCTCTCTTGCCTGTTAACTTTTTAGATTTTTGGCAGGAATCACAAGATTCAACATATAATTTTGTGTCTTCAGACATATTAGCCCACCATGCAGTGTTTTTGATTCTAATCAATGTTTTTTCAAGATCAAAATGACCAGCTAATATGTCATCATGACAAAGTTTGAGGATAGTTTCTTTCATTGAAGGAGGAATAACAATTACATTGGTAAGCTTCCTTCTATAATAAATATAACCATCTTCAATAGAGAACTTTCCTTTATTTAAAGCATTTTGGTATTTTGCAGGAAGAGTTTTTATTAATGCTTGAATTGAAGCATTCTTAGGATCATTCAAAATAGTAACTAATTTATTTAAGTCAGAATCTTTATCATATGAATCCAGTATTAACTGTAATAACTCTTCTTCCATGTCAACTATAAATATACCATGTATATGAACAGTGTCATCCTCAGGTACATAAGCAGGATTGGAGTCATTATTTGGCAGAGGCAATCTGGAGAGCATATCAACATTAGAGTGAACATTTCCAGCTCTGTGGATAATAGTCATCCTTCCTCTGTATTCCTGAACAGCAAGTTGCCACCTGAACATATGTCTGTTAGGTGTTTTGAGGTTTAAGAGAGATTTCACAGCACTACAGTCAGTTACCAACTCAAATTTTTGGTCATCCAAGTAGTAATGAAGTTTCTCAAGAGCCCAAACAACTGCTAAGCACTCCAATTGAGTGGCACCATATTTCAATTCACTATTTCTTAAGGTTCTTGAAATATAACAAATTACAACCTCTGAGGATTTATCATTAATAATTTGCTTTTGGTGAAGGGCAGCACCCAGACCAATAAATCTAGCATCTGTATAAAGTACAAATGGCTTGTTAAAATCTGGAAGAGCCAATATAGGGGCTGACATTAAGCAATTTTTCAATGTATTAAAAGCTTTTTGACAGTCATCATTCCAGAGAAAAGCAACATCTTTTCTGGTTAGTTTTGTAAGAGGCAAGGCTATGACCTGATAATTTTTAATATATTGTCTATAATAGCCACACATACCTAAAAAACTTTGTATTTCTCTTACAGAAGTTGGTTCTTTCACATTTTGAATGGCAGCAACTTTATTATGGTCTACACAAATTTGTAAGCCTGACACAACATGGCCAAGGACTTTCAAAGATTGAAAACCAAATTTACACTTTTTTAAAGATAAGGTCATATTGATTTCATCCATTTTTTGGAAAACTCTATTTAAATGAATCATATGTTCATCAAAAGTTTTAGAAAAAACAATAATATCATCAATATAAACCATGAGCCAACCTTCAATAATTTCTTGATGGAAAGTGTTATCCATGACTTTTTGGAAAACTGAAGGAGCATTTTTAGGGCCAAATGGCATCCTAACATACTTATATATTCCCATATGAGTAGCAATAAGCAAAAAATTTTGAGAATTTTTCTCAACTGGAACTTGATGATAACCTTTATTACCATCCAGACAACTAATAAATTTTGCACCTTGCAAGGTAGCATGTATTGAATTAATTCTGGGTAAAGGATAAATATCATCAACAGTATAAGTATTTAAAGCTCTGTAATCTCCACATAATCTAGCCTTATCTTTTTCATAGGAAATTTAGACTGGGGAGATGACACAATATTTGGGGGTGACATCCACTTTCTCAATGATATTCATTTTCAATAATGTTTCAATATTATCTTCAATATCTTTTCTTTTTGATGGAGAAGCAGGATATGGTTTTTTCTTAAGGGAAGGAGGAATATCACTCAAATTACAGGATAAGGTAATTTTCATCTCTTCCTGAACAATTCCCAAGACATGAGAACCATGAGCAAAAGCCATAGGGAAAGAGGTAATAGAGGCAACAATAGAATCCTTTTGTTCATTAGTTAAATGATCACCAAAAGAAGCGGTATTTATTTCATGTAATAAATCATCCATTTCAGTTGTTGTTCTACCTTTACATTGGGTGAGTGAGTTACAAGATTTCAACAAATGCCCAGAAGGTTTAGGAGAAGAAATTTTGAATTTTCTTTTCCCATTCATTCCTAATGTAAAGCAATTATTTGCTGGGTCCAGTTTCACACCAAACATTGTTAAAATATCATTTCCCATAATAAACCAATTGCTCAAATTATCATTTTTCATGACAACAAACTCACAAATAGCTCTGACAAAACCACCATTATATTTGAAGAATACAGAGGTTTTGTATTTGCCAATAGGAAATAAGGTAGAACCATACCCTCTCCATTTTTCAGAAGTTATAGGCAATAATTTACTCAAATAATCCATATCCACTGAAGCCAAAGCTTTTTCAGATACTACACTTCCTCCAGCACCAGAATCAAGAACTACATCAACATTTTTACCATTAATGATAACAGGTGCCTTTAAAGGGGATATAGGAATAGAATTGTTAGTAATATCTTTAATTATCTCAGCATTTTCTACTGAAGATAAATTCAATACACAATCTTCAGATATATTATTTAAATAATGGACATCATGTTCCAACATTAAAACATCTTTAACAGATTCATTTTCATAGGAGATATTACTTTCACAGTCACTGGAAGAATTAATGACATCAAGTTCAACTTCATCAGTGTCTTCATTTTGTTCAACAAGATGAATTTTCTTGTCACAAACATGACCCTTTTGCCACGGTTTGTTACATTTATAACAAGTACTTGTTGCATATTTTCTAGGTGCAACTGGGGCAGAGGGTTTACCAGATTTTTCTGGGAGCTTTATAGAAGGTTTATTCTGATCATTATAAGATTTACTAAGGTAATTCTTTGGTTCATATCTTTGGTTGAGTAGTACTTCATTACAGATATTAATGAAAGAAGAATTTTCCCTTACATGCCCAGTTCTAGCAACAATCAAATCCCTAAGGGAATTTGGTAATTTATACAAGATTTTATCTCTCCAAATATCATAATCCATCTTTGGATCAATTGCTCTAAGGATTTTAGTTATTTTCATCAGAAAAACAATGGGCTTTTCAACAGAGGAGGATACATATCTAGTATTCTCATACAGTCTTTGCTGAGCTAACCTGAATTTTGAACCACCAAACTGATTCTCAATCAAGGATTTCCAATCATTCCATGTATAATGATTGTTATCTAAGAGGACAGATTCATACCACATCAAGGCTACATTGGAAAATAAAGAAATTAGCTTAGAAACAATTTCCTCATCAGGTAGTTTATAAGATCTCTTTAAATTATCAATTCTTTGGATAAAGTGTTGCCAATCAGAGGAAGAATCACCATCAAAGGTAGGATATTGGTCTAACTTAGGCCAATTTTTCTGACTACTGGGATGGTCCACTTTTTGATTTGAATTATTCATTAGTAATAATTCCTGAAGTTTAGCCAGGTGTTCAGAAATTTCATTATTTACAGAAACAGCTGGTGCATGACCATCACAAGATTTTTTGCTAGTGGCAAAAGATTTTACAGACTCATTGTCAGTTTGTTTAATGGTTGAAATATGAGGAAGAAAGGATGAACTTTGTTCAGGTTTTTTCCCTTTATTTCTATGCAGCTTACTGGCAGAAATCTCATTTAATTCATTATTGATGGTTAAGGTTGAGAACTTTTCCTGTAGGTCAGACACATAGTTTCTTATTCTTGGAATTTCAGACATCTGGTCATTCACTTTTGCAAGAGATAGAACATTTCTGTCCTCAGAAACTGAGTGTTTGGTACTTAGTGCATGGAAGTCATTTTTTAGTTTCTTCAACTCATTTTGTAGAGATTTTATTTCATTTTTGAATGAATAATTTTCCTCAATAAGGGGTTTCAATTCACTCAATGTTTTATGCAGACTGATATTTCTATCTGAGATAGCTCTATGGTCACTTCTTATTTGTTTTTGTTGACTAAGAACAATATTCAAGGTTTCTTTGATTTTTAAATAAGCTGTATCTTGTACAGAAGAACTCACTCTACATTGCAAGTGTAAATTATTTAATCTATCATTTTCATGGATTAACACATCTCTCACATGTTTGTCTTTCACAATATTAAAATCAAGGGTATCTTTCAAAATTTCCTCAGAAGTTTTTTCAATTAAGTTATAGATTTCAGGGGGAACAGAATCATTTTTAATTGCAAGAGAAGGATTAATTAAAGATGTAGAAGTTAAATGTAAAGGTTCATCAAATGACAATTTGCTAATTACATCAATAGGGCTACTAGTTACAGGAAGCTGTCTTTTAACAGGTTTAACTGTTTTTTCACCATGTTCAATAATATTACCTGCAGAAGAAGATTTATTAGAAAACATACCCAAGTGACTATCAACCAAATTACTTACCATGGCAGAGGAGGAAACTTCCCCTGGGACTGGGTTTGGGATTGTGCTTGGGCCTTCTTTCTCCTGCTTTGTTGGTAGGGATGAGGAGGTGGATGGAAATTGGGTGTTCTGGATGGGCCAGGCTGATGATGAGGAGGGTGTTGCACATTCTGTTGGTAGTGACTCATTAGATAATCCCATTTCCATTGCTCTACTTCCATAGTATTTGGATTTTGGATGGTTGAGCTGGGTGGCTGTGAAGGTTGAGCCTGAAGTTGAAGCTGATTGGGAGGCAATTGAGGAGGGGCCTGGGCCTGAATCTGGTTCCTGAGTTCTTGGACCTGGTCCCACAATGTGTCTACCTTTGCTTTGTACGTCATATTTTCTGTCTTCAACTCTTTTATATGACTGGAGAGGTTGCTGATTTGTTGTGGCAGAGGAAGCTTTTTTATTTTGAAGCCTTTTGGAAGACCTTCTTGAGGCACTAGAGGCTTTACTTCCTTCTGTGGTACTGGGGGAAGGGGGTTTGGTTTGTTTGCATTTCCTGTCATTTCCACATCCTGCAGTATGAGAATTCTTTGTGTTAGCATAAGATTTTTTATGACCAACTTTAGAAGAACTTACAGTGTCAGCATCATAGTCAATTTCTATCTCATCCACTTGCATGTTATCCATTTTTTCTGTCAAATTGTTGGACATACTAGTGGGAAGATTAATATTTTACTTTGTACTTTAAAAAAATAATCAAAGTTAGTCAATAATTTGCTCCAAATAATATAAAAAAATTTTTTAATTAATTAAATTATAGAAAAATTAACTTTCAATATAAAGTAATAATTAAAAAATCAATTTTTAAAAAAAAATGGATTGCAAGTTTAAATTGGGAATAACAAGTTAGTTAATTCAACCAATTAATTACCAATATTAAATATGGCAATATATACTGGGACTAAGCACAATGTACTTTTAAGTCAACCAAAAATTAACAATAATTAATAATAAAAAAAAAATTAAATTAATAATTCAATTTGTATTAATAATATTGTTAATTCTTCTAGGACTAAGAGGATTTAACACTCTATATTGGTCAACTAGGAAAAAAAAATTTTTTTTAAAAAAAATGAACACTTACACTCAGTGAATCAGCAATTAAGCCACAATCACTGTTATTGCAATAAAAATATAGTATTATGAGTGATAGGCGCAAAGGTGAACTTACTATAGTGATCGAGAAATCACTTCAAAATAATATAAAAATTAATACTATATAAACCTAATATGTCGAACCCAAGTTCGAAACACAGTCGCGGCAAAAGTTTCGTTTTGCTAGGTGGTCCGTGCGTTTTGTCGTTTGTCGCCAGGCTTCGATCGTCGTCGTTTGGAAAGGCCCCCAGTTGTCGGCTGGTCGTCTAGAAGAAGGAGAAAATGGAGGAAGGAATGAGAGGAGGAGAAGGAGGAAAAAGGTATGGGTAATAAAAAAATAAAATTTAATAAAATTATTTAATTTATTGAGAGAAAAACAACGATAAGTGAGCTGGGAGGTGACAACAACTTGGATTTATTAATATTAATATTATTTTAAGTAAGAGTTCTGCGCGGCAACCAAAATAATTACTATCAGACTTAAAGCAACCTTTAAATTGTTATATAAAATTTTAATTAGATTTTTATTACTAATAAAAAGAATATAAACGTAATATAAAAATTGTATTTAAATTGTTGAGTGTATAATAAGTGATAAGGCTACAGGGGATTATCCAAGGCCCTTTTATAGGCAATGGGTCCTCTGAAGCGCTACTATATCAGTAAATACAATGATTAGAAAGGAATAAAACAAATATATCAAAAAGAGTAAATGAAACATAACAATATAGAGAAAAACATGAAACAATTAATTAAAAGCCCAATTAAGAATCCAATTTCCCCGCCATTAATCCCCAAATCAGTAAGTGACAATAGTAAATAACTAAACAAGAGTGGAAACATAGGAACTATGAGAAATATAATTCCCAACAGATGGTCCATCCTGATTAGAGGACATTTTAAGTGAAACAAAAAAATAATTTGACGCAACAAAACAATCAATTAATCTCAATTTAGTTCAAATTAATTTATTTGTTTTTTCTAACACAATTAAGGGTCAAAAGAAGCGTCCTTAATAATTGTTTAGTGTCATATGAGAGGTATTAATTAATATATAAATTTAAGTAATTAATTTAAATATATTATAAATCAAATTTACACTTGTAATTATAATATATGTTTTTTAATTAATTAAATATAAATTGATAATTATTAAATATATAAAAATGCGCCATTATTTGTAGAATATATTATATTATTCCCAATTTAATTGTATATAAAAATATATATAACCAATAAGTTTAATGTAACATTTGTAGGTAATAAAATTCTTATATAATTTCATTATGTAATAAAATATTAAGTTATATTCATTAAATACAAGTTTTACCCACTCTTTAAGGTTTTATAATTTATATATCATTTACTGGACTCCTGGAATAGCCTGGCTGACAACAATATAGAGAAAAACATGAAACAAATAATTAAAAGCCCAATTAAGAATCCAATTTCCCCGCCATTAATTCCCAAATCAGTAAGTGACAATAGTGAATAACTAAACAAGATTGGAAACATAGGAACTATGAGAAATATAATTCCCAACAGATGGTACATTCTGATTAGAGGACATTTTAAGTGAAACAATAAATAATTTGATGCAACAAAACAAGCAATTAATCTCAATTTAGTCCAAATTATTTTATTTGTTTTTTCTAACACAATTAAGGGTCAAAAGAAGCGTCCTTAATTATTTTTTAGTATCATATGAGAGGTATTATTTAATATATAAATTTAAGTAATCAATTTAAATATATTATAAATCAAATTTACACTTGTAATTATAATATATGTTTTTTAATTAATTAAATATAAATTTATAATTATTAAATACATAAAAATGCGCCATTATTTGTAGAATATATTATATTATGCTCAATTTAATTGTATATAAAAATATATATAACCAATAAATTTAATGTAACACTTGTACATAATAAAATTCTTATATAAATTCATTATGCAATAAAATATTAAGTTATATTCATTAAATACAAGTCTTACCCACTCTTTAAGGTTTTATAATTTATATATCATTTACTGGACTCCTGGAATAGCCTGGCTGACAGTTAAGGATCTTGACAAGCTCTTCTGTTTTATCTCTAGCCAATTCAAGTAAATTGCGATACTGAACTCTTGTTATTTCCTGCCTCTCATTGCTAAGTACAGGAGGGTTAGGTGCCATGCCATGTGGCAGACATGGTGCAAGCTCAAAAGCTTCAAAGCAAGTATCAATCAGAGAGTGGGATGAAACACATTTGGGTGCTGGAAAATCAAATTTTTGAAAAAAAAAGATATAGAACATAAGTGAAATATATAAATTAAGAGAGAGGAAAATGATATACATACAAAGTGGAGGTGTAGGATTTTGTATACTAGACATATTGATTAATGAATATTAAAAAAAAGTATTCGATATCAAAAAATTATGATGTAATATGATGAATAATTATAAGAAACTCTATTCTAGAAAATTGAAGTTGATAATTTAATAGGATAAAAAATTGAATAAGATTAAAATTAAAGTGAGGATGAAAGAAACAGAAAACATAAAGAGGGGGATTTTATATTATTTGAGCTTTTTTTAACATGTATTATTCATAGTGGGGTAAACTGAGTAACATGCTAAATCACAATCTGTTTATATTGAAGCGAAATTTGATGTAGCTAACAGAAAATACTAGTAGTTCTTTGGGGACTTTTAGTGTGAAAAACAAATAATAACAAATTTATATCCCATATGCAAATTGCCACGGGTAAATACAAAATTTTTTAAATTAGAATTTACTCCTAAACAATGGAGATACACTTAATTAGTATATTATATGAAAAAAAAGGATAATCCTTTATGAATATTTGTTAAATTTACTTTCAGATGACAATGCGAGATTCACATATATACTGATATGCCTCATCAAACAAGAAATGAATTATAAATATAAAATTGGTAACATTAGAATTTAAGATAAGAATTTGTTTTTTAAGTGACAGGAGGAGTGTCAGGCTAGGGTGTGGGCACCGTGACCAAACCTTTGATAAACTTGGATACAACTAAGGGAAAAAAAATTGAATAGTTTTATTTTGCAATATATCTTAGTCTGCACAAGATATTGCATTGTTGTCCCTAACTATACCAAAATTGTTACTTTTCAAAAGTTATAGGACTACTAAGTTGATAAAATATTATTATGAATCACCCAATGAAATACCTTAAGCAACATTCAAAATTATTAAAATATTAATATTCAATTTGAGATTTGGATTAGCTAATTTTTCACAACTTACCACAGTTTTGATTAATATAATAAAACTTGAAAAAAATTGTTGAGATAACCTAGAAATGGGTGCAAGAAAATGATGAAACATATGACTTGAAACTTAACTCATACACTATTGATAAACTTCATGGATCCTGATTAATTTCTATCGAAATTAATTTTGAGACTAGCGTATTGAATTTTAGCTATGACCAAGTACTGTAAGTGCCATGGTTTTTATTCAATATATTGGTGTTGAAATTAATTTTGATAGGAATAAACAAGTATCACATGGCACCATGCATGAAACACTGACAGAAACCATCAAATTTATGAGGCAATGAACCTCATAATTTTGATCGAAATTAATATAGACCCCTGCATATTGAATACAAGCCATTTCACATGGACTACACAGACATAGATAAAATTCAACATGCATGGCTTAAAATTAATTTTGATCGAAATTAACCAAGGCATTAAAACATCAATTTTTATATGGTGTACTTGATCAAACCAGTTTATCTAACTGCTTATCTTACCTATACTTATAGGAATTTTATGCATAGTCCATGTCCATATTAATTTCAATCGAAATTAATGTTGACTAATACATAATGAATACATGCTATGCCACTTACACTTGCCAGGCATAGCTACCATTAAATATGCCAGTATCAAAAATTAATTTCGATCGAAATTAATGAGCATGATAATCATGAATTTCTGGAGTCAACTGCTTATTTTTATGCATGGTGCCTTGCCAACATTAATTTCGATCGAAATTACTTTTGATACTGGCATATTGCATGTATATATGCCTGGAAAGTGTAAGTGGCATAGTGTGTATTCATTATGTATTGGTCAACATTAATTTCGATCGAATTTAATGTTGACATTTGCATATTGAACCCAAGCCAGAAAACAACCCAGAAGATTCTTCATAAAACTTCCCATTAATTTCGATCGAAATTAAGGCTGACCATATACATATTGAATGGTAGTTATATCTGGTCTGAGTAAGCAGAGATTACTTATATTCAATATGTATTGGTCAACATTAATTTTGATCAAAATTAATGAGCATTTTGATCATGAACTTTTTCAGTCAGTTAGTTGTTTCAATGCATAATGGCATGCCAACATTAATTTTGATCAAAATTAATGTTGAAATGATATAATGCTTTTTTGCATGACATGTAAAGGACAGCAAGTATTTTTAAGTATTGAAATTTACTATACATGTTGAGGGTAAATATAAAATTTACATATCCATATTAATTTCTATAAAAATTAATGTTGACCAATACATAATAAATAGTAGATATGCCTGGCTAGTGTAAGTGGCATAGCTTTTTTTCAATCTGCACTTGGAAACATTAATTTCGATCAAAATTAAGGTTCATGATTATCATCAATTTATTCAGTCAGTTGCTTACTGTTATGCATGGTAACATGTCAACATTAATTTTAATAAAAATTGAATTTGACATGCCACCAAGCATTTTTATGTAAGATGAAAAGTAGGGCACTCTATTCTTAAGTAAACACATTACAATGCATATTGAGCATGTAAATATCATTTACACATTAATATTAATTTCAATCAAAATTAATGTTGACCAATAAACATTGAACACAAGCTTTACAACTTACACACACCAGATATAACTACCATTCAATATTTATATGGTGCTCACTAATTTAGATCGAAATTAATGTTGGCAAGGCACCATGCATAAAAATAAGCAGTTGACTCCAGAAATTCATGATTATCATGCTCATTAATTTCGATCGAAATTAATTTTTGATACTGGCATATTTAATGGTAGCAATGCCTGGAAAGTATAAGTGGAATAGCGTGTATTCACTATGTATTGGTCAACATTAAATTCGATTGAAATTAATATGGATACATAAATGTGACATAAAGAGGTATGGACCATCAATTTGTTGAAAATACATTTTTATATCTCATACATTATTTGTTTTTTTTAAATAAAATGTTACTCTCTCTCAATATCACTTTATAACATTTACCAAGCTGCTTTGAAAAAAAACAGAATACATAAAATTCAATATAAGATAGCTATATTACACAGAAGATCACCGTTATACCTAAGTTATGATGATGTTGATGCTCTATTAATTGATTCCCGAATCTTTACCAGATCAATATCAGCTCCAACCCCAAGTGACTCACGTTCATTCACAGATAATCCTTGCAAAAATGTTGCTGAATAGCAATTCTTGGGGAGGTATTTGGGAACATTGAATATACCATTTTGTGCAACTGTCCTTTCTGATGACCCTGAATATGTTTTTAATGCTGATTTTTTTTGAGCTGGTGTATGGGCTAAGTCCTTTGTCATCTTATCCATTTTTTTAAACAAATCATTGAGTTCAGGATTTCGCCATCCAGGAATAGCTTGGATAGGTGCAGTTGGGGCTGGTGCTGGGCCTTCCTTGATATCAGAGATGCACCTAGTATCATGAAAAAGCACAACAAAACCTGGCACATCACTGCAGAGATCTCTTGCTAACTTGTAGCGTGCACTAGCAATCTGAATTCCAACTAAATCAGCTTCATAATAACAAAAAGAAAAGTAAAATAAAAAACTTACCTTGGTCCGATAACGTTTTACTTGTGCCCTTGCCCTCTTTTCAATCTTTTCTCTTGCTACCCTTTCCTCTTCTTGCCCAAACAACCTTATCATCTCCTTCCCCTTATTAACTACCCATTTCTCAATAACACATTGAGTGAACTGAAGCTTTGACTGATCGATTGTATTCAAGGTGGTGAGCCATCTGGTACAGTGGTCGCATACTATGCTTCCCATGACTTGATTCCAAGTTGATTCTGAAAAATCACGGCAAGTCCAATCAAACGCGAATTTACGAAAACCTTTTTCTTGCAATTCACGCTCTAAGTTTCTTTTGACAGAAAGTGGGATCGGTGCTCCTCCTTTTAGTCCTCGAGGCTCAGGTGCTGGAAAAAATTCGGGTAGTCGAATTTTGGATTGCAAGAAGGCTATAGAATTGGTTATCAGAAATTGTCGATCAGCTGCAGAATTGGCACGGTTAGAAGATTGGACTTGGGTTAGGACAGTTTGAATGGTTTTTAGTTTGAATTGGCTCCAATCTTTCCAATTTTCAATCTCCAAAGGTGTTGGGCTCGCAGGATATTTTGATATTTGTGTTGGTCCCCCAAGACAATACTTCAGAAAGTGGTAAATATTTCTATTTAGACTGTCCGAGCTCCTGGGAACATCATTCCTTCTAACTAAGCCTCTTACAGCCCTTAACCCCCGTTCTCGCTCATGAGACTCTGCTGAATTGAGTCTGTGGTAATCACTGATACCCATAATGATTGAGGGATTCACTAACAATTCAAATAAGTTAATTAAATTGGTTATTTTTCAATAAAATAATACACTACAAATTTGACTTACCTGCTCCACTTGTGCTTGCTCCTTGGTTAGGCTGAGCAGATGATGATTGGTCTCCAAAAAATTCCCTCAATACTTCACTAGCCCAATCTCTTCCTAGCTGATCAGCTTGCTGATTAGCACTTTCAGAAGCAGAAGGATGATTGGGATTAAAATTTCTCAGTTCTGAATGAGACTCTTGGCCTGGATTGGGATTAGGTGGTGGGTTAGGATTAGGTGGTACAGATTGAGATGCATCTGGAGGTGGATCAGCAGAGGGTGGTGGAGGAGTATTTCCAGTATTAGTATGTTGAGGCGGAAAACAATCAGAATCGGTTGGGTCAACAGACATCCCTTCAAAATTATCATCCATAATGAACTGTAATAAAATAAAATAAAATAAAAATAATCAGTTGTTAAAATTTATACCTATCAAAGCTAAAGTAAAAAAAGATACTATGTATATAGTCTTGTAAACGTGTATGTTCTCTTGTCGAAAAATAAAGTGAATAATATATAGCTATCAGCTAAAGTTGGAAGGTCAAACTATTTATAGTAGATGAATGAGCAAGAAGATCATTCATTAAGTAAAAATTTTATCATATTTCTCATTATCATGATTTTATTTCTTTCATTCTTACATTTAAGATAAAAATGACTCATTGAAAGCATGGGTTCTCTTGCAATAAAAGCAACCAAAGTAATTGTTCACTGATTTATGATAAGGTAAGTTGGATGCATTGCATTTTTTAATCGAGCATTGAATTATTTCTTTCACCATTTACAAATATCACCAATCCTACAAATTTCCCCAATCCCAAATTAACACAAAGATGTTAGTCAACAGAAAATAAATTTGATTAATTTTTTCACTCACTACTGTCTGCAGTCCAATGGCAGTGACAACCTCGTCTTTGATTCCAAACATTCCTTTTTTGTGCTCGACAGTAGCTGCATGTCCAATTATTGCATCTTTCTTAATCACAATTTGAGTTGCTTTGGCTACTCTTACTAACCGACAATGCACTTGTGGGAAAAGCTCATAGGGATCCTTTGATGTTTCTTCTGGACGGAGCTCTTTGAAAGGACTTACTATTAAATATATTTGATCAATCTCTTCCTTTGATCTGAAAAGATCATCAATTTGCCCAAACTGGCTATCTTTTCCATAGTAGAATTCAATTGTTGAATTAGCAATGTGTCGATGGTAACTAGTAAACCTCTTTCCATGTATCAATATGCTTGCTACATTTTCAACTACCCGATCCCCACTTTTCTCCGATGGTGTCAAAGCCCGTCTTGAAGTTTCTTTTCCCATTTGTGCCCTTACCCATTTAGTAAATAATGCCATACTTAGATGGATCCATTTTTTTTGTTTATCAAGATCAATATGGATTTTTTTAGTCTCACATTGATCATTATCTTCAGCTTCACCAAGATCTAATACCCTAGACTTCCGATACCAATGTTTGAGCATTGTTAGCGGTATCTCTCCTGTGGTAAATATTAATAAATTAGCACAGCTGAGTTTTTAAATCATTGCTTACAAACATTACATACGTGGATGGTGATTGTTTGGAATTTCAGATGATATATGATTCACCCGCTATCCAGACCAAGTAGCTGTACCTGATGGTGGACCAAGACGCTTTATCATTTCAGGATAATGTTGAGTGATATGCAGATTTGGCTTTGCATTAATATTCTTCCAACCCTCTTCAAGGCACTCACGATACTCTAACAGAAATTGATCTAGATCTTTAAGCTCATTAGTCTGTATATTTTTTAATGTCAAAAAATTGGTGATCGAGCATAATGTTACAAGTGACTTGAGAAGATAATATTCTCTTGGTTTATCAGCTGAGGAAGCTGAAGATTCAGATTCTTTAAATTTTTCAAACCAATGGGGTATAAGTGACAAAGGGAAGTAGAGAGTATACAGCATGTGCCATTCTGCTGCCTTGAGGGATCCTGCCTTTTTAGATCCTACTGATTTTGGAGCTCGTGTTAGCCAGGAAGGTCTTCTTACTTGATCAATCATCTTCCATACAACCTGTAGCTCTGCTGCTGTGATTCGTGGATTACTACTACCTTCATTTTCTTTCTCCTTACCTTTACTTTTATTTTCTTCATCTCTATCTGTCTCATTTGATGAGTGAGATCCTTCACTCTGTTATATGCTAATGCTTCTTTGCCTTAAGTTATACAATGAATTCCTACTGTCACTGCTGTGAGACTGTATTGAGGCCACATCGCTATATGGAGGAATAAATTTGGAGCTGGATGACCTACTCTGGCTTCTTGATCGATTTGTTCCCAATCCTTCATTATCTAGTCCATGATGACTTGATGACTGTCTTGAAATCGTACGTCTTTGCCGCTTGTGCTGTCTCGTGTGTCCTGTATCATCATCATCATTATTCGTGGTGCTTAAGCTACTTCTACGTTTTTTCGAATGTTTGTGCAGTGAAGTATCAGAAAAGAAATCATCATCTTCTTCTCTTACATGCCAATTTTTATCCTTTTCCAGCTTTCTTTTAGATCTTTTGCTGCATTTTGGATTTGAAAATAGCTTAGACTGTGATCTTTTAGGTTGCCAAGCATATGTGAATGCATAACATCAATTGAGCAATATTCAGTTGGACGCCAATATTCAAGGTTATTCAGCTCACTCCATCGTACCCCATGATTTTGAAAAATTGATACACGCTCCCAATGTGACTTAGAATTTTTCCACTTTGTTGCCCAGAACATATGATCCTCATGATTCCGTAATGAATAATTTCCCACATTCTTTTCACTAATTTCATCTTTAGAGATATTACAGAAAGAGCAGAACATTTTTGCAGAGTGACTCGAAAATCCAGCCAATTTTTGTATTGCAGGAATGTCACCTATCAAAGAGAACAATGCAACTCTTAATTTCTGGCCTCGTGGATAAAGATGTGTCTTTTCAATCAATATACCATCCCATAGAGTTTGTAGATCATTAACCAGTGGTTTTAGAAGGTGATTAAGCTGTTCACTTGTGGGTTCTGTTGGTCCTGGTATAATAGAATACAAAAAAAGATTTTCCATTTTGTATCTATCTTCTTGAGGTAGGTTCATACACACCATCATAATATTGCCTACAGACTTCTGATGACCTCCAATCCTATTGCCACCAGGCCTAAACCAGTCGACATATAAAGAAAACATTAAGTTGCCTGAAGTTATCATATATTCATCATCATTGCTATCCAGAGCTGGAGTGGTTATGGGAAAGTTTTTCCAAATTGAACCATCACAAACATCCTTCATCAAATCACACTCTACACGTTCTGCCACAGGGGTTTTCTTAATCAGAAGCTCAAATTTGAACAGTTTGATCTTTTCCTTAAGCCAGTCGATAAAAGAATGGTGATGAAATGTTTTAAGAGATAAGTATTTTACATGTTCTTGATGTTCCTCCATCAAATACAGCCTTTCATCACATTTAACTGAAATTTGTCCTGCTCCAAACATTTTTAAATAGCGCTTTGATGATGAAAGAAACGGTTGATTGCAACATAGTATAGATGGTTGAGATTCAGAGTTATACTCATAAAGAGCAAAGCATTTAGGACAGCATGTTTTAGTGAAAAATGATTTATTGAGCTTTAATCGACTAAAAACTGTATCTATCGAGCGTGGGACCAGGCGGACAATGCTATCAGAATCCAGTATTCCACTATCACCTAGAAGTTTGAGCTTCTTAATTTCTTCATCCAAAAATTGAGTACAACCTTCTTTGCTCAAATGATGAATCAGAGAAAGCTTTGCTGCCTGCCACATAATTATTTGGCTATACTGTTCCCCAAGATTTGAGTTTCTAGAGACTGTTGAAGATACTTCTGCCCCCAATAGCAACTGCCCCAATGTAATAAATCATTGAAACATCATAAAGACTTTAATTCTAACATTGAACTATAGATATACAGCTTACTGTTTCTGTGGAGCGGGAACTTCCAATGTTAAGTGGATTGTTGGAAGAAATAACCATCTGGGCCTTCCTATTTCTTTCCTCTTGATGTTTTGCATAAGAATTAGAGCTTTTGAAAGCCATACCAAATTCAAAGGACCCAGAAGAAGTTTGATACTTTCTATTGACACATCCAAGATCTTGACATTGACATACATGAAAAAATGGAGGCATTGTAATTGTGATAATTGTAGGAATAATTTAGCTATTCGAAGTTACCGATTGAAGGTATTCCTTTTTTTGAAAGGCACTAGCTAATATAAGCTACATTTTTTTATCAAAAGAATATGATGGAATATGTGTTGAAATTATTTATGTTTAAATGTTTAATTTTTAATCGGATAAATTATATATTAATTTAAAGTTATGCAGTCTACTTTATTTGTATTCTGTATACTCTCTGCATTTGTACAACAATGCATGCATGTTTATCAGAATATTTTCTATCATAGAAAAAATTCTGTTGTACGCACAAGCATCTTAATTTTTTTTCTATCAAATGCCTTCTGAGTTATATCTAACTACCCTATAATTATTTGATTTTGATAAAAATTCTTAGTTATGGACTATAAGAAAAGTAATCCATATTTTTAACATAATTTTTAAAAAATTACCCCAAAAATCAAAGTTAAACCCAAAAATAAGTTTAATATTTTGTAAAAAACAATCACAAACATATTTCTTTCAATTTGAAAATTGGTCTGTACTAGGTAGAATTTTCTATAAAGAAAAAATCAAAAATACTCAAATAATAGATGCTACGAAAGTGTAAACCTTAAAGAATTACATAAAAGCTGAAACCTTGTATAACTTTTCATACATAAATGTGATGAAGTGACACTCTAGTCTATTTATTCAGGTTGAAAAAAATTACTCAATAGAATATGTATTACTATCATATTGGACCAAAAATAATTTTTTGGTAATCAAAAAATGAACATAGCCTCACATTTAACAAATTATTTTTGTGGAAGAATTTTTTGAAAAGAAAAAAAAATCCGTTTCTTAAATGAGTCTGCTTTTATCACATAATCATTCTCTTTATTTTATACCATTCCTTTTGAGTTCAAGTTGCATATAAAAATATAATTTATGCATATTATAATTCCATAAAGTTGAAATATTTCTTATTCTTAATTTTTGTGATATTTCTCCTTAAATCAACTTTGATCATAAAGTTTTGGAGCTCAACAATTTATCCTTCCACTTTGTTTAATTTAATTGAACACTTTCTTAATTTAATTATTTATGAACCCTAGTAGCTCTTACTTTCCTCATTGAAACCTGCCCACAAACACAAGAACACTTAATAGAATTTTTAATGAGACTTTGCCTCCATTCAATTCTCACTTTTGTAGATCTATACACAATTTTTGTCGTTCACTTTTGGATATGTCACCAGAATCAAATGGATGAAAACAAAACCCTACTGAAGAGCAATTAGACAGATTTTCATCATTCGACATGAATTCTTGCAACATTGCCTTTGAAATACCTCATCCAGAATCAAATTCAGCGATTTTGAAAAAGTTTCCACCAATTTTCCGTGAATCTTTTATTGAGCACCTTTGCATGTGTGGTTTCCCAGGATCAACTTTTGCTTGGAACCTAGATTGGTTTGACAAATGGAACCAGGTCTTGGCAAATATTCTCATTAAACACTGGGACAATGCCTTAAAAACCAATAATTTGATTGCATATCCAATTGACTCAACTCAAATTAGCTTCTCAAATCAAATAGGAGTTCTTCACCGTTGGTTTTTAGGTCATTCTGATAGATTAAGACTTGGGAAGGATTCTCATAGCTCTCAAGAAATAATCAAAGTGAGAAAGCATAAATATAGAATAAAAAAAAAAGTATGAAAATCCCTTTTTTTTAAACCGTTTTTATTTATGACCTTTATTTCAAATAACAAAGATTCTTAGAATTCAGTTAACCGGACTAAACTTCTTAAACAACTTCCACATTGTGAAACTTATCACAACCTTTTCACAAACATCAAGTGTTGTTCAGACACCGAAATTGATAATGATGGATCGTTAAGACGTATCTTAATGCAATGGAGGTCTGAAGATTTTTCTAAAGTTGCACAATATCTTGACCAACAACACTTTGATATTCGAGATAATTCAACCTACTCTGGAAGTGTGCTAAAGGACTTGGCCTTGTACAAAAGAATCAGTTTGGTTTCAACATTATCCCCTAACCTTAATCCTTCTCATGTCCCCCGGGGTTTGCCGAATGACTGTTATTCTCCCTTATATCTTGCATCTCTAAATCCTCAACAACTCAGACTTTTAAATCCTCAAAATCCCATAAATTTACCTTCTCTCCTTGAAATTCTTTCTTCCTCTAATGTGAGTGATTGACAAACTCCCTTAATAATAGGTTTGCACACTCATAATCCTCATTTCCACTGTTTGGGACACTTAGCCTTGAAAACAAAAACATAATTTTAATGATTACTATTATCATTAAAATTTATAGAAATGAAATTTGGCTTACATTGTTAGCTCCATTTTTTTCCTTTGAATCTTATACATGCTGAATTCTATACTTCCTTGTACAAAATAATTCAAAACATTTACTTCATTTTGCTGCCCCATTCTATACAGCCGATCAACAGCCTGTTGCTCAACTGCTGGATTCCAATTTGGCTCCTATTTCAACATTGAACATATAAAAAATTTAATATTTTTGTTCTTAATATGAAATAAAAGACATTGAGCTCACCATTATATATACATTTTGAGCACACCTGAGATCTATACCCACTCCTGCAGCCTGAATCGTTCCAACCAAAACTTGGCAATTTTTATTAAAATGGAATTCATGCATATTTTTGTCTCGCTTTGTCCGGCTGAGTTCACCCGTAAGCTGGGTATACCTAATATTGTGGTCATCTAAAGCCATTTTTATTCTATTTTGAAATATTAGAAAATTGTTTTTAATAAGCCAACACAATTTTGTAAAACAATTCATTATAGAATCACTTACATCTGCAAAAAGTCTGCAAAGTTGGAGAATATAACAGCTTTTGGAAAATTTATATCCCTTTCACCAGACAAAAAGTTTTTTAAGTGGCCTATAAGATGACAAATCTTTGCGGAATGCTGCCAGGTGAAATCAAAAGTTGGAGTTTCATCCAGATTTTTGTAGATTGGATGGTTGCAGAATTTTCTTAAAATCATCAGCTCTCTTAGAAACTCAGATGAGTCCCAAGGGAAGTCAGTGCTTCTGGAGGGCCCATATCTCTCAGTGAATCCTTCTTGAAGCACATCAAGTTTAGACCTCCATGGATCTGCTAATTGAACCGATATCCCCCTTTGAATATTTTTTGGAAGAGACAAAATTGCATCCTTTGTTCTACGTAGGCTTATGACTTTCATTAAGTGATTGATTGATTTAATAGAATTAGCCTTTCCTTTTTGCAAACCTGGAAAAAGGAAATTCTTCCATAACCAGTCTTCTTGCCACTTTTCGATTCTAAGAAAAAATATGAGACTTTGAAGGTCAGTGGGCCTGTTCTGAAGTGGAGTTCCAGTCAAGCATAGTCGGTGTTGGGATTCCAAGTCAAATATTGTTTGAGCCCTCTGCGAGTAAGGATTTTTAATGTAACTAAAAGAATATTTATAAAAATTGATTATAAAAATTAAGTTTTAAGTTTTAGATATAGAAATGGGCACTAACTGAGCTTCATCTAAAACAACTCTATACCAAAAGAGCATTTGAGTCACTGGTATCTTTTTTTGGCTTTGATTTTTTGAAATCGTTGGGCTAGCTATTTCATAGGTCGTTAAAACAATAGCAGTGTCCTGTAGCTCATTGACATTAGTATTTTGACAATCCTTCCCATAAAGAACCTTGAAAGGAAGCGCATTATCTCCAAAGTGCACACTTATTTCATTGATCCAATTCGATAGTGTTGCCAGGGGGCATATAATCAGTGTGGCTGAACTCCGATTAATACCTTCTTGATTTTCTGATACCTGGAATTTTCTTTCTTAACCTTGAGTTGCACTTATAAGAGAAAGAGTTGAAAGTGTCTTTCCCAAACCCATATCATCAGCAAGTATTGACCCGTTTCCTTCAGGCGTTAATTGATTGTTAGGAAACTGATCTTTATAGTCATTGAATCCAGTTCTAAGCCAATGGTTGTCCTGGTGCCTCCACATGATATCCAACTTTTCCTTTAACATTTGTTCATTGTCAATCATAAAATTTATTGCTTGAAGTTGATGTGTTTTGAGAACTGTTTTGATTCCTCGGATAAGTTGATCAGCTTTCCAATCTTGAGTACTCTGAGATATTTGGAAAGAGCCTTCAAAAATTACATGCGGGATATTAAAAAAGATAGTGGAGTCTTAGTTCAGGATTGGACATAAATCGATTTGTGCAGAAGAAAATGCTTCTTTAGAAAGACTGATTAGTGTACTTGAAGAAAAGAGGCATCCCCAAAGTTGATACTGATTACCAAAAACTGGAACCAAGTAAGCATGAAAATAGAAAGGCTTCATAGGATTCAAGGCACTTCTTTGGTTTAAATGGTGAGATCCAAAGCCAATGTCACCCAATAGTGGTCCAATGTGCTGACTCTGCACTTGAGAAAGATTACCGACAAGGGTTGGTTTTCTTTCTTCAAATAGTCCAAAAATATGAACATTCGAATGGCCTCGCTGTAAAATCGTGGGGGTCGGTGAGTTTTGAAATCTTGAAATTACATTCATATAAATTTGATCGATTGTTATTGAGAACTGTCCAACACATCTGAGACTTGACATATTAAGTAAGAATAGTATCTGAAGATAGTGGTTGTTAAAAGATGAATTGAAGCAAAAAATGAAGAATCAGTTTTGAATAAAACAACAAAATAACTTTTTAGCATATGCTATGCTAAGCTCATAATTCTTTCACATGTATTATTATTATCTTTTTAATAAATATTGGAAGTAAATCAATGATAACTGAAATGAATAATATGGCTTAAAAATAAATCTTGAGCCTATAGAGTAAATTTTGGTTTGTGGAGGAAGAAAAATTTTCTCAATAAAAATGTGCTTTATTGTTACATTATAATCACAAAATAGAATAATTTCACTCTTATTACACTTATTTATGTTTCTGTCTAATAGTAAAATGCTTTAGATGTCAGTTCAAAATCCAAATTGAAACTACTACCTAGAACGATGTCTTGATACTAACATACTTTTTTTAAGTCTTTGGAAAGACACTTATGGTGATCTCAATAATATTAAAATTGATTTGAATTGTATGTTTTATCAAATATCTATGTAGTCTAGTGTAATAATTGAGATACTACAGTTTAACCTTCTGTTACCAACTTGGCAAGAAAATATATGTAGATATTCTTAGAACGAATATCAAATTTTGCTTTCCACAAGATGGGAAAGTGAATATTATGATATGTTAAGTGATATGTTCAAGCTTTGCTCAATCTGTGCTCAGCTCAAAATCAAAGTAATCACCAAGCTCCAAGAAACCTGTGATTGAGTTTGGTTGAACCTAGGTCTAACTGATTACCAAATCTTTGTCCAATTAATTTAAATCTGGTTTCACAATGAACTCCCAACAGCCTTCCAACAGCTTTCCAACCACTTCCCAACATTTTTAAATGAGGGGTATTGCTAGCAATACCCCCCCAAATTTTCTGTGGTGACTTACACATTATTTTATTAAATTACTATCCAACCATATATTTATTACAATTATCTATTGTTTTAGTATTTACAATTTCATATTTTCCAATACATTATTTATAATAATAATTATAAAATTTTTACCTCTTATATTGGAGTAAATTAATAAAAAGATTCTTCCATACGTACCTTGACCTTGAAATCTTCAAAATCCACCTACCATTGCTGTTGAGCCTCCATTAGAACCTTCTAGACCAAGAGACCATCCCAACACTTGAGGCCCTTTCTGAATTGTCAACAGCGCATCTATAACTTGAAGCCGGGGACTGTGGGACCATTGACTATGAGGAACAGTAAGGACGGGTGGACAACAAAAATGACAAACTTCATAAGGCATGTGACTTACTTTTTTGCTGCTACTGGGAATCAAACCGTGCTCCAAATTTCAGGTTTATATATTGGCAACTGTCATATATATTTGTGGTGACTATATTGGTGACTATCTGTGGGTTTCACTCTGCATATTTCATAGTTTACGTATATCTTTTTTACTCAGCACTCTGTAGTGGCATTAATTTGTTCACATTACAGGGGGAGGTGCCTGGTAAATATAATTTTTTTCCCTAGTTGATTAAGATAGAACTATATTGTTCTTAGTCCTAGAAGTAATATAAAAATTAAATTAATTAAATTATATTTTTCTTTAATTATTTCAGTTGACCTCTTGTCCTGATAATTAAAATATTATCTTATTGTTTCAGTTGAAAAATTGTCCTGGCAGTAAAATAATAGTATATAAAATTAATTGAATTAATTATATTAAATTTTTTCAGTTGACAGTAAGTCCTGGTAATTGAATTATTTCGGTTGACATTAAGTTCTGGTAATTAAATTATTTCAGGTGACATTGAGTCCTGGTAATTAAATTTTTCAGTTGACTCTTAGTCCTGATAATGATCAACATATATATTAGTAAATAATAAAGTATTTTATTATTTCAGTTGATGATTTTAAATGCTGGTAATAAAATATAATTATCTTAATTTAATTAATAATAATTGTGATTATTATTTCAGTTGATTTTTTGTCCTGATAAACATTATATTTTCATTATTCCAGTTGATTACCAAATCCTGATAATTGATTATATACTAGAAATATTTTTTTCTCTCTTTTATTTTTCTTTAAACAAAGTAACATATTAACTGATTAAATTTTAATATTTCTTTCTCTCAGTTCAGGTTATTTACAACAATGATTAATCCAAGTGCTTCTGCTGGCCGTGATGAGGAACTAGATTTGATTGATTATGATGAAACTTCTGTAAGTTCTCCTTTGACTACAAAACTGGCTCAAATTAATCAATTTCTGGACCAATCAGGATGTGGAAATGCAAGAAATAGAAATAAAAGTGGAGACAACTTCTCTGGATCAAAAGCCTTCAATCAACCCCCCAAAAGAGCTTCCAAAAGGATTCAAGATAAAAAAGATGCCCTTTCAACAGCAAGTCAGCAACCTCTCCACTCACATCAAGGAGTTGAGGTCAGAGAATCTTAAACTGAGGTCAAAAGCAGAGTTTCTAGAAGAAAAGTTAAGAAACATAGAAATATTTCTTCAAGAGAAGAGGAAACCTCCTCCTGCCCCAAAGGCCCTTCCACAATTGGCCCCTCAACAACAGGAAAAGGTGAAAGTTTCAAAATGGCAATGGGAGTGGCTAAACACCCAGTGGGACTATCTACAGGCCCAACAGCAAGAACAACAGCAAGCACCTCAGGCAGGTCCTTCCAGAACCCATCAGTTCAACCCAAAAAATCCTAACCCCTATAAAGGAGGAAGAAAGAGGAAGAACAATCACATTTAATTTTGGCCAAAGCCATGGTAAGCCCCTCTATTGAATCTCAAGTACCTTTTCTTGTTACTGATTCAGTTCCTTCAGGTAATTCTGGAAGAGGAGATGAGACTTTGAGACCAGTAGAGACTGATGGTAGTAGACATATTTCTCAATACTCTAATGTAACTAATCCTTTGGTATTGATTGCTACGTCAATGATAAATCCTGATATGGCTATTATTAATGAGACACTTGATCCTGAATTTTATGAGAATCTTGAAAATTATTCTGTTTCCCTATTAAGAAATAATCCAGATGTAGCTAACATTAGTGATGAATATTTGAGGTACATAATTGCTAAACAAAATCATATAATGAACTACATGCAATTGACTCAGAAATTTAATAGTTTATTAACTAAAAAGGGTTATCAATCATTGAGGAGTGTATTGCAAAGAATTTCTGATGATTTGTTTAATTATAAAGTAACTCATGAAAAGAAAGTTGCTTTATGGCAAAATATCAAGAACAATTTGTCTAAATTACAAGAAACTGTGTCTATCTGTTTCCAGGAGCTTGAGGGACATAAGTTGAACTTAAAGAGATTAAGTGAACATTATTCATCTTTGCAAAATAACAACCAGTTATCTTTTGCAACCATCAATGAGAGTTTATCTAGTATTCCAAGAGTGAAGACTAGGCTAACAACCATTGAAGAGAAATTTAATTCATTGTTACATGATCAAAATTTTTCTGACATTTCTTTGAAAAAACCTGTTTCACAGAATGCTCCAATTGTACCTGTCCCTAGTTCATCTAAAGTAAAATTATTGCCAGAAATGACTGTAGATATTAATGAGTTTCCATCAAAAATTGATGATGTACCTTGTTCATCTACAGAAGGATTAAACAGTGAGATAACTTCCCAATTGGAGAAGTTACAGCTCCTTCTCACTCAGAAACAAGCTTGTAACAAGGAGACTACTTCAAATCAAAAGAGTTGGCCAAAACTTGACCAATATCCAACATTTGATGGTGATTCTTCCTCTGATTAGCAGCAATTTATTTGCAGGATTGATAATCTAAAAATTTCTTACAAAATCCCAGATGAGGAAATTGTGTCAAAATTAATTCCTTAATTTACCAATGTAGCCCTAATGTGGTATGGATCTGTTCTCTTAGATAAAAATGACTACTCATGGAAAGATTGGAAGAAATTAATTAAAGCACAATTTGGTGGTTCCAAGTTTAGGATAGCTCAACAAAGGCAGTATGAAGAAATCAGATATAGCTCTTCTTCTGCTGAAAAACCTATTGAGTTTCTGATAAAACTTGTGAAAATCCTGGGGGCAATCAACCCAGATATGGAGTTTGAATTATGGAAGGACAGGATCATCTATAAATTACTTATGTCTCTGAGAGACTTAATAGTTTCTAGGACTGAGTTATCAAGAGAACCTTCTTCTTTCATTAATACTTTTAATGAGATCCATTTAAATAACAAGTATGATTCAAGAAGATTCATTCCTAGAACTCCATTAGAGAAACCCTCCAATTACCAACAGAAACCTCTGGAAAAAGTTGGTAAATCTTCTGCCCCTGTTGCACCTAAAAAGTATGCAACAAACACTTGCTTCAAGTTCAGCAAGCCTTGGAAGAAAGGCCATGTTTTTGACAAGAAGATTAATCTTGTTGAACAAACTGAGGAACATGCTGATGACACAATAGCACTGGATGATACTTCAAGTGATTGTGCCAGCAATATTTCATATGAATCTCAGCAGGAAATTTTGATGCTGGAAGAGGATATTCATTATTTAAATACTATTAATATTGAAAATAATGATTTTTCTACAGTAGAGCATGCTGAAATCATAAAAAACATTGATGATAGCTCAATTGTTATTTCCCCTCTCAAGGCACCAGTCTTGATCAATGGAACCAACATTGAGGTTGTTTTGGATTCTGGAGCTGGAGGAAGTGTAGTATCTGAAAAATCACTTGCTTCAGTGGACCAAGATTATAAATCAAAACTTTTGCCTATCATTTCTGAAAATTGGAGAGGTTATGGCTCTGTTTTGTCGTCCATTGGTAAATACAAAGCCACAGTGTTTTTAAAATATAACCATGGTTTTTTAAGAGCTATATGTGATTTTATTGTCATGAAAAATGATAATTTAAGCAATTGGTTTATTGTAGGAATGATATTTTAACCAAGTATGGCATAAAATTGGATCCTTCAAACCAATGTTTCACAATGGGGATGAATGGGAAGAGAAAATTTAAGATTTCCTCCCCGAAAAAATTATTTAAACAAAAATTGAACACATGTCATTCTTTATTTCAGTATAAAGGAAGATCTACAAAAGAAATGCCTGCCCTTTTTTCTGAAATTGAAAATTCTTCTTTTGGAGAACAATTTTCTGGTGAGGAAAAAGATTCCATCATTAAATTGATAAAATCTTTTCCCATGGCCTTTGCTCTTGGGTCACATGAATTAGGATTGGTAAATAAAAAAATGAAGCTTTAATTATCTTGCCCTTTAACTGAAATGCCACCTAGTTTAAAGAAGAAGCCTTATCCTGCTTCTCCCACAAAGAGAAAAGATATTGAAGACACTATCTCTACCCTTTTAAAAATAAATATTATTGGAAAGGTAGTTGAAACACCTAAAAATTGTGTTATCTCACCTGTACTAATTTCTTATGAGAAAGATAAAGCCAGGTTATGTGGTGATTATAAAGCATTAAACACTTATACTGTTGATTATATCTATCCTTTACCCAGAATTAGCTCTATACACGCTACCTTACAAGGTGCTAAATATATCAGCTGTTTAGATGGTAATAAAGGATATCACCAGGTACCTGTTGAGAAGAATTCTCAGAATTTTCTGATGATTTCCACACATATGGGTATTTATAAGTATGTTAGGATGCCATTTGGCCCCAAAAATACCCCTTCAGTTTTTCAAAAAGTTATGGATAACAAATTCCATCAGGAAATAATTGAAGGATGGCTGATGGTTTACATTGATGATATCATATTCTCTAAAAAATTTGAGGACCATATTAACCACCTGTGTAAACTGTTCCATAAAATGGATGAGATAAATATGACACTTTCTTTGAAGAAATGCAAATATGGATTTCATTCCTTAAAAGTGCTTGGTCATGTTTTATCAGTTTTGAAGATATGTGTTGAAAAAGACAAAGTGGAAGCCATACAACAGGTGAAAGCTCCTACCACAGTTAGATAGCTCCAGAGTTTTTTGAGAATGTTTGTATACTATAGACAGTATATTAAAGATTATCAATTCATAGCATTACCCCTTACACAATCAACTAGTAAAGATATTGCTTTTGTCTGGAACAGTGAAAGACAAAGAGCTTTTGACACTAAGAAACATTTTTTGATGTCAGCAGCAATTCTTGCTTTACCTGACTTTAATCAACCATTTGTTTTATACACTGATTCCAGTTTTATTGGTCCTGGTACTGCTCTTCATCAAAAACAAGTTATGAATGATAAAATATCAGAAGTAATAATTTGTTATATTTCAAGAACCTTGAGAAATAGTGAATTTAAATATGGTGCCACTCAACTGGAGTACTTAGCAGTAGTGTGGACTCTAGAAAAGCTACATAATTATCAGGATGACCAGAAATTTGAACTTGTCACTGACTGCAGTGCAGTCAAATCCCTCTTAAACTTGAAAAAACCTAACAGAAATATGTTCAGATGGCAGCTAGCTGTTCAAGAATACAGAGGGAGGGAGGATTATAATAATTCATAGGGATGGTATTTTTCACTCAAATGTGGATATGTTATCAAGGTTACCTTTTCCAAATGATGACTCTAATCCTGCATATGTTCCTGAAGATGAGATAGTTCACATTCATGGAATATATGTGGTTGATATGGAGAAAGTGATTTTACAGCTTAATTTGGGTTAATATGATAATTAAACTGACTTAAAAAGGTTATGTACCATATTTAATGATCCAAAGAATGCTTCGATACAAGCATTAATTAAAACCCTTCCATCTAAGTACAAGAAGGCTTTGGAAAAAGGTAAATTTTCAATTGATGAAGGCTATCTATATTATAGAAGAAAGTTGAGTAATGTTATTGTTATTCCTTTTTCTTTGAAGGAGATTATCTTGAAAATTTGTCATGATGACATATTTGCTGGACATTTTGAACTTGAGAAAACAATGATCCAATTAAGAACACTGGTTGGTGGGTTAATATGTCTGAAGAAACTAAACTATAAGTTGAATCCTGTGATTCTTGCCAAAAATCAAAAAGATTGACTGGTAAAAGAGCTGGATTAATGCAACATATTGGACCTCCTGATGCACCATGGCAAATAATAAACATGGACTTTGTAACAGGATTACCCATTTCTGGGAAAGACAGTTATAACTCTTGCTGGGTTATTGTTGAAAAATTCACAAAAATGTGTAAATTTATACCTACCCACAAGGATATTTCCACTTAAGAATTAGCTTTCTTGTGGTGGTCTCATATTTTTAATACTGCTGGTTTTCCTAAGGCCATAATCTCTGACAGAGATCCTAAATTTACTCCTGAATTTGGGATGTCTCTGATGGATGTTTGAGGTTGTGATCTGAAACTTTCTACTACCAATCACCCCCAAACTTATGGATTAGCTGAAAGAATGTTTCAGACCTTATAGGACATAATAAGAAAGTATTGTGCCTTTGGCCTTGAGTAAAAAGACAATGACAGATTCACTCATGATTGGGTTACCTTACTTTCTCGTTTGGGATTTGCTTAAAATAGCACTGTTCATTCTTTTACTCAGAAAAAGCCTTTTGAGCTCTGGCTTGGATATGCTACAAATACTCCTGCTCAAATTCTCAATAATAAAATACCTAAATTGTATTTACATCCTGCTGTGAAATCTTTCCTTCAAATGAAACAACTTTGCAGAAGTCATGCTCAAAAATATATTGAAAAATCTTTTGAATATTAGAAGAAGAGATGGGACAAATCCCATAAAGAATACACTTTTAAAAAGGGTGATGAAGTTTTGATTTCTACAGTCCACTTCAATATACAAGGTAATAACAAATTGAAAGACCCATTTGTAGGTCCATTTGTAGTCAGAAGAATGGTTGGTGACAATGCAGTTAAAGTTATCTTGTATTCTCCATATGACAGAAAACATTCTCTTTTTCCAATATATCCTTTGAACCCTTACACATCCAATAGTGATTTATTTCCCAAAAAGAGGGGAAGACCAAAGAAGACCCCAAATGAAATCACTGAGACAGCAGAAATTGATAAGATTCTAAATGACAGAATAGTTACTTCTGAAAAAGGTACTTAATACTTATTGAGATTCAAGAATTAATCTTCTGAATATGATTCTTGGATACCTGGGAAGGAGATATCTAATCTTCCTGCTCTGTGAAAGAAATATAAAAAGAAAAAATTATAGCATTTTTTTAATTATTTTTTAGAGTGAGGGAGTGTCAGCCAGGCTACTAGACTTACCCAGTAAAATAATTAATTATTTGCTGGGATGAAGCCACCCCTTTTTATTTCTTATATTATTATTAATTATAATATAATTACTTTAAAGTTACTTGTAATAAATTAACTAGTTACAAAAAGTAAATTTAGTAAATATTTAAAATTAATATTAAATGTCCCTTATATTTTTATTTCCTAACACCGCTGTAGACCATCCTATAGTGCTAGCTAGGGGGCTTGACCAAGGGAGTTTAAGTAAAATTGGAGAGAAAAACCTCTGTCCCTTTAGAAAAATAAAGAGAGATTTACCTTCTACAGTAAATTGGTTCCTGTTTGCTAAAGCCCCTTTTCCAAGACACTTGACTGCCTGATCAGCCAAGAAAGTAGTCTCCAGACAGACTACCAAACCAAAGAACTGAAATGTAGACCAATGTCCACACTAGAGAAAGCAATGATACTTGATGTAGGTTAAAAATCCACACCAGAGACAGCAATAATAATTGATATATCTTGCAAGACTATACCAGAGAAACCAGTTGCCAATTTAAGTTAAATGAATAACTCACCTTGCAACAAAAACAGCCAATTGTGGCCAAAAAACAGTGAAAACGGAGTGAGGAACAAGGATATCACCTCTGTATGGTTGAATGATAATTAAAGTTGCCCCAAACTGTCTTATTCACTATATACACACAGACCACTATCTAAGAGCCCATGCACACCAACAAATTTGGCGTTCTTGACCGCCAAATTGCATAAAACCTCTCTAGAAACGCTTCCCAGCCCTCTAGAACCAAGGCAGGATGTCCTCCCAATGTCAGGAGGCCCACTTGAGATGGCTGGACTACCCTGAATTCAGAAAACAACCAAAAACCAGCAAAAATACCCAAACTACTTAGAAAAATCTACTACAACTACTAAAGCCTTTAAAACATGTAATTAAGCTATAACAACATTGGAACATGAAATGTAGAGAAAATTTAGCTCATTTTAATGGTACTAAGCACTAAACCCAAAGACTTAAGGTTAGCCTGTAAAACACAAAAAACAAAATTAAACAGAAATCTTTTTAAATGAAAATGAGAAATTATATCCTTAATACTTAGAATATGAAAAATTTCATGAAGACATAAAATATAGAGAAAAACTGGGGATATCCAATGGTAGTATCCACATTGCCGTAGTCCCAATATTTGTGAGAAATTCGAGAAAAACACCTAATTATTAAACAATGCCATTTAAGGCATATCAAAACATCACCAAGTAAACCAACAAAGGGCTCCGTCAATGTTGGAAGACCACATCCTCCCTCCAATAGAGAATGTCAAAATTCTCCTTTATCACAACCAGCATGTTCAGCTTTCTTTCCAAATCTGCTACTGACATGGGTCCTTACCAATACTGCATTGACAACAATTTCTTCTGTATCATCACACCACCAGCTCATCCCTACAGAACCTCCTGTGATGCCTGTCACTCTAGGAAGAAGACTTGTTTCAGACCTGGACCATTTTCCTCTTCAACATCTTCTCCTTCTTCACAACATGATCCACCTTCTACCAGCACCAAAAGATCCAGGCCATCCATCCTGATCACCAGACTGGTCAATAAATCACACCCTTCAAAAAAGAGTGCCACCCCCACTCCAACTGCAAGCTCTACAATCCCTGGTCCTTCTGATGGTAAGCCATATAACTCTTTGTACTGAAATTCAATCTGAAAAATTTCAAGTTCATTTCCCTCCTGAAAGTGATGATGAAAATGTGGGAACCATTGAAGCACCCCCACCTAATCCATTTCCCACCATAAAAAAAAAATTCAAATAACATTCTTCTCAACAGAAGCATCTCATTCTAAATTACTTCCAATCCACTCCTGCCAAGAGTCCACCGGATCTTAAGAAAAGGAAGAACCTCATACAACAATTCAAAGCCAATGATGAACGTTTTGTTACATCTCTTGATTCTCTTCTGCCTCTTGACTCTTGATTAATCTCTTGACTTAGAAATAAAAAAATAATTCTTGACACTCCAGACTTCTTGAATGTAGCCAATCTTCATAAAAAAAATTCCTCAGTTTAAAGTCTTGGGGGACTAATCCTCAGTTTTAAGTCTTGAGGGACTAACAGCCCTCATTTTATAGTCTTGGGGGACTCAAAAACCCTCAGTTTATAGTCTTGAGGGACTCCAAACCTAAATAAAAAAGACAGAACCAGAGATCAAAAATTTAAGACCAAAGAAACAAACTAACATTCTGGGGTAACTGTTCTACAGAGCAGCCAGCTCATAAGTTACCCCCACACTTGCCTTAACAAAATTCAGAGACTCCCCCTTGGATTCCCTCTGCCAGAATCACACCAACTCCCATTATCAGTTTATAGTCATGAAGGACTCAACCCTTAAACCATCCTCAGTTTATAGTCTTGGGGGACTGTACCATTTCTCAGTTTAAAGTCTTGATGGACTTAAACACATTTTGCATAAAAAAAGGTGGAGCCACCTCCATGCACAATGCTCTGCAGCCAACCTGCTGAAATTACACTCTTTCTTCAACATGTACACATCACTAATAAATTTTTCATTCATTTCTTTTCTCTTCATTATTTTTCCTTCACAGATCATGGCTGGATCACCAGATTTTGACCCATTGGACCTTCCCTTCTTCACTGCTCCAAATGACGATGCTTGTAAACAGTGCATCCACATGCGCAGACCTTGAACATTCACTCTTCCTACTCCCCAGGCCAAATTCTTTAACAGGGCCTGTGATTCCTTCTATTCTAAAAAGAAAAAATGTGACAGAGATCCAAACTATCTTATACCTCTGCCTTCACCTTCACATAAATGTATTTCCAGATCTCCTACCAGGTCACCAGAACTTGGACCTGCTTCTTCCAGAAGATCACACTGTTCTATTCCCAAAACACTTCCAAAAAGACCTGCTTTATCTTCTCACGAATCTGCTTTTATCTTGGCAAGTTCAGCAAAAATGGCTTCAAAATCAGCTCCTAGGCTGCTAGACCGCATCCAGGCAGCCCGCCCGCCTTACCAGAAAGCAAAAATCAGGCTCAAAACTCCCAAATTCAGCCAGATAACAGCCAAATTCTTCCATAAAACACCAACAACTCTACAGCAGAACCTCCTAATGCTCAAAGAGCAATGCATACCACCACCATTTATTCATCTGTCAAAAACAGAAATTTCAACATCTCTAGAAGTCCTGCTAAAGGACCCACTGAAAACACCAGAACACCCAATACTTCCCCTAAACAAAAAACTCCTGTTACTTCAAGAAGAAATAACTTAACCTCTCCTCTGGCCCCCAATTTTTCCTCTGATAGTTCTCTTTCTTCTAGATCTTCATCCAGCAGATCACAATCAGCTACCAGGTCATTCCTTCAATAAACCTGGCACTCCTCTGCCAGTATCTAACAAATCTGCGCCAAGAACTAATATAAAAACAACAACAACAACAGCCCTGCTTCCGAAACCAGGTCAAAGGAGCCTCCTTCTTCTCCTTCATCTTCTCAACACCATTTAGAGGATTACCACAAAAATCCATACCTCCATCTGGTGGACCCTCCTACCACATCTATTCAACTTTCTTCAGCCACCCAGATTCCAGCTGCATACAAATTTGAAGATCTCCCAATATGTAAGTACCAAAATAAAATAAAATAATACAATTTCTTCAACAGAGAATAATTATTGATCCAATTCTTCTGTTTAGTTGGAACCCCGCCTCCTGCAGCTGCATTTGGAATTGGCCAACCCCTAGAAACTTCTTTGACACTGGATTATGCTGATATGAAGCAACACGTTAGCATGATGTGCTCTAACATGCTCAAGGCCTTTGCTCTGCATGGTCTTTTGAATGATTTTGAGAATAATCTGAGAAACCAACTCCTTGAAGACCACTGGAAGATGTCTCAAATTATCAATCACACCTTCCAGAACTCTATTCCTGCTTCTTCCTCTTCTTCCCAAAGTTTACCTTCTGACCCAGTACCTGACCAATATAAGCAATATACTTTCTCCAGCTGCCTGCACTACAGATAACACAGTTTTTCTCTAATCCAAACAAAAAACAAAAACTACAACACAATCTGGACCAACTGCCAGAGGCTTCTTCATCCTGTCATTAAATAAAAGCATTAAAAATTCACTAAATAGAAAAAAATAATAACAGCTAACAAATATATAAAAAATTTTGTTTTATTTTGTTTTATTTTTTTATTTTTTATTTTTTTTATTTTTATTTTATATTTATATTTATATTTTTATTTATAACTACTAAACTACTAACATAATAAAAAAATTTGAAAATAATTAAACAACATTGCCCAACAAAATTATAAGAGCTGAGAATTAAAATGAAATTAATAAAATAATATGAAATAAAAAAATAATTATTACAAATGGTATCCCCCAACCAATTGATGAGCTGATCCCCTGATACCTTACCCACATCCAAGTGCACCTTGATGTGGATACACCTTTAAATATTTTAAATGATTTGAGATAAAAAAAATAGAAATTAAAGAAAATAATAAAAATGAAACACAGAAAAAATGAAATTAAAAAAACAGAAAATAGCATTGCCTGGCCAATTGGTGAAGCTTTCCCCACCAATGCTTGCCCACATCCATGTGATCCTGATGTGGTAACACTGTAATTTTGTGATTTTTCCCTCTTTAAATCCTAATAACCCCTATAAAAAAATTAAAAGAAAAAAAGAGAAAAAAGAAAATAACATAAAACTACTTTCTAATACAACCATAAACACAAAAATCAGAAAAAAAGGGAAAAATAAAAAAATTCCGGCTCCATAGAAAGTCCATTCCAAGGAAATGCTCACTGGGTGGGCTCCCTCCAATAAGTAAAAATGATGGGAGACCATCAGTGATCCGCCACCAATCCAAAAGAACAAAGAATCCAGTTTAAAGTCATAGTGGACTCGAAACCTGAATAACAAAAACCAGAACTAGAATTAAATTAGGACAAACAAAATACTTGAAACAGACATTATGGGGTAACTTTTTTTGTCTATGTATCTAGTATATAAGTATGATTTAATGGTTAATACTAATGGTCCTACTACTTATTGATAAATGGTTTAGTGATTAAACCTCAGGGGAAGACTAATAAAATAGTTATACTCAAATAAAACTCACAATACTTGGATTTATATGAGTGCTAGTGGTGGAAAATAGATAAATAGAATATAGTTATAGCTTATATAAAGATAATATCAATTTATAAAAGATTTATAATATATTTCTAAATGATAATCATTGTGTAATAGTGTTTAATTGATTTTTAGTAAGTAAGTTATGTCCAATAACCTGTCAAATCCCCCCTTACTTATACCAAAATCCACTGGAGTGCACAGACCTTCAATCCGGATGATGTCACTGCTATCCCTGGCAATCACAGCACTGTGAGGGCCCATCACCTCCCCATGACGTCCACTTCAAGAAGATTCAACACCTAGACCTCCAGTAAGGACCCTCCATCACAATTAATGATACCACAGACCCATACCATAAATAGAAAATCCAGATAAAAGCGGATACCATAAAGAAGCAGGTAAAATAACTAATCCCAAAGGAATAGAATGAAACCCAAAGCATAAAAAGGAAAGAAATCAGATTTTCAAGCCCCCAATAGAATCCCCAAGCATCCATATTAACCCAGTAATGATCTCCCAACCCATAAATCCGTGAAAATCAATCCAAGGAAGCAGATTAAGCTGTCCAAACTGAGTATATGCGCCTGAAATAGGTGTATATGCTTTTTTAGGCGTTTTGAATCCACTGAATATGTCCATATGACCTAAAATAAGCAGAAAAACAAAGGTTATAGGCTATTAAGAGGTTAAAACACACTTATAGACCTAAATATACATAATATACAACATATTTCACTGAATATGAGGTTTATGTATACATATAAGCTTATGTGTGCCTATAATTACTTAATATCACTTAAGATAAGTATATTATGACTCTATTAACACGTTAATAAGTATTATTAGGCTATGGATAAGCTATTTAAACTACTATAAGTTATATAATAGTGTAATAATTATATATATAAGTTTTTTAACCTTATTTTTAAGATATAAGCTTCATGTAATTAAGGTTATCTTATTTTACGAATAAGAAATACTCAGTCCTAGGGATATCTAGGCTGACAGTTTTACAGAGCTGCCAGCTCATCAGTTACCCCTAAACTTTCCAAAATAAAATCTAGAAGCCCCACCTGGGTACCTTTTAACAAAAACACACATCCCACACAGAAAACAAAACCCAATAATTGTGAAGAGACTGACACCCAAAGGCCAAAAGAATTTCCAGTTTAAAGACATAGAGGACTAAAACCTGTGAAGAAAAACCAACGATAGGGTTCAACCAAATTAAGAGAAGGGGTTGGAAACAGACAATCTGGGGTAACTGTTGATAGAGCAGCCAGCCCATCAGTCACCCCCACACTTACCAAGATAAAATCTAGAAGCCCCACCCATGGGTACCTTATAACAAAAAGTTTCCAACAAAACAGATGCACAGCATCACCACAAAAAAATCTAAAATTAAAGAATGGTCCATAGTTTATCCTCATTGTGGAGTCAATCTTTTTTGCTTCTAGTGCCTCTGGGTTAAAATCTCTTCACCTGGTCAGCAGCCACTCTCTTCTTTAAGACTGCACCATCCAACTCTTCCAAAACATAAGAACCTCCAGAAACCTGAGATCTGACTCTGTAAGTTCCATTCCATCTGTCAGCAAACATCTTTCCCCACTGACTCTCCAAACTTCTATTATACACCAAAACCAAACAACCAGGTTTCAAGGGATTCCTGAGTCTATGAGCCAACTTCTTGTCCCAGTATCTGACTGATTAATTCCTAATCTTAATCATTCTGGACTATGTGTTCTCTTGACATTCCTCTCTACATTCCGACTGTTTCATTCTGGCACAGAGAAAATCTTCTGTTGAGCATACCTCATCCCAATCAATTCAAAGATAAGAGAGGGCTTCCAAATCCACTGGCAGAACAGATTTCTGACCAGAAATTAATTTATAAGGTGAATAGCCAGTTGTCCTCTTCACAGTGACCCTATCAGCAAATAACAACAAGGGTAAATAATGCCTCCACTTTTCAGCACTACCTCCACACATCTTCACCAAAGCATTCTTGATAACTTGATGGCCTCTTTCAACCATGCCTTCAGCTTCAGGATAATAAGGTGTAGCCACTCTGACTTTAGAACCACTACTTTCCACAGCTTCTTTGAATTCAGCTCCAAACTCTAACCCACCATCAACAGTCACCAACTTCATCAATCCATATCTAAACACCCATTCCTTCTTCAAAAATTCTGCCACATTTTTGGCAATCAAATTAACCAGAGGTGCTGCCTCCACACAACCAGAAAAATCATCCCTGGAAACAATCAAATATTTATACCTGCCCTCTTTAATATGGACAGCATCCATACTGACTCTTCCAAACACAGTTGATTCACCAGTAGCACAGCCAACCTCTTTAGGTTTCAAGTGACTTCTTCTTTGAAATTCTTCACAAGATTGAACCCAAGTTTGCACAGACAAATTCATGCCTGGCCACCAAAATCTGTCAGCCACTCTTCTATAAGTCTCTCCCAAGCCTCTATGACCAAGGTCTTCATGAAAAGACTTCAACACCAACTCTTGACCCTTCTTCTGAGTCACAAAAACTTGAGGATTTGGATGTCTCCTCTTCATCAACCTTCTTCCTGACACATAGAATCCAGGACTTTTCTTCTTGATTTCTAAAAAAGTGTCATCATCTCAAATATCTGGACTCTCCAAGGTTAACAGATATTCAACCAAAATAAAATAAAACCCAGTCTGACCCCAGGTCTCATCTTCAAAATCCAACAATAAAACATCCAAAGGTACAACCCTGTCATCATGATCACCAGTGTGCACATGAGCAGCACGACCGGCCCAACCAGAACACCAATCCCTAACCTTTGGTACATCCTTTTTCTTCCCCTGAATCTTATGAGAATTCAGTTCACTTACAAAAACACCTTTTTCTAAATTTGAGCCATCCAAAACAATAGCCCCATCTTCATCAACAAAAAAATCCTGATCATCAGAATCAAGATCAGAACCAGCCAGTTTAACCTCTTGGGGGAGGAGAGAACAATCATCCAGTTTAGCCTCATGGGGGAGGTGATTAAAATCTTCAGCACCCTTTGTGCTGGCCCTAACCACTGGGACATCTACATCAAATTCTTGAGAATCAGAATCTTTATCTGTGGGGGGTCTTCTTGATAATCTATCTAGCATTGTAAAAGTTTTACCTGGCTTGTGCACCAGGTCAAAAGAAAATTTTTGAATAAATTCCACCCACCTAGTCATTGGAGCATTTGGAAGACTAGGTGTGTTGATCATTTGAACCAGATATTTAGCAACCACCTGCAGCTCAAAATGCTGTCCCCACAAAACAGTTTGTAGCTTCTTCAAAATTTTGCTACACCACCAAATTCCAACTTTGGCTAAGAATACCTAGATTCCACCTCATCAAAACCACAGACTCATACCTTACTGGTCTGAAATTCCCAGATTTATCTTCCTGAGACAAAACAGCACCAGCAGCAATAAAACTTGAGTCCAACACCAGATAAATTTTTCCAGCTTCCCTTCCATAATTCAACTTGTGAAGAATAATATCTTAACCCACCACCTTCTTCAACTTCTGAAAAGCCTCTTCACACTCTTCAGTCCATACCCACTCTGCATCTTTCCTGGTCAGCCTCCTTAAAGGTGAATCCAAAAAATAAAAATCTTTAATAAAAATCCTGACATACACACAAACTACCAAAAATCCTCTGGCTTCAGTAGTATTTTTAGGCCTTGGCCATGACTGAATTTTATTAACCTTCTTCTTTGCCATAACCCTCCCTTCTTTACATACCACATGACCAAGAATTTCCAGAACCGGAACACAACAATAAAACTTTGAACAAGAAATGGTCAAAACAGCCTCTTCAATTCTAAACAATACTCTCTCTAGAGTAATTACATCTTCCCAAACAAACCTCTTTATACCTGGGTTCTCCTTCAGCACCTCATTTCCATAATCAGTGGAGGGTCCTTTATTTCCACCTTCATCAATAAAAATACCAGCATGAGCAGGAACCTCATCCTGTAATATCCAAGCCATTTGTGCTTGATATACTGCTACTGAATTAGTTGCTCCTTGAGGCAATCTAGTGAGCTGAAATCTTCCCAGAAGAGTCTCAAACGTTTTGAGTGGCTGTGAATCCCTGAAAAGCTCCCTTTCATCATAACCACTCATAATATCACCCAAACCATAACACACCCTACCAGAAAAAGATTCCACAAAGTCTTCTGCACTTGGCCACATCCCCACATCCTTGATAGTAACTCAATTCAGGGCTCTAAGATCAGGTACCACCCTCAGCTTCCCTTTCTGCTTTTAAACACAGAAAACCGGACTTGAGTAACTAGAAGTTGATTGTTCATACAATCCAGTCCTGACTCTTTCCCTAAAAATCTCTAAAAAATCATCCTGGATAGCAACTGGAATTGGAATAGGTTTAATTTTCCAAGGTTCCTGAAAAACCACAGGAATCAAGTAAGGTTCCCAATAAGAGTGTTTCAACACACCCCTTTCCTCTTCAACAAATGCCACTGCCTTCTCCCGCAGCACAATAACGTGCAACAACAACTTCTTTTCCTCATCAGAAAACCAACTATCAGGACCGAAATTAACAACCTTAAACCTTTCCACCATCACCCTAGCAGTTTCCTCAAAATCAGGAGGATTCTTCACCAGAGGAGTACAATATGGATCTCTTGAAAATGGAGGTCTCTTCAAAGGAGGATTCAAACCTACAGGCCTAATCATCTGCATCACCTTTTTGTATTTTGCAGCTCCACTGTCAACTTGAGGGATCTTCAGGACATCTTCACCACCAGACCTGTAACAAAAACCAAGGGTTTCCCCATTGCTCACATGTATGGCCAAGGTAATGTTTTTGAAAGGTGTAGAAGAAAACCTAGCGGTGCACAATTGGGAGGACTTACTTTTACTCCCCAATCTCACCACTCCAAAACTTTTCTGCAATCCCACATATTCATCTTCACTTCCATCTTGATTCATCATATGAATCACATCTTCTAAAATTGTGCAGTTTATCAACATGCAGGAGGCCCAAAACTTGATCTTGACAATCTTCATTCTTCAAAAATTTGTGCAGTTTAACCTCTTGCTGGAGGCTCAAAAACTGATCTTGATGATCTTCACAAAAATAATTTTTTTCTTCTTTCTTAATTATCTTCAAATTTTTTTCTTGATTTTCTTCAGTTATCTTGAACTTTTTAATTTCTTTTCTTGAGTTTTCTTCTATCCTACAAAAATAACCAGGGGTTTCCCCAATGCTCACAGACGTGGACAAGGTAATGTTTTTGAAAGGTGTAGAAGAAACCCTAGCAGTGCACAATTGGGAGGACATACTTTTAGACCCCAATCTCACCACTCCAAAACTTTTCCGTATATCTTTCAATTAAGATATATTACCCATCTTCTTTTTTGAGCTTGAATCAAAATTAATAGAAAATCTTGAGAGAGAACAGAGACTTGATAAAAAAATTGAAGAATACTTGCAGAGAAGAGAAAAATAAAAAAGAGGAAGTTGAAAATAAATTTTGTATATCTCCAAGGGAGCTGACCTACTACAACCTGGGATTTCCTCATCTTGGGGAGAGGTTGTAGCACTAGGACAATCAGCCCTCATCACTCTAAAAAATACAGAGTCTCACTAGAGCCTGAGCCACACTCCAAAAAACCAGAGGCGGCACCCACTTCCCTTCTTCTCCTACAACAATCCATGAATTGACACATGGAAGACAAACCAGGCCTGGTCTCCCAACCATCATCTCCAGGAGATGAAAACCTCTTATGAAGTCTTATTTCATCTTCACCAGTCAACTCCAAGTTGATTCCCAAGTCAAATTGATAACCAATTCTTGATTGAAAATCCATCAAGAATGGTCCACCCAAAACAGCTTTTATATTACCTTTAGCAATGTAAAAATGAACCTTCCCTGAGGCTCCACCAAAATCCAACTTCACAAATTTTGAGGTTCCCATTAACTCAGTGACATGGCCACCAATCCCTCACAAATTACCACCAATACCAGTTTTGATGGGGATGCCTAAATGAGTAGCCTCAAACAAGGAAATCAGGTTGATCTGAGAACCTGAATACACCAATGCCCTAGCCTCCCTGCCATTCAGAGTGAAGTTGACATATCCCAGAGGAGCAGAAAAATGAGTTTCTAACCCCTCACCAAACTTATCAGCAGAATCAAAAATGTATTTCACCTCCCCAGAAGAAACCCTTCTTCTGGTCAACAACTTCTTTTCTCTATCAGCCAACCCAGGACTGATAGCATACAATTCCCCATAAGTGAGGGAAACCTGACCCTGATTCATCCTTTCAAGAACAGAGTCCATAACATTAGATTGGCCAGAAACTACTGGCCTCTCAAAGTGAGCTCTTGGCTTCACTACCTTGGTCCTAGAAGATTCTTGAAGACCAGAACCACCAACAGATTTACCATCAACAGGAATCAAACCAGATCCCTCACCAGACCCTCTAACTCCAGCAGGCTTTGGAAATGAAGCCAAAGGGACATCCTCCTCATAGTGAGAATCCACATCCATAGGCATTAGCTCTCCATTCATGTCCAATGCACCAAAACAAGGGGGGCCCATATCAGCAATCCCCTTCTGCATCTTGTACAGCTCCTCTTTTATGTATTTTTTCCTAGCTGCACTCAGCTTAGCATCCACCTTAGAAGCCTTAGGCTTCGGTTGGGCCAGAGAACTGCTCTTAGGCCTTCCCACCTTTCCTGCTTCTACATCATGAAATCCAGCCAAGCATTCCCCACTTGGATCCCTACCACAAGAATACAACTCCAACCCACCAAAGGAAGTAGAAAAAGAGACCTTATTAACCTCCTTCTATTTTTCCTTGACATCATCATATTCCTTACCAGAAGACTTCCCCTGATTAGGAATCTCCTCAAACCTTGGCCTCTCCTTATTGAGACCACTTCTTATCCTGACCAAATGAAAAGGAGCCTGCCCCTCACTGGGCTTCACAAATGAACCATCAGGGAGCTTGAACACCCTGCCCTCAAACTCTACCTTTCCCACTGACACATCTCTGTTCTGAGCACAACAATCATTGGACTTGTGCCCCTTTTACTGCAATAAGAGCAGACCCAAGGATCACTCCTACCAGCCCTCTTATCAAAATCTCTAGGCTGAGAAAGAGCCTTATTGGTCTTCTTAGCCTCCTGAACAAAAATATGTAGCTGTTTTGTCAGATCAGCCAACTTCTCCACCACTGGTTCCTGTCACGCGCCACGTGACACTCGAGGCGAAATCAACTCAATAAATCAATAATATCAAGTCCTAAATCTATTCTCGAAGCGCAGAAAGCAATTCTCCATAGCAACTGCGATTTTCCTTTGTGTACTTACTATTTAACTGCGCTAGCCTAAACTCTAAATCTAAATTAGTCAATCTCCCAATAGGGTACCTTAGTCCTTTTCAATAAGCGACGCACAGCGCTAGGATCAACGAAATAGTATAGTAGTAGTTTTTTCATTAAAGTTTTGTTAATTAATTAAAAGGGGTAAATTGAGCATGGACGGATATTTAGTGGAGAGGGTCTAAGTGTATGTTAGTAATGGTCAATGGAATGGGAATGCTGCGATGGAAGGGAGGTCAATGCGAGGAGGAACAAAGGATATAAAAGGAGTTGGGTATTTTGGTTCGATATTCCTTAGAATTAAATTATAATATCGTATTTACATTAATAGTGGTAAATCCTTAAAAGTTAAATCATTGTTATTGTATCTTTCTTTTACTTTCTCAATATTCATTTCTAAATCCTAAATCTTTGATTATTGAGTTTCCAACCCTTCGTGAGATTTTAAGAATTATTATTACCTTGGTACTAGTTTATAATTCTTCTCGAACGAACCTCGAACCTATAGCTATTACTTCGAGTAACCTTCGAATCATTTCCTCGAATCATTCCTCTGTGCTTCGAAGAAGTTTCTAAAATCCCTCATCTCACTTGCAGGAACATCCTCGACCTTGTGCGTAGGTTGTCCGGTGACAGTATAATTTAATTCTCCGTAGTTCTCATTCTTTGAACTACTACGTCTTTTTAGGTGCTTCTAAAATTTTAAATGGCACCTGTTCAATGCACTCCTCCTACGGGCGCTACTACTAGAGCTCGCGCTAGAGGCAGGCCAACAGCCACAAGGTCTGTTTCTAGCACTCACTCTTTGGAACCACTCGACCTTAGGGAACGGCAACATTCAGTTCAATCTGTAGAAGACATTCCACAAGATTTTGAGGATTCTAGTGATGAAGAAGAAGGGGAGGATACAATGCATGAGGCACCATCCGCCCCTGCCAATCACCCTTCTGGCCAATCCTCAGAACCGGGACCATCTAAGTCTCTGGAAGATTTCATGAGACTTTTTATGAAAACCCTTTCAAATCCAATGTCTTCAGAGGGATCTAAGCTCAAAACTCCTTCTATGAAATCTCCTGAAAAATTCGACGGAGATCACCCCGACAGATTGCGACCCTTCTTGCAAACCTGCAAGCTACTGTTCCATAATGACCCTCGAACCTTTAACAGCGACCGATCAAAGGTTGTTTACGCTTCTTCATTCCTAGCCGGGAAAGCAGCAAGATGGTTCGAACCTTATCTACTCATGCTTTCTTCGACAGAAACCCACTTACTTATCAATAATTGGGAAAAGTTTGAAGACCAACTTTTTACGTTGTTTGGGGACCCTAATGAAACGGACAACGCAGAAATTGAACTTGATTTTCTTCGCATGAGTGATAATGGTAAAGCCTCTGAATATATCTCAAACTTCAGAGCACTTCAAACTCGAGTAGGTTGGAATGATGCTGCCCTTAAGTATCATTTCAGGAAAGGACTTCCTTCGAGGATTCTGGATCAATTAAATCTTCACGGTCAGAAGATGACTACTTTAACAGATTTAATGGATCAAACCCTCGAACTTGACGGCGTTTATCAAGGACGACTTCAACATCGTCGATATGCCAACAAATCTCAAGGCCTAAATTTTAAATCAGGACCTTCTTCACACCCACAACCAAATCAATCCTCCTCGACTCAATCCAAACCCAATAAGGGAAAGGATAAACCTCGACCAAAAGGCTTGACCCCAGGCGATATCAGCAAAGTACTGGATCCTAAAGGGGAACTTAAAGAAGCTGAGAGGAAGAGAAGAGCAGATAATGGGTTATGTATGTATTGTGGGGGTAAGCACAAGTTGGAAGACTGTGTAAAGTTGAAGGAAAGAGAAGGTACTAGTTCGAAGTCAAAAAACTAGTAGATAGTTTACTTGTGTGCAAAGCAAACTATCTTATCTCTCCCAGTGCACAGAACCTCCATGTCTTAAGGACTGGAGTTGCCTTAAACCGCTTGAGATTCATTCTTTTTAAGGAGGATATCCCCTTCAGTTGTCTTATAGACTCTGGAGCTTCAATTTCTTTTGTTAGTTTATCTTTTGCCGAGAAGCTTCAACTAACATTTACAGATATCGATCGAACTCCCATCTATTTGGTCGAATCAGAGGAACTCAAATATTGGGTAAGTAAGAAAGTTTTATGGGTTTTCAACTTTCCGAATTTTCCCCCCTTCAAGTGGGAATTATCAGTCTTGGACGCCCCAAGGATAGACGATACCATTCTTGGCCATGACTTTTTAACGCATTGGAATCCCGAAATTGATTGGACTAGGGGATTGATCACCCCACGCTCTAAGTATATTTCTGATTCTTCAATGCAGGTCAATAGGGAGTTAAACAACCCGCCTGACAACGTCCTGCTAGAGGACAAATCTCTGCCAGATGACTTGCAAGCATCTGTACCTTCTTTAAATGAGCAATTGGCTAACCCTTCTAGCTCGATGACTTCACTAGAAGAGGATTTAAATTGCCTCAAAGTAATCGAATTATGCTCTCTCAATACAGGTATCACCTGGACAGATTCTCTCGAAGATGAAGAGGACGACCAAATAAACGTTGAAGCCATCAAATCAACTCTACCGGAAATCTACCACGATTTCCTCGATGTTTTCTCAATCCGCAAGGCCGATAAGTTACCACCTCATCGACCCTACGACCATCAAATAGAGTTAATAGGCCCAGTACCTCCGGCAGGTCCTGTCTATTCTTTATCGAAGGACGAATCTCAAGTTCTTCGAGACTACATTGCAGAGAATGTAGCCAAAGGTTTCATCAGAGCCAGTAAATCTCCAACCGGCTCCCCTGTCCTCTTTGTAAAAAAGAAGGACGGTAGTCTTAGGTTGTGTGTTGACTATAGAAAGCTCAACACAGTCACGAAGAAGAATGCATATCCTGTTCCTCCTATGTCATTACTTCTTACCCTTTTCAATGATGCTAATTTCTTTTCTAAAATTGATCTTAGAGGCGCTTACAATCTTATTCGCATTGCAGAAGGTCATGAACCACTGACTGCAATGCGCACTAGATTTGGTAGTTTTGAATATTTAGTTATGCCTTTTGGATTATGTAACGCACCTTCAACTTTTCAAACTTTTGTTAATGATATCTTTCAAGATGTTGTTGAACAATTTGTAGTCGTCTATTTAGATGATATTTTAATATTCTCGAAAACACTGGATGAACATATTCATCATGTTCGACAGGTCCTAAATCGTCTTTGAGATCATGGTCTCTACGCCAAGCATAATAAATGCGAATTCCACCTCAAATCAATTGATTTTTTGGGTTTTACGTTGTCCACTGACAGTTTAGTCATGGATGATAAAAAAATCCAGAAAATCCTGGAATGGCCTGAGCCCAAAAACATTAAATCACTCCAAGAATTTTTGGGTTTTGCAAACTTCTATAGAAGATTTATTAAAGATTACTCTAAAACTATTTCCAATCTTACTTCTCTTATTAGAAAAGATATTCCTTTTGTTTTTACTTCTACAGCATGAAAGGAATTCGAAGCACTAAAAACGGCGTTCACCACAGCCCCAATTCTTCGACATTTTGATCCTTCGGCCTTGACAATAGTTGAGACAGATGCGAGCGATTATGCTATTGCAGGGGTCATCTCCCAATTAAATCCTGAAACAAATTTGTTTCATCCTGTTGCTTTTGAGTCACGCAAACTCATAGCCGCGGAATTAAATTATGAAATTCATGACAAAGAGCTTTTAGCTATTATCCATTGTCTTAAAAAATGGCGTTCTTTTCTTCTCAGCCTAGATAGTCCTTTTCAAATTTTAACAGATCATAATGCTTTGAAATACTTCATGTCTTCTAAAGTGTTAACCAGGCGTCAAGCCAGGTGGGCTGAATTTTTGTCTGAATTTTCTTTCTCTATTTCCTATTGCCCAGGAAAAAACTGCATTGTCCCAGATATCTTGTCACGTTGGGACGACGTTTACCCACAGCGGGGGGACGCATTTGCTGACAAGAACCCAGCAAATGTGCAATCAATCTTCAACGAATCAATGTTAACGACTCATCAACTTAATTCGATGACAATTCAATCTTTTTGAAATCCACTATCCAACATCCTCGAAGCTCATTCGAAGGACGATTATTGTTTAGGGTTAAAAGACAAAATACTCTCAAAGCAAGGGGCCAAAAGATTTAGTATTGAATCAGGTCTATTAGTCTTCGAAGGTAGAGTAGTCATACCCAACAACAATGAGATAAAATTATGGATTTTCAACAGTCGACATGATTCTCCGTTAGATGGTCATTTTGGGGTTGATAAAACCTACCAGTTAATAGCGAGGGATTTCTTCTGGCCAGGTATGACCAAGGAAATCAAGGCCTATATAAAAGCTTGTTACAAATGTAATAGGAATAAGGCTCCCCGTCACCGGAAGCATGGGTTGCTTCAACCACTTCCTATTCCCTCTAAACCTTGGGAATCTTTATCGATGGATTTCATTTCTCAACTTCCTATTTCTAATGATTTTGATGCTATATTAGTAATAGTAGATAGATTTTCAAAAATGTCAATTTTTATTAAAACCACTACTACTGCTACAGCAGAAGATTTGTCAAAATTGTTTCTAGAATATGTATTTTCTAAACACGGCTTACCAAATGATATTATTTCAGATAGAGGCTCATTGTTTGTATCCACATTCTGGACCCAACTGTGTCGACAACTCAATATCACGAGGAATCTCTCCACGGCCTATCACCCTGAAACTGATGGTCAAACAGAAAGAGTTAACCAAATCCTCGAACAATATCTTCGAATGTATGTCAGTTACCAACAAGACGATTGGACCACATGGCTACCATTGGCCGAATTTGCTTATAATAACTCGACTCATTCTTCGACACAACAATCTCCCTTCGAAACCATTTATGGACGACATCCTCGATTCAACTCAATTCATGTAGGAACTAATCATCCTGCGGAACATTATCTTCGAACTATATCACGACTCCAAGAAGAACTTAAAACAAATTTGGAATCAGCGATTTGAAGATACAAGGAACAGGCCGACAAACATTGACAATCTGCTCCTTCCTTTAAACCAGGCGACAAAGTATGGCTTGACGCACGAAACATTCGAACAACAAGACCATCAAAGAAACTGGCTGAAAAGCGCTTGGGACCATTCGAAATCGACTCTGAAGTCTCTAAAACTGCATTTCAACTCAAGTTACCTCCTAAATGGCAGGCGATTCACCCTGTTTTCCATGTATCTCTCCTGGAACTGGCTCGAGAAATATACCCGGGCAAGAACCAACCCCCTCCAGAACCGGTCGAAGTAGAAAATCATCTAGAGTGGGAAGTAAGTCGTATCCTTGATTCAAGAATACGCAAGGGGAAACTTCAATACCTCGTGGAATGGGAAGGCTTCCTCAATGACTCAGACAAAACATCCTGGGAACCAGCCATCAATGTTTCTAACGCTCCTGAACTCCTAAAATCTTTTCATTCGAAATATCCTTTAAAACCAAAACCTTAAAATTTTTTTATTTAAAATTTTCTTTTCTTTTTCTTTCTTTCTTTAAAATCTAAAACACCTCTTAAATTTCTTAGCCTTGTTTTCTTGTTTCTCTCTTCTTTTTTCTTTCTTCTCCTTCTATAAATTTCCTCCAAAACCAACTAAAAATAAAATCAAAAATAAAATTAAATATAATAAAATAAAAAATAAAATAAAATCAAAATTAAAATTAAATAAAATTAAATTAAATTAAATAAAATAAAACAAAATAAAATAGGATAAACATAAATAATAAAATAAAATAAAAAAACTCATAAATCTCTCTAAATATTTTCTTTCTTTTCTTCTTCAATTCTTTAAATACATTCTTTTCTTAAATTTAAAATTCTCTTCAAAAATTTCTCTTTCAAAAAATTTATTCTCTCTTTTAAAGACTTTCTTTCCTTTGAATCATCAAATCCTGTATGGCACGACCATTTCCTCGAACTTAACTTCAACCCCTGAATCTCCCTATAATAATTCTTCAAAACAAATAAATCTTCTTTTCAAACTCTCTTAAATTCTACACTTTTTTTTTCTTTTCTTTCTCCTCTTTTTTCAAACTAAAATTTCTTAAAAAAAAAAAAAAAAAATTTAAAATCCTCAATTTAACAAACTTATCTCAATCACAAAACCGTTTCTTTTTCTCTCTCTTTTCTTACATAAAATTTTTTCTTTTAAAAACACTAAAACTTCCTTCAATTAAAACAACCTTTTTCTTTCTTTAAAATTCTTCTTTCAAATTCTAAAATTTTTTATTTAAAACTTCTTTTTTCTTTTTTTTCTTTTCTTTTCTCTCTCTCTCAAATCTTATAAAATTAACAACATTCAACTACAATAAAAAAAATAATACTAATAATAAATAAAATAAAAATAAAATTAAATTAAAATACAATTTTTTTTCTCTACTTCTTTACATCTCCTTTTCTTTTCAAATCTTTTCTTTTAACTTCTCTCGAACCAATCTTTTCATTTTCTCCAAAACTACCCTTATCTCCTTCCTGCATTTATCAAATACCTCCTCCTCTCCTACCGGAACCACCTCTCCAATCTCCAAGAGCTCCTCCGCCACGCCGAAGGAAGCAGCGTCAATAATAGCGTCGACCTCCCCACATAGTTCTTCCGCGAACCTTACTCGTCGACCTTGACGAGGTTTCTTCGACCACACCTGGTCCAGGGTGTCTTTGGGCTCTTCAACTACTTCCGTGGCTGGAGGGTTTGCCTCAGTTGGTATAACCGGCGCAGGCTCCGCAATCGGCTCTTCCAGGTTATTCGATGTCTAAAACAAGACTCATCAGTAACTTCATCCTTGAAATAAAACAATTAAAACTTACCTCGAAGATGGGATCAGGCTCCAGAAATAACCTGGGCGCCACTTTGACTTCTGTCTCTCTCTCTTCCTCATCGTCCTCGATGAACACCCGTCGTTTCTTGGGTGCCCGCCCTGGAACAGGGACTTCATCTTCATCCTCCTCCACCAATTCGTCGACCTCTTCCTCGACACCTCGCTTCGAACTCGTGGCCTGGGTTACCCAGGTTGAGATCTCGTTCTTCATCTCCTTATCATTTTCCCCCACCGATTGTTCATCTTCGATTGAGACATCCCAAATGTCTTCAACCACCTCTTTGGTCTTCTGAACTACCCAAAATTTTGTTTTTGTAAATCGTTTTTCGATTTCCGCGTTCTTCGTCAACGCATCGCACGCCACTCGCCGCCAACGGCAAAACTCGCATTTCTGGCGAGGGCCTCGAGTCGCCGTACTTTCGACACAGAAATATTCCATGCTTTCACAAGCCGTGCAAGTCTGTGAAAACTGTCGTGTGATTATGCCCCCATCCGCTTTAGGGTGTGGAGGCGTGGGTGTGGGAGTAGGGCGGTTCATTATAAAATAAATAATTGAGAGATGAGGGAAAAGTATTAGACAAGGGAAATTAGTGTGGGAAGATGGTTCAAGCTCAACGGAGTTCGCGTTTTTTATACCCAGGCATCTGTCACGCGCCACGTGACACTCGAGGCGAAATTAACTCAATAAATCAATAATATCAAGTCCTAAATCTATACTCGAAGCGCAGAAAGCAATTCTCCATAGCAACTGCGATTTTCCTTTGTGTACTTACTATTTAACTGCGCTAGCCTAAACTCTAAATCTAAATTAGTCAATCTCCCAATAGGGTACCTTAGTCCTTTTCAATAAGCGACGCACAGCGCTAGGATCAACGAAATAGTATAGTAGTAGTTTTTTCATTAAAGTTTTGTTAATTAATTAAAAGGGGTAAATTGAGCATGGACGGATATTTAGTGGAGAGGGTCTAAGTGTATGTTAGTAATGGTCAATGGAATGGGAATGCTGCGATGGAAGGGAGGTCAATGCGAGGAGGAACAAAGGATATAAAAGGAGTTGGGTATTTTGGTTCGATATTCCTTAGAATTAAATTATAATATCGTATTTACATTAATAGTGGTAAATCCTTAAAAGTTAAATCATTGTTATTGTATCTTTCTTTTACTTTCTCAATATTCATTTCTAAATCCTAAATCTTTGATTATTGAGTTTCCAACCCTTCGTGAGATTTTAAGAATTATTATTACCTTGGAACTAGTTTATAATTCTTCTCGAACGAACCTAGAACCTATAGCTATTACTTCGAGTAACCTTCGAATCATTTCCTCGAATCATTCCTCTGTGCTTCGAAGAAGTTTCTAAAATCCCTCATCTCACTTGCAGGAACATCCTCGACCTTGTGCATAGGTCGTCCGGAGACAGTTCCCTCTCCTGTTTGGGAACCTTCACCATATTCTTCTCTTCCTTCTTCACTCTAATCTTCTCTTCAGACAAAGCCTCACTGACTTTTCTGACATATTTGGCACACCCCTCCTGATAGGTGTCCACAGCCAATAACTTCTAATGGTCCTCCACAGCCTCCTTCACCTTGCCCAAGGCAGGCAACTTCTGATCCCCATTAGAAAGAGTCCTCATCAAGTCCCTCCTTGACAGCTCCTTCAACACATCCATCCTGAAATCTCTAGCCAGGGCAGACAAAAACACATCCTTGGAAGCGTTTTCATGTGCCAGCTCCTCCACTTCCAACAAATATTCCACCACAGGATCAAACTGTAGCAGAAACTTCCTGTAACTGTGCAAGTTTCCAACACCACCATAAGACTGCCATTCACTGACAACCTTTTTCAGATCCACCATAGTTAACCTGACACCCCATCTATCTACCATCTCCCTACACAATAAATTCCAGTCCCTCTTCTTGCAGCCAGGCATGGCCACAACCTCTTTCTCCACTGCCCTATCACCAATGAAGAAAATAATCTGCTTCACCATGTCCAGGTAAGAAGCACCATCCACACCAGCAGCAGTTTCATATTTCTCCAGAAACCACTTCACATCTTCACCATTAAACTTGGTACCATCCCAAGTTTTAATCCTAACACACTTCTTAAACATCACAGTAGGAAGACCTTCCCCCTCCACTGACAGTCACCACAGGAATAGAAGAACCAGAAGCCATTTTTCCAGACCAAAATCACCAAAAAGGGCCAACCAAAGACAACAGAGATTACAAAGAACTAGCAGGTTCACCCCACATTGGGCGCCAGAAATGTAGACAATCCTATAGTGCTAGCTATAGGCCTTGACCAAGGGAGTTGGAGTAAAACTGGAGAGAAAAACCCCTGTCCCTTTAGAAAAATAAAGTGAGATTTACCTGCTACAGTAAACTGGTTCCTGTTTGCTAAAGCCCCTTTTCTAACACACTTGACTGTCTGATCAGCCAATAAATTAGTCTCCAGACAGACTACCAAACCAAAGAACTGAAATGTAGACCAATTTCTACACCAGAGAAAGCAATGATACTTGATGTAGGTTGCAAATCCACACCAGAGACAGAAATAATACTTGATATAGCTTGCAAGACTATACCAGAGAAACCAGTTGCCAAGTTAAGTTAAATGAAGAACTCACCTTGCAACAAACACAGCCAATTGTGGCCAAAAAATAGTGAAAACTGAGTGAGGAACAAGTATATCAACTCTGTATGGTTGTATGATAATTAAAGTTGCCCCAAACTGTCTTATTCACTATAAACACACAGACCACTATCTAAGAGCCCATGCACACCAACAAATTTGGCGTTCTTGACCGCAAATTGCATAAAACCTCCCTAGAAATGCTTTTCAGCCCTCTAGCACCAAGGCGGGCGGTTCGCCCAATGTTGGGAGGCTGGCCTGCGGTGGCCGGACCACCCTGAAGTCAGAAAACCTCCAAAAACCATCAAAAATACCCAAACTACTTAGAAAAATCTACTACAACTACTAAAACCATTAAAACATGTAATTAAGCTATAACAACATTGAGACATGAAATTTAGAGAAAATTTAGATTATTCTAATTTTACTAAGCACTTAACCCTAAGACTTAAGGTCAGCCTGTAAAACATGAAAAAAATTAAGCAGCAATCTTTTTAAATGAAAAATGAGAAATTATCCCCTTAATACTTAGAATATGAAAAATGTCATGAAGACATAAAATATAGAGAAAACCTGGTAGTATCCACATCCCTGTAGTCCCAATATTTGCTGCGTAATTCCAGAAAAACACCTTATTATTAAACAATTCCATTTAAGGCATATCAAAACAAAACCAAATAAACCAACAAAGGGCTCCGCCAATGTTGGAAGACCACACCGTGCTCAATGACAGGTTAAAGGAAATAAAAATTAATATTAAAAATAAATTAATATTAAAATAAAATAAATATATACAAAAATTTCAAATTACTTAGTTAAAAATGACATTTACAGAAATTTTTAAATAAATCAAGTTATTTTGACATTTACAGTAAATACATCATTCTAATATATTCTTTATAGAACAATCTTAATATTTGAAATATTTTATTCTGGAAGTTTCTTTTTTCTCTCTCTTACTCCTGTATATAGTAATTTTAATTTGTGCTTTCTCTCTATTTTGCCTATATAAGGCCTCCCCTTTCTGGTTGTTTTGGATCATCCTTTACTTACTCATTATTTTATAAAATTACTATTTAACCATATATTTATTACTATTATCTATTGTTTTAGTATTTAAAATTTTGTATTTGCTAATCCATTATTTATGATAAAAATTATAAAATTTTTACCTCTTATATTTGAGTAAATTAATAAAAAGATTCTTCCATACGTACCTTGACCTTGAAATCTTTAAAATCCACCTACCATTTCTGTTGAACATCCATTAGAACCTTCTAGATCAAGAGACCAATATGAAAGGATTAGTATCCCTCAAAGATTAGCTACAAACTCAAACATGAAGGATTGGCGTGCAATCAAAATATGGCAAAGACATTAAAGCATATTAACATTAATCTCTAAATAAGAATATAAATACTTTACAATAGTTATTAGTTTATTTTGTGGCGAATAATATTATTACTAATCACTTTCTCGACTCAAATATTGTTTTGAGTACACATTAAATTTTTATTTAGAAAACACTTGTTTAAGACATTATTCACCATGCAATATGGGGGGCGGACTTGCTAGCAAGTCTGCAACCTTCAACCCTAATTCATATCTTTTTGATCCCACATTGAATTAGTGATGAAACCACCAAGAAAAAATATTGACATTCTGGTGAACTCAATATGAATACAACTTGAAAATTTAATGAAGCATAGGTAATAATACTTTGAACAAATATTGAGATATGAAGAATGAGATTTTTTTAGAAATTTTAATACAGTGCAGACCACACCCAAATGATTCTGAAAGATACATATTTTTCAAACTATTAAAGAATTTTCTTTGCAATTTAAAAAAAAAGAAAACCAAAGTATAGATTCGGCAAGATACCATCTGACATAATTATATAAGTTTCTTTGGCCAGCAATACATGGAGAAACTATAATTTAAAATATTTCAATTTGTTCATGAAAGATTATTTTGTGAATTAATATTATTTATTGTATTATTTTCAAGAATTGAAAAAATTATATACTTATTTTATGACTAGATAATATTGAATATTATAAATCATTAAAATATCTAAAGAAGGTGCAAAAATCTTAAAAATGATGTTACAAAGACTTTACTTAGACATATAATTTTCTAATTCAATTGACATACTATATCTTGCTATTAAATAAAAAAATATTTTTATACTAATATTTATTTAAATTTATTTCCCCTCTTCTTCAAAATTTTCAAAATATTAAAATGTAGATTTTTATTAGATTTAAGTAAATGAAGAGAATAACAGTATAGGAGTTGTGGATTTTTAGGATTCAAGGAATTTCTATGCACACTCTTTGTAACATATTTTATATATTTTAGATTTTTTGCATATTTTTTTTGTATTAATATCTTCTTTTATTGTCTTTTTTTACTTCCTCTCAAGAATACCCCACTCTTTTACCTTTGAAATATTACTTTTTCCTCACCTCATCTTTCCCCCCACCCTTTTCACTCCCTTCTTCATCATTTTCAACCCCTATCCACATTTGTCTCTCCCTCTCCCCCCTCTCCACTCCTCTCCTTCCAGTTTGCTTACCTCCCTATTCCTCCCTAACACTTTATTTTTATATACAGAAATAGGGACTGAGTTGAAAGGGAAGAAATCGGGGTTCAAGGATTTTGGAGGCAAGGTAAAGGGGAGAAATGGGGCTACAAGGGTTTGGGAAGCTAGAGAGAGGGGTTAGCAAGGGTATATGGGGTAGAAAAAAGGTTTGGAAAGAGTTGGAAGGGAAGATTAAGGGTTTCTGAGGCATTTTGAATGAAGAAAAGGGCAAGGGTGAGGTTGGGAGGTGTGAAATGGGAATCAAAAGAGGATGGCATACATGGGGCTGAAAGGGTAGCAAAAGGGGTGGGGAGGGAAGACAAGCATTGTAGACAATCCTATAGTACTAGCTATATGCCTTGACCAAGGGAGTTGGAGAAAAACCAGAAAGAAAAACCCCTGTCCCTTTAGAAAAACAAGTGAGATTTTCCTGCTACAGTAAATTGGTTCCTGTTTACCAAAAGCCTCTTTTCCAATACACTTTACTGCTTGATCAGCCAAGAAAGTAGTCCCCAGGAAGACTACCAAACCAATGAACTGAAATGTAGACTAATGTCAACACCAGAGAAAGCAATAATACTTGATGTAGGTTGCAAATCCACACCAGAGACAGCAATAATACTGGCTATAGCTTGCAAGACTATAACTATCGGCCGGTCATCTAGAAGATTGGAGGATAAGAAAAGGAAAAGGACAAGAGGAGGGGAAAACTATAATATATTATAATTATGAATAATAAAAATAAAATATTTGTAGTTGAGAAGAGAGGGAAATGAGAGAGTTTTGAAGAAATGACAAAAACTGTAAAGACTTATTTAAATTGTAGCATATTATAATTAATAGTTATTATTCAATGCGCAACTGTCAATGATAGTAATAATAGACTTAAAGCAACCTATAGTTATTTAGATAGTATTTTAATTAGATATATAGAACTTATAAAAATAATAAATAAAAGTAATATATTTAAAATATGATAAGTGAGTGCATAATAAGTGATGAGCTACCAGAGAGGTTTCTAAAGCCCTTTTATAGGCAAGAGGACCTTCTAGAGTGTTCCGAATATAATTACAAAAAGGTAAAATAAAGTGAAAGAAATAATTAAAAGAATTTAATTAAAAACAATAAAAAATAAACCCATGATTAAAACAATATCTTTTCCCATCAGAACTTCCTAAAAAAGAATAGAACTAATATAGCAAATAACTACGTGAACATGGAAAATGAGAACTATGAGAAAAAATTCTAAAGAGGGAATAAAAATAGCTAAAAAAGTATAATTAAAATAAAAGGAATTATTTTTACGCTTTTAAATATTCTTTATTCAGTATAAGTAAAGGTAATTTAATTATTTTAACTATTCCAAGTAATTTAATGATTAAATTAATTGAAACAATTAATTAATTTAATAAAGAAACTTATTTAACATGAGAAACTAAATCTAATCATATTAAATAAAATTTATTAAATTAAGTTATAAATTTTAGTGATACAATTAAGGGTCAAGGAAGCGCCAAATACTTATGGATATTATTATATGATGAGTTGTACTTAGTTTATATAAATATTATTATTAAAATTGTAATTACAGTGTAAGTTAAATTTACACTTATAATATAATTTTAAATAATTTATTTATACACCCAAATTACGCCATGATATTATAGAATATTATATTTGTTTATGTAATAAAATTAAGTATAATAATTAATTAATTTATTCATAAAATATTTATAATTTTATTTTAATAATTTTTTGTAATTACATAAAGTTATTGCTCTATATGATTACAGTAATTTATTGTATAAATTACTAAACTCTTGAGATAGCCTGGCTGACACTCCCTCACTCTAAAAAAACAATAAAAAAATGTTATGATTTTTTCTTTTTCTACTTTTTTAACAGAGTAGAGAGATTTGAAATTTCTTTTCCAGGTATCCATGCATCATGTTCAGATGACTTGTTCTTATATCTCAATAAATATTCAATACCTCTTTCAGAAGTGATAATTCTATCATTGAGAATTTAATTAATTTCTGCAGTTTCTGTGACTTCCTGAGGGTTTTTCTTAGGTCTTCCCCTTTTTTTGGGAAATAAGTCACTGTTGGAAGTATAAGGTTTAAGCAAAGAAATGGGAAAAATAGGATGTTTTCTATCATATGGAGAATAAAATACAGCTTCTACTGCATTATCACCAACCATTCCTTTAACAACAAATGGTCCTATAAAAGGATCTTTTAATTTGTTGTTACCTTGTAAATTGAAATGGACAGTAGATATCAACACTTCATCACCCTTTTTAAATGTGTATTCCTTATGGGATTTATCCCATCTTTTCTTTTCATATTCAAATGCATTATCAATACAGCTTTGAGCATGTTTTCTGCATAGCTGTTGCATTTGCATAAATGATTTTAAACCAGGATGTAGTTTCAACTTAGGTAATTTATTATTGAGAATCTGAGCAGGAGTGTTTGGGACATAACCTAACCAAAGCTCAAAAGGCTTTTTCTCAGTGACAGAATGAACAGTGCTATTATATGCAAATTCAAGACCAGGCAATAGAGTGACCCTGTCAGCCAGGCTATACCAGGAGCCCAGTAAATGATATGTTAACTTATTGGATCTGAAAGAGGGCATAAATAATTGCATTTGATGTATATAAATTAATATTTTATTGCATAATAAAATTATATAAGTATCTTATTAAATATAAGTGTTATATTAATTTTATTGTTATATAAATTATTTATACATTTAAATTAAGCATAATATATTTTATATTCTACAAATAATGGCGCATTTTTATGTATTTAATAATTATAAATTTATAATTAATTAATTACTAACATATATTATAATTATATATGTAAAATTGACTTATAATGTAATTACATTAATTATTGAAATTTATATATTAAATAAAACTTCATATGTTATTAAACAATCAAATTGGGCACTTCTTTTGAGCCTTAATTGTGTCAGGAAAAAAATAAATAAATTATAGTACTTATTTTATAAAATAGTATTATAAATTCTCAATTTGAATTAATTAATTTTTTCATTTAAATTAGTTATTTAATTACATAATGAAAACAATTAAATCATTTTAATTTACACTGAATTAAATTGATTACATACCTTGTTACGTCAAAACATGTTATTTGTTTCACTTAAAAATGCTGAAAACATATTGTAATACTTGTTTTGAATTGTTTTTCCCATAGTTCTTATGTCACAGGGTTGTTTAGTTACTCATTATTTTATATTAACTAATTTGGGAATTTGGGATGGGAAATTTATTTTCTTAATTGTGATTCTTATTATTTTCGTATATTTTTCTCTCAATTACTATGTTACAAATATCTTCTTTAATCTTCTTGTTTTACTTCATTACTATTTTGTATATAGTCAGTTGTAGCGCTTCAGAGGACCCATTGCCTATAAAAAGGCCTTGGATAATCCCCTGTAGCATCATCACTTATTATACACTCAACAACTTGAATATATTTTTATATTACGTTTATATTATTTTTTATTAGTATCAAAATTCTAATTTAAATTCTATATAACTATTCAAAGGTTGCCTTAAGTCTGATAGTAGTTATAAGTGTGATCCGCGTAGAACCCTTACATCAAATAATATTGTTATTAAATAAATCTTCATTGTTGTGTCATCTCTCAAGTAAACTTGTCATTGTCTCACTTTAAATAAATTAAATCTTTATTTCTTTTACTCCCTATAAACCTTTATTTCCTTTTACCCTTTCCTCCTCTGTTCCTGTTCCCTTTTTCTTATCTTCTTCTAGACGACTGACTGACTACTGGGAGCCTTTCAAAACGACGACGACAATACCGATACTTGCGACTAACGACATAACGCACAGACCACCCAGCAAAAAAGAAACTTTTGCTGCGACCGTGTTTCAAACTTGGGTTCAATCTATTAGGTTTATATTAAATTAATTCATATATTATTTTGAAGTGATTTTCCGATCACTATAGTAAGTTAACCTTTGCACCTCTCACTCATATTACTATATTTTTACTGCAATAACAGTGATTCTGGCTTAATTGCTGATTCACTGAGTGTAAGTTTTCATTTATAATATATATTTTTTTCCTAGTTGACCATTATAGAGTGTTAAATTCCTCTTAGTCCTAGAAGAATTAACATTATTATTAATAAAAATTGAATTATTAATTTAATTTTTTTTATATTAATTTTTGTTTAATTTTGGTTGACTTAGATAGCACTTTGTGCTTAGTCCCATATATTGCCATATTTAATATTGGTAATTTAATTAATTGGTTGACAATAACTTAATTGTTTATTCCCAATTTTTCTTTGCAGTCCATTTTATTAATTATTTTTTATAAATATTACTTTATATTAAAAAAATTTTTTTTTAAATAATTTAATTAATAAAATTTTTTTTTATTTGGAGCAAATTATTGACTGATTTTTATTAATTTTTTAAGAATCAATTAATCTTCCCACTATTATGTCCAACAATTTGGCTGAGAAAATGGATAACATGCAAGTGGATGAAATTGAAATTGATTATGATGCTGATACTGTGAGTTCTTCTAAAGTTGAACATAAAAAATCTTATGCTAACAAGAAAAATTCACATAATTCAGGATGTGGAAATGACAGGAGAAATAAACAAATCAAACCCCCTTCCCCCAGAACAACAGAAGGAAGTAAAACCTCCAGTACCTCAAGAAGGTCTTCCAAAAGGATTCAAAATAAAAAAGCTTCCTCTGCCCCAACAAATCAGAAATCTGTCCAGTCATATCAAAGAACTGAGGAATGAAAACATGAAATACAAGGCAAAAGTAGACACCTTGTGGGATCAACTTCAGGAACTCAGGAACCAAAATCAGGCCCAGGCCCCTCAGTTGCCTCCCAATCAGCCTCAGTTTCAGGCTCAACCTTCACAGCCCCCCAGCTCCTCCATCCAAAATCAAAGTACTATGGAAGTAGAGAAATGGAAATGTGATTATCTAATGAGTCACTACCAGCAGAGTGTGCAACATCCTACTCATCATCAACCTGGCCCATCCAGAACACCCAATTTCCATCCTCCTCCTCATCCTTACCAACCAAGCAGGAGAAAGAAGGCCCAAGCACAATCCCAAACTCAGTTCCAGGGGAAGTTTCCTCCTCTGCCATGGTAAGTAATTTGGTTGATAGTCACTTGGGAATGTTTTCTAATAAGACTTCTTCTGCAGGTAATATTATTGAGAATGGTGAAAGAACAGTTAAAACTGTTAAAAGACAGCTTCCTGTAACTAGTAGCCCTATTAATATAATTAGCAAATTGTCATTTGATGAACCTCTACATTTGACTTCTACTTCTTTAATTAATCCTTCTCTTTCAATTAAGAATGATTCTGTTTCCCCTGAAGTCTATGACTTAATTGAGAAAACTTCTGAAGAAATATTAAAAGATACCCTTGATTTTAATGTTGTAAAAGACAAACAATTGAGAGAAGTGTTAATCCATGAAAATGATAGATTAAATAATTTGCACTTGCAATGTAAAGTAAGTTCTTCTGTACATGATACAGCTTATTTTAAAATCAAAGAAACCTTGAATATTGTTCTTAGCCAACAAAAACAAATAAGGAGTGACCATAGAGCTATCTCACATGGAAATATCAATCTACATAAGACCTTGAGTGAATTGAAACCCCTGATTGAAGAAAATTATTCATTAAAAAGTGAAATAAAATCTCTACAAAATGAGTTTAAAAGGCTAAAGAATGATTTCCATGAAATAAGTGCCAAACACACAGTTTCTGAGGACAGAAATGTTCTATCTCTTGAAAAAGTAAATGACCAGATGTCTGAAATTCCAAGGATAAGAAACTATGTGTCTTACCTTCAGGAAAACTTTTTAACCTTAACCATCAATAATTATGGTATAAATGAGAATGCTGCCCATAAGCTGCATAGAAATAAAGAAAAAGAACCTGAACAGAGTTCCTCTTTTCTTCCTCATATTTCAGCCATTAAAAAAGCTGACAATGAGTCTGTAAAATCTTTTGCTACTAGCAAAAAATCTTGTAATGGTCATTTACCAGCTGTTTCTGTAAATAATGAAATTTCTGAACACCTGGCTAAACTTCAGGAATTATCAATGATGAATAATTCAAACCAAAAAATGGACCATCCCAGTAGTCAGAAAAATTGGACTAAGTTGGACCAATATCCTACCTTTGATGGTGATTCTTCTTCTGATTGGCAACACTTTATCCAAAGAATTCATGATTTAAAGAGATCTTATAAACTACCTGATGAGGAAATTGTTTCTAAGCTAATTTCTTTATTTTCCAATGTAGCCTTGATGTGGTATGAATCTGTCCTTTTGGATAACAATAATTATACATGGAATGATTGTAAATCCTTTATTGAGAATCAGTTTGGTGGTTCAAAATTCAGGTTAGCTCAGAAAAGACTGTATTAGAATACTAGATATGTATCCTCCTCTGTTGAAAAGCCCATTGTTTTTCTTATGAAAGTAACAAAAATCCTAAGAGCAATTGATCCAAAGATGGATTATGATATTTGGAGAGATAAAATCTTGTATAAATTACCAAATTCTCTTAGAGACTTGATTGTGGCTAGAACTGAGCATGTAAAGGAAAATTCTTCATTCATTAATATCTGTAATGAGGTACTACTCAACCATAGATATGAACCAAAGAATTACCTTGGTAAATCTTATAATGATCAGAATAAACCTTCTACAAAACTCCCAGAAAAATATGGTAAACCCTCTGCCCCAGTTGCACCTAAAAAATATGCAACAAATACTTGTTATAAATGTAACAAACCATGGCAAAAGGGTCATGTTTGTGACAAGAAAATTCATCTTGTTGAACAAAATGAAGACACTGATGAAGCTTAAATTGATAATTCTTCTAGTGATTGTAAAAGTAATATCTCCTATGGCAATGACTCTGTTAAAGATGTTTTAATGTTAGAACAGGATGTCCATTATTTAGATAATATATCTGAAGAATGTGTATTGTATTTATCTTCAGTGGAAAATGCTGAAATAATTAAAGATATTACTAACAATTCTGTAGCCATCTCCCCCTTGAAAGCACCTGTTATCATTAATGGTAAAAATGTTGATGTAGTTCTTGACTCTGGTGCTGGAGGAAGTGTAGTGTCTGAAAAGGCTTTAGCTTCAATAGATAAGGATTATTTGAGTAAATTATTACCTATAACTTCTGAAAAATGGAGAGGTTATGGTTCTATCTTAATTCCTATTGGCATATACAAAACCTCTGTATTCTTCAAATATAATGGTGGTTTTGTCAGAGCTATTTGTGAATTTGTTGTCATGCAAAATGATAATTTAAGCAATTGGTTTATTATGGGTAATGATATTTTAACCATGTTTGGTGTGAAATTGGACCCAGAAAATAATTGCTTCACCTTGGGATTGAATGAAAAAAGGAAATTCAAAATTTCCTCCTCTAGAAAACCTTCTGGGCATCTGTTAAAGTCTTGTAACTCACTAATCAAGTATAAAGGCAGAACAACAATTGAAATGGATGATTTATTAAATGAAATAAATACTGCTTCTTTTGGTGATCAGTTAACTAGTGAACAAAGAAATTCTATTATTGCCTCAATTATCTCTTTCCCTATGGCTTTTGCTCATGGTTCTCATGTCTTAGGAATTGTTCAGGAAGAAATGAAAATTACCTTATCCTGTAACTTGAGTGATATCCCTCCTAGTGTTAAGAAAAAACCATATCCTGCTTCTCCAACAAAAATAAAGGATATTGAAGATAATATTGCCACATTATTAAAAATGAACATCATTGAGAAAGTGGATGTCACCCCCCAATATTGTGTCATCTCCCCAGTCATGATTTCTTATGAAAAAGATAAGGCTAGATTATGTGGTGATTACAGAGCATTGAACACTTATACTGTTGATGATATCTATCCTTTACCCAGAATTAATTCAATTCATGCTACCTTGCAAGGTGCAAAATTTATTAGTTGTCTGGATGGTAACAAAGGGTATCATCAAGTTCCAGTTGAGAAAAATTCTCAGAATATTTTTCTTATTGCTACTCATATGGGAATATATAAGTATGTTAGAATGCCATTTGGCCCTAAAAATGCCCCTTCAGTTTTCCAAAAAGTCATGGATAACACTTTCCATCAAGAAATCATTGAAGGATGGCTCATGGTGTATATTGATGATATCATAATCTTTTCTAAAAATTTTGATGAACATATGGTTCACTTGAATAGAGTTTTTCAGAAAATGGATGAAATAAATATGACCTTATCCTTGAAAAAGTGTAAATTTGGTTTTCAATCTTTGAAAGTCCTTGGCCATGTTGTGTCATGCCTACAAATTTGTATAGACCAAAACAAAGTTGCTGCAATTCAAAATGTGAAAGCACCAACTTCTGTAAAAGAAATCCAAAGTTTTTTGGGGATGTGTGGCTATTATAGAAAATATATTAAAAATTATCAGGTCATAGCCTTGCCTCTTACAAAACTGACCAGAAAAGATGTTGCCTTTCTCTGGAATAATGACTGTCAAAAAGCTTTTGATACCTTAAAAGGTAGCTTAATGACAGCCCCTATATTGGCTCTTCAAGATTTTAACAAACCATTTGTCCTGTATACAGATGCTAGCTTTGTTGGTCTTGGTGCTGCCCTTCACCAGAAACAAATTTTAAATGATAAATCCTCAGAGGTTGTAATTTGTTATATATCAAGAACCTTGAGAAATAGTGAATTGAAATATGGTGCCACTCAATTAGAGTTCTTAGCAGTTGTTTGGGCTCTTGAGAAGCTTCATTACTATCTAGATGACCAAAAATTTGAATTGGTAACTGACTGTAGTGCTGTGAAGTCCCTCTTAAACCTGAAAACACCTAATAGACATATGTTCAGGTGGCAACTTGCTGTTCAAGAATACAGAGGAAGGATGACAATTATCCATAGAGCTGGAAATGTTCACTCTAATGTTGATATGCTCTCCAGATTGCCTCTGCCAAATAATGACTCAAATCCTACTTATGTACCTGAAGATGATACTGTTCATATCCATGGTATATTTATAGTTGATATGGAAGAGGAGTTATTACAGTTAATACTGGATTCATATGATAAAGATTCTGATTTAAATAAATTGGTTACTATCTTAAATGATCCTAAGAATGCTTCAATTCAAGCATTAATAAAAACTCTTCCTGCAAAGTATCAAAATGCTTTGAGTAAAGGAAAGATTTCTATTGAAGATGGTTATATATATTATAGAAGAAAGCTTACTAATGTAATTGTAATTCCTCCTTCTATGAGAGAAACTATCCTCAAACTTTGTCATGATGACATATTGGCTGGTCATTTTGATCTTGAAAAAACATTAATCAGAATAAAAAACACTGCTTGGTGGGCTAATATGTCTGAAGACACAAAATTATATGTTGAATCTTGTGATTCCTGCCAAAAATCTAAAAGGTTGACAGGTAAAAGAGCAGGGTTATTACAACATATTGAAGCACCTAGTGCTCCCTGGCAAATCATTAATATGGATTTATCACTGGTCTTCCTGTTGCAGGTAAAGACAGCTTTAACTCTTGTTGGGTAATAGTAGATAGATTCACAAAAATGTGCAAACTTATTCCAACGCACAAAGATGTATCCACAAAAGAATTAGCTTTCTTAAGGTGGTCTTACATGTTTAATATTATTGGTTTTCAAAAATCCATTATCTCTGATAGAGATCCTGAATTTACTTCTGAGTTTTGGACCTCTTTGATGGATATTTGTGGCTGTGAGTTAAAATTGTCTACAGCTCACCATCCTCAGACTGATGGTCTAGCTGAGAGAATGATTCAAACTCTGGAAGATATGATTAGAAGGTATTGTGCCTTTGGTTTAGAATATAAAGACAATGACAGATTTACTCATGATTGGGTCACTCTCTTGCCTGGTCTTGAATTTGCATATAATAGTACTGTTCATTCTGTCACTGAGAAGAAGCCTTTTGAGCCTTGGTTAGGTTATGTCCCAAATACTCCTGCTCAAATTCTCAATAATAAATTACCTAAGTTGGAACTACACCCTGGTGTAAAATCTTTCATGCAAATCCAGCAGCTATGCAGAAAACATGCTCAGAGCTGTATTGATAAAGCATTTGAATATGAAAAGAAAAGATGGGATAAATCCCATAAAGAATACACATTTAAAAAGGGTGATGAAGTGTTGATCTCTACTGTCCATTTCAATTTACAAGGTAAGAACAAATTAAAAGATCCTTTTGTAGGACCATTTGTTGTTAAAAGAATGGTTGGTGATAATGCAGTGGAAGTTGTATTGTATTCTCCATATATAAGGAAACATCCTGTTTTTCCCATTTCCTTGATTAAGCCTTATACTTCCAACAGTGACTTATTTGCCAAAAGAAGGGGAAGACCTAAGAAAAACCCTCAGGAAGTCACAGAAACAGCAGAAATTGATAAAATTCTCAATGATAGAATTATCACTTCTGAAAGAGGTACTGAATATTTATTGAGATATAAGAACAAATCATCTGAACATGATGCATGGATACCTGGCAAGGAGATTTCAAATATTCCTACTCTGTTGAAAAAGTACAAAAAGAAAAAAACTTAGCATTTTTTTTATTCTTTTTTTAGAGTAAGGGAGTGTCAGCCAGGCTATACCAGGAACCCAGTAAATGATATGTTAACTTATTGGATCTGAAAGAGGGCATAAATAATTGCATTTGCTGTATATAAATTAATATTTTATTGCATAATAAAATTATATAATTATCTTATTAAATATAAGTGTTATATTAATTTTATTGTTATATAAATTATTTATACATTTAAATTAAGCATAATATATTTTATATTCTACAAATAATGGCGCATTTTTATGTATTTAATAATTATAAATTTATAATTAATTAATTACTAACATATATTATAATTATATATGTAAAATTGACTTATAATGTAATTACATTAATTTTTTAAATTTATATATTAAATAAAACTTCATATGTTATTAAACAATCAAATTGGGCGCTTCTTTTGACCCTTAATTGTGTCAGGAAAAAATTAAATAAATTATAGTACTTATTTTATAAAATAGTATTGTAAATTCTCAATTTGAATTAATTAATTGTTTCATTTAAATTAGTTATTTAATTACATAATGAAAACAATTAAATCATTTTATTTACACTGAATTAAATTTATTACATACCTTGTTACATCAAAACATGTTATTTGTTTCACTTAAAAATGCTGAAAACATATTGTAATACTTGTTTTGAATTGTTTTTCCCATAGTTCTTATGTCACAGGGTTGTTTAGTTACTCATTATTTTATATTAACTAATTTGGGAATTTGGGATGGGAAATTTATTTTCTTAATTGGGATTCTTATTATTTTCATATATTTTTCTCTCAATTACTATGTTACAAATATCTTCTTTAATCTTCTTGTTTTACTTCATTACTATTTTGTATATAGTCAGTTGTAGCGCTTCAGAGGACCCATTGCCTATAAAAAGGCCTTGGATAATCCCCTGTAGCATCATCACTTATTATACACTCAACAACTTGAATATATTTTTATATTACGTTTATATTATTTTTCATTAGTATCAAAATTCTAATTTAAATTCTATATAACTATTCAAAGGTTGCCTTAAGTCTGATAGTAGTTATAAGTGTGATCCGCGTAGAACCCTTACATCAAATAATATTGTTATTAAATAAATCCTCATTGTTGTGTCATCTCTCAAGTAAACTCATCATTGTCTCAATTTAAATAAATTAAATCTTTATTTCTTTATTCCCTATAAACCTTTATTTCCTTTTACCCTTTCCCCCTCTGTTCCTGTTCCCTTTTTCTTATCTTCATCTAGACGACTGACCGACAGATCCAGTCATGAGTAAATCTGTCATTGTCTTTATATTCTAATCCACAGGCACAATACCTTCTAATCATATCTTCTAAAGTTTGAATCGTTCTTTCAGCTAGACCATCAGTCTGAGGATGATGAGCTGTAGATAATTTTAACTCATAGCCACAAATATCCATTAAAGAGGTCCAAAAATCAAAAGTAAATTTTGCATCTCTATCAGAGATAATGGCTTTTGGGAATCCAATAATATTAAACATGTAAGACCACCATAAGAGAGCTAATTCTTTTGTGGATACATCTTTGTGGGTAGAAATAAATTTGCACATTTTTGTGAATCTATCTACTATTACCCAACAAGAGTTATAACTGTCTTTACCTGCTACAGGAAGACCAGTGACAAAATCCATGTTAATTATTTTCCAAGGAGAATTAGGTGCTTCAATATGTTGTAGTAAACCTTCTCTCTTACCTGTCAACCTTTTAGATTTCTGGCAGGAATCACAAGATTCAACATATAATTTTGTATCTTCAGACATATTAGCCCACCAAGCAGTGTTTTTGATTCTAATCAATGTTTTTTATAGATCAAAATGACAAGCTAATATGTCATCATGACAAAGTTTGAGGATAGTTTCTTTCATAGAAGGGGGGATTACAATTACATTAGTAAGCTTTCTTCTATAATAAATATAACCATCTTCAATAGAAAACTTTCCTTTCCTCAAAGCACTTTGATATTTTGCAGGAAGAGTTTTAATCAATGCTTGAATTGAAGCATTCTTAGGATCATTTAAGATAGTAACTAATTTATTTAAATCAGAATCCTTATCATATGAATCCAGTATTAATTGTAATAACTCTTCTTCCATATCAACTATAAATATACCATGGATATGAACAGTATCATCTTCAGGTACATAAGCAGGATTGGAATCATTATATGGCAGAGGCAGTCTGGACAACATGTCAACATTGGAGTGAACATTTCCAGCCCTATGAATAATTGTCATCCGTCCTCTGTACTCTTGAACAGCAAGTTTCCACCTGAACATATGTCTATTAGGTGTTTTCAGGTTTAAGAGGGACTTTACAGCACTACAGTCAGTTACCAATTCAAAATTTTGGTCATCTAGATAGTAATGAAGTTTCTCAAGAGCCCAAACAACTGCTAAGAACTCTAATTGAGTGGCACCATATTTCAATTTACTATTTCTCAAGGTTCTTAAAATGTAACAAATTATAACTTCTGAGGATTTATCATTAATAATTTGTTTCTGGTGTAGGGCAGCACCCAGACCAACAAAACTAGCATCTGTATAAAGGACAAATGGTTTGTTAAAATCTGGAAGCGCTAAGATAGGGGCTGTCATTAAGCAACTTTTTAAAGGATCAAAAGCTTTTTGACAGTCACTATTCCAGATGAATGTAACATCTTTCCTAGTGAGTTTGGTAAGAGGTAAGGCTATGACCTGATAATTTTTAATATATTGCCTGTAATAGCCACACATACCCAAAAAAATTTGGATATCTCTTACAGAAGTTGGTGCTTTCACATTTTGAATTGCAGCAACTTTGTTTTGGTCTATACAAATTTGTAGGCCTGACACAACATGGCCAAGGACTTTCAAAGATTGAAAACCAAATTTACACTTTTTCAAGGATAAGGTCATATTTATTTCATCCATTTTCTGAAAAACTCTATTCAAGTGAACCATATGTTCATCAAAATTTTTAGAAAAGATTATGATATCATCAATATACACCATGAGCCATCCTTCAATGATTTCTTGATGGAAAGTGTTATCCATGACTTTTTGGAAAACTGAAGGGGCATTTTTAGGGCCAAATGGCATTCTAACATACTTATATATTCCCATATGAGTAGCAATAAGCAAAATATTCTGAGAATTTTTCTCAACTGGAACTTGATGATACCCTTTGTTACCATCCAGACAACTAATAAATTTTGCACCTTGCAAGGTAGCATGAATTGAATTAATTCTTGGTAAAGGATAAATATCATCAACAGTATAAGTGTTCAATGCTCTGTAATCACCACATAATCTAGCCTTATCTTTTTCATAAGAAATCATGACTGGGGAGATGACACAATATTGGGGGGTGACATCCACTTTCTCAATGATGTTCATTTTTAATAATGTGGCAATATTATCTTCAATATCTTTTCTTTTTGTTGGAGAAGCAGGATATGGTTTTTTCCTAAGACTAGGAGGAATATCATTCAAGTTACAGGATAAGGTAATTTTCATTTCTTCCTGAACACTTCTCAAGACATGAGAACCATGAGCAAAAGCCATAGGGAAAGAAGTAATTGAGGCAATAATAGAATCCTTTTCTTCACTAGTTAAATGATTACCAAAAGAAGCAGTATTTATTTCATTTAATAAATCATCCATTTCAATTGTTGGTCTGCCTTTACACTGGATCAGTGAGTTACAAGACTTTAACAGATGCCCAGAAGGTTTTCTAGGGGAGGAAATTCTGAATTTTCTTTTGCCATTCAATCCCAAGGTGAAGAAATTATTTGCTGAGGCCAATTTCACACCATACATGGTTAAAATATCATTACCCATAATAAACCAATTGCTTAAATTATCATTTTTCATGATAACAAACTCACAAATAGCTCTGACAAAACCACCATTATATTTGAAGAATACAGAGGTTTTGTATATGCCAATAGGAATTAAGATAGAACCATAACCTCTCCATTTTTCAGAAGTTATAGGTAATAATTTACTTAAAAATCCTTATCTAATGAAGCTAAAGATTTTTCAGACACTACACTTCCTCCAGCACCAGAATCAAGAACTACATCAACATTTTTACCATTAATGATAACAGGTGCCTTTAAAGGGGATATGGCTATAGGATTGTTAGTAATATCTTTAATTATCTCAGCATTTTCTACTGAAGATAATTCCAATAAACATTCTTCAGATATATTATCTAAATAATGGACATCCTTTTCCAACACTAAAACATCTTTACTTGATTCATTGTCATAGGAGATATTACTCTCACAGTCACTAGAAGAATCATAGACATTCATTTCAACCTCATCAGTGTCCTCATTGTGTTCAACAAGATTAATTTTCTTGTCACAAACATGACCCTTTTTCCATGGTTTGTTACATATATAACAAGTATTTGTTGCATATTTTTTAGGTGCAACTGGGGCAGAGGGTCTACAAGATTTTTCTGGGGGCCTTGTAGAGGGTTTATTCTGATCATTATAAGGTTTACCAAGGTAATTCTTAGGTTCATATCTATGGTTGAGTAGAACCTCATTACAAATGTTAATGAAAGAAGAATGTTCCCTCACATGCTCAGTTCTAGCTTCAATTAAATCTCTAAGAGAATTTGGCAATTTATACAAGATTTTATCTCTCCAAATATCATAATCCATCTTTGGATCAATTGCTCTCAGGATCTTTGTTACTTTCATAAAAAAAACAATGGGTTTTTCAACAGAGGATACATATCTAGTATTCTCATACAGTCTTTGCTGAGCCAACCTAAATTTTGAACCACCAAATTGATTCTCAATCAAGGATTTCCACTCACTCCATGTATAATGGTTATTATCTAATAGAATAGATTCATACCACAACAAGGCTACATTGGAAAATAAAGAAATTAGCTTAGAAACAATTTCCTCATCAGGTAGTTTAAAAGATCTCTTTAAATTATCAATCCTTTGTATAAAGTGTTGCCAATCAGATGAAGAATCACCATCAAAGGTAGGATATTGATCCAACTTAGGACAATTTTTCTGGCTACTGGGATGTTCCATCCTATGGTTTGAATTATTCAAGGTTATCAGTTCTTGAAGCCTTGAAAGGTGTTCAGACATTTCATTATTAACAGAGGCAGCTGGCTCATGGTGAGCATTAAATTTCTTTCTGTTTGATGCAATAGATTTTTCAGAATGAAGTTCAGCTGGTAAAATTGGTACATTACAAGGGAGAGAAGAACTACTCTGTTCAGGCTGTTTATTATTATGATTAACAGCAGTATGAGCAATTTTTTTAATTCATGATACTGATTAGACTGAACAGTTTGTAATGCAGAAAATAGTTTCTCAAGTTCAGATAATTTTTTTCTCAAATCAGGAATGTAAGACAGTTGATCATTAATTCTAGAAATAGATAAAACATTTCTGTCCTCATCTACAGAGCATTTATTACTTAAATTCTGAGATTCAATTTTCAATTTTCTTAACTCACTGTGCAAAAGCATATTGTCATTCTTTAAAGCAGTATTTTCATCTTTTAGATTATCAACAGTTTTGCATAGGTGACTATATTTATCTGAAAGTGATTTGTGGTCAGCTTTAATAGACTTCTGTTGAGCCAGGACATTATTTAATGTGTCTTTAAATTTGAAATAAGCAGTTTCTTGGACAGAAGAACTCACTTTGGAATGTAAATACAAATTATTTAATCTATCACTCTCATGTATTAACAAATCTCTCAAATGTTTATCTTTCACAACATTAAAATCAAGAGTATCTTTCAATATTTCTTCAGAAGTTTTCTCAAGTAAAGTTTAAACTTCAGGGGAAACAGAATCATTCTTGATTGAAAGAGAAGGGTTTATTAAAGAAGTAGAAGTCAAATGTAAAGGTTCATCAAATGATAATTTGCTAATTACATCAATGGGGCTACTTATTAAAGGAAGTTGTTTATTCAAGGGTTTAACTGCTCTTTCAGGGTCCACATTATTACCTGAAGAAGATTTGTTATTATATATACCAACGTTCTTATCAAACAAATTACTTACCATGGCAAGGGAGGAACCTTCCCCTGTGCCTTCTTTCTTCTGCTCCCCTGATAAGGATGGTGCTGAAGAGATGGATTGTAGTTTGGTGTCCTGGATGGGCCAGGGTTTTGAGCTGGCTGTTGTACATTCTGTTGGTAGTGGGTCATCAAGTAATCCCGTTTCCATTGTTCCACTTGCAGAATGCCTTGATTTTGGTTTAGGGAGCTGGATGCCTGAATGGCCTGAGGTTGAGGCGGAGGTTGGGAAGCTGGGAAATGAGGAGGTTGACCCTGTTTGGGATTTAAATGCTCCTGAATCTGCTGAAAGAGTGTGTCTACCTTTGCCTTGTACTTCATGCTTTCTGCTCTCAGTTCCTTTATATGGCTTGACAGATTGTTTACCCGCTGTGCTAGAGGAATCTTTTTGATTTTTATACCTCTGAGTGGATTGTCCTGATGTACCTGAGGTTTTACTTCCTTCAGAGTTGTTAAGTGAGAGGGGTTTGCCACTTCTCCTGACATTTCTACGTCCTGAAGGTTTTTTGTCAGCTGAATTATTTTTGTAAGTTACTTTAGAAGAACCTACAGATTCAGTGTCAACATCCACTTCAGTCTCATCCACATGTAAGTTATCCATGCTTTTAGCCAAACTACTGGACATTTAAAACTGTGAAAAGGAGAATCAAAATTAATCAATGATTCAAATTGTTATTTCAAAATAAAATATAATCAATTGGATTTAAAAAATTTTTATTAAAAATCAATTAATTATAAAACAAAATGTAATACAAATAAATGAAATTACAATGTTTATTAAGAATTAACAATAATTAAAATGGGACCAACCAATAAAGGTTTAAGAAGTCAACCAAAATAATTAATACCAAAATTAATATAATGGTAAAATGGGACTAAGCACTGAGTACTATTATGGTCAACCAATATACAAAAAATAATAATAAAATTAATTTAATAGTTTATTAAATATTAATTGTCTTCTAGGACTAAGAGTATTACTCTATTATGGTCAACTAGGGAAAAAAATTTAATATAATGAAAACTTACACTCAGTGAGTCAGAAATTAAGCCACAAACACTGTTATTGCAGTAAAAATATAGTACTATGAGTGAGAGGTGCAAAGATGAACTTACTATAGTGATTGTAAAATCACTTCAAAATAATATATAATAATAATTTCATCCTCAGGATCATAAGCAGGATTAGAGTCATCATTTGGTAAAGGTAACCTTGATAACATATCCACATTTGAGTGAACAATACCAGCCCTATGAATAATTGTCATTCTCCCTCTGTACTGTTGAGCAGCCAGCTGCCATCTGAACATATGTCTGTTAGGTGTTTTCAAGTTTAAAAGTGATTTAACTGCACTGCAGTCAGTGACAAGTTCAAATTTCTGGTCATCTTGGTAATAATGAAACTTTTCTAGAGCCCATACTACAGCTAAACACTCTAATTGAGTAGCACCATATTTCAATTCACTATTTCTCAAGGTTCTTGAAATATAACAAATTACTACTTCTGAAACTTTATCATTTATCACTTGTTTTTGATGGAGGGCAGCACCAAGACCAATGAAACTGGAATTAGTGTACAAAACAAATGGTTGATTAAAGTCAGGTAAAGCAAGAATTGGTGCTGAAATTAAACAGTGTTTCATAGTGTCAAAGGCTCTTTGTCTTTCACTATTCCAGACAAAAGCAACATCCTTTCTAGTTAATTGGGTAAGGGGTAAAGCTATGACTTGGTAATTTTTAATATACTGTCTATAGTATCCATACATTCCCAAAAAACTCTGGATCTCTCTAACTGTAGTAGGAGCCTTCACCTGTTGTATGGCTGCCACTTTGTTTTGGTCAACACATATCTGTAAGCCCGAAACAACATGACCAAGAACTTTTAAAGAATGAAAACCAAATTTACTTTTCTTTAAAGCAAGTTTCATATTTATTTCATACATTTTCTAGAACACTTTACACAGGTGGTTGAGATGGTCCTCAAATGTTTTTGAGAATATAATGATATCATCAATATAAACCATCAGCCATCCTTCAATTATCTCCTGATGGAATTTGTTATCCATAACTTTTTGGAAAACTGAAGGTGCATTTTTAGGGCCAAATGGCATCCTAATATACTTATAAATACCCATATGAGTAGCAATCATCAGAAAATTCTGAGAATTTTTCTCAACAGGTACCTGGTGATATCCCTTGTTACCATCCAAACAGCTGATATATTTAGCACCCTGTAAGGTAGCATGTATAGAGCTAATTCTAAATAAAGGATAGATATCATCAACAGTATAAGTATTAAGTGATCTATAATAACCACATAACCTGGCTTTATCTTTCTCATAAGAAATTAGGACAGGTGAGATAATACAATATTTAGGTGTTTCAACTACCTTTTCAATAATATTCATTTGTAAAAGGGTAGAGATATTGTCTTCAATATCTTTTCTCTTTGTGGGAGAAGCAGGATAAGGCTTCTTCTTTAAACTAGGTGGTATATCAGTTAATGGGCAAGACAATTAAAGTTTCATTTCCTCTTTAACTAATCCCAGTTCATGTGACCCATGAGCAAAGGCCATAGGAAAAGATTTTATCAAGTTAATGATGGAATCTTTATCCTCACCAGAAAGTTGTTCTCCAAAAGAAGCATTGTCAATTTCAGACATAAGGGCATGCATTTCCTTTGTAGATCTTCCTTTATATTGAACCACAGAATTACATGTGTTCAATTCTGGTTTTACTAATTTTTTAGGGGAGGAAATCTTAAATTTTCTCTTCCCATTCATCCCCATTGTGAAACATTGGTTTGAAGGATCCAATTTTATGCCATACTTGGTTAAAATATAATTCCCTACAATAAACCAATTGCTCAAGTTATCATTTTTCATGACAACAAAATCACAAATAGCTCTTACAAAACCATTGTTATATTTAAAAAACACTGTGGCTTTGTATTTACCAATGGGGGACAAAACAGAGCCATACCCTCTCCAATTTTCAGAAATGATAGGCATCAGTTTAGATTTATAGTCTTGATCTACTGAAGCAAGTGCTCTTTCAGATACTACACTTCCTCCAGCTCCAGAATCCAGAACAACTTCAATGCTGGTTCCATTGATCAAGACTGGTGCCTTAAGAGGGGCAATAACAATTGAGTTATCCTCAATGTTCTTTATGATCTCAGCATCCTCAACTGTAGATAAAGCATTATTATTAATATCAATAGTATTTAAATAATGAATATCCTCTTCCAGCATCAAGATTTCTTGTTGAGATTCATATGAAGTATTGCTGGCACAGTCACTTGATGTATCATCCAGTGCCACTGTGTCATCAGCATGCTCCTCTGTTTGTTCTACAAGATTTATCTTCTTGTCACAAACATGGCCTTTCTGCCAAGGCTTGTTGCACTTGAAGCAAGTGTTTGTTGCATACTTCTTTGGTGCAACAGGGGCGGAAGGTTTACCAACCTTTTCCAGAGGTTTCTGTTGGTAAGTGGAGGGTTTCTCCAAAGGGGTCCTAGGAATGAATCTTCTGGAATCATACTTATTGCTTAGAAGTATCTCATTGCAAGTATTAATGAAAGAAGAGGGTTCTTTGGAGAACTCAGTCCTAGCCACTATCAAGTCTCTCAGAGACATTGGTAATTTATAGAGGATCCTGTCCTTCCATAAATCAAACTCCATATTTGGGTCCATTGCCCTTAAGATTTTTACAAGTTTCATTAAAAACTCAATAGGTTTATCAGTAGAAGAGCTATATCTAGTTTCCTCATACTGCCTTTGTTGAGCCATTCTGAACTTGGAGCCACCAAATTGTGCTTTAATTAATTTCTTCCAATCCTCCCATGAGTAGTCATTCCCATCCAGGAGAACAGATTCATACCACATCAGGGCAACATTAGTGAACAAAGAAATTAACTTGGACACAATTTCCTCATCTGGGAGTTTGTAAGAATTTTTTAAGTTATCAATTCTGCAAATAAATTGTTTCCAATCAGAGGAAGAATCACCATCAAATGTTGGGTACTGGTCAAGTTTTGGCCAATTCTTTTGATTTGAAGGAGTCTCCTTAGTACTATCTTGTTTCTGAGTAAGAAGCAGCTGTAATTTCTCTAATTGTGCTGAAATCTCATTGTTTAATCCTTCTGTTTCAGATCCTGGTGCATCATCAGTTTTTGATGGAAACTCAGTGTTATCAACAGGTATTTCTGGAGCTATTTTTACTTTAGATGAACTAGCCACAGGTACTATTTGAGCATCCTGCACTATATGTTCCTTCACAGAAACGTCAGAATATTTTTGGTCATTTAACAATGAGTTCAATTTTTCTTCAATGGTTGTTAGTCTTGTTTTCATTCTTGGAAGATTAGATAAACTCTCATTGATAGTTGCAAAAGATAATTTATTTTCATTTTGAAAAGATGACAAATGGTCATTCAATCTTTTCAGATTTATCTTATCTATCTCTACCTCCTGGCAACAGGCGGATACAGTATCTTTTAGTTTAGACAAATCATTTTTTATATTTTGCCATAAAGCAACTTTCTTTTCATGGGTTGCTTTGTAATGAGACAATTCATCAGAGACTCTCTGTGCTTCACTTCTTAATGCTTGATAACCCTGATCAGTTAACAAACTATTATATCTCTGAGTCAATTGCATATTGTTCATTATATGATTTTGCTTGGCAATAATATCTCTCAAGTACTCATCATTAATTCTTGCTACATCTGGAGTGTTTCTCAATAAGGAAACTGAGTAACTTTCTAGACTCTCATAGAACTCAGGGTCAAGAGTTTCATCAATCACAGCCATATCAGGATTAATCATTGAGGTAGCAATTAAAAGTAATGGATTAGATACATGAGATATCTGTCTACTATTCCCAGCCTCTATAGGTCTCAAAGTTTCATCCTCCCTTCCAGATTTACCTGAAGGAGCAGAGTCAGCCACAAGAAAAGGCACTTGAGAATCAATAGAGGGATGTACCAGGGTTTGCTGGGTATCACCATATTGGGCTTCCTTCTTCTTTTGCCTCCTTGATAAGGGTGGGGAGGAGTGGGATTGACCTGGGTGGGCCTTGATGGACCTACCTGAGGTAACTGATGCTGGTTTTGAGCCAAGTAGTCCCACTGAGTGTTTAGCCAGTCCCACTGCCACTTGGACACTTCCACCTTCTCTTGGGACTGGGGAGCCAATTGTTGTTGATCCCTGGGAGGAAGAGGTTTCTTCTTCTCTTGGAGAAAAGTATCTGTTCTTCTCACCTTTTATTCCAAGGCATCTACCCTTACCTTTAGTCTCAAGCTTTCTGTCCTTAACTCCTTTATGTGAGTGGACAGATTCTTTACCTGCTGAGACAACGGCATCTTTTTTATCCTGAATCCTTTTGGAAGCTCTTCTGGTGGGTTTATCATGGGCTTCTGATCCTGAGTTTTGTCCACTAGGATTTCTACTTCTTCCATCTCTACATCCTGTTTGGGGCAAGGATTTATTAGTTTGAGAAATTCTTCTTGTTAAAGGAGAACTTACAGAAGTAGGCTCATCATAATCAATTAAGTCTAGTTCTTCTTCACGTGCAGCAAAACCACTTTGGTCAGTCATTTTAAGATTTAACTTAAATGAAAAAAGAGGCAAATTAATTGGTCTTTATTTTTAATTTTTATTTAACAGAAATAAAATAAAAATAATAAAAAAATCTTTTTAGGATAAAAATCAACTTAAATAAAATTAATTTATTAATAAAAAAAATTTTAAAACCAGGATTATAATATAATCAACTGTAGAAATAAATTAAAAAATTTTATTAATAATTTTTAATTATTTATTTTCAGGATTTAAATCAACTAATTTATTACCAGGACTTATTGTCAACTGAAGTAATCAAATATGAAACTTTATTAATTTAACAAAATTTTATTAAACTGATAACTTAACTACCAGGACTTAATGTCAACTGAAGTAATTAAATATAAATTTTTTATTTTAAAATTTTATTAAACTGATCACTTAACTACCAGGACTTAATTTCAACTGAAGTAATTAAATATGAGTTTTATTAATTAAAAAAAATTTATTGAACTACCAGGACTCAAAGTTAACTGAAGTAATTAAATATGAATTATTTATTAATTAAAAAAAATATTATTGTCAGGACAATTTGTCAACTGGAACAATTAAAATTTAAATTAATCAGGACAAATGTCAACTGAAAAATTATAATAATTAATATTAAAATATAATTATTTTATTACTTCTGGGACTAAGAACAGTTATTGCTCTATTATGGTCAACCAGGAAAAATAAAAAAAAATATAATAATAAAAATAAATTCCAAATTACCAGATACCTCCCCCTGCAAAATGAGCAAATTAATGCCACTTACAGAGTGCTGAGTAAAAGGAAATATGTAGCAAATGAAGAGTGAAGAGTAACCCACAAATAGTAATAACAATAATTACCACGATATATACAACATTTAGTCAGTATATGAACCTAAGTTTTGGAGCGCGGTTCAATTCCCGTTCGCAGCAAAAACTTTTTTCACGTGACGTATGGCGTTCGTCATTTTCTCGCCTCTCTTGTCCTTTACAGGTACTTTTCACACCGATGGTCCCTTTGATTACGCCTCAATTAACGTTGCGCCGTTGATATTTTGAAAGGTTCCCAATTTTCAAGGTACACTTTTGGTCTAGAAGATTTGGTATGAAGTTTTACGAGGATTTTAAGGGTTAAAATGGTTTCTCAACAATTTGGTACATATTTCTTAAATCAAGGATGATTATTTTACTCAATTAAAAGAGGTAGGATTAAAATATTGATATAAATTATAGTTTAGAGTTACGTTATTGTAAATACTAATGATATAGAATATAAGAATAAGTTTTGATTGGCTGTTGTTGTAAATAAAATAATCACTACGCAATATAGGGGGTGGACTTGCTAGCAAGTCCTCAACCTGAACTGAGATGGAACTCAGATGGAACTCAGACTGAACTCATACTGAACCCAAACTGAACTCTACTTGAACACCCACCTAAAACTGTTCTGCTGAGTGGTGTTCATTCCTGATTGTATGGTTCCTTTATCAATAGCTCAATGTGTGTTCAATCTGTTGTGAGTTTGGGTCCAAGGTTGGGGACTCACTAGCAAGTCCGCCCCCCATATTGTGTGGTGAATGTAGTAAAGGAATGATTAAAAAACAACCAAAAGAGAGGCCTTATATAGGCAAAGGAGGGACAAAGCACCGAAATCAAATTCTAAAAACAGTAGTATGAGAGAGAGAAAAGAATATTCCAGAAGGAGTATTTTCAAATAATAAAGTTGTTCTAAAAAGAAGGTGTCAAAAAGATGTATTTACAGAGTATGTCAGAAATACATCAATTTATTTAATATTTACTGTAGAAGTCAATTCTAAATAAGAAATTTGAATTTTTTGTATATATTTAATATTATTTGAATATTAAAATCTTATTTTAACTTAAAATCTATTTTTTAATATAAATTTTTATTTTTTCCAACCTGTCAAATGAGCACGGTGTTAGAGAAAAAATATAAGGGACAATTTTATATTTTAATTTTAATTATTCATTTAATTTTATCATTCTGTAATTATTTAATTTATTATAAGTAATTTTAATGTAACTAATTTATAATTAAATAATAATTAAAATGATAAGGTGTGGCTTCATCCAGTAAATAATTAATTATTTCACTGGGTAAGTCTAGTAGCCTGGCTGACATGTTCACTGTCAGCCAGGCTGTACCAGGAGCCCAGTAAAACTTATGTTAAGTCATTGGACCTGAAAGAGGGCAAAAATTTATGCTTTTTATGTATATAAATTAATATTTCGTTGCATAATAAAATTAAGTACAAATTACCTTATTAAATAAAATTAAAATAAGGGTTATATTTATTTTATTATGTTATTAATTATATACTATTGAAATAAACATAAATTATATTATATTCTATAAAAATTGGGCGCATTTTTATGTATTTAAATAATTATAAAATAATAATTAATTAATTATAATATTATATTATACTTATAAGGCAAAATGTTGACTTATAATAATATTAATTAATTATTAGACCCTTATAATAATTTATACATTATTATCCCTGATTTTTGGGCGCTTCTGTGGCTCAAAATTATGTAATTAAGTTTATTAAAACATTTAAACTAATTACATTCTCATATTTTAATCTTAAATAATTACTTATATTAATTGTATGAATTAAAATAGTAATAAATTACATTCCACTTTAATATAGTACTGCATAATACTTATTTTAAATTACATTAGTTATTTTTTATATGTCTTGTACTTGTTTATGCGTAATATCCAATGGGAATTAATACTGGTGAAATATTGACTACTGCATTTTAACAAATTAGTACATTTTTGATTTCTCACCCCTTACATTTACTCATAAATTATTGTATTTACCTTTGTGGCGCTTCAGAGGGCCCCTTGGCTATATAAGGGCCTTGGGAACCCCCTTCAGCTGCATCACTTACATATTTAAAATTTACTTGCACTTATATATTTTTATACACGTATTAATTCTTTTTCTTTTAACTAGTAATACATTTTAGTTGAAATAAAATAAATAAATACTATATACAAAATCTTAAGGTTGCGGTAAGAACATTAAGCTATAATACTTGACTGTTGCACATTGAATTTAAAATACTTACATTACAATAATATTAAGACTACTCACCTTATATATTAGATCCTTTTCCCTTATTTGCATCCTTCCCTCTTTTCCTCTTTCCATTCTTTGTCTTCTTGTGTCCTTTTCTCCTTTTTCTTCTTTCTTCTTCCACCTTCTAGACGACCGTGCCAATATTCACTAACTCAAAATACAGATGTATTGATCATTATATATATATATTGTAATATAAAGAATGAGAAGTAATATGATATAAAAATACCCATAAAATATTAGTATGATTTTTCTTTCAAACTTTTTTATGTAATGTTGTTGATAATTATATATATGACAAAAATAATAGGTATTTTAGAAAATAATTTTAACCAAAAAAACTTGATTACATTTTAAACCATTTTTATAGGCCTCATTAGGTGAGCTTACATAGTTTAGAATGTACATGTGAGTTCTGCTGGTGAGGTGAACGGATTCTGCTTTCAGCAAGGCAACTGTAAGAGTCTACCTACATATTTTGGCACCCAACATGGGGTTTGATTTCTCTAGCTTTTAAAAGAACTTACTTGATACTTGGACTTTTAGCCTGCAAGAGGCTTGCTTTCTAAAACTCTTATCGATTTATTTATCTTAGCCTGTAAGAGGCTCACTTATCGGAATGCTTTATCTTTAATCTAATCTATTAGGATGTCTTCTGCTGCTGGATCTGGTGTGTCTCTTCCTATGACACCATCAGTTAGGATTGTTTCTTGGGATGGGCCCAAGTTTAATGGGGAAGAAGTTAAATAGTTTTTGAGCAGATATGAGGCTGCTTCTTTGGTGGATGGTGCTACTAACCTGGATATGGTAAAGCAGATCAGGTTTTTTATTTTTGACAGAGAGGTGGAAAAGGAGGTTATTTCTATGGAGGGTTATAAAAGGTTTGATTGGATAAGGCTGTCAAAAGAGATGGTTGATAGATGGGGTATCAGGTATACTATGGTGGATCTCAATAAGATTGTCAGTGATTGGCAAGCTAAAGGTGGTGTTTCTAATATGGTGGACTTCAAAAAGTTATGTGGACAGTTTGATGAAGTGGTGGAATATCTGATTTTGGTGGAGGAATTGGGCCATGAAAATCAGGACAAGGATCTATTCTGGTCTTCCTTTAGTAGGGATATTAGGATGGATGCTTTAAAAGAACTGTCCAGGAAAAATTTGATGAAGGATCTGCCTAATGGTGAACAGAAACTGCCGGATTTGGAGATAATCAAGGAGAATATTCAAGGCTACTTAAAACTCATGGCACTGGACAAATATCAAGAATCTTGTACTCAATATGTTAGCAAGGTTAGTGAAGTATTGTCTGAAAATAACGATATCATGATTCAAGCTCAAGAAGCCAAGAAGGCTCAGATGGGACAGCATGTTGCTAAAGTTGAGGGAAATGTAGACAATAAGATGGTCAATCACTTGGCTGATTTAACTAAATAATTAAAGATATTTGTTCAAGAGACTCAAAAAGCCAATAGAACACCTGTGGCTTCAACTTCAACTTCTTCTTCTTACCAATCTAGAGGTTATGAGAGAAGTAATTATGGATTTAATGGAAATGGTAATGATGGGAATGGTTTTGGAGGTGGATATGGCGAGTCCAGGGTGTGCTCTTATTGTAATAGGAGGGGACACAAGGCTGGACAATGTTATTTTTTTGCATAGGGACTTGGATGCTGGTAGAGTAAAATTTGATGGAAAGGTTTATAAATTCCCTGATGGATCTTTCATCAATCCCAGTGAAGGTAAAGCTCCCTTGGATTTGGTTAGGAGGAATATGTATTTGGGTAAAAGGACCAGGTTTGAAGAGTTACCTGGTGATGATGAAGAAAAGGTTAAAGGTGGTAAAGTCAATGATGGTAAAGATGTGGAAAAGGTAAAGAGGTCAATAAGGCCACTTACTCAACTTCATTTTGTGGTTTGGAGTTATCCTCTGTAGTTAGGGAAGAGGAAAGTTGTATGGCGGGCAAATATGATGTTGATGCTGCTAGAAGAGCAGCTGCTACTAAAGCTAAGAGTAGCATTCAGAGCCAATTAAGGGCTAAACCAGGAAAGCAGAAATTAAAAAGTTGGAAAAGAAACCTTACTTTAAGGACGAAATTTACAATATGCAGAAGGGGATGGCTGAAATGGGGCCTCCTAGTTTTGGAAAATTGGATTTAAATGGTGAGCCTATTCCTGTGGACAAAGATTTGGATTCTGAAGATGTACCTTTGGCATCTCTCCCCAGACAAAGTTTTTGTGGTCCTACTCCTATGGAAGGGGTAAGGAGGACCAGTGATGGATCTGGATTAGTGAAAGTAACTGGTGATGGAGCTAGGAATATTAGTAGTGAAGATGGAAATGTTGGTCCCCAAGAGGTTCCCAGGGCCAAGGTAAAAAAATCTAGGGCTCAATAAGAGAGTCCCATTGTTGCTGGACAAGATAATGCAATGGAAACGGTTTTAGGAAGATTGAATCATCTTCAAATTCCTTTATCCTTAGGAAAATTATTTACAATTAGTCCAGCCCTTGCAGAAAAGCAGAAGAAGCATCTGACAAGGAGAAGATTGTCCACTGGAGAGGTGGAATATATATGTGAAAATGTGGAGACGTTTGGTGAGGAGGTGGAAACTCATTTTTCTGCACCTTTAGGTTATTTGATGCTTACTCTCAATGGTAGAGAGGTTAAGGCCCTGGTAGATTCTGGGTCTCAAATTAATTTTATTTCTTTAGAGAAAGAAATGATTATAAGCTTGCCAATTAAATCTGGCACTGGTGGTAATCTCAGAGGTATTGGAGGGCATGCTACTGAGCTGATGGGTACAACAGAGCATGTTAAATTATGTTTTGGTGGATTGGTTGGAAAGGTTCATTTCTATGTGGCCAGAGGAGCTATTAAAATGGTTCTTGGTGGATTTTTTTGATGGATTTTGAAGCCAAGATTGGCTATCAAGCTGGTATGGGTATTAGTTTGGAGATTAAAGGGGACAATATGAGAAGGCTTAATATGCGTCTAGCACCCCTAGGATATGAAGTTTGGGAAACTAGGCCTGGGGTGAGCACTATGTGTCAATGTTGTGTATGCACCAAGAAGCGCCGTATAAAACGGACGGCTTTTGGTGAATTGTGTTTAGAGGGGGATTATGGAAACCCTCATTTTTTGGGGTAGCAGGGGCTGATCACTCTAATGTTGCAATCTCTCCACAGGATGAGATCCCGGATTGCAATACTTCAGCTCACTTGGAGATAATTCAAGTGGATTCTCAATAATTTTCTGTTAATAATACATTAAATTGTTATTATGTTTTCAAATTTTTGGTTTGTCTCACTTCTCTGTCAAGATTTTCGATCACATTCAAGAATGGATCAAGAGGGAAGATGGGAAATATTATGTCGAATAAAAATTGGAATGGTTTATTTCCAGACCTCCAGCAAGAGGGTAAACTGCAATTATTTCATCAAAATTCTATAAAAAATCTTAGTATAATTAAATCACAAGAAAATAATTTTTGTGATAATTTAATTCTGGTCCTCCAGCAAGAGGATAAACTGCCAACTTTTTTTACGGGTGATTTTATGATGGATAAGGGAATTAAAGGTGTTTGGAAATTTTTTTGATAAATTAGACGAAGGAAAAGGGAAAAGGGTTAAATTTAAAAATAAAATATAATATTCTCCTACTTATATTGATTCTGATTCTGAAAAAGAAGGGAATTCCTTTGATGAAATTTTTAATGGCAATACAAAAATAAATATTTTACCTCAAGCTTATGTAGATGTGGAAGCAGCAAAATATAAAAAGGTAGCAAATAAAATCCGTCCAATTAATGAACCGCTACCCACTGAATTAAATCCACCTTTGAGAAGACCAAGGCTATCAAGAGATCCTTATGAAAGTCCCTTGGTAAAGAATCCACCTGAATTTACTGTAACATCAAGAATCACTTTTGATAGATTAGGTGTTGTTAATTTTGGACCTGATGGTTGGTTGTCTGGAGAAGAGAAGAAGTTGTTGTTGGATGTAATGGTCAAGAGAGAGAAGGCCATTGCTTTTGTAGAAGAGGAGAGGGGTGTGTTGAAGCATTCTTATAGGGAGCCTTACAAGATTCCTGTGGTATGTCATGAACCATGGCAGAAAAAACCAATCCCAATTCTGGCTGCATTAAAAGAAGCTTATATTGAAGTTGTCAGAGGACAGATTCGCACTGGACTGTATGAGCAATCATCATCAAGTTATTCTAGTCAGGTATTCTGTATCAAGAAACCAAATGGAGAACTTAGAGAAGTTTATGATCTCAGGGAATTAAATAAGGTTACAATAAAGGATGCTGGTATACCACCTAGTGCTGAGGAGTTTGTGGAAGCATTTTCTGAGAGAGTGTGTTATGGTTTAGGAAATATTATGGGGGGATATGATGAAAGAGAGTTTCATCCAGACTCTAGGCCTCTCATTACTTTTGATACACCGCTAGGACAATTACAATTAACAAGATTACCTCAAGCAGCAACAAATTCAGTTGCCGTTTATCAAGCTCAGATGGCTTGGATTCTTCAAGATGAAATTCCTCAATATGCTGGAATCTTTATTGACAATGGAGGAGTTAAAGGACCTTCAACAGATTACAATAATGAAGTTTTGGAGGAGAACCCAGGGATACAAAAATTCATCTGGGAGTATGCAATCACTTTAGAGAGGATCTTATTTAGAATTGAAGAAGCTGGTTTAACTATTTCAGGTTCAAAATTTTCATGTTGTGTTCCAGCACTGGAAATCCTAGGTCATGTGGTGTGTAGAGAAGGGAGAATAATGTCAAAAAAGAAGGTTAACAAAATCAGTCCTGGCCAAGACCCAAGAATACAGCCAAAGTTAGAGGATTTTTAGGGGTTTGTGTTTACGTTAGAATGTTTATCAAGGACTTTTCTTCATTAGCAGCTCATTGAGAAGATTAACAAGAAAGGATGCAGACTGGGAGTGGGATGAAGAGTGTGAGAAGGTGGTTGTGAAGCTGAAGAGGGCTGTGGGAAAAGATATTGTCCTGCATATGTTGGATTATGGAAAAAATGCAGGTAGAATATATTTAGCAGTTCACTCAAGTCAGATTGCTGCTGGGGTGGTCTTGTCTCAGATGGATAAAGCTGGTTATATTAGACCAGTCAGGTATGAATATGTAGTTTTTACTGAGGTGGAATCAAGATATTCTCAACCGAAATTGGAGCTCTGTGGAGTGGCAAAAATTTTGAGGAAATTTCAAAATGTTTTATGGGGACAACACTTTGAACTTCAAGTGGACGCAAAGTCCTTAATTCAGATGATTGATTCCCCATGTTTACCAAATGCTCCCATTACTAGATGGGTGGCTTATATTCAGCATTTCTCATTTGATTTGGTTCATAAGCCTGGAAAAACTTTTACTATGCCAGATGGGTTGTCAAGAAGGCCACCAACTGAAGAGGATTCAGACTAAGAAGAGTTGGATGAAGATATACCTGTTATTAAAGCCAGCCCTAAAGGAGCTGAAGACTTTCCATACCTCCCCCATGAGGTTAAGCTTTCTGGTTGTATAAAGTGGGATGAATATGTGGGATATGAGGATAATAAAAGTGTGTAAAGTGTATATGTGGATGAGAATGATGTGGTAGTATGGGATGGAAGTAGATTTGTTAATGGTGTATATGTTGGAAGTTTAGAAAATTTGGTCAAAGAGAGGTTGTGTGTAGATATAAAATCAGTAAAGCGGAGGTTGGACAATGATGATGAAGAAGGATACACTAAAAAGGGTGGTAAAGAGGTTGATAAAAATTCAGTTCAAAAGAGATTTGAAGTTTCAAAATTTAAAGATGAAAAATTTCATTCGTTTATCAATCAAACTCAATCAAAGAAGCTTATGGCTCATGCAAGTTCAGGTGATATAGGTGATAGAGAAGTGCCCTTGGATGTTATTTTATTGGATTTTAAAGATGAGGTCTGGGGACAGACTGGGTTTTATTATGTTTTGGTAAAATATTTTTTGACTCTGGAAAGGCCAGAGGAATGTGATGATGATGACTGGATGGCTATCAAAAGAAAGACCCCAGCATTTTATATATCTGGACAAAGATTGATGAAAAGGAGGTATCCAAACCTCAAGTAGTAGTTTCTCAAAAGAAAGGGCAAGAGTTGGTTATGAAAGCACTGCATGAAGATCTTGGTCATAGGGGAATGGGCAAGACATATAGACAAATTACTGATAGATTTTGGTGGCCTGGTATGAAGGATGGCTGTTAAGAAATGGGTTCAGTCATGTGAAGAATGTCAAAGAAGGATTTATCTAAGGCCAAAAGAACCTGGACATGCAACCGGTGAAAACTCTCTTTTTGGTAGGTTTAGTTTAGATGCTGTTCATATAAAAGAGGGGAGATATAAATATTTAATTGTAGCCAGAGATGATTTATCTGGTTGGGTAGAGGCAGCACCTCTTATTAATTTAAATGCCAAAAATGTGGCAGATTTCTTGTTGAAGGATTGGATGTATAGATATGGGGTTATGAAATTTGTAACGGTTGATGGAGGACCTGAATTTGGGGCAGAATTTAGGGAAGCTATATCAAAGGTTGGATCAAAGTTTAGGGTAGCAACCCCTTATTATCCTGAAGCTGAAGAAATGGTTGAAAGAGGGCATCAAGTTATTAAGGATGCTTTAGTCAAAATGTGTGGGTCGAGTGCTGAAAAGTGGAGGCATTATTTACCTTTAGTTTTATTTGCTGATAAAATTACTGCCAAAAGGACAACTGGATTTTCACCCTATGAACTTGTTTTTGGACAAAAAGCAGTTTTACTGGTTGATTTGGAAGCTGGATCATATCTTGGAGTTGACTGGGACACAGTCAAGACTACTGAAGAGTTATTATGTGCAAGAATGATGCAGCTAGAAAAGAATGAAGAGTACTTAGAAAAGGCATATTCACGGATGATGAAGATCCAAAACCAGTCAGTAAGATATTGGGATGAGCGGTGTAGACAATCCTATAGTACTAGCTATAGGCCTTGACCAAGGGAGTTGGAGAAAACCCAGAAAGAAAAACAAGTGAGATTTACCTGCTACAGTAAATTGGTTCCTGTTTACCAAAAGCCCCTTTTCCAATACACTTGACTGCTTTATCAGCCAAGAAAATAGTCCCCAGGCAGACTACCAGACCAAAGAACTGAAATGCAGACCAATGTCCACACCGGAGAAAGCAATGATACTTGATGTAGGTTGCAAATCCACACCAGAGACAGCAATGATACTTGCTATAGCTTGCAAGACTATAACAGAGAAAACAGTTGCTAGTGAAGCTAAATGAAGAACTTACTTGCAACAAAACACAGCCAAAATGTGGCCAACAACAGTGAAAACTGCCTGAGAAACCATATATAATCACCAGATGGTTGTATGATAATTAGAGTTCTCCCAAACTGTCTTATGCAGTATATACACACAGACCACCCTCTAAGATCCATGCACAGCAACGCATTTGGCACCTGCACCAGCCAAATTGAATAAAAACCCTTCAGAAGCGCTCCCCAACCTTCTAAAACAGAGGCTGCCGGGCTGCCTGAAGTGGCCCCGCCTCCCTGAAGCCAGAAAACCACTAAAAACATCTAATCTACTTAGAAAACTTCACTACAACTACTAAAACCCTTAAAACACTAAATTAAGCTATGACAACATTGAGACATTAAAAATAGAGCCAAATTAGCCCTATCTAATGGTACTAAGTACTTAACCCTTAGACTTAAGGTTAGCCCGTAAAACACAAAAAACAAAATTAAACAGCTATCTTTTATAATGAAATATGAGGAAATGACCCCTTAAAACTTAGAATATGTAAAATGTCCACAAGAAATTAAATATAGAGAAAAACAGGGGCTATCCAATGGTAGTACCCACATATCTGCAGTCCAAATATCCACAGAATAAATCCAGAAAAACGCCCAATTCTTCAACCAATGTCAGCTAAGACATGCACAAACAGCACCAAACTGCACAACAAAGGCCCCTGACAATTTTGGAAGACCACATCCTCCCTCCAATAGAGAATTCCCACATTCTCCTATACCACAACCACCATGTTCAGCTTTCTTTCCAAATCTGCTGCTGACATGGTCCCCTGCCAATACTGCATTGACAATAATCTAATTTGCACCATCACACCTCTGGCCCATCCATACAGAATGTCCTGTAATGTTTGCCACTCCAGGAAGAAGACCTGCTACATACCCGGTCCATTATCCTCTGCAACACCTTCGCCTTCACCTCAACCTGGTCCATCCTCTACCAGCACCAAAAGATCTAGGCCATCCATCCTGATACCCAGAATCATCAAAAAGCTACACCCTTCCCAGAAGAGTGCCACAACCCATAAAACAACAAGTTCCACCATCCCTGGTCCATCTGATGGTAAGGAACTTTCATTTCTTCCTTCAACTTTAAAACTGATGACTTCTCAGTTCCTCCATCTTCTGACAGTGATGATGACAATGTAGGATCCATTGCACCACCAACACCAAACCACTTGCCCACAATTAAGGCCAAGTTCCAACAACACACATCTCAACAGAAACAACTTCTGCTTCACTACTTCCAATCCACTCCTGCTAGAGATCCACAGGATATTGTGAAAAGAAGGCAACTCATCCACCAGTTCAAGGCTAGTTCTGAACACTTCATTTCATCTCTTGATTCCCTCTTTAATTCCACTAGTACTTGATCTTGATTCAGAATAGAAAAATTGACCACACCCTCTATAGGATGTAACCACAAACAACCCTCAGTTTTAAGTCTTGGGGGAACATCCTCATTTTATAGTCTTGGGGGACTCAAAAACACTCAGTTTAAAGTCTTGGAGGACTCAAAACCTAAATCATAAACCAAGAACCAGAGATCAACCACATTAAGACACAGAGAAAAAACTAACATTCTGGGGTAATTGTGAATAGAGCTGCCAGCCCATCAATTACCCCCAAACTTGCCTTTGCTAAATTCAGAGGCTCCCCCTGTGGATACCCTCTGCCAATCTTTCAAACCAACTCCAACAACAAAACCCATTTCTCAGTTTATAGTCTTGGGGGACTAAACCATCAACAATCCTCAGTTTATAGTCTTGGGGGACTAACACAGTGTTCAGTTTAAAGTCTTGACGGACTTTGAATTTGCATAGAAATGACCCAGTTAATTCCATGCAGAATACAGCCACAGCCAGTCTGCTGAACTTCCACCTTTCACTTCATCATCTACCCAACCACTGACAAAAACCTTCTTCTTATCTCTTTCTTCATCTCCTCCTCACCACACATTATGGACAGATCTCCTAATTTTGACCCTTCTAACCTTCCTTTCTTTACTGCTCCCAAGGACTATGCCTTCAAGCAGTGCATCCACATGTGCAGACCTTGCACATTCACTCTTCCAGCTCCTGAAGCCAAACTCTACAACAAGGCCTGTGACTCTTGCTACTCCAAGAAAAAGAAATGTGACAGAGATGAAAACTACCCTATTCCTCCTCCTTCACTTTCTCATAAATACCTTTCAAGATCCCCTACCAGATCCCCAGAGCTTGGTCAATCCTCTTCCTCTTTATCCTCAGCACCTTCCAGAAGATCTGGGAACTCAGCTTCCAGAACTCTCCCCAAAAGACCAGCCTTGGCTCCCCAAGAAGCAGCTTTTATCTCTGCTAATCTAGCTTCAAAAGCTTCAAAATTGGCTCCTAGGCTGCTAGACTGTGTCCAGGCGGCCCGCCCGTCTCACTAGACAGTGAAACTCCGGCTCAAAACTTCCAAAAACAACCAGAAAACAACCAAATTCCTCCAACCAACAAAAACAACTCTAAGCAACCACCTCCCACTGCTCCCAGAGCAATGCAGCCAACCTTTCCAAGGTCAAAAAATACCAAAATTTACCAAAATTCTAAGAGACCTGCCAGAGAACTTTAGGGAGGCACCAGAGCCCCCAACACAGCACCAAAGCAAAATCTTCACCCCTGGTTAAGGCAAAGAAACTACACCTCTCCTCTGTCAGCCAACTATTTTTCTGACAGTTCCATTCCTTCAAGAGCTCCATCCAGAAGAGATCAATCCGCTTCCAGATCACCCTTTCCCGCTCCATCCTATAACAACCCTGGTACTCCACCACCAGCACCTCATCCAGCTGAAACCAACCAAAATATTAACAACAACAACCACAGCCCTGCTGCTCCCACTAGGCCCCAGGAACATCAGCCTCCTAGTTCACCTTCTCAAAACCTTTCAGAGGAAGACCAAGAGAATCCATATCTTTCCCTGATTGATCCCCAAACTATCACCCTTTCAAAATCTTCAGAAGTCCTAATCCCGGCCGCTTACAAATTTGATGAGCTCCCAATCTGTAAGTACCAAATTAATTCATCCCATTTCTTCAGAAACTAAAAATAATTACTGATCCAATTCTTCTTGTCTAGTTGGCACCCCTCCCGCTGAATCTACTATTGGAGTTGGCCAACCTCTTGAAACTTCCTTTACCTTGGATTATGGAGACATGAAGAAACACCTCAGCACCATGTGTTCTAACATTCTGAAAGCCTTCACCCTCCATGGAACTTTTTATGACTTTGAGAAATCCCTGAGAAAGCGACTGTTGGACGACCACTGGAAGATGTCTAGGATCATTAAGCACACCTTCTAGCACTCCATTCCTGCCTCTTCTTCTTCCTCCTCTGAACTTCCTTCTAATCCAATTCCTGCCCATTACAACCCATACCATATTTCCAGCAGGATCCACTTCAAAGATCACCACCCCTCCCACAATCCCAACAAAAAGCAAAAACACCAACACAATACAGACTAGCCTCCAGAAGCTTCATCACTCAGACAATGAGCTCCCACAACACAATGAAAAATAAAAAAACAATTAATAATAATAATAAAACAATAATAATAAAAAATAATTTCAAATAAATAATTATATAAAAAAATGGTATCCCCCAGCCAAATGATGAGCTGATCCCCTGATACCTTACTCACATCCAAGTGCACCTTGATGTGGATACACAATTAAATATTTTAAATGATATGCATAAAAATTTAGAAATTAAAGAAGATAATAAAAATAATGAAACACAGAAATAAATGAAATAAATAAAAAAGAAAATAGCATTGCCCGGTCAATTGATGAGCCTTTCCCCACCAATGCTTGCCCACATACAGGTGACCCTGATGTGGTAACACCCTATATTTTTGATTTTATAATTTTAAACAACCCCCATAAAAAATTAAAAGAAAAAAAGAGAAAAAATAAAATAATCTAAAACTACTATCTAGAAAAAAATAACTACAAAATCAAAGACAGTCCAGCTCCATAGATGGTCCAGATTCAGAGAAGGTCCAGTAAGAGAAAGTCCTGTCCATAGAAATGATCACTGGGTGGGCTCCCTCCAATAAGTAAAAATGATGGGATACCACCAGTGATCCACCACCAATCCAAAAGCACCAAGAGACATCCAAGACAATCCAGTTTAAAGTCATAGTGGACTAGAAGCCTGAATAATAACAACAGAACTAGAATTCAACTAGAAAAAGACCAAAGGCTTGAAACAGACATTCTGGGGTAACTGTTGATAGAGCAGCCAGCCCATCCGTTACCCTCACACTTGCCAAGGCAAAATCTAGAAGCCCCACCCCTGGGTACCTTCTAAAAAAAGTTTCCAACACTAAAGTTGCTCTGCAACACCCAAAATCCAAAATTTAAAGAACACTTCATAGTTTATCCTCATTGCGGAGTCAATCTTCTTCATGTCTTGTGCCTCTGGGATAAAATCTCTTCACCTGATCTGCAGCCACTCTCTTCTTCAAGACTGCACCAACCAACTGTTCCAAAACATAAGAACCTCCAGAAACCTGAGATATGACTCTGTAAGGTCCATTCCATCTGTCAGCAAACATCTTTCCCCACTGACTCTCCAAACTTCTATTATAAACCAAAACCAAACAACCAGGTTTCAAGGGATTCATGAGTCTATGAGCCAACTTCTTGTCCAAGTATCTTACTGGTTGATTTCTTATTTTCATCATCCTAGAGTATGCCTTCTCCTGACATTCCTCTCTACATTCCAACTGTTGCATCCTGGCACAGAGCAAATCTTCTGTTGAGTGCACATCATCCCAATCAATTCCAAGATAGGATACAGCTTCCAAGTCCAGTGGCAGAACTTCTTTCTGACCAAACATTAATTCATAAGGAGAATAGCCAGTTGTCCTCTTCACAGTGACCCTATCAGCAAATAACACCAAGGGTAAATAATGCCTCCACTTTTCAGCACTATCTCTACACATTTTCACCAAAGCATTCTTGATAATGTGATGGCCTCTTTCAACCATACCTTCAGCTTCAGGATAATAGGGTGTTGCTACTCTAACTTTAGATCCAAAACTTGCCACAGCTTCTTTAAATTCAGCCCCAAACTCTGGCCCACCATCAACAGTCACCAAATTCATCAACCCATATCTATAAACCCACTCTTTCTTCAAAAATTCTGCCACGTTCTTGGAAGTCAAATTAACCAGAGGCACTGCCTCAACCCAACCAGACAAATCATCCCTAGCAACAATCAAGTATTTATACCTGCCCTCTTTAATATGGACAGCATTCAGACTGACTCTTCCAAACACAATTGATTCACCAGTAGCATGGCCAACCTATTTAGGTTTCAAATGACTTCTTCTTTGACATTTTTCACAAGATTGAACCCAAACCTGCACAGCCAACTTCATACCTGGCCATTAAAATCTGTCTGCTACTCTTCGATAAGTCTCCCCAAAGCCTTTATTACCAAGGTCTTCATGCAAGGAATTCAAAACAACTTCTTGACCCTTATTCTGAGTCACCACAACTTGAGGATTAGGATGCCTCCTTCTCATAAGCCTTCTTCCTGAAATATAGAAGCCAGGACTCTTCTTCTTGATTTCCAGCCAAGTATCATCATCACAACTATCTGGCCTCTCCAAGGTCAACATATATTCCACCATAGTAAAATGAAACCCAGACTGACCCCAGGTCTCATCTTCAAAATCCAACAAAACAACATCCAAGGGTACAACCCTGTCATCAAAATCACCAGTGTAAACATGAGCCAATTGACCCACCCAACCAGGACACCAATCTTTAAATTTTGGCACATCCTTCTTCTTCCACTGAATCTTATGAGAATCCAGTTCACTAACAAAGACACTATTCTCCAACTTTGAGCTGTCCCAAACAACAACTCCATCTTTATCAACAAAAACATTCTGATCACCAGAATCAAGATCAGATCCAGCCAGTTTAGCCTCTTGGGGGAGGTCAGAACAATCATCCAGTTTAGACTCATGGGGGAGGAGAGAAAAATCTTCAGCACCCTTTGTGCTGGCCCTAACCACTGGAAAATCTTCATCAAACTCTTCAGAATCAGAATCCTCATCTGTAGGTGGCCTCCTTGATAATCCATCAGGCATCGTAAAAGTTTTGCCTGGTTTGTGTACCAGGTCAAAAGAAAAATGTTGAATAAATGCCACCCACCTAGTCATTGGAGCATTTGGAAGACTAGGTGGATTGATCATCTGAACCAAAGATTTTGCATCCACCTGCAGCTCAAAATGCTGCCCCCACAAAACAGTTTGTAGCTTCTTCAAAATATTTGCTACACCACACAATTCCAACTTAGGCTGAGAATACCTAGATTCCACTTCGTTAAACACCACAGACTCATACCTTACTGGTCTGACCCTCCCAGTTTTATCTTCCTGAGACAAAACAGCACCAGCATCAATATAGCTTGAGTCCACTTCCAGATAAATTTTTCCAGCATCAACACCATAATCCAATTTGTGAAGGACAATATCTTCACCAACCAACTTCTTCAACTTCTGAAAAGCCGCTTCACACTCTTCAGTCCATTCCCAATCTGCATCTTTCCTGGTCAGCCTACTTAAAGGTGAAGCCAACAAAGAAAAATCCTTAATAAAAATCCTGACATAAACACACACACCCAAAAATCCCCTGACTTCAGTAGTATTTTTAGGCCTTGGCCATGACTGAATTTTATTAATCTTTTTCTTTGCCATAATCCTTCCTTCTTTACATACCACATGACCCAGAATTTCCAAAGCAGGAACACAACAACAGAATTTTGACCCAGAAATGGTCAAACCAGCCTCTTCAATCCTAAACAACACTCTCTCTAGAGTTAATGCATATTCCCAAACAAACCTCCTTATACCAGGATTCTCTTTCAGCACCACATTACCATAATCAGTGGATGATCCTTTAATTCCACCATCATTAATAAAAATACCAGCATGAGTAGGGACCTCATCCTGCAAAATCCAAGCCATCTGTGCTTGATAAACTTCCACTTAATTAGTTGCTCCTTGAGGCAACCTAGTGAGCTGAAATCTTCCCAAAGGAGTCTCAAAAGTTGTGAGAGGCCTTGAATCTCTATGGAGTTCCCTCTCATCATAACTACCCATAATATCACCCAATCCATAACACACCCTTCCAGCAAAAGCTTCAACAAAATCCTCTGCACTTGGTGGCATACCAGCATCCTTGGTTGTGACTCTATTCAAGGCTCTAAGATCATGAACCACCCTCAACTTTCCATTCTGCTTCTTTACACAGAGAACCAGACTTGAGTAACAGGATGTTGATTGTTCGTATAACCCAGTCCTGACTCTTTCCCTAACAATCTCCACAAAATCCTCTCTGATAGCAGCTGGAATCAGAATAGGTTTTATTTGCCAAGGTTCATGACAAAACACAGGAATCAAGTAAGGTTCCCCATAAGAGTGTTTCAATACACCCCTTTCCTTCTCAGCAAATGCCACAGCTTTTTCCCTTAGCACAATAACATGCAACAACAACTTCTTTTCTTCTTCAGACAACCACCCATCAGGACCAAAATTAACAACTTTCAATCTTTCCACAGTCACCCTAGCCGTCTCTAAGAAATCTGGAGGATTCTTCACCAAAGGAGTACAGTACGGATCTCTTGACAATGGAGGTCTCTTCAGCGGGGGATTCAATCCCACAGGCATAGTATCATTGACAGGCCTAATCTTCTGAGCCACCTTCAACTTGAGGGATCTTCAGGAAATCTTCATCACCAGACCTGGAACAAAAACCAAGGGTTTCCCCATTGCTCACATGTGTGGCCCAGGTAATGTTTTTGAAAGGTGTAGAAGAAACCCTAGCGGTGCACAATTGGGAGGACTTACTTTTAGACCCCAATCTCACCACTCCAAAACTTTTCCGCAATTCCAAATTTCCATCTCCACTTCCATCTTCCAAATCTTCAAATCTTGATTCATCTTCAGAATCCATTCTTCTTAAATAGCGCAGTTTATCCTCTTTCTGGAGGCCCAAAAATTGATCTTGATGATCTTCTTTATTCATTATCTTCAGATTTTTTTCTTGATTTTCTTGAATTATCTTGAAATTTTTATCTTCTTTTCTTGAGTTTTCTTCTGACCTACAAAAATAACCAGGGGTTTCCCCAATGCTCACAGGTGTGGCCCGGGTAATGTTTTTGAAAGGTGTATAAGAAACCCTAGCGGTGCACAATTGGGAGGACTTACTTTTAGACCCCAATCTCACCACCCCAAAACTTTTCCGTATATCTTATAATAAAGATATATAACCAATCTTCTTTTTTTAGCTTGAGTTAAAAATAATTGAGAATCTTGAGAGAGAACAGAGACTAGATAAAAATCTTGAAGAATACTTGCAGAGAAGAGAAACATTAAAAAGAGAAAGTTGAAAATCCACTTGGTATATCTCCAAGGGAGCTGACCTACTACAACCTGGGATTTCCTCATTTTGGGGAGAGGTTGTAGCACTAGGGTGATCAGCCCTCATCACTCTAAAAAAGAAAGACCCTCACTAGAGCCTGAGACACACTCCTAAAAACCAGAGGCAGAACCCACATCTCTTCTTCTCCTACAGCAATCCATTCATTGACACATGGAAGACAAACCAGGCCTGGTCTCCCAACCATTATCTCCAGGAGATGATAACCTCATGTGAATTCTTCTCTCATCTTCACCAGTCAACTCTAAACTGATCCCCATTTCAAACTGATAACCAATTCTTGCCTGAAAATCCATCAAGAATAGCCCACCCAAAACAGCTTTAACTGTTCCTTTAGCAATATAAAAATGAACCTTCCCTGAGGCTCCACCAACATCTAAATTCACAAACTCGGAATTTCCAACCAATTCAGTGACATGACCACCAATCCCTCTCAAATTTCCACCAATACCCATTTTGATGGGGAGGCCTAGATGAGTAGCCTCAAAAAAAGTAATCAGGTTAATCTGAGAACCTGAATCTACCAATGCCCTAGCCTCCCTTCCATTCAGAGTGACGTTGACATATTCCAGAGGAGCAGAAAAATGAGTTTCCAAACCCTCTCCAAACTTTTCAGCAGAATCACATATGTATTCCACTTCCCCAGAAGGCACTCTTCTCCTGGTCAACAACTTTTTCTGTCTATCAGCCAACCCAGGACTGATAGCATACAATTCCCCATAAGAAAGGGAAACCTGACCCTGATTCATCCTTTCAAGAACAGAGTTCATAAAATTAGATTGGCCAGAAACCACTTGCCTCTCAAAATGAGCCCTTGGCTTCACCACCTTGGTCCTAGAAGATTCTTGAGGACCAGCACCACCAACAGATTTACCATCAACAGGAACCAAACCAGATCCTTCACCAGACCCTCTAACTCCAGCAGGCCTTGGCAATGAAGCCAAAGGGACATCCTCCTCAGAGTCAGAATCAACCTCCATAGGCATTGGCTCACCATTCATGTCCAATGCACCAAAACTAGGGGGGCCCATGTCTGCCATACCCTTCTGCATCTTGTACAGCTCCTCTTTGCTGTACCTCTTCCTAGCTGCACTCAGCTTAGGATCCACCTTTGAAGCATTTGGCTTTGGTTGGGCCTGAGAACTGCTCTTAGGCCTTCCCACCTTTCCTGCTTCCATATCATAAACACCAGCCAAGCATTCACCACTTAACTTTCAACCACAAGAATACAACTCCAAACCACCAAAGGAAGTAGAAAAAGAGACTTTATTGACTTCCTTCCCCTATCCCTTGCCATCCTCATCCTCCTTACCAGAAGACTTCCCTTGATCAGGAATCTCCTCAAACATTGGCCTCCTTTGATTGAGACCTCCCCTTCTCCTGACCAAATCAACAGGAGCCTGCCCCTCACTGGGCTTAACAAAAGAACCATCAGGGAAATTGAAACCCCTGCCATCAAATTCCACCTTTCCTTCAGACACATCCCTATTCAATGCCCAACAATCATTGGACCTGTGCCCCCTTCTGCTGCAATAAGAGCAGACGCAAGGATCACTCCTACCAGCCCTCCTATCAAAATCTCTAGGCTGAGAAGGTGCCTTATTGAACTTCTTAGCCTCCTGAACAAAAATATGCAGCAGCTTTGTAAGATCAGCCAACTGCTCCACCATTGGGTCCCTCTCCTGTTTAGGAACCTGCACCAAATTCTTCTCCTCCTTCTTCTCCCTAACTTCCTCTTCAGCCAAAGCCTCACTGACTTTGCTGACATACTTGGCACACCCCTCCTGATAGGTGTCCACAGCCAATAACTTCAAATAGGCCTCAACAGCCTCCTTCACCTTATCCAAGGCAGGCAACTTCTGGTCCCCATTAGAAAGAGTCTTCATCAATTCCTTTCTTGAAAACTCCTTCAACACATCCATCCTGACATCTCTAGCAAGGGCAGACCAAAAATAATCCTTGGCAGCATTTTCATGTGCCAGCTCCTTCACTTCCACCAAATATTCCACCACAGGATCAAACTGTAGCAGAAACTTCCTTTAACCATGCAAGTTACCAACACCACCATAAGATTGCCATTCACTGACAACCTTTTTCAGATCCACCATAGTGAACCTGACACTCCATCTATCCACTATCTCCCTACACAAAAACTTCCAATCCCTCTTCTTGTAGCCAGACATGGCTACAATCTCCTTCTCCACTGCCCTATCACCAATGAAGAAGATAATCTGCTTCACCATGTCCAGGTAGGAAGCACCATCCACTCCAGCAGCAGTTTCATATTTCTCCAGAAACCACTTGACATCCTCCCCATTAAACTTGGTACCATCCCAAGTTTTAATCCTTACACACTCCCTAACCATCACAGAAGGAGGACCATCTCCCCCACTGACAGTCACCACAGGAATAGAGGAACCAGAAGCCATTCCTCCAGACCAAAACACCAAAAAGAGCCAACCAAAGAAAACAGAGAATCCAAAGAACTAGCAGGTTCTATACCCCACGTTGGGTGCCAGAAATGTAGACAATCCTATAGTACTAGCTATAGGCCTTGACCAAGGGAGTTGGAGAAAAACCAGAAAGAAAAACAAGTGAGATTTACCTGCTACAGTAAATTGGTTCCTGTTTACCAAAAGCCCCTTTTCCAATACACTTGACTGCTTTATCAGCCAAGAAAGTAGTCCCCAGGCAGACTACCAGACCAAAGAACTGAAATGCAGACCAATGTCCACACCGGAGAAAGCAATGATACTTGATGTAGGTTGCAAATCCACACCAGAGACAGCAATGATACTTGCTATAGCTTGCAAGACTATAACAGAGAAAACAGTTGCTAGTGAAGCTAAATGAAGAACTTACTTGCAACAAAACACAGCCAAAATGTGGCCAACAACAGTGAAAACTGCCTGAGAAACCATATATAATCACCAGATGGTTGTATGATAATTAGAGTTCTCCCAAACTGTCTTATGCAGTATATACACACAGACCACCCTCTAAGATCCATGCACAGCAATGCATTTGGCACCTGCACCAGCCAAATTGAATAAAAACCCTTCAGAAGCGCTCCCCAACCTTCTAAAACAGAGGCGGCCGGGCCGCCTGAAGCGGCCCCGCCTCCCTGAAGCCAGAAAACCACTAAAAACATCTAATCTACTTAGAAAACTTCACTACATACTAAAACCCTTAAAACAAAAAATTAAGCTATAACAACCTTGAGACATAAAACGTAGAGCCAAGTTAGCCCTATCTAATGGTACTAAGCACTTAACACTAAGACTTAAGGTTAGCCCGTAAAACACAAAAAACAAAATTAAACAGCTATCTTTTATAATGAAATATGAGGAAATGACCCCTTAAAACTTAGAATATGTAAAATGTCCACAAGACATGAAATATAGAGAAATACCAGGGCTGCCTAATGGTAGTACCCACATACCCGCAGTATAAAGATCAACAGAATAAATCAAGAAAAACACACAATCCTACAACCAATGTCAACTAAGACATGCACAAACAGCACCAAACTGCACAACAAAGGCCCCTGCCAATGTTGGAAGACCACAGCGGTTGGCACATCGACTTAGAAAAACTTTGAAAACTGGAGATATGGTTTTGGTGTATAATAGGAGTTTAGATAGCCAATGGGGCAAGATGTCTTCAGATAGGTGGAATGGACCATATAAAGTCAAGGAACAAGTATCAGGTGGTTCATATGTGCTAGAAGAGTTGGATGGAGTAGTTTTGAAGAAGAGGGTAGCAGCCAATCAAGTCAAGCGGTTCTATCCTAGAGGCACCCAGAGTGCTGAAGTATGACTCCGAAACAAGGATAAACTACATAATCAATTAAGTAAAATTTTGTCAAAGTTTAACTCTGAAATGAGGATAAATTACTTTATTATTAAAAATATTACTGTCATTTTACTATGGTATGGGAGACGAAACCGTTAACAAAATTTTATGACATTTATGAAGACATTTGTTTTAAAATTCTTAAAACTCTTAAAAGCCACAAAAATTATGGAGAAGATATGTGTTGGAATGATAAATTTTTTTATTGGTAGAAGTGTTCACAGGGGAACCTTCTGAATTAAATATCGGAAAGTTTGGGGGTAATTGATGGGCTGGATGCTCTATACACAATTACCCCACAATGTTTGTTACCAATTTTTCCCTGTTTCTAGTTGATTCCTGGCTTTGTTTTTTAATTATAGGAAGTCTTCTAAGACTATAAACTGGAACAAACAAAGAAACAATGCTCCCACTGCGGGATTCAAGATTCTTTTTTATTTTTATTTTTGTTATTTTTTTATGTTAGATTTTATATAATGAAATATGTTTTTCTTTCATTTTGATTTTTATAATACTATAAAATATTGTTAAGGGTGATGCTCACTGGTGGTCTCTAATCATTTTTACAAATTGGAGGGAGCCCACCCAGTGATCATTATCATAAAATTTTGTTTTTCTAAACTTTCATTTATTAATTTTGTATTTTCAATTTCTCAAAATTATGTAACCACATCAAGTTGCAGTTGGATGTGGGTATGATGTTGAGGGTACGGCTCATCAATTGGCCAGGGGGCATCTTTTTAAATTTTATTTTACATTTCATAAATTTTATATTTCAAATTTGTTTATCATTTTTACTCAAAAAAAATAAAAATAAAAAATAAAATAAAATAATAAAAATAAAAATAAAAATAAAAATAATAAAATAATAAAATAAATTACTTAAATAAATAATTATAACTCTTAGTTTGATTTTATAGTTTTCATTCTTTTTAGTTATTCATTTATTCTAGGTAAGAAACAGGGTCTAGCGGATTTTGATACCTACCGGATCCTATTTCACAATAACTGTTAGTCCTCCAAGACTTTAAACTGGCTAAATTTTCAAGACTTTCCTTCAAGGTGTTATATTGTAGCTATTAGTCCTCCAAGACTTTAAACTGGCTAAATTTTCAAGACTTTCCTTCAAGATGTTATATTGGAGCTATTAGTCCTCCAAGACTTTAAAATGGCTAATTTTTCAGATTTTATACGTTATTGGAGCTATTAGTCCTCCAAGACTTTAAACTGGCTAATTTTTCAAGACTTTTCACCGCGCAATACGGGGGGCGGACTTGTTAGCAAGTCCGCAACCTTGGACTCAAATTCACCACAGATTGAACACACATTGAGCTATTGACAAAGGAACCATACAATCAGGGATGAACACCACTCAGCATAACAGTTTTTGTGGGTCTTCAAGTAGAGTTCAGTATGAGTTCAGTATGAGTTCAGTCTGAGTTCCATCTGAGTTCAGTCTGAGTTCAGGTTGGGGACTTGCTAGCAAGTCCACCCCCTATATTGCGTAGTGTTTGTTCAAGAGGTTATAAAGGAGCTGTTAGTCCATCAAGACTTTAAACTGAATTCAAGAAGAAATTTTCAAGATTTATGGATGATTAGGTTTAAAATGGTTGCTTTACTGTGACCCTAAACTGGAAAATAACTCATTCTTTGTCCTCTATGACATTAAACTGGCAATTCAATCATTATTTGGACAATTTGAAAGAGATTTACAAGATGGGTCCCCCATGACCTTAAACTGGAATATTCTATGCAACACTATGCACTCATTTTACTTTATCACTGTCCACCAAGACATCTAAACTGGTAATGCAATTTTTTTTTCTATGAAGGCTATTCAATTAACAATCAACAAATTATTTAATTTATTACTGGTACTCAAATTTTGAAAAGGGGGGTATGTTTGATTTGGAAAATGTGGTGGTTGTTATTGTGGAGGTGATGGATGATGAAATTATGGTTGAAGAATGATAATTATGGTGCTAAACATGGTGAAAATATGGTGATTATTATTATTTAAAAGATGAGTTATTAAAAAGGTGGTCTATTTGAATGTTGTGATGATGAAATTTTTGAAGGAGGATATGGTAGTTGGAAAAGTAGTGTGCCTTTAATAGGCTAAATGGTATGAAGCTTGGAGGACCTTATGGTGAGAATTGGATCAATTATTTGGCTCAATAAATTAGAATGGAATCAGGAGTATTTGGCTCATTTGATGAGAATGGAATCAAGTATTCAGCTCAGTAGGTGTAGAGCCTACTCTCTTAATGCATATGGGTAGAGACTGGTATAGGGGAGTCTGAAGGGATTCAAACCTTGCTCTCAGTAGCTGGAAGCATCACGAGGCAAATAGATTTTATTTCAAAATGAAAATTTATGAATAAATTGATTTAACACAATTTAATATGAAGAAAAGATCAGGATTCAGGTTTACTAAAGCACTAAACTATAAGATTAAAACAAATAATTTTGCTGAAATTTTTCTACATCATCATCAAAACTCTGCATCAAAAATCTTCTCTTCATTAAATCTTCATGATTATTGGCGGGAGTGTCTTGGAAGTAGGATAAAATATTTCTCTTTATATCTTCAGTAAAGTCAGGAAAAAGATATCTATGAAATTTAGGATAATGATTAGTATAGTCCATTTGGACTTGACCTACATCATCAGAGTTGGTGATGTTAATAGCTAAAAGATGGAAAAGACATTGTTGGGATTAGCATGGAATAGATAAATGATTATTAAAAGGCTTACTTTGGGACCCAGGAAATAAAGTCTGGGAAAAAGAAAAAGGAGAGACTGGAAGTATGGGTGAAGGATCTTGAGAAGGAGGGATCAGAGATGAAGTTGGAGATGGTGGTTTAATTTTAGCCTTGGTACTTTTCCAGAATACACTTATTTTTGATAATCTTTTCTTAGATAAAATAGAAGCTGGAGCAGAAGATGGGCCAGCAATAGGATTGAAAGATGTTTTAGAAGTTGGCCAGACGCATTTAACCTTTTTGGAGCAACAGAGATCACAAGCGGTTCTTCCAGGAGGATTTGGAAAGGACATCAAGCAAGGGACTTCATATTTCTTGCAGAGGTCGCATGGTATGGCAAGATCTTTCATACTGATGATGGTACTTATAAAAGTAGAAATAAATTTATGTAGTTGGAGTGGGATGTTGAAGAAATGATGAAGAGATGAATAAGGAGAAGATAAAAGTAGGATTATATATCAATCAAACATGCAAAATTCAAAGAATGAGGACATTCTTCATTGGAGGGAGGATGTGGTGTTCCAAATCTTAGTACGGCTCTTAAAGTCTATTTAGAATATTTATTGTGAATAGGACGGTGATTGGAGAAGCGGGATTAGTTTAAAATATTTAATTATTAACAAAAAATGAAGTTGAAAAAGTCAAGATATGAATTTTTGGTCAGATTTATTAATTTCACAGTTCATATGATTTTTTACCCCCAAAAAATGAAATTTAAGGAAATTAAAGAAGCTCAAGAACCTTTAGGAATTTTTCTTGAATTTTTACTATTTTTCTTATATTTTTAATGGATTTTTAAAGATTTATTAAATTATTTATGTTTTTCAAAATTTACTTAACTTTGATGATTTTTCACGGGGTGAATAGAGCTGCGCAGACTACAAAAAAAAGTTAGGGATGTTAAGGAGAAGTAGCTCTATCATCTGTAATTTTTCTAGAATTTTTTATTATAGTTTTTAAGGTTCTAATTGAGTCCAGAGGTCTGGACAAGCTCCGTACAAGCTCCAGATGAGCTCTGGCTGTTCTCTGGAAGGGAAATTAGGCACATGACTAAGTATACTTATGGACACTTCAGACTCAAATTAGGCATCTCATAGATCACATACATCAGAAAGATACATGATTATAACAACCATTATTCATGTTTTTCTTTTGTCAACAAAATAATTAATTATTTATAATACCCTTATAAAATAACAATTTTACATAACACTTTAAATATTTTACCCAAAAACTCTTAAACATTAACATATAAGGTATCATTAGAAAGGTCTCAACTCCAGGGATTCATTTCTAGTATCTTTTTTCAAAATCATTAAAATCTAAAAACATTAATACTTCTTTCTTTTAAAATATTTTTTGTGGTGTAACTTTATTGTTGCATTTCAGTTGTTTTGCACAGAAGAACAGCTCAATCATTCTAACAAGTGTTAATAAACAGGGTTTCATTCTTTATTATTATCAAGTAGACTTTTAAGCTTATTGATCTAAAAAACTCACAAATTTATTTAGAGGGACAGGGTTTTCTCTGATTACCCAACTCCTTCGGATTCTGCTTACAGCAAGGCAACTGTAAGAGTCTACCTACACCACCAATGTTGGAAGACAACAGCATGTGTTAATAGAATTGAAAGAGATGGGGATTGGTTCAAACTGAGTGTGAAAATAGGAGGATGGACTCTGTTCTTTGGGCAAAGAACAGAGCTTACTGCCATTAAATATTAGCTGAAACATGAAATATATAAGGTGAAACAATTAACTCCAAAGTAGTTTTATACATAAATTAGCATTTTTAATAGGATACTAAAGCTGTAAATTTACTTTATCATGTAAATTATTTTTGAATTATGGTGTATGGATATATATAGTTGTTCTCTAACTCAACATACAGATGTATTGATCATTATATATATATATTGTAATATAAAGAATGAGAAGTAATATGATATAAAAATACCCATAAAATATTAGTATGATTTTTCTTTCAAACTTTTTTATGTAATGTTGTTGATAATTATATATATGAAAAAAATAATAGGTATATTAGAAAATAATTTTAACCAAAAAAACTTGATTACATTTTAAACCATTTTCATAGGCATCATTAGGTGAGCTTACATAGTTTAGAATGTACATGTGAGTTCTGCTGGTGAGGTGAAAAAAATCTTCTACATAAATCATGGGCTTCAAATGAAGATTTACCACAAGATATAATGATAAAATTATTATTTTTCTCTTAATTTCTTAATTTCTGATTACTACACCACACAATATGAGGGGCAGACTTGCTAGCAAGTCCACAACTTGAAGTCAGATGGAAATCAGATGGAACTCAGACTGAAGTAATACTGAACTTTCACTTGAAGTATCACACAAATAATAATGGATCTATATTGAAAACATAGTGAAAGTGTGAGGATAACTTAATGGAAGCCAGAAAAAATCATTCCATGAGTCTACTCAATGCAAAGTATTTTTTGAAGCAACTTATTTAAATAATACTTTATTAAATTAAGTTGATCAATAAAAATTGATTGAAAATATTGCAATTCTTAAATACAATAATTTTATTAAAAAATTTCAGATTACATATAAAAAAAATCAGTGACTTTTTCTATTAATTACAACTGTTTTTACAGAATTGAAAACTATGTTTCAGCTAATATTTTATGGAAGTGAACTCTGTTCTTTGCCCGAAGAACAGAGTTCATCCTCCTATTTTCACACTATGTTTGCACCAATCTCCATCCCTTTCAATTCTATCAACACATGCTTGTCTTCCCTCCCCATGCCTTTTGCTATCCTCCCAGCCCCATTGTATGCCATCCTCTTTCGATCCCCATTTCACCCCTCTCAACCTCTCCCAGACCCTTTTCTTCATTTAAAATTCCTCAGAACCCTTAATCTTCCCTTCCAACTCTTTCCCAACCTTTTTGCTACCCCATATACCCTTCCTCACCCCTCTCTCCAGCCTTTCCAACCCTTGTAGCCCCATTCCTCTCCTTTACCTTGCCTCCTAAATCCTTGAACCCCAATTTCCTCCCTTTCAGCCCAGTCCCTATTTCTGTATATAAAAATAAAGTGTTAGGGAGAAATGGGGAGGTAAGCCAACTGGAAGGAGAGGAGAGGGGAGGGGTAGAGAGGCGTGGAGAGGGAGAGGAAAATGTGGATAGGGGTTGAAAATGATGACAAAGGGAGTGAAAAGGTTGGGGAGAAGGATGAGGTGAGGATAAAGAAATATTTCAAAGGGAAAAGAGTGGGTATTCTTGAGAGGGAGTAAAAAAGACAATAAAAGAAGATATTAATACAAAATAAATATACAAAAAATATAAAATATATAAAATATGTTACAAAGAGTGGGCACAGAAATTCCTTGAATCCTAAAAATCCACAACTCCTATACTGTTATTCTCTTCATTTACTTAAATCTAATAAAAATCTACATTTTAATATTTTGAAAATTTTGAAGAGGGGAAATAAATTTTAGTAAATATTAGTATAAATTTTTTATTTATTTAATAGTGAAATATAGTATTTCAATTGAATTTGAAAATTATATTTCTAAGTAAAGTCTTTGTAACATCATTTTTAAGATTTTTGCACCTTCTTTAGATATTTTAATGATTTATAATATTCAATATTATCTAGTCATAAAATAAGTATATAATTTTTTCAATTCTTGAAAATAATAAAATAAATAATATAAATGCACAAAATAACCTTTCATGAACAAATTGCCATATTTCAAATTGTAGTTTCTCCATGTATTTCTGGCCAAAGAAACTTATATAATAATGTCAGATGGTATCTTGCCGGATCTATACATTGGTGTTCTTTTTTTAAAAAATTGCAAAGAAACTGCTTAAATAGTTTAAAATATGTATTTTTCAGATTATTTTGAGTGTGATCTGCCCTGTATTAAAATTTCTATAAAAAAATCTCATTCTTCATATCTCAAGATTTTTTCAAAGTATTCTTTCCTATGCTTCATTAAATGTTCAAGTTTTATTCATATTGAGTTCACCAGAATGTCAATATTTTTTCTTGGTGGTTTCATCACTAATTCAATGTGAGCTCAAAAAGATATGAATTAGGTTTCAAGGTTGCGGACTTGCTAGCAAGTCCGCCCCCCATATTGTGTGGTGCTATATGTACCATAATAAATAAATGTAATTACTAAACACTCAGGGAAAGAAAAAGTTTAAAATTTCTTAATATATGTATTATTATTTAATCAGTAAAAGAAAAACTCTCTGAGGTCTATTAATTTTTAAAAATCATTTATTTCAATAAATAAATACAATTTTTTAAAATTAAATATCTTAGCTTTGATAGAACTTAGATTGAACTCTCAATGACAACCTATGCATGACTGTGGTTCAACCTTACTTAAACTGTGAGAAGTTCTTCTAATTTATTAAAATTAAAAGAAAGTTATTATAATGTAAGTCTAAGTATATTTTTTTAACAAAAATATTTTTTCTACATGATATGAATTTATGGGGATAAATAAAAAAAATTCAAATTTTTTAAAAAACATTATTTCAAATAGCTGTCATTTGGTCTTCAATTATTATAGAATGATTTTTCTTTCAATTGATAGACTGAAAAAAATTCTACAGCTATGTTTATATTTCTATAATATCTATAAATAGTTTCCAAAGCTCCTATTGATACTCAATATACTTTAACAAAATAAAAATTTCTCTTTTAAATAAAAATATTATAGGTACTTCCTAGTAACACATTCTTTAATATAGATTTATATGTTTAAGTTTAAATCAATTCCAATGCATGAAAATAGAATTTTTTAAAATATAAACATAAAATCTTTTTCAAAAATTTAAATTGCAATCAAAGTTAACTTATTAACTTGTTTTTCTGCTTTAATCTTCACTGGAAATTCATATTACTCTCACTAGAAATTAATTTAAGTAAAAAATTAATTATTCATGTATTTAATTTTGATAATAAAAATATTTAAGAGGATTTATATGGTATTTTTTTCTAGAAAGTATCAAATATATTGACTCATTAAATTTATAAGATAATTTATTTTTACCTATAGGTTTTATTATCTTATTTCAAATAAAGAATTAAAAAATGATTACCTATATTTCTAACATGAGGAGAAGGCGCAATTTTAGAGCTGTAAAATTATCTTATAAATTTATTTATCTCACCAACCAAGAGTATGATCCTCTTCAATTTTAATTGGGAAAAATTTGAATAAAAAAGCTGAATTTTTTTACATATATTTAAAGTATTTTATGAATTTTATACAACTCAGAACTTAATTTTTAAAATATTAGCAATTTATATTTTCATGGTTCAAGTTATCTATTGTATCTTTCTTACAAAAAAAACTTTTTATAGATGTCTTGCTACAAATAAAATTATGGAGGGATGAATAATATCAGTTCTACCTCTTTGGTAGAGTATTTGAATTTTATAAAAGCCTAAAATTTGATCTTGTGCACCTCTTCTTACATGGAAACACTATAAATTTTGTGAGGTGAATCTCCAGATGAATAGTATTTTTATCTCTAATCACCACAGAAAATTTGGGGGGGTATTGCTAGCAATACCCCTCATTTAAAAATGTTGGGAAGTGGTTGGAAAGCTGTTGGAAGGCTGTTGGGAGTTCATTGTAAAACCAGATTTAAATTAATTGGACAAAGATTTGGTAATCAGTTAGACCTAGGTTCAACCAAACTCAATCACAGGTTTCTTGGAGCTTGTTGATTACTTTGATTTTGAGATGAGCACAGATTGAGAAAAGCTTGAACATATCACTTAACATATCATAATATTCACTTTCCCATCTTGTGGAAGGCAAAATTTGATATTCGTTCTAAGAATATCTACATATATTTTCTTGCCAAGTTGGTAACAGAAGGTTAAACTGTAGTATCTCAATTATTACACTATACTACATAGATATTTGATAAAACATACAATTCAAATCAATTTTAATATTATTGAGATCACCATAAGTGTCTGTCCAAAGACTTACAAAAAGTATGTTAGTATCAAGACATCGTTCTAGGTAGTAGTTTCAATTTGGATTTTGAACTGACATCTAAAGCATTTTACTATTAGACAGAAACATAAATAAGTGTAATAAGAGTGAAATTATTCTATTTTGTGATTATAATGTAAAAATAAAGCACATTTTTATTGAGAAAATTTTTCTTCCTCCACAAACCAAAAATTACTCTATAGGCTCAAGATTTATTTTTAAGCCATATTATTCATTTCAGTTATCATTGATTTACTTCCAATATTTATTAAAAAGATAATAATAATACATGTGAAAGAATTATGAGCTTAGCATAGCATTTGCTAAAAAGTTATTTTATTGTTTTATTCAAAACTGATTATTCATTTTTTGCTTAAATTCATCTTTTAAAAACCACTATCTTCAGATACTATTCTTACTTAATATGTCAAGTCTCAGATGTGTTGGACAGTTCTCAATAACAATCGATCAAATTTATATGAATGTAATTTCAAGATTTCAAAACTCACCGACCCCCACGATTTTACAGCGAGGCCATTCGAATGTTCATATTTTTGGACTATTTGAAGAAAGAAAACCAACCCTTGTCGGTAATCTTTCTCAAGTGCAGAGTCAGCACATTGGACCACTATTGGGTGACATTGGCTCTGGATCTCACCATTTAAACCAAAGAAGTGCCTTGAATCCTATGAAGCCTTTCTATTTTCATGCTTACTTGGTTCCAGTTTTTGGTAATCAGTGTCAACTTTGGGGATGCCTCTTTTCTTCAAGTACACTAATCAGTCTTGCTAAAGAAGCATTTTCTTCTGCACAAATCGATTTATGTCCAATCCTGAACTACGACTCCACTATCTTTTTTAATATCCCGCATGTAATTTTTGAAGGCTCTTTCCAAATATCTCAGAGTACTCAAGATTGGAAAGCTGATCAACTTATCCGAGGAATCAAAACAGTTCTCAAAACACATCAACTTCAAGCAATAAATTTTATGATTGACAATGAACAAATGTTAAAGGAAAAGTTGGATATCATGTGGAGGCACCAGGACAACCATTGGCTTAGAACTGGATTCAATGACTATAAAGATCAGTTTCCTAACAATCAATTAATGCCTGAAGGAAACGGGTCAATACTTGCTGATGATATGGGTTTGGGAAAGACACTTTCAACTCTTTCTCTTATAAGTGCAACTCAAGGTGAAGCAAGACAATTCCAGGTATCAGAAAATCAAGAAGGTATTAATCGGAGTTCAGCCACACTGATTATATGCCCCCTGGCAACACTATCGAATTGGATCAATGAAATAAGTGTGCACTTTGGAGATAATGCGCTTCCTTTCAAGGTTCTTTATGGGAAGTATTGTCAAAATACTAATGTCAATGAGCTACAGGACACTGCTATTGTTTTAACGACCTATGAAATAGCTAGCCCAACGATGTCAAAAAATCAAAGCCAAAAAAAGATACTGGTGACTCAAATGCTCTTTTGGTATAGAGTTGTTTTAGATGAAGCTCAGTTAGTGCCCATTTCTATATCTAAAACTTAAAACTTAATTTTTATAATCAATTTTTATAAATATTCTTTTAGTTACATTAAAAATCCTTACTCGCAGAGGGCTCAAACAATATTTGACTTGGAATCCCAACACCGACTATGCTTGACTGGAACTCCACTTCAGAACAGGCCCACTGACCTTCAAAGTCTCATATTTTTTCTTAGAATCGAAAAGTGGCAAGAAGACTGGTTATGGAAGAATTTCCTTTTTCCAGGTTTGCAAAAAGGAAAGGCTAATTCTATTAAATCAATCAATCACTTAATGAAAGTCATAAGCCTACGTAGAACAAAGGATGCAATTTTGTCTCTTCCAAAAAAGATTCAAAGGGGGATATCGGTTCAATTAGCAGATCCATGGAGGTCTAAACTTGATGTGCTTCAAGAAGGATTCACTGAGAGATTTGGGCCCTCCAGAAGCACTGACTTCCCTTGGGACTCATCTGAGTTTCTAAGAGAGCTCATGATTTTAAGAAAATTCTGCAACCATCCAATCTACGAAAATCTGGATGAAACTCCAACTTTTGATTTCACCTGGTAGCATTCCGCAAAGATTTGTCATCTTATAGGCCACTTAAAAAACTTTTTGTCTGGTGAAAGGGGTATAAATTTTCTGAAAGCTGTTATATTCTCCAACTTTGCAGACTTTTTGCAGATGTAAGTGATTCTATAATGAATTGTTTTACAAAATTGTGTTGGTTTATTAAAAACAATTTTCTAATATTTCAAAATAGAATAAAAATGGCTTTAGATGACCACAATATTAGGTATACCCAGCTTACGGGTGAACTCAGCAGGACAAAGCAAGACAAAAATATGCATGAATTCCATTTTAATAAAAATTGCCAAGTTTTGGTTGGAACGATTCAGGCTGCAGGAGTGGGTATAGATCTCAGGTGTGCTCAAAATGTATATATAATGGTGAGCTCAATGTCTTTTATTTAATATTAAGAACAAAAATATTAAATTTTTTATATGTTCAATGTTGAAATAGGAGCCAAATTGGAATCCAGCAGTTGAGCAACAGGCTGTTGATCGGCTGTATAGAATGGGGCAGCAAAATGAAGTAAATGTTTTGAATTATTTTGTACAAGGAAGTATAGAATTCAGCATGTATAAGATTCAAAGGAAAAAAATGGAGCTAACAATGTAAGCCAAATTTTATTTCTATAAATTTTAATGATAATAGTAATCATAAAAATTATGTTTTTGTTTTCAAGGCTAAGTGTCCCAAACAGTGGAAATGAGGAGTATGAGTGTGCAAACCTATTATTAAGGGAGTTTGTCAATCACTCACATTAGAGGAAGAAAGAATTTCAAGGAGAGCAGGTAAATTTATGGGATTTTGAGGATTTAAAAGTCTGAGTTGTTGAGGATTTAGAGAAGAAAGATATAAGGGAGAATAACAGTCATTTGGCAAACCCCGGGGGACATGAGAAGGATTAAGGTTAGGTGATAATGTTGAAACCAAACTGATTCTTTTTTACAAGGCCAAGTCCTTTAGCACACTTCCAGAGTAGGTTGAATTATCTCAAATATCAAAGTGTTGTTGGTCAAGATATTGTGCAACTTTAGAAAAATCTTCAGACCTCCATTGCATTAAGATACGTCTTAACGATCCATCATTATCAATTTTGGTGTCTTAACAACACTTGATGTTTGTGAAAAGGTTGTGATAAGTTTCACAATGTGGAAGTTGTTTAAGAAGTTTAGTTCGGTTAACTGAATTCTAAGAATCTTTGTTATTTGAAATAAAGGTCATAAATAAAAACGGTTTAAAAAAAAGGGATTTTCATACTTTTTTTTTATTCTCTATTTATGCTTTCTCACTTTGATTATTTCTTGAGAGCTATGAGAATCCTTCCCAAGTCTTAATCTATCAGCATGACCTAAAAACCAACAGTGAAGAACTCCTATTTTATTTGAGAAGCTAATTTGAGTTGAGTCAATTGGATATGCAATCAAATTATTGGTTTTTAAGGCATTGTCCCAGTGTTTAATGAGAATATTTGCCAAGACCTGGTTCCATTTGTCAAACCAATCTAGGTTCCAAGCAAAAGTTGATCCTGGGAAACCACACATGCGAAGATGCTCAATAAAAGATTCACGGAAAATTGGTGGAAACTTTTCTGAAACCGCTGAATTTGATTCTGGATGAGGTAGTTCAAAGGAAATGTTGCAAGAATTCATGTCGAATGATGAAAATCTGTCTAATTGCTCTTCAGTAGGGTTTTGTTTCCATCCATTTGATTCTGGTGAAATATCCAAAAGTGAACGACAAAAATTGTGTATAGATCTACAAAAGTGAGAATTGAATGGAGGCAAAGTCTCATTAAAAATTCTATTAAGTGTTCTTGTGTTTGTGGGCAGGTTTCCATGAGGAAAGTAAGAGCTAATAGGGTTCATAAATAATTAGATTAAAAAAGTGTTCAATTAAATTAAACAAAGAGGAAGGATAAATTGTTGAGCTCCAAAACTTTATGATCAAAGTTGATTTAAGGAGAAATATCACAAAAATTAAGAATAAGAAATATTTCAACTTTATGGAATTATAATATGCATAAATTATATTTTTAAATGCAACTTGAACTCAAAAGGAATGGTATAAAATAAAGAGAATGATTATGTGATAAAAGCAGACTCATTTAAGAAACGGATTTTTTTTTCTTTTCAAAAAATTCTTTCACAAAAATAATTTGTTAAATGTGACGCTATGTTCATTTTTTGATTACCAAAAAATTATTTTTGGTCCATTATGATAGTAATACATATTCTATTGAGTAATTTTTGTTCAACCTGAATAAATAGACTAGAGTGTCACTTCATCACATTTATGTATGAAAAGTTATACAAGGTTTCAGCTTTTATGTAATTCTTTAAGGTTTACACTTTTGTAGCATCTATTATTTGAGTATTTTTGATTTTTTCTTTATAGAAAATTCTACCTAGTACAGACCAATTTTCAAAGTGAAAGAAATATGTTTGTGATTGTTTTTTACAAAATATTAACCTTATTTTTGGGTTTAACTTTGATTTTTGGGGTAATTTTTTAAATAATTATGTTAAAAATATGGATTACTTTTCATATAGTCCATAACTAAGAATTTTTATCAAAATCAAATAATTATAGGGTAGTTAGATATAACTCAGAAGGCATTTGATAGAAAAATAATTAAGATGCTTGTGCGTACAACAGAATTTTTTCTATGATAGAAAATATTCTGATAAACATGCATGCATTGTTGTACAAATGCAGAGAGTATACAGAATACAAATAAAGTAGACTGCATAACTTTAAATTAATATATAATTTATCTGATTAAAAATTAAACATTTAAACATAAATAATTTCAACACATATTCCATCATATTCTTTTGATAAAAAAATGTAGCTTATATTAGCTAGTGCCTTTCAAAAAAAGGAATACCTTCAATCGGTAACTTCGAATAGCTAAATTATTCCTACAATTATCACAATTACAATGCCTCCATTTTTTCATGTATGTCAATGTCAAGATCTTGGATGTGTCAATAGAAAGTATCAAACTTCTTCTGGGTCCTTTGAAGTTGGTATGTCTTTCAAAAGCTCTAATTCTTATGCAAAACATCAAGAGGAAGGAAATAGGAAGGCCCAGATGGTTATTTCTTCCAACAATCCACTTAACATTGGAAGTTCCAGATCCACAGAAACAGTAAGCTGTATATCTATAGTTCAATGTGAGAATAAAAGTCTTTATGATGGTTCAATGATTTATTACATAGGGGCAGTTGCTATTGGGGGCAGAAGTATCTTCAACAGTTTCTAGAAACTCAAATCTTGGGGAACGGTATAGCCAAATAATTATGTGGCAGGCAGCAAAGCTTTCTCTTATTCATCATTTGAGCAAAGAAGGTTGTACTCAATTTTTGGATGAAGAAATTAAGAAGCTCAAACTTCTAGGTGATAGTGGAATACTGGATTCTGATAGCATTGTCCGTCTGGTCCCACGCTTGATAGATACAGTTTTTAGTTGATTAAAGCTCAATCAATCATTTTTCACTAAAACATGCTGTCCTAAATGCTTTGCTCTTTATGAGTATAACTCTGAATCTCAACCATCTATACTATGTTGCAATCAACCGTTTCTTTCATCATCAAAGCGCTATTTAAAAATGTTTGGAGCAGGACAAATTTCAGTTAAATGTGATGAAAGGCTGTATTTTATGGAGGAACATCAAGAACATGTAAAATACTTATCTCTTAAAACATTTCATCACCATTCTTATATCGACTGGCTTAAGGAAAAGATCAAACTGTTCAAATTTGAGCTTCTGATTGAGAAGAAAACCCCTGTGGCAGAACGTGTAGAGTGTGATTTGATGAAGGATGTTTGTGATGGTTCAATTTGGAAAAACTTTCCCATAACCACTCCAGCTCTGGATAGCAATGATGATGAATATACGATAACTTCAGGCAACTTAATGTTTACTTTATATGTCGACTGGTTTAGGCCTGGTGGCAATAGGATTGGAGGTCATCAGAAGTCTGTAGGCAATATTATGATGGTGTGTATGAACCTACCTCAAGAAGATAGATACAAAATGGAAAATCTTTTTTTGTATGCTATTATACCTGGACCAACAGAACCCACAGGTGAACAGCTTAATCACCTTCTAAAACCACTGGTTAATGATCTACAAACTCTATGGGATGGTATATTGATTGAAAAGACACATCTTTATCCATGAGGCTGGAAATTAAGAGTTGCATTGTTCTCTTTGATAGGTGACATTCCTGCAATACGAAAATTGGCTGGCTTTTCGAGTCACTCTGCAAAAATGTTCTGCTCTTTCTGTAATATCTCTAAAGATGAAATTAGTGAAAAGAAGGTGGGAAATTTTTCATTATGGAATCATGAGGATCATATGTGCTGGGCAACAAAGTGGAAAAATTCTAAGTCACATTGGGAGCATGTATCAATTGTTCAAAATCATGGGGTACAATTGAGTGAGCTGAATAACCTTGAATATTGGCATCCAACTGAATATTGCTCAATTGATGTTATGCATTCACATATGCTTGGCAACCTAAAAGATCACAGTCTAAGCTATTTTCAAATCCAAAATGCAGCAAAAGATCTAGAAAGAAAGCTGGAAAAGGATAAAAATTGGCATGTAAGAGAAGAAGATGATGATTTCTTTTCTGATACTTCACTGCACAAACATTCGAAAAAACGTAGAAGTAGCTTAAGCACCACGAATAATGATGATGATGATACAGGACACACAAGACAGCACAAGTGGCAAAGATGTACGAGTTCAAGACAGTCATCAAGTCATAATGGACTAGATAATGAAGGATTGGGAACAAATCGATCAAGAAGCCAGAGTAGGTCATCCAGCTCCAAATTTATTCCTCCATATAGTGATTTGGCCTCAATACAGTCTCACAGCAGTGACAGTAGGAATTCATTGTATAACTTAAGGCAAAGAAGCTTTAGCATATCACAGAGTGAAGGATCTCACTCATCAAATGAGACAGCTAGAGATGAAGAAAATAAAAGTAAAGGTAAGGAGAAAGAAAATGAAGGTAGTAGTAATCCACGAATCACAGCAGCAGAGCTACAGGTTGTATGGAAGATGATTGATCAAGTAAGAAGACCTTCCTGGCTAACACGAGCTCCAAAATCAGTAGGATCTAAAAAGGCAGGATCCCTCAAGGCAGCAGAATGGCACATGCTGTATACTCTCTACTTCCCTTTGTCACTTATACCCCATTGGTTTGAAAAATTTAAAGAATCTGAATCTTCAGCTTCCTCAGCTGATAAACCAAGAGAATATTATCTTCTCAAGTCACTTGTAACATTATGCTCGATCACCAATTTTTTGACATTAAAAAATATACAGACTAATGAGCTTAAAGATCTAGATCAATTTCTGTTAGAGTATCGTGAGTGCCTTGAAGAGGGTTGGAAGAATATTAATGCAAAGCCAAATCTGCATATCACTCAACATTATCCTGAAATGATAAAGCGTCTTGGTCCACCATCAGGTACAGCTACTTGGTCTGGAGAGCAGGTGAATCATATATTATCTGAAATTCCAAACAATCACCATCCACGTATGTAATGTTTGTAAGCAATGATTTAAAAACTCAGCTGTGCTAATTTATTAATATTTACCACAGGAGAGATACCGCTAACAATGCTCAAACATTGGTATCGGAAGTCTAGGGTATTAGATCTTGGTGAAGCTGAAGATAATGATCAATGTGAGACTAAAAAAATCCATATTGATCTCGATAAACAAAACAAATGGATCCATCTAAGTATGGCATTATTTACTAAATGGGTAAGGGCACAAATGGGAAAAGAAACTTCAAGACGGGCTTTGACACCATCGGAGAAAAGTGGGGATCGGGTAGTTGAAAATGTAGCAAGCATATTGATACATGGAAAGAAGTTTACTAGTTACCATTGACACATTTCTAATTCAACAATTGAATTCTACTATGGAAAAGATAGCCAGTTTGGGCAAATTGATGATCTTTTCAGATCAAAGGAAGAGATTGATCAAATATATTTAATAGTAAGTCCTTTCAAAGAGCTCCGTCCAGAAGAAACATCAAAGGATCCCTATGAGCTTTTCCCACAAGTGCATTGTCGGTTAGTAAGAGTAGCCAAAGCAACTCAAATTGTGATTAAGAAAGATGCAATAATTGGACATGAAGCTACTGTCGAGCACAAAAAAGGAATGTTTGGAATCAAAGACGAGGTTGTCACTGCCATTGGACTGCAGACAGTAGTGAGTGAAAAAATTAATCAAATTTATTTTCTGTTGACTAACATCTTTTTGTTAATTTGGGATTGGGGAAATTTGTAGGATTGGTGATATTTGTAAATGGTGAAAGAAATAATTCAATGCTCAATTAAAAAATGCAATGCATCCAACTTACCTTATCATAAATCAGTGAACAATTACTTTGGTTGCTTTTATTGCGAGAGAACCCATGCTTTCAATGAGTCATTTTTATCTTAAATGTAAGAATGAAAGAAATAAAATCATGATAATGAGAAATATGATAAAATTTTTACTTAATGAATGATCTTCTTGCTCATTCATCTACTATAAATAGTTTGACCTTCCAACTTTAGCTGATAGCTATATATTATTCACTTTATTTTTCGACAAGAGAACATACACGTTTACAAGACTATATACATAGTATCTTTTTTTACTTTAGCTTTGATAGGTATAAATTTTAACAACTGATTATTTTTATTTTATTTTATTTTATTACAGTTCATTATGGATGATAATTTTGAAGGGATGTCTGTTGACCCAACCGATTCTGATTGTTTTCTGCCTCAACATACTAATACTGGAAATACTCCTCCACCACCCTCTTCTGATCCACCTCCAGATGCATCTCAATCTGTACCACCTAATCCTAACCCACCACCTAATCCCAATCCAGGCGAAGAGTCTCATTCAGAACCGAGAAATTTTAATCCCAATCATCCTTCTGCTTCTGAAAGTGCTGATCAGCTAGGAAGAGATTGGGCTAGTGAAGTATTGAGGGAATTTTTTGGAGACCAATCATCATCTGCTCAGCCTAACCAAGGAGCAAGCACAAGTGGAGCAGGTAAGTCAAATTTGTAGTGTATTCTTTTATTGAAAAATAACCAATTTAATTAACTTATTTGAATTGTTAGTGAATCCCTCAATCATTATGGGTATCAGTGATTACCACAGACTCAATTCAGCAGAGTCTCATGAGCGAGAACAGGGGTTAAGGGCTGTAAGAGGCTTAGTTAGAAGGAATGATGTTCCCAGGAGCTCCAACAGTCTAAATAGAAATATTCACCACTTTCTGAAGTATTGTCTTGGGGGACCAACACAAATAACAAAATATCCTGCCAGCCCAACACCTTTGGAGATTGAAAATTGGAAAGCTTGGAACCAATTAAAACTAAAAACCATTCAAACTGTCCTAACCCAAGTCCAATCTTCTAACCGTGCCAATTCTGCAGCTGATCGACAATTTCTGATAACCAATTCTATAGCCTTCTTGCGATCCAAAATTCGACTACCCGAATTTTTTCCAGCACCTGAGCCTCGAGGACTAAAAGGAGGAGCACCGATCCCACTTTCTGTCAAAAGAAACTTAGAGCGTGTATTGCAAGAAAAAGGTTTTCGGAAATTCGCCTTTGATTGGACTTGCCGTGATTTTTCAGAATCAACTTGGAATCAAGTCATGGAAGCATAGTATGCGACCACTGTACCAGATGGCTCACCACCTTGAATACAATTGATCAGTCAAAGCTTCATTTCACTCAATGTGTTATTGAGAAATGGGTAGTTAATAAGGGGAAGGAGATGATAAGGTTGTTTGGGCAAGAAGAGGAAAGGGTAGCAAGAGAAAAGATTGAAAAGAGGGAAAGGGCACAAGTAAAACGTTATTGGACCAAGGTAAGTTTTTTATTTTACTTTGCTTTTTGTTATTATGAAGCTGATTTAGTTGGAATTCAGATTGCTAGTGCACGCTAAAAGTTAGCAAGAGATCTCTGCAGTGATGTGCCAGGTTTTGTTGTGCTTTTTCATGATACTAGGTGCATCTCTGATATTGAGGAAGGCCCAGCACCAGCCCCAACTGCACCTATCCGAGCTATTCCTGGATGGCGAAATCCTGAACTCAATGATTTGTTTAAAAAAATGGATAAGATGACAAAGGACTTAGCCCATACACCAGCTCAAAGAAAATCAGCATTAAAAACATATTCATGGTCATCAGAAAGGACAGTTGCACAAAATGGTATATTCAATGTTCCCAAATACCTCCCCAAGAATTGCTATTCAGCAAAATTTTTGCAAGGATTATCTGTGAATGAACGTGAGTCACTTGGGGTTGGAGCTGATATTGATCTGGTAAAGATTCGGGAATCAATTAATAGAGCATCAACATCATCATAAATTAGGTATAATGGTGATCTTCTGTGTAATATAGCTATCTTATATTGAATTTTATGTATTCTGTTTTTTTTCAAAGCAGCTTGGTAAATGTTATAAAGTGATATTGAGAGAGAGTAACATTTTATTTAAGAAAAACAAACAATGTATGAGATATAAAAATGTATTTTCAACAAATTGATGGTCCATACCTCTTTATGTCACATTTATGTATCCATATTAATTTCAATCAAATTTAATGTTGACCAATACATAGTGAATACACGCTATGCCACTTATACTTGCCAGGCATTGCTACCATTAAATATGCCAGTATCAAAAATTAATTTCGATCGAAATTAATGAGCATGATAATCATGAATTTCTGGAGTCAACTGCTTATTTTTATGCATGGTGCCTTGCCGACATTAATTTCGATCGAAATTACTTTTGATACTGGCATATTGCATGGTGTCTATTCCTGGAAAGTGTAAGTGGCATAGTGTGTATTCATTACGTATTGGTCAACATTAATTTCAATAGAATTTAATATTGACATTTTCATATTGAACCCAAACCAGCAAACGACCCAAAAAATTCTTCATAAAACTGCTCATTAATTTCGATCGAAATTAGTGAGCACCATATACATATTGAATGGTAGTTATATCTGGTGTGTGTAAGTTGTAAAGCTTGTGTTCAATGTTTATTGGTCAACATTAATTTTGATTGAAATTAATATTAATGTGTAAATGATATTTACATGCTCAATATGCATTGTAATGTGTTTACTTAAGAATAGAGTGCCCTACTTTTCATCTTACATAAAAATGCTTGGTGGCATGTCAAATTCAATTTTTATTAAAATTAATGTTGACATGTTACCATGCATAACAGTAAGCAACTGACTGAATAAATTGATGATAATCATGAACCTTAATTTCGATAGAAATTAATGTTGCCAAGTGCAGATTGAAAAAAAGCTATGCCACTTACACTAGCCAGGCATATTTACTATTTATTATGTATTGGTCAACATTAATTTTTATAGAAATTAATATGGATATGTAAATTTTATATTTACCCTCAACATGTATAGTAAATTTCAATACTTAAAAATACTTGCCGTCCTTTACATGTCATGCAAAAAAGCATTATATCATTTCAACATTAATTTTGATCAAAATTAATGTTGGAATGCCATTATGCATTGAAACAACTAACTGACTGAAAAAGTTCATGATCAAAATGCTCATTAATTTTGATCAAAATTAATGTTGACCAATACATATTGAATATAAGTAATCTCCGCTTACTCAGACCAGATATAACTACCATTCAATATGTATATGGTCAGCCTTAATTTCGATCGAAATTAATGGGAAGTTTTATGAAGAATCTTCTGGGTTGTTTTCTGGCTTGGGTTCAATATGCAAATGTCAACATTAAATTCGATCGAAATTAATGTTGACCAATACATAATGAATACACACTATGCCACTTACACTTTCCAGGCATATATACATGCAATATGCCAGTATCAAAAGTAATTTCGATCAAAATTAATGTTGGCAAGGCACCATGCATAAAAATAAGCAGTTGACTCCAGAAATTCATGATTATCATGCTCATTAATTTCGATCGAAATTAATTTTTGATACTGGAATATTTAATGGTAGCTATGCCTGGCAAGTGTAAGTGGCATAGCATTTATTCATTATGTATTAGTCAACATTAATTTCGATCAAAATTAATATGGACATGGACTATGCATAAAATTCCTATAAGTATAGGTAAGCTAAGCAGTTAGATAAACTGGTTTGATCAAGTACACCATATAAAAATTGATGTTTTAATGCCTTGGTTAATTTCAATCAAAATTAATTTTAAGCCATGCATGTTGAATTTTATCTATGTCTGTGTAGTCCATGTGAAATGGCTTGTATTCAATATGCAGGGGTCTATATTAATTTCGATCAAAATTATGAGGTTCATTGCCTCATAAATTTGATGGTTTCTGTCAGTGTTTCATGCATGGTGCCATATGATACATGTTGATTCCTATCAAAATTAATTTCAACACCAATATATTGAATACAAACCATGGCACTTAAAGTACTTGGTCATAGCTAAAATTCAATATGCTAGTCTCAAAATTAATTTCGATAGAAATTAATCAGGATCCATGAAGTTTATCAATAGTGTATGAGTTAAGTTTCAAGTCATATGTTTCATCATTTTCTCGCACCCATTTCTAGGTTATCTCAACAATTTTTTTCAAGTTTTATTATATTAATCAAAACTGTGGTAAGTTGTGAAAAATTAGCTAATCCAAATCTCAAATTGAATATTAATATTTTAATAATTTTGAATGTTGCTTAAGGTATTTCATTGGGTGATTCATAATAATATTTTATCAACTTAGTAGTCCTATAACTTTTGAAAAGTAACAATATTGGTATAGTTAGGGACAACAATGCAATATCTTGTGCAGACTAAGATATATTGCAAAATAAAACTATTCAATTTTTTTTCCCTTAGTTGTATCCAAGTTTATCAAAGGTTTGGTCACGGTGCCCACACCCTAGCCTGACACTCCTCCTGTCACTTAAAAAACAAATTCTTATCTTAAATTCTAATGTTACCAATTTTATATTTATAATTCATTTCTTGTTTGATGAGGCATATCAGTATATATGTGAATCTCGCATTGTCATCTGAAAGTAAATTTAACAAATATTCATAAAGGATTATCCTTTTTTTTCATATAATATACTAATTAAGTGTATCTCCATTGTTTAGGAGTAAATTCTAATTTAAAAAATTTTATATTTACCCGTGGAAATTTGCATATGGGATATACATTTGTTATTATTTGTTTTTCACACTAAAAGTCCCCAAAGAATTACTAGTATTTTCTGTTAGCTACATCAAATTTCGCTTCAATATAAACAGATTGTGATTTAGCATGTTACTCAGTTTACCCCACTATGAATAATACATGTTAAAAAAGCTCAAATAATATAAAATCCCCCTCTTTACGTTTTCTGTTTCTTTCATCCTCACTTTAATTTTAATCTTATTCAATTTTTTATCCTATTAAATTATCAACTTCAATTTTCTAGAATAGAGTTTCTTATAATTATTCATCATATTACATCATAATTTTTTGATATCAAATACTTTTTTTTAATATTCATTAATCAATATGTCTAGTATACAAAATCCTACACCTCCACTTTGTATGTATATCATGTTCCTCTCTCTTAATTTATATATTTCACTTATGTTCTATATCTTTTTTTTCAAAAATTTGATTTTCCAGCACCCAAATGTGTTTCATCCCACTCTCTGATTGATACTCGCTTTGAAGCTTTTGAGCTTGCACCATGTCTGCCACATGGCATGGCACCTAACCCTCCTGTACTTATCAATGAGAGGCAGGAAATAACGAGAGTTCAGTATCACAACTTACTTGATTTGGCTAGAGATAAAACAGAAGAGCTTGTCAAGATCCTTAACAATAATCCTTCTCCTTCATATTTATCTAACCCTTGTAATGACTTACTCCAATATGTGAAAAGCCTTGAAAAATGTATGTTCTTCACCTTTTTTGTCTCCTTTTAAATTAGTAGATAAGATTATTAATATTTTTTTTTCTTCATATATATTTGTAGCTATGAGGAGGGTATGATTCCTCCTGATGAAATCATTTTCATTAGGGATGATGATGAGACAGATGAACCATCAGATTTAACTCATGCTTCAACTTCTAAGGAAAATCTTTAAACACCTGTTATCCGCCCCAAGAAAAAGAGATTATCCCAAGGCTCCTCTTTTGTTCGACGTGTTAAACTGGCTTCTGCTAATGAATTTTCTGATGTATCAAATAATAAATCTCAAAAAAAAAAGCAAAGGTTTTGATAATGAGTATATTCTTGTTTCCTTTTTTTTTATTGTTATTCTTTTATCTTTAAAATTCTATCATATATCTCTTTTATTTCTTACATATTGTACTTTTTATCTTTCTTTTGATATTTTGTACCAGAAACTCACCTGCTGTAGATTGTTCCATCCATAAACGCCCTCTCCCTGATGAAGATGATGAAAAGAGCGATGAAAATAGCGATGATGAACTGTCAGAATATGAAGCTATGCTTGTTCATCAAAAAAAGCAAAGTTTAAAATCTTCTTCAAGACATGTTGATATGTTTGATAAAGATGATGATTCAAACAGCTCATCACCGAATTCCTTCATTTCTAAGAAGCAATACCCATCACCTCCTAAATTACCTACTTTGACCACTTTGAAAGCTTCTCTACCAATGAAATCAACTCCAATCAAGATATCGAAAAAACCTCTAACTTATTCACCCTCAGTTCTAAAAGAATCTGATTTGCAGGAGGAATTCTGTAAAATTCATAATTTTTATAAAGGTAAAATCAGCACGGCAAAGTTCCTCAGGTCGTGGTTGGAAATTGTTACTCTCCTCGAATTACGCTCTTCTACTTCTTCCCAAGAACCCATGTCAAATATTCCAATGTTTACTTTTCATTGGGAAAAATATTGTGGAGAAGATTGGCTTTCAAAACTTACTGAGTTATGTAAGTTACCATAATTTTTAGTCTTGACTTTTGTTCTTTTACTTATTTTTTTTTCCTTTTGTAGCAAATATTTTTTTAGAGATTGATAGCTCACAGCTATGGGTACTCGATAATATTGATTTCAAAAAAATGGAAGATTTATGTGATCCTGATGGTATAAATACTGAAATTCTTTCCTCAACAAAGAAAACGAATCACCCTGAATCCAATCTTATCCGAATGCTCATGAGATTAATGATCCCAAGTGACCACTGCCATTCTTCATGGGTATCTCTTATATCATCTTCACTTTATCTGACGGCACATGAATTCAGCCAGCTTCCATCACATCAAAACATTAACTCAGATTGTCCAATTGAACGTGGTCTTCAGCTTCTAGCTCACCTTTCAAATCTGAAGAGTCCGATTTCTGATGGCTTAGAAGTTGGTCCCACTGCACTTCAAACCCGTGATATATCAATGTCAACTCTTCTTCAAATCAGCAATATTATCATTGATATAATTATGTCAATTATCATTCTTAAATCAAAATATTGTGCTGAAACAATATCAAGTGGCAAGACTAGTGAAGCTCAACAATCAAGTGAGAAAAACAAAAATACTGAACTGACTATAATGAGAGAGAAACAAAAGGCTGCACTAAAAAAAATAAATTCTGAATACTCCCACCACCGATATCAATCTTTCACATTCTATATAATCGATGGTGTCCGTGGTTTATTTCTGAGCTCTCAAGATCATAGATTGGCTTCAGCAGCTGATTGCTTGGAGGTAATATCAGAAGTTAAGTTTCTTAATTTACATGAAAAAAAATCATTTGATGGAAGAAATAATTTGGAAAAATTTAAATAACTATATTTTAACATTAATAAAACCTTTTATAGGCAAGTGTGATCCATTTCCTTTAAAATTTGATACCCCAAGTCCTCAGGGAATTGCTAGGGCTATTTCTGCAGATTTTCTTAATCACTGGAGCTCCATTCAGCCAGTATCACCTTTTTTTGCTAAACATAGCCTTTCAATAAATTAATATTCCAACATGTAAATAGATAAAGTTCCATCTATATGATATATCTTGTATAATTCAAGTTATTTTCCTTCAAATACGTCAAAAATGTGACCATCTTTGAAATTTATTAAGTAACCTTTGACATGATTTTCTAAATTAATTATTAAAAAAAATTATTGTAAGTCCAGCAATAACAAAGATTTTAAAATCTACTTATATGATTTCAAATACTTGTATTAAATTCTTAAATATTTTATTGTTTATATAAAAATATGATAACTGCTCTAGTTTTGTTACTTTACCTTTAATATTATATAATCTATTAATTATTACAAATATTTTTGTTGATTGTAACATTTTTAATCAGAAGTAGAACAATTTAAATAATTAAATGAGTACATTCTTAAAAAAATACAATTTAATCTATTATTGATTCAAAATTCTTTCTTCAACTCTTTATTAATAAGCCTGTTTGACCTAAAATACTATACAGTTAATTTGGTAGCATTAAAAGCACATTTTTATGGCTAATATATTTCAAATTCTTTATTATAGTTTTTTTATTTTAGAACCTTTGCTACCAATTTAATAAAAATGACATTTAAAGATTTCACAACTTATATATTTCCTCAAAAGTAAATCAAATTTTCTTATAATATTATGAAAAAAAATTATTTTATTTCACAAATAAAAAAAATAGATAATACTATAATTATCAAAACTGAAAATGTTACAGCTACTCCCAGTATTTATCATGTTTAAATTTGCATTAAGTTGTGTATATATAATATAAATTTTTAATATTTATATATCTAGATTTTTTAGATTTGTCTTAACATTAGATAAATAATACTTTGCTGATTCTATTTCTTCCTCTATTAAGTCATCTCTTTTCAAAAAATCTCTTAAAGCACTAATCAAATATTCTAACCTAAATTTTTCTTTTTTAACTTCTAAGTATTCTGAAATATCAATATCAAAAACATTAAGCTTTCCTATAGCATGAAAAAGTCTAGTGCTGATTTGAATAGAAGAACCTATCCTAGTGAAGCCAGGAATCTCATGACATCTTGAGGTAAAATGCCTTAGTTGATTGGCAGGCCATAATGTCACTGTTATTCCATTAGTTGCTTCAAAGTTGATTTTACTTCGAATTTCGGGAAACATAAGTTCTCCACCTATTTGTCGTGGTTGGGTCTTATCATACTTCATATGAATGGTGTTTTTTTCTGTATCTTTAGGAAAAAATATTCCTAAAGTATACTCACTTGCATCCTTATCGAGATGAACCTCATTAGAGAACCCATTACCATTCCCTCCAGATGTTCAAGTTAAATTACTAGCAAACGGTACGCCCTCTTCTTCACTAGAAACTTTTGAAAATCCAGGAATACCAAGTTTTGCGCAAAGATTAGTTGCCTCATTGTACTTTACATATGATATTTTTTTAAAAAAATATTCAAAGTACATTGCAATCCTCTTCATTCATTTTTTATATTCATCCGTTTTTACAATATCATCAGTGTATTCATCTGCAAGGAAAGCATTCAAAAATTCAGTATTTAAATTAAAAAAAGTGATACTTACGAATATATAAAGATTTCTTTCTATCTAAAATATAGCCACCACCAAACATTTTTCCAAAACCACCAGCTCTTCAATGATAACCATTATTTTTAATCTCATGTTCGCAGTAAGAAAGATCCTTAATGCATTGCACCGTAGCTTCTAACATATCTAGTTCTTTGAGCTCATGAATTTCAAAAGTCTGCACAAGAACATTAGGTATTAAGACACCTTTTGGTTTATAAATACTACATCCAGGAAAAAAATTGTAATAATTATTGCAATCTGTCATATTATTTGCATAAGATCGTGCATAGAAATGTGGCTTCTTCCTGTTTATATCCATTCCAAGAGCGTTTACAAGTTTCATTCCAGTAGCAATGTCTTTCCCCCACCTATTGTTAGAGTTCTTCCCTGGCCGTTTTTTTTTCAAATCGTTACTCATTGATGGTTCAATCCTAAGAGAATTCAATTTTGATTTAAAATAGAAAAAAATCAAAAATTAGAAAATAGTAACATAATTTCAATTATCAGTCAATGATACCTTTAACTTTATCATATCTTCAATATTAGAAATACAAAAGCTAGCATATCTACATATTAGTAAATTTATATACTTTTTCTTTATTTCAAATATTAAGAAAGCGTTTAAAAGTTATACTTTATTAAATTATACATATAAAGAGTATAGCTTTATCCTGTATGCATTCAGCAAGTATGAGATTTGGCTCTACACTTAATATTAATAATATAATGAAAGTATAACTCCAATACACTAGTAATATTAAAAATTTTACGAAATTATGATATCCACATATATAAAATGAAAAATCTTGCTCTGACCAATATATTGACTTAGAAAGTTATACTTCAATAAATTATTAATTTTTAAATTGTAGCATTGTCCTGTATGCTTTCAGCAAGTACAAGACTTTGAAACAACTTAAAAATCAATAAATTAAAGGTAAAGTACAAACAATCTAATTATTATTATGAAAAGCAAAACATTATCCTGTATGCTTTCAGCAAGTACGAGATGATGTTTTACTTTTCATATTAATAATATAATGGTTGAGAAAGTATTAAAGAAATATAGAAAAATGATAAGCAAAACATGAACTTACATGTCTATAAAATCTTCTTCCATTTGTAGCTGATTGATCAAAATTAATTATAAAGTTTATTTTATAATCACTGTTTTAAAAAATAAATGGTTAGATAAATAAATTGAACATTTTTGATAAGGAATAAAGAAAAGTAAATTGAAAAACAAATAAAAAAACTTTAAGTTAACTGAAAAAGAATTATTTTATAATGAATCGAAAGGGTACAGTAAAAGATACCATAAAAATAAATTCAGAATTAGAATCATTAGATTAACTTGTCAAAAGTGTAAAAAAGTGTAACAAACCAAAATGATATGAAATGCAATAGCAAGAAAAATTTGCTTACCGGTAATCAGATAAGGTCAAGAAAATAGTACCAATAATTCAAAATGATAAAGCAAAAATATGATTGATAATTTTTGAAAAAGGTAAGTGAGAAAGAGAAAGGAAAAATAAATTGGGTGGCAAACAGATGTATATATCATGAATTTTCACTGATCACATTTTCAAAAAAATGCAGCTCTCCAAGTCATATGATAAACTTCATCTAAATTCCAAGAATGATGTTTCCAAGGCACTGTACACAGCATGATCATTTTTTCCTATGCATATACTAATTCCAGCTAGAATTTACTTGGCTGCATGTTGTACAGATGCACATTTGTGGAACACTGAATTTCACATCTAAAAAAAATTGACGCCACATAATTCTAGCTACCATGTTTCACGTAGCTAAAAAACATACACTCATCACATTTAAATTTACATTGCGCCAAAATTAATTCATTTTTGAATTTTTTTAAAGGGAACTATAATGTGCACCACCTATTTCTAAAATATGAACCTCCGCACCATATTAAATTGGGAGACTTTCTAATTATGCAATTTTTTTGCCATGACCTTTTTCCTGATCTTACTTGGTTCAAAATATTGAAACATGACCAATGTTGATGAAAGAAACATTCGATTTTGTTTCTATGTGTAACAATGGAAGGCTGTTTCTTACTGGCTGAAGAGTTTTGTATATTTTATTTGAACACATTTTTATTTTTTTATGTATTTTATTTAAAAAATTTACTTTTTATTGCAGCCAGATTTATACTGGCTGCTTTTTAGAAACCTTAATTTATGACCCAAGCCTTTGAAATTGGCTTGGGTCCCTTACATTGCAATTTAGTACTTCCAGCCAGGTTTCCCCTGGCTGGAAGTGTCTCTTTCAAGCAATCGAAGTCGCTAAAAGCGACTTCGATTGCTTGCTGTAATGTTTGCCACCCTCCCAGCTAATTTACTAGGCTGGGAGGTGGCCAAAGCAGTGTGCAACGCGCGTTGCACAATCGCTACCATATCTCATGAAGTGCATTGCACAGCCAGTTTTTTTCTGGCTGTGCAATGCACACAGAGAAACCAAAGTCCCTGCAAGGGACTTTGGTCTCTAAAATGGAAGCGACTTTCCCCACCAGGTGCAATCTGGTGGGAAAGTGAGAGAAACGTTAGACCGAAGTTGTTTGAAAGCAACTTCGGTCTTAAAAACATTAAAAATCATAAAAAAAATGAGAAATCTAGAAAAAAAAAAATTAAAATTAAAATGTGAGTATAAGAAAAAAAATAAGTGCTAGTGATACCAAAAATCCAAGCCAATTTCATTTGGCTTGGTTATTTAATAATTATTTTTTAATACATTAAATTTAAAATTCAAACACCGTAAAATATATGAATTTTTTTATATGAATATTATAAATTTAATCTACCTCTTTCTCATAATTATATTTATAATTTTGTTTTTTTAATTTTTGACATTTTAGTTTATTTTTTGGAAATACAAAATTAAATTTTCAACTAAATTTTTTAGTAAGGTAAAATAAATTATAAATTTGACATTTTGTAATTGAATAATGAAAAAAATTTTAAATTTATTTAAAAAATATTTTTGTTAGAAGAATACCAATATTTTAAGGGTAGAAATATGGTGCAAATTGTAAGTAAAAAAAATTATATTTTTTTTTGTGAGGGGTTATTTCTATTTTTAAAAATATTTTTCAAAAACATTCATTAAATACTGAATTAAATTACTTTGAAACTCAAATTTTTTGTAAAATAAATAAAAATGAAATAATAATATTGTTATATTTGATATAAAATTTGAATTGGTAATATTAATGTCTCTTTAAGTAAATTTGAAAATCATTTAAAAAGACCATGTTGATAAGTACTTCATTTTTGATATACAATGGTTATATACATATCTTATATATATTTCTTGAGTGTTATTTTTATATACATTCAATAAAATTTGTAATATAAAATCCCATTTAATCATTAATTATTGTTCAACTTAGTTATAACAACTTCATATTTAATACCAGCCAATAGTATTTACTTTTTAATTTAAAACTCCAATATAATATGAGAGTATCCTTATTTTGTCTGTATGTAATGAACAACAATAACAGACCATAAATGAGTGGGTAATTAATTACAATAAATAGTTGAAGAATAACCTATAAGAAATGATAAGTTTATCAAAAAGAGTACATTAAAAAAATATACTTTTGAATTTTTTTTGATATAATTTGGGTAGTTAAATGAAAATTTAAATTATTAGACATCAAAATGGATAAAATCTAAAAGTGGTGTTTATATAATAAGCATCATATAAAAAACGGATAAAAAATCTACTATGTAACTAAATTATTAAATATTAAGGTATTATTAAAATTATTGAAAAACTTATTTTACAGTTATAATGAAATCTAAATGTGAAAATAATAGTGGGATAATAGTAAGACTATGTGGAAACACTTTAATTTATACATACTTTCAACTATGTTCAGATAAAAAAATTGTTAAAATTGTATAATAACATCTAGTTAATAGTGATGCAATTTTATTTAGATCAAGAATAAATTTTTCTGAGGAAAAACTAATTAAATTGAGATATGGCCATCTCCTTTCAAGAGATAGAATAATAATAAAAATTTAAAAAATTATAATAAGTATTCTTAATCACCATTTTTGAAAAGTCTCTAGTAAAATTCATTATAATATATCATTCATTTATTACATTATATGGAGTTTCATCTTGAAGTAGTGATGTGCAGCTTTGAACTTATGTTATGAAAAACAAAAAAGTTAAAAAATATATAGTTATACTAATGAAAAAGCCAAAAATAAAAATACTATTATAAATTAAAAAAATAAAACTACATAAATTTTATTCTGCTCTAATGATGGAAGGGTACTATGTATGAATTTCCACATGTTAAATCCAAACCTGCTTTAAGGCTAGTTTACAGGTAGAGCTATTAAGTTTCCTTAAATTCTAAAAATAACTTATGCATTTTACTAATTATTTTTTTCTTGTTTTCTTTCCAAAGTTGTTAGAGTTGCTTAATTAATACTTTTATCTTGATTGTAAGATATATAATTTTTTTTGAATACATGATTTATTGTTTCAAAAATTATATTATAAATTTAAATCATTTATTTCATTTTCTAAAGCTTCATTGTCAAAGACACAACTCCATTTTCTATTACTTAACAAATATATAAAATGTGATAGTAAAATTTGAGGAATTTTCTTTTTGAGAGGGTCAAACTATATTGTGAAGATTTTTATCTAGAAATTCTTGTACTCTAAAACCAAATAATTTTCTCCCTTAAGTAAGCCATTTCAAAAATATGAGAATATAAACAAGAATATTAACTTATCTTATTTTTATTTTCTTTACTGAAAGTTTTAGTTCAATCCCTTTTTTTATAAGACATTAGTATAAAAACATGGTTAAATGCTACTATATAATTAATTTTTATTATATATATATATATATATATATATATATATATGAAATATTTAGAAGGTAATCCTTTTTTATTTACTTGAATAAATGGCTCAATTATAATACCCAACACTTATTAATGTTTCCCAAACTCAATAACAAATTTCTCACATGAAATATTAGCTTCTAATATAAGAAGTTTATCTATAGATGATATTCAACATGTGATTTTACTTTTTAGATTCGGCTAAAATTAAACAAAAGGAGAAATCATGCATATGTGTATAAATGGTAACCATATGTTACTTAGAGGATTGTGAAATTCACTCATCAGAATGGTTTAAGTATTAAAATAAATTGAGGTCATTATTTTCTAGTATTTGAAACTAATTAGGAAATTATTCTAAAAATATATTTTAATGTGTATCATGTTTAAAAAGTTGGAAATATGATTTTTGAAAATTGTGAGTTTCTTATGAGATACCAAGCTTTAGTTTACATTGTTTCAAGTAGAATAGAATTTTAGTATTTGAAATTGAAAGCAATGTACCATTATCAGATTTTAACTGTGTTCTACTTATAGAATGATTACATAACATTAAACATTATTTAAATCAAAAAGGTTTAAAATATATTTAGAATTTTACCAAATTTCACCATTTATTAATCTTTGATTTGAAAACAAACTATGATGTACACTCACTAGAAATAAGCAATCCCAATTTTAACATAATTTATCAATCCAAAAATAATGAGTCAATTAACATGCAAATATATATTATTTCAAAACCAAATCTCTAGATTTAAAATATGATGCTATAATGAAAAATTATTACAAAACTTTAATGCAATGAAGTCTCTTAAAAAATTCAAAAATAGAATATCAAAACAAGTAATTTCTGCAAAAAAAACTACTACCTATTGTAGATAAAGCATAAAAATAAGTCATATTTTTTAAAAAAATGATCTAACAATATTTATTTTTGTTAAAAAAATCAAAACATTGTTAAGTTTGCTTGTTATAATAATGTTAAAATCCAATAAACATTATCTAAAGGTGGTAAAATATGTTAAAAATATGTTGAATTTTGTGAGATAAAAATCAACAATTTTGTATCATTTCCTGTTGTGCTATGACTTTATTCCACCCTTTTTATCTGATTCTTCCAGTATTACTGTGCTATGATCACTAGTTTTCAAGTTAAAATTTACAAATGTTCATTATACTTGATAATATGAAAAATAACTCAAACTTTTATAACTACAAAATAAGATTTTTTAACTCCTTCTTTCAATCAATATTTGAAGAAATTTTTAGTTTATTTGAGTAATTATTTTAAGAATAACAAAAAATTTGAAATTCACAAGGAATTATTTCCAGAGACTATAATTATTTACTTGTGTAATTCATGAGCTACTTATCAATGATGTAAAACATCAGAAAAGTAAGTTATAGTTATAAATCTACAGATTATACTGTTTCTGGTATATATATCTTCAATAAATCTTTTAAACTTATCTTAGCCTACATACCACACAATAGAAAATCATTATATTAAAAAAGGAAAAAATTCTATGATAATATCATAAAGAATGATAACCATGGATTAATATTCCATAAAAATGGTTAATAAAATTTTAAGAGAACCTAAATCAGTATTCTTTCATCAAAATATATCCTTTTTGTCTTTGTAATTTATTCCAAACAAATTTTTTGAAAGTTGAATCTATATATCTAATGCCAAAACCACTATTAAGTTCCCTCTTAGACTTTTTAAGAAATTATATATATATATATATGTATATATATATATTATTTATCAAAAATTGAAATAAAGAATAAAAACATAATTTTATTTACCTTTTATTATTTAAATATAGAGTATTTTCAGAATGCATTGTGGTTACTTGTGAAGGTTAGAAGATTTAAAGTTGGATTTATGAGTTTTTAGAAGGGCAAATATTGTAAAATTCTTTCATAAATATTTATTTCATAGTTTCAAATGTTGAAATCTACAAACTAATGGGATTTAAAATTATATTGAGATTTAAAATCTGTTTTCTACTCAAGTAAAATAAAATAAAATGATGATATCAAAATTGAAATTAAGTTTAAACTTTTGATATGCTCTATCTTCAATTTTATTGATAGTGCATCAAAAATTTAATAATATTTTTTTCCTTCATCACTTTTTACATAAAAGATAGTTTTATCATTTTATGAATTAAAGATTGCTTATATAAATTTAACATCTATGTCAACTGTTTATGACTATTAATCTATATAATAAACTTTTTAGAAGAAAAAATAACATCAGTATATACTGACTTTGAAATTATTCAATTTAAAATAGTTTACAGGTAGATAATGAAGGGTGATTTCATTTTTGAATATGAATTATAGAAGTCTTATTTTGTCAATTTTAATTCTTTTTGAGCTCAAATGTATCCACCGCAACTTATGTAAGAATAAAAATTATTTTTATTGAAATTTACATGAGAAAGTATGCCTATTATTCAAAATCAAACTTTCTCTAATGGTGTTTTTCAATCATTATTTCCATTCATAACAATAAAAAACATTTCAATTTGCTGATGTTTTAGTTTTTGATATCCCCAAGTTTATATCTCAGGTGTACTATTCACAAAATTATTAAAAATATAATTTTCAAAATACATGATAAACTTGAAAGTGAGAAGGCATTAAATTTTTAAAAATGAATTCTAAATTCAGGATGGATAGTATTTTTTCTATTTTCACAAATGAACAATTTTTTGTTTCAATTAATCCAGAAAGAAAATTTTGTTGTAAGCATATTATATTATATTTATTATGATTTTAAATACTATATTTTCAAGATTTGTGTTTAATATTTCCTGTGAAAGTTAATTTTAATGTGAATTTAAAGTAAGCTTGAAGAAATTTAATCAATAGGCATATTGGATATTTAAAATAATATTTTGCTCCAATCTTGAATCATCCTGGGCTAAAAAATATCCCAAATAAGGTTTTTGTGGGTCAATTTGGATTTAAGTAGGATTAAGTGAGGTTTAATAAAGGACAGATAAAAGGCTAAATTCATTACTAGTGACTTTTTTCTCAAAATAGTTATAAAATATGTATCATTCTGGAATCAAGCTTCAATAAAGTCGAATTGAAACAGAGATAATTTCTAGCAGCACAACACCATATTTACAAAGGTGTAAAATACCTCAAATATTACTCATAATGTAGGAAGGCAAGGAATCTACAAAATTCACATTTCAATCGAGGATTTATATTTTGAATTTGAAATTGAGAAATGGAATATTATTTTCCAATTTAAATATCTATTAGTCATTTTACCAAAAGTTTTCAGTAATCAGATTGAATTTTGATGGTATTTTGTTGTAGATTAATCATTTTGATGAGCCATTTACTCAAAATTACTGGTTTTGTTTCTAATATTCCATGTGAAATTCATTACAAATCTTTTTGAAAGTGAATAGTTGACATATTGGATATGCAAAAGCTTATGTTAGATCAAAGTGAGATCAAAGGGAGTTCAACTGATGATCAAATTAGGATTTTACAAGATCAAATGGTGATCAATGTAGGTTCATCTTGAGCTCAATTTGTGACAAATCTCTGACTAAATGTAAGGCCAAACAATTTCCTACATGGTGATGATGTGTGCATAATTCAAGCATAGATTTGTGGCTCAACGGAGTTCAAGCAAGGCGTATTGCTAGCAATACCCCCCCATTTTTTCTGTGGTGAATATCAGAATTAAAGTACATTATACTTTTCAGCTAAAATTTTTAAGAAATATTCCTCTATTTCCTTAAAAATTATTTTCATAATTTTAGGCACATTTTATCTGTATTTTTTATGAAAGGAATTCACTGAGTGGTATTTTTTTTGAGCTCTCTATATCACTTCACCAACTGAAAGTATGCCAAAAAAATTTTATGAAATCAATAAAAAGATATTCTAAAATCTAGATAGATATTTCATTTACCCATGATATAATATATGTCAGCCAGGCTATACCAGGAGCCCAGTAAATTTTATGTCAATTTACTGGAACTAAAAGAGGGCATAAAAATATGCTTATTATGTATATAAATTAATCTTATATTGCATAATGAAATCATATAATTTTTTATTAAATATATATAATAAGTATTATATTAATTTTATTATTATATAAATTATTTATACATTTAAATTAAGCATGATATATATTCTATAAATTATGGTGCATTTTTATGTATTTAATGAATAAAAATTAATAATTAATTATAAACATATATTATAAAGTATAAATAAAAAATTAACTTATAATGTAATTAAATTAATTAATTAAAATTATATATTAAATAAGGCCATATGTCGGCCGGTCGTCTAGAAGAAGGAGAAGGATAGAAGAAAGAAAGAGAGGAGGAGAAGGAGGAAAGGAGTATGGGTAATAAAACAAATAAAATTTAATAAAATTATTTAATTTATTGAGAGAAAGGCAACGACGAGTGAGCTGAGAAGAGATAACAATTTGGTTTTATAAATATTAATATTATTTAAGTAAGAATTCTGTGCGGCAACCAATATAATTACTATCAGACTTAAAGCAACCTTTAAATTGTTATATAAAATTTTAATTAGAATTTTATTACTAATAAAAAGAATATAAACGTAATATAAAAATTGTATTTAATTTGTTGAGTGTATAATAAGTGATCAGGCTACAGGGGATTATCCAAGGCCCTTTTATAGGCAATGGGTCCTCTGAAGCGCTATTATATCAGTAAATACAATGATTAGAAAGGAATAAAACAAACATATCAAAATAGTAAATGAAACATAACAATACAGAGAAAAACATGAAACAAATAATTAAAAGCCCAATTAAGAATCCAATTTCCCCGCCATTAATCCCCAAATCAGTAAGTGACAATAGTAAATAACTAAACAAGAGTGGAAACATAGGAACTATGAGAAATATAATTCCCAACAGATGGTACATCCTGATTAGAGGACATTTTAAGTGAAACAAAAAATAATTTGACGCAACAAAACAAGCAATTAATCTCAATTTAGTTCAAATTAATTTATTTGTTTTTTTCTAACACAATTAAGGGTCAAAAGAAGCGTCCTTAATAATTGTTTAGTATCATATGAGAGGTATTAGTTAATATATAAATTTAAGTAATTAATTTAAATATATTATAAATCAAATTTACACTTGTAATTATAATATATGTTTTTTAATTAATTAAATATAAATTTATAATTATTAAATATATAAAAATGCGCCATTATGTGTAGAATATATTATATTATGCTCAATTTAATTGTATATAAAAATATATATAACCAATAAATTTAATGTAACATTTGTATATAATAAAATTCTTATATAATTTCATTATGTAATAAAATATTAAGTTATATTCATTAAATACAAGTCTTACCCACTTTTTAGGGTTTTATAATTTATATATCATTTACTGGACTCCTGGAATAGCCTGGCTGACACTCCCTCACTCTAAAAAAAACAATAAAAAAAATGCTAAGATTTTTTCTTTTTGTATTTTTTCAACAGAGCAGGCAGATTTGAAATTTCTTTGCCAGGTATCCATGCATCATGTTCAGATGATTTGTTCTTATATCTCAATAAATATTCAGTACCTCTTTCAGAAGTGATAATTCTATCATTGAGAATTTTATCAATTTCTGCTGTTTCTGTGACTTCCTGAGGGTTCTTCTTAGGTCTTCCTCTTCTTTTTGGAAATAAGTCACTGTTGGAAGTATAAGGTTTAAGTAAAGAAATGGGAAAAACAGGATGTTTCCTATCATATGGAGAATACAATACAACTTCTACTGCATTATCACCAACCATTCTTTTAACAACAAATGGTCCTACAAAAGGATCTTTTAATTTGTGGTTACCTTGTAAATTGAAATGGACAGTAGAGATCAACACTTCATCACCCTTGTTAAATGTGTATTCTTTATGGGATTTATCCCATCTTTTCTTTTCATATTCAAATGCTTTATCAATACAACTCTGAGCATGTTTTCTGCATAGCTGTTGCATTTGCATAAAAGATTTTACACCAGGGTGCAGTTCCAACTTAGGTAATTTATTATTGAGAATTTGAGCAGGAGTGTTTGGGACATAACCTAACCAGAGCTCAAAAGGCTTTTTCTCAGTGACAGAATGAACAGTGCTATTATATGCAAATTCAAGACCAGGCAAAAGAGTGACCCAATCATGAGTAAATCTGTCATTGTCTTTATATTTTAAACCAAAGGCACAATACCTTCTAATCATATCTTCCAGAGTTTGAATCATTCTTTCAGCTAGACCATCAGTCTGAGGATGGTGAGCTGTAGACAATTTTAACTCACAGCCACAAATATCCATCAAAGAGGTCCAAAACTCAGAAGTGAATTTTGGATCCCTATCAGAGATAATGGCTTTTGGAAAACCAATAATATTAAACATGTAAGACCACCATAAGAAAGCTAATTCCTTGGTGGATACATCTTTGTGGGTTGGAATAAATTTGCACATTTTTGTGAATCTATCAACTATTACCCAACAAGAGTTAAAGCTGTCTTTACCTGCAACAGGAAGACCAGTGACAAAATCCATATTAATGATTTGCCAGGGAGCACTAGGTGCTTCAATATGTTGTAATAACCCTGCTCTCTTACCTGTTAACCTTTTAGATTTTTGGCAGGAATCACAAGATTCAACATATAATTTTGTGTCTTCAGACATATTAGCCCACCATGCAGTGTTTTTGATTCTAATCAATGTTTTTTCAAGATCAAAATGACCAGCTAATATGTCATCATGACAAAGTTTGAGGATAGTTTCTTTCATTGAAGGAGGAATAACAATTACATTGGTAAGCTTCCTTCTATAATAAATATAACCATCTTCAATAGAAAACTTTCCTTTATTTAAAGCATTTTGGTATTTTGCAGGAAGAGTTTTTATTAATGCTTGAATTGAAGCATTCTTAGGATCATTCAAAATAGTAACTAATTTATTTAAGTCAGAATCTTTATCATATGAATCCAGTATTAACTGTAATAACTCTTCTTCCATATCAACTATAAATATACCATGTATATGAACAGTGTCATCCTCAGGTACATAAGCAGGATTGGAGTCATTATTTGGCAGAGGCAATCTGGAGAGCATATCAACATTAGAGTGAACATTTCCAGCTCTGTGGATAATAGTCATCCTTCCTCTGTATTCCTGAACAGCAAGTTGCCACCTGAACATATGTCTGTTAGGTGTTTTGAGGTTTAAGAGAGATTTCACAGCACTACAGTCAGTTACCAACTTAAATTTTTGGTCATCCAAGTAGTAATGAAGTTTCTCAAGAGCCCAAACAACTGCTAAGCACTCCAATTGAGTGGCACCATATTTCAATTCACTATTTCTTAAGGTTCTTGAAATATAACAAATTACAACCTCTGAGGATTTATCATTAATAATTTGCTTTTGGTGAAGGGCAGCACCTAGACCAATAAAGCTAGCATCTGTATAAAGTACAAATGGCTTGTTAAAATCTGGGAGAGCCAATATAGGGGCTGTCATTAAGCAATTTTTCAATGTATTAAAAGCTTTCTGACAGTCATCATTCCAGAGAAAAGCAACATCTTTTCTGGTTACTTTTGTAAGAGGCAAGGCTATGACCTGATAATTTTTAATATATTGTCTATAATAGCCACACATACCTAAAAAACTTTGGATTTCTCTTACAGAAGTTGGTGCTTTCACATTTTGAATGGCAGCAACTTTATTATGGTCTACACAAATTTGTAAGCCTGACACAACATGGCCAAGGACTTTCAAAGATTGAAAACCAAATTTACACTTTTTTAAAGATAAGGTCATATTGATTTCATCCATTTTTTGGAAAACTCTATTTAAGTGAATCATATGTTCATCAAAAGTCTTAGAAAAAACAATAATATCATCAATATAAACCATGAGCCAACCCTCAATAATTTCTTGATGGAAAGTGTTATCCATGACTTTTTGGAAAACTGAAGGAGCATTTTTAGGGCCAAATGGCATCCTAACATACTTATATATTCCCATATGAGTAGCAATAAGCAAAAAATTTTGAGAATTTTTCTCAACTGGAACTTGATGATAACCTTTATTACCATCCAGACAACTAATAAATTTTGCACCTTGCAAGGTAGCATGTATTGAATTAATTCTGGGTAAAGGATAAATATCATCAACAGTATAAGTATTTAAAGCTCTGTAATCTCCACATAATCTGGCTTTATCTTTTTCATAAGAAATTAAGACTGGGGAGATGACACAATATTTGGGGGTGACATCCACTTTCTCAATGATATTCATTTTCAATAATGTTTCAATATTATCTTCAATATCTTTTATTTTTGATGGAGAAGCAGGATATGGTTTTTTCTTAAGGGAAGGAGGAATATCACTCAAATTACAGGATAAGGTAATTTTCATTTCTTCCTGAACAATTCCCAAGACATGAGAACCATGAGCAAAAGCCATAGGGAAAGAGGTAATAGAGGCAACAATAGAATCCTTTTGTTCATTAGTCAAATGATCACCAAAAGAAGCGGTATTTATTTCATGTAATAAATCATCCATTTCAGTTGTTGTTCTACCTTTACATTGGGTCAGTGAGTTACAAGATTTCAACAAATGCCCAGAAGGTTTAGGAGAAGAAATTTTGAATTTTCTTTTCCCATTCATTCCTAAGGTAAAGCAATTATTTGCTGGGTCCAGTTTCACACCAAACATGGTTAAAATATCATTTCCCATAATAAACCAATTGCTCAAATTATCATTTTTCATGACAACAAACTCACAAATAGCTCTGACAAAACCACCATTATATTTGAAGAATACAGAGGTTTTGTATTTGCCAATAGGAAATAAGGTAGAACCATACCCTCTCCATTTTTCAGAAGTTATAGGCAATAATTTACTCAAATATTCCTTATCCACTGAAGCCAAAGCTTTTTCAGATACTACACTTCCTCCAGCACCAGAATCAAGAACTACATCAACATTTTTACCATTAATGATAACAGGTGCCTTTAAAGGGGATATAGGAATAGAATTGTTAGTAATATCTTTAATTATCTCAGCATTTTCTACTGAAGATAAATTCAATACACAATCTTCAGATATATTATTTAAATAATGGACATCATGTTCCAACATTAAAACATCTTTAACAGATTCATTGTCATAGGAGATATTACTTTCACAGTCACTGGAAGAATTATTGACATCAAGTTCAACTTCATCAGTGTCTTCATTTTGTTCAACAAGATGAATTTTCTTGTCACAAACATGACCCTTCTGCCACGGTTTGTTACATTTATAACAAGTATTTGTTGCATATTTTTTAGGTGCAACTGGGGCAGAGGGTTTACCAGATTTTTCTGGGAGCTTTATAGAAGGTTTATTCTGATCATTATAAGATTTACTAAGGTAATTCTTTGGTTCATATCTATGGTTGAGTAGTACTTCATTACAGATATTAATGAAAGAAGAATTTTCCCTTACATGCTCAGTTCTAGCAACAATCAAATCCCTAAGAGAATTTGGTAATTTATACAAAATTTTATCTCTCCAAATATCATAATCCATCTTTGGATCAATTGCTCTAAGGATTTTAGTTATTTTCATCAGAAAAACAATGGGCTTTTCAACAGAGGAGGATACATATCTAGTATTCTCATACAGTCTTTGCTGAGCTAACCTGAATTTTGAACCACCAAACTGATTCTCAATCAAGGATTTCCAATCATTCCATGTATAATGATTGTTATCTAAGAGGACAGATTCATACCACATCAAGGCTACATTGGAAAATAAAGAAATTAGCTTAGAAACAATTTCCTCATCAGGTAGTTTATAAGATCTCTTTAAATTATCAATTCTTTGGATAAAGTGTTGCCAATCAGAGGAAGAATCACCATCAAAGGTAGGATATTGGTCTAACTTAGGCCAATTTTTCTGACTACTGGGATGGTCCACTTTTTGGTTTGAATTATTCATTAGTAATAATTCCTGAAGTTTAGCCAGGTGTTCAGAAATTTCATTATTTACATAAACAGCTGGTGCATGACCATCACAAGATTTTTTGCTAGTAGCAAAAGATTTTACAGACTCATTGTCAGTTTGTTTAATGGTTGAAATATGAGGAAGAAAGGATGAACTTTGTTCAGGTTTTTTCCCTTTATTTTTATGCAGCTTACTGGCAGAAATCTCATTTAATTCATTATTGATGGTTAAGGTTGAGAACTTTTCCTGTAGGTCAGACACATAGTTTCTTATTCTTGGAATTTCAGACATCTGGTCATTCACTTTTGCAAGAGATAGAACATTTCTGTCCTCAGAAACTGAGTGTTTGGTACTTAGTGCATGGAAGTCATTTTTTAGTTTCTTCAACTCATTTTGTAGAGATTTTATTTCATTTTTGAATGAATAATTTTCCTCAATAAGGGGTTTCAATTCACTCAATGTCTTATGCAGACTGATATTTCTATCTGAGATAGCTCTATGGTCACTTCTTATTTGTTTTTGTTGACTAAGAACAATATTCAAGGTTTCTTTGATTTTTAAATAAGCTGTATCTTGTACAGAAGAGCTCACTTTACATTGCAAGTGTAAATTATTTAATCTATCATTTTCATGGATTAACACATCTCTCACATGTTTGTCTTTCACAATATTAAAATCAAGGGTATCTTTCAATATTTCCTCAGAAGTTTTTTCAATTAAGTTATAGATTTCAGGGGGAACAGAATCATTTTTAATTGCAAGAGAAGGATTAATTAAAGATGTAGAAGTTAAATGTAAAGGTTCATCAAATGACAATTTGCTAATTACATCAATAGGGCTACTAGTTACAGGAAGCTGTCTTTTAACAGGTTTAACTGTTCTTTCACCATGTTCAATAATATTACCTGCAGAAGAAGATTTATTAGAAAACATACCCAAGTGACTATCAACCAAATTACTTACCATGGCAGAGGAGGAAACTTCCCCTGGGACTGGGTTTGGGATTGTGCTTGGGCCTTCTTTCTCCTGCTTTGTTGGTAGGGATGAGGAGGTGGATGGAAATTGGGTGTTCTGGATGGGCCAGGCTGATGATGGGGAGGGTGTTGCACATTCTGTTGGTAGTGACTCATTAGATAATCCCATTTCCATTGCTCTACTTCCATAGTATTTGGATTTTGGATGGTTGAGCTGGGTGGCTGTGAAGGTTGAGCCTGAAATTGAAGCTGATTGGGAGGCAATTGAGGAGGGGCCTGGGCCTGAATCTGGTTCCTGAGTTCTTGGACCTGATCCCACAATGTGTCTACCTTTGCTTTGTACGTCATATTTTCTGTCTTCAACTCTTTTATATGACTGGATAGGTTGCTGATTTGTTGTGGCAGAGGAAGCTTTTTTATTTTGAAGCCTTTTGGAAGACCTTCTTGAGGCACTAGAGGCTTTACTTCCTTCTGTGGTACTGGGGGAAGGGGGTTTGGTTTGTTTGCATTTCCTGTCATTTCCACATCCTGCAGTATGTGAATTCTTTGTGTTAACATAAGATTTTTTATGACCAACTTTAGAAGAACTTACAGTGTCAGCATCATAGTCAATTTCTATTTCATCCACTTGCATGTTATCCATTTTTTCTGTCAAATTGTTGGACATACTAGTGGGAAGATTAATATTTTACTTTGTACTTTATAAAAAAAAATAATCAAAGTTAGTCAATAATTGCTCCAAATAATATAAAAAAAATTTTTTAATTAATTAAATTATAGAAAAAATAACTTTCAATATAAAGTAATAATTAAAAAATTAATTTTTTTAAAAAAAATGGATTGCAAGTTTAAATTGGGAATAACAAGTTAGTTAATTCAACCAATTAATTACCAATATTAAATATGGCAATATATTGGGACTAAGCACAATGTACTTTTAAGTCAACCAAAATTAACAATAATTAATAAAAAAAAAATTAAATTAATAATTCAATTTGTATTAATAAGAATGTCAATTCTTCTAGGACTAAGAGGATTTAACACTCTATAATGGTCAACTAGGAAAAAAAAAATTTTTAAAAATTGAACACTTACACTCAGTGAATCAGCAATTAAGCCACAATCACTGTTATTGCAATAAAAATATAGTAATATGAGTGAGAGGCGCAAAGGTGAACTTACTATAGTGATCGAAAAATCACTTCAAAATAATATAAAAATTAATATTATATAAACCTAAGATGTCGAACCCAAGTTCGAAACACAGTCGCGGCAAAAGTTTCGTTTTGCTAGGTGGTCCGTGCGTTTTGTCGTTCGTCGCCAGGCTTCGATCGTCGTCGTCGTTTGGAAAGGCCCTCAGTTGTCGGCCGGTCGTCTAGAAGAAAGAGAGGAGGAGAAGGAGGAAAGGAGTATGGGTAATAAAACAAATAAAATTTAATAAAATTATTTAATTTATTGAGAGAAAGGCAACGACGAGTGAGCTGAGAAGAGATAACAATTTGGTTTTATAAATATTAATATTATTTAAGTAAGAATTCTGCGCGGCAACCAATATAATTACTATCAGACTTAAAGCAACCTTTAAATTGTTATATAAAATTTTAATTAGAATTTTATTACTAATAAAAAGAATATAAACATAATATAAAAATTGTATTTAATTTGTTGAGTGTATAATAAGTGATCAGGCTACAGGGGATTATCCAAGGCCCTTTTATAGGCAATGGGTCCTCTGAAGCGCTATTATATCAGTAAATACAATGATTAGAAAGGAATAAAACAAACATATCAAAAGAGTAAATGAAACATAACAATATAGAGAAAAACATGAAACAAATAATTAAAAGCCCAATTAAGAATCCAATTTCCCCGCCATTAATCCCCAAATCAGTAAGTGACAATAGTAAATAACTAAACAAGAGTGGAAACATAGGAACTATGAGAAATATAATTCCCAACAGATGGTACATCCTGATTAGAGGACATTTTAAGTGAAACAAAAAATAATTTGATGCAACAAAACAAGCAATTAATCTCAATTTAGTTCAAATTAATTTATTTGTTTTTTTCTAACACAATTAAGGGTCAAAAGAAGCGTCCTTAATAATTGTTTAGTATCATATGAGAGGTATTAGTTAATATATAAATTTAAGTAATTAATTTAAATATATTATAAATCAAATTTACACTTGTAATTATAATATATGTTTTTTAATTAATTAAATATAAATTTATAATTATTAAATATATAAAAATGCGCCATTATTTGTAGAATATATTATATTATGCTCAATTTAATTGTATATAAAAATATATATAACCAATAAATTTAATGTAACATTTGTATATAATAAAATTCTTATATAATTTCATTATGTAATAAAATATTAAGTTATATTCATTAAATACAAGTCTTACCCACTTTTTAGGGTTTTATAATTTATATATCATTTACTGGACTCCTGGAATAGCCTGGCTGACACCATACATATCTTATTAAACAATAATATTGGGCGCTTTTTTGACCCTTAATTGTGTCAGTAAAATTATTAAATAAATTATAACACTTATTTAATAAGATGGTATTAAAATTATCACTATAAATTAGAAATATCATTAAATTAACTATTTGTTTCATTTAAACTATTTATTGAATTAATTACATAGTTAAAACAATTAATTAAAATTGCTTTATACTGGATTGAATTGATTACATGGATTTTTGTGTGAAAATAATTCTACTTGTTTTAATTAAACCCTTTACATCTCACTGTAATATCTGTTTTGAATTATTTTACTCACTGTTCTTATGTTTCCGACTTACTTAGTTACTGATTATTTTAATTAATTGTTTTGGGAACTTCTGGTGGGAAAATTGGTTACTTATTCACAGGTTTAGTTTATTGTTTCATGTTTTTCTCTCAATCTCTATGTTTTAGTTCTATTCTTTTATATTCTTGTTTCATTTTATTAATACTTTGTAATTACTCATTTGTTGCGCTTCAGAGGATCTTTGCCTATAAAAGGCTTTGGATAATCCCCTGTAGCTGCATCACTTATTATACACTCAACTCAAATACATTTTTAAATATATTGCATTTATTTTATTTTTTATTAGCATTATAAATCTAAACTTAAAAGTAAATAAATTATCTAAGGTTTCAGTAGGTCTATTAATAGTAGCAAGTGTTTGCCGCGCATTGAAAATAAATACTTATTTAAATAATTATATTACAATTCATTAAACCCTCACTGTCATGTAAAGTCCCAAGAACTACTCATTGTCTCTCTTTTAAATAATTAAATCACTTTATTATTTTATTAATTTTCCTTTGTAAAACTTTTCCCTTTATATTCTCTTTTTCCTCCTCTCCATCTTCTAGACGACTGGCCAATAATAGGGGGTATCAATGTTCAGGGATCCGCAATTAGGGATCAGGAATTTTTTTTCCCGGATCCAACATTATTAATTGAGGAAGATTTTTATCCACTAGCCCCAGGGCTAGTGGATAAGGAATGCATGATAATACATTATCCCGCCTCTTACACCCTGATTTCCATTCCTAATTCCTGATCCCAAACTCATCTCATCCATGATGGATTTGCAAGAAAGTCAAATGACTTATAAATGCTGATGCCATCCTTAAGCCTTTCCTCACTCTATACTACTTAATTTTGGTGGCAAACATATAAGTTTTTTTTCTATCTACACACCCTCATTTCTTTGTTACATTCATGCACCACAGAAAAATTGGGGGGGTATTTCTAGCAATACCCCTTGCTTGAGCTCGGTTGTGCCACAAATCTATGCCTGAATTATGCACACATCACCACCATGAAGGAAATTTTTTGGCCTTACATTTAGTCAGAGATTTGTCACAAATTGAGCTCAAGATGAACCTACATTTATTACCATTTGATCATGCAAAATCCTAATTTGATCATGAGTTGAACTCCCTTTGAGCTCACTTTGATCTAACATAAGCTTTTGCATATCCAATATGTCAACTATTCACTTTCAAAAAGATTTGTATTGAATTTCACATGGAATATCAGAACCGAAACCAGTAATTTTGAGTAAATGGCTCCTCAAAATGATTAATCTACAATAAAATACCATCAAAATTCAATCTGATTACTGAAACGTTTGGTAAAATGACTAATAGATATTTAAATTGGAAAATAATATTCCATTTCTCAATTTCAAATTCAAAATATAAATCCTCGATTGAAATGTGAATTTTGTAGATTCCTTGCCTTCCTACATTATGAGTAATATTTGAGGTATTTTACACCTTTGTAAATATGGTGTTGTGCTGCTAGAAATTATCTCTGTTTGAAGTCAACTTTATTTAAGCTTGATTCCAGAATGATACATATTTTATAACTATTTTAAGAAAAAAGTCACTAGTAATGAATTTAGCCTTTTATCTGTCCTTTATTAAACCTCACTTAATCCTACTTAAATCCAAATTGACCCACAAAAACCTTATTCAAGATATTTTTTAGCCCAGGATGATTCAAGATTGGAGTAAAATATTATTTTACATATCCAATATGCCTATTGATTAAATTTCTTCAGGCTTACTTAAAATTCACATTAACATTAACTTTCACTGGAAATATTAAACACAAATCTTGAAAATAATGTATGTAAAATCAAAATAAATCTAATATAATATGCTTACAACAAAATTTTTTTTCTGGATTTATTGAAACAAAAAATTGTTCATTTGTGAAAATAGAAAAAATACTATCCATCCTGAATTTAGAATTCATTTTTAAAAATTTAATGCCCCCTCACTTTCAAGTTTATCATGTATTTCAAAAATTATATTTTTAATAATTTTTTGAATAGTACACCTGAGATATTAACCTTGGGGATATCAAAAACTAAAACATCAGCAAATTGAAATGTTTTTTATTGATATGAATGGAAATAATTATTGAAAAACCCCATTAGAGCAAGTTTGATTTTGAATAATAGGCATACTTTCTCATGTAAATTTCAATAAAAATAATTATTATTCTTACATAAGTTGCAGTGGATACATTTGAGCTCAAAAAGAATTAAAATTGACAAAATAAGACTTCTATAATTCATATTCAAAAATGAAATCAACCTTCATTATCTACCTGTAAACTAGTTTAAATTAAATAATTTCAAAGTCAGTATATACTGATGTTATTTTTTCTTCTAAAAACATTTATTATATAGATTAATAATCATAAACAGTTGACATAGATGTTAATTTTATATAAGTAATCTTTAATGCATAAAATAATAAAATTATCTTTTATATAAAAAGTGATGTAGGAAAAAAATATTATTAAATTTTTGATGCACTATCAATAAAATTGAAGATAGAGAATATCAAAAGTTTAAACTTAATTTCAATTTTGATATCATCATTTTATTTAATTTTACTTGAGTAGAAAACAGATTTTAAATCTCAATATAATTTTAAATCCCATTGGTTTGTAGATTTCAACATTTGAAACTATGAAATAAATATTCATGAAAGAATTTGTCAGCCAGGCTATTCCAGGAGTCCAGTAAAAATGATATGTAACTTATAAAACCTGAAAGAGTGGGTAAGAATTGTATTTAATGAATATAAATTAATATTTTATTGCATAATAAAATTATATAAGTATTTTATTATATACAAGTGTTATATTAATTTTATTGGTTATATAAATTTTTATATACATTTAAATTGAACATAATATAATATATTCTACAAATAATGGCCCATTCTTATGTATTTAATAATTATAAATTTATATTTAATTAATTGAAAAATATATATTATAATTATAAGTGTAAAATTGACTTATAATATATTTAAATTAATTATTTAAATTTATATATTAAATAACACCTTTCATATAATACTAAACAATAATTAATGACGCTTCTTTTGACCCTTAATTATTTCAGGAAAAACCAATTAAGTAATTTATACTAAATTGAGATTAATTACATGTTTTGTTGCGTCAAAGTATTTTTTGTTTCACTTAAAATATCCTTAAATCAGACTGTACCATCTGTTTGGAATTATTTTTCTCATAGTTCCTATGTTCCAATCTTGTTTAGTTATTCACTATTTTTACTTACTGATTTGGGAATTAATGGCAGGAAAATTGGATTCTTAATTGGGGTTTTAATTATTTGTTTCATATTTTTCTCTACATTGTTATGTTTCATTTACTCTTTGATATATTTGTTTTATTCTATTCTAACTATTGTATTTACAAACATAGTGGCACTTCAGAGGACCCATTGCCTATAAAAGGGCCTTGGATCATCCCCTGTAGCCTCATCACTTATTATACACTCCACAAGTTAAATACTATTTTACTACGTTTATACTTTTTTATTAGTAATACAATTCTAATTAAAATTCTATATAACAATTTAAAGGTTGCTTTAAGTCTGATAGTAATTAAAAGTGTTTGCCGTGCAGAACCCTTACATTAAATAGTATTATTATTAATAAATCCTAAGTTTTTGTCATCTCTCAAAGTTACTCGCCGTTGTTATCCTTTTAAATAAATTAAATATTTTATTATAATTTATTTCTTTTATTTTTCCCTTGTCCTCCTCCTTTTCTCCTCCTTTTCTCCTCCTTTTCTCCTCTTTTCCTTACCTTCTTCTAGACAACTGACCAACAACTGGGGACCTTTCCAAACAACGACGACGATCAAGCCTGGCAATGAACGACAAAACGCACGGACCACCTAGCAAAAACAAAACTTTTTCCGCGACTGTGTTTCAAACTTGGGTTCGATTTCTTAGGTTTATATTATATTAATTTTTATATTATTTTGAAGTGATTTTTCGATCACTATAGTAAGTTCACCTTTGCACCTCTCACTCATATTACTATATTTTTACTGCAATAACAGTGATTGTGGCTTAATTGCTGATTCACTGAGTGTAAGTGTTCAATTATTAAATTTTTTTTTTCCTAGTTGACCAATATAGAGTGTTAAATCCTCTTAGTCCTAGAAGAATTAACATTTTTTATTAATACAAATTGAATTATTAATTTAATTTTTTTTTATTATTAATTATTGTTAATTTTGGTTGACTTAAAAGTACATTGTGCTTAGTCCCAAATATATTGCCATATTTAATATTGGTAATTAATTGGTTGAATTAACTTGATTGTTATTCCCAATTTAACCTTGCAATCCATTTTTTTTAAATTAATTTTTTATAATTATTACTTTATATGGAAAAAAAATTTTTTTCTATAATTTAATTAATAAATTTTTTTTTATTATTTGGAGAAATTATTGACTAACTTTTATTATTTTTTTAAAAAATAAGAAGTAAATTAAAATCTTCCCACTAGTATGTCCAACAATTCGGCAGAAAAAATGGATAACATGCAATTGGATGAAATAGAAATTGACTATGAAGGACCCTCCTCAGTTGCCTCCCAATCAGCCTCAGTTTCAGGCTCAACCTTCACAGCCACCCAGCTCAACCATCCAAAATCCAAATACTATGGAAGTAGAGCAATGGAAATGGGATTATCTAATGATTCACTACCAACAGAATGTGCAACACCCTCCTCATCATCAGCCTGGCCCATCCAGAACACCCAATTTCCATCCACCTCCTCATCCCTACAAACAAGGCAGGAGAAAGAAGGCCCAAGCACAATCCCAAACCCAGTCCCAGGGGAAGTTTCCTCCTCTGCCATGGTAAGTAATTTGGTTGATAGTCACTTGGGTATGTTTTATAATAAATCTTCTTCTGCAGGTAATATTATTGAACATGGTGAAAGAACAGTTAAACCTGTTAAAAGACAGCTTCCTGTAACTAGTAGCCCTATTGATGTAATTAGCAACTTGTCATTTGATGAACCTTTACATTTAACTTCTACTTCTTTAATTAATCCTTCTCTTGCAATTAAAAATGATTCTGTCCCCCCTGAAATCTATACCTTAATTGAAAAAACTTCTGAGGAAATATTGATAGATACCCTTGATTTTAATATTGTGAAAGACAAACATGTGAGAGATGTGTTAATCCATGAAAATGATATATTAAATAATTTACACTTGCAATGTAAAGTGAGTTCTTCTGTACAAGATACAGCTTATTTAAAAATCAAGGAAACCTTGAATATTGTTCTTAGTCAACAAAAGCAAATAAGAAGTGACCATAGAGCTATCTCAGATAGAAATATCAGTCTACATAAGACCTTGAGTGAATTGAAACCCCTTATTGAGGAAAATTATTCATTCAAGAATGAAATAAAATCTCTGCAAAATGAGTTTAAAAAGCTAAAAAATGATTTCCATGCACTAAGTACCAAACACTCAGTTTCTGAGGACAGAAATGTTCTATCTCTTGCAAAAGTAAATGACCAGATGTCTGAAATTCCAAGAATAAGAAACTATGTGTCTGACCTGCAGGAAAATTTCTCAAACTTAACCATCAATAATGAATTAAATGAGATTTCTGTAAATAAGCTGCATAAAAATAAAGGGAAAAAACCTGAGCAAAGTTCATCCTTTCTTCCTCATATTTCAACCATTAAACAAACTGACAATGAGTCCGTAAAATCTTTTGCTACTAGCAAAAAATCTTGTGATGGTCATGCACCAGCTGTTTCTGTAAATAATGAAATTTCTGAACACCTGGCTAAACTTCAGTAATTATTAATAATGAATAATTCAAACCAGAAAGTGGACCATCCCAGTAGTCAGAAAAATTGGCCTAAGTTAGACCAATATCCTACCTTTGATGGTGATTCTTCCTCTGATTGGCAACACTTTATCCAAAGAATTCATGATTTAAAGAGATCTTATAAACTACCTGATGAGGAAATTGTTTCTAAGCTAATTTCTTTATTTTCCAATGTAGCCTTGATGTGGTATGAATCTGTTCTTTTAGATAACAATCATTATACATGGAATGATTGGAAATCCTTGATTGAGAATCAGTTTGGTTGTTCAAAATTCAGGTTAGCTCAGCAGAGACTGTATGAGAGTACTAGATATGTATCCTCCTCTGTTGAAAAGCCCATTGTTTTTCTGATGAAAATAACTAAAATCCTTAGAGCAATTGATCCAAAGATGGATTATGATATTTGGAGAGATAAAATCTTGTATAAATTGACAAATTCTCTTAGGGATTTGATTGTGGCTAGAACTGAGCATGTAAGGGAAAATTCTTCTTTCATTAATATCTGTAATGAAGTACTGCTCAACCATAGATATGAACCAAAGAATAACCTTGGTAAATCTTATAATGATCAGAATAAACCTTCTATAAAGCTCCCAGAAAAATCTGGTAAACCCTCTGCCCCAGTTTCACCTAAAAAATATGCAACAAATACTTGTTATAAGTGTAGCAAACCGTGGCAGAAGGGTCATGTTTGTGACAAGAAAATTCATCTTGTTGAACAAAATGAAGACACTGATGAAGTTGAACTTGATGTCAATAATTCTTCCAGTGACTGTGAAAGTAATATCTCCTATGACAATGAATCTGTTAAAGATGTTTTAATGTTGGAACATGATGTCCATTATTTAAATAATATATCTGAAGATTGTGTATTGAATTTATCTTCAGTAGAAAATGCTGAGATAATTAAAGATATTACTAACAATTCTATTCCTATATCCCCTTTAAAGGCACCTGTTATCATTAATGGTAAAAATGTTGATGTAGTTCTTGATTCTGGTGCTGGAGGAAGTGTAGTATCTGAAAAAGCTTTGGCTTCAGTGGATAAGGAATATTTGAGTAAATTATTACCTATAACTTCTGAAAAATGGAGAGGGTATGGTTCTACCTTATTTCCTATTGGCAAATACAAAACCTCTGTATTCTTCAAATATAATAATGGTTTTGTCAGAGCTATTTGTGAATTTGTTGTCATGAAAAATGATAATTTGAGCAGTTGGTTTATTATGGGAAATGATATTTTAACCATGTTTGGTGTGAAACTGGACCCAGCAAATAATTGCTTTACCTTAGGAATGAATGGAAAAGGAAATTCAAAATTTCCTCTCCTAGAAATTCTGGGCATTTGTTGAAATCTTGTAAATCACTGATCCAGTGTAAAGGTAGAACAACAACTGAAATGGATGATTTATTACATGAAATAAATACCACTTCTTTTGGTGATCAGTTGACTAGTGAACAAAAGGATTCTATTGTTGCCTCTATTACCTCTTTCCCTATGGCTTTTGCTCATGGTTCTCATGTCTTGGGAATTGTTCAGGAAGAGATGAAAATTACCTTATCCTGTAATTTGAGTGATATTCCTTCTACCCTTAAGAAAAAACCATATCCTGCTTCTCCATCAAAAAGAAAAGATATTGAAGATAATATTGAAACATTATTGAAAATGAATATCATTGAGAAAGTGGACGTCACCCCCAAATATTGTGTCATCTCCCCAGTCCTGATTTCTTATGAAAAAGATAAAGCTAGATTATGTGGAGATTACAGAGCTTTAAATACTTATATTGTTGATGATATTTATCTTTTACCCATAATTAATTCAATACATGCTACCTTGCAAGGTGCAAAATTTATTAGTTGTCTGGATGGTAATAAAGGTTATCATCAAGTTCCAGTTGAGAAAAATTCTCAAAATTTTTTGCTTATTGCTACTCATATGGGAATATATAAGTATGTTAGGATGCCATTTGGCCCTAAAAATGCTCCTTCAGTTTTCCAGAAAGTCATGGATAACACTTTCCATCAAGAAATTATTGAAGGTTGGCTCATGGTTTATATTGAAGATATTATAGTTTTTTCTAAAACTTTTGATGAACATATGATTCACTTGAATAGAGTTTTCCAAAAAATGGATGAAATCAATATGACCTTATCTTTAAAAAAGTGTAAATTTGATTTTCAATCTTTGAAAGTCCTTGGCCATGTTGTGTCAGGCTTACAAATTTGTGTAGACCATAATAAAGTTGCTGCCATTCAAAATGTGAAAGCACCAACTTCTGTAAGAGAAATCCAAAGTTTTTTGGGTATGTGTGGCTATTATAGACAATATATTAAAAATTATCAGGTCATAGCCTTGCCTCTTACAACACTGACCAGAAAAGATGTTGCTTTTCTCTGGAATAATGACTGTCAAAAAGCGTTTGATACATTAAAAAGTTGCTTAATGACTGCCCCTATATTGGCTCTTCCAGATTTTAACAAGCCATTTGTCCTTTATACAGATGCTAGCTTTATTGGTCTGGGTGCTGCCCTTCACCAAAAGCAAATTATTAATGATAAATCCTCAGAGGTTGTAATTTGTTATATTTCAAGAACCTTAAGAAATAGTGAATTGAAATATGGTGCCACTCAATTGGAGTGCTTAGCAGTTGTTTGGGCTTTTGAGAAACTTCATTACTATTTGGATGACCAAAAATTTGAGTTGGTAACTGACTGTAGTGCTGTGAAATCTCTCTTAAACCTAAAGACACCTAACAGACATATGTTCAGGTGGCAACTTGCTGTTCAAGAATACAGAGGAAGGATGACAATTATCCATAGAGCTGGAAATGTTCACTCTAATGTTGATATGCTCTCCAGATTGCCTCTGCCAAATAATGACTCAAATCCTGCTTATGTACCTGAAGATGATACTGTTCATATCAATGGTATATTTATAGTTGATATGGAAGAGGAGTTATTACAGTTAATACTGGATTCATATGATAAAGATTCTGATTTAAATAAATTGGTTACTATCTTAAATGATCCTAAGAATGCTTCAATTCAAGCATTAATAAAAACTCTTCCTGAAAAGTACCAAAATGCTTTAAATAAAGGAAAGTTCTCTATTGAAGATGGTTATATATATTATAGAAGGAAGCTTACCAATGTAATTGTAATTCTTCCTTCAATGAAAGAAACTATCCTCAAACTTTGTCATGATGACATATTAGCTGGTCATTTTGATCTTGAAAAAACATTGATTAGAATCAAAAACACTGCATGGTGGGCTAATATGTCTGAAGACACAAAATTATATGTTGAATCTTGTGATTCCTGCCAAAAATCTAAAAGGTTAACAGGTAAAAGAGCAGGGTTATTACAACATATTGAAGCACCTAGTGCTCCCTGGCAAATCATTAATATGGATTTTGTCACTGGTCTTCCTGTTGCAGGTAAAGACAGCTTTAACTCTTGTTGGGTAATAGTTGATAGATTCACAAAAATGTGCAAATTTATTCCAACCCACAAAGATGTATCCACCAAAGAATTAGCTTTCTTATGGTGGTCTTACATGTTTAATATTATTGGTTTTCCAAAAGCCATTATCTCTGATAGGGATCCAAAATTCACTTCTGAGTTTTGGACCTCTTTGATGGATATTTGTGGCTGTGAGTTAAAATTGTCTACAGCTCACCATCCTCAGACTGATGGTCTAGCTGAAAGAATGATTCAAACTCTGGAAGATATGATTAGAAGGTATTGTGCCTTTGGTTTAGAATATAAAGACAATGACAGATTTACTCATGATTGGGTCACTCTTTTGCCTGGTCTTGAATTTGCATATAATAGCACTGTTCATTCTGTCACTGAGAAAAAGCCTTTTGAGCTTTGGTTAGGTTATTTCCCAAACACTCCTGCTCAGATTCTCAATAATAAATTACCTAAGTTGGAACTACACCCTGGTGTAAAATCTTTTATGCAAATGCAACAGCTATGCAGAAAACATGCTCAGAGTTGTATTGGTAAAGCATTTGAATATGAAAAGAAAAGATGGGATAAATCCCATAAAGAATACACATTTAACAAGGGTGATGAAGTGTTGATCTCTACTGTCCATTTCAATTTACAAGGTAACCACAAACTAAAAGATCCTTTTTTAGGACCATTTGTTGTTAAAAGAATGGTTGGTGATAATGCAGTAGAAGTTGTATTGTATTCTCCATATGATAGGAAACATCCTGTCTTTCCCATTTCTTTGCTTAAGCCTTATACTTCCAACAGTGACTTATTTCCCAAAAGAAGGGGAAGAACTAAGAAAAACCCTCAGGAAGTCACAGAAACTGCAGAAATTGATAAAATTCTCAATGATAGAATTATCACTTCTGAAAGAGGTACTGAATATTTATTGAGATATAAGAACAAATCATCTGAACATGTTGCATGGATACCTGGCAAGGAGATTTCAAATCTTCCTACTCTGTTAAAAAAGTACAAAAAGAAAAAATCTTAGCATTTTTTTATTGTTTTTTTAGAGTGAGGGTGTGTCAGCCAGGCTATTCCAGGAGTCCAGTAAAAATGATATGTAACTTATAAAACCTGAAAGAGTGGGTAAGAATTGTATTTAATGAATATAAATTAATATTTTATTGCATAATAAAATTATATAAGTATTTTATTATATACAAGTGTTATATTAATTTTATTGGTTATATAAATTTTTATATACATTTAAATTGAACATAATATAATATATTCTACAAATAATGGCCCATTCTTATGTATTTAATAATTATAAATTTATATTTAATTAATTGAAAAATATATATTATAATTATAAGTGTAAAATTGACTTATAATATATTTAAATTAATTATTTAAATTTATATATTAAATAACACCTTTCATATAATACTAAACAATAATTAATGACGCTTCTTTTGACCCTTAATTATGTCAGGAAAAACCAATTAAGTAATTTATACTAAATTGAGATTAATTACATGTTTTGTTGCGTCAAAGTATTTTTTTTTTCACTTAAAATATCCTTAAATCAGACTGTACCATCTGTTTGGAATTATTTTTCTCATAGTTCCTATGTTCCAATCTTGTTTAGTTATTCACTATTTTTACTTACTGATTTGGGAATTAATGGTGGGAAAATTGGATTCTTAATTGGGGTTTTAATTATTTGTTTCATATTTTTCTCTACATTGTTATGTTTCATTTACTCTTTGATATATTTGTTTTATTCTATTCTAACTATTGTATTTACAAACATAGTGGCGCTTCAGAGGACCCATTGCCTATAAAAGGGCCTTGGATCATCCCCTGTAGCCTCATCACTTATTATACACTCCACAAGTTAAATACTATTTTACTACGTTTATATTTTTTTATTAGTAATACAATTCTAATTAAAATTCTATATAACAATTTAAAGGTTGCTTTAAGTCTGATAGTTATTAAAAGTGTTTGCCGCGCAGAACCCTTACATTAAATAGTATTATTATTAATAAATCCTAAGTTTTTGTCATCTCTCAAAGTTGCTCGCCGTTGTTATCCTTTTAAATAAATTAAATATTTTATTATAATTTATTTCTTTTATTTTTCCCTTGTCCTCCTCCTTTTCTCCTCCTTTTCTCCTCCTTTTCTCCTCTTTTCCTTACCTTCTTCTAGACAACTGACCGACAGAATTTTACAATATTTTCCCTTCTAAAAACTCATAAATCCAACTTCAAATCTTCTAACCTTCACTAGTAACCATAATGCATTCTGAAAATACTCTATATTTAAATAATTAAAGGTAAATAAAATTATGTTTTTATTTTTTTATTTCAATTTTTGATAAATAATATATATATATATATATAATTGCTTAAAAATTCTAAGAGGGGATTTAATAGTGGTTTTGGAATTAGATATATAGATTCAACTTTAAAAAAATTGGTTTGGAATAAATTACAAAGACAAAAAGGATATATATTGATGAAAGAATACTGATTTAGGTTCTCTTAAAATTTTATTAACCACTTTCATGGAATATCAATCCATGATTATTATTCTTTATGATATTATCATAGAATTTTTCCTTTTTTAATATAATGATTTTCTATTGTGTGGTATGTAGATTAAGATAAGTTTAAAAGATTTATTGAAGATATATATACCAGACACAGTATAATTTGTAGATTTATAACTATAACTTACTTTTCTGATTTTTTACATCATTGATAAGTAGCTCATGAATTACACAAGTAAATAATTATAGTCCCTGGAAATAAGTCCTTGTGAATTTCAAATTTTTTGTTATTCTTAAAATCATTACTCAAATAAACTGAAAATTTTTTCAATCATTGATTGAAAGAAGGAGTTTCAAAATAGTATTTTGTAGTTATAAAAGTTTGAGTTATTTTTCATTTATCAAATATAATGAGCATTTGTAAATTTTAACTTCAAAACTAGTGATCATAGCAAAGTAATACTTGAAAAATCAGATAAAAGGGTGGAATAAAGTCATAGCACAACAGGAAGTGATACAAAATAGTTGATTTTTGGCTCACAAAATTCAACATATTTTTGACATATTTTTGCCACCTTTAGATAATGTTTAGTGGATTTTAACATTATTATAACAAACAAGCTTAACAATGTTTTTGATTTTTTTAACAAAAATAAATATTGTTAGATCATTTTTTTTTAAAATATGACTTATTTTTATGCTTTATCTGCAATAGTTGGTAGTTTTTTTTAGCAGAAATCACTTTTTTTGATATTTGATTTTTGAATTTTTTAAGAGAGTTCATTTCATAAAAGTTTTGTATCAATTTTTCATTAAAACGTCAAATTTTGAATCTAAAGATTTGGTTTTGAAAAAATATATATTTTTATGTTAATTGACTCATTATTTTTGGATTGATAAATTATGTTAAAATTTGAATTGTTTATTTCTAGTGAGTGTACATCATAGTTGGTTTTCAAATCAAAGATTAATAAATGTTGAAATTTTGTAAAATTCTAAATATCTTTTCAACCTTTTTGATTTAAATAATGTTTTATGTTATGTAATCATTCTATAAGTAGAACACAATTAAAATCAGATAATGGTACATTGCTTTCAATTTATAATACTAAAATTCTATTCTACTTGAAACAATGTAAACTAAAGCTTGGTATCTCATATAAGAAACTCAAAATTTTCAAAATTCATATTTCCAACTTTTTAAACATGATACATATTAAAATATATTTTTAGAATAATTTCCTAATTAGTTTCAAATACAAGAAAACAATGACCCAAATTTATTTTAATACTTAAACCATTCTGATGAGTGAATTTCACAATCCTCTAAGTAAAATATGGTTACCATTTATACACATATGCATGATTGCTCCTTTTTTTAATTTTAGCTGAATCTAAAAAGGAAAATCTCATGTTGAATATCAGCTATAGATAAACTGCTTATATTAAAAGCTAATATTTCATATGAGAAATTTTTTATTGAGTTTGGGAAACATTAATAAGTGTTAAGAATTATAATTGAGCCATTTATTCAAGTAAATAAAAAAGGATGACCTTCTAAATATTTCATATATATATATATATAATAAAAATTAATTATATAATAGCATTTAACCATGGTTTAAAACTAATGTCATATAAAAAAAGGGATTGAACTAAAATTTCAGTAAAGAAAATAAAAACAAGATAAGTTAATATTCTTGTTTATATTTTCATTTTTTTGAAAAGGCTTACTTAAGGGAGAAAATTGTTTGGTTTTACAGTACAAGAATTTCTAGATGAAAATCTTCACAATATAGTTTGACCCTCTCAAAAAGAAAATTCTAAAAATTTTGCTATCACAATTTATATATTTGTTAAGTAATAGAAAATGGAGTAGTGTCTTTGAAAATGAAGCTTTAGAAAATGAAATAATTTATTTAACTTTATAATATGATTTTTTAAACAATAAATCATGTATTCAAAAAAAAACTTTATATCTTACAATCAAGATAGCAGTATTAATTAAGCAACTCTAACAACTTTGGAAAGAAAAAAAGAAAAAAATTAGAAGTAAAATGCTTAAGTTATTTTTAGAATTCAAGGAAACTTCATAGCTCTTCCTGTAAACTAGCCTTAAAGCAGGTTCATATTTAACATGTGGAAATTTATACATAGTATCCTTGAATCATGAGAACAGAATAAAATTTATGTAGTTTTATTTTATTAATTTATAATAGTATTTTTATTTTTGGCTTTTTCATTAGTATAACTATATATTTTTTAACTTTTTTGTTTCTCAGAACATAAGTTCAAAGCTTCCCATCACTACTTCAAGTTGAAGCTCCATATGATGTAACAAATGAATGATATATTATAATGACTTTTTCTAGAGACTTTTCAAAAATGGTGATTAAGAATACTTATTATAATTTTTTTAAATTTTTATTATTATTCTATCTCTTGAAAGGAGATGGCCATATCTAAAATTAAATAGTTTTTCCTCAGAAAAATTTATTCTTGATCTAAATAAAATTGCATCACTATTAAATAGATGTTATTATAAAATTTTACCAATTTTTTTATCTGAACATAGTTGAAAGTATGTATAAATTAAAGTGTTTCCACATAGTCTTACTATTATCCCACCATTAATTTCACATTTAGATTTCATTATAATTTTAAAATAAGTTTTTCAATAATTTTAATAATACCTTAATATTTAATAATTTAGCTACATAGTAGATTTTTTATCCTTTTTTTATATGAGTCTTACTATATAAACACCACTTTTAGATTTCATCCATTTTTAAGTCTGATAATTTAAATTTTCATTTAAATACCCAAATTATATCAAAAAAAATTCAAAAGTATATTTTTTTAATGTACTCTTTTTGATAAACTTATCATTTCTTATAGGTTATTTTTCAACTATTTATTTTAAACAATTACCCACTCATTTATGGTATTTTATTGTTGTTAATTACATCCAGACAAAATAAGGATACTCTCATATTATATTGGAGTTTTAAATTAAAAACTAAATACTAGTGGCTGGAATTAAATATGAAGTTGTTATAACTAAGTTGACCAATAATTAATGATTAAATGGCATTGTATATTACAAATTTTATTGAGTGTATATAAAAATAACACTCAAGAAATATATATAAGATATACATATAACCATTGAATATCAAAAATGAAGTACTTATCAACATGGTCTTTTTTTATGATTTTCAAATTTACTTAGAGAGACATTAATATTACCAATTCAAATTATATATCAAATATAACAATATTATTATTTCAATTTTAATTATTTTACAAAAAATTTGAGTTACAAAGTAATTTAATTCAGTATTTAATGAATGTTTTTGAAAAATATTTACAAAAACAGTAATAACCCCTCATAAAAAAATATAATTTTTTTACTTACAATTTGCACAGTATTTCTAGCCTTAAAATATTGGTATTCCTCTAACAAAAAGATTTTTTAAACAAATTTAAAATTTTTTTCATTATTTAATTACAAAATTTCAAATTTATAATTTATTTTACCTTACTAAAAAATTTAGTTGAAAATTTAATTTTGGATTTCCAAAAAATTAACTTAAAAGTCAAAATTTAAAAAACAAAATTATAAATATAATTATGAGAAAGGGGTAAATAAAATTTATAATATTTATATAAAAAAATTTCTTATATTTTATGGTGTTTGAATTTTAAATTTAATGTATTAAAAAATTATTATTAAATAACTAAGCCAAGTGAAATTGGCTTGGGTTTTTGGTATCACTAGCACTTATTTTTTTTCTTACACTCACGTTTTAATTTTTTTTTGTTTCGTTTTCTACCTTTCTCATTTTTTTTATTTTTTTTAATGTTTTTAAGACTGAAGTTGCTTTCAAATAATGTTGGTATAACTTGTCTCTTACTTCCCCACCAGATTGCACCTGGTGGGGAATATCTCTTTCATTTTAGAAACCAAAGTCCCTTTCAGGGACTTTGGTTTCTCTGTGTGCATTGCACAGCCAGAAAAAAACTGGCTGTGCAATGCACTGCATGCAGCACATGCAATGCGCATTGCTGCTGCAATAAATGCCTGTTGCATGCAGTGCGCATTGCTGCTGCATGCAACGTGCATTGCATGGGCTGCCCATATCTCATGCAGCTGATTTCAACTCAGCTGCATGAAATATGGAAGCGAGTGTGCAACGCACATTTCTTGCAGCAGAAACGCGTGTTGCATACAGTTTTGGCCACCTCCCAGCCTAGTAAATTGGCTGGGAAGGTGGCAAATGTAAAAACAAGCAACCAAAGTTGCTTTTAGCGACTTTGGTTGCCTGAAAGCAACACTTCCAGCCAGGGGAAACCTGGCTGGAAGTACTAAATTGAAATGTAAGGGACCCAAGCCAATTTCAAAGGCTTGGGTCATGAATTAAGGCTTACAAAAAGCAGCCAGTAGAAATCTGGCTGCAATAAAAGTATTTTTTTAATTAAAATACATAAATAAATAAACATGTGTACTAATAGGATATACATTGCTCTGCAGACGGTTAGAAATGGCCTTCCATTGTTACACATAGAAACAAAGTCAAATGTTGCTGAAAGCAACATAGGTCATGTTTTGATATTTTGAGCCAAGTAAGATCAGGAAAAAGGTCAAGGCAAAGAAATTGCACAATTAAAAATCTATCAATTTAATATTGTGGGGAGGTTCATATTTCAGAAATAGGTGGTGCACATTATAGTTCCCTTTAAAAAAATCCGAAAATGAAATACTTTTGACGCAATGTAAATTTAAATGTGATGAGTGTATGTTTTTTAGCTACATGAAACATGGTAGCTAGAATTATGTGGCATCAATTTTTTTTAGATATGAATTTCAGCATTCCACAAATCTTCATCTGTACAACATGCAGCCAAGTAAATTCTAGCTGGAATTAGTATATGCATAGGAAAAAATGATCATGCTGTGTACAGTGCCTTGGCAACATTATTCTTGGAATTTAGATGAAATTTATCATATGACTGGGAGAGCTGCATTTTTTTGAAAAAGAGATCAGTGAAAATTCATGATATCCACATCTGTTTGCCACCAAATTTATTGTTCCTTTCTCTGTCTCACTTACCTTTTTCAAAAATTATTGATCATATTTTTGCTTTATCATTTTGATTTATTGGTACTATTTTCTTTATCTTATCCGATTACCAGTAAGCAAATTTTTCTTGCTGATGCATTTCATATCATTTTGGTTTGTTACTCTTTATTACACTTTTGAAAAGTTAATCTAATGATTCTAATTTGGAATTTATTTTTAAGGTATCTTTTACTGTACCCTTTCAAATCATTATCAAAAAATTCTTTTTCAGTTAACTTGAAGTTTTTTTATTTGTTTGTCAATTTACTTTTCTTTATTCCTTATCAAAAATGTTCAATTTATTTATCTAACTATTTATTTTTTAAAAAAGTGATTATAAAATAAACTTTATAATTAATTTTGATCAATCAGCTACAAATGGAAGAAGATTTTATAGACACATAAGTTCATGTTTTGCTTATCATATTTCTAAATTTCTTAAATACTATCTCAACCATTATATTATTAATATGAAAAGTAAAACATCATCTTGTACTTGCTGAAAGCATACAGGATAATGTTTTGCTTTTCATAATAATAATTAGAATTATTATACTTTACCTTTAATTTATTGATTTTTAAGTTGTTTCAAAGTCTCGTTGTGGTCTTCCAACATTGGCAGGGGCCTTTATTGTGTGATTTGGTGTTGTTTGTGCATGTCTTAATTGACATCTGTTGAGGAATTGGGTATTTTTCTGGTTTTATTCAGTGGATATTGGGTCTGCGGGTATGTGGTTACAACCATTGGATAGCCCCTGTTTTTCTCTATATTTCATGTCTTGTAGACATTTTTCATATTCTAAGTTTTAAGGGGTCGTTTCCTCATTTTTCATTTAAAAAGATTGCTGTTTAATTTTGTTTTTCGTGTTTTATGGGCTAACCTTAAGTCTTAGGGTTAAGTACTTAGTACCATTGGATAGGGCTAATTAAGCTCTATATTTCATGTCTCAATGTTGTTATAGTGAAATTCCGTGTTTTAAAGGTTTTAGTAGATGTAGCTAATTTTCTAAGTAGATTAGGTGTTTTTATTGGTTTTCTGGCTTCAGGGAGGCCGGGCCGCTTCAGGCAGCGCCTCCGACGTCAGGCGGCCCGCCCGCCTCTGTTTTAGAAGGTTGGGGAGCGCTTCTGGAGGGTTGTTATTCAATTTGGCGGGTACAGGTGCCAAATTTGTGGGTGTTCATGGGCTCTTAGATAGTGGTCTGTGTGTACATAGTGAATAAGACAGTTTGGGGCAACTTTAATTATCATACAACCATCCGGAGGTGATATCATTGTTTCTCACTCAGTTTTCACTGTTTTTTGGCCACAATTGGCTGTGTTTGTTGCAAGGTTAGTTCTTCATTTAACTCAACTTTGGCAACTGTTTTCTCTGTTATAGTCTTGCAAGCTATAGCAAGTATCATTGCTGTCTCTGGTGTGGATTTGCCACCTACATCAAGTATCTTTGCTTTCTCTGGTGTGGACATTGGTCTACATTTCAGTTCTTTGGTCTGGTAGTCAGTCTGGGGACTACTTTCTTGGCTCATCAAGCAGTCAAGTGTGTTGAAAAGGGGCTTTAGCAAAACAGGAACCAACTTAATTTAGCAAGTAAATCTCACTCTATTTTTCTAAAGGGACAAGGGATTTTCTTTCTGGTTTTTCTCCAACTCCCTTGGTCAAGGCCTATAGCTAGTACTATAGGATTGTCTACATCGTACTTGCTGAAAGCATACAGGACAATGCTACAATTTAAAAATTAATAATTTATTGAAGTATAACTTTCTAAGTCAATATATTGGTCAGAGCAAGATTTTTCATTTTATATATGTGGATATGATAAATCTGTAAATTTTTTAATATTACTAGTGTATTGGAGTTATACTTTCATTATATTATTAATATTAAGTGTAGTGCCAAATCTCGTACTTGCTGAACGCATACAGGATAAATCTATACTCTCTAAATGTATAATTTAATAAAGTATACCTTTCAAACACTTTCTTAATATTTGAAATAAAGAAAAATTATATGAATTTACAAATATGTAGATATACTAATTTTATATTTCTAATATTGAAGATATGATAAAGTTAAAGGTATCATTGACTGATAATTGAAATTCTGTAACTATTTTCTAATTTTTAATTTTTTTCTATTTTAAATCAAAATTGAATTCTCTTAGGATCTAACCATCAATGAGTAACAATTTGAAAAAAAACGGCCAGGGAAGAACTCTAACAATAGGTGGGCAAAAGACATTGCTACCGGAATGAAACTTGTAAACGCTCTTGGAATGGATACAAACAGGAAGAAGCCACATTTCTATGCAGGATATTATGCAAATAAGATGACAGATTGCAATAATTATTACAATTTTTTTCCTGGATTTAGTATTTATAAACCAAAAGGTGTCTTAATACCTAATGTTCTTGTGCAGACTTTTGAAATTCATGAGCTCAAAGAGCTAGATATGTTAGAAGCTATGGTGAAATGCATTAAGGATCTTTCTTACTGCAAACATGAAATTACAAATAATGGTTATCATCAAAGAGCTGGTGGTTTAGGAAAAATGTTTGGAGGTGGCTTTATTTTAGATAGGAGGAAATCTTTATATATTCGTAAGTATCACTTTTTTAGTTTAAATACTGAATTTTTGAATGCTTTTAATTGCAGATGAATACACTGATAATATTGTACGCACGGATGAATATAAAAAACAAATTAAGAGGATTGCAATGTTTTTTGAATATTTTTTTAAAAAAATATCATATGTAAAGTACAACGAGGCAACTAATCTTTGTGAAAAATTTGGTATTCCTGGATTTTCAAAAGTTTGTAGTGAAGAAGAGGGTGTACCTTTTGCTAGTAATTTAACTTGGACATCTGGAGCAAATGGTAATGGGTTCTCCAATGAGGTTCATTGTGATAAGGATGCAAGTGAGTATACTTTAGGAATATTTTTTCCTAAAGATACAGAAAACAATACCATTCATATGAAGTACAATAAGACCCTACCATGACAAACATGTGGAGAACTTATGTTTCTCAAAATTCGAAGTAAAATCAACTTTGAAGCAACTAATGGAATAACAGTGACGTTATGGCCTGCCAATAAACTGAGGCATTTTACCTCAAGATGTTACAAAATCCCTGGCTTCACGAGGATAGGTTCTTCTATTCAAATCAGCACTAGAATTTTTCATGCTATAGAAAAGCTTAATGTTTTTGATATTGATATTTCAGAGTACTTGGAAATGAATGAAGAAAAAGATAGGTATAAATATTTGATTAGTGCTTTGAGAGTTTTTTTGAAAAGAGATAACTTGATAGAGGAAGAAATATAATCAGCAAAGTATTATTTATCTAATGTTAAGACAAATCTAAAAAAATTTGATATTTAAATATTAAAAATTTATATCATATATACACAACTTAATGCAAAATTAAACATGATAAATACTGGGAGTAGCTGTAACATTTTCAGTTGTGATTATTATAGTATTATCTATTTTTTTATTTGTGAAATAGAATATTTTTTTTTTCATAATATTATAAGAAAATTTGATTTACTTTTGAGGAAATATATAAGTTGTGAAATCTTAAAATGTCATTTTTATTAAATTGGTAGCAAAGGTTTTAAATTAAAAAACTATAATAAAGAATTTGAAATATATTAGCCATAAAAATGTGCTTTTCATGCCGCCAAATTAACTGTATAATATTTTAGGTCAAACAGGCTTATTAATAAAAAAGTTAATAATAAAGAGTTGATGAAAGAATTTTGAATCAAAAATAGATTAAATTGTATTTTTTTAAGAATACACACATTTAATTATTCAAGTTGTTCTACTTCTGCTTAAAAATGTTAAAATCAATTAAAAAATTTGTAAAAATTAATAGATTATTCAATATTAAAGGTAAAGTAACAAAACTAGAGCAGCTATCATATTTTTATATAAACAATAAAATATTTAAAAATTTAATACAAGTTTTGAAATCATATAAGTAGATTTTAAATTCTTTGTTATTGCTGGACTTAAAATAATTTTTTTTAATAATTAATTAAGAAAATCATGTCAAAGGTTTCTTAATAAATTTCAAAGATGGTCACATGTTTGATGTATTTTAAGGGAAAAAACTTGAATCATACAAGATAAATCATATACACAGAACTTTATCTATTTACATGTTGGAATATTAATTTATTGAAAGGCTATGTTTAGCAAAAAAAGGTGATACTGGCTGAATGGAGCTCCAGTGATTAATAAAATCTGCAGAAATAGCCTTAGCAATTCCTGGAAGACTTGGGGTATCAAATTTTAAAGTAAATGGATCACACTTTCCTATAAAAGGTTTTATTAATGTTTAAATATAGTTATTTAAATTTTTCCAAATTATTTCTTCCATCAAATGATTTTTTTTCATGTAAATTAAGAAACTTAATTTCTGATATCACCTCCAAGCAATCAGCTGCTGAAGCCAATCTATGATCTTGAGAGCTCGGAAATAAACCACAGACACCATCGATTATATAGAATGTGAAAGATTGATATTGGTGGTGGGAGTATTCAGAATTTATCATTTTTAGCGCAGCCTTTTGTTTCTGTTCCATTATAGTAAGTTGAATATTTTCGTTTCTTGACTCAATTGTTGAGCTTTGCTAGTCTTTTCACTTGATATTGTCGTAGATCAATATTTTGATTTAAAAATGATAATTGACATAATTATATAAATGATAATGTTGCTGATTTGAAGAAGTGTTGACATTGATATATCACGGGTTTGAAGTGCAGTGGGTCCAACTTCTAAGCCATCAGGAATCGGCCTCTTCAGATTTGAAAGGTGAGCTAGAAGATGAAGAGCACGTTCAATTGGACAATCTGAGTTAATGTTTTGATGTGTTGGAAGCTGGCTGAATTCATGTGCGGTCAGATAAAGTGAAGATGATATAAGAGATACCCATGAAGAGCGGCATTGATCACTTGGGATCATTAATCTCATGAGCATTCAGATAAGATTGGATTCAGGGTGATTCGTTTTCTTTGTTGAGGAAAGAATTTAAATATTTAAACCATCAGGGTCACATAAATCTTCCATTTTTTTTGAAATCAATATTATTGAGTACCCATAGCTGTGAGCTATTAATCTCTAAAAAAAAATTTTCTAAAAAAGGAAAAAAAATAAGTAAAAGAAAAAATTTAAGACTAAAAATTATGGTAACTTACATAACTCAGTAAGTTTTGAAAGCCAATCTTCTCCCCAAGATTTTTCCCAATGAAAAGTAAACATTGGAATATTTAACATCGGTTCTTGGGAAGAAGTAGAAGAGTGTAATTAGAGAAGAGTAAGAATTTCCAACCACAACCTAAAGACCTTTGCTGTGCTGATTCTACCTTTATAAAATTTATGAATTTTAGAGAATTCCTCCTGCAAATCAGAGTCTTTTAGAACTGAGGGTGAATAAGTTAGAGGTTTGTTTGATATCTTGATTGGAGTTTATTTCATTGGTAGAGAAGCTTTCAAAGAGTTCAAAGTAGGTAATTTAGGAGGTGATAGGTATTGCTTCTTAGAAATGAAGGAATTCGGTGATGAGCTGTTTGAATCATCATCTTTATCAAACATATTGTCATTTCTTGAAGAAGATTTTAAAGTTTGCTTGTTTTGATGAGCAAGCATAGCTTCATATTCAGACAGTTCATCATCTCTCTTTTCATCATCTTTATCAGGGAGAGGGCTTTTATTGATGGAACAATCTACAGTAGGTGATTTTCTGGTACAAAATATCAAAAGAAAGATAAGAAGTACAATATGTAAGCAATAAAAGAAATATATGATAGAATTTTAAAGATAAAAGAATAACAATAAAAAAAGGAAACAAGAATATACTCATTACTAAAGCCTTTGCTTTTTTTTAAGATTTATTATTTGATACATCAGAAAAATCTTTAGCAGAAGCCAGTTTAATACGTTGAACAAAAGAGGAGCCTTGGGATAATTTCTTTTTCTTGGAGCGGATAACAGGTGTTTCAAGATTTTCCTTAGAAGTTGAAGCTTATGGTTCATCTATCTCATCATTATCCCTAATGACAATGACTTCATCAGGAGGAATCACACCCTCCTCGTAAGCTACAAATATATATGAAGAAAAAAAAATAATAATCTTATCTACTAATTTAAAAGGAGACAAAAAAAGTGAAGAACATACATTTTTCAAGGCTTTTCACATATTGGAGTAAGTTGTTAAAAGGGTTAGATAAATATGAAAGAGAAGTATTATTGTTAAGGATCTTGAAAAGTTCTTCCGTCTTATCTCTAGCCAATTCAAGTAAATTGTGATACTGAACTCTTGTTATTTCCTGCCTCTCATTTCTAAGTACAGGAGGGTTAGGTGCCATGCCATGTGGCAGACATGGTGCAAGCTCAAAATCTTCAAAGCGAGTATCAATCTGAGAGTGGGATGGAAAACATTCGGGTGCTGTAAAATCAATTTTTTGAAAAAAAAGATATAGAACATAAGTGAAAGATATAAATTAAGAGAGAGGAACATGATACACATACAAAGTGGAGGTGTAGGATTTTGAATACTAGAAATATTGATTAATGAACGTTAAAAAAAAGTATTCAATATCAAAAAATTATGATGTAATATGATGAATAATTATAAGAAACTCTATTCTAGAAAATTGAAGTTGATAATTTAATAGGATAAAAAATTGAATAAGATTAAAATTAAAGTGAGGATGAAAGAAACAGAAAACATAAAGAGGGGGATTATATATTATTTGAGCTTTTTTTAACAAGTATTATTCATAGTGGGGTAAACTAAGTAACATGCTATATCATAATCTGTTTATATTGAAGCAAAATTTGATGTAGCTAACAGAAAATACTAGGAATTCTTTGGGGACTTTTAGTGTGAAAAACAAATAATAACAAATGTATATCCCATATGCAAATTGCCACAGGTAAATACAAAATTTTTTAAATTAGAATTTACTCCTAAACAATGGAGATACACTTAATTGGTATAATATATGAAAAAAGGATAATTCTTTAAAACTATATGTTAAATTTACTTTCAGATGACAATGAGAGATTCACAAATATACTGATATGTCTCACCAAACAAGAAATGAATTATAAATATAAAATTGGTAACATTAGAATTTAAGATAAGAATTTGTTTTTTAAGTGACAGGAAGAGTGTCGGGCTAGGGTGTGGGCCCAGTGAACAAACTATTGATAAACTTGGATACAACTAAGGGAAAAAAAATTGAATAGTTTTATTTTACAATATATCTTAGTCTGCACAAGATATTGTATTGGTGTCCCTAACTATACAAATAATGTTTCTTTTCAAAAGTTATAGGACTACTAAGTTGATATAATATTATTATGAATCACCCAAAGAAATACCTTAAACAACATTCAAAATTATTAAAACATTAATATTCAATTTGGGATTTGGATTAGCTAATTTTTCACAACTTACCACAGTTTTGATTAATATAATAAAACTTGATAAAAAATTTTTGAGATAACCTAGAAATGGGTGCAAGAAAATGATGAAACATATGACTTGAAACTTAACTCATACACTATTGATAAACTTCATGGATCCTGATTAATTTCTATTGAAATTAATTTTGAGACTGGCATATTGAATTTTAGCTATGACCAAGTACTGTAAGTGCCATGGTTTGTATTCAATATATTAGTGTTGAATTTAATTTTGATATGAATTAACAAGTATCATATGGCACCATGCATGGAACCCTGACAGAAACCACAAAATTTATGAGGCAATGAACCTCATAATTTCAATCGAAATTAATGTAGACCCCTGCATATTGAATACAATCCATTTCACATGGACTACACAAACATAGATAAAATTCAACATGAATGGCTTAAAATTAATTTTGATTGAAATTAACCAAGGCATTAAAACATAAATTTTTATATGGTGTACTTGATCAAACCAGTTAATCCAACTACTTAGCTTACCTATACTTATTGGAATTTTATGCATAGTCCATGTCCATATTGATTTTGATCAAAGTTAATGTTGACTAATACATAGTGAATACATGCTATGCCACTTACACTTGCCAGGAATAGCTACCATTAAATATGCCAATATCAAAAATTAATTTCAATCAAAATTAATGAGCATGATAATCATGAATTTCCGGAGTCAACTGCTTATTTTTATGCATGGTGCCTTTCCAACATTAATTTCGATCAAAATTACTTTTGATACTTTCATATTGCATGTAGCTATGCCTGGAAAGTGTAAGTGGCATAGTGTGTATTCATTATGTATTGGTCAACATTAATTTCAATCAAAATTAATATTGACATTTGCATATTGAATCCAAACCAGCAAACAACCCAAAAGATTCTTCATAAAACTGCCCATTAATTTTGATCAAAATTAAGGCTGACCATATACATATTGAATGGTAGTTATATCTGGTCTGAGTAAATGGAGATAGCTTATATTCAATATGTATTGGTCAACATTAATTTTGATCAAAATTAATGAGCATTTTGATCATGAACTTTGTCAGTCAATTAGTTGTTTCAATGCATAATGGCATGCCAACATTAATTTTGATCAAAATTAATGTTGAAATGATATAATGCTTTTTTGCATGACATGTGAAGGACAGCAAGTATTCTTAAGTATTGAAATTTACTATACATGTTGAGGGTAAATATAATATTTACATATCCATATTAATTTCTATAAAAACTAATGTTGACCAATACATAATAAATAGTAAATATGCCTGGCTAGTGTAAGTGGCATAGCTTTTATTCAATCTGAGTTTTGTAACATTAATTTTGATTGAAATTAAGGTTCATGATTATCATCAATTTATGCAGTCAGTTTCTTACTTTTATGCATGGTAACATGTCAACATTAATTTTAATTAAAGTTGAATTTGACATTCCAACAAGAATTTTTCTGTAAGATGAAAAGTAGGGCCCTCTATTCTTAAGTAAACATGTTACAATGCATGTTGAGCATGTATATATCATTTACACATTAATATTAATTTCAATCAAAATTAATGTTGACCAATACACATTGAACACAAGCTTTACAACTTACACACACCAGATATAACTACAATTAAATATGTATATGGTCAACCCTAATTTTGATCAAAATTAATGAGCAGTTTTATGAAGAATTTTTTAGGCTGTTTGCTGGTTTGGATTCAATATGCAAATGTCAATATTAAATTTGATCAAAATTAATGTTGACCAATACATAATGAATACACACTATGCCACTTACACTTTCCAAGAATAGCAACCATTCAATATGCCAGTATCAAAATTAATTTTGGAAAGGCACCATGCATAAAAATATGCAGTTGACTCCAGAAATTCATGATTAACATGCTCATTGATTTTGATCAAAATTAATTTTGATACTGTCATATTTAATGGTAGTTATGCCTGGCAAGTGTAAGTGGCATAGTGTGTATTCACTATGTATTGGTCAACATTAAATTCGATTGAAATTAATATGCATACATAAATGTGACATAAAGAGGTATGGACCATCAATTTGTTGAAAATACATTTTTATATCTCATACATTATTTGTTTTTCTTAAATAAAATGTTACTCTCTCTCAACACCTTATAAAATTTACCAAGTTGCTTTGAAAAAAAACAGAATACATAAAATTCAATATAAGATAGCTATATTACACAGAGATCACCATTATACCAAAGTTATGATGATGTTGATGCTGTATTAATTGATTCCTGAATCTTTACCAGATCAATATCAGCTCCAACCCCAAGTGACTCACGTTCATTCACAGATAATCCTGCCAAAAATGTTGCTGAATAGCAATTCTTGGGGAGGTATTTGGGAACATTGAATATACCATCTTGTGCAACTGTCCTTTCTGATTACCATGAATATGTTTTTGATGCCAATTTTCTTTGAGCTGGTGTATGGGCTAAGTCCTTTGTCATCTTATCCATTTTTTTAAACAGATCATTGAGTTCAGGATTTCGCCATCTAGGAATAGCTCGCATGGGTGCAGTTGGGGCTGGTGGTGGGCCTTCCTTGATATCAGAGATGCACCTAGTATCATGAAAAAGGACAACAAAACCTGGAACATCACTGCAGAGATCTCTTGCTAGCTTGTAGCATGCACTAGCAATCTGAATTCCAACTAAATCAGCTTCATAATAACAAAAAGCAAAGTAAAATAAAAAACTTACCTTGTTCCGATAATGTTTTACTTTTGCCCTTGCCCTCTTTTCCATCTTTTCTCTTTCCACCCTTTCCTCTTCTTGCCCAAATAACCTTATCATCTCCTTCCCCTAATTAACTACCCATTTCTCAATAACACATTTAGTGAACTGAAGCTTTGACTGATTGATTGTATTCAAGGTGGTGAGCCACCTGGTACAGTGGTCACATACTATGCTTCCCATGACTTGATTCCAAGTTGATTCCAAAAAATCATGGTATGGTAAGGTAAACTCTTACAGTCGCCTTGCTGTAAGCAGAATCCGGAGGAGATATGTGGATTTAGTGGAAACCCCCATCCTTCCAATAAAAATAACAAAATGGGAATTCTAAATCACTAAGCTAACCAGTCTACTTGAATCTGATTGATAAAAATAATGAAACTCTAAAATATTTAACGCTTATTGAGATTTAATGAAAGTGGCTGTTGAGAAAGAAATACTGATAACAACAATTAAGGTGTACCAGTGAAAGATCTGAAAAGATTGACTTTTATGTTTTTATAATAATTTAAATTTTTATGAGACAGCAATAATCAAGTCCCAGTGATGAAGACCTTTCTAAAGATACCCTGTATGAAGTGTGATTTAAATTGTTGAGTAGTATTTCTAAAATGTTATATATAAAATATAAAGTTATAAGGGTATTACAAATTTATTTAATTTGTTGAGTAATAAAAAATGAGACCGTGGTGGTTAAATATTAAGCTGTATGTTATATCCCCCCCTCTCAATTTCGAGTTTGAGAGGCGCTTAAGTAATCCTAGTCATGTGCCTAAGTTTTCCCCTCCAGAGCTCTCCCAGAGTCAATCCGGAGTCTGTACGGAGTCCGTACAGAGTCAAAGCGGAGTCCAAACGGAGTCCATATGGAGTCAAAGCGGAGTCCAAACGGAGTCCGTCCGGACTCAATTAGAACCTTTAAAACTATAATAAAAAATCTAGAAAAATTACACATAATAGAGCCACTTCCCTTTTACATTCCAAACTAGTTTTCGTAGTCTGTGCAGCTCTAATCACTCTGTGAAAATCCATCAAAGTTAAGTAATTTCTAAAAACGTAAATATTTCTATAAAACTTTAAAATTCATTTAAAAATATAAGAAAAATAGTAAAAATTCTGGGAAAATTTCCCAAGGTTCTTGAGTGACTCGACTTGATACTTATAAACTCTTCAGACCGTGAAAATAAGTTTTCTCCGTAAAATAAATTGTTTTTTGCATAGGCATTTGCTTTTAACCAATTTATTCATATTTAAAACTCAAATAAATTAAATAAAACCCTTTTATAAAAAATAATAGCACCAATCTTGCACACCGTAATAACTCCATTTACGTATTTAGGTGCCGTACTAAACTTTAGGCTACCACATCCTCCCTCCAATTGAGAATGTCCCCATTCTTATAACTTTGCATAAGTGGTTGAGCAATTCCAAAAGAATTATCTTTTCTAATAAAATAATTTGATAAATTTGTTTTAGCTGGTCTTCTTTTAATTCTTTATAATAAAAACTTTGTTTCTTCTTCTCTGGCTTGATATAACATAAAATAAAATAATATAAATCTTGTGATGATTCCACTACGAGAGCAAGGTTTGAATCCCTTCAGACTCCCATTAACCAGTCTTCCTTCTTGTCACAGCATTGAGAGAGTGGATCTTCCTATGAGCCAAATACTCCTGATTCCAACCTCATAGGGCCCCCCACTGAGCCGAATTCTATAATTCCAATCTCGCCATAAGGTCCTCCAAGCTTCACACCAAAAATGGCCTAACAATGAGGCACTAAAAAATCATTCCCTAAAATCCAACTACCATACTAACTTCTGATTCCTTCATCACAATTTTCAAACTTTGCTATACAGCAAACCCATAAAATACTTTTGCCAGGCTTCCAATAATAATATTAACTTTAGACCATGTTAAAGCGCCACAAATTCCACCTAATTAACTATTATGCTTTCCTTATCATCATCACCACCTAAAATTTTAACCTCCTAAAGCTTATCAGCACCCAATTCCAGAAATAATTGAATAACCAGTTTAGAGTCTTAGTGGACAGTGTTAAATTAAAAGATTGAATTGAGTTATCCAAACAAGATTGACATTCCAGTTTAAAGTCTTGATGGACCAAACATATAATAGATTGCCAGTTTATGGTCTTGGTGGACCAAAGATTGTTTAGGTGCATAAATAACTTGATAAATTCCTAAATAAGGCCTAGGCTTGACCAAAGATTGAATAACTTTGATAATCCAGTTTAATGTCATAGTGGACCAAACATTTGATCGACAAGTAATCCAGTATAAGGCCATAGTGGACCAATGAATGTTGAATTATCCTGCAGATATTAATTTTCCAGTTTAAAGTCATGGTGGACCAAACATTTGATCGATAAGAAATCTAGTTTAAGGTCATGGTGGACCCAACAGCTTGATAACAGTCCAGTTTAGGGTCTTGGTGGACCTAACATTTGATTGATAAAAAAATAAAAAAAATCCGTCTCCAAAAATATCCATAAAATCTTGAACATCCTTGAAATTCAGTTTAAAGTCTTGAAGGACTAACAGCTCCAATATAAAATCTTTAATGAGAGTCTTGAAAATTAGCCAGTTTAAAGTATTGGAGGACTAACAGCTCCAAAATTTGTATAAAACCCTTAAGGAACGTCTGGAACAGTAGCCAGTTTAAAGTCTTGGAGGACTAACAGATCCAAAATATGTATAAAAACCTTAAAAAACGTCTTGAACAGTAGCCAGTTTAAAGTCTTGGAGGACTAACAGATCCAAAATACGTATCTAAAAAACCTTAAAGAACATCTTGAAAAGTAGCCAGTTTAAAGTCTTGGAGGACTAACAGATCCAAAATATGTATAAAAACCTTAAAGAACGTCTTGAACAGTAGCCAGTTTAAAGTCTTGGAGGACTAACAGATCCAAAATATGTATCTAAAAAACCTTAAAGAACGTCTTGAACAGTAGCCAGTTTAAAGTCTTGGAGGACTAACAGATATCTTGAAGTAAAATCCCATAGGTATTGAGTTTCCCTAGACCCTGTTTCCTGTCTAAACTATATGAATAAACTAAAAAGAATGATTACTGAAAAATAAAACTAAGAAATATAATAATTTTGGTTTAATTAATAAATTTTTTTTTATTTTATTATTTTATTTTTGTTTTTTTATAATTATTTTATTTATTTTATTTTTATTGTTTTTTTTTTTTTTTATTAATAATATTTTTTTTTTAAATTTAAAATAAAAGAGTTTAAAAAAGATAGTTTTGAAATAAAAGTTAAAATTTAATTTTTAAAGAAAGATAAACAAATGTGAAAAGAAAGATAAAAAAAGAAATAATAATAAAAAATTTCAAAATAAAATTTTTAAAAGATGCCCCCCGGCCATTGATGAGCCGTACCCTCGACATCATACCCACATCCAAGTGCAACTTGATGTGGTTACACAATTTTGAGAAATTGAAAATAAATGAAAATAAATGAAAGTTTTTAGAAGATAATTTTTATAATGATGATCACTGGGTGGGCTCCCTCCAATTTATAAAAATGATTAGAGACCACCAGTGAGCATCACCTTTAAAATAATTCATAATATATATTAAAGAAAAGAAATCACAATCTAACATAAAAAAATCAAAAACAAAATAAAATAAAAAGAATCTTGAATCCGGCGTTGAGAAAGGTGTCTCTTGATTCGTTCCAGTTTATAGTCTTAGTGGACTTCCTATAATTAAAAGACAAAGCCAGGATTCAACTAGAAACAGGGAAAATTTTGGAACTGAACATTATGGGGTAATTGTGTTTAGAGCAGCCAGCCCATCAATTACCCCCACACTTGCCAATATTAAATTAAGAAGGTTCCCCTGTGAACACTTCTTCCAATAAATTTTAAGAATTTTACAACACTATCTTCACCCATATTTTAAGAATTTTAAGTTTTTGAAAATTTCAAAGAAGGTCTTCTTGAATTCCGTTAAGTTTCACCATAGTTTCGTCGCCCATAGGCAGTGTAACGACAGCAAAGTATTTTGATAAAAAGAAGATAGTTTATCCTCGTTGCGGAGGTCATCATAAAATTTCGTTGATATCATAGTTTATCCTCATTGCGGAGGTTCCATAAAATATCATAAATATCATAGTTTATCCTCATTGCGGAGGAAGACTTCGGCACTCCTGGTGCCTCTAGGATAGAACCGTTTCACTTGATCGGCCGCTACCCTCTTCCTCAATACTACTCCATCCAACTCTTCTAACACATATGAACCGCCGGAAACTTGCTCCTTGATTTTATACGGTCCATTCCACCTATCTGCAAACATCTTTCCCCACTGACTTTCCAAACTCCTATTATACACCAGGACCATATCACCTGGGTTCAAAGGTTTCCTTAATCGATGTGCCAACCGCTCATCCCAATATCTGACTGATTGATTTCAGATCATCATCATCCAGTGTGGTAGCCTAAAGTTTAGTATGGCACATAAGTACGTAAATGGAGTTATTACGGCGTGCAAGATTGGCGTTATTATTTTTTATATAAGGGTTTTATTTGATTTATTGGAGTTTAAAATATGAAGAAATTGGTCACGAGCGAATGCCTACACAATTACAATTTATTTTACGGAGAAAACTTATTTTTACGGTCTGAAAAATTTATAAGTATCAAGTCAAGTCACTCTAGAACCTTGGGAAATTTTCCCAGAATTTTTACTATTTTTCTTATATTTTTAAATGAATTTTAAAGTTTTATAGAAATATTTACGTTTTCAAAAATTACTTAACTTTGATGAATTTTCACGGGCTAATTAGAGCTGCGCAGACTACAAAAATTAGTTTGGTATCTAAAGGGGAAGCAGCTCTATTATGTGTAATTTTTCTAGATTTTTTATTATAGTTTTAAGGTTCTAATTGAGTCTGGAAGTCCGGATGGACTCCGTAAGGACTCCGCTTTGACTCCGTACGGACTCCGTTCCGGCTCCGGATTGACTCTGGAAGAGCTCTGGAGTGGAAAACTTAGGCACGTGACTAGGAATACTTAAGCGCTTCTCAAACTCGAAATTGAGGGGGGGGGACACATCATACAGCTTAATCATTAACCACCACGGTCTCATTTTTTATTACTCAACAAATTAAATAAGTTATAATACCCTTATAACATTTATTATTTTTACATAACATTTTAGAAATACAATTCAACAATTTAAATCACACTTCATATAGGGTATCTTTAGAAAGGTCTTCATCGCTGGGACTTGATTATTGCTGTCTCATATAAATTTAAATTATTATAAAAACATAAAAGTCAATCTTTTCAGATCTTTCACTGGTACACCTTAATTGTTGTTATCAGTATTTCTTTTATCAACAGCCACTTTCTTTAAATCTCAATAAGCATTAAATATTTTAGAGTTTCATTATTTTTATCAATCAGATCTAAGTAGATTGGTTAGCTTAGTGATTTAGAACACCCATTTTGTTATTTTTATTGGAAGGACGGGGTTTTCAGCTAAATCCACATATCTCCTCCGGATTCTGCTTACAGCAAGCCGACTGTAAGATTTTACCTTACCATAGTTGGCGCCCAACGTGGGGTTCAATTTCTCTAGCTTTCTTTAAAGACTTACTTGGATCAAGAACGTTATTAGCCTGCAAGAGGCTTATTTTCTGGAACTCTAATTGGATTTTTGTTATTGGCCTGCAAGAGGCTTGTTATTTTATCGATTGTTAACACTTTTCATTACTTATTGGGATGTCTTCTTCTGCTGTTGCTTCTGGATCTTCTAACCCTCTTACTCCCTCAGTTAGAATTGTTTCTTGGGATGGCCCAAAGTTTGATGGGGAGGAGGTTAAATGGTTCATTAGCAGGTATGAAGCTGTTGCTGCTGTTGATGGTGCTTCCCATGTGGATATGGTGAAGCAAGTTAGGTTTTTTATTGCCGATAGGGAGGTGGAAAAAGAGGTTATTGCTATGCAGGCATTCAAGGACAAGGATTGGGTTAAGCTTTCTAAAGCTATGGTTGATAGATGGGGTGTTAGGTTTACTATGATGGACCTCAATAAAATTGTTGGAGACTGGCAAGCAAAAGGTGGAGTTTCTTCTATGGCTGACTTCAAAAAGCTCTGTGTTCAGTTTGATGAAGTGGTGGAATATCTCATACTGGTGGACGAGTTAGTGCATGAGAACCAAGCAAAAGATTTGTTTTGGACAGCATGTAGCAGGGATATTCGTATGGATGTCTTGAAGGATCTTTCAAGAAAAGATTTGATGAAGGAACTGCCTAATGGTGAGCAGAAACTGCTGGCTCTGGAGGTTATCAAGGACAAAATTCAAGCCCATATAAAGTTATTGGCGTTGGACAAATATCAAGAGTCATGCACTCAATATGTTAGCAAGGTTAGCGAAGTTTTGGCCGAAAACAACAATATTATGGTCAAAGCCCAGGAGGCCAAGAAGGCTCAAATGGGATTACCTGCTGCTAAAGTTGAGGGCAATGTAGATAATAAGATGGTCGATCATTTGGCCGATTTAACTAAACAGTTAAAAATATTTGTTCAAGAAACCCAGAAGGCCAATAAGGCCCCAATCGCTTCTTCGTCAATGTCGACTTCTTATCAGTCCAGAGGGTATGAACGTCAAAATTATAATGGCAATAATAATGGTAACCGCTTCCCAGGCAATGGGAGAAATGTTGGGAATGGTGGTAGTAATTATAGAGGTGGCTATGATGAGCCAAAGGTGTGCTCCTATTGTAATAGGAGAGGTCACAGAGCAACAGTTTGTTTTGCTCTTGATAAGGATATGGATGCTGGGCGAGTTTTATTTGATGGTAAAGTTTATAAATTTCCTGATGGTTCGTTCATCAAGCCCAGTGATGGACAGTCTCCTTCTGATTTGGTCAGAAGAAGTTTAACGGCTGAAAGGAGAGCCAGATTTGAAGAGGTGACGGATGAAGATGTTAATGCCAAGAGTGGCAAAAATGGTAATGGTGGTAAAGCTGACAAGGGCAAGGAGAAAGAGGTCAGTAAAGCCACATTTTCTACTTCTTTTGGTGGTTTAGAGCTGGCGACGGTTGCCCAGGTGGAGGGTAGCTGTATGGCTGGCGAATACGATGTTAATGCTGCTAGAAGAGCAGCCGCTACTAAGGCGAAAAGTAGCATTCAGAGCCAATTGAGGGCTAATCCTGGCAAGACCAATAACAAAGTGAACCCTTACTCTAAGGACAAGAATTCTAGTGCTCAAACTGCCGCCAACAAATTGAACCCTTACTCTAAGGACGAATTATATAAAATTCAGAAGGGGATTGCTGATATGGGGCCCCCTAGTTATGGAAAGTTTGATTTAAATGGCGAGCCTATGCCAGAGGATGATTCGGATTCTGAGGAGGACGTACCGTTGGTGTCTCTACCCAGACCAAGTTTTAGCGGTCCCATCCCAATGGAGGGAGTAAGAAGGACTAGCAATGGATCAGGATTAGTGCAAGAAGCTGGTGATGGAGTTAGGGTTATAGAAAGTGAAGATGTTATAATGGGGGGTGAAGATGGCTCGGTTGGACCTCAAGAGGTACCCAGGGCCAAGGTTGTTAAATCAAAGGTCCAGTATGAGCGGCCAGTAGTTTCTGGTCAAGCTAATGCGATGGACGCAGTTTTGAATAGGGTAAATCAACTGCAGATTCCCTTATCTTTGGGGGAGTTATTTACGATTAGTCCGGCGCTTGCTGAAAAGCAAAAGAAGCATTTGAAGAGGCGTCGGGTTTCCACTGGAGAGGTGGAATATATTTGTGAAAATGCTGAAAAGTTTGGTGAAGATGTAGATACACATTTTTCCGCTCCCCTGGGTTACCTGGTGGTAACTCTTAATGGTAAAGAAGTAAAGGCCTTGGTCGATTAAGGGTCTCAAATTAATTTAATTTCATTGGAGCAAGTGACAAGTATAGGCTTGCCAATTAAAAGTGGAACTGGGGGAAACCTCAGAGGCATTGGAGGGCATGCAACAGAGCTGATGGGTACAGCTGAGCATGTCAGGTTAGGCATTGGTGGATCTGTTGGTAAGGTTCACTTTTATGTGGCCAGAGGAGCAGTCAAAACTGTTCTTGGTGGCCCTTTTTTGATGGATTTTGAGGCCAGGATAGGGTATCAAGCTGGCATGGGGATTAGTTTGGAGATCACTGGTGAAGATATGCGGAGGTTACATATGCGGTTAGCGCCTCCTGGAGATGAAGGTTGGGAAACACGGCCAGGGATTACTACTCTGTGCCAGTGTTGTGTTTGCACCAAGAAGCGGCATATAAAACGGACGGCTTCTGGTGAATTATGTTTGTTGGAAAGGGATGGATGCCCTCATTTTTTGGGGTAGCTGGGGCTGATCACTCTAATGTTGTAATCTCTCCTCAGGATGAGATCCCGGATTGCAATAGGTCAGCTCACTTGGAGATAATTCAAGTGGATTCTCAATTATTTTCTGTTAATATTACTTTGGAGTGCAAATACGTTTTGGACTTTACTATATGTTTATTGGATTTACCCTGTTTTTCTATTAAATTTAAAAATGGTAAAAAAGGCAAAATGGGCCAAATTAGGTTGGATAAAAATTGGAAGGGTATGTTTTATGACCTCCAGCAAGAGGGTAAACTGCGAAAATCTTATCTAAATCCGATTAAAAATCTCAGTATAATTAAAACTCAAAAAAATAATTTTTGTGAAAATTCAATTCCGGTCCTCCAGCAAGAGGTTAAACTGCCGACTTTCTTTACAAGTGATTTAATGTTGGATAAGGGAAGCAAATGTGTTGGAAAATCTGTTTATAAATTAGACGAGGGAAAGGAGAAAAGGGTAAAATTTAAAAATGAAATAAAATATTTTTCTAATTTTTCTTATTCTGATTCTGGTGATGAAGAAGATTCATTTGATGAAAGTTTTAATGGCGATACAAAAGAAAATGTTTTACCTCAAGTTAATTTAGATGTGGACGCAGCCAAATATAAGAAAGTAGCAAATAAAGTTCGACCTATTAATGAACCGCTACCTGCTGAATTAAATCCACCTTTGAGAAGACCAAGGTTATCAAGAGATCCTTATGAAAGTCCCTTGGTAAAGAATCCGCCTGAATTTTCTGAGACGTCAAGAATCACTTTTGAGAGACTGGGTGTTGTTAATTTTGGACCTGATGGTTGGTTGTCTGGAGAAGAGAAGAAGTTGTTGTTGGATGTGATGGTCAAGCGAGAGAAGGCCATTGCTTTTGTAGAAGAGGAGAGGGGTGTGTTGAAGCATTCCTATGGGGAGCCTTACAAGATTCCTGTGGTATGTCATGAACCGTGGAAGCAGAAACCGATTCCTATTCCGGCTGCATTAAAAGAAGCCTATATTGAAGCTGTCAGAGAACGGATACGCACTGGACTGTATGAGCAATCAACGTCAAGTTATTCTAGTCCTGTATTTTGTATCAAGAAACCGAATGGCAAGCTTAGAGTTGTTCATGATCTTAGGGAATTAAATAGGGTTACAATAAAGGATGCTGGGATACCGCCTAGTGCTGAGGAGTTTGTTGAAGCGTTTGCAGGGAGAGTGTGTTATGGTTTGGGAGATATTATGGGTGGATATGATGAGAGAGAGTTACATCCAGACTCAAGGCCTCTCACTACATTCGATACGCCACTTGGATGTTTACAGTTAACAAGATTACCACAAGGAGCAACAAATTCTGTTGCAGTTTATCAAGCTCAGATGGCTTGGATCCTTCAAGACGAAACTCCACAATATGCTGGAATCTTTATAGATGATGGAGGAATTAAGGGACCAACAACCGACTATGATAACCAGGTGTTTGAAGAGAATCCCAGGATACGCAAATTCATTTGGGAGTTTGCAATTACATTAGAAAGAATCTTGTTTCAAATTGAAGAGGCTGGTTTAACTATTTCAGGTTCAAAATTTTCCTGTTGTGTGCCAGCCTTAGAAATATTAGGCCATGTGGTATGTAGAGAAGGTAGGATTATGTCCAAGAAGAAAATTAACAAAATTCAGTCCTGGCCAAGACCCAAGAATACGACCAAAGTTAGAGGGTTTTTAGGCGTTTGTGTATATGTTAGAATGTTTATTAAGGACTTTTCTTCATTGGCAGCTCCATTGAGACGGTTAACGAGAAAGGATGCAGACTGGGAGTGGGATGAAGAGTGTGAGAAGGCGTTTGTGAAGTTGAAGGAGGTTGTGGGGAAGTATTTAGTCCTGCACAAGTTGGATTACGGAAAAGATTCTGGCAGAATTTATTTAGCAGTTGATTCAAGTCAGGTTGCAGCTGGGGCGGTTTTGTCTCAGATGGATAAAGCTGGTTACATCAGGCCAGTTAGGTATGAATCTGTAGTATTTACTGAGGTCGAATCAAGATATTCTCAACCAAAATTGGAATTATGTGGTGTGGCAAAAATACTGAAGAAACTTCAGCATATTTTGTGGGGGCAACATTTTGAGTTGCAAGTGGATGCGAAATCGTTAATCCAGATGATTAATTCCCCAAGTTTACCGAACGCACCCATGACGAGATGGGTAGCTTTTATTCAACTTTTTTTGTTTGATTTAGTTCATAAGCCTGGCAAAACTTTTACTATGCCAGATGGCTTATCAAGGAGACCACCCACTGAAGAAGATTCAGACTCAGAAGAGTTCGATGAAGATATACCTATTATCAAAGCCAGCACTAAAGGAGCTGAAGACTTTCCATACCTCCCCCATGAGGTTAAACTGGCAGGAATATTGTGTTTAGATTATGGTGATGATGACCTCCACCAAGAGGATAAACTGGAAAATAATTTTTATGTTAAAAAAGGTGTTGGAAAAGGTGTAGATAAATTCGGCAGAGAGGAGGTAGAAGAATATGTGGTGTATGTAGAGGAAGATGGATTGGTAGTGTGGGATAGTAGTAAATTAAGGAATGGTGTATATGTTGGAGAATTAGAGAATTTAAATAAAAAGGTGGATAAAGAGAAAGAGGTATTTTCAAATACGGTTTACGAAGGATCCAAAGGTTCAGAAGAAAAACGTCGACATAGCTCGATTAAAGATTTATTTAGGGGTCAACGATTATTGGCTCATTCATGTGCAGGTGATATTGGTGATAGAGAAGTCCCTATTGATGTTATATTAATCGATTTTCAAGATGAAGTCTGGGGTCAGACTGGTTTTATTTTTTGTTAGTCAAATATTTGTTGACTTTAGAGAGGCCAGAAGATTGTGAAGACGATGAATGGGTGGCTATCAAGAGGAAGTCATCTATGTTTTACCTATCTGGTCGACGTTTAATGAGGAGAAGGTATCCAAATCCTCAAGTAGTTATAACTCAAGAGAAGGGGCAAGAATTAGTTTTGAAATCACTGCATGAAGATCTCGGGCATAGAGGCGTTGGAGAAATGTTTAGAAGAATTTCTGATCAAATTTGGTGGCCTGGCATGAAGATGGCTGTTAAACAGTGGGTTCAGTCATGCGAAGAATGTCAAAGACGAAGTTATTTAAGGCCAAAAGAACCTGGACGTGCGACCGGTGAATATACGCTCTTTGGAAGAGTTAGTTTAGATGCCGTTTATATAAAAGAGGGACGGTATAAATATTTAATTGTGGCCAGAGATGATTTATCTGGTTGGGTAGAGGCAGCGCCTCTTATTAATTTAACTGCCAAAAATGTGGCAGAATTTTTTTTGAATAATTGGGTATATAGGTATGGGGTGATGAAGTTGGTAACGGTAGATGGAGGTCCTGAATTTGGGACAGAGTTTAAAGAGGCCGTATTGAAAGTTGGATCAAAGGTTAGGGTAGCAACCCCATATTATCCTGAAGCTGAAGGCATGGTGGAAATAGGGCATCAAGTTATCAAGGATGCTTTAGTTAAAATGTGTGGGACAAGTGCCGAAAAGTGGAGGCACTATTTACCTTTAGTTTTATTTGCTGATCGAATCACTGCCAAAAGGACTACCGGATTTCCACCTTATGAACTTGTTTTTGGACAGAAAGCAGTTTTGCCGGTTGATTTAGAAGCTGAATCATATCTTGGAGTTGACTGGGACACGGTCAAAACTACTGAAGAATTATTGTGTGCAAGAATGATGCAGCTAGAAAAGAAAGAAGAATATTTAGAAAAGGCATATTCGCGGATGATGAAGATCCGAAATCAATCAGTTAGATATTGGGATGAGCGGTTGGCACATCGATTAAGGAAACCTTTGAACCCAGGTGATATGGTCTTGGTGTATAATAGGAGTTTGGAAAGCCAGTGGGGAAAGATGTTTGCAGATAGGTGGAATGGACCGTATAAAATCAAGGAGCAAGTTTCCGGCGGTTCATATGTGCTAGAAGAGTTGGATGGAGTAGTATTAAAGAAGAGGGTAGCAGCTGATCAAGTGAAACGGTTCTATCCTAGAGGCACCAGGAGTGCCGAAGTCTAACTCCGAAATGAGGATAAACTACAATTTTAATGACATTTATCAAATTTTATTAACCTCTGCAATGAGGATAAACTATGATATCTACGAAATTTTATGGATTCCTCCGCAACGAGTATAAACTATCTTCTTATTTTATCAAAAATACTTTACTATCGTTACACTGCATATGGGCAACGAAACTGTGATGAAACATAACGAAATACGAGAAAACCTTCATTGAAAATTTTCAAAATTTAAAATTCTTAAAATATGGGTGAAGATAGTGTTGGAAAAATTTTAAAATTTATTGGAAGAAGTGTTCACAGGGGAACCTTCTTAATTTAATATTGGCAAGTGTGGGGGTAATTGATGGGCTGGCTGCTCTATACACAATTACCCCATAATGTTCGGTTCCAAAATTTTCCCTGTTTCTAGTTGAATCCTGGCTTTGTCTTTTAATTTTAGGAAGTCCACTAAGACTATAAACTGGAACGAATCAAGAGACACCGCTCTCAACGCCGGATTCAAGATTTTTTTTTTATTTTATTTTGTTTTTGATTTTTTTATGTTAGATTGTGATTTCTTTTCTTTAATATATATTATGAATTATTGTAAAGGTGATGCTCACTGGTGGTCTCTAATCATTTTTATAAATTGGAGGGAGCCCACCCAGTGATCATCATTATAAAAATTATCTTCTAAAAACTTTCATTTATTTTCTTTTCTTTCAATTTCTCAAAATTGTGTAACCACATCAAGTTGCACTTGGATGTGGGTATGATGTCAAGGTACGGCTCATCAAATGGCCGGGGGGCATCTTTTAAAATTTTATTTTAAAAAAAAAAAAAATTTTTTTTATTACTTTTTTTATTTTTCTTTTCACATTCATTTATCTTTCTTTAAAAATCAAATTTTAACTTTTATTTCAAAACTATCTTTTTTTTAAAAAAAAAAAAAAAATCATTTATTTTAAATGGTAAAAAAAATAATAATAATAATAAAATAACTAAAATAAATAAAAAAAATAATAATAATAAAATAAAATAAAATAAAATAAAATAAAATAATAAAATAAAAATAAATAAAAATATAAAAAAAAAATATAAAAAAATAAATAAAAGGTATTTTAGTTTTAGGTAGTTTAGATGTTTATATTTTATTTTTCAAACATTATTCAAGAAAGCTACATACCAGGAAGAACACCATCAAGGGTGGTTATCTTTTGAAGAATCGAAATTAGAAAATTTAGAAGGACCTTGATTGATTTCCTGGGATTCGAATCTTATTTCACGGTCACGATAGTGTTGAAGCCAGTTGGCTATTTTGAAAAGGTCTCTTAACAGTTGCTCTCTCATCCAAGATTCTGATCTATCAGAGGGCGGGTATTGTTGGAAATAAGCGATAAGGTTATTAAAATTAGCAAAAAGCTTTTCAGACACTAGGTGAATTGGAACTCTAGGGAAGCTTGGATTAGTTTCTGGTAGCTCATAAGCTGAATATGAAATCGGAGAACCGGTGGACGCTTATCAAATTAAAAATATCAGCAAATTAAAACCTGAAGATTAAGAAAATAAAAAGAGACAACTAACCTGTTTCAACACTATCATGATCATAGATAAATGGCTTACTTGGTAATGGAGTGGGATTTTTTATGTTTAGAAAAGGATTTTTTATTTTTGATAGATGAGGAGGACTGGTGTTGGATTTGGTGTTTGAAGTAGATGTTCTGGGCCTTTTGGATGAAACAAGAGAAGATGAAGACTGCTGGCTATTATAGGACCTTTTGTGCTTCAAGATGTTGGAAGAAGGAGAAGAATTGTTAGAAGGTTGAAGCATGGCCCTGGGAGCAGCAAGAGTTCTTGGGGGACTAGCAGCAAGTCTAGATTGGAGAGAAGGACCCAGAGGATTAGGTGATGGAGAAAGATTTAAATAGGCTGATGGAGAAAAAGGGATGGGATCTTTTGAGGTTGATGGAATAGGGGGTGGAGTAGAAGGTGAAGAAGAAGGAAGAGGTTTGCAGAAGGCGGTGAAGCTAGTAGCAGTGATGGGGAAAGAACCACAGTTCAAGCCAGAACATTTTCTTTTCTTCTCATAGCAGGATAAACAGGCCCTGTTATAAGTGTGCTTTTGCCAGTTAAAAGAGAAGATACATTCCCTATGGGTGAAGGCACAGTATTTGCAAGATTGATCAGCTGAAGCAATGAAGTCAGAAGGTTTCATCTTGTTAGGAGATATTTTTTGAAGAAGAAAACTTGAAACTAGGATGAAGAAAGTTGGTGGCAAAATCTGGGTTCAAGGATAGAGAAGTTGTTAGGTCCACCAAGACCTTAAACTGGACTGTTATCAAGCTGTTGGGTCCACCATGACCTTAAACTGGATTTCTTATCGATCAAATGTTTGGTCCACCATGACTTTAAACTGGCAGTTCATTCATTGTTTTAGTCCACTATGACTTTAAACTGGAAAATTAATATCTGCAGGATAATTCAACATTCATTGGACCACTATGGCCTTATACTGGATTACTTGTCGATCAAATGTTTGGTCCACTATGACATTAAACTGGATTATCAAATTTATTCAATCTTTAGTCAAGCCTAGGCCTTATTTAGGAATTTATCAAGTTATTTATGCACTTAAACAATCTTTGGTCCACCAAGACCATAAACTGGCAATCAATTATATGTTTGGTCCACCAAGACTTTAAACTGGAATGTCAATCTTGTTTGGATAACTCAATTCAATCTTTTAATTTATCACTGTCCACTAAGAATCTAAACTGGTTATTCAATTATTTCTGGAATTGGGTGCTGATAGCTTTAGGAGGTTAAAATTTTAAGTGGTGATGATGCTAAAGAAAGCATAATGGTTAATTAGGTGAAATTTGTGGCGCTTTAACATGGTCTAAAGTTAATATTATTATTGGAAGCCTGGAAAAAGTATTTTATGGGTTTGCTGTATAGCAAAGTTTGAAAATTGTGATGAAGGAATCAGAAGTTAGGATGGTAGTTGGATTTTAGGGAATGATTTTTTTAGTGCCTCATAATTAGGCCATTTTTTTTTGGTGTGAAGCTTGGAGGACCTTATGGCGAGATTGGAATCATAGAATTCGGCTCAGTGGGGGGCCCTATGAGGTTGGAATCAGGAGTATTCGGCTCATAGGAAGATCCACTCTCTCAATGCTGTGACAAGAAGGAAGACTGGTATATGGGAGTCTGAAGGGATTCAAACCTTGCTCTCAGTAGTGGAATCATCACAAGATTTATATTATTTTATTTTATGTTATATCAAGCTAGAGAAGAAAGAAAACATCATTTATGTTGAAAGTTTAAGAAGACCAAGCAAAAACAAAATTTTATCAAGTTATACTGTTAGAAAAGATAATTTCTTTGAAATTTTTCAACATCATCATCAAAGCTTTGCATTAAAATTCTTCTTTTCATGAGGTCTTCATGGTTATTAGCTGGAGTTTCTTGAAAATAGGCCAGCATTTTTCGTTTCAACTCATTAGTAAAGTCGAGAAAAAGATAGCGATGAAAATTTGGGTAATGATTGATATAGTCCGTCTTCACTCTACCAACATCATCAGTGTTGGTTATTTCGACAGCTAGAAGTTCAAATATGTTATTAAGTCATAGGTTTAGTCAATTTTGATTAAATGTTTTTTTAGTAAGATAAATAGGGTCTTACATTTAGAGCCAGGAAACATAGTCTCAGCAAAGTTAGTTGGGGGTACTGGCGTTATAGGATTAGGATCTTGTGAAGGCAAAATTAGGCCGGGATCCGCTGATGAAGATTGAACTTTTGAAGCTGTTTTTGATCTTATTCGTTTTAAGAAGACAGGAATTTTGGATCGCTTTTTAGAAGTTGAGGGATCAGGGAGAGCTGCTGGTCCTAAATATACGTTTGTTTTAGAAGGAACTATTGGCCGGTTGCATTTGACTTTTTTCACACGGCATAAGTCGCAAGCTGTCCTGCCAGGAAGATTAGGGTTGGACATTAAACAAGGTACCTGGTATCGAGCGCAGAGTTCACATGGAGCGACAAGTTCCTTGGAAGACATATTGATGAAGATGAATTTTATAGTTGATTAAAGGGATGGTGGTTGAAGGTTAAAGATGAATATTGTGTTCGACCACTTATGCAAAGTTTTAAGAATGGGGACATTCTCGATTGGAGGGAGGATGTGGTAGCCTAAAGTTTAGTATGGCACCTAAGTACGTAAATGGAGTTATTACGGCGTGCAAGATTGGCGTTATTATTTTTTATATAAGGGTTTTATTTGATTTATTGGAGTTTAAAATATGAAGAAATTGGTCACAAGCAAATGCCTACACAATTACAATTTATTTTACGGAGAAAACTTATTTTTACGGTCTGAAAAAACTATAAGTATCAAGTCAAGTCACTCAAGAACCTTGGGAAATTTTCCCAGAATTTTTACTATTTTTCTTATATTTTTAAATGAATTTTAAAGTTTATAGAAATATTTACGTTTTCAAAAATTACTTAACTTTGATCAATTTTCACGGGCTAATTAGAGCTGCGCAGACTACGAAAATTAGTTTGGTATGTAAAGGGGAAGTAGCTCTATTATGTGTAACTTTTCTAGATTTTTTATTATAGTTTTAAGGTTCTAATTGAGTCTGGAAGTCCGGACAGACTCCGTTTCGACTCCGTAAGGACTCCGCTTTGACTCCGTATGGACTCCGTTCCGGCTCCGTAAGGACTCCGCTTTGACTCCGTACGGACTCCGTACGGGCTCCAGATTGACTCTGGAAGAGCTCTGGAGGGGAAAACTTAGGCACGTGACTAGGAATACTTAAGCACTTCTCAAACTCGAAATTGAGGGGGGGGACACATCATACAGCTTAATCATTAACCACCATGGTCTCATTTTTTATTACTCAACAAATTAAATAAGTTATAATACCCTTATAACATTTATTATTTTTACATAACATTTTAGAAATACAATTCAACAATTTAAATCACACTTCATATAGGGTATCTTTAGAAAGGTCTTCATCTCTGGGACTTGATTATTGCTGTCTCATATAAATTTAAATTATTATAAAAACATAAAAGTCAATCTTTTCAGATCTTTCACTGGTACACCTTAATTTTTGTTATCAGTATTTCTTTTATCAACAGCCACTTTCTTTAAATCTCAATAAGCGTTAAATATTTTAGAGTTTCATTATTTTTATCAATCAGATCTAAGTAGATTGGTTAGCTTAGTGATTTAGAACACCCATTTTGTTATTTTTATTGTTAGGACGGGGTTTTCAGCTAAATCCACATATCTCCTCCGGATTCTGCTTACAGCAAGGCGACTGTAAGAGTTTACCTTACCATACCGGGAATATTCCTTTTCTAAATATTCTTCATTCTTTTCTAGCTGCATCATTCTTGCACACAATAATTCTTCAGTAGTTTTGACTGTGTCCCAGTCAGCTCCAAGATATGATTCAGCTTCTAAATCAACCGGTAAAACTGCTTTCTGTCCAAAAACAAGTTCATAAGGTGAAAATCCAGTCGTCCTTTTGGCAGTGATTCGATCAGCAAATAAAACTAAAGGTAAATAGTGCCTCCACTTTTCGGCACTTGTCCCACACATTTTAACTAAAGCATCCTTAATAACTTGATGCCCTCTTTCAACCATGCCTTCAGCTTCAGGATAATATGGGGTTGCTACCCTAACCTTTGATCCAACTTTCAATACGGCCTCTTTAAACTCTGTCCCAAATTCAGGACCTCCATCTACCGTTACCAACTTCATCACCCCACACCTATATACCCAATTATTCAACAAAAATTCTGCCACATTTTTGGCAGTTAAATTAATAAGAGGCGCTGCCTCTACCCAACCAGATAAATCATCTCTGGCCACAATTAAATATTTATACCATCCCTCTTTTATATGAACGGCATCTAAACTAACTCTCCCAAAGAGCGTATATTCACCGGTCGCACGTCCAGGTTCTTTTGGCCTTAAATAACTTCGTCTTTGACATTCTTCGCATGACTGAACCCACTGTTTAACAGCCATGTTCATGCCAGGCCACCAAAATCAATCAGAAATTCTTCTAAACGTTTCTCCAACGCCTCTATGCCCGAGATCTTCATGCAGTGATTTCAAAACTAATTCTTGCCCCTTCTGTTGAGTTATAACTACTTGAGGATTTGGATACCTCCTCCTCATTAAACGTCGACCAGATATGTAAAACGTAGTTGACTTTCTCTTGATAGCCACCCATTCATCGTCTTCACAATCTTCTGGCCTCTCTAAAGTCAACAAATATTTGACTAACAAAAAATAAAAACCAGTCTGACCCCAGACTTCATCTTGAAAATCGATTAATATAACATCAATAGGGACTTCTCTTTCACCAATATCACCTGCACATGAATGAGCCAATAATCGTTGACCCCTAAATAAATCTTTAATCGAGCTATGTCGACGTTTTTCTTCTGAACCTTTGGATCCTTTGTAAACCGTATTTGAAAATACCTCTTTCTCTTTATCCACCCTTTTATTTAAATTCTCTAATTCTCCAACATATACACCATTCCTTAATTTACTACTATCCCACACTACCAATCCATCTTCCTCTACATACACCACATCTTCTTCCACCTCCTTTCTACCAAATTTATCTACACCTTCTCCAACACCTTTATTAACATAAAAACTATTTTCCAGTTTATCCTCTTGGTGGAGGTCATCATCACCATAATCTAAACACAATAGTCCTGCCAGTTTAACCTCATGGGGGAGGTATGGAAAGTCTTCAGCTCCTTTAGTGCTGGCTTTGATAATAGGTATATCTTCATCGAACTCTTCTGAGTCTGAATCTTCTTCAGTGGGTGGTCTCCTTGATAAGCCATCTGGCATAGTAAAAGTTTTGCCAGGCTTATGAACTAAATCAAACAAAAAAATGTTGAACAAAAGCTACCCATCTCGTCATGGGTGCATTTGGTAAACTTGGGGAATTAATCATCTGGATTAACGATTTCGCATCCACTTGCAACTCAAAATGTTGCCCCCACAAAATATGCTGAAGTTTCTTCAGTATTTTTGCCACACCACATAATTCCAATTTTGGTTGAGAATATCTTGATTCGACCTCAGTAAATACTACAGATTCATACCTAACTGGCCTGATGTAACCAGCTTTATCCATCTGAGACAAAACCGCCCCAGCTGCAATCTGACTTGAATCAACTGCTAAATAAATTCTGCCAGAATCTTTTCCATAATCCAACTTGTGCAGGACTAAATCCTTCCCCACAACCTCCTTCTCACACTCTTCATCCCACTCCCAGTCTGCATCCTTTCTCGTTAACCGTCTCAATGGAGCTGCCAATGAAGAAAAGTCCTTAATAAACATTCTAACATATACACAAACGCCTAAAAACCCTCTGACTTTGGTCGTATTCTTGGGTCTTGGCCAGGACTGAATTTTTTTAACTTTCTTCTTGGACATAATCCTACCCTCTCTACATAGCACATGGCCTAATATTTCTAAGGCTGGAACACAACATGAAAATTTTGAACCTGAAATAGTTAAACCAGCCTCTTCAATTCGAAACAAGATTCTTTCTAAAGTAATTGCAAACTCCCAAATGAATTTGCGTTTCCCGGGATTCTCTTCCAACACCTGGTTATCATAGTCGGTTGTTGGTCCCTTAATTCCTCCATCATCTATAAAGATTCCAGCATATTGTGGAATTTCGTCTTGAAGGATCCAAGCCATCTGAGCTTGATAAACTGCAACCGAATTTGTTGCTCCTTGAGGTAATCTTGTTAACTGTAAAAGTCCAAGTGGTGTATCAAATGTAGTGAGAGGCCTTGAGTCCGGATGTAACTCTCTCTCATCGTATCCACCCATAATATCTCCCAAACCATAACACACTCTCCCTGCAAACGCTTCAACAAACTCCTCAGCACTAGGCGGTATCCCAGCATCCTTTATTGTAAACCTATTTAATTCCCTAAGATCATGAACAACTCTAAGCTTGCCATTTGGTTTCTTGATAAAAAATACCGAACTAGAATAACTTGACGTTGATTGCTCATACAGTCCAGTGCGTATCCGTTCTCTGACAACTTCAATATAGGCTTCTTTTAATGCAGCCGGAATAGGAATCGGTTTCTGCTGCCACGGTTCTTGACATACCACAGGAATCTTGTAAGGCTCCCCATAGGAATGCTTCAACACACCCCTCTCCTCTTCTACAAAAGCAATGGCCTTCTCTCGCTTGACCATCACATCCCACAACAACTTCTTCTCTTCTCCAGACAACCAACCATCAGGTCCAAAATTAACAACACCCAGTCTCTCAAAAGTGATTCTTGACATCTCAGAAAATTCAGGCGGATTCTTTACCAAGGGACTTTCATAAGGATCTCTTGATAACCTTGGTCTTCTCAAGGGTGGATTTAATTCGGCAGGTAGTGGTTCATTAATAGGTCAAACTTTATTTGCTACTTTCTTATATTTGGCTGCGTCCACATCTAAATAAACTTGAGGTAAAACATTCACTTTTGTATTGCCATTAAAAATTTCATCAAATGAATCTTCTTCATTGCCAGAATTGGAATAAGAAAAATTAGAAAAATATTTTATTTCATTTTTAAATTTTACCCTTTTCTCCTTTCCCTTGTCTAATTTATAAACAGATTTTCCAACACCTTTGCTTCCCTTATCCAACAGTAAATCGCCCGTAAAGAAAGTTGGCAGTTTAACCTCTTGCTGGAGGACCGGAATTGAATTTTCACAAAAATTATTTTTTTGTGTTTTAATTATACTGAGATTTTTAATCGGATTTTGATGTGATATTTGCAGTTTACCCTCTTGCTGGAGGTCCGGAATAGAAGGAGATACTTGCAGTTTAACCTCTTGCTGGAGGTCCGGAATATCCTTTTCACATAAATTATTTTTTTGTGTTTTTATTATACCGAGATTTTTTATTGGATTTTGATGAGATTTTCGCAGTTTACCCTCTTGCTGGAGGTCCAGAATAGAAGGAGATACTTGCAGTTTAACCTCTTGCTGGAGGTCCGGAACAACCTTTTCACATAAATTATTTTTTTGTGTTTTAATTATGCTGAGATTTTTAATCGGGTTTTGATAAGAGTTTCGCAGTTTACCCTCTTGCTGGAGGTCCAGAATAGAAGGAGATACTTGCAGTTTAACCTCTTGCTGGAGGTCCGGAACAACCTTTTCACATAAATTATTTTTTTGTGTTTTTATTATACCGAGATTATTTATTGGATTTTGATGAGATTTTCGCAGTTTACCCTCTTGCTGGAGGTCCTAAAACATACCCTTCCAATTTTTATCCAACCTAATGTGGCCCATTTTGCCTTTTCCACCATTTTTAAATTTAATAGAAAAACAGGGTAAATCCAATAAACATATTGAAAAGTCCAAAACGTATTTGCACTCCAAAGTAATATTAACAGAAAATAATTGAGAATCCACTTGAATTATCTCCAAGTGAGCTGACCTATTGCAATCCGGGATCTCATCCTGAGGAGAGATTACAACATTAGAGTGATCAGCCCCTGCTACCCCAAAAAATGAGGGCATTCATCCCTTTCCAACAAACATAATTCACCAGAAGCTGTCCGTTTTATACGCCGCTTCTTAGTACAAACACAACACTGGCACAGAGTAGTAATCCCTGGCCGTGTTTCCCAACCTTCATCTCCAGGAGGCGCTAACCGCATATGTAACCTCCGCATATCTTCACCAGTGATCTCCAAACTAATCCCCATGCCAGCTTGATACCCTATCCTGGCCTCAAAATCCATCAAAAAAGGACCACCAAGAACAGTTTTGACTGCTCCTCTGGCCACATAAAAGTGAACCTTACCAACAGATCCACCAATGCCTAACCTGACATGCTCAGCTGTACCCATCAGCTCTGTTGCATGCCCTCCAATGCCTCTGAGGTTTCCCCCAGTTCCACTTTTTATTGGCAAGCCTATACTTGTCGCTTGCTCCAATGAAATTAAATTAATTTGAGACCCTGAATCGACCAAGGCCTTTACTTCTTTACCATTAAGAGTTACCACCAGGTAACCCAGGGGAGCGGAAAAATGTGTATCTACATCTTCCCCAAACTTTTCAGCATTTTCACAAATATATTCCACCTCTCCAGTGGAAACCCGACGCCTCGTCAAATGCTTCTTCTGCTTTTCAGCAAGCGCCGGACTAATCGTAAATAACTCCACCAAAGATAAGGGAATCTGCAGTTGATTAACCCTATTCAAAACTGCGTCCATCGCATTAGCTTGACCAGAAACTACTGGCCGCTCATACTGGACCTTTGATTTAACAACCTCGGCCCTGGGTACCTCTTGAGGTCCAACCGAGCCATCTTCACCCCCCATTATAACATCTTCACTTTCTATAACCCTAACTCCATCACCAGCTTCTTGCACTAATCCTGATCCATTGCTAGTCCTTCTTACTCCCTCCATTGGGATGGGACTGCTAAAACTTGGTCTGGGTAGAGACGCCAACGGTACGTCCTCCTCAGAATCCGAATCATCCTCTGGCATAGGCTCACCATTTAAATCAAACTTGCCATAACTAGGGGGCCCCATATCAGCAATCCCCTTCTGCATCTTATATAATTTGTCCTTAGAGTAAGGGTTCAATTTGTTGGCGGCAGTTTGAGCACTAGAATTTTTGTCCTTTGAGTAAGGGCTCACTTTGTTATTGGCCTTGCCAGGATTAGCCCTCAATTGGCTCTGAATGCTACTCTTCGCCTTAGTAGCAGCTGCTCTTCTAGCAGCATTAACATCGTATTTGCCAGCCGTACAGCTACCCTCCACCTGGGCAACCGTTGCCAGCTCCAAACCACCAAAAGAAGTAGAAAAAGTGGCTTTACTGACCTCTTTCTCTTTACCTTTGTCAGCTTTTCCACCATTACCATTACCATTTTTGCCACCCTTGGCATTAACATCTGCATCCGTCACCTCTTCAAATCTGGCTCTCCTTTCAGCCGTTAAACTTCTTCTGACCAAATCAGAAGGAGACTGTCCATCACTGGGCTTGATGAACGAACCATCAGGAAATTTATAAACTTTACCATCAAATAAAACTCGCCCAGCATCCATATCCTTATCAAGAGCAAAACAAACTTTTGCTCTGTGCCCCCTCCTATTACAATAGGAGCACACCTTTGGCTCGTCATAGCCACCTCTATATTCATTACTAACACCATTCCCACCATTTCTCCCATTGCCTGGGAAGCGGTTACCATTATTATTGCCATTATAATTTCGACGTTCATAACCTCTGGACTGATAAGAAGTTGACGTCGACAAAGAAGCGATTGGGGCCTTATTGGCCTTCTGGGTTTCTTGAACAAATATTTTTAACTGTTTAGTTAAATAGGCCAAATGATCGACCATCTTATTATCCACATTGCCCTCAACTTTAGCAGCAGGTAATCCCATTTGAGCCTTCTTGGCCTCCTGGGCTTTGACCATAATATCGTTGTTTTCGGCCAAAACTTCGCTAACCTTGCTAACATATTGAGTGCATGACTCTTGATATTTGTCCAATGCTAATAACTTTAGATGGGCCTGAATGTTCTCTTTGATAACCTCCAGAGCCGGCAGTTTCTGCTCACCATTAGGCAGTTCCTTCATCAAATCTTTTCTTGAAAGATCCTTCAAGACGTCCATACGAATATCCCTGCTGCATGCTGTCCAAAACAAATCTTTTGCCTGGTTCTCATGCACTAACTAGTCAACCAATATGAGATATTCCACCACTTCATCAAACTGAACACAGAGCTTTTTGAAGTCAGCCATAGAAGAAACTCCACCTTTTGCTTGCCAGTCTCCAACAATTTTATTGAGGTCCATCATAGTAAACCTAACACCCCATCTATCAACCATAGCTTTAGAAAGCTTAACCCAATCCTTGTCCTTAAATGCCTGCATAGCAATAACCTCTTTTTCCACCTCCCTATCAGCAATAAAAAACCTAACTTGCTTCACCATATCCACATGAGAAGCACCATCAACAGCAGCAGCAGCTTCATACCTGCTAATGAACCATTTAACCTCCTCCCCATCAAACTTTGGGCCATCCCAAGAAACAATTCTAACTGAGGGAGTAAGAGGGTTAGAAGATCCAGAAGCAGCAGCAGAAGAAGACATCCCAATAAGTAATGAATAGCTTTAACAATCGATAAAATAACAAGCCTCTTGCAGGCCAATAACAAAAATCCAATTAGAGTTCCAGAAAATAAGCCTCTTGCAGGCTAAGAACGTTCTTGATCCAAGTAAGTCTTTAAAGAAAGCTAGAGAAATCGAAACCCCATGTTGGGCGCCAACTATGGTAAGGTAAACTCTTACAGTCGCCTTGCTGTAAGCAGAATCTGGAGGAGATATGTGGATTTAGTGGAAAACCCCGTCCTTCCAATAAAAATAACAAAATGGGAATTCTAAATCACTAAGCTAACCAGTCTACTTGAATCTGATTGATTAAAATAATGAAACTCTAAAATATTTAATGCTTATTGAGATTTAATGAAAGTGGCTGTTGAGAAAGAAATACTGATAACAACAATTAAGGTGTACCAGTGAAAGATCTGAAAAGATTGACTTTTATGTTTTTATAATAATTTAAATTTATATGAGACAGCAATAATCAAGTCCCAGTGATGAAGACCTTTCTAAAGATACCCTGTATGAAGTGTGATTTAAATTGTTGAGTAGTATTTCTAAAATGTTATATATAAAATATAAAGTTATAAGGGTATTACAAATTTATTTAATTTGTTGAGTAATAAAAAATGAGACCGTGGTGGTTAAAGATTAAGCTGTATGTTATATCCCCCCCTCTCAATTTCGAGTTTGAGAGGCGCTTAAGTATTCCTAGTCATGTGCCTAAGTTTTCCCCTCCAGAGCTCTCCCAGAGTCAATCCGGAGCCTGTACGGAGTCCGTACGGAGTCAAAGCAGAGTCCAAACGGAGTCCGTACGGAGTCGAAGCGGAGTCCAAACGGAGTCTGTCCGGACTCAATTAGAACCTTTAAAACTATAATAAAAAATCTAGAAAAGTTACACATAATAGAGCCACTTCCCCTTTACATTCCAAACTAATTTTCGTAGTCTGCGTAGCTCTAATCACCCTGTGAAAATTCATCAAAGTTAAGTAATTTCTAAAAACGTAAATATTTCTATAAAACTTTAAAATTCATTTAAAAATATAAGAAAAATAGTAAAAATTCTGGGAAAATTTCCCAAGGTTCTTGAGTGACTGGACTTGATACTTATAAACTCTTCAGACCGTAAAATAAATTGTTTTTTGCGTAGGCATTTGCTTTTAACCAATTTCTTCATATTTAAAACTCAAATAAATTAAATAAAACCCTTTTATAAAAAATAATAGCACCAATCTTGCACACCGTAATAACTCCATTTACGTATTTAGGTGCCGTACTAAACTTTAGGCTACCACAACGGCAAGTCCAATCAAAGGCAAATTTCCAAAAAAAAATTTCTTGAAATTCAAGCTCTAAGTTTCTTTTGACAGAAAGTGGGATAGGTGCTCCTCCTTTTAGTCCTTGAGGCTCAGGTGCTGGAAAAAATTTGGGTAGTTGAATTTCGGATTGCAAGAAGGCTATAGAATTGGTTATCAGAAATTGTTGATCAGCTGCAGAATTAGCACGGTTAGAAGATTTGTCGGCCGGTCGTCTAGAAGAAGGAGAAAAATAAAAGAAGGAATGAGAGGAGGAGAAGGAGGAATGGAGTATGGGTAATAAAAAAAATAAAATTTAATAAAATTATTTAATTTATTGAGAGAAAAACAACGACAAGTGAGCTGGGAGGTGACAACAACTTAGTTTTATTAATATTAATATTATTTAAGTAAGAGTTCTGCGCGGCAACCAAAATAATTACTATCAGACTTAAAGCAACCTTTAAATTGTTATATAAAATTTTAATTAGAATTTTATTACTAATAAAAAGAATATAAACGTAATATAAAAATTGTATTTAAATTGTTGAGTGTATAATAAGTGATAAGGCTACAGGGGATTATCCAAGGCCCTTTTATAGGCAATGGGTCCTCTGAAGCGCTACTATATCAGTAAATACAATGATTAGAAAGGAATAAAACAAATATATCAAAAAGAGTAAATGAAACATAACAATATAGAGAAAAACATGAAACAATTAATTAAAAGCCCAATTAAGAATCCAATTTCCCCGCCATTAATCCCCAAATCAGTAAGTGACAATAGTAAATAACTAAACAAGAGTGGAAACATAGGAACTATGAGAAATATAATTCCCAACAGATGATACATCCTGATTAGAGGACATTTTAAGTGAAACAAAAAATAATTTGACGCAACAAAACAATCAATTAATCTCAATTTAGTTCAAATTAATTTATTTGTTTTTTTCTAACACAATTAAGGGTCAAAAGAAGCGTCCTTAATAATTGTTTAGTGTCATATGAGAGGTATTAGTTAATATATAAATTTAAGTAATTAATTTAAATATATTATAAATCAAATTTACACTTGTAATTATAATATATGTTTTTTTTTTAATTAATTAAATATAAATTTATAATTATTAAATATATAAAAATGCGCCATTATTTGTAGAATATATTATATTATGCTCAATTTAATTGTATATAAAAATATATATAACCAATAAATTTAATGTAACATTTGTATATAATAAAATTCTTATATAATTTCATTATGTAATAAAATATTAAGTTATATTCATTAAATACAAGTTTTACCCACTCTTTAAGGTTTTATAATTTATATATCATTTACTGGACTCCTGGAATAGCCTGGCTGACACTCCCTCACTCTAAAAAAAACAATAAAAAAAAAATGCTAAGATTTTTTCTTTTTGTATTTTTTCAACAGAGCAGGCAGATTTGAAATTTCTTTGCCAGGTATCCATGCATCATGTTCAGATGATTTGTTCTTATATCTCAATAAATATTCAGTACCTCTTTCAGAAGTGATAATTCTATCATTGAGAATTTTATCAATTTCTGCTGTTTCTGTGACTTCCTGAGGGTTCTTCTTAGGTCTTCCTCTTCTTTTTGGAAATAAGTCACTGTTGGAAGTATAAGGTTTAAGCAAAGAAATGGGAAAGACAGGATGTTTCCTATCATATGGAGAATACAATACAACTTCTACTGCATTATCACCAACCATTCTTTTAACAACAAATGGTCCTACAAAAGGATCTTTTAATTTGTGGTTACCTTGTAAATTGAAATGGACAGTAGAGATCAACACTTCATCACCCTTGTTAAATGTGTATTCTTTATGGGATTTATCTCATCTTTTCTTTTCATATTCAAATGCTTTATCAATACAACTCTGAGCATGTTTTCTGCATAGCTGTTGCATTTGCATAAAAGATTTTACACCAGGATGTAGTTCCAACTTAGGTAATTTATTATTGAGAATTTGAGCAGGAGTGTTTGGGACATAACCTAACCAAAGCTCAAAAGGCTTTTTCTCAGTGACAGAATGAACAGTGCTATTATATGCAAATTCAAGACCAGGCAAAAGAGTGACCCAATCATGAGTAAATCTGTCATTATCTTTATATTCTAAACCAAAGGCACAATACCTTCTAATCATATCTTCCAGAGTTTGAATCATTCTTTCAGCTAGACCATCAGTCTGAGGATGGTGAGCTGTAGATAATTTTAACTCACAGCCACAAATATCCATCAAAGAGGTCCAAAACTCAGAAGTGAATTTTGGATCCCTATCAGAGATAATGGCTTTTGGAAAACCAATAATATTAAACATGTAAGACCACCATAAGAAAGCTAATTCTTTGGTGGATACATCTTTGTGGGTTGGAATAAATTTGCACATTTTTGTGAATCTATCAACTATTACCCAACAAGAGTTAAAGCTGTCTTTACCTGCAACAGGAAGACCAGTGACAAAATCCATATTAATGATTTTCCAGGGAGCACTAGGTGCTTCAATATGTTGTAATAACCCTGCTCTCTTGCCTGTTAACTTTTTAGATTTTTGGCAGGAATCACAAGATTCAACATATAATTTCGTGTCTTCAGACATATTAGCCCACCATGCAGTGTTTTTGATTCTAATCAATGTTTTTTCAAGATCAAAATGACCAGCTAATATGTCATCATGACAAAGTTTGAGGATAGTTTCTTTCATTGAAGGAGGAATAACAATTACATTGGTAAGCTTCCTTCTATAATAAATATAACCATCTTCAATAGAAAACTTTCCTTTATTTAAAGCATTTTGGTATTTTGCAGGAAGAGTTTTTATTAATGCTTGAATTGAAGCATTCTTAGGATCATTCAAAATAGTAACTAATTTATTTAAGTCAGAATCTTTATCATATGAATCCAGTATTAACTGTAATAACTCTTCTTCCATATCAACTATAAATATACCATGTATATGAACAGTGTCATCCTCAGGTACATAAGCAGGATTGGAGTCATTATTTGGCAGAGGCAATCTGGAGAGCATATCAACATTAGAGTGAACATTTCCAGCTCTGTGGATAATAGTCATCCTTCCTCTGTATTCCTGAACTGCAAGTTGCCACCTGAACATATGTCTGTTAGGTGTTTTGAGGTTTAAGAGAGATGTCACAGCACTACAGTCAGTTACCAACTCAAATTTTTGGTCATCCAAGTAGTAATGAAGTTTCTCAAGAGCCCAAACAACTGCTAAGCACTCTAATTGAGTGGCACCATATTTCAATTCACTATTTCTTAAGGTTCTTGAAATATAACAAATTACAACCTCTGAGGATTTATCATTAATAATTTGCTTTTGGTGAAGGGCAGCACCCAGACCAATAAAGCTAGCATCTGTATAAAGTACAAATGGCTTGTTAAAATCTGGGAGAGCCAATATAGGGGCTGTCATTAAGCAATTTTTCAATGTATTAAAAGCTTTCTGACAGTCATCATTCCAGAGAAAAGCAACATCTTTTCTGGTTAGTTTTGTAAGAGGCAAGGCTATGACTTGATAATTTTTAATATATTGTCTATAATAGCCCCACATACCTAAAAAACTTTGTATTTCTCTTACAGAAGTTGGTGCTTTCACATTTTGAATGGCAGCAACTTTATTATGGTCTACACAAATTTGTAAGCCTGACACAACATGGCCAAGGACTTTCAAAGATTGAAAACCAAATTTACACTTTTTTAAAGATAAGGTCATATTGATTTCATCCATTTTTTGGAAAACTCTATTTAAATGAATCATATGTTCATCAAAAGTTTTAGAAAAAACAATAATATCATCAATATAAACCATGAGCCAACCTTCAATAATTTCTTGATGGAAAGTGTTATCCATGACTTTTTGGAAAACTGAAGGAGCATTTTTAGGGCCAAATGGCATCCTAACATACTTATATATTCCCATATGAGTAGCAATAAGCAAAAAATTTTGAGAATTTTTCTCAACTGGAACTTGATGATAACCTTTATTACCATCCAGACAACTAATAAATTTTGCACCTTGCAAGGTAGCATGTATTGAATTAATTCTGGGTAAAGGATAAATATCATCAACAGTATAAGTATTTAAAGCTCTGTAATCTCCACATAATCTAGCTTTATCTTTTTCATAAGAAATTAAGACTGGGGAGATGACACAATATTTGGGGGTGACATCCACTTTCTCAATGATATTCATTTTCAATAATGTTTCAATATTATCTTCAATATCTTTTCTTTTTGATGGAGAAGCAGGATATGGTTTTTTCTTAAGGGAAGGAGGAATATCACTCAAATTACAGGATAAGGTAATTTTCATCTCTTCCTGAACAATTCCCAAGACATGAGAACCATGAGCAAAAGCCATAGGGAAAGAGGTAATAGAGGCAACAATAGAATCCTTTTGTTCATCAGTCAAATGATCACCAAAAGAAGCGGTATTTATTTCATGTAATAAATCATCCATTTCAGTTGTTGTTCTACCTTTACATTGGGTCAGTGAGTTACAAGATTTCAACAAATGCCCAGAAGGTTTAGGAGAAGAAATTTTGAATTTTCTTTTCCCATTTATTCCTAAGGTAAAGCAATTATTTGCTGGGTCCAGTTTCACACCAAACATGGTCAAAATATCATTTCCCATAATAAACCAATTGCTCAAATTATCATTTTTCATGACAACAAATTCACAAATAGCTCTGACAAAACCACCATTATATTTGAAGAATACAGAGGTTTTGTATTTGCCAATAGGAAATAAGGTAGAACCATACCCTCTCCATTTTTCAGAAGTTATAGGCAATAATTTACTCAAATATTCCTTATCCACTGAAGCCAAAGCTTTTTCAGATACTACACTTCCTCCAGCACCAGAATCAAGAACTACATCAACATTTTTACCATTAATGATAACAGGTGCCTTTAAAGGGGATATAGGAATAGAATTGTTAGTAATATCTCTAATTATCTCAGCATTTTCTACTGAAGATAAATTCAATACACAATCTTCAGATATATTATTTAAATAATGGACATCATGTTCCAACATTAAAACATCTTTAACAGATTCATTGTCATAGGAGATATTACTTTCACAGTCACTGGAAGAATTATTGACATCAAGTTCAAGTTCATCAGTGTCTTCATTTTGTTCAACAAGATGAATTTTCTTGTCACAAACATGACCCTTCTGCCACGGTTTGTTACATTTATAACAAGTATTTGTTGCATATTTTTTAGGTGCAACTGGGGCAGAGGGTTTACCAGATTTTTCTGGGAGCTTTATAGAAGGTTTATTCTGATCATTATAAGATTTACTAAGGTAATTCTTTGGTTCATATCTATGGTTGAGTAGTACTTCATTACAGATATTAATGAAAGAAGAATTTTCCCTTACATGCTCAGTTCTAGCAACAATCAAATCCCTAAGAGAATTTGGTAATTTATACAAGATTTTATCTCTCCAAATATCATAATCCATCTTTGGATCAATTGCTCTAAGGATTTTAGTTATTTTCATCAGAAAAACAATGGGCTTTTCAACAGAGGAGGATACATATCTAGTATTCTCATACAGTCTCTGCTGAGCTAACCTGAATTTTGAACCACCAAATTGATTCTCAATCAAGGATTTCAAATCATTCCATGTATAATGATTGTTATCTAAGAGGACAGATTCATACCACATCAAGGCTACATTGGAAAATAAAGAAATTAACTTAGAAACAATTTCCTCATCAGGTAGTTTATAAGATCTCTTTAAATTATCAATTCTCTGGATAAAGTGTTGCCAATCAGAGGAAGAATCACCATCAAAGGTAGGATATTGGTCTAATTTAGGCCAATTTTTCTGACTACTGGGATGGTCCACTTTTTGGTTTGAATTATTCATTAGTAATAATTCCTGAAGTTTAGCCAGGTGTTCAGAAATTTCATTATTTACAGGAACAGCTGGTGCATGACTATCACAAGATTTTTTGCTAGTAGCAAACGATTTTACAGACTCATTGTCAGTTTGTTTAATGGTTGAAATATGAGGAAGAAAGGATGAACTTTGTTCAGGTTTTTTCCCTTTATTTTTATGCAGCTTACTGGCAGAAATCTCATTTAATTCATTATTGATGGTTAAGGTTGAGAACTTTTCCTGTAGGTCAGACACATAGTTTCTTATTCTTGGAATTTCAGACATCTGGTCATTCACTTTTGCAAGAGATAGAACATTTCTGTCCTCAGAAACTGAGTGTTTGGTACTTAGTGCATGGAAGTCATTTTTTAGTTTCTTCAACTCATTTTGTAGAGATTTTATTTCATTTTTGAATGAATAATTTTCCTCAATAAGGGGTTTCAATTCACTCAATGTTTTATGCAGACTGATATTTCTATCTGAGATAGCTCTATGGTCACTTCTTATTTGTTTTTGTTGACTAAGAACAATATTCAAGGTTTCTTTGATTTTTAAATAAGCTGTATCTTGTACAGAAGAACTCACTTTACATTGCAAGTGTAAATTATTTAATCTATCATTTTCATGGATTAACACATCTCTCACATGTTTGTCTTTCACAATATTAAAATCAAGGGTATCTTTCAATATTTCCTCAGAAGTTTTTTCAATTAAGTTATAGATTTCAGGGGGAACAGAATCATTTTTAATTGCAAGAGAAGGATTAATTAAAGATGTAGAAGTTAAATGTAAAGGTTCATCAAATGACAATTTGCTAATTACATCAATAGGGCTACTAGTTACAGGAAGCTGTCTTTTAACAGGTTTAACTGTTCTTTCACCATGTTCAATAATATTACCTGCAGAAGAAGATTTATTAGAAAACATACCCAAGTGACTATCAACCAAATTACTTACCATGGCAGAGGAGGAAACTTCCCCTGGGACTGGGTTTGGGATTGTGCTTGGGCCTTCTTTCTCCTGCTTTGTTGGTAGGGATGAGGAGGTGGATGGAAATTGGGTGTTCTGGATGGGCCAGGCTGATGATGAGGAGGGTGTTGCACATTCTGTTGGTAGTGACTCATTAGATAATCCCATTTCCATTGCTCTACTTCCATAGTATTTGGATTTTGGATGGTTGAGCTGGGTGGCTGTGAAGGTTGAGCCTGAAATTGAAGCTGATTGGGAGGCAATTGAGGAGGGGCCTGGGCCTGAATCTGGTTCCTGAGTTCTTGGACCTGATCCCACAATGTGTCTACCTTTGCTTTGTACGTCATATTTTCTGTCTTCAACTCTTTTATATGACTGGAGAGGTTGCTGATTTGTTGTGGCAGAGGAAGCTTTTTTATTTTGAAGCCTTTTGGAAGACCTTCTTGAGGCACTAGAGGCTTTACTTCCTTCTGTGGTACTGGGGGAAGGGGGTTTGGTTTGTTTGCATTTCCTGTCATTTCCACATCCTGCAGTATGAGAATTCTTTGTGTTAGCATAAGATTTTTTATGACCAACTTTAGAAGAACTTACAGTGTCAGCATCATAGTCAATTTCTATCTCATCCACTTGCATGTTATCCATTTTTTCTGTCAAATTGTTGGACATACTAGTGGGAAGATTAATATTTTACTTTGTACTTTATAAAAAAAATAATCAAAGTTAGTCAATAATTTGCTCCAAATAATATAAAAAAATTTTTTAATTAATTAAATTATAGAAAAATTAACTTTCAATATAAAGTAATAATTAAAAAATTAATTTTTTTTAAAAAAAAATGGATTGCAAGTTTAAATTGGGAATAACAAGTTAGTTAATTCAACCAATTAATTACCAATATTAAATATGGCAATATATTGGGACTAAGCACAATGTACTTTTAAGTCAACCAAAAATTAACAATAATTAATAATAAAAAAAATTAAATTAATAATTCAATTTGTATTAATAATAATGTCAATTCTTCTAGGACTAAGAGGATTTAACACTCTATAATGGTCAACTAGGAAAAAAAAAAAATTTTTAAAAATTGAACACTTACACTCAGTGAATCAGCAATTAAGCCACAATCACTGTTATTGCAATAAAAATATAGTAATATGAGTGAGAGGCGCAAAGGTGAACTTACTATAGTGATCGAAAAATCACTTCAAAATAATATAAAAATTAATATTATATAAACCTAATATGTCGAACCCAAGTTCGAAACACAGTCGCGGCAAAAGTTTCGTTTTGCTAGGTGGTCCGTGCGTTTTGTCGTTCGTCGCCAGGCTTCGATCGTTGTCGTCGTTTGGAAAGGCCCTCAGTTGTCGGCCGGTCGTCTAGAAGAAGGAGAAAAATAAAAGAAGGAATGAGAGGAGGAGAAGGAGGAATGGAGTATGGGTAATAAAAAAAATAAAATTTAATAAAATTATTTAATTTATTGAGAGAAAAACAACGACAAGTGAGCTGGGAGGTGACAACAACTTAGTTTTATTAATATTAATATTATTTAAGTAAGAGTTCTGCGCGGCAACCAAAATAATTACTATCAGACTTAAAGCAACCTTTAAATTGTTATATAAAATTTTAATTAGAATTTTATTACTAATAAAAAGAATATAAACGTAATATAAAAATTGTATTTAAATTGTTGAGTGTATAATAAGTGATAAGGCTACAGGGGATTATCCAAGGCCCTTTTATAGGCAATGGGTCCTCTGAAGCGCTACTATATCAGTAAATACAATGATTAGAAAGGAATAAAACAAATATATCAAAAAGAGTAAATGAAACATAACAATATAGAGAAAAACATGAAACAATTAATTAAAAGCCCAATTAAGAATCCAATTTCCCCGCCATTAATCCCCAAATCAGTAAGTGACAATAGTAAATAACTAAACAAGAGTGGAAACATAGGAACTATGAGAAATATAATTCCCAACAGATGGTACATCCTGATTAGAGGACATTTTAAGTGAAACAAAAAATAATTTGACGCAACAAAACAATCAATTAATCTCAATTTAGTTCAAATTAATTTATTTGTTTTTTTCTAACACAATTAAGGGTCAAAAGAAGCGTCCTTAATAATTGTTTAGTGTCATATGAGAGGTATTAGTTAATATATAAATTTAAGTAATTAATTTAAATATATTATAAATCAAATTTACACTTGTAATTATAATATATGTTTTTTTTTTTAATTAATTAAATATAAATTTATAATTATTAAATATATAAAAATGCGCCATTATTTGTAGAATATATTATATTATGCTCAATTTAATTGTATATAAAAATATATATAACCAATAAATTTAATGTAACATTTGTATATAATAAAATTCTTATATAATTTCATTATGTAATAAAATATTAAGTTATATTCATTAAATACAAGTTTTACCCACTCTTTAAGGTTTTATAATTTATATATCATTTACTGGACTCCTGGAATAGCCTGGCTGACAAGATTGGACTTGGGTTAGGACAGTTTGAATTGGTTCCAAGCTTTCTAATTTTCAATCTCCAAAGGTGTTGGGCTTGCAGGATATTTTGCTATTTGTGTTGGTCCCCCAAGACAATACTTCAGAAAGTGGTAAATATTTCTATTTAGACTGTCTGAGCTCCTGGGAACATCATTCCTTCTAACTAAGCCTCTTACAGCCCTTAACCCCCGTTCTTGTTCATGAGACTCTGCTGAATTGAGTCTGTGGGAATCACTGATACCCATAATTATTGAGGGATTCACTAACAATTCAAATAAGTTAACTAAATTGGTTATTTTTAAATAAAAGAATTCACTAAAAATTTGACTTACCAGCTCCACTTGTGCTTGCTCCTTGGTTAGGCTGAGAAGATGATTATTGGTCTCCAAAAAATTCCCTCAATACTTCACTAGCCCAATCTCTTCCTAGCTGATCTGCATGCTGATCAGCACTTTCAGGAGCAGAAGGATGATTGGGATTAAAATTTCTCGGTTCTGCATGAGACTCTTGGCCTGGATTGGGATTAGGTGGTGGGTTAGGATTAAACGGTACAGATTGAGATGCATCTGGAGGTGGATCAGCAGTGGGTGGTGGTGGAGTATTTCCAGTATTAGTATGTTGAGGTGGAAAAAAATTGGAATCAGTTGGGTCAACAGACATCCCTTCAAAATTATCATCCATAATTAAGTGTAATAAAAGAAAATAAAATAAAAATAATCAGTCTTTAAAATTTATACCTATCAAAGTTCAAGTAAAAAAAGATACTATGTTTATAGTCTTGTTAACATGTATGTTATCTTGGGGAAAAAAAGTGAATAATATATAGCTATCAGCTAAAGTGGGAAGTTCAAACTATTTATAGTAGATGAATGAGCAAGAAGATTATTCATTAAGTAACAATTTTATCATATTTCTCATTGTCATGATTTTCTTTCATTCATTCTTACATTTAAGATAAAAATGACTCATTGAAAGCATGGGTTCTCTTGCATTAAAAGAAACCAATGTAATTATTCACTGATTTAAGATAAGGTAAGTTGGATGCATTGCATTTTTAATCAAGCATTGAAATATTTATTTTACCATTTACAAACATCACCAATCCTACAAATTTCCCAAATCCCAAATTAACACAAAGATGTTAGTCAACAGAAAATAAATTTGATTAATTTTTTCACTCACTACTGTCTGCAGTCCAATGGCAGTGACAACCTTGTCTTTGATTCCAAACATTCCTTTTTTGTGCTCGACAGTAGCTGCATGTACAATTATTGCATCTTTCTTAATCACAATTTGAGTTGCTTTGGCTACTCTTACTAACCGACAATGCACTTGTGGGAAAAGCTCATAGGGATCCTTTGATGTTTCTTCTGGACAGAGCTCCTTGAAAGGACTTACTATTAAATAGATTTGATCATTCTCTTCCTTTGACCTGAAAAGATCATCAATTTGCCCAAACTGGCTATCTTTTCCATAGTAGAATTCAATTGTTGAATTAGCAATGTGTCGATGGTAACTAGTAAACCTCTTTCCATGTATCAATATGCTTGCTACGTTTTCAACTACCCAATCCCCACTTTTCTCCAATGGTTCCAAAGCCTGTCTTAAAGTTTCCTTTCCCATTTGTGCCCTTACCCATTTAGTAAATAATGCCATACTTAGATGGATCCATTTGTTTTGTTTATCAAGATCAATATGAATTTTCTTAGTCTCACATTGATCATTATCTTCAGCTTCACCAAGATCTAATACCCTAGACTTCAGATACCAATGTTTGAGCATTGTTAGCGGTATCTCTCCTGTGGTCAATATTAATAAATTAGTACAGCTGAGTTTTTAAATGATTGCTTACAAACATTACATACGGGGATGGTGATTGTTTGGAATTTCAGATAATATATGATTCACCCGCTCTCAAGACCAAGTAGCTGTACCTGATGGTGGACCAAGACGCTTTATCATTTCAGGATAATGTTGAGTGATATGCAGATTTGGCTTTGCGTTAATATTCTTCCAACCCTCTTCCAGGCACTCACAATATTCTAACAGAAATTGATCTAGATCTTTAAGCTCATTAGTCTGTATATTTTTTAATGTCAAAAAATTGGTGATCGAGCATAATGTTACAAGTGACTTGAGAAGATAATATTCTCTTGGTTTTTCAGCTGAGGAAGCTGAAGATTCAGATTCTTTAAATTTTTCAAACCAAAGGGAAGTAGAGAGTATACAGCATGTGCCATTCTGCTGCCTTTTTAGATCCTACTGATTTTGGAACTTGTGTTAGCCAGGAAGGCCTTCTTACTTGATCAATCATCTTCCATACAACCTGTAGCTCTGCTTCTTTGATTTGTGGATTACTACTACCTTCATTTTCTTTCGCCTTGCCTTTCCTTTTATTTTCTTCATCTCTATCTGTCTCATTTGATGAGTGAGATCCTTCACTCTGTTATATGCTAATGCTCCATTGCCTTAAGTTATACAATGAATTCCTACTGCCACTGCTGTGAGACTGTAATGAGGCCAAATTGCTATTTGGAGGAATAAATTTGGAGCTGGATGACCTACTCTGGCTTCTTGATCAATTTGTTCCCAATCCTTCACTATCTAGTCCATGATGAATTGATGAATGTCTTGAACTTGTAAGTATTTGCTGCTTGTGCTGTCTTGTGTGCCCTGTATCATCATCATCATCATTATTTGTGGTGCTTAAGCTACTTCTACGTTTTTTAGAATGTTTGTGCAGTGAAGTATCAGAAATAAAATTGTCATCTTCTTCTCTTACATGCCAATTTTTATCCTTTTCCAGCTTTCTTTCTAGATCTTTTGCTGCATTTTTGATTTGAAAATAGCTTAGACTGTGATCTGTTAGGTTGCCAAGCATATGTGAATGCATAACATCAATTGAGCAATATTCAGTTGGATGCCAATATTCAAGGTTATTCAGCTCACTCCAATGTACCCCATGATTCTGAACAATTGATACACGCTCCCAATGTGACTTAAAATTTTTCCACTTGGTTTCCCAGTACATATCATCCTCATGATTCCGTAATGAAAAATTTCCCAAATTCTTTTCACTAATTTCATCTTTAGAGATATTACAGAAAGAGCAGAACATTCTTTAAGAGTGACTCGAAAAGCCAGCCAATTTTTGTATTGAAGGAATGTCACCTATCATAGAGAACAATGCAACTCTTAATTTCCGGCCTCATGGATAAAGATGTGTCTTTTCAATCAATATACCATACCATAGAGTTTGTATATCATTAACCAGTGGTTTTAGAAGGTGATTAAGCTGTTCACTTGTGGGTTCTGTTGGTCCAGGTATAATAGCATACAAAAAAAGATTTTCCATTTTGTATCCATCTTCTTGAGGTAGGTTCATACACACCATCATAATATTGCCTACAGACTTCTGATGACCTCCAATCCTATTACCACCAGGCCTAAACCAGTTGAAATATAAAGTAAACATTAATTTGCCTGAAGTTATCGTATATTCATCATCATTTCCACCCAGAGCTGGAGTGGTAATGGAAAAGTTTTTCCAAATTGAACCATCACAAACATCCTTCATCAAATCACACTCTACATCGTCTGCCACAGGGGTTTTCTTCTCAATCAGAAGCTCAAATTATAACAGTTTGATCTTTACCTTAAGCCAGTCGATAAAAGAATGGTGATGAAATGTTTTAAGAGATAATTATTTCACATGTTCTTGATGTTCCTTCATCAATAACAGCCTTTCATCACATTTAACTACAATTTGTCCTGTTCCAAACATTTTTAAATAGCGCTTTGATGACAAAAAAATGGTTGATTGCAACATAGTATAGATGGTTGAGATTCAGAGTTATACTCATAAAGAGCAAAGCATTTAGGACAGCATGTTTTAGTGAAAATTGATTGATTGAGCTTTAATTGACTAAAAACTGTATCTATTGAGCGTGGGATTAGGCGGACAATGCTATCAGAATCCAGTCTTCCACTATCACCTAGAAGTTTGAGCTTGTTAATTTCTTCATCCAAAAATTTAGTACAACCTTCTTTGCTCAAATGATGAATCAGAGAAAGCTTTGCTGCCTGCCACATAATTATTTGGCTATACTGTTCCCCAAGATTTGAGTTTCTAGAGACTGTTGAAGATACTTCTGCCCCCAATAGCAACTTCCCCTATATAATAAATCATCAAAACATCATAAAGACTTTTATTCTCACTTTGAACTATAGATATACAGCTTACTGTTTCTGTGGAGCTGGAACTTCCAATGTTAAGTGGATTGTTGGAAGAAATAACCATCTGGGCCTTCCTATTTCTTTCCTCTTGATGTTTTGCATATGAATTAGAGCTTTTGAAAGCCATACCAACTTCAAAGGACCCAGAAGAAGTTTGATACTTTTTATTGACACATCCAAGCTCTTGACATTGACATACATGAGAAAATGGAGGTATTGTAATTGTGATAAATGTAGGAATAAGTTAGCTGTTGGAAGTTACCAATTGAAGGTATTCCTTTTTTTTCAAGGCACTAGCTAATATAAGCCATATTTTTTTATCAAAAGAATATGATGGAATATGTGTTGAAATTATTTAAGTTTAAATGTTCACTTTTTAATCAGATAAATTATATATTAATTAAAAGCTATGCAGTCTACTTTATTTGTATTCTGTATACTCTCTGCATTTGTACAACAATGCATGCATGTTTATCAGAATATTTTCTATCATAGAAAAAATTCTATTGTACACACAAGTATCTTAATTATTTTTCTATCAAATGCCTTCTGAGTTATATCTAACTACCTTATAATTATTTGATTTTAGTAAAAATTCTTAGTTATGGACTATAAGAAAAGTAATCCATATTTTTAACATAATTATTTAAAAAATTACCCCAAAAATCAAAGTTAAACCCAAAAATAAGGTTAATATTTTGTAAAAAAACAATCACAAACATATTTCCTTCACTTTGAAAATTGGTCTGTAATAGGTAGAATTTTCCATAAAGAAATAATCAAAAATACTCAAATAATAGATGCTACAAAAGTGTAAACCTGAAAGAATTACAAAAAATCTGAAACCTTGTATAAATTTTCATAAATAAATGTGAAGAAGTGACACTCTAGTCTATTTATTCAGGTTGAAAAAAAATTTCTCAATGGAATATGTATTACTATCATATTGGACAAAAATAATTTTTTGGTAATCAAAAAATGAACATAGCCTCACATTTATCAAATTATTTTTGTGGAAACATTTTTTGAAAAGAAAAAAATTCTTTTCTCAAATGAATCCGTTTTTATCACATAATCATTCTCTTCCTTTTGTACCATTCCTTTTGAGTTCAAATTGCATATAAAAGTATAATTTATGCATATTATAATGCCATAAAGTTGAAATATTTCTTATTCTTAATTTTTGTGATACTTCTCCTTAAATCAACTTTGATCATAAAGTTTTGAAGCTCCACAATTTATCCTTCATCTTTGTTTAATTTTATTGAAAAATTTCTTAATCTAATTGTTTATGAACCCTAGTAGCTCTTAATTTCCTCATGGAAACCTGCCCAAAAACACACGAACACTTAATAGAATTTTTAATGAGACTTTGCCTCCATTCAATTCTCACTTTTGTAGATCTATACACAATTTTTGTCGTTCACTTTTGGATATGTCACCAGAATCAAATGGATGGAAACAAAACCCTACTGAAGAGCAATTAGACAGATTTTCATCATTTGGCATGAATTCTTGCAACATCACCTTTGAACTACCTCATCCAGAATCAAATTCAGCTGTTTTGGAAAAGTTTCCACCAATTTTACGTGAATCTTTTATTGACCACCTTCGCATGTGCGGTTTCCCAGGGTTAACTTTCGCTTGGAACCTAGATTTGTTTGACAAATGGAACCAGGTCTTGGCAAATATTCTCATTAAACACTGGGACAATGCCTTAAAAACCAATAATTTGATTGAATATCCAATTGAATCAACTCAAATTAGCTTCTCAAATCAAATGGGAGTTCTTCACTGTTGGTTTTTAGGTCATTCTGATAAATTAAGACTTGGGAAGGATTCTGATAGCCCTCAAGAAATAATCAAAGTGAGAAAGCATAAATATAGAATAAAAAAAAGTATGAAAATCCCCTTTTTTTCAACCATTTTTATTTATGACCTTTATTTCAAATAACAAAGATTCTTAGAATTCAGTTAACCGGACTAAACTTCTTAAACAACTTCCACATTGTGAAACTTATCACAACCTTTTCACAAACATCAAGTGTTGTTCAGACACCAACATTGATAATGATGGATCGTTAAGACGTATCTTAATGCAATGGAGGTCTGAAGATTTTTCTAAAGTTGCACAATATCTTGACAAACACTTTGATATTTGAGATACTTTGACCTACTCTGGAAGTGTGCTAAAGGACTTGGCCTTGTACAAAAGAATCAGTTTGGTTTCAACATTATCACCTAACCTTAATCCTTCTCATGTCCCCCGGGGTTTGCCAAATGACTATTATTCTCCCTTATATCTTGCATCTCTAAATCCTCAACAACTCAGACTTTTAAATCCTCAAGATCCCATAAATTTACCTGCTCTCCTTGTAATTCTTGCTTCCTCTAATGTGAGTGATTGACACACTCCCTTAATAATATGTTTGCACACTCATACTCCTCATTTCCACTGTTTGGGACACTTAGCCTTGAAAACAAAAACATAATTTTAACAATTACTATTATCATTAAAATTTATAGACTTTTAATTTGCCTCACATTGTTAGCTCCATTTTTTCCCTTTGAATCTTATACATGCTGAATTCTATACTTCCATGCGCAAAATAATTCAAAACATTTACTTCATTTTGCTGCCCCATTCTATACAGCCGATCAACAGCCTGCTGCTCAACTGCTGGATTCCAATTTGGCTCCTATTTCAACATTGAACATATAAAAAATTTAATATTTTTGTTCTTAATATGAAATATAAGACATTGAGTTCATCATTATATATATATTTTAAGCACACTTGAGATCTATAACCACTCCTGCAGCCTGAATTTTTCCAACCAAAACTTGGCAATTTTTATTGAAATGGAATTCATGCATATTTTTGTCTCGCTTTGTCCTGCTGAGTTCACCCATAAGCTGGGTATACCTAATATTGTGGTCATCTAGAGCCATTTTTATTCTATTTTGAAATATTAGAAAATTGTTTTTGATAAGCCAACACAATTTTGTAAAAAAATTCATTATAGAATCACTAACATCTGCAAAAAGTCTGCAAAGTTAGAGAATATAACAGCTTTCAGAAAATTTATACCCCTTTCACCAGACAAAAAGTTTTTCAAGTGGCATATAAGATGACAAATCTTTGCGGAATGCTGCCAAGTGAAATCAAAAGTTGGAGTTTCATCCAGATTTTCGTAGATTGGATGGTTGCAGAATTTTATTAAAATCATCAGCTCTCTAAGAAACTCAGATGAGTCCCAAGGGAGTTCAGTACTTCTGGAGGGCCCATATGGCTCATTGAATCCTTTTTGAAGCACATCAAGCTTAGACCTCCATGGATCTGCTAATTGAACCAATATCCCCCTTTGAATCTTTTTTGGAAGAGACAAAATTTCATCTTTTGTTCTATGTAGGCTTATGACTTTCATTAAGTGATTGATTGATTTTATAGAATTAGCCTTTCCTTTTTTCAAACCTGGAAAAAGGAAATTCTTCCATAGCCAGTCTTCTTGCCACTTTTTGATTCTAAGAAAAAATATGAGACTTTGAAGGTCAGTGGGCCTGTTCTGAAGTGGAGTTCCAGTCAAGCATAGTCGGTGTTGGGATTCCAAGTCAAATATTGTTTGAGCCCTCTGCAAGTAAGGATTTTTAATGTAACTAAAAGAATATTTATAAAAATTAAGTTTTAAGTTTTAGATATAGAAATGGGCACTAACTGAGCTTCATCTAAAACAACTCTATACCAAAAGAGCTTTTGAGTCACCAGTATCTTTTTTTGGCTTTGATTTTTTGACATCGTTTGGCTAGCTGTTTCATAGGTTGTTAAAACAATAGCAGTGTCCTGTAGCTCATTGACATTAGTATTTTGACAATCCTTCCCATAAAGAACCTTGAAAGGAAGCGCATTATCTTCAAAGTGCACACTTATTTCATTGATCCAATTCAATAGTGTTGCCAGTGGGCATATAATCAGTGTGGCTGAACTCCGATTAATACCTTCTTGATTTTCCGATACCTGGAATTGTCTTGCTTCACTTTGAGTTGCACTTATAAGAGAAAGAGTTGAAAGCGTCTTTCCCAAACCCATATCATCAGAAAGTATTAACCCATTTCCTTCAGGGGTTAATTGATTGTTAGGAAACTGATCTTAATAGTCATTGAATCCAGTTCTAAGCCAATGGTTGTCCTGGTGCCTCCACATGATATCCAACTTTTCCTTTAACATTTTTTCATTTTCAATCATAAAATTTATTGCTTGAAGTTGATGTGTTTTGAGAACTGTTTTAATTCCTCGGATAAGTTGATCAGCTTTCCAATCTTGAGTACTCTGAGATATTTTGAAAGAGCCTTCAAAAATTACATGCGGGATATTAAAAAAGATAGTGGAGTTGTAGTTCAGGATTGGACATAAATCAATTTGAGCAGAAGAAAATGCTTCTTTAGCAAGACTGATTAGTGTACTTGAAGAAAAGAGGCATCCCCAAAGTTGATACTGATTACCAAAAACTGGAACCAAGTAAGCATGAAAATAGAATGGCTTCATAGGATTCAAGGCACTTCTTTGGTTTAAATGGTGAGATCCTGACCCAATGTCACCCAATAGTGGTCCAATGTGCTGAGTCTGCATTTGAGAAAGATTACCGACAAGGGTTGGTTTTCTTTCTTCAAATAGTCCAAAAATATGAACATTCAAATGGCCTCGCTGTAAAATTGTGGGGGTTGGTGAGTTTTGAAATATTGAAATTACTTTCATATAAATTTGATCGATTGTTATTGAGAACTGTCCAACACATCTGAGACTTGACATATTAAGTAAGAATAGTATCTGAAGATAGTGGTTGTTAAAAGATGAATTGAAGCAAAAAATGAATAATCAGTTTTGAATAAAACAACAAAATAACTTTTTAGCATATGCTATGCTAAGATCATAATTATTTCACATGTATTATTATTATCTTTTTAAAAAATATTGGAAGTAAATGAATGATAACTGAAATAAATAATATGGCTTAAAAATAAATCTTGAGCCTATAGAGTAAATTTGGGTTTGTGGAAGAAGAAAAATTTTCTTAATAAAAATGTGCTTTATTGTTACATTATAATCACAAAATAGAATAATTTCACTCTTTTTACACTTATCTATGTTTCTGTCTAATAGTAAAATGCTTTAGATGGCAGTTCAAAATCCAAATTGAAACTACTCCCTAGAACAATGTCTTGACACTAACATACTTTTTGTAAGTCTCTGGACAAACACTTATGGTGATCTAAATAATATTAAAATTGATTTAAATTGTATGTTTTATCAAATATCTATGTGGTCTAATGTAATAATTGAGATACTACAGTTTAACCTTCTGTTACCAACTTGGCAAGAAAATATCTGTAGATTTTATTAGACCAAATATCAAATTTTGATTTCCACAAGATGGGAAAGTGAATATTATGATATGTTAAGTGATATGTTCAAGCTTTGCTCAATCTGTGCTCAGCTGAAGATCAAAATAATCACCAAGCTCCAAGAGACCTGTGATTGAGTTGGGTTGAATCTAGGTCTAACCGATTACCAAATCTTTGTCCAATTGATTTAAATCTGGTTTCACAATGAATTCCCAACAGCTTTCCAACAGCTTTCCAACCGCTTCCCAACATTTTTAAATGAGGGGTATTGCTAGCAATACCCCCCAAATTTTCTGTGGTGATGGTTTATTCCTTTTTTTTAAATATTTCCTTTGTAAACTAACATAAGTTTTGGATCCTATCCTTCCCTCATGTTCCCACCAATTCCACTACACCTCAAATCTTCCTTTCTCCCTTCCCTTCCATCTTCACTAGAAGCCCCGCTCCTCAAACTTACCTCGCTCTCCATCTCTTCATCTCCACTAGACACTCCAGAACATCCTTTCAACTTTAATTGATGCCCCACCCCTTTAATCCATGTTGCTTTACTCCCATTTGCCTCCAATAGAAACCCCACTCCTCAAACTTACCTCGCTCTCCATCTCTTCATCTCCACTAGACACTCCAGAACATCCTTTCAACTTTAATTGATGCCCCACCCCTTTAATCCATGTTGCTTTACTCCCATTTGCCTCCAATAGAAACCCCACTCCTCAAACTTACCTTGCTCTCCATCCCTTCATCTCCACTAGACACCCCAGCACACCCTTTCAACTTTAATTGATGCCTCACCTTTCAAATCCACCTTGCTTTACTCCCTTTTTCTTCCAATAGAAACCCCACTCCTCAAACTTACCTCGCTCTCCATCCCTTCATCTCCACTAGACACCCCAGCACACCCTTAGAACTTTGATTGATGCCTCACCTTTCAAATCCACCTGGCTTTACTCCCATTTGCCTCCAATAGAAACCCCAACACACCTTTTTAACCAAACTTGATGCCCCAAGCATCAAATCCACCTCTCTCTCTTCCTCTTCACCTCTAATTGACACCTCATCACCCAAAAATTAGCTCGCCACCCTCTTATGTGCTTCTTTAGTACCTTGAACATATATTTAATTTGTCCACATTAATAAAGATTTATAAAAAAAGTTAATATTAATACAAACTATCACATTTACCTTTACTTATAGACATCATTATAGAGAAAAAATATATATTTCAAAATTTTTGAATGTAACAGGACTGTAATTTTTGAATTCAGGAAACTTACAAAAGATTCAGGTCAATAATTTTCTAATATTTTTTGGGAACAAATTTACTTTTTTACTTATTTATGGCATGAATGATAACTCTTTGCCCTTTTGACATTTTTTTGTGGATTTTTTATACTGGTGTGGCATCTTTTATGTTGGATGCATCACCCAAAAAAGCCTAAAAACCCCTAATTAGGGCCGGAAAAGTGCTGATACAGGCAAAAAAAGTATTAAATAATTTTTGGCAAAAAGGCCAAGCATTTATGGTTCTGCCAAGTATATAATTGTACAAATTAAAGTGACTGTTTTTCAGACTTTTAGTTACTTTTTGGAGATGCTTAATGGTGTGAAATATAATAATATTTTTATTCATTGGTTCATAATTTAATTATTTATTAGCTATTTTCTTCAAATAATGTTCATTTTTATTATATTGGGCTATTAATTCATATATCTTGTCCCATAGACTATTTCAGTTATTGCAAAACAGTTGTCTGTATCATAAAATTATATTAATATATTTGTATTACTTTTCTTTATTCATCTCTATAAATTTAATATTACATACTTTAAGATTATCATTTTTTTGTGGAGATGAAGTGAAGAAGAGAATATTGGATGTAAAGCTGGAGGGTTTTCTGTTTGAGGCTATGGAGAGGGTGGCAAGTTAATTTTTGCATGATGAGGAAGGGAGCAAGATGGATTTGATGCTTGGGGCATCAAGTTTGGTTAAAAAGGTGTGTTGGGGTTTCTATTGGAGGCAAATGGGAGGCAAGCAAGGTGGATTTGAGGGGCCAGGAATCAATAAAAATTGAAAGGGTGTGTTGGGTTGTCTAGTGGAGATGAATGGATGGAGAGTGGGGTGTCTATTGGAGGCAAATGGGAGTAAAGCAAGGTGGATTTAAGGGGTGGGGAATCAATTAAAGTTGTAAGGGTGTGCTGGGGTGTCTAGTGGAGATGAAGGGATGGAGAGCAAGGTAAGTTTGAGGAGTAGGGTTTCTTTTGGAGGCAAACGGGAGTAAAGCAACATGGATTAAAGGGGTGGGGTATCAATTAAAGTTGAAAGGGTGTTCTGGGGTGTCTAGTGGAGATGAAGAGATGGAGAGCAAGGTAAGTTTGAGGAGTGGGGTCTCTATTGGAGGTAAGTAGGAGGCAAGTGAGGTGGATTTTCAGGGTGGGGAATCAAGTAGAGGTGAAGCAGTGAGGTGGAGTCTCTTTTAGAGGAGGAAAAAAATAAAAATAATACAACAGTATCCTGGTTAGAAGCAGTAGCTTGTCACATAAAATAGAAATTCTATTTGCCATCTACTTCCCATAAGATAGGTCTAACACTGCCTCTCAAGTCTGGAGGTTGAGAAAGATCATACCATTTCTGTTCAAAATATGCTATGAAATCATACAATGCTAAATATTTTGATTCATAGATCAAAAATATTGTCTTTCTTATCACATAGGGGAGGTTCTGGCCCAGAATTCAAGATGTTGGTGAGAGAGATTGTCTATGGTAAAGAGGACTGGACATTTCAATGAAGAATTTTTCAGGGTGGATGACAGGATGGGATGAAGGTAGGAGTGCACAGCAAGGTGGGAAGGCTGGGATATCCAGAAAGTTGTCCAAGATGTGGTTATGAAATATTGAGGATAAAAATGTCCGATAAGAGGTGAACATTGACACGTAAAGTGTCTAATAACCCAATTATTAGCAAAAATAATTGTGGAAGATAATTGGGGTATGCAGATTATTTTCCACAATTAATTTAATTGCGGATCGGTCAACATTGATACCCCCTAATATATATATTGTCTTAGCAGCTGAGAAATTGGTAGAATTTTAAAAAGAGAAAAATATTTTGGGGATTTTTTTTCCTTTTCTTGCATTTTCTATGCCCCCAAAATGCATTGGAGTCTAAAGCGTAAAGATATATGCTAATTGTATGATACATAATCAAATATTTTTCATTTATAAGTAATTAGTGTAAATAAGTTGTCAAATTTCTTCATTTATTCAAAAAGATTCAGAAATAATTACCATACTTTAAATTTTGGTTTTCCATTTTTTTATTTGTAATCTATAAAAAATAATTTAAATTTTCTGTTGATTCTATTTTTTTTAAAGAAAATTCAATAGATAGAAATATACAATTGCTAAATCTTGACATTCAAAAAATACATCAAGGAGAAATTCATTTTATATTGTGTTAATAATAAAATTACAGGTTTTCAATTCTGGAAAAACAGTTGTAGGTAATAGAAAAAGTAACTGATTTTTTTTATATGTAATCTGAAAGTTTTTAATAAAATTATTTTCTTTAAGGATTGTGATATTATTGATAGATTTTCATTGATCAAATTAAATTAATAAAGTATTATTTAAATAAGTTTCATCAAAAAATACTGTACATTGAGTAGACTCATGGAATGATTTTTTCTGGCTTCCATTAAGTTATCCTCACAATTTCACTATGTTTTCAATATAGATCCATTAGTTTTTGGGTGATACTTCAAGTGAAAGCTCAGTATTACTTCAGTCTGAGTTCCATCTGATTTCCATCTGACTTCAATTTGAGGACTTGCTAGCAAGTCACCCCCAAATATTGCATGGTGACTCTAACTGTTATAAATATTAAATCAAATATTTTTATTTTTACTTTGAAATTTACAGAAATTTAAAATAAATCAAACAAAATGGACATATACAGATAAATACTGTATATGGGTACATTCTTTATAGAACAACTTTAAATATTTGAAATGTCTATCTGTGGAATTTTTCTTTCTCTGATACTCATTTATATAGAATTTTGGCTCTGTATTTTCTCTCATTTTGCCAATATAAGGCTTCTCATCTAGTTGTTTTCTTTTATTCCATTCTTACTTTACAAATTGTAGGGTATCAAAGTTAGAAATTTGTAATTATTTAAAAGTTATTTCACAACACAAAAAGAAGGACACAAACTCACAATTAATTCTTTTAAGGGGTCCTCTTGGTCTATAAGGCTTTAACGGCAGTCCAACAGTGGCGAAATTTGGAGAACTCAGGAATTTCAAAGCAATACGTAACTTTTATCTTTTATTTTTAATTACTTAAGTAAAAGGTAAAATTATATTATTATTAGTACTTATAATGATTAGAGTTACAAAGTTGTAAATACTAAATCAGTAATAGTAGTAATGAAATTGATTTGATTGTATATAATAAATTTTAAGTAAGTAAGGAATGAAAAAAACAGCAAAAATGGAAGGCCTTATATATACAAAAAGGAGAGAAACCACGGGGTTAAGAAATCTACATACAGGAGTGTGAGAGGGAAGAAAATTCCAAAATAAGATATTGAAAATAATAATAATGATATTTAAAGAATGTGTAAATAAAATGTAGTTACTGTATATATCAAATTATTTGATTCATTTTAAAGTTTTCTGTAAATGTCACTCTTAAATTTAAAATAAAATAATTTGAATTTAATTTTTAGTATTAATATAATTGTAAGTATTTTAGATAAAATCATTTTAATATAAAATTTAGTATTAATTTATTTTTATTTCACTTCTAACCTGTCATGAGGACGGTGTTAGGGAATAAAAATATGAGGGACATTAATTTTAAATATTTACTTGATTTACTTATTTCAATTAGTTAATTTATTACAAGTAAATTATAAAGTAAATATAAAACAATTAATAAAATAAGATTTAAAGGCATGGCTTCATCCCAGTAAATAATTTTTTATTATACTGGGTAAGTCTAGTAGCCTGGCTGACACTCCCTCATTCTAAATAAACAATAAAAAATGCTATGAATTTTTCTTTCTATATTTCTTTAGTAGGGCAGGAAGGTTTGATATCTCCTTCCCAGATATCCAAGAATCATATTCAGAAAATTTATTCTTGAATCTAAATAAGTATTCAGTACCTTTTTAAGCAGTGATTATTCAGTCATTGAGAATATTAACAATTTCTGCTGTTTCAGTAATTTCAATAGGGGTCTTCTTTGGTCTTCCCCTCCTTTTGCAAAAAAATCACTATTGGATGTGTAATGTTTCAGAAAAGATATTGAAAAAACAGGATGTTTCCTGTCATATGGATAGTACAGGATAACTTCAACTGCATTATCACCAACCATTCTTCTGACAACAAATGGAACTACAAATGGGTCTTTCAATATGTTATTACCTTGTAAATTGAAGTGGAATGTATAAATCAGTACTTCATCACCCTTTTTAAAGGTGTATTCTTTATGGGATTTATCCCACCTCTTCTTCTCATATTCAAACAATTTTTCAATACATTTTTGAGAATGACTTCTGCAAAGTTGTTGCAATTAAAGAAAAGATTTTACACCAGGATGTATATCCAATTTAGGTATTTTATTGTTGATAATTTGGGCAGGAGTATTTGGAACATATCCAAGCCAGAGCTCAAAAGGCTTTCTTTGAGTAACAGAATAAAATGTGCTATTATAAGCCACTTCCAGACCAGGAAGCAAGATGAACCAATCATGAGTGAGCTTGTCATTGTCTTTGTACTCAAGGCCAAAGGCACAATACCTTCTTATCATATCTTCTAAAGTCTGAATCATTATTTCAGCTAATCCATCAGTCTGGGGGTTATGGGCAGTAGAAAGCTTCAGATCATAACCACAAACATCCATCAGAGACATCCAAAATTCAGAAGTAAATTTAGGGTCTCTGTCAGAGATTAGGGCCTTTGGAAAACCAGAAGTATTAAACATATGAGACCACCACAAGAAGGCTAATTCATTAGTGGAAACATCCTTGTGAGTAGGGATAAATTTACAAATTTTTGTGAATCTGTCCACAATAACCTAGCAAGAGTTATAACTGTCTTTTCCAGAAATGGATAATCCTGTTACTAAGTCCATATTTATTACTTGCCATGGTGCATCAGGGTCTTCAATATGTTGCAATAATCCATCCCATTTCCCAGTTAATCTTTTTGATTTCTGGCAATAATCACAGGATTCAACATATAGTTTGGTGTCTTCAGATATATTAACCCACCAAGAAATGTTCTTAATTCTGATCATTGTTTTTTTAAGATCCAAATTTCCAGCCAATATGTCATCATGACAAATCTTCAAGATTATCTCTTTCATAGAAGGAACAATAACAATAACATTACTAAACTTTCTTCTAAAATAGAGATAGCCTTCATCAATTGAAAAATTACCTTTTCTCAAAGCAATCTGGTAATTTGGTGGGAGTGTTTTAATTAATGCTTGTATTGAAGCATTATTTGGATCATTTAATATAGTACATAAGTTCTTTAAGTCAGTGTCTTTATCATATGAATCTAATATAAGCTGTAATAGCTCTTACTTCATATCAACAATGTATATCCCATGAATGTGAACTATTTCATCCTCAGGATCATATGCAGGTTTGAGTCATAAATTGGAAAAGGTAACCTTGATAACATGTTCACATTTAAGTGAACAATAAAAGCCCTATGAGATATATGCATCCTCCCTCTATATTCTTGAACAGCTAACTGCCATCTGAACATATGCCTGTTAGATGTCTTCAAGTTCAAAAGGGATATCACTGCACTTCAGTCAGTGACATGTTAAAATTTCTGGAAATCCAGATAGTAATGTAGCTTCTCTAGAGCCCACACTACTGCTAAACACTCCAGTTGGGTAGCACCTTATTTAAATTCACTATTTCTCAAGGTTCTTGAAATATAACAAATTACTACTTCTGATACTTTATCATTCATAACTTGTTTATGATGGAGAGTAGCACCAAGGCCAGTAAAACTGTCATCAGTGTATAAAACGAATGGTTGATTAAAGTCAGGCTAAGCAAGAATTGGTGCTGAAGTCAAAAAATGTTTCATAGTCTCAAAATTTATTTGTCTTTCACTGTTCCAGACAAAAGCAACATCTTTCCTAGTTAATTGGGTTAGGGGTAATGCTATGACCTGATAGTTTTTAGTATATTGTCTATAGTATCCACACATTCCCAAAAATCTTTGGAGCTCTCTCACTGTAGTAGGAGATTTTACCTGTTGCATGGCTGCCACTTTGTTCTGGTCAACACATATCTGTAAACCTGAGACAACATGACCAAGCACTTTCAAAGAATGAAAGCCAAATTTGCATTTTTTCAAAGCAAGTGTCATATGTATCTCATCCATCTTATGGAAAACTTTACACAGGTGGTTAAGATGGTCCTCAAATGTTTTAGATCATATGATAATATCATCAATGTAAACCATCAGCCATACTTCAATTACTTCTTGATGGAATGTGTTATCCATAACCTTTTGAAAAACTGGAGGGGCATTTATGGGGCCAAATGGAATCATAACATATTTATAAATACCAATATGAGTAGCAATCATCAGAAAATTCTGGGAATTCTTCTCAACAGGTACCTGGTGATATCCTTTATTACCATCTAAACAGCTTATTAATTTAGCACCTTGTAAGGTAGCATGTATAGAGCTAATTCTGTGTAAAGGATAGATATCATCAACAGTATAAGTATTTAATGCCCTGTAATCACCACATAACCTGGATTTATCTTTCTCATATGAAATTAGGACAGGTGAGATAACACAATGCTTAGGTGTTTCAACTACCTTTTCAATAATATTCATTTTTAAAAGGGTAGGGATATTGTATTCAATATCTTTTCTCTTTGTGGGAGAAGCAGGATAAGGCTTCTTCTTGAAACTAGGTGGTATTTCAGATAATGGGTAAGATAATGAGAGCTTCATTTCTTCTTTCACCAATCCTAATTCATGTGACCCATGAGCAAAGGCAATAGGAAAAGCATTTATCAACTGAATGATGGAATATTTTTACTCACCAGAAAGTCGTTCTCCAAAGGAACCTGTGTCAATTTCAGACAGAATGGCAGGTATTTCTTTTGTAGATCTTCCTTTACATTGAACTACACAATGACATGTGTTCAATCCTGGTGTTACTACTTTTTTGGGGGAGGAAATTTTAAATTTTCTCTTCCCATTCAACCCCATTGAGAAGCATTGGTTTGAGGGATCCTATTTAATTCCATATTCAGTTAAAATATTATTTCCCACAATGAACCAACTACTCCATTTATCATTTTTTATAACTACAAAGTTAGACATAGCTCTTAAAAAGCCATGGTTATATTTGAAAAATACTGTAACTTTGTATTTACCAGTGGGTGACAAAAAAGAGTCATTACATCTCCAATTCTCAGAAGTGGTAGGCATAAGTTTTGATTTATATTCCTGATACAATGAAGCAAGTGATTTTTCAGAAACCACAATTTCTCCAGCTCCAGAATTCAAAACAACCTCAATGCTCTTTCCATTAATCAAGACTGGTGCCTTGAGAGGGGCAATAATTATTGAGCTGTCTAAAAGGTTTCTTATGATCTCAGCATCTTCAAGTGTAGATAAATCATAATTCTCAATGTCAATATTATTCAAATAATGAATATCTTCTTCCCACATTAAAATTTACTGGTGAAATTTATAAGATATATTGCTGGCACAATCACTTGAGGTATCATACAGTGCAACTGTCTCATCAACAGGTTCCTCTGTTTGTTCAACAAGGTTTACTTTCTTGTCACAAACATGGCCTTTCTTCCAAGGCTTGATGCATTTAAAGCAAGTGCTTGTTGCATACTTTTTAGGTGCAACAGGAGCAAAAGGTTTACCAAATTTTTCAGGAAGTTTCTGTTGGTAATTGGAGGTCTTCTCCAATGAAGGTCTGGGAGTGAACCTCCTAGAATCATACTTGTTATTTAAAAGGACCTCATTACAAGTATTAATAAAAGACAAAGGTTCTCTTGAGAACTCAGTCCTAGAAACTATTAATTCTCTCAGAGACATAGGCAATTTACAAAGGATCCTGTCATTCCATAATTCAAAGTCAATGTTTGGATCCATTACTCTCAGGATCTTTACTAGTAACATCAGGAACTCAATAGGTTTTTTTGTAGAAAAAGAGCTATATCTACCTTCCTCATACTGCCTTTGTTGGGCTAACCTAAACTTTGAACCACCAAACTTTGCTTCAATCAATTTCTTCCAATCCTCCCAGGAGTAGTCATTTTTATCTAAAAGAAAAAATTATATCATATCGGGGAAACATTGGAAAATAAAGAAATCAATTTAGACACAATTTATTCATCTGGCAGTTTATAAGAATTCTTGAGGTTATCAATTCTGAAAATGAATTGCTGCCAATCAGAGGAATAATCACCATAAAATGCTGGGTATTGGTCAAGTTTTGGCCAATTCTTTTAATATGAGGCAATTTCCCTGTTACAAAATTGTTTCTCTGTAAGAAAAATATGTAATTTCTCTAACTGAGCAGTAATCTCATTTTTTAACCCTTCTGTAGATGAACAAGGTGAATCATCACTTGTTGATGGAAACTCAGGAATATCTACAGGCATTTCTAGCACTAATTTTATTTAGATGAACTAGGCTTGGGTAAAATTTGAGTATCTTGTGCAAAAAGTTCTTTCAAAGAAGTGGCCGAATACTTTTGGTCATATAACAATGAGTTCAACTGTTCTTCAATGTTTGTTAGTCTAATTTTCACTCTTGGAATACTGGATAATGTCTCATTGATAGTTGCAAAAGATAATTGATTCTTGTTTTTCAGAGATGAGTAATGGTCACTTAGTCTTTTCAAGTTCAAATTATGTCCCTCTAGTTCCTGGCAAAAGATAGACACAGATTGTCAGCCAGGCTACTAGACTTACCCAGTAACATAATTAATTATTTTACTGAGATAAAGCTACACCTTTTTTAATGCTTATAAATAATTGATTATTTTGTACTTAATTATGTATTACTTACAATTAATTAGCTAAGTATATAAAGTAATATAAATAATTAATATATTTAAGTAATTGTCCCATACATTTTTACTCCCTAACACCGTGCTCAATACTACAGCTGAGTGGGAATAAAAATAGTAATAAAATTCAATAAAATTCTTAATAATTATCAAATACTTCTACTGAGAGAAGTGGATTTCCATGAAATCAATATATTTGAGTAAAATATGTTGTATTAATTGTGACAGTCCAAGGGAACTCTTATTTTATTGCAAATGGGAATGATACCCTTGTTGACATACCAATTAATTTATTTTTATTTATTTCATATACATTCTTTTTCCATTTAGTTTTCTTCTCACACCTTTGTATTAGTTGGTTTTATCTCTGTGTCTTTATTTCCCATATTTTTGCCTATAAAAGGCCCTCACTTTTTGTACTTTTCAAATCATTCCTTACTTACATCCTTTATTACTATTCTGAAACATATTAGTAGTTACAATCACATACTTCTAATATATAAGTAATAATAATAATTTGTCCCACCTCTTATAACTTGAGTAAAAATATTAAAAATTACAAGAAATACGTACCATACTTTTGAGAGCCTATTAAAACCCTTCAAATTGTTGTAGGACCTCTAATTCTACCTTCTAGACCAAGAGAGCCACCGACAGTTGGGGAACCTTCCGAATTGTCAACAGCGCATTGTTATTTGAGGCCAGAGACCGTGGGGACCATTGCCATTGAGGTACCTATAAGGTTGAGTGGACGACGAAAACGACGAATGTCATATATCACGTGACTTAATTTTTGCTGCGAACGGGAATCAAACCGCGCTCCAAAACTTAGGTTCATATATTGACTAAAGTCATATATTTTGTGGTAATTATTGTAATTAATATTTGTGGGTCACTTTGCACTCTTCATTCTCTACGTATTTCCTTTTACTCAGCACTCTGTAAGTGGCATTAATTTGCTCATTTTACAGGGGGAGGTGTCTAGTAAATTGGAATTATTTTTTTATTATTTATTATTTTATTTTTCCTAGTTGACAAAGATAGAGTAATTGTGTTCTTAGTCCTAGAGGTAATAAAATTATATTTTAAAATTAATTATTATAATTTTCAGTTGACTTTTGTCCTGATAAATTAAATTTTATTTTTTCCAGTTGACAAATTGTCCTGACAAAAAAAATTTTTCATAATTAATAAAATTCATATTTAATTATTTCAGTTGACATTAAGTCTTGGTAATTAATTATTTTTCAGTTGATTTAAAATCCTGATAATAATTATCATAAAATTATTAATAAAATTTAAATTTATTTCTTCAGTTGATTATTTTATAATCCTGGTTATTAAATTGTTTTGAATTTATAAATAAATTGATTATTATTTTAGTTGATTCTTATCCTGAAGGATATTTTATTCTTTTTATTATTATTTTTCTTTTAAATAAAAAGTAAAAATAAAGACTAATTCATCTTATTGCTTCCCTCCCTCATTTCAGTTTATAAAATTTAAAAAAAATGACTGATCAAGGTGTTTCTGCTGCACGTGAAGAGGAATTGGATTTAATTGATTATGATGAGGCTACTTCTGTGAGTTCTCCTTTAACTGGAAAATTATCTCAAATTAATCAATCATTTGCCCAATCAGGATGTGGAAATGGAGGAAGTAGAAATTCTGGTAGAGACAACTCAGGAACAGAAACCTTTAGTCAACCCCCAGAAGGACTTCTAAAAGGCTTTAAAATAAAAAATATTCCACTACCTCAACAAGTAAGGAACCTTTCAACACACATAAAAGAATTGAGGACAGAAAACTTGAAATTGAGGTCAAGAGTAGATGCTCTAGAGGAAAAGGTAAGAAAAATATATGCTTTTCTTCAAGAGAAGAGGAGACCTCCTCCCCCCAGGGATCTTCAACAATTGGCTCCCCAGTAGCCAGAGAGAGTGGAAGTATCCAAGTGGCAGTGGGATTGGCTGAACACTCAGTAGGATTACCTGTCTCAAAATCAACAGACTCAATTGCCTCAAGCAGGTCCATCAAGACCAAGCCAATTCAACCCCACACCTCCTCACCCTCATCAAGGAGGCAGAAAAAGAAAAAACAATATGATCTTGCTCAGCAAACCTTGGTAATCCCCTCTATTGATTCTCAAGTACCATTTCTTGTAGCTGATTCTGTTCCTTCAGGTAATTCTGGAAGATGGGATGAAACCTTGAGACCAGTAGAGGCTGAGAGTAGTAGACAAATCACTCATGTATCTAATCCTTTAGTTTTAATTCCTACTTCAATGATAAATCCTGATATGGTTGTTATTGCTGAAACACTTGATCCTGAGCTTTATGAGAATCTGAAAAGTTACTCTGTTTCTTATTGAGAAGCACTCCAGATGTAGCAAAAATTAATGATGAGTATTTGAGAGATATTATTGCAAAGCAAAATCATATTATGAACAATATGCAATTAACTAAAAAGTTTAATAGTTTTTTAACTGAACAGGGTTATCAATCATTAAGGAGTAAATTGCGGAGAGTTTCTGATTATTTGTTTAATTATAAAGCAACTCATGAAAAGAAGGTTGCTTTATGGCAAAATATTAAAAATGATTTGTCTAAATTACAAGATACTGTGTCTATCTATTTCCAGGAGCTGGAGATAGATAAAATGAATCTGAAAAGATTGAATGACCATTATTCATCTTTTCAAAATAAAAATCAGTTATCTTTTGCAACAATCAATGAGAGTTTACCTAGTCTTCCAAGGGTGAAAACCAGACTAACAACAATTGAAGAGAAATCGAACTCATTGTTTAATGATCAAAAATATTCTGAAATTTCTCTAAAGGAACATATAGTGCAGGATGCTACAAGGTTACCTGTGGCTAGTTCATCTAAAGTAAAATCAGTTCCAGAAATACCTGTTGATACCACTGAGTTTCCATCAAAAATTGATGATGCACCAGGATCTTCAACAGAGGGATTAAAAAATGAGATTACTGCACAATTGGAGAAGTTACAGATGATTCTTACTCAGAAACAAGCTGGTACTAAGGAGACTCCTTAAAATCAAAAGAATTGGCCAAAACTTGACCAGTATCCAACATTTGATGGTGATTCTTCTTCTGATTGGCAACAATTCATTTGCAGAATTGATAACTTGAAAAACTCATACAAACTTCCAGATGAGGAAATTGTGTCTAAGTTAATTTCTTTATTTACCAATGTATCCCTAATGTGGTATGAATCTGTCCTCCTGGATGGGAATGATTACTCATGGGAAGATTGGAAAAAATTAATTAAAGCACAATTTGGGGGCTCCAAGCTTAGGATGGTTCAACAAAGGCAGTATGAAGAAACTAGATATAGTTCTTCTACTGATAAACCTATTGAGCTCTTATTGAAACTTGTTAAAATCTTGAGACCTATGGACCCAAGAATGGAGTGTGAGTTATGGAATGACAGGATCCTTTATAAATTACCAATGTCTTTGAGAGACTTGATTGTGGCTAGGACTGAGTTCACCAGAGAACCTTCTTCTTTCATTAATACTTGTAATGAGATCCTTCTAAATAATAAGTATTATTCCAGAAGATTCATTCCTAGACCCCCTTTGTAGAAACCCTCCAATTGCCAACAGAAACCTCTGGAAAAGGTTGGTAAACCTTCTTCCCCTGTTACACCTAAAATGTATGCAGAAAACACTTGCTTCAAGTGCAACAATACTTGGCAGAAAGGCCATGTTTTTGACAAGAAGATAAATCTTGTGGAACAAACAGAGGAGTATGCTGATGACACAATAGCACTGGATGATACTTCAAGTGATTGTGCCAGCAATATTTCATATGAATCTCAACAAGAAATCTTGATGCTGGAATAGGATATTCATTACTTAAATACTATTGATATTGATAATAATGCTTTATCTACAGTTGAGGATGATGTGATCATAAAGAACATTGAGGATAGCTCAATTGTTATTGCCCCGCTCAAGGCACCAGTCTTGATTAATGGAACCAGCACTGAAGTTGTTCTGGATTCTGGAGCTGGAGGAAGTATAGTTTCTGAAAGAGCACTTGCTTCAGTGGATCAAGACTATAAATCAAAACTTATGCCTATCATTTCTGAAAACTGGAGAGGTTATGGCTCTGTTTTGTCCCCCATTGGTAAATACAAAGCCACAGTGTTTTTTAAATATAACCATGGTTTTGTAAGAGCTATTTGTGATTTTGTTGTCATGAAAAATGATAACTTAAGCAATTGGTTTATTGTAGGGAATGATATTTTAACCAAGTATGGCATAAAATTGGATCCTTCAAACCAATGTTTCACAATGGGGATAAATGGGAAGAGAAAATTCAATATTTCCTCCCCTAAAAAATTATTAAAACCAGAATTGAACACATGTAATTCTGTGGTTCAATGTAAAGGAAGATCTACAAAAGAGATGCATGCCCTTTTGTCTGAAATTTACAATGCCTCTTTTGGAGAACAAATTTCTGGTGAGGATAAATATTGCATCATTAAATTGATAATGTCTTTTCCTATGGCCTTTGCTCATGGATCACTTGAACTGGGATTAGTTAAAGAAGAAATGAAACTTTCATTGTCTTGTACATTGACTGATATACCACCTAGTTTAAAGAAGAAGCCTTATCTGTAGAAGTTTTAGCACAGAGGAAAGCTAAACACAGGTCAATCAGCAACTGTGCACCTTACAACAACAAGTAACTACAACAAAGCGTGTGCTAAAACTGGACAAAAGACTCTATTCTCCCCACACAGTGCAAAGACTGTCAGATGCGGCCAAAAGGGAAAGCAGTGGACAGGAAGAAGCAGTGGAAGGGATAAAGAGAATAGAGAGAAAGAGAAAGAAAAAGATTTGGATCTCATTGCAAAAACAAACATACCTAAACACAGGTCAATCAGCAACTGTGCACCTTACAACAACAAGTAACTACAACAAAGCGTGTGCTAAAACTATAAGGGACACAAGTGTGAGCTGCTGTGGTTAGGACTAAAAGAATCAGAGAAAAGATAACAGAAAAGAAAAGGAAAGAACCTGGACAAAAGACTCTATTCTCCCCACACAGTGCAAAGACTGTCAGATGTGGCCAAAAGGGAAAGCAGTGGACAGGAAGAAGCAGTGGAAGGGATAAAGAGAATAGAGAGAAAGAGAAAGAAAAAGATTTGGATGGGGAAAACGGAAATGGCAAAGAGAGGGCTCATTATATGACAAAGTCCACCATCCAAAACAATAGAAACTAACACGACGTCGACAAAACTACTAAACTACAATACAGAAAAAGAGACAGGTTCACATCCAAGGAAAAAGTTCCCAGCCGGGGAAAAGATTCACACTCCAGGTAAAGAAACACGTCCTCGAGGTCCAGAATCAATACATTGACTCCGGGTGGGAAAGAAATGTTGTTCTTGATGCTGGAGCTCGTATCTTTGAAGTTCCTCGGCGGAAAAGGTCAGGAAAAGAGGATATGAGCAAGGAGAATGACTTGAGACGATGGTAAGAAGCTGGAGTAAGGAATGGGTCAGGTATTAGAGGCAGAAATTTCAACACCCCCCCTTAATATCAGACCCATGAGTTTGAGGAGATAAGACAGCTTGACTTTTCCCAAAGATTTTGTAAGAAGATCAGCTACCATGTGTTCAGTTGAAATGTGTTGAAGCTGAAAATGATTTTTGTTGATGCTTTCAGTAATCCAACAAAGTTGAGTGTCCACATGTTTTGATCTTTGACGGTATCTGAGTGAATCCTTGCATTGTGAAATGGAACTGGCATTGTCAGCAAGGATTAAAGGTGAAGGTGATTTAGGAATATTGAAGGAAGTAAGTAATTTAGTCAGCCAAATTGCTTCACATCCAGCATCCACAATGCCTCTGAACTCAGCCTCAGTACTAGAGATAGTGACAACTTGCTGCTTTTTAGAACTCCAGGAAATAGCTCCTCCATTGAGTATGGCAACATACCCTCCAGTTGAGCGCCTGGTATCAGGATCCCCAGCATAATCAGTGTCAGAGTAAATAAGAGGACAGAGTGATGGATGATTTGGAATTGGGCATTTTCCTCCAAAAGTGAGAGATGATGATGAAGTGGCACGCAGATATCTGAAAGTGTGTTTGACAGCAAGCCAGTGTTTGATACCTGGTTCAATGAGATGTTGAGATAATGCACCAACTGCAAAAGAGAGATCAGGTCTTGTTGCAACTGACAAATAGTTGAGTGCACCAATAGCAGAGCGGTAATTGATTTTTAGAGCATTGAATTCAGCAATTTCTTCACTGGTTGCTTTGACAGGATAATCATTTGGGGATAAGGGAGTAAGACAGGGATTGCAGTTGGCCATATTCCAGTTGGACAAAACTTTTTCAGCATAAGAATCTTGTGATAAAGAAAGAGTACGTGCTGTTCTGTTCCTGGTGAGACGCATTCCCAAAATCCAAGTGGCAGGACCAAGATCATCCATCTCAAATTCAGTTTTGATTTTGTCTTTGAACCAAAGAAAATGATTACCAGTAATGACCATATCATCAACATGAAGATAAATGATACAGATTTGTGATTTGTTTCTCCAAACATACACACACTGATCACACTTAAGGGGGGAGAAGTTGAGCTTGCACAAGTAGTCATTTATACGTGAATTCCAGCAAAAGGGAGCTTGTTTGATGCCATAAAGAGGACGCAACAATTGGCAAACTTTGCCTTCATTTCCAGCAGTTAGTGTTCCTTCAGGCTGTTCCATATAAACAGTTTCATTTAAGTTTCCCTGGAGAAAAGCTGCCACTACATCCATTTGATGAACATCCCAGTCAAAATAAGCTGCTAAAGAAAGAATGGTCCTGAGAGAAGTGATCCGTCCAGTGGGTGCAAAAGTTTCATGAAAATCTATTCCTAGGATTTGAGAATATCCTTTTGCTACACAACAGGCTTTGAACTTGGAAACACCACCATCAGCATTAGGTTTAACCCTGAAAACCCACCTGCAGCCAATTACATTAGCTTTTTCAGGCCTGGGGACAATTTTCCAAGTGTTACAACGCTGAAGTGCTTGATGTTCATGTTTCACAGCCTCTGCCCATTCTGCTGAATATTTGGAATAGATTGCTTGCTTATAACACTGGGGTTCAGGAATTTCATGAGCTAGCAAGGGAGCTTCTAGAGAGAAAGCAAAGGCATTTGCTGCATATAACCCAAGAGGATCAGGAGAATCAGAGTAGGAATCATGTTGATAATGATCATAATAAATCTGACGTAAATGTTCAGGAGTGGATGTTTCAGCTGAAGAGTTGTCAGAATAACTGGGGGATTGTGATGAGGGAACATAATCAGGATCTGCTGGATTGTCTGGCTCAATTGATGAATATGATGGATCAGATTGACTGGAACCTTCTTCATCTGGGACATTGGAATGAGGTAATCTTGTTAAGTGGCCAGGTGAAGGACAAGGAGTTGAATTGGAAGGTGTGTCTGACATGTGAAAATCAGAGGAAGAAGAAGAAGAAGGAGAATTATCTTCAAAATGTGAATCAGAAATGTTTCCTGAGGATGGATCAGGAGTTGGAGACTCAGAAGGAGATTGAGCTGGAGAAAAGGAAAGTCCAGGTGTTGGAAGTGGTTGACTGTCATGAATTTGATCTGGAATTTGCTTCATCAGTTGTGACCATTGAGGGAGCTTAAATCTGGAGTCAAGAAAGGGGAAGAAATTTTCATTGAAGGCCACAGATTTGGCAATAACAATCTTTTTAAGCTCAAGATCCCAAACACGATAATTTGTTGTTCCAACTTCATATCCAAGCATGACACACTTTCTGGCATTAGCTGAAAACTTTCCAGGACGTTGATGTTTATCAAGAAAAACATAGCAAGCACAACCAAAAACTCTGAGGTGTGAAACTCTGGGTTTGGATTTATTCCAGGCTTCAAAAGGAGTTGATTTGTTTTGAAGAGCTTTGGTTGGTAATCTGTTTTCAAGATATACTGCTGTTTTAACTGCTTCAGACCATAGGTGAATTGGTGCATTAGAATGAAACATCATGGTTTTGGATTTTTCAGTGGTAATACGGTTTCCTCTCTCAGAAATTGGATTTTGTTGGGGAGTGTAAGGAGCCGTAACTTGAAGAGCAATGCCATGTTGTTTAAGAAAGTTGACCAGACTAGAGTTGATATACTCACCACCACCGTCACAAACAAGCTTTTTGATTTTGAAGCCAGATTGCAGCTCTACAGATGCCTTATATTCCAAGAAATATTTGAATACTTGGGCTTTTGAGGAAAGAAGGTAAACATGACGGTATGAAGTGGCCTGATCAGTGAGCTTAAGGTAATACTGAGAACCATCAAAAGAAGGAGGCTGAATTTTCCCAGATAAATCCGTGTGGATAACTTCAAGAGGATTTTTAGCAACAGGCAACTGGCCAGGAAAGGAAGCATGGGTTTGTTTACCCAACACACACGGTTCACAAAAATGCATTTCAGAATCAGACAAACTAGAACTAGATACATCAGATGCCATTCCATTAAAAAGTTTTTGAATATATGGGGCGTATGGATGTCCTAATCTGTTGTGCCAAAGAGTTAGAGACTGACTTGAAGCTTTTGCATAGAGAGCTGAGGAATTAGGGGGAGACATGCCTTGTGGAACCACAGAAACTTCAAATAATGAATTGGAGATGACTCCTCCCATATAATTCTTTCCATTACTTGAAATAATGAAGTTTGATGTAGGATTAACTGGTGCAGGGATGAGAAGACAACCAGTTCTCCAAAGACGTCCCAGGGAGATGAGTTTCCTTCCAAGATCAGGGACATAAAGAGCATCAGAAAAGAAAACTTTTCCTTCCATTCCTCCAGAAGAAGCAACAGTTCCTTTTCCAGTTGCATAGATTGATTTCCCAATACCAGCAAGTTGAATTCAAATGTTGACAGGTTGAAAGCTGATGAAACTGTCTCTGTTGTTAAACATATGACAGCTGGCCCCAGAATCAATAATTGGAGAAAGGTTTGAGGAATGAGAAGCCATGGAAGCAGAAGTGTTGATAATGCAGTCAGAATTTGATTTTTCAGACAAGCAGGCAACAGCTGTAAAAAGAAATTCTTCATCAGAAGGGAAGACAAAAGCACAATTGGCCGTGGCATCAGGTTGTTCTTCCTGAGGAGGGGGAACAGGAGTTGCTTTGTTGGAATTGTCCTTTGATGGGGCAGCTGAGTTGGCTTGGTTCTTCTTGGGACGCAGTTCAGGATGTTGAACAAAGCAATGATTGTCATCATGTCCAACATTTTGACCATGAACAGAACATGAGAGTTTGCTGCGTGCCTTGGATTTGGATGATTTTGATGATTTGGCTGAGGCAGAGTGAGCATTGACATTTGACATAGCATTGTGAAATTCATCAACAACTTTGTCATCAGCAGCGTAATCCAGGAAAGAAGATAAAACATCATCCAGATGCAGGTGATCAATTTCCTGTCTGTCTCTGGTGAGCAAACCACGCCAATGTTTGAAGGAGGGTGGAAGAGTGGCAAAGAAGAGATAAATGAGAATTTCCTGGGGAATGATGAGCCCAGAGCAGATCATATGGAAGTTAATGCCTTTGAATGCATCAACATGAGTTTTGGGGTCTCCTCCTTCAGAAAGAGAAAGAGTAACCATAGAGAGAAAGTGAGAAATCCGTGATCCAACTTTATTGCTGGCGTGTCTTCTTGCAAGAACTGACCACATTTGAGCAGAGGTGTGGCAAGTATTGACCAGCTTCTTGTTAACATCATCCAATCTGGTAATGATTTCATACCTGCACCTGGTGTCATTTTTGATCCATAGAGCAAGTTGAGCTTTGATTTCAGCGTCTGAAGGTGAACCATCATTGTGAGGAACAGGGGCAGGAACATTTCCAGAAACAATGCCAAAAAGATCCAGAACTTCAAAGTGAAGACGCATAATGTGTTCCCAAGTGTCATAGGATTCGTCAGTGAGAGGGGTGACCATAACCTTACTTGAATCCTGATTGGAGGCCATGATTTTGTCGAGTCAACAGCAAAGATTTGGAGAGAAAGAAGATGAGATGTGAAGAGGATGATCCAAAATCTGAGAGAAAAGGCTGTTTTATTGTCCAGTAAGCGGTTTTGTTGTAAGTATTCTTGAGAGAGGTGCTTTAGGCAACTGGGCCCATAACCTGTAGAAGTTTTAGCACAGAGGAAAGCTAAACACAGGTCAATCAGCAACTGTGCACCTTACAACAACAAGTAACTACAACAAAGCGTGTGCTAAAACTGGACAAAAGACTCTATTCTCCCCACACAGTGCAAAGACTGTCAGATGTGGCCAAAAGGGAAAGCAGTGGACAGGAAGAAGCAGTGGAAGGGATAAAGAGAATAGAGAGAAAGAGAAAGAAAAAGATTTGGATCTCATTGCAAAAACAAACATACCTAAACACAGGTCAATCAGCAACTGTGCACCTTACAACAACAAGTAACTACAACAAAGCGTGTGCTAAAACTATAAGGGACACAAGTGTGAGCTGCTGTGGTTAGGACTAAAAGAATTAGAGAAAAGATAACAGAAAAGAAAAGGAAAGAACCTGGACAAAAGACTCTATTCTCCCCACACAGTGCAAAGACTGTCAGATGCGGCCAAAAGGGAAAGCAGTGGACAGGAAGAAGCAGTGGAAGGGATAAAGAGAATAGAGAGAAAGAGAAAGAAAAAGATTTGGATGGGGGAAACGGAAATGGCAAAGAGAGGGCTCATTATATGACAAAGTCCACCATCCAAAACAATAGAAACTAACACGACGTCGACAAAACTACTAAACTACAATACAGAAAAAGAGACAGGTTCACATCCAAGGAAAAAGTTCCCAGCCGGGGAAAAGATTCACACTCCAGGTAAAGAAACACGTCCTCGAGGTCCAGAATCAATACATTGACTCCGGGTGGGAAAGAAATGTTGTTCTTGATGCTGGAGCTCGTATCTTTGAAGTTCCTCGGCGGAAAAGGTCAGGAAAAGAGGATATGAGCAAGGAGAATGACTTGAGACGATGGTAAGAAGCTGGAGTAAGGAATGGGTCAGGTATTAGAGGCAGAAATTTCAACATTATCCTGCTTCTCCCACAAAGAGAAAAGATATTGAAGACAATATCTCTACCCTTTTACAAATGAATATTATTGAAAAGGTAGTTGAAACACCTAAATATTGTCTTATCTCACCTGTCCTTATTTCTTATGAGAAAGATAAAGCCAGGTTATGCAGTTATTATAGAGCACTAAATACTTATACTGTTGATGATATCTATCCTTTACTTAGAATTAGCTCTATACATGCTACCTTACAGGGTGCTAAATATATCAGCTGTTTGGATGGTAACAAGGGATATCACCAGGTACCTGTTGAGAAAAATTCTCAGAATTTTCTGATGATTGCTACTCATATGGGTATTTATAAGTATATTAGGATGCCATTTGGCCCTAAAAATGGGCCTTCAGTTTTCCAAAACGTTATGGATAACACATTCCATCAGGAGATAATTGAAGGATGGCTGATAGTTTATATTGATGATATCATTATATTCTCAAAAACATTTGAGGACCATCTCAACGACCTGTGTAAAGTGTTCCAGAAAATGTATGAAATAAATATGAAACTTGCTTTAAAGAAAAGTAAATTTGGTTTTCATTCTTTAAAAGTTCTTGGTCATGTTATTTCGGGCTTACAGATATGTGTTGACCAAAACAAAGTGGCAGCCATACAACAGGTGAAGGCTCCTACTACAGTTAGAGAGATCCAGAGTTTTTTGGGAATGTGTGGATACTATAGACAGTATATTAAGAATTACCAAGTCATAGCTTTACCCCTTACCCAATTGACTAGAAAGGATGTTGCTTTTGTCTGGAATAGTGAAAGACAAAGAGCCTTTGAAACTATGAAACACTGTTTGATTTCAGCACCTATTCTTTCTTTAACTGAATTTAATCAACCATTTGTTTTGTTCACTGATGCCAGTTTTATTGGTCTTGGTGCTGCCCTCCATCAAAAACAAGTGATAAATGATAAAGTTTCAGAAGTAGTAATTTGTTATATTTCAAGAACCTTGAGAAATAGTGAATTGAAATATGGTGCTACTCAACTTGAATGTTTAGCTGTAGTGTGGGCTCTGGAGAAGCTACATTATTACCTAGATGATCAGAAATTTGAACTTGTCACTGACTGCAGTGCAGTTAAATCCCTTTTAAACTTTAAAACACCTAACAGAAATATGTTCAGATGGCAGTTAGCTGTTCAGGAATTCAGAGGAAGAATGACAATTATTCATAGGGCTGGTATTGCTCACTCAAATGTGGATATGTTATCAAGGTTACCTTTACCAAATGATGACTCTAATCCTGCTTATGATCCTGAGGATGAAATTATTCATATTCATGGGATATATGTGGTTGATATGGAGGAAGAGCTATTACAGCTTATTTTGGATTCATATGATAAGGACACTGACTTAAAAATTTTATGCACCATCTTAAATTATCCAAAGAATGCTTCAATACAAGCATTAATTAAAACCCTTCAACCAAAGTACCAGAAGGCTTTGGAAAAAGGTAAATTTTCTATAGATGAAGGATATCTATGTTATAGAAAAAATTTGAGTAATGTTATTGTTATTCCTCCTTCTATGAAAGAAATAATCTTGAAAATTTGTCATGATGACATATTAGCTGGACATTTTGATCATGATAAAACAATTATCAGAATCAAGAACTGTCAGCCTAGATATCCCTAGAACTGAGTATTTCTTATGCTTAAAATAAGATAAACTTAAGTAAATTAAGTTTATATCTTAAAAATAAGGTTAAAATAATAATATATATTATTATATTATAGATATATATAATTATTATTCTATTATACAACTTATAGTAGTTTTAATAGCTTATCCATAGCCTAATAATACTTATTAAGGTGTTTATGGAGTCATAATATACTTATCTTAAGTGATATGAAGTAATTATTGACATACATAAGCTTATATGTATACATAAATCTCATATTCAGTAAAATATGCAGTATATTATGTATATTTAGGTATATAAGTGGGTTTTAGCCCCTTAATAGCCTATAACCTTTGTTTTTCTGCTTATTTTAGGTCATATGGACAAAATCAGTGGACTCACAATGCCTACAGAAGCATAGACACCTATATCAGGCACATACACCCAGTTTGGACAACTTAATTTACTTCCTTGGATGGTTATTCACGGATTTATGAGTTGGAAGGACATTTCTGGGTTAATGTGGATGATTGGGGATGTTATTGGGGGCTTGGACATTTTATTTGTTTCCTTTATATGCTTTTGGTTTCATTAAATCTCTTTTTGATTGTTTATTTTACCTGTTTCTTTATGGTATCCGCTTTTATCTGGATTTTCTATTTGTGGTATAGATCTGTGTTATCATTAATAGTGATGGAGGGTCCTTACTGGAGGTCTTGGTGTTGAATCTGCTTGAAGTGGACGCCATGGGGAGGTGATTGGCCCTCACAGTGCTGTAATTTCCAGGGATAGCAGTGACATCATCTGGATTGAAGGTCTGTGCACTCCAGTGGATTTGGGTATAAGTAAGGAGGGATTTTGATGGTTATTTATGATCATTCAATTACTACAATTCAAAAAAACACTACAATACAATTATTAGAATTCAGAAATATATTATAAAGCCATTTTAAATTGATATTATCTTTATATAAGCTATAACTATATTTTATTCATCTATTTTCCACCACTAGCACGCATTTAAATCCAAGTATTGTGAGTTTTATTTGAGTATAACTATTTTATTAGTCTTCCCCTGAGGTTTAATCACTAAATAATTTATCAATAAGTAGTAGGACCATAAATAAACACTATTATATCATACTTATATACTAGAATATACTGACAATTGGGGGTCTTTCCTTATATTTTACTTATTATTTAGTATAAGCCTTGGGACATGATTTTTACCTTAGTACAGCTCAAAATAACCAAATATTTGGGTCTTCTGCATATTAGTGGGTCATCATAACTCACTTATTGCGGAAAAGAACCCTTAAAATAATTGTACTAATTTTTTCTCATAAAAATTAGGTATTTACAGTAGTAACTGTACCCAATATAAACCCAATTTCACTTGGTATTTGGACACCAATATAACACCCAATTAAATTGGTATTTGGTTAAAGCTTGGTAAGATACTTATTCACCCTTATAAAGGTCTAGTTGAAATTATTATTATATTTTTAACAGATTTTTTCGAATTTTCTTATAATTTATTTAAATAAATAAAGATATAAATTCAGGGTAAGCTCCATTGCTAATATCTTTTGTCTACTAATCCCATAGAGTTTTTACTTTTTGTAGACGTAAAATATTGTCATTCTTAACAATATGAGTGCTCCCCAGGACAGTGTAAGTGAAAATCCTGCTTATAATAGCAGGTCTAAAGCTAACAAAAACTTTCCAGGACATCACCATGGAGGGTCAACAATACCCCCAAGCAGAAAGCATGAGTATTGAAGAAAAGGAAGCCCTCTTAAAAAAGATAACTATAAAAAAGACGTCTCTTCCTCTTCAGGATCAACTGTCCTACTTGGCCAAACAGGTCCTGAAGTTGGAAGAATCCAAATCACTCATGTTCAAAGAGGTAGAGCAATTGCAAAACAATTGCAAGGTAGGGTTTCAGCAGATAAATCAGGCATTGGCAGAGTTAAAGGGAGGCCAGCCCAGTCAGCCAAGTCAGCAACCCCCTACCCAAGGCGGGTCAACTCACTCCCAGGAGAAAATCCTGGTAGACGAATGGAAATGGGACTGGTTCCATCAACAATGGACCAGCCACAGTTGCAACAGGGATCAGCCACCTCATCTGACTTCCTCAGCTCACCCTTACAAAGGAAAAAAGCGCCAAAAATCAGGACTGGCATCTATCCCATGGTAAGTAGATTACCCTCTCAGATTGAACATAATACTGATAATTACAATATAGGTAATTCTATTGATGTTAAATCTGTGCATAAAATTGAGGAGGATTTAAGAAATTTAGGTTTTAGAGTAGATACACCTGAATTGTCTTTTGTCCACAATAACAGTACTATTTATAATGATAATACAGTTAACCCTCAGTTGCCACCACCTACTAGTGAGATGAGAATTTCACAGGAGAGTGAGAGAATTGAAAAGGAAGACATGGAATATTTTAACAATAATCCAACTGTCCATAGAATTGTTTCAGCATTGTGGAATAGAATGAATGATTGTGAGGAACAGACAGTTAAGCTCACTAGTGGTACAATTTCATCCTTGACATTAAACATTTCTCAATTAGCAACACGTAACAAAGAATTAGAGAAAGAACATTTGTCTCTAACTCTTAAATATGATTCATTGAGTAATAAATATAATGACCTTTCAAACAAATTCTGTGAGTTAAAAAAATTATATGAAACACATTTATTGAAAACTGAATCAAGAACAAAGTTATCTTTTGCCCAGACAAATCAAAGTGTCTCTGAGTTGCTACAAAGACTAACTAAAGTTGAGATTGAAACTGCCAATCTACTAATGAACCAGAATAATCATAAGTATAATCAATATAATAATAATCCTTTCATTGGAAAAAGTGAATCTCATTACTTCCCTATACCACCACAATTAAAACCATCTGGTGGTAGTGTCAAATCTGAAAATGTAAGTCACAAATCCGTACAGGAGGAAATACAAGACCATTTATCAAAAGTGAATGAGTTGTTGAATTTACCTAAGATTAGTGAGATAAAATCCAATCAGAAAAACTGGCCTAAGATAGATCAGTACCCAACTTATGATGGGGAAGCCAGCTCTGATTGGCAACATTTTATTCAAAGAATTGACAACTTGAAATTCTCATATAAGTTACCAGATGAAGAAATAACATCAAAATTAATTTCTTTATTTAAGGATGTTGCTTTATTATGGTTTGAAGCTGTCTTGAGTGAGGGTAAAGATTACTCTTGGGCTGAATGGAAACAACTTATTGAAAAACAATTTGGAGGTTCTAAATTCAGGCTTACTCAGCAGAGACTTTATGAGAAGACTAGGTATAATCCATTGAATGGTGACAAACCTATGGTATTTTTAATGAATTTAAATAAAATATTAAAAGCCATTGAGCCTCATATGGATTTTAACTTATGGAAAGATAAGATAATATATAAATTACCTATATCTGTAAGAGACATTGTTGTAGCTAGAACATTAAATGTTACTGAATATTCTGATTTTATTAATATTTGCAATGAAATATTATTAAACCATAAGTATGAATCAAGGTATTCCACTTATAAACAAAATGTTGAACCTGTAAAAATTCAGAATTCAAAAACACTTCAGGAGAAGCAGAAAAAACCTACTGCACCTGTAGTACCTAAAAAGTATGAAACAAATACTTGTTATAAGTGTAACAAACCTTGGGTAAAAGGTCACAAATATGAGAAAAACATAAATATTGTTGAAAATCAACGTGAATCTGAAACTGAAACTGAAAAAAGTAAAGAATCAAGTGATTATGACAGAAATATCTCATATAGTGATGAAAATGTAGTCTGTATGTTGGAAGATGATTTGTCCATCTTTGAAAATCCAATATTAAATATGGACTCAAATGAATCTTTAATGAATTTTGAGGATGCTGAAATCATTAAGGATATACAAGCTGATAACTTTAGAATGACACCTATCACGGTTCCAGCTATCATTTCTGGTGAAAATGTTAATATAGTACTGGACACAGGAGCTGCTGGTTATGTTGTTTCCACTAATACATTGCAGAAAATTGATAGTGAATATAAGTCTAAGCTTGAACCACTTCAAAGTAAAAATTGGAGAGGTTTTGGATCAGTACTACACCCCATTGGTAAATACAAAGCTGCTGTTTTCTTTAAACATCAACATGGTTATGTAAGAGTAACTTGTGACTTTGTAGTAATGGATAATACTAACTGTAGTAACTGTTTTATCATTGGAAATGATATTTTGACTAAATTTGGTGTAAAATTAGACCCTTCTAATAACAATTTTACAATTGGCATGAATGGTAAAAGGAAATTTAAAATAAATTCTTTTATCACAGTCTTACACATTGAGTCAGTAACAAATTCCCTGTGTAAAGGAAGAGAATCCAATGAGATGGAACTTCTGGAAACAGAAATTTTAAAAGCATCATTTGGCACTCAGATAAGTAAAACTGAGAAAAATAATATTTTGGAATTAATTAAAGCATTTCCAATGGCTTTTTCACATGGTACAAATGAACTTGGCCTTGTAAAAAATAATGAAATGAAGATTAGTTTAACCTGTGATATGGATAATATTCCTGCTAGTCTTAAAAAGAAACCATACCCTGCTTCACCAGTGAAGAGGAAAGACATAGAGGATAATATTAAGATGTTATTGAATATGAACATTCTTGAGAAGGTTGAAACTACACCAAAATATTGTGTAATATCACCAGTGCTAATTTCTTATGAAAAAGATAAAGCAAGACTGTGCGGTGATTATAGAGCATTAAATACATTTACAGTAGATGATATTTATCCCTTGCCAAGGATTGCCTCTATACATGCTACCCTTAAAGGTGCTAAATATATAAGTTGCCTAGATGGAAATAAAGGGTACCATCAAATTCCTGTTGAAAAGAATTCAGAGAACTTTTTGTTGATAACAACACACATGGGAATTTATAAGTATGTCAGAATGCCATTTGGACCAAAAAAATGCTCCATCAGTATTTCAGAAGTTAATGGATATAACATTCCATAATGAAATGATTGAGGGATGGTCAATGGTATACATTGATGACATCATACACCACGGGAAATCAGGGGGTGAACTGCTAGCAGTTCCCTCTTTTTGAAACTTTCAGGAAGAGGTTGGAAAATTGTTGGGGAAATGTTTTGAAAGAATTAGGAAACTGTTTTTAAATTATATGAAAAAATTTTGAAAAAAAAGTTGGCCCTAAATTGAGCCTCGATTTATCCCTTCTTGAGCAGAGCTTTGGATTTAAGTTGAGCATCAGTTGGAACAAATTTGAGCAATGGTTGAGCCACAACACTTAACATACCATAATATTCAATTTTATATATAGATCCATTTAATGTTGGGAGGTCAGGTTTGATATTAGTAGAAATATCTTAAATGACACATAGTATACTAGGTCTGGAATATTATTTCAATTATCAATTTTATTTCTGCAAATATATAAAAAAGAATACTATTTAAGTCCTTTTTAAAAATTTTATTAATAAAAATATAACTCTGTAAAAATATTTGCACATAATTTTAAATTTTCTAGACAAAAGTTGATATTGAGCCCTTATCAATAGAAATTTCTCATTGTTCCTTGGAATAAAAAAGTATAAGACAATGTTCAAAAAATTTAATGTAGGAGAAAAAATATATATATATATTATAAGGGGAAAAAATAGTAATGTATTTTTTAAAAAATTTACTCTATTAAAGAAACTAATTTTAATATATTGGCACAAAACTTAGGCTCTAAAATAATGCACTTTTTTAATTATTTATCTGTATTTAGTTATTATTAAAATGTGAGTCAACATTAATTATTAACATACATGAAAAATTCAATTTTGAATATTCATCCAATATTATATATATTCTCTACTTTATTCTCTTTCAAAACTTTGCTCTCACCCTCTCTTTCTTTAAAATACCACTATCACCATAAAATTCATTTAATTAAAATGTCAAATTTAAGATGCATTGGACAATTCTCTTTAAATTTTAAACCTATTTTTCCAAAAGAAAGATCTGTATTTGATGAAGTATCCACTCCAGTTATTATGCAACGAGGAAGATCTTTAGTTCATGTTTTTGGATTATTCAAAGAAGGAGAATCAAAACCTATTGGTGATCTTTCTAACGAACAGAGCAGCCAAATTGGACAACTACTTGGAGAAATTGGATCTGGATCTCAAATTTTAACTGAGGAAAGGGCATTAAATCCCCAAATACCTTATTATTTTTGCTCTTACTTGGTTCTACTATTAAACAGGCAGTATAGAATTTGTGGCCTCCTTTTTTGTTTGACTGATTTTATTATTCAGGCTAAAGAAGTATTTCTAAATGCTCAAATTGATTTGACACCAATTCCACACTACAATCCAACCATCTTCTTCAATATTCCTCATTCTTGTATTCACACAACTTCTAAAATTTCTGGGACAAGGGATAATCAAATGGCAAATCAATCTATACGTGGTATGAAAACAACTCTGAAAACGCATCAGATTCAAGCTATCAATTTTATGATAGACAATGAAAATAACTTATCCAAAAAGTTAGAAAACCTGTGGAGGCATGCAGACAACAGCTGGCTGAGAGTGGGTTTTAATAATTATTATGAACAATTTCTTGAAGAAAAGTTATCCTCTGCAGGAATTGGTTCAATTCTAGCTGATGATATGGGCTTGGGAAAGACCCTCTCAACTCTTGGCCTAATTACTGCAACTCAAAGTGAAGCCAGACAATTCCAACTCTTGGGTGGTGGACAAGAGAAAGATAGGACATCAGCAACTCTCATCATTTGCCCACTTGCAACATTATCAAACTGGGTCAATGAAATAAGAATTCAATTTGAAGATAATGCACTACCTTTCAAGGTTCTTTATGGGAAGGATTCAAAGAAAATTAATTTTGAGGAGCTTCAGAACCAACTAGTTGGTTTGACTACCTATGAGACAGCAAGTCCATCTTCTTCAAAAAAACCTCCTCAACCTATTCCGCCAGTAACTCATAAACTCATTTGGTACAGAATAGTTTTAGATGAGGCTCAGTAAGCATTCATTTGAATTACTAATAATTTTGAACATAATATTATAAAAGCTGATGAAATGTTTAACATAATTTAAAAGTTTAATCAAGAATCCCCAGTCGCACAAGAATCAGAATATATCGGCCTTGGAGGCTTAGTATCGACTATTCTTGACAGGGACACCACTTCAGAACCGGACAATTATATCATTCCTCAGAATCGAAAGATGGCAAGAAAACCGGTTGTGGATTAATTTTCTTATGAATGGCTTAAACAGAGGAAGCTCTAGCTTAATAAAATTGATAAATACTCTCATGAATGTCATATGCCTGCGGAGGACAAAAAAAGCAATCTTATCACTTCCTCAAAAAATTGAGCAAGGAATATCTGTAGAATTATCAGAACCTTGGCACTCAAAACTTACGAAGCTTCAAGAACGTTTTTCTGAGTATTATGGGCCTTCTTGAAACACCAACCTCCCTTGGGACTCAGCTGAGTTTCTCCAAGAACTGTCAATTTTACGGAAATTTTGTAACCACCCTGTCTACAAAAACCCAGATCAACCTCCAACATTTCCTTTCACATGGAAACATTCAGCAAAGATTATACATCTAATCAGTCATTTAGAAATTTTCTTAAGGGGAGAACGGCAGATAATTTGTCCCAAGGCTGTTATATTTTCAGAATATGTGGACTTTTTGGAAATGTAAGGAATTCTATTAATTATATCAATAACTTATTTTTAGCTTAAACAACATTTCAATATTCTATCCATTGAAACAGTATAAAAAAGGCTTTAGATGACCATGGAGTTAGCTACACAGAGCTTGTAGGAAAGTTGAGCATGAAAAAAAGGGATGAAAATCTGGACAAATTCAAAAATGATGAAAGATGTCAAGTTTTGCTTGGTACAATCAAGGCTGCAGGAGTTGGAATAGACTTGAGGTGTGCACAAAATGTATATATAATGGTAAGTCAAAGAGTCTTATATTGAAATAGAAAAGGTTGAAAAGAGAATTTGTTTAAAATATTGAAACAGGAGCCTAATTGGAATCCAGCAGTTGATCGTCTGTATAGAATGGGCTAACAAAATGAAGTTCATGTACTCAAGTATTTTGTAAGCAGAAGTATTGAATTCAGCATTTATAAGATACAAAGAAAAAAGATTGAGCTATCAATGTATGTGAAATTTTCTTTATATAAAGTTGCATCATAGCTAAAAATATTTATCTGTTCTAATTTTTTAAGGTTAAGTGTCCCAAACATTGGAAACAAGGAATATGAGTCTGCTAGATTATTGATTAGTGAATTCATCAATAACTCACATTAGAATTTGAAATTTGTTCAAGTATGTAGGAAATGTTTATTGGGGCTTGACAATTAAGAAGTCTTAATTGTTGAGGATTAAGAGAAGCGAGATATAATAAAGAATAGCAGTCACTTGGAAAACCCCTGGGGACTGGAAAAGAATTAAAGTGAGTCTCGATTGAGGATACCAAATTTAATCTATCATATAATGCCAAGTTCTTAAGTATTTCTCCTGAATAAGAGGAAGATTCTCGGATTTGAATGTGTTTCTGGTCGAGATTTTGTGCAAGTCTTGAGAATTCTTCAGATCTCCATGGCAATAAAATCCGCTTAAAAGAACCTTCATCATCAATTTTGGTGTCTGAGCAACATTTGACGTTTTTGAAAAGATTCTCATAGGTTTCACCACTTGGAAGTTGTTTAAGAAGGTGAGTTCAGTTAAAATAATTCTGAAAAAGATTGTCAAATTTATATAAGCTTGTGTAAAAAAAAAGATAAAAATATTAGTTCTTACTTTCTTTTTTATTTTATATTTATACTTTCTTATTTTAACTATTTCACGGAAACTATCAGAATCTTTTCTGAGTCGTAATTTATCAGCATAACCTATAAACCAGCGGTGAAGAACACCCATTTGATTTAGGTAGGAAATATGAGTAGAGTCCATTGAATAAGAAACCAAATAATTATTTTCCAAAGCTTTATCCCAGTGCTTAATGATAATTTTTGCCAAAACTTGATTCCACTCATGAAACCAATCAAGATTCCAAGCAAACGTTTTTCCAGGAAAGTTGCATTGAAGAATAAAGTGGATAAAAGCATTGTGGAATATAGCAGGGATTTGTTCAGAAACACGGTAATTTTGTTCAGGATATGGCAAATAAATATCAATGTTGAGAGAGCTTATATCACCAGGTCAAAAGTTAGACAACTTGCAGTCAAGTGGTTGTTTAGTACCTGTGGTCTAACCTGAGTCAAACCTGTGTTGGAACTTTGGTGGGACAATTTTTCATCATGATGTTGAAATTTCTGCCTCTAATACCTGACCCATTCCTTACTCCAGCTTCTTACCATCGTCTCAAGTCATTCTCCTTGCTTATATCCTCTTTTCCTGACCTTTTCCGCCGAGGAACTTCAAAGATACGAGCTCCAGCATCAAGAACAACATTTCTTTCCCACCCGGAGTCAATGTATTGATTCTGGACCTCGAGGACGTGTTTCTTTACCTGGAGTGTGAATCTTTTCCCCGGCTGGGAACTTTTTCCTTGGATGTGAACCTGTCTCTTTTTCTGTATTGTAGTTTAGTAGTTTTGTCGACATCGTGTTAGTTTCTATTGTTTTGGATGGTGGACTTTGTCATATAATGAGCCCTCTCTTTGCCATTTCCGTTTTCCCCATCCAAATCTTTTTCTTTCTCTTTCTCTCTATTCTCTTTATCCCTTCCACTGCTTCTTCCTGTCCACTGCTTTCCCTTTTGGCCGCATCTGACAGTCTTTGCACTGTGTGGGGAGAATAGAGTCTTTTGTCCAGGTTCTTTCCTTTTCTTTTCTGTTATCTTTTCTCTGATTCTTTTAGTCCTAACCACAGCAGCTCACACTTGTGTCCCTTATAGTTTTAGCACACGCTTTGTTGTAGTTACTTGTTGTTGTAAGGTGCACAGTTGCTGATTGACCTGTGTTTAGGTATGTTTGTTTTTGCAATGAAATCCAAATCTTTTTCTTTCTCTTTCTCTCTATTCTCTTTATCCCTTCCACTGCTTCTTCCTGTCCACTGCTTTCCCTTTTGGCCGCATCTGACAGTCTTTGCACTGTGTGGGGAGAATAGAGTCTTTTGTCCAGTTTTAGCACACGCTTTGTTGTAGTTACTTGTTGTTGTAAGGTGCACAGTTGCTGATTGACCTGTGTTTAGCTTTCCTTTGTGCTAAAACTTCTACAGGTTATGGGCCCAGTTGCCTAAAGCACCTCTCTCAAGAATACTTACAACAAAACCGCTTACTGGACAATAAAACAGCCTTTTCTCTCAGATTTTGGATCACCCTCTTCACATCTCATCTTCTTTCTCTCCAAATCTTTGCTGTTGACTCGACCAAATCATGGCCTCCAATCAGGATTCAAGTAAGGTTATGGTCACCCCTCTCACTGACGAATCCTATGACACCTGGGAACACATTATGCGTCTTCACTTTGAAGTTCTGGATCTTTTTGGCATTGTTTCTGGACAAGTCCCTGCCCCTGTTCCTCACAATGATGGTTCACCTTCAGACGCTGAAATCAAAGCTCAACTTGCTTTATGGATCAAAAATGACACCAGGTGCAGGTATGAAATCATCACCAGATTGGATGATGTTAACAAGAAGCTGGTCAACACTTGCCACACCTCTGCTCAAATGTGGTCTGTTCTTGCAAGAAGACACGCCAGCAATAAAGTTGGATCACGGATTTCTCACTTTCTCTCTATGGTTACTCTTTCTCTTTCTGAAGGAGGAGACCCCAAAACTCATGTTGATGCATTCAAAGGCATTAACTTCCATATGATCCGTTCTGGGCTCATCATTCCCCAGGAAATTCTTATTTATCTCTTTTTTGCCACTCTTCCACCCTCCTTCAAACATTGGCGTGGTTTGCTCACCAGAGACAGACAGGAAATTGATCACCTGCATCTGGATGATGTTTTATCTTCTTTCCTGGATTACGCTGCTGATGACAAAGTTGTTGATGAATTTCACAATGCTATGTCAAATGTCAATGCTCACTCTGCCTCAGCTAAATCATCAAAATCATCCAAATCCAAGGCACGCAGCAAACTCTCATGTTCTGTTCATGGTCAAAATGTTGGACATGATGACAATCATTGCTTTGTTCAACATCCTGAACTCCGTCCCAAGAAGAACCAAGCCAACTCAGCTGCCCCATCAAAGGACAATTCCAACAAAGCAACTCCTGTTCCCCCTCCTCAGGAAGAACAACCTGATGCCACGGCCAATTGTGCTTTTGTCTTCCCTTCTGATGAAGAATTTCTTTTTACAGCTGTTGCTTGTTTGTCTGAAAAATCAAATTCTGACTGCATTATCAACGCTTCTGCTTCCATGGCTTCTCATTCCTCAAACCTTTCTCCAATTATTGATTCTGGGGCCAGCTGTCATATGTTTAACAACAGAGACAGTTTTATCAGTTTTCAACCTGTCAACATTCGAATTCAACTTGCTGGTATTGGGAAATCAATCTATGCAACTGGAAAAGGAACTGTTGCTGCTTCTGGAGGAATGGAAGGAAAAGTTTTCTTTTCTGATGCTCTTTATGTCCCTGATCTTGGAAGGAATCTCATCTCCCTGGGACGTCTTTGGAGAACTGGTTGTCTTCTCATTCCTGCACCAGTTAATCCTACATCAAACTTCATTATTTCACGTAATGGAAAGAATTATATGGGAGGAGTCATCTCCAATTCATTATTTGAAGTTTCTGTGGTTCCACAAGGCATGTCTCCCCCTAATTCCTCAGCTCTCTATGCAAAAGCTTCAAGTCAGTCTCTAACTCTTTGGCACAACAGATTAGGACATCCATACGCCCCATATATTCAAAAACTTTTTAATGGAATGGCATCTGATGTATCTAGTTCTAGTTTGTCTGATTCTGAAATGCATTTTTGTGAACCGTGTGTGTTGGGTAAACAAACCCATGCTTCCTTTCCTGGCCAGTTGCCTGTTGCCAAAAATCCTCTTGAAGTTATCCACACGGATTTATCTGGGAAAATTCAGCCTCCTTCTTTTGATGGTTCTCAGTATTACCTTAAGTTCACTGATCAGGCCACTTCATACCGTCATGTTTACCTTCTTTCCTCAAAAGCCCAAGTATTCAAATATTTCTTGGAATATAAGGCATCTGTAGAGCTGCAATCTGGCTTCAAAATCAAAAAGCTTGTTTGTGACGGTGGTGGTGAGTATATCAACTCTAGTCTGGTCAACTTTCTTAAACAACATGGCATTGCTCTTCAAGTTACGGCTCCTTACACTCCCCAACAAAATCCAATTTCTGAGAGAGGAAACCGTATTACCACTGAAAAATCCAAAACCATGATGTTTCATTCTAATGCACCAATTCACTTATGGTCTGAAGCAGTTAAAACAGCAGTATATCTTGAAAACAGATTACCAACCAAAGCTCTTCAAAACAAATCAACTCCTTTTGAAGCCTGGAATAAATCCAAACCCAGAGTTTCACACCTCAGAGTTTTTGGTTGTGCTTGCTATGCTTTTCTTGATAAACATCAACGTCCTGGAAAGTTTTCAGCTAATGCCAGAAAGTGTGTCATGCTTGGATATGAAGTTGGAACAACAAATTATCGTGTTTGGGATCTTGAGCTTAAAAAGATTGTTATTGCCAAATCTGTGGCCTTCAATGAAAATTTCTTCCCCTTTCTTGACTCCAGATTTAAGCGCCCTCAATGGTCACAACTGATGAAGCAAATTCCAGATCAAATTCATGACAGTCAACCACTTCCAACACCTGGCCTTTCCTTTTCTCCAGCTCAATCTCCTTCTGAGTCTCCAACTCCTGATCCATCCTCAGGAAACATTTCTGATTCACATTCTGAAGATAATTCTCCTTCTTCTTCTTCTTCCTCTGATTTTCACATGTCAGGCACACCTTCCAATTCAACTCCTTGTCCTTCACCTGGCCACTTAACAAGATTACCTCATTCCAATGTCCCAGATGAAGAAGGTTCCAGTCAATCTGATCCATCATATTCATCAATTGAGCCAGACAATCCAGCAGATCCTGATTATGTTCCCTCATCACAATCCCCCAGTTATTCTGACATCTCTTCAGCTGAAACATCAACTCCTGAACATTTACGTCAGATTTATTATGATCATTATCAACATGATTCCTACTCTGATTCTCCTGATCCTCTTGGGTTATATGCAGCAAATGCCTTTGCTTTCTCTCTAGAAGCTCCCTTGCTAGCTCATGAAATTCCTGAACCCCAGTGTTATAAGCAAGCAATCTATTCCAAATATTCAGCAGAATGGGCAGAGGCTGTGAAACATGAACATCAAGCACTTCAGCGTTGTAACACTTGGAAAATTGTCCCCAGGCCTGAAAAAGCTAATGTAATTGGCTGCAGGTGGGTTTTCAGGGTTAAACCTAATGCTGATGGTGGTGTTTCAAAGTTCAAAGCCCGTTGTGTAGCAAAAGGATATTCTCAAATCCTAGGAATAGATTTTCATGAAACTTTTGCACCCACTGGACGGATCACTTCTCTCAGGACCATTCTTTCTTTAGCAGCTTATTTTGACTGGGATGTTCATCAAATGGATGTAGTGGCAGCTTTTCTCCAGGGAAACTTAAATGAAACTGTTTATATGGAACAGCCTGAAGGAACACTAACTGCTGGAAATGAAGGTAAAGTTTGCCAATTGTTGCGTCCTCTTTATGGCATCAAACAAGCTCCCTTTTGCTGGAATTCACGTATAAATGACTACTTGTGCAAGCTCAACTTCTCCCCCCTTAAGTGTGATCAGTGTGTGTATGTTTGGAGAAACAAATCACAAATCTGTATCATTTATCTTCATGTTGATGATATGGTCATTACTGGTAATCATTTTCTTTGGTTCAAAGACAAAATCAAAACTGAATTTGAGATGGATGATCTTGGTCCTGCCACTTGGATTTTGGGAATGCGTCTCACCAGGAACAGAACAGCACGTACTCTTTCTTTATCACAAGATTCTTATGCTGAAAAAGTTTTGTCCAACTGGAATATGGCCAACTGCAATCCCTGTCTTACTCCCTTATCCCCAAATGATTATCCTGTCAAAGCAACCAGTGAAGAAATTGCTGAATTCAATGCTCTGAAAATCAATTACCGCTCTGCTATTGGTGCACTCAACTATTTGTCTGTAGCAACAAGACCTGATCTCTCTTTTGCAGTTGGTGCATTATCTCAACATCTCATTGAACCAGGTATCAAACACTGGCTTGCTGTCAAACACACTTTCAGATATCTGCGTGCCACTTCATCATCATCTCTCACTTTTGGAGGAAAATGCCCAATTCCAAATCATCCATCACTCTGTCCTCTTATTTACTCTGACACTGATTATGCTGGGGATCCTGATACCAGGCGCTCAACTGGAGGGTATGTTGCCATACTCAATGGAGGAGCTATTTCCTGGAGTTCTAAAAAGCAGCAAGTTGTCACTATCTCTAGTACTGAGGCTGAGTTCAGAGGTATTGTGGATGCTGGATGTGAAGCAATTTGGCTGACTAAATTACTTACTTCCTTCAATATTCCTAAATCACCTTCACCTTTAATCCTTGCTGACAATGCCAGTTCCATTTCACAATGCAAGGATTCACTCAGATACCGTCAAAGATCAAAACATGTGGACACTCAACTTTGTTGGATTACTGAAAGCATCAACAAAAATCATTTTCAGCTTCAACACATTTCAACTGAACACATGGTAGCTGATCTTCTTACAAAATCTTTGGGAAAAGTCAAGCTGTCTTATCTCCTCAAACTCATGGGTCTGATATTAAGGGGGGGTGTTGAAATTTCTGCCTCTAATACCTGACCCATTCCTTACTCCAGCTTCTTACCATCGTCTCAAGTCATTCTCCTTGCTTATATCCTCTTTTCCTGACCTTTTCCGCCGAGGAACTTCAAAGATACGAGCTCCAGCATCAAGAACAACATTTCTTTCCCACCCGGAGTCAATGTATTGATTCTGGACCTCGAGGACGTGTTTCTTTACCTGGAGTGTGAATCTTTTCCCCGGCTGGGAACTTTTTCCTTGGATGTGAACCTGTCTCTTTTTCTGTATTGTAGTTTAGTAGTTTTGTCGACATCGTGTTAGTTTCTATTGTTTTGGATGGTGGACTTTGTCATATAATGAGCCCTCTCTTTGCCATTTCCGTTTTCCCCATCCAAATCTTTTTCTTTCTCTTTCTCTCTATTCTCTTTATCCCTTCCACTGCTTCTTCCTGTCCACTGCTTTCCCTTTTGGCCGCATCTGACAGTCTTTGCACTGTGTGGGGAGAATAGAGTCTTTTGTCCAGGTTCTTTCCTTTTCTTTTCTGTTATCTTTTCTCTGATTCTTTTAGTCCTAACCACAGCAGCTCACACTTGTGTCCCTTATAGTTTTAGCACACGCTTTGTTGTAGTTACTTGTTGTTGTAAGGTGCACAGTTGCTGATTGACCTGTGTTTAGGTATGTTTGTTTTTGCAATGAAATCCAAATCTTTTTCTTTCTCTTTCTCTCTATTCTCTTTATCCCTTCCACTGCTTCTTCCTGTCCACTGCTTTCCCTTTTGGCCGCATCTGACAGTCTTTGCACTGTGTGGGGAGAATAGAGTCTTTTGTCCAGTTTTAGCACACGCTTTGTTGTAGTTACTTGTTGTTGTAAGGTGCACAGTTGCTGATTGACCTGTGTTTAGCTTTCCTTTGTGCTAAAACTTCTACACATGACACATAGCTCATAGCTGAATCATTAGGACCAATTTGAATTATTCATATAGTGCTTTTTGCATAATTTCCAACAGGCAATAGATCATACTTTGGTGTCTAAAAGGCATATATTGAATTCATAATGGATATTACAAAGGTGATTAATAGGCAACAGCTATACTACTTAATGACATTATACAGACAGTATCAGATAAAACACCACCAAAGCCACTTGGATTGAGAGTTCTTGAAGCATGTCCAATAATATCTTTATGAGTAATATTAACATTTTTAGACCATCTATTGTAGCACCAAAACATTTGAAATCCTGCTTTTGAGAAAGAATTTTCTATTTTTTTTTCAATAGCATCATACAATCCAACTAGAATAAATATTTGATCTGTGAACTTCTTTGACTCCCACATTCTTAACACCACTCCAACCTTGTTGCCTTTTGATAATTTGATCTCAATATTCCCATTCCCTTGATGTTTTGAGTATAGTGAGAAGTATTTACCACCAAGGTTAAAGTATTGGAGATCAGTAATTTTAGATGGAAGAAATTCTAAAGCACCAGTCAATTTATCTTTTTCAAAAATATTTGAAGAACACTTTTCACCATTATTCTTGTTTAAATAATCCAGCCATAAAACATATTCTTCATGAAGTAGTTTAACAGATGATTTTGAAGTCTTTTTTTTTCTATATCAAAAACATCTTTCATTTTGTTTTTAAATCAATTGTCATTCCTCTCAAGAAGAGATTGAAGCTTCCCAGTCAATATAAACATTTTCATAAAGGTTTTGTCCATTTCATCTAAAATAAAAAATATTAAAGTAAATAATTATGAGGAACAAAAAGAATATAGGAGCACATACTTTTTTTATTATTGTGTGAGATAGATCCCAACATTCCATTTATACGCTCATGAGCCCAAGCTGCTGATGATGGTGCTGGCCCAAATTGTCGCAGAACTTCAGGAAAATGTTGGGCTAAGTGGAAATTAGGCTTGATGTCAATATGTGGCCAAAATTCTTTAAGACATTTCATATACTCTTTCAGATGATCTTGAAGAGATACAATTTGTTCTTTATTTATTTCAAGGGAAGTTAAAAGGTTGATTATCAATACCAAAAGGGAAAGACACTTTATCAACTTCTTCTCTAAGCATTCAGAATTTTTTATATTCCAAACTGGGAACAAAGAAACCACATAATAAATTTTTTTAAAACAAGTCATTCTGCTGCCTTGAGATTTGTTGAAGTGTCCCCTACATGGTTTTGAACACAGTTTAACCATGAGGTAATGAGTGTATGGCAAATAAAATTTTGAACCATAATTGATTCACTAGGCCTTAGAATAAAAACAGAATTTAAATCATTTGGTTTCACAGCTGATCCCAATTTCATTTTAGGTCTAAAATGGGCAGATATTTCCTGTAATATGGACTTTAAAGAAGATATTTATAAGGTAAAATTCTATCTAATGATGAGTCAGCTTAGATTAATTGAACTATCTACATCAGAACTAGATTTTTCTTTTTCTGTGCTGGGTCTAACACCCAAAAGATTAGCACTCTTGATGGCCCAACCATTTTTACAGCTTCATCTACCTTATCCCAGCAAATTTCTTCATAAGATAGTTTTGGCTTGATTTTTTTTCTCAGTGGTGGTACCACTTTACAAACTGAACTTTCTTTTCTCTACTTTTACTTGAATCATGAGAAGAAGAGTTTCAGGGGAAAGATTTTATTTTTGAAAAAAAAATCCCTTTTGTGTGAATTCTGCATTTGAGTGTGAACCTTTCTATTTCTCTGTATTTTATATTAGTAGTTTTTTCTGATCTCATGTTGTTTTCTATTGTTTTGGATAGTATAATTTGTCATATAATCAAGAACCTTCCTGTTGTTCCAATTTTCACAATCCAAATATTTTTCTATCTATTTTATTTAACCCTTCAATTTATCCCACCTGTCCACTTCTTCCCCCTTGGCCACATCTGAAAGTCCTTGCACTTTGTGCGGAGAATAAATTCTTTTCTCAAAGTTCTTTCCTTTTATTTTCTGTTTTATTTTCTTCTTACTCTTATAATTCTAACCACAGCAGCTCATAATTGGGTACCTTATAGTTTTATCACATGCTTTGTTGCAGTTACTTTTTTTTGTAAGGTGCACTGTTTCTTATTGACCTGCTTTCATGTATGTTTATTTTTTATTTATATCCAAATATTTTTCTCTCTATTCTCTTTATCCCTTCCATTTCTCTCTCTTCTCCACTGTTCCCTCCCTTTCTTCATCTGACAGTCATGGGTAGAATAGAGTCCTTTTCCAGTTTTAGCACCCACTTTGTTGTAGTTACTTAATTTTTTAGGATTCACAGTTGCTAAATGACCTTTCTTTAGCCTTCTTTTGCGCTAAATCCTCTTAATAAATTTTTTTATAGGATGGTAAGGTCTGATAGTAAATAAGGAATAAGGGGAGATAGAAGATAAATGATTTTTTTGATTGAATATATCTTGTACAGGACAGCCCATATGAATTGATGTGTTATAGTCAGGAAGAAGAATAATTATGTTGAAGAGTGATTCAAGTGACTGGGAGATAGTGTCTAGAAAATGAGAAAGATAGAAAATCAAAATATTAATTAGCAGTTGACAGTTGGTATCCTCTTGGGGTAATAATTTAGCTTCAAACCATATATAAGGGTGAATAATGTACCATAAGCCAACCCCCAACAGGAGCAACTAAAAATTTGTATTCTGGTGGGCCATGTAGGTCATAGAGGATTTTGAAATTAGTGTGGAAATGTTTATCAAAGTTAATATTAGGTGAATTTGCCCTATCCCTGATATTATGTTTTTTATGAGAGGGATAAAGTGAAAAAGGTTGCTCTACCAAACCTGGGGATCTGCTGAAGTCATATATGTGAGATTGAAGTAAGCCGATTTGGATGAGAGAAGTAGTATAAGATTATGCAATATTAAAAAGAAATAAAGTTTGAGAGGGAAGAAGATAATGCAGGAGGAAATCAGTATTTATACAAGACAAGAAATATTTCTTGGCTATGTAAGTCACATTATATAAATAATGACTGGATTTACCATGATGAGTAAAACTGTGTAAAACTCTGTAAGTTAAGATAAACCACCAGAAATTATTTCAGCAATATATATTTCCCAAATTAAATTTTGTCCATATATTAAAACTACAAGATATCCACGTTAACAACTGAAAATTTGAAAAATTAATGAATTTTTGATTCATGTATAATTGGAAATCCACCTGTCAACAATATGAATAAAACTTTTCTGAAAAAATAAAATCGTAGTTTAAGAAAAATTATAACACTAGAAACAAATTAATCTTCTGCTGTTACAAGAAAAGAGACCAGCTTTCTGACTAAAGAAATCTGCTTATGGGCAAAGAAATACATCCAATTATAGTTCCATGCTACTGATAATCTGTATGGTCACAAATAGAAAGGTCACTGAGGGCCTGAATTATGCCCTTACTTTTAATACATATTTTAAAATCCTGCACAAAGTTAAGTTAAAATAAAAAATGGATCCCAATCAAAGTATATAAAAAATATGGTATTTAACATGCCTTGTAATTTTAATTGATGGTTTTTGAAAGTCCATAGCACAGGTTCAACAGCTTATAGTCAAAAAATGTTGGTAAATTTACTAGCTCATGTATATCTAATAAATTAATGTATTTATAATACACAATATTAAATTTAACTTTTCCCCTATATTTTTCTCAAGTGCATTTTAAAAATTAAAACCACAATTAAATTCAATGTCTTTGTGTTACAGTAAAAATAACACAGTACAAATAAATATTCAAATTTACATATTTACAAACCAATTCATCAACTAGAAGAGATGTAGGGTTGTTCCCTGGGGCGCCCCACCAAGCCCCCCTGAAGACAGACACTGGGCCTTACATAATAATTTTCAAGTGCTACTTAGTTAATTCAAATTTTTCACTCTTACTTAGCATATTTTTATCATATACTCTGAAGTTTTGCATAAAATGATGTTTTTAAATAAATCACTTGAAATTTTCCACAAAAGTTTAAATTGAATTTACCACATCTCACAAAAAAGACAAAACTTATTAAATGTAAATAAAGAAAGCTCCATAAAATGGGAAATAACATTCATTTTATCTGAATAAAAGTTACACCCAATGATCCTAATTTTATTGGAAACCAAATTATTCTGATAGTGTATCACAACATGAGGAAACATAAAGCCTCATGTTTGAAAAATTTTACACTCACCCAAATTACTCTACTAATTAAAATATCATTGACAAATTTTGTTGCTCACCCTATTATGAAAACAGGAAATGTAATGCCTATTCAAAAGGGAAAATGAGACAACATGATTCCTTATGATATGAATATGTACCCATATAAACTCAACTGCTGAATGATCACAATTTAATAATAGGATCTATCAATTTCAATGATGAGGAAAAAAGATGGAATCTGATAATTGAAGTGATTAGAAAAAAATGTAGGGAGCAGGAGTAGATACTTTGCATCTGCAACAGAATTACACGTGGAAAAATTTCTCATGATGCAGTGTGCATCTAGTAACATAAATTTAGCAGCTGCACTGGAAAATATGTCACCCAGTTCAGCACATTACTTGCACTTAATAACAAAAATTATTTATGTATCTTGATATAATTGGTCAATCAAAGGATTAATATTTCCTAATGCTTTGAAATATATTTTGACTTACTTCATTTTTTTTACAGAAAAAAATGAGGCAGCATGATGCTGCATTTTTTCCAATACATGCTAACTCAGATATTCAGAGAAAAGGTAGCATTCAAATGTTTTTTGGAACACAATAGTACATACAAGAATATGCACCATGTCATTTTTTAATGGGGAAGAACATTTCCACCTTTCAAAAGAAAATTGAGTCTTTGCATATAGATGATGCAAAATTTGTCCTCATCTTATGCTTTTTGCCAATTTAATTGTAAGGGGAATTGAATTTTGCTACATTCATACATGAGGCGACATGCCACCTCATGTATGCATGTAAGTAATACCATTAATTGCTCACAATAAAATACAAGAAGAGGAAATGGAAAACTAGAGAAAAATGAGAAAATGTAATTGCATACATGAGGCGAAATGTCGCCTCATGTATGCAAAAGCAACAGTGCTTGGACATTTCATTTCCGATCCCTCTCCCTGAACTTTTACTATTGCATACATGAGGCGACATGTCGCCTCATGTATGCAATTACATTCCTTGATCAATTTGAAATTTTTTTTACTCTCCTTGTATTATTTATTAAGAGGTTACAGCTATTACCTACATGCATACATGAGGCGACATGTTGCCTCATGTATGCAATTAACAAGTGCTGTAAATAAATTGGTCAGTATTTGAATAGGAGCTCATGTAATTGTATACATGAGGTGACATGTCACCTCATGTATGCAATAGAAAGAGCATAGAAGATAAAATGCAGTAGTTTCATTTTTCTGTCCCCCCTGCTATTGCATACATGAGGCAACATGTCTCCTCATGTATGCAACTACATGAGCTCTGATTCAAATAATGACCAATTTTTTACAGCACTTGTTTATTGCATACATGAGGAGACATGTTGCCTCATGTATGCATGTAGGTAATAGCTGTAACTTCTCAATAAATAATGCAAGAAGAGACAAAAAAATTTCAAATTGATCAAGGAATGTAATTGCATACATGAGGCGACATGTCGCCTCATGTATGCAATAGTAAAAGTTGAGGGAGAGGGATCGGAAATGAAATGTCCCAGCACTCTTGCTTTTGCATACATGAGGCAACATGTCGCCTCATGTATGCAATTACATTTTCTCATTTTTCTCTAGTTTTCCATTTCCTCTTCTTGTATTTTATAGTGAGCAATTAATGGTATTACTTACATGCATACATGAGGCGACATGTTGCCTCATGCATGCATGTAGCAAAATTAAAATTCCCCTTACAATTAACTTGGAACACTTGAACTACCACTTTCAAGTTGATAGGATGTCACTACATTGAACTAAGAAAGACCCGATATTACAAGTTATTGTGCTGTTTTTACACATATCTTATTCATTGGAAACAAAAATTTTCCCCTTCATTTTACAAGCATCATCTTTGAAAACTTTTACACCGCAATTACCAGAAACCCATTTTGAAATAACCAAAAATATAAAAGATTGACCAATTTTCCTGTTTATCTTTTGGCATCTGGAGATGTAAGATGCACTCGGTAAAAAATTTGAGTTCCATATCTTTGGGGATTGTTTTTCTGCACAATTTTCCAAGGTGTAGACATGAAGATATCCCTATTGGAGACAATCAACCTGTAAAAAGAATAGTATATGGAGCACGAATAAAAGCTTCATTTAAATCTGTAAGGAGGTACCTTAGTTGTCTTGCTGAGATGAACAGTCATAGTCTATGAACTGACCTAGGTGTTTATGAATTGTAAAAATAAATGTGAGACAATTTTAGATGGGCAAAAGGATAGGTGAGGATTTCTGTGTGTTGCACTTTGGAGTATTACAACAAATATTGGCGGAGATATGAGAGGCTAAAAATGATAGATGTATAGTATACCAAATTTAACAGGTGACTGGGCCAAAACACATGAGGGGTGGCTCATAGTAAAGAACTTGATATTATAGTTAAACATACAACATGAATTGCCCATGTTCTTCAGACAAGATTTGAGACACATTTTAATTATGTTGCTACACGTGAAAATGGGAACCAAAGAGTACCCGTTCCAAGGATGGTTAGTTCTTGTATTAAATAGATTATGTACTTGGTTGCAATGTAGATTAGCCTGGCAACTTAGCATCTGTCTTTTCCTTGGTTCATTCCAGGATGACAAATGATGTCGTATCTACCAGTTAGTATTTGTTTAGTAATAAAAACATGTTTCATTCCACAACAATGACTGATGTTTTCTCTACAGTGTAAGTAAAAAGAATTGATATTTATTAATTACTGAAGAATAAAGATTAATTTACAAGATATTTAAGTAGGACAGCTAAATCAAGATTCACTACTCACCAAGATATTGTAGAGGGACAAACTTGAACTCCTACCACCATTTTTGTCTAGTCACATGACTTATTCCCGACTCATCTGTTCTCTATACACAAGTCTCTCCTTATCTTATACCTTTCATTTCCTTTGATGAGCTTTAGCTCTGCTATTATTCAATTTTATAGATTACAGGTTTTAGTGTAATAAGAACTAGTGCATTCTTTTTTTACCTTTGTTTTTAGAAACTTGAAAGTATAATTCTATCTTTAGATTGAGACTATAAATTATCTACAATTAAAAAGTGACCAATTCATTTGAAAAATTTCAAATTTTCTGCAAGAATTCAATTTTAAAATATGATAAAATTATGAATATTACATTAGTTCATCTAGGAAAATTTTAAATGATTAAATTCAACCAAAAGTTTCTTAAAAAAACCAGGGTATGAGAGCTTTCAACATGCTTTCATTGATTTTTGTCCTGGGAAAATCTGTGATGACAACCTTCAGAAAGAAAATTAAGAAAAGTTATTTCATGGGCCTGGAATAAAAGCTGTAAAGGTATTTAGTATGATCAGTGTCTTTCCTGAAAAATTAATCTAATTTAGAAATGAGGCACAATTTTTAAAAATCACTCAAGATAAAATCAGAGTAAAGCTTCAACAATAAGCAGTGAGATGTAATTTCTCTATTTTCTTCAGTTCAGTGACACTCACAGTTTTTTTCAGGCATGTAAGTAATTTAAGCACAAAAAGTCCTTCAAAGGTTACTTCTGATGTTACTTTAAGATACCTGAAAAACCACTTGACTGAAAGTCGTCTAACTTTTGACCTGGTGTATTGAACAATGAAAACCTATGTAGTTGTTCTTCGGTGGGGTTCAGCTTCCATTCATTAGAATGAGGTGAAATATTCAAAAGCACACAACAGAAATTGTAAATAGACCTGCAAAAATGAGAAGTTGATCAAGGGAGTATCTCATTGAATCTTTTATTTAGTACACGAGTATTAGTAGGTATTTTTCCCTGAGGAAAATAAGAACAACTAGAGCTCATCATATACATTATGAAAAGCAAAATGAACAAAAATATAAAATTTTGAAAGGATATGGCAACAAAAACACTACTATAATAATTTTTTTATTTTGAAAATAGTTAATAATGAAGAGTTGAGTGGACGGACAGATGAGCTTTCTCATGAATATCTTTCTCTATAGAATATGGATATCTATGTATGTTCATAATTAATTCAAAAGGAAATAACTCAGCTGTAATAGAAAATTATTGCATGATAAACGGGTAAAAATATAATGCAGAATCATTTTGATTTTCCAACTTATTTTGATAATATTTTAATGCAAATAATGACCTTATTTGAGCTTGTTGATTGTGCTGAGAAACATATTTTAAAAATTTAGATTAACACCTTATTAGTATGTATATATTTTATTTACCAATATTACTCGGAAACCATACCAATTTTTCAGAGTTTGGAATATGCAACTTAATGTAAAAATTCTGTTTTATGGATTCTGGAAGCTTTACTTTGATGACCTCTTAGATTTGAAAATTTTAAAATAATATATTTTGTTGAAAAAATATTTATTTTTCAGACTGTAATTCTATATTGTGAAAAATAAATATTATAAATTTTTTTATATCTTATAGTGATTATTAGTGAAAACCTTTCTGTTACTTGGCAGAATTTTATTAATTCAGGTGATTGCAGAAAAAAAAAACGGCAACACTTAAATAACTTTATTATTATAAATTAAATGGTATTATTTTGATTCAAGTTATATCATAGTTTCTCCTATATTTAAAAATGCGATCAATTTGTATTCTCTTATAGTATTATGCTTTGTGCAAAATAAGCTGTTTGATAAACATGTATGCAAAATTGTAAAATGTAGCGAGTCTGAAACATTTTTCCTGATGCACAGTATGGATACCTACTTAATGCATGGTTGATCTGCATGAAACAAACATTCAAAAAAATCCATGGTAACCAACTTGTTGATAAACTTCTTGATACGTAAAAATTAGCTTATTTTAGTAAGTGCTTCACAATAAATAAATAGTTTGTTCAATTGCTACCATCCAGTAACATATTTCTTATATCCAGAAGTCTTAAAATGCCACCATTTTTCGCGTTTGTAAATGTGAAGAGCTTGGATGTTCATCAAGAAAGCATCAAACCTCATTGGGAAGCTTTGAAGTTGGTGTAGCTTTCAAAACATCTCAGTCATACTCCAAACATGAAGAGGAAAGAAATCGCAAAGCACAGATGGTTGGTACATCCAGCGCTTCACCTAAATTAGGATCCAACATCCCAGATCTTGTAAGACATCAATATTTGGTAAATAAAGAGAAATTATGTTTCAATTAATCTCTATTTTTTTTTCTTTGCTTAGGGGCAGCCTGTTTTGGAAACAATTCAACCTCTACCACGGTCAAACAATTTGAATTTGGAAGAGCCTTATTGCCAAAAGATAATGTGGCAAGCAGCAAAACTTTCTCTTATCCATCATTTAAGCAAAGAAGGTTGTGCTGAATTTTTGCATGATGAAGTCAACAAACTCAAACTTCTTAGTGACATAGGCAAACTAGATGCTAGCAGAATCATCAGCCTGATTCCCCTTTCTATAGAGACAGTTTTTAGTTGATTGCAACTCAATCCATTATTTGTCACCAAGACATGCTGTGCTAAGTGCTTTGCTCTTTATGAGTATATCCCCAGACACCAACCATCGATCTTATCTTGTACTCGACCTTTTTATTCATCCTAAAAGCGCTATTTGAAAGATTTAGGACAGAGAGAAGAAACTGTCAATTGTGATGAAAATTTGTATTTGGCTAAGTACAAACAAGAAGAAGCAATCTACCATCCTTGTAAAACATTTCATCGCAACAGTTTGGTTGAATGGCTTTCAGGAAAGTTTAAACTACTCAAATTCAAGACGCTGATTGAGAAAAAAAATGATTTTCTAGAAAACATGGAAAGGGATGTCATGAAAGATGTATATGATGGTTTTGTATGGAAAAATTTTCCAGATATTTCTACAACTCAAAATAGAAGTGTCGATGGATATACAAAAACACAAGGTAATTTAATGTTTAGTTTATATGTTGACTGGTTTAGGCCGGGTGGCAATCATATTGGAGGTCATCAGAAATCTGTGGGTAATATCTTGTTGGTGTGTATGAACTTGCCTACAGAAGATCGATACAAAACCGAAAATCTATTTTTGTATGCTATTATTCCCGGTCCAACTGAGCCAAAAAGTGAACAAATAAATCATCTTCTGAAGCCTCTTGTCGATGAACTAAAGACTCTATGGGATGGCATATTTATTGAAAAAACACCTCACTATCCACAGGGCCGAAAAATAAGGGCTGCATTATTCTCTTTAATAGGAGACATTCCAGCAATGCAAAAGATTTCTGGTTTTGCAAGTCACTCAGCCACTAAGTTCTGCTCCGTCTGTCATATTTCAAAAGATGAAATCGGTGAGCATCAAGTCAAAAAAATTTCCTTACGTACTCATGAGGATCATATGCACTGGGCAGAGAAGTGGAAAAAGTTCCAGTCACATTGGGAGCGGGTATCTATTGTTAGGAGTCATGGGGTTCGATGGAGCGAGCTAAATAACCTTGTATATTGGCAACCTACGGAATATTGCTCAATTGACTTGATGCATTCACACATGCTTGGAAATCTTAAAGATCACAGTCTAACTTTTTATCTAATACAAAATGCCGCAATTGACCTAGAAAAAAAGCTGACAAAGGAAAAAAATTGGCATGTAAGAAGAGAAGATGATGATGCACGTTCTGATATATTTCTAAATAAGCAATATAAAAAATGTAGAAGCAGCTTAATCAGCACTGATGCCGATAATATTGAACCAGTGGGACAGCAAAAAAGACTACGATATACAAGTACAATGAGACGGTCACAAACATATCTTAGAATGGATAGTGGAGGAGCTGAATTTGAAAGATCAAACAGCCGGACAAAGTCATAAAGTTCTGAACATCACTTTCAAACCTTAGAGTTTGGCTCCGAACATGCTTCTGAAAGTGGAAGTCGAAATTCAACCTATAACTTAAGGCAAAAAAGTATCAGTATATCCAAAAGTGAAAGATCTAATTCATCCGTTGAGACTATTAGAAGTAAGGAAGATAAAAAGAGGGGCAAAGAGAAAGAAAGTGAAAGAACTAGGAATCCACAATTGTCAGCCACTGAGCTAGAGGCAGTGTGGAATGTGATAGAGCAAACAAAAAAACCTTCATGGATTTCACGAGTGCCAAAACAAGTAGGATCTAAAAAGGCAGGTTCCCTCAAAGCTGCGGAGTGGCATGTACTTTATACTGTTTACTTTCCTTTGTCACTTATCCCCCTTTGGGTAGAAAAATTAAATCAAGCCGAGACATCCGTGACGTCAGACCACAAACCTAGAGAATATTATCTTCTCAAATCACTCACCACTTTAAGTTCAATTACCAACTTTTTGACTTTAAAAAATGTGTCTGCTGATGAAGTTGATGAATTAAAACAACTGCTATTGGAGTATCGTAACTGCTTGGAAGAAGGTTGGAAAAATATCAGCTTTAAGCCAAATCTTCATTTCACTCAACATTTTCCAGAAATGATTAAACGTTTTGGTCCACCCGTAGGTATGGCTACTTGGGCTGCTGAAAGAGTTAATGGTATATTATTGAAAATTCCAAACAATCATCATCCAGGTATTTAGTTTGGTAATTGGGTGCTTAAAAATGCAAATGAGCTAATTTTTTTTATTGAACATAGAAGAAATACCACGGACCATGCTCAAGCACTGTCATCAGAAGTCTAGGGTATTGGAACTAGGTGAAGCTGAAGATGATGCTCAGTATGGATCTAATATTAAAAAAATTGAGTACAATACAAAAAAAAGACATTTCCATTTAACTGAGGCATTATTTACAAAATGGGTAAGGGCAGGCTTAAGAAAAGAGACATCTTAACGGGCTTTGTTACCATCAGAGAAGGTAGGAGACAGGGTAGTTGAAAATATAGCAAGCATATTGGTCCATGGAAAGCGTTATACGACTCATGACCAGAATCCTGGGAATTCTACCATTGAATTCTACTTTCGAAAAGATAGTCAGTTTGGGCATATTGATCAGCTTTTTAGTTCAAAGGACAATAATGAAAAATTCTATCTAATCGTTAGTCTATTTAAAGAGCTTATACCAGAAGATACAAAAAAGGATCCCTATGAGGCGTTTCCACAAGTGCATTGCCATTTAGTAAGAGTAGAAAAAGCGACACAAATTGTGATAAATCAAGATTCAATTATTGGACATGCCGCCACTTTACAGCACCAAAGGGGAATGTTTGGAATAAAGTACAATGTTATCACTGCTGTTGGACTTCAGACACTAGTAAGTAAAAAATTAAACAACATGGAAATTTTATTTTCGTTAATATGGTTGAAATTATTTAGGATTGGTAAGAATTTGGAGGATTTGGAAAGTTTGTAATAGATCTTTGGAACAGCTAGATGCAAGATTAATAAATAAAAATTTTTGAGATGTTGCCTAAATGTTTAAGAAAATAATAACAAGGGCATTCATTACAGTTTAGAAACCCTGCTATTAATGAGTGACATTTTATTGTAAATGTAATTCCAACTAAAAGGAATTCAATGTACTATACAAAGTCTGTCGGTAAGTCGTCTAGAAGAAGGTAAGAAAAATAGGAGAAAAAGGAGGAGAGAAGGAGGAGGATAAGGGAAAATAAAGGAAATAATTTATAATAATATATTTAATTTATTTAAGAGGGAAACAACGGCAAGCAACTTTGAGAGGTGACAAAAACTTAGAATTTATTAATAATAATATTATTCAATGTAAGGGTTCTGCGCGGCAAACACTTTTAATTACTATCAGACTTAAAGCAACCTTTAATTTGTTATATAGACTTTTAATTAGAATTGTATTACTAATAAAAAAAATATAAACGTAGTAAAATAGTATTTAATTTGTTGAGTGTATAATAAGTGATGAGGCTACAGGGGATTATCCAAGGCCCTTTTATAGGCAATGGGTCCTCTGAAGCACTACTATATTTGTAAATACAATGATTAGAATAGAATAAAACAAATATATCAAAGAGTAAATGAAACATAACAATGTAGAGAAAAACATGAAACAAATAATTAAAACCCCAATTAAGAATCCAATTTTCCCGCCATTAATTCCCAAATCAGTAAGTGAAAATAGTGAATAACTAAACAAGATTGGAACATAGGAACTATGAGAAAAATAATTCCAAACAGATGGTACAGTCTGATTAAAGGATATTTTAATTGAAACAAAAAATACTTTGACGCAACAAAACATGTAATTAATCTCAATTTAGTATAAATTAATTAATTGGTTTTTTCTAACACAATTAAGGGTCAAAAGAAGCGTAATTAATTATTGTTTAGTATTATATGAGAGGTGTTATTTAATATACAAATTTAAATAATTAATTTAAATATATTATAAGTCAATTTTACACTTATAATTATAATATATGTTTTTCAATTAATTAAATATAAATTTATAATTATTAAATACATAAAAATGCGCCCTTATTTGTAGAATATATTATATTATGTTCAATTTAACTGTATATAAAAATTTATATAACCAATAAATTTAATGTAACACTTGTATATAATAAAATACTTATATAATTTTATTATGCAATAAAATATTAAGTTATATTCATTAAATACAATTCCTACCCACTCTTTCAGGTTTTATAAGTTACATATCATTTACTGGACTCCTGGAATAGCCTGGCTGACAAAGTCTACCTATACTTGAAAAATATTATAAATAGTTCAGAACCAGGGTTGAAAAATCTAAGGACCATATTTTTCAAGCCAATAAAACTGAGTTTTCTACTAATTTTTTCGCTTGAATATTTTATTCATTAAACTCACAATTAAAATGTATAACTAATTTCTCTTTAATATTATCTTGTCTATATTCTGAAAGTTAATAATTTTTTTTATAAAGAACAGAATGTCTAATACTGGTGATGCCATGCAGGTTGATCCTCCATTAGAAAGTAATGTTGGAGTGCAAAATAATCCTCCCCCTCAAAATCCTAAAATTCCTCCATTGGGTCCTGCTCCCCCTGAAAGACCAAGTGAAAATCCAGGTAAACCCTAACCTCCTCCTCAGTCTTCATAAGATCCCTGAATTTGATCAACTGATTGCTCTTCTAATATCACAAATACAGATGGTCGATCCGCACCTGGTAATTTTCAGCAGGAAGCAGAAAGTGTAGGTAATGATTGGGCTAGTATGTTGTTGAATCAGTTTCTTGGAAGGGGTGGGGGAACCACTTCTACTAACCCAGCCGCCAGTACCAGTGGACCTGGTGAGTAAACTTTTTCAACATTCTTTTATGTTTTAAAATAGGTTTACCAATTTTTATTTTCAAAAATTTGCAGTTAATCCGTCTCTTATAATTCGAGCTACTGATCAGCACAGAATACTTGATGCTGAGTCACTTCAAAATGACCGAAACTTGTGAATGGTTAGAAGCATAGTTACGAGGTGTGATGTACCAAGGAGCTCAGATTCTATTAACCGAAATATCTATCACTTTTTGAAGTTCTGTCTTGGTGGACCCATTAATGTATCTGAGTTTCCTATAGGCCCAACAAATGAAGAACTTACAGATTGGAAAAATTGGCATGATTACAAGCTATTGACAATTGAAACAGCATTAAAACAGGTTCAAAACTCACCGCAGGCAACTTCAGCTGCTGATTGTCAATTTATTTTAACAAATACTGCTATATTCTTACGTTCCAAAATTCATCTACCAACTTTTATTTCAACACCTGAGCCCCAAGGACTAAAGGGAGGAGCTGCTGTACCAATCTCTGTAAAACAGCATTTGGAACGAGAGCTTCAAGAGAAAGGATTTTGTTGACTTGCTTTTGATTGGAACTGTCAAAGTTTTTCTGAGTCACTATGGAATCAAGTAATAGGGAGTGTAGTATCAGACCATTGTACTAAGTGGCTCTCAACATTGAAAAATATTGATTCAGCAAAACTCAGGTTTACACCAATCATTGTCAAGCAATGGGTGGTCAACAAGGGAAAGGAGATTCGAAAGGTGGCTGGTCAAAACTGTGAGGTGATTGAGGCAAGTAGAAAGGAAAAGAGATCAAGAGCACAGATAAAGCGTTATTAAACAAAGGTATTTATTCAAAGCATAATAACTAAAGAAAGTCTATTACTAATTTGATTTGATTTTAGATTTCAAAAAACTGCTACGACATTGCAAGAAAAAAGTGCTTTGATCAGCCAGGCTTTGTAGCACTTTTTCATGATACAAGTCTCATGTCTGATTTAGAAGAAGCCCCACCCAATCCAGAAGAGAATTGTCTTAAACGAGTAGTTCCTGGATGGAGAAATCCAAAACTCGATGAAATTTTAGATAAAATGGACAACTTGACTAAAAAGACGGCCCATTCAAATGTTGAAAAGGCTTCAATGAAGAAACTTTATGATCGCTCAACTAAAAAGACAGCTTCAACAGATGGTATCTTGAATGTGCCCAAATTTCTGCCAAAAAACTGCTATTCACCTGGATATTTAGCAAATTTGTCGGTTAATGAGAGGGAGTTACTTGACATTCGAGAAGATATAGATTTCGCCAAAGTTAATGAAGCACTAGATCAAGCAGCAGCACCTTAAATTTTTTACCCCACTGGTAACCATGCATATAGAGTGATAGTAATCATTTTTTAAATATAACATTATTATTCTTTCTTATAAAAAATTCTAATTGATGTATAAGCTAAACGAGAGCAAAAGAATTAACGAGTATAAAATTATTGAGGATAGAAAAACAGATATATATTTTTGTAAAACTTTAAGACATGATAAACGTTTTGATTAAATAAATGTGAAATTTTTTTATGCGCAATAAATGAACTTAAAATAAATTGAATTGAATCTCTTCTCAGATACTTAGGACAAGATCAAATTAAAGCCTAAAACAAGAATAGAATTAGACTCTAAATTTCAATTTAAAATACCTGTTTTTCAATAATTATAATTGCTTTTTTATTGGCTAAACGCCACCAATGATTAGTATAAAAATGCACATGTGAAAAAATTTATGAAAGTGAACACCATCCCTCACCAAAAAAGAAAGATCATTAAAGGCACTCAAAAATCCATTACCATAGTTAATAAAAAAAATATATACAAAAAATTAAAGCATTCAAACGATGGGAATTTGTTTACACAAGAATCTTAAGAAATTTTTTTTTTTAAACTTCACTTTTTGCAACAATAATTGAAAATTATTAATCATTAAAAACCAAAAAATCATCAATTTATATTTGGTTTTCATGCCTTAAAAAATAAAAGAGGCTTTAATAACATGTAATTGATAAACATACTTCAGTAGAATTTAAGTATTGTGGTATGTGTCCAGTACAAGTTCGGCCAAACTTGTGCTGGACACTTTGGCCAAGACCAGTGAATAAAAATTGCAAGGAAAACCAAAAATCAATAGGCTATAAAAGGAAGTTAATTGATGGCATCAAATTGTTTTTTGGTAAAAGTGTCCAGCACAAGCTCGGCCAAACTTATGCTGGACACTTCTCCAACTTGAAGTTGGTAAGGTGTATGTTTTTTTAAGAGAAGTGAGGTGTTCCTCATAAAAGTGTCCAGCACAAGTTCGGCCGAACTTGTGATGGACACTTTTACCAAAAAAAAAAATAGATGCCATCAAATATGTTCATTTAATAGCCTAATTTTTTTTAATTTCCTTGAAGTAATAAGTTACTGTCCATGACCAAAGTTTCCAGCACAAGTTCGGCCGAACTTATGCTGGACACTTTTATGAAGAACACCTCACTTCTCTTAAAAAAACATGCACCTTACAAAATTCAAATTGGAAAAGTGTCCAGCACAAGTTTGGCTGAACTTATGCTGGACACTTTGGCCAAGACCTGTGACTAAAAATTGCAAGGAAAACCAAAAATCAATAGGCTATAAAAGGAAGTTAATTGATGGCATCAATATTTTTTTTGGTAAAAGTGTCCAGCACAAGTTCGGCCGAACTTATGCTGGACACTTTTCCAATTTGAAGTTGGTGAGGTGTATGTTTTTTTAAGAGAAGTGAGGTGTTCCTCATAAAAGTGTCCAGCACAAGTTTGGCAGAACTTGTGATAGACACTTTTACCAAAAAAAAAATGATGCTATCAAATATGTTCATGTTATAGCCTAATTTTTTTTAATTTCCTTGAAGTAATAAGTTACTGTCCATGACCAAAGTGTCCAGCACAAGTTTGGCCAAACTTATGCTGGACACTTTTATAATTTGAAGTTGGTAAGGTGCATGTTTTTTTAAGAGAAGTGAGGTTTTACTTATAAAAGTGTCCAGCACAAGTTCGGCCAAACTTTTTCTGGACACTTTTACCAAAGACATTAGATAGCATCAATTATCTTCATTATATGGGCTATTTTTATTGGTTTTCCTTGCAATTTTTAGTCACTGTTCTTAGCCAAAGTGTCCAGCACAAGTTCGGCCGAACTTATGCTGGACACTTTTATAATTTGAAGTTGGTGAGGTGTATGTTTTTTTAGAGAAGTGAGGTGTTCCTCATAAAAGTGTCCAGCACAAGTTTGGCCGAACTTGTGCTGGACACTTTTACCAAAAAAAATAGATGCCATCAAATATGTTCATGTTATAGCCTAATTTTTTTTAATTTCCTTGAAGTAATAAGTTACTGTCCATGACCAAAGTCTCTAGCACAAGTTCGGCCGAACTTATGCTGGACATTTTTATAAGGAAAACCTCACTTCTCCTAAAAAACATGCCCCTTACCAACTTCAAATTGGAAAAGTGTCCAGCATAAGTTCGGCCGAACTTGTGCTGGACACTTTGGCCAAGACCAGTGACTAAAAATTGCAAGGAAAACCAAAAATCAATAGGCTATAAAAGGAAGTTAATTGATGGCATCAAATTGTTTTTTGGTAAAAGTGTCCAGCACAAGTTTGGCCAAACTTGTGCTGGACACTTTTATGAGGAATATCTCACTTCTCTTAAAAAAATATTTACCTTACCAACTTCAAATTATAAAAGTGTCCAGCATAAGTATGGCCGAACTTGTGCTGGACATATTTACCAACAAAAAATTTGATGCCATCAATTAACTTCCTTTTATAGCCTATTGATTTTTGGTTTTCCTTGCAATTTTTAGTCACTGGTCTTGGCCAAAGTGTCCAGCATAATTTCGGCCGAACTTATGCTGGACACTTTTCCAATTTGAAGTTGGTAAGGTGCATGTTTTTTTAAGAGAAGTGAGGTTTTCCTTATAAAAGTGTCCAGCATAAGTTCGGCCAAACTTGTGCTGGACACTTTGGTCATGGACAGTAACTTATTACTTCAAGGAAATTAAAAAAAATTAGGCTATAACATGAACATATTTGATGGCATCTATTTTTTTTTGGTAAAAGTGTCCAGCACAAGTTCGGCCAAACTTGTGCTGGACACTTTTATGAGGAACACCTCACTTCTCTTAAAAAAATATTTACCTTACCAACTTCAAATTATAAAAGTGTCCAGCATAAGTATGGCCGAGCTTGTGCTGGACATATTTACCAACAAAAAATTTGATGCCATCAATTAACTTCCTTTTATAGCCTATTGATTTTTGGTTTTCCTTGCAATTTTTAGTCACTGGTCTTGGCCAAAGTGTCCAGCACAATTTCGGCTGAACTTATGCTGGACACTTTTCCAATTTGAAGTTGGTAAGGTGCATGTTTTTTTAAGAGAAGTGAGGTTTTCCTCATAAAAGTGTCCAGCACAAGTTCGGCCGAACTTGTGCTGGACACTTTACTCAAAACAGTTTGATGGATTCATTTGTCTACATATTCCTTACCATGGTCTTTTGGTAAAGAGGGAAACCTTTAGCTATTGGTAGTTGTTTTGAGTATATTATGAGTAGTTGATATTTCCATTTTAAGGTAAAAGAGTACAATATTTTTTGCGATTACCAGTAATTTATTTCCCTCAATATTTCTATGATATTGGTTATAATTTTTATAACACCTATTTCTAATATCCCTCTTTGATTTGATTATTTTTTTTAGTCCTGATTTAAAGGTTTTTACTATTTTATCAACCAAGCTTTAGATCAATGTAAAAAATACCCTGATTAATCCTGCTATATTATTTTTGACTGTTCCTATTCAATAATAGCTCAAGTTAGAAACATATATCCATTATCTATTTTCTTTTTCAACTTAGTTATCTCAGTGGAAAGTGTTCATCAATTACTATTGAATGATGTTTACAGTACGTAACCTTGTACAAATCTGTAAAATACTTTAAAAAAATTGTGACTTTGGTAGTTGGTTATTGTATTTTATATGGAAATAATTTCAAATAATTTTATACTTTATTCATATGCTAAGATTCTTAAGTGTTTCTATTTCCGATTTATTATATCAATTTAACTTTAACTAAGTTTAGACTAGTTTTGTGCCACGGGGTGTCAGCGCAGCCCAAATGAGCTCCTATCATAGAATAAATTAATTTTTTTTATAATTTTATATAATACTATTTAGTGTTATCTTTTTTTATCCCCTTTTTTTAAATTATCTTTTTCCTTTGTTTTTGTCCCCTATTTTTTATAACACATAAAGATGCTGAAATTTCCAATAATAGATCCCTTTGTCATATTGCATGATGTCTATATTTAAAAATTAATTTAAATATTTAAATTAGTTAAACTTATATTCTCAACTATTTACCCTTTGCGATTATCAAATTGTAAATTGGAAATTTTCTTTGTTTGTCATCCTTTTAAGTCCACAATGTTTATGTCTAGTTACTTCCCTTTTACTATTAATCCCATTATTATCATCAGACTATTTTACAATATGCTCGCTAGCTTGATGCCATTGTAAAAGAACCCCTATCAAAAACCTGCTTCTGGTAATATATAAACCCTCTTGTTTAGTACCACATTTCTCAATTCGTTTATTTCTCTCAATTTTACTACTATTATCTTTTGGTTATCACATTTATCTGTGTTAGTACAGCTTGAAAATACAAATAGCAATATATATTTTTTATCTCTTTATTATCTTGATATAAGAATTTTTCATTTTTTTCAAATAATAAGTCATTAAAATGCCTCGTGATAAACAGACACCTCCTTTATGTAAGATCTATTGCTTTATCTCTTATATCTTCTTAGACTAAATTTTCTTTTCCATTAATATATTTGATATATTAGCACCAAGTAGTTATTTGACAAAATCTCATCAGCATCCTCGATTCGAATCCTTCAAACTCAAGAAACAACCACCTCTAGGCATGTCTCCAAACCCCCCTTCTCTTGCCAATGAAAGGACTGAAATTACCCGATCTCAATATGGCAAGATACTTGAGTTTGCTAAAGGCAAAACTGAAGAACTACTGTCAACTCTTACAGAGAAGCCTTTGCCATCTTATATTTCAAATGCCTACAACAATGTGCTTGAATACATTGATGACCTAGAAAAATGTAAGTAATTATTTTATATTAAATTCTTTAAACTCAGAACAATAAATTATCGACACTTTTTCTTTAAAACTTATTCAAATTCAGCTTATGAAAAAGGTATCATTCCTCCTGATGATGATAATTAAATACCTGACGCTGAAGGCTATGCATCAACATCTCGAGGGGGAGATAAGACTATTCTTTGACGTTCAAAAAGAATGAGACTTTCTAGGGGCTCTAGTTTTGTCAGTGCTACTAAAACTCCTCCTGCCAAGGATTCCTCTTACTCAGCATCTCAAAAATCTAAACAAACTAGCCAAAACGTGTCGAAAGGGTATGTCATTTCTTTCATGAGTAATATAGCAATCAATTTTATATTAGTGTTTAAAGCTATCTCCAAATTTTTTACTTTCTTATTTATTATTTCTTGTCTTTTTCTTATCTTTTAATCCAGCTCTAAAAAAGACAATCACTCCAAAGCGTCAACTAATAGTGAATCTTGCTCTAATGAAGAAGAAGTAGAAGAAGAAGAAGATGATGAAGTTTCAAAATATGAAGCTTCTCTAACTCAAAAAGATGATGAAGCTACTTCTGCTGATGAGGTTGAGAAAACACCGAATGAAGAAATTGATCCACCTAGCCAGCCACAAAAAAATACTTCAAGTTCAAAGAAACAGCTTATAGTTGCCGTATCTTCAAAATCTAAAATTGAAATTCCCCAAATCCTACGGTCTCTATCATCATCAATAAAAATTTCTAATAACTCCCTTCCTTATACTCCAACAATGATTGGAAACTCAAAATTACAGAAGCAAATAGCTGAAATTCATCAATTTTTTTAAGGTAGAATCAATGGTCAAAAGGTACTTAGGGCATGGCCAGAAATTGATCAGTTATTTGAAATCCGTTTGTCTGCTTCTCTTGAAAAGCCACACGAAATTTCACACAAATTCAATTTTCTATGGATGAAATCTGCTCATGACAAAATGCTTACAAAAATTAATGAACTCTGTATGTATCACTTACTTGAAGTTGGATAATTTATTTTATGATAACTAATTGTTTTGTTATTTTTTTAGCTTTGGATTTTCTTAATGTTGACACTTCGCAGATCTGGGTGGTCAATAATTTGTACTTTGAAAATTTGGAAAATTTTTGTAACTCTGAAGAACCAAACTCAAATAATCTTTCTCCGTTTAAGAAGACTGATCACCCTGAATCATTGATGATACGCATGCTATCAAGACTAGTTAGCCCAACTGCTCACCAGTGTTTTTTTTGGGCATCCCTCGTCGCATCATCTCTTTATCTTGCTTCTCAAGAGTTTACCCTTCCTGCTGAAGAATCCAAATTCAATCCAGATTGTCCTATTGAACGTGCCCTACATATTCTAGCCCGCCTTACACATCTGAAAAGCAAAGTTCCCGATACATTCGACAGCTCAACATCACAGTTAATTTCTGCAAATTTTTCAATCACTCCCCTATGCCAATTTAGAAACATAATAATCGACGTCATAATTTCAATAATTATTTTAAAATCTAGAGAGGCTGCTGCAAAGATAACCCAAGCTGAAAGCAAGAAACGACAATGTTGGAGGAATAAAAAAAACAACAGATATGCAGCAATTTGATGAGTCTCATAATGATTCTATTCAGAAGATGAATCAAGAATATGCACACCATAAATATCAATCATTTACTTTTTACTTGGTTGATGGTGTTCGTGGATTATTTCTTTCCTCACAGGACCACCGGCTTGTGTCAGCTTCAGACTGCTTAGAATTCATAACACAACTCAGCCTCCTTAGAAAATACTGTGATAATAATAATCTGGGCGGTGAAGAAATCTGGAAAAACCTTAATTTTTATATCTTTAATATTATCAAACCCTTAATAGATAATTCTGGGCCTATGCCACTTAATTTTAATACTCCCACCATGAGCCATATTGCTAAAGCAATGGCAGATGATTTTCTTGATTATTGGAATCTTATTAAGCCGAATTCTTCATTTTTCTCTATTGTTGACGTAATTAATACATAATCCTACTTCATGTAAATATATACTTTATCCTATTGCTACATTTTTTGTGTAACTCAAATTATTTATTTATGTGAGATTTATTACCGAATCTGAATAAAGATGCTTAAACTATCAATAAATATTATTGTATAAATTTCTTACACCTTTTTGCTATTCAGTAAATATTATTGCAATAATCATAACTTAAAATCATGATGGATCAAAAATTTGAAGAAAAATTAAGAATACATTATAAGTCATTTTTCTCATAACACTATATATTTCTTTAAGATGGCAATACATCTTAGCATTTGTTGCAAATTTTAATATAATTATTACAAAAAATTGAAACAGTTTTCTATCAATTCTTTTCAGTATGTTAAAAAGTTAAAAATATTAAGTGTAATGAATTTTTGCTCACAATTCATAAAAGCTTTTTCTTAAGTAGACTTTTCTTAATCTAATTTCTATAATTTCTAGGTGCATAATTATCTTAATTATACTAAGTATTCTCTATGAAAACTTGTGGAAATAATATTCAATTCATTTAATAATAGTAACATATATATGTACCATGATAAAACAATATCTAGACATTTAAATAATGAGAAGCCATCATATTGGTATGAAATCATATTAAAGTGTCTTTGAAAAACTAGTTAAATTTAAAAAATATCTTTTTATCAGTGTCAATTATTTTGAAAAATAAAATTTACTCTACATTTTGATGATCTATAATTTAGCTTGCTGTATTTTGATTCATATTTTATATTGATTATTTTTTACACTTACAGATTCATGTATAGATATCAAATTTTGTTCAATAGTTTGGTAAAAAAGATATTTAATTCTTTCTATGAAAGCAAAAAAATAAAAGAAAGCAACTAGGGTACTCCTTATTAAGAACTTAAAAATATTATTTCTATAAATATTAAAACAAACCCTTTTTAGATTTCCATCCTTCTTGTTCATCCTTAAATGTCAATAATAAGTTATTGAAATATTACTTTTCAAGTAGAATTTCATATGAATCAAATTCTACTTACATCTACCTGAATAGATCAAGGTCAACAAAAATATATCTACAATCTTTTTCTAGGATTTTAAGATTTATTCAACTCCAAGAAAAAAGAAATATTCATCCCAAACTCTAAAAATTAATTCAATGGATAAATATTCAAACACTTCAAAATAAATTTCAATTTGATTGCATTATATTTATCTTTAAATATATTGAGGTCCACTCTCTCACAAAAGTAAAAGCCCTTTCATAATTATTAATATTTTATTATAATATAATAAAATTTACTTAAAAATGAAGTAGTAGTTTCTATTTTACTGTCACGCGCCACGTGACACTCGAGGCAAAAGTAGCTCATTAAATCAATACTAAAGGGTTCAAATCCATACTCGAAGCGCAGAAAGCAACTCTCCATAGCAACTGCGACTTTCCTTTGTGTACTCGCTATTCAATTGTGCTAGCCTAAAACTCTAAATCTAAATTAGTCAATCTCTCAATAGTGTGTCTTACTCTTTTTCCCAATAAGCGACTCACAGCGCAATAGTTAATATAATAGTACATTAAAAGGTTCATGAAATGTCTGTGGGTTATTAAGGGGTAGTGAGCATGGACGGAATGGTTAGTGAAGGATTAAGGGGTTAACGGATGTTAGTGAGGAGGGTCCAGGTGTAACGGATATATTTTAAATGGGTTGTGGTGTGCGGAATGGTGGATGAGTATGAGGTCAATGCAAGGAGGAGTAAAGGATATAAAAGGGGCTGGGTTTTTGGTTCGACATTCCTTAGAATTAAATTATAAAACGTATTTATAATTAATAGTGATAAAACTCTAAGTGAAAATCATTATTATTGTATCTTTCTTTATTTTCTCAATTATCATATCTAAATCCTAAATCTTTGATTGTTGAGTCTCCAACCCTTCGTGAGATCTTAAGAATTTTAATATTACCGTTCAATTATATTAGAATCCTTCTCGAACCTAACTCGAAGCAGTAGTTCTTCCTTCGAGTCATCTTCAAATCACTTCCTCGAACTATCCCTCTGTGCTTCGAAGAAGTATTTGAACCTTTTATCTCACTTGCAGGAGCATCCTCGACCTTGTGCGTAGGTTGTCTGGTGACAGTATAATTTAATTCTCTGTAGTTCTCATTCTTTGCACTACTACGTCCCTTTTCAGGTGTTTTCTCTAAATTCTTATAATGGCACCTGTTCAACACACTCCTCCTACAGGCGCTACTACTAGAGCTTGCGCCAGAGGCAGGCCAACAGCCACTAGGCCTGTTTCCTGCACTCACTCCTTGGAGCCACTTGACCTTAGGGAACGGCAACATTCAGTCCAATCAGTAGAAGACATCCCACAAGATTTCGATGATTCTAGTGATGATGAAGAAGGAGAGGATACAATGCACGAGGCACCATCTGCCCCTGCTAACCACCCTTCTGGTCAACCTTCAGAACCTGGACCATCCAATTCTCTGGAAGATTTCATGAGACTTTTCATGAAGACCCTTTCAAATTCAACGTCTTCAGAGGGATCTAAATTCAAAACTCCTTCTTTGAAATCTCCTGATAAATTCGATGGAGAACATCCAGACAGATTGCGACCCTTCTTGCAAACCTGCAAGCTCCTGTTCCATAATGACCCTCGAAACTTCAATAACGACCAATCAAAAGTTGTTTATGCTTCTTCATTCCTGGCCGGAAAAGCAGCAAGATGGTTCAAACCTTATCTTCTCATGCTCTCTTCAACCGAAACCCACTTACTTATTAATAACTGGGAAAAGTTTGAAGACCAACTCTTCACGTTGTTTGGTGACCCTAATGAAACTGACAACGCAGAAATTGAACTTGATTTCCTTCGCATGAGTGATAATGGGAAAGCCTCTGAATATATCTCGAACTTCAGAGCGCTTCAAACTCAAGTAGGTTGGAATGATGCTGCCCTTAAGTATCATTTCAAAAAAGGACTTCCTTCGAGGATTCTGGATCAGTTAAATCTTCACGGTCAGAAGATGACTACTTTAACAGATTTAATGGATTGAACCCTCAAACTTGACGGCGTTTACCAAGGACAAATTCAACATCGTCGATACGCCAACAAATCTCAAGGCTTAAATTTCAAATCGGGACCTTCTTCACACCCACAAACAACTCCATCCTCCTTGACTCAATCCAAACCTATTAAGGGAAAGGACAAACCTCGACCAAAAAGCTCGACCCCAGGCAATATCAGTAAAGTACTGGATCCTAAAGGGGAACTTAAAGAAGCTGAGAGGAAGAGGCAAACAGATAATGGGTTATGTATGTATTGTGGGGGTAAGCACAAGCTGGAAGATTGTGTAAAATTGAAGGAAAGAGAAGGTACTAGTTCGAAGCCAAAAAACTAGTAGATAGTTTACTTGTGTGCAAAGCAAACTATCTTATATCTCCCAGTGCACAGAACCTCCATGTCTTAAGGACTGGAGTTGCCTTAAACCGCTTGAGATTCATTCTTTTTAAGGAGGATATCCCCTTCAGTTGTCTTATAGACTCTGGAGCTTCAATTTCTTTTGTCAGTTTATCTTTTGCCGAGAAGTTACAGCTGACATTTACAGATATCGATCGAACTCCAATTTACTTGGTTGAATCAGAGGAACCCAAATATTGGGTCAGTAAGAAAGTTTTATGGGTTTTCAACTTTCCGAATTTTCCCCCCTTTGAGTGGGAACTAACAGTCTTGGACGCCCCAAGGATGGACAATACCATTCTTGGCCATGACTTTTTAACGCATTGGAATCCTGAAATTGATTGGACACGGGGATTGATCACCCCACGGACTAAGTATTTTTCTGATTCTTAAATGCATGTCAATAGGGAATTAAACAACCCGCCTGACAATGTCCTGCTAGAGGACAAATCTCTGCCAGATGACTTGCAAGCATCTGATCTTTCTTTAAATGAGCAATTGGCTAACCCTTCTAGCTCGATGACTTCACTTGAAGAGGATTTAAATTGCCTCAAAGTAATCGAATTATGCTCTCTCAATTCTGGTCTTCCCTCAACAGATTCTCTTGAAGATAATGAGGATGGCTAAATTGACGTTGAATCCATTAAATCGACTCTACCAGAAATCTATCATGATTTCCTCAATGTTTTTTCAATCCGCAAGGCCGATAAGTTACCACCTCATTGACCCTACGACCATCAGATAGAGTTAATAGGTCCAGTACCTCCGGCAGGTCCTGTCTATTCTTTGTCGAAGGACGAATCTCAAGTTCTTCGAGACTACATTGCAGAGAATGTAGCCAAAGGTTTCATCAAAGCCAGTAAATCTCCAACTGGCTCCCCTGTCCTCTTTGTAAAAAAGAAGGATGGTAGTCTTAGGTTGTGTGTTGACTATAGAAAGCTCAACACAGTCACTAAGAAGAATGCATATCCTGTTCCTTCTATGTCATTGCTTCTTACCCTTTTTAATGGTGCTAATTTCTTTTCTAAAATTGATCTTAGAGGCGCTTACAATCTTATTCGCATTGCGGAAGGTCATGAACCACTGACTGCAATGCGCACTAGATTTGGTAGTTTTGAATATTTAGTTATGCCTTTTGGATTGTGTAACGCACCATCTACTTTTCAAACTTTTTTCAATGACATCTTTCAAGATGTTGTCGAAAAATTTGTTGTCATCTATTTAGATGATATTTTAATTTTCTCGAAGAAACTGGATGAACATATTCATCATGTTCGACAGGTTTTAAATCAACTTCGAGGTCATGGACTCTACGCCAAGCATAACAAATGCGAATTCCATCTTAAATCTATTGATTTTTTGGGTTTTACATTATCCACTGATGGTTTGGTCATGGATGACACAAAAGTTCAAAAGGTCCTGGAATGGCCTGAGCCCAAATCCGTTAAATCCCTCCAAGGATTTTTGGGTTTTGCAAATTTCTATAGAAGATTTATTAAAGATTACTCTAAAACTATTTCCAATCTTACTTCTCTTCTTAGAAAAGATATTCCTTTTGTTTTTACTTCTACAGCGCAAAAGGAATTCGAAGCATTGAAGACGGTGTTCACCACAGCTCCAATTCTTCGACACTTTGATCCTACTGCTTTGACAATAGTCAAGACAGATGCGAGCGATTATGCTATCGCAGGGGTCATTTCTCAATTGAATCCGGAAACAAAACTGTTTCATCCTGTTGCTTTTGAGTCATGCAAACTCATTGCAGCAGAGTTAAATTATGAAATTCATGACAAAGAGCTTTTAGCTATTATTCACTGTCTTAAAAAATGGCGCTCTTTTCTTCTCAGCCTAGATAGTCCTTTTCAAATTTTAACAGACCATAATGCTTTGAAATACTTTATGTCTTCCAAAGTGTTAACCAGGCGTCAAGCCAGGTGGGATGAATTTCCCTTTTCTATTTCCTATCGCCCAGGCAAGAACTGCATTGTCCCAGATATCTTGTCACGTCGGGACGACGTTTACCCACAGCGGGGGGACGCATTTGCTGACAAAAATCCAGCAAATGTGAAATCAATCTTCAACGAATCAATGTTAACGACTCATCAACTTAATTCGATGACAATTCAATCGTTTCAAAATCCACTATCCAACATCCTCGAAGCTCAGTCGAAGGACGATTATTGTTTAGGGTTAAAAGACAAAATACTCTCGAAGCAAGGGGCCAAAAGATTTAGTATTGAATCAGGTAGAGTAGTCATACCCGACAACAATGAGATAAAAATAATGGATTTTCAATAGTCGACATGATTCTCCATTAGCTGGTCATTTTGGGGTTGATAAAACCTACCAGTTAATAGCAAGGGATTTTTTCTGGACAGGTATGACCAGGGAAATCAAGGCCTATATAAAAGCTTGTTACAAATGTAATAGGAATAAGGCCCCCCGTCACCAGAAGTATGGGTTGCTTCAACCACTTCCTATTCCCTCTAAACCTTGGGAATCTTTATCGATGGATTTTATTTCTCAACTTCCTCTTTCTAATAATTTTGATGCTATATTAGTAATAGTAGATAGATTCTCAAAAATGTCTATTTTCATTAAAACCACTACTAATGCTACTGCAGAAGATCTGTCAAAATTGTTTCTAGAATATGTATTTTCCAAACACGGCTTACCTAATGATATTATTTCAGATAGAGGCTCATTGTTTGTATCCACATTCTGGACTCAACTGTGTCAACAACTCAATATCACGAGGAACCTCTCCACAGCCTATCATCCCGAAACCGATGGGCAAACAGAAAGGGTCAACCAAATCCTCAAACAATACCTTTGAATGTATGTCAGTTACCAACAAGACAATTGGACCACATGGCTACCATTGGCCGAATTTGCTTATAATAACTCGACTCATTCTTCGACACAACAATCTCCTTTTGAAACTGTTTATGGAAGACATCCTCAATTCAATTCAATCCATGTAGGAACTAATCATCCTGCGGAACATTATCTTTGAACCATATCACGACTCCAAGAGGAACTTAAATCAAATCTGGAATTAGCGGTTCGAAGGTACAAGGAACAGGCTGACAAACATCGACAAACTGCTCCTCCTTTTAAACCAGGTGACAAAGTATGGCTCGACGCACGGAACATTCGAACGACTCGACCATCAAAGAAACTGGCTGAAAAACGCTTGGGGCCATTTGAAATTGACTCTGAAGTCTCTAAAACTGCATTTTGACTCAAGCTACCTCCTAAATGGCAGGCTATTCACCCTGTTTTTTACGTATCTCTCCTGGAACTAGCTCGAGAAACATACCCGGGCAAGAACCAACCTCCTCCAGAATCGGTCAAAGTAGAAGACCATCTAGAGTGGGAAGTAAGCCGTATCCTTGATTCAAGAATGCGCAAGGGGAAACTTCAATACCTCGTTGAATGGGAAGGCTTCCTCGATGACTCAGACAAAACATCCTGGGAACCAGCCATCAATGTTTCTAACGCCCCTGAACTCCTAAAATCTTTTCATCTTAAATACCCTTTAAAACCAAAACCTTAAAACTCTCTTTTTTCTTTTCTCTGTTTTTTTTCTTTCCTTTTAAAATCTTAAACATTTTTATTTCTAAAAAATCCTTTTTGTTTTCTTCTTTATTCTTTCTCTTTTCAAAATGTTTCAACCTTCTTTTAAAAAAAAAATAATAAATTAAATTAAATTAAAATAAAAGTAAAATAAAATAAAAATAAAATAAAACAAAATAAAAACCAAATAAAAATAAAAATAAAAATAAAACAAATTAAAAATTAAAAATAAAAAATAAAAAAATAAATTTTTTTTTTCTTCTCAATTTTCTATATACATTCTTCTTTAAAATTTTATTTTCCTCGAGCTATCAAAATTCTTCATGAACATTACACTACCATCTTTCTCGAACTTCACTTTAACTTCTAAATCACTTTTTTAAATTCTTCGAAACAAATTACTTCTTTCTTCAAAATTCTCTTAAAATTTTTATTTTTTTCGTCTCTTCTTTTTTTTTTCTTTTTTTTTTTCAAATAACTAAAATCCCCCAATTCTTCAATTAAAAAACTTAAATAACATTTTTTTTCTCTTTCTTCTTTTCATTAAATTTTCTTTACAACAAATTTTTTTCAATCAACTATATATTTTTTTTCTTTCATTCAGACATCTTCTTTCAAAATTTTAAAAAAAAAATTTCTATTTAATTCTTTTTTGTTTTTTCTCTGTCTTTTCTTTGTTCTTATTTCTCTCAAAATATTAAATTCTAAATAAAATAACAAAATAAAATAATTAAATACAAATTGTTTTTACATTCTTTTTCTTCTTTTCTCCTTTTATTTTAAATTTTCTCTTTTATCTTCTCCCGCACCAATCCCTTCATCTTCTCCAAAATTTCCCTTATCTCCTTTCTACATTTTTTAAAGTTCTCCCCCTCTCCTACCGGAATCAATTCCCCAAGTTCAAGTAACTCCTTGGCTACGTCAAAGGAAGCGGCATCAACAATGTTATCAATCTCGCCGCTCAATTCTTCAATATATTTTGCTCGTCAAACCTGACGAGGTTTCTTCGACCATACTTGATCGAGGGTTTCTTCGTTTTCCTCCCTCAAGGTAACAGTTGGTAATCTATCCTCCACTGCCACTTCCACCGCAATGGGTCCCACAAGGGTCGCTTCCACATTTGAAGCTTCCGTCGTAGGGACCTCGATGATGACGTCTGAATTCTAAAAACAGAATCATCAGTAATTAAATTTATAAATTATAAAAAGGTGAACTTACTTCGAAGATTGGGTCAGGCTCCAAAAACAATCTAGGAGTGACCTTCTCTGCCACCTCCCTTTCCTCTTTGTCATCTTCAATGACCACCCGTCGCTTTTTTGGGGTTTTCCTCGAGATGGGAATTTCTTCTTCCTCCTCGACGACCCCCCTCTTGTTCGCAGCCCTAGCCACCCAGATGTTCACATCATCTTCAACTTCTTCCTCATTTTCCCACACCAATTGATTGTCCCCAATGGACACATCCCAAATGTCCTCGACTACTTCCATCGTTTTAGGGATCACCCAATACTTTGTCTTTGTAAACCGACTCTCAATGTCGGCATTCTTCACTAAGGCGTCACACGCCACTCTTCTCCATCGGCAAAACTCACACTTCTGGAAAGGTCCTCGGATTGCCGTGCTCTCCACGCAAAAATACTCCATCGACTCGCAAGCCGTGCAAGTCTTAAAAAATTGCCGTGTGACAACACCCCCATCCGCTTTAGGGTGTGGAGGCGTGGGAGTTGGTGTCGGTCAGTCGTCTAGAAGAAGGTAAGAAAAATAGGAGAAAAAGGAGGAGAGAAGGAGGAGGATAAGGGAAAATAAAGGAAATAATTTATAATAATATATTTAATTTATTTAAGAGGGAAACAACGGTGAGCAACTTTGAGAGGTGACAAAAACTTAGAATTTATTAATAATAATATTATTCAATGTAAGGGTTCTGCGCGGCAAACACTTTTAATTACTATCAGACTTAAAGCAACCTTTAATTTGTTATACAGACTTTTAATTAGAATTGTATTACTAATAAAAAAAAATATAAACGTAGTAAAATAGTATTTAATTTGTTGAGTGTATAATAAGTGATAAGGCTACAGGGGATTATCCAAGGCCCTTTTATAGGCAATGGGTCCTCTGAAGCACTACTATATTTGTAAATACAATGATTAGAATAGAATAAAACAAATATATCAAAGAGTAAATGAAACATAACAATGTAGAGAAAAACATGAAACAAATAATTAAAACCCCAATTAAGAATCCAATTTTCCCGCCATTAATTCCCAAATCAGTAAGTGAAAATAGTGAATAACTAAACAAGATTGGAACATAGGAACTATGAGAAAAATAATTCCAAACAGATGGTACAGTCTGATTAAAGGATATTTTAAGTGAAACAAAAAATACCTTGACGCAACAAAACATGTAATTAATCTCAATTTAGTATAAATTAATTAATTGGTTTTTTCTAACACAATTAAGGGTCAAAAGAAGCGTAATTAATTATTGTTTAGTATTATATGAGAGGTGTTATTTAATATATAAATTTAAATAATTAATTTAAATATATTATAAGTCAATTTTACACTTATAATTATAATATATGTTTTTCAATTAATTAAATATAAATTTATAATTATTAAATACATAAAAATGCGCCCTTATTTGTAGAATATATTATATTATGTTCAATTTAACTGTATATAAAAATTTATATAACCAATAAATTTAATGTAACACTTGTATATAATAAAATACTTATATAATTTTATTATGCAATAAAATATTAAGTTATATTCATTAAATACAATTCTTACCCACTCTTTCAGGTTTTATAAGTTACATATCATTTACTGGACTCCTGGAATAGCCTGGCTGACAGGGGTAGTGAGCATGGACGGAATGGTTTGTGAAGGATTAAGGGGTTAACGGATGTTAGTGAGGAGGGTCCAGGTGTAACGGATATATTTTAAATGGGTTGTGGTGTGCGGAATGTTGGATGAGTATGAGGTCAATGCGAGGAGGAGTAAAGGATATAAAAGGGGCTGGGTTTTTGGTTCGACATTCCTTAGAATTAAATTATAAAACGTATTTATAGTTAATAGTGATAAAACTCTAAGTGAAAATCATTATTATTGTATCTTTCTTTATTTTCTCAATTATCATATCTAAATCCTAAATCTTTGATTGTTGAGTCTCCAACCCTTCGTGAGATCTTAAGAATTTTAATATTACCATTCAATTATATTAGAATCCTTCTCGAACCTAACTCGAAGCAGTAGTTCTTCCTTCGAGTCATCTTCAAATCACTTCCTCGAACTATCCCTCTGTGCTTCGAAGAAGTATCTGAACCTTTTATCTCACTTGCAGGAACATCCTCAACGTTGTGCGTAGGTCGTCCGGTGACATTTACATACCTTGTTTTATGAATTTTTTAAAAAAATTCAATTAGATATATAGAAATATCATCATATAATTCAGCTTTTGGAACTCTGCACCTTGATTAAAGATAGATGATAAAGGCTAAGTCAAGATCTACAAGGAAATTTAAATTCATATTAATTAAATATTCCTCTTCTACAAGGCAATTTTTAAAATTAGAATTAATTTTTATTGGAGATCTAAATTGATAGATAGATTCATTATTCTCAATATATCTCATTTCCTTTTATTGATTATTTCAATTCTACTTTTGCAGCTATATGCTTCAATAAAATATAATTATGTGATGAAAAATATTCAATTTATCAAAAAATAAAATCACAAGTCACACTAGTGTACAAATTTCAGTATATTTAAGATTGAGTAATGCCACTAAATTAATTCAAGTTAGATATGAAAGCAAATAATGAATGACTCAAAGAAAAAAATTAATATTTAATTTTCCTTTAATTTATTTTTTATTTTTATTTTTACTTAAATAAAAATAAAATAATACATGGTTTTACTTTATTTATTAATAAGAAAAAACTTATTGCAAAAATTAGCAAATTTTTAATATTTTTAAAAATAATATTAATAGTACAGATCTATTTATGTTGATGCATATGATCTTTTAGGAAGGATTTGTAAGATATTGTTTATTTTTAGTTTCCATTTGCAATAATTAAGCAAGTTAGAAAGCTATATTTTGTTTCTTATATTATATTTTATTATATTTTATTTTACTTGTAGCAATGATAATTTTTTATTGTAATATGGTTTTTCAATTTTTACATCCATTTTTTTGATACTTTTATTGTTTTAGGTTTTTCACCAGATTATACATAATCATCAGCTTCATAAAAAGTTTTTATAGACATGTGTGTAAATATGTCGGCCGGTCGTCTAGAAGAAGGAGAAAAATAAAAGAAGGAATGAGAGGAGGAGAAGGAGGAATGGAGTATGGGTAATAAAAAAATAAAATTTAATAAAATTATTTAATTTATTGAGAGAAAAACAACGACAAGTGAGCTGGGAGGTGACAACAACTTAGTTTTATTAATATTAATATTATTTAAGTAAGAGTTCTGCGCGGCAACCAAAATAATTACTATCAGACTTAAAGCAACCTTTAAATTGTTATATAAAATTTTAATTAGAATTTTATTACTAATAAAAAGAATATAAACGTAATATAAAAATTGTATTTAAATTGTTGAGTGTATAATAAGTGATAAGGCTACAGGGGATTATCCAAGGCCCTTTTATAGGCAATGGGTCCTCTGAAGCGCTACTATATCAGTAAATACAATGATTAGAAAGGAATAAAACAAATATATCAAAAAGAGTAAATGAAACATAACAATATAGAGAAAAACATGAAACAATTAATTAAAAGCCCAATTAAGAATCCAATTTCCCCGCCATTAATCCCCAAATCAGTAAGTGACAATAGTAAATAACTAAACAAGAGTGGAAACATAGGAACTATGAGAAATATAATTCCCAACAGATGGTACATCCTGATTAGAGGACATTTTAAGTGAAACAAAAAATAATTTGACGCAACAAAACAATCAATTAATCTCAATTTAGTTCAAATTAATTTATTTGTTTTTTTCTAACACAATTAAGGGTCAAAAGAAGCGTCCTTAATAATTGTTTAGTGTCATATGAGAGGTATTAGTTAATATATAAATTTAAGTAATTAATTTAAATATATTATAAATCAAATTTACACTTGTAATTATAATATATGTTTTTTTTTTAATTAATTAAATATAAATTTATAATTATTAAATATATAAAAATGCGCCATTATTTGTAGAATATATTATATTATGCTCAATTTAATTGTATATAAAAATATATATAACCAATAAATTTAATGTAACATTTGTATATAATAAAATTCTTATATAATTTCATTATGTAATAAAATATTAAGTTATATTCATTAAATACAAGTTTTACCCACTCTTTAAGGTTTTATAATTTATATATCATTTACTGGACTCCTGGAATAGCCTGGCTGACACTCCCTCACTCTAAAAAAAACAATAAAAAAAAAATGCTAAGATTTTTTCTTTTTGTATTTTTTCAACAGAGCAGGCAGATTTGAAATTTCTTTGCCAGGTATCCATGCATCATGTTCAGATGATTTGTTCTTATATCTCAATAAATATTCAGTACCTCTTTCAGAAGTGATAATTCTATCATTGAGAATTTTATCAATTTCTGCTGTTTCTGTGACTTCCTGAGGGTTCTTCTTAGGTCTTCCTCTTCTTTTTGGAAATAAGTCACTGTTGGAAGTATAAGGTTTAAGCAAAGAAATGGGAAAGACAGGATGTTTCCTATCATATGGAGAATACAATACAACTTCTACTGCATTATCACCAACCATTCTTTTAACAACAAATGGTCCTACAAAAGGATCTTTTAATTTGTGGTTACCTTGTAAATTGAAATGGACAGTAGAGATCAACACTTCATCACCCTTGTTAAATGTGTATTCTTTATGGGATTTATCCCATCTTTTCTTTTCATATTCAAATGCTTTATCAATACAACTCTGAGCATGTTTTCTGCATAGCTGTTGCATTTGCATAAAAGATTTTACACCAGGATGTAGTTCCAACTTAGGTAATTTATTATTGAGAATTTGAGCAGGAGTGTTTGGGACATAACCTAACCAAAGCTCAAAAGGCTTTTTCTCAGTGACAGAATGAACAGTGCTATTATATGCAAATTCAAGACCAGGCAAAAGAGTGACCCAATCATGAGTAAATCTGTCATTATCTTTATATTCTAAACCAAAGGCACAATACCTTCTAATCATATCTTCCAGAGTTTGAATCATTCTTTCAGCTAGACCATCAGTCTGAGGATGGTGAGCTGTAGATAATTTTAACTCACAGCCACAAATATCCATCAAAGAGGTCCAAAACTCAGAAGTGAATTTTGGATCCCTATCAGAGATAATGGCTTTTGGAAAACCAATAATATTAAACATGTAAGACCACCATAAGAAAGCTAATTCTTTGGTGGATACATCTTTGTGGGTTGGAATAAATTTGCACATTTTTGTGAATCTATCAACTATTACCCAACAAGAGTTAAAGCTGTCTTTACCTGCAACAGGAAGACCAGTGACAAAATCCATATTAATGATTTGCCAGGGAGCACTAGGTGCTTCAATATGTTGTAATAACCCTGCTCTCTTGCCTGTTAACTTTTTAGATTTTTGGCAGGAATCACAAGATTCAACATATAATTTTGTGTCTTCAGACATATTAGCCCACCATGCAGTGTTTTTGATTCTAATCAATGTTTTTTCAAGATCAAAATGACCAGCTAATATGTCATCATGACAAAGTTTGAGGATAGTTTCTTTCATTGAAGGAGGAATAACAATTACATTGGTAAGCTTCCTTCTATAATAAATATAACCATCTTCAATAGAAAACTTTCCTTTATTTAAAGCATTTTGGTATTTTGCAGGAAGAGTTTTTATTAATGCTTGAATTGAAGCATTCTTAGGATCATTCAAAATAGTAACTAATTTATTTAAGTCAGAATCTTTATCATATGAATCCAGTATTAACTGTAATAACTCTTCTTCCATATCAACTATAAATATACCATGTATATGAACAGTGTCATCCTCAGGTACATAAGCAGGATTGGAGTCATTATTTGGCAGAGGCAATCTGGAGAGCATATCAACATTAGAGTGAACATTTCCAGCTCTGTGGATAATAGTCATCCTTCCTCTGTATTCCTGAACTGCAAGTTGCCACCTGAACATATGTCTGTTAGGTGTTTTGAGGTTTAAGAGAGATTTCACAGCACTACAGTCAGTTACCAACTCAAATTTTTGGTCATCCAAGTAGTAATGAAGTTTCTCAAGAGCCCAAACAACTGCTAAGCACTCTAATTGAGTGGCACCATATTTCAATTCACTATTTCTTAAGGTTCTTGAAATATAACAAATTACAACCTCTGAGGATTTATCATTAATAATTTGCTTTTGGTGAAGGGAAGCACCCAGACCAATAAAGCTAGCATCTGTATAAAGTACAAATGGCTTGTTAAAATCTGGGAGAGCCAATATAGGGGCTGTCATTAAGCAATTTTTCAATGTATTAAAAGCTTTCTGACAGTCATCATTCCAGAGAAAAGCAACATCTTTTCTGGTTAGTTTTGTAAGAGGCAAGGCTATGACTTGATAATTTTTAATATATTGTCTATAATAGCCACACATACCTAAAAAACTTTGGATTTCTCTTACAGAAGTTGGTGCTTTCACATTTTGAATGGCAGCAACTTTATTATGGTCTACACAAATTTGTAAGCCTGACACAACATGGCCAAGGACTTTCAAAGATTGAAAACCAAATTTACACTTTTTTAAAGATAAGGTCATATTGATTTCATCCATTTTTTGGAAAACTCTATTTAAATGAATCATATGTTCATCAAAAGTTTTAGAAAAAACAATAATATCATCAATATAAACCATGAGCCAACCTTCAATAATTTCTTGATGGAAAGTGTTATCCATGACTTTTTGGAAAACTGAAGGAGCATTTTTAGGGCCAAATGGCATCCTAACATACTTATATATTCCCATATGAGTAGCAATAAGCAAAAAATTTTGAGAATTTTTCTCAACTGGAACTTGATGATAACCTTTATTACCATCCAGACAACTAATAAATTTTGCACCTTGCAAGGTAGCATGTATTGAATTAATTCTGGGTAAAGGATAAATATCATCAACAGTATAAGTATTTAAAGCTCTGTAATCTCCACATAATCTAGCTTTATCTTTTTCATAAGAAATTAAGACTGGGGAGATGACACAATATTTGGGGGTGACATCCACTTTCTCAATGATATTCATTTTCAATAATGTTTCAATATTATCTTCAATATCTTTTCTTTTTGATGGAGAAGCAGGATATGGTTTTTTCTTAAGGGAAGGAGGAATATCACTCAAATTACAGGATAAGGTAATTTTCATCTCTTCCTGAACAATTCCCAAGACATGAGAACCATGAGCAAAAGCCATAGGGAAAGAGGTAATAGAGGCAACAATAGAATCCTTTTGTTCATCAGTCAAATGATCACCAAAAGAAGCGGTATTTATTTCATGTAATAAATCATCCATTTCAGTTGTTGTTCTACCTTTACATTGGGTCAGTGAGTTACAAGATTTCAACAAATGCCCAGAAGGTTTAGGAGAAGAAATTTTGAATTTTCTTTTCCCATTTATTCCTAAGGTAAAGCAATTATTTGCTGGGTCCAGTTTCACACCAAACATGGTCAAAATATCATTTCCCATAATAAACCAATTGCTCAAATTATCATTTTTCATGACAACAAATTCACAAATAGCTCTGACAAAACCACCATTATATTTGAAGAATACAGAGGTTTTGTATTTGCCAATAGGAAATAAGGTAGAACCATACCCTCTCCATTTTTCAGAAGTTATAGGCAATAATTTACTCAAATATTCCTTATCCACTGAAGCCAAAGCTTTTTCAGATACTACACTTCCTCCAGCACCAGAATCAAGAACTACATCAACATTTTTACCATTAATGATAACAGGTGCCTTTAAAGGGGATATAGGAATAGAATTGTTAGTAATATCTCTAATTATCTCAGCATTTTCTACTGAAGATAAATTCAATACACAATCTTCAGATATATTATTTAAATAATGGACATCATGTTCCAACATTAAAACATCTTTAACAGATTCATTGTCATAGGAGATATTACTTTCACAGTCACTGGAAGAATTATTGACATCAAGTTCAAGTTCATCAGTGTCTTCATTTTGTTCAACAAGATGAATTTTCTTGTCACAAACATGACCCTTCTGCCACGGTTTGTTACATTTATAACAAGTATTTGTTGCATATTTTTTAGGTGCAACTGGGGCAGAGGGTTTACCAGATTTTTCTGGGAGCTTTATAGAAGGTTTATTCTGATCATTATAAGATTTACTAAGGTAATTCTTTGGTTCATATATATGGTTGAGTAGTACTTCATTACAGATATTAATGAAAGAAGAATTTTCCCTTACATGCTCAGTTCTAGCAACAATCAAATCCCTAAGAGAATTTGGTAATTTATACAAGATTTTATCTCTCCAAATATCATAATCCATCTTTGGATCAATTGCTCTAAGGATTTTAGTTATTTTCATCAGAAAAACAATGGGCTTTTCAACAGAGGAGGATACATATCTAGTATTCTCATACAGTCTCTGCTGAGCTAACCTGAATTTTGAACCACCAAATTGATTCTCAATCAAGGATTTCCAATCATTCCATGTATAATGATTGTTATCTAAGAGGACAGATTCATACCACATCAAGGCTACATTGGAAAATAAAGAAATTAACTTAGAAACAATTTCCTCATCAGGTAGTTTATAAGATCTCTTTAAATTATCAATTCTCTGGATAAAGTGTTGCCAATCAGAGGAAGAATCACCATCAAAGGTAGGATATTGGTCTAATTTAGGCCAATTTTTCTGACTACTGGGATGGTCCACTTTTTGGTTTGAATTATTCATTAGTAATAATTCCTGAAGTTTAGCCAGGTGTTCAGAAATTTCATTATTTACAGGAACAGCTGGTGCATGACTATCACAAGATTTTTTGCTAGTAGCAAAAGATTTTACAGACTCATTGTCAGTTTGTTTAATGGTTGAAATATGAGGAAGAAAGGATGAACTTTGTTCAGGTTTTTTCCCTTTATTTTTATGCAGCTTACTGGCAGAAATCTCATTTAATTCATTATTGATGGTTAAGGTTGAGAACTTTTCCTGTAGGTCAGACACATAGTTTCTTATTCTTGGAATTTCAGACATCTGGTCATTCACTTTTGCAAGAGATAGAACATTTCTGTCCTCAGAAACTGAGTGTTTGGTACTTAGTGCATGGAAGTCATTTTTTAGTTTCTTCAACTCATTTTGTAGAGATTTTATTTCATTTTTGAATGAATAATTTTCCTCAATAAGGGGTTTCAATTCACTCAATGTTTTATGCAGACTGATATTTCTATCTGAGATAGCTCTATGGTCACTTCTTATTTGTTTTTGTTGACTAAGAACAATATTCAAGGTTTCTTTGATTTTTAAATAAGCTGTATCTTGTACAGAAGAACTCACTTTACATTGCAAGTGTAAATTATTTAATCTATCATTTTCATGGATTAACACATCTCTCACATGTTTGTCTTTCACAATATTAAAATCAAGGGTATCTTTCAATATTTCCTCAGAAGTTTTTTCAATTAAGTTATAGATTTCAGGGGGAACAGAATCATTTTTAATTGCAAGAGAAGGATTAATTAAAGATGTAGAAGTTAAATGTAAAGGTTCATCAAATGACAATTTGCTAATTACATCAATAGGGCTACTAGTTACAGGAAGCTGTCTTTTAACAGGTTTAACTGTTCTTTCACCATGTTCAATAATATTACCTGCAGAAGAAGATTTATTAGAAAACATACCCAAGTGACTATCAACCAAATTACTTACCATGGCAGAGGAGGAAACTTCCCCTGGGACTGGGTTTGGGATTGTGCTTGGGCCTTCTTTCTCCTGCTTTGTTGGTAGGGATGAGGAGGTGGATGGAAATTGGGTGTTCTGGATGGGCCAGGCTGATGATGAGGAGGGTGTTGCACATTCTGTTGGTAGTGACTCATTAGATAATCCCATTTCCATTGCTCTACTTCCATAGTATTTGGATTTTGGATGGTTGAGCTGGGTGGCTGTGAAGGTTGAGCCTGAAATTGAAGCTGATTGGGAGGCAATTGAGGAGGGGCCTGGGCCTGAATCTGGTTCCTGAGTTCTTGGACCTGATCCCACAATGTGTCTACCTTTTCTTTGTACGTCATATTTTCTGTCTTCAACTCTTTTATATGACTGGAGAGGTTGCTGATTTGTTGTGGCAGAGGAAGCTTTTTTATTTTGAAGCCTTTTGGAAGACCTTCTTGAGGCACTAGAGGCTTTACTTCCTTCTGTGGTACTGGGGGAAGGGGGTTTGGTTTGTTTGCATTTCCTGTCATTTCCACATCCTGCAGTATGAGAATTCTTTGTGTTAGCATAAGATTTTTTATGACCAACTTTAGAAGAACTTACAGTGTCAGCATCATAGTCAATTTCTATCTCATCCACTTGCATGTTATCCATTTTTTCTGTCAAATTGTTGGACATACTAGTGGGAAGATTAATATTTTACTTTGTACTTTATAAAAAAAATAATCAAAGTTAGTCAATAATTTGCTCCAAATAATATAAAAAAATTTTTTAATTAATTAAATTATAGAAAAATTAACTTTCAATATAAAGTAATAATTAAAAAATTAATTTTTTTTAAAAAAAAATGTATTGCAAGTTTAAATTGGGAATAACAAGTTAGTTAATTCAACCAATTAATTACCAATATTAAATATGGCAATATATTGGGACTAAGCACAATGTACTTTTAAGTCAACCAAAAATTAACAATAATTAATAATAAAAAAAATTAAATTAATAATTCAATTTGTATTAATAATAATGTCAATTCTTCTAGGACTAAGAGGATTTAACACTCTATAATGGTCAACTAGGAAAAAAAAAAAATTTTTAAAAATTGAACACTTACACTCAGTGAATCAGCAATTAAGCCACAATCACTGTTATTGCAATAAAAATATAGTAATATGAGTGAGAGGCGCAAAGGTGAACTTACTATAGTGATCGAAAAATCACTTCAAAATAATATAAAAATTAATATTATATAAACCTAATATGTCGAACCCAAGTTCGAAACACAGTCGCGGCAAAAGTTTCGTTTTGCTAGGTGGTCCGTGCGTTTTGTCGTTCGTCGCCAGGCTTCGATCGTTGTCGTCGTTTGGAAAGGCCCTCAGTTGTCGGCCGGTCGTCTAGAAGAAGGAGAAAAATAAAAGAAGGAATGAGAGGAGGAGAAGGAGGAATGGAGTATGGGTAATAAAAAAAATAAAATTTAATAAAATTATTTAATTTATTGAGAGAAAAACAACGACAAGTGAGCTGGGAGGTGACAACAACTTAGTTTTATTAATATTAATATTATTTAAGTAAGAGTTCTGCGCGGCAACCAAAATAATTACTATCAGACTTAAAGCAACCTTTAAATTGTTATATAAAATTTTAATTAGAATTTTATTACTAATAAAAAGAATATAAACGTAATATAAAAATTGTATTTAAATTGTTGAGTGTATAATAAGTGATAAGGCTACAGGGGATTATCCAAGGCCCTTTTATAGGCAATGGGTCCTCTGAAGCGCTACTATATCAGTAAATACAATGATTAGAAAGGAATAAAACAAATATATCAAAAAGAGTAAATGAAACATAACAATATAGAGAAAAACATGAAACAATTAATTAAAAGCCCAATTAAGAATCCAATTTCCCCGCCATTAATCCCCAAATCAGTAAGTGACAATAGTAAATAACTAAACAAGAGTGGAAACATAGGAACTATGAGAAATATAATTCCCAACAGATGGTACATCCTGATTAGAGGACATTTTAAGTGAAACAAAAAATAATTTGACGCAACAAAACAATCAATTAATCTCAATTTAGTTCAAATTAATTTATTTGTTTTTTTCTAACACAATTAAGGGTCAAAAGAAGCGTCCTTAATAATTGTTTAGTGTCATATGAGAGGTATTAGTTAATATATAAATTTAAGTAATTAATTTAAATATATTATAAATCAAATTTACACTTGTAATTATAATATATGTTTTTTTTTTTTAATTAATTAAATATAAATTTATAATTATTAAATATATAAAAATGCGCCATTATTTGTAGAATATATTATATTATGCTCAATTTAATTGTATATAAAAATATATATAACCAATAAATTTAATGTAACATTTGTATATAATAAAATTCTTATATAATTTCATTATGTAATAAAATATTAAGTTATATTCATTAAATACAAGTTTTACCCACTCTTTAAGGTTTTATAATTTATATATCATTTACTGGACTCCTGGAATAGCCTGGCTGACAAAATATATCATTCTACCACTAAACTAAAACTATACCTGTACAATATAATCACATTTTCACCTATCACTACTTAATGGTCTTTTAATTTTTTTATTAACATGTATATCAGAATCATTTTCTGTATTTAATTTTTCAATATCTTTAGTAACATTAAATATATAGTGATTCACTAACTTTCTTTTTTTTTTGTTAAATCAGTCTTTTCATTGTACTTAGAAAGTTTCATTATAAGAAAATTACATCTTTCTAACTCTTCATTTATATTTAAGTACTCAGAAATATCTATTTCAAACTCTTGGAGTTTTTTAAATGTATTGAAAAGTCTTGTACTAACTTGAATAGAAGAGCCAAGGCGAGTGAATCCACCAATTTCATAACATCGTGAAGTGAAATGTTTAAGAAGGTTTTCTGGCCATAGAATTGCTGTGATGCCATTAGTGGCCTCCATGTCTAATTTGCAAGCTATTTCAGGAAAATGAAGCTCTCCGCCTTTTTGAAGTGGTTGATTTGAGTCATAAGATTGATGAAGAGAATTTTTCTCAGTGTCTTTAGGTATGAAAAGTCCAAATGTATACTGGCTACGGTCTGAGTCACAGTGAGAACTATTGGAAAACCCGTTTCCATTTGAGCCTGTTGTCCAAGTAACATTGCCAGCAAATGGTTCAATTTCTTCATTGTTAAAATTTTCTCCAAACCCAGGAATCCCAAGCTTTTGACAGAGTTTTACTGCTTCTTGATACTTAACATTAGATATATTTTGATAAAAAAATTTAAAGAATAACTCTATTTGCTTCATGCAACAAACATACTCTGCCAAATCTAAGGGCTTAGAAGCATATTTACCTAAAAAAGTAATTAAAATAATAATAGATTAAAACTATTCATAAATAAAACTATATAATACTTACGAATTAATAGAGACTTTTTCCTATCTAAACACCGACCACCAACTGACATATTACCAAATCCACCACCATTTTTATGAGCTTTATTTTGCAAAACTTGATGTTCACAATACGAAAAGTCTTTGATGCACTGAATTTTTGCTTCAAGCATGTTTAATCGAATGAGATCTTCAATAGAAAATGCTTTCACTATAACACTTGGAATTGAGGAGCGGATCGGATGGAAAATATAACAGCTAGAATTTGAAATCAAATACCATTCTGTATTAACTAAATTTTTTAAAAAACTCCTAGAAAAATATTTTTCCCTCTTTCCATCTGTCTCAACACCATAATTTTCAACCATAAGTAATGCATTCTCAATGTTTTTCATATGCTTGTTGTTTGATTTTTTTCCTCAGTGGTGATTTTTCTTTATAAACAAACTTTGTGAAGCCTGCATCTTGTAGTGTAGTAAATAAGAAATTAATTTAATTCAAAAATAAATAAGAAAAAGTGCAAAATAATGCAATGGTTAAAAATAAGGCCTCCAAAAATAATCATTATATTCTTAATATTAAATAAAAAATCATATCCAACATGCATGTAGAAAACATCATTATTAGCTGCATTTAAAATATTAATCAAGTATTTCGAATTAAAGCTTCATTTTATTGCTTACAAGTATAGTATTCTGCCATATGCATTTGGCACAGGAGATTCAACTATACCCTAAACATAAACAATTAAATGTGAAGCTTAAATCCAATGCCCAATTATTATGATAAATAGAGCAATAATACATAAGTATCTGTTGATGCTTTATTTAATTTTTCTCCATATATCAATAATATATCAAACCGCCAGATATCCATAATTTATAATGTTGAAAGGTATAGTTTCCTTAAACAAGAATCAACTATACCTCTACCATTAATAGAATTACAGGAGGCCAATACAATAAATTATTGATATGTAGAAAAAAATTGATCAAATACACATGTGGATACTATGATATTTTATTTAATTTAATTATTTAATATATAATCATTGAGAATAATAAAAAGTTTAAAAATGAAATAGTGAAAAAAAGATATTCTTACTTGAAATTAAAAAAAATCCTTTGGTAGGAGTTGATTGATTGATAAATGGACAACTAATCTGTTAATTATAATTTTTAGGAATAGATTATTGTAGAAAAATAAGTATCATTTTTATTGAATGAAAAAAATAAAAAGAGAAAGACAAACCAAAATAAAATTTGGATGCTAACCAAAAATTAGCTTTTTGTTGATACTATGACAAGTTAGAGATCAAGCTGCCAAGAGTTAAAAACAATCATCAGTTCTAATGTTTTTATTTTTTAAAGAGATTAAAAAGGAGAGTAAAATACCAAAAATCCAAGTTAGTAATCTGTAAACAAGTTACTTTGGTGGCAAACCTAATGATTGAGAAAAATGGATTCACTAAAAGTTGAACTTATATTTAAAGTGAAATTAATATTTTTACTTAAGAAACAAGTATAAGGGACAAACCAAAATAAAAAACTCTTAAGTGAAACAGATGGAAAGCTAATAATTATAATAACCTGTCTCTTCTAAGTTGAAGGAGAGAAGTAGAAAATTTGCCACTCGGATGAAAATTTGCTTACAGTTATGCGTATAGAAACATGCAAGTTACTGAAGCTGGTTGCATGGCATGCAGTGACTTGCATAAGGCGTATATGCAACAGGTTTTTACACAGAAATATATTGTACAAATGATGACTAAACATTTTCACATGCTTTTAATTAAAAGTTACATATTGTTTTTACAGCTTATTTTTATAGGGTTTCACAAAGTATAATTTGAGGAACCAAAGCCTTGGATAGTTTCACACGGATGCAATTAATATTTACATTCACTTATTTTAAGAAATCAATCCAATTATCCATATTATTTGTTCACATAAGGTTGGAAAACTAACCTTCAGATGTTATGGACCAATTTTTTATCACTTATTATTTTTTTTGCCACTAAGTTGACATTTGGCTACAAAAGAGTTAACAACCAAGTATGCATTTCTGAAAAACAATCTACACACAAATTCAGTATTCTGATATTTCAAACATTTTAAAACTGGGCATATAAGTTTTGGCATTTAAAAATATCCAATACCTCTTTTTTTGGCTTTGATTTTTTATTATGCACATATACATTTCACACTGTCAAAAAACTAATGGCAAATGGCATGTAAAAGAGTAGCGCAAATTTAAATGTATATCAACTTTAATCTTATTTCTTATTAATTCAAACCAGCCAGGCTTGCCCTGACTGGTAGTTTATTTTTATAGTAGCCAATGTTCCTTTAAGCAACATTGGCTGCTCAAATCTCACCATCAAACCTCCCAGCCAGTGTTATCTGGCTGGGAGATGCAAAAAACAGTTTGCAACCAAAGTCGCTTGTAGTGACTTTGGTTGCTTTAAAAAAAGACTTGCAGCCAGTTTATTACTGGCTGCAAGTCAATAATATAAAAAAAAGCGAGCAAAGTTGCTGCATGCAACTTCGCTCGCTTTTAAACACAAAATCTTGCAGGCAGTTTTAAACTACCTGCAAGATGTATTATAAAATTGGACAATTTTTTTTTATTTTTTATTAAACGCTGGCAGCAATTTTTTTTTTATTTCAATCCCGAGCCACTTCCTGTGGCTCGGGTTCTTTTTTTTTTATGTAATTATAAATTACTACAAGCTAGGCTCCATCTTTCTGGTAGTGTTATCTGACATTTGAAAGCTTGAAAAAAACATTATATGAAATAAAAAAAGCATATTCTTTGATATATTAAGAATTATGAGTGGTAAAGGATTGATGAAGGGATTAATGGCTCAAAAATAAAATTGGCCATTGCTGATAAGGAGAGTTCTAGAACAATAGAGATTATCTATGAAAATTAGATGGGATGGAGTACATTAGGGCATCTCAAACTTGATCAAATATGCCACATAAACACACCACAAAAAAGTACCAAACACACCATCAGAAAATGAAATACACCTGCCATGGACAGGTGTATTTTGATGGTGTGTTTTGCCTCAAACAAACCTTCTTTTGGTAAAAAAAGCCATCAAAACACTTTTCTCCTTCATCTTGATTAGTCAGCAATAGGTATGTTGAAATTTCTGCCTCTAATACCTGACCCATTCCTTACTCCAGCTTCTTACCATCGTCTCAAGTCATTCTCCTTGCTCATATCCTCTTTTCCTGACCTTTTCCGCCGAGGAACTTCAAAGATACGAGCTCCAGCATCAAGAACAACATTTCTTTCCCACCTGGAGTCAATGTATTGATTCTGGACCTCAAGGACGTGTTTCTTTACCTGGAGTGTGAATCTTTTCCCCGGCTGAGAACTTTTTCCTTGGATGTGAACCTGTCTCTTTTCCTGTATTTTAGTTTAGTAGTTTTGTCGACGTCGTGTTAGTTTCTATTGTTTTGGATGGTGGACTTTGTCATATAATGAGCCCTCTCTTTGCCATTTCCGTTTTCCCCATCCAAATCTTTTTCTTTCTCTTTCTCCCTATTCTCTTTATCCCTTCCACTGCTCCTTCCTGTCTACTGCTTTTGTTGAAATTTCTGCCTCTAATACCTGACCCATTCCTTACTCCAGCTTCTTACCATCGTCTCAAGTCACTCTCCTTGCTCATATCCTCTTTTCCTGACCTTTTCCGCCAAGGAACTTCAAAGATACGAGCTCCAGCATCAAGAACAACATTTCTTTCCCACCCGGAGTCAATGTATTGATTCTGGACCTCGAGGACGTGTTTCTTTACCTGGAGTGTGAATCTTTTCCCTGGCTGAGAACTTTTTCCTTGGATGTGAACCTGTCTCTTTTCCTGTATTGTAGTTTAGTAGTTTTGTCGACGTCGTGTTAGTTTCTATTGTTTTGGATGGTGGACTTTGTCATATAATGAGCCCTCTCTTTGCCATTTCCGTTTTCCCCATCCAAATCTTTTTCTTTCTCTTTCTCTCTATTCTCTTTATCCCTCCCACTGCTCCTTCCTGTCCACTGCTTTCCCTTTTGGCCGCATCTGACAGTCTTTGCACTGTGTGGGGAGAATAGAGTCTTTTGTCCAGTTTTAGCACACGCTTTGTTGTAGTTACTTGTTGTTGTAAGGTGCACAGTTGCTGATTAACCTGTGTTTAGCTTTCCTCTGTGCTAAACCTTCTTCATATTAAGTTAAAATAAGATTTTAATATTCAAATAATATTAAATATATACAAAAAATTCAAATTTCTTATTTAGAATTGACTTCTACAGTAAATATTAAATAAATTGATGTATTTCTGAAATACTCTGTAAATACATCTTTTTGACACCTTCTTTTTAGAATAACTTTATTATTTGAAAATACTCCTTCTGGAATATTCTTTTCTCTCTCTCATACTACTGTTTTTAGAATTTGATTGCCGTGCTTTGTCTCTCCTTTGCCTATATAAGGCCTCTCTTTTTGTTGTCTTTCGATCATTCCTTTACTACATCACTCTATTACAACACTAACAAACCAAACTTATTCTTATATTCTATACCATTAGTATTTACAATACGTAACTCTAATATATAAATTATATTAATATTTTAATCATACCTCTTTCAATTGAGTGAAATAATCCTTGGATTAAGAAATACGTACAAATTTGTTGAGAGTCCATTTAAACCTTTAAAATCCTTGTAAAAACTTCAGACCAACACTTCTAGACCAAAAGCGTACCTTGACAAAGGTTGTCAGTGAATGGCAGTCTTTTGGTGGTGTTGGTAACTTGCATAGTTACAGGAAGTTTCTGCTACAGTTTGATCCTGTGGTGGAATACTTGGTGGAAGTGGAGGAGCTGGCACATGAAAATGCTGCCAAAGATGTTTTTTGGTCTTCCCTGGCTAGAGATGTCAGGATGGATGTGTTGAAGGAGCTATCAAGGAAGGGCTTGATGAAGACTCTTTCTAATGGGGACCAGAAGTTGCCTGCCTTGGACAAGGTGAAGGAGGCGGTGGAGGCCCATTTGAAGTTATTGGCGGTGGACAACTACCAAGAGGGGTGCACCAAATATGTCAGCAAAGTCAGTGAGGCTTTGGCTGAAGAGGAGAGAAGGTTAGAGAAGGAGGAAAAGAACATGGTGAAGGTTCCAAAACAGGAGAGGGACTCATTGGTGGAGCAGTTAGCTGACCTGACAAAACAGCTTCATATTTTTGTGCAGGAGGCAAAGAAGGCCAATAAGGCGCCTCCTCAGCCCAGAGAATTTGACAGGTGGGCTGGTAGGAGTGATCCTTGGGTTTGCTCTTATTGTGGAAGAAGAGGACATAAGTCCAATGATTGTTGGGCCCTGAACATAGATGTGTCAGAGAGAAAGGTGGAGTTTGATGGCAGGGTGTTCAAGTTCACTGATGGTCAATTTGTGAAGCCCAGTGAGGGGCAGGCTCCTGTTGATATGGTCAGGAGAAGGGCTGGTCTCAATTAGAGGAGGCCAAGGTTTGAGGAGATTCCTGATCAGGGGAAGTCTTCTAGTAAGCAAGATGATGACATCAAGGGGAAAGGGAAGGAGGTGAATAAAGTCTCTTTTTCTGATTCCTTTGGTGGGTTAGAATTATATTCTTGCGGAGTACAGTCAAGTGGTGAGTGCTTGGCTGGTGTCTATGATGTAGAGGCAGGTAAGGTGGGAAGACCAAAGAGCAGCTCTCAGGCCCAACCAAAGCCTAAGGCCTCTAAGGCCGATCCTAAGCTGGGTGCAGCTAGGAGGAAGTACAGCAAGGAAGAGCTGTACAAGATGCAGAAGGGGATGCTAATATGGCCCCCCCAGAATTTGGTGAATTAGACATGAATGGAGAGCCAATGCCCATGGATGTGGATTCTAACTCTGAGGAGGAGGTTCCTTTGGCTTCATTGCCAAGGCACGCCGGAGTTAGAGATTCTGGTGAGGGATCTGGTTTGATTCCTGTTGATTGAAAATCTGTAGGTGGTTCTGGTGTAGAGTAGACTCCTACAGTCACCTTGCTGCAGGCATGATCCAAGGGAGTTGGAAAAACAAAAAGAAATCCCTGTCCCTCTAAGTAAACTTAAGATTCAATTAACTAAGCTTGAAGATCTGCTTGAAGAATTGGATGAGTTGAAATTCTGAGAGTTAGACTTTAAATGCGTTGGAAACCTATAATAAAGACAAATCCAAGTACAACCAATGGTTACACCAGGAAACAAAATACCTAGTACCAGATTAAACTGATACCAGTCACAGAAAATACTTAGAACTGAAGAAGTTTTAGCACAGAGGAAAGCTAAACACAGGTTAATCAGCAACTGTGCACCTTACAACAACAAGTAACTACAACAAAGCGTGTGCTAAAACTGGACAAAAGACTCTATTCTCCCCACACAGTGCAAAGACTGTCAGATGCGGCCAAAAGGGAAAGCAGTGGACAGGAAGGAGCAGTGGAAGGGATAAAGAGAATAGAGAGAAAGAGAAAGAAAATGATTTGGATTTCATTGCAAAAACAAACATACCTAAACACAGGTTAATCAGCAACTGTTCACCTTACAACAACAAGTAACTGTAGAAGTTTTAGCACAAAGGAAAGCTAAACACAGGTCAATCAGCAACTGTGCACCTTACAACAACAAGTAACTACAACAAAGCGTGTGCTAAAACTGGACAAAAGACTCTATTCTCCCCACACAGTGCAAAGACTGTCAGATGCGGCCAAAAGGGAAAGCAGTGGACAGGAAGGAGCAGTGGAAGGGATAAAGAGAATAGAGAGAAAGAGAAAGAAAATGATTTGGATGGGGAAAACGGAAATGGCAAAGAGAGGGCTCATTATATGACAAAGTCCACCATCCAAAACAATAGAAACTAACACGACGTCGTCAAAACTACTAAACTACAATACAGGAAAAGAGACAGGTTCACATCCAAGGAAAAAGTTCTCAGCCCGGGAAAAGATTCACACTCCAAGTAAAGAAACACGTCCTCGAGGTCCAGAATCAATACATTGACTCCAGGTGGGAAAGAAATGTTGTTCTTGATGCTGGAGCTCGTATCTTTGAAGTTCCTTGGCAGAAAAGGTTAGGAAAAGAGGATATGAGCAAGGAGAATGACTTGAGACAATGGTAAGAAGCTGGAGTAAGGAATGGGTCAGGTATTAGAGGCAGAAATTTCAACAAGAACAAGACACAACACTTGCCCCAGAGACTGAAAAGTACAGTAATGTACTCCAGAAACTACCCTTGGAATGACCTGTTCAAAGGTGGCTTATTAAAGGACTGCCCCAGGTTTATCCAGTTTTCCACCAAAATTAAAGAGTACTTTATTATGTTTTTATTTTATGAATTTTATAAGAAAATTGATAAATTTGAGTTAACTAGGATGAGAGCTATCCAATGGTACCCTATATGTTGATATTTTTTTATTATAATTGTTGTTATATGTTAAATATTTTTAATTATTAAAAAGACCCTTATTATTAAAACTAAAAAGAAAAAAACATGTAGAAGACTAAGATTCTCCTGCTCCAGAACTTTCCAAAAATACCCTACATGCATAAGATCTACAATAAACTATTGATCTAGTAAGCATAATAACTTTCTAACCAAATTTTGCCACAATAGCCAGACTTTTCTGCAGTGACCAAACTTTGCACTGGTGATCAGACTTTTCTACAGTGACCAAACTTTACCACAGTGCCCAGACTTTTCTGCGATGACCAAACTTTGCCACAGTGACTTTGCTTTTGCACCGGAAAATCACCAGAGTGAACGGGAGCACACCGGAGCACACCAGAAAAAAGTGGCCATTCCAAGAGCACACTTCATTCACCAAAAATACAAATCCATAAAACCATCAAATCACAAAAGAAATACCACATATAACCATTCCTAAACACCAAAAATCAACCCAAAAAAATCCAGTTAACTCCCTTCAACCAAATTAACACCTGGTAACTCCATGATTTTCTTCCAACCAAGTTCCAATCAAATTTTCACCTAGGTGGCCTACCCAGATTTGGAATGCCACATCCTCCCTCCAATAAGGAATGTCCCCATTACAACCAGTTATGCATTCAACTTTTATTCATAAACTACCATCATCGTCATCATGAACTCTTCCTCACCTACTGGCTTATACAGCATATACCCTGAAGAAATTAACCATTTTTATCAACTTGCTGAACAAGAGGATACTGAAAGTGACGGTGTAGAAAATTCTATAGTACTAGCTATAGGCCTTGACCAATGGAGTTGGAGAAAAACCAGAGAGAAAATCCCCTGTCCCTTTAGAAAAATAGAGTGAGATTTACTTGCTAAAGTAAGTTGGTTCCTGTTTGCTAAACCCTTTTCAACACACTTGACTGCTTGATGAGCCAAGAAAGTAGTCACCAGACAGACTGCCAGACCAAAGAACTGTAATGTAGACCAATGTCCACACCAGAGACAGCAAAGATACTTGGTGTAGGCTGCAAATCCACACCAGAGACAGCAATAATACTTGATATAGCTTGCAAGACTATACCAAAGAACCTGTTGCCAAAGTTGAGTTAAATAAAGAACTAACCTTGCAACAAACACAGCCAATTGTGGCCAAAAACAGTGAAAACTGAGTGAGGAACAAGGATATCACCTCTAGATGGTTGTATGATAATTAAAGTTGCCCCAAACTGTCTTCTTCACTATGTACACACATACCACTATCTAAGAGCCCATGCACTCCCACAAATCTGGCACCTGTACCCTCCAAATTGAATAAAAAACCCTCCAGAAGCGCTCCCAACCCTCTAAAACAGAGGCGGGTGGGCCGCCCGACATCAGAGGTGCCGCCTGAAGCGGCCCGGCCTCCCTGAAGCCAGAAAACCAATAAAAACAACTAATCTACTTAGAAAAATTAGCTACAACTACTAAAACCTTTAAAACACAGAATTTCACTATAACAACATTGTGACGTGAAATATTGAGAAAAATTAGCCCTATCCAATGGTACTAATCACTTAACCCTAAGACTTAAGGTTAGCCCGTAAAACACGAAAAACAAAATTAAACAGCTATCTTTTATAAATGAAAAATGAGGAAATGACCCCTTAAAACTTAGAATATGAAAAATGTCTCCAAGACATTAAATACAGAGAAAAACCGGGGCTATCCAATGATAGTACCCACATACCCGTAGACCCAATATCCACGGAATAAAACCAGAAAAATACCCAATTCCTTAACAGATGTCAATTAAGACATGCACAAACAGCATCAAATCACACAACAAAGGCCCCTGCCAATGTTGGAAGACCACATCCTCCCTCCAATTAAGAATGTCCACATTCTTTCTTCATTAAACACCATGTTCAACCTTCTTCCCAAACATGCCTCTGAAATGGGTCCTTGCCAATACTGCATTGACAATAATCTAATCTGCGCCATGACACCACCTGTCCATCCATACAGAACATCCTGCAATGTCTGCCAATCTAGAAAGAAGCCTTGCTACAGACCTGCTCCATTATCTTCTGCAACAGATTCACCTCCACCTCAACCTGGTTCATCTTCTACCAGCACCAAAAAATCTAGGCCATCCATCCTGATACCCAGATTAATCAAAAAGCTTCACCCTTCCCAGAAGAGTGCCACAACCCATAAAACAACAAGTTCCACCATCCCTGGTCCATCTGATGGTAAAGAACTTTTATTTCTTCCTTCAACTTTAAAACTGATGACTTCTCAGTTCCTCCATCTTCTGATAGTGATGATAACAATGTAGGATCCATTGCACCACCAACACCAAACCACTTGCCCACTATCAAGGCCAAGTTCCAACAACACATATCTCAACAGAAACAACTTCTGCTTCACTACTTCCAATCCACTCCTGCTAGAGATCCACAGGACATTGAGAACAGAAGACACCTCATTCACCAGTTCAAGGCTAATTCTGAACACTTCATTTCATCTCTTTATTCCCTCTGTAATTCCACTAGTACTTGAGTTTGATTCAGAAAAGAAAAATTGACCACACCCTCTATAGGATTTGACCACAAAACAACCCTCAGTTTTAAGTCTTGGGGAATCATCCTCATTTTATAGTCTTGGGGGACTCAAAAACCCTCAGTTTAAAGTCTTGGGGGACTCAAAACCTAAATCATAAACCCAGAACCAGAGATCAACCACATTAAGACACAGAGAAAAAACTAACATTCTGGGGTAATTGTGAATAGAGCTGCCAGCCCATCAATTACCCCCAAACTTGCCTTTGCTAAATTCGGAGGCTCCCCCTGTGGATACCCTCCACCAATTTTTCAAAACCAACTCCAACAACAAAACCCATTCCTCAGTTTATAGTCTTGGGGGACTGGACCAACAACAATCCTCAGTTTAAAGTCTTGGGGGACTAAAACAGTGTTCAGTTTAAAGTCTTGAGGGACTACTTCTGGACAAAATCTTGAAACCAGCCAGTTTAAAGTCTTGGAGGACTACCAGAAACCAGATTTCAGTTTAAAGTCTTGATGGACTGACAGAATTTTGCATAAAATTGACGCAGCCAATTTCATACAGAATACCTCTACAGCCAACCTGCTGTGTTGAAATTTCTGCCTCTAATACCTGACCCATTCCTTACTCCAGCTTCTTACCATCGTCTCAAGTCATTCTCCTTGCTCATATCCTCTTTTCCTGACCTTTTCCGCCAAGGAACTTCAAAGATACGAGCTCCAGCATACAGAACAACATTTCTTTCCCACCCGGAGTCAATGTATTGATTCTGGACCTCGAGGACGTGTTTCTTTACCTGGAGTGTGAATCTTTTCCCCGGCTGGGAACTTTTTTTTCCTTGGATGTGAACCTGTCTCTTTTTCTGTATTGTAGTTTAGTAGTTTTGTCGACGTCCTGTTAGTTTCTATTGTTTTGGATGGTGGACTTTGTCATATAATGAGCCCTCTCTTTGCCATTTCTGTTTTCCCCATCCAAATCATTTTCTTTCTCTTTCTCTCTATTCTCTTTATCCCTTCCACTGCTCCTTCCTGTCCACTGCTTTCCCTTTTGGCCGCATCTGACAGTCTTTGCACTGTGTGGGGAGAATAGAGTCTTTTGTCCAGGTACTTTCCTTTTCTTTTCTGTTATCTTTTCTCTAATTCTCTTAGTCCTAACCACAGCAACTCACACTTGTGTCCCTTATAGTTTTAGCACACGCTTTGTTGTAGTTACTTGTTGTTGTAAGGTGCACAGTTGCTGATTAACCTGTGTTTAGGTATGTTTGTTTTTGGAATGAAATCCAAATCATTTTCTTTCTCTTTCTCTCTATTCTCTTTATCCCTTCCACTGCTACTTCCTGTCCACTGCTTTCCCTTTTGGCCGCATCTGACAGTCTTTGCACTGTGTGGGGAGAATAGAGTCTTTTGTCCAGTTTTAGCACACGCTTTGTTGTAGTTACTTGTTGTTGTAAGGTGCACAGTTGCTGATTAACTTGTGTTTAGCTTTCCTCTGTGCTAAAACTTCTTCAGGTTATGGGCCCAGTTGCCTAAAGCACCTCTCTCAAGAATACTTACAACAAAGCCGCTTACTGGACAATAAAACAGCCTTTTCTCTCAGATTTTGGATATCCTCTTCACATCTCATCTTCTTTCTCTCCAAATCTTTGCTGTTGACTCGACCAAATCATGGCCTCCAATCAGGATTCAAGTAAGGTTATGGTCACCCCTCTCACTGACGAATCCTATGACACCTGGGAACACATTATGCGTCTTCACTTTGAAGTTCTGGATCTTTTTGGAATTGTTTCTGGACATGTCCCTGCTCCTGTTCCTCACAATGATGGGTCACCTTCAGACGCTGAAATCAAAGCTCAACTTGCTCTATGGATCAAAAATGACACCAGGTGCAGGTATGAAATCATTACCAGATTGGATGATGTTAACAAGAAGCTGGTCAACACTTGCCACACCTCTGCTCAAATGTGGTCTGTTCTTGCAAGAAGACACGCCAGCAATAAAGTTGGATCACAGATTTCTCACTTTCTCTCTATGGTTACTCTTTCTCTTTCTGAAGGAGGAGACCCCAAAACTCATGTTGATGCATTCAAAGGCATTAACTTCCATATGATCCGCTCTGGGCTCATCATTCCCCAGGAAATTCCTATTTATCTCTTCTTTGCCACTCTTCCACCCTCCTTCAAACATTGGCGTGGTTTGCTCACCAGAGACAGACAGGAAATTGATCACCTGCATCTGGATGATGTTTTATCTTCTTTCCTGGATTACGCTGCTGATGACAAAGTTGTTGATGAATTTCACAATGCTATGTCAAATGTCAATGCTCACTCTGCCTCAGCCAAATCATCAAAATCATCCAAATCCAAGGCATGCAGCAAACTCTCATGTTCTGTTCATGGTCAAAATGTTGGACATGATGACAATCATTGCTTTGTTCAACATCCTGAACTCCGTCCCAAGAAGAACCAAGCCAACTCAGCTGCCCCATCAAAGGACAATTCCAACAAAGCGCCTCCTGTTCCCCCTCCTCAGGAAGAACAACCTGATGTCACGGCCAATTGTGCTTTTGTCTTCCCTTCTGATGAAGAATTTCTATTTACAGCTGTTGCCTGCTTGTCTGAAAAATCAAATTCTGACTGCATTATCAATGCTTCTGCTTCCATGGCTTCTCATTCCTCAAACCTTTCTCCAATTATTGATTCTGGGGCCAGCTGTCATATGTTTAACAACAGAGACAGTTTCATCAGCTTTCAACCTGTCAACATTCGAATTCAACTTGCTGGTATTGGGAAATCAATCTATGCAACTGGAAAAGGAACTGTTGCTGCTTCTGGAGGAATGGAAGGAAAAGTTTTCTTTTCTGATGCTCTTTATGTCCCTGATCTTGGAAGGAATCTCATCTCCCTGGGACGTCTTTGGAGAACTGGTTGTCTTCTCATCCCTGCACCAGTTAATCCTACATCAAACTTCATTATTTCACGTAATGGAAAGAATTATATGGGAGGAGTCATCTCCAATTCATTATTTGAAGTTTCTGTGGTTCCACAAGGCATGTCTCCCCCTAATTCCTCAGCTCTCTATGCAAAAGCTTCAAGTCAGTCTCTAACTCTTTGGCACAACAGATTAGGACATCCCTACGCCCCATATATTCAAAAACGTTTTAATGGAATGGCATCTGATGTATCTAGTTTTAGTTTGTCTGATTCTGAAATCCATTTTTGTGAACCGTGTGTGTTGGGTAAACAAACCCATGCTTCCTTTCCTGGCCAGTTGCCTGTTGCCAAAAATCCTCTTGAAGTTGTACACACAGATTTATCTGGGAAAATTCAGCCTCCTTCTTTTGATGGTTCTCAGTATTACCTTAAGTTCACTGATCAGGCCACTTCATACCGTCATGTTTACCTTCTTTCCTCAAAAGCCCAAGTATTCAAATATTTCTTGGAATATAAGGCATCTGTAGAGCTGCAATCTGGCTTCAAAATCAAAAAGCTTTTTTGTGACGGTGGTGGTGAGTATATCAACTCTAGTCTGGTCAACTCTCTTAAACAACATGGCATTGCTCTTCAAGTTACGGCTCCTTACACTCCCCAACAAAATCCAATTTCTGAGAGAGGAAACCGTATTACCACTGAAAAATCCAAAACCATGATGTTTCATTCTAATGCACCAATTCACCTATGGTCTGAAGCAGTTAAAACAGCAGTATATCTTGAAAACAGATTACCAACCAAAGCTCTTCAAAACAAATCAACTCCTTTTGAAGCCTGGAATAAATCCAAACCCAGAGTTTCACACCTCAGAGTTTTTGGTTGTGCTTGCTATGCTTTCCTTGATAAACATCAACGTCCTGGAAAGTTTTCAGCTAATGCCAGAAAGTGTGTCATGCTTGGATATGAAGTTGGAACAACAAATTATCGTGTTTGGGACCTTGAGCTTAAAAAGATTGTTATTGCCAAATCTGTGGCCTTCAATAAAAATTTCTTCCCCTTTCTTGACTCCAGATTTAAGCACCCTCAATGGTCACAACTGATGAAGCAAATTCCAGATCAAATTCATGACAGTCAACCACTTCCAATACCTGGCCTTTCCTTTTCTCCAGCTCAATCTCCTTCTGAGTCTCCAACTCCTGATCCATCCTCAGGAAACACTTCTGATTCACATTCTGAAGATAATTCTCCTTCTTCTTCTTCTTCCTCTGATTTTCACATGTCAGGCACACCTTCCAATTCAACTCCTTGTCCTTCACCTGGCCACTTAACAAGATTACCTCATTCCAATGTCCCAGATGAAGAAGGTTCCAGTCAATCTGATCCATCATATTCATCAATTGAGCCAGACAATCCAGCAGATCCTGATTATGTTCCCTCATCACAATCCCCCAGTTATTCTTACATCTCTTCAGCTGAAACATCAACTCCTGAACATTTACGTCAGATTTATTATGATCATTATCAACATGATTCCTACTCTGATTCTCCTGATCCTCTTGGGTTATATGCAGCAAATGCCTTTGCTTTCTCTATAGAAGCTCCCTTGCTAGCTCATGAAATTCCTGAACCCCAGTGTTATAAGCAAGCAATCTATTCCAAATATTCAGCAGAATGGGCAGAGGCTGTGAAACATGAACATCAAGCACTTCAGCGTTGTAACACTTGGAAAATTGTCCCCAGGCCTGAAAAAGCTAATGTAATTGGCTGCAGGTGGGTTTTCAGGGTTAAACCTAATGCTGATGGTGGTGTTTCAAAGTTCAAAGCCCGTTGTGTAGCAAAAGGATATTCTCAAATCCTAGGAATAGATTTTCATGAAACTTTTACACCCACTGGACGGATCACTTCTCTCAGGACCATTCTTTCTTTAGCAGCTTATTTTGACTGGGATGTTCATCAAATGGATGTAGTGGCAGCTTTTCTCCAGGGAAACTTAAATGAAACTGTTTATATGGAACAGCCTGAAGGAACACTAACTGCTGGAAATGAAGGTAAAGTTTGCCAATTGTTGTGTCCTCTTTATGGCATCAAACAAGCTCCCTTTTGCTGGAATTCACGTATAAATGACTATTTGTGCAAGCTCAACTTTTCCCCCCTTAAGTGTGATCAGTGTGTGTATGTTTGGAGAAACAAATCACAAATTTGTATCATTTATCTTCATGTTGATGATATGGTCATTACTGGTAATCATTTTCTTTGGTTCAAAGACAAAATCAAAACTGAATTTGAGATGGATGATCTTGGTCCTGCCACTTGGATTTTGGGAATGCGTCTCACCAGGAACAGAACAGCACCTACTCTTTCTTTATCACAAGATTCTTATGCTGAAAAAGTTTTGTCCAACTGGAATATGGCCAACTGCAATCCCTGTCTTACTCCCTTATCTCCAAATGATTATCCTGTCAAAGCAACCAGTGAAGAAATTGCTGAATTCAATGCTCTGAAAATCAATTACCGCTCTGCTATTGGTGCACTCAACTATTTGTCTGTTGCAACAAGACCTGATCTCTCTTTTGCAGTTGGTGCATTATCTCAACATCTCATTGAACCAGGTATCAAACACTGGCTTGCTGGCAAACACACTTTCAGATATCTGTGTGCCACTTCATCATCATCTCTCACTTTTGGAGGAAAATGCCCAATTCCAAATCATCCATCACTCTGTCCTCTTATTTACTCTGACACTGATTATGCTGGGGATCCTGATACCAGGCGCTCAACTGGAGGGTATGTTGCCATACTCAATGGAGGAGCTATTTCCTGGAGTTCTAAAAAGCAGCAAGTTGTCACTATCTCTAGTACTGAAGCTGAGTTCAGAGGCATTGTGGATGCTGGATGTGAAGCAATCTGGCTAACTAAATTACTTACTTCCTTCAATATTCCTAAGTCACCTTCACCTTTAATCCTTGCTGACAATGCCAGTTCCATTTCACAATGCAAGGATTCACTCAGATACCGTCAAAGATCAAAACATGTGGACACTCAACTTTGTTGGATTACTGAAAGCATCAACAAAAATCATTTTCAGCTTCAACACATTTCAACTGAACACATGGTGGCTGATCTTCTTACAAAATCTTTAGGAAAAGTCAAGCTGTCTTATCTCCTCAAACTCATGGGTCTGATATTAAGGGGGGGTGTTGAAATTTCTGCCTCTAATACCTGACCCATTCCTTACTCCAGCTTCTTACCATTGTCTCAAGTCATTCTCCTTGCTCATATCCTCTTTTCCTGACCTTTTCCGCCGAGGAACTTCAAAGATACGAGCTCCAGCATCAAGAACAACATTTCTTTCCCACCCGGAGTCAATGTATTGATTCTGGACCTCGAGGACGTGTTTCTTTACCTGGAGTGTGAATCTTTTCCCCGGCTGAGAACTTTTTCCTTGGATGTGAACCTGTCTCTTTTTCTGTATTGTAGTTTAGTAGTTTTGTCGACGTCGTGTTAGTTTCTATTGTTTTGGATGGTGGAATTTGTCATATAATGAGCCCTCTCTTTGCCATTTCCGTTTTCCCCATCCAAATCTTTTTCTTTCTCTTTCTCTCTATTCTCTTTATCCCTTCCACTGCTCCTTCCTGTCCACTGCTTTCCCTTTTGGCCGCATCTGACAGTCTTTGCACTGTGTGGGGAGAATAGATCTTTTGTCCAGGTTCTTTCCTTTTCTTTTCTGTTATCTTTTCTCTAATTCTCTTAGTCCTAACCACAGCAACTCACACTTGTGTCCCTTATAGTTTTAGCACACGCTTTGTTGTAGTTACTTGTTGTTGTAAGGTGCACAGTTGCTGATTAACCTGTGTTTAGGTATGTTTGTTTTTGCAATGAAATCCAAATCATTTTCTTTCTCTTTCTCTCTATTCTCTTTATCCCTTCCACTGCTCCTTCCTGTCCACTGCTTTCCCTTTTGGCCGCATCTGACAGTCTTTGCACTGTGTGGGGAGAATAGAGTCTTTTGTCCAGTTTTAGCACACACTTTGTTGTAGTTACTTGTTGTTGTAAGGTGCACAGTTGCTGATTAACCTGTGTTTAGCTTTCCTCTGTGCTAAAACTTCTTCATGCTGAACTTCCACCTTCACTTTATCATCTACCCATCACTGACAAAAAATCTTCTTCCTATCTCTTTCCATCATCTTTTCTCACCACAGATCATGGCTGGATCCCCTGATGTTGACCCTTCTACTCTTCCTTGATTCACTGCTCCCAAGGACTATGCCTGCAAACAGTGCATCCACATGTGCAGACCTTGCACATTCACTCTTCCAACTCCTGAAACCAAATTCTAAAGCAGAGCTTGTGATTCTTGCTACTCCAAAAAGAAAAAATGTGACAGAGATGCCAACTACCCTATTCCTCCTCCTTCAACGTCTTATAAATACATCTCCAGATCCCCTACCAGATCCCCAGAGCTTGGTCATTCCTCTTCCTCTTTATCTTCAGCACCTTCCAGAAGATCCAGAAGCTCAGCTTCCAGAACTCTTCCCAAAAGACCAGCCTTAGCTTCCCAAGAAACTGCTTTTATCTCTGCTAAATTAGCTCCAAAAGCTTCAAAATCAGCTCCTAGGCTTCTAGACCGCGTCCAGGCAGCCTGCCCACCTCACTAGACAGTGAAAATTAGGCTCAAAACCTCCAAAAACAACCAGAAAACAGCCGAATTCCTCCAATAAAAAAACAACTCCACGCAGCCACCTCCCACTTCTCCCAGAGCAATGCTGCCAACCTCTCCAAGGCCCAAAAACTCCAAAATTTCCCAAACTTCTAGGAGACCTGCCAGAGGACCCCAAGAAGAAACCAGAGCACCCAACACTGCACCAAAGCAACAACTTTGTCCCCAGTTAAGACAACAAAACTACACCTATCCTCTGTCAACCAACTATTCTTCTGACAGTTCCATCCCTTCAAAAGATCCATCCAGAAAAGATCAATCCGCTTCCAAATCACCCTCTCCTGCTCCATCTTATAACAACCCTGGTACTCCATCACCAGCACCTCCTCCAGCTGAATCCAACAGAAATAAAAACCACAACAACAACAACAATCCCGCTGCTCCAACTAGGCCCCAGGAACATCAGCCTCCCAGTTCACCTTCTCAAAATCTTTCAGAGGAAGACCAAGAAAATCCATATCTTTCCCTGATTGATCCACCTACTATGACCATTCCAAAATCTTCAGAAGTCCTAATTCTGGCTGCTTACAAATTTGATGAGCTTCCAATCTGTAAGTACCAAATTAATTCATCCCATTTCTTCAACAAAAATAATTACTGATCCAATTCTTCTTGTCTAGTTGGCACCCCTCCTCCTGAATCTACTATTGGAGTTGGCCAACCTTTAGAAACTTCTTTGACCCTGGATTATGGAGACATGAAAAAACACCTAAGCACCATGTGTTCCAACATGCTAAAACCCTTTGCCCTCCATAGACCTTTGAATGACTATGGAAAATCCCTGAGAAAGCTCCTGTTGGACAACCACTGGAAGATGTCTAGGATCATTTAGCACACCTTCCAGCACTCCATTCTTGCCTCTTCTTCTTCCTCCTCTGAACTTCCCTCTAATCCAATTCCTGCCCATTACAATCCATATAAACTCTCCAGCAGGATGCACTTCAAAGAACACAGTGCTTCCCACAACCCCAACAAAATAGAAAAACAACATCATAATCTGGACCAGCCTCCAGAAGCTTCATCATCCAGACAATGAGCTCCTGCAAAAAGATTAAAAAAACATAATAATAAATAAATAAATAAATAAAAATTAATAACTATAAATTCTAATTATTTTTTTTTTTACTAATATACTAAAATTAAAATTGATAAATAAAACAAAATAAAAATAAAAATAAATAAAATAAAATAACAGGTAAAAAATAATAAAAATGGTATCCCCCAGCCAATTGATGAGCTGATCCCCTGATACCTTTCCCACATCCAACTGCACCTTGATGTGGATACACCTTAAAAAATTTAAAACATTTGAAATAAGAAACACAAATTAAGGGTAATAATGAGAATAATAATAAAAAATAATAATAATAAAAATGAAATTAAAGAAAATAAAAATAAAATAAACTAAAATGATAAAATAGCATTGCCCGGCCAATTGATGAGCCTTTCCCCACCAATGCTTGCCCACATCCAGGTGACCCTGATGTGGTAACACCCTATATTTTTGATTTTATAATTTTAACAACCCCCATAAAAAAATTAAAAGAAAAAAAGAGAAAAAAGAAAATAATCTGAAACTACTATCTGGCAAAATGATAACTAAAAAATCAAAGAAAGTCCAGCTCAATGGATGGTCTGGTAAGAGAAAGTCTGGTCCATAGAATTGATCACTGGGTGGGCTCCCTCCAATAAGTAAAAATGATGGGAGACCACCAGTGATCCACCAATCTGAAAGAACCAAAGATAAAGAAGCCAGTCCCAAACCAGTTTAAAGTCATAGTGGACTGGAAACCTGAATAATAAACAACAGAACTAGAATTCAACTAGGAAAAACAAAAGACTTGAGACAGACATTCTGGGGTAACTGTTCTACAGAGCAGCCAGCTCATCAGTTACCCCCACACTTTCCAAAATAAAATCTAGAAGCCCCCCCTGGGTACCTTCTAACAAAAACACAACATCCAACACAATAAACCAAAACCAATAAGAGTGAAGAGTCCAGCACTTGAAAACCAAAGGAAATTCCAGTTTAAAGTCATAGAGGACTAAAACCTGTGAAAAGAAACCAATACTAGGGTTCAACCAAATTAAGAGAAAGGGCTGGAAACAGACAATCTGGGGTAACTTTTCTATAGAGCAGCCAGCCTATCAGTTACCCCTACACTTGCCAAGATCAAATCTAGAAGCCCCACCCATGGGTACCTTCTAAAAAAGTTTCCAACGCAAAAGTTGCTCTGCAACACCAAAAATTCCAAAACTTAAAGAACGTTCCATAGTTTATCCTCATTGCGGAGTCAATCTTCTTCATGCCTTGTGCCTCTGGGATAAAATCTCTTCACCTGATCTGCAGCCACTCTCTTCTTAAAGACTGCACCATCCAACTCTTCCAAAACATAAGAACCTCCAGACACCTGAGATTTGACTCAGTAAGGTCCATTCCATCTGTCAGAAAACATTTTTCCCCACTGACTCTCCAAACTTCTATTATACACCAAAACCAAACAACCAGGTTTCAAGGGATTCCTGAGTCTACAAGCCAACTTCTTGTCCCAGTACCTGACTGATTGATTCCTAATCTTCATCATTCTAGAGTATGCCTTCTCTTGACATTCCTCTCTACATTTCAACTGTTGCATCCTGGCACAGAGCAAATCTTCTGTTGAGTGCACGTCATCCCAATCAATTCCAAGATAAGAGACAGCTTCTAAGTCCACTGGTAGAACCACTTTTTGACCAAACATTAATTCATAAGGAGAATAGCCAGTTTTCCTCTTCACAGTGACCCTATCAGCAAATAACACCAAGGGTAAATAATGCCTCCACTTTTCAGCACTATCTCCGCACATCTTCACCAAATCATTCTTGATAACTTGATGGCCTCTTTCAACCATTCCTTCAGCTTCAGGATAATAAGGTGTAGCCACTCTAACTTTAGAACCAACACTAGCCACAGCTTCTTTAAATTTGGCACCAAACTGCGGCCCGCCATCAACAGTCACCAAATTCATCAACCCTTACCTATAAATCCACTCCTTCTTCAAAAACTCTGCCACATTCTTGGCAGTCAAATTAACCAGAGGCACTGCCTCAACCCAACCAGACAAATCATCCCTAGCAACAATCAAGTATTTATACCTGCCCTCTTTAATATGGACAGCATCCAGACTGACCCTCCCAAAAACAGTTGCTTCACCAGTAGCACAGCTGAACTCTTTAGGTTTCAAGTGACTTCTTCATTGACATTATTCACAAGATTAAACCCAACCCTGCACAGCCAACTTCATACCTGGCCACCAAAATCTGTCAGCTACTCTTCTATAAGTCTCCCCAAAGCCTCTATGACCAAGGTCTTCAAGCAAAGACTTCAAAACCAATTCTTGACCCTTCTTCTGAGTCACCACCACTTGAGGATTTGGATGTCTCCTCCTCATCAAACGCCTTCCTGACACATAAAATCCAGGACTCTTCTTCTTGATTGCCAACCAAGTATCATCATCACAACTATCTGGCCTCTCCAAGGTCAACAGATATTCCACCAAAATAAAATAAAACCCAGACTGACCCCAGGTCTCATCTTCAAAATCTAACAAAACAACATCCAAGGGTACAATTCTGTCATTAAAACCACTAGTGTGAACATGAGCCAATTGAGCAGCCCAACCAGGACACCAATCCTTAATTTTGGCACATCCTTCTCTCTCCACTGAACCTTGTGAGAATCCAGTTCACTAACAAAAACACCATTTTTTAAATTTGAGCTGTCCCAAACAACAACTCCATCTACATCAACAAAAACATCCTGATCACCAGAATCAAGATCAGATCCAGCCAGTTTAGCCTCTTGGGGGAGGTCAGAAAAATCTTCAGCACCCTCAGTGCTGGCCCTAATTACTGGAACATCTTCATCAAACTCTTCAGCCTCAGAATCTTCATCTGTATGTGGCCTCCTTGATAATCCATCAGGCATTGTAAAAGTTTTGCCTGGTTTGTGTGCCAGGTCAAAAGAAAAAAGTTGAATAAATGCCACCCACCTAGTCATTGGAGCATTTGGAAGACTAGGTGTATTGATCATCTGAACCAAAGATTTTGCATCCACCTGCAGCTCAAAATGCTGCCCCCACAAAACAGTCTGTAGCTTCTTTAAAATTTTTGCTACACCACACAATTCCAACTTAGGTTGAGAATACCTAGATTCCACCTCATTAAACACCACAGACTCATATCTTACTGTACTTACTGGCCTGACCCTCCCAGTCTTATCCTCCTGAGACAAAACAGCACCAGCTGTTGAAATTTCTGCCTCTAATACCTGACCCATTCCTTACTCCAGCTTCTTACCATCGTCTCAAGTCATTCTCCTTGCTCATATCCTCTTTTCCTGACCTTTTCCGCCGAGGAACTTCAAAGATACGAGCTCCAGCATCAAGAACAACATTTCTTTCCCACCCGGAGTCAATGTATTGATTCTGGACCTCGAGGACGTGTTTCTTTACCTGGAGTGTGAATCTTTTCCCCGGCTGAGAACTTTTTCCTTGGATGTGAACCTGTCTCTTTTTCTGTATTGTAGTTTAGTAGTTTTGTCGACGTCGTGTTAGTTTCTATTGTTTTGGATGGTGGACTTTGTCATATAATGAGGCCTCTCTTTGCCATTTCCGTTTTCCCCATCCAAATCTTTTTCTTTCTCTTTTTCTCTATTCTCTTTGTCCCTTCCACTGCTTCTTCCTGTCCACTGCTTTCCCTTTTGGCCGCATCTGACAGTCTTTGCACTGTGTGGGGAGAATAGAGTCTTTTGTCCAGGTTCTTTCCTTTTCTTTTCTGTTATCTTTTCTCTAATTCTTTTAGTCCTAACCACAGCAGCTCACACTTGTGTCCCTTATAGTTTTAGCACACGCTTTGTTGTAGTTACTTGTTGTTGTAAGGTGCACAGTTGCTGATTGACCTGTGTTTAGGTATGTTTGTTCTTGCAATGAAATCCAAATCTTTTTCTTTCTCTTTTTCTCTATTCTCTTTGTCCCTTCCACTGCTTCTTCCTGTCCACTGCTTTCCCTTTTGGCCGCATCTGACAGTCTTTGCACTGTGTGGGGAGAATAGAGTCTTTTGTCCAGTTTTAGCACACGCTTTGTTGTAGTTACTTGTTGTTGTAAGGTGCACAGTTGCTGATTGACCTGTGTTTAGCTTTCCTTTGTGCTAAAACTTCTACAGGTTATGGGCCCAGTTGCCTAAAGCACCTCTCTCAAGAATACTTACAACAAAACCGCTTACTGGACAATAAAACAGCCTTTTCTCTCAGATTTTGGATCACCCTCTTCACATCTCATCTTCTTTCTCTCCAAATCTTTGCTGTTGACTCGACCAAATCATGGCCTCCAATCAGGATTCAAGTAAGGTTATGGTCACCCCTCTCACTGACAAATCCTATGACACCTGGGAACACATAATGCGTCTTCACTTTGAAGTTCTGGATCTTTTTGGCATTGTTTCTGGACAAGTCCCTGCCCCTGTTCCTCACAATGATGGTTCACCTTCAGACGCTGAAATCAAAGCTCAACTTGCTTTATGGATCAAAAATGACACCAGGTGCAGGTATGAAATCATCACCAGATTGGATGATGTTAACAAGAAGCTGGTCAACACTTGCCACACCTCTGCTCAAATGTGGTCTGTTCTTGCAAGGAGACACGCCAGCAATAAAGTTGGATCACGTATTTCTCACTTTCTCTCTATGGTTACTCTTTCTCTTTCTGAAGGAGGAGACCCCAAAACTCATGTTGATGCATTCAAAGGCATTAACTTCCATATGATCCGTTCTGGGCTCATCATTCCCCAGGAAATTCTTATTTATCTCTTTTTTGCCACTCTTCCACCCTCCTTCAAACATTGGCGTGGTTTGCTCACCAGAGACAGACAGGAAATTGATCACCTGCATCTGGATGATGTTTTATCTTCTTTCCTGGATTACGCTGCTGATGACAAAGTTGTTGATGAATTTCACAATGCTATGTCAAATGTCAATGCTCACTCTGCCTCAGCTAAATCATCAAAATCATCCAAATCCAAGGCACGCAGCAAACTCTCATGTTCTGCTCATGGTCAAAATGTTGGACATGATGACAATCATTGCTTTGTTCAACATCCTGAACTGCGTCCCAAGAAGAACCAAGCCAACTCAGCTGCCCCATCAAAGGACAATTCCAACAAAGCAACACCTGTTCCCCCTCCTCAGGTGTAGAAGTTTTAGCACAAAGGAAAGCTAAACACAGGTCAATCAGCAACTGTGTACCTTACAACAACAAGTAACTACAACAAAGCGTGTGCTAAAACTGGACAAAAGACTCTATTCTCCCCACACAGTGCAAAGACTGTCAGATGCGGCCAAAAGGGAAAGCAGTGGACAGGAAGAAGCAGTGGAAGGGATAAAGAGAATAGAGAGAAAGAGAAAGAAAAAGATTTGGATTTCATTGCAAAAACAAACATACCTAAACACAGGTCAATCAGCAACTGTGCACCTTACAACAACAAGTAACTACAACAAAGCGTGTGCTAAAACTATAAGGGACACAAGTGTGAGCTGCTGTGGTTAGGACTAAAAGAATCAGAGAAAAGATAACAGAAAAGAAAAGGAAAGAACCTGGACAAAAGACTCTATTCTCCCCACACAGTGCAAAGACTGTCAGATGCGGCCAAAAGGGAAAGCAGTGGACAGGAAGAAGCAGTGGAAGGGATAAAGAGAATAGAGAGAAAGAGAAAGAAAAAGATTTGGATGGGGAAAACGGAAATGGCAAAGAGAGGGCTCATTATATGACAAAGTCCACCATCCAAAACAATAGAAACTAGCACGACGTCGACAAAACTACTAAACTACAATACAGAAAAAGAGACAGGTTCACATTCAAGGAAAAAGTTCCCAGCCGGGGAAAAGATTCACACTCCAGGTAAAGAAACACGTCCTCGAGGTCCAGAATCAATACATTGACTCCGGGTGGGAAAGAAATGTTGTTCTTGATGCTGGAGCTCGTATCTTTGAAGTTCCTCGGCGGAAAAGGTCAGGAAAAGAGGATATGAGCAAGGAGAATGACTTGAGACGATGGTAAGAAGCTGGAGTAAGGAATGGGTCAGGTATTAGAGGCAGAAATTTCAACACCCCCCCTTAATATCAGACCCATGAGTTTGAGGAGATAAGACAGCTTGACTTTTCCCAAAGATTTTGTAAGAAGATCAGCTACCATGTGTTCAGTTGAAATGTGTTGAAGCTGAAAATGATTTTTGTTGATGCTTTCAGTAATCCAACAAAGTTGAGTGTCCACATGTTTTGATCTTTGACGGTATCTGAGTGAATCCTTGCATTGTGAAATGGAACTGGCATTGTCAGCAAGGATTAAAGGTGAAGGTGATTTAGGAATATTGAAGGAAGTAAGTAATTTAGTCAGCCAAATTGCTTCACATCCAGCATCCACAATGCCTCTGAACTCAGCCTCAGTACTAGAGATAGTGACAACTTGCTGCTTTTTAGAACTCCAGGAAATAGCTCCTCCATTGAGTATGGCAACATACCCTCCAGTTGAGCGCCTGGTATCAGGATCCCCAGCATAATCAGTGTCAGAGTAAATAAGAGGACAGAGTGATGGATGATTTGGAATTGGGCATTTTCCTCCAAAAGTGAGAGATGATGATGAAGTAGCACGCAGATATCTGAAAGTGTGTTTGACAGCAAGCCAGTGTTTGATACCTGGTTCAATGAGATGTTGAGATAATGCACCAACTGCAAAAGAGAGATCAGGTCTTGTTGCAACAGACAAATAGTTGAGTGCACCAATAGCAGAGCGGTAATTGATTTTTAGAGCATTGAATTCAGCAATTTCTTCACTGGTTGCTTTGACAGGATAATCATTTGGGGATAAGGGAGTAAGACAGGGATTGCAGTTGGCCATATTCCAGTTGGACAAAACTTTTTCAGCATAAGAATCTTGTGATAAAGAAAGAGTACGTGCTGTTCTGTTCCTGGTGAGACGCATTCCCAAAATCCAAGTGGCAGGACCAAGATCATCCATCTCAAATTCAGTTTTGATTTTGTCTTTGAACCAAAGAAAATGATTACCAGTAATGACCATATCATCAACATGAAGATAAATGATACAGATTTGTGATTTGTTTCTCCAAACATACACACACTGATCACACTTAAGGGGGGAAAAGTTGAGCTTGCACAAGTAGTCATTTATACGTGAATTCCAGCAAAAGGGAGCTTGTTTGATGCCATAAAGAGGACGCAACAATTGGCAAACTTTACCTTCATTTCCAGCAGTTAATGTTCCTTCAGGCTGTTCCATATAAACAGTTTCATTTAAGTTTCCCTGGAGAAAAGCTGCCACTACATCCATTTGATGAACATCCCAGTCAAAATAAGCTGCTAAAGAAAGAATGGTCCTGAGAGAAGTGATCCGTCCAGTGGGTGCAAAAGTTTCATGAAAATCTATTCCTAGGATTTGAGAATATCCTTTTGCTACACAACGGGCTTTGAACTTGGAAACACCACCATCAGCATTAGGTTTAACCCTGAAAACCCACCTGCAGCCAATTACATTAGCTTTTTCAGGCCTGGGGACAATTTTCCAAGTGTTACAACGCTGAAGTGCTTGATGTTCATGTTTCACAGCCTCTGCCCATTCTGCTGAATATTTGGAATAGATTGCTTGCTTATAACACTGGGGTTCAGGAATTTCATGAGCTAGCAAGGGAGCTTCTAGAGAGAAAGCAAAGGCATTTGCTGCATATAACCCAAGAGGATCAGGAGAATCAGAGTAGGAATCATGTTGATAATGATCATAATAAATCTGACGTAAATGTTCAGGAGTGGATGTTTCAGCTGAAGAGTTGTCAGAATAACTGGGGGATTGTGATGAGGGAACATAATCAGGATCTGCTGGATTGTCTGGCTCAATTGATGAATATGATGGATCAGATTGACTGGAACCTTCTTCATCTGGGACATTGGAATGAGGTAATCTTGTTAAGTGGCCAGGTGAAGGACAAGGAGTTGAATTGGAAGGTGTGCCTGACATGTGAAAATCAGAGGAAGAAGAAGAAGAAGGAGAATTATCTTCAGAATGTGAATCAGAAGTGTTTCCTGAGGATGGATCAGGAGTTGGAGACTCAGAAGGAGATTGAGCTGGAGAAAAGGAAAGGCCAGGTGTTGGAAGTGGTTGACTGTCATGAATTTGATCTGGAATTTGCTTCATCAGTTGTGACCATTGAGGGCGCTTAAATCTGGAGTCAAGAAAGGGGAAGAAATTTTCATTGAAGGCCACAGATTTGGCAATAACAATCTTTTTAAGCTCAAGGTCCCAAACACGATAATTTGTTGTTCCAACTTCATATCCAAGCATGACACACTTTCTGGCATTAGCTGAAAACTTTCCAGGACGTTGATGTTTATCAAGAAAAGCATAGCAAGCACAACCAAAAACTCTGAGGTGTGAAACTCTGGGTTTGGATTTATTCCAGGCTTCAAAAGGAGTTGATTTGTTTTGAAGAGCTTTGGTTGGTAATCTGTTTTCAAGATATACTGCTGTTTTAACTGCTTCAGACCATAGGTGAATTGGTGCATTAGAATGAAACATCATGGTTTTGGATTTTTCAGTGGTAATACGGTTTCCTCTCTCAGAAATTGGATTTTGTTGGGGAGTGTAAGGAGCCGTAACTTGAAGAGCAATGCCATGTTATTTAAGAAAGTTGACCAGACTAGAGTTGATATACTCACCACCACCGTCACAAACAAGCTTTTTGATTTTAAAGCCAGATTGCAGCTCTACAGATGCCTTATATTCCAAGAAATATTTGAATACTTGGGCTTTTGAGGAAAGAAGGTAAACATGACGGTATGAAGTGGCCTGATCAGTGAACTTAAGGTAATACTGAGAACCATCAAAAGAAGGAGGCTGAATTTTCCCAGATAAATCCGTGTGGATAACTTCAAGAGGATTTTTGGCAACAGGCAACTGGCCAGGAAAGGAAGCATGGGTTTGTTTACCCAACACACACGGTTCACAAAAATGCATTTCAGAGTCAGACAAACTAGAACTAGATACATCAGATGCCATTCCATTAAAAAGTTTTTGAATATATGGGGCGTAGGGATGTCCTAATCTGTTGTGCCAGATGTAGAAGTTTTAGCACAGAGGAAAGCTAAACACAGGTCAATCAGCAACTGTGCACCTTACAACAACAAGTAACTACAACAAAGAGTGTGCTAAAACTGGACAAAAGACTCTATTCTCCCCACACAGTGCAAAGACTTTCAGATGCAGCCAAAAGGGAAAGCAGTGGACAGGAGGAAGCAGTGGAAGGGACAAAGAGAATAGAGAAAAAGAGAAAGAAAAAGATTTGGATATCATTGCAAAAACAAACATACCTAAACACAGGTCAATCAGCAACTGTGCACCTTACAACAACAAGTAACTACAACAAAGCGTGTGCTAAAACTATAAGGGACACAAGTGTGAGCTGCTGTGGTTAGGACTAAAAGAATTAGAGAAAAGATAACAGAAAGGAAAAGGAAAGAACCTGGACAAAAGACTCTATTCTCCCCACACAGTGCAAAGACTGTCAGATGCGGCCAAAAGGGAAAGCAGTGGACAGGAGGAAGCAGTGGAAGGGACAAAGAGAATAGAGAAAAAGAGAAAGAAAAAGATTTGGATGGGGAAAACGGAAATGGCAAAGAGAGGCCTCATTATATGACAAAGTCCACCATCCAAAACAATAGAAACTAACACGACGTCGACAAAACTATTAAACTACAATACAGAAAAAGAGACAGGTTCACATCCAAGGAAAAAGTTCTCAGCCGGGGAAAAGATTCGCACTCCAGGTAAAGAAACACGTCCTCGAGGTCCAGAATCAGTACATTGACTCCGGGTGGGAAAGAAATGTTGTTCTTGATGCTGGAGCTCGTATCTTTGAAGTTCCTCGGCGGAAAAGGTCAGGAAAAGAGGATATGAGCAAGGAGAATGACTTGAGACGATGGTAAGAAGCTGGAGTAAGGAATGGGTCAGGTATTAGAGGCAGAAATTTCAACAATACTGAGAACCATCAAAAGAAGGTTGTTGAATTTTCCCAGATAAATCCGTGTGGATAACTTCAAGAGGATTTTTGGCAACAGGCAACTGGCCAGGAAAGGAAGCATGGGTTTGTTTACCCAACACACACGGTTCACAAAAATGCATTTCAGAATCAGACAAACTAGAACTAGATACATCAGATGCCATTCCATTAAAAAGTTTTTGAATATATGGGGCGTATGGATGTCCTAATCTGTTGTGCCAGAGAGTTAGAGACTGACTTGAAGCTTTTGCATAGAGAGCTGAGGAATTAGGGGGAGACATGCCTTGTGGAACCACAGAAACTTCAAATAATGAATTGGAGATGACTCCTCCCATATAATTCTTTCCATTACGTGAAATAATGAAGTTTGATATAGGATTAACTGGTTCAGGGATGAGAAGACAACCAGTTCTCCAAAGACGTCCCAGGGAGATGAGATTCCTTCCAAGATCAGGAACATAAAGAGCATCAGAAAAGAAAACTTTTCCTTCCATTCCTCCAGAAGCAGCAACAGTTCCTTTTCCAGTTGCATAGATTGATTTCCCAATACCAGCAAGTTGAATTCAAATGTTGACAGGTTGAAAGGTGATGAAACTGTCTCTGTTGTTAAACATATGACAGCTGGCCCCAGAATCAATAATTGGAGAAAGGTTTGAGGAATGAGAAGCCATGGAAGCAGAAGCGTTGATAATGCAGTCATCATTTGATTTTTCAGACAAGCAGGCAACAGCTGTAAAAAGAAATTCTTCATCAGAAGGGAAGACAAAAGCACAATTGGCCGTGGCATCAGGTTGTTCTTCCTGAGGAGGGGGAACAGGAGTTGCTTTGTTGGAATTGTCCTTTGATGGGGCAGCTGAGTTGGCTTGGTTCTTCTTGGGACGCAGTTCAGGATGTTGAACAAAGCAATGATTGTCATCATGTCCAACATTTTGACCATGAACAGAACATGAGAGTTTGCTGCGTGCCTTGGATTTGGATGATTTTGATGATTTGGCTGAGGCAGAGTGAGCATTGACATTTGACATAGCATTGTGAAATTCATCAACAACTTTGTCATCAGCAGCGTAATCCAGGAAAGAAGATAAAACATCATCCAGATGCAGGTGATCAATTTCCTGTCTGTCTCTGGTGAGCAAACCACGCCAATGTTTGAAGGAAGGTGGAAGAGTGGCAAAAAAGAGATAAATAAGAATTTCCTGGGGAATGATGAGCCCAGAACGGATCATATGGAAGTTAATGCATTTGAATGCATCAACATGAGTTTTGGGGTCTCCTCCTTCAGAAAGAGAAAGAGTAACCATAGAGAGAAAGTGAGAAATCCGTGATCCAACTTTATTGCTGGCGTGTCTTCTTGCAAGAACAGACCACATTTGAGCAGAGGTGTGGCAAGTGTTGACCAGCTTCTTGTTAACATCATCCAATCTGGTGATGATTTCATACCTGCACCTGGTGTCATTTTTGATCCATAAAGCAAGTTGAGCTTTGATTTCAGCGTCTGAAGGTGAACCATCATTGTGAGGAACAGGGGCAGGGACTTGTCCAGAAACAATGCCAAAAAGATCCAGAACTTCAAAGTGAAGACGCATAATGTGTTCCCAGGTGTCATAGGATTCGTCAGTAAGAGGGGTGACCATAACCTTACTTGAATCCTGATTGGAGGCCATGATTTGGTCGAGTCAACAGCAAAGATTTGGAGAGAAAGAAGATGAGATGTGAAGAGGATGATCCAAAATCTGAGAGAAAAGGCTGTTTTATTGTCCAGTAAGCGGTTTTGTTGTAAGTATTCTTGAGAGAGGTGCTTTAGGCAACTGGGCCCATAACCTGTAGAAGTTTTAGCACAGAGGAAAGCTAAACACAGGTCAATCAGCAACTGTGCACCTTACAACAACAAGTAACTACAACAAAGCGTGTGCTAAAACTGGACAAAAGACTCTATTCTCCCCACACAGTGCAAAGACTGTCAGATGCGGCCAAAAGGGAAAGCAGTGGACAGGAGGAAGCAGTGGAAGGGACAAAGAGAATAGAGAAAAAGAGAAAGAAAAAGATTTGGATATCATTGCAAAAACAAACATACCTAAACACAGGTCAATCAGCAACTGTGCACCTTACAACAACAAGTAACTACAACAAAGCGTGTGCTAAAACTATAAGGGACACAAGTGTGAGCTGCTGTGGTTAGGACTAAAAGAATTAGAGAAAAGATAACAGAAAAGAAAAGGAAAGAACCTGGACAAAAGACTCTATTCTCCCCACACAGTGCAAAGACTGTCAGATGCGGCCAAAAGGGAAAGCAGTGGACAGGAGGAAGCAGTGGAAGGGACAAAGAGAATAGAGAAAAAGAGAAAGAAAAAGATTTGGATGGGGAAAACGGAAATGGCAAAGAGAGGCCTCATTATATGACAAAGTCCACCATCCAAAACAATAGAAACTAACACGACGTCGACAAAACTATTAAACTACAATACAGAAAAAGAGACAGGTTCACATCCAAGGAAAAAGTTCTCAGCCGGGGAAAAGATTCACACTCCAGGTAAAGAAACATGTCCTCGAGGTCCAGAATCAGTACATTGACTCCGGGTGGGAAAGAAATGTTGTTCTTGATGCTGGAGCTCGTATCTTTGAAGTTCCTCGGCGGAAAAGGTCAGGAAAAGAGGATATGAGCAAGGAGAATGACTTGAGACGATGGTAAGAAGCTGGAGTAAGGAATGGGTCAGGTATTAGAGGCAGAAATTTCAACAGTTGCCAAAAATCCTCTTGAAGTTGTCCACACAGATTTATCTGGGAAAATTCAGCCTCCTTCTTTTGATGGTTCTCAGTATTACCTTAAGTTCACTGATCAGGCCACTTCATACCGTCATGTTTACCTTCTTTCCTCAAAAGCCCAAGTATTCAAATATTTCTTGGAATATAAGGCATCTGTAGAGCTGCAATCTGGCTTCAAAATCAAAAAGCTTGTTTGTGACGGTGGTGGTGAGTATATCAACTCTAGTCTGGTCAACTTTCTTAAACAACATGGCATTGCTCTTCAAGTTACGGCTCCTTACACTCCCCAACAAAATCCAATTTCTGAGAGAGGAAACCGTATTACCACTGAAAAATCCAAAACCATGATGTTTCATTCTAATGCACCAATTCACTTATGGTCTGAAGCAGTTAAAACAGCAGTATATCTTGAAAACAGATTACCAACCAAAGCTCTTCAAAATAAGTCAACTCCTTTTGAAGCCTGGAATAAATCCAAACCCAGAGTTTCACACCTCAGAGTTTTTGGTTGTGCTTGCTATGCTTTTCTTGATAAACATCAACGTCCTGGAAAGTTTTCAGCTAATGCCAGAAAGTGTGTCATGCTTGGATATGAAGTTGGAACAACAAATTATCGTGTTTGGGACCTTGAGCTTAAAAAGATTGTTATTGCCAAATCTGTGGCCTTCAATGAAAATTTCTTCCCCTTTCTTGACTCCAGATTTAAGCGCCCTCAATGGTCACAACTGATGAAGCAAATTCCAGATCAAATTCATGACAGTCAACCACTTCCAACACCTGGCCTTTCCTTTTCTCCAGCTCAATCTCCTTCTGAGTCTCCAACTCCTGATCCATCCTCAGGAAACATTTCTGATTCACATTCTGAAGATAATTCTCCTTCTTCTTCTTCTTCCTCTGATTTTCACATGTCAGGCATACCTTCCAATTCAACTCCTTGTCCTTCACCTGGCCACTTAACAAGATTACCTCATTCCAATGTCCCAGATGAAGAAGGTTCCAGTCAATCTGATCCATCATATTCATCAATTGAGCCAGACAATCCAGTGTTGAAATTTCTGCCTCTAATACCTGACCCATTCCTTACTCCAGCTTCTTACCATCGTCTCAAGTCATTCTCCTTGCTCATATCCTCTTTTCCTGATCTTTTCCGCCGAGGAACTTCAAAGATACGAGCTCCAGCATCAAGAACAACATTTCTTTCCCACCCGGAGTCAATGTATTGATTCTGGACCTCGAGGACGTGTTTCTTTACCCGGAGTGTGAATCTTTTCCCCGGCTGGGAACTTTTTCCTTGGATGTGAACCTGTCTCTTTTTCTGTATTGTAGTTTAGTAGTTTTGTCGACGTCGTGTTAGTTTCTATTGTTTTGGATGGTGGACTTTGTCATATAATGAGGCCTCTCTTTGCCATTTCCGTTTTCCCCATCCAAATCTTTTTCTTTCTCTTTCTCTCTATTCTCTTTATCCCTTCCACTGCTTCTTCCTGTCCACTGCTTTCCCTTTTGGCCGCATCTGACAGTCTTTGCACTGTGTGGGGAGAATAGAGTCTTTTGTCCAGGTTCTTTCCTTTTCTTTTCTGTTATCTTTTCTCTGATTCTTTTAGTCCTAACCACAGCAGCTCACACTTGTGTCCCTTATAGTTTTAGCACACGCTTTGTTGTAGTTACTTGTTGTTGTAAGGTGCACAGTTGCTGATTGACCTGTGTTTAGGTATGTTTGTTTTTGCAATGATATCCAAATCTTTTTCTTTCTCTTTTTCTCTATTCTCTTTGTCCCTTCCACTGCTTCCTCCTGTCCACTGCTTTCCCTTTTGGCCGCATCTGACAGTCTTTGCACTGTGTGGGGAGAATAGAGTCTTTTGTCCAGTTTTAGCACACGCTTTGTTGTAGTTACTTGTTGTTGTAAGGTGCACAGTTGCTGATTGACCTGTGTTTAGCTTTCCTCTGTGCTAAAACTTCTACAGGTTATGGGCCCAGTTGCCTAAAGCACCTCTCTCAAGAATACTTACAACAAAACCGCTTACTGGACAATAAAACAGCCTTTTCTCTCAGATTTTGGATCATCCTCTTCACATCTCATCTTCTTTCTCTCCAAATCTTTGCTGTTGACTCGACCAAATCATGGCCTCCAATCAGGATTCAAGTAAGGTTATGGTCACCCCTCTTACTGACGAATCCTATGACACCTGGGAACACATTATGCGTCTTCACTTTGAAGTTCTGGATCTTTTTGGCATTGTTTCTGGACAAGTCCCTGCCCCTGTTCCTCACAATGATGGTTCACCTTCAGACGCTGAAATCAAAGCTCAACTTGCTTTATGGATCAAAAATGACACCAGGTGCAGGTATGAAATCATCACCAGATTGGATGATGTTAACAAGAAGCTGGTCAACACTTGCCACACCTCTGCTCAAATGTGGTCTGTTCTTGCAAGAAGACACGCCAGCAATAAAGTTGGATCACGGATTTCTCACTTTCTCTCTATGGTTACTCTTTCTCTTTCTGAAGGAGGAGACCCCAAAACTCATGTTGATGCATTCAAAGGCATTAACTTCCATATGATCCGTTCTGGGCTCATCATTCCCCAGGAAATTCTTATTTATCTCTTTTTTGCCACTCTTCCACCCTCCTTCAAACATTGGCGTGGTTTGCTCACCAGAGACAGACAGGAAATTGATCACCTGCATCTGGATGATGTTTTATCTTCTTTCCTGGATTACGCTGCTGATGACAAAGTTGTTGATGAATTTCACAATGCTATGTCAAATGTCAATGCTCACTCTGCCTCAGCTAAATCATCAAAATCATCCAAATCCAAGGCACGCAGCAAACTCTCATGTTCTGTTCATGGTCAAAATGTTGGACATGATGACAATCATTGCTTTGTTCAACATCCTGAACTCCGTCCCAAGAAGAACCAAGCCAACTCAGCTGCCCCATCAAAGGACAATTCCAACAAAGCAACTCCTGTTCCCCCTCCTCAGGAAGAACAACCTGATGTCACGGCCAATTGTGCTTTTGTCTTCCCTTCTGATGAAGAATTTCTTTTTACAGCTGTTGCCTGTTTGTCTGAAAAATCAAATTCTGACTGCATTATCAACGCTTCTGCTTCCATGGCTTCTCATTCCTCAAACCTTTCTCCAATTATTGATTCTGGGGCCAGCTGTCATATGTTTAACAACAGAGACAGTTTTATCAGTTTTCAACCTGTCAACATTCGAATTCAACTTGCTGGTATTGGGAAATCAATCTATGCAACTGGAAAAGGAACTGTTGCTGCTTCTGGAGGAATGGAAGGAAAAGTTTTCTTTTCTGATGCTCTTTATGTCCCTGATCTTGGAAGGAATCTCATCTCCCTGGGACGTCTTTGGAGAACTGGTTGTCTTCTCATCCCTGCACCAGTTAATCCTACATCAAACTTCATTATTTCACGTAATGGAAAGAATTATATGGGAGGAGTCATCTCCAATTCATTATTTGAAGTTTCTGTGGTTCCACAAGGCATGTCTCCCCCTAATTCCTCAGCTCTCTATGCAAAAGCTTCAAGTCAGTCTCTAACTCTCTGGCACAACAGATTAGGACATCCCTACGCCCCATATATTCAAAAACTTTTTAATGGAATGGCATCTGATGTATCTAGTTCTAGTTTGTCTGACTCTGAAATGCATTTTCGTGAACCGTGTGTGTTGGGTAAACAAACCCATGCTTCCTTTCCTGGCCAGTTGCTAGTTGCCAAAAATCCTCTTGAAGTTATCCACACGGATTTATCTGGGAAAATTCAGCCTCCTTCTTTTGATGGTTCTCAGTATTACCTTAAGTTCACTGATCAGGCCACTTCATACCGTCATGTTTACCTTCTTTCCTCAAAAGCCCAAGTATTCAAATATTTCTTGGAATATAAGGCATCTGTAGAGCTGCAATCTGGCTTTAAAATCAAAAAGCTTGTTTGTGACGGTGGTGGTGAGTATATCAACTCTAGTCTGGTCAACTTTCTTAAACAACATGGCATTGCTCTTCAAGTTACGGCTCCTTACACTCCCCAACAAAATCCAATTTCTGAGAGAGGAAACCGTATTACCACTGAAAAATCCAAAACCATGATGTTTCATTCTAATGCACCAATTCACCTATGGTCTGAAGCAGTTAAAACAGCAGTATATCTTGAAAACAGATTACCAACCAAAGCTCTTCAAAACAAATCAACTCCTTTTGAAGCCTGGAATAAATCCAAACCCAGAGTTTCACACCTCAGAGTTTTTGGTTGTGCTTGCTATGCTTTTCTTGATAAACATCAACGTCCTGGAAAGTTTTCAGCTAATGCCAGAAAGTGTGTCATGCTTGGATATGAAGTTGGAACAACAAATTATCGTGTTTGGGACCTTGAGCTTAAAAAGATTGTTATTGCCAAATCTGTGGCCTTCAATGAAAATTTCTTCCCCTTTCTTGACTCCAGATTTAAGCGCCCTCAATGGTCACAACTGATGAAGCAAATTCCAGATCAAATTCATGACAGTCAACCACTTCCAACACCTGGCCTTTCCTTTTCTCCAGCTCAATCTCCTTCTGAGTCTCCAACTCCTGATCCATCCTCAGGAAACACTTCTGATTCACATTCTGAAGATAATTCTCCTTCTTCTTCTTCTTCCTCTGATTTTCACATGTCAGGCACACCTTCCAATTCAACTCCTTGTCCTTCACCTGGCCACTTAACAAGATTACCTCATTCCAATGTCCCAGATGAAGAAGGTTCCAGTCAATCTGATCCATCATATTCATCAATTGAGCCAGACAATCCAGCAGATCCTGATTATGTTCCCTCATCACAATCCCCCAGTTATTCTGACAACTCTTCAGCTGAAACATCCACTCCTGAACATTTACGTCAGATTTATTATGATCATTATCAACATGATTCCTACTCTGATTCTCCTGATCCTCTTGGGTTATATGCAGCAAATGCCTTTGCTTTCTCTCTAGAAGCTCCCTTGCTAGCTCATGAAATTCCTGAACCCCAGTGTTATAAGCAAGCAATCTATTCCAAATATTCAGCAGAATGGGCAGAGGCTGTGAAACATGAACATCAAGCACTTCAGCGTTGTAACACTTGGAAAATTGTCCCCAGGCCTGAAAAAGCTAATGTAATTGGCTGCAGGTGGGTTTTCAGGGTTAAACCTAATGCTGATGGTGGTGTTTCCAAGTTCAAAGCCCGTTGTGTAGCAAAAGGATATTCTCAAATCCTAGGAATAGATTTTCATGAAACTTTTGCACCCACTGGACGGATCACTTCTCTCAGGACCATTCTTTCTTTAGCAGCTTATTTTGACTGGGATGTTCATCAAATGGATGTAGTGGCAGCTTTTCTCCAGGGAAACTTAAATGAAACTGTTTATATGGAACAGCCTGAAGGAACACTAACTGCTGGAAATGAAGGTAAAGTTTGCCAATTGTTGCGTCCTCTTTATGGCATCAAACAAGCTCCCTTTTGCTGGAATTCACGTATAAATGACTACTTGTGCAAGCTCAACTTCTCCCCCCTTAAGTGTGATCAGTGTGTGTAGTTGTCACTATCTAGTTGTCACTATCTCTAGTACTGAGGCTGAGTTCAGAGGCATTGTGGATGCTGGATGTGAAGCAATTTGGCTGACTAAATAACTCACTTCCTTCAATATTCCTAAATCACCTTCACCTTTAATCCTTGCTGACAATGCCAGTTCCATTTCACAATGCAAGGATTCACTCAGATACCGTCAAAGATCAAAACATGTGGACACTCAACTTTGTTGGATGTTGAAATTTCTGCCTCTAATACCTGACCCATTCCTTACTCCAGCTTCTTACCATCGTCTCAAGTCATTCTCCTTGCTCATATCCTCTTTTCCTGACCTTTTCCGCCGAGGAACTTCAAAGATACAGCTCCAGCATCAAGAACAACATTTCTTTCCCACCCGGAGTCAATGTATTGATTCTGGACCTCGAGGACGTGTTTCTTTACCTGGAGTGTGAATCTTTTCCCCGGCTGGGAACTTTTTCCTTGGATGTGAACCTGTCTCTTTTTCTGTATTGTAGTTTAGTAGTTTTGTCGACGTCGTGCTAGTTTCTATTGTTTTGGATGGTGGACTTTGTCATATAATGAGCCCTCTCTTTGCCATTTCTGTTTTCCCCATCCAAATCTTTTTCTTTCTCTTTCTCTCTATTCTCTTTATCACTTCCACTGCTTCTTCCTGTCCACTGCTTTCCCTTTTGGCCGCATCTGACAGTCTTTGCACTGTGTGGGGAGAATAGAGTCTTTTGTCCATGTTCTTTCCTTTTCTTTTCTGTTATCTTTTCTCTGATTCTTTTAGTCCTAACCACAGCAGCTCACACTTGTGTCCCTTATAGTTTTAGCACACGCTTTGTTGTAGTTACTTGTTGTTGTAAGGTGCACAGTTGCTGATTGACCTGTGTTTAGGTATGTTTGTTTTTGCAATGAAATCCAAATCTTTTTCTTTCTCTTTCTCTCTATTCTCTTTATCCCTTCCACTGCTTCTTCCTGTCCACTGCTTTCCCTTTTGGCCGCATCTGACAGTCTTTGCACTGTGTGGGGAGAATAGAGTCTTTTGTCCAGTTTTAGCACACGCTTTGTTGTAGTTACTTGTTGTTGTAAGGTGCACAGTTGCTGATTGACCTGTGTTTAGCTTTCCTTTGTGCTAAAACTTCTACATTATATTACTGAAAGCATCAACAAAAATCTTTTTCAGCTTCAACACATTTCAACTGAACACATGGTAGCTGATCTTCTTACAAAATCTTTGGGAAAAGTTGTAGAAGTTTTAGCACAGAGGAAAGCTAAACACAGGTCAATCAGCAACTGTGCACCTTACAACAACAAGTAACTACCACAAAGCGTGTGCTAAAACTGGACAAAAGACTCTATTCTCCCCACACAGTGCAAAGACTGTCAGATGCGGCCAAAAGGGAAAGCAGTGGACAGGAGGAAGCAGTGGAAGGGACAAAGAGAATAGAGAAAAAGAGAAAGAAAAAGATTTGGATATCATTGCAAAAACAAACATACCTAAACTGTTGAAATTTCTGCCTCTAATACCTGACCCATTCCTTACTCCAGCTTCTTACCATCGTCTCAAGTCATTCTCCTTGCTCATATCCTCTTTTCCTGACCTTTTCCGCCGAGGAACTTCAAAGATACGAGCTCCAGCATCAAGAACAACATTTCTTTCCCACCCGGAGTCAATGTATTGATTCTGGACCTCGAGGACGTGTTTCTTTACCTGGAGTGTGAATCTTTTCCCCGGCTGGGAACTTTTTCCTTGGATGTGAACCTGTCTCTTTTTCTGTATTGTAGTTTAGTAGTTTTGTCGACGTTGTGTTAGTTTCTATTGTTTTGGATGGTGGACTTTGTCATATAATGAGCCCTCTCTTTGCCATTTCCGTTTTCCCCATCCAAATCTTTTTCTTTCTCTTTCTCTCTATTCTCTTTATCCCTTCCACTGCTTCTTCCTGTCCACTGCTTTCCCTTTTGGCCGCATCTGACAGTCTTTGCACTGTGTGGGGAGAATAGAGTCTTTTGTCCAGGTTCTTTCCTTTTCTTTTCTGTTATCTTTTCTCTGATTCTTTTAGTCCTAACCACAGCAGCTCACACTTGTGTCCCTTATAGTTTTAGCACACGCTTTGTTGTAGTTACTTGTTGTTGTAAGGTGCACAGTTGCTGATTGACCTGTGTTTAGGTATGTTTGTTTTTTGCAATGAAATCCAAATCTTTTTCTTTCTCTTTCTCTCTATTCTCTTTATCCCTTCCACTGCTTCTTCCTGTCCACTGCTTTCCCTTTTGGCCGCATCTGACAGTCTTTGCACTGTGTGGGGAGAATAGAGTCTTTTGTCCAGTTTTAGCACACGCTTTGTTGTAGTTACTTGTTGTTGTAAGGTGCACAGTTGCTGATTGACCTGTGTTTAGCTTTCCTCTGTGCTAAAACTTCTACAGGTTATGGGCCCAGTTGCCTAAAGCACCTCTCTCAAGAATACTTACAACAAAACCGCTTACTGGACAATAAAACAGCCTTTTCTCTCAGATTTTGGATCATCCTCTTCACATCTCATCTTCTTTCTCTCCAAATCTTTGCTGTTGACTCGACCAAATCATGGCCTCCAATCAGGATTCAAGTAAGGTTATGGTCACCCCTCTCACTGACGAATCCTATGACACTTGGGAACACATTATGCGTCTTCACTTTGAAGTTCTGGATCTTTTTGGCATTGTTTCTGGACATGTTCCTGCCCCTGTTCCTCACAATGATGGTTCACCTTCAGACGCTGAAATCAAAGCTCAACTTGCTCTATGGATCAAAAATGACACCAGGTGCAGGTATGAAATCATTACCAGATTGGATGATGTTAACAAGAAGCTGGTCAATACTTGCCACACCTCTGCTCAAATGTGGTCAGTTCTTGCAAGAAGACACGCCAGCAATAAAGTTGGATCACGGATTTCTCACTTTCTCTCTATGGTTACTCTTTCTCTTTCTGAAGGAGGAGACCCCAAAACTCATGTTGATGCATTCAAAGGCATTAACTTCCATATGATCCGCTCTGGGCTCATCATTCCCCAGGAAATTCTCATTTATCTCTTCTTTGCCACTCTTCCACCCTCCTTCAAACATTGGCGTGGTTTGCTCACCAGAGACAGACAGGAAATTGATCACCTGCATCTGGATGATGTTTTATCTTCTTTCCTGGATTACGCTGCTGATGACAAAGTTGTGGATGAATTTCACAATGCTATGTCAAATGTCAATGCTCACTCTGCCTCAGCCAAATCATCAAAATCATCCAAATCCAAGGCACGCAGCAAACTCTCATGTTCTGTTCATGGTCAAAATGTTGGACATGATGACAATCATTGCTTTGTTCAACATCCTGAACTGCGTCCCAAGAAGAACCAAGCCAACTCAGCTGCCCCATCAAAGGACAATTCCAACAAAGCAACTCCTGTTCCCCCTCCTCAGGAAGAACAACCTGATGCCACGGCCAATTGTGCTTTTGTCTTCCCTTCTGATGAAGAATTTCTTTTTACAGCTGTTGCCTGCTTGTCTGAAAAATCAAATTCTGACTGCATTATCAACGCTTCTGCTTCCATGGCTTCTCATTCCTCAAACCTTTCTCCAATTATTGATTCTGGGGCCAGCTGTCATATGTTTAACAACAGAGACAGTTTCATCAGCTTTCAACCTGTCAACATTCGAATTCAACTTGCTGGTATTGGGAAATCAATCTATGCAACTGGAAAAGGAACTGTTGCTGCTTCTGGAGGAATGGAAGGAAAAGTTTTCTTTTCTGATGCTCTTTATGTCCCTGATCTTGGAAGGAATCTCATCTCCCTGGGACGTCTTTGGAGAACTGGTTGTCTTCTCATTCCTGCACCAGTTAATCCTACATCAAACTTCATTATTTCACGTAATGGAAAGAATTATATGGGAGGAGTCATCTCCAATTCATTATTTGAAGTTTCTGTGGTTCCACAAGGCATGTCTCCCCCTAATTCCTCAGCTCTCTATGCAAAAGCTTCAAGTCAGTCTCTAACTCTTTGGCACAACAGATTAGGACATCCATACGCCCCATATATTCAAAAACTTTTTAATGGAATGGCATCTGATGTATCTAGTTCTAGTTTGTCTGATTCTGAAATGCATTTTTGTGAACCGTGTGTGTTGGGTAAACAAACCCATGCTTCCTTTCCTGGCCAGTTGCCTGTTGCCAAAAATCCTCTTGAAGTTATCCACACGGATTTATCTGGGAAAATTCAGCCTCCTTCTTTTGATGGTTCTCAGTATTACCTTAAGTTCACTGATCAGGCCACTTCATACCGTCATGTTTACCTTCTTTCCTCAAAAGCCCAAGTATTCAAATATTTCTTGGAATATAAGGCATCTGTAGAGCTGCAATCTGGCTTCAAAATCAAAAAGCTTGTTTGTGACGGTGGTGGTGAGTATATCAACTCTAGTCTGGTCAACTTTCTTAAACAACATGGCATTGCTCTTCAAGTTACGGCTCCTTACACTCCCCAACAAAATCCAATTTCTGAGAGAGGAAACCGTATTACCACTGAAAAATCCAAAACCATGATGTTTCATTCTAATGCACCAATTCACTTATGGTCTGAAGCAGTTAAAACAGCAGTATATCTTGAAAACAGATTACCAACCAAAGCTCTTCAAAACAAATCAACTCCTTTTGAAGCCTGGAATAAATCCAAACCCAGAGTTTCACACCTCAGAGTTTTTGGTTGTGCTTGCTATGCTTTTCTTGATAAACATCAACGTCCTGGAAAGTTTTCAGCTAATGCCAGAAAGTGTGTCATGCTTGGATATGAAGTTGGAACAACAAATTATCGTGTTTGGGATCTTGAGCTTAAAAAGATTGTTATTGCCAAATCTGTGGCCTTCAATGAAAATTTCTTCCCCTTTCTTGACTCCAGATTTAAGCGCCCTCAATGGTCACAACTGATGAAGCAAATTCCAGATCAAATTCATGACAGTCAACCACTTCTAACACCTGGACTTTCCTTTTCTCCAGCTCAATCTCCTTCTGAGTCTCCAACTCCTGATCCATCCTCAGGAAACATTTCTGATTCACATTCTGAAGATAATTCTCCTTCTTCTTCTTCTTCCTCTGATTTTCACATGTCAGGCACACCTTCCAATTCAACTCCTTGTCCTTCACCTGGCCACTTAACAAGATTACCTCATTCCAATGTCCCAGATGAAGAAGGTTCCAGTCAATCTGATCCATCATATTCATCAATTGAGCCAGACAATCCAGCAGATCCTGATTATGTTCCCTCATCACAATCCCCCAGTTATTCTGACAACTCTTCAGCTGAAACATCCACTCCTGAACATTTACGTCAGATTTATTATGATCATTATCAACATGATTCCTACTCTGATTCTCCTGATCCTCTTGGGTTATATGCAGCAAATGCCTTTGCTTTCTCTCTAGAAGCTCCCTTGCTAGCTCATGAAATTCCTGAACCCCAGTGTTATAAGCAAGCAATCTATTCCAAATATTCAGCAGAATGGGCAGAGGCTGTGAAACATGAACATCAAGCACTTCAGCGTTGTAACACTTGGAAAATTGTCCCCAGGCCTGAAAAAGCTAATGTAATTGGCTGCAGGTGGGTTTTCAGGGTTAAACCTAATGCTGATGGTGGTGTTTCCAAGTTCAAAGCCCGTTGTGTAGCAAAAGGATATTCTCAAATCCTAGGAATAGATTTTCATGAAACTTTTGCACCCACTGGACGGATCACTTCTCTCAGGACCATTCTTTCTTTAGCAGCTTATTTTGACTGGGATGTTCATCAAATGGATGTAGTGGCAGCTTTTCTCCAGGGAAACTTAAATGAAACTGTTTATATGGAACAGCCTGAAGGAACACTAACTGCTGGAAATGAAGGCAAAGTTTGCCAATTGTTGCGTCCTCTTTATGGCATCAAACAAGCTCCCTTTTGCTGGAATTCACGTATAAATGACTACTTGTGCAAGCTCAACTTCTCCCCCCTTAAGTGTGATCAGTGTGTGTATGTTTGGAGAAACAAATCACAAATCTGTATCATTTATCTTCATGTTGATGATATGGTCATTACTGGTAATCATTTTCTTTGGTTCAAAGACAAAATCAAAACTGAATTTGAGATGGATGATCTTGGTCCTGCCACTTGGATTTTGGGAATGCGTCTCACCAGGAACAGAACAGCACGTACTCTTTCTTTATCACAAGATTCTTATGCTGAAAAAGTTTTGTCCAACTGGAATATGGCCAACTGCAATCCCTGTCTTACTCCCTTATCCCCAAATGATTATCCTGTCAAAGCAACCAGTGAAGAAATTGCTGAATTCAATGCTCTAAAAATCAATTACCGCTCTGCTATTGGTGCACTCAACTATTTGTCAGTTGCAACAAGACCTGATCTCTCTTTTGCAGTTGGTGCATTATCTCAACATCTCATTGAACCAGGCATCAAACACTGGCTTGCTGTCAAACACACTTTCAGATATCTGCGTGCCACTTCATCATCATCTCTCACTTTTGGAGGAAAATGCCCAATTCCAAATCATCCATCACTCTGTCCTCTTATTTACTCTGACACTGATTATGCTGGGGATCCTGATACCAGGCGCTCAACTGGAGGGTATGTTGCCATACTCAATGGAGGAGCTATTTCCTGGAGTTCTAAAAAGCAGCAAGTTGTCACTATCTCTAGTACTGAGGCTGAGTTCAGAGGCATTGTGGATGCTGGATGTGAAGCAATTTGGCTGACTAAATTACTTACTTCCTTCAATATTCCTAAATCACCTTCACCTTTAATCCTTGCTGACAATGCCAGTTCCATTTCACAATGCAAGGATTCACTCAGATACCGTCAAAGATCAAAACATGTGGACACTCAACTTTGTTGGATTACTGAAAGCATCAACAAAAATCATTTTCAGCTTCAACACATTTCAACTGAACACATGGTAGCTGATCTTCTTACAAAATCTTTGGGAAAAGTCAAGCTGTCTTATCTCCTCAAACTCATGGGTCTGATATTAAGGGGGGGTGTTGAAATTTCTGCCTCTAATACCTGACCCATTCCTTACTCCAGCTTCTTACCATCGTCTCAAGTCATTCTCCTTGCTCATATCCTCTTTTCCTGACCTTTTCCGCCGAGGAACTTCAAAGATACGAGCTCCAGCATCAAGAACAACATTTCTTTCCCACCCGGAGTCAATGTATTGATTCTGGACCTCGAGGACGTGTTTCTTTACCTGGAGTGTGAATCTTTTCCCCGGCTGGGAACTTTTTCCTTGGATGTGAACCTGTCTCTTTTTCTGTATTGTAGTTTAGTAGTTTTGTCGACGTTGTGTTAGTTTCTATTGTTTTGGATGGTGGACTTTGTCATATAATGAGCCCTCTCTTTGCCATTTCCGTTTTCCCCATCCAAATCTTTTTCTTTCTCTTTCTCTCTATTCTCTTTATCCCTTCCACTGCTTCTTCCTGTCCACTGCTTTCCCTTTTGGCCGCATCTGACAGTCTTTGCACTGTGTGGGGAGAATAGAGTCTTTTGTCCAGGTTCTTTCCTTTTCTTTTCTGTTATCTTTTCTCTGATTCTTTTAGTCCTAACCACAGCAGCTCACACTTGTGTCCCTTATAGTTTTAGCACACGCTTTGTTGTAGTTACTTGTTGTTGTAAGGTGCACAGTTGCTGATTGACCTGTGTTTAGGTATGTTTGTTTTTTGCAATGAAATCCAAATCTTTTTCTTTCTCTTTCTCTCTATTCTCTTTATCCCTTCCACTGCTTCTTCCTGTCCACTGCTTTCCCTTTTGGCCGCATCTGACAGTCTTTGCACTGTGTGGGGAGAATAGAGTCTTTTGTCCAGTTTTAGCACACGCTTTGTTGTAGTTACTTGTTGTTGTAAGGTGCACAGTTGCTGATTGACCTGTGTTTAGCTTTCCTCTGTGCTAAAACTTCTACATAAACACAGGTCAATCAGCAACTGTGCACCTTACAACAACAAGTAACTACAACAAAGCGTGTGCTAAAACTATAAGGGACACAAGTGTGAGCTGCTGTGGTTAGGACTAAAAGAATTAGAGAAAAGATAACAGAAAGGAAAAGGAAAGAACCTGGACAAAAGACTCTATTCTCCCCACACAGTGCAAAGACTGTCAGATGCGGCCAAAAGGGAAAGCAGTGGACAGGAGGAAGCAGTGGAAGGGACAAAGAGAATAGAGAAAAAGAGAAAGAAAAAGATTTGGATGGGGAAAACGGAAATGGCAAAGAGAGGCCTCATTATATGACAAAGTCCACCATCCAAAACAATAGAAACTAACACGACGTCGACAAAACTATTAAACTACAATACAGAAAAAGAGACAGGTTCACATCCAAGGAAAAAGTTCTCAGCCGGGGAAAAGATTCGCACTCCAGGTAAAGAAACACGTCCTCGAGGTCCAGAATCAGTACATTGACTCCGGGTGGGAAAGAAATGTTGTTCTTGATGCTGGAGCTCGTATCTTTGAAGTTCCTCGGCGGAAAAGGTCAGGAAAAGAGGATATGAGCAAGGAGAATGACTTGAGACGATGGTAAGAAGCTGGAGTAAGGAATGGATCAGGTATTAGAGGCAGAAATTTCAACACCCCCCCTTAATACCAGACCCATGAGTTTGAGGAGATAAGACAGCTTGACTTTTCCTAAAGATTTTGTAAGAAGATCAGCCACCATGTGTTCAGTTGAAATGTGTTGAAGCTGAAAATGATTTTTGTTGATGCTTTCAGTAATCCAACAAAGTTGAGTGTCCACATGTTTTGATCTTTGACGGTATCTGAGTGAATCCTTGCATTGTGAAATGGAACTGGCATTGTCAGCAAGGATTAAAGGTGAAGGTGACTTAGGAATATTGAAGGAAGTAAGTAATTTAGTCAGCCAGATTGTTTCACATCCAGCATCCACAATGCCTCTGAACTCAGCTTCAGTACTAGAGATAGTGACAACTTGCTGCTTTTTAGAACTCCAGGAAATAGCTCCTCCATTGAGTATGGCAACATACCCTCCAGTTGAGCGCCTGGTATCAGGATCCCCAGCATAATCAGTGTCAGAGTAAATAAGAGGACAGAGTGATGGATGATTTGGAATTGGGCATTTTCCTCCAAAAGTGAGAGATGATGATGAAGTGGCACGCAGATATCTGAAAGTGTGTTTGACAGCAAGCCAGTGTTTGATACCTGGTTCAATGAGATGTTGAGATAATGCACCAACTGCAAAAGAGAGATCAGGTCTTGTTGCAACAGACAAATAGTTGAGTGCACCAATAGCAGAGCGGTAATTGATTTTCAGAGCATTGAATTCAGCAATTTCTTCACTGGTTGCTTTGACAGGATAATCATTTGGGGATAAGGGAGTAAGACAGGGATTACAGTTGGCCATATTCCAGTTGGACAAAACTTTTTCAGCATAAGAATCTTGTGATAAAGAAAGAGTACGTGCTGTTCTGTTCCTGGTGAGACGCATTCCCAAAATCCAAGTGGCAGGACCAAGATCATCCATCTCAAATTCAGTTTTGATTTTGTCTTTGAACCAAAGAAAATGATTACCAGTAATGACCATATCATCAACATGAAGATAAATGATACAGATTTGTGATTTGTTTCTCCAAACATACACACACTGATCACACTTAAGGGGGGAGAAGTTGAGCTTGCACAAGTAGTCATTTATACGTGAATTCCAGCAAAAGGGAGCTTGCTTGATGCCATAAAGAGGACGCAACAATTGGCAAACTTTACCTTCATTTCCAGCAGTTAGTGTTCCTTCAGGTTGTTCCATATAAACAGTTTCATTTAAGTTTCCCTGGAGAAAAGCTGCCACTACATCCATTTGATGAACATCCCAGTCAAAATAAGCTGCTAAAGAAAGAATGGTCCTGAGAGAAGTGATCCGTCCAGTGGGTGCAAAAGTTTCATGAAAATCTATTCCTAGGATTTGAGAATATCCTTTTGCTACACAACGGGCTTTGAACTTGGAAACACCACCATCAGCATTAGGTTTAACCCTGAAAACCCACCTGCAGCCAATTACATTAGCTTTTTCAGGCCTGGGGACAATTTTCCAAGTGTTACAACGCTGAAGTGCTTGATGTTCATGTTTTACAGCCTCTGCCCATTCTGCTGAATATTTGGAATAGATTGCTTGCTTATAACACTGGGGTTCAGGAATTTCATGAGCTAGCAAGGGAGCTTCTAGAGAGAAAGCAAAGGCATTTGCTGCATATAACCCAAGAGGATCAGGAGAATCAGAGTAGGAATCATGTTGATAATGATCATAATAAATCTGACGTAAATGTGTTGAAATTTCTGCCTCTAATACCTGACCCATTCCTTACTCCAGCTTCTTACCATCGTCTCAAGTCATTCTCCTTGCTCATATCCTCTTTTCCTGACCTTTTCCGCCGAGGAACTTCAAAGATACGAGCTCCAGCATCAAGAACAACATTTCTTTCCCACCCGGAGTCAATGTATTGATTCTGGACCTCGAGGACGTGTTTCTTTACCTGGAGTGTGAATCTTTTCCCCGGCTGGGAACTTTTTCCTTGGATGTGAACCTGTCTCTTTTTCTGTATTGTAGTTTAATAGTTTTGTCGACGTCGTGTTAGTTTCTATTGTTTTGGATGGTGGACTTTGTCATATAATGAGCCCTCTCTTTGCCATTTCCGTTTTCCCCATCCAAATCTTTTTCTTTCTCTTTCTCTCTATTCTCTTTATCCCTTCCACTGCTTCTTCCTGTCCACTGCTTTCCCTTTTGGCCGCATCTGACAGTCTTTGCACTGTGTGGGGAGAATAGAGTCTTTTGTCCAGGTTCTTTCCTTTTCTTTTCTGTTATCTTTTCTCTGATTCTTTTAGTCCTAACCACAGCAGCTCACACTTGTGTCCCTTATAGTTTTAGCACACGCTTTGTTGTAGTTACTTGTTGTTGTAAGGTGCACAGTTGCTGATTGACCTGTGTTTAGGTATGTTTGTTTTTGCAATGATATCCAAATCTTTTTCTTTCTCTTTCTCTCTATTCTCTTTATCCCTTCCACTGCTTCTTCCTGTCCACTGCTTTCCCTTTTGGCCGCATCTGACAGTCTTTGCACTGTGTGGGGAGAATAGAGTCTTTTGTCCAGTTTTAGCACACGCTTTGTTGTAGTTACTTGTTGTTGTAAGGTGCACAGTTGCTGATTGACCTGTGTTTAGCTTTACTTTGTGCTAAAACTTCTTCAAAATGTTCAGGAGTGGATGTTTCAGCTGAAGAGTTGTCAGAATAACTGGGGGATTGTGATGAGGGAACATAATCAGGATCTGCTGGATTGTCTGGCTCAATTGATGAATATGATGGATCAGATTGACTGGAACCTTCTTCATCTGGGACATTGGAATGAGGTAACCTTGTTAAGTGGCCAGGTGAAGGACAAGGAGTTGAATTGGAAGGTGTGCCGGACATGTGAAAATCAGAGGAAGAAGAAGAAGAAGGAGAATTATCTTCAGAATGTGAATCAGAAATGTTTCCTGAGGATGGATCAGGAGTTGGAGACTCAGAAGGAGATTGAGCTGGAGAAAAGGAAAGGCCAGGTGTTGGAAGTGGTTGACTGTCATGAATTTGATCTGGAATTTGCTTCATCAGTTGTGACCATTGAGGGCGCTTAAATCTGGAGTCAAGAAAGGGGAAGAAATTTTCATTGAAGGCCACAGATTTGGCAATAACAATCTTTTTAAGCTCAAGGTCCCAAACACGATAATTTGTTGTTCCAACTTCATATCCAAGCATGACACACTTTCTGGCATTAGGTGAAAACTTTCCAGGACGTTGATGTTTATCAAGAAAAGCATAGCAAGCACAACCAAAAACTCTGAGGTGTGAAACTCTGGGTTTGGATTTATTCCAGGCTTCAAAAGGAGTTGATTTGTTTTGAAGAGCTTTGGTTGGTAATCTGTTTTCAAGATATACTGCTGTTTTAACTGCTTCAGACCATAGGTGAATTGGTGCATTAGAATGAAACATCATGGTTTTGGATTTTTCAGTGGTAATACGGTTTCCTCTCTCAGAAATTGGATTTTGTTGGGGAGTGTAAGGAGCCGTAACTTGAAGAGCAATGCCATGTTGTTTAAGAAAGTTGACCAGACCAGAGTTGATATACTCACCACCACCGTCACAAACAAGCTTTTTGATTTTAAAGCCAGATTGCAGCTCTACAGATGCCTTATATTCCAAGAAATATTTGAATACTTGGGCTTTTGAGGAAAGAAGGTAAACATGACGGTATGAAGTGGCCTGATCAGTGAACTTAAGGTAATACTGAGAACCATCAAAAGAATGAGGCTGAATTTTCCCAGATAAATCCGTGTGGATAACTTCAAGAGGATTTTTGGCAACAGGCAACTGGCCAGGAAAGGAAGCATGGGTTTGTTTACCCAACACACACGGTTCACAAAAATGCATTTCAGAGTCAGACAAACTAGAACTAGATACATCAGATGCCATTCCATTAAAAAGTTTTTGAATATATGGGGCGTAGGGATGTCCTAATCTGTTGTGCCAGAGAGTTAGAGACTGACTTGAAGCTTTTGCATAGAAAGCTGAGGAATTAGGGGGAGACATGCCTTGTGGAACCACAGAAACTTCAAATAATGAATTGGAGATGACTCCTCCCATATAATTCTTTCCATTACGTGAAATAATGAAGTTTGATGTAGGATTAACTGGTGCAGGGATGAGAAGACAACCAGTTCTCCAAAGACGTCCCAGGGAGATGAGATTCCTTCCAAGATCAGGGACATAAAGAGCATCAGAAAAGAAAACTTTTCCTTCCATTCCTCCAGAAGCAGCAACAGTTCCTTTTCCAGTTGCATAGATTGATTTCCCAATACCAGCAAGTTGAATTCAAATGTTGACAGGTTGAAAACTGATAAAACTGTCTCTGTTGTTAAACATATGACAGCTGGCCCCAGAATCAATAATTGGAGAAAGGTTTGAGGAATGAGAAGCCATGGAAGCAGAAGCGTTGATAATGCAGTCAGAATTTGATTTTTCAGACAAACAGGCAACAGCTGTAAAAAGAAATTCTTCATCAGAAGGGAAGACAAAAGCACAATTGGCCGTGACATCAGGTTGTTCTTCCTGAGGAGGGGGAACAGGAGTTGCTTTGTTGGAATTGTCCTTTGATGGGGCAGCTGAGTTGGCTTGGTTCTTCTTGGGACGGAGTTCAGGATGTTGAACAAAGCAATGATTGTCATCATGTCCAACATTTTGACCATGAACAGAACATGAGAGTTTGCTGCATGCCTTGGATTTGGATGATTTTGATGATTTAGCTGAGGCAGAGTGAGCATTGACATTTGACATAGCATTGTGAAATTCATCAACAACTTTGTCATCAGCAGCGTAATCCAGGAAAGAAGATAAAACATCATCCAGATGCAGGTGATCAATTTCCTGTCTGTCTCTGGTGAGCAAACCACGCCAATGTTTGAAGGAGGGTGGAAGAGTGGCAAAAAAGAGATAAATAAGAATTTCCTGAGGAATGATGAGCCCAGAACGGATCATATGGAAGTTAATGCTTTTGAATGCATCAACATGAGTTTTGGGGTCTCCTCCTTCAGAAAGAGAAAGAGTAACCATAGAGAGAAAGTGAGAAATCCGTGATCCAACTTTATTGCTGGCGTGTCTTCTTGCAAGAACAGACCACATTTGAGCAGAGGTGTGGCAAGTGTTGACCAGCTTCTTGTTAACATCATCCAATCTGGTGATGATTTCATACCTGCACCTGGTGTCATTTTTGATCCATAAAGCAAGTTGAGCTTTGATTTCAGCGTCTGAAGGTGAACCATCATTGTGAGGAACAGGGGCAGGGACTTGTCCAGAAACAATGCCAAAAAGATCCAGAACTTCAAAGTGAAGACGCATAATGTGTTCCCAGGTGTCATAGGATTCGTCAGTGAGAGGGGTGACCATAACCTTACTTGAATCCTGATTGGAGGCCATGATTTGGTCGAGTCAACAGCAAAGATTTGGAGAGAAAGAAGATGAGATGTGAAGAGGGTGATCCAAAATCTGAGAGAAAAGGCTGTTTTATTGTCCAGTAAGCGGTTTTGTTGTAAGTATTCTTGAGAGAGGTGCTTTAGGCAACTGGGCCCATAACCTGTAGAAGTTTTAGCACAAAGGAAAGCTAAACACAGGTCAATCAGCAACTGTGCACCTTACAACAACAAGTAACTACAACAAAGCGTGTGCTAAAACTGGACAAAAGACTCTATTCTCCCCACACAGTGCAAAGACTGTCAGATGCGGCCAAAAGGGAAAGCAGTGGACAGGAAGAAGCAGTGGAAGGGATAAAGAGAATAGAGAGAAAGAGAAAGAAAAAGATTTGGATGGGGAAAACGGAAATGGCAAAGAGAGGGCTCATTATATGACAAAGTCCACCATCCAAAACAATAGAAACTAACACGACGTCGACAAAACTACTAAACTACAATACAGAAAAAGAGACAGGTTCACATCCAAGGAAAAAGTTCCCAGCCGGGGAAAAGATTCACACTCCAGGTAAAGAAACACGTCCTCGAGGTCCAGAATCAATACATTGACTCCGGGTGGGAAAGAAATGTTGTTCTTGATGCTGGAGCTCGTATCTTTGAAGTTCCTCGGCGGAAAAGATCAGGAAAAGAGGATATGAGCAAGGAGAATGACTTGAGACGATGGTAAGAAGCTGGAGTAAGGAATGGGTCAGGTATTAGAGGCAGAAATTTCAACAAACAATAGAAACTAACACGATGTCGACAAAACTATTAAACTACAATACAGAAAAAGAGACAGGTTCACATCCAAGGAAAAAGTTCTCAGCCGGGGAAAAGATTCACACTCCAGGTAAAGAAACACGTCCTCGAGGTCCAGAATCAATACATTGACTCCGGGTGGGAAAGAAATGTTGTTCTTGATGTTGGAGCTCGTATCTTTGAAGTTCCTCGGCGGAAAAGGTCAGGAAAAGAGGATATGAGCAAGGAGAATGACTTGAGACGATGGTAAGAAGCTGGAGTAAGGAATGGGTCAGGTATTAGAGGCAGAAATTTCAACAAGATTCACAAAAATGTGCAAATTTATTCCAACCCACAAAGATGTATCCACCAAGGAATTAGCTTTCTTATGGTGGTCTTACATGTTTAATATTATTGGTTTTCCAAAAGCCATTATCTCTGATAGGGATCCAAAATTCACTTCTGAGTTTTGGACCTCTTTGATGGATATTTGTGGCTGTGAGTTAAAATTGTCTACAGCTCATCATCCTCAGACTGATGGTCTAGCTGAAAGAATGATTCAAACTCTGGAAGATATGATTAGAAGGTATTGTGCCTTTGGTTTAGAATATAAAGACAATGACAGATTTACTCATGATTGGGTCACTCTTTTGCCTGGTCTTGAATTTGCATATAATAGCACTGTTCATTCTGTCACTGAGAAAAAGCCTTTTGAGCTCTGGTTAGGTTATGTCCCAAACACTCCTGCTCAAATTCTCAATAATAAATTACCTAAGTTGGAACTGCACCCTGGTGTAAACTCTTTTATGCAAATGCAACAGCTCTGCAGAAAACATGCTCAAAGTTGTATTGATAAAGCATTTGAATATGAAAAGAAAAGATGGGATAAATCCCATAAAGAATACACATTTAACAAGGGTGATGAAGTGTTGATCTCTACTGTCCATTTCAATTTACAAGGTAACCACAAATTAAAAGATCCTTTTGTAGGACCATTTGTTGTTAAAAGAATGGTTGGTGATAATGCAGTAGAAGTTGTATTGTATTCTCCATATGATAGGAAACATCCTGTTTTTCCCATTTCTTTACTTAAACCTTATACTTCCAACAGTGACTTATTTCCAAAAAGAAGAGGAAGACCTAAGAAGAACCCTCAGGAAGTCACAGAAACAGCAGAAATTGATAAAATTCTCAATGATAGAATTATCACTTCTGAAAGAGGTACTGAATATTTATTGAGATATATGAACAAATCATCTGAACATGATGCATGGATACCTGGCAAGGAAATTTCAAATCTGCCTGCTCTGTTGAAAAAATACAAAAAGAAAAAATCTTAGCGTTTTTTTTATTGTTTTTTTTTAGAGTGAGGGAGTGTCAGCCAGGCTATTCCAGGAATCCAGTAAATGATATATAAATTATAAAACCCTAAAAAGTGGGTAAGACTTGTATTTAATGAATATAACCTAATATTTTATTGTATAATGAAATTATATAAAAATTTTATTATATACAAATGTTACATTAAATTTATTGGTTATATATATTTTTATATACAATTAAATTGAGCATAATATAATATATTCTACAAATAATGGCGCATTTTTATGTATTAAAAATTATAAATTTATATTTAATTAATTAAAAAACATATATTATAATTACAAGTGTAAATCTGATTTATAATATATTTAAATTAATTACTTAAATTTATATATTAAATAATACCTCTCATATGATACTAAACAATTATTAAGGACGCTTCTTTTGACTCTTAATTGTGTTAGAAAAAAAACAAATAAATTAATTTGGACTAAATTGAGATTAATTGTGTCAGCCAGGCTATTCCAGGAGTCCAGTAAATGATATATAAATTATAAAACCTTAAAGAGTGGGTAAAACTTGTATTTAATGAATATAACTTAATATTTTATTACATAATGAAATTATATAAGAATTTTATTATATACAAATGTCACATTAAACTTATTGGTTATATATATTTTTATATACAATTAAATTGAGCATAATATAATATATTCTACAAATAATGGCGCATTTTTATATATTTAATAATTATCAATTTATATTTAATTAATTAAAAAACATATATTATAATTACAAGTGTAAATTTGATTTATAATATATTTAAATTAATTACTTAAATTTATATATTAACTAATACCTCTCATATGACACTAAACAATTATTAAGGACGCTTCTTTTGACCCTTAATTGTGTTAGAAAAAACAAATAAATTAATTTGAACTAAATTGAGATTAATTGATTGTTTTGTTGCGTCAAATTATTTTTTTGTTTCACTTAAAATGTTCTCTAATCAGGATGGACCATCTGTTGGGAATTATATTTCTCATAGTTCCTATGTTTCCACTCTTGTTTAGTTATTTACTATTGTCACTTACTGATTTGGGGATTAATGGCGGGGAAATTGGATTCTTAATTGGGCTTTTAATTAATTGTTTCATGTTTTTCTCTATATTGTTATGTTTCATTTACTCTTTTTGATATATTTGTTTTATTCCTTTCTAATCATTGTATTTACTGATATAGTAGCGCTTCAGAGGACCCATTGCCTATAAAAGGGCCTTGGAAAATCCCCTGTAGCCTTATCACTTATTATACACTCAACAATTTAAATACAATTTTTATATTACGTTTATATTCTTTTTATTAGTAATAATAATCTAATTAAAATTTTATATAACAATTTAAAGGTTGCTTTAAGTCTGATAGTAATTATTTTGGTTGCCGCGCAGAACTCTTACTTAAAATAATATTAATATTAATAAAACCAAGTTGTTGTCACCTCCCAGCTCACTTATCGTTGTTTTTTCTCTCAATAAATTAAATAATTTTATTAAATTTTATTTTTTTTATTACCCATACCTTTTTCCTCCTTCTCCTCCTCTCATTCCTTCTTCCATTTTCTCCTTCTTCTAGACGACCAGCCGACAACTGAGGGCCTTTCCAAACGACGACGACGATCAAAGCCTGGCGACGAACGACAAAACGCACGGACCACCTAGCAAAACGAAACTTTTGCCGCGACTGTGTTTCGAACTTGGGTTCGACATATTAGGTTTATATAGTATTAATTTTTATATTATTTTGAAGTGATTTTTCGATCACTATAGTAAGTTCACCTTTGCGCCTCTCACTCATAATACTATATTTTTATTGCAATAACAGTGATTGTGGCTTAATTGCTGATTCACTGAGTGTAAGTGTTCAATTTTAAAAATTTTTTTTTTCCTAGTTGACCATTATAGAGTGTTAAATCCTCTTAGTCCTAGAAGAATTAACATTATTATTAATACAAATTGAATTATTAATTTAATTTTTTTTTTATTATTAATTATTGTTAATTTTTGGTTGACTTAAAAGTACATTGTGCTTAGTCCCAATATATTGCCATAGTTAATATTGGTAATTAATTGGTTGAATTAACTTACTTGTTATTCCCAATTTAAACTTGCAATCCATTTTTTTTAAAAAATTAATTTTTTAAATTATTACTTTATATTGAAAGTTATTTTTTCTATAATTTAATTAATTAAAAAAAATTTTTTTATATTATTTGGAGCAATTATTGACTAACTTTGATTATTTTTTTATAAAGTACAAAGTAAAATATTATTCTTCCCACTAGTATGTCCAACAATTTGACAGAAAAAATGGATAACATGCAAGTGGATGAGATAGAAATTGACTATGATGCTGACACTGTAAGTTCTTCTAAAGTTGGTCATAAAAAATCTTATGCTAACACAAAGAATTCTCATACTGCAGGATGTGGAAATGACAGGAAATGCAAACAAACCAAACCCCCTTCCCCCAGTACCACAGAAGGAAGTAAAGCCTCTAGTGCCTCAAGAAGGTCTTCCAAAAGGCTTCAAAATAAAAAAGCTTCCTCTGCCACAACAAATCAGCAACCTCTCCAGTCATATAAAAGAGTTGAAGACAGAAAATATGACGTACAAAGCAAAGGTAGACACATTGTGGGATCAGGTCCAAGAACTCAGGAACCAGATTCAGGCCCAGGCCCCTCCTCAATTGCCTCCCAATCAGCTTCAACTTCAGGCTCAACCTTCACAGCCACCCAGCTCAACCATCCAAAATCCAAATACTATGGAAGTAGAGCAATGGAAATGGGATTATCTAATGAGTCACTACCAACAGAATGTGCAACACCTTCCTCATCATCAGCCTGGCCCATCCAGAACACCCAATTTCCATCCACCTCCTCATCCCTACCAACAAAGCAGGAGAAAGAAGGCCCAAGCACAATCCCAAACCCAGTCCCAGGGGAAGTTTCCTCCTCTGCCATGGTAAGTAATTTGGTTGATAGTCACTTGGGTATGTTTTCTAATAAATCTTCTTCTGCAGGTAATATTATTGAACATGGTGAAAGAACAGTTAAACCTGTTAAAAGACAGCTTCCTGTAACTAGTAGCCCTATTGATGTAATTAGCAAATTGTCATTTGATGAACCTTTACATTTAACTTCTACATCTTTAATTAATCCTTCTCTTGCAATTAAAAATGATTCTGTTCCCCCTGAAATCTATAACTTAATTGAAAAAACTTCTGAGGAAATTTTGAAAGATACCCTTGATTTTAATATTGTGAAAGACAAACATGTGAGAGATGTGTTAATCCATGAAAATGATAGATTAAATAATTTACACTTGCAATGTAGAGTGAGTTCTTCTGTACAAGATACAGCTTATTTAAAAATCAAAGAAACCTTGAATATTGTTCTTAGTCAACAAAAACAAATAAGAAGTGACCATAGAGCTATCTCAGATAGAAATATCAGTCTGCATAAAACATTGAGTGAATTGAAACCCCTTATTGAGGAAAATTATTCATTCAAAAATGAAATAAAATCTCTACAAAATGAGTTGAAGAAACTAAAAAATGACTTCCATGCACTAAGTACCAAACACTCAGTTTCTGAGGACAGAAATGTTCTATCTCTTGCAAAAGTGAATGACCAGATGTCTGAAATTCCAAGAATAAGAAACTATGTGTCTGACCTACAGGAAAAGTTCTCAACCTTAACCATCAATAATGAATTAAATGAGATTTCTGCCAGTAAGCTGCATAAAAATAAAGGGAAAAAACCTGAACAAAGTTCATCCTTTCTTCCTCATATTTCAACCATTAAACAAACTGACAATGAGTCTGTAAAATCTTTTGCCACTAGCAAAAAATCTTGTGATGGTCATGCACCAGCTGTTTCTGTAAATAATGAAATTTCTGAACACCTGGCTAAACTTCAGGAATTATTACTAATGAATAATTCAAATCAAAAAGTGGACCATCCCAGTAGTCAGAAAAATTGGCCTAAGTTAGACCAATATCCTACCTTTGATGGTGATTCTTCCTCTGATTGGCAACACTTTATCCAAAGAATTGATAATTTAAAGAGATCTTATAAACTACCTGATGAGGAAATTGTTTCTAAGCTAATTTCTTTATTTTCCAATGTAGCCTTGATGTGGTATGAATCTGTCCTCTTAGATAACAATCATTATACATGGAATGATTGGAAATCCTTGATTGAGAATCAGTTTGGTGGTTCAAAATTCAGGTTAGCTCAGCAAAGACTGTATGAGAATACTAGATATGTATCCTCCTCTGTTGAAAAGCCCATTGTTTTTCTGATGAAAATAACTAAAATCCTTAGAGCAATTGATCCAAAGATGGATTATGATATTTGGAGAGATAAAATCTTGTATAAATTACCAAATTCTCTTAGGGATTTGATTGTTGCTAGAACTGAGCATGTAAGGGAAAATTCTTCTTTCATTAATATCTGTAATGAAGTACTACTCAACCATAGATATGAACCAAATAATTACCTTAGTAAATCTTATAATGATCAGAATAAACCTTCTATAAAGCTCCCAGAAAAATCTGGTAAACCCTCTGCCCCAGTTGCACCTAGAAAATATGCAACAAGTACTTGTTATAAATGTAACAAACCGTGGCAAAAGGGTCATGTTTGTGACAAGAAAATTCATCTTGTTGAACAAAATGAAGACACTGATGAAGTTGAACTTGATGTCAATAATTCTTCCAGTGACTGTGAAAGTAATATCTCCTATGAAAATGAATCTGTTAAAGATGTTTTAATGTTGGAACATGATGTCCATTATTTAAATAATATATCTGAAGATTGTGTATTGAATTTATCTTCAGTAGAAAATGCTGAGATAATTAAAGATATTACTAACAATTCTATTCCTATATCCCCTTTAAAGGCACCTGTTATCATTAATGGTAAAAATGTTGATGTAGTTCTTGATTCTGGTGCTGGAGGAAGTGTAGTATCTGAAAAAGCTTTGGCTTCAGTGGATATGGATTATTTGAGTAAATTATTGCCTATAACTTCTGAAAAATGGAGAGGGTATGGTTCTACCTTATTTCCTATTGGCAAATACAAAACCTCTGTATTCTTCAAATATAATGGTGGTTTTGTCAGAGCTATTTGTGAATTTGTTGTCATGAAAAATGATAATTTGAGCAATTGGTTTATTATGGGAAATGATATTTTAACAATGTTTGGTGTGAAACTGGACCCAGCAAATAATTGCTTTACATTAGGAATGAATGGGAAAAGAAAATTCAAAATTTCTTCTCCTAAACCTTCTGGGCATTTGTTGAAATCTTGTAACTCACTCACCCAATGTAAAGGTAGAACAACAACTGAAATGGATGATTTATTACATGAAATAAATACCGCTTCTTTTGGTGATCATTTAACTAATGAACAAAAGGATTCTATTGTTGCCTCTATTACCTCTTTCCCTATGGCTTTTGCTCATGGTTCTCATGTCTTGGGAATTGTTCAGGAAGAGATGAAAATTACCTTATCCTGTAATTTGAGTGATATTCCTCCTTCCCTTAAGAAAAAACCATATCCTGCTTCTCCATCAAAAAGAAAAGATATTGAAGATAATATTGAAACATTATTGAAAATGAATATCATTGAGAAAGTGGATGTCACCCCTAAATATTGTGTCATCTCCCCAGTCTTAATTTCTTATGAAAAAGATAAAGCTAGATTATGTGGAGATTACAGAGCTTTAAATACTTATACTGTTGATGATATTTATCCTTTACCCAGAATTAATTCAATACATGCTACCTTGCAAGGTGCAAAATTTATTAGTTGTCTGGATGGTAATAAAGGGTATCATCAAGTTCCAGTTGAGAAAAATTCTCAAAATTTTTTGCTTATTGCTACTCATATGGGAATATATAAGTATGTTAGGATGCCATTTGGCCCTAAAAATGCTCCTTCAGTTTTCCAAAAAGTCATGGATAACACTTTCCATCAAGAAATTATTGAAGGTTGGCTCATGGTTTATATTGATGATATTATTGTTTTTTCTAAAACTTTTGATGAACATATGATTCATTTAAATAGAGTTTTCCAAAAAATGGATGAAATCAATATGACCTTATCTTTAAAAAAGTGTAAATTTGGTTTTCAATCTTTGAAAGTCCTTGGCCATGTTGTGTCAGGCTTACAAATTTGTGTAGACCATAATAAAGTTGCTGCCATTCAAAATGTAAAAGCACCAACTTCTGTAAGAGAAATCCAAAGTTTTTTGGGTATGTGTGGCTATTATAGACAATATATTAAAAATTATCAGGTCATAGCCTTGCCTCTTACAAAACTAACCAGAAAAGATGTTGCTTTTCTCTGGAATGATGACTGTCAAAAAGCTTTTAATACATTGAAAAATTGCTTAATGTCAGCCCCTATATTGGCTCTCCCAGATTTTAACAAGCCATTTGTACTTTATACAGATGCTAGCTTTATTGGTCTGGGTGCTGCCCTTCACCAAAAGCAAATTATTAATGATAAATCCTCAGAAGTTGTAATTTGTTATATTTCAAGAACCTTAAGAAATAGTGAATTGAAATATGGTGCCACTCAATTAGAGTGCTTAGCAGTTGTTTGGGCTCTTGAGAAACTTCATTACTACTTGGATGACCAAAAATTTGAGTTGGTAACTGACTGTAGTGCTGTGAAATCTCTCTTAAACCTCAAAACACCTAACAGACATATGTTCAGGTGGCAACTTGCTGTTCAGGAATACAGAGGAAGGATGACTATTATCCACAGAGCTGGAAATGTTCACTCTAATGTTGATATGCTCTCCAGATTGCCTCTGCCAAATAATGACTCCAATCCTGCTTATGTACCTGAGGATGACACTGTTCATATACATGGTATATTTATAGTTGACATGGAAGAAGAGTTATTACAGTTAATACTGGATTCATATGATAAAGATTCTGACTTAAATAAATTAGTTACTATTTTGAATGATCCTAAGAATGCTTCAATTCAAGCATTAATAAAAACTCTTCCTGCAAAATACCAAAATGCTTTAAATAAAGGAAAGTTTTCTATTGAAGATGGTTATATTTATTATAGAAGGAAGCTTACCAATGTAATTGTTATTCCTCCTTCAATGAAAGAAACTATCCTCAAACTTTGTCATGATGACATATTAGCTGGTCATTTTGATCTTGAAAAAACATTGATTAGAATCAAAAACACTGCATGGTGGGCTAATATGTCTGAAGACACAAAATTATATGTTGAATCTTGTGATTCCTGCCAAAAATCTAAAAAGTTAACAGGCAAGAGAGCAGGGTTATTACAACATATTGAAGCACCTAGTGCTCCCTGGCAAATCATTAATATGGATTTTGTCACTGGTCTTCCTGTTGCAGGTAAAGACAGCTTTAACTCTTGTTGGGTAATAGTTGATAGATTCACAAAAATGTGCAAATTTATTCCAACCCACAAAGATGTATCCACCAAAGAATTAGCTTTCTTATGGTGGTCTTACATGTTTAATATTATTGGTTTTCCAAAAGCCATTATCTCTGATAGGGATCCAAAATTCACTTCTGAGTTTTGGACCTCTTTGATGGATATTTGTGGCTGTGAGTTAAAATTATCTACAGCTCACCATCCTCAGACTGATGGTCTAGCTGAAAGAATGATTCAAACTCTGGAAGATATGATTAGAAGGTATTGTGCCTTTGGTTTAGAATATAAAGATAATGACAGATTTACTCATGATTGGGTCACTCTTTTGCCTGGTCTTGAATTTGCATATAATAGAACTGTTCATTCTGTCACTGAGAAAAAGCCTTTTGAGCTTTGGTTAGGTTATGTCCCAAACACTCCTGCTCAGATTCTCAATAATAAATTACCTAAGTTGGAACTACATCCTGGTGTAAAATCTTTTATGCAAATGCAACAGCTATGCAGAAAACATGCTTGTAGAAGTTTTAGCACAGAGGAAAGCTAAACACAGGTCAATCAGCAACTGTGCACCTTACAACAACAAGTAACTACAACAAAGCGTGTGCTAAAACTGGACAAAAGACTCTATTCTCCCCACACAGTGCAAAGACTGTCAGATGCGGCCAAAAGGGAAAGCAGTGGACAGGAAGAAGCAGTGGAAGGGATAAAGAGAATAGAGAGAAAGAGAAAGAAAAAGATTTGGATTTCATTGCAAAAAACAAACATACCTAAACACAGGTCAATCAGCAACTGTGCACCTTACAACAACAAGTAACTACAACAAAGCGTGTGCTAAAACTATAAGGGACACAAGTGTGAGCTGCTGTGGTTAGGACTAAAAGAATCAGAGAAAAGATAACAGAAAAGAAAAGGAAAGAACCTGGACAAAAGACTCTATTCTCCCCACACAGTGCAAAGACTGTCAGATGCGGCCAAAAGGGAAAGCAGTGGACAGGAAGAAGCAGTGGAAGGGATAAAGAGAATAGAGAGAAAGAGAAAGAAAAAGATTTGGATGGGGAAAACGGAAATGGCAAAGAGAGGGCTCATTATATGACAAAGTCCACCATCCAAAACAATAGAAACTAACACAACGTCGACAAAACTACTAAACTACAATACAGAAAAAGAGACAGGTTCACATCCAAGGAAAAAGTTCCCAGCCGGGGAAAAGATTCACACTCCAGGTAAAGAAACACGTCCTCGAGGTCCAGAATCAATACATTGACTCCGGGTGGGAAAGAAATGTTGTTCTTGATGCTGGAGCTCGTATCTTTGAAGTTCCTCGGCGGAAAAGGTCAGGAAAAGAGGATATGAGCAAGGAGAATGACTTGAGACGATGGTAAGAAGCTGGAGTAAGGAATGGGTCAGGTATTAGAGGCAGAAATTTCAACACCCCCCCTTAATATCAGACCCATGAGTTTGAGGAGATAAGACAGCTTGACTTTTCCCAAAGATTTTGTAAGAAGATCAGCTACCATGTGTTCAGTTGAAATGTGTTGAAGCTGAAAATGATTTTTGTTGATGCTTTCAGTAATCCAACAAAGTTGAGTGTCCACATGTTTTGATCTTTGACGGTATCTGAGTGAATCCTTGCATTGTGAAATGGAACTGGCATTGTCAGCAAGGATTAAAGGTGAAGGTGATTTAGGAATATTGAAGGAAGTAAGTAATTTAGTCAGCCAAATTGCTTCACATCCAGCATCCACAATGCCTCTGAACTCAGCCTCAGTACTAGAGATAGTGACAACTTGCTGCTTTTTAGAACTCCAGGAAATAGCTCCTCCATTGAGTATGGCAACATACCCTCCAGTTGAGCGCCTGGTATCAGGATCCCCAGCATAATCAGTGTCAGAGTAAATAAGAGGACAGAGTGATGGATGATTTGGAATTGGGCATTTTCCTCCAAAAGTGAGAGATGATGATGAAGTGGCACGCAGATATCTGAAAGTGTGTTTGACAGCAAGCCAGTGTTTGATGCCTGGTTCAATGAGATGTTGAGATAATGCACCAACTGCAAAAGAGAGATCAGGTCTTGTTGCAACTGACAAATAGTTGAGTGCACCAATAGCAGAGCGGTAATTGATTTTTAGAGCATTGAATTCAGCAATTTCTTCACTGGTTGCTTTGACAGGATAATCATTTGGGGATAAGGGAGTAAGACAGGGATTGCAGTTGGCCATATTCCAGTTGGACAAAACTTTTTCAGCATAAGAATCTTGTGATAAAGAAAGAGTACGTGCTGTTCTGTTCCTGGTGAGACGCATTCCCAAAATCCAAGTGGCAGGACCAAGATCATCCATCTCAAATTCAGTTTTGATTTTGTCTTTGAACCAAAGAAAATGATTACCAGTAATGACCATATCATCAACATGAAGATAAATGATACAGATTTGTGATTTGTTTCTCCAAACATACACACACTGATCACACTTAAGGGGGGAGAAGTTGAGCTTGCACAAGTAGTCATTTATACGTGAATTCCAGCAAAAGGGAGCTTGTTTGATGCCATAAAGAGGACGCAACAATTGGCAAACTTTGCCTTCATTTCCAGCAGTTAGTGTTCCTTCAGGCTGTTCCATATAAACAGTTTCATTTAAGTTTCCCTGGAGAAAAGCTGCCACTACATCCATTTGATGAACATCCCAGTCAAAATAAGCTGCTAAAGAAAGAATGGTCCTGAGAGAAGTGATCCGTCCAGTGGGTGCAAAAGTTTCATGAAAATCTATTCCTAGGATTTGAGAATATCCTTTTGCTACACAACGGGCTTTGAACTTGGAAACACCACCATCAGCATTAGGTTTAACCCTGAAAACCCACCTGCAGCCAATTACATTAGCTTTTTCAGGCCTGGGGACAATTTTCCAAGTGTTACAACGCTGAAGTGCTTGATGTTCATGTTTCACAGCCTCTGCCCATTCTGCTGAATATTTGGAATAGATTGCTTGCTTATAACACTGGGGTTCAGGAATTTCATGAGCTAGCAAGGGAGCTTCTAGAGAGAAAGCAAAGGCATTTGCTGCATATAACCCAAGAGGATCAGGAGAATCAGAGTAGGAATCATGTTGATAATGATCATAATAAATCTGACGTAAATGTTCAGGAGTGGATGTTTCAGCTGAAGAGTTGTCAGAATAACTGGGGGATTGTGATGAGGGAACATAATCAGGATCTGCTGGATTGTCTGGCTCAATTGATGAATATGATGGATCAGATTGACTGGAACCTTCTTCATCTGGGACATTGGAATGAGGTAATCTTGTTAAGTGGCCAGGTGAAGGACAAGGAGTTGAATTGGAAGGTGTGCCTGACATGTGAAAATCAGAGGAAGAAGAAGAAGAAGGAGAATTATCTTCAGAATGTGAATCAGAAATGTTTCCTGAGGATGGATCAGGAGTTGGAGACTCAGAAGGAGATTGAGCTGGAGAAAAGGAAAGTCCAGGTGTTAGAAGTGGTTGACTGTCATGAATTTGATCTGGAATTTGCTTCATCAGTTGTGACCATTGAGGGCGCTTAAATCTGGAGTCAAGAAAGGGGAAGAAATTTTCATTGAAGGCCACAGATTTGGCAATAACAATCTTTTTAAGCTCAAGATCCCAAACACGATAATTTGTTGTTCCAACTTCATATCCAAGCATGACACACTTTCTGGCATTAGCTGAAAACTTTCCAGGACGTTGATGTTTATCAAGAAAAGCATAGCAAGCACAACCAAAAACTCTGAGGTGTGAAACTCTGGGTTTGGATTTATTCCAGGCTTCAAAAGGAGTTGATTTGTTTTGAAGAGCTTTGGTTGGTAATCTGTTTTCAAGATATACTGCTGTTTTAACTGCTTCAGACCATAAGTGAATTGGTGCATTAGAATGAAACATCATGGTTTTGGATTTTTCAGTGGTAATACGGTTTCCTCTCTCAGAAATTGGATTTTGTTGGGGAGTGTAAGGAGCCGTAACTTGAAGAGCAATGCCATGTTGTTTAAGAAAGTTGACCAGACTAGAGTTGATATACTCACCACCACCGTCACAAACAAGCTTTTTGATTTTGAAGCCAGATTGCAGCTCTACAGATGCCTTATATTCCAAGAAATATTTGAATACTTGGGCTTTTGAGGAAAGAAGGTAAACATGACGGTATGAAGTGGCCTGATCAGTGAACTTAAGGTAATACTGAGAACCATCAAAAGAAGGAGGCTGAATTTTCCCAGATAAATCCGTGTGGATAACTTCAAGAGGATTTTTGGCAACAGGCAACTGGCCAGGAAAGGAAGCATGGGTTTGTTTACCCAACACACACGGTTCACAAAAATGCATTTCAGAATCAGACAAACTAGAACTAGATACATCAGATGCCATTCCATTAAAAAGTTTTTGAATATATGGGGCGTATGGATGTCCTAATCTGTTGTGCCAAAGAGTTAGAGACTGACTTGAAGCTTTTGCATAGAGAGCTGAGGAATTAGGGGGAGACATGCCTTGTGGAACCACAGAAACTTCAAATAATGAATTGGAGATGACTCCTCCCATATAATTCTTTCCATTACGTGAAATAATGAAGTTTGATGTAGGATTAACTGGTGCAGGAATGAGAAGACAACCAGTTCTCCAAAGACGTCCCAGGGAGATGAGATTCCTTCCAAGATCAGGGACATAAAGAGCATCAGAAAAGAAAACTTTTCCTTCCATTCCTCCAGAAGCAGCAACAGTTCCTTTTCCAGTTGCATAGATTGATTTCCCAATACCAGCAAGTTGAATTCGAATGTTGACAGGTTGAAAGCTGATGAAACTGTCTCTGTTGTTAAACATATGACAGCTGGCCCCAGAATCAATAATTGGAGAAAGGTTTGAGGAATGAGAAGCCATGGAAGCAGAAGCGTTGATAATGCAGTCAGAATTTGATTTTTCAGACAAGCAGGCAACAGCTGTAAAAAGAAATTCTTCATCAGAAGGGAAGACAAAAGCACAATTGGCCGTGGCATCAGGTTGTTCTTCCTGAGGAGGGGGAACAGGAGTTGCTTTGTTGGAATTGTCCTTTGATGGGGCAGCTGAGTTGGCTTGGTTCTTCTTGGGACGCAGTTCAGGATGTTGAACAAAGCAATGATTGTCATCATGTCCAACATTTTGACCATGAACAGAACATGAGAGTTTGCTGCGTGCCTTGGATTTGGATGATTTTGATGATTTGGCTGAGGCAGAGTGAGCATTGACATTTGACATAGCATTGTGAAATTCATCCACAACTTTGTCATCAGCAGCGTAATCCAGGAAAGAAGATAAAACATCATCCAGATGCAGGTGATCAATTTCCTGTCTGTCTCTGGTGAGCAAACCACGCCAATGTTTGAAGGAGGGTGGAAGAGTGGCAAAGAAGAGATAAATGAGAATTTCCTGGGGAATGATGAGCCCAGAGCGGATCATATGGAAGTTAATGCCTTTGAATGCATCAACATGAGTTTTGGGGTCTCCTCCTTCAGAAAGAGAAAGAGTAACCATAGAGAGAAAGTGAGAAATCCGTGATCCAACTTTATTGCTGGCGTGTCTTCTTGCAAGAACTGACCACATTTGAGCAGAGGTGTGGCAAGTATTGACCAGCTTCTTGTTAACATCATCCAATCTGGTAATGATTTCATACCTGCACCTGGTGTCATTTTTGATCCATAGAGCAAGTTGAGCTTTGATTTCAGCGTCTGAAGGTGAACCATCATTGTGAGGAACAGGGGCAGGAACATGTCCAGAAACAATGCCAAAAAGATCCAGAACTTCAAAGTGAAGACGCATAATGTGTTCCCAAGTGTCATAGGATTCGTCAGTGAGAGGGGTGACCATAACCTTACTTGAATCCTGATTGGAGGCCATGATTTGGTCGAGTCAACAGCAAAGATTTGGAGAGAAAGAAGATGAGATGTGAAGAGGATGATCCAAAATCTGAGAGAAAAGGCTGTTTTATTGTCCAGTAAGCGGTTTTGTTGTAAGTATTCTTGAGAGAGGTGCTTTAGGCAACTGGGCCCATAACCTGTAGAAGTTTTAGCACAGAGGAAAGCTAAACACAGGTCAATCAGCAACTGTGCACCTTACAACAACAAGTAACTACAACAAAGCGTGTGCTAAAACTGGACAAAAGACTCTATTCTCCCCACACAGTGCAAAGACTGTCAGATGCGGCCAAAAGGGAAAGCAGTGGACAGGAAGAAGCAGTGGAAGGGATAAAGAGAATAGAGAGAAAGAGAAAGAAAAAGATTTGGATTTCATTGCAAAAAACAAACATACCTAAACACAGGTCAATCAGCAACTGTGCACCTTACAACAACAAGTAACTACAACAAAGCGTGTGCTAAAACTATAAGGGACACAAGTGTGAGCTGCTGTGGTTAGGACTAAAAGAATCAGAGAAAAGATAACAGAAAAGAAAAGGAAAGAACCTGGACAAAAGACTCTATTCTCCCCACACAGTGCAAAGACTGTCAGATGCGGCCAAAAGGGAAAGCAGTGGACAGGAAGAAGCAGTGGAAGGGATAAAGAGAATAGAGAGAAAGAGAAAGAAAAAGATTTGGATGGGGAAAACGGAAATGGCAAAGAGAGGGCTCATTATATGACAAAGTCCACCATCCAAAACAATAGAAACTAACACAACGTCGACAAAACTACTAAACTACAATACAGAAAAAGAGACAGGTTCACATCCAAGGAAAAAGTTCCCAGCCGGGGAAAAGATTCACACTCCAGGTAAAGAAACACGTCCTCGAGGTCCAGAATCAATACATTGACTCCGGGTGGGAAAGAAATGTTGTTCTTGATGCTGGAGCTCGTATCTTTGAAGTTCCTCGGCGGAAAAGGTCAGGAAAAGAGGATATGAGCAAGGAGAATGACTTGAGACGATGGTAAGAAGCTGGAGTAAGGAATGGGTCAGGTATTAGAGGCAGAAATTTCAACAATGCTCAGAGTTGTATTGATAAAGCATTTGAATATGAAAAGAAAAGATGGGATAAATCCCATAAAGAATACACATTTAACAAGGGTGATGAAGTGTTGATCTCTACTGTCCATTTCAATTTACAAGGTAACCACAAATTAAAAGATCCTTTTGTAGGACCATTTGTTGTTAAAAGAATGGTTGGTGATAATGCAGTAGAAGTTGTATTGTATTCTCCATATGATAGGAAACATCCTGTCTTTCCCATTTCTTTGCTTAAACCTTATACTTCCAACAGTGACTTATTTCCAAAAAGAAGAGGAAGACCTAAGAAGAACCCTCAGGAAGTCACAGAAACAGCAGAAATTGATAAAATTCTCAATGATAGAATTATCACTTCTGAAAGAGGTACTGAATATTTATTGCGATATAAGAACAAATCATCTGAACATGATGCATGGATACCTGGCAAAGAAATTTCAAATCTGCCTGCTCTGTTGAAAAAATACAAAAAGAAAAAATCTTAGCATTTTTTTATTGTTTTTTTTAGAGTGAGGGAGTGTCAGCCAGGCTATTCCAGGAGTCCAGTAAATGATATATAAATTATAAAACCTTAAAGAGTGGGTAAAACTTGTATTTAATGAATATAACTTAATATTTTATTACATAATGAAATTATATGTTGAAATTTCTGCCTCTAATACCTGACCCATTCCTTACTCCAGCTTCTTACCACCGTCTCAAGTCATTCTCCTTGCTTATATCCTCTTTTCCTGACCTTTTCCGCCGAGGAACTTCAAAGATACGAGCTCCAGCATCAAGAACAACATTTCTTTCCCACCCGGAGTCAATGTATTGATTCTGGACCTCGAGGACGTGTTTCTTTACCTGGAGTGTGAATCTTTTCCCCGGCTGGGAACTTTTTCCTTGGATGTGAACCTGTCTCTTTTTCTGTATTGTAGTTTAGTAGTTTTGTCGACGTCGTGTTAGTTTCTATTGTTTTGGATGGTGGACTTTGTCATATAATGAGCCCTCTCTTTGCCATTTCCGTTTTCCCCATCCAAATCTTTTTCTTTCTCTTTCTCTCTATTCTCTTTATCCCTTCCACTGCTTCTTCCTGTCCACTGCTTTCCCTTTTGGCCGCATCTGACAGTCTTTGCACTGTGTGGGGAGAATAGAGTCTTTTGTCCAGGTTCTTTCCTTTTCTTTTCTGTTATCTTTTCTCTGATTCTTTTAGTCCTAACCACAGCAGCTCACACTTGTGTCCCTTATAGTTTTAGCACACGCTTTGTTGTAGTTACTTGTTGTTGTAAGGTGCACAGTTGCTGATTGACCTGTGTTTAGGTATGTTTGTTTTTGCAATGAAATCCAAATCTTTTTCTTTCTCTTTCTCTCTATTCTCTTTATCCCTTCCACTGCTTCTTCCTGTCCACTGCTTTCCCTTTTGGCCGCATCTGACAGTCTTTGCACTGTGTGGGGAGAATAGAGTCTTTTGTCCAGTTTTAGCACACGCTTTGTTGTAGTTACTTGTTGTTGTAAGGTGCACAGTTGCTGATTGACCTGTGTTTAGCTTTCCTTTGTGCTAAAACTTCTTCAGGTTATGGGCCCAGTTGCCTAAAGCACCTCTCTCAAGAATACTTACAACAAAACCGCTTACTGGACAATAAAACAGCCTTTTCTCTCAGATTTTGGATCACCCTCTTCACATCTCATCTTCTTTCTCTCCAAATCTTTGCTGTTGACTCGACCAAATCATGGCCTCCAATCAGGATTCAAGTAAGGTTATGGTCACCCCTCTCACTGACGAATCCTATGACACCTGGGAACACATTATGCGTCTTCACTTTGAAGTTCTGGATCTTTTTGGCATTGTTTCTGGACAAGTCCCTGCCCCTGTTCCTCACAATGATGGTTCACCTTCAGACGCTGAAATCAAAGCTCAACTTGCTTTATGGATCAAAAATGACACCAGGTGCAGGTATGAAATCATCACCAGATTGGATGATGTTAACAAGAAGCTGGTCAACACTTGCCACACCTCTGCTCAAATGTGGTCTGTTCTTGCAAGAAGACACGCCAGCAATAAAGTTGGATCACGGATTTCTCACTTTCTCTCTATGGTTACTCTTTCTCTTTCTGAAGGAGGAGACCCCAAAACTCATGTTGATGCATTCAAAGGCATTAACTTCCATATGATCCGTTCTGGGCTCATCATTCCCCAGGAAATTCTTATTTATCTCTTTTTTGCCACTCTTCCACCCTCCTTCAAACATTGGCGTGGTTTGCTCACCAGAGACAGACAGGAAATTGATCACCTGCATCTGGATGATGTTTTATCTTCTTTCCTGGATTACGCTGCTGATGACAAAGTTGTTGATGAATTTCACAATGCTATGTCAAATGTCAATGCTCACTCTGCCTCAGCTAAATCATCAAAATCATCCAAATCCAAGGCACGCAGCAAACTCTCATGTTCTGTTCATGGTCAAAATGTTGGACATGATGACAATCATTGCTTTGTTCAACATCCTGAACTCCGTCCCAAGAAGAACCAAGCCAACTCAGCTGCCCCATCAAAGGACAATTCCAACAAAGCAACTCCTGTTCCCCCTCCTCAGGAAGAACAACCTGATGCCACGGCCAATTGTGCTTTTGTCTTCCCTTCTGATGAAGAATTTCTTTTTACAGCTGTTGCTTGTTTGTCTGAAAAATCAAATTCTGACTGCATTATCAACGCTTCTGCTTCCATGGCTTCTCATTCCTCAAACCTTTCTCCAATTATTGATTCTGGGGCCAGCTGTCATATGTTTAACAACAGAGACAGTTTTATCAGTTTTCAACCTGTCAACATTCGAATTCAACTTGCTGGTATTGGGAAATCAATCTATGCAACTGGAAAAGGAACTGTTGCTGCTTCTGGAGGAATGGAAGGAAAAGTTTTCTTTTCTGATGCTCTTTATGTCCCTGATCTTGGAAGGAATCTCATCTCCCTGGGAGGTCTTTGGAGAACTGGTTGTCTTCTCATTCCTGCACCAGTTAATCCTACATCAAACTTCATTATTTCACGTAATGGAAAGAATTATATGGGAGGAGTCATCTCCAATTCATTATTTGAAGTTTCTGTGGTTCCACAAGGCATGTCTCCCCCTAATTCCTCAGCTCTCTATGCAAAAGCTTCAAGTCAGTCTCTAACTCTTTGGCACAACAGATTAGGACATCCATACGCCCCATATATTCAAAAACTTTTTAATGGAATGGCATCTGATGTATCTAGTTCTAGTTTGTCTGATTCTGAAATGCATTTTTGTGAACCGTGTGTGTTGGGTAAACAAACCCATGCTTCCTTTCCTGGCCAGTTGCCTGTTGCCAAAAATCCTCTTGAAGTTATCCACACGGATTTATCTGGGAAAATTCAGCCTCCTTCTTTTGATGGTTCTCAGTATTACCTTAAGTTCACTGATCAGGCCACTTCATACCGTCATGTTTACCTTCTTTCCTCAAAAGCCCAAGTATTCAAATATTTCTTGGAATATAAGGCATCTGTAGAGCTGCAATCTGGCTTCAAAATCAAAAAGCTTGTTTGTGACGGTGGTGGTGAGTATATCAACTCTAGTCTGGTCAACTTTCTTAAACAACATGGCATTGCTCTTCAAGTTACGGCTCCTTACACTCCCCAACAAAATCCAATTTCTGAGAGAGGAAACCGTATTACCACTGAAAAATCCAAAACCATGATGTTTCATTCTAATGCACCAATTCACTTATGGTCTGAAGCAGTTAAAACAGCAGTATATCTTGAAAACAGATTACCAACCAAAGCTCTTCAAAACAAATCAACTCCTTTTGAAGCCTGGAATAAATCCAAACCCAGAGTTTCACACCTCAGAGTTTTTGGTTGTGCTTGCTATGCTTTTCTTGATAAACATCAACGTCCTGGAAAGTTTTCAGCTAATGCCAGAAAGTGTGTCATGCTTGGATATGAAGTTGGAACAACAAATTATCGTGTTTGGGATCTTGAGCTTAAAAAGATTGTTATTGCCAAATCTGTGGCCTTCAATGAAAATTTCTTCCCCTTTCTTGACTCCAGATTTAAGCGCCCTCAATGGTCACAACTGATGAAGCAAATTCCAGATCAAATTCATGACAGTCAACCACTTCCAACACCTGGCCTTTCCTTTTCTCCAGCTCAATCTCCTTCTGAGTCTCCAACTCCTGATCCATCCTCAGGAAACATTTCTGATTCACATTCTGAAGATAATTCTCCTTCTTCTTCTTCTTCCTCTGATTTTCACATGTCAGGCACACCTTCCAATTCAACTCCTTGTCCTTCACCTGGCCACTTAACAAGATTACCTCATTCCAATGTCCCAGATGAAGAAGGTTCCAGTCAATCTGATCCATCATATTCATCAATTGAGCCAGACAATCCAGCAGATCCTGATTATGTTCCCTCATCACAATCCCCCAGTTATTCTGACAACTCTTCAGCTGAAACATCCACTCCTGAACATTTACGTCAGATTTATTATGATCATTATCAACATGATTCCTACTCTGATTCTCCTGATCCTCTTGGGTTATATGCAGCAAATGCCTTTGCTTTCTCTCTAGAAGCTCCCTTGCTAGCTCATGAAATTCCTGAACCCCAGTGTTATAAGCAAGCAATCTATTCCAAATATTCAGCAGAATGGGCAGAGGCTGTGAAACATGAACATCAAGCACTTCAGCGTTGTAACACTTGGAAAATTGTCCCCAGGCCTGAAAAAGCTAATGTAATTGGCTGCAGGTGGGTTTTCAGGGTTAAACCTAATGCTGATGGTGGTGTTTCAAAGTTCAAAGCCCGTTGTGTAGCAAAAGGATATTCTCAAATCCTAGGAATAGATTTTCATGAAACTTTTGCACCCACTGGACGGATCACTTCTCTCAGGACCATTCTTTCTTTAGCAGCTTATTTTGACTGGGATGTTCATCAAATGGATGTAGTGGCAGCTTTTCTCCAGGGAAACTTAAATGAAACTGTTTATATGGAACAGCCTGAAGGAACACTAACTGCTGGAAATGAAGGTAAAGTTTGCCAATTGTTGCGTCCTCTTTATGGCATCAAACAAGCTCCCTTTTGCTGGAATTCACGTATAAATGACTACTTGTGCAAGCTCAACTTCTCCCCCCTTAAGTGTGATCAGTGTGTGTATGTTTGGAGAAACAAATCACAAATCTGTATCATTTATCTTCATGTTGATGATATGGTCATTACTGGTAATCATTTTCTTTGGTTCAAAGACAAAATCAAAACTGAATTTGAGATGGATGATCTTGGTCCTGCCACTTGGATTTTGGGAATGCGTCTCACCAGGAACAGAACAGCACGTACTCTTTCTTTATCACAAGATTCTTATGCTGAAAAAGTTTTGTCCAACTGGAATATGGCCAACTGCAATCCCTGTCTTACTCCCTTATCCCCAAATGATTATCCTGTCAAAGCAACCAGTGAAGAAATTGCTGAATTCAATGCTCTGAAAATCAATTACCGCTCTGCTATTGGTGCACTCAACTATTTGTCTGTAGCAACAAGACCTGATCTCTCTTTTGCAGTTGGTGCATTATCTCAACATCTCATTGAACCAGGTATCAAACACTGGCTTGCTGTCAAACACACTTTCAGATATCTGCGTGCCACTTCATCATCATCTCTCACTTTTGGAGGAAAATGCCCAATTCCAAATCATCCATCACTCTGTCCTCTTATTTACTCTGACACTGATTATGCTGGGGATCCTGATACCAGGCGCTCAACTGGAGGGTATGTTGCCATACTCAATGGAGGAGCTATTTCCTGGAGTTCTAAAAAGCAGCAAGTTGTCACTATCTCTAGTACTGAGGCTGAGTTCAGAGGTATTGTGGATGCTGGATGTGAAGCAATTTGGCTGACTAAATTACTTACTTCCTTCAATATTCCTAAATCACCTTCACCTTTAATCCTTGCTGACAATGCCAGTTCCATTTCACAATGCAAGGATTCACTCAGATACCGTCAAAGATCAAAACATGTGGACACTCAACTTTGTTGGATTACTGAAAGCATCAACAAAAATCATTTTCAGCTTCAACACATTTCAACTGAACACATGGTAGCTGATCTTCTTACAAAATCTTTGGGAAAAGTCAAGCTGTCTTATCTCCTCAAACTCATGGGTCTGATATTAAGGGGGGGTGTTGAAATTTCTGCCTCTAATACCTGACCCATTCCTTACTCCAGCTTCTTACCACCGTCTCAAGTCATTCTCCTTGCTTATATCCTCTTTTCCTGACCTTTTCCGCCGAGGAACTTCAAAGATACGAGCTCCAGCATCAAGAACAACATTTCTTTCCCACCCGGAGTCAATGTATTGATTCTGGACCTCGAGGACGTGTTTCTTTACCTGGAGTGTGAATCTTTTCCCCGGCTGGGAACTTTTTCCTTGGATGTGAACCTGTCTCTTTTTCTGTATTGTAGTTTAGTAGTTTTGTCGACGTCGTGTTAGTTTCTATTGTTTTGGATGGTGGACTTTGTCATATAATGAGCCCTCTCTTTGCCATTTCCGTTTTCCCCATCCAAATCTTTTTCTTTCTCTTTCTCTCTATTCTCTTTATCCCTTCCACTGCTTCTTCCTGTCCACTGCTTTCCCTTTTGGCCGCATCTGACAGTCTTTGCACTGTGTGGGGAGAATAGAGTCTTTTGTCCAGGTTCTTTCCTTTTCTTTTCTGTTATCTTTTCTCTGATTCTTTTAGTCCTAACCACAGCAGCTCACACTTGTGTCCCTTATAGTTTTAGCACACGCTTTGTTGTAGTTACTTGTTGTTGTAAGGTGCACAGTTGCTGATTGACCTGTGTTTAGGTATGTTTGTTTTTGCAATGAAATCCAAATCTTTTTCTTTCTCTTTCTCTCTATTCTCTTTATCCCTTCCACTGCTTCTTCCTGTCCACTGCTTTCCCTTTTGGCCGCATCTGACAGTCTTTGCACTGTGTGGGGAGAATAGAGTCTTTTGTCCAGTTTTAGCACACGCTTTGTTGTAGTTACTTGTTGTTGTAAGGTGCACAGTTGCTGATTGACCTGTGTTTAGCTTTCCTTTGTGCTAAAACTTCTTCATTATATAAGAATTTTATTATATACAAATGTTACATTAAACTTATTGGTTATATATATTTTTATATACAATTAAATTGAGCATAATATAATATATTCTACAAATAATGGCGCATTTTTATATATTTAATAATTATCAATTTATATTTAATTAATTAAAAAACATATATTATAATTACAAGTGTAAATTTGATTTATAATATATTTAAATTAATTACTTAAATTTATATATTAACTAATACCTCTCATATGACACTAAACAATTATTAAGGACGCTTTTTTTGACCCTTAATTGTGTTAGAAAAAACAAATAAATTAATTTGAACTAAATTGAGATTAATTGATTGTTTTGTTGCGTCAAATTATTTTTTTGTTTCACTTAAAATGTTCTCTAATCAGGATGGACCATCTGTTGGGAATTATATTTCTCATAGTTCCTATGTTTCCACTCTTGTTTAGTTATTTACTATTGTCACTTACTGATTTGGGGATTAATGGCGGGGAAATTGGATTCTTAATTGGGCTTTTAATTAATTGTTTCATGTTTTTCTCTATATTGTTATGTTTCATTTACTCTTTTTGATATATTTGTTTTATTCCTTTCTAATCATTGTATTTACTGATATAGTAGCGCTTCAGAGGACCCATTGCCTATAAAAGGGCCTTGGAAAATCCCCTGTAGCCTTATCACTTATTATACACTCAACAATTTAAATACAATTTTTATATTACGTTTATATTCTTTTTATTAGTAATAATAATCTAATTAAAATTTTATATAACAATTTAAAGGTTGCTTTAAGTCTGATAGTAATTATTTTGGTTGCCGCGCAGAACTCTTACTTAAAATAATATTAATATTAATAAAACCAAGTTGTTGTCACCTCCCAGCTCACTTATCGTTGTTTTTTCTCTCAATAAATTAAATAATTTTATTAAATTTTATTTTTTTTATTACCCATACCTTTTTTGTCAGCCAGGCTATTCCAGGAGTCCAGTAAATGATATATAAATTATAAAACCTTAAAGAGTGGGTAAAACTTGTATTTAATGAATATAACTTAATATTTTATTACATAATGAAATTATATAAGAATTTTATTATATACAAATGTTACATTAAACTTATTGGTTATATATATTTTTATATACAATTAAATTGGGCATAATATAATATATTCTACAAATAATGGCGCATTTTTATATATTTAATAATTATCAATTTATATTTAATTAATTAAAAAACATATATTATAATTACAAGTGTAAATTTGATTTATAATATATTTAAATTAATTACTTAAATTTATATATTAACTAATACCTCTCATATGACACTAAACAATTATTAAGGACGCTTCTTTTGACCCTTAATTGTGTTAGAAAAAACAAATAATTTAATTTGAACTAAATTGGGATTAATTGATTGTTTTGTTGCGTCAAATTATTTTTTTGTTTCACTTAAAATGTTCTCTAATCAGGATGGACCATCTGTTGGGAATTATATTTCTCATAGTTCCTATGTTTCCACTCTTGTTTAGTTAATTACTATTGTCACTTACTGATTTGGGGATTAATGGCGGGGAAATTGGATTCTTAATTGGGCTTTTAATTAATTGTTTCATGTTTTTCTCTATATTGTTATGTTTCATTTACTCTTTTTGATATAATTGTTTTATTCCTTTCTAATCATTGTATTTACTGATATAGTAGCGCTTCAGAGGACCCATTGCCTATAAAAGGGCCTTGGATAATCCCCTGTAGCCTTATCACTTATTATACATTCAACAATTTAAATACAATTTTTATATTACGTTTATATTCTTTTTATTAGTAATAAGATTCTAATTAAAAATTTATATAACATTTTAAAGGTTGCTCTAAGTCTGATAGTAATTATTTTGGTTGCCGCGCAGAACTCTTATTTAAATAATATTAATATTAATAAAACCAAGTTGTTGTCACCTCCCAGCTCACTTATCGTTGTTTTTCTCTCAATAAATTAAATAATTTTATTAAATTTTATTTTTTTTATTACCCATACTCTTCTCCTCCTTCTCCTCCTCTCATTCCTTCTTCCATTTTCTCCTTCTTCTAGACGACCAGCCGACAACTGGGGGCCTTTCCAAACGACGACGACGATCGAAGCCTGGCGACGAACGACAAAACGCACGGACCACCTAGCAAAACGAAACTTTTGCCGCGACTGTGTTTCGAACTTGGGTTCGACATATTAGGTTTATATAGTATTAATTTTTATATTATTTTGAAGTGATTTTTCGATCACTATAGTAAGTTCACCTTTGCGCCTCTCACTCATAATACTATATTTTTATTGCAATAACAGTGATTGTGGCTTAATTGCTGATTCACTGAGTGTAAGTGTTCAATTTTAAAATTTTTTTTTTCCTAGTTGACCATTATAGAGTGTTAAATCCTCTTAGTCCTAGAAGAATTACCATTATTATTAATACAAATTGAATTATTAATTTAATTTTTTTTTTATTAATTATTGTTAATTTTTGGTTGACTTAAAAGTACATTGTGCTTAGTCCCAATATATTGCCATAATTAATATTGGTAATTAATTGGTTGAATTAACTTACTTGTTATTCCCAATTTAAACTTGCAATCCATTTTTTTAAAAATTAATTTTTTAAATTATTACTTTATATTGAAAGTTATTTTTTCTATAATTTAATTAATTAAAAAAAAAAAAAAATTTTTATATTATTTGGAGCAATTATTGACTAACTTTGATTATTTTTTTTTATAAAGTACAAAGTAAAATATTATTCTTCCCACTAGTATGTCCAACAATTTGACAGAAAAAATGGATAACATGCAAGTGGATGAGATAGAAATTGACTATGATGCTGACACTGTAAGTTCTTCTAAAGTTGGTCATAAAAAATCTTATGCTAACACAAAGAATTCTCATACTGCAGGATGTGGAAATGACAGGAAATGCAAACAAACCAAACCCCCTTCCCCCAGTACCACAGAAGGAAGTAAAGCCTCTAGTGCCTCAAGAAGGTCTTCCAAAAGGCTTCAAAATAAAAAAGCTTCCTCTGCCACAACAAATCAGCAACCTCTCCAGTCATATAAAAGAGTTGAAGACAGAAAATATGACGTACAAAGCAAAGGTAGACACATTGTGGGATCAGGTCCAAGAACTCAGGAACCAGATTCAGGCCCAGGCCCCTCCTCAATTGCCTCCCAATCAGCTTCAACTTCAGGCTCAACCTTCACAGCCACCCAGCTCAACCATCCAAAATCCAAGTACTATGGAAGTAGAGCAATGGAAATGGGATTATCTAATGAGTCACTACCAACAGAATGTGCAACACCCTCCTCATCATCAGCCTGGCCCATCCAGAACACCCAATTTCCATCCACCTCCTCATCCCTACCAACAAAGCAGGAGAAAGAAGGCCCAAGCACAATCCCAAACCCAGTCCCAGGGGAAGTTTCCTCCTCTGCCATGGTAAGTAATTTGGTTGATAGTCACTTGGGTATGTTTTCTAATAAATCTTCTTCTGCAGGTAATATTATTGAACATGGTGAAAGAACAGTTAAACCTGTTAAAAGACAGCTTCCTGTAACTAGTAGCCCTATTGATGTAATTAGCAAATTGTCATTTGATGAACCTTTACATTTAACTTCTACATCTTTAATTAATCCTTCTCTTGCAATTAAAAATGATTCTGTTCCCCCTGAAATCTATAACTTAATTGAAAAAACTTCTGAGGAAATTTTGAAAGATACCCTTGATTTTAATATTGTGAAAGACAAACATGTGAGAGATGTGTTAATCCATGAAAATGATAGATTAAATAATTTACACTTGCAATGTAGAGTGAGTTCTTCTGTACAAGATACAGCTTATTTAAAAATCAAAGAAACCTTAAATATTGTTCTTAGTCAACAAAAACAAATAAGAAGTGACCATAGAGCTATCTCAGATAGAAATATCAGTCTGCATAAAACATTGAGTGAATTGAAACCCCTTATTGAGGAAAATTATTCATTCAAAAATGAAATAAAATCTCTACAAAATGAGTTGAAGAAACTAAAAAATGACTTCCATGCACTAAGTACCAAACACTCAGTTTCTGAGGACAGAAATGTTCTATCTCTTGCAAAAGTGAATGACCAGATGTCTGAAATTCCAAGAATAAGAAACTATGTGTCTGACCTACAAGAAAAGTTCTCAACCTTAACCATCAATAATGATTTAAATGAGATTTCTGCCAGTAAGCTGCATAAAAATAAAGGGAAAAAACCTGAACAAACTTCATCCTTTCTTCCTCATATTTCAACCATTAAACAAACTGACAATGAGTCTGTAAAATCTTTTGCCACTAGCAAAAAATCTTGTGATGGTCATGCACCAGCTGGTTCTGTAAATAATGAAATTTCTGAACACCTGGCTAAACTTCAGGAATTATTACTAATGAATAATTCAAATCAAAAAGTGGACCATCCCAGTAGTCAGAAAAATTGGCCTAAGTTAGACCAATATCCTACCTTTGATGGTGATTCTTCCTCTGATTGGCAACACTTTATCCAAAGAATTGATAATTTAAAGAGATCTTATAAACTACCTGATGAGGAAATTGTTTCTAAGCTAATTTCTTTATTTTCCAATGTAGCCTTGATGTGGTATGAATCTGTCCTTTTAGATAACAATCATTATACATGGAATGATTGGAAATCCTTGATTGAAAATCAGTTTGGTGGTTCAAAATTCAGGTTAGCTCAGCAAAGACTGTATGAGAATACTAGATATGTATCCTCCTCTGTTGAAAAGCCCATTGTTTTTCTGATGAAAATAACTAAAATCCTTAGAGCAATTGATCCAAAGATGGATTATGATATTTGGAGAGATAAAATCTTGTATAAATTACCAAATTCTCTTAGGGATTTGATTGTTGCTAGAACTGAGCATGTAAGGGAAAATTCTTCTTTCATTAATATCTGTAATGAAGTACTACTCAACCATAAATATGAACCAAAGAATTACCTTAATAAATCTTATAATGATCAGAATAAACCTTCTATAAAGCTCCCAGAAAAATCTGGTAAACCCTCTGCCCCAGTTGCACCTAAAAAATATGCAACAAATACTTGTTATAAGTGTAACAAACCATGGCAGAAGGGTCATGTTTGTGACAAGAAAATTCATCTTGTTGAACAAAATGAAAACACTGATGAAATTGAACTTGATGTCAATAATTCTTCCAGTGACTGTGAAAGTAATATCTCCTATGACAATGAATCTGTTAAAGATGTTTTAATGTTGGAACATGATGTCCATTATTTAAATAATATATCTGAAGATTGTGTATTGAATTTATCTTCAGTAGAAAATGCTGAGATAATTAAAGATATTACTAACAATTCTATTCCTATATCCCCTTTAAAGGCACCTGTTATCATTAATGGTAAAAATGTTGATGTAGTTCTTGATTCTGGTGCTGGAGGAAGTGTAGTATCTGAAAAAGCTTTGGCTTCAGTGGATAAGGAATATTTGAGTAAATTATTGCCTATAACTTCTGAAAAATGTAGAAGTTTTAGCACAAAGGAAAGCTAAACACAGGTCAATCAGCAACTGTGCACCTTACAACAACAAGTAACTACAAGTAAGACAGGGATTGCAGTTGGCCATATTCCAGTTGGACAAAACTTTTTCAGCATAAGAATCTTGTGACAAAGAAAGAGTACGTGCTGTTCTGTTCCTGGTGAGACGCATTCCCAAAATCCAAGTGGCAGGACCAAGATCATCCATCTCAAATTCAGTTTTGATTTTGTCTTTGAACCAAAGAAAATGATTACCAGTAATGACCATATCATCAACATGAAGATAAATGATACAGATTTGTGATTTGTTTCTCCAAACATACACACACTGATCACACTTAAGGGGGGAGAAGTTGAGCTTGCACAAGTAGTCATTTATACGTGAATTCCAGCAAAAGGGAGCTTGTTTGATGCCATAAAGGGGACGCAACAATTGGCAAACTTTACCTTCATTTCCAGCAGTTAGTGTTCCTTCAGGCTGCTCCATATAAACAGTTTCATTTAAGTTTCCCTGGAGAAAAGCTGCCACTACATCCATTTGATGAACATCCCAGTCAAAATAAGCTGCTAAAGAAAGAATGGTCCTGAGAGAAGTGATCCGTCCAGTGGGTGCAAAAGTTTCATGAAAATCTATTCCTAGGATTTGAGAATATCCTTTTGCTACACAACGGGCTTTGAACTTTGAAACACCACCATCAGCATTAGGTTTAACCCTGAAAACCCACCTGCAGCCAATTACATTAGCTTTTTCAGGCCTGGGGACAATTTTCCAAGTGTTACAACGCTGAAGTGCTTGATGTTCATGTTTCACAGCCTCTGCCCATTCTGCTGAATATTTGGAATAGATTGCTTGCTTATAACACTGGGGTTCAGGAATTTCATGAGCTAGCAAGGGAGCTTCTAGAGAGAAAGCAAAGGCATTTGCTGCATATAACCCAAGAGGATCAGGAGAATCAGAGTAGGAATCATGTTGATAATGATCATAATAAATCTGACGTAAATGTTCAGGAGTGGATGTTTCAGCTGAAGAGTTGTCAGAATAACTGGGGGATTGTGATGAGGGAACATAATCAGGATCTGCTGGATTGTCTGGCTCAATTGATGAATATGATGGATCAGATTGACTGGAACCTTCTTCATCTTGGACATTGGAATGAGGTAATCTTGTTAAGTGGCCAGGTGAAGGACAAGGAGTTGAATTGGAAGGTGTGCCTGACATGTGAAAATCAGAGGAAGAAGAAGAAGAAGGAGAATCATCTTCAGAATGTGAATCAGAAATGTTTCCTGAGGATGGATCAGGAGTTGGAGACTCAGAAGGAGATTGAGCTGGAGAAAAGGAAAGGCCAGGTGTTGGAAGTGGTTGACTGTCATGAATTTGATCTGGAATTTGCTTCATCAGTTGTGACCATTGAGGGCGCTTAAATCTGGAGTCAAGAAAGGGGAAGAAATTTTCATTGAAGGCCACAGATTTGGCAATAACAATCTTTTTAAGCTCAAGGTCCCAAACACGATAATTTGTTGTTCCAACTTCATATCCAAGCATGACACACTTTCTGGCATTAGCTGAAAACTTTCCAGGACGTTGATGTTTATCAAGAAAAGCATAGCAAGCACAACCAAAAACTCTGAGGTGTGAAACTCTGGGTTTGGATTTATTCCAGGCTTCAAAAGGAGTTGATTTGTTTTGAAGAGCTTTGGTTGGTAATCTGTTTTCAAGATATACTGCTGTTTTAACTGCTTCAGACCATAGGTGAATTGGTGCATTAGAATGAAACATCATGGTTTTGGATTTTTCAGTAGTAATACGGTTTCCTCTCTCAGAAATTGGATTTTGTTGGGGAGTGTAAGGAGCCGTAACTTGAAGAGCAATGCCATGTTGTTTAAGAAAGTTGACCAGACTAGAGTTGATATACTCACCACCGCCGTCACAAACAAGCTTTTTGATTTTAAAGCCAGATTGCAGCTCTACAGATGCCTTATATTCCAAGAAATATTTGAATACTTGGGCTTTTGAGGAAAGAAGGTAAACATGACGGTATGAAGTGGCCTGATCAGTGAACTTAAGGTAATACTGAGAACCATCAAAAGAAGGAGGCTGAATTTTCCCAGATAAATCCGTGTGGATAACTTCAAGAGGATTTTTGGCAACAGGCAACTGGCCAGGAAAGGAAGCATGGGTTTGTTTACCCAACACACACGGTTCACAAAAATGCATTTCAGAGTCAGACAAACTAGAACTAGATACATCAGATGCCATTCCATTAAAAAGTTTTTGAATATATGGGGCGTAGGGATGTCCTAATCTGTTGTGCCAGAGAGTTAGAGACTGACTTGAAGCTTTTGCATAGAGAGCTGAGGAATTAGGGGGAGACATGCCTTGTGGAACCACAGAAACTTCAAATAATGAATTGGAGATGACTCCTCCCATATAATTCTTTCCATTACGTGAAATAATGAAGTTTGATGTAGGATTAACTGGTGCAGGGATGAGAAGACAACCAGTTCTCCAAAGACGTCCCAGGGAGATGAGATTCCTTCCAAGATCAGGGACATAAAGAGCATCAGAAAAGAAAACTTTTCCTTCCATTCCTCCAGAAGCAGCAACAGTTCCTTTTCCAGTTGCATAGATTGATTTCCCAATACCAGCAAGTTGAATTCGAATGTTGACAGGTTGAAAACTGATAAAACTGTCTCTGTTGTTAAACATATGACAGCTGGCCCCAGAATCAATAATTGGAGAAAGGTTTGAGGAATGAGAAGCCATGGAAGCAGAAGCGTTGATAATGCAGTCAGAATTTGATTTTTCAGACAAACAGGCAACAGCTGTAAAAAGAAATTCTTCATCAGAAGGAAAGACAAAAGCACAATTGGCCGTGACATCAGGTTGTTCTTCCTGAGGAGGGGGAACAGGAGTTGCTTTGTTGGAATTGTCCTTTGATGGGGCAGCTGAGTTGGCTTGGTTCTTCTTGGGACGGAGTTCAGGATGTTGAACAAAGCAATGATTGTCATCATGTCCAACATTTTGACCATGAACAGAACATGAGAGTTTGCTGCGTGCCTTGGATTTGGATGATTTTGATGATTTAGCTGAGGCAGAGTGAGCATTGACATTTGACATAGCATTGTGAAATTCATCAACAACTTTGTCATCAGCAGCGTAATCCAGGAAAGAAGATAAAACATCATCCAGATGCAGGTGATCAATTTCCTGTCTGTCTCTGGTGAGCAAACCACGCCAATGTTTGAAGGAGGGTGGAAGAGTGGCAAAGAAGAGATAAATAAGAATTTCCTGGGGAATGATGAGCCCAGAACGGATCATATGGAAGTTAATGCCTTTGAATGCATCAACATGAGTTTTGGGGTCTCCTCCTTCAGAAAGAGAAAGAGTAACCATAGAGAGAAAGTGAGAAATCCGTGATCCAACTTTATTGCTGGCGTGTCTTCTTGCAAGAACAGACCACATTTGAGCAGAGGTGTGGCAAGTGTTGACCAGCTTCTTGTTAACATCATCCAATCTGGTGATGATTTCATACCTGCACCTGGTGTCATTTTTGATCCATAAAGCAAGTTGAGCTTTGATTTCAGCGTCTGAAGGTGAACCATCATTGTGAGGAACAGGGGCAGGGACTTGTCCAGAAACAATGCCAAAAAGATCCAGAACTTCAAAGTGAAGACGCATAATGTGTTCCCAGGTGTCATAGGATTCGTCAGTGAGAGGGGTGACCATAACCTTACTTGAATCCTGGTTGGAGGCCATGATTTGGTCGAGTCAACAGCAAAGATTTGGAGAGAAAGAAGATGAGATGTGAAGAGGATGATCCAAAATCTGAGAGAAAAGGCTGTTTTATTGTCCAGTAAGCGGTTTTGTTGTAAGTATTCTTGAGAGAGGTGCTTTAGGCAACTGGGCCCATAACCTGTAGAAGTTTTAGCACAAAGGAAAGCTAAACACAGGTCAATCAGCAACTGTGCACCTTACAACAACAAGTAACTACAACAAAGCGTGTGCTAAAACTGGACAAAAGACTCTATTCTCCCCACACAGTGCAAAGACTGTCAGATGCGGCCAAAAGGGAAAGCAGTGGACAGGAAGAAGCAGTGGAAGGGATAAAGAGAATAGAGAGAAAGAGAAAGAAAAAGATTTGGATGTCATTGCAAAAACAAACATACCTAAACACAGGTCAATCAGCAACTGTGCACCTTACAACAACAAGTAACTACAACAAAGCGTGTGCTAAAACTATAAGGGACACAAGTGTGAGCTGCTGTGGTTAGGACTAAAAGAATTAGAGAAAAGATAACAGAAAAGAAAAGGAAAGAACCTGGACAAAAGACTCTATTCTCCCCACACAGTGCAAAGACTGTCAGATGCGGCCAAAAGGGAAAGCAGTGGACAGGAAGAAGCAGTGGAAGGGATAAAGAGAATAGAGAGAAAGAGAAAGAAAAAGATTTGGATGGGGAAAACGGAAATGGCAAAGAGAGGCCTCATTATATGACAAAGTCCACCATCCAAAACAATAGAAACTAACACGACGTCGACAAAACTACTAAACTACAATACAGAAAAAGAGACAGGTTCACATCCAAGGAAAAAGTTCCCAGCCGGGGAAAAGATTCACACTCCAGGTAAAGAAACACGTCCTCGAGGTCCAGAATCAATACATCGACTCCGGGTGGGAAAGAAATGTTGTTCTTGATGCTGGAGCTCGTATCTTTGAAGTTCCTCGGCGGAAAAAGTCAGGAAAAGAAGATATGAGCAAGGAGAATGACTTGAGACGATGGTAAGAAGCTGGAGTAAGGAATGGGTCAGGTATTAGAGGCAGAAATTTCAACAAAAAATGGAGAAGGTATGGTTCTACCTTATTTCCTATTGGCAAATACAAAACCTCTGTATTCTTCAAATATAATGGTGGTTTTGTCAGAGCTATTTGTGAATTTGTTGTCATGAAAAATGATAATTTGAGCAATTGGTTTATTATGGGAAATGATATTTTAACCATGTTTGGTGTGAAACTGGACCCAGCAAATAATTGCTTTACATTAGGAATGAATGGGAAAAGAAAATTCAAAATTTCTTCTCCTAAACCTTCTGGGCATTTGTTGAAATCTTGTAACTCACTCACCCAATGTAAAGGTAGAACAACAACTGAAATGGATGATTTATTACATGAAATAAATACCGCTTCTTTTGGTGATCATTTGACTAATGAACAAAAGGATTCTATTGTTGCCTCTATTACCTCTTTCCCTATGGCTTTTGCTCATGGTTCTCATGTCTTGGGAATTGTTCAGGAAGAAATGAAAATTACCTTATCCTGTAATTTGAGTGATATTCCTCCTTCCCTTAAGAAAAAACCATATCCTGCTTCTCCATCAAAAATAAAAGATATTGAAGATAATATTGAAACATTATTGAAAATGAATATCATTGAGAAAGTGGATGTCACCCCCAAATATTGTGTCATCTCCCCAGTCTTAATTTCTTATGAAAAAGATAAAGCCAGATTATGTGGAGATTACAGAGCTTTAAATACTTATACTGTTGATGATATTTATCCTTTACCCAGAATTAATTCAATACATGCTACCTTGCAAGGTGCAAAATTTATTAGTTGTCTGGATGGTAATAAAGGTTATCATCAAGTTCCAGTTGAGAAAAATTCTCAAAATTTTTTGCTTATTGCTACTCATATGGGAATATATAAGTATGTTAGGATGCCATTTGGCCCTAAAAATGCTCCTTCAGTTTTCCAAAAAGTCATGGATAACACTTTCCATCAAGAAATTATTGAGGGTTGGCTCATGGTTTATATTGATGATATTATTGTTTTTTCTAAGACTTTTGATGAACATATGATTCACTTAAATAGAGTTTTCCAAAAAATGGATGAAATCAATATGACCTTATCTTTAAAAAAGTGTAAATTTGGTTTTCAATCTTTGAAAGTCCTTGGCCATGTTGTGTCAGGCTTACAAATTTGTGTAGACCATAATAAAGTTGCTGCCATTCAAAATGTGAAAGCACCAACTTCTGTAAGAGAAATACAAAGTTTTTTAGGTATGTGTGGCTATTATAGACAATATATTAAAAATTATCAGGTCATAGCCTTGCCTCTTACAAAACTAACCAGAAAAGATGTTGCTTTTCTCTGGAATGATGACTGTCAAAAAGCTTTTAATACATTGAAAAATTGCTTAATGTCAGCCCCTATATTGGCTCTTCCAGATTTTAACAAGCCATTTGTACTTTATACAGATGCTAGCTTTATTGGTCTGTTGAAATTTCTGCCTCTAATACCTGACCCATTCCTTACTCCAGCTTCTTACCATCGTCTCAAGTCATTCTCCTTGCTCATATCCTCTTTTCCTGACCTTTTCCGCCGAGGAACTTCAAAGATACGAGCTCCAGCATCAAGAACAACATTTCTTTCCCACCCGGAGTCAATGTATTGATTCTGGACCTCGAGGACGTGTTTCTTTACCTGGAGTGTGAATCTTTTCCCCGGCTGAGAACTTTTTCCTTGGATGTGAACCTGTCTCTTTTTCTGTATTGTAGTTTAATAGTTTTGTCGACGTCGTGTTAGTTTCTATTGTTTTGGATGGTGGACTTTGTCATATAATGAGCCCTCTCTTTGCCATTTCCGTTTTCCCCATCCAAATCTTTTTCTTTCTCTTTTTCTCTATTCTCTTTGTCCCTTCCACTGCTTCTTCCTGTCTACTGCTTTCCCTTTTGGCCGCATCTGACAGTCTTTGCACTGTGTGGGGAGAATAGAGTCTTTTGTCCAGTTTTAGCACACGCTTTGTTGTAGTTACTTGTTGTTGTAAGGTGCACAGTTGCTGATTGACCTGTGTTTAGCTTTCCTCTGTGCTAAAACTTCTACAGGTTATGGGCCCAGTTGCCTAAAGCACCTCTCTCAAGAATACTTACAACAAAACCGCTTACTGGACAATAAAACAGCCTTTTCTCTCAGATTTTGGATCATCCTCTTCACATCTCATCTTCTTTCTCTCCAAATCTTTGCTGTTGACTCGACCAAATCATGGCCTCCAATCAGGATTCAAGTAAGGTTATGGTCACCCCTCTTACTGACAAATCCTATGACACCTGGGAACACATTATGCGTCTTCACTTTGAAGTTCTGGATCTTTTTGGCATTGTTTCTGGACAAGTCCCTGCCCCTGTTCCTCACAATGATGGTTCACCTTCAGACGCTGAAATCAAAGCTCAACTTGCTTTATGGATCAAAAATGACACCAGGTGCAGGTATGAAATCATCACCAGATTGGATGATGTTAACAAGAAGCTGGTCAACACTTGCCACACCTCTGCTCAAATGTGGTCTGTTCTTGCAAGAAGACACGCCAGCAATAAAGTTGGATCACGGATTTCTCACTTTCTCTCTATGGTTACTCTTTCTCTTTCTGAAGGAGGAGACCCCAAAACTCATGTTGATGCATTCAAAGGCATTAACTTCCATATGATCCGTTCTGGGCTCATCATTCCCCAGGAAATTCTTATTTATCTTTTTTTTGCCACTCTTCCACCTTCCTTCAAACATTGGCGTGGTTTGCTCACCAGAGACAGACAGGAAATTGATCACCTGCATCTGGATGATGTTTTATCTTCTTTCCTGGATTACGCTGCTGATGACAAAGTTGTTGATGAATTTCACAATGCTATGTCAAATGTCAATGCTCACTCTGCCTCAGCCAAATCATCAAAATCATCCAAATCCAAGGCACGCAGCAAACTCTCATGTTCTGTTCATGGTCAAAATGTTGGACATGATGACAATCATTGCTTTGTTCAACATCCTGAACTGCGTCCCAAGAAGAACCAAGCCAACTCAGCTGCCCCATCAAAGGACAATTCCAACAAAGCAACTCCTGTTCCCCCTCCTCAGGAAGAACAACCTGATGTCACGGCCAATTGTGCTTTTGTCTTCCCTTCTGATGAAGAATTTCTTTTTACAGCTGTTGCCTGCTTGTCTGAAAAATCAAATGATGACTGCATTATCAACGCTTCTGCTTCCATGGCTTCTCATTCCTCAAACCTTTCTCCAATTATTGATTCTGGGGCCAGCTGTCATATGTTTAACAACAGAGACAGTTTCATCACCTTTCAACCTGTCAACATTCGAATTCAACTTGCTGGTATTGGGAAATCAATCTATGCAACTGGAAAAGGAACTGTTGCTGCTTCTGGAGGAATGGAAGGAAAAGTTTTCTTTTCTGATGCTCTTTATGTTCCTGATCTTGGAAGGAATCTCATCTCCCTGGGACGTCTTTGGAGAACTGGTTGTCTTCTCATCCCTGCACCAGTTAATCCTATATCAAACTTCATTATTTCACGTAATGGAAAGAATTATATGGGAGGAGTCATCTCCAATTCATTATTTGAAGTTTCTGTGGTTCCACAAGGCATGTCTCCCCCTAATTCCTCAGCTCTCTATGCAAAAGCTTCAAGTCAGTCTCTAACTCTCTGGCACAACAGATTAGGACATCCATACGCCCCATATATTCAAAAACTTTTTAATGGAATGGCATCTGATGTATCTAGTTCTAGTTTGTCTGATTCTGAAATGCATTTTTGTGAACCGTGTGTGTTGGGTAAACAAACCCATGCTTCCTTTCCTGGCCAGTTGCCTGTTGCCAAAAATCCTCTTGAAGTTATCCACACGGATTTATCTGGGAAAATTCAACCTCCTTCTTTTGATGGTTCTCAGTATTACCTTAAGTTCACTGATCAGCCCACTTCATACCGTCATGTTTACCTTCTTTCCTCAAAAGCCCAAGTATTCAAATATTTCTTGGAATACAAGGCATCTGTAGAGCTGCAATCTGGCTTCAAAATCAAAAAGCTTGTTTGTGACGGTGGTGGTGAGTATATCAACTCTAGTCTGGTCAACTTTCTTAAACAACATGGCATTGCTCTTCAAGTTACGGCTCCTTACACTCCCCAACAAAATCCAATTTCTGAGAGAGGAAACCGTATTACCACTGAAAAATCCAAAACCATGATGTTTCATTCTAATGCACCAATTCACCTATGGTCTGAAGCAGTTAAAACAGCAGTATATCTTGAAAACAGATTACCAACCAAAGCTCTTCAAAACAAATCAACTCCTTTTGAAGCCTGGAATAAATCCAAACCCAGAGTCTCACACCTCAGAGTTTTTGGTTGTGCTTGCTATGCCTTTCTTGATAAACATCAACGTCCTGGAAAGTTTTCAGCTAATGCCAGAAAGTGTGTCATGCTTGGATATGAAGTTGGAACAACAAATTATCGTGTTTGGGATCTTGAGCTTAAAAAGATTGTTATTGCCAAATCTGTGGCCTTCAATGAAAATTTCTTCCCCTTTCTTGACTCCAGATTTAAGCGCCCTCAATGGTCACAACTGATGAAGCGAATTCCAGATCAAATTCATGACAGTCAACCACTTCCAACACCTGGACTTTCCTTTTCTCCAGCTCAATCTCCTTCTGAGTCTCCAACTCCTGATCCATCCTCAGGAAACATTTCTGATTCACATTCTGAAGATAATTCTCCTTCTTCTTCTTCTTCCTCTGATTTTTGTTAAAATTTCTGCCTCTAATACCTGACCCATTCCTTACTCCAGCTTCTTACCATCGTCTCAAGTCATTCTCCTTGCTCATATCCTCTTTTCCTGACCTTTTCTGCTGAGGAACTTCAAAGATACGAGCTCCAGCATCAAGAACAACATTTCTTTCCCACCCGGAGTCAATGTATTGATTCTGGACCTCGAGGACGTGTTTCTTTACCTGGAGTGTGAATCTTTTCCCCGGCTGAGAACTTTTTCCTTGGATGTGAACCTGTCTCTTTTTCTGTATTGTAGTTTAGTAGTTTTGTCGACGTCGTGTTAGTTTCTATTGTTTTGGATGGTGGACTTTGTCATATAATGAGGCCTCTCTTTGCCTTTTCCGTTTTCCCCATCCAAATCTTTTTCTTTCTCTTTCTCTCTATTCTCTTTATCCCTTCCACTGCTTCTTCCTGTCCAATGCTTTCCCTTTTGGCCGCATCTGACAGTCTTTGCACTGTGTGGGGAGAATAGAGTCTTTTGTCCAGGTTCTTTCCTTTTCTTTTCTGTTATCTTTTCTCTAATTCTTTTAGTCCTAATCACAGCAGCTCACACTTGTGTCCCTTATAGTTTTAGCACACGCTTTGTTGTAGTTACTTGTTGTTGTAAGGTGCACAGTTGCTGATTGACCTGTGTTTAGGTATGTTTGTTTTTGCAATGATATCCAAATCTTTTTCTTTCTCTTTCTCTCTATTCTCTTTATCCCTTCCACTGCTTCTTCCTGTCCACTGCTTTCCCTTTTGGCCGCATCTGACAGTCTTTGCACTGTGTGGGGAGAATAGAGTCTTTTGTCCAGTTTTAGCACACGCTTTGTTGTAGTTACTTGTTGTTGTAAGGTGCACAGTTGCTGATTGACCTGTGTTTAGCTTTCCTCTGTGCTGTTGAAATTTCTGCCTCTAATACCTGACCCATTCCTTACTCCAGCTTCTTACCATCGTCTCAAGTCATTCTCCTTGCTTATATCCTCTTTTCCTGACCTTTTCCGCCGAGGAACTTCAAAGATACGAGCTCCAGCATCAAGAACAACATTTCTTTCCCACCCGGAGTCAATGTATTGATTCTGGACCTCGAGGACGTGTTTCTTTACCTGGAGTGTGAATCTTTTCCCCGGCTGGGAACTTTTTCCTTGGATGTGAACCTGTCTCTTTTTCTGTATTGTAGTTTAGTAGTTTTGTCGACATCGTGTTAGTTTCTATTGTTTTGGATGGTGGACTTTGTCATATAATGAGCCCTCTCTTTGCCATTTCCGTTTTCCCCATCCAAATCTTTTTCTTTCTCTTTCTCTCTATTCTCTTTATCCCTTCCACTGCTTCTTCCTGTCCACTGCTTTCCCTTTTGGCCGCATCTGACAGTCTTTGCACTGTGTGGGGAGAATAGAGTCTTTTGTCCAGGTTCTTTCCTTTTCTTTTCTGTTATCTTTTCTCTGATTCTTTTAGTCCTAACCACAGCAGCTCACACTTGTGTCCCTTATAGTTTTAGCACACGCTTTGTTGTACTTACTTGTTGTTGTAAGGTGCACAGTTGCTGATTGACCTGTGTTTAGGTATGTTTGTTTTTGCAATGAAATCCAAATCTTTTTCTTTCTCTTTCTCTCTATTCTCTTTATCCCTTCCACTGCTTCTTCCTGTCCACTGCTTTCCCTTTTGGCCGCATCTGACAGTCTTTGCACTGTGTGGGGAGAATAGAGTCTTTTGTCCAGTTTTAGCACACGCTTTGTTGTAGTTACTTGTTGTTGTAAGGTGCACAGTTGCTGATTGACCTGTGTTTAGCTTTCCTTTGTGCTAAAACTTCTACAGGTTATGGGCCCAGTTGCCTAAAGCACCTCTCTCAAGAATACTTACAACAAAACCGCTTACTGGACAATAAAACAGCCTTTTCTCTCAGATTTTGGATCACCCTCTTCACATCTCATCTTCTTTCTCTCCAAATCTTTGCTGTTGACTCGACCAAATCATGGCCTCCAATCAGGATTCAAGTAAGGTTATGGTCACCCCTCTCACTGACGAATCCTATGACACCTGGGAACACATTATGCGTCTTCACTTTGAAGTTCTGGATCTTTTTGGCATTGTTTCTGGACAAGTCCCTGCCCCTGTTCCTCACAATGATGGTTCACCTTCAGACGCTGAAATCAAAGCTCAACTTGCTTTATGGATCAAAAATGACACCAGGTGCAGGTATGAAATCATCACCAGATTGGATGATGTTAACAAGAAGCTGGTCAACACTTGCCACACCTCTGCTCAAATGTGGTCTGTTCTTGCAAGAAGACACGCCAGCAATAAAGTTGGATCACGGATTTCTCACTTTCTCTCTATGGTTACTCTTTCTCTTTCTGAAGGAGGAGACCCCAAAACTCATGTTGATGCATTCAAAGGCATTAACTTCCATATGATCCGTTCTGGGCTCATCATTCCCCAGGAAATTCTTATTTATCTCTTTTTTGCCACTCTTCCACCCTCCTTCAAACATTGGCGTGGTTTGCTCACCAGAGACAGACAGGAAATTGATCACCTGCATCTGGATGATGTTTTATCTTCTTTCCTGGATTACGCTGCTGATGACAAAGTTGTTGATGAATTTCACAATGCTATGTCAAATGTCAATGCTCACTCTGCCTCAGCTAAATCATCAAAATCATCCAAATCCAAGGCACGCAGCAAACTCTCATGTTCTGTTCATGGTCAAAATGTTGGACATGATGACAATCATTGCTTTGTTCAACATCCTGAACTCCGTCCCAAGAAGAACCAAGCCAACTCAGCTGCCCCATCAAAGGACAATTCCAACAAAGCAACTCCTGTTCCCCCTCCTCAGGAAGAACAACCTGATGCCACGGCCAATTGTGCTTTTGTCTTCCCTTCTGATGAAGAATTTCTTTTTACAGCTGTTGCTTGTTTGTCTGAAAAATCAAATTCTGACTGCATTATCAACGCTTCTGCTTCCATGGCTTCTCATTCCTCAAACCTTTCTCCAATTATTGATTCTGGGGCCAGCTGTCATATGTTTAACAACAGAGACAGTTTTATCAGTTTTCAACCTGTCAACATTCGAATTCAACTTGCTGGTATTGGGAAATCAATCTATGCAACTGGAAAAGGAACTGTTGCTGCTTCTGGAGGAATGGAAGGAAAAGTTTTCTTTTCTGATGCTCTTTATGTCCCTGATCTTGGAAGGAATCTCATCTCCCTGGGACGTCTTTGGAGAACTGGTTGTCTTCTCATTCCTGCACCAGTTAATCCTACATCAAACTTCATTATTTCACGTAATGGAAAGAATTATATGGGAGGAGTCATCTCCAATTCATTATTTGAAGTTTCTGTGGTTCCACAAGGCATGTCTCCCCCTAATTCCTCAGCTCTCTATGCAAAAGCTTCAAGTCAGTCTCTAACTCTTTGGCACAACAGATTAGGACATCCATACGCCCCATATATTCAAAAACTTTTTAATGGAATGGCATCTGATGTATCTAGTTCTAGTTTGTCTGATTCTGAAATGCATTTTTGTGAACCGTGTGTGTTGGGTAAACAAACCCATGCTTCCTTTCCTGGCCAGTTGCCTGTTGCCAAAAATCCTCTTGAAGTTATCCACACGGATTTATCTGGGAAAATTCAGCCTCCTTCTTTTGATGGTTCTCAGTATTACCTTAAGTTCACTGATCAGGCCACTTCATACCGTCATGTTTACCTTCTTTCCTCAAAAGCCCAAGTATTCAAATATTTCTTGGAATATAAGGCATCTGTAGAGCTGCAATCTGGCTTCAAAATCAAAAAGCTTGTTTGTGACGGTGGTGGTGAGTATATCAACTCTAGTCTGGTCAACTTTCTTAAACAACATGGCATTGCTCTTCAAGTTACGGCTCCTTACACTCCCCAACAAAATCCAATTTCTGAGAGAGGAAACCGTATTACCACTGAAAAATCCAAAACCATGATGTTTCATTCTAATGCACCAATTCACTTATGGTCTGAAGCAGTTAAAACAGCAGTATATCTTGAAAACAGATTACCAACCAAAGCTCTTCAAAACAAATCAACTCCTTTTGAAGCCTGGAATAAATCCAAACCCAGAGTTTCACACCTCAGAGTTTTTGGTTGTGCTTGCTATGCTTTTCTTGATAAACATCAACGTCCTGGAAAGTTTTCAGCTAATGCCAGAAAGTGTGTCATGCTTGGATATGAAGTTGGAACAACAAATTATCGTGTTTGGGATCTTGAGCTTAAAAAGATTGTTATTGCCAAATCTGTGGCCTTCAATGAAAATTTCTTCCCCTTTCTTGACTCCAGATTTAAGCGCCCTCAATGGTCACAACTGATGAAGCAAATTCCAGATCAAATTCATGACAGTCAACCACTTCCAACACCTGGCCTTTCCTTTTCTCCAGCTCAATCTCCTTCTGAGTCTCCAACTCCTGATCCATCCTCAGGAAACATTTCTGATTCACATTCTGAAGATAATTCTCCTTCTTCTTCTTCTTCCTCTGATTTTCACATGTCAGGCACACCTTCCAATTCAACTCCTTGTCCTTCACCTGGCCACTTAACAAGATTACCTCATTCCAATGTCCCAGATGAAGAAGGTTCCAGTCAATCTGATCCATCATATTCATCAATTGAGCCAGACAATCCAGCAGATCCTGATTATGTTCCCTCATCACAATCCCCCAGTTATTCTGACATCTCTTCAGCTGAAACATCAACTCCTGAACATTTACGTCAGATTTATTATGATCATTATCAACATGATTCCTACTCTGATTCTCCTGATCCTCTTGGGTTATATGCAGCAAATGCCTTTGCTTTCTCTCTAGAAGCTCCCTTGCTAGCTCATGAAATTCCTGAACCCCAGTGTTATAAGCAAGCAATCTATTCCAAATATTCAGCAGAATGGGCAGAGGCTGTGAAACATGAACATCAAGCACTTCAGCGTTGTAACACTTGGAAAATTGTCCCCAGGCCTGAAAAAGCTAATGTAATTGGCTGCAGGTGGGTTTTCAGGGTTAAACCTAATGCTGATGGTGGTGTTTCAAAGTTCAAAGCCCGTTGTGTAGCAAAAGGATATTCTCAAATCCTAGGAATAGATTTTCATGAAACTTTTGCACCCACTGGACGGATCACTTCTCTCAGGACCATTCTTTCTTTAGCAGCTTATTTTGACTGGGATGTTCATCAAATGGATGTAGTGGCAGCTTTTCTCCAGGGAAACTTAAATGAAACTGTTTATATGGAACAGCCTGAAGGAACACTAACTGCTGGAAATGAAGGTAAAGTTTGCCAATTGTTGCGTCCTCTTTATGGCATCAAACAAGCTCCCTTTTGCTGGAATTCACGTATAAATGACTACTTGTGCAAGCTCAACTTCTCCCCCCTTAAGTGTGATCAGTGTGTGTATGTTTGGAGAAACAAATCACAAATCTGTATCATTTATCTTCATGTTGATGATATGGTCATTACTGGTAATCATTTTCTTTGGTTCAAAGACAAAATCAAAACTGAATTTGAGATGGATGATCTTGGTCCTGCCACTTGGATTTTGGGAATGCGTCTCACCAGGAACAGAACAGCACGTACTCTTTCTTTATCACAAGATTCTTATGCTGAAAAAGTTTTGTCCAACTGGAATATGGCCAACTGCAATCCCTGTCTTACTCCCTTATCCCCAAATGATTATCCTGTCAAAGCAACCAGTGAAGAAATTGCTGAATTCAATGCTCTGAAAATCAATTACCGCTCTGCTATTGGTGCACTCAACTATTTGTCTGTAGCAACAAGACCTGATCTCTCTTTTGCAGTTGGTGCATTATCTCAACATCTCATTGAACCAGGTATCAAACACTGGCTTGCTGTCAAACACACTTTCAGATATCTGCGTGCCACTTCATCATCATCTCTCACTTTTGGAGGAAAATGCCCAATTCCAAATCATCCATCACTCTGTCCTCTTATTTACTCTGACACTGATTATTGTTGAAATTTCTGCCTCTAATACCTGACCCATTCCTTACTCCAGCTTCTTACCATCGTCTCAAGTCATTCTCCTTGCTCATATCCTCTTTTCCTGACCTTTTCCGCCGAGGAACTTCAAAGATACGAGCTCCAGCATCAAGAACAACATTTCTTTCCCACCCGGAGTCAATGTATTGTAGAAGTTTTAGCACAGAGGAAAGCTAAACACAGGTCAATCAGCAACTGTGCACCTTACAACAACAAGTAACTACAACAAAGCGTGTGCTAAAACTGGACAAAAGACTCTATTCTCCCCACACAGTGCAAAGACTGTCAGATGCGGCCAAAAGGGAAAGCAGTGGACAGGAAGAAGCAGTGGAAGGGATAAAGAGAATAGAGAGAAAGAGAAAGAAAAAGATTTGGATTTCATTGCAAAAACAAACATACCTAAACACAGGTCAATCAGCAACTGTGCACCTTACAACAACAAGTAACTACAACAAAGCGTGTGCTAAAACTATAAGGGACACAAGTGTGAGCTGCTGTGGTTAGGACTAAAAGAATCAGAGAAAAGATAACAGAAAAGAAAAGGAAAGAACCTGGACAAAAGACTCTATTCTCCCCACACAGTGCAAAGACTGTCAGATGCGGCCAAAAGGGAAAGCAGTGGACAGGAAGAAGCAGTGGAAGGGATAAAGAGAATAGAGAGAAAGAGAAAGAAAAAGATTTGGATGGGGAAAACGGAAATGGCAAAGAGAGGGCTCATTATATGACAAAGTCCACCATCCAAAACAATAGAAACTAACACGACGTCGACAAAACTACTAAACTACAATACAGAAAAAGAGACAGGTTCACATCCAAGGAAAAAGTTCCCAGCCGGGGAAAAGATTCACACTCCAGGTAAAGAAACACGTCCTCGAGGTCCAGAATCAATACATTGACTCCGGGTGGGAAAGAAATGTTGTTCTTGATGCTGGAGCTCGTATCTTTGAAGTTCCTCGGCGGAAAAGGTCAGGAAAAGAGGATATGAGCAAGGAGAATGACTTGAGACGATGGTAAGAAGCTGGAGTAAGGAATGGGTCAGGTATTAGAGGCAGAAATTTCAACACCCCCCCTTAATACCAGACCCATGAGTTTGAGGAGATAAGACAGCTTGACTTTTCCTAAAGATTTTGTAAGAAGATCAGCCACCATGTGTTCAGTTGAAATGTGTTGAAGCTGAAAATGATTTTTGTTGATGCTTTCAGTAATCCAACAAAGTTGAGTGTCCACATGTTTTGATCTTTGACGGTATCTGAGTGAATCCTTGCATTGTGAAATGGAACTGGCATTGTCAGCAAGGATTAAAGGTGAAGGTGACTTAGGAATATTGAAGGAAGTAAGTAATTTAGTCAGCCAGATTGCTTCACATCCAGCATCCACAATGCCTCTGAACTCAGCTTCAGTACTAGAGATAGTGACGACTTGCTGCTTTTTAGAACTCCAGGAAATAGCTCCTCCATTGAGTATGGCAACATACCCTCCAGTTGAGCGCCTGGTATCAGGATCCCCAGCATAATCAGTGTCAGAGTAAATAAGAGGACAGAGTGATGGATGATTTGGAATTGGGCATTTTCCTCCAAAAGTGAGAGATGATGATGAAGTGGCACGCAGATATCTGAAAGTGTGTTTGACAGCAAGCCAGTGTTTGATACCTGGTTCAATGAGATGTTGAGATAATGCACCAACTGCAAAAGAGAGATCAGGTCTTGTTGCAACAGACAAATAGTTGAGTGCACCAATAGCAGAGCGGTAATTGATTTTCAGAGCATTGAATTCAGCAATTTCTTCACTGGTTGCTTTGACAGGATAATCATTTGGGGATAAGGGAGTGAGACAGGGATTACAGTTGGCCATATTCCAGTTGGACAAAACTTTTTCAGCATAAGAATCTTGTGATAAAGAAAGAGTACGTGCTGTTCTGTTCCTGGTGAGACGCATTCCCAAAATCCAAGTGGCAGGACCAAGATCATCCATCTCAAATTCAGTTTTGATTTTGTCTTTGAACCAAAGAAAATGATTACCAGTAATGACCATATCATCAACATGAAGATAAATGATACAGATTTGTGATTTGTTTCTCCAAACATACACACACTGATCACACTTAAGGGGGGAGAAGTTGAGCTTGCACAAGTAGTCATTTATACGTGAATTCCAGCAAAAGGGAGCTTGTTTGATGCCATAAAGAGGACGCAACAATTGGCAAACTTTACCTTCATTTCCAGCAGTTAGTGTTCCTTCAGGTTGTTCCATATAAACAGTTTCATTTAAGTTTCCCTGGAGAAAAGCTGCCACTACATCCATTTGATGAACATCCCAGTCAAAATAAGCTGCTAAAGAAAGAATGGTCCTGAGAGAAGTGATCCGTCCAGTGGGTGCAAAAGTTTCATGAAAATCTATTCCTAGGATTTGAGAATATCCTTTTGCTACACAACGGGCTTTGAACTTGGAAACACCACCATCAGCATTAGGTTTAACCCTGAAAACCCACCTGCAGCCAATTACATTAGCTTTTTCAGGCCTGGGGACAATTTTCCAAGTGTTACAACGCTGAAGTGCTTGATGTTCATGTTTCACAGCCTCTGCCCATTCTGCTGAATATTTGGAATAGATTGCTTGCTTATAACACTGGGGTTCAGGAATTTCATGAGCTAGCAAGGGAGCTTCTAGAGAGAAAGCAAAGGCATTTGCTGCATATAACCCAAGAGGGTCAGGAGAATCAGAGTAGGAATCATGTTGATAATGATCATAATAAATCTGACGTAAATGTTCAGGAGTGGATGTTTCAGCTGAAGAGTTGTCAGAATAACTGGGGGATTGTGATGAGGGAACATAATCAGGATCTGCTGGATTGTCTGGCTCAATTGATGAATATGATGGATCAGATTGACTGGAACCTTCTTCATCTGGGACATTGGAATGAGGTAATCTTGTTAAGTGGCCAGGTGAAGGACAAGGAGTTGAATTAGAAGGTGTGCCGGACATGTGAAAATCAGAGGAAGAAGAAGAAGAAGGAGAATTATCTTCAGAATGTGAATCAGAAATGTTTCCTGAGGATGGATCATGAGTTGGAGACTCAGAAGGAGATTGAGCTGGAGAAAAGGAAAGTCCAGGTGTTGGAAGTGGTTGACTGTCATGAATTTGATCTGGAATTTGCTTCATCAGTTGTGACCATTGAGGGCGCTTAAATCTGGAGTCAAGAAAGGGGAAGAAATTTTCATTGAAGGCCACAGATTTGGCAATAACAATCTTTTTAAGCTCAAGATCCCAAACACGATAATTTGTTGTTCCAACTTCATATCCAAGCATGACACACTTTCTGGCATTAGCTGAAAACTTTCCAGGACGTTGATGTTTATCAAGAAAAGCATAGCAAGCACAACCAAAAACTCTGAGGTGTGAGACTCTGGGTTTGGATTTATTCCAGGCTTCAAAAGGAGTTGATTTGTTTTGAAGAGCTTTGGTTGGTAATCTGTTTTCAAGATATACTGCTGTTTTAACTGCTTCAGACCATAGGTGAATTGGTGCATTAGAATGAAACATCATGGTTTTGGATTTTTCAGTGGTAATACGGTTTCCTCTCTCAGAAATTGGATTTTGTTGGGGAGTGTAAGGAGCCGTAACTTGAAGAGCAATGCCATGTTGTTTAAGAAAGTTGACCAGACTAGAGTTGATATACTCACCACCACCGTCACAAACAAGCTTTTTGATTTTGAAGCCAGATTGCAGCTCTACAGATGCCTTGTATTCCAAGAAATATTTGAATACTTGGGCTTTTGAGGAAAGAAGGTAAACATGACGGTATGAAGTGGCCTGATCAGTGAACTTAAGGTAATACTGAGAACCATCAAAAGAAGGAGGTTGAATTTTCCCAGATAAATCCGTGTGGATAACTTCAAGAGGATTTTTGGCAACAGGCAACTGGCCAGGAAAGGAAGCATGGGTTTGTTTACCCAACACACACGGTTCACAAAAATGCATTTCAGAATCAGACAAACTAGAACTAGATACATCAGATGCCATTCCATTAAAAAGTTTTTGAATATATGGGGCGTATGGATGTCCTAATCTGTTGTGCCAGAGAGTTAGAGACTGACTTGAAGCTTTTGCATAAAGAGCTGAGGAATTAGGGGGAGACATGCCTTGTGGAACCACAGAAACTTCAAATAATGAATTGGAGATGACTCCTCCCATATAATTCTTTCCATTACGTGAAATAATGAAGTTTGATGTAGGATTAACTGGTGCAGGGATGAGAAGACAACCAGTTCTCCAAAGACGTCCCAGGGAGATGAGATTCCTTCCAAGATCAGGGACATAAAGAGCATCAGAAAAGAAAACTTTTCCTTCCATTCCTCCAGAAGCAGCAACAGTTCCTTTTCCAGTTGCATAGATTGATTTCCCAATACCAGCAAGTTGAATTCGAATGTTGACAGGTTGAAAGGTGATGAAACTGTCTCTGTTGTTAAACATATGACAGCTGGCCCCAGAATCAATAATTGGAGAAAGGTTTGAGGAATGAGAAGCCATGGAAGCAGAAGCGTTGATAATGCAGTCAGAATTTGATTTTTCAGACAAGCAGGCAACAGCTGTAAAAAGAAATTCTTCATCAGAAGGGAAGACAAAAGCACAATTGGCCGTGACATCAGGTTGTTCTTCCTGAGGAGGGGGAACAGGAGTTGCTTTGTTGGAATTGTCCTTTGATGGGGCAGCTGAGTTGGCTTGGTTCTTCTTGGGACGCAATTCAGGATGTTGAACAAAGCAATGATTGTCATCATGTCCAACATTTTGACCATGAACAGAACATGAGAGTTTGCTGCGTGCCTTGGATTTGGATGATTTTGATGATTTGGCTGAGGCAGAGTGAGCATTGACATTTGACATAGCATTGTGAAATTCATCAACAACTTTGTCATCAGCAGCGTAATCCAGGAAAGAAGATAAAACATCATCCAGATGCAGGTGATCAATTTCCTGTCTGTCTCTGGTGAGCAAACCACGCCAATGTTTGAAGGAAGGTGGAAGAGTGGCAAAAAAGAGATAAATAAGAATTTCCTGGGGAATGATGAGCCCAGAACGGATCATATGGAAGTTAATGCCTTTGAATGCATCAACATGAGTTTTGGGGTCTCCTCCTTCAGAAAGAGAAAGAGTAACCATAGAGAGAAAGTGAGAAATCCGTGATCCAACTTTATTGCTGGCGTGTCTTCTTGCAAGAACAGACCACATTTGAGCAGAGGTGTGGCAAGTGTTGACCAGCTTCTTGTTAACATCATCCAATCTGGTGATGATTTCATACCTGCACCTGGTGTCATTTTTGATCCATAAAGCAAGTTGAGCTTTGATTTCAGCGTCTGAAGGTGAACCATCATTGTGAGGAACAGGGGCAGGGACTTGTCCAGAAACAATGCCAAAAAGATCCAGAACTTCAAAGTGAAGACGCATAATGTGTTCCCAGGTGTCATAGGATTCGTCAGTAAGAGGGGTGACCATAACCTTACTTGAATCCTGATTGGAGGCCATGATTTGGTCGAGTCAACAGCAAAGATTTGGAGAGAAAGAAGATGAGATGTGAAGAGGATGATCCAAAATCTGAGAGAAAAGGCTGTTTTATTGTCCAGTAAGCGGTTTTGTTGTAAGTATTCTTGAGAAAGGTGCTTTAGGCAACTGGGCCCATAACCTGTAGAAGTTTTAGCACAGAGGAAAGCTAAACACAGGTCAATCAGCAACTGTGCACCTTACAACAACAAGTAACTACAACAAAGCGTGTGCTAAAACTGGACAAAAGACTCTATTCTCCCCACACAGTGCAAAGACTGTCAGATGCGGCCAAAAGGGAAAGCAGTGGACAGGAAGAAGCAGTGGAAGGGATAAAGAGAATAGAGAGAAAGAGAAAGAAAAAGATTTGGATTTCATTGCAAAAACAAACATACCTAAACACAGGTCAATCAGCAACTGTGCACCTTACAACAACAAGTAACTACAACAAAGCGTGTGCTAAAACTATAAGGGACACAAGTGTGAGCTGCTGTGGTTAGGACTAAAAGAATCAGAGAAAAGATAACAGAAAAGAAAAGGAAAGAACCTGGACAAAAGACTCTATTCTCCCCACACAGTGCAAAGACTGTCAGATGCGGCCAAAAGGGAAAGCAGTGGACAGGAAGAAGCAGTGGAAGGGATAAAGAGAATAGAGAGAAAGAGAAAGAAAAAGATTTGGATGGGGAAAACGGAAATGGCAAAGAGAGGGCTCATTATATGACAAAGTCCACCATCCAAAACAATAGAAACTAACACGACGTCGACAAAACTACTAAACTACAATACAGAAAAAGAGACAGGTTCACATCCAAGGAAAAAGTTCCCAGCCGGGGAAAAGATTCACACTCCAGGTAAAGAAACACGTCCTCGAGGTCCAGAATCAATACATTGACTCCGGGTGGGAAAGAAATGTTGTTCTTGATGCTGGAGCTCGTATCTTTGAAGTTCCTCGGCGGAAAAGGTCAGGAAAAGAGGATATGAGCAAGGAGAATGACTTGAGACGATGGTAAGAAGCTGGAGTAAGGAATGGGTCAGGTATTAGAGGCAGAAATTTCAACATGTATTGATTCTGGACCTCGAGGACGTGTTTCTTTACCTGGAGTGTGAATCTTTTCCCCGGCTGGGAACTTTTTCCTTGGATGTGAACCTGTCTCTTTTTCTGTATTGTAGTTTAGTAGTTTTGTCGACGTTGTGTTAGTTTCTATTGTTTTGGATGGTGGACTTTGTCATATAATGAGCCCTCTCTTTGCCATTTCCGTTTTCCCCATCCAAATCTTTTTCTTTCTCTTTCTCTCTATTCTCTTTATCCCTTCCACTGCTTCTTCCTGTCCACTGCTTTCCCTTTTGGCCGCATCTGACAGTCTTTGCACTGTGTGGGGAGAATAGAGTCTTTTGTCCAGGTTCTTTCCTTTTCTTTTCTGTTATCTTTTCTCTGATTCTTTTAGTCCTAACCACAGCAGCTCACACTTGTGTCCCTTATAGTTTTAGCACACGCTTTGTTGTAGTTACTTGTTGTTGTAAGGTGCACAGTTGCTGATTGACCTGTGTTTAGGTATGTTTGTTTTTTGCAATGAAATCCAAATCTTTTTCTTTCTCTTTCTCTCTATTCTCTTTATCCCTTCCACTGCTTCTTCCTGTCCACTGCTTTCCCTTTTGGCCGCATCTTGTTGAAATTTCTGCCTCTAATACCTGACCCATTCCTTACTCCAGCTTCTTACCATCGTCTCAAGTCATTCTCCTTGCTCATATCCTCTTTTCCTGACCTTTTCCGCCGAGGAACTTCAAAGATACGAGCTCCAGCATCAAGAACAACATTTCTTTCCCACCCGGAGTCAATGTATTGATTCTGGACCTCGAGGACGTGTTTCTTTACCTGGAGTGTGAATCTTTTCCCCGGCTGGGAACTTTTTCCTTGGATGTGAACCTGTCTCTTTTTCTGTATTGTAGTTTAGTAGTTTTGTCGACGTCGTGTTAGTTTCTATTGTTTTGGATGGTGGACTTTGTCATATAATGAGCCCTCTCTTTGCCATTTCCGTTTTCCCCATCCAAATCTTTTTCTTTCTCTTTCTCTCTATTCTCTTTATCCCTTCCACTGCTTCTTCCTGTCCACTGCTTTCCCTTTTGGCCGCATCTGACAGTCTTTGCACTGTGTGGGGAGAATAGAGTCTTTTGTCCAGGTTCTTTCCTTTTCTTTTCTGTTATCTTTTCTCTGATTCTTTTAGTCCTAACCACAGCAGCTCACACTTGTGTCCCTTATAGTTTTAGCACACGCTTTGTTGTAGTTACTTGTTGTTGTAAGGTGCACAGTTGCTGATTGACCTGTGTTTAGGTATGTTTGTTTTTGCAATGAAATCCAAATCTTTTTCTTTCTCTTTCTCTCTATTCTCTTTATCCCTTCCACTGCTTCTTCCTGTCCACTGCTTTCCCTTTTGGCCGCATCTGACAGTCTTTGCACTGTGTGGGGAGAATAGAGTCTTTTGTCCAGTTTTAGCACACGCTTTGTTGTAGTTACTTGTTGTTGTAAGGTGCACAGTTGCTGATTGACCTGTGTTTAGCTTTCCTCTGTGCTAAAACTTCTACAGGTTATGGGCCCAGTTGCCTAAAGCACCTTTCTCAAGAATACTTACAACAAAACCGCTTACTGGACAATAAAACAGCCTTTTCTCTCAGATTTTGGATCATCCTCTTCACATCTCATCTTCTTTCTCTCCAAATCTTTGCTGTTGACTCGACCAAATCATGGCCTCCAATCAGGATTCAAGTAAGGTTATGGTCACCCCTCTTACTGACGAATCCTATGACACCTGGGAACACATTATGCGTCTTCACTTTGAAGTTCTGGATCTTTTTGGCATTGTTTCTGGACAAGTCCCTGCCCCTGTTCCTCACAATGATGGTTCACCTTCAGACGCTGAAATCAAAGCTCAACTTGCTTTATGGATCAAAAATGACACCAGGTGCAGGTATGAAATCATCACCAGATTGGATGATGTTAACAAGAAGCTGGTCAACACTTGCCACACCTCTGCTCAAATGTGGTCTGTTCTTGCAAGAAGACACGCCAGCAATAAAGTTGGATCACGGATTTCTCACTTTCTCTCTATGGTTACTCTTTCTCTTTCTGAAGGAGGAGACCCCAAAACTCATGTTGATGCATTCAAAGGCATTAACTTCCATATGATCCGTTCTGGGCTCATCATTCCCCAGGAAATTCTTATTTATCTCTTTTTTGCCACTCTTCCACCTTCCTTCAAACATTGGCGTGGTTTGCTCACCAGAGACAGACAGGAAATTGATCACCTGCATCTGGATGATGTTTTATCTTCTTTCCTGGATTACGCTGCTGATGACAAAGTTGTTGATGAATTTCACAATGCTATGTCAAATGTCAATGCTCACTCTGCCTCAGCCAAATCATCAAAATCATCCAAATCCAAGGCACGCAGCAAACTCTCATGTTCTGTTCATGGTCAAAATGTTGGACATGATGACAATCATTGCTTTGTTCAACATCCTGAATTGCGTCCCAAGAAGAACCAAGCCAACTCAGCTGCCCCATCAAAGGACAATTCCAACAAAGCAACTCCTGTTCCCCCTCCTCAGGAAGAACAACCTGATGTCACGGCCAATTGTGCTTTTGTCTTCCCTTCTGATGAAGAATTTCTTTTTACAGCTGTTGCCTGCTTGTCTGAAAAATCAAATTCTGACTGCATTATCAACGCTTCTGCTTCCATGGCTTCTCATTCCTCAAACCTTTCTCCAATTATTGATTCTGGGGCCAGCTGTCATATGTTTAACAACAGAGACAGTTTCATCACCTTTCAACCTGTCAACATTCGAATTCAACTTGCTGGTATTGGGAAATCAATCTATGCAACTGGAAAAGGAACTGTTGCTGCTTCTGGAGGAATGGAAGGAAAAGTTTTCTTTTCTGATGCTCTTTATGTCCCTGATCTTGGAAGGAATCTCATCTCCCTGGGACGTCTTTGGAGAACTGGTTGTCTTCTCATCCCTGCACCAGTTAATCCTACATCAAACTTCATTATTTCACGTAATGGAAAGAATTATATGGGAGGAGTCATCTCCAATTCATTATTTGAAGTTTCTGTGGTTCCACAAGGCATGTCTCCCCCTAATTCCTCAGCTCTTTATGCAAAAGCTTCAAGTCAGTCTCTAACTCTCTGGCACAACAGATTAGGACATCCATACGCCCCATATATTCAAAAACTTTTTAATGGAATGGCATCTGATGTATCTAGTTCTAGTTTGTCTGATTCTGAAATGCATTTTTGTGAACCGTGTGTGTTGGGTAAACAAACCCATGCTTCCTTTCCTGGCCAGTTGCCTGTTGCCAAAAATCCTCTTGAAGTTATCCACACGGATTTATCTGGGAAAATTCAACCTCCTTCTTTTGATGGTTCTCAGTATTACCTTAAGTTCACTGATCAGGCCACTTCATACCGTCATGTTTACCTTCTTTCCTCAAAAGCCCAAGTATTCAAATATTTCTTGGAATACAAGGCATCTGTAGAGCTGCAATCTGGCTTCAAAATCAAAAAGCTTGTTTGTGACGGTGGTGGTGAGTATATCAACTCTAGTCTGGTCAACTTTCTTAAACAACATGGCATTGCTCTTCAAGTTACGGCTCCTTACACTCCCCAACAAAATCCAATTTCTGAGAGAGGAAACCGTATTACCACTGAAAAATCCAAAACCATGATGTTTCATTCTAATGCACCAATTCACCTATGGTCTGAAGCAGTTAAAACAGCAGTATATCTTGAAAACAGATTACCAACCAAAGCTCTTCAAAACAAATCAACTCCTTTTGAAGCCTGGAATAAATCCAAACCCAGAGTCTCACACCTCAGAGTTTTTGGTTGTGCTTGCTATGCTTTTCTTGATAAACATCAACGTCCTGGAAAGTTTTCAGCTAATGCCAGAAAGTGTGTCATGCTTGGATATGAAGTTGGAACAACAAATTATCGTGTTTGGGATCTTGAGCTTAAAAAGATTGTTATTGCCAAATCTGTGGCCTTCAATGAAAATTTCTTCCCCTTTCTTGACTCCAGATTTAAGCGCCCTCAATGGTCACAACTGATGAAGCAAATTCCAGATCAAATTCATGACAGTCAACCACTTCCAACACCTGGACTTTCCTTTTCTCCAGCTCAATCTCCTTCTGAGTCTCCAACTCATGATCCATCCTCAGGAAACATTTCTGATTCACATTCTGAAGATAATTCTCCTTCTTCTTCTTCTTCCTCTGATTTTCACATGTCCGGCACACCTTCTAATTCAACTCCTTGTCCTTCACCTGGCCACTTAACAAGATTACCTCATTCCAATGTCCCAGATGAAGAAGGTTCCAGTCAATCTGATCCATCATATTCATCAATTGAGCCAGACAATCCAGCAGATCCTGATTATGTTCCCTCATCACAATCCCCCAGTTATTCTGACAACTCTTCAGCTGAAACATCCACTCCTGAACATTTACGTCAGATTTATTATGATCATTATCAACATGATTCCTACTCTGATTCTCCTGACCCTCTTGGGTTATATGCAGCAAATGCCTTTGCTTTCTCTCTAGAAGCTCCCTTGCTAGCTCATGAAATTCCTGAACCCCAGTGTTATAAGCAAGCAATCTATTCCAAATATTCAGCAGAATGGGCAGAGGCTGTGAAACATGAACATCAAGCACTTCAGCGTTGTAACACTTGGAAAATTGTCCCCAGGCCTGAAAAAGCTAATGTAATTGGCTGCAGGTGGGTTTTCAGGGTTAAACCTAATGCTGATGGTGGTGTTTCCAAGTTCAAAGCCCGTTGTGTAGCAAAAGGATATTCTCAAATCCTAGGAATAGATTTTCATGAAACTTTTGCACCCACTGGACGGATCACTTCTCTCAGGACCATTCTTTCTTTAGCAGCTTATTTTGACTGGGATGTTCATCAAATGGATGTAGTGGCAGCTTTTCTCCAGGGAAACTTAAATGAAACTGTTTATATGGAACAACCTGAAGGAACACTAACTGCTGGAAATGAAGGTAAAGTTTGCCAATTGTTGCGTCCTCTGTTGAAATTTCTGCCTCTAATACCTGACCCATTCCTTACTCCAGCTTCTTACCATCGTCTCAAGTCATTCTCCTTGCTCATATCCTCTTTTCCTGACCTTTTCCGCCGAGGAACTTCAAAGATACGAGCTCCAGCATCAAGAACAACATTTCTTTCCCACCCGGAGTCAATGTATTGATTCTGGACCTCGAGGACGTGTTTCTTTACCTGGAGTGTGAATCTTTTCCCCGGCTGGGAACTTTTTCCTTGGATGTGAACCTGTCTCTTTTTCTGTATTGTAGTTTAGTAGTTTTGTCGACGTCGTGTTAGTTTCTATTGTTTTGGATGGTGGACTTTGTCATATAATGAGCCCTCTCTTTGCCATTTCCGTTTTCCCCATCCAAATCTTTTTCTTTCTCTTTCTCTCTATTCTCTTTATCCCTTCCACTGCTTCTTCCTGTCCACTGCTTTCCCTTTTGGCCGCATCTGACAGTCTTTGCACTGTGTGGGGAGAATAGAGTCTTTTGTCCAGGTTCTTTCCTTTTCTTTTCTGTTATCTTTTCTCTGATTCTTTTAGTCCTAACCACAGCAGCTCACACTTGTGTCCCTTATAGTTTTAGCACACGCTTTGTTGTAGTTACTTGTTGTTGTAAGGTGCACAGTTGCTGATTGACCTGTGTTTAGGTATGTTTGTTTTTGCAATGAAATCCAAATCTTTTTCTTTCTCTTTCTCTCTATTCTCTTTATCCCTTCCACTGCTTCTTCCTGTCCACTGCTTTCCCTTTTGGCCGCATCTGACAGTCTTTGCACTGTGTGGGGAGAATAGAGTCTTTTGTCCAGTTTTAGCACACGCTTTGTTGTAGTTACTTGTTGTTGTAAGGTGCACAGTTGCTGATTGACCTGTGTTTAGCTTTCCTCTGTGCTAAAACTTCTACAGGTTATGGGCCCAGTTGCCTAAAGCACCTTTCTCAAGAATACTTACAACAAAACCGCTTACTGGACAATAAAACAGCCTTTTCTCTCAGATTTTGGATCATCCTCTTCACATCTCATCTTCTTTCTCTCCAAATCTTTGCTGTTGACTCGACCAAATCATGGCCTCCAATCAGGATTCAAGTAAGGTTATGGTCACCCCTCTTACTGACGAATCCTATGACACCTGGGAACACATTATGCGTCTTCACTTTGAAGTTCTGGATCTTTTTGGCATTGTTTCTGGACAAGTCCCTGCCCCTGTTCCTCACAATGATGGTTCACCTTCAGACGCTGAAATCAAAGCTCAACTTGCTTTATGGATCAAAAATGACACCAGGTGCAGGTATGAAATCATCACCAGATTGGATGATGTTAACAAGAAGCTGGTCAACACTTGCCACACCTCTGCTCAAATGTGGTCTGTTCTTGCAAGAAGACACGCCAGCAATAAAGTTGGATCACGGATTTCTCACTTTCTCTCTATGGTTACTCTTTCTCTTTCTGAAGGAGGAGACCCCAAAACTCATGTTGATGCATTCAAAGGCATTAACTTCCATATGATCCGTTCTGGGCTCATCATTCCCCAGGAAATTCTTATTTATCTCTTTTTTGCCACTCTTCCACCTTCCTTCAAACATTGGCGTGGTTTGCTCACCAGAGACAGACAGGAAATTGATCACCTGCATCTGGATGATGTTTTATCTTCTTTCCTGGATTACGCTGCTGATGACAAAGTTGTTGATGAATTTCACAATGCTATGTCAAATGTCAATGCTCACTCTGCCTCAGCCAAATCATCAAAATCATCCAAATCCAAGGCACGCAGCAAACTCTCATGTTCTGTTCATGGTCAAAATGTTGGACATGATGACAATCATTGCTTTGTTCAACATCCTGAATTGCGTCCCAAGAAGAACCAAGCCAACTCAGCTGCCCTATCAAAGGACAATTCCAACAAAGCAACTCCTGTTCCCCCTCCTCAGGAAGAACAACCTGATGTCACGGCCAATTGTGCTTTTGTCTTCCCTTCTGATGAAGAATTTCTTTTTACAGCTGTTGCCTGCTTGTCTGAAAAATCAAATTCTGACTGCATTATCAACGCTTCTGCTTCCATGGCTTCTCATTCCTCAAACCTTTCTCCAATTATTGATTCTGGGGCCAGCTGTCATATGTTTAACAACAGAGACAGTTTCATCACCTTTCAACCTGTCAACATTCGAATTCAACTTGCTGGTATTGGGAAATCAATCTATGCAACTGGAAAAGGAACTGTTGCTGCTTCTGGAGGAATGGAAGGAAAAGTTTTCTTTTCTGATGCTCTTTATGTCCCTGATCTTGGAAGGAATCTCATCTCCCTGGGACGTCTTTGGAGAACTGGTTGTCTTCTCATCCCTGCACCAGTTAATCCTACATCAAACTTCATTATTTCACGTAATGGAAAGAATTATATGGGAGGAGTCATCTCCAATTCATTATTTGAAGTTTCTGTGGTTCCACAAGGCATGTCTCCCCCTAATTCCTCAGCTCTTTATGCAAAAGCTTCAAGTCAGTCTCTAACTCTCTGGCACAACAGATTAGGACATCCATACGCCCCATATATTCAAAAACTTTTTAATGGAATGGCATCTGATGTATCTAGTTCTAGTTTGTCTGATTCTGAAATGCATTTTTGTGAACCGTGTGTGTTGGGTAAACAAACCCATGCTTCCTTTCCTGGCCAGTTGCCTGTTGCCAAAAATCCTCTTGAAGTTATCCACACGGATTTATCTGGGAAAATTCAACCTCCTTCTTTTGATGGTTCTCAGTATTACCTTAAGTTCACTGATCAGGCCACTTCATACCGTCATGTTTACCTTCTTTCCTCAAAAGCCCAAGTATTCAAATATTTCTTGGAATACAAGGCATCTGTAGAGCTGCAATCTGGCTTCAAAATCAAAAAGCTTGTTTGTGACGGTGGTGGTGAGTATATCAACTCTAGTCTGGTCAACTTTCTTAAACAACATGGCATTGCTCTTCAAGTTACGGCTCCTTACACTCCCCAACAAAATCCAATTTCTGAGAGAGGAAACCGTATTACCACTGAAAAATCCAAAACCATGATGTTTCATTCTAATGCACCAATTCACCTATGGTCTGAAGCAGTTAAAACAGCAGTATATCTTGAAAACAGATTACCAACCAAAGCTCTTCAAAACAAATCAACTCCTTTTGAAGCCTGGAATAAATCCAAACCCAGAGTCTCACACCTCAGAGTTTTTGGTTGTGCTTGCTATGCTTTTCTTGATAAACATCAACGTCCTGGAAAGTTTTCAGCTAATGCCAGAAAGTGTGTCATGCTTGGATATGAAGTTGGAACAACAAATTATCGTGTTTGGGATCTTGAGCTTAAAAAGATTGTTATTGCCAAATCTGTGGCCTTCAATGAAAATTTCTTCCCCTTTCTTGACTCCAGATTTAAGCGCCCTCAATGGTCACAACTGATGAAGCAAATTCCAGATCAAATTCATGACAGTCAACCACTTCCAACACCTGGACTTTCCTTTTCTCCAGCTCAATCTCCTTCTGAGTCTCCAACTCATGATCCATCCTCAGGAAACATTTCTGATTCACATTCTGAAGATAATTCTCCTTCTTCTTCTTCTTCCTCTGATTTTCACATGTCCGGCACACCTTCTAATTCAACTCCTTGTCCTTCACCTGGCCACTTAACAAGATTACCTCATTCCAATGTCCCAGATGAAGAAGGTTCCAGTCAATCTGATCCATCATATTCATCAATTGAGCCAGACAATCCAGCAGATCCTGATTATGTTCCCTCATCACAATCCCCCAGTTATTCTGACAACTCTTCAGCTGAAACATCCACTCCTGAACATTTACGTCAGATTTATTATGATCATTATCAACATGATTCCTACTCTGATTCTCCTGACCCTCTTGGGTTATATGCAGCAAATGCCTTTGCTTTCTCTCTAGAAGCTCCCTTGCTAGCTCATGAAATTCCTGAACCCCAGTGTTATAAGCAAGCAATCTATTCCAAATATTCAGCAGAATGGGCAGAGGCTGTGAAACATGAACATCAAGCACTTCAGCGTTGTAACACTTGGAAAATTGTCCCCAGGCCTGAAAAAGCTAATGTAATTGGCTGCAGGTGGGTTTTCAGGGTTAAACCTAATGCTGATGGTGGTGTTTCCAAGTTCAAAGCCCGTTGTGTAGCAAAAGGATATTCTCAAATCCTAGGAATAGATTTTCATGAAACTTTTGCACCCACTGGACGGATCACTTCTCTCAGGACCATTCTTTCTTTAGCAGCTTATTTTGACTGGGATGTTCATCAAATGGATGTAGTGGCAGCTTTTCTCCAGGGAAACTTAAATGAAACTGTTTATATGGAACAACCTGAAGGAACACTAACTGCTGGAAATGAAGGTAAAGTTTGCCAATTGTTGCGTCCTCTTTATGGCATCAAACAAGCTCCCTTTTGCTGGAATTCACGTATAAATGACTACTTGTGCAAGCTCAACTTCTCCCCCCTTAAGTGTGATCAGTGTGTGTATGTTTGGAGAAACAAATCACAAATCTGTATCATTTATCTTCATGTTGATGATATGGTCATTACTGGTAATCATTTTCTTTGGTTCAAAGACAAAATCAAAACTGAATTTGAGATGGATGATCTTGGTCCTGCCACTTGGATTTTGGGAATGCGTCTCACCAGGAACAGAACAGCACGTACTCTTTCTTTATCACAAGATTCTTATGCTGAAAAAGTTTTGTCCAACTGGAATATGGCCAACTGTAATCCCTGTCTCACTCCCTTATCCCCAAATGATTATCCTGTCAAAGCAACCAGTGAAGAAATTGCTGAATTCAATGCTCTGAAAATCAATTACCGCTCTGCTATTGGTGCACTCAACTATTTGTCTGTTGCAACAAGACCTGATCTCTCTTTTGCAGTTGGTGCATTATCTCAACATCTCATTGAACCAGGTATCAAACACTGGCTTGCTGTCAAACACACTTTCAGATATCTGCGTGCCACTTCATCATCATCTCTCACTTTTGGAGGAAAATGCCCAATTCCAAATCATCCATCACTCTGTCCTCTTATTTACTCTGACACTGATTATGCTGGGGATCCTGATACCAGGCGCTCAACTGGAGGGTATGTTGCCATACTCAATGGAGGAGCTATTTCCTGGAGTTCTAAAAAGCAGCAAGTCGTCACTATCTCTAGTACTGAAGCTGAGTTCAGAGGCATTGTGGATGCTGGATGTGAAGCAATCTGGCTGACTAAATTACTTACTTCCTTCAATATTCCTAAGTCACCTTCACCTTTAATCCTTGCTGACAATGCCAGTTCCATTTCACAATGCAAGGATTCACTCAGATACCGTCAAAGATCAAAACATGTGGACACTCAACTTTGTTGGATTACTGAAAGCATCAACAAAAATCATTTTCAGCTTCAACACATTTCAACTGAACACATGGTGGCTGATCTTCTTACAAAATCTTTAGGAAAAGTCAAGCTGTCTTATCTCCTCAAACTCATGGGTCTGGTATTAAGGGGGGGTGTTGAAATTTCTGCCTCTAATACCTGACCCATTCCTTACTCCAGCTTCTTACCATCGTCTCAAGTCATTCTCCTTGCTCATATCCTCTTTTCCTGACCTTTTCCGCCGAGGAACTTCAAAGATACGAGCTCCAGCATCAAGAACAACATTTCTTTCCCACCCGGAGTCAATGTATTGATTCTGGACCTCGAGGACGTGTTTCTTTACCTGGAGTGTGAATCTTTTCCCCGGCTGGGAACTTTTTCCTTGGATGTGAACCTGTCTCTTTTTCTGTATTGTAGTTTAGTAGTTTTGTCGACGTCGTGTTAGTTTCTATTGTTTTGGATGGTGGACTTTGTCATATAATGAGCCCTCTCTTTGCCATTTCCGTTTTCCCCATCCAAATCTTTTTCTTTCTCTTTCTCTCTATTCTCTTTATCCCTTCCACTGCTTCTTCCTGTCCACTGCTTTCCCTTTTGGCCGCATCTGACAGTCTTTGCACTGTGTGGGGAGAATAGAGTCTTTTGTCCAGGTTCTTTCCTTTTCTTTTCTGTTATCTTTTCTCTGATTCTTTTAGTCCTAACCACAGCAGCTCACACTTGTGTCCCTTATAGTTTTAGCACACGCTTTGTTGTAGTTACTTGTTGTTGTAAGGTGCACAGTTGCTGATTGACCTGTGTTTAGGTATGTTTGTTTTTGCAATGAAATCCAAATCTTTTTCTTTCTCTTTCTCTCTATTCTCTTTATCCCTTCCACTGCTTCTTCCTGTCCACTGCTTTCCCTTTTGGCCGCATCTGACAGTCTTTGCACTGTGTGGGGAGAATAGAGTCTTTTGTCCAGTTTTAGCACACGCTTTGTTGTAGTTACTTGTTGTTGTAAGGTGCACAGTTGCTGATTGACCTGTGTTTAGCTTTCCTCTGTGCTAAAACTTCTACATCCTCTTTATGGCATCAAACAAGCTCCCTTTTGCTGGAATTCACGTATAAATGACTACTTGTGCAAGCTCAACTTCTCCCCCCTTAAGTGTGATCAGTGTGTGTATGTTTGGAGAAACAAATCACAAATCTGTATCATTTATCTTCATGTTGATGATATGGTCATTACTGGTAATCATTTTCTTTGGTTCAAAGACAAAATCAAAACTGAATTTGAGATGGATGATCTTGGTCCTGCCACTTGGATTTTGGGAATGCGTCTCACCAGGAACAGAACAGCACGTACTCTTTCTTTATCACAAGATTCTTATGCTGAAAAAGTTTTGTCCAACTGGAATATGGCCAACTGTAATCCCTGTCTCACTCCCTTATCCCCAAATGATTATCCTGTCAAAGCAACCAGTGAAGAAATTGCTGAATTCAATGCTCTGAAAATCAATTACCGCTCTGCTATTGGTGCACTCAACTATTTGTCTGTTGCAACAAGACCTGATCTCTCTTTTGCAGTTGGTGCATTATCTCAACATCTCATTGAACCAGGTATCAAACACTGGCTTGCTGTCAAACACACTTTCAGATATCTGCGTGCCACTTCATCATCATCTCTCACTTTTGGAGGAAAATGCCCAATTCCAAATCATCCATCACTCTGTCCTCTTATTTACTCTGACACTGATTATGCTGGGGATCCTGATACCAGGCGCTCAACTGGAGGGTATGTTGCCATACTCAATGGAGGAGCTATTTCCTGGAGTTCTAAAAAGCAGCAAGTCGTCACTATCTCTAGTACTGAAGCTGAGTTCAGAGGCATTGTGGATGCTGGATGTGAAGCAATCTGGCTGACTAAATTACTTACTTCCTTCAATATTCCTAAGTCACCTTCACCTTTAATCCTTGCTGACAATGCCAGTTCCATTTCACAATGCAAGGATTCACTCAGATACCGTCAAAGATCAAAACATGTGGACACTCAACTTTGTTGGATTACTGAAAGCATCAACAAAAATCATTTTCAGCTTCAACACATTTCAACTGAACACATGGTGGCTGATCTTCTTACAAAATCTTTAGGAAAAGTCAAGCTGTCTTATCTCCTCAAACTCATGGGTCTGGTATTAAGGGGGGGTGTTGAAATTTCTGCCTCTAATACCTGACCCATTCCTTACTCCAGCTTCTTACCATCGTCTCAAGTCATTCTCCTTGCTCATATCCTCTTTTCCTGACCTTTTCCGCCGAGGAACTTCAAAGATACGAGCTCCAGCATCAAGAACAACATTTCTTTCCCACCCGGAGTCAATGTATTGATTCTGGACCTCGAGGACGTGTTTCTTTACCTGGAGTGTGAATCTTTTCCCCGGCTGGGAACTTTTTCCTTGGATGTGAACCTGTCTCTTTTTCTGTATTGTAGTTTAGTAGTTTTGTCGACGTCGTGTTAGTTTCTATTGTTTTGGATGGTGGACTTTGTCATATAATGAGCCCTCTCTTTGCCATTTCCGTTTTCCCCATCCAAATCTTTTTCTTTCTCTTTCTCTCTATTCTCTTTATCCCTTCCACTGCTTCTTCCTGTCCACTGCTTTCCCTTTTGGCCGCATCTGACAGTCTTTGCACTGTGTGGGGAGAATAGAGTCTTTTGTCCAGGTTCTTTCCTTTTCTTTTCTGTTATCTTTTCTCTGATTCTTTTAGTCCTAACCACAGCAGCTCACACTTGTGTCCCTTATAGTTTTAGCACACGCTTTGTTGTAGTTACTTGTTGTTGTAAGGTGCACAGTTGCTGATTGACCTGTGTTTAGGTATGTTTGTTTTTGCAATGAAATCCAAATCTTTTTCTTTCTCTTTCTCTCTATTCTCTTTATCCCTTCCACTGCTTCTTCCTGTCCACTGCTTTCCCTTTTGGCCGCATCTGACAGTCTTTGCACTGTGTGGGGAGAATAGAGTCTTTTGTCCAGTTTTAGCACACGCTTTGTTGTAGTTACTTGTTGTTGTAAGGTGCACAGTTGCTGATTGACCTGTGTTTAGCTTTCCTCTGTGCTAAAACTTCTACACATCTGACAGTCTTTGCACTGTGTGGGGAGAATAGAGTCTTTTGTCCAGTTTTAGCACACGCTTTGTTGTAGTTACTTGTTGTTGTAAGGTGCACAGTTGCTGATTGACCTGTGTTTAGCTTTCCTCTGTGCTAAAACTTCTACAGGTTATGGGCCCAGTTGCCTAAAGCACCTCTCTCAAGAATACTTACAACAAAACCGCTTACTGGACAATAAAACAGCCTTTTCTCTCAGATTTTGGATCATCCTCTTCACATCTCATCTTCTTTCTCTCCAAATCTTTGCTGTTGACTCGACCAAATCATGGCCTCCAATCAGGATTCAAGTAAGGTTATGGTCACCCCTCTCACTGACGAATCCTATGACACTTGGGAACACATTATGCGTCTTCACTTTGAAGTTCTGGATCTTTTTGGCATTGTTTCTGGACATGTTCCTGCCCCTGTTCCTCACAATGATGGTTCACCTTCAGACGCTGAAATCAAAGCTCAACTTGCTCTATGGATCAAAAATGACACCAGGTGCAGGTATGAAATCATTACCAGATTGGATGATGTTAACAAGAAGCTGGTCAATACTTGCCACACCTCTGCTCAAATGTGGTCAGTTCTTGCAAGAAGACACGCCAGCAATAAAGTTGGATCACGGATTTCTCACTTTCTCTCTATGGTTACTCTTTCTCTTTCTGAAGGAGGAGACCCCAAAACTCATGTTGATGCATTCAAAGGCATTAACTTCCATATGATCCGCTCTGGGCTCATCATTCCCCAGGAAATTCTCATTTATCTCTTCTTTGCCACTCTTCCACCCTCCTTCAAACATTGGCGTGGTTTGCTCACCAGAGACAGACAGGAAATTGATCACCTGCATCTGGATGATGTTTTATCTTCTTTCCTGGATTACGCTGCTGATGACAAAGTTGTGGATGAATTTCACAATGCTATGTCAAATGTCAATGCTCACTCTGCCTCAGCCAAATCATCAAAATCATCCAAATCCAAGGCACGCAGCAAACTCTCATGTTCTGTTCATGGTCAAAATGTTGGACATGATGACAATCATTGCTTTGTTCAACATCCTGAACTGCGTCCCAAGAAGAACCAAGCCAACTCAGCTGCCCCATCAAAGGACAATTCCAACAAAGCAACTCCTGTTCCCCCTCCTCAGGAAGAACAACCTGATGCCACGGCCAATTGTGCTTTTGTCTTCCCTTCTGATGAAGAATTTCTTTTTACAGCTGTTGCCTGCTTGTCTGAAAAATCAAATTCTGACTGCATTATCAACGCTTCTGCTTCCATGGCTTCTCATTCCTCAAACCTTTCTCCAATTATTGATTCTGGGGCCAGCTGTCATATGTTTAACAACAGAGACAGTTTCATCAGCTTTCAACCTGTCAACATTCGAATTCAACTTGCTGGTATTGGGAAATCAATCTATGCAACTGGAAAAGGAACTGTTGCTGCTTCTGGAGGAATGGAAGGAAAAGTTTTCTTTTCTGATGCTCTTTATGTCCCTGATCTTGGAAGGAATCTCATCTCCCTGGGACGTCTTTGGAGAACTGGTTGTCTTCTCATTCCTGCACCAGTTAATCCTACATCAAACTTCATTATTTCACGTAATGGAAAGAATTATATGGGAGGAGTCATCTCCAATTCATTATTTGAAGTTTCTGTGGTTCCACAAGGCATGTCTCCCCCTAATTCCTCAGCTCTCTATGCAAAAGCTTCAAGTCAGTCTCTAACTCTTTGGCACAACAGATTAGGACATCCATACGCCCCATATATTCAAAAACTTTTTAATGGAATGGCATCTGATGTATCTAGTTCTAGTTTGTCTGATTCTGAAATGCATTTTTGTGAACCGTGTGTGTTGGGTAAACAAACCCATGCTTCCTTTCCTGGCCAGTTGCCTGTTGCCAAAAATCCTCTTGAAGTTATCCACACGGATTTATCTGGGAAAATTCAGCCTCCTTCTTTTGATGGTTCTCAGTATTACCTTAAGTTCACTGATCAGGCCACTTCATACCGTCATGTTTACCTTCTTTCCTCAAAAGCCCAAGTATTCAAATATTTCTTGGAATATAAGGCATCTGTAGAGCTGCAATCTGGCTTCAAAATCAAAAAGCTTGTTTGTGACGGTGGTGGTGAGTATATCAACTCTAGTCTGGTCAACTTTCTTAAACAACATGGCATTGCTCTTCAAGTTACGGCTCCTTACACTCCCCAACAAAATCCAATTTCTGAGAGAGGAAACCGTATTACCACTGAAAAATCCAAAACCATGATGTTTCATTCTAATGCACCAATTCACTTATGGTCTGAAGCAGTTAAAACAGCAGTATATCTTGAAAACAGATTACCAACCAAAGCTCTTCAAAACAAATCAACTCCTTTTGAAGCCTGGAATAAATCCAAACCCAGAGTTTCACACCTCAGAGTTTTTGGTTGTGCTTGCTATGCTTTTCTTGATAAACATCAACGTCCTGGAAAGTTTTCAGCTAATGCCAGAAAGTGTGTCATGCTTGGATATGAAGTTGGAACAACAAATTATCGTGTTTGGGATCTTGAGCTTAAAAAGATTGTTATTGCCAAATCTGTGGCCTTCAATGAAAATTTCTTCCCCTTTCTTGACTCCAGATTTAAGCGCCCTCAATGGTCACAACTGATGAAGCAAATTCCAGATCAAATTCATGACAGTCAACCACTTCTAACACCTGGACTTTCCTTTTCTCCAGCTCAATCTCCTTCTGAGTCTCCAACTCCTGATCCATCCTCAGGAAACATTTCTGATTCACATTCTGAAGATAATTCTCCTTCTTCTTCTTCTTCCTCTGATTTTCACATGTCAGGCACACCTTCCAATTCAACTCCTTGTCCTTCACCTGGCCACTTAACAAGATTACCTCATTCCAATGTCCCAGATGAAGAAGGTTCCAGTCAATCTGATCCATCATATTCATCAATTGAGCCAGACAATCCAGCAGATCCTGATTATGTTCCCTCATCACAATCCCCCAGTTATTCTGACAACTCTTCAGCTGAAACATCCACTCCTGAACATTTACGTCAGATTTATTATGATCATTATCAACATGATTCCTACTCTGATTCTCCTGATCCTCTTGGGTTATATGCAGCAAATGCCTTTGCTTTCTCTCTAGAAGCTCCCTTGCTAGCTCATGAAATTCCTGAACCCCAGTGTTATAAGCAAGCAATCTATTCCAAATATTCAGCAGAATGGGCAGAGGCTGTGAAACATGAACATCAAGCACTTCAGCGTTGTAACACTTGGAAAATTGTCCCCAGGCCTGAAAAAGCTAATGTAATTGGCTGCAGGTGGGTTTTCAGGGTTAAACCTAATGCTGATGGTGGTGTTTCCAAGTTCAAAGCCCGTTGTGTAGCAAAAGGATATTCTCAAATCCTAGGAATAGATTTTCATGAAACTTTTGCACCCACTGGACGGATCACTTCTCTCAGGACCATTCTTTCTTTAGCAGCTTATTTTGACTGGGATGTTCATCAAATGGATGTAGTGGCAGCTTTTCTCCAGGGAAACTTAAATGAAACTGTTTATATGGAACAGCCTGAAGGAACACTAACTGCTGGAAATGAAGGCAAAGTTTGCCAATTGTTGCGTCCTCTTTATGGCATCAAACAAGCTCCCTTTTGCTGGAATTCACGTATAAATGACTACTTGTGCAAGCTCAACTTCTCCCCCCTTAAGTGTGATCAGTGTGTGTATGTTTGGAGAAACAAATCACAAATCTGTATCATTTATCTTCATGTTGATGATATGGTCATTACTGGTAATCATTTTCTTTGGTTCAAAGACAAAATCAAAACTGAATTTGAGATGGATGATCTTGGTCCTGCCACTTGGATTTTGGGAATGCGTCTCACCAGGAACAGAACAGCACGTACTCTTTCTTTATCACAAGATTCTTATGCTGAAAAAGTTTTGTCCAACTGGAATATGGCCAACTGCAATCCCTGTCTTACTCCCTTATCCCCAAATGATTATCCTGTCAAAGCAACCAGTGAAGAAATTGCTGAATTCAATGCTCTAAAAATCAATTACCGCTCTGCTATTGGTGCACTCAACTATTTGTCAGTTGCAACAAGACCTGATCTCTCTTTTGCAGTTGGTGCATTATCTCAACATCTCATTGAACCAGGCATCAAACACTGGCTTGCTGTCAAACACACTTTCAGATATCTGCGTGCCACTTCATCATCATCTCTCACTTTTGGAGGAAAATGCCCAATTCCAAATCATCCATCACTCTGTCCTCTTATTTACTCTGACACTGATTATGCTGGGGATCCTGATACCAGGCGCTCAACTGGAGGGTATGTTGCCATACTCAATGGAGGAGCTATTTCCTGGAGTTCTAAAAAGCAGCAAGTTGTCACTATCTCTAGTACTGAGGCTGAGTTCAGAGGCATTGTGGATGCTGGATGTGAAGCAATTTGGCTGACTAAATTACTTACTTCCTTCAATATTCCTAAATCACCTTCACCTTTAATCCTTGCTGACAATGCCAGTTCCATTTCACAATGCAAGGATTCACTCAGATACCGTCAAAGATCAAAACATGTGGACACTCAACTTTGTTGGATTACTGAAAGCATCAACAAAAATCATTTTCAGCTTCAACACATTTCAACTGAACACATGGTAGCTGATCTTCTTACAAAATCTTTGGGAAAAGTCAAGCTGTCTTATCTCCTCAAACTCATGGGTCTGATATTAAGGGGGGGTGTTGAAATTTCTGCCTCTAATACCTGACCCATTCCTTACTCCTGTAGAAGTTTTAGCACAGAGGAAAGCTAAACACAGGTCAATCAGCAACTGTGCACCTTACAACAACAAGTAACTACAACAAAGCGTGTGCTAAAACTGGACAAAAGACTCTATTCTCCCCACACAGTGCAAAGACTGTCAGATGCGGCCAAAAGGGAAAGCAGTGGACAGGAAGAAGCAGTGGAAGGGATAAAGAGAATAGAGAGAAAGAGAAAGAAAAAGATTTGGATCTCATTGCAAAAAACAAACATACCTAAACACAGGTCAATCAGCAACTGTGCACCTTACAACAACAAGTAACTACAACAAAGCGTGTGCTAAAACTATAAGGGACACAAGTGTGAGCTGCTGTGGTTAGGACTAAAAGAATCAGAGAAAAGATAACAGAAAAGAAAAGGAAAGAACCTGGACAAAAGACTCTATTCTCCCCACACAGTGCAAAGACTGTCAGATGCGGCCAAAAGGGAAAGCAGTGGACAGGAAGAAGCAGTGGAAGGGATAAAGAGAATAGAGAGAAAGAGAAAGAAAAAGATTTGGATGGGGAAAACGGAAATGGCAAAGAGAGGGCTCATTATATGACAAAGTCCACCATCCAAAACAATAGAAACTAACACAACGTCGACAAAACTACTAAACTACAATACAGAAAAAGAGACAGGTTCACATTGTAGAAGTTTTAGCACAGAGGAAAGCTAAACACAGGTCAATCAGCAACTGTGCACCTTACAACAACAAGTAACTACAACAAAGCGTGTGCTAAAACTGGACAAAAGACTCTATTCTCCCCACACAGTGCAAAGACTGTCAGATGCGGCCAAAAGGGAAAGCAGTGGACAGGAAGAAGCAGTGGAAGGGATAAAGAGAATAGAGAGAAAGAGAAAGAAAAAGATTTGGATTTCATTGCAAAAACAAACATACCTAAACACAGGTCAATCAGCAACTGTGCACCTTACAACAACAAGTAACTACAACAAAGCGTGTGCTAAAACTATAAGGGACACAAGTGTGAGCTGCTGTGGTTAGGACTAAAAGAATCAGAGAAAAGATAACAGAAAAGAAAAGGAAAGAACCTGGACAAAAGACTCTATTCTCCCCACACAGTGCAAAGACTGTCAGATGCGGCCAAAAGGGAAAGCAGTGGACAGGAAGAAGCAGTGGAAGGGATAAAGAGAATAGAGAGAAAGAGAAAGAAAAAGATTTGGATGGGGAAAACGGAAATGGCAAAGAGAGGGCTCATTATATGACAAAGTCCACCATCCAAAACAATAGAAACTAACATGTTGAAATTTCTGCCTCTAATACCTGACCCATTCCTTACTCCAGCTTCTTACCATCGTCTCAAGTCATTCTCCTTGCTCATATCCTCTTTTCCTGACCTTTTCCGCCGAGGAACTTCAAAGATACGAGCTCCAGCATCAAGAACAACATTTCTTTCCCACCCGGAGTCAATGTATTGATTCTGGACCTCGAGGACGTGTTTCTTTACCTGGAGTGTGAATCTTTTCCCCGGCTGGGAACTTTTTCCTTGGATGTGAACCTGTCTCTTTTTCTGTATTGTAGTTTAGTAGTTTTGTCGACGTCGTGTTAGTTTCTATTGTTTTGGATGGTGGACTTTGTCATATAATGAGCCCTCTCTTTGCCATTTCCGTTTTCCCCATCCAAATCTTTTTCTTTCTCTTTCTCTCTATTCTCTTTATCCCTTCCACTGCTTCTTCCTGTCCACTGCTTTCCCTTTTGGCCGCATCTGACAGTCTTTGCACTGTGTGGGGAGAATAGAGTCTTTTGTCCAGGTTCTTTCCTTTTCTTTTCTGTTATCTTTTCTCTGATTCTTTTAGTCCTAACCACAGCAGCTCACACTTGTGTCCCTTATAGTTTTAGCACACGCTTTGTTGTAGTTACTTGTTGTTGTAAGGTGCACAGTTGCTGATTGACCTGTGTTTAGGTATGTTTGTTTTTGCAATGAAATCCAAATCTTTTTCTTTCTCTTTCTCTCTATTCTCTTTATCCCTTCCACTGCTTCTTCCTGTCCACTGCTTTCCCTTTTGGCCGCATCTGACAGTCTTTGCACTGTGTGGGGAGAATAGAGTCTTTTGTCCAGTTTTAGCACACGCTTTGTTGTAGTTACTTGTTGTTGTAAGGTGCACAGTTGCTGATTGACCTGTGTTTAGCTTTCCTCTGTGCTAAAACTTCTACAGGTTATGGGCCCAGTTGCCTAAAGCACCTTTCTCAAGAATACTTACAACAAAACCGCTTACTGGACAATAAAACAGCCTTTTCTCTCAGATTTTGGATCATCCTCTTCACATCTCATCTTCTTTCTCTCCAAATCTTTGCTGTTGACTCGACCAAATCATGGCCTCCAATCAGGATTCAAGTAAGGTTATGGTCACCCCTCTTACTGACGAATCCTATGACACCTGGGAACACATTATGCGTCTTCACTTTGAAGTTCTGGATCTTTTTGGCATTGTTTCTGGACAAGTCCCTGCCCCTGTTCCTCACAATGATGGTTCACCTTCAGACGCTGAAATCAAAGCTCAACTTGCTTTATGGATCAAAAATGACACCAGGTGCAGGTATGAAATCATCACCAGATTGGATGATGTTAACAAGAAGCTGGTCAACACTTGCCACACCTCTGCTCAAATGTGGTCTGTTCTTGCAAGAAGACACGCCAGCAATAAAGTTGGATCACGGATTTCTCACTTTCTCTCTATGGTTACTCTTTCTCTTTCTGAAGGAGGAGACCCCAAAACTCATGTTGATGCATTCAAAGGCATTAACTTCCATATGATCCGTTCTGGGCTCATCATTCCCCAGGAAATTCTTATTTATCTCTTTTTTGCCACTCTTCCACCTTCCTTCAAACATTGGCGTGGTTTGCTCACCAGAGACAGACAGGAAATTGATCACCTGCATCTGGATGATGTTTTATCTTCTTTCCTGGATTACGCTGCTGATGACAAAGTTGTTGATGAATTTCACAATGCTATGTCAAATGTCAATGCTCACTCTGCCTCAGCCAAATCATCAAAATCATCCAAATCCAAGGCACGCAGCAAACTCTCATGTTCTGTTCATGGTCAAAATGTTGGACATGATGACAATCATTGCTTTGTTCAACATCCTGAATTGCGTCCCAAGAAGAACCAAGCCAACTCAGCTGCCCCATCAAAGGACAATTCCAACAAAGCAACTCCTGTTCCCCCTCCTCAGGAAGAACAACCTGATGTCACGGCCAATTGTGCTTTTGTCTTCCCTTCTGATGAAGAATTTCTTTTTACAGCTGTTGCCTGCTTGTCTGAAAAATCAAATTCTGACTGCATTATCAACGCTTCTGCTTCCATGGCTTCTCATTCCTCAAACCTTTCTCCAATTATTGATTCTGGGGCCAGCTGTCATATGTTTAACAACAGAGACAGTTTCATCACCTTTCAACCTGTCAACATTCGAATTCAACTTGCTGGTATTGGGAAATCAATCTATGCAACTGGAAAAGGAACTGTTGCTGCTTCTGGAGGAATGGAAGGAAAAGTTTTCTTTTCTGATGCTCTTTATGTCCCTGATCTTGGAAGGAATCTCATCTCCCTGGGACGTCTTTGGAGAACTGGTTGTCTTCTCATCCCTGCACCAGTTAATCCTACATCAAACTTCATTATTTCACGTAATGGAAAGAATTATATGGGAGGAGTCATCTCCAATTCATTATTTGAAGTTTCTGTGGTTCCACAAGGCATGTCTCCCCCTAATTCCTCAGCTCTTTATGCAAAAGCTTCAAGTCAGTCTCTAACTCTCTGGCACAACAGATTAGGACATCCATACGCCCCATATATTCAAAAACTTTTTAATGGAATGGCATCTGATGTATCTAGTTCTAGTTTGTCTGATTCTGAAATGCATTTTTGTGAACCGTGTGTGTTGGGTAAACAAACCCATGCTTCCTTTCCTGGCCAGTTGCCTGTTGCCAAAAATCCTCTTGAAGTTATCCACACGGATTTATCTGGGAAAATTCAACCTCCTTCTTTTGATGGTTCTCAGTATTACCTTAAGTTCACTGATCAGGCCACTTCATACCGTCATGTTTACCTTCTTTCCTCAAAAGCCCAAGTATTCAAATATTTCTTGGAATACAAGGCATCTGTAGAGCTGCAATCTGGCTTCAAAATCAAAAAGCTTGTTTGTGACGGTGGTGGTGAGTATATCAACTCTAGTCTGGTCAACTTTCTTAAACAACATGGCATTGCTCTTCAAGTTACGGCTCCTTACACTCCCCAACAAAATCCAATTTCTGAGAGAGGAAACCGTATTACCACTGAAAAATCCAAAACCATGATGTTTCATTCTAATGCACCAATTCACCTATGGTCTGAAGCAGTTAAAACAGCAGTATATCTTGAAAACAGATTACCAACCAAAGCTCTTCAAAACAAATCAACTCCTTTTGAAGCCTGGAATAAATCCAAACCCAGAGTCTCACACCTCAGAGTTTTTGGTTGTGCTTGCTATGCTTTTCTTGATAAACATCAACGTCCTGGAAAGTTTTCAGCTAATGCCAGAAAGTGTGTCATGCTTGGATATGAAGTTGGAACAACAAATTATCGTGTTTGGGATCTTGAGCTTAAAAAGATTGTTATTGCCAAATCTGTGGCCTTCAATGAAAATTTCTTCCCCTTTCTTGACTCCAGATTTAAGCGCCCTCAATGGTCACAACTGATGAAGCAAATTCCAGATCAAATTCATGACAGTCAACCACTTCCAACACCTGGACTTTCCTTTTCTCCAGCTCAATCTCCTTCTGAGTCTCCAACTCATGATCCATCCTCAGGAAACATTTCTGATTCACATTCTGAAGATAATTCTCCTTCTTCTTCTTCTTCCTCTGATTTTCACATGTCCGGCACACCTTCTAATTCAACTCCTTGTCCTTCACCTGGCCACTTAACAAGATTACCTCATTCCAATGTCCCAGATGAAGAAGGTTCCAGTCAATCTGATCCATCATATTCATCAATTGAGCCAGACAATCCAGCAGATCCTGATTATGTTCCCTCATCACAATCCCCCAGTTATTCTGACAACTCTTCAGCTGAAACATCCACTCCTGAACATTTACGTCAGATTTATTATGATCATTATCAACATGATTCCTACTCTGATTCTCCTGACCCTCTTGGGTTATATGCAGCAAATGCCTTTGCTTTCTCTCTAGAAGCTCCCTTGCTAGCTCATGAAATTCCTGAACCCCAGTGTTATAAGCAAGCAATCTATTCCAAATATTCAGCAGAATGGGCAGAGGCTGTGAAACATGAACATCAAGCACTTCAGCGTTGTAACACTTGGAAAATTGTCCCCAGGCCTGAAAAAGCTAATGTAATTGGCTGCAGGTGGGTTTTCAGGGTTAAACCTAATGCTGATGGTGGTGTTTCCAAGTTCAAAGCCCGTTGTGTAGCAAAAGGATATTCTCAAATCCTAGGAATAGATTTTCATGAAACTTTTGCACCCACTGGACGGATCACTTCTCTCAGGACCATTCTTTCTTTAGCAGCTTATTTTGACTGGGATGTTCATCAAATGGATGTAGTGGCAGCTTTTCTCCAGGGAAACTTAAATGAAACTGTTTATATGGAACAACCTGAAGGAACACTAACTGCTGGAAATGAAGGTAAAGTTTGCCAATTGTTGCGTCCTCTTTATGGCATCAAACAAGCTCCCTTTTGCTGGAATTCACGTATAAATGACTACTTGTGCAAGCTCAACTTCTCCCCCCTTAAGTGTGATCAGTGTGTGTATGTTTGGAGAAACAAATCACAAATCTGTATCATTTATCTTCATGTTGATGATATGGTCATTACTGGTAATCATTTTCTTTGGTTCAAAGACAAAATCAAAACTGAATTTGAGATGGATGATCTTGGTCCTGCCACTTGGATTTTGGGAATGCGTCTCACCAGGAACAGAACAGCACGTACTCTTTCTTTATCACAAGATTCTTATGCTGAAAAAGTTTTGTCCAACTGGAATATGGCCAACTGTAATCCCTGTCTCACTCCCTTATCCCCAAATGATTATCCTGTCAAAGCAACCAGTGAAGAAATTGCTGAATTCAATGCTCTGAAAATCAATTACCGCTCTGCCATTGGTGCACTCAACTATTTGTCTGTTGCAACAAGACCTGATCTCTCTTTTGCAGTTGGTGCATTATCTCAACATCTCATTGAACCAGGTATCAAACACTGGCTTGCTGTCAAACACACTTTCAGATATCTGCGTGCCACTTCATCATCATCTCTCACTTTTGGAGGAAAATGCCCAATTCCAAATCATCCATCACTCTGTCCTCTTATTTACTCTGACACTGATTATGCTGGGGATCCTGATACCAGGCGCTCAACTGGAGGGTATGTTGCCATACTCAATGGAGGAGCTATTTCCTGGAGTTCTAAAAAGCAGCAAGTCGTCACTATCTCTAGTACTGAAGCTGAGTTCAGAGGCATTGTGGATGCTGGATGTGAATGTAGAAGTTTTAGCACAGAGGAAAGCTAAACACAGGTCAATCAGCAACTGTGCACCTTACAACAACAAGTAACTACAACAAAGCGTGTGCTAAAACTGGACAAAAGACTCTATTCTCCCCACACAGTGCAAAGACTGTCAGATGCGGCCAAAAGGGAAAGCAGTGGACAGGAAGAAGCAGTGGAAGGGATAAAGAGAATAGAGAGAAAGAGAAAGAAAAAGATTTGGATTTCATTGCAAAAACAAACATACCTAAACACAGGTCAATCAGCAACTGTGCACCTTACAACAACAAGTAACTACAACAAAGCGTGTGCTAAAACTATAAGGGACACAAGTGTGAGCTGCTGTGGTTAGGACTAAAAGAATCAGAGAAAAGATAACAGAAAAGAAAAGGAAAGAACCTGGACAAAAGACTCTATTCTCCCCACACAGTGCAAAGACTGTCAGATGCGGCCAAAAGGGAAAGCAGTGGACAGGAAGAAGCAGTGGAAGGGATAAAGAGAATAGAGAGAAAGAGAAAGAAAAAGATTTGGATGGGGAAAACGGAAATGGCAAAGAGAGGGCTCATTATATGACAAAGTCCACCATCCAAAACAATAGAAACTAACACGACGTCGACAAAACTACTAAACTACAATACAGAAAAAGAGACAGGTTCACATCCAAGGAAAAAGTTCCCAGCCAGGGAAAAGATTCACACTCCAGGTAAAGAAACACGTCCTCGAGGTCCAGAATCAATACATTGACTCCGGGTGGGAAAGAAATGTTGTTCTTGATGCTGGAGCTCGTATCTTTGAAGTTCCTCGGCGGAAAAGGTCAGGAAAAGAGGATATGAGCAAGGAGAATGACTTGAGACGATGGTAAGAAGCTGGAGTAAGGAATGGGTCAGGTATTAGAGGCAGAAATTTCAACACCCCCCCTTAATACCAGACCCATGAGTTTGAGGAGATAAGACAGCTTGACTTTTCCTAAAGATTTTGTAAGAAGATCAGCCACCATGTGTTCAGTTGAAATGTGTTGAAGCTGAAAATGATTTTTGTTGATGCTTTCAGTAATCCAACAAAGTTGAGTGTCCACATGTTTTGATCTTTGACGGTATCTGAGTGAATCCTTGCATTGTGAAATGGAACTGGCATTGTCAGCAAGGATTAAAGGTGAAGGTGACTTAGGAATATTGAAGGAAGTAAGTAATTTAGTCAGCCAGATTGCTTCACATCCAGCATCCACAATGCCTCTGAACTCAGCTTCAGTACTAGAGATAGTGACGACTTGCTGCTTTTTAGAACTCCAGGAAATAGCTCCTCCATTGAGTATGGCAACATACCCTCCAGTTGAGCGCCTGGTATCAGGATCCCCAGCATAATCAGTGTCAGAGTAAATAAGAGGACAGAGTGATGGATGATTTGGAATTGGGCATTTTCCTCCAAAAGTGAGAGATGATGATGAAGTGGCACGCAGATATCTGAAAGTGTGTTTGACAGCAAGCCAGTGTTTGATACCTGGTTCAATGAGATGTTGAGATAATGCACCAACTGCAAAAGAGAGATCAGGTCTTGTTGCAACAGACAAATAGTTGAGTGCACCAATAGCAGAGCGGTAATTGATTTTCAGAGCATTGAATTCAGCAATTTCTTCACTGGTTGCTTTGACAGGATAATCATTTGGGGATAAGGGAGTGAGACAGGGATTACAGTTGGCCATATTCCAGTTGGACAAAACTTTTTCAGCATAAGAATCTTGTGATAAAGAAAGAGTACGTGCTGTTCTGTTCCTGGTGAGACGCATTCCCAAAATCCAAGTGGCAGGACCAAGATCATCCATCTCAAATTCAGTTTTGATTTTGTCTTTGAACCAAAGAAAATGATTACCAGTAATGACCATATCATCAACATGAAGATAAATGATACAGATTTGTGATTTGTTTCTCCAAACATACACACACTGATCACACTTAAGGGGGGAGAAGTTGAGCTTGCACAAGTAGTCATTTATACGTGAATTCCAGCAAAAGGGAGCTTGTTTGATGCCATAAAGAGGACGCAACAATTGGCAAACTTTACCTTCATTTCCAGCAGTTAGTGTTCCTTCAGGTTGTTCCATATAAACAGTTTCATTTAAGTTTCCCTGGAGAAAAGCTGCCACTACATCCATTTGATGAACATCCCAGTCAAAATAAGCTGCTAAAGAAAGAATGGTCCTGAGAGAAGTGATCCGTCCAGTGGGTGCAAAAGTTTCATGAAAATCTATTCCTAGGATTTGAGAATATCCTTTTGCTACACAACGGGCTTTGAACTTGGAAACACCACCATCAGCATTAGGTTTAACCCTGAAAACCCACCTGCAGCCAATTACATTAGCTTTTTCAGGCCTGGGGACAATTTTCCAAGTGTTACAACGCTGAAGTGCTTGATGTTCATGTTTCACAGCCTCTGCCCATTCTGCTGAATATTTGGAATAGATTGCTTGCTTATAACACTGGGGTTCAGGAATTTCATGAGCTAGCAAGGGAGCTTCTAGAGAGAAAGCAAAGGCATTTGCTGCATATAACCCAAGAGGGTCAGGAGAATCAGAGTAGGAATCATGTTGATAATGATCATAATAAATCTGACGTAAATGTTCAGGAGTGGATGTTTCAGCTGAAGAGTTGTCAGAATAACTGGGGGATTGTGATGAGGGAACATAATCAGGATCTGCTGGATTGTCTGGCTCAATTGATGAATATGATGGATCAGATTGACTGGAACCTTCTTCATCTGGGACATTGGAATGAGGTAATCTTGTTAAGTGGCCAGGTGAAGGACAAGGAGTTGAATTAGAAGGTGTGCCGGACATGTGAAAATCAGAGGAAGAAGAAGAAGAAGGAGAATTATCTTCAGAATGTGAATCAGAAATGTTTCCTGAGGATGGATCATGAGTTGGAGACTCAGAAGGAGATTGAGCTGGAGAAAAGGAAAGTCCAGGTGTTGGAAGTGGTTGACTGTCATGAATTTGATCTGGAATTTGCTTCATCAGTTGTGACCATTGAGGGCGCTTAAATCTGGAGTCAAGAAAGGGGAAGAAATTTTCATTGAAGGCCACAGATTTGGCAATAACAATCTTTTTAAGCTCAAGATCCCAAACACGATAATTTGTTGTTCCAACTTCATATCCAAGCATGACACACTTTCTGGCATTAGCTGAAAACTTTCCAGGACGTTGATGTTTATCAAGAAAAGCATAGCAAGCACAACCAAAAACTCTGAGGTGTGAGACTCTGGGTTTGGATTTATTCCAGGCTTCAAAAGGAGTTGATTTGTTTTGAAGAGCTTTGGTTGGTAATCTGTTTTCAAGATATACTGCTGTTTTAACTGCTTCAGACCATAGGTGAATTGGTGCATTAGAATGAAACATCATGGTTTTGGATTTTTCAGTGGTAATACGGTTTCCTCTCTCAGAAATTGGATTTTGTTGGGGAGTGTAAGGAGCCGTAACTTGAAGAGCAATGCCATGTTGTTTAAGAAAGTTGACCAGACTAGAGTTGATATACTCACCACCACCGTCACAAACAAGCTTTTTGATTTTGAAGCCAGATTGCAGCTCTACAGATGCCTTGTATTCCAAGAAATATTTGAATACTTGGGCTTTTGAGGAAAGAAGGTAAACATGACGGTATGAAGTGGCCTGATCAGTGAACTTAAGGTAATACTGAGAACCATCAAAAGAAGGAGGTTGAATTTTCCCAGATAAATCCGTGTGGATAACTTCAAGAGGATTTTTGGCAACAGGCAACTGGCCAGGAAAGGAAGCATGGGTTTGTTTACCCAACACACACGGTTCACAAAAATGCATTTCAGAATCAGACAAACTAGAACTAGATACATCAGATGCCATTCCATTAAAAAGTTTTTGAATATATGGGGCGTATGGATGTCCTAATCTGTTGTGCCAGAGAGTTAGAGACTGACTTGAAGCTTTTGCATAAAGAGCTGAGGAATTAGGGGGAGACATGCCTTGTGGAACCACAGAAACTTCAAATAATGAATTGGAGATGACTCCTCCCATATAATTCTTTCCATTACGTGAAATAATGAAGTTTGATGTAGGATTAACTGGTGCAGGGATGAGAAGACAACCAGTTCTCCAAAGACGTCCCAGGGAGATGAGATTCCTTCCAAGATCAGGGACATAAAGAGCATCAGAAAAGAAAACTTTTCCTTCCATTCCTCCAGAAGCAGCAACAGTTCCTTTTCCAGTTGCATAGATTGATTTCCCAATACCAGCAAGTTGAATTCGAATGTTGACAGGTTGAAAGGTGATGAAACTGTCTCTGTTGTTAAACATATGACAGCTGGCCCCAGAATCAATAATTGGAGAAAGGTTTGAGGAATGAGAAGCCATGGAAGCAGAAGCGTTGATAATGCAGTCAGAATTTGATTTTTCAGACAAGCAGGCAACAGCTGTAAAAAGAAATTCTTCATCAGAAGGGAAGACAAAAGCACAATTGGCCGTGACATCAGGTTGTTCTTCCTGAGGAGGGGGAACAGGAGTTGCTTTGTTGGAATTGTCCTTTGATGGGGCAGCTGAGTTGGCTTGGTTCTTCTTGGGACGCAATTCAGGATGTTGAACAAAGCAATGATTGTCATCATGTCCAACATTTTGACCATGAACAGAACATGAGAGTTTGCTGCGTGCCTTGGATTTGGATGATTTTGATGATTTGGCTGAGGCAGAGTGAGCATTGACATTTGACATAGCATTGTGAAATTCATCAACAACTTTGTCATCAGCAGCGTAATCCAGGAAAGAAGATAAAACATCATCCAGATGCAGGTGATCAATTTCCTGTCTGTCTCTGGTGAGCAAACCACGCCAATGTTTGAAGGAAGGTGGAAGAGTGGCAAAAAAGAGATAAATAAGAATTTCCTGGGGAATGATGAGCCCAGAACGGATCATATGGAAGTTAATGCCTTTGAATGCATCAACATGAGTTTTGGGGTCTCCTCCTTCAGAAAGAGAAAGAGTAACCATAGAGAGAAAGTGAGAAATCCGTGATCCAACTTTATTGCTGGCGTGTCTTCTTGCAAGAACAGACCACATTTGAGCAGAGGTGTGGCAAGTGTTGACCAGCTTCTTGTTAACATCATCCAATCTGGTGATGATTTCATACCTGCACCTGGTGTCATTTTTGATCCATAAAGCAAGTTGAGCTTTGATTTCAGCGTCTGAAGGTGAACCATCATTGTGAGGAACAGGGGCAGGGACTTGTCCAGAAACAATGCCAAAAAGATCCAGAACTTCAAAGTGAAGACGCATAATGTGTTCCCAGGTGTCATAGGATTCGTCAGTAAGAGGGGTGACCATAACCTTACTTGAATCCTGATTGGAGGCCATGATTTGGTCGAGTCAACAGCAAAGATTTGGAGAGAAAGAAGATGAGATGTGAAGAGGATGATCCAAAATCTGAGAGAAAAGGCTGTTTTATTGTCCAGTAAGCGGTTTTGTTGTAAGTATTCTTGAGAAAGGTGCTTTAGGCAACTGGGCCCATAACCTGTAGAAGTTTTAGCACAGAGGAAAGCTAAACACAGGTCAATCAGCAACTGTGCACCTTACAACAACAAGTAACTACAACAAAGCGTGTGCTAAAACTGGACAAAAGACTCTATTCTCCCCACACAGTGCAAAGACTGTCAGATGCGGCCAAAAGGGAAAGCAGTGGACAGGAAGAAGCAGTGGAAGGGATAAAGAGAATAGAGAGAAAGAGAAAGAAAAAGATTTGGATTTCATTGCAAAAACAAACATACCTAAACACAGGTCAATCAGCAACTGTGCACCTTACAACAACAAGTAACTACAACAAAGCGTGTGCTAAAACTATAAGGGACACAAGTGTGAGCTGCTGTGGTTAGGACTAAAAGAATCAGAGAAAAGATAACAGAAAAGAAAAGGAAAGAACCTGGACAAAAGACTCTATTCTCCCCACACAGTGCAAAGACTGTCAGATGCGGCCAAAAGGGAAAGCAGTGGACAGGAAGAAGCAGTGGAAGGGATAAAGAGAATAGAGAGAAAGAGAAAGAAAAAGATTTGGATGGGGAAAACGGAAATGGCAAAGAGAGGGCTCATTATATGACAAAGTCCACCATCCAAAACAATAGAAACTAACACGACGTCGACAAAACTACTAAACTACAATACAGAAAAAGAGACAGGTTCACATCCAAGGAAAAAGTTCCCAGCCGGGGAAAAGATTCACACTCCAGGTAAAGAAACACGTCCTCGAGGTCCAGAATCAATACATTGACTCCGGGTGGGAAAGAAATGTTGTTCTTGATGCTGGAGCTCGTATCTTTGAAGTTCCTCGGCGGAAAAGGTCAGGAAAAGAGGATATGAGCAAGGAGAATGACTTGAGACGATGGTAAGAAGCTGGAGTAAGGAATGGGTCAGGTATTAGAGGCAGAAATTTCAACAGTGAAGCAATCTGGCTGACTAAATTACTTACTTCCTTCAATATTCCTAAGTCACCTTCACCTTTAATCCTTGCTGACAATGCCAGTTCCATTTCACAATGCAAGGATTCACTCAGATACCGTCAAAGATCAAAACATGTGGACACTCAACTTTGTTGGATTACTGAAAGCATCAACAAAAATCATTTTCAGCTTCAACACATTTCAACTGAACACATGGTGGCTGATCTTCTTACAAAATCTTTAGGAAAAGTCAAGCTGTCTTATCTCCTCAAACTCATGGGTCTGGTATTAAGGGGGGGTGTTGAAATTTCTGCCTCTAATACCTGACCCATTCCTTACTCCAGCTTCTTACCATCGTCTCAAGTCATTCTCCTTGCTCATATCCTCTTTTCCTGACCTTTTCCGCCGAGGAACTTCAAAGATACGAGCTCCAGCATCAAGAACAACATTTCTTTCCCACCCGGAGTCAATGTATTGATTCTGGACCTCGAGGACGTGTTTCTTTACCTGGAGTGTGAATCTTTTCCCCGGCTGGGAACTTTTTCCTTGGATGTGAACCTGTCTCTTTTTCTGTATTGTAGTTTAGTAGTTTTGTCGACGTCGTGTTAGTTTCTATTGTTTTGGATGGTGGACTTTGTCATATAATGAGCCCTCTCTTTGCCATTTCCGTTTTCCCCATCCAAATCTTTTTCTTTCTCTTTCTCTCTATTCTCTTTATCCCTTCCACTGCTTCTTCCTGTCCACTGCTTTCCCTTTTGGCCGCATCTGACAGTCTTTGCACTGTGTGGGGAGAATAGAGTCTTTTGTCCAGGTTCTTTCCTTTTCTTTTCTGTTATCTTTTCTCTGATTCTTTTAGTCCTAACCACAGCAGCTCACACTTGTGTCCCTTATAGTTTTAGCACACGCTTTGTTGTAGTTACTTGTTGTTGTAAGGTGCACAGTTGCTGATTGACCTGTGTTTAGGTATGTTTGTTTTTGCAATGAAATCCAAATCTTTTTCTTTCTCTTTCTCTCTATTCTCTTTATCCCTTCCACTGCTTCTTCCTGTCCACTGCTTTCCCTTTTGGCCGCATCTGACAGTCTTTGCACTGTGTGGGGAGAATAGAGTCTTTTGTCCAGTTTTAGCACACGCTTTGTTGTAGTTACTTGTTGTTGTAAGGTGCACAGTTGCTGATTGACCTGTGTTTAGCTTTCCTCTGTGCTAAAACTTCTACATAACACGACGTCGACAAAACTACTAAACTACAATACAGAAAAAGAGACAGGTTCACATCCAAGGAAAAAGTTCCCAGCCGGGGAAAAGATTCACACTCCAGGTAAAGAAACACGTCCTCGAGGTCCAGAATCAATACATTGACTCCGGGTGGGAAAGAAATGTTGTTCTTGATGCTGGAGCTCGTATCTTTGAAGTTCCTCGGCGGAAAAGGTCAGGAAAAGAGGATATGAGCAAGGAGAATGACTTGAGACGATGGTAAGAAGCTGGAGTAAGGAATGGGTCAGGTATTAGAGGCAGAAATTTCAACACCCCCCCTTAATACCAGACCCATGAGTTTGAGGAGATAAGACAGCTTGACTTTTCCTAAAGATTTTGTAAGAAGATCAGCCACCATGTGTTCAGTTGAAATGTGTTGAAGCTGAAAATGATTTTTGTTGATGCTTTCAGTAATCCAACAAAGTTGAGTGTCCACATGTTTTGATCTTTGACGGTATCTGAGTGAATCCTTGCATTGTGAAATGGAACTGGCATTGTCAGCAAGGATTAAAGGTGAAGGTGACTTAGGAATATTGAAGGAAGTAAGTAATTTAGTCAGCCAGATTGCTTCACATCCAGCATCCACAATGCCTCTGAACTCAGCTTCAGTACTAGAGATAGTGACGACTTGCTGCTTTTTAGAACTCCAGGAAATAGCTCCTCCATTGAGTATGGCAACATACCCTCCAGTTGAGCGCCTGGTATCAGGATCCCCAGCATAATCAGTGTCAGAGTAAATAAGAGGACAGAGTGATGGATGATTTGGAATTGGGCATTTTCCTCCAAAAGTGAGAGATGATGATGAAGTGGCACGCAGATATCTGAAAGTGTGTTTGACAGCAAGCCAGTGTTTGATACCTGGTTCAATGAGATGTTGAGATAATGCACCAACTGCAAAAGAGAGATCAGGTCTTGTTGCAACAGACAAATAGTTGAGTGCACCAATAGCAGAGCGGTAATTGATTTTCAGAGCATTGAATTCAGCAATTTCTTCACTGGTTGCTTTGACAGGATAATCATTTGGGGATAAGGGAGTGAGACAGGGATTACAGTTGGCCATATTCCAGTTGGACAAAACTTTTTCAGCATAAGAATCTTGTGATAAAGAAAGAGTACGTGCTGTTCTGTTCCTGGTGAGACGCATTCCCAAAATCCAAGTGGCAGGACCAAGATCATCCATCTCAAATTCAGTTTTGATTTTGTCTTTGAACCAAAGAAAATGATTACCAGTAATGACCATATCATCAACATGAAGATAAATGATACAGATTTGTGATTTGTTTCTCCAAACATACACACACTGATCACACTTAAGGGGGGAGAAGTTGAGCTTGCACAAGTAGTCATTTATACGTGAATTCCAGCAAAAGGGAGCTTGTTTGATGCCATAAAGAGGACGCAACAATTGGCAAACTTTACCTTCATTTCCAGCAGTTAGTGTTCCTTCAGGTTGTTCCATATAAACAGTTTCATTTAAGTTTCCCTGGAGAAAAGCTGCCACTACATCCATTTGATGAACATCCCAGTCAAAATAAGCTGCTAAAGAAAGAATGGTCCTGAGAGAAGTGATCCGTCCAGTGGGTGCAAAAGTTTCATGAAAATCTATTCCTAGGATTTGAGAATATCCTTTTGCTACACAACGGGCTTTGAACTTGGAAACACCACCATCAGCATTAGGTTTAACCCTGAAAACCCACCTGCAGCCAATTACATTAGCTTTTTCAGGCCTGGGGACAATTTTCCAAGTGTTACAACGCTGAAGTGCTTGATGTTCATGTTTCACAGCCTCTGCCCATTCTGCTGAATATTTGGAATAGATTGCTTGCTTATAACACTGGGGTTCAGGAATTTCATGAGCTAGCAAGGGAGCTTCTAGAGAGAAAGCAAAGGCATTTGCTGCATATAACCCAAGAGGGTCAGGAGAATCAGAGTAGGAATCATGTTGATAATGATCATAATAAATCTGACGTAAATGTTCAGGAGTGGATGTTTCAGCTGAAGAGTTGTCAGAATAACTGGGGGATTGTGATGAGGGAACATAATCAGGATCTGCTGGATTGTCTGGCTCAATTGATGAATATGATGGATCAGATTGACTGGAACCTTCTTCATCTGGGACATTGGAATGAGGTAATCTTGTTAAGTGGCCAGGTGAAGGACAAGGAGTTGAATTAGAAGGTGTGCCGGACATGTGAAAATCAGAGGAAGAAGAAGAAGAAGGAGAATTATCTTCAGAATGTGAATCAGAAATGTTTCCTGAGGATGGATCATGAGTTGGAGACTCAGAAGGAGATTGAGCTGGAGAAAAGGAAAGTCCAGGTGTTGGAAGTGGTTGACTGTCATGAATTTGATCTGGAATTTGCTTCATCAGTTGTGACCATTGAGGGCGCTTAAATCTGGAGTCAAGAAAGGGGAAGAAATTTTCATTGAAGGCCACAGATTTGGCAATAACAATCTTTTTAAGCTCAAGATCCCAAACACGATAATTTGTTGTTCCAACTTCATATCCAAGCATGACACACTTTCTGGCATTAGCTGAAAACTTTCCAGGACGTTGATGTTTATCAAGAAAAGCATAGCAAGCACAACCAAAAACTCTGAGGTGTGAGACTCTGGGTTTGGATTTATTCCAGGCTTCAAAAGGAGTTGATTTGTTTTGAAGAGCTTTGGTTGGTAATCTGTTTTCAAGATATACTGCTGTTTTAACTGCTTCAGACCATAGGTGAATTGGTGCATTAGAATGAAACATCATGGTTTTGGATTTTTCAGTGGTAATACGGTTTCCTCTCTCAGAAATTGGATTTTGTTGGGGAGTGTAAGGAGCCGTAACTTGAAGAGCAATGCCATGTTGTTTAAGAAAGTTGACCAGACTAGAGTTGATATACTCACCACCACCGTCACAAACAAGCTTTTTGATTTTGAAGCCAGATTGCAGCTCTACAGATGCCTTGTATTCCAAGAAATATTTGAATACTTGGGCTTTTGAGGAAAGAAGGTAAACATGACGGTATGAAGTGGCCTGATCAGTGAACTTAAGGTAATACTGAGAACCATCAAAAGAAGGAGGTTGAATTTTCCCAGATAAATCCGTGTGGATAACTTCAAGAGGATTTTTGGCAACAGGCAACTGGCCAGGAAAGGAAGCATGGGTTTGTTTACCCAACACACACGGTTCACAAAAATGCATTTCAGAATCAGACAAACTAGAACTAGATACATCAGATGCCATTCCATTAAAAAGTTTTTGAATATATGGGGCGTATGGATGTCCTAATCTGTTGTGCCAGAGAGTTAGAGACTGACTTGAAGCTTTTGCATAAAGAGCTGAGGAATTAGGGGGAGACATGCCTTGTGGAACCACAGAAACTTCAAATAATGAATTGGAGATGACTCCTCCCATATAATTCTTTCCATTACGTGAAATAATGAAGTTTGATGTAGGATTAACTGGTGCAGGGATGAGAAGACAACCAGTTCTCCAAAGACGTCCCAGGGAGATGAGATTCCTTCCAAGATCAGGGACATAAAGAGCATCAGAAAAGAAAACTTTTCCTTCCATTCCTCCAGAAGCAGCAACAGTTCCTTTTCCAGTTGCATAGATTGATTTCCCAATACCAGCAAGTTGAATTCGAATGTTGACAGGTTGAAAGGTGATGAAACTGTCTCTGTTGTTAAACATATGACAGCTGGCCCCAGAATCAATAATTGGAGAAAGGTTTGAGGAATGAGAAGCCATGGAAGCAGAAGCGTTGATAATGCAGTCAGAATTTGATTTTTCAGACAAGCAGGCAACAGCTGTAAAAAGAAATTCTTCATCAGAAGGGAAGACAAAAGCACAATTGGCCGTGACATCAGGTTGTTCTTCCTGAGGAGGGGGAACAGGAGTTGCTTTGTTGGAATTGTCCTTTGATGGGGCAGCTGAGTTGGCTTGGTTCTTCTTGGGACGCAATTCAGGATGTTGAACAAAGCAATGATTGTCATCATGTCCAACATTTTGACCATGAACAGAACATGAGAGTTTGCTGCGTGCCTTGGATTTGGATGATTTTGATGATTTGGCTGAGGCAGAGTGAGCATTGACATTTGACATAGCATTGTGAAATTCATCAACAACTTTGTCATCAGCAGCGTAATCCAGGAAAGAAGATAAAACATCATCCAGATGCAGGTGATCAATTTCCTGTCTGTCTCTGGTGAGCAAACCACGCCAATGTTTGAAGGAAGGTGGAAGAGTGGCAAAAAAGAGATAAATAAGAATTTCCTGGGGAATGATGAGCCCAGAACGGATCATATGGAAGTTAATGCCTTTGAATGCATCAACATGAGTTTTGGGGTCTCCTCCTTCAGAAAGAGAAAGAGTAACCATAGAGAGAAAGTGAGAAATCCGTGATCCAACTTTATTGCTGGCGTGTCTTCTTGCAAGAACAGACCACATTTGAGCAGAGGTGTGGCAAGTGTTGACCAGCTTCTTGTTAACATCATCCAATCTGGTGATGATTTCATACCTGCACCTGGTGTCATTTTTGATCCATAAAGCAAGTTGAGCTTTGATTTCAGCGTCTGAAGGTGAACCATCATTGTGAGGAACAGGGGCAGGGACTTGTCCAGAAACAATGCCAAAAAGATCCAGAACTTCAAAGTGAAGACGCATAATGTGTTCCCAGGTGTCATAGGATTCGTCAGTAAGAGGGGTGACCATAACCTTACTTGAATCCTGATTGGAGGCCATGATTTGGTCGAGTCAACAGCAAAGATTTGGAGAGAAAGAAGATGAGATGTGAAGAGGATGATCCAAAATCTGAGAGAAAAGGCTGTTTTATTGTCCAGTAAGCGGTTTTGTTGTAAGTATTCTTGAGAAAGGTGCTTTAGGCAACTGGGCCCATAACCTGTAGAAGTTTTAGCACAGAGGAAAGCTAAACACAGGTCAATCAGCAACTGTGCACCTTACAACAACAAGTAACTACAACAAAGCGTGTGCTAAAACTGGACAAAAGACTCTATTCTCCCCACACAGTGCAAAGACTGTCAGATGCGGCCAAAAGGGAAAGCAGTGGACAGGAAGAAGCAGTGGAAGGGATAAAGAGAATAGAGAGAAAGAGAAAGAAAAAGATTTGGATTTCATTGCAAAAACAAACATACCTAAACACAGGTCAATCAGCAACTGTGCACCTTACAACAACAAGTAACTACAACAAAGCGTGTGCTAAAACTATAAGGGACACAAGTGTGAGCTGCTGTGGTTAGGACTAAAAGAATCAGAGAAAAGATAACAGAAAAGAAAAGGAAAGAACCTGGACAAAAGACTCTATTCTCCCCACACAGTGCAAAGACTGTCAGATGCGGCCAAAAGGGAAAGCAGTGGACAGGAAGAAGCAGTGGAAGGGATAAAGAGAATAGAGAGAAAGAGAAAGAAAAAGATTTGGATGGGGAAAACGGAAATGGCAAAGAGAGGGCTCATTATATGACAAAGTCCACCATCCAAAACAATAGAAACTAACACGACGTCGACAAAACTACTAAACTACAATACAGAAAAAGAGACAGGTTCACATCCAAGGAAAAAGTTCCCAGCCGGGGAAAAGATTCACACTCCAGGTAAAGAAACACGTCCTCGAGGTCCAGAATCAATACATTGACTCCGGGTGGGAAAGAAATGTTGTTCTTGATGCTGGAGCTCGTATCTTTGAAGTTCCTCGGCGGAAAAGGTCAGGAAAAGAGGATATGAGCAAGGAGAATGACTTGAGACGATGGTAAGAAGCTGGAGTAAGGAATGGGTCAGGTATTAGAGGCAGAAATTTCAACACACATCCAAGGAAAAAGTTCCCAGCCGGGGAAAAGATTCACACTCCAGGTAAAGAAACACGTCCTCGAGGTCCAGAATCAATACATTGACTCCGGGTGGGAAAGAAATGTTGTTCTTGATGCTGGAGCTCGTATCTTTGAAGTTCCTCGGCGGAAAAGGTCAGGAAAAGAGGATATGAGCAAGGAGAATGACTTGAGACGATGGTAAGAAGCTGGAGTAAGGAATGGGTCAGGTATTAGAGGCAGAAATTTCAACACCCCCCCTTAATATCAGACCCATGAGTTTGAGGAGATAAGACAGCTTGACTTTTCCCAAAGATTTTGTAAGAAGATCAGCTACCATGTGTTCAGTTGAAATGTGTTGAAGCTGAAAATGATTTTTGTTGATGCTTTCAGTAATCCAACAAAGTTGAGTGTCCACATGTTTTGATCTTTGACGGTATCTGAGTGAATCCTTGCATTGTGAAATGGAACTGGCATTGTCAGCAAGGATTAAAGGTGAAGGTGATTTAGGAATATTGAAGGAAGTAAGTAATTTAGTCAGCCAAATTGCTTCACATCCAGCATCCACAATGCCTCTGAACTCAGCCTCAGTACTAGAGATAGTGACAACTTGCTGCTTTTTAGAACTCCAGGAAATAGCTCCTCCATTGAGTATGGCAACATACCCTCCAGTTGAGCGCCTGGTATCAGGATCCCCAGCATAATCAGTGTCAGAGTAAATAAGAGGACAGAGTGATGGATGATTTGGAATTGGGCATTTTCCTCCAAAAGTGAGAGATGATGATGAAGTGGCACGCAGATATCTGAAAGTGTGTTTGACAGCAAGCCAGTGTTTGATGCCTGGTTCAATGAGATGTTGAGATAATGCACCAACTGCAAAAGAGAGATCAGGTCTTGTTGCAACTGACAAATAGTTGAGTGCACCAATAGCAGAGCGGTAATTGATTTTTAGAGCATTGAATTCAGCAATTTCTTCACTGGTTGCTTTGACAGGATAATCATTTGGGGATAAGGGAGTAAGACAGGGATTGCAGTTGGCCATATTCCAGTTGGACAAAACTTTTTCAGCATAAGAATCTTGTGATAAAGAAAGAGTACGTGCTGTTCTGTTCCTGGTGAGACGCATTCCCAAAATCCAAGTGGCAGGACCAAGATCATCCATCTCAAATTCAGTTTTGATTTTGTCTTTGAACCAAAGAAAATGATTACCAGTAATGACCATATCATCAACATGAAGATAAATGATACAGATTTGTGATTTGTTTCTCCAAACATACACACACTGATCACACTTAAGGGGGGAGAAGTTGAGCTTGCACAAGTAGTCATTTATACGTGAATTCCAGCAAAAGGGAGCTTGTTTGATGCCATAAAGAGGACGCAACAATTGGCAAACTTTGCCTTCATTTCCAGCAGTTAGTGTTCCTTCAGGCTGTTCCATATAAACAGTTTCATTTAAGTTTCCCTGGAGAAAAGCTGCCACTACATCCATTTGATGAACATCCCAGTCAAAATAAGCTGCTAAAGAAAGAATGGTCCTGAGAGAAGTGATCCGTCCAGTGGGTGCAAAAGTTTCATGAAAATCTATTCCTAGGATTTGAGAATATCCTTTTGCTACACAACGGGCTTTGAACTTGGAAACACCACCATCAGCATTAGGTTTAACCCTGAAAACCCACCTGCAGCCAATTACATTAGCTTTTTCAGGCCTGGGGACAATTTTCCAAGTGTTACAACGCTGAAGTGCTTGATGTTCATGTTTCACAGCCTCTGCCCATTCTGCTGAATATTTGGAATAGATTGCTTGCTTATAACACTGGGGTTCAGGAATTTCATGAGCTAGCAAGGGAGCTTCTAGAGAGAAAGCAAAGGCATTTGCTGCATATAACCCAAGAGGATCAGGAGAATCAGAGTAGGAATCATGTTGATAATGATCATAATAAATCTGACGTAAATGTTCAGGAGTGGATGTTTCAGCTGAAGAGTTGTCAGAATAACTGGGGGATTGTGATGAGGGAACATAATCAGGATCTGCTGGATTGTCTGGCTCAATTGATGAATATGATGGATCAGATTGACTGGAACCTTCTTCATCTGGGACATTGGAATGAGGTAATCTTGTTAAGTGGCCAGGTGAAGGACAAGGAGTTGAATTGGAAGGTGTGCCTGACATGTGAAAATCAGAGGAAGAAGAAGAAGAAGGAGAATTATCTTCAGAATGTGAATCAGAAATGTTTCCTGAGGATGGATCAGGAGTTGGAGACTCAGAAGGAGATTGAGCTGGAGAAAAGGAAAGTCCAGGTGTTAGAAGTGGTTGACTGTCATGAATTTGATCTGGAATTTGCTTCATCAGTTGTGACCATTGAGGGCGCTTAAATCTGGAGTCAAGAAAGGGGAAGAAATTTTCATTGAAGGCCACAGATTTGGCAATAACAATCTTTTTAAGCTCAAGATCCCAAACACGATAATTTGTTGTTCCAACTTCATATCCAAGCATGACACACTTTCTGGCATTAGCTGAAAACTTTCCAGGACGTTGATGTTTATCAAGAAAAGCATAGCAAGCACAACCAAAAACTCTGAGGTGTGAAACTCTGGGTTTGGATTTATTCCAGGCTTCAAAAGGAGTTGATTTGTTTTGAAGAGCTTTGGTTGGTAATCTGTTTTCAAGATATACTGCTGTTTTAACTGCTTCAGACCATAAGTGAATTGGTGCATTAGAATGAAACATCATGGTTTTGGATTTTTCAGTGGTAATACGGTTTCCTCTCTCAGAAATTGGATTTTGTTGGGGAGTGTAAGGAGCCGTAACTTGAAGAGCAATGCCATGTTGTTTAAGAAAGTTGACCAGACTAGAGTTGATATACTCACCACCACCGTCACAAACAAGCTTTTTGATTTTGAAGCCAGATTGCAGCTCTACAGATGCCTTATATTCCAAGAAATATTTGAATACTTGGGCTTTTGAGGAAAGAAGGTAAACATGACGGTATGAAGTGGCCTGATCAGTGAACTTAAGGTAATACTGAGAACCATCAAAAGAAGGAGGCTGAATTTTCCCAGATAAATCCGTGTGGATAACTTCAAGAGGATTTTTGGCAACAGGCAACTGGCCAGGAAAGGAAGCATGGGTTTGTTTACCCAACACACACGGTTCACAAAAATGCATTTCAGAATCAGACAAACTAGAACTAGATACATCAGATGCCATTCCATTAAAAAGTTTTTGAATATATGGGGCGTATGGATGTCCTAATCTGTTGTGCCAAAGAGTTAGAGACTGACTTGAAGCTTTTGCATAGAGAGCTGAGGAATTAGGGGGAGACATGCCTTGTGGAACCACAGAAACTTCAAATAATGAATTGGAGATGACTCCTCCCATATAATTCTTTCCATTACGTGAAATAATGAAGTTTGATGTAGGATTAACTGGTGCAGGAATGAGAAGACAACCAGTTCTCCAAAGACGTCCCAGGGAGATGAGATTCCTTCCAAGATCAGGGACATAAAGAGCATCAGAAAAGAAAACTTTTCCTTCCATTCCTCCAGAAGCAGCAACAGTTCCTTTTCCAGTTGCATAGATTGATTTCCCAATACCAGCAAGTTGAATTCGAATGTTGACAGGTTGAAAGCTGATGAAACTGTCTCTGTTGTTAAACATATGACAGCTGGCCCCAGAATCAATAATTGGAGAAAGGTTTGAGGAATGAGAAGCCATGGAAGCAGAAGCGTTGATAATGCAGTCAGAATTTGATTTTTCAGACAAGCAGGCAACAGCTGTAAAAAGAAATTCTTCATCAGAAGGGAAGACAAAAGCACAATTGGCCGTGGCATCAGGTTGTTCTTCCTGAGGAGGGGGAACAGGAGTTGCTTTGTTGGAATTGTCCTTTGATGGGGCAGCTGAGTTGGCTTGGTTCTTCTTGGGACGCAGTTCAGGATGTTGAACAAAGCAATGATTGTCATCATGTCCAACATTTTGACCATGAACAGAACATGAGAGTTTGCTGCGTGCCTTGGATTTGGATGATTTTGATGATTTGGCTGAGGCAGAGTGAGCATTGACATTTGACATAGCATTGTGAAATTCATCCACAACTTTGTCATCAGCAGCGTAATCCAGGAAAGAAGATAAAACATCATCCAGATGCAGGTGATCAATTTCCTGTCTGTCTCTGGTGAGCAAACCACGCCAATGTTTGAAGGAGGGTGGAAGAGTGGCAAAGAAGAGATAAATGAGAATTTCCTGGGGAATGATGAGCCCAGAGCGGATCATATGGAAGTTAATGCCTTTGAATGCATCAACATGAGTTTTGGGGTGTTGAAATTTCTGCCTCTAATACCTGACCCATTCCTTACTCCAGCTTCTTACCATCGTCTCAAGTCATTCTCCTTGCTCATATCCTCTTTTCCTGACCTTTTCCGCCGAGGAACTTCAAAGATACGAGCTCCAGCATCAAGAACAACATTTCTTTCCCACCCGGAGTCAATGTATTGATTCTGGACCTCGAGGACGTGTTTCTTTACCTGGAGTGTGAATCTTTTCCCCGGCTGGGAACTTTTTCCTTGGATGTGAACCTGTCTCTTTTTCTGTATTGTAGTTTAGTAGTTTTGTCGACGTCGTGTTAGTTTCTATTGTTTTGGATGGTGGACTTTGTCATATAATGAGCCCTCTCTTTGCCATTTCCGTTTTCCCCATCCAAATCTTTTTCTTTCTCTTTCTCTCTATTCTCTTTATCCCTTCCACTGCTTCTTCCTGTCCACTGCTTTCCCTTTTGGCCGCATCTGACAGTCTTTGCACTGTGTGGGGAGAATAGAGTCTTTTGTCCAGGTTCTTTCCTTTTCTTTTCTGTTATCTTTTCTCTGATTCTTTTAGTCCTAACCACAGCAGCTCACACTTGTGTCCCTTATAGTTTTAGCACACGCTTTGTTGTAGTTACTTGTTGTTGTAAGGTGCACAGTTGCTGATTGACCTGTGTTTAGGTATGTTTGTTTTTGCAATGAAATCCAAATCTTTTTCTTTCTCTTTCTCTCTATTCTCTTTATCCCTTCCACTGCTTCTTCCTGTCCACTGCTTTCCCTTTTGGCCGCATCTGACAGTCTTTGCACTGTGTGGGGAGAATAGAGTCTTTTGTCCAGTTTTAGCACACGCTTTGTTGTAGTTACTTGTTGTTGTAAGGTGCACAGTTGCTGATTGACCTGTGTTTAGCTTTCCTCTGTGCTAAAACTTCTACAGGTTATGGGCCCAGTTGCCTAAAGCACCTTTCTCAAGAATACTTACAACAAAACCGCTTACTGGACAATAAAACAGCCTTTTCTCTCAGATTTTGGATCATCCTCTTCACATCTCATCTTCTTTCTCTCCAAATCTTTGCTGTTGACTCGACCAAATCATGGCCTCCAATCAGGATTCAAGTAAGGTTATGGTCACCCCTCTTACTGACGAATCCTATGACACCTGGGAACACATTATGCGTCTTCACTTTGAAGTTCTGGATCTTTTTGGCATTGTTTCTGGACAAGTCCCTGCCCCTGTTCCTCACAATGATGGTTCACCTTCAGACGCTGAAATCAAAGCTCAACTTGCTTTATGGATCAAAAATGACACCAGGTGCAGGTATGAAATCATCACCAGATTGGATGATGTTAACAAGAAGCTGGTCAACACTTGCCACACCTCTGCTCAAATGTGGTCTGTTCTTGCAAGAAGACACGCCAGCAATAAAGTTGGATCACGGATTTCTCACTTTCTCTCTATGGTTACTCTTTCTCTTTCTGAAGGAGGAGACCCCAAAACTCATGTTGATGCATTCAAAGGCATTAACTTCCATATGATCCGTTCTGGGCTCATCATTCCCCAGGAAATTCTTATTTATCTCTTTTTTGCCACTCTTCCACCTTCCTTCAAACATTGGCGTGGTTTGCTCACCAGAGACAGACAGGAAATTGATCACCTGCATCTGGATGATGTTTTATCTTCTTTCCTGGATTACGCTGCTGATGACAAAGTTGTTGATGAATTTCACAATGCTATGTCAAATGTCAATGCTCACTCTGCCTCAGCCAAATCATCAAAATCATCCAAATCCAAGGCACGCAGCAAACTCTCATGTTCTGTTCATGGTCAAAATGTTGGACATGATGACAATCATTGCTTTGTTCAACATCCTGAATTGCGTCCCAAGAAGAACCAAGCCAACTCAGCTGCCCCATCAAAGGACAATTCCAACAAAGCAACTCCTGTTCCCCCTCCTCAGGAAGAACAACCTGATGTCACGGCCAATTGTGCTTTTGTCTTCCCTTCTGATGAAGAATTTCTTTTTACAGCTGTTGCCTGCTTGTCTGAAAAATCAAATTCTGACTGCATTATCAACGCTTCTGCTTCCATGGCTTCTCATTCCTCAAACCTTTCTCCAATTATTGATTCTGGGGCCAGCTGTCATATGTTTAACAACAGAGACAGTTTCATCACCTTTCAACCTGTCAACATTCGAATTCAACTTGCTGGTATTGGGAAATCAATCTATGCAACTGGAAAAGGAACTGTTGCTGCTTCTGGAGGAATGGAAGGAAAAGTTTTCTTTTCTGATGCTCTTTATGTCCCTGATCTTGGAAGGAATCTCATCTCCCTGGGACGTCTTTGGAGAACTGGTTGTCTTCTCATCCCTGCACCAGTTAATCCTACATCAAACTTCATTATTTCACGTAATGGAAAGAATTATATGGGAGGAGTCATCTCCAATTCATTATTTGAAGTTTCTGTGGTTCCACAAGGCATGTCTCCCCCTAATTCCTCAGCTCTTTATGCAAAAGCTTCAAGTCAGTCTCTAACTCTCTGGCACAACAGATTAGGACATCCATACGCCCCATATATTCAAAAACTTTTTAATGGAATGGCATCTGATGTATCTAGTTCTAGTTTGTCTGATTCTGAAATGCATTTTTGTGAACCGTGTGTGTTGGGTAAACAAACCCATGCTTCCTTTCCTGGCCAGTTGCCTGTTGCCAAAAATCCTCTTGAAGTTATCCACACGGATTTATCTGGGAAAATTCAACCTCCTTCTTTTGATGGTTCTCAGTATTACCTTAAGTTCACTGATCAGGCCACTTCATACCGTCATGTTTACCTTCTTTCCTCAAAAGCCCAAGTATTCAAATATTTCTTGGAATACAAGGCATCTGTAGAGCTGCAATCTGGCTTCAAAATCAAAAAGCTTGTTTGTGACGGTGGTGGTGAGTATATCAACTCTAGTCTGGTCAACTTTCTTAAACAACATGGCATTGCTCTTCAAGTTACGGCTCCTTACACTCCCCAACAAAATCCAATTTCTGAGAGAGGAAACCGTATTACCACTGAAAAATCCAAAACCATGATGTTTCATTCTAATGCACCAATTCACCTATGGTCTGAAGCAGTTAAAACAGCAGTATATCTTGAAAACAGATTACCAACCAAAGCTCTTCAAAACAAATCAACTCCTTTTGAAGCCTGGAATAAATCCAAACCCAGAGTCTCACACCTCAGAGTTTTTGGTTGTGCTTGCTATGCTTTTCTTGATAAACATCAACGTCCTGGAAAGTTTTCAGCTAATGCCAGAAAGTGTGTCATGCTTGGATATGAAGTTGGAACAACAAATTATCGTGTTTGGGATCTTGAGCTTAAAAAGATTGTTATTGCCAAATCTGTGGCCTTCAATGAAAATTTCTTCCCCTTTCTTGACTCCAGATTTAAGCGCCCTCAATGGTCACAACTGATGAAGCAAATTCCAGATCAAATTCATGACAGTCAACCACTTCCAACACCTGGACTTTCCTTTTCTCCAGCTCAATCTCCTTCTGAGTCTCCAACTCATGATCCATCCTCAGGAAACATTTCTGATTCACATTCTGAAGATAATTCTCCTTCTTCTTCTTCTTCCTCTGATTTTCACATGTCCGGCACACCTTCTAATTCAACTCCTTGTCCTTCACCTGGCCACTTAACAAGATTACCTCATTCCAATGTCCCAGATGAAGAAGGTTCCAGTCAATCTGATCCATCATATTCATCAATTGAGCCAGACAATCCAGCAGATCCTGATTATGTTCCCTCATCACAATCCCCCAGTTATTCTGACAACTCTTCAGCTGAAACATCCACTCCTGAACATTTACGTCAGATTTATTATGATCATTATCAACATGATTCCTACTCTGATTCTCCTGACCCTCTTGGGTTATATGCAGCAAATGCCTTTGCTTTCTCTCTAGAAGCTCCCTTGCTAGCTCATGAAATTCCTGAACCCCAGTGTTATAAGCAAGCAATCTATTCCAAATATTCAGCAGAATGGGCAGAGGCTGTGAAACATGAACATCAAGCACTTCAGCGTTGTAACACTTGGAAAATTGTCCCCAGGCCTGAAAAAGCTAATGTAATTGGCTGCAGGTGGGTTTTCAGGGTTAAACCTAATGCTGATGGTGGTGTTTCCAAGTTCAAAGCCCGTTGTGTAGCAAAAGGATATTCTCAAATCCTAGGAATAGATTTTCATGAAACTTTTGCACCCACTGGACGGATCACTTCTCTCAGGACCATTCTTTCTTTAGCAGCTTATTTTGACTGGGATGTTCATCAAATGGATGTAGTGGCAGCTTTTCTCCAGGGAAACTTAAATGAAACTGTTTATATGGAACAACCTGAAGGAACACTAACTGCTGGAAATGAAGGTAAAGTTTGCCAATTGTTGCGTCCTCTTTATGGCATCAAACAAGCTCCCTTTTGCTGGAATTCACGTATAAATGACTACTTGTGCAAGCTCAACTTCTCCCCCCTTAAGTGTGATCAGTGTGTGTATGTTTGGAGAAACAAATCACAAATCTGTATCATTTATCTTCATGTTGATGATATGGTCATTACTGGTAATCATTTTCTTTGGTTCAAAGACAAAATCAAAACTGAATTTGAGATGGATGATCTTGGTCCTGCCACTTGGATTTTGGGAATGCGTCTCACCAGGAACAGAACAGCACGTACTCTTTCTTTATCACAAGATTCTTATGCTGAAAAAGTTTTGTCCAACTGGAATATGGCCAACTGTAATCCCTGTCTCACTCCCTTATCCCCAAATGATTATCCTGTCAAAGCAACCAGTGAAGAAATTGCTGAATTCAATGCTCTGAAAATCAATTACCGCTCTGCTATTGGTGCACTCAACTATTTGTCTGTTGCAACAAGACCTGATCTCTCTTTTGCAGTTGGTGCATTATCTCAACATCTCATTGAACCAGGTATCAAACACTGGCTTGCTGTCAAACACACTTTCAGATATCTGCGTGCCACTTCATCATCATCTCTCACTTTTGGAGGAAAATGCCCAATTCCAAATCATCCATCACTCTGTCCTCTTATTTACTCTGACACTGATTATGCTGGGGATCCTGATACCAGGCGCTCAACTGGAGGGTATGTTGCCATACTCAATGGAGGAGCTATTTCCTGGAGTTCTAAAAAGCAGCAAGTCGTCACTATCTCTAGTACTGAAGCTGAGTTCAGAGGCATTGTGGATGCTGGATGTGAAGCAATCTGGCTGACTAAATTACTTACTTCCTTCAATATTCCTAAGTCACCTTCACCTTTAATCCTTGCTGACAATGCCAGTTCCATTTCACAATGCAAGGATTCACTCAGATACCGTCAAAGATCAAAACATGTGGACACTCAACTTTGTTGGATTACTGAAAGCATCAACAAAAATCATTTTCAGCTTCAACACATTTCAACTGAACACATGGTGGCTGATCTTCTTACAAAATCTTTAGGAAAAGTCAAGCTGTCTTATCTCCTCAAACTCATGGGTCTGGTATTAAGGGGGGGTGTTGAAATTTCTGCCTCTAATACCTGACCCATTCCTTACTCCAGCTTCTTACCATCGTCTCAAGTCATTCTCCTTGCTCATATCCTCTTTTCCTGACCTTTTCCGCCGAGGAACTTCAAAGATACGAGCTCCAGCATCAAGAACAACATTTCTTTCCCACCCGGAGTCAATGTATTGATTCTGGACCTCGAGGACGTGTTTCTTTACCTGGAGTGTGAATCTTTTCCCCGGCTGGGAACTTTTTCCTTGGATGTGAACCTGTCTCTTTTTCTGTATTGTAGTTTAGTAGTTTTGTCGACGTCGTGTTAGTTTCTATTGTTTTGGATGGTGGACTTTGTCATATAATGAGCCCTCTCTTTGCCATTTCCGTTTTCCCCATCCAAATCTTTTTCTTTCTCTTTCTCTCTATTCTCTTTATCCCTTCCACTGCTTCTTCCTGTCCACTGCTTTCCCTTTTGGCCGCATCTGACAGTCTTTGCACTGTGTGGGGAGAATAGAGTCTTTTGTCCAGGTTCTTTCCTTTTCTTTTCTGTTATCTTTTCTCTGATTCTTTTAGTCCTAACCACAGCAGCTCACACTTGTGTCCCTTATAGTTTTAGCACACGCTTTGTTGTAGTTACTTGTTGTTGTAAGGTGCACAGTTGCTGATTGACCTGTGTTTAGGTATGTTTGTTTTTGCAATGAAATCCAAATCTTTTTCTTTCTCTTTCTCTCTATTCTCTTTATCCCTTCCACTGCTTCTTCCTGTCCACTGCTTTCCCTTTTGGCCGCATCTGACAGTCTTTGCACTGTGTGGGGAGAATAGAGTCTTTTGTCCAGTTTTAGCACACGCTTTGTTGTAGTTACTTGTTGTTGTAAGGTGCACAGTTGCTGATTGACCTGTGTTTAGCTTTCCTCTGTGCTAAAACTTCTACATGGGGTCTCCTCCTTCAGAAAGAGAAAGAGTAACCATAGAGAGAAAGTGAGAAATCCGTGATCCAACTTTATTGCTGGCGTGTCTTCTTGCAAGAACTGACCACATTTGAGCAGAGGTGTGGCAAGTATTGACCAGCTTCTTGTTAACATCATCCAATCTGGTAATGATTTCATACCTGCACCTGGTGTCATTTTTGATCCATAGAGCAAGTTGAGCTTTGATTTCAGCGTCTGAAGGTGAACCATCATTGTGAGGAACAGGGGCAGGAACATGTCCAGAAACAATGCCAAAAAGATCCAGAACTTCAAAGTGAAGACGCATAATGTGTTCCCAAGTGTCATAGGATTCGTCAGTGAGAGGGGTGACCATAACCTTACTTGAATCCTGATTGGAGGCCATGATTTGGTCGAGTCAACAGCAAAGATTTGGAGAGAAAGAAGATGAGATGTGAAGAGGATGATCCAAAATCTGAGAGAAAAGGCTGTTTTATTGTCCAGTAAGCGGTTTTGTTGTAAGTATTCTTGAGAGAGGTGCTTTAGGCAACTGGGCCCATAACCTGTAGAAGTTTTAGCACAGAGGAAAGCTAAACACAGGTCAATCAGCAACTGTGCACCTTACAACAACAAGTAACTACAACAAAGCGTGTGCTAAAACTGGACAAAAGACTCTATTCTCCCCACACAGTGCAAAGACTGTCAGATGCGGCCAAAAGGGAAAGCAGTGGACAGGAAGAAGCAGTGGAAGGGATAAAGAGAATAGAGAGAAAGAGAAAGAAAAAGATTTGGATCTCATTGCAAAAAACAAACATACCTAAACACAGGTCAATCAGCAACTGTGCACCTTACAACAACAAGTAACTACAACAAAGCGTGTGCTAAAACTATAAGGGACACAAGTGTGAGCTGCTGTGGTTAGGACTAAAAGAATCAGAGAAAAGATAACAGAAAAGAAAAGGAAAGAACCTGGACAAAAGACTCTATTCTCCCCACACAGTGCAAAGACTGTCAGATGCGGCCAAAAGGGAAAGCAGTGGACAGGAAGAAGCAGTGGAAGGGATAAAGAGAATAGAGAGAAAGAGAAAGAAAAAGATTTGGATGGGGAAAACGGAAATGGCAAAGAGAGGGCTCATTATATGACAAAGTCCACCATCCAAAACAATAGAAACTAACACAACGTCGACAAAACTACTAAACTACAATACAGAAAAAGAGACAGGTTCACATCCAAGGAAAAAGTTCCCAGCCGGGGAAAAGATTCACACTCCAGGTAAAGAAACACGTCCTCGAGGTCCAGAATCAATACATTGACTCCGGGTGGGAAAGAAATGTTGTTCTTGATGCTGGAGCTCGTATCTTTGAAGTTCCTCGGCGGAAAAGGTCAGGAAAAGAGGATATGAGCAAGGAGAATGACTTGAGACGATGGTAAGAAGCTGGAGTAAGGAATGGGTCAGGTATTAGAGGCAGAAATTTCAACAACTCCAGCTTCTTACCATCGTCTCAAGTCATTCTCCTTGCTCATATCCTCTTTTCCTGACCTTTTCCGCCGAGGAACTTCAAAGATACGAGCTCCAGCATCAAGAACAACATTTCTTTCCCACCCGGAGTCAATGTATTGATTCTGGACCTCGAGGACGTGTTTCTTTACCTGGAGTGTGAATCTTTTCCCCGGCTGGGAACTTTTTCCTTGGATGTGAACCTGTCTCTTTTTCTGTATTGTAGTTTAGTAGTTTTGTCGACGTTGTGTTAGTTTCTATTGTTTTGGATGGTGGACTTTGTCATATAATGAGCCCTCTCTTTGCCATTTCCGTTTTCCCCATCCAAATCTTTTTCTTTCTCTTTCTCTCTATTCTCTTTATCCCTTCCACTGCTTCTTCCTGTCCACTGCTTTCCCTTTTGGCCGCATCTGACAGTCTTTGCACTGTGTGGGGAGAATAGAGTCTTTTGTCCAGGTTCTTTCCTTTTCTTTTCTGTTATCTTTTCTCTGATTCTTTTAGTCCTAACCACAGCAGCTCACACTTGTGTCCCTTATAGTTTTAGCACACGCTTTGTTGTAGTTACTTGTTGTTGTAAGGTGCACAGTTGCTGATTGACCTGTGTTTAGGTATGTTTGTTTTTTGCAATGAAATCCAAATCTTTTTCTTTCTCTTTCTCTCTATTCTCTTTATCCCTTCCACTGCTTCTTCCTGTCCACTGCTTTCCCTTTTGGCCGCATCTGACAGTCTTTGCACTGTGTGGGGAGAATAGAGTCTTTTGTCCAGTTTTAGCACACGCTTTGTTGTAGTTACTTGTTGTTGTAAGGTGCACAGTTGCTGATTGACCTGTGTTTAGCTTTCCTCTGTGCTAAAACTTCTACAATTATGCTGGGGATCCTGATACCAGGCGCTCAACTGGAGGGTATGTTGCCATACTCAATGGAGGAGCTATTTCCTGGAGTTCTAAAAAGCAGCAAGTTGTCACTATCTCTAGTACTGAGGCTGAGTTCAGAGGTATTGTGGATGCTGGATGTGAAGCAATTTGGCTGACTAAATTACTTACTTCCTTCAATATTCCTAAATCACCTTCACCTTTAATCCTTGCTGACAATGCCAGTTCCATTTCACAATGCAAGGATTCACTCAGATACCGTCAAAGATCAAAACATGTGGACACTCAACTTTGTTGGATTACTGAAAGCATCAACAAAAATCATTTTCAGCTTCAACACATTTCAACTGAACACATGGTAGCTGATCTTCTTACAAAATCTTTGGGAAAAGTCAAGCTGTCTTATCTCCTCAAACTCATGGGTCTGATATTAAGGGGGGGTGTTGAAATTTCTGCCTCTAATACCTGACCCATTCCTTACTCCAGCTTCTTACCATCGTCTCAAGTCATTCTCCTTGCTTATATCCTCTTTTCCTGACCTTTTCCGCCGAGGAACTTCAAAGATACGAGCTCCAGCATCAAGAACAACATTTCTTTCCCACCCGGAGTCAATGTATTGATTCTGGACCTCGAGGACGTGTTTCTTTACCTGGAGTGTGAATCTTTTCCCCGGCTGGGAACTTTTTCCTTGGATGTGAACCTGTCTCTTTTTCTGTATTGTAGTTTAGTAGTTTTGTCGACATCGTGTTAGTTTCTATTGTTTTGGATGGTGGACTTTGTCATATAATGAGCCCTCTCTTTGCCATTTCCGTTTTCCCCATCCAAATCTTTTTCTTTCTCTTTCTCTCTATTCTCTTTATCCCTTCCACTGCTTCTTCCTGTCCACTGCTTTCCCTTTTGGCCGCATCTGACAGTCTTTGCACTGTGTGGGGAGAATAGAGTCTTTTGTCCAGGTTCTTTCCTTTTCTTTTCTGTTATCTTTTCTCTGATTCTTTTAGTCCTAACCACAGCAGCTCACACTTGTGTCCCTTATAGTTTTAGCACACGCTTTGTTGTAGTTACTTGTTGTTGTAAGGTGCACAGTTGCTGATTGACCTGTGTTTAGGTATGTTTGTTTTTGCAATGAAATCCAAATCTTTTTCTTTCTCTTTCTCTCTATTCTCTTTATCCCTTCCACTGCTTCTTCCTGTCCACTGCTTTCCCTTTTGGCCGCATCTGACAGTCTTTGCACTGTGTGGGGAGAATAGAGTCTTTTGTCCAGTTTTAGCACACGCTTTGTTGTAGTTACTTGTTGTTGTAAGGTGCACAGTTGCTGATTGACCTGTGTTTAGCTTTCCTTTGTGCTAAAACTTCTACATGAGAAGCCATGGAAGCAGAAGCGTTGATAATGCAGTCAGAATTTGATTTTTCAGACAAGCAGGCAACAGCTGTAAAAAGAAATTCTTCATCAGAAGGGAAGACAAAAGCACAATTGGCCGTGACATCAGGTTGTTCTTCCTGAGGAGGGGGAACAGGAGTTGCTTTGTTGGAATTGTCCTTTGATGGGGCAGCTGAGTTGGCTTGGTTCTTCTTGGGACGCAATTCAGGATGTTGAACAAAGCAATGATTGTCATCATGTCCAACATTTTGACCATGAACAGAACATGAGAGTTTGCTGCGTGCCTTGGATTTGGATGATTTTGATGATTTGGCTGAGGCAGAGTGAGCATTGACATTTGACATAGCATTGTGAAATTCATCAACAACTTTGTCATCAGCAGCGTAATCCAGGAAAGAAGATAAAACATCATCCAGATGCAGGTGATCAATTTCCTGTCTGTCTCTGGTGAGCAAACCACGCCAATGTTTGAAGGAAGGTGGAAGAGTGGCAAAAAAGAGATAAATAAGAATTTCCTGGGGAATGATGAGCCCAGAACGGATCATATGGAAGTTAATGCCTTTGAATGCATCAACATGAGTTTTGGGGTCTCCTCCTTCAGAAAGAGAAAGAGTAACCATAGAGAGAAAGTGAGAAATCCGTGATCCAACTTTATTGCTGGCGTGTCTTCTTGCAAGAACAGACCACATTTGAGCAGAGGTGTGGCAAGTGTTGACCAGCTTCTTGTTAACATTGTAGAAGTTTTAGCACAGAGGAAAGCTAAACACAGGTCAATCAGCAACTGTGCACCTTACAACAACAAGTAACTACAACAAAGCGTGTGCTAAAACTGGACAAAAGACTCTATTCTCCCCACACAGTGCAAAGACTGTCAGATGCGGCCAAAAGGGAAAGCAGTGGACAGGAAGAAGCAGTGGAAGGGATAAAGAGAATAGAGAGAAAGAGAAAGAAAAAGATTTGGATTTCATTGCAAAAACAAACATACCTAAACACAGGTCAATCAGCAACTGTGCACCTTACAACAACAAGTAACTACAACAAAGCGTGTGCTAAAACTATAAGGGACACAAGTGTGAGCTGCTGTGGTTAGGACTAAAAGAATCAGAGAAAAGATAACAGAAAAGAAAAGGAAAGAACCTGGACAAAAGACTCTATTCTCCCCACACAGTGCAAAGACTGTCAGATGCGGCCAAAAGGGAAAGCAGTGGACAGGAAGAAGCAGTGGAAGGGATAAAGAGAATAGAGAGAAAGAGAAAGAAAAAGATTTGGATGGGGAAAACGGAAATGGCAAAGAGAGGGCTCATTATATGACAAAGTCCACCATCCAAAACAATAGAAACTAACACGACGTCGACAAAACTACTAAACTACAATACAGAAAAAGAGACAGGTTCACATCCAAGGAAAAAGTTCCCAGCCGGGGAAAAGATTCACACTCCAGGTAAAGAAACACGTCCTCGAGGTCCAGAATCAATACATTGACTCCGGGTGGGAAAGAAATGTTGTTCTTGATGCTGGAGCTCGTATCTTTGAAGTTCCTCGGCGGAAAAGGTCAGGAAAAGAGGATATGAGCAAGGAGAATGACTTGAGACGATGGTAAGAAGCTGGAGTAAGGAATGGGTCAGGTATTAGAGGCAGAAATTTCAACACCCCCCCTTAATACCAGACCCATGAGTTTGAGGAGATAAGACAGCTTGACTTTTCCTAAAGATTTTGTAAGAAGATCAGCCACCATGTGTTCAGTTGAAATGTGTTGAAGCTGAAAATGATTTTTGTTGATGCTTTCAGTAATCCAACAAAGTTGAGTGTCCACATGTTTTGATCTTTGACGGTATCTGAGTGAATCCTTGCATTGTGAAATGGAACTGGCATTGTCAGCAAGGATTAAAGGTGAAGGTGACTTAGGAATATTGAAGGAAGTAAGTAATTTAGTCAGCCAGATTGCTTCACATCCAGCATCCACAATGCCTCTGAACTCAGCTTCAGTACTAGAGATAGTGACGACTTGCTGCTTTTTAGAACTCCAGGAAATAGCTCCTCCATTGAGTATGGCAACATACCCTCCAGTTGAGCGCCTGGTATCAGGATCCCCAGCATAATCAGTGTCAGAGTAAATAAGAGGACAGAGTGATGGATGATTTGGAATTGGGCATTTTCCTCCAAAAGTGAGAGATGATGATGAAGTGGCACGCAGATATCTGAAAGTGTGTTTGACAGCAAGCCAGTGTTTGATACCTGGTTCAATGAGATGTTGAGATAATGCACCAACTGCAAAAGAGAGATCAGGTCTTGTTGCAACAGACAAATAGTTGAGTGCACCAATAGCAGAGCGGTAATTGATTTTCAGAGCATTGAATTCAGCAATTTCTTCACTGGTTGCTTTGACAGGATAATCATTTGGGGATAAGGGAGTGAGACAGGGATTACAGTTGGCCATATTCCAGTTGGACAAAACTTTTTCAGCATAAGAATCTTGTGATAAAGAAAGAGTACGTGCTGTTCTGTTCCTGGTGAGACGCATTCCCAAAATCCAAGTGGCAGGACCAAGATCATCCATCTCAAATTCAGTTTTGATTTTGTCTTTGAACCAAAGAAAATGATTACCAGTAATGACCATATCATCAACATGAAGATAAATGATACAGATTTGTGATTTGTTTCTCCAAACATACACACACTGATCACACTTAAGGGGGGAGAAGTTGAGCTTGCACAAGTAGTCATTTATACGTGAATTCCAGCAAAAGGGAGCTTGTTTGTGTTGAAATTTCTGCCTCTAATACCTGACCCATTCCTTACTCCAGCTTCTTACCATCGTCTCAAGTCATTCTCCTTGCTCATATCCTCTTTTCCTGACCTTTTCCGCCGAGGAACTTCAAAGATACGAGCTCCAGCATCAAGAACAACATTTCTTTCCCACCCGGAGTCAATGTATTGATTCTGGACCTCGAGGACGTGTTTCTTTACCTGGAGTGTGAATCTTTTCCCCGGCTGGGAACTTTTTCCTTGGATGTGAACCTGTCTCTTTTTCTGTATTGTAGTTTAGTAGTTTTGTCGACGTCGTGTTAGTTTCTATTGTTTTGGATGGTGGACTTTGTCATATAATGAGCCCTCTCTTTGCCATTTCCGTTTTCCCCATCCAAATCTTTTTCTTTCTCTTTCTCTCTATTCTCTTTATCCCTTCCACTGCTTCTTCCTGTCCACTGCTTTCCCTTTTGGCCGCATCTGACAGTCTTTGCACTGTGTGGGGAGAATAGAGTCTTTTGTCCAGGTTCTTTCCTTTTCTTTTCTGTTATCTTTTCTCTGATTCTTTTAGTCCTAACCACAGCAGCTCACACTTGTGTCCCTTATAGTTTTAGCACACGCTTTGTTGTAGTTACTTGTTGTTGTAAGGTGCACAGTTGCTGATTGACCTGTGTTTAGGTATGTTTGTTTTTGCAATGAAATCCAAATCTTTTTCTTTCTCTTTCTCTCTATTCTCTTTATCCCTTCCACTGCTTCTTCCTGTCCACTGCTTTCCCTTTTGGCCGCATCTGACAGTCTTTGCACTGTGTGGGGAGAATAGAGTCTTTTGTCCAGTTTTAGCACACGCTTTGTTGTAGTTACTTGTTGTTGTAAGGTGCACAGTTGCTGATTGACCTGTGTTTAGCTTTCCTCTGTGCTAAAACTTCTACAGGTTATGGGCCCAGTTGCCTAAAGCACCTTTCTCAAGAATACTTACAACAAAACCGCTTACTGGACAATAAAACAGCCTTTTCTCTCAGATTTTGGATCATCCTCTTCACATCTCATCTTCTTTCTCTCCAAATCTTTGCTGTTGACTCGACCAAATCATGGCCTCCAATCAGGATTCAAGTAAGGTTATGGTCACCCCTCTTACTGACGAATCCTATGACACCTGGGAACACATTATGCGTCTTCACTTTGAAGTTCTGGATCTTTTTGGCATTGTTTCTGGACAAGTCCCTGCCCCTGTTCCTCACAATGATGGTTCACCTTCAGACGCTGAAATCAAAGCTCAACTTGCTTTATGGATCAAAAATGACACCAGGTGCAGGTATGAAATCATCACCAGATTGGATGATGTTAACAAGAAGCTGGTCAACACTTGCCACACCTCTGCTCAAATGTGGTCTGTTCTTGCAAGAAGACACGCCAGCAATAAAGTTGGATCACGGATTTCTCACTTTCTCTCTATGGTTACTCTTTCTCTTTCTGAAGGAGGAGACCCCAAAACTCATGTTGATGCATTCAAAGGCATTAACTTCCATATGATCCGTTCTGGGCTCATCATTCCCCAGGAAATTCTTATTTATCTCTTTTTTGCCACTCTTCCACCTTCCTTCAAACATTGGCGTGGTTTGCTCACCAGAGACAGACAGGAAATTGATCACCTGCATCTGGATGATGTTTTATCTTCTTTCCTGGATTACGCTGCTGATGACAAAGTTGTTGATGAATTTCACAATGCTATGTCAAATGTCAATGCTCACTCTGCCTCAGCCAAATCATCAAAATCATCCAAATCCAAGGCACGCAGCAAACTCTCATGTTCTGTTCATGGTCAAAATGTTGGACATGATGACAATCATTGCTTTGTTCAACATCCTGAATTGCGTCCCAAGAAGAACCAAGCCAACTCAGCTGCCCCATCAAAGGACAATTCCAACAAAGCAACTCCTGTTCCCCCTCCTCAGGAAGAACAACCTGATGTCACGGCCAATTGTGCTTTTGTCTTCCCTTCTGATGAAGAATTTCTTTTTACAGCTGTTGCCTGCTTGTCTGAAAAATCAAATTCTGACTGCATTATCAACGCTTCTGCTTCCATGGCTTCTCATTCCTCAAACCTTTCTCCAATTATTGATTCTGGGGCCAGCTGTCATATGTTTAACAACAGAGACAGTTTCATCACCTTTCAACCTGTCAACATTCGAATTCAACTTGCTGGTATTGGGAAATCAATCTATGCAACTGGAAAAGGAACTGTTGCTGCTTCTGGAGGAATGGAAGGAAAAGTTTTCTTTTCTGATGCTCTTTATGTCCCTGATCTTGGAAGGAATCTCATCTCCCTGGGACGTCTTTGGAGAACTGGTTGTCTTCTCATCCCTGCACCAGTTAATCCTACATCAAACTTCATTATTTCACGTAATGGAAAGAATTATATGGGAGGAGTCATCTCCAATTCATTATTTGAAGTTTCTGTGGTTCCACAAGGCATGTCTCCCCCTAATTCCTCAGCTCTTTATGCAAAAGCTTCAAGTCAGTCTCTAACTCTCTGGCACAACAGATTAGGACATCCATACGCCCCATATATTCAAAAACTTTTTAATGGAATGGCATCTGATGTATCTAGTTCTAGTTTGTCTGATTCTGAAATGCATTTTTGTGAACCGTGTGTGTTGGGTAAACAAACCCATGCTTCCTTTCCTGGCCAGTTGCCTGTTGCCAAAAATCCTCTTGAAGTTATCCACACGGATTTATCTGGGAAAATTCAACCTCCTTCTTTTGATGGTTCTCAGTATTACCTTAAGTTCACTGATCAGGCCACTTCATACCGTCATGTTTACCTTCTTTCCTCTGTAGAAGTTTTAGCACAGAGGAAAGCTAAACACAGGTCAATCAGCAACTGTGCACCTTACAACAACAAGTAACTACAACAAAGCGTGTGCTAAAACTGGACAAAAGACTCTATTCTCCCCACACAGTGCAAAGACTGTCAGATGCGGCCAAAAGGGAAAGCAGTGGACAGGAAGAAGCAGTGGAAGGGATAAAGAGAATAGAGAGAAAGAGAAAGAAAAAGATTTGGATTTCATTGCAAAAAACAAACATACCTAAACACAGGTCAATCAGCAACTGTGCACCTTACAACAACAAGTAACTACAACAAAGCGTGTGCTAAAACTATAAGGGACACAAGTGTGAGCTGCTGTGGTTAGGACTAAAAGAATCAGAGAAAAGATAACAGAAAAGAAAAGGAAAGAACCTGGACAAAAGACTCTATTCTCCCCACACAGTGCAAAGACTGTCAGATGCGGCCAAAAGGGAAAGCAGTGGACAGGAAGAAGCAGTGGAAGGGATAAAGAGAATAGAGAGAAAGAGAAAGAAAAAGATTTGGATGGGGAAAACGGAAATGGCAAAGAGAGGGCTCATTATATGACAAAGTCCACCATCCAAAACAATAGAAACTAACACAACGTCGACAAAACTACTAAACTACAATACAGAAAAAGAGACAGGTTCACATCCAAGGAAAAAGTTCCCAGCCGGGGAAAAGATTCACACTCCAGGTAAAGAAACACGTCCTCGAGGTCCAGAATCAATACATTGACTCCGGGTGGGAAAGAAATGTTGTTCTTGATGCTGGAGCTCGTATCTTTGAAGTTCCTCGGCGGAAAAGGTCAGGAAAAGAGGATATGAGCAAGGAGAATGACTTGAGACGATGGTAAGAAGCTGGAGTAAGGAATGGGTCAGGTATTAGAGGCAGAAATTTCAACACCCCCCCTTAATATCAGACCCATGAGTTTGAGGAGATAAGACAGCTTGACTTTTCCCAAAGATTTTGTAAGAAGATCAGCTACCATGTGTTCAGTTGAAATGTGTTGAAGCTGAAAATGATTTTTGTTGATGCTTTCAGTAATCCAACAAAGTTGAGTGTCCACATGTTTTGATCTTTGACGGTATCTGAGTGAATCCTTGCATTGTGAAATGGAACTGGCATTGTCAGCAAGGATTAAAGGTGAAGGTGATTTAGGAATATTGAAGGAAGTAAGTAATTTAGTCAGCCAAATTGCTTCACATCCAGCATCCACAATGCCTCTGAACTCAGCCTCAGTACTAGAGATAGTGACAACTTGCTGCTTTTTAGAACTCCAGGAAATAGCTCCTCCATTGAGTATGGCAACATACCCTCCAGTTGAGCGCCTGGTATCAGGATCCCCAGCATAATCAGTGTCAGAGTAAATAAGAGGACAGAGTGATGGATGATTTGGAATTGGGCATTTTCCTCCAAAAGTGAGAGATGATGATGAAGTGGCACGCAGATATCTGAAAGTGTGTTTGACAGCAAGCCAGTGTTTGATGCCTGGTTCAATGAGATGTTGAGATAATGCACCAACTGCAAAAGAGAGATCAGGTCTTGTTGCAACTGACAAATAGTTGAGTGCACCAATAGCAGAGCGGTAATTGATTTTTAGAGCATTGAATTCAGCAATTTCTTCACTGGTTGCTTTGACAGGATAATCATTTGGGGATAAGGGAGTAAGACAGGGATTGCAGTTGGCCATATTCCAGTTGGACAAAACTTTTTCAGCATAAGAATCTTGTGATAAAGAAAGAGTACGTGCTGTTCTGTTCCTGGTGAGACGCATTCCCAAAATCCAAGTGGCAGGACCAAGATCATCCATCTCAAATTCAGTTTTGATTTTGTCTTTGAACCAAAGAAAATGATTACCAGTAATGACCATATCATCAACATGAAGATAAATGATACAGATTTGTGATTTGTTTCTCCAAACATACACACACTGATCACACTTAAGGGGGGAGAAGTTGAGCTTGCACAAGTAGTCATTTATACGTGAATTCCAGCAAAAGGGAGCTTGTTTGATGCCATAAAGAGGACGCAACAATTGGCAAACTTTGCCTTCATTTCCAGCAGTTAGTGTTCCTTCAGGCTGTTCCATATAAACAGTTTCATTTAAGTTTCCCTGGAGAAAAGCTGCCACTACATCCATTTGATGAACATCCCAGTCAAAATAAGCTGCTAAAGAAAGAATGGTCCTGAGAGAAGTGATCCGTCCAGTGGGTGCAAAAGTTTCATGAAAATCTATTCCTAGGATTTGAGAATATCCTTTTGCTACACAACGGGCTTTGAACTTGGAAACACCACCATCAGCATTAGGTTTAACCCTGAAAACCCACCTGCAGCCAATTACATTAGCTTTTTCAGGCCTGGGGACAATTTTCCAAGTGTTACAACGCTGAAGTGCTTGATGTTCATGTTTCACAGCCTCTGCCCATTCTGCTGAATATTTGGAATAGATTGCTTGCTTATAACACTGGGGTTCAGGAATTTCATGAGCTAGCAAGGGAGCTTCTAGAGAGAAAGCAAAGGCATTTGCTGCATATAACCCAAGAGGATCAGGAGAATCAGAGTAGGAATCATGTTGATAATGATCATAATAAATCTGACGTAAATGTTCAGGAGTGGATGTTTCAGCTGAAGAGTTGTCAGAATAACTGGGGGATTGTGATGAGGGAACATAATCAGGATCTGCTGGATTGTCTGGCTCAATTGATGAATATGATGGATCAGATTGACTGGAACCTTCTTCATCTGGGACATTGGAATGAGGTAATCTTGTTAAGTGGCCAGGTGAAGGACAAGGAGTTGAATTGGAAGGTGTGCCTGACATGTGAAAATCAGAGGAAGAAGAAGAAGAAGGAGAATTATCTTCAGAATGTGAATCAGAAATGTTTCCTGAGGATGGATCAGGAGTTGGAGACTCAGAAGGAGATTGAGCTGGAGAAAAGGAAAGTCCAGGTGTTAGAAGTGGTTGACTGTCATGAATTTGATCTGGAATTTGCTTCATCAGTTGTGACCATTGAGGGCGCTTAAATCTGGAGTCAAGAAAGGGGAAGAAATTTTCATTGAAGGCCACAGATTTGGCAATAACAATCTTTTTAAGCTCAAGATCCCAAACACGATAATTTGTTGTTCCAACTTCATATCCAAGCATGACACACTTTCTGGCATTAGCTGAAAACTTTCCAGGACGTTGATGTTTATCAAGAAAAGCATAGCAAGCACAACCAAAAACTCTGAGGTGTGAAACTCTGGGTTTGGATTTATTCCAGGCTTCAAAAGGAGTTGATTTGTTTTGAAGAGCTTTGGTTGGTAATCTGTTTTCAAGATATACTGCTGTTTTAACTGCTTCAGACCATAAGTGAATTGGTGCATTAGAATGAAACATCATGGTTTTGGATTTTTCAGTGGTAATACGGTTTCCTCTCTCAGAAATTGGATTTTGTTGGGGAGTGTAAGGAGCCGTAACTTGAAGAGCAATGCCATGTTGTTTAAGAAAGTTGACCAGACTAGAGTTGATATACTCACCACCACCGTCACAAACAAGCTTTTTGATTTTGAAGCCAGATTGCAGCTCTACAGATGCCTTATATTCCAAGAAATATTTGAATACTTGGGCTTTTGAGGAAAGAAGGTAAACATGACGGTATGAAGTGGCCTGATCAGTGAACTTAAGGTAATACTGAGAACCATCAAAAGAAGGAGGCTGAATTTTCCCAGATAAATCCGTGTGGATAACTTCAAGAGGATTTTTGGCAACAGGCAACTGGCCAGGAAAGGAAGCATGGGTTTGTTTACCCAACACACACGGTTCACAAAAATGCATTTCAGAATCAGACAAACTAGAACTAGATACATCAGATGCCATTCCATTAAAAAGTTTTTGAATATATGGGGCGTATGGATGTCCTAATCTGTTGTGCCAAAGAGTTAGAGACTGACTTGAAGCTTTTGCATAGAGAGCTGAGGAATTAGGGGGAGACATGCCTTGTGGAACCACAGAAACTTCAAATAATGAATTGGAGATGACTCCTCCCATATAATTCTTTCCATTACGTGAAATAATGAAGTTTGATGTAGGATTAACTGGTGCAGGAATGAGAAGACAACCAGTTCTCCAAAGACGTCCCAGGGAGATGAGATTCCTTCCAAGATCAGGGACATAAAGAGCATCAGAAAAGAAAACTTTTCCTTCCATTCCTCCAGAAGCAGCAACAGTTCCTTTTCCAGTTGCATAGATTGATTTCCCAATACCAGCAAGTTGAATTCGAATGTTGACAGGTTGAAAGCTGATGAAACTGTCTCTGTTGTTAAACATATGACAGCTGGCCCCAGAATCAATAATTGGAGAAAGGTTTGAGGAATGAGAAGCCATGGAAGCAGAAGCGTTGATAATGCAGTCAGAATTTGATTTTTCAGACAAGCAGGCAACAGCTGTAAAAAGAAATTCTTCATCAGAAGGGAAGACAAAAGCACAATTGGCCGTGGCATCAGGTTGTTCTTCCTGAGGAGGGGGAACAGGAGTTGCTTTGTTGGAATTGTCCTTTGATGGGGCAGCTGAGTTGGCTTGGTTCTTCTTGGGACGCAGTTCAGGATGTTGAACAAAGCAATGATTGTCATCATGTCCAACATTTTGACCATGAACAGAACATGAGAGTTTGCTGCGTGCCTTGGATTTGGATGATTTTGATGATTTGGCTGAGGCAGAGTGAGCATTGACATTTGACATAGCATTGTGAAATTCATCCACAACTTTGTCATCAGCAGCGTAATCCAGGAAAGAAGATAAAACATCATCCAGATGCAGGTGATCAATTTCCTGTCTGTCTCTGGTGAGCAAACCACGCCAATGTTTGAAGGAGGGTGGAAGAGTGGCAAAGAAGAGATAAATGAGAATTTCCTGGGGAATGATGAGCCCAGAGCGGATCATATGGAAGTTAATGCCTTTGAATGCATCAACATGAGTTTTGGGGTCTCCTCCTTCAGAAAGAGAAAGAGTAACCATAGAGAGAAAGTGAGAAATCCGTGATCCAACTTTATTGCTGGCGTGTCTTCTTGCAAGAACTGACCACATTTGAGCAGAGGTGTGGCAAGTATTGACCAGCTTCTTGTTAACATCATCCAATCTGGTAATGATTTCATACCTGCACCTGGTGTCATTTTTGATCCATAGAGCAAGTTGAGCTTTGATTTCAGCGTCTGAAGGTGAACCATCATTGTGAGGAACAGGGGCAGGAACATGTCCAGAAACAATGCCAAAAAGATCCAGAACTTCAAAGTGAAGACGCATAATGTGTTCCCAAGTGTCATAGGATTCGTCAGTGAGAGGGGTGACCATAACCTTACTTGAATCCTGATTGGAGGCCATGATTTGGTCGAGTCAACAGCAAAGATTTGGAGAGAAAGAAGATGAGATGTGAAGAGGATGATCCAAAATCTGAGAGAAAAGGCTGTTTTATTGTCCAGTAAGCGGTTTTGTTGTAAGTATTCTTGAGAGAGGTGCTTTAGGCAACTGGGCCCATAACCTGTAGAAGTTTTAGCACAGAGGAAAGCTAAACACAGGTCAATCAGCAACTGTGCACCTTACAACAACAAGTAACTACAACAAAGCGTGTGCTAAAACTGGACAAAAGACTCTATTCTCCCCACACAGTGCAAAGACTGTCAGATGCGGCCAAAAGGGAAAGCAGTGGACAGGAAGAAGCAGTGGAAGGGATAAAGAGAATAGAGAGAAAGAGAAAGAAAAAGATTTGGATTTCATTGCAAAAAACAAACATACCTAAACACAGGTCAATCAGCAACTGTGCACCTTACAACAACAAGTAACTACAACAAAGCGTGTGCTAAAACTATAAGGGACACAAGTGTGAGCTGCTGTGGTTAGGACTAAAAGAATCAGAGAAAAGATAACAGAAAAGAAAAGGAAAGAACCTGGACAAAAGACTCTATTCTCCCCACACAGTGCAAAGACTGTCAGATGCGGCCAAAAGGGAAAGCAGTGGACAGGAAGAAGCAGTGGAAGGGATAAAGAGAATAGAGAGAAAGAGAAAGAAAAAGATTTGGATGGGGAAAACGGAAATGGCAAAGAGAGGGCTCATTATATGACAAAGTCCACCATCCAAAACAATAGAAACTAACACAACGTCGACAAAACTACTAAACTACAATACAGAAAAAGAGACAGGTTCACATCCAAGGAAAAAGTTCCCAGCCGGGGAAAAGATTCACACTCCAGGTAAAGAAACACGTCCTCGAGGTCCAGAATCAATACATTGACTCCGGGTGGGAAAGAAATGTTGTTCTTGATGCTGGAGCTCGTATCTTTGAAGTTCCTCGGCGGAAAAGGTCAGGAAAAGAGGATATGAGCAAGGAGAATGACTTGAGACGATGGTAAGAAGCTGGAGTAAGGAATGGGTCAGGTATTAGAGGCAGAAATTTCAACATCCTCAAAAGCCCAAGTATTCAAATATTTCTTGGAATACAAGGCATCTGTAGAGCTGCAATCTGGCTTCAAAATCAAAAAGCTTGTTTGTGACGGTGGTGGTGAGTATATCAACTCTAGTCTGGTCAACTTTCTTAAACAACATGGCATTGCTCTTCAAGTTACGGCTCCTTACACTCCCCAACAAAATCCAATTTCTGAGAGAGGAAACCGTATTACCACTGAAAAATCCAAAACCATGATGTTTCATTCTAATGCACCAATTCACCTATGGTCTGAAGCAGTTAAAACAGCAGTATATCTTGAAAACAGATTACCAACCAAAGCTCTTCAAAACAAATCAACTCCTTTTGAAGCCTGGAATAAATCCAAACCCAGAGTCTCACACCTCAGAGTTTTTGGTTGTGCTTGCTATGCTTTTCTTGATAAACATCAACGTCCTGGAAAGTTTTCAGCTAATGCCAGAAAGTGTGTCATGCTTGGATATGAAGTTGGAACAACAAATTATCGTGTTTGGGATCTTGAGCTTAAAAAGATTGTTATTGCCAAATCTGTGGCCTTCAATGAAAATTTCTTCCCCTTTCTTGACTCCAGATTTAAGCGCCCTCAATGGTCACAACTGATGAAGCAAATTCCAGATCAAATTCATGACAGTCAACCACTTCCAACACCTGGACTTTCCTTTTCTCCAGCTCAATCTCCTTCTGAGTCTCCAACTCATGATCCATCCTCAGGAAACATTTCTGATTCACATTCTGAAGATAATTCTCCTTCTTCTTCTTCTTCCTCTGATTTTCACATGTCCGGCACACCTTCTAATTCAACTCCTTGTCCTTCACCTGGCCACTTAACAAGATTACCTCATTCCAATGTCCCAGATGAAGAAGGTTCCAGTCAATCTGATCCATCATATTCATCAATTGAGCCAGACAATCCAGCAGATCCTGATTATGTTCCCTCATCACAATCCCCCAGTTATTCTGACAACTCTTCAGCTGAAACATCCACTCCTGAACATTTACGTCAGATTTATTATGATCATTATCAACATGATTCCTACTCTGATTCTCCTGACCCTCTTGGGTTATATGCAGCAAATGCCTTTGCTTTCTCTCTAGAAGCTCCCTTGCTAGCTCATGAAATTCCTGAACCCCAGTGTTATAAGCAAGCAATCTATTCCAAATATTCAGCAGAATGGGCAGAGGCTGTGAAACATGAACATCAAGCACTTCAGCGTTGTAACACTTGGAAAATTGTCCCCAGGCCTGAAAAAGCTAATGTAATTGGCTGCAGGTGGGTTTTCAGGGTTAAACCTAATGCTGATGGTGGTGTTTCCAAGTTCAAAGCCCGTTGTGTAGCAAAAGGATATTCTCAAATCCTAGGAATAGATTTTCATGAAACTTTTGCACCCACTGGACGGATCACTTCTCTCAGGACCATTCTTTCTTTAGCAGCTTATTTTGACTGGGATGTTCATCAAATGGATGTAGTGGCAGCTTTTCTCCAGGGAAACTTAAATGAAACTGTTTATATGGAACAACCTGAAGGAACACTAACTGCTGGAAATGAAGGTAAAGTTTGCCAATTGTTGCGTCCTCTTTATGGCATCAAACAAGCTCCCTTTTGCTGGAATTCACGTATAAATGACTACTTGTGCAAGCTCAACTTCTCCCCCCTTAAGTGTGATCAGTGTGTGTATGTTTGGAGAAACAAATCACAAATCTGTATCATTTATCTTCATGTTGATGATATGGTCATTACTGGTAATCATTTTCTTTGGTTCAAAGACAAAATCAAAACTGAATTTGAGATGGATGATCTTGGTCCTGCCACTTGGATTTTGGGAATGCGTCTCACCAGGAACAGAACAGCACGTACTCTTTCTTTATCACAAGATTCTTATGCTGAAAAAGTTTTGTCCAACTGGAATATGGCCAACTGTAATCCCTGTCTCACTCCCTTATCCCCAAATGATTATCCTGTCAAAGCAACCAGTGAAGAAATTGCTGAATTCAATGCTCTGAAAATCAATTACCGCTCTGCTATTGGTGCACTCAACTATTTGTCTGTTGCAACAAGACCTGATCTCTCTTTTGCAGTTGGTGCATTATCTCAACATCTCATTGAACCAGGTATCAAACACTGGCTTGCTGTCAAACACACTTTCAGATATCTGCGTGCCACTTCATCATCATCTCTCACTTTTGGAGGAAAATGCCCAATTCCAAATCATCCATCACTCTGTCCTCTTATTTACTCTGACACTGATTATGCTGGGGATCCTGATACCAGGCGCTCAACTGGAGGGTATGTTGCCATACTCAATGGAGGAGCTATTTCCTGGAGTTCTAAAAAGCAGCAAGTCGTCACTATCTCTAGTACTGAAGCTGAGTTCAGAGGCATTGTGGATGCTGGATGTGAAGCAATCTGGCTGACTAAATTACTTACTTCCTTCAATATTCCTAAGTCACCTTCACCTTTAATCCTTGCTGACAATGCCAGTTCCATTTCACAATGCAAGGATTCACTCAGATACCGTCAAAGATCAAAACATGTGGACACTCAACTTTGTTGGATTACTGAAAGCATCAACAAAAATCATTTTCAGCTTCAACACATTTCAACTGAACACATGGTGGCTGATCTTCTTACAAAATCTTTAGGAAAAGTCAAGCTGTCTTATCTCCTCAAACTCATGGGTCTGGTATTAAGGGGGGGTGTTGAAATTTCTGCCTCTAATACCTGACCCATTCCTTACTCCAGCTTCTTACCATCGTCTCAAGTCATTCTCCTTGCTCATATCCTCTTTTCCTGACCTTTTCCGCCGAGGAACTTCAAAGATACGAGCTCCAGCATCAAGAACAACATTTCTTTCCCACCCGGAGTCAATGTATTGATTCTGGACCTCGAGGACGTGTTTCTTTACCTGGAGTGTGAATCTTTTCCCCGGCTGGGAACTTTTTCCTTGGATGTGAACCTGTCTCTTTTTCTGTATTGTAGTTTAGTAGTTTTGTCGACGTCGTGTTAGTTTCTATTGTTTTGGATGGTGGACTTTGTCATATAATGAGCCCTCTCTTTGCCATTTCCGTTTTCCCCATCCAAATCTTTTTCTTTCTCTTTCTCTCTATTCTCTTTATCCCTTCCACTGCTTCTTCCTGTCCACTGCTTTCCCTTTTGGCCGCATCTGACAGTCTTTGCACTGTGTGGGGAGAATAGAGTCTTTTGTCCAGGTTCTTTCCTTTTCTTTTCTGTTATCTTTTCTCTGATTCTTTTAGTCCTAACCACAGCAGCTCACACTTGTGTCCCTTATAGTTTTAGCACACGCTTTGTTGTAGTTACTTGTTGTTGTAAGGTGCACAGTTGCTGATTGACCTGTGTTTAGGTATGTTTGTTTTTGCAATGAAATCCAAATCTTTTTCTTTCTCTTTCTCTCTATTCTCTTTATCCCTTCCACTGCTTCTTCCTGTCCACTGCTTTCCCTTTTGGCCGCATCTGACAGTCTTTGCACTGTGTGGGGAGAATAGAGTCTTTTGTCCAGTTTTAGCACACGCTTTGTTGTAGTTACTTGTTGTTGTAAGGTGCACAGTTGCTGATTGACCTGTGTTTAGCTTTCCTCTGTGCTAAAACTTCTACAGTTTGATGCCATAAAGAGGACGCAACAATTGGCAAACTTTACCTTCATTTCCAGCAGTTAGTGTTCCTTCAGGTTGTTCCATATAAACAGTTTCATTTAAGTTTCCCTGGAGAAAAGCTGCCACTACATCCATTTGATGAACATCCCAGTCAAAATAAGCTGCTAAAGAAAGAATGGTCCTGAGAGAAGTGATCCGTCCAGTGGGTGCAAAAGTTTCATGAAAATCTATTCCTAGGATTTGAGAATATCCTTTTGCTACACAACGGGCTTTGAACTTGGAAACACCACCATCAGCATTAGGTTTAACCCTGAAAACCCACCTGCAGCCAATTACATTAGCTTTTTCAGGCCTGGGGACAATTTTCCAAGTGTTACAACGCTGAAGTGCTTGATGTTCATGTTTCACAGCCTCTGCCCATTCTGCTGAATATTTGGAATAGATTGCTTGCTTATAACACTGGGGTTCAGGAATTTCATGAGCTAGCAAGGGAGCTTCTAGAGAGAAAGCAAAGGCATTTGCTGCATATAACCCAAGAGGGTCAGGAGAATCAGAGTAGGAATCATGTTGATAATGATCATAATAAATCTGACGTAAATGTTCAGGAGTGGATGTTTCAGCTGAAGAGTTGTCAGAATAACTGGGGGATTGTGATGAGGGAACATAATCAGGATCTGCTGGATTGTCTGGCTCAATTGATGAATATGATGGATCAGATTGACTGGAACCTTCTTCATCTGGGACATTGGAATGAGGTAATCTTGTTAAGTGGCCAGGTGAAGGACAAGGAGTTGAATTAGAAGGTGTGCCGGACATGTGAAAATCAGAGGAAGAAGAAGAAGAAGGAGAATTATCTTCAGAATGTGAATCAGAAATGTTTCCTGAGGATGGATCATGAGTTGGAGACTCAGAAGGAGATTGAGCTGGAGAAAAGGAAAGTCCAGGTGTTGGAAGTGGTTGACTGTCATGAATTTGATCTGGAATTTGCTTCATCAGTTGTGACCATTGAGGGCGCTTAAATCTGGAGTCAAGAAAGGGGAAGAAATTTTCATTGAAGGCCACAGATTTGGCAATAACAATCTTTTTAAGCTCAAGATCCCAAACACGATAATTTGTTGTTCCAACTTCATATCCAAGCATGACACACTTTCTGGCATTAGCTGAAAACTTTCCAGGACGTTGATGTTTATCAAGAAAAGCATAGCAAGCACAACCAAAAACTCTGAGGTGTGAGACTCTGGGTTTGGATTTATTCCAGGCTTCAAAAGGAGTTGATTTGTTTTGAAGAGCTTTGGTTGGTAATCTGTTTTCAAGATATACTGCTGTTTTAACTGCTTCAGACCATAGGTGAATTGGTGCATTAGAATGAAACATCATGGTTTTGGATTTTTCAGTGGTAATACGGTTTCCTCTCTCAGAAATTGGATTTTGTTGGGGAGTGTAAGGAGCCGTAACTTGAAGAGCAATGCCATGTTGTTTAAGAAAGTTGACCAGACTAGAGTTGATATACTCACCACCACCGTCACAAACAAGCTTTTTGATTTTGAAGCCAGATTGCAGCTCTACAGATGCCTTGTATTCCAAGAAATATTTGAATACTTGGGCTTTTGAGGAAAGAAGGTAAACATGACGGTATGAAGTGGCCTGATCAGTGAACTTAAGGTAATACTGAGAACCATCAAAAGAAGGAGGTTGAATTTTCCCAGATAAATCCGTGTGGATAACTTCAAGAGGATTTTTGGCAACAGGCAACTGGCCAGGAAAGGAAGCATGGGTTTGTTTACCCAACACACACGGTTCACAAAAATGCATTTCAGAATCAGACAAACTAGAACTAGATACATCAGATGCCATTCCATTAAAAAGTTTTTGAATATATGGGGCGTATGGATGTCCTAATCTGTTGTGCCAGAGAGTTAGAGACTGACTTGAAGCTTTTGCATAAAGAGCTGAGGAATTAGGGGGAGACATGCCTTGTGGAACCACAGAAACTTCAAATAATGAATTGGAGATGACTCCTCCCATATAATTCTTTCCATTACGTGAAATAATGAAGTTTGATGTAGGATTAACTGGTGCAGGGATGAGAAGACAACCAGTTCTCCAAAGACGTCCCAGGGAGATGAGATTCCTTCCAAGATCAGGGACATAAAGAGCATCAGAAAAGAAAACTTTTCCTTCCATTCCTCCAGAAGCAGCAACAGTTCCTTTTCCAGTTGCATAGATTGATTTCCCAATACCAGCAAGTTGAATTCGAATGTTGACAGGTTGAAAGGTGATGAAACTGTCTCTGTTGTTAAACATATGACAGCTGGCCCCAGAATCAATAATTGGAGAAAGGTTTGAGGAATGAGAAGCCATGGAAGCAGAAGCGTTGATAATGCAGTCAGAATTTGATTTTTCAGACAAGCAGGCAACAGCTGTAAAAAGAAATTCTTCATCAGAAGGGAAGACAAAAGCACAATTGGCCGTGACATCAGGTTGTTCTTCCTGAGGAGGGGGAACAGGAGTTGCTTTGTTGGAATTGTCCTTTGATGGGGCAGCTGAGTTGGCTTGGTTCTTCTTGGGACGCAATTCAGGATGTTGAACAAAGCAATGATTGTCATCATGTCCAACATTTTGACCATGAACAGAACATGAGAGTTTGCTGCGTGCCTTGGATTTGGATGATTTTGATGATTTGGCTGAGGCAGAGTGAGCATTGACATTTGACATAGCATTGTGAAATTCATCAACAACTTTGTCATCAGCAGCGTAATCCAGGAAAGAAGATAAAACATCATCCAGATGCAGGTGATCAATTTCCTGTCTGTCTCTGGTGAGCAAACCACGCCAATGTTTGAAGGAAGGTGGAAGAGTGGCAAAAAAGAGATAAATAAGAATTTCCTGGGGAATGATGAGCCCAGAACGGATCATATGGAAGTTAATGCCTTTGAATGCATCAACATGAGTTTTGGGGTCTCCTCCTTCAGAAAGAGAAAGAGTAACCATAGAGAGAAAGTGAGAAATCCGTGATCCAACTTTATTGCTGGCGTGTCTTCTTGCAAGAACAGACCACATTTGAGCAGAGGTGTGGCAAGTGTTGACCAGCTTCTTGTTAACATCATCCAATCTGGTGATGATTTCATACCTGCACCTGGTGTCATTTTTGATCCATAAAGCAAGTTGAGCTTTGATTTCAGCGTCTGAAGGTGAACCATCATTGTGAGGAACAGGGGCAGGGACTTGTCCAGAAACAATGCCAAAAAGATCCAGAACTTCAAAGTGAAGACGCATAATGTGTTCCCAGGTGTCATAGGATTCGTCAGTAAGAGGGGTGACCATAACCTTACTTGAATCCTGATTGGAGGCCATGATTTGGTCGAGTCAACAGCAAAGATTTGGAGAGAAAGAAGATGAGATGTGAAGAGGATGATCCAAAATCTGAGAGAAAAGGCTGTTTTATTGTCCAGTAAGCGGTTTTGTTGTAAGTATTCTTGAGAAAGGTGCTTTAGGCAACTGGGCCCATAACCTGTAGAAGTTTTAGCACAGAGGAAAGCTAAACACAGGTCAATCAGCAACTGTGCACCTTACAACAACAAGTAACTACAACAAAGCGTGTGCTAAAACTGGACAAAAGACTCTATTCTCCCCACACAGTGCAAAGACTGTCAGATGCGGCCAAAAGGGAAAGCAGTGGACAGGAAGAAGCAGTGGAAGGGATAAAGAGAATAGAGAGAAAGAGAAAGAAAAAGATTTGGATTTCATTGCAAAAACAAACATACCTAAACACAGGTCAATCAGCAACTGTGCACCTTACAACAACAAGTAACTACAACAAAGCGTGTGCTAAAACTATAAGGGACACAAGTGTGAGCTGCTGTGGTTAGGACTAAAAGAATCAGAGAAAAGATAACAGAAAAGAAAAGGAAAGAACCTGGACAAAAGACTCTATTCTCCCCACACAGTGCAAAGACTGTCAGATGCGGCCAAAAGGGAAAGCAGTGGACAGGAAGAAGCAGTGGAAGGGATAAAGAGAATAGAGAGAAAGAGAAAGAAAAAGATTTGGATGGGGAAAACGGAAATGGCAAAGAGAGGGCTCATTATATGACAAAGTCCACCATCCAAAACAATAGAAACTAACACGACGTCGACAAAACTACTAAACTACAATACAGAAAAAGAGACAGGTTCACATCCAAGGAAAAAGTTCCCAGCCGGGGAAAAGATTCACACTCCAGGTAAAGAAACACGTCCTCGAGGTCCAGAATCAATACATTGACTCCGGGTGGGAAAGAAATGTTGTTCTTGATGCTGGAGCTCGTATCTTTGAAGTTCCTCGGCGGAAAAGGTCAGGAAAAGAGGATATGAGCAAGGAGAATGACTTGAGACGATGGTAAGAAGCTGGAGTAAGGAATGGGTCAGGTATTAGAGGCAGAAATTTCAACAAACATCATCCAATCTGGTGATGATTTCATACCTGCACCTGGTGTCATTTTTGATCCATAAAGCAAGTTGAGCTTTGATTTCAGCGTCTGAAGGTGAACCATCATTGTGAGGAACAGGGGCAGGGACTTGTCCAGAAACAATGCCAAAAAGATCCAGAACTTCAAAGTGAAGACGCATAATGTGTTCCCAGGTGTCATAGGATTCGTCAGTAAGAGGGGTGACCATAACCTTACTTGAATCCTGATTGGAGGCCATGATTTGGTCGAGTCAACAGCAAAGATTTGGAGAGAAAGAAGATGAGATGTGAAGAGGATGATCCAAAATCTGAGAGAAAAGGCTGTTTTATTGTCCAGTAAGCGGTTTTGTTGTAAGTATTCTTGAGAAAGGTGCTTTAGGCAACTGGGCCCATAACCTGTAGAAGTTTTAGCACAGAGGAAAGCTAAACACAGGTCAATCAGCAACTGTGCACCTTACAACAACAAGTAACTACAACAAAGCGTGTGCTAAAACTGGACAAAAGACTCTATTCTCCCCACACAGTGCAAAGACTGTCAGATGCGGCCAAAAGGGAAAGCAGTGGACAGGAAGAAGCAGTGGAAGGGATAAAGAGAATAGAGAGAAAGAGAAAGAAAAAGATTTGGATTTCATTGCAAAAACAAACATACCTAAACACAGGTCAATCAGCAACTGTGCACCTTACAACAACAAGTAACTACAACAAAGCGTGTGCTAAAACTATAAGGGACACAAGTGTGAGCTGCTGTGGTTAGGACTAAAAGAATCAGAGAAAAGATAACAGAAAAGAAAAGGAAAGAACCTGGACAAAAGACTCTATTCTCCCCACACAGTGCAAAGACTGTCAGATGCGGCCAAAAGGGAAAGCAGTGGACAGGAAGAAGCAGTGGAAGGGATAAAGAGAATAGAGAGAAAGAGAAAGAAAAAGATTTGGATGGGGAAAACGGAAATGGCAAAGAGAGGGCTCATTATATGACAAAGTCCACCATCCAAAACAATAGAAACTAACACGATGTCGACAAAACTACTAAACTACAATACAGAAAAAGAGACAGGTTCACATCCAAGGAAAAAGTTCCCAGCCGGGGAAAAGATTCACACTCCAGGTAAAGAAACACGTCCTCGAGGTCCAGAATCAATACATTGACTCCGGGTGGGAAAGAAATGTTGTTCTTGATGCTGGAGCTCGTATCTTTGAAGTTCCTCGGCGGAAAAGGTCAGGAAAAGAGGATATAAGCAAGGAGAATGACTTGAGACGATGGTAAGAAGCTGGAGTAAGGAATGGGTCAGGTATTAGAGGCAGAAATTTCAACACCCCCCCTTAATATCAGACCCATGAGTTTGAGGAGATAAGACAGCTTGACTTTTCCCAAAGATTTTGTAAGAAGATCAGCTACCATGTGTTCAGTTGAAATGTGTTGAAGCTGAAAATGATTTTTGTTGATGCTTTCAGTAATCCAACAAAGTTGAGTGTCCACATGTTTTGATCTTTGACGGTATCTGAGTGAATCCTTGCATTGTGAAATGGAACTGGCATTGTCAGCAAGGATTAAAGGTGAAGGTGATTTAGGAATATTGAAGGAAGTAAGTAATTTAGTCAGCCAAATTGCTTCACATCCAGCATCCACAATACCTCTGAACTCAGCCTCAGTACTAGAGATAGTGACAACTTGCTGCTTTTTAGAACTCCAGGAAATAGCTCCTCCATTGAGTATGGCAACATACCCTCCAGTTGAGCGCCTGGTATCAGGATCCCCAGCATAATTGTAGAAGTTTTAGCACAGAGGAAAGCTAAACACAGGTCAATCAGCAACTGTGCACCTTACAACAACAAGTAACTACAACAAAGCGTGTGCTAAAACTGGACAAAAGACTCTATTCTCCCCACACAGTGCAAAGACTGTCAGATGCGGCCAAAAGGGAAAGCAGTGGACAGGAAGAAGCAGTGGAAGGGATAAAGAGAATAGAGAGAAAGAGAAAGAAAAAGATTTGGATTTCATTGCAAAAAACAAACATACCTAAACACAGGTCAATCAGCAACTGTGCACCTTACAACAACAAGTAACTACAACAAAGCGTGTGCTAAAACTATAAGGGACACAAGTGTGAGCTGCTGTGGTTAGGACTAAAAGAATCAGAGAAAAGATAACAGAAAAGAAAAGGAAAGAACCTGGACAAAAGACTCTATTCTCCCCACACAGTGCAAAGACTGTCAGATGCGGCCAAAAGGGAAAGCAGTGGACAGGAAGAAGCAGTGGAAGGGATAAAGAGAATAGAGAGAAAGAGAAAGAAAAAGATTTGGATGGGGAAAACGGAAATGGCAAAGAGAGGGCTCATTATATGACAAAGTCCACCATCCAAAACAATAGAAACTAACACAACGTCGACAAAACTACTAAACTACAATACAGAAAAAGAGACAGGTTCACATCCAAGGAAAAAGTTCCCAGCCGGGGAAAAGATTCACACTCCAGGTAAAGAAACACGTCCTCGAGGTCCAGAATCAATACATTGACTCCGGGTGGGAAAGAAATGTTGTTCTTGATGCTGGAGCTCGTATCTTTGAAGTTCCTCGGCGGAAAAGGTCAGGAAAAGAGGATATGAGCAAGGAGAATGACTTGAGACGATGGTAAGAAGCTGGAGTTGTTGAAATTTCTGCCTCTAATACCTGACCCATTCCTTACTCCAGCTTCTTACCATCGTCTCAAGTCATTCTCCTTGCTCATATCCTCTTTTCCTGACCTTTTCCGCCGAGGAACTTCAAAGATACGAGCTCCAGCATCAAGAACAACATTTCTTTCCCACCCGGAGTCAATGTATTGATTCTGGACCTCGAGGACGTGTTTCTTTACCTGGAGTGTGAATCTTTTCCCCGGCTGGGAACTTTTTCCTTGGATGTGAACCTGTCTCTTTTTCTGTATTGTAGTTTAGTAGTTTTGTCGACGTTGTGTTAGTTTCTATTGTTTTGGATGGTGGACTTTGTCATATAATGAGCCCTCTCTTTGCCATTTCCGTTTTCCCCATCCAAATCTTTTTCTTTCTCTTTCTCTCTATTCTCTTTATCCCTTCCACTGCTTCTTCCTGTCCACTGCTTTCCCTTTTGGCCGCATCTGACAGTCTTTGCACTGTGTGGGGAGAATAGAGTCTTTTGTCCAGGTTCTTTCCTTTTCTTTTCTGTTATCTTTTCTCTGATTCTTTTAGTCCTAACCACAGCAGCTCACACTTGTGTCCCTTATAGTTTTAGCACACGCTTTGTTGTAGTTACTTGTTGTTGTAAGGTGCACAGTTGCTGATTGACCTGTGTTTAGGTATGTTTGTTTTTTGCAATGAAATCCAAATCTTTTTCTTTCTCTTTCTCTCTATTCTCTTTATCCCTTCCACTGCTTCTTCCTGTCCACTGCTTTCCCTTTTGGCCGCATCTGACAGTCTTTGCACTGTGTGGGGAGAATAGAGTCTTTTGTCCAGTTTTAGCACACGCTTTGTTGTAGTTACTTGTTGTTGTAAGGTGCACAGTTGCTGATTGACCTGTGTTTAGCTTTCCTCTGTGCTAAAACTTCTACAATTATGCTGGGGATCCTGATACCAGGCGCTCAACTGGAGGGTATGTTGCCATACTCAATGGAGGAGCTATTTCCTGGAGTTCTAAAAAGCAGCAAGTTGTCACTATCTCTAGTACTGAGGCTGAGTTCAGAGGTATTGTGGATGCTGGATGTGAAGCAATTTGGCTGACTAAATTACTTACTTCCTTCAATATTCCTAAATCACCTTCACCTTTAATCCTTGCTGACAATGCCAGTTCCATTTCACAATGCAAGGATTCACTCAGATACCGTCAAAGATCAAAACATGTGGACACTCAACTTTGTTGGATTACTGAAAGCATCAACAAAAATCATTTTCAGCTTCAACACATTTCAACTGAACACATGGTAGCTGATCTTCTTACAAAATCTTTGGGAAAAGTCAAGCTGTCTTATCTCCTCAAACTCATGGGTCTGATATTAAGGGGGGGTGTTGAAATTTCTGCCTCTAATACCTGACCCATTCCTTACTCCAGCTTCTTACCATCGTCTCAAGTCATTCTCCTTGCTTATATCCTCTTTTCCTGACCTTTTCCGCCGAGGAACTTCAAAGATACGAGCTCCAGCATCAAGAACAACATTTCTTTCCCACCCGGAGTCAATGTATTGATTCTGGACCTCGAGGACGTGTTTCTTTACCTGGAGTGTGAATCTTTTCCCCGGCTGGGAACTTTTTCCTTGGATGTGAACCTGTCTCTTTTTCTGTATTGTAGTTTAGTAGTTTTGTCGACATCGTGTTAGTTTCTATTGTTTTGGATGGTGGACTTTGTCATATAATGAGCCCTCTCTTTGCCATTTCCGTTTTCCCCATCCAAATCTTTTTCTTTCTCTTTCTCTCTATTCTCTTTATCCCTTCCACTGCTTCTTCCTGTCCACTGCTTTCCCTTTTGGCCGCATCTGACAGTCTTTGCACTGTGTGGGGAGAATAGAGTCTTTTGTCCAGGTTCTTTCCTTTTCTTTTCTGTTATCTTTTCTCTGATTCTTTTAGTCCTAACCACAGCAGCTCACACTTGTGTCCCTTATAGTTTTAGCACACGCTTTGTTGTAGTTACTTGTTGTTGTAAGGTGCACAGTTGCTGATTGACCTGTGTTTAGGTATGTTTGTTTTTGCAATGAAATCCAAATCTTTTTCTTTCTCTTTCTCTCTATTCTCTTTATCCCTTCCACTGCTTCTTCCTGTCCACTGCTTTCCCTTTTGGCCGCATCTGACAGTCTTTGCACTGTGTGGGGAGAATAGAGTCTTTTGTCCAGTTTTAGCACACGCTTTGTTGTAGTTACTTGTTGTTGTAAGGTGCACAGTTGCTGATTGACCTGTGTTTAGCTTTCCTTTGTGCTAAAACTTCTACATGTGCTAAAACTTCTACAGGTTATGGGCCCAGTTGCCTAAAGCACCTCTCTCAAGAATACTTACAACAAAACCGCTTACTGGACAATAAAACAGCCTTTTCTCTCAGATTTTGGATCATCCTCTTCACATCTCATCTTCTTTCTCTCCAAATCTTTGCTGTTGACTCGACCAAATCATGGCCTCCAATCAGGATTCAAGTAAGGTTATGGTCACCCCTCTTACTGACAAATCCTATGACACCTGGGAACACATTATGCGTCTTCACTTTGAAGTTCTGGATCTTTTTGGCATTGTTTCTGGACAAGTCCCTGCCCCTGTTCCTCACAATGATGGTTCACCTTCAGACGCTGAAATCAAAGCTCAACTTGCTTTATGGATCAAAAATGACACCAGGTGCAGGTATGAAATCATCACCAGATTGGATGATGTTAACAAGAAGCTGGTCAACACTTGCCACACCTCTGCTCAAATGTGGTCTGTTCTTGCAAGAAGACACGCCAGCAATAAAGTTGGATCACGGATTTCTCACTTTCTCTCTATGGTTACTCTTTCTCTTTCTGAAGGAGGAGACCCCAAAACTCATGTTGATGCATTCAAAGGCATTAACTTCCATATGATCCGTTCTGGGCTCATCATTCCCCAGGAAATTCTTATTTATCTCTTTTTTGCCACTCTTCCACCTTCCTTCAAACATTGGCGTGGTTTGCTCACCAGAGACAGACAGGAAATTGATCACCTGCATCTGGATGATGTTTTATCTTCTTTCCTGGATTACGCTGCTGATGACAAAGTTGTTGATGAATTTCACAATGCTATGTCAAATGTCAATGCTCACTCTGCCTCAGCCAAATCATCAAAATCATCCAAATCCAAGGCACGCAGCAAACTCTCATGTTCTGTTCATGGTCAAAATGTTGGACATGATGACAATCATTGCTTTGTTCAACATCCTGAATTGCGTCCCAAGAAGAACCAAGCCAACTCAGCTGCCCCATCAAAGGACAATTCCAACAAAGCAACTCCTGTTCCCCCTCCTCAGGAAGAACAACCTGATGTCACGGCCAATTGTGCTTTTGTCTTCCCTTCTGATGAAGAATTTCTTTTTACAGCTGTTGCCTGCTTGTCTGAAAAATCAAATTCTGACTGCATTATCAACGCTTCTGCTTCCATGGCTTCTCATGTAGAAGTTTTAGCACAAAGGAAAGCTAAACACAGGTCAATCAGCAACTGTGCACCTTACAACAACAAGTAACTACAACAAAGCGTGTGCTAAAACTGGACAAAAGACTCTATTCTCCCCACACAGTGCAAAGACTGTCAGATGCGGCCAAAAGGGAAAGCAGTGGACAGGAAGAAGCAGTGGAAGGGATAAAGAGAATAGAGAGAAAGAGAAAGAAAAAGATTTGGATTTCATTGCAAAAACAAACATACCTAAACACAGGTCAATCAGCAACTGTGCACCTTACAACAACAAGTAACTACAACAAAGCGTGTGCTAAAACTATAAGGGACACAAGTGTGAGCTGCTGTGGTTAGGACTAAAAGAATCAGAGAAAAGATAACAGAAAAGAAAAGGAAAGAACCTGGACAAAAGACTCTATTCTCCCCACACAGTGCAAAGACTGTCAGATGCGGCCAAAAGGGAAAGCAGTGGACAGGAAGAAGCAGTGGAAGGGATAAAGAGAATAGAGAGAAAGAGAAAGAAAAAGATTTGGATGGGGAAAACGGAAATGGCAAAGAGAGGGCTCATTATATGACAAAGTCCACCATCCAAAACAATAGAAACTAACACGATGTCGACAAAACTACTAAACTACAATACAGAAAAAGAGACAGGTTCACATCCAAGGAAAAAGTTCCCAGCCGGGGAAAAGATTCACACTCCAGGTAAAGAAACACGTCCTCGAGGTCCAGAATCAATACATTGACTCCGGGTGGGAAAGAAATGTTGTTCTTGATGCTGGAGCTCGTATCTTTGAAGTTCCTCGGCGGAAAAGGTCAGGAAAAGAGGATATAAGCAAGGAGAATGACTTGAGACGATGGTAAGAAGCTGGAGTAAGGAATGGGTCAGGTATTAGAGGCAGAAATTTCAACACCCCCCCTTAATATCAGACCCATGAGTTTGAGGAGATAAGACAGCTTGACTTTTCCCAAAGATTTTGTAAGAAGATCAGCTACCATGTGTTCAGTTGAAATGTGTTGAAGCTGAAAATGATTTTTGTTGATGCTTTCAGTAATCCAACAAAGTTGAGTGTCCACATGTTTTGATCTTTGACGGTATCTGAGTGAATCCTTGCATTGTGAAATGGAACTGGCATTGTCAGCAAGGATTAAAGGTGAAGGTGATTTAGGAATATTGAAGGAAGTAAGTAATTTAGTCAGCCAAATTGCTTCACATCCAGCATCCACAATACCTCTGAACTCAGCCTCAGTACTAGAGATAGTGACAACTTGCTGCTTTTTAGAACTCCAGGAAATAGCTCCTCCATTGAGTATGGCAACATACCCTCCAGTTGAGCGCCTGGTATCAGGATCCCCAGCATAATCAGTGTCAGAGTAAATAAGAGGACAGAGTGATGGATGATTTGGAATTGGGCATTTTCCTCCAAAAGTGAGAGATGATGATGAAGTGGCACGCAGATATCTGAAAGTGTGTTTGACAGCAAGCCAGTGTTTGATACCTGGTTCAATGAGATGTTGAGATAATGCACCAACTGCAAAAGAGAGATCAGGTCTTGTTGCTACAGACAAATAGTTGAGTGCACCAATAGCAGAGCGGTAATTGATTTTCAGAGCATTGAATTCAGCAATTTCTTCACTGGTTGCTTTGACAGGATAATCATTTGGGGATAAGGGAGTAAGACAGGGATTGCAGTTGGCCATATTCCAGTTGGACAAAACTTTTTCAGCATAAGAATCTTGTGATAAAGAAAGAGTACGTGCTGTTCTGTTCCTGGTGAGACGCATTCCCAAAATCCAAGTGGCAGGACCAAGATCATCCATCTCAAATTCAGTTTTGATTTTGTCTTTGAACCAAAGAAAATGATTACCAGTAATGACCATATCATCAACATGAAGATAAATGATACAGATTTGTGATTTGTTTCTCCAAACATACACACACTGATCACACTTAAGGGGGGAGAAGTTGAGCTTGCACAAGTAGTCATTTATACGTGAATTCCAGCAAAAGGGAGCTTGTTTGATGCCATAAAGAGGACGCAACAATTGGCAAACTTTACCTTCATTTCCAGCAGTTAGTGTTCCTTCAGGCTGTTCCATATAAACAGTTTCATTTAAGTTTCCCTGGAGAAAAGCTGCCACTACATCCATTTGATGAACATCCCAGTCAAAATAAGCTGCTAAAGAAAGAATGGTCCTGAGAGAAGTGATCCGTCCAGTGGGTGCAAAAGTTTCATGAAAATCTATTCCTAGGATTTGAGAATATCCTTTTGCTACACAACGGGCTTTGAACTTTGAAACACCACCATCAGCATTAGGTTTAACCCTGAAAACCCACCTGCAGCCAATTACATTAGCTTTTTCAGGCCTGGGGACAATTTTCCAAGTGTTACAACGCTGAAGTGCTTGATGTTCATGTTTCACAGCCTCTGCCCATTCTGCTGAATATTTGGAATAGATTGCTTGCTTATAACACTGGGGTTCAGGAATTTCATGAGCTAGCAAGGGAGCTTCTAGAGAGAAAGCAAAGGCATTTGCTGCATATAACCCAAGAGGATCAGGAGAATCAGAGTAGGAATCATGTTGATAATGATCATAATAAATCTGACGTAAATGTTCAGGAGTTGATGTTTCAGCTGAAGAGATGTCAGAATAACTGGGGGATTGTGATGAGGGAACATAATCAGGATCTGCTGGATTGTCTGGCTCAATTGATGAATATGATGGATCAGATTGACTGGAACCTTCTTCATCTGGGACATTGGAATGAGGTAATCTTGTTAAGTGGCCAGGTGAAGGACAAGGAGTTGAATTGGAAGGTGTGCCTGACATGTGAAAATCAGAGGAAGAAGAAGAAGAAGGAGAATTATCTTCAGAATGTGAATCAGAAATGTTTCCTGAGGATGGATCAGGAGTTGGAGACTCAGAAGGAGATTGAGCTGGAGAAAAGGAAAGGCCAGGTGTTGGAAGTGGTTGACTGTCATGAATTTGATCTGGAATTTGCTTCATCAGTTGTGACCATTGAGGGCGCTTAAATCTGGAGTCAAGAAAGGGGAAGAAATTTTCATTGAAGGCCACAGATTTGGCAATAACAATCTTTTTAAGCTCAAGATCCCAAACACGATAATTTGTTGTTCCAACTTCATATCCAAGCATGACACACTTTCTGGCATTAGCTGAAAACTTTCCAGGACGTTGATGTTTATCAAGAAAAGCATAGCAAGCACAACCAAAAACTCTGAGGTGTGAAACTCTGGGTTTGGATTTATTCCAGGCTTCAAAAGGAGTTGATTTGTTTTGAAGAGCTTTGGTTGGTAATCTGTTTTCAAGATATACTGCTGTTTTAACTGCTTCAGACCATAAGTGAATTGGTGCATTAGAATGAAACATCATGGTTTTGGATTTTTCAGTGGTAATACGGTTTCCTCTCTCAGAAATTGGATTTTGTTGGGGAGTGTAAGGAGCCGTAACTTGAAGAGCAATGCCATGTTGTTTAAGAAAGTTGACCAGACTAGAGTTGATATATGTAGAAGTTTTAGCACAGAGGAAAGCTAAACACAGGTCAATCAGCAACTGTGCACCTTACAACAACAAGTAACTACAACAAAGCGTGTGCTAAAACTGGACAAAAGACTCTATTCTCCCCACACAGTGCAAAGACTGTCAGATGCGGCCAAAAGGGAAAGCAGTGGACAGGAAGAAGCAGTGGAAGGGATAAAGAGAATAGAGAGAAAGAGAAAGAAAAAGATTTGGATTTCATTGCAAAAACAAACATACCTAAACACAGGTCAATCAGCAACTGTGCACCTTACAACAACAAGTAACTACAACAAAGCGTGTGCTAAAACTATAAGGGACACAAGTGTGAGCTGCTGTGGTTAGGACTAAAAGAATCAGAGAAAAGATAACAGAAAAGAAAAGGAAAGAACCTGGACAAAAGACTCTATTCTCCCCACACAGTGCAAAGACTGTCAGATGCGGCCAAAAGGGAAAGCAGTGGACAGGAAGAAGCAGTGGAAGGGATAAAGAGAATAGAGAGAAAGAGAAAGAAAAAGATTTGGATGGGGAAAACGGAAATGGCAAAGAGAGGGCTCATTATATGACAAAGTCCACCATCCAAAACAATAGAAACTAACACGACGTCGACAAAACTACTAAACTACAATACAGAAAAAGAGACAGGTTCACATCCAAGGAAAAAGTTCCCAGCCGGGGAAAAGATTCACACTCCAGGTAAAGAAACACGTCCTCGAGGTCCAGAATCAATACATTGACTCCGGGTGGGAAAGAAATGTTGTTCTTGATGCTGGAGCTCGTATCTTTGAAGTTCCTCGGCGGAAAAGGTCAGGAAAAGAGGATATGAGCAAGGAGAATGACTTGAGACGATGGTAAGAAGCTGGAGTAAGGAATGGGTCAGGTATTAGAGGCAGAAATTTCAACACCCCCCCTTAATACCAGACCCATGAGTTTGAGGAGATAAGACAGCTTGACTTTTCCTAAAGATTTTGTAAGAAGATCAGCCACCATGTGTTCAGTTGAAATGTGTTGAAGCTGAAAATGATTTTTGTTGATGCTTTCAGTAATCCAACAAAGTTGAGTGTCCACATGTTTTGATCTTTGACGGTATCTGAGTGAATCCTTGCATTGTGAAATGGAACTGGCATTGTCAGCAAGGATTAAAGGTGAAGGTGACTTAGGAATATTGAAGGAAGTAAGTAATTTAGTCAGCCAGATTGCTTCACATCCAGCATCCACAATGCCTCTGAACTCAGCTTCAGTACTAGAGATAGTGACGACTTGCTGCTTTTTAGAACTCCAGGAAATAGCTCCTCCATTGAGTATGGCAACATACCCTCCAGTTGAGCGCCTGGTATCAGGATCCCCAGCATAATCAGTGTCAGAGTAAATAAGAGGACAGAGTGATGGATGATTTGGAATTGGGCATTTTCCTCCAAAAGTGAGAGATGATGATGAAGTGGCACGCAGATATCTGAAAGTGTGTTTGACAGCAAGCCAGTGTTTGATACCTGGTTCAATGAGATGTTGAGATAATGCACCAACTGCAAAAGAGAGATCAGGTCTTGTTGCAACAGACAAATAGTTGAGTGCACCAATAGCAGAGCGGTAATTGATTTTCAGAGCATTGAATTCAGCAATTTCTTCACTGGTTGCTTTGACAGGATAATCATTTGGGGATAAGGGAGTGAGACAGGGATTACAGTTGGCCATATTCCAGTTGGACAAAACTTTTTCAGCATAAGAATCTTGTGATAAAGAAAGAGTACGTGCTGTTCTGTTCCTGGTGAGACGCATTCCCAAAATCCAAGTGGCAGGACCAAGATCATCCATCTCAAATTCAGTTTTGATTTTGTCTTTGAACCAAAGAAAATGATTACCAGTAATGACCATATCATCAACATGAAGATAAATGATACAGATTTGTGATTTGTTTCTCCAAACATACACACACTGATCACACTTAAGGGGGGAGAAGTTGAGCTTGCACAAGTAGTCATTTATACGTGAATTCCAGCAAAAGGGAGCTTGTTTGATGCCATAAAGAGGACGCAACAATTGGCAAACTTTACCTTCATTTCCAGCAGTTAGTGTTCCTTCAGGTTGTTCCATATAAACAGTTTCATTTAAGTTTCCCTGGAGAAAAGCTGCCACTACATCCATTTGATGAACATCCCAGTCAAAATAAGCTGCTAAAGAAAGAATGGTCCTGAGAGAAGTGATCCGTCCAGTGGGTGCAAAAGTTTCATGAAAATCTATTCCTAGGATTTGAGAATATCCTTTTGCTACACAACGGGCTTTGAACTTGGAAACACCACCATCAGCATTAGGTTTAACCCTGAAAACCCACCTGCAGCCAATTACATTAGCTTTTTCAGGCCTGGGGACAATTTTCCAAGTGTTACAACGCTGAAGTGCTTGATGTTCATGTTTCACAGCCTCTGCCCATTCTGCTGAATATTTGGAATAGATTGCTTGCTTATAACACTGGGGTTCAGGAATTTCATGAGCTAGCAAGGGAGCTTCTAGAGAGAAAGCAAAGGCATTTGCTGCATATAACCCAAGAGGGTCAGGAGAATCAGAGTAGGAATCATGTTGATAATGATCATAATAAATCTGACGTAAATGTTCAGGAGTGGATGTTTCAGCTGAAGAGTTGTCAGAATAACTGGGGGATTGTGATGAGGGAACATAATCAGGATCTGCTGGATTGTCTGGCTCAATTGATGAATATGATGGATCAGATTGACTGGAACCTTCTTCATCTGGGACATTGGAATGAGGTAATCTTGTTAAGTGGCCAGGTGAAGGACAAGGAGTTGAATTAGAAGGTGTGCCGGACATGTGAAAATCAGAGGAAGAAGAAGAAGAAGGAGAATTATCTTCAGAATGTGAATCAGAAATGTTTCCTGAGGATGGATCATGAGTTGGAGACTCAGAAGGAGATTGAGCTGGAGAAAAGGAAAGTCCAGGTGTTGGAAGTGGTTGACTGTCATGAATTTGATCTGGAATTTGCTTCATCAGTTGTGACCATTGAGGGCGCTTAAATCTGGAGTCAAGAAAGGGGAAGAAATTTTCATTGAAGGCCACAGATTTGGCAATAACAATCTTTTTAAGCTCAAGATCCCAAACACGATAATTTGTTGTTCCAACTTCATATCCAAGCATGACACACTTTCTGGCATTAGCTGAAAACTTTCCAGGACGTTGATGTTTATCAAGAAAAGCATAGCAAGCACAACCAAAAACTCTGAGGTGTGAGACTCTGGGTTTGGATTTATTCCAGGCTTCAAAAGGAGTTGATTTGTTTTGAAGAGCTTTGGTTGGTAATCTGTTTTCAAGATATACTGCTGTTTTAACTGCTTCAGACCATAGGTGAATTGGTGCATTAGAATGAAACATCATGGTTTTGGATTTTTCAGTGGTAATACGGTTTCCTCTCTCAGAAATTGGATTTTGTTGGGGAGTGTAAGGAGCCGTAACTTGAAGAGCAATGCCATGTTGTTTAAGAAAGTTGACCAGACTAGAGTTGATATACTCACCACCACCGTCACAAACAAGCTTTTTGATTTTGAAGCCAGATTGCAGCTCTACAGATGCCTTGTATTCCAAGAAATATTTGAATACTTGGGCTTTTGAGGAAAGAAGGTAAACATGACGGTATGAAGTGGCCTGATCAGTGAACTTAAGGTAATACTGAGAACCATCAAAAGAAGGAGGTTGAATTTTCCCAGATAAATCCGTGTGGATAACTTCAAGAGGATTTTTGGCAACAGGCAACTGGCCAGGAAAGGAAGCATGGGTTTGTTTACCCAACACACACGGTTCACAAAAATGCATTTCAGAATCAGACAAACTAGAACTAGATACATCAGATGCCATTCCATTAAAAAGTTTTTGAATATATGGGGCGTATGGATGTCCTAATCTGTTGTGCCAGAGAGTTAGAGACTGACTTGAAGCTTTTGCATAAAGAGCTGAGGAATTAGGGGGAGACATGCCTTGTGGAACCACAGAAACTTCAAATAATGAATTGGAGATGACTCCTCCCATATAATTCTTTCCATTACGTGAAATAATGAAGTTTGATGTAGGATTAACTGGTGCAGGGATGAGAAGACAACCAGTTCTCCAAAGACGTCCCAGGGAGATGAGATTCCTTCCAAGATCAGGGACATAAAGAGCATCAGAAAAGAAAACTTTTCCTTCCATTCCTCCAGAAGCAGCAACAGTTCCTTTTCCAGTTGCATAGATTGATTTCCCAATACCAGCAAGTTGAATTCGAATGTTGACAGGTTGAAAGGTGATGAAACTGTCTCTGTTGTTAAACATATGACAGCTGGCCCCAGAATCAATAATTGGAGAAAGGTTTGAGGAATGAGAAGCCATGGAAGCAGAAGCGTTGATAATGCAGTCAGAATTTGATTTTTCAGACAAGCAGGCAACAGCTGTAAAAAGAAATTCTTCATCAGAAGGGAAGACAAAAGCACAATTGGCCGTGACATCAGGTTGTTCTTCCTGAGGAGGGGGAACAGGAGTTGCTTTGTTGGAATTGTCCTTTGATGGGGCAGCTGAGTTGGCTTGGTTCTTCTTGGGACGCAATTCAGGATGTTGAACAAAGCAATGATTGTCATCATGTCCAACATTTTGACCATGAACAGAACATGAGAGTTTGCTGCGTGCCTTGGATTTGGATGATTTTGATGATTTGGCTGAGGCAGAGTGAGCATTGACATTTGACATAGCATTGTGAAATTCATCAACAACTTTGTCATCAGCAGCGTAATCCAGGAAAGAAGATAAAACATCATCCAGATGCAGGTGATCAATTTCCTGTCTGTCTCTGGTGAGCAAACCACGCCAATGTTTGAAGGAAGGTGGAAGAGTGGCAAAAAAGAGATAAATAAGAATTTCCTGGGGAATGATGAGCCCAGAACGGATCATATGGAAGTTAATGCCTTTGAATGCATCAACATGAGTTTTGGGGTCTCCTCCTTCAGAAAGAGAAAGAGTAACCATAGAGAGAAAGTGAGAAATCCGTGATCCAACTTTATTGCTGGCGTGTCTTCTTGCAAGAACAGACCACATTTGAGCAGAGGTGTGGCAAGTGTTGACCAGCTTCTTGTTAACATCATCCAATCTGGTGATGATTTCATACCTGCACCTGGTGTCATTTTTGATCCATAAAGCAAGTTGAGCTTTGATTTCAGCGTCTGAAGGTGAACCATCATTGTGAGGAACAGGGGCAGGGACTTGTCCAGAAACAATGCCAAAAAGATCCAGAACTTCAAAGTGAAGACGCATAATGTGTTCCCAGGTGTCATAGGATTCGTCAGTAAGAGGGGTGACCATAACCTTACTTGAATCCTGATTGGAGGCCATGATTTGGTCGAGTCAACAGCAAAGATTTGGAGAGAAAGAAGATGAGATGTGAAGAGGATGATCCAAAATCTGAGAGAAAAGGCTGTTTTATTGTCCAGTAAGCGGTTTTGTTGTAAGTATTCTTGAGAAAGGTGCTTTAGGCAACTGGGCCCATAACCTGTAGAAGTTTTAGCACAGAGGAAAGCTAAACACAGGTCAATCAGCAACTGTGCACCTTACAACAACAAGTAACTACAACAAAGCGTGTGCTAAAACTGGACAAAAGACTCTATTCTCCCCACACAGTGCAAAGACTGTCAGATGCGGCCAAAAGGGAAAGCAGTGGACAGGAAGAAGCAGTGGAAGGGATAAAGAGAATAGAGAGAAAGAGAAAGAAAAAGATTTGGATTTCATTGCAAAAACAAACATACCTAAACACAGGTCAATCAGCAACTGTGCACCTTACAACAACAAGTAACTACAACAAAGCGTGTGCTAAAACTATAAGGGACACAAGTGTGAGCTGCTGTGGTTAGGACTAAAAGAATCAGAGAAAAGATAACAGAAAAGAAAAGGAAAGAACCTGGACAAAAGACTCTATTCTCCCCACACAGTGCAAAGACTGTCAGATGCGGCCAAAAGGGAAAGCAGTGGACAGGAAGAAGCAGTGGAAGGGATAAAGAGAATAGAGAGAAAGAGAAAGAAAAAGATTTGGATGGGGAAAACGGAAATGGCAAAGAGAGGGCTCATTATATGACAAAGTCCACCATCCAAAACAATAGAAACTAACACGACGTCGACAAAACTACTAAACTACAATACAGAAAAAGAGACAGGTTCACATCCAAGGAAAAAGTTCCCAGCCGGGGAAAAGATTCACACTCCAGGTAAAGAAACACGTCCTCGAGGTCCAGAATCAATACATTGACTCCGGGTGGGAAAGAAATGTTGTTCTTGATGCTGGAGCTCGTATCTTTGAAGTTCCTCGGCGGAAAAGGTCAGGAAAAGAGGATATGAGCAAGGAGAATGACTTGAGACGATGGTAAGAAGCTGGAGTAAGGAATGGGTCAGGTATTAGAGGCAGAAATTTCAACAATATACTCACCACCACCGTCACAAACAAGCTTTTTGATTTTGAAGCCAGATTGCAGCTCTACAGATGCCTTATATTCCAAGAAATATTTGAATACTTGGGCTTTTGAGGAAAGAAGGTAAACATGACGGTATGAAGTGGCCTGATCAGTGAACTTAAGGTAATACTGAGAACCATCAAAAGAAGGAGGCTGAATTTTCCCAGATAAATCCGTGTGGATAACTTCAAGAGGATTTTTGGCAACAGGCAACTGGCCAGGAAAGGAAGCATGGGTTTGTTTACCCAACACACACGGTTCACAAAAATGCATTTCAGAATCAGACAAACTAGAACTAGATACATCAGATGCCATTCCATTAAAAAGTTTTTGAATATATGGGGCGTATGGATGTCCTAATCTGTTGTGCCAAAGAGTTAGAGACTGACTTGAAGCTTTTGCATAGAGAGCTGAGGAATTAGGGGGAGACATGCCTTGTGGAACCACAGAAACTTCAAATAATGAATTGGAGATGACTCCTCCCATATAATTCTTTCCATTACGTGAAATAATGAAGTTTGATGTAGGATTAACTGGTGCAGGAATGAGAAGACAACCAGTTCTCCAAAGACGTCCCAGGGAGATGAGATTCCTTCCAAGATCAGGGACATAAAGAGCATCAGAAAAGAAAACTTTTCCTTCCATTCCTCCAGAAGCAGCAACAGTTCCTTTTCCAGTTGCATAGATTGATTTCCCAATACCAGCAAGTTGAATTCGAATGTTGACAGGTTGAAAACTGATAAAACTGTCTCTGTTGTTAAACATATGACAGCTGGCCCCAGAATCAATAATTGGAGAAAGGTTTGAGGAATGAGAAGCCATGGAAGCAGAAGCGTTGATAATGCAGTCAGAATTTGATTTTTCAGACAAACAAGCAACAGCTGTAAAAAGAAATTCTTCATCAGAAGGGAAGACAAAAGCACAATTGGCCGTGGCATCAGGTTGTTCTTCCTGAGGAGGGGGAACAGGAGTTGCTTTGTTGGAATTGTCCTTTGATGGGGCAGCTGAGTTGGCTTGGTTCTTCTTGGGACGGAGTTCAGGATGTTGAACAAAGCAATGATTGTCATCATGTCCAACATTTTGACCATGAACAGAACATGAGAGTTTGCTGCGTGCCTTGGATTTGGATGATTTTGATGATTTAGCTGAGGCAGAGTGAGCATTGACATTTGACATAGCATTGTGAAATTCATCAACAACTTTGTCATCAGCAGCGTAATCCAGGAAAGAAGATAAAACATCATCCAGATGCAGGTGATCAATTTCCTGTCTGTCTCTGGTGAGCAAACCACGCCAATGTTTGAAGGAGGGTGGAAGAGTGGCAAAAAAGAGATAAATAAGAATTTCCTGGGGAATGATGAGCCCAGAACGGATCATATGGAAGTTAATGCCTTTGAATGCATCAACATGAGTTTTGGGGTCTCCTCCTTCAGAAAGAGAAAGAGTAACCATAGAGAGAAAGTGAGAAATCCGTGATCCAACTTTATTGCTGGCGTGTCTTCTTGCAAGAACAGACCACATTTGAGCAGAGGTGTGGCAAGTGTTGACCAGCTTCTTGTTAACATCATCCAATCTGGTGATGATTTCATACCTGCACCTGGTGTCATTTTTGATCCATAAAGCAAGTTGAGCTTTGATTTCAGCGTCTGAAGGTGAACCATCATTGTGAGGAACAGGGGCAGGGACTTGTCCAGAAACAATGCCAAAAAGATCCAGAACTTCAAAGTGAAGACGCATAATGTGTTCCCAGGTGTCATAGGATTCGTCAGTGAGAGGGGTGACCATAACCTTACTTGAATCCTGATTGGAGGCCATGATTTGGTCGAGTCAACAGCAAAGATTTGGAGAGAAAGAAGATGAGATGTGAAGAGGGTGATCCAAAATCTGAGAGAAAAGGCTGTTTTATTGTCCAGTAAGCGGTTTTGTTGTAAGTATTCTTGAGAGAGGTGCTTTAGGCAACTGGGCCCATAACCTGTAGAAGTTTTAGCACAAAGGAAAGCTAAACACAGGTCAATCAGCAACTGTGCACCTTACAACAACAAGTAACTACAACAAAGCGTGTGCTAAAACTGGACAAAAGACTCTATTCTCCCCACACAGTGCAAAGACTGTCAGATGCGGCCAAAAGGGAAAGCAGTGGACAGGAAGAAGCAGTGGAAGGGATAAAGAGAATAGAGAGAAAGAGAAAGAAAAAGATTTGGATTTCATTGCAAAAACAAACATACCTAAACACAGGTCAATCAGCAACTGTGCACCTTACAACAACAAGTAACTACAACAAAGCGTGTGCTAAAACTATAAGGGACACAAGTGTGAGCTGCTGTGGTTAGGACTAAAAGAATCAGAGAAAAGATAACAGAAAAGAAAAGGAAAGAACCTGGACAAAAGACTCTATTCTCCCCACACAGTGCAAAGACTGTCAGATGCGGCCAAAAGGGAAAGCAGTGGACAGGAAGAAGCAGTGGAAGGGATAAAGAGAATAGAGAGAAAGAGAAAGAAAAAGATTTGGATGGGGAAAACGGAAATGGCAAAGAGAGGGCTCATTATATGACAAAGTCCACCATCCAAAACAATAGAAACTAACACGATGTCGACAAAACTACTAAACTACAATACAGAAAAAGAGACAGGTTCACATCCAAGGAAAAAGTTCCCAGCCGGGGAAAAGATTCACACTCCAGGTAAAGAAACACGTCCTCGAGGTCCAGAATCAATACATTGACTCCGGGTGGGAAAGAAATGTTGTTCTTGATGCTGGAGCTCGTATCTTTGAAGTTCCTCGGCGGAAAAGGTCAGGAAAAGAGGATATAAGCAAGGAGAATGACTTGAGACGATGGTAAGAAGCTGGAGTAAGGAATGGGTCAGGTATTAGAGGCAGAAATTTCAACATCTCATTCCTCAAACCTTTCTCCAATTATTGATTCTGGGGCCAGCTGTCATATGTTTAACAACAGAGACAGTTTCATCACCTTTCAACCTGTCAACATTCGAATTCAACTTGCTGGTATTGGGAAATCAATCTATGCAACTGGAAAAGGAACTGTTGCTGCTTCTGGAGGAATGGAAGGAAAAGTTTTCTTTTCTGATGCTCTTTATGTCCCTGATCTTGGAAGGAATCTCATCTCCCTGGGACGTCTTTGGAGAACTGGTGTTGAAATTTCTGCCTCTAATACCTGACCCATTCCTTACTCCAGCTTCTTACCATCGTCTCAAGTCATTCTCCTTGCTCATATCCTCTTTTCCTGACCTTTTCCGCCGAGGAACTTCAAAGATACGAGCTCCAGCATCAAGAACAACATTTCTTTCCCACCCGGAGTCAATGTATTGATTCTGGACCTCGAGGACGTGTTTCTTTACCTGGAGTGTGAATCTTTTCCCCGGCTGGGAACTTTTTCCTTGGATGTGAACCTGTCTCTTTTTCTGTATTGTAGTTTAGTAGTTTTGTCGACGTCGTGTTAGTTTCTATTGTTTTGGATGGTGGACTTTGTCATATAATGAGGCCTCTCTTTGCCATTTCCGTTTTCCCCATCCAAATCTTTTTCTTTCTCTTTTTCTCTATTCTCTTTATCCCTTCCACTGCTTCTTCCTGTCCTCTGCTTTCCCTTTTGGCCGCATCTGACAGTCTTTGCACTGTGTGGGGAGAATAGAGTCTTTTGTCCAGGTTCTTTCCTTTTCTTTTCTGTTATCTTTTCTCTAATTCTTTTAGTCCTAACCACAGCAGCTCACACTTGTGTCCCTTATAGTTTTAGCACACGCTTTGTTGTAGTTACTTGTTGTTGTAAGGTGCACAGTTGCTGATTGACCTGTGTTTAGGTATGTTTGTTTTTGCAATGAAATCCAAATCTTTTTCTTTCTCTTTTTCTCTATTCTCTTTATCCCTTCCACTGCTTCTTCCTGTCCTCTGCTTTCCCTTTTGGCCGCATCTGACAGTCTTTGCACTGTGTGGGGAGAATAGAGTCTTTTGTCCAGTTTTAGCACACGCTTTGTTGTAGTTACTTGTTGTTGTAAGGTGCACAGTTGCTGATTGACCTGTGTTTAGCTTTCCTCTGTGCTAAAACTTCTACAACTGGTTGTCTTCTCATCCCTGCACCAGTTAATCCTACATCAAACTTCATTATTTCACGTAATGGAAAGAATTATATGGGAGGAGTCATCTCCAATTCATTATTTGAAGTTTCTGTGGTTCCACAAGGCATGTCTCCCCCTAATTCCTCAGCTTTCTATGCAAAAGCTTCAAGTCAGTCTCTAACTCTCTGGCACAACAGATTAGGACATCCCTACGCCCCATATATTCAAAAACTTTTTAATGGAATGGCATCTGATGTATCTAGTTCTAGTTTGTCTGACTCTGAAATGCATTTTTGTGAACCGTGTGTGTTGGGTAAACAAACCCATGCTTCCTTTCCTGGCCAGTTGCCTGTTGCCAAAAATCCTCTTGAAGTTATCCACACGGATTTATCTGGGAAAATTCAGCCTCCTTCTTTTGATGGTTCTCAGTATTACCTTAAGTTCACTGATCAGGCCACTTCATACCGTCATGTTTACCTTCTTTCCTCAAAAGCCCAAGTATTCAAATATTTCTTGGAATATAAGGCATCTGTAGAGCTGCAATCTGGCTTTAAAATCAAAAAGCTTGTTTGTGACGGTGGTGGTGAGTATATCAACTCTAGTCTGGTCAACTTTCTTAAACAACATGGCATTGCTCTTCAAGTTACGGCTCCTTACACTCCCCAACAAAATCCAATTTCTGAGAGAGGAAACCGTATTACCACTGAAAAATCCAAAACCATGATGTTTCATTCTAATGCACCAATTCACCTATGGTCTGAAGCAGTTAAAACAGCAGTATATCTTGAAAACAGATTACCAACCAAAGCTCTTCAAAACAAATCAACTCCTTTTGAAGCCTGGAATAAATCCAAACCCAGAGTTTCACACCTCAGAGTTTTTGGTTGTGCTTGCTATGCTTTTCTTGATAAACATCAACGTCCTGGAAAGTTTTCAGCTAATGCCAGAAAGTGTGTCATGCTTGGATATGAAGTTGGAACAACAAATTATCGTGTTTGGGACCTTGAGCTTAAAAAGATTGTTATTGCCAAATCTGTGGCCTTCAATGAAAATTTCTTCCCCTTTCTTGACTCCAGATTTAAGCGCCCTCAATGGTCACAACTGATGAAGCAAATTCCAGATCAAATTCATGACAGTCAACCACTTCCAACACCTGGCCTTTCCTTTTCTCCAGCTCAATCTCCTTCTGAGTCTCCAACTCCTGATCCATCCTCAGGAAACACTTCTGATTCACATTCTGAAGATAATTCTCCTTCTTCTTCTTCTTCCTCTGATTTTCACATGTCAGGCACACCTTCCAATTCAACTCCTTGTCCTTCACCTGGCCACTTAACAAGATTACCTCATTCCAATGTCCCAGATGAAGAAGGTTCCAGTCAATCTGATCCATCATATTCATCAATTGAGCCAGACAATCCAGCAGATCCTGATTATGTTCCCTCATCACAATCCCCCAGTTATTCTGACATCTCTTCAGCTGAAACATCAACTCCTGAACATTTACGTCAGATTTATTATGATCATTATCAACATGATTCCTACTCTGATTCTCCTGATCCTCTTGGGTTATATGCAGCAAATGCCTTTGCTTTCTCTCTAGAAGCTCCCTTGCTAGCTCATGAAATTCCTGAACCCCAGTGTTATAAGCAAGCAATCTATTCCAAATATTCAGCAGAATGGGCAGAGGCTGTGAAACATGAACATCAAGCACTTCAGCGTTGTAACACTTGGAAAATTGTCCCCAGGCCTGAAAAAGCTAATGTAATTGGCTGCAGGTGGGTTTTCAGGGTTAAACCTAATGCTGATGGTGGTGTTTCCAAGTTCAAAGCCCGTTGTGTAGCAAAAGGATATTCTCAAATCCTAGGAATAGATTTTCATGAAACTTTTGCACCCACTGGACGGATCACTTCTCTCAGGACCATTCTTTCTTTAGCAGCTTATTTTGACTGGGATGTTCATCAAATGGATGTAGTGGCAGCTTTTCTCCAGGGAAACTTAAATGAAACTGTTTATATGGAACAGCCTGAAGGAACATTAACTGCTGGAAATGAAGGTAAAGTTTGCCAATTGTTGCGTCCTCTTTATGGCATCAAACAAGCTCCCTTTTGCTGGAATTCACGTATAAATGACTACTTGTGCAAGCTCAACTTTTCCCCCCTTAAGTGTGATCAGTGTGTGTATGTTTGGAGAAACAAATCACAAATTTGTATCATTTATCTTCATGTTGATGATATGGTCATTACTGGTAATCATTTTCTTTGGTTCAAAGACAAAATCAAAACTGAATTTGAGATGGATGATCTTGGTCCTGCCACTTGGATTTTGGGAATGCGTCTCACCAGGAACAGAACAGCACGTACTCTTTCTTTATCACAAGATTCTTATGCTGAAAAAGTTTTGTCCAACTGGAATATGGCCAACTGTAATCCCTGTCTCACTCCCTTATCCCCAAATGATTATCCTGTCAAAGCAACCAGTGAAGAAATTGCTGAATTCAATGCTCTGAAAATCAATTACCGCTCTGCTATTGGTGCACTCAACTATTTGTCTGTTGCAACAAGACCTGATCTCTCTTTTGCAGTTGGTGCATTATCTCAACATCTCATTGAACCAGGTATCAAACACTGGCTTGCTGTCAAACACACTTTCAGATATCTGCGTGCCACTTCATCATCATCTCTCACTTTTGGAGGAAAATGCCCAATTCCAAATCATCCATCACTCTGTCCTCTTATTTACTCTGACACTGATTATGCTGGGGATCCTGATGTAGAAGTTTTAGCACAGAGGAAAGCTAAACACAGGTCAATCAGCAACTGTGCACCTTACAACAACAAGTAACTACAACAAAGCGTGTGCTAAAACTGGACAAAAGACTCTATTCTCCCCACACAGTGCAAAGACTGTCAGATGCGGCCAAAAGGGAAAGCAGTGGACAGGAAGAAGCAGTGGAAGGGATAAAGAGAATAGAGAGAAAGAGAAAGAAAAAGATTTGGATTTCATTGCAAAAACAAACATACCTAAACACAGGTCAATCAGCAACTGTGCACCTTACAACAACAAGTAACTACAACAAAGCGTGTGCTAAAACTATAAGGGACACAAGTGTGAGCTGCTGTGGTTAGGACTAAAAGAATCAGAGAAAAGATAACAGAAAAGAAAAGGAAAGAACCTGGACAAAAGACTCTATTCTCCCCACACAGTGCAAAGACTGTCAGATGCGGCCAAAAGGGAAAGCAGTGGACAGGAAGAAGCAGTGGAAGGGATAAAGAGAATAGAGAGAAAGAGAAAGAAAAAGATTTGGATGGGGAAAACGGAAATGGCAAAGAGAGGGCTCATTATATGACAAAGTCCACCATCCAAAACAATAGAAACTAACACGACGTCGACAAAACTACTAAACTACAATACAGAAAAAGAGACAGGTTCACATCCAAGGAAAAAGTTCCCAGCCGGGGAAAAGATTCACACTCCAGGTAAAGAAACACGTCCTCGAGGTCCAGAATCAATACATTGACTCCGGGTGGGAAAGAAATGTTGTTCTTGATGCTGGAGCTCGTATCTTTGAAGTTCCTCGGCGGAAAAGGTCAGGAAAAGAGGATATGAGCAAGGAGAATGACTTGAGACGATGGTAAGAAGCTGGAGTAAGGAATGGGTCAGGTATTAGAGGCAGAAATTTCAACACCCCCCCTTAATACCAGACCCATGAGTTTGAGGAGATAAGACAGCTTGACTTTTCCTAAAGATTTTGTAAGAAGATCAGCCACCATGTGTTCAGTTGAAATGTGTTGAAGCTGAAAATGATTTTTGTTGATGCTTTCAGTAATCCAACAAAGTTGAGTGTCCACATGTTTTGATCTTTGACGGTATCTGAGTGAATCCTTGCATTGTGAAATGGAACTGGCATTGTCAGCAAGGATTAAAGGTGAAGGTGACTTAGGAATATTGAAGGAAGTAAGTAATTTAGTCAGCCAGATTGCTTCACATCCAGCATCCACAATGCCTCTGAACTCAGCTTCAGTACTAGAGATAGTGACGACTTGCTGCTTTTTAGAACTCCAGGAAATAGCTCCTCCATTGAGTATGGCAACATACCCTCCAGTTGAGCGCCTGGTATCAGGATCCCCAGCATAATCAGTGTCAGAGTAAATAAGAGGACAGAGTGATGGATGATTTGGAATTGGGCATTTTCCTCCAAAAGTGAGAGATGATGATGAAGTGGCACGCAGATATCTGAAAGTGTGTTTGACAGCAAGCCAGTGTTTGATACCTGGTTCAATGAGATGTTGAGATAATGCACCAACTGCAAAAGAGAGATCAGGTCTTGTTGCAACAGACAAATAGTTGAGTGCACCAATAGCAGAGCGGTAATTGATTTTCAGAGCATTGAATTCAGCAATTTCTTCACTGGTTGCTTTGACAGGATAATCATTTGGGGATAAGGGAGTGAGACAGGGATTACAGTTGGCCATATTCCAGTTGGACAAAACTTTTTCAGCATAAGAATCTTGTGATAAAGAAAGAGTACGTGCTGTTCTGTTCCTGGTGAGACGCATTCCCAAAATCCAAGTGGCAGGACCAAGATCATCCATCTCAAATTCAGTTTTGATTTTGTCTTTGAACCAAAGAAAATGATTACCAGTAATGACCATATCATCAACATGAAGATAAATGATACAGATTTGTGATTTGTTTCTCCAAACATACACACACTGATCACACTTAAGGGGGGAGAAGTTGAGCTTGCACAAGTAGTCATTTATACGTGAATTCCAGCAAAAGGGAGCTTGTTTGATGCCATAAAGAGGACGCAACAATTGGCAAACTTTACCTTCATTTCCAGCAGTTAGTGTTCCTTCAGGTTGTTCCATATAAACAGTTTCATTTAAGTTTCCCTGGAGAAAAGCTGCCACTACATCCATTTGATGAACATCCCAGTCAAAATAAGCTGCTAAAGAAAGAATGGTCCTGAGAGAAGTGATCCGTCCAGTGGGTGCAAAAGTTTCATGAAAATCTATTCCTAGGATTTGAGAATATCCTTTTGCTACACAACGGGCTTTGAACTTGGAAACACCACCATCAGCATTAGGTTTAACCCTGAAAACCCACCTGCAGCCAATTACATTAGCTTTTTCAGGCCTGGGGACAATTTTCCAAGTGTTACAACGCTGAAGTGCTTGATGTTCATGTTTCACAGCCTCTGCCCATTCTGCTGAATATTTGGAATAGATTGCTTGCTTATAACACTGGGGTTCAGGAATTTCATGAGCTAGCAAGGGAGCTTCTAGAGAGAAAGCAAAGGCATTTGCTGCATATAACCCAAGAGGGTCAGGAGAATCAGAGTAGGAATCATGTTGATAATGATCATAATAAATCTGACGTAAATGTTCAGGAGTGGATGTTTCAGCTGAAGAGTTGTCAGAATAACTGGGGGATTGTGATGAGGGAACATAATCAGGATCTGCTGGATTGTCTGGCTCAATTGATGAATATGATGGATCAGATTGACTGGAACCTTCTTCATCTGGGACATTGGAATGAGGTAATCTTGTTAAGTGGCCAGGTGAAGGACAAGGAGTTGAATTAGAAGGTGTGCCGGACATGTGAAAATCAGAGGAAGAAGAAGAAGAAGGAGAATTATCTTCAGAATGTGAATCAGAAATGTTTCCTGAGGATGGATCATGAGTTGGAGACTCAGAAGGAGATTGAGCTGGAGAAAAGGAAAGTCCAGGTGTTGGAAGTGGTTGACTGTCATGAATTTGATCTGGAATTTGCTTCATCAGTTGTGACCATTGAGGGCGCTTAAATCTGGAGTCAAGAAAGGGGAAGAAATTTTCATTGAAGGCCACAGATTTGGCAATAACAATCTTTTTAAGCTCAAGATCCCAAACACGATAATTTGTTGTTCCAACTTCATATCCAAGCATGACACACTTTCTGGCATTAGCTGAAAACTTTCCAGGACGTTGATGTTTATCAAGAAAAGCATAGCAAGCACAACCAAAAACTCTGAGGTGTGAGACTCTGGGTTTGGATTTATTCCAGGCTTCAAAAGGAGTTGATTTGTTTTGAAGAGCTTTGGTTGGTAATCTGTTTTCAAGATATACTGCTGTTTTAACTGCTTCAGACCATAGGTGAATTGGTGCATTAGAATGAAACATCATGGTTTTGGATTTTTCAGTGGTAATACGGTTTCCTCTCTCAGAAATTGGATTTTGTTGGGGAGTGTAAGGAGCCGTAACTTGAAGAGCAATGCCATGTTGTTTAAGAAAGTTGACCAGACTAGAGTTGATATACTCACCACCACCGTCACAAACAAGCTTTTTGATTTTGAAGCCAGATTGCAGCTCTACAGATGCCTTGTATTCCAAGAAATATTTGAATACTTGGGCTTTTGAGGAAAGAAGGTAAACATGACGGTATGAAGTGGCCTGATCAGTGAACTTAAGGTAATACTGAGAACCATCAAAAGAAGGAGGTTGAATTTTCCCAGATAAATCCGTGTGGATAACTTCAAGAGGATTTTTGGCAACAGGCAACTGGCCAGGAAAGGAAGCATGGGTTTGTTTACCCAACACACACGGTTCACAAAAATGCATTTCAGAATCAGACAAACTAGAACTAGATACATCAGATGCCATTCCATTAAAAAGTTTTTGAATATATGGGGCGTATGGATGTCCTAATCTGTTGTGCCAGAGAGTTAGAGACTGACTTGAAGCTTTTGCATAAAGAGCTGAGGAATTAGGGGGAGACATGCCTTGTGGAACCACAGAAACTTCAAATAATGAATTGGAGATGACTCCTCCCATATAATTCTTTCCATTACGTGAAATAATGAAGTTTGATGTAGGATTAACTGGTGCAGGGATGAGAAGACAACCAGTTCTCCAAAGACGTCCCAGGGAGATGAGATTCCTTCCAAGATCAGGGACATAAAGAGCATCAGAAAAGAAAACTTTTCCTTCCATTCCTCCAGAAGCAGCAACAGTTCCTTTTCCAGTTGCATAGATTGATTTCCCAATACCAGCAAGTTGAATTCGAATGTTGACAGGTTGAAAGGTGATGAAACTGTCTCTGTTGTTAAACATATGACAGCTGGCCCCAGAATCAATAATTGGAGAAAGGTTTGAGGAATGAGAAGCCATGGAAGCAGAAGCGTTGATAATGCAGTCAGAATTTGATTTTTCAGACAAGCAGGCAACAGCTGTAAAAAGAAATTCTTCATCAGAAGGGAAGACAAAAGCACAATTGGCCGTGACATCAGGTTGTTCTTCCTGAGGAGGGGGAACAGGAGTTGCTTTGTTGGAATTGTCCTTTGATGGGGCAGCTGAGTTGGCTTGGTTCTTCTTGGGACGCAATTCAGGATGTTGAACAAAGCAATGATTGTCATCATGTCCAACATTTTGACCATGAACAGAACATGAGAGTTTGCTGCGTGCCTTGGATTTGGATGATTTTGATGATTTGGCTGAGGCAGAGTGAGCATTGACATTTGACATAGCATTGTGAAATTCATCAACAACTTTGTCATCAGCAGCGTAATCCAGGAAAGAAGATAAAACATCATCCAGATGCAGGTGATCAATTTCCTGTCTGTCTCTGGTGAGCAAACCACGCCAATGTTTGAAGGAAGGTGGAAGAGTGGCAAAAAAGAGATAAATAAGAATTTCCTGGGGAATGATGAGCCCAGAACGGATCATATGGAAGTTAATGCCTTTGAATGCATCAACATGAGTTTTGGGGTCTCCTCCTTCAGAAAGAGAAAGAGTAACCATAGAGAGAAAGTGAGAAATCCGTGATCCAACTTTATTGCTGGCGTGTCTTCTTGCAAGAACAGACCACATTTGAGCAGAGGTGTGGCAAGTGTTGACCAGCTTCTTGTTAACATCATCCAATCTGGTGATGATTTCATACCTGCACCTGGTGTCATTTTTGATCCATAAAGCAAGTTGAGCTTTGATTTCAGCGTCTGAAGGTGAACCATCATTGTGAGGAACAGGGGCAGGGACTTGTCCAGAAACAATGCCAAAAAGATCCAGAACTTCAAAGTGAAGACGCATAATGTGTTCCCAGGTGTCATAGGATTCGTCAGTAAGAGGGGTGACCATAACCTTACTTGAATCCTGATTGGAGGCCATGATTTGGTCGAGTCAACAGCAAAGATTTGGAGAGAAAGAAGATGAGATGTGAAGAGGATGATCCAAAATCTGAGAGAAAAGGCTGTTTTATTGTCCAGTAAGCGGTTTTGTTGTAAGTATTCTTGAGAAAGGTGCTTTAGGCAACTGGGCCCATAACCTGTAGAAGTTTTAGCACAGAGGAAAGCTAAACACAGGTCAATCAGCAACTGTGCACCTTACAACAACAAGTAACTACAACAAAGCGTGTGCTAAAACTGGACAAAAGACTCTATTCTCCCCACACAGTGCAAAGACTGTCAGATGCGGCCAAAAGGGAAAGCAGTGGACAGGAAGAAGCAGTGGAAGGGATAAAGAGAATAGAGAGAAAGAGAAAGAAAAAGATTTGGATTTCATTGCAAAAACAAACATACCTAAACACAGGTCAATCAGCAACTGTGCACCTTACAACAACAAGTAACTACAACAAAGCGTGTGCTAAAACTATAAGGGACACAAGTGTGAGCTGCTGTGGTTAGGACTAAAAGAATCAGAGAAAAGATAACAGAAAAGAAAAGGAAAGAACCTGGACAAAAGACTCTATTCTCCCCACACAGTGCAAAGACTGTCAGATGCGGCCAAAAGGGAAAGCAGTGGACAGGAAGAAGCAGTGGAAGGGATAAAGAGAATAGAGAGAAAGAGAAAGAAAAAGATTTGGATGGGGAAAACGGAAATGGCAAAGAGAGGGCTCATTATATGACAAAGTCCACCATCCAAAACAATAGAAACTAACACGACGTCGACAAAACTACTAAACTACAATACAGAAAAAGAGACAGGTTCACATCCAAGGAAAAAGTTCCCAGCCGGGGAAAAGATTCACACTCCAGGTAAAGAAACACGTCCTCGAGGTCCAGAATCAATACATTGACTCCGGGTGGGAAAGAAATGTTGTTCTTGATGCTGGAGCTCGTATCTTTGAAGTTCCTCGGCGGAAAAGGTCAGGAAAAGAGGATATGAGCAAGGAGAATGACTTGAGACGATGGTAAGAAGCTGGAGTAAGGAATGGGTCAGGTATTAGAGGCAGAAATTTCAACACCTGATACCAGGCGCTCAACTGGAGGGTATGTTGCCATACTCAATGGAGGAGCTATTTCCTGGAGTTCTAAAAAGCAGCAAGTTGTCACTATCTCTAGTACTGAAGCTGAGTTCAGAGGCATTGTGGATGCTGGATGTGAAGCAATCTGGCTGACTAAATTACTTACTTCCTTCAATATTCCTAAGTCACCTTCACCTTTAATCCTTGCTGACAATGCCAGTTCCATTTCACAATGCAAGGATTCACTCAGATACCGTCAAAGATCAAAACATGTGGACACTCAACTTTGTTGGATTACTGAAAGCATCAACAAAAATCATTTTCAGCTTCAACACATTTCAACTGAACACATGGTGGCTGATCTTCTTACAAAATCTTTAGGAAAAGTCAAGCTGTCTTATCTCCTCAAACTCATGGGTCTGATATTAAGGGGGGGTGTTAAAATTTCTGCCTCTAATACCTGACCCATTCCTTACTCCAGCTTCTTACCATCGTCTCAAGTCATTCTCCTTGCTCATATCCTCTTTTCCTGACCTTTTCTGCTGAGGAACTTCAAAGATACGAGCTCCAGCATCAAGAACAACATTTCTTTCCCACCCGGAGTCAATGTATTGATTCTGGACCTCGAGGACGTGTTTCTTTACCTGGAGTGTGAATCTTTTCCCCGGCTGAGAACTTTTTCCTTGGATGTGAACCTGTCTCTTTTTCTGTATTGTAGTTTAGTAGTTTTGTCGATGTCGTGTTAGTTTCTATTGTTTTGGATGGTGGACTTTGTCATATAATGAGGCCTCTCTTTGCCTTTTCCGTTTTCCCCATCCAAATCTTTTTCTTTCTCTTTCTCTCTATTCTCTTTATCCCTTCCACTGCTTCTTCCTGTCCACTGCTTTCCCTTTTGGCCGCATCTGACAGTCTTTGCACTGTGTGGGGAGAATAGAGTCTTTTGTCCAGTTTTAGCACACGCTTTGTTGTAGTTACTTGTTGTTGTAAGGTGCACAGTTGCTGATTGACCTGTGTTTAGCTTTCCTCTGTGCTAAAACTTCTACAATTTTCACATGTCCGGCACACCTTCCAATTCAACTCCTTGTCCTTCACCTGGCCACTTAACAAGATTACCTCATTCCAATGTCCCAGATGAAGAAGGTTCCAGTCAATCTGATCCATCATATTCATCAATTGAGCCAGACAATCCAGCAGATCCTGATTATGTTCCCTCATCACAATCCCCCAGTTATTCTGACAACTCTTCAGCTGAAACATCCACTCCTGAACATTTACGTCAGATTTATTATGATCATTATCAACATGATTCCTACTCTGATTCTCCTGACCCTCTTGGGTTATATGCAGCAAATGCCTTTGCTTTCTCTCTAGAAGCTCCCTTGCTAGCTCATGAAATTCCTGAACCCCAGTGTTATAAGCAAGCAATCTATTCCAAATATTCAGCAGAATGGGCAGAGGCTGTGAAACATGAACATCAAGCACTTCAGCGTTGTAACACTTGGAAAATTGTCCCCAGGCCTGAAAAAGCTAATGTAATTGGCTGCAGGTGGGTTTTCAGGGTTAAACCTAATGCTGATGGTGGTGTTTCCAAGTTCAAAGCCCGTTGTGTAGCAAAAGGATATTCTCAAATCCTAGGAATAGATTTTCATGAAACTTTTGCACCCACTGGACGGATCACTTCTCTCAGGACCATTCTTTCTTTAGCAGCTTATTTTGACTGGGATGTTCATCAAATGGATGTAGTGGCAGCTTTTCTCCAGGGAAACTTAAATGAAACTGTTTATATGGAACAACCTGAAGGAACACTAACTGCTGGAAATGAAGGTAAAGTTTGCCAATTGTTGCGTCCTCTTTATGGCATCAAACAAGCTCCCTTTTGCTGGAATTCACGTATAAATGACTACTTGTGCAAGCTCAACTTCTCCCCCCTTAAGTGTGATCAGTGTGTGTATGTTTGGAGAAACAAATCACAAATCTGTATCATTTATCTTCATGTTGATGATATGGTCATTACTGGTAATCATTTTCTTTGGTTCAAAGACAAAATCAAAACTGAATTTGAGATGGATGATCTTGGTCCTGCCACTTGGATTTTGGGAATGCGTCTCACCAGAAACAGAACAGCACGTACTCTTTCTTTATCACAAGATTCTTATGCTGAAAAAGTTTTGTCCAACTGGAATATGGCCAACTGTAATCCCTGTCTCACTCCCTTATCCCCAAATGATTATCCTGTCAAAGCAACCAGTGATGAAATTGCTGAATTCAATGCTCTGAAAATCAATTACCGCTCTGCTATTGGTGCACTCAACTATTTGTCTGTTGCAACAAGACCTGATCTCTCTTTTGCAGTTGGTGCATTATCTCAACATCTCATTGAACCAGGTATCAAACACTGGCTTGCTGTCAAACACACTCTCAGATATCTGCGTGCCACTTCATCATCATCTCTCACTTTTGGAGGAAAATGCCCAATTCCAAATCATCCATCACTCTGTCCTCTTATTTACTCTGACACTGATTATGCTGGGGATCCTGATACCAGGCGCTCAACTGGAGGGTATGTTGCCATACTCAATGGAGGAGCTATTTCCTGGAGTTCTAAAAAGCAGCAAGTTGTCACTATCTCTAGTACTGAAGCTGAGTTCAGAGGCATTGTGGATGCTGGATGTGAAGCAATCTGGCTGACTAAATTACTTACTTCCTTCAATATTCCTAAGTCACCTTCACCTTTAATCCTTGCTGACAATGCCAGTTCCATTTCACAATGCAAGGATTCACTCAGATACCGTCAAAGATCAAAACATGTGGACACTCAACTTTGTTGGATTACTGAAAGCATCAACAAAAATCATTTTCAGCTTCAACACATTTCAACTGAACACATGGTGGCTGATCTTCTTACAAAATCTTTAGGAAAAGTCAAGCTGTCTTATCTCCTCAAACTCATGGGTCTGGTATTAAGGGGGGGTGTTGAAATTTCTGCCTCTAATACCTGACCCATTCCTTACTCCAGCTTCTTACCATCGTCTCAAGTCATTCTCCTTGCTCATATCCTCTTTTCCTGACCTTTTCCGCCGAGGAACTTCAAAGATACGAGCTCCAGCATCAAGAACAACATTTCTTTCCCACCCGGAGTCAATGTATTGATTCTGGACCTCGAGGACGTGTTTCTTTACCTGGAGTGTGAATCTTTTCCCCGGCTGAGAACTTTTTCCTTGGATGTGAACCTGTCTCTTTTTCTGTATTGTAGTTTAATAGTTTTGTCGACGTCGTGTTAGTTTCTATTGTTTTGGATGGTGGACTTTGTCATATAATGAGGCCTCTCTTTGCCATTTCCGTTTTCCCCATCCAAATCTTTTTCTTTCTCTTTTTCTCTATTCTCTTTGTCCCTTCCACTGCTTCTTCCTGTCTACTGCTTTCCCTTTTGGCCGCATCTGACAGTCTTTGCACTGTGTGGGGAGAATAGAGTCTTTTGTCCAGTTTTAGCACACGCTTTGTTGTAGTTACTTGTTGTTGTAAGGTGCACAGTTGCTGATTGACCTGTGTTTAGCTTTCCTCTGTGCTAAAACTTCTACATGGTCTGGGTGCTGCCCTTCACCAAAAGCAAATTATTAATGATAAATCCTCAGAGGTTGTAATTTGTTATATTTCAAGAACCTTAAGAAATAGTGAATTGAAATATGGTGCCACTCAATTGGAGTGCTTAGCAGTTGTTTGGGCTCTTGAGAAACTTCATTACTACTTGGATGACCAAAAATTTGAGTTGGTAACTGACTGTAGTGCTGTGAAATCTCTCTTAAACCTCAAAACACCTAACAGACATATGTTCAGGTGGCAACTTGCTGTTCAGGAATACAGAGGAAGGATGACTATTATCCATAGAGCTGGAAATGTTCACTCTAATGTTGATATGCTCTCCAGATTGCCTCTGCCAAATAATGACTCCAATCCTGCTTATGTACCTGAAGATGACACTGTTCATATACATGGTATATTTATAGTTGACATGGAAGAAGAGTTATTACAGTTAATACTGGATTCATATGATAAAGATTCTGACTTAAATAAATTAGTCACTATTTTGAATGATCCTAAGAATGCTTCAATTCAAGCATTAATAAAAACTCTTCCTGCAAAATACCAAAATGCTTTAAATAAAGGAAAGTTTTCTATTGAAGATGGTTATATTTATTATAGAAGGAAGCTTACCAATGTAATTGTTATTCCTCCTTCAATGAAAGAAACTATCCTCAAACTTTGTCATGATGACATATTAGCTGGACATTTTGATCTTGAAAAAACATTGATTAGAATCAAAAACACTGCATGGTGGGCTAATATGTCTGAAGACACAAAATTATATGTTGAATCTTGTGATTCCTGCCAAAAATCTAAAAAGTTAACAGGCAAGAGAGCAGGGTTATTACAACATATTGAAGCACCTAGTGCTCCCTGGCAAATCATTAATATGGATTTTGTCACTGGTCTTCCTGTTGCAGGTAAAGACAGCTTTAACTCTTGTTGGGTAATAGTTGATAGATTCACAAAAATGTGCAAATTTATTCCAACCCACAAAGATGTATCCAGCAAAGAATTAGCTTTCTTATGGTGGTCTTACATGTTTAATATTATTGGTTTTCCAAAAGCCATTATCTCTGATAGGGATCCAAAATTCACTTCTGAGTTTTGGACCTCTTTGATGGATATTTGTGGCTGTGAGTTAAAATTATCTACAGCTCACCATCCTCAGACTGATGGTCTAGCTGAAAGAATGATTCAAACTCTGGAAGATATGATTAGAAGGTATTGTGCCTTTGGTTTAGAATATAAAGATAATGACAGATTTACTCATGATTGGGTCACTCTTTTGCCTGGTCTTGAATTTGCATATAATAGCACTGTTCATTCTGTCACTGAGAAAAAGCCTTTTGAGCTTTGGTTAGGTTATGTCCCAAACACTCCTGCTCAGATTCTCAATAATAAATTACCTAAGTTGGAACTACATCCTGGTGTAAAATCTTTTATGCAAATGCAACAGCTATGCAGAAAACATTCTCAGAGTTGTATTGATAAAGCATTTGAATATGAAAAGAAAAGATGGGATAAATCCCATAAAGAATACACATTTAACAAGGGTGATGAAGTGTTGATCTCTACTGTCCATTTCAATTTACAAGGTAACCACAAATTAAAAGATCCTTTTGTAGGACCATTTGTTGTTAAAAGAATGGTTGGTGATAATGCAGTAGAAGTTGTATTGTATTCTCCATATGATAGGAAACATCCTGTCTTTCCCATTTCTTTGCTTAAACCTTATACTTCCAACAGTGACTTATTTCCAAAAAGAAGAGGAAGACCTAAGAAGAACCCTCAGGAAGTCACAGAAACAGCAGAAATTGATAAAATTCTCAATGATAGAATTATCACTTCTGAAAGAGGTACTGAATATTTATTGAGATATAAGAACAAATCATCTGAACATGATGCATGGATACCTGGCAAAGAAATTTCAAATCTGCCTGCTCTGTTGAAAAAATACAAAAAGAAAAAATCTTAGCATTTTTTTTTATTGTTTTTTTTTGGAGTGAGGGAGTGTCAGCCAGGCTATTCCAGGAGTCCAGTAAATGATATATAAATTATAAAACCTTAAAGAGTGGGTAAAACTTGTATTTAATGTAGAAGTTTTAGCACAGAGGAAAGCTAAACACAGGTCAATCAGCAACTGTGCACCTTACAACAACAAGTAACTACAACAAAGCGTGTGCTAAAACTGGACAAAAGACTCTATTCTCCCCACACAGTGCAAAGACTGTCAGATGCGGCCAAAAGGGAAAGCAGTGGACAGGAAGAAGCAGTGGAAGGGATAAAGAGAATAGAGAGAAAGAGAAAGAAAAAGATTTGGATTTCATTGCAAAAACAAACATACCTAAACACAGGTCAATCAGCAACTGTGCACCTTACAACAACAAGTAACTACAACAAAGCGTGTGCTAAAACTATAAGGGACACAAGTGTGAGCTGCTGTGGTTAGGACTAAAAGAATCAGAGAAAAGATAACAGAAAAGAAAAGGAAAGAACCTGGACAAAAGACTCTATTCTCCCCACACAGTGCAAAGACTGTCAGATGCGGCCAAAAGGGAAAGCAGTGGACAGGAAGAAGCAGTGGAAGGGATAAAGAGAATAGAGAGAAAGAGAAAGAAAAAGATTTGGATGGGGAAAACGGAAATGGCAAAGAGAGGGCTCATTATATGACAAAGTCCACCATCCAAAACAATAGAAACTAACACGACGTCGACAAAACTACTAAACTACAATACAGAAAAAGAGACAGGTTCACATCCAAGGAAAAAGTTCCCAGCCGGGGAAAAGATTCACACTCCAGGTAAAGAAACACGTCCTCGAGGTCCAGAATCAATACATTGACTCCGGGTGGGAAAGAAATGTTGTTCTTGATGCTGGAGCTCGTATCTTTGAAGTTCCTCGGCGGAAAAGGTCAGGAAAAGAGGATATGAGCAAGGAGAATGACTTGAGACGATGGTAAGAAGCTGGAGTAAGGAATGGGTCAGGTATTAGAGGCAGAAATTTCAACACCCCCCCTTAATACCAGACCCATGAGTTTGAGGAGATAAGACAGCTTGACTTTTCCTAAAGATTTTGTAAGAAGATCAGCCACCATGTGTTCAGTTGAAATGTGTTGAAGCTGAAAATGATTTTTGTTGATGCTTTCAGTAATCCAACAAAGTTGAGTGTCCACATGTTTTGATCTTTGACGGTATCTGAGTGAATCCTTGCATTGTGAAATGGAACTGGCATTGTCAGCAAGGATTAAAGGTGAAGGTGACTTAGGAATATTGAAGGAAGTAAGTAATTTAGTCAGCCAGATTGCTTCACATCCAGCATCCACAATGCCTCTGAACTCAGCTTCAGTACTAGAGATAGTGACGACTTGCTGCTTTTTAGAACTCCAGGAAATAGCTCCTCCATTGAGTATGGCAACATACCCTCCAGTTGAGCGCCTGGTATCAGGATCCCCAGCATAATCAGTGTCAGAGTAAATAAGAGGACAGAGTGATGGATGATTTGGAATTGGGCATTTTCCTCCAAAAGTGAGAGATGATGATGAAGTGGCACGCAGATATCTGAAAGTGTGTTTGACAGCAAGCCAGTGTTTGATACCTGGTTCAATGAGATGTTGAGATAATGCACCAACTGCAAAAGAGAGATCAGGTCTTGTTGCAACAGACAAATAGTTGAGTGCACCAATAGCAGAGCGGTAATTGATTTTCAGAGCATTGAATTCAGCAATTTCTTCACTGGTTGCTTTGACAGGATAATCATTTGGGGATAAGGGAGTGAGACAGGGATTACAGTTGGCCATATTCCAGTTGGACAAAACTTTTTCAGCATAAGAATCTTGTGATAAAGAAAGAGTACGTGCTGTTCTGTTCCTGGTGAGACGCATTCCCAAAATCCAAGTGGCAGGACCAAGATCATCCATCTCAAATTCAGTTTTGATTTTGTCTTTGAACCAAAGAAAATGATTACCAGTAATGACCATATCATCAACATGAAGATAAATGATACAGATTTGTGATTTGTTTCTCCAAACATACACACACTGATCACACTTAAGGGGGGAGAAGTTGAGCTTGCACAAGTAGTCATTTATACGTGAATTCCAGCAAAAGGGAGCTTGTTTGATGCCATAAAGAGGACGCAACAATTGGCAAACTTTACCTTCATTTCCAGCAGTTAGTGTTCCTTCAGGTTGTTCCATATAAACAGTTTCATTTAAGTTTCCCTGGAGAAAAGCTGCCACTACATCCATTTGATGAACATCCCAGTCAAAATAAGCTGCTAAAGAAAGAATGGTCCTGAGAGAAGTGATCCGTCCAGTGGGTGCAAAAGTTTCATGAAAATCTATTCCTAGGATTTGAGAATATCCTTTTGCTACACAACGGGCTTTGAACTTGGAAACACCACCATCAGCATTAGGTTTAACCCTGAAAACCCACCTGCAGCCAATTACATTAGCTTTTTCAGGCCTGGGGACAATTTTCCAAGTGTTACAACGCTGAAGTGCTTGATGTTCATGTTTCACAGCCTCTGCCCATTCTGCTGAATATTTGGAATAGATTGCTTGCTTATAACACTGGGGTTCAGGAATTTCATGAGCTAGCAAGGGAGCTTCTAGAGAGAAAGCAAAGGCATTTGCTGCATATAACCCAAGAGGGTCAGGAGAATCAGAGTAGGAATCATGTTGATAATGATCATAATAAATCTGACGTAAATGTTCAGGAGTGGATGTTTCAGCTGAAGAGTTGTCAGAATAACTGGGGGATTGTGATGAGGGAACATAATCAGGATCTGCTGGATTGTCTGGCTCAATTGATGAATATGATGGATCAGATTGACTGGAACCTTCTTCATCTGGGACATTGGAATGAGGTAATCTTGTTAAGTGGCCAGGTGAAGGACAAGGAGTTGAATTAGAAGGTGTGCCGGACATGTGAAAATCAGAGGAAGAAGAAGAAGAAGGAGAATTATCTTCAGAATGTGAATCAGAAATGTTTCCTGAGGATGGATCATGAGTTGGAGACTCAGAAGGAGATTGAGCTGGAGAAAAGGAAAGTCCAGGTGTTGGAAGTGGTTGACTGTCATGAATTTGATCTGGAATTTGCTTCATCAGTTGTGACCATTGAGGGCGCTTAAATCTGGAGTCAAGAAAGGGGAAGAAATTTTCATTGAAGGCCACAGATTTGGCAATAACAATCTTTTTAAGCTCAAGATCCCAAACACGATAATTTGTTGTTCCAACTTCATATCCAAGCATGACACACTTTCTGGCATTAGCTGAAAACTTTCCAGGACGTTGATGTTTATCAAGAAAAGCATAGCAAGCACAACCAAAAACTCTGAGGTGTGAGACTCTGGGTTTGGATTTATTCCAGGCTTCAAAAGGAGTTGATTTGTTTTGAAGAGCTTTGGTTGGTAATCTGTTTTCAAGATATACTGCTGTTTTAACTGCTTCAGACCATAGGTGAATTGGTGCATTAGAATGAAACATCATGGTTTTGGATTTTTCAGTGGTAATACGGTTTCCTCTCTCAGAAATTGGATTTTGTTGGGGAGTGTAAGGAGCCGTAACTTGAAGAGCAATGCCATGTTGTTTAAGAAAGTTGACCAGACTAGAGTTGATATACTCACCACCACCGTCACAAACAAGCTTTTTGATTTTGAAGCCAGATTGCAGCTCTACAGATGCCTTGTATTCCAAGAAATATTTGAATACTTGGGCTTTTGAGGAAAGAAGGTAAACATGACGGTATGAAGTGGCCTGATCAGTGAACTTAAGGTAATACTGAGAACCATCAAAAGAAGGAGGTTGAATTTTCCCAGATAAATCCGTGTGGATAACTTCAAGAGGATTTTTGGCAACAGGCAACTGGCCAGGAAAGGAAGCATGGGTTTGTTTACCCAACACACACGGTTCACAAAAATGCATTTCAGAATCAGACAAACTAGAACTAGATACATCAGATGCCATTCCATTAAAAAGTTTTTGAATATATGGGGCGTATGGATGTCCTAATCTGTTGTGCCAGAGAGTTAGAGACTGACTTGAAGCTTTTGCATAAAGAGCTGAGGAATTAGGGGGAGACATGCCTTGTGGAACCACAGAAACTTCAAATAATGAATTGGAGATGACTCCTCCCATATAATTCTTTCCATTACGTGAAATAATGAAGTTTGATGTAGGATTAACTGGTGCAGGGATGAGAAGACAACCAGTTCTCCAAAGACGTCCCAGGGAGATGAGATTCCTTCCAAGATCAGGGACATAAAGAGCATCAGAAAAGAAAACTTTTCCTTCCATTCCTCCAGAAGCAGCAACAGTTCCTTTTCCAGTTGCATAGATTGATTTCCCAATACCAGCAAGTTGAATTCGAATGTTGACAGGTTGAAAGGTGATGAAACTGTCTCTGTTGTTAAACATATGACAGCTGGCCCCAGAATCAATAATTGGAGAAAGGTTTGAGGAATGAGAAGCCATGGAAGCAGAAGCGTTGATAATGCAGTCAGAATTTGATTTTTCAGACAAGCAGGCAACAGCTGTAAAAAGAAATTCTTCATCAGAAGGGAAGACAAAAGCACAATTGGCCGTGACATCAGGTTGTTCTTCCTGAGGAGGGGGAACAGGAGTTGCTTTGTTGGAATTGTCCTTTGATGGGGCAGCTGAGTTGGCTTGGTTCTTCTTGGGACGCAATTCAGGATGTTGAACAAAGCAATGATTGTCATCATGTCCAACATTTTGACCATGAACAGAACATGAGAGTTTGCTGCGTGCCTTGGATTTGGATGATTTTGATGATTTGGCTGAGGCAGAGTGAGCATTGACATTTGACATAGCATTGTGAAATTCATCAACAACTTTGTCATCAGCAGCGTAATCCAGGAAAGAAGATAAAACATCATCCAGATGCAGGTGATCAATTTCCTGTCTGTCTCTGGTGAGCAAACCACGCCAATGTTTGAAGGAAGGTGGAAGAGTGGCAAAAAAGAGATAAATAAGAATTTCCTGGGGAATGATGAGCCCAGAACGGATCATATGGAAGTTAATGCCTTTGAATGCATCAACATGAGTTTTGGGGTCTCCTCCTTCAGAAAGAGAAAGAGTAACCATAGAGAGAAAGTGAGAAATCCGTGATCCAACTTTATTGCTGGCGTGTCTTCTTGCAAGAACAGACCACATTTGAGCAGAGGTGTGGCAAGTGTTGACCAGCTTCTTGTTAACATCATCCAATCTGGTGATGATTTCATACCTGCACCTGGTGTCATTTTTGATCCATAAAGCAAGTTGAGCTTTGATTTCAGCGTCTGAAGGTGAACCATCATTGTGAGGAACAGGGGCAGGGACTTGTCCAGAAACAATGCCAAAAAGATCCAGAACTTCAAAGTGAAGACGCATAATGTGTTCCCAGGTGTCATAGGATTCGTCAGTAAGAGGGGTGACCATAACCTTACTTGAATCCTGATTGGAGGCCATGATTTGGTCGAGTCAACAGCAAAGATTTGGAGAGAAAGAAGATGAGATGTGAAGAGGATGATCCAAAATCTGAGAGAAAAGGCTGTTTTATTGTCCAGTAAGCGGTTTTGTTGTAAGTATTCTTGAGAAAGGTGCTTTAGGCAACTGGGCCCATAACCTGTAGAAGTTTTAGCACAGAGGAAAGCTAAACACAGGTCAATCAGCAACTGTGCACCTTACAACAACAAGTAACTACAACAAAGCGTGTGCTAAAACTGGACAAAAGACTCTATTCTCCCCACACAGTGCAAAGACTGTCAGATGCGGCCAAAAGGGAAAGCAGTGGACAGGAAGAAGCAGTGGAAGGGATAAAGAGAATAGAGAGAAAGAGAAAGAAAAAGATTTGGATTTCATTGCAAAAACAAACATACCTAAACACAGGTCAATCAGCAACTGTGCACCTTACAACAACAAGTAACTACAACAAAGCGTGTGCTAAAACTATAAGGGACACAAGTGTGAGCTGCTGTGGTTAGGACTAAAAGAATCAGAGAAAAGATAACAGAAAAGAAAAGGAAAGAACCTGGACAAAAGACTCTATTCTCCCCACACAGTGCAAAGACTGTCAGATGCGGCCAAAAGGGAAAGCAGTGGACAGGAAGAAGCAGTGGAAGGGATAAAGAGAATAGAGAGAAAGAGAAAGAAAAAGATTTGGATGGGGAAAACGGAAATGGCAAAGAGAGGGCTCATTATATGACAAAGTCCACCATCCAAAACAATAGAAACTAACACGACGTCGACAAAACTACTAAACTACAATACAGAAAAAGAGACAGGTTCACATCCAAGGAAAAAGTTCCCAGCCGGGGAAAAGATTCACACTCCAGGTAAAGAAACACGTCCTCGAGGTCCAGAATCAATACATTGACTCCGGGTGGGAAAGAAATGTTGTTCTTGATGCTGGAGCTCGTATCTTTGAAGTTCCTCGGCGGAAAAGGTCAGGAAAAGAGGATATGAGCAAGGAGAATGACTTGAGACGATGGTAAGAAGCTGGAGTAAGGAATGGGTCAGGTATTAGAGGCAGAAATTTCAACATTTAATGAATATAACTTAATATTTTATTACATAATGAAATTATATAAGAATTTTATTATATACAAATGTTACATTAAACTTATTGGTTATATATATTTTTATATACAATTAAATTGGGCATAATATAATATATTCTACAAATAATGGCGCATTTTTATATATTTAATAATTATCAATTTATATTTAATTAATTAAAAAACATATATTATAATTACAAGTGTAAATTTGATTTATAATATATTTAAATTAATTACTTAAATTTATATATTAACTAATACCTCTCATATGACACTAAACAATTATTAAGGACGCTTCTTTTGACCCTTAATTGTGTTAGAAAAAACAAATAATTTAATTTGAACTAAATTGGGATTAATTGATTGTTTTGTTGCGTCAAATTATTTTTTTGTTTCACTTAAAATGTTCTCTAATCAGGATGGACCATCTGTTGGGAATTATATTTCTCATAGTTCCTATGTTTCCACTCTTGTTTAGTTAATTACTATTGTCACTTACTGATTTGGGGATTAATGGCGGGGAAATTGGATTCTTAATTGGGCTTTTAATTAATTGTTTCATGTTTTTCTCTATATTGTTATGTTTCATTTACTCTTTTTGATATAATTGTTTTATTCCTTTCTAATCATTGTATTTACTGATATAGTAGCGCTTCAGAGGACCCATTGCCTATAAAAGGGCCTTGGATAATCCCCTGTAGCCTTATCACTTATTATACACTCAACAACTTAAATACAATTTTTATATTACGTTTATATTCTTTTTATTAGTAATAAGATTCTAATTAAAAATTTATGTAGAAGTTTTAGCACAGAGGAAAGCTAAACACAGGTCAATCAGCAACTGTGCACCTTACAACAACAAGTAACTACAACAAAGCGTGTGCTAAAACTGGACAAAAGACTCTATTCTCCCCACACAGTGCAAAGACTGTCAGATGCGGCCAAAAGGGAAAGCAGTGGACAGGAAGAAGCAGTGGAAGGGATAAAGAGAATAGAGAGAAAGAGAAAGAAAAAGATTTGGATTTCATTGCAAAAACAAACATACCTAAACACAGGTCAATCAGCAACTGTGCACCTTACAACAACAAGTAACTACAACAAAGCGTGTGCTAAAACTATAAGGGACACAAGTGTGAGCTGCTGTGGTTAGGACTAAAAGAATCAGAGAAAAGATAACAGAAAAGAAAAGGAAAGAACCTGGACAAAAGACTCTATTCTCCCCACACAGTGCAAAGACTGTCAGATGCGGCCAAAAGGGAAAGCAGTGGACAGGAAGAAGCAGTGGAAGGGATAAAGAGAATAGAGAGAAAGAGAAAGAAAAAGATTTGGATGGGGAAAACGGAAATGGCAAAGAGAGGGCTCATTATATGACAAAGTCCACCATCCAAAACAATAGAAACTAACACGACGTCGACAAAACTACTAAACTACAATACAGAAAAAGAGACAGGTTCACATCCAAGGAAAAAGTTCCCAGCCGGGGAAAAGATTCACACTCCAGGTAAAGAAACACGTCCTCGAGGTCCAGAATCAATACATTGACTCCGGGTGGGAAAGAAATGTTGTTCTTGATGCTGGAGCTCGTATCTTTGAAGTTCCTCGGCGGAAAAGGTCAGGAAAAGAGGATATGAGCAAGGAGAATGACTTGAGACGATGGTAAGAAGCTGGAGTAAGGAATGGGTCAGGTATTAGAGGCAGAAATTTCAACACCCCCCCTTAATACCAGACCCATGAGTTTGAGGAGATAAGACAGCTTGACTTTTCCTAAAGATTTTGTAAGAAGATCAGCCACCATGTGTTCAGTTGAAATGTGTTGAAGCTGAAAATGATTTTTGTTGATGCTTTCAGTAATCCAACAAAGTTGAGTGTCCACATGTTTTGATCTTTGACGGTATCTGAGTGAATCCTTGCATTGTGAAATGGAACTGGCATTGTCAGCAAGGATTAAAGGTGAAGGTGACTTAGGAATATTGAAGGAAGTAAGTAATTTAGTCAGCCAGATTGCTTCACATCCAGCATCCACAATGCCTCTGAACTCAGCTTCAGTACTAGAGATAGTGACGACTTGCTGCTTTTTAGAACTCCAGGAAATAGCTCCTCCATTGAGTATGGCAACATACCCTCCAGTTGAGCGCCTGGTATCAGGATCCCCAGCATAATCAGTGTCAGAGTAAATAAGAGGACAGAGTGATGGATGATTTGGAATTGGGCATTTTCCTCCAAAAGTGAGAGATGATGATGAAGTGGCACGCAGATATCTGAAAGTGTGTTTGACAGCAAGCCAGTGTTTGATACCTGGTTCAATGAGATGTTGAGATAATGCACCAACTGCAAAAGAGAGATCAGGTCTTGTTGCAACAGACAAATAGTTGAGTGCACCAATAGCAGAGCGGTAATTGATTTTCAGAGCATTGAATTCAGCAATTTCTTCACTGGTTGCTTTGACAGGATAATCATTTGGGGATAAGGGAGTGAGACAGGGATTACAGTTGGCCATATTCCAGTTGGACAAAACTTTTTCAGCATAAGAATCTTGTGATAAAGAAAGAGTACGTGCTGTTCTGTTCCTGGTGAGACGCATTCCCAAAATCCAAGTGGCAGGACCAAGATCATCCATCTCAAATTCAGTTTTGATTTTGTCTTTGAACCAAAGAAAATGATTACCAGTAATGACCATATCATCAACATGAAGATAAATGATACAGATTTGTGATTTGTTTCTCCAAACATACACACACTGATCACACTTAAGGGGGGAGAAGTTGAGCTTGCACAAGTAGTCATTTATACGTGAATTCCAGCAAAAGGGAGCTTGTTTGATGCCATAAAGAGGACGCAACAATTGGCAAACTTTACCTTCATTTCCAGCAGTTAGTGTTCCTTCAGGTTGTTCCATATAAACAGTTTCATTTAAGTTTCCCTGGAGAAAAGCTGCCACTACATCCATTTGATGAACATCCCAGTCAAAATAAGCTGCTAAAGAAAGAATGGTCCTGAGAGAAGTGATCCGTCCAGTGGGTGCAAAAGTTTCATGAAAATCTATTCCTAGGATTTGAGAATATCCTTTTGCTACACAACGGGCTTTGAACTTGGAAACACCACCATCAGCATTAGGTTTAACCCTGAAAACCCACCTGCAGCCAATTACATTAGCTTTTTCAGGCCTGGGGACAATTTTCCAAGTGTTACAACGCTGAAGTGCTTGATGTTCATGTTTCACAGCCTCTGCCCATTCTGCTGAATATTTGGAATAGATTGCTTGCTTATAACACTGGGGTTCAGGAATTTCATGAGCTAGCAAGGGAGCTTCTAGAGAGAAAGCAAAGGCATTTGCTGCATATAACCCAAGAGGGTCAGGAGAATCAGAGTAGGAATCATGTTGATAATGATCATAATAAATCTGACGTAAATGTTCAGGAGTGGATGTTTCAGCTGAAGAGTTGTCAGAATAACTGGGGGATTGTGATGAGGGAACATAATCAGGATCTGCTGGATTGTCTGGCTCAATTGATGAATATGATGGATCAGATTGACTGGAACCTTCTTCATCTGGGACATTGGAATGAGGTAATCTTGTTAAGTGGCCAGGTGAAGGACAAGGAGTTGAATTAGAAGGTGTGCCGGACATGTGAAAATCAGAGGAAGAAGAAGAAGAAGGAGAATTATCTTCAGAATGTGAATCAGAAATGTTTCCTGAGGATGGATCATGAGTTGGAGACTCAGAAGGAGATTGAGCTGGAGAAAAGGAAAGTCCAGGTGTTGGAAGTGGTTGACTGTCATGAATTTGATCTGGAATTTGCTTCATCAGTTGTGACCATTGAGGGCGCTTAAATCTGTTGAAATTTCTGCCTCTAATACCTGACCCATTCCTTACTCCAGCTTCTTACCATCGTCTCAAGTCATTCTCCTTGCTCATATCCTCTTTTCCTGACCTTTTCCGCCGAGGAACTTCAAAGATACGAGCTCCAGCATCAAGAACAACATTTCTTTCCCACCCGGAGTCAATGTATTGATTCTGGACCTCGAGGACGTGTTTCTTTACCTGGAGTGTGAATCTTTTCCCCGGCTGGGAACTTTTTCCTTGGATGTGAACCTGTCTCTTTTTCTGTATTGTAGTTTAGTAGTTTTGTCGACGTCGTGTTAGTTTCTATTGTTTTGGATGGTGGACTTTGTCATATAATGAGCCCTCTCTTTGCCATTTCCGTTTTCCCCATCCAAATCTTTTTCTTTCTCTTTCTCTCTATTCTCTTTATCCCTTCCACTGCTTCTTCCTGTCCACTGCTTTCCCTTTTGGCCGCATCTGACAGTCTTTGCACTGTGTGGGGAGAATAGAGTCTTTTGTCCAGGTTCTTTCCTTTTCTTTTCTGTTATCTTTTCTCTGATTCTTTTAGTCCTAACCACAGCAGCTCACACTTGTGTCCCTTATAGTTTTAGCACACGCTTTGTTGTAGTTACTTGTTGTTGTAAGGTGCACAGTTGCTGATTGACCTGTGTTTAGGTATGTTTGTTTTTGCAATGAAATCCAAATCTTTTTCTTTCTCTTTCTCTCTATTCTCTTTATCCCTTCCACTGCTTCTTCCTGTCCACTGCTTTCCCTTTTGGCCGCATCTGACAGTCTTTGCACTGTGTGGGGAGAATAGAGTCTTTTGTCCAGTTTTAGCACACGCTTTGTTGTAGTTACTTGTTGTTGTAAGGTGCACAGTTGCTGATTGACCTGTGTTTAGCTTTCCTCTGTGCTAAAACTTCTACAGGTTATGGGCCCAGTTGCCTAAAGCACCTTTCTCAAGAATACTTACAACAAAACCGCTTACTGGACAATAAAACAGCCTTTTCTCTCAGATTTTGGATCATCCTCTTCACATCTCATCTTCTTTCTCTCCAAATCTTTGCTGTTGACTCGACCAAATCATGGCCTCCAATCAGGATTCAAGTAAGGTTATGGTCACCCCTCTTACTGACGAATCCTATGACACCTGGGAACACATTATGCGTCTTCACTTTGAAGTTCTGGATCTTTTTGGCATTGTTTCTGGACAAGTCCCTGCCCCTGTTCCTCACAATGATGGTTCACCTTCAGACGCTGAAATCAAAGCTCAACTTGCTTTATGGATCAAAAATGACACCAGGTGCAGGTATGAAATCATCACCAGATTGGATGATGTTAACAAGAAGCTGGTCAACACTTGCCACACCTCTGCTCAAATGTGGTCTGTTCTTGCAAGAAGACACGCCAGCAATAAAGTTGGATCACGGATTTCTCACTTTCTCTCTATGGTTACTCTTTCTCTTTCTGAAGGAGGAGACCCCAAAACTCATGTTGATGCATTCAAAGGCATTAACTTCCATATGATCCGTTCTGGGCTCATCATTCCCCAGGAAATTCTTATTTATCTCTTTTTTGCCACTCTTCCACCTTCCTTCAAACATTGGCGTGGTTTGCTCACCAGAGACAGACAGGAAATTGATCACCTGCATCTGGATGATGTTTTATCTTCTTTCCTGGATTACGCTGCTGATGACAAAGTTGTTGATGAATTTCACAATGCTATGTCAAATGTCAATGCTCACTCTGCCTCAGCCAAATCATCAAAATCATCCAAATCCAAGGCACGCAGCAAACTCTCATGTTCTGTTCATGGTCAAAATGTTGGACATGATGACAATCATTGCTTTGTTCAACATCCTGAATTGCGTCCCAAGAAGAACCAAGCCAACTCAGCTGCCCCATCAAAGGACAATTCCAACAAAGCAACTCCTGTTCCCCCTCCTCAGGAAGAACAACCTGATGTCACGGCCAATTGTGCTTTTGTCTTCCCTTCTGATGAAGAATTTCTTTTTACAGCTGTTGCCTGCTTGTCTGAAAAATCAAATTCTGACTGCATTATCAACGCTTCTGCTTCCATGGCTTCTCATTCCTCAAACCTTTCTCCAATTATTGATTCTGGGGCCAGCTGTCATATGTTTAACAACAGAGACAGTTTCATCACCTTTCAACCTGTCAACATTCGAATTCAACTTGCTGGTATTGGGAAATCAATCTATGCAACTGGAAAAGGAACTGTTGCTGCTTCTGGAGGAATGGAAGGAAAAGTTTTCTTTTCTGATGCTCTTTATGTCCCTGATCTTGGAAGGAATCTCATCTCCCTGGGACGTCTTTGGAGAACTGGTTGTCTTCTCATCCCTGCACCAGTTAATCCTACATCAAACTTCATTATTTCACGTAATGGAAAGAATTATATGGGAGGAGTCATCTCCAATTCATTATTTGAAGTTTCTGTGGTTCCACAAGGCATGTCTCCCCCTAATTCCTCAGCTCTTTATGCAAAAGCTTCAAGTCAGTCTCTAACTCTCTGGCACAACAGATTAGGACATCCATACGCCCCATATATTCAAAAACTTTTTAATGGAATGGCATCTGATGTATCTAGTTCTAGTTTGTCTGATTCTGAAATGCATTTTTGTGAACCGTGTGTGTTGGGTAAACAAACCCATGCTTCCTTTCCTGGCCAGTTGCCTGTTGCCAAAAATCCTCTTGAAGTTATCCACACGGATTTATCTGGGAAAATTCAACCTCCTTCTTTTGATGGTTCTCAGTATTACCTTAAGTTCACTGATCAGGCCACTTCATACCGTCATGTTTACCTTCTTTCCTCAAAAGCCCAAGTATTCAAATATTTCTTGGAATACAAGGCATCTGTAGAGCTGCAATCTGGCTTCAAAATCAAAAAGCTTGTTTGTGACGGTGGTGGTGAGTATATCAACTCTAGTCTGGTCAACTTTCTTAAACAACATGGCATTGCTCTTCAAGTTACGGCTCCTTACACTCCCCAACAAAATCCAATTTCTGAGAGAGGAAACCGTATTACCACTGAAAAATCCAAAACCATGATGTTTCATTCTAATGCACCAATTCACCTATGGTCTGAAGCAGTTAAAACAGCAGTATATCTTGAAAACAGATTACCAACCAAAGCTCTTCAAAACAAATCAACTCCTTTTGAAGCCTGGAATAAATCCAAACCCAGAGTCTCACACCTCAGAGTTTTTGGTTGTGCTTGCTATGCTTTTCTTGATAAACATCAACGTCCTGGAAAGTTTTCAGCTAATGCCAGAAAGTGTGTCATGCTTGGATATGAAGTTGGAACAACAAATTATCGTGTTTGGGATCTTGAGCTTAAAAAGATTGTTATTGCCAAATCTGTGGCCTTCAATGAAAATTTCTTCCCCTTTCTTGACTCCAGATTTAAGCGCCCTCAATGGTCACAACTGATGAAGCAAATTCCAGATCAAATTCATGACAGTCAACCACTTCCAACACCTGGACTTTCCTTTTCTCCAGCTCAATCTCCTTCTGAGTCTCCAACTCATGATCCATCCTCAGGAAACATTTCTGATTCACATTCTGAAGATAATTCTCCTTCTTCTTCTTCTTCCTCTGATTTTCACATGTCCGGCACACCTTCTAATTCAACTCCTTGTCCTTCACCTGGCCACTTAACAAGATTACCTCATTCCAATGTCCCAGATGAAGAAGGTTCCAGTCAATCTGATCCATCATATTCATCAATTGAGCCAGACAATCCAGCAGATCCTGATTATGTTCCCTCATCACAATCCCCCAGTTATTCTGACAACTCTTCAGCTGAAACATCCACTCCTGAACATTTACGTCAGATTTATTATGATCATTATCAACATGATTCCTACTCTGATTCTCCTGACCCTCTTGGGTTATATGCAGCAAATGCCTTTGCTTTCTCTCTAGAAGCTCCCTTGCTAGCTCATGAAATTCCTGAACCCCAGTGTTATAAGCAAGCAATCTATTCCAAATATTCAGCAGAATGGGCAGAGGCTGTGAAACATGAACATCAAGCACTTCAGCGTTGTAACACTTGGAAAATTGTCCCCAGGCCTGAAAAAGCTAATGTAATTGGCTGCAGGTGGGTTTTCAGGGTTAAACCTAATGCTGATGGTGGTGTTTCCAAGTTCAAAGCCCGTTGTGTAGCAAAAGGATATTCTCAAATCCTAGGAATAGATTTTCATGAAACTTTTGCACCCACTGGACGGATCACTTCTCTCAGGACCATTCTTTCTTTAGCAGCTTATTTTGACTGGGATGTTCATCAAATGGATGTAGTGGCAGCTTTTCTCCAGGGAAACTTAAATGAAACTGTTTATATGGAACAACCTGAAGGAACACTAACTGCTGGAAATGAAGGTAAAGTTTGCCAATTGTTGCGTCCTCTTTATGGCATCAAACAAGCTCCCTTTTGCTGGAATTCACGTATAAATGACTACTTGTGCAAGCTCAACTTCTCCCCCCTTAAGTGTGATCAGTGTGTGTATGTTTGGAGAAACAAATCACAAATCTGTATCATTTATCTTCATGTTGATGATATGGTCATTACTGGTAATCATTTTCTTTGGTTCAAAGACAAAATCAAAACTGAATTTGAGATGGATGATCTTGGTCCTGCCACTTGGATTTTGGGAATGCGTCTCACCAGGAACAGAACAGCACGTACTCTTTCTTTATCACAAGATTCTTATGCTGAAAAAGTTTTGTCCAACTGGAATATGGCCAACTGTAATCCCTGTCTCACTCCCTTATCCCCAAATGATTATCCTGTCAAAGCAACCAGTGAAGAAATTGCTGAATTCAATGCTCTGAAAATCAATTACCGCTCTGCTATTGGTGCACTCAACTATTTGTCTGTTGCAACAAGACCTGATCTCTCTTTTGCAGTTGGTGCATTATCTCAACATCTCATTGAACCAGGTATCAAACACTGGCTTGCTGTCAAACACACTTTCAGATATCTGCGTGCCACTTCATCATCATCTCTCACTTTTGGAGGAAAATGCCCAATTCCAAATCATCCATCACTCTGTCCTCTTATTTACTCTGACACTGATTATGCTGGGGATCCTGATACCAGGCGCTCAACTGGAGGGTATGTTGCCATACTCAATGGAGGAGCTATTTCCTGGAGTTCTAAAAAGCAGCAAGTCGTCACTATCTCTAGTACTGAAGCTGAGTTCAGAGGCATTGTGGATGCTGGATGTGAAGCAATCTGGCTGACTAAATTACTTACTTCCTTCAATATTCCTAAGTCACCTTCACCTTTAATCCTTGCTGACAATGCCAGTTCCATTTCACAATGCAAGGATTCACTCAGATACCGTCAAAGATCAAAACATGTGGACACTCAACTTTGTTGGATTACTGAAAGCATCAACAAAAATCATTTTCAGCTTCAACACATTTCAACTGAACACATGGTGGCTGATCTTCTTACAAAATCTTTAGGAAAAGTCAAGCTGTCTTATCTCCTCAAACTCATGGGTCTGGTATTAAGGGGGGGTGTTGAAATTTCTGCCTCTAATACCTGACCCATTCCTTACTCCAGCTTCTTACCATCGTCTCAAGTCATTCTCCTTGCTCATATCCTCTTTTCCTGACCTTTTCCGCCGAGGAACTTCAAAGATACGAGCTCCAGCATCAAGAACAACATTTCTTTCCCACCCGGAGTCAATGTATTGATTCTGGACCTCGAGGACGTGTTTCTTTACCTGGAGTGTGAATCTTTTCCCCGGCTGGGAACTTTTTCCTTGGATGTGAACCTGTCTCTTTTTCTGTATTGTAGTTTAGTAGTTTTGTCGACGTCGTGTTAGTTTCTATTGTTTTGGATGGTGGACTTTGTCATATAATGAGCCCTCTCTTTGCCATTTCCGTTTTCCCCATCCAAATCTTTTTCTTTCTCTTTCTCTCTATTCTCTTTATCCCTTCCACTGCTTCTTCCTGTCCACTGCTTTCCCTTTTGGCCGCATCTGACAGTCTTTGCACTGTGTGGGGAGAATAGAGTCTTTTGTCCAGGTTCTTTCCTTTTCTTTTCTGTTATCTTTTCTCTGATTCTTTTAGTCCTAACCACAGCAGCTCACACTTGTGTCCCTTATAGTTTTAGCACACGCTTTGTTGTAGTTACTTGTTGTTGTAAGGTGCACAGTTGCTGATTGACCTGTGTTTAGGTATGTTTGTTTTTGCAATGAAATCCAAATCTTTTTCTTTCTCTTTCTCTCTATTCTCTTTATCCCTTCCACTGCTTCTTCCTGTCCACTGCTTTCCCTTTTGGCCGCATCTGACAGTCTTTGCACTGTGTGGGGAGAATAGAGTCTTTTGTCCAGTTTTAGCACACGCTTTGTTGTAGTTACTTGTTGTTGTAAGGTGCACAGTTGCTGATTGACCTGTGTTTAGCTTTCCTCTGTGCTAAAACTTCTACAAAATCTGGAGTCAAGAAAGGGGAAGAAATTTTCATTGAAGGCCACAGATTTGGCAATAACAATCTTTTTAAGCTCAAGATCCCAAACACGATAATTTGTTGTTCCAACTTCATATCCAAGCATGACACACTTTCTGGCATTAGCTGAAAACTTTCCAGGACGTTGATGTTTATCAAGAAAAGCATAGCAAGCACAACCAAAAACTCTGAGGTGTGAGACTCTGGGTTTGGATTTATTCCAGGCTTCAAAAGGAGTTGATTTGTTTTGAAGAGCTTTGGTTGGTAATCTGTTTTCAAGATATACTGCTGTTTTAACTGCTTCAGACCATAGGTGAATTGGTGCATTAGAATGAAACATCATGGTTTTGGATTTTTCAGTGGTAATACGGTTTCCTCTCTCAGAAATTGGATTTTGTTGGGGAGTGTAAGGAGCCGTAACTTGAAGAGCAATGCCATGTTGTTTAAGAAAGTTGACCAGACTAGAGTTGATATACTCACCACCACCGTCACAAACAAGCTTTTTGATTTTGAAGCCAGATTGCAGCTCTACAGATGCCTTGTATTCCAAGAAATATTTGAATACTTGGGCTTTTGAGGAAAGAAGGTAAACATGACGGTATGAAGTGGCCTGATCAGTGAACTTAAGGTAATACTGAGAACCATCAAAAGAAGGAGGTTGAATTTTCCCAGATAAATCCGTGTGGATAACTTCAAGAGGATTTTTGGCAACAGGCAACTGGCCAGGAAAGGAAGCATGGGTTTGTTTACCCAACACACACGGTTCACAAAAATGCATTTCAGAATCAGACAAACTAGAACTAGATACATCAGATGCCATTCCATTAAAAAGTTTTTGAATATATGGGGCGTATGGATGTCCTAATCTGTTGTGCCAGAGAGTTAGAGACTGACTTGAAGCTTTTGCATAAAGAGCTGAGGAATTAGGGGGAGACATGCCTTGTGGAACCACAGAAACTTCAAATAATGAATTGGAGATGACTCCTCCCATATAATTCTTTCCATTACGTGAAATAATGAAGTTTGATGTAGGATTAACTGGTGCAGGGATGAGAAGACAACCAGTTCTCCAAAGACGTCCCAGGGAGATGAGATTCCTTCCAAGATCAGGGACATAAAGAGCATCAGAAAAGAAAACTTTTCCTTCCATTCCTCCAGAAGCAGCAACAGTTCCTTTTCCAGTTGCATAGATTGATTTCCCAATACCAGCAAGTTGAATTCGAATGTTGACAGGTTGAAAGGTGATGAAACTGTCTCTGTTGTTAAACATATGACAGCTGGCCCCAGAATCAATAATTGGAGAAAGGTTTGAGGAATGAGAAGCCATGGAAGCAGAAGCGTTGATAATGCAGTCAGAATTTGATTTTTCAGACAAGCAGGCAACAGCTGTAAAAAGAAATTCTTCATCAGAAGGGAAGACAAAAGCACAATTGGCCGTGACATCAGGTTGTTCTTCCTGAGGAGGGGGAACAGGAGTTGCTTTGTTGGAATTGTCCTTTGATGGGGCAGCTGAGTTGGCTTGGTTCTTCTTGGGACGCAATTCAGGATGTTGAACAAAGCAATGATTGTCATCATGTCCAACATTTTGACCATGAACAGAACATGAGAGTTTGCTGCGTGCCTTGGATTTGGATGATTTTGATGATTTGGCTGAGGCAGAGTGAGCATTGACATTTGACATAGCATTGTGAAATTCATCAACAACTTTGTCATCAGCAGCGTAATCCAGGAAAGAAGATAAAACATCATCCAGATGCAGGTGATCAATTTCCTGTCTGTCTCTGGTGAGCAAACCACGCCAATGTTTGAAGGAAGGTGGAAGAGTGGCAAAAAAGAGATAAATAAGAATTTCCTGGGGAATGATGAGCCCAGAACGGATCATATGGAAGTTAATGCCTTTGAATGCATCAACATGAGTTTTGGGGTCTCCTCCTTCAGAAAGAGAAAGAGTAACCATAGAGAGAAAGTGAGAAATCCGTGATCCAACTTTATTGCTGGCGTGTCTTCTTGCAAGAACAGACCACATTTGAGCAGAGGTGTGGCAAGTGTTGACCAGCTTCTTGTTAACATCATCCAATCTGGTGATGATTTCATACCTGCACCTGGTGTCATTTTTGATCCATAAAGCAAGTTGAGCTTTGATTTCAGCGTCTGAAGGTGAACCATCATTGTGAGGAACAGGGGCAGGGACTTGTCCAGAAACAATGCCAAAAAGATCCAGAACTTCAAAGTGAAGACGCATAATGTGTTCCCAGGTGTCATAGGATTCGTCAGTAAGAGGGGTGACCATAACCTTACTTGAATCCTGATTGGAGGCCATGATTTGGTCGAGTCAACAGCAAAGATTTGGAGAGAAAGAAGATGAGATGTGAAGAGGATGATCCAAAATCTGAGAGAAAAGGCTGTTTTATTGTCCAGTAAGCGGTTTTGTTGTAAGTATTCTTGAGAAAGGTGCTTTAGGCAACTGGGCCCATAACCTGTAGAAGTTTTAGCACAGAGGAAAGCTAAACACAGGTCAATCAGCAACTGTGCACCTTACAACAACAAGTAACTACAACAAAGCGTGTGCTAAAACTGGACAAAAGACTCTATTCTCCCCACACAGTGCAAAGACTGTCAGATGCGGCCAAAAGGGAAAGCAGTGGACAGGAAGAAGCAGTGGAAGGGATAAAGAGAATAGAGAGAAAGAGAAAGAAAAAGATTTGGATTTCATTGCAAAAACAAACATACCTAAACACAGGTCAATCAGCAACTGTGCACCTTACAACAACAAGTAACTACAACAAAGCGTGTGCTAAAACTATAAGGGACACAAGTGTGAGCTGCTGTGGTTAGGACTAAAAGAATCAGAGAAAAGATAACAGAAAAGAAAAGGAAAGAACCTGGACAAAAGACTCTATTCTCCCCACACAGTGCAAAGACTGTCAGATGCGGCCAAAAGGGAAAGCAGTGGACAGGAAGAAGCAGTGGAAGGGATAAAGAGAATAGAGAGAAAGAGAAAGAAAAAGATTTGGATGGGGAAAACGGAAATGGCAAAGAGAGGGCTCATTATATGACAAAGTCCACCATCCAAAACAATAGAAACTAACACGACGTCGACAAAACTACTAAACTACAATACAGAAAAAGAGACAGGTTCACATCCAAGGAAAAAGTTCCCAGCCGGGGAAAAGATTCACACTCCAGGTAAAGAAACACGTCCTCGAGGTCCAGAATCAATACATTGACTCCGGGTGGGAAAGAAATGTTGTTCTTGATGCTGGAGCTCGTATCTTTGAAGTTCCTCGGCGGAAAAGGTCAGGAAAAGAGGATATGAGCAAGGAGAATGACTTGAGACGATGGTAAGAAGCTGGAGTAAGGAATGGGTCAGGTATTAGAGGCAGAAATTTCAACAATTTATATAACATTTTAAAGGTTGCTCTAAGTCTGATAGTAATTATTTTGGTTGCCGCGCAGAACTCTTATTTAAATAATATTAATATTAATAAAACCAAGTTGTGTAGAAGTTTTAGCACAAAGGAAAGCTAAACACAGGTCAATCAGCAACTGTGCACCTTACAACAACAAGTAACTACAACAAAGCGTGTGCTAAAACTGGACAAAAGACTCTATTCTCCCCACACAGTGCAAAGACTGTCAGATGCGGCCAAAAGGGAAAGCAGTGGACAGGAAGAAGCAGTGGAAGGGATAAAGAGAATAGAGAGAAAGAGAAAGAAAAAGATTTGGATGGGGAAAACGGAAATGGCAAAGAGAGGGCTCATTATATGACAAAGTCCACCATCCAAAACAATAGAAACTAACACGATGTCGACAAAACTACTAAACTACAATACAGAAAAAGAGACAGGTTCACATCCAAGGAAAAAGTTCCCAGCCGGGGAAAAGATTCACACTCCAGGTAAAGAAACACGTCCTCGAGGTCCAGAATCAATACATTGACTCCGGGTGGGAAAGAAATGTTGTTCTTGATGCTGGAGCTCGTATCTTTGAAGTTCCTCGGCGGAAAAGGTCAGGAAAAGAGGATATAAGCAAGGAGAATGACTTGAGACGATGGTAAGAAGCTGGAGTAAGGAATGGGTCAGGTATTAGAGGCAGAAATTTCAACACCCCCCCTTAATATCAGACCCATGAGTTTGAGGAGATAAGACAGCTTGACTTTTCCCAAAGATTTTGTAAGAAGATCAGCTACCATGTGTTCAGTTGAAATGTGTTGAAGCTGAAAATGATTTTTGTTGATGCTTTCAGTAATCCAACAAAGTTGAGTGTCCACATGTTTTGATCTTTGACGGTATCTGAGTGAATCCTTGCATTGTGAAATGGAACTGGCATTGTCAGCAAGGATTAAAGGTGAAGGTGATTTAGGAATATTGAAGGAAGTAAGTAATTTAGTCAGCCAAATTGCTTCACTGTAGAAGTTTTAGCACAGAGGAAAGCTAAACACAGGTCAATCAGCAACTGTGCACCTTACAACAACAAGTAACTACAACAAAGCGTGTGCTAAAACTGGACAAAAGACTCTATTCTCCCCACACAGTGCAAAGACTGTCAGATGCGGCCAAAAGGGAAAGCAGTGGACAGGAAGAAGCAGTGGAAGGGATAAAGAGAATAGAGAGAAAGAGAAAGAAAAAGATTTGGATTTCATTGCAAAAACAAACATACCTAAACACAGGTCAATCAGCAACTGTGCACCTTACAACAACAAGTAACTACAACAAAGCGTGTGCTAAAACTATAAGGGACACAAGTGTGAGCTGCTGTGGTTAGGACTAAAAGAATCAGAGAAAAGATAACAGAAAAGAAAAGGAAAGAACCTGGACAAAAGACTCTATTCTCCCCACACAGTGCAAAGACTGTCAGATGCGGCCAAAAGGGAAAGCAGTGGACAGGAAGAAGCAGTGGAAGGGATAAAGAGAATAGAGAGAAAGAGAAAGAAAAAGATTTGGATGGGGAAAACGGAAATGGCAAAGAGAGGGCTCATTATATGACAAAGTCCACCATCCAAAACAATAGAAACTAACACGACGTCGACAAAACTACTAAACTACAATACAGAAAAAGAGACAGGTTCACATCCAAGGAAAAAGTTCCCAGCCGGGGAAAAGATTCACACTCCAGGTAAAGAAACACGTCCTCGAGGTCCAGAATCAATACATTGACTCCGGGTGGGAAAGAAATGTTGTTCTTGATGCTGGAGCTCGTATCTTTGAAGTTCCTCGGCGGAAAAGGTCAGGAAAAGAGGATATGAGCAAGGAGAATGACTTGAGACGATGGTAAGAAGCTGGAGTAAGGAATGGGTCAGGTATTAGAGGCAGAAATTTCAACACCCCCCCTTAATACCAGACCCATGAGTTTGAGGAGATAAGACAGCTTGACTTTTCCTAAAGATTTTGTAAGAAGATCAGCCACCATGTGTTCAGTTGAAATGTGTTGAAGCTGAAAATGATTTTTGTTGATGCTTTCAGTAATCCAACAAAGTTGAGTGTCCACATGTTTTGATCTTTGACGGTATCTGAGTGAATCCTTGCATTGTGAAATGGAACTGGCATTGTCAGCAAGGATTAAAGGTGAAGGTGACTTAGGAATATTGAAGGAAGTAAGTAATTTAGTCAGCCAGATTGCTTCACATCCAGCATCCACAATGCCTCTGAACTCAGCTTCAGTACTAGAGATAGTGACAACTTGCTGCTTTTTAGAACTCCAGGAAATAGCTCCTCCATTGAGTATGGCAACATACCCTCCAGTTGAGCGCCTGGTATCAGGATCCCCAGCATAATCAGTGTCAGAGTAAATAAGAGGACAGAGTGATGGATGATTTGGAATTGGGCATTTTCCTCCAAAAGTGAGAGATGATGATGAAGTGGCACGCAGATATCTGAAAGTGTGTTTGACAGCAAGCCAGTGTTTGATACCTGGTTCAATGAGATGTTGAGATAATGCACCAACTGCAAAAGAGAGATCAGGTCTTGTTGCAACAGACAAATAGTTGAGTGCACCAATAGCAGAGCGGTAATTGATTTTCAGAGCATTGAATTCAGCAATTTCTTCACTGGTTGCTTTGACAGGATAATCATTTGGGGATAAGGGAGTGAGACAGGGATTACAGTTGGCCATATTCCAGTTGGACAAAACTTTTTCAGCATAAGAATCTTGTGATAAAGAAAGAGTACGTGCTGTTCTGTTCCTGGTGAGACGCATTCCCAAAATCCAAGTGGCAGGACCAAGATCATCCATCTCAAATTCAGTTTTGATTTTGTCTTTGAACCAAAGAAAATGATTACCAGTAATGACCATATCATCAACATGAAGATAAATGATACAGATTTGTGATTTGTTTCTCCAAACATACACACACTGATCACACTTAAGGGGGGAGAAGTTGAGCTTGCACAAGTAGTCATTTATACGTGAATTCCAGCAAAAGGGAGCTTGTTTGATGCCATAAAGAGGACGCAACAATTGGCAAACTTTACCTTCATTTCCAGCAGTTAGTGTTCCTTCAGGTTGTTCCATATAAACAGTTTCATTTAAGTTTCCCTGGAGAAAAGCTGCCACTACATCCATTTGATGAACATCCCAGTCAAAATAAGCTGCTAAAGAAAGAATGGTCCTGAGAGAAGTGATCCGTCCAGTGGGTGCAAAAGTTTCATGAAAATCTATTCCTAGGATTTGAGAATATCCTTTTGCTACACAACGGGCTTTGAACTTGGAAACACCACCATCAGCATTAGGTTTAACCCTGAAAACCCACCTGCAGCCAATTACATTAGCTTTTTCAGGCCTGGGGACAATTTTCCAAGTGTTACAACGCTGAAGTGCTTGATGTTCATGTTTCACAGCCTCTGCCCATTCTGCTGAATATTTGGAATAGATTGCTTGCTTATAACACTGGGGTTCAGGAATTTCATGAGCTAGCAAGGGAGCTTCTAGAGAGAAAGCAAAGGCATTTGCTGCATATAACCCAAGAGGGTCAGGAGAATCAGAGTAGGAATCATGTTGATAATGATCATAATAAATCTGACGTAAATGTTCAGGAGTGGATGTTTCAGCTGAAGAGTTGTCAGAATAACTGGGGGATTGTGATGAGGGAACATAATCAGGATCTGCTGGATTGTCTGGCTCAATTGATGAATATGATGGATCAGATTGACTGGAACCTTCTTCATCTGGGACATTGGAATGAGGTAATCTTGTTAAGTGGCCAGGTGAAGGACAAGGAGTTGAATTAGAAGGTGTGCCGGACATGTGAAAATCAGAGGAAGAAGAAGAAGAAGGAGAATTATCTTCAGAATGTGAATCAGAAATGTTTCCTGAGGATGGATCATGAGTTGGAGACTCAGAAGGAGATTGAGCTGGAGAAAAGGAAAGTCCAGGTGTTGGAAGTGGTTGACTGTCATGAATTTGATCTGGAATTTGCTTCATCAGTTGTGACCATTGAGGGCGCTTAAATCTGGAGTCAAGAAAGGGGAAGAAATTTTCATTGAAGGCCACAGATTTGGCAATAACAATCTTTTTAAGCTCAAGATCCCAAACACGATAATTTGTTGTTCCAACTTCATATCCAAGCATGACACACTTTCTGGCATTAGCTGAAAACTTTCCAGGACGTTGATGTTTATCAAGAAAAGCATAGCAAGCACAACCAAAAACTCTGAGGTGTGAGACTCTGGGTTTGGATTTATTCCAGGCTTCAAAAGGAGTTGATTTGTTTTGAAGAGCTTTGGTTGGTAATCTGTTTTCAAGATATACTGCTGTTTTAACTGCTTCAGACCATAGGTGAATTGGTGCATTAGAATGAAACATCATGGTTTTGGATTTTTCAGTGGTAATACGGTTTCCTCTCTCAGAAATTGGATTTTGTTGGGGAGTGTAAGGAGCCGTAACTTGAAGAGCAATGCCATGTTGTTTAAGAAAGTTGACCAGACTAGAGTTGATATACTCACCACCACCGTCACAAACAAGCTTTTTGATTTTGAAGCCAGATTGCAGCTCTACAGATGCCTTGTATTCCAAGAAATATTTGAATACTTGGGCTTTTGAGGAAAGAAGGTAAACATGACGGTATGAAGTGGCCTGATCAGTGAACTTAAGGTAATACTGAGAACCATCAAAAGAAGGAGGTTGAATTTTCCCAGATAAATCCGTGTGGATAACTTCAAGAGGATTTTTGGCAACAGGCAACTGGCCAGGAAAGGAAGCATGGGTTTGTTTACCCAACACACACGGTTCACAAAAATGCATTTCAGAATCAGACAAACTAGAACTAGATACATCAGATGCCATTCCATTAAAAAGTTTTTGAATATATGGGGCGTATGGATGTCCTAATCTGTTGTGCCAGAGAGTTAGAGACTGACTTGAAGCTTTTGCATAAAGAGCTGAGGAATTAGGGGGAGACATGCCTTGTGGAACCACAGAAACTTCAAATAATGAATTGGAGATGACTCCTCCCATATAATTCTTTCCATTACGTGAAATAATGAAGTTTGATGTAGGATTAACTGGTGCAGGGATGAGAAGACAACCAGTTCTCCAAAGACGTCCCAGGGAGATGAGATTCCTTCCAAGATCAGGGACATAAAGAGCATCAGAAAAGAAAACTTTTCCTTCCATTCCTCCAGAAGCAGCAACAGTTCCTTTTCCAGTTGCATAGATTGATTTCCCAATACCAGCAAGTTGAATTCGAATGTTGACAGGTTGAAAGGTGATGAAACTGTCTCTGTTGTTAAACATATGACAGCTGGCCCCAGAATCAATAATTGGAGAAAGGTTTGAGGAATGAGAAGCCATGGAAGCAGAAGCGTTGATAATGCAGTCAGAATTTGATTTTTCAGACAAGCAGGCAACAGCTGTAAAAAGAAATTCTTCATCAGAAGGGAAGACAAAAGCACAATTGGCCGTGACATCAGGTTGTTCTTCCTGAGGAGGGGGAACAGGAGTTGCTTTGTTGGAATTGTCCTTTGATGGGGCAGCTGAGTTGGCTTGGTTCTTCTTGGGACGCAATTCAGGATGTTGAACAAAGCAATGATTGTCATCATGTCCAACATTTTGACCATGAACAGAACATGAGAGTTTGCTGCGTGCCTTGGATTTGGATGATTTTGATGATTTGGCTGAGGCAGAGTGAGCATTGACATTTGACATAGCATTGTGAAATTCATCAACAACTTTGTCATCAGCAGCGTAATCCAGGAAAGAAGATAAAACATCATCCAGATGCAGGTGATCAATTTCCTGTCTGTCTCTGGTGAGCAAACCACGCCAATGTTTGAAGGAAGGTGGAAGAGTGGCAAAAAAGAGATAAATAAGAATTTCCTGGGGAATGATGAGCCCAGAACGGATCATATGGAAGTTAATGCCTTTGAATGCATCAACATGAGTTTTGGGGTCTCCTCCTTCAGAAAGAGAAAGAGTAACCATAGAGAGAAAGTGAGAAATCCGTGATCCAACTTTATTGCTGGCGTGTCTTCTTGCAAGAACAGACCACATTTGAGCAGAGGTGTGGCAAGTGTTGACCAGCTTCTTGTTAACATCATCCAATCTGGTGATGATTTCATACCTGCACCTGGTGTCATTTTTGATCCATAAAGCAAGTTGAGCTTTGATTTCAGCGTCTGAAGGTGAACCATCATTGTGAGGAACAGGGGCAGGGACTTGTCCAGAAACAATGCCAAAAAGATCCAGAACTTCAAAGTGAAGACGCATAATGTGTTCCCAGGTGTCATAGGATTCGTCAGTAAGAGGGGTGACCATAACCTTACTTGAATCCTGATTGGAGGCCATGATTTGGTCGAGTCAACAGCAAAGATTTGGAGAGAAAGAAGATGAGATGTGAAGAGGATGATCCAAAATCTGAGAGAAAAGGCTGTTTTATTGTCCAGTAAGCGGTTTTGTTGTAAGTATTCTTGAGAAAGGTGCTTTAGGCAACTGGGCCCATAACCTGTAGAAGTTTTAGCACAGAGGAAAGCTAAACACAGGTCAATCAGCAACTGTGCACCTTACAACAACAAGTAACTACAACAAAGCGTGTGCTAAAACTGGACAAAAGACTCTATTCTCCCCACACAGTGCAAAGACTGTCAGATGCGGCCAAAAGGGAAAGCAGTGGACAGGAAGAAGCAGTGGAAGGGATAAAGAGAATAGAGAGAAAGAGAAAGAAAAAGATTTGGATTTCATTGCAAAAACAAACATACCTAAACACAGGTCAATCAGCAACTGTGCACCTTACAACAACAAGTAACTACAACAAAGCGTGTGCTAAAACTATAAGGGACACAAGTGTGAGCTGCTGTGGTTAGGACTAAAAGAATCAGAGAAAAGATAACAGAAAAGAAAAGGAAAGAACCTGGACAAAAGACTCTATTCTCCCCACACAGTGCAAAGACTGTCAGATGCGGCCAAAAGGGAAAGCAGTGGACAGGAAGAAGCAGTGGAAGGGATAAAGAGAATAGAGAGAAAGAGAAAGAAAAAGATTTGGATGGGGAAAACGGAAATGGCAAAGAGAGGGCTCATTATATGACAAAGTCCACCATCCAAAACAATAGAAACTAACACGACGTCGACAAAACTACTAAACTACAATACAGAAAAAGAGACAGGTTCACATCCAAGGAAAAAGTTCCCAGCCGGGGAAAAGATTCACACTCCAGGTAAAGAAACACGTCCTCGAGGTCCAGAATCAATACATTGACTCCGGGTGGGAAAGAAATGTTGTTCTTGATGCTGGAGCTCGTATCTTTGAAGTTCCTCGGCGGAAAAGGTCAGGAAAAGAGGATATGAGCAAGGAGAATGACTTGAGACGATGGTAAGAAGCTGGAGTAAGGAATGGGTCAGGTATTAGAGGCAGAAATTTCAACATTCACATCCAGCATCCACAATACCTCTGAACTCAGCCTCAGTACTAGAGATAGTGACAACTTGCTGCTTTTTAGAACTCCAGGAAATAGCTCCTCCATTGAGTATGGCAACATACCCTCCAGTTGAGCGCCTGGTATCAGGATCCCCAGCATAATCAGTGTCAGAGTAAATAAGAGGACAGAGTGATGGATGATTTGGAATTGGGCATTTTCCTCCAAAAGTGAGAGATGATGATGAAGTGGCACGCAGATATCTGAAAGTGTGTTTGACAGCAAGCCAGTGTTTGATACCTGGTTCAATGAGATGTTGAGATAATGCACCAACTGCAAAAGAGAGATCAGGTCTTGTTGCTACAGACAAATAGTTGAGTGCACCAATAGCAGAGCGGTAATTGATTTTCAGAGCATTGAATTCAGCAATTTCTTCACTGGTTGCTTTGACAGGATAATCATTTGGGGATAAGGGAGTAAGACAGGGATTGCAGTTGGCCATATTCCAGTTGGACAAAACTTTTTCAGCATAAGAATCTTGTGATAAAGAAAGAGTACGTGCTGTTCTGTTCCTGGTGAGACGCATTCCCAAAATCCAAGTGGCAGGACCAAGATCATCCATCTCAAATTCAGTTTTGATTTTGTCTTTGAACCAAAGAAAATGATTACCAGTAATGACCATATCATCAACATGAAGATAAATGATACAGATTTGTGATTTGTTTCTCCAAACATACACACACTGATCACACTTAAGGGGGGAGAAGTTGAGCTTGCACAAGTAGTCATTTATACGTGAATTCCAGCAAAAGGGAGCTTGTTTGATGCCATAAAGAGGACGCAACAATTGGCAAACTTTACCTTCATTTCCAGCAGTTAGTGTTCCTTCAGGCTGTTCCATATAAACAGTTTCATTTAAGTTTCCCTGGAGAAAAGCTGCCACTACATCCATTTGATGAACATCCCAGTCAAAATAAGCTGCTAAAGAAAGAATGGTCCTGAGAGAAGTGATCCGTCCAGTGGGTGCAAAAGTTTCATGAAAATCTATTCCTAGGATTTGAGAATATCCTTTTGCTACACAACGGGCTTTGAACTTTGAAACACCACCATCAGCATTAGGTTTAACCCTGAAAACCCACCTGCAGCCAATTACATTAGCTTTTTCAGGCCTGGGGACAATTTTCCAAGTGTTACAACGCTGAAGTGCTTGATGTTCATGTTTCACAGCCTCTGCCCATTCTGCTGAATATTTGGAATAGATTGCTTGCTTATAACACTGGGGTTCAGGAATTTCATGAGCTAGCAAGGGAGCTTCTAGAGAGAAAGCAAAGGCATTTGCTGCATATAACCCAAGAGGATCAGGAGAATCAGAGTAGGAATCATGTTGATAATGATCATAATAAATCTGACGTAAATGTTCAGGAGTTGATGTTTCAGCTGAAGAGATGTCAGAATAACTGGGGGATTGTGATGAGGGAACATAATCAGGATCTGCTGGATTGTCTGGCTCAATTGATGAATATGATGGATCAGATTGACTGGAACCTTCTTCATCTGGGACATTGGAATGAGGTAATCTTGTTAAGTGGCCAGGTGAAGGACAAGGAGTTGAATTGGAAGGTGTGCCTGACATGTGAAAATCAGAGGAAGAAGAAGAAGAAGGAGAATTATCTTCAGAATGTGAATCAGAAATGTTTCCTGAGGATGGATCAGGAGTTGGAGACTCAGAAGGAGATTGAGCTGGAGAAAAGGAAAGGCCAGGTGTTGGAAGTGGTTGACTGTCATGAATTTGATCTGGAATTTGCTTCATCAGTTGTGACCATTGAGGGCGCTTAAATCTGGAGTCAAGAAAGGGGAAGAAATTTTCATTGAAGGCCACAGATTTGGCAATAACAATCTTTTTAAGCTCAAGATCCCAAACACGATAATTTGTTGTTCCAACTTCATATCCAAGCATGACACACTTTCTGGCATTAGCTGAAAACTTTCCAGGACGTTGATGTTTATCAAGAAAAGCATAGCAAGCACAACCAAAAACTCTGAGGTGTGAAACTCTGGGTTTGGATTTATTCCAGGCTTCAAAAGGAGTTGATTTGTTTTGAAGAGCTTTGGTTGGTAATCTGTTTTCAAGATATACTGCTGTTTTAACTGCTTCAGACCATAAGTGAATTGGTGCATTAGAATGAAACATCATGGTTTTGGATTTTTCAGTGGTAATACGGTTTCCTCTCTCAGAAATTGGATTTTGTTGGGGAGTGTAAGGAGCCGTAACTTGAAGAGCAATGCCATGTTGTTTAAGAAAGTTGACCAGACTAGAGTTGATATACTCACCACCACCGTCACAAACAAGCTTTTTGATTTTGAAGCCAGATTGCAGCTCTACAGATGCCTTATATTCCAAGAAATATTTGAATACTTGGGCTTTTGAGGAAAGAAGGTAAACATGACGGTATGAAGTGGCCTGATCAGTGAACTTAAGGTAATACTGAGAACCATCAAAAGAAGGAGGCTGAATTTTCCCAGATAAATCCGTGTGGATAACTTCAAGAGGATTTTTGGCAACAGGCAACTGGCCAGGAAAGGAAGCATGGGTTTGTTTACCCAACACACACGGTTCACAAAAATGCATTTCAGAATCAGACAAACTAGAACTAGATACATCAGATGCCATTCCATTAAAAAGTTTTTGAATATATGGGGCGTATGGATGTCCTAATCTGTTGTGCCAAAGAGTTAGAGACTGACTTGAAGCTTTTGCATAGAGAGCTGAGGAATTAGGGGGAGACATGCCTTGTGGAACCACAGAAACTTCAAATAATGAATTGGAGATGACTCCTCCCATATAATTCTTTCCATTACGTGAAATAATGAAGTTTGATGTAGGATTAACTGGTGCAGGAATGAGAAGACAACCAGTTCTCCAAAGACGTCCCAGGGAGATGAGATTCCTTCCAAGATCAGGGACATAAAGAGCATCAGAAAAGAAAACTTTTCCTTCCATTCCTCCAGAAGCAGCAACAGTTCCTTTTCCAGTTGCATAGATTGATTTCCCAATACCAGCAAGTTGAATTCGAATGTTGACAGGTTGAAAACTGATAAAACTGTCTCTGTTGTTAAACATATGACAGCTGGCCCCAGAATCAATAATTGGAGAAAGGTTTGAGGAATGAGAAGCCATGGAAGCAGAAGCGTTGATAATGCAGTCAGAATTTGATTTTTCAGACAAACAAGCAACAGCTGTAAAAAGAAATTCTTCATCAGAAGGGAAGACAAAAGCACAATTGGCCGTGGCATCAGGTTGTTCTTCCTGAGGAGGGGGAACAGGAGTTGCTTTGTTGGAATTGTCCTTTGATGGGGCAGCTGAGTTGGCTTGGTTCTTCTTGGGACGGAGTTCAGGATGTTGAACAAAGCAATGATTGTCATCATGTCCAACATTTTGACCATGAACAGAACATGAGAGTTTGCTGCGTGCCTTGGATTTGGATGATTTTGATGATTTAGCTGAGGCAGAGTGAGCATTGACATTTGACATAGCATTGTGAAATTCATCAACAACTTTGTCATCAGCAGCGTAATCCAGGAAAGAAGATAAAACATCATCCAGATGCAGGTGATCAATTTCCTGTCTGTCTCTGGTGAGCAAACCACGCCAATGTTTGAAGGAGGGTGGAAGAGTGGCAAAAAAGAGATAAATAAGAATTTCCTGGGGAATGATGAGCCCAGAACGGATCATATGGAAGTTAATGCCTTTGAATGCATCAACATGAGTTTTGGGGTCTCCTCCTTCAGAAAGAGAAAGAGTAACCATAGAGAGAAAGTGAGAAATCCGTGATCCAACTTTATTGCTGGCGTGTCTTCTTGCAAGAACAGACCACATTTGAGCAGAGGTGTGGCAAGTGTTGACCAGCTTCTTGTTAACATCATCCAATCTGGTGATGATTTCATACCTGCACCTGGTGTCATTTTTGATCCATAAAGCAAGTTGAGCTTTGATTTCAGCGTCTGAAGGTGAACCATCATTGTGAGGAACAGGGGCAGGGACTTGTCCAGAAACAATGCCAAAAAGATCCAGAACTTCAAAGTGAAGACGCATAATGTGTTCCCAGGTGTCATAGGATTCGTCAGTGAGAGGGGTGACCATAACCTTACTTGAATCCTGATTGGAGGCCATGATTTGGTCGAGTCAACAGCAAAGATTTGGAGAGAAAGAAGATGAGATGTGAAGAGGGTGATCCAAAATCTGAGAGAAAAGGCTGTTTTATTGTCCAGTAAGCGGTTTTGTTGTAAGTATTCTTGAGAGAGGTGCTTTAGGCAACTGGGCCCATAACCTGTAGAAGTTTTAGCACAAAGGAAAGCTAAACACAGGTCAATCAGCAACTGTGCACCTTACAACAACAAGTAACTACAACAAAGCGTGTGCTAAAACTGGACAAAAGACTCTATTCTCCCCACACAGTGCAAAGACTGTCAGATGCGGCCAAAAGGGAAAGCAGTGGACAGGAAGAAGCAGTGGAAGGGATAAAGAGAATAGAGAGAAAGAGAAAGAAAAAGATTTGGATGGGGAAAACGGAAATGGCAAAGAGAGGGCTCATTATATGACAAAGTCCACCATCCAAAACAATAGAAACTAACACGATGTCGACAAAACTACTAAACTACAATACAGAAAAAGAGACAGGTTCACATCCAAGGAAAAAGTTCCCAGCCGGGGAAAAGATTCACACTCCAGGTAAAGAAACACGTCCTCGAGGTCCAGAATCAATACATTGACTCCGGGTGGGAAAGAAATGTTGTTCTTGATGCTGGAGCTCGTATCTTTGAAGTTCCTCGGCGGAAAAGGTCAGGAAAAGAGGATATAAGCAAGGAGAATGACTTGAGACGATGGTAAGAAGCTGGAGTAAGGAATGGGTCAGGTATTAGAGGCAGAAATTTCAACAAGTTGTTGTCACCTCCCAGCTCACTTATCGTTGTTTTTCTCTCAATAAATTAAATAATTTTATTAAATTTTATTTTTTTTATTACCCATACTCTTCTCCTCCTTCTCCTCCTCTCATTCCTTCTTCCATTTTCTCCTTCTTCTAGACGACCAGCCGACATTTTTCCTCCTTCTCCTCCTCTCATTCCTTCTTCCATTTTCTCCTTCTTCTAGACGACCAGCCGACAAATTGCTTGTTTTGTTGCGTCAAATTATTTTTTGTTTCACTTAAAATGTCCTCTAATCAGAATGTACCATCTGTTGGGAATTATATTTCTCATAGTTCCTATGTTTCCAATCTTGTTTAGTTATTCACTATTGTCACTTACTGATTTGGGAATTAATGGCGGGGAAATTGGATTCTTAATTGGGCTTTTAATTATTTGTTTCATGTTTTTCTCTATATTGTTATGTTTCATTTACTCTTTTGATATGTTTGTTTTATTCCTTTCTAATCATTGTATTTACTGATATAGTAGCGCTTCAGAGGACCCATTGCCTATAAAAGGGCCTTGGATAATCCCCTGTAGCCTTATCACTTATTATACACTCAATAAATTAAATACTATTTTACTACGTTTATATTTTTTTTTATTAGTAATACAATTCTAATTAAAAGTCTATATAACAAATTAAAGGTTGCCTTAAGTCTGATAGTAATTATATTGTTTGCCGCGCAGAACTCTTACTTAAATAATAATAATATTTATAAAACCAATTTGTTGTCACTTCTCAGATCACTCATCGTTGCCTTCTCTCAAATAAATTAAATAATTTTAATTGTTTTTATTTCTTTACTTCTAAAACTATTATCTCCTTCTTGTCCTCCTCTCTTTTCTTCCCTCTTCTCTTATATCTTCTAGACGACTGACCGACAGGAAGCATGGGTTTGTTTACCCAACACACACGGTTCACAAAAATGCATTTCAGAGTCAGACAAACTAGAACTAGATACATCATATGCCATTCCATTAAAAAGTTTTTGAATATATGGGGCGTAGGGATGTCCTAATCTGTTGTGCCAGAGAGTTAGAGATGTTGAAATTTCTGCCTCTAATACCTGACCCATTCCTCACTCCAGCTTCTTACCATCGTCTCAAGTCATTCTCCTTGCTCATATCCTCTTTTCCTGACCTTTTCCGCCGAGGAACTTCAAAGATACGAGCTCCAGCATCAAGAACAACATTTCTTTCCCACCCGGAGTCAATGTACTGATTCTGGACCTCGAGGACGTGTTTCTTTACCTGGAGTGTGAATCTTTTCCCCGGCTGAGAACTTTTTCCTTGGATGTGAACCTGTCTCTTTTTCTGTATTGTAGTTTAATAGTTTTGTCGACGTCGTGTTAGTTTCTATTGTTTTGGATGGTGGACTTTGTCATATAATGAGGCCTCTCTTTGCCATTTCCGTTTTCCCCATCCAAATCTTTTTCTTTCTCTTTTTCTCTATTCTCTTTGTCCCTTCCACTGCTTCCTCCTGTCCACTGCTTTCCCTTTTGGCCGCATCTGACAGTCTTTGCACTGTGTGGGGAGAATAGAGTCTTTTGTCCAGGTTCTTTCCTTTTCCTTTCTGTTATCTTTTCTCTAATTCTTTTAGTCCTAACCACAGCAGCTCACACTTGTGTCCCTTATAGTTTTAGCACACGCTTTGTTGTAGTTACTTGTTGTTGTAAGGTGCACAGTTGCTGATTGACCTGTGTTTAGGTATGTTTGTTTTTGCAATGATATCCAAATCTTTTTCTTTCTCTTTTTCTCTATTCTCTTTGTCCCTTCCACTGCTTCCTCCTGTCCACTGCTTTCCCTTTTGGCCGCATCTGACAGTCTTTGCACTGTGTGGGGAGAATAGAGTCTTTTGTCCAGTTTTAGCACACGCTTTGTTGTAGTTACTTGTTGTTGTAAGGTGCACAGTTGCTGATTGACCTGTGTTTAGCTTTCCTCTGTGCTAAAACTTCTACAGGTTATGGGCCCAGTTGCCTAAAGCACCTCTCTCAAGAATACTTACAACAAAACCGCTTACTGGACAATAAAACAGCCTTTTCTCTCAGATTTTGGATCATCCTCTTCACATCTCATCTTCTTTCTCTCCAAATCTTTGCTGTTGACTTGACCAAATCATGGCCTCCAATCAGGATTCAAGTAAGGTTATGGTCACCCCTCTTACTGACGAATCCTATGACACCTGGGAACACATTATGCGTCTTCACTTTGAAGTTCTGGATCTTTTTGGCATTGTTTCTGGACAAGTCCCTGCCCCTGTTCCTCACAATGATGGTTCACCTTCAGACGCTGAAATCAAAGCTCAACTTGCTTTATGGATCAAAAATGACACCAGGTGCAGGTATGAAATCATCACCAGATTGGATGATGTTAACAAGAAGCTGGTCAACACTTGCCACACCTCTGCTCAAATGTGGTCTGTTCTTGCAAGAAGACACGCCAGCAATAAAGTTGGATCACGGATTTCTCACTTTCTCTCTATGGTTACTCTTTCTCTTTCTGAAGGAGGAGACCCCAAAACTCATGTTGATGCATTCAAAGGCATTAACTTCCATATGATCCGTTCTGGGCTCATCATTCCCCAGGAAATTCTTATTTATCTCTTTTTTGCCACTCTTCCACCTTCCTTCAAACATTGGCGTGGTTTGCTCACCAGAGACAGACAGGAAATTGATCACCTGCATCTGGATGATGTTTTATCTTCTTTCCTGGATTACGCTGCTGATGACAAAGTTGTTGATGAATTTCACAATGCTATGTCAAATGTCAATGCTCACTCTGCCTCAGCCAAATCATCAAAATCATCCAAATCCAAGGCACGCAGCAAACTCTCATGTTCTGTTCATGGTCAAAATGTTGGACATGATGACAATCATTGCTTTGTTCAACATCCTGAACTGCGTCCCAAGAAGAACCAAGCCAACTCAGCTGCCCCACATCAAAGGACAATTCCAACAAAGCAACTCCTGTTCCCCCTCCTCAGGAAGAACAACCTGATGCCACGGCCAATTGTGCTTTTGTCTTCCCTTCTGATGAAGAATTTCTTTTTACAGCTGTTGCCTGCTTGTCTGAAAAATCAAATGATGACTGCATTATCAACGCTTCTGCTTCCATGGCTTCTCATTCCTCAAACCTTTCTCCAATTATTGATTCTGGGGCCAGCTGTCATATGTTTAACAACAGAGACAGTTTCATCACCTTTCAACCTGTCAACATTCGAATTCAACTTGCTGGTATTGGGAAATCAATCTATGCAACTGGAAAAGGAACTGTTGCTGCTTCTGGAGGAATCGAAGGAAAAGTTTTCTTTTCTGATGCTCTTTATGTTCCTGATCTTGGAAGGAATCTCATCTCCCTGGGATGTCTTTGGAGAACTGGTTGTCTTCTCATCCCTGCACCAGTTAATCCTATATCTAACTTCATTATTTCACGTAATGGAAAGAATTATATGGGAGGAGTCATCTCCAATTCATTATTTGAAGTTTCTGTGGTTCCACAAGGCATGTCTCCCCCTAATTCCTCAGCTCTCTATGCAAAAGCTTCAAGTCAGTCTCTAACTCTCTGGCACAACAGATTAGGACATCCATACGCCCCATATATTCAAAAACTTTTTAATGGAATGGCATCTGATGTATCTAGTTCTTGTTTGTCTGATTCTGAAATGCATTTTTGTGAACCGTGTGTGTTGGGTAAACAAACCCATGCTTCCTTTCCTGGCCAGTTGCCTGTTGCCAAAAATCCTCTTGAAGTTATCCACACGGATTTATCTGGGAAAATTCAACCTCCTTCTTTTGATGGTTCTCAGTATTACCTTAAGTTCACTGATCAGGCCACTTCATACCGTCATGTTTACCTTCTTTCCTCAAAAGCCCAAGTATTCAAATATTTCTTGGAATACAAGGCATCTGTAGAGCTGCAATCTGGCTTCAAAATCAAAAAGCTTGTTTGTGACGGTGGTGGTGAGTATATCAACTCCAGTCTGGTCAACTTTCTTAAACAACATGGCATTGCTCTTCAAGTTACGGCTCCTTACACTCCCCAACAAAATCCAATTTCTGAGAGAGGAAACCGTATTACCACTGAAAAATCCAAAACCATGATGTTTCATTCTAATGCACCAATTCACCTATGGTCTGAAGCAGTTAAAACAGCAGTATATCTTGAAAACAGATTACCAACCAAAGCTCTTCAAAACAAATCAACTCCTTTTGAAGCCTGGAATAAATCCAAACCCAGAGTCTCACACCTCAGAGTTTTTGGTTGTGCTTGCTATGCTTTTCTTGATAAACATCAACGTCCTGGAAAGTTTTCAGCTAATGCCAGAAAGTGTGTCATGCTTGGATATGAAGTTGGAACAACAAATTATCGTGTTTGGGATCTTGAGCTTAAAAAGATTGTTATTGCCAAATCTGTGGCCTTCAATGAAAATTTCTTCCCCTTTCTTGACTCCAGATTTAAGCGCCCTCAATGGTCACAACTGATGAAGCAAATTCCAGATCAAATTCATGACAGTCAACCACTTCCAACACCTGGACTTTCCTTTTCTCCAGCTCAATCTCCTTCTGAGTCTCCAACTCCTGATCCATCCTCAGGAAACATTTCTGATTCACATTCTGAAGATAATTCTCCTTCTTCTTCTTCTTCCTCTGATTTTCACATGTCCGGCACACCTTCCAATTCAACTGGGAAAACGGAAATGGCAAAGAGAGGCCTCATTATATGACAAAGTCCACCATCCAAAACAATAGAAACTAACACGACGTCGACAAAACTACTAAACTACAATACAGAAAAAGAGACAGGTTCACATCCAAGGAAAAAGTTCTCAGCCGGGGAAAAGATTCACACTCCAGGTAAAGAAACACGTCCTCGAGGTCCAGAATCAATACATTGACTCCGGGTGGGAAAGAAATGTTGTTCTTGATGCTGGAGCTCGTATCTTTGAAGTTCCTCGGCGGAAAAGGTCAGGAAAAGAGGATATGAGCAAGGAGAATGACTTGAGACGATGGTAAGAAGCTGGAGTAAGGAATGGGTCAGGTATTAGAGGCAGAAATTTCAACACACCCTGGCTACTCTTCATGATAAAAGTGTCCAGCACAAGTTTGGCCAAAGTTGTGCTGGACACGTTTGGTTGCATGCCGTCAGACGCAATCAATTCTTTTTATGGAAATGAGACTGAATTATCACTCCATCATTGCACTGAAAGTAGTTTTATATAGACAAATTGTCCCCTGGAAGTTTGTCCAAACCTAAGGTAGACAATTTTTTCCTTTGGTAAAAAGTAAATTTGATCCATGTTAATCTATGATGGTGCCAATTTTTTCTGAAGTCTCTACTGGCTCATGATAGCAGAAATTATACTTAATATCTTTATTTCATGTTTGATCTCTTTAATTTTAATCTTACCACTTGCACCCTAGCTACTCTCCATCATAAAAGTGTCCAGCACAATTTCAGCTGAGCTTGTGCTGGACACTTTTGGTTGCATGCAGTCAGATGGGATAAATTTACTCAATGGAAGTTAAAATAAATTTTTGCTCAATGATTGCACAAGAAGTAGCTTTATACTGCTATACTATCCTCCTGATTTTTTGGAAAACATCAGGTGGACACTTTTATTAATTTTAAAAAAAGAAAACATATTCCAAATCTAGAACTGGTGGTGCAAATTTGGTCTGATGTAGAAGTTTTAGCACAGAGGAAAGCTAAACACAGGTCAATCAGCAACTGTGCACCTTACAACAACAAGTAACTACAACAAAGCGTGTGCTAAAACTGGACAAAAGACTCTATTCTCCCCACACAGTGCAAAGACTGTCAGATGCGGCCAAAAGGGAAAGCAGTGGACAGGAAGAAGCAGTGGAAGGGATAAAGAGAATAGAGAGAAAGAGAAAGAAAAAGATTTGGATTTCATTGCAAAAACAAACATACCTAAACACAGGTCAATCAGCAACTGTGCACCTTACAACAACAAGTAACTACAACAAAGCGTGTGCTAAAACTATAAGGGACACAAGTGTGAGCTGCTGTGGTTAGGACTAAAAGAATCAGAGAAAAGATAACAGAAAAGAAAAGGAAAGAACCTGGACAAAAGACTCTATTCTCCCCACACAGTGCAAAGACTGTCAGATGCGGCCAAAAGGGAAAGCAGTGGACAGGAAGAAGCAGTGGAAGGGATAAAGAGAATAGAGAGAAAGAGAAAGAAAAAGATTTGGATGGGGAAAACGGAAATGGCAAAGAGAGGGCTCATTATATGACAAAGTCCACCATCCAAAACAATAGAAACTAACACGACGTCGACAAAACTACTAAACTACAATACAGAAAAAGAGACAGGTTCACATCCAAGGAAAAAGTTCCCAGCCGGGGAAAAGATTCACACTCCAGGTAAAGAAACACGTCCTCGAGGTCCAGAATCAATACATTGACTCCGGGTGGGAAAGAAATGTTGTTCTTGATGCTGGAGCTCGTATCTTTGAAGTTCCTCGGCGGAAAAGGTCAGGAAAAGAGGATATGAGCAAGGAGAATGACTTGAGACGATGGTAAGAAGCTGGAGTAAGGAATGGGTCAGGTATTAGAGGCAGAAATTTCAACACCCCCCCTTAATACCAGACCCATGAGTTTGAGGAGATAAGACAGCTTGACTTTTCCTAAAGATTTTGTAAGAAGATCAGCCACCATGTGTTCAGTTGAAATGTGTTGAAGCTGAAAATGATTTTTGTTGATGCTTTCAGTAATCCAACAAAGTTGAGTGTCCACATGTTTTGATCTTTGACGGTATCTGAGTGAATCCTTGCATTGTGAAATGGAACTGGCATTGTCAGCAAGGATTAAAGGTGAAGGTGACTTAGGAATATTGAAGGAAGTAAGTAATTTAGTCAGCCAGATTGCTTCACATCCAGCATCCACAATGCCTCTGAACTCAGCTTCAGTACTAGAGATAGTGACGACTTGCTGCTTTTTAGAACTCCAGGAAATAGCTCCTCCATTGAGTATGGCAACATACCCTCCAGTTGAGCGCCTGGTATCAGGATCCCCAGCATAATCAGTGTCAGAGTAAATAAGAGGACAGAGTGATGGATGATTTGGAATTGGGCATTTTCCTCCAAAAGTGAGAGATGATGATGAAGTGGCACGCAGATATCTGAAAGTGTGTTTGACAGCAAGCCAGTGTTTGATACCTGGTTCAATGAGATGTTGAGATAATGCACCAACTGCAAAAGAGAGATCAGGTCTTGTTGCAACAGACAAATAGTTGAGTGCACCAATAGCAGAGCGGTAATTGATTTTCAGAGCATTGAATTCAGCAATTTCTTCACTGGTTGCTTTGACAGGATAATCATTTGGGGATAAGGGAGTGAGACAGGGATTACAGTTGGCCATATTCCAGTTGGACAAAACTTTTTCAGCATAAGAATCTTGTGATAAAGAAAGAGTACGTGCTGTTCTGTTCCTGGTGAGACGCATTCCCAAAATCCAAGTGGCAGGACCAAGATCATCCATCTCAAATTCAGTTTTGATTTTGTCTTTGAACCAAAGAAAATGATTACCAGTAATGACCATATCATCAACATGAAGATAAATGATACAGATTTGTGATTTGTTTCTCCAAACATACACACACTGATCACACTTAAGGGGGGAGAAGTTGAGCTTGCACAAGTAGTCATTTATACGTGAATTCCAGCAAAAGGGAGCTTGTTTGATGCCATAAAGAGGACGCAACAATTGGCAAACTTTACCTTCATTTCCAGCAGTTAGTGTTCCTTCAGGTTGTTCCATATAAACAGTTTCATTTAAGTTTCCCTGGAGAAAAGCTGCCACTACATCCATTTGATGAACATCCCAGTCAAAATAAGCTGCTAAAGAAAGAATGGTCCTGAGAGAAGTGATCCGTCCAGTGGGTGCAAAAGTTTCATGAAAATCTATTCCTAGGATTTGAGAATATCCTTTTGCTACACAACGGGCTTTGAACTTGGAAACACCACCATCAGCATTAGGTTTAACCCTGAAAACCCACCTGCAGCCAATTACATTAGCTTTTTCAGGCCTGGGGACAATTTTCCAAGTGTTACAACGCTGAAGTGCTTGATGTTCATGTTTCACAGCCTCTGCCCATTCTGCTGAATATTTGGAATAGATTGCTTGCTTATAACACTGGGGTTCAGGAATTTCATGAGCTAGCAAGGGAGCTTCTAGAGAGAAAGCAAAGGCATTTGCTGCATATAACCCAAGAGGGTCAGGAGAATCAGAGTAGGAATCATGTTGATAATGATCATAATAAATCTGACGTAAATGTTCAGGAGTGGATGTTTCAGCTGAAGAGTTGTCAGAATAACTGGGGGATTGTGATGAGGGAACATAATCAGGATCTGCTGGATTGTCTGGCTCAATTGATGAATATGATGGATCAGATTGACTGGAACCTTCTTCATCTGGGACATTGGAATGAGGTAATCTTGTTAAGTGGCCAGGTGAAGGACAAGGAGTTGAATTAGAAGGTGTGCCGGACATGTGAAAATCAGAGGAAGAAGAAGAAGAAGGAGAATTATCTTCAGAATGTGAATCAGAAATGTTTCCTGAGGATGGATCATGAGTTGGAGACTCAGAAGGAGATTGAGCTGGAGAAAAGGAAAGTCCAGGTGTTGGAAGTGGTTGACTGTCATGAATTTGATCTGGAATTTGCTTCATCAGTTGTGACCATTGAGGGCGCTTAAATCTGGAGTCAAGAAAGGGGAAGAAATTTTCATTGAAGGCCACAGATTTGGCAATAACAATCTTTTTAAGCTCAAGATCCCAAACACGATAATTTGTTGTTCCAACTTCATATCCAAGCATGACACACTTTCTGGCATTAGCTGAAAACTTTCCAGGACGTTGATGTTTATCAAGAAAAGCATAGCAAGCACAACCAAAAACTCTGAGGTGTGAGACTCTGGGTTTGGATTTATTCCAGGCTTCAAAAGGAGTTGATTTGTTTTGAAGAGCTTTGGTTGGTAATCTGTTTTCAAGATATACTGCTGTTTTAACTGCTTCAGACCATAGGTGAATTGGTGCATTAGAATGAAACATCATGGTTTTGGATTTTTCAGTGGTAATACGGTTTCCTCTCTCAGAAATTGGATTTTGTTGGGGAGTGTAAGGAGCCGTAACTTGAAGAGCAATGCCATGTTGTTTAAGAAAGTTGACCAGACTAGAGTTGATATACTCACCACCACCGTCACAAACAAGCTTTTTGATTTTGAAGCCAGATTGCAGCTCTACAGATGCCTTGTATTCCAAGAAATATTTGAATACTTGGGCTTTTGAGGAAAGAAGGTAAACATGACGGTATGAAGTGGCCTGATCAGTGAACTTAAGGTAATACTGAGAACCATCAAAAGAAGGAGGTTGAATTTTCCCAGATAAATCCGTGTGGATAACTTCAAGAGGATTTTTGGCAACAGGCAACTGGCCAGGAAAGGAAGCATGGGTTTGTTTACCCAACACACACGGTTCACAAAAATGCATTTCAGAATCAGACAAACTAGAACTAGATACATCAGATGCCATTCCATTAAAAAGTTTTTGAATATATGGGGCGTATGGATGTCCTAATCTGTTGTGCCAGAGAGTTAGAGACTGACTTGAAGCTTTTGCATAAAGAGCTGAGGAATTAGGGGGAGACATGCCTTGTGGAACCACAGAAACTTCAAATAATGAATTGGAGATGACTCCTCCCATATAATTCTTTCCATTACGTGAAATAATGAAGTTTGATGTAGGATTAACTGGTGCAGGGATGAGAAGACAACCAGTTCTCCAAAGACGTCCCAGGGAGATGAGATTCCTTCCAAGATCAGGGACATAAAGAGCATCAGAAAAGAAAACTTTTCCTTCCATTCCTCCAGAAGCAGCAACAGTTCCTTTTCCAGTTGCATAGATTGATTTCCCAATACCAGCAAGTTGAATTCGAATGTTGACAGGTTGAAAGGTGATGAAACTGTCTCTGTTGTTAAACATATGACAGCTGGCCCCAGAATCAATAATTGGAGAAAGGTTTGAGGAATGAGAAGCCATGGAAGCAGAAGCGTTGATAATGCAGTCAGAATTTGATTTTTCAGACAAGCAGGCAACAGCTGTAAAAAGAAATTCTTCATCAGAAGGGAAGACAAAAGCACAATTGGCCGTGACATCAGGTTGTTCTTCCTGAGGAGGGGGAACAGGAGTTGCTTTGTTGGAATTGTCCTTTGATGGGGCAGCTGAGTTGGCTTGGTTCTTCTTGGGACGCAATTCAGGATGTTGAACAAAGCAATGATTGTCATCATGTCCAACATTTTGACCATGAACAGAACATGAGAGTTTGCTGCGTGCCTTGGATTTGGATGATTTTGATGATTTGGCTGAGGCAGAGTGAGCATTGACATTTGACATAGCATTGTGAAATTCATCAACAACTTTGTCATCAGCAGCGTAATCCAGGAAAGAAGATAAAACATCATCCAGATGCAGGTGATCAATTTCCTGTCTGTCTCTGGTGAGCAAACCACGCCAATGTTTGAAGGAAGGTGGAAGAGTGGCAAAAAAGAGATAAATAAGAATTTCCTGGGGAATGATGAGCCCAGAACGGATCATATGGAAGTTAATGCCTTTGAATGCATCAACATGAGTTTTGGGGTCTCCTCCTTCAGAAAGAGAAAGAGTAACCATAGAGAGAAAGTGAGAAATCCGTGATCCAACTTTATTGCTGGCGTGTCTTCTTGCAAGAACAGACCACATTTGAGCAGAGGTGTGGCAAGTGTTGACCAGCTTCTTGTTAACATCATCCAATCTGGTGATGATTTCATACCTGCACCTGGTGTCATTTTTGATCCATAAAGCAAGTTGAGCTTTGATTTCAGCGTCTGAAGGTGAACCATCATTGTGAGGAACAGGGGCAGGGACTTGTCCAGAAACAATGCCAAAAAGATCCATGTAGAAGTTTTAGCACAGAGGAAAGCTAAACACAGGTCAATCAGCAACTGTGCACCTTACAACAACAAGTAACTACAACAAAGCGTGTGCTAAAACTGGACAAAAGACTCTATTCTCCCCACACAGTGCAAAGACTGTCAGATGCGGCCAAAAGGGAAAGCAGTGGACAGGAAGAAGCAGTGGAAGGGATAAAGAGAATAGAGAGAAAGAGAAAGAAAAAGATTTGGATGTCATTGCAAAAACAAACATACCTAAACACAGGTCAATCAGCAACTGTGCACCTTACAACAACAAGTAACTACAACAAAGCGTGTGCTAAAACTATAAGGGACACAAGTGTGAGCTGCTGTGGTTAGGACTAAAAGAATCAGAGAAAAGATAACAGAAAAGAAAAGGAAAGAACCTGGACAAAAGACTCTATTCTCCCCACACAGTGCAAAGACTGTCAGATGCGGCCAAAAGGGAAAGCAGTGGACAGGAAGAAGCAGTGGAAGGGATAAAGAGAATAGAGAGAAAGAGAAAGAAAAAGATTTGGATGGGGAAAACGGAAATGGCAAAGAGAGGGCTCATTATATGACAAAGTCCACCATCCAAAACAATAGAAACTAACACGACGTCGACAAAACTACTAAACTACAATACAGAAAAAGAGACAGGTTCACATCCAAGGAAAAAGTTCCCAGCCGGGGAAAAGATTCACACTCCAGGTAAAGAAACACGTCCTCGAGGTCCAGAATCAATACATTGACTCCGGGTGGGAAAGAAATGTTGTTCTTGATGCTGGAGCTCGTATCTTTGAAGTTCCTCGGCGGAAAAGGTCAGGAAAAGAGGATATGAGCAAGGAGAATGACTTGAGACGATGGTAAGAAGCTGGAGTAAGGAATGGGTCAGGTATTAGAGGCAGAAATTTCAACACCCCCCCTTAATACCAGACCCATGAGTTTGAGGAGATAAGACAGCTTGACTTTTCCTAAAGATTTTGTAAGAAGATCAGCCACCATGTGTTCAGTTGAAATGTGTTGAAGCTGAAAATGATTTTTGTTGATGCTTTCAGTAATCCAACAAAGTTGAGTGTCCACATGTTTTGATCTTTGACGGTATCTGAGTGAATCCTTGCATTGTGAAATGGAACTGGCATTGTCAGCAAGGATTAAAGGTGAAGGTGACTTAGGAATATTGAAGGAAGTAAGTAATTTAGTCAGCCAGATTGCTTCACATCCAGCATCCACAATGCCTCTGAACTCAGCTTCAGTACTAGAGATAGTGACGACTTGCTGCTTTTTAGAACTCCAGGAAATAGCTCCTCCATTGAGTATGGCAACATACCCTCCAGTTGAGCGCCTGGTATCAGGATCCCCAGCATAATCAGTGTCAGAGTAAATAAGAGGACAGAGTGATGGATGATTTGGAATTGGGCATTTTCCTCCAAAAGTGAGAGATGATGATGAAGTGGCACGCAGATATCTGAAAGTGTGTTTGACAGCAAGCCAGTGTTTGATACCTGGTTCAATGAGATGTTGAGATAATGCACCAACTGCAAAAGAGAGATCAGGTCTTGTTGCAACAGACAAATAGTTGAGTGCACCAATAGCAGAGCGGTAATTGATTTTCAGAGCATTGAATTCAGCAATTTCTTCACTGGTTGCTTTGACAGGATAATCATTTGGGGATAAGGGAGTGAGACAGGGATTACAGTTGGCCATATTCCAGTTGGACAAAACTTTTTCAGCATAAGAATCTTGTGATAAAGAAAGAGTACGTGCTGTTCTGTTCCTGGTGAGACGCATTCCCAAAATCCAAGTGGCAGGACCAAGATCATCCATCTCAAATTCAGTTTTGATTTTGTCTTTGAACCAAAGAAAATGATTACCAGTAATGACCATATCATCAACATGAAGATAAATGATACAGATTTGTGATTTGTTTCTCCAAACATACACACACTGATCACACTTAAGGGGGGAGAAGTTGAGCTTGCACAAGTAGTCATTTATACGTGAATTCCAGCAAAAGGGAGCTTGTTTGATGCCATAAAGAGGACGCAACAATTGGCAAACTTTACCTTCATTTCCAGCAGTTAGTGTTCCTTCAGGTTGTTCCATATAAACAGTTTCATTTAAGTTTCCCTGGAGAAAAGCTGCCACTACATCCATTTGATGAACATCCCAGTCAAAATAAGCTGCTAAAGAAAGAATGGTCCTGAGAGAAGTGATCCGTCCAGTGGGTGCAAAAGTTTCATGAAAATCTATTCCTAGGATTTGAGAATATCCTTTTGCTACACAACGGGCTTTGAACTTGGAAACACCACCATCAGCATTAGGTTTAACCCTGAAAACCCACCTGCAGCCAATTACATTAGCTTTTTCAGGCCTGGGGACAATTTTCCAAGTGTTACAACGCTGAAGTGCTTGATGTTCATGTTTCACAGCCTCTGCCCATTCTGCTGAATATTTGGAATAGATTGCTTGCTTATAACACTGGGGTTCAGGAATTTCATGAGCTAGCAAGGGAGCTTCTAGAGAGAAAGCAAAGGCATTTGCTGCATATAACCCAAGAGGGTCAGGAGAATCAGAGTAGGAATCATGTTGATAATGATCATAATAAATCTGACGTAAATGTTCAGGAGTGGATGTTTCAGCTGAAGAGTTGTCAGAATAACTGGGGGATTGTGATGAGGGAACATAATCAGGATCTGCTGGATTGTCTGGCTCAATTGATGAATATGATGGATCAGATTGACTGGAACCTTCTTCATCTGGGACATTGGAATGAGGTAATCTTGTTAAGTGGCCAGGTGAAGGACAAGGAGTTGAATTAGAAGGTGTGCCGGACATGTGAAAATCAGAGGAAGAAGAAGAAGAAGGAGAATTATCTTCAGAATGTGAATCAGAAATGTTTCCTGAGGATGGATCATGAGTTGGAGACTCAGAAGGAGATTGAGCTGGAGAAAAGGAAAGTCCAGGTGTTGGAAGTGGTTGACTGTCATGAATTTGATCTGGAATTTGCTTCATCAGTTGTGACCATTGAGGGCGCTTAAATCTGGAGTCAAGAAAGGGGAAGAAATTTTCATTGAAGGCCACAGATTTGGCAATAACAATCTTTTTAAGCTCAAGATCCCAAACACGATAATTTGTTGTTCCAACTTCATATCCAAGCATGACACACTTTCTGGCATTAGCTGAAAACTTTCCAGGACGTTGATGTTTATCAAGAAAAGCATAGCAAGCACAACCAAAAACTCTGAGGTGTGAGACTCTGGGTTTGGATTTATTCCAGGCTTCAAAAGGAGTTGATTTGTTTTGAAGAGCTTTGGTTGGTAATCTGTTTTCAAGATATACTGCTGTTTTAACTGCTTCAGACCATAGGTGAATTGGTGCATTAGAATGAAACATCATGGTTTTGGATTTTTCAGTGGTAATACGGTTTCCTCTCTCAGAAATTGGATTTTGTTGGGGAGTGTAAGGAGCCGTAACTTGAAGAGCAATGCCATGTTGTTTAAGAAAGTTGACCAGACTAGAGTTGATATACTCACCACCACCGTCACAAACAAGCTTTTTGATTTTGAAGCCAGATTGCAGCTCTACAGATGCCTTGTATTCCAAGAAATATTTGAATACTTGGGCTTTTGAGGAAAGAAGGTAAACATGACGGTATGAAGTGGCCTGATCAGTGAACTTAAGGTAATACTGAGAACCATCAAAAGAAGGAGGTTGAATTTTCCCAGATAAATCCGTGTGGATAACTTCAAGAGGATTTTTGGCAACAGGCAACTGGCCAGGAAAGGAAGCATGGGTTTGTTTACCCAACACACACGGTTCACAAAAATGCATTTCAGAATCAGACAAACTAGAACTAGATACATCAGATGCCATTCCATTAAAAAGTTTTTGAATATATGGGGCGTATGGATGTCCTAATCTGTTGTGCCAGAGAGTTAGAGACTGACTTGAAGCTTTTGCATAAAGAGCTGAGGAATTAGGGGGAGACATGCCTTGTGGAACCACAGAAACTTCAAATAATGAATTGGAGATGACTCCTCCCATATAATTCTTTCCATTACGTGAAATAATGAAGTTTGATGTAGGATTAACTGGTGCAGGGATGAGAAGACAACCAGTTCTCCAAAGACGTCCCAGGGAGATGAGATTCCTTCCAAGATCAGGGACATAAAGAGCATCAGAAAAGAAAACTTTTCCTTCCATTCCTCCAGAAGCAGCAACAGTTCCTTTTCCAGTTGCATAGATTGATTTCCCAATACCAGCAAGTTGAATTCGAATGTTGACAGGTTGAAAGGTGATGAAACTGTCTCTGTTGTTAAACATATGACAGCTGGCCCCAGAATCAATAATTGGAGAAAGGTTTGAGGAATGAGAAGCCATGGAAGCAGAAGCGTTGATAATGCAGTCAGAATTTGATTTTTCAGACAAGCAGGCAACAGCTGTAAAAAGAAATTCTTCATCAGAAGGGAAGACAAAAGCACAATTGGCCGTGACATCAGGTTGTTCTTCCTGAGGAGGGGGAACAGGAGTTGCTTTGTTGGAATTGTCCTTTGATGGGGCAGCTGAGTTGGCTTGGTTCTTCTTGGGACGCAATTCAGGATGTTGAACAAAGCAATGATTGTCATCATGTCCAACATTTTGACCATGAACAGAACATGAGAGTTTGCTGCGTGCCTTGGATTTGGATGATTTTGATGATTTGGCTGAGGCAGAGTGAGCATTGACATTTGACATAGCATTGTGAAATTCATCAACAACTTTGTCATCAGCAGCGTAATCCAGGAAAGAAGATAAAACATCATCCAGATGCAGGTGATCAATTTCCTGTCTGTCTCTGGTGAGCAAACCACGCCAATGTTTGAAGGAAGGTGGAAGAGTGGCAAAAAAGAGATAAATAAGAATTTCCTGGGGAATGATGAGCCCAGAACGGATCATATGGAAGTTAATGCCTTTGAATGCATCAACATGAGTTTTGGGGTCTCCTCCTTCAGAAAGAGAAAGAGTAACCATAGAGAGAAAGTGAGAAATCCGTGATCCAACTTTATTGCTGGCGTGTCTTCTTGCAAGAACAGACCACATTTGAGCAGAGGTGTGGCAAGTGTTGACCAGCTTCTTGTTAACATCATCCAATCTGGTGATGATTTCATACCTGCACCTGGTGTCATTTTTGATCCATAAAGCAAGTTGAGCTTTGATTTCAGCGTCTGAAGGTGAACCATCATTGTGAGGAACAGGGGCAGGGACTTGTCCAGAAACAATGCCAAAAAGATCCAGAACTTCAAAGTGAAGACGCATAATGTGTTCCCAGGTGTCATAGGATTCGTCAGTAAGAGGGGTGACCATAACCTTACTTGAATCCTGATTGGAGGCCATGATTTGGTCGAGTCAACAGCAAAGATTTGGAGAGAAAGAAGATGAGATGTGAAGAGGATGATCCAAAATCTGAGAGAAAAGGCTGTTTTATTGTCCAGTAAGCGGTTTTGTTGTAAGTATTCTTGAGAAAGGTGCTTTAGGCAACTGGGCCCATAACCTGTAGAAGTTTTAGCACAGAGGAAAGCTAAACACAGGTCAATCAGCAACTGTGCACCTTACAACAACAAGTAACTACAACAAAGCGTGTGCTAAAACTGGACAAAAGACTCTATTCTCCCCACACAGTGCAAAGACTGTCAGATGCGGCCAAAAGGGAAAGCAGTGGACAGGAAGAAGCAGTGGAAGGGATAAAGAGAATAGAGAGAAAGAGAAAGAAAAAGATTTGGATGTCATTGCAAAAACAAACATACCTAAACACAGGTCAATCAGCAACTGTGCACCTTACAACAACAAGTAACTACAACAAAGCGTGTGCTAAAACTATAAGGGACACAAGTGTGAGCTGCTGTGGTTAGGACTAAAAGAATCAGAGAAAAGATAACAGAAAAGAAAAGGAAAGAACCTGGACAAAAGACTCTATTCTCCCCACACAGTGCAAAGACTGTCAGATGCGGCCAAAAGGGAAAGCAGTGGACAGGAAGAAGCAGTGGAAGGGATAAAGAGAATAGAGAGAAAGAGAAAGAAAAAGATTTGGATGGGGAAAACGGAAATGGCAAAGAGAGGGCTCATTATATGACAAAGTCCACCATCCAAAACAATAGAAACTAACACGACGTCGACAAAACTACTAAACTACAATACAGAAAAAGAGACAGGTTCACATCCAAGGAAAAAGTTCCCAGCCGGGGAAAAGATTCACACTCCAGGTAAAGAAACACGTCCTCGAGGTCCAGAATCAATACATTGACTCCGGGTGGGAAAGAAATGTTGTTCTTGATGCTGGAGCTCGTATCTTTGAAGTTCCTCGGCGGAAAAGGTCAGGAAAAGAGGATATGAGCAAGGAGAATGACTTGAGACGATGGTAAGAAGCTGGAGTAAGGAATGGGTCAGGTATTAGAGGCAGAAATTTCAACAATCCAGAACTTCAAAGTGAAGACGCATAATGTGTTCCCAGGTGTCATAGGATTCGTCAGTAAGAGGGGTGACCATAACCTTACTTGAATCCTGATTGGAGGCCATGATTTGGTCGAGTCAACAGCAAAGATTTGGAGAGAAAGAAGATGAGATGTGAAGAGGATGATCCAAAATCTGAGAGAAAAGGCTGTTTTATTGTCCAGTAAGCGGTTTTGTTGTAAGTATTCTTGAGAAAGGTGCTTTAGGCAACTGGGCCCATAACCTGTAGAAGTTTTAGCACAGAGGAAAGCTAAACACAGGTCAATCAGCAACTGTGCACCTTACAACAACAAGTAACTACAACAAAGCGTGTGCTAAAACTGGACAAAAGACTCTATTCTCCCCACACAGTGCAAAGACTGTCAGATGCGGCCAAAAGGGAAAGCAGTGGACAGGAAGAAGCAGTGGAAGGGATAAAGAGAATAGAGAGAAAGAGAAAGAAAAAGATTTGGATTTCATTGCAAAAACAAACATACCTAAACACAGGTCAATCAGCAACTGTGCACCTTACAACAACAAGTAACTACAACAAAGCGTGTGCTAAAACTATAAGGGACACAAGTGTGAGCTGCTGTGGTTAGGACTAAAAGAATCAGAGAAAAGATAACAGAAAAGAAAAGGAAAGAACCTGGACAAAAGACTCTATTCTCCCCACACAGTGCAAAGACTGTCAGATGCGGCCAAAAGGGAAAGCAGTGGACAGGAAGAAGCAGTGGAAGGGATAAAGAGAATAGAGAGAAAGAGAAAGAAAAAGATTTGGATGGGGAAAACGGAAATGGCAAAGAGAGGGCTCATTATATGACAAAGTCCACCATCCAAAACAATAGAAACTAACACGACGTCGACAAAACTACTAAACTACAATACAGAAAAAGAGACAGGTTCACATCCAAGGAAAAAGTTCCCAGCCGGGGAAAAGATTCACACTCCAGGTAAAGAAACACGTCCTCGAGGTCCAGAATCAATACATTGACTCCGGGTGGGAAAGAAATGTTGTTCTTGATGCTGGAGCTCGTATCTTTGAAGTTCCTCGGCGGAAAAGGTCAGGAAAAGAGGATATGAGCAAGGAGAATGACTTGAGACGATGGTAAGAAGCTGGAGTAAGGAATGGGTCAGGTATTAGAGGCAGAAATTTCAACATCTGAAAACTCAAATTATCTTTGATGGCAGAAATTTTATTTGAATGTTTAATTTCATATTTAATCACTTTTATTTTACTTTTTTATTCCTGTTTTTGCTTTCAAATATCAATTTATTTATTGTAAAACTAATAATTTTCATATTTTTTTTACTTTTATTTAATAAGATTATGAAAGATGTAGCATCTCCCAGTATGCATTTGGCTTACAAATTTTTTCAATACTAATAACATTAATATTATAATGGTGAAAAACAATGAATCAAATGATAAATATGAATGACACAGAAAGATCATATACAAGTAGATTTGTTTATAAGGAATACCTGATGAACTGAAGAAGACCTGCACTGTCGGTCAATCGTCTAGAAGATATATTAGTTAATATATAATTTTAAGTAATTAATTTAAATATATTATAAATCAAATTTTTGTAGAAGTTTTAGCACAAAGGAAAGCTAAACACAGGTCAATCAGCAACTGTGCACCTTACAACAACAAGTAACTACAACAAAGCGTGTGCTAAAACTGGACAAAAGACTCTATTCTCCCCACACAGTGCAAAGACTGTCAGATGCGGCCAAAAGGGAAAGCAGTGGACAGGAAGAAGCAGTGGAAGGGATAAAGAGAATAGAGAGAAAGAGAAAGAAAAAGATTTGGATTTCATTGCAAAAACAAACATACCTAAACACAGGTCAATCAGCAACTGTGCACCTTACAACAACAAGTAACTACAACAAAGCGTGTGCTAAAACTATAAGGGACACAAGTGTGAGCTGCTGTGGTTAGGACTAAAAGAATCAGAGAAAAGATAACAGAAAAGAAAAGGAAAGAACCTGGACAAAAGACTCTATTCTCCCCACACAGTGCAAAGACTGTCAGATGCGGCCAAAAGGGAAAGCAGTGGACAGGAAGAAGCAGTGGAAGGGATAAAGAGAATAGAGAGAAAGAGAAAGAAAAAGATTTGGATGGGGAAAACGGAAATGGCAAAGAGAGGGCTCATTATATGACAAAGTCCACCATCCAAAACAATAGAAACTAACACGATGTCGACAAAACTACTAAACTACAATACAGAAAAAGAGACAGGTTCACATCCAAGGAAAAAGTTCCCAGCCGGGGAAAAGATTCACACTCCAGGTAAAGAAACACGTCCTCGAGGTCCAGAATCAATACATTGACTCCGGGTGGGAAAGAAATGTTGTTCTTGATGCTGGAGCTCGTATCTTTGAAGTTCCTCGGCGGAAAAGGTCAGGAAAAGAGGATATAAGCAAGGAGAATGACTTGAGACGATGGTAAGAAGCTGGAGTAAGGAATGGGTCAGGTATTAGAGGCAGAAATTTCAACACCCCCCCTTAATATCAGACCCATGAGTTTGAGGAGATAAGACAGCTTGACTTTTCCCAAAGATTTTGTAAGAAGATCAGCTACCATGTGTTCAGTTGAAATGTGTTGAAGCTGAAAATGATTTTTGTTGATGCTTTCAGTAATCCAACAAAGTTGAGTGTCCACATGTTTTGATCTTTGACGGTATCTGAGTGAATCCTTGCATTGTGAAATGGAACTGGCATTGTCAGCAAGGATTAAAGGTGAAGGTGATTTAGGAATATTGAAGGAAGTAAGTAATTTAGTCAGCCAAATTGCTTCACATCCAGCATCCACAATACCTCTGAACTCAGCCTCAGTACTAGAGATAGTGACAACTTGCTGCTTTTTAGAACTCCAGGAAATAGCTCCTCCATTGAGTATGGCAACATACCCTCCAGTTGAGCGCCTGGTATCAGGATCCCCAGCATAATCAGTGTCAGAGTAAATAAGAGGACAGAGTGATGGATGATTTGGAATTGGGCATTTTCCTCCAAAAGTGAGAGATGATGATGAAGTGGCACGCAGATATCTGAAAGTGTGTTTGACAGCAAGCCAGTGTTTGATACCTGGTTCAATGAGATGTTGAGATAATGCACCAACTGCAAAAGAGAGATCAGGTCTTGTTGCTACAGACAAATAGTTGAGTGCACCAATAGCAGAGCGGTAATTGATTTTCAGAGCATTGAATTCAGCAATTTCTTCACTGGTTGCTTTGACAGGATAATCATTTGGGGATAAGGGAGTAAGACAGGGATTGCAGTTGGCCATATTCCAGTTGGACAAAACTTTTTCAGCATAAGAATCTTGTGATAAAGAAAGAGTACGTGCTGTTCTGTTCCTGGTGAGACGCATTCCCAAAATCCAAGTGGCAGGACCAAGATCATCCATCTCAAATTCAGTTTTGATTTTGTCTTTGAACCAAAGAAAATGATTACCAGTAATGACCATATCATCAACATGAAGATAAATGATACAGATTTGTGATTTGTTTCTCCAAACATACACACACTGATCACACTTAAGGGGGGAGAAGTTGAGCTTGCACAAGTAGTCATTTATACGTGAATTCCAGCAAAAGGGAGCTTGTTTGATGCCATAAAGAGGACGCAACAATTGGCAAACTTTACCTTCATTTCCAGCAGTTAGTGTTCCTTCAGGCTGTTCCATATAAACAGTTTCATTTAAGTTTCCCTGGAGAAAAGCTGCCACTACATCCATTTGATGAACATCCCAGTCAAAATAAGCTGCTAAAGAAAGAATGGTCCTGAGAGAAGTGATCCGTCCAGTGGGTGCAAAAGTTTCATGAAAATCTATTCCTAGGATTTGAGAATATCCTTTTGCTACACAACGGGCTTTGAACTTTGAAACACCACCATCAGCATTAGGTTTAACCCTGAAAACCCACCTGCAGCCAATTACATTAGCTTTTTCAGGCCTGGGGACAATTTTCCAAGTGTTACAACGCTGAAGTGCTTGATGTTCATGTTTCACAGCCTCTGCCCATTCTGCTGAATATTTGGAATAGATTGCTTGCTTATAACACTGGGGTTCAGGAATTTCATGAGCTAGCAAGGGAGCTTCTAGAGAGAAAGCAAAGGCATTTGCTGCATATAACCCAAGAGGATCAGGAGAATCAGAGTAGGAATCATGTTGATAATGATCATAATAAATCTGACGTAAATGTTCAGGAGTTGATGTTTCAGCTGAAGAGATGTCAGAATAACTGGGGGATTGTGATGAGGGAACATAATCAGGATCTGCTGGATTGTCTGGCTCAATTGATGAATATGATGGATCAGATTGACTGGAACCTTCTTCATCTGGGACATTGGAATGAGGTAATCTTGTTAAGTGGCCAGGTGAAGGACAAGGAGTTGAATTGGAAGGTGTGCCTGACATGTGAAAATCAGAGGAAGAAGAAGAAGAAGGAGAATTATCTTCAGAATGTGAATCAGAAATGTTTCCTGAGGATGGATCAGGAGTTGGAGACTCAGAAGGAGATTGAGCTGGAGAAAAGGAAAGGCCAGGTGTTGGAAGTGGTTGACTGTCATGAATTTGATCTGGAATTTGCTTCATCAGTTGTGACCATTGAGGGCGCTTAAATCTGGAGTCAAGAAAGGGGAAGAAATTTTCATTGAAGGCCACAGATTTGGCAATAACAATCTTTTTAAGCTCAAGATCCCAAACACGATAATTTGTTGTTCCAACTTCATATCCAAGCATGACACACTTTCTGGCATTAGCTGAAAACTTTCCAGGACGTTGATGTTTATCAAGAAAAGCATAGCAAGCACAACCAAAAACTCTGAGGTGTGAAACTCTGGGTTTGGATTTATTCCAGGCTTCAAAAGGAGTTGATTTGTTTTGAAGAGCTTTGGTTGGTAATCTGTTTTCAAGATATACTGCTGTTTTAACTGCTTCAGACCATAAGTGAATTGGTGCATTAGAATGAAACATCATGGTTTTGGATTTTTCAGTGGTAATACGGTTTCCTCTCTCAGAAATTGGATTTTGTTGGGGAGTGTAAGGAGCCGTAACTTGAAGAGCAATGCCATGTTGTTTAAGAAAGTTGACCAGACTAGAGTTGATATACTCACCACCACCGTCACAAACAAGCTTTTTGATTTTGAAGCCAGATTGCAGCTCTACAGATGCCTTATATTCCAAGAAATATTTGAATACTTGGGCTTTTGAGGAAAGAAGGTAAACATGACGGTATGAAGTGGCCTGATCAGTGAACTTAAGGTAATACTGAGAACCATCAAAAGAAGGAGGCTGAATTTTCCCAGATAAATCCGTGTGGATAACTTCAAGAGGATTTTTGGCAACAGGCAACTGGCCAGGAAAGGAAGCATGGGTTTGTTTACCCAACACACACGGTTCACAAAAATGCATTTCAGAATCAGACAAACTAGAACTAGATACATCAGATGCCATTCCATTAAAAAGTTTTTGAATATATGGGGCGTATGGATGTCCTAATCTGTTGTGCCAAAGAGTTAGAGACTGACTTGAAGCTTTTGCATAGAGAGCTGAGGAATTAGGGGGAGACATGCCTTGTGGAACCACAGAAACTTCAAATAATGAATTGGAGATGACTCCTCCCATATAATTCTTTCCATTACGTGAAATAATGAAGTTTGATGTAGGATTAACTGGTGCAGGAATGAGAAGACAACCAGTTCTCCAAAGACGTCCCAGGGAGATGAGATTCCTTCCAAGATCAGGGACATAAAGAGCATCAGAAAAGAAAACTTTTCCTTCCATTCCTCCAGAAGCAGCAACAGTTCCTTTTCCAGTTGCATAGATTGATTTCCCAATACCAGCAAGTTGAATTCGAATGTTGACAGGTTGAAAACTGATAAAACTGTCTCTGTTGTTAAACATATGACAGCTGGCCCCAGAATCAATAATTGGAGAAAGGTTTGAGGAATGAGAAGCCATGGAAGCAGAAGCGTTGATAATGCAGTCAGAATTTGATTTTTCAGACAAACAAGCAACAGCTGTAAAAAGAAATTCTTCATCAGAAGGGAAGACAAAAGCACAATTGGCCGTGGCATCAGGTTGTTCTTCCTGAGGAGGGGGAACAGGAGTTGCTTTGTTGGAATTGTCCTTTGATGGGGCAGCTGAGTTGGCTTGGTTCTTCTTGGGACGGAGTTCAGGATGTTGAACAAAGCAATGATTGTCATCATGTCCAACATTTTGACCATGAACAGAACATGAGAGTTTGCTGCGTGCCTTGGATTTGGATGATTTTGATGATTTAGCTGAGGCAGAGTGAGCATTGACATTTGACATAGCATTGTGAAATTCATCAACAACTTTGTCATCAGCAGCGTAATCCAGGAAAGAAGATAAAACATCATCCAGATGCAGGTGATCAATTTCCTGTCTGTCTCTGGTGAGCAAACCACGCCAATGTTTGAAGGAGGGTGGAAGAGTGGCAAAAAAGAGATAAATAAGAATTTCCTGGGGAATGATGAGCCCAGAACGGATCATATGGAAGTTAATGCCTTTGAATGCATCAACATGAGTTTTGGGGTCTCCTCCTTCAGAAAGAGAAAGAGTAACCATAGAGAGAAAGTGAGAAATCCGTGATCCAACTTTATTGCTGGCGTGTCTTCTTGCAAGAACAGACCACATTTGAGCAGAGGTGTGGCAAGTGTTGACCAGCTTCTTGTTAACATCATCCAATCTGGTGATGATTTCATACCTGCACCTGGTGTCATTTTTGATCCATAAAGCAAGTTGAGCTTTGATTTCAGCGTCTGAAGGTGAACCATCATTGTGAGGAACAGGGGCAGGGACTTGTCCAGAAACAATGCCAAAAAGATCCAGAACTTCAAAGTGAAGACGCATAATGTGTTCCCAGGTGTCATAGGATTCGTCAGTGAGAGGGGTGACCATAACCTTACTTGAATCCTGATTGGAGGCCATGATTTGGTCGAGTCAACAGCAAAGATTTGGAGAGAAAGAAGATGAGATGTGAAGAGGGTGATCCAAAATCTGAGAGAAAAGGCTGTTTTATTGTCCAGTAAGCGGTTTTGTTGTAAGTATTCTTGAGAGAGGTGCTTTAGGCAACTGGGCCCATAACCTGTAGAAGTTTTAGCACAAAGGAAAGCTAAACACAGGTCAATCAGCAACTGTGCACCTTACAACAACAAGTAACTACAACAAAGCGTGTGCTAAAACTGGACAAAAGACTCTATTCTCCCCACACAGTGCAAAGACTGTCAGATGCGGCCAAAAGGGAAAGCAGTGGACAGGAAGAAGCAGTGGAAGGGATAAAGAGAATAGAGAGAAAGAGAAAGAAAAAGATTTGGATTTCATTGCAAAAACAAACATACCTAAACACAGGTCAATCAGCAACTGTGCACCTTACAACAACAAGTAACTACAACAAAGCGTGTGCTAAAACTATAAGGGACACAAGTGTGAGCTGCTGTGGTTAGGACTAAAAGAATCAGAGAAAAGATAACAGAAAAGAAAAGGAAAGAACCTGGACAAAAGACTCTATTCTCCCCACACAGTGCAAAGACTGTCAGATGCGGCCAAAAGGGAAAGCAGTGGACAGGAAGAAGCAGTGGAAGGGATAAAGAGAATAGAGAGAAAGAGAAAGAAAAAGATTTGGATGGGGAAAACGGAAATGGCAAAGAGAGGGCTCATTATATGACAAAGTCCACCATCCAAAACAATAGAAACTAACACGATGTCGACAAAACTACTAAACTACAATACAGAAAAAGAGACAGGTTCACATCCAAGGAAAAAGTTCCCAGCCGGGGAAAAGATTCACACTCCAGGTAAAGAAACACGTCCTCGAGGTCCAGAATCAATACATTGACTCCGGGTGGGAAAGAAATGTTGTTCTTGATGCTGGAGCTCGTATCTTTGAAGTTCCTCGGCGGAAAAGGTCAGGAAAAGAGGATATAAGCAAGGAGAATGACTTGAGACGATGGTAAGAAGCTGGAGTAAGGAATGGGTCAGGTATTAGAGGCAGAAATTTCAACAATTTTCACTTGTAATTATAATATATGTTTTTTAATTAATTAAATATAAATTTATAATTATTAAATACATAAAAATGCGCCATTATTTGTAGAATATATTCTATTATGCTCAATTTAATTGTATATAAAAATATATATAACCAATAAATTTAATGTAACATTTGTATATAATAAAATTCTTATATAATTTCATTATGCAATAAAATATTAAGTTATATTCATTAAATACAAGTCTTACCCACTCTTTAAGGTTTTATAATTTATATATCATTTACTGGACTCCTTGAAGAAGTTTTAGCACAGAGGAAAGCTAAACACAGGTCAATCAGCAACTGTGCACCTTACAACAACAAGTAACTACAACAAAGCGTGTGCTAAAACTGGACAAAAGACTCTATTCTCCCCACACAGTGCAAAGACTGTCAGATGCGGCCAAAAGGGAAAGCAGTGGACAGGAAGAAGCAGTGGAAGGGATAAAGAGAATAGAGAGAAAGAGAAAGAAAAAGATTTGGATTTCATTGCAAAAACAAACATACCTAAACACAGGTCAATCAGCAACTGTGCACCTTACAACAACAAGTAACTACAACAAAGCGTGTGCTAAAACTATAAGGGACACAAGTGTGAGCTGCTGTGGTTAGGACTAAAAGAATCAGAGAAAAGATAACAGAAAAGAAAAGGAAAGAACCTGGACAAAAGACTCTATTCTCCCCACACAGTGCAAAGACTGTCAGATGCGGCCAAAAGGGAAAGCAGTGGACAGGAAGAAGCAGTGGAAGGGATAAAGAGAATAGAGAGAAAGAGAAAGAAAAAGATTTGGATGGGGAAAACGGAAATGGCAAAGAGAGGGCTCATTATATGACAAAGTCCACCATCCAAAACAATAGAAACTAACACGACGTCGACAAAACTACTAAACTACAATACAGAAAAAGAGACAGGTTTGTTGAAATTTCTGCCTCTAATACCTGACCCATTCCTTACTCCAGCTTCTTACCATCGTCTCAAGTCATTCTCCTTGCTCATATCCTCTTTTCCTGACCTTTTCCGCCGAGGAACTTCAAAGATACGAGCTCCAGCATCAAGAACAACATTTCTTTCCCACCCGGAGTCAATGTATTGATTCTGGACCTCGAGGACGTGTTTCTTTACCTGGAGTGTGAATCTTTTCCCCGGCTGGGAACTTTTTCCTTGGATGTGAACCTGTCTCTTTTTCTGTATTGTAGTTTAGTAGTTTTGTCGACGTCGTGTTAGTTTCTATTGTTTTGGATGGTGGACTTTGTCATATAATGAGCCCTCTCTTTGCCATTTCCGTTTTCCCCATCCAAATCTTTTTCTTTCTCTTTCTCTCTATTCTCTTTATCCCTTCCACTGCTTCTTCCTGTCCACTGCTTTCCCTTTTGGCCGCATCTGACAGTCTTTGCACTGTGTGGGGAGAATAGAGTCTTTTGTCCAGGTTCTTTCCTTTTCTTTTCTGTTATCTTTTCTCTGATTCTTTTAGTCCTAACCACAGCAGCTCACACTTGTGTCCCTTATAGTTTTAGCACACGCTTTGTTGTAGTTACTTGTTGTTGTAAGGTGCACAGTTGCTGATTGACCTGTGTTTAGGTATGTTTGTTTTTGCAATGAAATCCAAATCTTTTTCTTTCTCTTTCTCTCTATTCTCTTTATCCCTTCCACTGCTTCTTCCTGTCCACTGCTTTCCCTTTTGGCCGCATCTGACAGTCTTTGCACTGTGTGGGGAGAATAGAGTCTTTTGTCCAGTTTTAGCACACGCTTTGTTGTAGTTACTTGTTGTTGTAAGGTGCACAGTTGCTGATTGACCTGTGTTTAGCTTTCCTCTGTGCTAAAACTTCTACAGGTTATGGGCCCAGTTGCCTAAAGCACCTTTCTCAAGAATACTTACAACAAAACCGCTTACTGGACAATAAAACAGCCTTTTCTCTCAGATTTTGGATCATCCTCTTCACATCTCATCTTCTTTCTCTCCAAATCTTTGCTGTTGACTCGACCAAATCATGGCCTCCAATCAGGATTCAAGTAAGGTTATGGTCACCCCTCTTACTGACGAATCCTATGACACCTGGGAACACATTATGCGTCTTCACTTTGAAGTTCTGGATCTTTTTGGCATTGTTTCTGGACAAGTCCCTGCCCCTGTTCCTCACAATGATGGTTCACCTTCAGACGCTGAAATCAAAGCTCAACTTGCTTTATGGATCAAAAATGACACCAGGTGCAGGTATGAAATCATCACCAGATTGGATGATGTTAACAAGAAGCTGGTCAACACTTGCCACACCTCTGCTCAAATGTGGTCTGTTCTTGCAAGAAGACACGCCAGCAATAAAGTTGGATCACGGATTTCTCACTTTCTCTCTATGGTTACTCTTTCTCTTTCTGAAGGAGGAGACCCCAAAACTCATGTTGATGCATTCAAAGGCATTAACTTCCATATGATCCGTTCTGGGCTCATCATTCCCCAGGAAATTCTTATTTATCTCTTTTTTGCCACTCTTCCACCTTCCTTCAAACATTGGCGTGGTTTGCTCACCAGAGACAGACAGGAAATTGATCACCTGCATCTGGATGATGTTTTATCTTCTTTCCTGGATTACGCTGCTGATGACAAAGTTGTTGATGAATTTCACAATGCTATGTCAAATGTCAATGCTCACTCTGCCTCAGCCAAATCATCAAAATCATCCAAATCCAAGGCACGCAGCAAACTCTCATGTTCTGTTCATGGTCAAAATGTTGGACATGATGACAATCATTGCTTTGTTCAACATCCTGAATTGCGTCCCAAGAAGAACCAAGCCAACTCAGCTGCCCCATCAAAGGACAATTCCAACAAAGCAACTCCTGTTCCCCCTCCTCAGGAAGAACAACCTGATGTCACGGCCAATTGTGCTTTTGTCTTCCCTTCTGATGAAGAATTTCTTTTTACAGCTGTTGCCTGCTTGTCTGAAAAATCAAATTCTGACTGCATTATCAACGCTTCTGCTTCCATGGCTTCTCATTCCTCAAACCTTTCTCCAATTATTGATTCTGGGGCCAGCTGTCATATGTTTAACAACAGAGACAGTTTCATCACCTTTCAACCTGTCAACATTCGAATTCAACTTGCTGGTATTGGGAAATCAATCTATGCAACTGGAAAAGGAACTGTTGCTGCTTCTGGAGGAATGGAAGGAAAAGTTTTCTTTTCTGATGCTCTTTATGTCCCTGATCTTGGAAGGAATCTCATCTCCCTGGGACGTCTTTGGAGAACTGGTTGTCTTCTCATCCCTGCACCAGTTAATCCTACATCAAACTTCATTATTTCACGTAATGGAAAGAATTATATGGGAGGAGTCATCTCCAATTCATTATTTGAAGTTTCTGTGGTTCCACAAGGCATGTCTCCCCCTAATTCCTCAGCTCTTTATGCAAAAGCTTCAAGTCAGTCTCTAACTCTCTGGCACAACAGATTAGGACATCCATACGCCCCATATATTCAAAAACTTTTTAATGGAATGGCATCTGATGTATCTAGTTCTAGTTTGTCTGATTCTGAAATGCATTTTTGTGAACCGTGTGTGTTGGGTAAACAAACCCATGCTTCCTTTCCTGGCCAGTTGCCTGTTGCCAAAAATCCTCTTGAAGTTATCCACACGGATTTATCTGGGAAAATTCAACCTCCTTCTTTTGATGGTTCTCAGTATTACCTTAAGTTCACTGATCAGGCCACTTCATACCGTCATGTTTACCTTCTTTCCTCAAAAGCCCAAGTATTCAAATATTTCTTGGAATACAAGGCATCTGTAGAGCTGCAATCTGGCTTCAAAATCAAAAAGCTTGTTTGTGACGGTGGTGGTGAGTATATCAACTCTAGTCTGGTCAACTTTCTTAAACAACATGGCATTGCTCTTCAAGTTACGGCTCCTTACACTCCCCAACAAAATCCAATTTCTGAGAGAGGAAACCGTATTACCACTGAAAAATCCAAAACCATGATGTTTCATTCTAATGCACCAATTCACCTATGGTCTGAAGCAGTTAAAACAGCAGTATATCTTGAAAACAGATTACCAACCAAAGCTCTTCAAAACAAATCAACTCCTTTTGAAGCCTGGAATAAATCCAAACCCAGAGTCTCACACCTCAGAGTTTTTGGTTGTGCTTGCTATGCTTTTCTTGATAAACATCAACGTCCTGGAAAGTTTTCAGCTAATGCCAGAAAGTGTGTCATGCTTGGATATGAAGTTGGAACAACAAATTATCGTGTTTGGGATCTTGAGCTTAAAAAGATTGTTATTGCCAAATCTGTGGCCTTCAATGAAAATTTCTTCCCCTTTCTTGACTCCAGATTTAAGCGCCCTCAATGGTCACAACTGATGAAGCAAATTCCAGATCAAATTCATGACAGTCAACCACTTCCAACACCTGGACTTTCCTTTTCTCCAGCTCAATCTCCTTCTGAGTCTCCAACTCATGATCCATCCTCAGGAAACATTTCTGATTCACATTCTGAAGATAATTCTCCTTCTTCTTCTTCTTCCTCTGATTTTCACATGTCCGGCACACCTTCTAATTCAACTCCTTGTCCTTCACCTGGCCACTTAACAAGATTACCTCATTCCAATGTCCCAGATGAAGAAGGTTCCAGTCAATCTGATCCATCATATTCATCAATTGAGCCAGACAATCCAGCAGATCCTGATTATGTTCCCTCATCACAATCCCCCAGTTATTCTGACAACTCTTCAGCTGAAACATCCACTCCTGAACATTTACGTCAGATTTATTATGATCATTATCAACATGATTCCTACTCTGATTCTCCTGACCCTCTTGGGTTATATGCAGCAAATGCCTTTGCTTTCTCTCTAGAAGCTCCCTTGCTAGCTCATGAAATTCCTGAACCCCAGTGTTATAAGCAAGCAATCTATTCCAAATATTCAGCAGAATGGGCAGAGGCTGTGAAACATGAACATCAAGCACTTCAGCGTTGTAACACTTGGAAAATTGTCCCCAGGCCTGAAAAAGCTAATGTAATTGGCTGCAGGTGGGTTTTCAGGGTTAAACCTAATGCTGATGGTGGTGTTTCCAAGTTCAAAGCCCGTTGTGTAGCAAAAGGATATTCTCAAATCCTAGGAATAGATTTTCATGAAACTTTTGCACCCACTGGACGGATCACTTCTCTCAGGACCATTCTTTCTTTAGCAGCTTATTTTGACTGGGATGTTCATCAAATGGATGTAGTGGCAGCTTTTCTCCAGGGAAACTTAAATGAAACTGTTTATATGGAACAACCTGAAGGAACACTAACTGCTGGAAATGAAGGTAAAGTTTGCCAATTGTTGCGTCCTCTTTATGGCATCAAACAAGCTCCCTTTTGCTGGAATTCACGTATAAATGACTACTTGTGCAAGCTCAACTTCTCCCCCCTTAAGTGTGATCAGTGTGTGTATGTTTGGAGAAACAAATCACAAATCTGTATCATTTATCTTCATGTTGATGATATGGTCATTACTGGTAATCATTTTCTTTGGTTCAAAGACAAAATCAAAACTGAATTTGAGATGGATGATCTTGGTCCTGCCACTTGGATTTTGGGAATGCGTCTCACCAGGAACAGAACAGCACGTACTCTTTCTTTATCACAAGATTCTTATGCTGAAAAAGTTTTGTCCAACTGGAATATGGCCAACTGTAATCCCTGTCTCACTCCCTTATCCCCAAATGATTATCCTGTCAAAGCAACCAGTGAAGAAATTGCTGAATTCAATGCTCTGAAAATCAATTACCGCTCTGCTATTGGTGCACTCAACTATTTGTCTGTTGCAACAAGACCTGATCTCTCTTTTGCAGTTGGTGCATTATCTCAACATCTCATTGAACCAGGTATCAAACACTGGCTTGCTGTCAAACACACTTTCAGATATCTGCGTGCCACTTCATCATCATCTCTCACTTTTGGAGGAAAATGCCCAATTCCAAATCATCCATCACTCTGTCCTCTTATTTACTCTGACACTGATTATGCTGGGGATCCTGATACCAGGCGCTCAACTGGAGGGTATGTTGCCATACTCAATGGAGGAGCTATTTCCTGGAGTTCTAAAAAGCAGCAAGTCGTCACTATCTCTAGTACTGAAGCTGAGTTCAGAGGCATTGTGGATGCTGGATGTGAAGCAATCTGGCTGACTAAATTACTTACTTCCTTCAATATTCCTAAGTCACCTTCACCTTTAATCCTTGCTGACAATGCCAGTTCCATTTCACAATGCAAGGATTCACTCAGATACCGTCAAAGATCAAAACATGTGGACACTCAACTTTGTTGGATTACTGAAAGCATCAACAAAAATCATTTTCAGCTTCAACACATTTCAACTGAACACATGGTGGCTGATCTTCTTACAAAATCTTTAGGAAAAGTCAAGCTGTCTTATCTCCTCAAACTCATGGGTCTGGTATTAAGGGGGGGTGTTGAAATTTCTGCCTCTAATACCTGACCCATTCCTTACTCCAGCTTCTTACCATCGTCTCAAGTCATTCTCCTTGCTCATATCCTCTTTTCCTGACCTTTTCCGCCGAGGAACTTCAAAGATACGAGCTCCAGCATCAAGAACAACATTTCTTTCCCACCCGGAGTCAATGTATTGATTCTGGACCTCGAGGACGTGTTTCTTTACCTGGAGTGTGAATCTTTTCCCCGGCTGGGAACTTTTTCCTTGGATGTGAACCTGTCTCTTTTTCTGTATTGTAGTTTAGTAGTTTTGTCGACGTCGTGTTAGTTTCTATTGTTTTGGATGGTGGACTTTGTCATATAATGAGCCCTCTCTTTGCCATTTCCGTTTTCCCCATCCAAATCTTTTTCTTTCTCTTTCTCTCTATTCTCTTTATCCCTTCCACTGCTTCTTCCTGTCCACTGCTTTCCCTTTTGGCCGCATCTGACAGTCTTTGCACTGTGTGGGGAGAATAGAGTCTTTTGTCCAGGTTCTTTCCTTTTCTTTTCTGTTATCTTTTCTCTGATTCTTTTAGTCCTAACCACAGCAGCTCACACTTGTGTCCCTTATAGTTTTAGCACACGCTTTGTTGTAGTTACTTGTTGTTGTAAGGTGCACAGTTGCTGATTGACCTGTGTTTAGGTATGTTTGTTTTTGCAATGAAATCCAAATCTTTTTCTTTCTCTTTCTCTCTATTCTCTTTATCCCTTCCACTGCTTCTTCCTGTCCACTGCTTTCCCTTTTGGCCGCATCTGACAGTCTTTGCACTGTGTGGGGAGAATAGAGTCTTTTGTCCAGTTTTAGCACACGCTTTGTTGTAGTTACTTGTTGTTGTAAGGTGCACAGTTGCTGATTGACCTGTGTTTAGCTTTCCTCTGTGCTAAAACTTCTACAAGGTTCACATCCAAGGAAAAAGTTCCCAGCCGGGGAAAAGATTCACACTCCAGGTAAAGAAACACGTCCTCGAGGTCCAGAATCAATACATTGACTCCGGGTGGGAAAGAAATGTTGTTCTTGATGCTGGAGCTCGTATCTTTGAAGTTCCTCGGCGGAAAAGGTCAGGAAAAGAGGATATGAGCAAGGAGAATGACTTGAGACGATGGTAAGAAGCTGGAGTAAGGAATGGGTCAGGTATTAGAGGCAGAAATTTCAACACCCCCCCTTAATACCAGACCCATGAGTTTGAGGAGATAAGACAGCTTGACTTTTCCTAAAGATTTTGTAAGAAGATCAGCCACCATGTGTTCAGTTGAAATGTGTTGAAGCTGAAAATGATTTTTGTTGATGCTTTCAGTAATCCAACAAAGTTGAGTGTCCACATGTTTTGATCTTTGACGGTATCTGAGTGAATCCTTGCATTGTGAAATGGAACTGGCATTGTCAGCAAGGATTAAAGGTGAAGGTGACTTAGGAATATTGAAGGAAGTAAGTAATTTAGTCAGCCAGATTGCTTCACATCCAGCATCCACAATGCCTCTGAACTCAGCTTCAGTACTAGAGATAGTGACGACTTGCTGCTTTTTAGAACTCCAGGAAATAGCTCCTCCATTGAGTATGGCAACATACCCTCCAGTTGAGCGCCTGGTATCAGGATCCCCAGCATAATCAGTGTCAGAGTAAATAAGAGGACAGAGTGATGGATGATTTGGAATTGGGCATTTTCCTCCAAAAGTGAGAGATGATGATGAAGTGGCACGCAGATATCTGAAAGTGTGTTTGACAGCAAGCCAGTGTTTGATACCTGGTTCAATGAGATGTTGAGATAATGCACCAACTGCAAAAGAGAGATCAGGTCTTGTTGCAACAGACAAATAGTTGAGTGCACCAATAGCAGAGCGGTAATTGATTTTCAGAGCATTGAATTCAGCAATTTCTTCACTGGTTGCTTTGACAGGATAATCATTTGGGGATAAGGGAGTGAGACAGGGATTACAGTTGGCCATATTCCAGTTGGACAAAACTTTTTCAGCATAAGAATCTTGTGATAAAGAAAGAGTACGTGCTGTTCTGTTCCTGGTGAGACGCATTCCCAAAATCCAAGTGGCAGGACCAAGATCATCCATCTCAAATTCAGTTTTGATTTTGTCTTTGAACCAAAGAAAATGATTACCAGTAATGACCATATCATCAACATGAAGATAAATGATACAGATTTGTGATTTGTTTCTCCAAACATACACACACTGATCACACTTAAGGGGGGAGAAGTTGAGCTTGCACAAGTAGTCATTTATACGTGAATTCCAGCAAAAGGGAGCTTGTTTGATGCCATAAAGAGGACGCAACAATTGGCAAACTTTACCTTCATTTCCAGCAGTTAGTGTTCCTTCAGGTTGTTCCATATAAACAGTTTCATTTAAGTTTCCCTGGAGAAAAGCTGCCACTACATCCATTTGATGAACATCCCAGTCAAAATAAGCTGCTAAAGAAAGAATGGTCCTGAGAGAAGTGATCCGTCCAGTGGGTGCAAAAGTTTCATGAAAATCTATTCCTAGGATTTGAGAATATCCTTTTGCTACACAACGGGCTTTGAACTTGGAAACACCACCATCAGCATTAGGTTTAACCCTGAAAACCCACCTGCAGCCAATTACATTAGCTTTTTCAGGCCTGGGGACAATTTTCCAAGTGTTACAACGCTGAAGTGCTTGATGTTCATGTTTCACAGCCTCTGCCCATTCTGCTGAATATTTGGAATAGATTGCTTGCTTATAACACTGGGGTTCAGGAATTTCATGAGCTAGCAAGGGAGCTTCTAGAGAGAAAGCAAAGGCATTTGCTGCATATAACCCAAGAGGGTCAGGAGAATCAGAGTAGGAATCATGTTGATAATGATCATAATAAATCTGACGTAAATGTTCAGGAGTGGATGTTTCAGCTGAAGAGTTGTCAGAATAACTGGGGGATTGTGATGAGGGAACATAATCAGGATCTGCTGGATTGTCTGGCTCAATTGATGAATATGATGGATCAGATTGACTGGAACCTTCTTCATCTGGGACATTGGAATGAGGTAATCTTGTTAAGTGGCCAGGTGAAGGACAAGGAGTTGAATTAGAAGGTGTGCCGGACATGTGAAAATCAGAGGAAGAAGAAGAAGAAGGAGAATTATCTTCAGAATGTGAATCAGAAATGTTTCCTGAGGATGGATCATGAGTTGGAGACTCAGAAGGAGATTGAGCTGGAGAAAAGGAAAGTCCAGGTGTTGGAAGTGGTTGACTGTCATGAATTTGATCTGGAATTTGCTTCATCAGTTGTGACCATTGAGGGCGCTTAAATCTGGAGTCAAGAAAGGGGAAGAAATTTTCATTGAAGGCCACAGATTTGGCAATAACAATCTTTTTAAGCTCAAGATCCCAAACACGATAATTTGTTGTTCCAACTTCATATCCAAGCATGACACACTTTCTGGCATTAGCTGAAAACTTTCCAGGACGTTGATGTTTATCAAGAAAAGCATAGCAAGCACAACCAAAAACTCTGAGGTGTGAGACTCTGGGTTTGGATTTATTCCAGGTGTAGAAGTTTTAGCACAGAGGAAAGCTAAACACAGGTCAATCAGCAACTGTGCACCTTACAACAACAAGTAACTACAACAAAGCGTGTGCTAAAACTGGACAAAAGACTCTATTCTCCCCACACAGTGCAAAGACTGTCAGATGCGGCCAAAAGGGAAAGCAGTGGACAGGAAGAAGCAGTGGAAGGGATAAAGAGAATAGAGAGAAAGAGAAAGAAAAAGATTTGGATTTCATTGCAAAAACAAACATACCTAAACACAGGTCAATCAGCAACTGTGCACCTTACAACAACAAGTAACTACAACAAAGCGTGTGCTAAAACTATAAGGGACACAAGTGTGAGCTGCTGTGGTTAGGACTAAAAGAATCAGAGAAAAGATAACAGAAAAGAAAAGGAAAGAACCTGGACAAAAGACTCTATTCTCCCCACACAGTGCAAAGACTGTCAGATGCGGCCAAAAGGGAAAGCAGTGGACAGGAAGAAGCAGTGGAAGGGATAAAGAGAATAGAGAGAAAGAGAAAGAAAAAGATTTGGATGGGGAAAACGGAAATGGCAAAGAGAGGGCTCATTATATGACAAAGTCCACCATCCAAAACAATAGAAACTAACACGACGTCGACAAAACTACTAAACTACAATACAGAAAAAGAGACAGGTTCACATCCAAGGAAAAAGTTCCCAGCCGGGGAAAAGATTCACACTCCAGGTAAAGAAACACGTCCTCGAGGTCCAGAATCAATACATTGACTCCGGGTGGGAAAGAAATGTTGTTCTTGATGCTGGAGCTCGTATCTTTGAAGTTCCTCGGCGGAAAAGGTCAGGAAAAGAGGATATGAGCAAGGAGAATGACTTGAGACGATGGTAAGAAGCTGGAGTAAGGAATGGGTCAGGTATTAGAGGCAGAAATTTCAACACCCCCCCTTAATACCAGACCCATGAGTTTGAGGAGATAAGACAGCTTGACTTTTCCTAAAGATTTTGTAAGAAGATCAGCCACCATGTGTTCAGTTGAAATGTGTTGAAGCTGAAAATGATTTTTGTTGATGCTTTCAGTAATCCAACAAAGTTGAGTGTCCACATGTTTTGATCTTTGACGGTATCTGAGTGAATCCTTGCATTGTGAAATGGAACTGGCATTGTCAGCAAGGATTAAAGGTGAAGGTGACTTAGGAATATTGAAGGAAGTAAGTAATTTAGTCAGCCAGATTGCTTCACATCCAGCATCCACAATGCCTCTGAACTCAGCTTCAGTACTAGAGATAGTGACGACTTGCTGCTTTTTAGAACTCCAGGAAATAGCTCCTCCATTGAGTATGGCAACATACCCTCCAGTTGAGCGCCTGGTATCAGGATCCCCAGCATAATCAGTGTCAGAGTAAATAAGAGGACAGAGTGATGGATGATTTGGAATTGGGCATTTTCCTCCAAAAGTGAGAGATGATGATGAAGTGGCACGCAGATATCTGAAAGTGTGTTTGACAGCAAGCCAGTGTTTGATACCTGGTTCAATGAGATGTTGAGATAATGCACCAACTGCAAAAGAGAGATCAGGTCTTGTTGCAACAGACAAATAGTTGAGTGCACCAATAGCAGAGCGGTAATTGATTTTCAGAGCATTGAATTCAGCAATTTCTTCACTGGTTGCTTTGACAGGATAATCATTTGGGGATAAGGGAGTGAGACAGGGATTACAGTTGGCCATATTCCAGTTGGACAAAACTTTTTCAGCATAAGAATCTTGTGATAAAGAAAGAGTACGTGCTGTTCTGTTCCTGGTGAGACGCATTCCCAAAATCCAAGTGGCAGGACCAAGATCATCCATCTCAAATTCAGTTTTGATTTTGTCTTTGAACCAAAGAAAATGATTACCAGTAATGACCATATCATCAACATGAAGATAAATGATACAGATTTGTGATTTGTTTCTCCAAACATACACACACTGATCACACTTAAGGGGGGAGAAGTTGAGCTTGCACAAGTAGTCATTTATACGTGAATTCCAGCAAAAGGGAGCTTGTTTGATGCCATAAAGAGGACGCAACAATTGGCAAACTTTACCTTCATTTCCAGCAGTTAGTGTTCCTTCAGGTTGTTCCATATAAACAGTTTCATTTAAGTTTCCCTGGAGAAAAGCTGCCACTACATCCATTTGATGAACATCCCAGTCAAAATAAGCTGCTAAAGAAAGAATGGTCCTGAGAGAAGTGATCCGTCCAGTGGGTGCAAAAGTTTCATGAAAATCTATTCCTAGGATTTGAGAATATCCTTTTGCTACACAACGGGCTTTGAACTTGGAAACACCACCATCAGCATTAGGTTTAACCCTGAAAACCCACCTGCAGCCAATTACATTAGCTTTTTCAGGCCTGGGGACAATTTTCCAAGTGTTACAACGCTGAAGTGCTTGATGTTCATGTTTCACAGCCTCTGCCCATTCTGCTGAATATTTGGAATAGATTGCTTGCTTATAACACTGGGGTTCAGGAATTTCATGAGCTAGCAAGGGAGCTTCTAGAGAGAAAGCAAAGGCATTTGCTGCATATAACCCAAGAGGGTCAGGAGAATCAGAGTAGGAATCATGTTGATAATGATCATAATAAATCTGACGTAAATGTTCAGGAGTGGATGTTTCAGCTGAAGAGTTGTCAGAATAACTGGGGGATTGTGATGAGGGAACATAATCAGGATCTGCTGGATTGTCTGGCTCAATTGATGAATATGATGGATCAGATTGACTGGAACCTTCTTCATCTGGGACATTGGAATGAGGTAATCTTGTTAAGTGGCCAGGTGAAGGACAAGGAGTTGAATTAGAAGGTGTGCCGGACATGTGAAAATCAGAGGAAGAAGAAGAAGAAGGAGAATTATCTTCAGAATGTGAATCAGAAATGTTTCCTGAGGATGGATCATGAGTTGGAGACTCAGAAGGAGATTGAGCTGGAGAAAAGGAAAGTCCAGGTGTTGGAAGTGGTTGACTGTCATGAATTTGATCTGGAATTTGCTTCATCAGTTGTGACCATTGAGGGCGCTTAAATCTGGAGTCAAGAAAGGGGAAGAAATTTTCATTGAAGGCCACAGATTTGGCAATAACAATCTTTTTAAGCTCAAGATCCCAAACACGATAATTTGTTGTTCCAACTTCATATCCAAGCATGACACACTTTCTGGCATTAGCTGAAAACTTTCCAGGACGTTGATGTTTATCAAGAAAAGCATAGCAAGCACAACCAAAAACTCTGAGGTGTGAGACTCTGGGTTTGGATTTATTCCAGGCTTCAAAAGGAGTTGATTTGTTTTGAAGAGCTTTGGTTGGTAATCTGTTTTCAAGATATACTGCTGTTTTAACTGCTTCAGACCATAGGTGAATTGGTGCATTAGAATGAAACATCATGGTTTTGGATTTTTCAGTGGTAATACGGTTTCCTCTCTCAGAAATTGGATTTTGTTGGGGAGTGTAAGGAGCCGTAACTTGAAGAGCAATGCCATGTTGTTTAAGAAAGTTGACCAGACTAGAGTTGATATACTCACCACCACCGTCACAAACAAGCTTTTTGATTTTGAAGCCAGATTGCAGCTCTACAGATGCCTTGTATTCCAAGAAATATTTGAATACTTGGGCTTTTGAGGAAAGAAGGTAAACATGACGGTATGAAGTGGCCTGATCAGTGAACTTAAGGTAATACTGAGAACCATCAAAAGAAGGAGGTTGAATTTTCCCAGATAAATCCGTGTGGATAACTTCAAGAGGATTTTTGGCAACAGGCAACTGGCCAGGAAAGGAAGCATGGGTTTGTTTACCCAACACACACGGTTCACAAAAATGCATTTCAGAATCAGACAAACTAGAACTAGATACATCAGATGCCATTCCATTAAAAAGTTTTTGAATATATGGGGCGTATGGATGTCCTAATCTGTTGTGCCAGAGAGTTAGAGACTGACTTGAAGCTTTTGCATAAAGAGCTGAGGAATTAGGGGGAGACATGCCTTGTGGAACCACAGAAACTTCAAATAATGAATTGGAGATGACTCCTCCCATATAATTCTTTCCATTACGTGAAATAATGAAGTTTGATGTAGGATTAACTGGTGCAGGGATGAGAAGACAACCAGTTCTCCAAAGACGTCCCAGGGAGATGAGATTCCTTCCAAGATCAGGGACATAAAGAGCATCAGAAAAGAAAACTTTTCCTTCCATTCCTCCAGAAGCAGCAACAGTTCCTTTTCCAGTTGCATAGATTGATTTCCCAATACCAGCAAGTTGAATTCGAATGTTGACAGGTTGAAAGGTGATGAAACTGTCTCTGTTGTTAAACATATGACAGCTGGCCCCAGAATCAATAATTGGAGAAAGGTTTGAGGAATGAGAAGCCATGGAAGCAGAAGCGTTGATAATGCAGTCAGAATTTGATTTTTCAGACAAGCAGGCAACAGCTGTAAAAAGAAATTCTTCATCAGAAGGGAAGACAAAAGCACAATTGGCCGTGACATCAGGTTGTTCTTCCTGAGGAGGGGGAACAGGAGTTGCTTTGTTGGAATTGTCCTTTGATGGGGCAGCTGAGTTGGCTTGGTTCTTCTTGGGACGCAATTCAGGATGTTGAACAAAGCAATGATTGTCATCATGTCCAACATTTTGACCATGAACAGAACATGAGAGTTTGCTGCGTGCCTTGGATTTGGATGATTTTGATGATTTGGCTGAGGCAGAGTGAGCATTGACATTTGACATAGCATTGTGAAATTCATCAACAACTTTGTCATCAGCAGCGTAATCCAGGAAAGAAGATAAAACATCATCCAGATGCAGGTGATCAATTTCCTGTCTGTCTCTGGTGAGCAAACCACGCCAATGTTTGAAGGAAGGTGGAAGAGTGGCAAAAAAGAGATAAATAAGAATTTCCTGGGGAATGATGAGCCCAGAACGGATCATATGGAAGTTAATGCCTTTGAATGCATCAACATGAGTTTTGGGGTCTCCTCCTTCAGAAAGAGAAAGAGTAACCATAGAGAGAAAGTGAGAAATCCGTGATCCAACTTTATTGCTGGCGTGTCTTCTTGCAAGAACAGACCACATTTGAGCAGAGGTGTGGCAAGTGTTGACCAGCTTCTTGTTAACATCATCCAATCTGGTGATGATTTCATACCTGCACCTGGTGTCATTTTTGATCCATAAAGCAAGTTGAGCTTTGATTTCAGCGTCTGAAGGTGAACCATCATTGTGAGGAACAGGGGCAGGGACTTGTCCAGAAACAATGCCAAAAAGATCCAGAACTTCAAAGTGAAGACGCATAATGTGTTCCCAGGTGTCATAGGATTCGTCAGTAAGAGGGGTGACCATAACCTTACTTGAATCCTGATTGGAGGCCATGATTTGGTCGAGTCAACAGCAAAGATTTGGAGAGAAAGAAGATGAGATGTGAAGAGGATGATCCAAAATCTGAGAGAAAAGGCTGTTTTATTGTCCAGTAAGCGGTTTTGTTGTAAGTATTCTTGAGAAAGGTGCTTTAGGCAACTGGGCCCATAACCTGTAGAAGTTTTAGCACAGAGGAAAGCTAAACACAGGTCAATCAGCAACTGTGCACCTTACAACAACAAGTAACTACAACAAAGCGTGTGCTAAAACTGGACAAAAGACTCTATTCTCCCCACACAGTGCAAAGACTGTCAGATGCGGCCAAAAGGGAAAGCAGTGGACAGGAAGAAGCAGTGGAAGGGATAAAGAGAATAGAGAGAAAGAGAAAGAAAAAGATTTGGATTTCATTGCAAAAACAAACATACCTAAACACAGGTCAATCAGCAACTGTGCACCTTACAACAACAAGTAACTACAACAAAGCGTGTGCTAAAACTATAAGGGACACAAGTGTGAGCTGCTGTGGTTAGGACTAAAAGAATCAGAGAAAAGATAACAGAAAAGAAAAGGAAAGAACCTGGACAAAAGACTCTATTCTCCCCACACAGTGCAAAGACTGTCAGATGCGGCCAAAAGGGAAAGCAGTGGACAGGAAGAAGCAGTGGAAGGGATAAAGAGAATAGAGAGAAAGAGAAAGAAAAAGATTTGGATGGGGAAAACGGAAATGGCAAAGAGAGGGCTCATTATATGACAAAGTCCACCATCCAAAACAATAGAAACTAACACGACGTCGACAAAACTACTAAACTACAATACAGAAAAAGAGACAGGTTCACATCCAAGGAAAAAGTTCCCAGCCGGGGAAAAGATTCACACTCCAGGTAAAGAAACACGTCCTCGAGGTCCAGAATCAATACATTGACTCCGGGTGGGAAAGAAATGTTGTTCTTGATGCTGGAGCTCGTATCTTTGAAGTTCCTCGGCGGAAAAGGTCAGGAAAAGAGGATATGAGCAAGGAGAATGACTTGAGACGATGGTAAGAAGCTGGAGTAAGGAATGGGTCAGGTATTAGAGGCAGAAATTTCAACACCAGGCTTCAAAAGGAGTTGATTTGTTTTGAAGAGCTTTGGTTGGTAATCTGTTTTCAAGATATACTGCTGTTTTAACTGCTTCAGACCATAGGTGAATTGGTGCATTAGAATGAAACATCATGGTTTTGGATTTTTCAGTGGTAATATGGTTTCCTCTCTCAGAAATTGGATTTTGTTGGGGAGTGTAAGGAGCCGTAACTTGAAGAGCAATGCCATGTTGTTTAAGAAAGTTGACCAGACTAGAGTTGATATACTCACCACCACCGTCACAAACAAGCTTTTTGATTTTGAAGCCAGATTGCAGCTCTACAGATGCCTTGTATTCCAAGAAATATTTGAATACTTGGGCTTTTGAGGAAAGAAGGTAAACATGACGGTATGAAGTGGCCTGATCAGTGAACTTAAGGTAATACTGAGAACCATCAAAAGAAGGAGGTTGAATTTTCCCAGATAAATCCGTGTGGATAACTTCAAGAGGATTTTTGGCAACAGGCAACTGGCCAGGAAAGGAAGCATGGGTTTGTTTACCCAACACACACGGTTCACAAAAATGCATTTCAGAATCAGACAAACTAGAACTAGATACATCAGATGCCATTCCATTAAAAAGTTTTTGAATATATGGGGCGTATGGATGTCCTAATCTGTTGTGCCAGAGAGTTAGAGACTGACTTGAAGCTTTTGCATAAAGAGCTGAGGAATTAGGGGGAGACATGCCTTGTGGAACCACAGAAACTTCAAATAATGAATTGGAGATGACTCCTCCCATATAATTCTTTCCATTACGTGAAATAATGAAGTTTGATGTAGGATTAACTGGTGCAGGGATGAGAAGACAACCAGTTCTCCAAAGACGTCCCAGGGAGATGAGATTCCTTCCAAGATCAGGGACATAAAGAGCATCAGAAAAGAAAACTTTTCCTTCCATTCCTCCAGAAGCAGCAACAGTTCCTTTTCCAGTTGCATAGATTGATTTCCCAATACCAGCAAGTTGAATTCGAATGTTGACAGGTTGAAAGGTGATGAAACTGTCTCTGTTGTTAAACATATGACAGCTGGCCCCAGAATCAATAATTGGAGAAAGGTTTGAGGAATGAGAAGCCATGGAAGCAGAAGCGTTGATAATGCAGTCAGAATTTGATTTTTCAGACAAGCAGGCAACAGCTGTAAAAAGAAATTCTTCATCAGAAGGGAAGACAAAAGCACAATTGGCCGTGACATCAGGTTGTTCTTCCTGAGGAGGGGGAACAGGAGTTGCTTTGTTGGAATTGTCCTTTGATGGGGCAGCTGAGTTGGCTTGGTTCTTCTTGGGACGCAATTCAGGATGTTGAACAAAGCAATGATTGTCATCATGTCCAACATTTTGACCATGAACAGAACATGAGAGTTTGCTGCGTGCCTTGGATTTGGATGATTTTGATGATTTGGCTGAGGCAGAGTGAGCATTGACATTTGACATAGCATTGTGAAATTCATCAACAACTTTGTCATCAGCAGCGTAATCCAGGAAAGAAGATAAAACATCATCCAGATGCAGGTGATCAATTTCCTGTCTGTCTCTGGTGAGCAAACCACGCCAATGTTTGAAGGAAGGTGGAAGAGTGGCAAAAAAGAGATAAATAAGAATTTCCTGGGGAATGATGAGCCCAGAACGGATCATATGGAAGTTAATGCCTTTGAATGCATCAACATGAGTTTTGGGGTCTCCTCCTTCAGAAAGAGAAAGAGTAACCATAGAGAGAAAGTGAGAAATCCGTGATCCAACTTTATTGCTGGCGTGTCTTCTTGCAAGAACAGACCACATTTGAGCAGAGGTGTGGCAAGTGTTGACCAGCTTCTTGTTAACATCATCCAATCTGGTGATGATTTCATACCTGCACCTGGTGTCATTTTTGATCCATAAAGCAAGTTGAGCTTTGATTTCAGCGTCTGAAGGTGAACCATCATTGTGAGGAACAGGGGCAGGGACTTGTCCAGAAACAATGCCAAAAAGATCCAGAACTTCAAAGTGAAGACGCATAATGTGTTCCCAGGTGTCATAGGATTCGTCAGTAAGAGGGGTGACCATAACCTTACTTGAATCCTGATTGGAGGCCATGATTTGGTCGAGTCAACAGCAAAGATTTGGAGAGAAAGAAGATGAGATGTGAAGAGGATGATCCAAAATCTGAGAGAAAAGGCTGTTTTATTGTCCAGTAAGCGGTTTTGTTGTAAGTATTCTTGAGAAAGGTGCTTTAGGCAACTGGGCCCATAACCTGAAGAAGTTTTAGCACAGAGGAAAGCTAAACACAGGTCAATCAGCAACTGTGCACCTTACAACAACAAGTAACTACAACAAAGCGTGTGCTAAAACTGGACAAAAGACTCTATTCTCCCCACACAGTGCAAAGACTGTCAGATGCGGCCAAAAGGGAAAGCAGTGGACAGGAAGAAGCAGTGGAAGGGATAAAGAGAATAGAGAGAAAGAGAAAGAAAAAGATTTGGATTTCATTGCAAAAACAAACATACCTAAACACAGGTCAATCAGCAACTGTGCACCTTACAACAACAAGTAACTACAACAAAGCGTGTGCTAAAACTATAAGGGACACAAGTGTGAGCTGCTGTGGTTAGGACTAAAAGAATCAGAGAAAAGATAACAGAAAAGAAAAGGAAAGAACCTGGACAAAAGACTCTATTCTCCCCACACAGTGCAAAGACTGTCAGATGCGGCCAAAAGGGAAAGCAGTGGACAGGAAGAAGCAGTGGAAGGGATAAAGAGAATAGAGAGAAAGAGAAAGAAAAAGATTTGGATGGGGAAAACGGAAATGGCAAAGAGAGGGCTCATTATATGACAAAGTCCACCATCCAAAACAATAGAAACTAACACGACGTCGACAAAACTACTAAACTACAATACAGAAAAAGAGACAGGTTCACATCCAAGGAAAAAGTTCCCAGCCGGGGAAAAGATTCACACTCCAGGTAAAGAAACACGTCCTCGAGGTCCAGAATCAATACATTGACTCCGGGTGGGAAAGAAATGTTGTTCTTGATGCTGGAGCTCGTATCTTTGAAGTTCCTCGGCGGAAAAGGTCAGGAAAAGAGGATATGAGCAAGGAGAATGACTTGAGACGATGGTAAGAAGCTGGAGTAAGGAATGGGTCAGGTATTAGAGGCAGAAATTTCAACACTCCTGGAATAGCCTGGCTGACACTCCCTCACTCTAAAAAAAACAATAAAAAAAAATGCTAAGATTTTTTCTTTTTGTATTTTTTCAACAGAGCAGGCAGATTTGAAATTTCTTTTCCAGGTATCCATGCATCATGTTCAGATGATTTGTTCTTATATCTCAATAAATATTCAGTACCTCTTTCAGAAGTGATAATTCTATCATTGAGAATTTTATCAATTTCTGCTGTTTCTGTGACTTCCTGAGGGTTCTTCTTAGGTCTTCCTCTTCTTTTTGGAAATAAGTCACTGTTGGAAGTATAAGGTTTAAGCAAAGAAATGGGAAAGACAGGATGTTTCCTATCATATGGAGAATACAATACAACTTCTACTGCATTATCACCAACCATTCTTTTAACAACAAATGGTCCTACAAAAGGATCTTTTAATTTGTGGTTACCTTGTAAATTGAAATGGACAGTAGAGATCAACACTTCATCACCCTTGTTAAATGTGTATTCTTTATGGGATTTATCCCATCTTTTCTTTTCATATTCAAATGCTTTATCAATACAACTCTGAGCATGTTTTCTGCATAGCTGTTGCATTTGCATAAAAGATTTTACACCAGGGTGTAGTTCCAACTTAGGTAATTTATTATTGAGAATCTGAGCAGGAGTGTTTGGGACATAACCTAACCAAAGCTCAAAAGGCTTTTTCTCAGTGACAGAATGAACAGTGCTATTATATGCAAATTCAAGACCAGGCAAAAGAGTGACCCAATCATGAGTAAATCTGTCATTGTCTTTATATTCTAAACCAAAGGCACAATACCTTCTAATCATATCTTCCAGAGTTTGAATCATTCTTTCAGCTAGACCATCAGTCTGAGGATGGTGAGCTGTAGACAATTTTAACTCACAGCCACAAATATCCATCAAAGAGGTCCAAAACTCAGAAGTGAATTTTGGATCCCTATCAGAGATAATGGCTTTTGGAAAACCAATAATATTAAACATGTAAGACCACCATAAGAAAGCTAATTCCTTGGTGGATACATCTTTGTGGGTTGGAATAAATTTGCACATTTTTGTGAATCTATCAACTATTACCCAACAAGAGTTAAAGCTGTCTTTACCTGCAACAGGAAGACCAGTGACAAAATCCATATTAATGATTTGCCAGGGAGCACTAGGTGCTTCAATATGTTGTAATAACCCTGCTCTCTTACCTGTTAACCTTTTAGATTTTTGGCAGGAATCACAAGATTCAACATATAATTTTGTGTCTTCAGACATATTAGCCCACCATGCAGTGTTTTTGATTCTAATCAATGTTTTTTCAAGATCAAAATGACCAGCTAATATGTCATCATGACAAAGTTTGAGGATAGTTTCTTTCATTGAAGGAGGAATAACAATTACATTGGTAAGCTTCCTTCTATAATAAATATAACCATCTTCAATAGAAAACTTTCCTTTATTTAAAGCATTTTGGTATTTTGCAGGAAGAGTTTTTATTAATGCTTGAATTGAAGCATTCTTAGGATCATTCAAAATAGTAACTAATTTATTTAAGTCAGAATCTTTATCATATGAATCCAGTATTAACTGTAATAACTCTTCTTCCATATCAACTATAAATATACCATGTATATGAACAGTGTCATCCTCAGGTACATAAGCAGGATTGGAGTCATTATTTGGCAGAGGCAATCTGGAGAGCATATCAACATTAGAGTGAACATTTCCAGCTCTGTGGATAATAGTCATCCTTCCTCTGTATTCCTGAACAGCAAGTTGCCACCTGAACATATGTCTGTTAGGTGTTTTGAGGTTTAAGAGAGATTTCACAGCACTACAGTCAGTTACCAACTCAAATTTTTGGTCATCCAAGTAGTAATGAAGTTTCTCAAGAGCACAAACAACTGCTAAGCACTCCAATTGAGTGGCACCATATTTCAATTCACTATTTCTTAAGGTTCTTGAAATATAACAAATTACAACCTCTGAGGATTTATCATTAATAATTTGCTTTTGGTGAAGGGCAGCACCCAGACCAATAAAGCTAGCATCTGTATAAAGTACAAATGGCTTGTTAAAATCTGGGAGAGCCAATATAGGGGCTGTCATTAAGCAATTTTTCAATGTATTAAAAGCTTTCTGACAGTCATCATTCCAGAGAAAAGCAACATCTTTTCTGGTTAGTTTTGTAAGAGGCAAGGCTATGACCTAATAATTTTTAATATATTGTCTATAATAGCCACACATACCTAAAAAACTTTGGATTTCTCTTACAGAAGTTGGTGCTTTCACATTTTGAATGGCAGCAACTTTATTATGGTCTACACAAATTTGTAAGCCTGACACAACATGGCCAAGGACTTTCAAAGATTGAAAACCAAATTTACATTTTTTTAAAGATAAGGTCATATTGATTTCATCCATTTTTTGGAAAACTCTATTTAAGTGAATCATATGTTCATCAAAAGTTTTAGAAAAAACAATAATATCATCAATATAAACCATGAGCCAACCTTCAATAATTTCTTGATGGAAAGTGTTATCCATGACTTTTTGGAAAACTGAAGGAGCATTTTTAGGGCCAAATGGCATCCTAACATACTTATATATTCCCATATGAGTAGAAATAAGCAAAAAATTTTGAGAATTTTTCTCAACTGGAACTTGGTGATAACCTTTATTACCATCCAGACAACTAATAAATTTTGCACCTTGCAAGGTAGCATGTATTGAATTAATTCTGGGTAAAGGATAAATATCATCAACAGTATAAGTATTTAAAGCTCTGTAATCTCCACATAATCTAGCTTTATCTTTTTCATAAGAAATTAAGACTGGGGAGATGACACAATATTTGGGGGTGACATCCACTTTCTCAATGATATTCATTTTCAATAATGTTTCAATATTATCTTCAATATCTTTTCTTTTTGATGGAGAAGCAGGATATGGTTTTTTCTTAAGGGAAGGAGGAATATCACTCAAATTACAGGATAAGGTAATTTTCATCTCTTCCTGAACAATTCCCAAGACATGAGAACCATGAGCAAAAGCCATAGGGAAAGAGGTAATAGAGGCAACAATAGAATCCTTTTGTTCATTAGTCAAATGATCACCAAAAGAAGCAGTATTTATTTCATGTAATAAATCATCCATTTCAGTTGTTGTTCTACCTTTACATTGGGTCAGTGAGTTACAAGATTTCAACAAATGCCCAGAAGGTTTAGGAGAAGAAATTTTGAATTTTCTTTTCCCATTCATTCCTAAGGTAAAGCAATTATTTGCTGGGTCCAGTTTCACACCAAACATGGTTAAAATATCATTTCCCATAATAAACCAATTGCTCAAATTATCATTTTTCATGACAACAAATTCACAAATAGCTCTGACAAAACCACCATTATATTTGAAGAATACAGAGGTTTTGTATTTGCCAATAGGAAATAAGGTAGAACCATACCCTCTCCATTTTTCAGAAGTTATAGGCAATAATTTACTCAAATATTCCTTATCCACTGAAGCCAAAGCTTTTTCAGATACTACACTTCCTCCAGCACCAGAATCAAGAACTACATCAACATTTTTACCATTAATGATAACAGGTGCCTTTAAAGGGGATATAGGAATAGAATTGTTAGTAATATCTTTAATTATCTCAGCATTTTCTACTGAAGATAAATTCAATACACAATCTTCAGATATATTATTTAAATAATGGACATCATGTTCTAACATTAAAACATCTTTAACAGATTCATTGTCATAGGAGATATTACTTTCACAGTCACTGGAAGAATTATTGACATCAAGTTCAATTTCATCAGTGTCTTCATTTTGTTCAACAAGATGAATTTTCTTGTCACAAACATGACCCTTCTGCCACGGTTTGTTACATTTATAACAAGTATTTGTTGCATATTTTTTAGGTGCAACTGGGGCAGAGGGTTTACCAGATTTTTCTGGGAGCTTTATAGAAGGTTTATTCTGATCATTATAAGATTTACTAAGGTAATTCTTTGGTTCATATCTATGGTTGAGTAGTACTTCATTACAGATATTAATGAAAGAAGAATTTTCCCTTACATGCTCAGTTCTAGCAACAATCAAATCCCTAAGAGAATTTGGTAATTTATACAAGATTTTATCTCTCCAAATATCATAATCCATCTTTGGATCAATTGCTCTAAGGATTTTAGTTATTTTCATCAGAAAAACAATGGGCTTTTCAACAGAGGAGGATACATATCTAGTATTCTCATACAGTCTTTGCTGAGCTAACCTGAATTTTGAACCACCAAACTGATTCTCAATCAAGGATTTCCAATCATTCCATGTATAATGATTGTTATCTAAGAGGACAGATTCATACCACATCAAGGCTACATTGGAAAATAAAGAAATTAGCTTAGAAACAATTTCCTCATCAGGTAGTTTATAAGATCTCTTTAAATTATCAATTCTCTGGATAAAGTGTTGCCAATCAGAGGAAGAATCACCATCAAAGGTAGGATATTGGTCTAACTTAGGCCAATTTTTCTGACTACTGGGATGGTCCACTTTTTGGTTTGAATTATTCATTAGTAATAATTCCTGAAGTTTAGCCAGGTGTTCAGAAATTTCATTATTTACAGAAACAGCTGGTGCATAACCATCACAAGATTTTTTGCTAGTAGCAAAAGATTTTACAGACTCATTGTCAGTTTGTTTAATGGTTGAAATATGAGGAAGAAAGGATGAACTTTGTTCAGGTTTTTTCCCTTTATTTTTATGCAGCTTACTGGCAGAAATCTCATTTAATTCATTATTGATGGTTAAGGTTGAGAACTTTTCCTGTAGGTCAGACACATAGTTTCTTATTCTTGGAATTTCAGACATCTGGTCATTCACTTTTGCAAGAGATAGAACATTTCTGTCCTCAGAAACTGAGTGTTTGGTACTTAGTGCATGGAAGTCATTTTTTAGTTTCTTCAACTCATTTTGTAGAGATTTTATTTCATTTTTGAATGAATAATTTTCCTCAATAAGGGGTTTCAATTCACTCAATGTCTTATGCAGACTGATATTTCTATCTGAGATAGCTCTATGGTCACTTCTTATTTGTTTTTGTTGACTAAGAACAATATTCAAGGTTTCTTTGATTTTTAAATAAGCTGTATCTTGTACAGAAGAACTCACTTTACATTGCAAGTGTAAATTATTTAATCTATCATTTTCATGGATTAACACATCTCTCACATGTTTGTCTTTCACAATATTAAAATCAAGGGTATCTTTCAATATTTCCTCAGAAGTTTTTTCAATTAAGTTATAGATTTCAGGGGGAACAGAATCATTTTTAATTGCAAGAGAAGGATTAATTAAAGATGTAGAAGTTAAATGTAAAGGTTCATCAAATGACAATTTGCTAATTACATCAATAGGGCTACTAGTTACAGGAAGCTGTCTTTTAACAGGTTTAACTGTTCTTTCACCATGTTCAATAATATTACCTGCAGAAGAAGATTTATTAGAAAACATACCCAAGTGACTATCAACCAAATTACTTACCATGGCAGAGGAGGAAACTTCCCCTGGGACTGGGTTTGGGATTGTGCTTGGGCCTTCTTTCTCCTGCTTTGTTGGTAGGGATGAGGAGGTGGATGGAAATTGGGTGTTCTGGATGGGCCAGGCTGATGATGAGGAGGGTGTTGCACATTCTGTTGGTAGTGACTCATTAGATAATCCCATTTCCATTGCTCTACTTCCATAGTATTTGGATTTTGGATGGTTGAGCTGGGTGGCTGTGAAGGTTGAGCCTGAAATTGAAGCTGATTGGGAGGCAATTGAGGAGGGGCCTGGGCCTGAATCTGGTTCCTGAGTTCTTGGACCTGATCCCACAATGTGTCTACCTTTGCTTTGTACGTCATATTTTCTGTCTTCAACTCTTTTATATGACTGGATAGGTTGCTGATTTGTTGTGGCAGAGGAAGCTTTTTTATTTTGAAGCCATTTGGAAGACCTTCTTGAGGCACTAGAGGCTTTACTTCCTTCTGTGGTACTGGGGGAAGGGGGTTTGGTTTGTTTGCATTTCCTGTCATTTCCACATCCTGCAGTATGTGAATTCTTTGTGTTAACATAAGATTTTTTATGACCAACTTTAGAAGAACTTACAGTGTCAGCATCATAGTCAATTTCTATTTCATCCACTTGCATGTTATCCATTTTTTCTGTCAAATTGTTGGACATACTAGTGGGAAGATTAATATTTTACTTTGTACTTTATAAAAAAATAATCAAAGTTAGTCAATAATTGCTCCAAATAATATAAAAAAATTTTTTAATTAATTAAATTATAGAAAAAATAACTTTCAATATAAAGTAATAATTAAAAAATTAATTTTTTAAAAAAATGGATTGCAAGTTTAAATTGGGAATAACAAGTTAGTTAATTCAACCAATTAATTACCAATATTAAATATGGCAATATATTGGGACTAAGCACAATGTACTTTTAAGTCAACCAAAATTAACAATAATTAATAATAAAAAAAAAATTAAATTAATAATTCAATTTGTATTAATAATAATGTCAATTCTTCTAGGACTAAGAGGATTTAACACTCTATAATGGTCAACTAGGAAAAAAAAATTTTTTAAAAATTGAACACTTACACTCAGTGAATCAGCAATTAAGCCACAATCACTGTTATTGCAATAAAAATATAGTAATATGACTGAGAGGCGCAAAGGTGAACTTACTATAGTGATCGAAAAATCACTTCAAAATAATATAAAAATTAATATTATATAAACCTAAGATGTCGAACCCAAGTTCGAAACACAGTCGCGGCAAAAGTTTCGTTTTGCTAGGTGGTCCGTGCGTTTTGTCGTTCGTCGCCAGGCTTCGATTGTCGTCGTCGTTTGGAAAGGCCCTCAGTTGTCGGTCAATCGTCTAGAAGATATAAGAAAAGAGGGAAGAAATAAGAGGAGGAGAAGGAGGAAAGGAGTATGGGTAATAAAAGAAATAAAATTTAATAAAATTATTTAATTTATTGAGAGAAAACAACGATGAGTGAGCTGAGAAGAGACAACAAATTGGTTTTATAAATATTATTATTTTTTAAGTAAGAGTTCTGCGCGGCAACCAATATAATTACTATCAGACTTAAAGCAACCTTTAAATTGTTATATAAAATTTTAATTAGAATTTTATTACTAATAAAAAGAATATAAACGTAATATAAAAATTGTATTTAAATTGTTGAGTGTATAATAAGTGATAAGGCTACAGGGGATTATCCACTGAAGCGCTACTATATCAGTAAATACAATGATTAGAAAGGAATAAAACAAACATATCAAAAGAGTAAATGAAACATAACAATATAGACAAAAACATGAAACAAATAATTAAAAGCCCAATTAAGAATCCAAGTTCCCCGCCATTAATCCCCAAATCAGTAAGTGACAATAGTAAATAACTAAACAAGATTGGAAACATAGGAACTATGAGAAATATAATTCCCAACAGATGGTACATTCTGATTAGAGGACATTTTAAGTGAAACAAAAAATAATTTGACGCAACAAAACAAGCAATTAATCTCAATTTAGTCCAAATTAATTTATTTGTTTTTTCTAACACAATTAAGGGTCAAAAGAAGCGTCCTTAATAATTGTTTAGTATCATATGAGAGGTATTAGTTAATATATAATTTTAAGTAATTAATTTAAATATATTATAAATCAAATTTTCACTTGTAATTATAATATATGTTTTTTAATTAATTAAATATAAATTTATAATTATTAAATACATAAAAATGCGCCATTATTTGTAGAATATATTCTATTATGCTCAATTTAATTGTATATAAAAATATATATAACCAATAAATTTAATGTAACATTTGTATATAATAAAATTCTTATATAATTTCATTATGCAATAAAATATTAAGTTATATTCATTAAATACAAGTCTTACCCACTCTTTAAGGTTTTATAATTTATATATCATTTACTGGACTCCTGGAATAGCCTGGCTGACATGCACCCTAGATACTCACCATCATAAAAGTGTCCAGCATAAGTTCGGCCAAACTTGTGCTGGACACTTTTGGTTGCATGCAGTCAGATGGGATAAATTTACTCTATGGAAATGAAAATGACATTTTGCTCAATCATTGCACAATAAGTAGTTTGATATTGCCAAAATGTCCTCCTGATGAATTTTCAAAACTCATCAGTGTTGAAATTTCTGCCTCTAATACCTGACCCATTCCTTACTCCAGCTTCTTACCATCGTCTCAAGTCATTCTCCTTGCTCATATCCTCTTTTCCTGACCTTTTCCGCCGAGGAACTTCAAAGATACGAGCTCCAGCATCAAGAACAACATTTCTTTCCCACCCGGAGTCAATGTATTGATTCTGGACCTCGAGGACGTGTTTCTTTACCTGGAGTGTGAATCTTTTCCCCGGCTGAGAACTTTTTCCTTGGATGTGAACCTGTCTCTTTTTCTGTATTGTAGTTTAATAGTTTTGTCGACGTCGTGTTAGTTTCTATTGTTTTGGATGGTGGACTTTGTCATATAATGAGGCCTCTCTTTGCCATTTCCGTTTTCCCCATCCAAATCTTTTTCTTTCTCTTTTTCTCTATTCTCTTTATCCCTTCCACTGCTTCTTCCTGTCCACTGCTTTCCCTTTTGGCCGCATCTGACAGTCTTTGCACTGTGTGGGGAGAATAGAGTCTTTTGTCCAGGTTCTTTCCTTTTCTTTTCTGTTATCTTTTCTCTAATTCTTTTAGTCCTAACCACAGCAGCTCACACTTGTGTCCCTTATAGTTTTAGCACACGCTTTGTTGTAGTTACTTGTTGTTGTAAGGTGCACAGTTGCTGATTGACCTGTGTTTAGGTATGTTTGTTTTTGCAATGACATCCAAATCTTTTTCTTTCTCTTTTTCTCTATTCTCTTTATCCCTTCCACTGCTTCTTCCTGTCCACTGCTTTCCCTTTTGGCCGCATCTGACAGTCTTTGCACTGTGTGGGGAGAATAGAGTCTTTTGTCCAGTTTTAGCACACGCTTTGTTGTAGTTACTTGTTGTTGTAAGGTGCACAGTTGCTGATTGACCTGTGTTTAGCCTTCCTTTGTGCTAAAACTTCTACAATCAGGACACTTTCTTTGGTTTAACAAAAAATAAAATATAGTGCAAGTTTAGCCCTGGTGGTGCACATTTGATCTAACACCTCTACTTGTTATTGATAGTGGGAATTTTCCTTAGATTTTTTTTTCTTATTTTATCCCTTTTATTTTACTTTTTTATTGCTCATATTGCTTTGGATATCAATTTTTAATTTTTAAAATAAATAATTTTCATACTCTTATACCTTTATTTAATAATATATGATTAAAGGTGGAACACCACCTGGTATGCATTTTTCACACAAGTTATTACTATACACCACACAATATGGGGGGCGGACTTGCTAGCAAGTCCGCAACCTTGGACCCAAACTCACCATAGATTGAACACACATTGAGCTATTGATAAAGGAGCCATACAATCAGGAATGAACACCACTCAGAAGAACAGTTTTAGGTGGGTGTTCAAGTAGAGTTCAGTATGGGTTCAGTATGAGTTCAGTCTGAGTTCCATCTGAGTTCCATCTGAGTTCAGGTTGAGGACTTGCTAGCAAGTCCACCCCCTATATTGCGTAGTGATAGTAATAACGTTAACAATATAATGATGACAAAAAAGTAATCAAATGGTAAATTTAAATGACACAGAAAGATCAAATTCCAGTGGGAATGTTTATAAGAAATACCTTTTGAGTTTAAGAAGATTTGCTGTATGCCTACTCTCAATTATAAAAGTGTCCAGCACAAGTTCGGCCAAACTTGTGCTGGACACTTTTGGTTGCATGAAGTCATATGAGATAAATTCTCTCTATGGCAATAAAAATGATATTTCACTCAATTATTAAAGTGAAGAATGTTTAATATTGTAAAATTGTCCCCTGGAAGTCTGTCCAAACCTCAGTTCAAAATTTGTTAGCTATACATAAAAGTAAGTTTAGACCAAGTCTTGACCTAGGGGTCGCCAACTGTCCCAACACCACTTCTGGCTCTTGATAGTAAAAATTTTACTTGTATTTTTTATTTCGTATTTGATCCCATTTATTTTCATTTTACTTTTCTATTACTCTTTTTAATTTTAAAAATCAATTTATTTTTTTAAAAACTAAACATATTCATATTTATAAAAGTGTCAAGCACAAGTTCGGCTGAACTTGTGCTGGACACTTTTGGTCAGGTGCAGTCAGATGGGATCAATTCTCTCTATGGAAATGAAAAAAATTATTTGATAAGAAACTTCACTAGATGTAGTTTGATATAGCTGAATTTGAAGAAGTTTTAGCACAAAGGAAAGCTAAACACAGGTCAATCAGCAACTGTGCACCCTACAACAACAAGTAACTACAACAAAGCGTGTGCTAAAACTGGACAAAAGACTCTATTCTCCCCACACAGTGCAAAGACTGTCAGATGCGGCCAAAAGGGAAAGCAGTGGACAGGAAGAAGCAGTGGAAGGGATAAAGAGAATAGAGAAAAAGAGAAAGAAAATGATTTGGATGGGGAAAACGGAAATGGCAAAGAGAGGGCTCATTATATGACAAAGTCCACCATCCAAAACAATAGAAACTAACACGACATCGACAAAACTACTAAACTACAATACAGAAAAAGAGACAGGTTCACATCCAAGGAAAAAGTTCTCAGCCGGGGAAAAGATTCACACTCCAGGTAAAGAAACACGTCCTCGAGGTCCAGAATCAATACATTGACTCCGGGTGGGAAAGAAATGTTGTTCTTGATGCTGGAGCTCGTATCTTTGAAGTTCCTCGGCGGAAAAGGTCAGGAAAAGAGGATATGAGCAAGGAGAATGACTTGAGACAATGGTAAGAAGCTGGAGTAAGGAATGGGTCAGGTATTAGAGGCAGAAATTTCAACACCCCCCTTAATATCAGACCCATGAGTTTGAGGAGATAAGACAGCTTGACTTTTCCCAAAGATTTTGTAAGAAGATCAGCTACCATGTGTTCAGTTGAAATGTGTTGAAGCTGAAAATGATTTTTGTTGATGCTTTCAGTAATCCAACAAAGTTGAGTGTCCACATGTTTTGATCTTTGACGGTATCTGAGTGAATCCTTGCATTGTGAAATGGAACTGGCATTGTCAGCAAGGATTAAAGGTGAAGGTGATTTAGGAATATTGAAGGAAGTAAGTAATTTAGTCAGCCAAATCGCTTCACATCCAGCATCCACAATGCCTCTGAACTCAGCCTCAGTACTAGAGATAGTGACAACTTGCTGCTTTTTAGAACTCCAGGAAATAGCTCCTCCATTGAGTATGGCAACATACCCTCCAGTTGAGCGCCTGGTATCAGGATCCCCAGCATAATCAGTGTCAGAGTAAATAAGAGGACAGAGTGATGGATGATTTGGAATTGGGCATTTTCCTCCAAAAGTGAGAGATGATGATGAAGTGGCACGCAGATATCTGAAAGTGTGTTTGACAGCAAGCCAGTGTTTGATACCTGGTTCAATGAGATGTTGAGATAATGCACCAACTGCAAAAGAGAGATCAGGTCTTGTTGCAACAGACAAATAGTTGAGTGCACCAATAGCAGAGCGGTAATTGATTTTCAGAGCATTGAATTCAGCAATTTCTTCACTGGTTGCTTTGACAGGATAATCATTTGGGGATAAGGGAGTAAGACAGGGATTGCAGTTGGCCATATTCCAGTTGGACAAAACTTTTTCAGCATAAGAATCTTGTGATAAAGAAAGAGTACGTGCTGTTCTGTTCCTGGTGAGACGCATTCCCAAAATCCAAGTGGCAGGACCAAGATCATCCATCTCAAATTCAGTTTTGATTTTGTCTTTGAACCAAAGAAAATGATTACCAGTAATGACCATATCATCAACATGAAGATAAATGATACAGATTTGTGATTTGTTTCTCCAAACATACACACACTGATCACACTTAAGGGGGGAGAAGTTGAGCTTGCACAAGTAGTCATTTATACGTGAATTCCAGCAAAAGGGAGCTTGTTTGATGCCATAAAGAGGACGCAACAATTGGCAAACTTTACCTTCATTTCCAGCAGTTAGTGTTCCTTCAGGTTGTTCCATATAAACAGTTTCATTTAAGTTTCCCTGGAGAAAAGCTGCCACTACATCCATTTGATGAACATCCCAGTCAAAATAAGCTGCTAAAGAAAGAATGGTCCTGAGAGAAGTGATCCGTCCAGTGGGTGCAAAAGTTTCATGAAAATCTATTCCTAGGATTTGAGAATATCCTTTTGCTACACAACGGGCTTTGAACTTGGAAACACCACCATCAGCATTAGGTTTAACCCTGAAAACCCACCTGCAGCCAATTACATTAGCTTTTTCAGGCCTGGGGACAATTTTCCAAGTGTTACAACGCTGAAGTGCTTGATGTTCATGTTTCACAGCCTCTGCCCATTCTGCTGAATATTTGGAATAGATTGCTTGCTTATAACACTGGGGTTCAGGAATTTCATGAGCTAGCAAGGGAGCTTCTAGAGAGAAAGCAAAGGCATTTGCTGCATATAACCCAAGAGGATCAGGAGAATCAGAGTAGGAATCATGTTGATAATGATCATAATAAATCTGACGTAAATGTTCAGGAGTGGATGTTTCAGCTGAAGAGTTGTCAGAATAACTGGGGGATTGTGATGAGGGAACATAATCAGGATCTGCTGGATTGTCTGGCTCAATTGATGAATATGATGGATCAGATTGACTGGAACCTTCTTCATCTGGGACATTGGAATGAGGTAATCTTGTTAAGTGGCCAGGTGAAGGACAAGGAGTTGAATTGGAAGGTGTGCCGGACATGTGAAAATCAGAGGAAGAAGAAGAAGAAGGAGAATTATCTTCAGAATGTGAATCAGAAATGTTTCCTGAGGATGGATCAGGAGTTGGAGACTCAGAAGGAGATTGAGCTGGAGAAAAGGAAAGTCCAGGTGTTGGAAGTGGTTGACTGTCATGAATTTGATCTGGAATTTGCTTCATCAGTTGTGACCATTGAGGGCGCTTAAATCTGGAGTCAAGAAAGGGGAAGAAATTTTCATTGAAGGCCACAGATTTGGCAATAACAATCTTTTTAAGCTCAAGATCCCAAACACGATAATTTGTTGTTCCAACTTCATATCCAAGCATGACACACTTTCTGGCATTAGCTGAAAACTTTCCAGGACGTTGATGTTTATCAAGAAAAGCATAGCAAGCACAACCAAAAACTCTGAGGTGTGAGACTCTGGGTTTGAATTTATTCCAGGCTTCAAAAGGAGTTGATTTGTTTTGAAGAGCTTTGGTTGGTAATCTGTTTTCAAGATATACTGCTGTTTTAACTGCTTCAGACCATAGGTGAATTGGTGCATTAGAATGAAACATCATGGTTTTGGATTTTTCAGTGGTAATACGGTTTCCTCTCTCAGAAATTGGATTTTGTTGGGGAGTGTAAGGAGCCGTAACTTGAAGAGCAATGCCATGTTGTTTAAGAAAGTTGACCAGACTAGAGTTGATATACTCACCACCACCGTCACAAACAAGCTTTTTGATTTTGAAGCCAGATTGCAGCTCTACAGATGCCTTATATTCCAAGAAATATTTGAATACTTGGGCTTTTGAGGAAAGAAGGTAAACATGACGGTATGAAGTGGCCTGATCAGTGAACTTAAGGTAATACTGAGAACCATCAAAAGAAGGAGGTTGAATTTTCCCAGATAAATCCGTGTGGATAACTTCAAGAGGATTTTTGGCAACAGGCAACTGGCCAGGAAAGGAAGCATGGGTTTGTTTACCCAACACACACGGTTCACAAAAATGCATTTCAGAATCAGACAAACTAGAACTAGATACATCAGATGCCATTCCATTAAAAAGTTTTTGAATATATGGGGCGTATGGATGTCCTAATCTGTTGTGCCAAAGAGTTAGAGACTGACTTGAAGCTTTTGCATAGAGAGCTGAGGAATTAGGGGGAGACATGCCTTGTGGAACCACAGAAACTTCAAATAATGAATTGGAGATGACTCCTCCCATATAATTCTTTCCATTACGTGAAATAATGAAGTTTGATGTAGGATTAACTGGTGCAGGGATGAGAAGACAACCAGTTCTCCAAAGACGTCCCAGGGAGATGAGATTCCTTCCAAGATCAGGGACATAAAGAGCATCAGAAAAGAAAACTTTTCCTTCCATTCCTCCAGAAGCAGCAACAGTTCCTTTTCCAGTTGCATAGATTGATTTCCCAATGCCAGCAAGTTGAATTCGAATGTTGACAGGTTGAAAACTGATAAAACTGTCTCTGTTGTTAAACATATGACAGCTGGCCCCAGAATCAATAATTGGAGAAAGGTTTGAGGAATGAGAAGCCATGGAAGCAGAAGCGTTGATAATGCAGTCAGAATTTGATTTTTCAGACAAACAGGCAACAGCTGTAAAAAGAAATTCTTCATCAGAAGGGAAGACAAAAGCACAATTGGCCGTGACATCAGGTTGTTCTTCCTGAGGAGGGGGAACAGGAGTTGCTTTGTTGGAATTGTCCTTTGATGGGGCAGCTGAGTTGGCTTGGTTCTTCTTGGGACGCAGTTCAGGATGTTGAACAAAGCAATGATTGTCATCATGTCCAACATTTTGACCATGAACAGAACATGAGAGTTTGCTGCGTGCCTTGGATTTGGATGATTTTGATGATTTAGCTGAGGCAGAGTGAGCATTGACATTTGACATAGCATTGTGAAATTCATCAACAACTTTGTCATCAGCAGCGTAATCCAGGAAAGAAGATAAAACATCATCCAGATGCAGGTGATCAATTTCCTGTCTGTCTCTGGTGAGCAAACCACGCCAATGTTTGAAGGAGGGTGGAAGAGTGGCAAAAAAGAGATAAATAAGAATTTCCTGGGGAATGATGAGCCCAGAACGGATCATATGGAAGTTAATGCCTTTGAATGCATCAACATGAGTTTTGGGGTCTCCTCCTTCAGAAAGAGAAAGAGTAACCATAGAGAGAAAGTGAGAAATCCGTGATCCAACTTTATTGCTGGCGTGTCTTCTTGCAAGAACAGACCACATTTGAGCAGAGGTGTGGCAAGTGTTGACCAGCTTCTTGTTAACATCATCCAATCTGGTGATGATTTCATACCTGCACCTGGTGTCATTTTTGATCCATAAAGCAAGTTGAGCTTTGATTTCAGCGTCTGAAGGTGAACCATCATTGTGAGGAACAGGGGCAGGGACTTGTCCAGAAACAATGCCAAAAAGATCCAGAACTTCAAAGTGAAGACGCATAATGTGTTCCCAGGTGTCATAGGATTCGTCAGTGAGAGGGGTGACCATAACCTTACTTGAATCCTGATTGGAGGCCATGATTTGGTCGAGTCAACAGCAAAGATTTGGAGAGAAAGAAGATGAGATGTGAAGAGGGTGATCCAAAATCTGAGAGAAAAGGCTGTTTTATTGTCCAGTAAGCGGTTTTGTTGTAAGTATTCTTGAGAGAGGTGCTTTAGGCAACTGGGCCCATAACCTGAAGAAGTTTTAGCACAAAGGAAAGCTAAACACAGGTCAATCAGCAACTGTGCACCTTACAACAACAAGTAACTACAACAAAGCGTGTGCTAAAACTGGACAAAAGACTCTATTCTCCCCACACAGTGCAAAGACTGTCAGATGCGGCCAAAAGGGAAAGCAGTGGACAGGAAGAAGCAGTGGAAGGGATAAAGAGAATAGAGAAAAAGAGAAAGAAAATGATTTGGATGGGGAAAACGGAAATGGCAAAGAGAGGGCTCATTATATGACAAAGTCCACCATCCAAAACAATAGAAACTAACACGACATCGACAAAACTACTAAACTACAATACAGAAAAAGAGACAGGTTCACATCCAAGGAAAAAGTTCTCAGCCGGGGAAAAGATTCACACTCCAGGTAAAGAAACACGTCCTCGAGGTCCAGAATCAATACATTGACTCCGGGTGGGAAAGAAATGTTGTTCTTGATGCTGGAGCTCGTATCTTTGAAGTTCCTCGGCGGAAAAGGTCAGGAAAAGAGGATATGAGCAAGGAGAATGACTTGAGACAATGGTAAGAAGCTGGAGTAAGGAATGGGTCAGGTATTAGAGGCAGAAATTTCAACAGAATTATCCACCTAGAGTTCATCCAAACCACAGGTACACAATTTTTTATCTTTAAAAAACAATCAATTAAGTACAATTCATCCCTGACGGCTCTCATTTGCTTCAACATCTCTACTGGCCTTTGATATTAGCAATAATACTTGGAGTTCGTTTTTCATATTTGATCGGTTTAAATTAATTTTTTATTCCTCATATTGCTCTTGGATATCAATTAATAATTTTTAAAATAAATTATTTTAATATTTTTATACATTTTTTTAATAATATTATAATTAAGACAAAAAATTAATCAAACAATATTTATGAGTGAGGCCCAAAGATAAAATACCAGTAGACATGTTTGTAAGAAATACCAGATGAACTGAAGAAAAATTCTACCCCAGCCGCTCTCCATCATAGAAGTGTTCAGCACAAGTTCGGCCGAACTTGTGCTGGACACTTTTGGTCATGTGCAGTCAGATGGGATCAATTCTCTGCATGGCAACAAAAAATTTTTTTTATCAAATTTCACTAGAAGTAGTTTGGTTTAGCTGAATCATCCACCTGATGTTCTGCCCAATATCAGGTGTATAATTTTTTATCTTTAAAGAAAATGTCACTTATCACAATTAAGCCCTGATGGCTCCCATTTGCTTTAACACCTCTACTGGCTCTTGATAGCAGGAATTTTACCAGTATTTTTTCATATTTTAACTCTTTGACTTTTATTTTACTCTTTTATTCCTCTTTTTACTTTTAAATTTCTATTTAATTTTTGTAAAACTAATCCTTTCCATATTTATTTACATCTATTTTAAAAAATTATTGAAGGTATAACTTCACATGGTATGCATTTGGCACACAAGTTTTTGCTATACTAATAACATTAATAATATAATGGTGATAAAATATTAATTGGATGATAAATATGAAAGATACAGACTGATAAAATACCAGTAGACATGTTTATGAGAAATACAAGATGAAGAAACTGAAGAAAATTTCCACCCAAGCTACTCTCCATCATAAAAGTGTCCAGCACAAGTTCGGCCGAACTTGTGCTGGACACTTTTTGTCTGTCAGTCGTCTAGAAGAAGGTAAGATAAATAGGAGAAAAGGAGAAGAGAAGGAGGAGGACAAGGAAAATAAGAGGTATAATTTGTAATAGTATTTTTAATTTTATTTAAGAGGGAAAACAACGACGAGCAACTTTGAGAGATGAGAAAAGCTTGGTATTTATTAATAATAATATTCTTTAATGTAAGGGTTCTGCGCGGAAAACACTTTTAATTACTATCAGACTTAAAGCAACCTTTAATTTGTTATATAGACTTTTAATTAGATTTGTATTACTAATAAAAAAAATATAAATGTAATAAAATAGTTATTTAATTTGTTGAGTGTTTAATAAGTGATGAGGCTACAGGGGATTATCCAAGGCCCTTTTATAGGCAATGGGTCCTCTGAAGCGCTACTATATTTGTAAATACAATGATTAGAATAGAATAAAACAAATATATCAAAGAGTAAATGAAACATAACAATGTAGAGAAAAACATGAAACAAATAATTAAAACCCCAATTAAGAATCCAATTTTCCCGCCATTAATTCCCAAATCAGTAAGTAAAAATATTGAATAACTAAACAAGATTGGAACATAGGAACTATGAGAAAAATAATTCCAAACAGATGGTACAGTCTGATTAAAGGATATTTTAAGTGAAACAAAAAATACTTTGACGCAACAAAACATGTAATTAATCTCAATTTAGTATAAATTAATTAATTGGTTTTTCCTGACACAATTAAGGGTCAAAAGAAGCGTCATTAATTATTGTTTAGTATTATATGAAAGGTGTTATTTAATATATAAATTTAAATAATTAATTTAAATATATTATAAGTCAATTTTACACTTATAATTATAATATATGTTTTTCCAATTAATTAAATATAAATTTATAATTATTAAATACATAAAAATGTGCCATGATTTGTAGAATATATCATATTATGTTCAATTTAACTGTATATAAAAATTTATATAACCAATAAATTTAATGTAATACTTGTATATAATAAAATAATTATATAATTTTATTATGCAATAAAATATTAAGTTATATTCATTAAATACAATTCTTTCCCACTCTTTCAGGTTTTATAAGCTACATATCATTTACTGGACTCCTGGAATAGCCTGGCTGACACTCCCTCACTCTAAAAAAAACAATAAAAAAAATGCTAAGATTTTTCTTTATGTATTTTTTCAACAGAGTAGGTAGATTTGAAATTTCTTTGCCGGTATCCATGCATCATGTTCAGATGATTTGTTCTTATATCTCAATAAATATTCAGTACCTCTTTCAGAAGTGATAATTCTATCATTGAGAATTTTATCAATTTCTGCTGTTTCTGTGACTTCCTGAGGGTTCTTCTTAGGTCTTCCTCTTCTTTTTGGAAATAAGTCACTGTTGGAAGTATAAGGCTTAAGCAGAGAAATGGGAAAAACAGGATGTTTCCTATCATATGGAGAATACAATACAACTTCTACTGCATTATCACCAACCATTATTTTAACAACAAATGGTCCTACAAAAGGATCTTTTAATTTGTGGTTACCTTGTAAATTGAAATGGACAGTAGAGATCAACACTTCATCACCCTTGTTAAATGTGTATTCTTTATGGGATTTATCCCATCTTTTCTTTTCATATTCAAATGCTTTATCAATACAATTCTGAGCATGTTTTCTGCATAGCTGTTGCATTTGCATAAAAGATTTTACACCAGGGTGTAGTTCCAACTTAGGTAATTTATTATTGAGAATCTGAGCAGGAGTGTTTGGGACATAACCTAACCAAAGCTCAAAAGGCTTTTTCTCAGTGACAGAATGAACAGTGCTATTATATGCAAATTCAAGACCAGGCAAAAGAGTGACCCAATCATGAGTAAATCTGTCATTGTCTTTATATTCTAAACCAAAGGCACAATACCTTCTAATCATATCTTCCAGAGTTTGAATCATTCTCTCAGCTAGACCATCAGTCTGAGGATGGTGAGCTGTAGACAATTTTAACTCACAGCCACAAATATCCATCAAAGAGGTCCAAAACTCAGAAGTGAATTTTGGATCCCTATCAGAGATAATGGCTTTTGGAAAACCAATAATATTAAACATGTAAGACCACCATAAGAAAGCTAATTCTTTGGTGGATACATCTTTGTGGGTTGGAATAAATTTGCACATTTTTGTGAATCTATCAACTATTACCCAACAAGAGTTAAAGCTGTCTTTACCTGCAACAGGAAGACCAGTGACAAAATCCATATTAATGATTTGCCAGGGAGCACTAGGTGCTTCAATATGTTGTAATAACCCTGCTCTCTTACCTGTTAACCTTTTAGATTTTTGGCAGGAATCACAAGATTCAACATATAATTTTGTGTCTTCAGACATATTAGCCCACCATGCAGTGTTTTTGATTCTAATCAATGTTTTTTCAAGATCAAAATGACCAGCTAATATGTCATCATGACAAAGTTTGAGGATAGTTTCTTTCATTGAAGGAGGAATAAAAATTACATTGGTAAGCTTCCTTCTATAATATATATAACCATCTTCAATAGAGAACTTTCCTTTATTTAAAGCATTTTGGTACTTTGCAGGAAGAGTTTTTATTAATGCTTGAATTGAAGCATTCTTAGGATCATTCAAAATAGTAACCAATTTATTTAAATCAGAATCTTTATCATATGAATCCAGTATTAACTGTAATAACTCTTCTTCCATATCAACTATAAATATACCATGTATATGAACAGTATCATCTTCAGGTACATAAGCAGGATTTGAGTCATTATTTGGCAGAGGCAATCTGGAGAGCATATCAACATTGGAGTGAAAATTTCCAGCCCTATGGATAATTGTCATCCGTCCTCTGTATTCTTGAACAGCAAGTTACCACCTGAACATATGTCTGTTTGGTGTTTTCAGGTTTAAGAGAGACTTCACAGCACTACAGTCAGTTACCAACTCAAATTTTTGGTCATCCAAATAGTAATGAAGTTTCTCAAGAGCCCAAACAACTGCTAAGCACTCCAATTGAGTGGCACCATATTTCAATTCACTATTTCTTAAGGTTCTTGAAATATAACAAATTACAACCTCTGAGGATTTATCATTAATAATTTGCTTTTGGTGAAGGGCAGCACCCAGACTAATAAAGCTAGCATCTGTATAAAGGACAAATGGCTTGTTAAAATCTGGAAGAGCCAATATAGGGGCTGTCATTAAGCAACTTTTTAATGTATCAAAAGCTTTTTGACAGTCATTATTCCAGAGAAAAGCAACATCTTTTCTGGTCAGTTTTGTAAGAGGCAAGGCTATGACCTGATAATTTTTAATATATTGTCTATAATAGCCACACATACCCAAAATACTTTGGATTTCTCTTACAGAAGTTGGTGCTTTCACATTTTGAATGGCAGCAACTTTATTATGGTCTACACAAATTTGTAAGCCTGACACAACATGGCCAAGGACTTTCAAAGATTGAAAACCAAATTTACACTTTTTTAAAGATAAGGTCATATTGATTTCATCCATTTTTTGGAGAACTCTATTCAAGTGAATCATATGTTCATCAAAAGTTTTAGAAAAAACAATAATATCATCAATATAAACCATGAGCCAACCTTCAATAATTTCTTGATGGAAAGTGTTATTCATGACTTTCTGGAAAACTGAAGGAGAATTTTTAGGGCCAAATGGCATCCTAACATACTTATATATTCCCATATGAGTAGCAATGAGCAAAAAATTTTGAGAATTTTTCTCAACTGGAACTTGATGATAACCTTTATTACCATCCAGACAACTAATAAATTTTGCACCTTTTAAGGTAGCATGTATTGAATTAATTCTGGGTAAAGGATAAATATCATCAACAGTATAAGTATTTAAAGCTCTGTAATCTCCACATAATCTAGCTTTATCTTTTTCATAAGAAATCAAGACTGGGGAGATGACACAATATTTGGGGGTGACATCCACTTTCTCAATGATATTCATTTTCAATAATGTTTCAATATTATCTTCAATATCTTTTCTTTTTGATGGAGAAGCAGGATATGGTTTTTTCTTAAGGGAAGGAGGAATATCACTCAAATTACAGGATAAGGTAATTTTCATCTCTTCCTGAACAATTCCCAAGACATGAGAACCATGAGCAAAAGCCATAGGGAAAGAGGTAATAGAGGCAACAATAGAATCTTTTTGTTCACTAGTCAACTGATCACCAAAAGAAGCGGTATTTATTTCATGTAATAAATCATCCATTTCAGTTGTTGTTCTACCTTTACATTGGATTAGTGAGTTACAAGATTTCAACAAATGCCCAGAAGTTCTAGGAGAAGAAATTTTGAATTTTCTTTTCCCATTCATTCCTAAGGTAAAGCAATTATTTTCTGGGTCCAGTTTCACACCAAACATGGTTAAAATATCATTTCCCATAATAAACCAATTGCTCAAATTATCATTTTTCATGACAACAAACTCACAAATAGCTCTGACAAAACCATTATTATATTTGAAGAATACAGAGGTTTTGTATTTGCCAATAGGAAATAAGGTAGAACCATACCCTCTCCATTTTTCAGAAGTTATATGTAATAATTTACTCAAATATTCCTTATCCACTGAAGCCAAAGCTTTTTCAGATACTACACTTCCTCCAGCACCAGAATCAAGAACTACATCAACATTTTTACCATTAATGATAACAGGTGCCTTTAAAGGGGATATAGGAATAGAATTGTTAGTAATATCTTTAATTATCTCAGCATTTTCTACTGAAGAAAAATTCAATACACAATCTTCAGATATATTATTTAAATAATGGACATCATGTTCCAACATTAAAACATCTTTAACAGATTCATTGTCATAGGAGATATTACTAACACATTCACTGGAAGAATTATTGACATCAAGTTCAACTTCATCAGTGTCTTCATTTTGTTCAACAAGATGAATTTTCTTGTCACAAACATGACCCTTCTGCCACGGTTTGTTACACTTATAACAAGTATTTGTTGCATATTTTTTAGGTGCAACTGGGGCAGAGGGTTTACCAGATTTTTCTGGGAGCTTTGTAGAAGTTTTATTCTGATCATTATAAGATTTACCAAGGTAATTCTTTGGTTCATATCTATGGTTGAGCAGTACTTCATTACAGATATTAATGAAAGAAGAATTTTCCCTTACATGCTCAGTTCTAGCAACAATCAAATCCCTAAGAGAATTTGGTAATTTATACAAGATTTTATCTCTCCAAATATCATACTCCATCTTTGGATCAATTGCTCTAAGGATTTTAGTTATTTTCATCAGAAAAACAATGGGCTTTTCAACAGAGGAGGATACATATCTAGTATTCTCATACAGTCTCTGCTGAGCTAACCTGAATTTTGAACCACCAAACTGATTCTCAATCAAGGATTTCCAATCATTCCATGTATAATGATTGTTATCTAAAAGGACAGATTCATACCACATCAAGGCTACATTGGAAAATAAAGAAATTAGCTTAGAAACAATTTCCTCATCAGGTAGTTTATAAGATCACTTTAAATTATCAATTCTTTGGATAAAGTGTTGCCAATCAGAGGAAGAATCACCATCAAAGGTAGGATATTGGTCTAACTTAGGCCAATTTTTCTGACTACTGGGATGGTCCACTTTTTGGTTTGAATTATTTATTATTAATAATTCCTGAAGTTTAGCCAGGTGTTCAGAAATTTCATTATTTACAGAAACAGCTGGTGCATGACCATCACAAGATTTTTTGCTAGTAGCAAAAGATTTTACAGACTCATTGTCAGTTTGTTTAATGGTTGAAATATGAGGAAGAAAGGATGAACCTTGCTCAGGTTTTTTCCCTTTATTTTTATGCAGCTTATTTACAGAAATCTCATTTAATTCATTATTGATGGTTAAGGTTGAGAACTTTTCCTGTAGGTCAGACACATAGTTTCTTATTCTTGGAATTTCAGACATCTGGTCATTTACTTTTGCAAGAGATAGAACATTTCTGTCCTCAGAAACTGAGTGTTTGGTACTTAGTGCATGGAAATCATTTTTTAGCTTCTTAAACTCATTTTGCAGAGATTTTATTTCATTCTTGAATGAATAATTTTCCTCAATAAGGGGTTTCAATTCACTCAAGGTCTTATGTAGACTGATATTTCTATCTGAGATAGCTCTATGGTCACTTCTTATTTGTTTTTGTTGACTAAGAATAATATTCAAGGTTTCTTTGATTTTTAAATAAGCTGTATCTTGTACAGAAGAACTCACTTTACATTGAAAGTGTAAATTATTTAATCTATCATTTTTATGGATTAACACATCTCTCACATGTTTGTCTTTCACAATATTAAAATCAAGGGTATCTTTCAATATTTCCTCAGAAGTTTTTTCAATTAAGGTATAGATTTCAGGGGGAACAGAATCATTTTTAATTGCAAGAGAAGGATTAATTAAAGATGTAGAAGTTAAATGTAAAGGTTCATCAAATGACAATTTGCTAATTACATCAATAGGGCTACTAGTTACAGGAAGCTGTCTTTTAACAGGTTTAACTGTTCTTTCACCATGTTCAATAATATTACCTGCAGAAGAAGATTTATTAGAAAACATACCCAAGTGACTATCAACCAAATTACTTACCATGGCAGAGGAGGAAACTTCCCCTGGGACTGGGTTTGGGATTGTGCTTGGGCCTTCTTTCTCCTGCTTTGTTGGTAGGGATGAGGAGGTGGATGGAAATTGGGTGTTCTGGATGGGCCAGGCTGATGATGAGGAGGGTGTTGCACATTCTGTTGGTAGTGACTCATTAGATAATCCCATTTCCATTGCTCTACTTCCATAGTACTTGGATTTTGGATGGTTGAGCTGGGTGGCTGTGAAGGTTGAGCCTGAAGTTGAAGCTGATTGGGAGGCAATTGAGGAGGGGCCTGGGCCTGAATCTGGTTCCTGAGTTCTTGGACCTGATCCCACAATGTGTCTACCTTTGCTTTGTACGTCATATTTTCTGTCTTCAACTCTTTTATATGACTGGAGAGGTTGCTGATTTGTTGTGGCAGAGGAAGCTTTTTTATTTTGAAGCCTTTTGGAAGACCTTCTTGAGGCACTAGAGGCTTTACTTCCTTCTGTGGTACTGGGGGAAGGGGGTTTGGTTTGTTTGCATTTCCTGTCATTTCCACATCCTGCAGTATGTGAATTCTTTGTGTTAGTATAAGATTTTTTATGACCAACTTTAGAAGAACTTACAGTGTCAGTATCATAGTCAATTTCTATTTCATCCACTTGCATGTTATCCATTTTTTCTGCCAAATTGTTGGACATATTAGTGGGAAGAATTTTAATTTACTTTTTATTTTTAAAAAAAATAATAAAAGTTAGTCAATAATTGCTCCAAATAATAAAAAAAAATTTATTTAATTAAATTATAGAATAAATAATTTTCAATATAAAGTAATAATTAAAAAATTAATTTTTTTTTTTAAAAAAAATGGATTGCAAGGTTAAATTGGGAATAACAATCAAGTTAATTCAACCAATTAATTACCAATATTAAATATGGCAATATATTTGGGACTAAGCACAATGTACTTTTGAGTCAACCAAAATTAACAATAATTAATAATAAAAAAAATTAAATTAATAATTCAATTTGTATTAATAAAAATGTTAATTCTTCTAGGACTAAGAGGATTTAACACTCTATAATGGTCAACTAGGAAAAAAAAATTTAATATTTGAACACTTACACTCAGTGAATCAGCAATTAAGCCACAGTCACTGTTATTGCAATAAAAATATAGTAATATGAGTGAGAGGCGCAAAGGTGAACTTAATATAGTGATCAAAAAATCACTTCAAAATAATATAAAAATTAATATAATATAAACCTAAGATGTCGAACCCAAGTTCAAAACACAGTCGCGGCAAAAGTTTTGTTTTTGCTAGGTGGTCCGTGCATTTTGTTGTTCGTCGCCAGGCTCGATTGTCGTCGTAGTTTGGAAAGGTCCCCAGTTGTTGGTCAGTCATCTAGAAGAAGGTAAGAAAAATAGGAGAAAAGGAGAAGAGATAGAGGAGGACAAGTAAAATAAGAGTTATAACTTGTAATAGTATTTTTAATTTTATTTAAGAGGGAAAACAACGGCGAGCAACTTTGAGAGATGACAAAAGCTTGGTATTTATTAATAATAATATTATTTAATGTAAGGGTTCTGCGCGGAAAACACTTTTAATTACTATCAGACTTAAAGCAACCTTTAATTTGTTATATAGACTTTTAATTAGATTTGTATTACTAATAAAAAAAATATAAACGTAATAAAATAGTTATTTAATTTGTTGAGTGTTTAATAAGTGATGAGGCTACAGGGGATTATCCAAGGCCCTTTTATAGGCAATGGGTTCTCTGAAGCGCTACTATATTTGTAAATACAATGATTAGAATAGAATAAAACAAATATATCAAAGAGTAAATGAAACATAACAATGTAGAGAAAAACATGAAACAAATAATTAAAACCCCAATTAAGAATCCAATTTTCCCGCCATTAATTCCCAAATCAGTAAGTAAAAATAGTGAATAACTAAACAAGATTGGAACATAGGAACTATGAGAAAAATAATTCCAAACAGATGGTACAGTCTGATTTAAGGATATTTTTAAGTGAAACAAAAAATACTTTGACGCAACAAAACATGTAATTAATCTCAATTTAGTATAAATTAATTAATTGGTTTTTCCTGACACAATTAAGGGTCAAAAGAAGCGTCATTAATTAATTATGTTTAGTATTATATGAAAGGTGTTATTTAATATATAAATTTAAATAATTAATTTAAATATATTATAAGTCAATTTTACACTTATAATTATAATATATGTTTTTCCAATTAATTAAATATAAATTTATAATTATTAAATACATAAAAATGCACCATGATTTGTAGAATATATTATATTATGTTCAATTTAACTGTATATAAAAATTTATATAACCAATAAATTTAATGTAATACTTGTATATAATAAAATAATTATATAATTTTATTATGCAATAAAATATTAAGTTATATTCATTAAATACAATTCTTACCCACTCTTTCAGGTTTTATAAGTTACATATCATTTACTGGACTCCTGGAATAGCCTGGCTGACACTTTTAGTCACATGCAGTCAGATGGGATCAATTCTCTATATGGCAACAAAAAAACATTTTTTTATTAAACTTCACTACAAGCAGTTTTGTTTAGCTGAATCATCCAACTGTTGTTCTTCCCAACCTCAGGTGTATAATTTTTTATCTTTAAAAAAAGGTCACTTATTACAATTTAGCCCTGATGGCTCCCAATTTTTTCAACACTTCTACTGGCTCTTGAGAGCAAGATTTTTACTAGTATTTTGTTTTTCATAATTGATCTCTTTGAGATTAATTTTACCTTTTTATCCCTCATATTGCTTTTGTATATCAATTTATTTTTTGTAAAACAAATCATTTTCATATTTTTTTACCTTTATTTAATAATATTATAAAAGGTGTAACATCACCCGGTATGCATTTGGCACACGAGTTTTTGCTATACTTATAATATTAAAACATAATGGTGACAAAAAATCAATCAAATGATAAATATGAGTGAGGCACAAAGATCAAATACCAGTGGACATGTTTATAAGAAATACCAGATGAACTGAAGAAAAATTCCACCCTAGCTAACCTCCATCATAAAAGTGTCCAGCACAAGTTGGGCCGAACTTGTGCTGGACACTTTTTGTCACATGCAGTCTGATGTGATCAATTCTCTCTATTGCAATGAAAATGAATTTTTCTTCAATAATTGCACTAGAAGTTGTTTGATATGGCAAAATTGTCATCCTGAAGTTTTGGTAAAGCTCCAGTGGATTTTTTTTTATTTTTACAAAAAAGAAATTATAGTCCAAGTTTAGTGCCACTGGTGGGCGTTCACCCCATCATATCTACTTGCTCTTGATGGGAGGAATTTCACTTTAATTTTTTATTTCATATTTGATCTCTTTAAGTTAACCTTTTTATCCCTCATATTGCTTTTGGATATCAATTTATTTTTTGTAAAACAAATCATTTTCATATTTTTTTACCTTTATTTAATAATATTATAAAAGGTGTAACATCACCCGGTATGCATTTGGCACACGAGTTTTTGCTATACTTATAATATTAATAACATAATGGTGACAAAAATCAATCAAATGATAAATATGAGTGAGGCACAAAGGTCAAATACCAATTAATCAATAGTTCTTTTTAATATTATAAATTTTTTGATTAAATAAAATGGTAATAATGAATTATATTTTTCATCCACAATTCCACTCTAATGATTCCCACTGCACAAAAAGGGTTCACTTGGTCCTTTCTTTACTGCTTGTGCATATATTTTATTGCCCACACTACTACAATTTTTTGTAGTGATTATGCCACATCTGATTCAGGAATATTTTTAAACAATATAAGTTTTTTTTACAAAAGACCTTATCATATCCAATATCCCCCAATAAATACAACCTGTTTTTGTATTAAAGCCCGTTAATTATTAAGAAATTGTTAAAATAATTAGATTAGACCCTGGCACAGCTAGATCCATACCAACCGACCTAAAGTCTTTTCAATATTGAAAACAATTAAATAAAATTATGATATCATACTAAATTATGGGCACCAACCATAATTCAGCACTTCTCATTTGCTCTGCTACAAAATGAGTGCATGTAGCATTTTTCTAACGTCCGACTGTTTTTCTTCCTTCCCTCACACCTTTAGTCCAGAATGAAAATTTAGTATGAGTTTTGGTCAAAATGGTTTGCCAGTGTTATCTGTGTGCAATATGAATTCATATTGCATATTTCTATTTATGCATAAAATATACTCGTTAAGCATCATTTTTTTTGCAATTTTCAATCATTATGCATATTTATGCATATTAATATGAATATTCATTATACAGATTTATATGCATATTAATATATTTTATTCATATACGTATATGCACCTTTTTTTTGCATATTCAATATGCATATTTTTTATGCATAATCACTATGCATATTTTTATGCATATTTTTTATGCATATTTATTCTTCATAGTCATTATGCATACACTTTGGATAGGCAATTCACATCAATTTTTAGCATGCAATAAGTATCCACCATGCAAATTCAAATGCATATGCATCTATATCATACACGCAACATATATTCAAGTTTAATATTTGAATATTAAGGTATGCTAAGTGATGTTGTTCAACCTTTGGCCAAACCTGAGATTAACTGATGTTCAATGTGGTTCTTAAGCTCTGCTCAAGGAGGGATTGTTCTGGATTCAATCTGTGACAGTTCATTTTTTCAATGTTTTTTTATCAGATTTAAAAACATCTTTCTGGCAGTTTCAGGATAGTTTCCCAACAGTTTCCTGACAAATTCCTAATAGTTTTAAAAAGAGGGAACTGCTAGCAGTTCACCCCCAGATTTCCCGTGGTGACTATTTCCACTAATAATAATAATGTTTCTTATGAGTCGCCATCGCTTCCTAGTTTTCCCAGGCGCGAAATATCCATACAGCCTAGCGCTACACTTTCTTCCCCTCCGAGTTCCAGTGCTTCCATGTGCTCAGGCTCTACTACAGCTGCTCCTGACGCGGTTACCGTTACTTCACCGTCAGCGCGCCCACAAAACTTATTAGCAAGTAAGTATCCTTTACTATACTTATGCTCTTCTTGCTTACTAACTTCCTGTCAGGCTTCAATGAATCCATCTCCTTGGGATGGGTTCCCATTCCTTTACCCTTTGTCCATTCCATGTGAATTTTTTCCAGACTTCGTCTTATATATGACGCTATGTCCCTATCCTACAATAACGCACCAGCTTTTTCTGACGCTGAACTTGAAGCTCGCTATACTCATATAGAAATGATAGGTCAACTAATGAACAAAATCAGCTCATTGACTATTCTTGGATTCCCCGCCAATCCCCGTCATTTCATCATGCCTGAAGACTGGAAAGGATATCCTATTAGCTTTCACCCTGATACTGAATAGACCACTAGTGCTTTTCCTTATGAGTCTCCTCTTTCCATTCTCCCTGTACATAGTCTTCATATATTTTTCATGCTATGCCTTCAAATAATCTTTTTAGACATGGCGCTATTTTATTACACCTGTCTTCCATACTTTAGAGCGCCTAACTTTGCTCCCTCTACTTTCTTTAAAAAACTATAAACCCCTAAAAAAAATCCCAAATAAACTTTATATCATAAAACTTTTCCACCTTTACTGCGATACAGCGATATACCATGTAGAATAAGAATTGAACTATAGAGCGCCCCATCTATAAATCGCTATTCCACTCCTGGTTAGTTAACCCATTAGTTAAATTCCCAGTGTCTTTTGCGTTTACATGGTACAAATCTCCTTCAATCCAATTACCTATTTCATCATATCTCCTCGAACGATGAAGATATAAGATTTCATTTTCTTCTATTCCCTCATCTGAGCGCTTATGCCAGTTGCCTGTTCAGCCATAGTCCGCCTAACTTCCAGTTAGTGCCCTCTATCTGTCACAACTGTGTCAAAGCCTCCTGTGAGTCCTTTTAGAAAAACAAAATTTAACATGACTTGTTAGTTTAACCTCTTCCTGGAGGTATTATTCTGGTAGTTTCTCCTCATTCTGGAGGTTATCTTGTATCGCTGGAACACCCCTTGGGTAGAATCTTTTGATCTGATCTGCGGCCACACGCCGCTTCCACTCATTACCATCCAATTCCTCCAGTAAGTAAGACCCTCCAGCTATCTGCTTTCTTATCCTATAAGGACCATTCCATCTGTCAGAAAACATCTTCCCCCATTGGCTTTCTAAACTTCTATTATAAACCAAAACCAAATCTCCTGGGTTCAATGGCTTTCTTAACCTATGCGCTAAGCGCTCATCCCAATATTTAACTGACTTGTCCTGGATCTGCATCATTCTTTCATATGCTTTCTCCAAAAACTCGTCTTTTCTTTCAAGTTGCGCTACCCTTGCTAGAATTAAATGTTCGGTTGAGCGCACTTGATCCCAATCACATCCTAGGAAAGATCCAGCCTCCAGATCAATAGGTAATACCGCCCTTTGACCAAACATAAGTTTGAACGGCAAAAACCCTGTTTTCCTTTTAACTGAAATCCTGTCTGCAAACAAAATTAATGGCAAGTAGTTCTTCCACTTTGCCCCATTATTTCCACATAATTTAACAAGCGCATCCTTTATAACTTGATCTCCTCTTTCTACCATTCCCTTTGCTTCAGGATAATATGGCATTGAAACTCGTAACTTTGCGCCAATACCTTTTACTACTTCTTGGAATTCTCCCACAAATTCAGTGTCACCATCTACGGTTACCATCTTCATTACCCCATACCTATAAATCCATTCTTTCTTCAAAAACTCGGCCATATTACTTGCCTTAAGGTTTATCAATGGCGCTGCTTCAACCCATCCTTATAGATCATCCGTGGCTACTACCAAGTATTTAAAGCGTCCTTCTTTTATATGGACTGCATCTAAACTAACCCTACCAAAAACAGTATCTTCGCCCGTTGCTCTTCCTTTTTCTTTTGGCTTTCTGTAACTTCTGCGCTGGCATTCAGGACAAGATTTAACCCAATCTCTTACTTCATTTTTCATTTTGGGCCACCAGAATCTTTCCCTAACTCTGAAATGAGTCTCCTCTTGACCTCTATGTCCTAAATTCTCATGTAACTCCCTGAGTATCTTCTCCTTCCCTTCCCTAGTTTGAATAACTAACTGAGGAGACAAAGCTTAATTCTTCCATAACTTCCCATTTTTAATAAAATAGCCTTTAGCATGCTTCTTAATATTGCGCCAAACCTTTTTATCGCAAAAATCCGGTCGACTATTACCTTCCAAATATAACCTTAACAACTCTACTCCCTCATCTGTAGATGCGTTGTCTACTAAATACTCCTCCTCTTCAAGTTGAGTACTACTGTCCTGACTTCCCTTTGAAGCATCTTCATCATCTGACTCCTCCACTACCTCGCCTTGTGCACTCCTTGTTGCTATATTAGCTTCAGTGTTCCCTAAATCCAGTTGCAGTTCAACCTTGCTACAAACATCCTTTGCATTGTCAGCATTTAGTTTTATGTATTTTCGGACATTCCACGTTACTAGTTTATTGTCATCACAGACAATCCTACCTGCTAGTTTATTGTCATCACGGACGTTCTTGCCTGATAGTTTATTGTCATTGCGGACGTTCTTGCCTGATAGTTTATTGTCATTGCGGACGTTCTTATCAAATTTTGTATAACAATAATCTATCCCGTTTACCCATCTCTTATCTTCTTCAAATTCTTCCGCTTCCGAGTCTTCTTCACACAACGGTCTTCTTGACAGTGCATCTGGCATAGTGAAAGATTTTCCTGGCTTATGGACTAAATCAAAAGAAAATAAATTAATCTGCACTACCCACCTCGTCATGGGCGCATCTGGTAAACTCGGGCTATTAATCATTTGCACCAACAACAGCACATCAACCTGCAGCTCGAAATGCTGCCCCCAAAGCATCCATTGTAGCTTTTTAAGAATTTTTGCTACTCCACATAACTCCAGCTTAGACTGGGAGTACCTAGACTCCACTTTGGTAAAAGTCTTGGACTCGTAAAGGACAGGTCTATCATTACCTTCCTCGTCCTCCTGCATCAAAACTGCGCCCACCACGGACACACTAGAATCCACTGCTAGAGTAATTTTCCCAGTGCCTGGTCCATACTCCAATTTCTTCAAAAGAATATCTTTCCCTACAACCCTCTTTAATAACTGGAATGACTCCTCACATTCCTCCGTCCAATCTCATACAGCATCCTTTCTTGTTAAGCGCCATAAAGGTGAAGACAACAAAGCAAAATCTTGAATAAACATTCTTACATATGTAAAAATGCCTAAAAACCCTCTAACTTCCTTAATATTTCTTGGTCTTGGCCATGTAAGTACCTTATTCCTCTGTTTTTCAGCAACAATTCTCCCTTCCTTGTATACCACATGTCCCACTATATCTAGCGCTGGAACACAACAAGCAAATTTAGACCCAGAAATTGTTAATCATGCCTCCTCTATCCTAAATAGCACTCTTTCCAGGGTAATCGCATATTCCCAAATAAACTTTCTAATATACAGATTTTCTTTTAACACTTCCCCTTCATAATCACTGGCTGGTCCTTTTATACCGCCATCATCAATGAAAATTCCCACATGTTCTGGAATTTCATCCTGCAATATCCACATCATTTGTGCTTGATATACCGCCACAGAATTTGTTGCGCCTTGCAGTAAACTTGTCAACCTAAAGCGCCCCAGTGGTGTTTCAAACGTCATCATGGGTCTGGACAATTCGTCCAACTTGCGCTCATCTTATCCTCCCATAATATCACCTAATCTGTAACATGCACGTCCCGCAAAAAAATCCACAAATTCTTCTGGCGTTGGTGGCATCCCTGCATCCTTTACTGTAACCTTGTTCATCTCCATAAGATCATGAACAACCCTCAATTTACCATTATGTTTGACCACACAAAACACTGGACTTGAATAACTAGACATAGATTGTTCATACAAGCCGGACTTTAACCTTCCCCTAATTAATTCCATATACTCTTCTCTTATAGCCGCTGGTATTGGAAAAGCCTTCTTTTGCCATGGCGCATGAGGTATAACTGGAACAATATAAGGCTTACCATAAGAGTTTTGTAACAAACCTCTTTCCTTTTCTGAAAACGCAATAGCCTTTTCCCTAAGAACCATAACATGTAATAATAACTTCTTTTCTTCCTGCGATAACCAGCCCTCCGGTCCAAAATCTAACATCTGAAGCCTTTCCATCGTAATCTTACTGGTAGACGCAAAATCAGGCGGAAACTTCGTTAAAGGCATATCATAAGGATTTCTAGATAGCCCCGGCCTCTGCAAAGGGGTATTCAAATCAGGCATCGCTATATTCACTGGTTTAACCTTAACAGCTACTGGTTTATACTTGGATACAAAACAGTCCTTGCTACTTCCTTCATTAATTAAAATCAAACCCTTTCTAATATAACTATGGGTTTCACCTAATCCTGTTTTTGTCTTTTCTTTTTAATATAAGTATAACAATATCCAAAATTAAAGAAATTAAAAAGCTTAGGTATAATACATTCTACAGTAGTATTCCCAAGACACCTATGAAGTACCGCTTTACGTATCCCTCCTTGTTGGACTGACTGGTCACTATCTGGGTTCCTCTCATCCTGGGAGATAGTAACACCTAAAATGCCGGTCCCAAATGAAAATGTTGGCGCCTTCCTGGTGGTCGCCCTATCTCCTCATCTGAGACTTCCTCATTAAACTCTCTTTCTTTCTCTAATCACACAACTCCAGAGTACTTAGTTTCCCAGCCACCATCCTTGGGCGCTACTAAGACTGCTGTTACTGGAACACCATCATCACCCATAATCCTTATTCCTATAGTCTTATTTAAACAATAATCTATAGTCGCCAAATAATCCATTAAAAATGGTGTGCCTAAAACTGGTTTAACTACACCCATTGGAACATAAAAATGTATATCTCTTGTTGCTCCCGCAACTCTAGTGCGTACATACTCTGCTACACCTATAACAGGTACCCTACCTCCCCCAATTCCTGCGACAGTGCCTTCGCCGTCTTTTACAGGAAGACCTAATTCCACTGCGTCATCCACTGATACCATGTTGATTTCTGAACCCATATCCACTAACGCTTTAATTTGCTTACCATTTACAGTGATCGTTAAATACCCTAAGGGTCCTGCATAATGTGGCGCCCTAGGTAATCCAACAACTGGCTGAAATGACTGTTCTGCAATATCGAACTCAGCGCAATTAGCAATCCTTTGCTTTCTGCACTTATCCACGATTCCATTTGCTACATCTGGTGCTACTGCTGTCAGCATCCCCAATGGAACAGAGACTGTAGTCTTCAAACATTCCACAACTAAATCCTCGGCAGCTTTAGGAAAATCAAAATGAACCAGGCGCTGCATTCTCCATTTAGGCTGAGTTGCCTTGGCACCAGCTTTCGCTCTTCCAGGTGGGTTCTTTGGAGTATTATGCTTTGCTCCTGGCATTCCTTCAGCAGGTACCGCTCTTTGCTGTACTACCTCTGGCTCCTCCAACATTGCCGTCTGTTCTACTTCCTGGTGATCCACGCCATAACCTCCAGAGTCCATACCATCCATTTCAACATCCTCGATAGGCGCAGGTGTATTTTCTCTAGTAGTATACCCTACTTCCTCCATATCCTCAGGATTCGCAAACCTAGCGCCAGCCCTTCTTGGCCTAGTAATTGTAGGTGGGGCCATTTTCTTATTCTTTGCGGCTAACATCTCCAATTTTGCTGCGGTAAGTGGTGCTGCAACCGCTCCTTCTTTTACTTTAAAATCTAACACCGTGCAAGTAACTGCAAAATTAACCGACTTCGCATCCTTGCCTTTCTCCTTATTTTCCAGCTCTTTACCCTTGCTTGACCTTCTTTCCATAGACTTTTTATTAATATGATCGATGACCATGGCTCGCATCCCTCGATCTTTTTCTTTAACCAACTTAGTACCATCTTCCAACATAAGCGTAGTCCCATCCTTGTAAACTACCTTTTCCTCTTTATCCTTTTGAAGCGCATTACACCTCATCCTTGTATGCCCCTCTTTATTACAATAATAGCACACCATAGCGGAAAAACGCAAAGGTTGAGGAGAACTCTTGGGCCTAAACAATTCTTTCGCCTTTGCCGCTTCAACTATCTTCTTCTCCAACTCATCGATTCTTGCCATGACTGAATCTGGATCCTTAGAAAAAATTTTAACTTTAGGAGAAGAGATCTGAGAAGGCGATCATATGCCTGGCGCATCTTCCTCCATATTCTCATTATCCAGAGCCACCCTTGCTGCACGTCGCTCAACTCAACGCAACTTCATTTCAGCTTCCACTGCCATTTCTACTTCTTCTAATCCAGGATAATTATAATTTCTGTTCCTCTTTTTAACCAGCTTTCCTTCGTTATCCAAGCGCCTTTTTGCCCAGTCTTCAACTTCTGGCGCTAACGCTTCACAAAACCAAGGTAACGACGCATTAACATCACTAAAATCTTCGTTACTAACTAAATATTCCACTATCCGATCAAAGTCTTTCCTAGAACTTTTAAATTCCTTGGGGTCTCGAACACCTCCTCTAGCCTTGACCCTATTTACCAAAATATCCAGGTCCTTCATTGTATACCTAGTTTCCTCGGTAACTTTTGGCCATCTCTTGAGCATTTGTTCTTTTAGTGCTGACAAATTTTGCTCCTCATGCCCTTTTAGATCCTCTAAATCGTCTTTGCACTCATCAGATACAAAGAATAGTACTTGTTGTACCATATCATATTCGGTTGCTCCATGAACTTCTGCTGCTTGTTCAAACCTGCGTAAAAACTTTTTGGTATTAGTGCCCGCAAAGCGCAAGCTTTCATCTTTACACCTAATAATTGTGGTTACCGTTTTTGGCAACAATTCCGAAGAATTGGGCAATTTAACCCTCTCCTGACATCCCTTAGATGTAGTCGCAGTAGGATCCATTCCCAAAATATCAAATCAAAACAAAGATCACAAAGAAAAAACACACGCTTGGTAATTAAACATGACTGTTTTCATGATACAGCCCTACGCTATCCTCTGATAACGGCTATTGATCCACTTTTTGTAGACCCTACGACTCTTCCGCTGAAGCGCCGGCTTGATTACGTCCTCTTGACAAAACCCTAAAAAAACCAAACAATCTAATCAAAAACACTAGTTACAATTATGCCACTGTTGGGACACCAATAGTAGACTGTTCTAAAGTACTAAGCAGTAGACACAATGCGAGATGGGTTGGTTCTTCTTTTTAATTTCTAAAAGAAGCGCCTGCCACTCTTATTTTAAAGACAGTGTAATAATGTGCAACGCTAATAATTGACTAGAAAGTTCATAAGTTGAGATGAGTTAAAGATAAGGAAAAAAACAAGTATTACTATCTGGATATTTCTATTCTTAATAAGCGCAATTATCCACAGCTACTCCCTCTTGAAGCGCTCTCTTTGAATATGCTTTATTATAGTAATAAAATATCTCTAATAATAGTTAATCCCACTGAATCTATATATTCTCTCTATGTTGCGCTCTTTCACTATACTATATGAAATACACACACAGACGCACGAACTCTAAAAGACTCAGAAATACCTTTTAATATTCTCTCAAACAATTAATCACAAAAGATCTAATATCTTATACTGGGTACTATGACTATAGCTACTTGTATATCTCTATATTGATTTTTCTATGATCTGCTTTTTAAAACAACAACTAATACAATTTTTCTTATTTTTTTATTATTTTTTCTCTCAGTAGATAGATTGACCAGTCCTCCTTTTATATTTTTCCAGCGCTTAAGACACAGTTCCCCAATGGATCTCCAGCGCTGACTCTAGCGCCACATTAGTAAAACAACAACTAATCTATTAGTAAACTACGTACACCGCTTGTAGAAACTACAGCGCCTAAATTATACCCTATAATTACTAACACTAGTATTAACTTGTTTTACTGATGCTCCACATATGCGCTTTTAACTATACCTTGTTTTGTTTCAGCGCTAGTTCCAGGTTTGACTTATCCTAACGCTGCGTCTAGTTGCCTTAAATCTTGGGTAGTTTTACGATTGAGTCCCCACTCTCTTTTCTATTAATACTAAGTTCATAGTTCCGACAGCTCGCTTAACTAGTTAGCCTTCTTCATTACTTGTCTCAGTAAGTTATAGCACTTGCCGCGGTACAGTATACTATGCACTTGAGTCGTCCTTAAGCCATAACTCCTTCTTTAATGTGTAACACACAATTATTGGAAAATCCAAATCCATATTGTTTAGCGCTTGCGGTCGTAAATCAATAACACACAATTCCCCTATTGTGCGGCACATCTTGCTGAAAAATCTGTGCGCACAGACCCCTAATCCTTTTCCGCGCTTCTATTTCCTTTGTTCCTTGAAACACACAAATACATATTATATTTTTATAGTTCCTGCTGCTCTAACTCCCCTTTATTCTTCCTGGACTACGCGCACTGATTGGTCTAAATTCACGCTTCCTGCAAGGCGCGTACCACAGCGGTGTACATGGTCTACTAATAGATTAGTTACTGTTTTACTAATGTAGTGCTGGAGTCAGTGCTAGAGAGATCCACTAGGGAACTGTGTTTAGAGCGCTGGAAAAATATAAAGAGGGTATTGCATCTAGTAATAAAGGGAGAACAAATTGACAAATAGTTAGTTAACATAAAAAAGTAGTTAAAAATTGTGAAGTAAAAGATATTAGAATTTTCTGCAATCAATTATCTGAGAGTATATAGATTCAAAGGATTAACTATTATTAGAGTTATTTTATTCCTATAATAAGGCATATTCAAAGAGAGCGCTTCAACAGGGAGTAGCTGTGGATATTAGCGCTTGTTAAGAATAGAAATATCCAGATAGTAATACTTGTTTTTCCAATCTTTTAAAAACTCAGTTCTCAACTCATAAACTTTATAATCACAAATTTGTGTTACACATTATTGCGCTCTCTTTAAAAATAAGAGTGGAAGGCGCCTCTTTTTAGAAATTGAAAAGAAGAACCAACCCATCTTGCATTGTGTCTACTGCTTAGTACTTTATAACTCTCTACAATTGGTGTCCCAACAGTGGCCTAATTGTAACTAGTATTTTGATTAGATTGTTTAGTTTTCAGGGGTTTGTCAAGAAGACAAGATCAAGCAGGAGCTTCAGCGGAAGAGTTGTAGGGTCTACAACGAGTGGATCAATAGCCGTTATAAGAGGATAGCGTAGGGCTGTATCGTGAATATAGTCGGGTTCAATTACCAAGTGTGTGTTTATTATTTTGTGATCTCTGTTTCAATTTCATATTTTAGAAATGGATCCTACTGCGACTACATCTAAGGGATGTCAGGAGAAGGTTAAAACACCTAATTCAACGGCGTCATTACCACAAACAGTAACTACAATAATTAGATGTAAAGATGAAAGTTTGCATTTTACAGGTATTAATACCAAGAAGTTCTTACAAAGTTTTGAACAAGCGGCGGAAGTGCATGGAGCAACCAAGTGTGATATGGTGCGTCAAGTGCTCTTCTTTGTCTCTAATGAGTACAAAGACAATTTAGAGGATTTAAAGGGGCATGGAGAGTGCAATTGGTCAGTGCTAAAAGAAAAAATGCTCAAGGGATGGCCAAAAGTTACCGAGGAAACTAAGTATACAATAAAGGATCTGGATGTCTTGGTAAAAAGGGTTAAAGCTAAAGGGGGTGTTCAAGATCCTAGGGAATTTAAAAGTTTTAGAGAGGATTTTGATTGAACGGTGGAATATTTAGTCAGTAATGAAGATTTTAGTGATGCTAATGCATCTTTACCTTGGTTTTGTGAAGCGCTAGCGCCAGAAGTGGAAGACTAGGCAAAGAGGCGCTTGGATAATGAAGGAAAGCTAGTCAAGAAGAGGGACGGTAATTATAAGTACCCTGGATTAGAAGAAGTAGAAATGGCAGTGGAAGCAGAAATGAAGCTGCATCAAGTTGAGCATCGCACAGCTAGAGTTGCTTTGGATAATGAGGAGATGGACAAAGATGCGTCTGGCGTGCAATCGCCTCCTCAAATGTTGTCTCCTAAAGTAAAAGTTTTCACTAAGGGGCTGGATTCAGTTATGGTGGGGATTGACAAGCTGGAGAAGAAAATAAACGAAGCGGCAAAAACAAAAGAATTGTTTAGGCCCAAGAGTTCTCCTCAACCATCGCACTTTGCTACTATGGTATGTTACTATTGTAATAAAGAGGGACATACTAGGATGAGGTGTAATGCGCTTCAAAAAGATAAAGAAGAGAGGGTAGTTTACGAGGATGGAACTACGCTAATGTTGGAAGATGGGACTAAGCTTTTCAAAGACAAGGATCGAGGGATGCGAGCCATGGTCATCGATCATATTAATAAAAAGTCTATGGAGGGCAGGTCAAGCAAGGGCAAGGAGCCTGAAGCTAGAGAGAAAGGCAAGGATGTGAAGTCAGTAAATTTTGCAGTTACTTGCGCAGTGTTGGATTTTAAAGTCAAAGAAGGAGCGGTTGCAGCGCCACTTACTGCAGCACGCTTGGAGATGTTTGCAGCAAAGCACAAGAAAATGGCCCCACCTACAATCAGTAGGCTGAGAAGAGCTGGTGCTAGGTATGCAAATCCAGAGGATATGGAGGAAGTAGGGTATACTACTAGAGAGAATACACCTGCGCCTATGGAGGATGTTGAAATGGATGGTATAGAACCAGCTGGTTATGGTGTGGATCATCAGGTAGAAGATCAAACAATGATGATGGAGGAGTCAGAGGTAGTGCAGCAAAGAGCGGTACCTGCTGAAGGAATTCCAGAAACGAGGTGCAATACTCCAAAGAATCCACCTGGAAGGGCAAAGGCTGGTGCAAAGACGACTCAACCTAAATGGAGGATGCAGCACCTGGTTCACTCTAATTTTCCTAAGGCAGCTGAAGATCTAGTCACGCAATGTTTGAAGACTACAGTTTTTGTTCCATTGGGGATGCTGACAGCAGTAGCGCCGGATGTAGCAAACGGAATTGTGGGTAAGTGCAGGAAGCAAAGGGTTGCTAATTGTGCTGAGTTTGATGTTGGAGAGCAGTCGTTTCAGCCATTCATTGGATTACCTAGGGTGCCACATTATGCAGGACCCTTAGGGTATTTAACAATCACTGTAAATGGTAAGCAAATTAGAGTGTTATTGGATACAGGTTCACAAATCAACGTGGTGTCAGTAGACGATGCGGTGGAGTTAGGTCTTCCTATTAAAGATGGTGAGGGTACTGTCGCAGGAATTGGTGGAGGTAGGTTACCTGTTATAGGTGTAGCGGAGTATGTAAGCACTAGAGTTGCGGGAGCAACAAGGGATATACACTTTTATGTTCCAATGGGTGTAGTTAAACCAGTTTTAATGGATTATTCTGCAACAATCGATTATTGTTTAAATAAGACTATTGGAATAAGGATTATGGGTGATGATGGTATTCCAGTAACAGAAGTCTTAGTAGCGCCTAAGTATGGTGGCTGGGAAACTAAGTACTCTAGAGCTGTGTGATTAGAGAAAGAAAGAGAGTTTTATGAGGTATTCTCAGATGATGAGATCGGGCAGCCACCAGGAAGGCGCCAAAATTTTCATTAGGGACTGGTATTTTGGGTGTTACTATCTCCCAGGATGAGAGGAACCCGGATAGTGACCAGTCAGTCCAACAAGAAGGGATACATAAAGTGGTACTTCATAGGTGTCTTGGGAATACTACAGTGGAATGTATTATACCTAAGCCTTTTAATTTCTTTGATTATGGATTTTGTTATACTTATATTAAAAAGAAAAGACAAAAACAGGATTTAGGTGTAACCTGTAGTTATATTGGAAAGGGTTTGATTTTAAGTAATGAAGGAAGCAGCAAGCACTGTTTAGCGTCCAAGTATAAACCAGTGGCTGTCAAGGTTAAACCAGTAAATGTACCAATGCCGGATTTGAATCCTCCTTTGCAGAGGCCAGCGCTGTCTAGGAATCCTTATTATACTCTTTTAAAAGGTTTCCACCTGAATTTGTGCCTACTAGTAAAATCACAATGGAGAGGCTTCAGATGGTTAATTTTGGACCAGAGGATTGGTTGTCGCAGGATGAAAAGAAGTTGTTGTTACATGTTATGGTTCTCAGAGAAAAGGCTATTGTGGTTTTTGAAGAGGAAAGAGGTTTGTTGAAACACTCTTATGGTAAGCCTTATATTGTTCCAGTTATACCTCATGCGCCATGGCAAAAGAAGGCTTTTCCAATACCAGCAGCTATAAGAGAAGAGTATACGGAATTAATTAGGGGAAGGCTAAGGTCTGGCTTGTGTGAACAGTCTATGTCTAGTTATTCAAGTCCAGTGTTTTGTGTTGTTAAACATAATGGTAAATTAAGGGTTGTTCATGATCTTAGGGAGATGAACAAGGTTACAGTAAAGAACGCAGGAATGCCACCAACTCCAGAGGAGTTTGTGGATTCTTTTGCGGGACGTGCATGTTACGAATTAGGTGATATTAAGGGAGGATACAATGAGCACAAATTGGACAAATCATCCAGACCCATGACAACGTTTGAAACCCCACTGGGGCGCTTCAGGTTGACAAGGTTACCACAGGGCGCAACAAATTCTGTGGTGGTATACCAAGCACAGATGATGTGGATATTTCAGGATGAAATTCCAGATTATGTGGGAATTTTCATTGATGATGGCGGTATAAAAGGAGCAGCCAGCAATTACAATGGGGAAGTGTTAGAAGAGAATCCATATATTAGAAGGTTTGTTTGGGAATATGCGATTACTCTGGAAAGAGTGCTATTCAGGATAGAAGAGGCAGGATTAACAATCTCTGGATCCAAATTTGCTTGTTGTGTTCCAGCGCTAAATATAGTGGGACATGTGATGTGCAAGGAAGGGAGTATCATTGCAGAAAAACAGAAGAATAAGGTGCTTATATGGCCGAGGCCAAGAAATACTACGGAAGATAGAGGATTTTTAGGCATTTGTACATATGTAAGAATGTTTATTCGAGATTTTGCTTTGTTGTCTTCACCTTTAAGGCGCTTAACAAGAAAAGATGTTGTATGGGATCGGACGGAGGAATGTGATGAGTCATTTGAGTTGTTGAAAAGGATTGTAGGAAAAGATATTCTTTTGAAGAAATTGGAGTATGGACCAGGCGCTGGGAAAATTACTCTAGCAGTGGATTCTAGTGTGTCCGCAGTGGGCGCAGTTTTGATGCAGGAGGATGAGGAAGGTAATGATAGACCTGTCCTTTATGAATATAAGACTTTTACAAGAGTATAGTCTAGGTACTCCCAGTCTAAGCTGGAGTTATGCGGAGTAGCAAAGATTCTTAAGAAGCTGCAATGGATGCTTTGGGGGCAACATTTTGAGTTTCAGGTTGATGCGCTATCATTGGTGCAAATGATTAGTAGCCCAAGTTTACCAGATGCGCCCATGACAAGGTGGGTAGCGCAGATTAATTTATTTTCTTTTGATTTGGTCCACAAGCCGGGAAAAACTTTCACTATTCCAGATTCATTATCTAGAAGACCGCCATGTGAAGAAGACTTGGACACCAAAGAATTTGAAGAAGATAAGAGATGGGTAAATGGCATAGATTATTTTTATGAAACATTTGGCAAGGTTGTCCGCGAAGACAATAAACTAGCAGGCAAGGTTGTCCGTGATGACAATAAACTAGTTGCGCGGAATATCCGTAAAGACATAAGGCTAGATGTTGATGATGCGCAGGATGTTTGCAAAGGTAGTCTGCAACTGGATTTAGGGAACATTGAAGCTAACGTAGCAACAAGGAGTGCGCTAGGCAAGGCAGTGGAAGAGTCAGATGACAAAGATGATTCAAGGGGAAGTCAAGATAGTAGCACTCATCCCAAAGAAGTGGAGTATTCTGAAGATGACTCATCTACTGATGAGGGAGTAGAGTTGTTGAGACTATATCTGGAAGGCAGTAGTAGACCAGATTTTTGTTATAAAAAGGTTTGGTGCAATATTGAAAAGTGCGCTAAAGGCTATTTTATAAAAGATGGGAAGTTATGGAAGGATCAAGCCTTGTTTCCCCAGTTAGTTGTTCAAACTAGGAAAAGGAAGGAAACAATACTCAGGGAGTTACATGAGAATTTAGGACATAGATGTCAAGACGAGACGTATTGCAGAGTTAGGGAGAGATTCTGGTGGCCCAATATGAAGAATGAAGTAAGAGATTGGGTCAAATCTTGTCCTGAATGTCAGTGCAGGAGTTACAGAAAGGCAAAAGAGAAAGATAGAGCGACGGGCAAAGATACTGTTTTTGGTAGGGTCAGTTTAGACACAGTTCATATAAAAGAAGGGCACTTTAAATACTTGGTAGTAGTAGCCGGGGATGATCTATCAGGACAGGTCAAAGCAGCGCTATTGGTAAATCTTAAGGCAAGTAATGTAGCTGAGTTCTTGAAAAAAGAATGGGTTTATAGGTATGGGGTAATGAAGATGGTGACTGTAGATGGTGGCTCTGAATTTGCTGGAGAATTCCAAGAGGTAGTTAAGGGTATTGGCGCAAGGCTACAAGTTGAAACACCATATTATCCTGAAGCAGAGGGGATGGTAGAAAGAGGGCATCAAGTTATAAAGGATGCGCTAGTTAAATTATGTGGGAATAATGGGGAAAAGTGGAAGAACTACTTGCCATTAATTTTGTTTGCAGACAGGATTTCAGTTAAAAGGACAACAGGGTTTTCACCGTATGAACTTATGTTTGGTCAAAGGGCGGTATTAACTATTGATCTAGAGGCTGGATCTTTTCTAGGATACAACTGGGAGCAAGTGCAATCAACTGAAGATTTAATTTTAGCGAGGGTAGCACAGCTTGAAAGAAAGGACAAGTTTGTGGAGAAGGCATATGATAGAATGATGCAGATCTGTGGCAAGTCAGTTAAATATTGGGATGAGCGTTTAGCGCATAGGCTAAAGAAGCCATTGAACCCAGGAGATTTGGTTTTGGTTTATAATAGAAGTTTAGAAAGCCAATGGGGGAAGATGTTTGCTGACAGATGGAACGGTCCTTATAGGATCAGAAAGCAGATAAATGGGGGGTCTTACTTACTGGAGGAACTAAATGGTACTGAATGGAAGTGGCGTGTGGTGGCAGATCAGATCAAAAGGTTCTACCCAAGGGGTGTTCCAGTGATACAAGATGACCTCCGGAATGAGGAAAAACTACCAGAATGACCTCCGGGAAGAGGTTGAACTAACAATATATGTTAAGCTTTGTTTTTCTAAGAGAACTCACAGGAGTCTCTGACACAGTTGTGACGGATAGAGGGCGCTAACTGGAAGTTAGGCCACTAAGGCTGAACAGGCAACTTGCGTAAGCGCTTAGATGAGGGCACAGAGGAAAATGAAATCTTATATTTTCATTGTTCAAGGGGACATGACGAGATAGGCAATTGGATTAAAGGAGGCGCATACCATGTAAACGCAAAAGACGCTTGGAATTTAGCTAATGGGTAAACTAACCAGGAGTGGAATAATGATTTATAGATGGGGTGCTCTACAGTTTGATTCTTATTTAAATTGTGTATTTTTGTATCACAGTAAAGGCAGTAAAGTTTTTTGATTTAAAAAGTTTATTTATGATTTTTTTTAGGGTTTACAGTCTTTTAAAGAAAGTAGAGGGAGCAAAGTTAGGCGCTCTAAATTTAGAAGACAGGTAATATGGACAACAGGTGTATTAAAATAGCACCGTGTCTAAAATGATTATTTAAAGGCATAGCATGAAAAATATATGATGACTATGTACAGGAATAATGGACAGAGAAGGCTTATATGGAGGGCACTAGTGGACTATTCAGTATTGGGATGGAAGCTATTAGTATATCCTTTCCAGTCTTCGGGCATGACGAAACAACGAGGATCGGTGGGGAATCCAAGAATAGTTGATGAACTGATTTCGTTCATTAGTTGGCCTATCATTTCTATATGGTTGTAGCAGGCTTCAATTTCAGCGTCAGAAAAAGCTGGTGCATTATAGTAGGATAGAGACATAGTGTCATATATAAGACAAAGTCTGGAAAACATTAGCATGGAATGGACAAAAGGTAAAGGGATAGGAACCCATCCCAGAGAGATGGATTCATTGAAGCCTGAAAAAGAGTCAGCGGGTAAAGGAAACATAAGTATAATAAAGGGTACTTACTTGCTAATAAATTTTGTGGGCGCGCTGATGGCAAAGAAATGGTAATCACGTCAGGAGCAGCTGCAGTAGAGCCTGAGTGCATGGAAGCATTAGAGCTCGGAGTGGAAGAAGGCGCAGTGATAGGCTGGATAGATATTTTGTTCCTGGGAAAAGTAGGAAGCAATGGCGACTCATAAGGAATGTTGTTATTGGTGGAAGAATTGGGTCTAGCAGGACTAGTAGTTGTAATTATGGGGGCGCTACTAGTGGAACTAGGAGGAAAGCAAATATAGCCAGTAGGCTGAGGAGTATTATGGTTCAGAGAGATATTTCAAGTTTTGTGGTATCTAAAGCAGTTGTCACAGGCAGGTCTAAAGGAGGCATACCCCAGAGGTCTAGAAAATGTACAATGAAAGTTGCAGCGTTTACAAAATGAGCATGCTTGATCTTTGGGAACTGTGTGATATTGAGTCATGATGTTTGGATGAAGGTAATCCGGGTTATTAGATGGGCTATTTATAGGTTAATAATGGCATTATGGAAGAAACGTCAGTTGGGCAATAACTGACATGAGCACTGAATGGTTTCTAAGATGGATGGGAAGAATCTTTGTCAAAGAAAAGAAAATGAGGGACCTAAGGAAAGGCAAATCCGTCAAAGTGAAGGGAAAGTCATGCGCTGAGAAGATCTGAAGATTTTAAGGGAACGCATGCATATATGACACAGAGGATGTATTTGCTGCTATAGGGAGTAGCGCCAATCTCAGATTTATTTTGTGTTTATTGTTTCACTTTTCATTGGCACTTAGTAGTAAGGTGCGCTGTTTGGAAAAAGGATGATATTTTTTTGGGGGGGCAACTCATCTCACAGATGTAGGGTTCTCACAAGGGACTTAGGGTCAAGCAGAATTAAGGAGAAAGAAAAATTATTATTACATTTTTTTTTACAAAACTATATACAATTTTTTAAGGAATATATAACGAAGATTTTTAGTATTTGGCGTCATCGTAGATAGGGACGCAGAAGGCCCAGTCGTAAACAGCCTCTTGCATGTTTTGATGCAAGATGGTGACTAGCTGTTTTCTTTTGTCATACTCGGCGCGAGTATAGACCGGGACTGCCTCAAGAAATTTTTTGACGGCGACTATCATATTGTTCATATGATACATGGTTGCATTGTATGGTGCGCAGGCAACGTGCTCTGCAAATTCCCAGTTTTGAGCCATGGCTGGCTCTTCTTCTTCTTTGTTGTTGTCAGGGGGGACATTGGCTGGCCAATCATCCGGGATGATAGTGTCAAAGACTGGTTGAAGGGTAGTCCAGTCAGGAGTTGGTGAGCGCGGAGTGCACTCAGGAATTGGATTGGTATCCCAGATGGGATCTTCTTCCAAGGCAGGAAGGAAAAGGGGAGCATTAGGCGGCGGAGGCAATGCAGCGTAAGGAGTGGCTGGCGCATTCTAAGAGAGAAAAGAGTTTATGTTAGCGGTTTTTTTTTTAAAAAAAGAAAAGAAAAGGAGAACTTACTGTACTCTCCTCTGAAAAGAGAGAATTTGGAACAGAAGCAACACTACTAGGTGTAGGTGTGTGGTGATTAACCTTGGCTTGCTTGTTGCCAGGTGGATTTGAAGAGGTGGGCACAGGGCGCTTGATGGCCAACTGACTCATCATATTCGAGGTTGAGGCATTGGGATCCAGGCGCGCAACAGTGGGCGGCCCATTGTAACTACATTTCTTCTTGCGTTGTTTACAGTAATCATATGACTAAAGAAGAAAAAAATAGAAGATTAGTAATAAGGAGAAAGGAAGGAAAAGAAAAAAAAGAAAAAAGACTTACAGTAAAGAAAACATTGCCACGGCGGGCTTTTGAGAAATGATAGGGAGTTATGCCATTCTCGATGCAGTGGGTGCATCTTATCCCACCCATCAGTGTAGTAACTGGCATCACAGTTGGAGCAGCAGCAGGCTGGGTACTCACAAACTTCCGGATACCATCCATGACGTTGGCAGTATTTTCGTTATTAATGGTAGTATTTCTAGTATTCATTAAAGGAGAGAAATTGATAAAGGTAACAAAAAAATGAGGATTGTAATGAATAAGAAAGAGAAGATGGAAGAAAATGGAGGAAGAATACGCTGCGAGACGCAGGATATTTATAGGCTCCTGGGGACAGTCGCAATTAGAGGGAGGATGTGGTACACGCCTCGCAGGTAGTTTGATTTTGGACCAATCAGCTTGCATAGTCCAGGAAGAACAAAGGGGATTCATAGCACAGTAGGAAGTGCTAAACTATAATGCATGTTTGTGTGTTTCAAGGAAAAAGGGAAATAGAAGTGCGGAAGAGGATTCAGGGTCTGTGCGCTCAGATTTTGCAGAAGGATGCGCCGCATAATGGGGAATTGTGTGTTATTGTTTTAGGACTGCAAGCGCTGAACAATATGGACTTGTATTTTTCAATAATCATGTATTACGCACTAAGGAAGGCATTATGGCTTAAGGAAAGGCTCAAGTGCAAAGTATACTGCACAGCAGCTAGTGTGGTAACTTACTGAAACGGGTGATATAGGAGATTAACTAGTTGAAAATCAAAGTGACTAGGATCAGCGTTAGAAGGAGTCAAACTTGGAAGTAGCGCTGAAACAAACAAAGGTACATTCAGGGGCGTGCATGTCAAGGTGTCAAGCATGAGTGAGACAAGTTAATACTAGTGTTAGTAGGGATAGGGTATGATTTAGGCGCTATAGTTGTTACAAGCGGTGTATGTGGTCTACTAATAGATTAGTTACTGTTTTACTAATGTAGCACTAGAGTCAGTGCTGGAAATCCACTAGGGAACTGTGTTTAGAGCGCTGGAAAAATATAAAGAGGGTATTGCATCTAGTAATAAATAGAGAACAAATTGACAATTAGTTAGTTAACATAAAAAAGTAGTTAATAATTGTGAAGTAAAAGATATTAGAATTTTCTGCAATCAATTATTTGAGAGTATATAGATTCAAAGGATTAACTATTATTAGAGTTATTTTATTGCTATAATAAGGCATATTCGAAGAGAGCGCTTCAAGAGGGAGTAGCTGTGGATATTAGCGCTTGTTAAGAATAGAAATATCCAGATAGTAATACTTGTTTTTCAAATCTTTTAAAAACTCAGTTCTCAACTCATAAACCTTCTAATAACAAATTAGTGTTACACATTATTGCGCTGTCTTTAAAAATAAGAGTGGCAGGTGCTTCTTTTTAGAAATTGAAAAGAAGAACCAACCCATCTCGCATTGTGTCTACTGATTAGTACTTTAGAACTCTCTACACCATGCTTCTGGTGAATCAACTGTTTTTGGAAGAGTCAGTTTGGATGCTGTCAATATTAAAGAGGGCAGGTATAAATACTTGATTGTTTCCAGGGATGATTGTGGCTACACCTTATCATCTGGAAGCTGAAGGCATGGTTGAAAGAGGCCATCAAGTTATAAAGAATGCTTTGGTGAAGATGTGCAGAGATAGTGCTGAAAAATGGAGGCATTATTTACCTTTGGTGTTATTTGCTGATAGGGTCACTGTGAAAAGGAAAACTGGCTATTCTCCTTATGAATTAATTTTTGGTCAGGAACCTGTTCTACCAGTGGATTTGGAAGCTGTCTCTTATCTTGAAATTGATTGGGATGATGTGTGTTCAACAGAAGATTTGCTCTGTGCCAGGATGCAACTGTTGGAATGTAGAGAGTAATGTCAAGAGAAGGTATACTTTAGAATGATGAAGATAAGAAATCAATCAGTCAGATACTGGGACAAGAAGTTGGCTCATAGACTCAGGAATCCCTTAAAACCTGGTAGTTTGGTTTTGGTGTATAATAGAAGTTTGGAGAGTCAGTGGGGAAAGATGTTTGCTGACAGATGGAACGGACCTTACAGAGTCAGATCTCAGGTGTCTGGAGGTTCTTATGTGTTGGAAGAGTTGGATGGTTCACTCTTAAAGAAGAAGCTGGCTGCGGATCAGGTGAAGAGATTTTATCCTAGAGGCCCTAGAAGTGAAGAAGATTGACTCTGCAATGAGGATAAACTATGGATCATTCTTTAAATTTTGAATTTTGGTGATGCTGTGCATTTGTTTTGTTGGAAATTTGTTTGTTAGAAAGTACCCATGGGTGGGGCTTCTAGATTTGGTCTTGGAAAGTGTGGGGGTAACTGATGGGCTGGCTGCTCTATCAATAGTTACCCCAGATTGTCTGTTTCCAAACCCTTCTCTTAATTTGGTTGAACCCTAGTATTGGTTTCTCTTCACAGGTTTTAGTCCTCTATGACATTAAACTGGAAACTCTTTTGCTCTTCAAGTGCTGGACTCTTCAGGCTTATTGTTTTTTGTTTGTTGTGTTGTTTGTTGTGTTTTTTGTTAGAAGCTACCCAGGGGGGCTTCTAGATTTAATTTTGGCAATTGTGGGGGTAACTGATAAGCTGGCTGCTCTGTAGAACAGTTACCCCATAATGTCTGTTTCAAGTATTATGTTTGTTCTAGTTGAATCCTAGTTCTGGTTTTTGTTATTTAGTTTTTAATCCACTATGACTTTAAACTGGCTTTGGACTGGCTTCTTTGTTTCCTTGGAGTGGCGGCAAATCACTGGTGGTCTCCCATCATTTTTACTTATTGGAGGGAGCCCACCCAGTGATCATTTCTTTGGATTGAACTTTTTCTTTTTCTTTTTTCTGAATTTTGTGTTTAAGGGTGTGTTAGATAGTAGTTTTAGATTTTTTTCTTTTTTTTTCTTTTTTTCACTTAATTTTTTTATGGGGGTTATTAGGATGTAAAGAGGCAAAATTTGGAAAAAATATGGTGTTACCACATCAGGGTCACCTGTATGTGGGCAAGCATTGGTGGGGAAAGGCTCATCAATTGGCCGGGCAATGCTTTTTTCTTTTTTTCTTTGTTATTTATTTCTGTGTTTCCTTTTTTTTATTATTTTCTTTAATTTCTAATTCTTTTTATCAAAAATCATTTAAAATAATTGATTGTGTATCCACATCAAGGTGCACTTGGATGTGGGTAAGGTATCAGGGGATCAGCTTACCAATTGGCTAGGGGATACCATTTGCAATAATTATTAAGTTTATATTATATTATTTATTTCATTTTAAATTCATTTTCAAATTTTTTTAGTATGTTAGTAGTTTAGTAGTTAAAAATAAAAATAAAAGTAAAAATAAAAATAAAAATAAAAATAAAAATAAAAATAAAAATAAAAATAAAAATAAAAATAAAAATAAAAATAAAAATAAAAATAAAAATAAAAATAAAAATAAAAATAAAAATAAAAATAAAAATAAAAATAAAAATAAAAATAAAAATAAAAATAAAAATAAAAATAAAAATAAAAATAAAAATAAAAATAAAAATAAAAATAAAAATAAAAATAAAAATAAAAATAAAAATAAAAATAAAAATAAAAATAAAAATAAAAATAAAAATAAAAATAAAAATAAAAATAAAAATAAAAATAAAAATAAAAATAAAAATAAAAATAAAAATAAAAATAAAAATAAAAATAAAAATAAAAATAAAAATAAAAATAAAAATAAAAATAAAAATAAAAATAAAAATAAAAATAAAAATAAAAATAAAAATAAAAATAAAAATAAAAATAAAAATAAAAATAAAAATAAAAATAAAAATAAAAATAAAAATAAAAATAAAAATAAAAATAAAAATAAAAATAAAAATAAAAATAAAAATAAAAATAAAAATAAAAATAAAAATAAAAATAAAAATAAAAATAAAAATAAAAATAAAAATAAAAATAAAAATAAAAATAAAAATAAAAATAAAAATAAAAATAAAAATAAAAATAAAAATAAAAATAAAAATAAAAATAAAAATAAAAATAAAAATAAAAATAAAAATAAAAATAAAAATAAAAATAAAAATAAAAATAAAAATAAAAATAAAAATAAAAATAAAAATAAAAATAAAAATAAAAATAAAAATAAAAATAAAAATAAATAAAAATAAAAATAAATAAAAATAATAATAGTAATAAAATAAAACAAATTTTTTATATATCTGTTAGCTGTTATTATTTTTTCTATTTAGTAATTTTTTTTTAATTCTTTTATTTAATGACGGGATGAAGATGCCTCTGGCGGTTGGTCTGGATGGTGTTGGTGTTTTTGTTTCTTGTTTGGATTAGAGGAAGAACTGTGTTCTTTGTAGTGCAGGCGGCTGGAGAAAGTATACGGGTTATAGTGGTCAGAAACTGGATCAGAAGGTAAACTGTGGGAAGAAGAAGAAGAAACAGGAATGGAGTGCTTGAAAGTGTGATTGATAATTTGAGACATCTTCCAGTGGTCATCACGGATTTGTTTTCTCAGATTCTACTCAAAATCATTCAACGGACCATGAAGAGAAAAGGCCTTAAGCATGTTGGAACACATCATGCTAAGGTATTGCTTCATATCAGCGTAATCCAGCATCAAAGTAGTTTCTAGGGGTTGGCTAGTTCCAAATGCAGTTGCAAGGGGCTGGGTTCCAACTAAAAAACAGAAGAATTGGTTCAATAATTATTCTCTGTTGAAGAAATTGAATTTTGTTATTTCATTTTGGTACTTACAGATTGGGAGATCCTCAAATTTTTATGCTGCCAGAATCTGGACAGCTGAAGAATGTTGAATAGGTGCTGTAAGAGGGTCCACCAGATGGAGGTATGGATTTTTGGGGTCATCCTCTGAATGGTGTTGAGAAGATGAAAGAGAAGAAGGAGGTTCCTGTGACCTGGTTGCAGCAGCAGGGCTGTTGTTGTTGTTATTGTTTATATTATTGCTTGGTGCAGGTTTGGTATATGCTGGCGGAGGAGTGCCAGGTTGATTGAGGGAAGAGCCAGTAGATGGTGATCTGATGGATGATTGGGATATTCTAAATGAAGATTCAGAAGAAAAAGAAGTATTAGAAGAATAATTGGCGGCCAGAGGAGAGGTGAAGTTGTTTTCTCCTGAAGTAACAGGAGTGTTGCATTTAGAAACAGTGTTGGCTGTTCTGGTGTTTGTGGTGGATCCTTTGGGAAGCTTTATGGAGATGTTGGAGTTTCTGGTGTTGATAAAAGAGGAAATGGCAGTGGTACTCATTGCTCTGGGAGCATTAGGAGGTTGGAGTGTTGAGTTATTGGTGTTGGATGGAAGATTTTGGTTGTTTTCTGGCTGAATTTGAATGTTCTGAACCTGATTTTTGTTTCCTGATGAGGGGGGCAGGCCGCCTGGATGCCGTCCAGCAGCCTAGGAGCTGATTTTAGCACCATTTTTTCTGAAGTTTCTGACAGGAAAGCAGATTCTTGGGAAGATAAAGCTGGTCTTTTAGGCATGGTCTTGGGAGTAGAACGGTGTGATCTTCTGGAAGGAGCAGAAGACAAAGAGGAAGAAGCAGGTCCAAGCTCTGGTGACCTGGTAGGTGATCTGGATATATATTTGTGTGAAGGTGAAGGCAGAGGTATTGGGTAGTTGGAATCTCTGTCACACCTTTTCTTTTTGGAATTGCAAGAATCACAGGCCCTGTTATAGAATTTGGCCTGGAAGTAGGAAGAGTGAATGTGAAAGGTCTGCACATGTGTATGCACTTTTTGCAAGAGTAGTCCTTAGGAGCAGTGAAGCAAGGAAGGTCCAATGGGTCAAAATTTGGTGATCCAGCCATAACCTGTGAAGGAGCAATAGTGGAATGAAAAGAGATGAATAAACAAATTTATCAGTGATGTGTAGATGGTGAAGAAAGAGTGGAAGTTCAGCAGGTTGGCTGCAGAGCATTGTTCATGGAGGTGGCACTGCCTTTGCTATGCAAAAGTTTGTTAAGACTTTAAACTGAACACTGGGTAGTCCATCAAGACTTTAAACTGAAATTTGGAAGGTAGTCCATCAAGACTTTAAACTGAAATTTGGAAGGCAGTGTGTCAAGACTTTAAACTGGAAATGGTACAGTCCCCCAAGAATATAAACTGAGGAGGGTTTAATGGTTGAGTCCTTCAGGACTATAAACTGATAATGGGAGTTGGTGTGATTCTGGTAGAGGGCATCCAAGGGGGAGTCTCTGAATTTTGTTAAGGCAAGTGTGGGGGTAACTGATAAGCTGGCTGCTCTGTAGAAAAGTTACCCCAGAATGTTAGTTTGTTTCTTTGGGTCTTAAATGTTTTGATCTCTGGTTCTGTCTTTTTGATTTAGGTTTTGAGTCCCCCAAGACTATAAAATGAGGGCTATTAGTCCCCCAAGAGTTAAAACTGAGGTTTAGTCCCCCAAGACTGTAAACTGAGGAATTTTTTATGATGATTGGTGGCATTCAGGAAGTCTGGAGAGGTCATGAAATTTTTTATTTCTAAGTCAAGAGATTAATCAAGAGTCAGGAGGCAGAAGAGAATCAAGAGATGTGACAAAATGTTCAGCATTGGATTTAAATTGGTGTATGAGGTTCTTCCTTTTCTCAAGATCCTGTGGGTACCTAGCAGTAGTTGATTGGAAGTAGTTTAGTAAGAGATGCTTCTGTTGAGAAGAACGTTGTTGAAATTTGTCCTTAATGGTGGGCAATGGGTTAGGTAGGGGTGTTTCAATGGTTCCCACATTGTCATCATCACTGTCAGGAGGAAAAGGAGCTGGAAATTTGTCAGATTGGAATCCAGTATGAAGAAGTTTTGTGCTTACCATCAGAAGGACCAGGGATGGTAGAGCTAGTCGTAGTAGTGGTGTGGGCACTTTTTTTGGAGGGTGTAGTTTTTGGACCAGTCTAGGAATCAAGATAGATGGCCAGGATCTTTTGGTACTGGTGGAAGGTGGATTAGGTTGTGGAGAAGGAGAAGAAGTTGTGGAGGACAATGGACCAGGTCTGAAGCAAGTCTTTTTTCTAGAGTTTCAGGCATCACAGGAGGTTCTGTAGGGATGATCTGGTGGTGAGATGGAGCAGATTAGATTATTGTCAATACAGTATTGGCAGGGGCCCATGTCAGTAGCAGATTTGGAGAGAAAGCTGAACATGGTGGTTGTGGTAAGGAGAATGTGGAAATTCTCTATTGGAGGGAGGATGTGGTCTTCCAACATTTGTGGAGCCCTTTGTTGGTTTATTTGGTTCTGTTTTGGTATGCCTTAAATGGCATTGTTTAAATAATTAGGAATTTTTTGGGAGTTACACAGAAAATATTGAGACTACAGGGATATGGATACTACCATTGGATAGCCCTATATTTTTCTATATTTTATGTCTTGGGGAAATTTTTCATAGCTTAAGTATTTGGGGGATAATTTCTCACTTTTCATTTTAAAAGATTTCTGTTGAAATTTGTTTTTTGTGTTTTACTTGCTAACCTCAAGTCTTAGGGTTAGGTCCTTAGTACTGTTGGAAAGAGTGGAATTTTCTCTACATTTCATGTCACAATTTTGTTATAGCGTAATTATGTGTTTTAAGGGTTTTAGTAGTTGTAGATGATTTTTCTAAGTATTTTGGGTATTTTTGGTGGTTTTCTGGCTTCAGGCGGGCTTCCCGGTGTCAGGAGGGCCGCCTGCCTCAGTGCTAGAGGGCTGGGAAGCGCTTCTAGGGAGGTTTTATGCAATTTGGTGGTCAGGAACGCCAGATATGCGGGTGTGCATGGGCTCTTAATTAGTAGTCTGTGTGTATATAGTGAAAAAAAAGACGGTTTGGGGCAACTCTAATTATCATACAACCATCTGGAGGGGATATCCTTGTTCCTCACTAAGTTTTTACTGTTTTTAGGCCACAATTTGGCTGTGTTTGTTGCAAGTGAGTTCTTCATTTAACTTAACTTAGCAACTGTTTTCTCTGGTATAGTCTTGCAAGCTATATCAAGTATTATTGCTGTCTCTGGTGTGGATTTGCAACCTACATCAAGTATTATTGCTGTCTCTGGTGGGGATTCGCAACCTACATCAAGTATTATTGCTTTCTCTGGTGTGGAAATTAGTCTATATTTCAGTTCTTTGGTTTGTTAGTCTGTCTGGAGACTACTTTCTTGACTGATCAAGCAGTCAAGTATATTTGGAAGGGGGGCTTTTGGTAAACAGGAACCAATTTACTGTAACAGGTTAATCACACTTGTTTTTCTAAAGGGACAGAGGTTTTTCTTTCTGGTTTTACTCCGACTCCCTTGGTCAAGGCCTATAGCTAGTACTATAGGATTGTCAACAATGTGAAGTCAAGCCAGATGCGCTGAGTTCTTATCAGAATTTTCTTTCACTACTACCTATTGTCCTGGAAAAAATTGCATAGTTCCAGACATATTGTCATGTCAGGAAAACATTTACCCAGAGTGGGGGGTGGCATTAGCTAACAAGAACCCAGAAAATTTCAAATAAATTTTCAAGAAATCAATGTTAATGACTCATCAACTCAAACAATTCAAAATCCACTATCCAACATTCAAGAAGCTCAATCCAAAGATGATTATTGTGTGGGGGTAAAAGACAAAATACTCTCAAGGCAAGTGGCCAAAAGATTCAGTATCAAATCAGATCTATTAGTCTTTGAAGGTAAAGTATTGTCGATAAAACCTACCAGTTAATAGCAAGAAATTTCTTCTTTCCAGGAATGACTAGAGAAATCAAGGCCTATATCAAAGCCTGTTATGAATGTAATAGGAAAAAGGTACCTTGAGATAGGAAGTATGGGTTGCTTTAACCACTTCCAGTCCCCTCTAAACCTTGGGAATCAATATTAATGGATTTCATTTCTCAATTACCTCCATCAGATAATTTTGATAGTATACTATTTTTAGTTGATAGATTTTATAAAATTTCTATTTTTATTAAAACTTTTACTACTGCAACAGAAGAGGATTCAGAAAAATTATTTCTAGAACACATATTTTCTAAACATGGATTACCCAATGATATTATTTCAGATAGAGGTTCTTTGTTTGTTTCTACTTTCTGGAATCAATTATGTTGACAATTAAGTATTACAAGGAATCTTCCTACTGCTTATTATCCTGAAACTGATGGAAAAACCGAAAGAATCAACCACATCCTCAAACAATATCTTAAAATGTATGTTAATTATCCACAAGACAATTGGACCACATGGTTACCATTGGCCAAATTTGCTTATAACCACTCAACACATTCTTTGACAAAACAATCTCCCTTCAAAACTATCTATGGAAGACATCCTCAATTTAATCTTACTCATGTAGGAATAAATCATCATGCTGAACATCATCTTCAAAAAATTTCACAACTTCAAGGCAAACTTCAATCTAAACTGGAAGTGGCAAATCGGAGGTATAAGGAACAGGCTGATAAAAATCAACAATCTGCGCCACTCTTTAAACCAGGTGACAAAGTATGGCTTTATGCAAAAAATATTTGAACAACTTGACCATCTATGAAGCTATCTGAGAAGCTCTTGGATCCATTTGAAATTGATGCTGAAATCTCTAAAAATGCATTTCAACTCAAGCTACCTCTAAAGTGGCAATCGATTCATCCTGTTTTTCACATATCTCTCTTGGAACTGGCTCAAGAAATATACCTGGGCAAGAACTATTCACCTCCGGAACCAGTCAAAGTAGAAGATCATCTAGAGTGGGAAGTAAGCTGGATTCTTGATTCAAGAAGGCACAAAGGGAAACTTCAATATCTCATGGAATGGGAAGGCTACCTCAATGACACTAATAGAACATCTTGGAAACCATCCATCAATGTTTCTAATGCTCCTAAACTTATCAAATCTTTTCATTTAAAATATCCTTTAAAACCTAAACCTTAAAATTCTTTCGTTTTTTCTCTCTCTTTCTTTCTCTGTTTCTTTTCTTTTCTAAAAACCTAAAATCTTAAATCCTTAACATATCATTCAAATTTAAACTAATAACTTCATGATCATTTAGATCTTAAATTCTTTTATCTATTCTTTTTCAATTTCTAATTTTTGTAAATTTCTTTAAAATAAAATAAAATAAAATAAAAATATAATAAAATAAAATAAAGTAAAATAATAAAATTAAAAAAATTCCAAACTAATTAAAAGATATATTAAAATAAATTCATTTTTTTTCTCCTTTTTTCAAAAAAAATAATTTTACATTACATTATCATATACTTTTCTTAAAATTCTTTTTCTTTCATCATCCAAATTCTTTTTATTTTATTTTCTGTTTCCTCAGAACTCAAACCATCAAAACAACTTTATTCTACAATTGATCTCAAATCAAATTCCAAATTTCTTTTATTTATTTTCTTATCTCAAAATTTTCTCTCTTAAACACAAATTTTTCTTTTTCTTTCTTTTCTTCTCTTTACATAATAAATCAAAAATACAAAATAATAACAAAATAAAACAATATTCATTATAAGACTATATAGAAAACAAAAAATTTTCTTTTTTCTACTTTACTTTTACTTTTCTTTTTCTAAACTATTTTTTTTCTAACTTTCTTTAAATCAACTCCTTCATCTTCTCCATTACTTGCCAAATTCCTTTTTGACTCTTCTTATCGGCCGGTCGTCTAGAAGAAGGAGAAGAAGAAGAAGGAAAACAGAGAGGAGGAGGAAAAGGTAATATAAAGGAATAAAGTAATAAAATAGTATAAGTATTTTAAAAGAGAAGGCGACAAGATTTCTTTGGGACTTGACACAATTGTAAGGGTTTTTAAATTATTATATATTTATTTAATTAGTAATTATTTTCAATGCATGGAAAACAGTTATAATTATTGTTAAACTTAAAGCAACCTGGGAATATTTATATACTTTTTAAATTAGATAATTAATGTTAATAAAAATATAGTAAACGTAATAAAATGGAATTGAGTTGAGTGTAAAAATAATGATGCAGCTACAGGGGATAATCCAAAGCCTTTTATAGGCAAAGGACCCCCTGAAGCGTCACAATATAATAATTACAAAAAAGGAATGAAATGAAACAAGACATTAAAAAAAATAGAACTAAAACATGGAGACTGAGAAAAAAACATGAGAAAATCAACTAAACCCGTTGTAGACTGTTCTAAAGTACTAAGCAGTAGACACAATGCAAGATGGGTTGGTTCTCCTCTTTAATTTCTAAAAAGAAGCGCCTGCCACTCTTATTTTTAAAGACAGCGCAATAATGTGTAACACTAATATTTGATTAGAAAGTTTATAAGATGAGAGATGAGTTTTAGAGGTCAGGAAAACAAGTATTACTATCTGGATATTTCTATTCTTAATAAGCGCTAATATCCACATCTGCTCCCTCTTGAAGCGCTCTCTTTGAATATGCCTTATTATGGAAATAAAATAACTCTAATAATAGTCAATCCTACTAAATCTATATATTCTCTCTATGTTACACTCTTTCACTATGCTATATGAAACACACACACAGACGCACAAATAATAAAAGACTCAGAAAATATATCTAATTCACTATTCTATTTTACTTATATATACATATCTCTTCTCCTTGAAAGACTCCCTATCTTTATCAAATAGTCCTCCTTTTTATATTTTTCCATTACTCAAGACACAGTTCCCTAGTGGATCTTCAGCGCTGGCTCTAGCGCCATATTAGTAAAAACAATAACTAATCTATTAGTAAACTACGTACAATGCTTGTAACAACTACTGTGCCTAAAACATACCCTATGATTACTAACGCTAGTATTAACTTGTTTCACTCATACTCCACATATGCGTTTTTGACTATACCTTCGTTTTTGTTTCAGCGCTAATTTCAGTTTTGACCCATTCTAACACTGATCCTAGACCCCTTGACTCTTGGGTAGTTTTGTGATTGAGTCCCCACTCTCCTTTATTTAATACTAAGTTCATAGTCCTGACAATTCGCTTAACTTGTTAGCCTCCCTTATTACCTGTTTCAGTAAGTTACCCAACTAGCTGCAGTACAGTATACTATGCACTTGAGTCATCCTTAAGCCATAACTCTTTTCTTAATGTGTAACACTTAATTATTGGAAAGTACAAATCCATATTTTTTAGCACTTTACGGTCTTAAATCAATAACACACAATTCCACATTGTGCAGCACATCTCGCTGCAAAATCCGAGTGCACAGACCCTTAATCCTTTTCGGCGCTTCCATTTCCTTTGTTCTTGGAAACACACAAATACATATTATATTTTAGCACTTCCTACTGCGCTAACTTCCTTTGTTCTTCCTGGACTACGCCTGCTGATTGGTCTAAAATTATGCTACCTGCAAGGCACGTACCACATCCTCCCTCTACTCGTGACTGTCCCCAGGAGCCCATAAATACCTGCGTCTCACAGCGTTTTCTTCCTCCATCTTCTATCTTCTTCTCTTATTTATCATCCTTTATATCTTTCAATGAATACTAGAAGTACCAATCCTAACACTGAAAATACCGCCAATGTCGTGGATGCAATTAGACAGTTTGTGTGCACTCAGCCCCCTGCTGCTCCACCAACAACACCCATAACTACACTGATGGGTGAGACAAGATGCACCCGCTGCATTGAAAATGGCATAACTCCTTGTCATTTCTCAAAAGCCCGCTGTGGCAATAATTTCTTCACTTTCCTTCCTTGTTGTTACTAACCTTTCATTTCTTTCCCCCTTTTTTCAGTCATGTGATTACTGCAAGAAACGCAAAAAGAAATGTAGTTACAATGGGCCGCCCAACATTGAATGTCTGGATCCTAACGCTTCAACCACTAATATGATAAGTCAAATGACCATCAAGCACCCGGCACCTGCTCCAGTTAACCCACCTGGCAACATACAAGCCAAGGTTGGTTACCACAAACCTACACCCAGTAGCATCGCTTCTGTCCCAAGATCTCTCTTTTCAGAGGAGAGTACCATAAGTCTTTTTTTCCTACTTCTTCCTTTCTTAATCCTAACATTATCTCTCTTTTTTTTTCTTTTAGAATGCGCCAGGCACACCTTATGCTGAAACACCTCCACCTCCTAATGTTCCTCTATTCCTTCCAGCCTTGGAAGAAGATCCCCTCTGGGATACCGCGCCTATTCCGGAGTGTACTCCTTGTATACCCACCCCTGACTGGACAACTATGCAGCCGGTCTTCGATACCATCATCCCGGACAAATGGCCCATCGAGACTACTCCGGACATCAATGATGAAGAGCCTTCCGTGGCTCAAAACTGGGAATTTGCAGATAAAATTGCCTGTGCTCCATACGATGCAACCATGCGTTTTATGAACAACATGTTATCTGCCGTCAAAAGATTCCTCAAGGCGGTCCCTGTTCATACTCGTTCCAAGTATAACAAACAAAAACAGCTAGTAACCACCTTGCAACAAAACATGCAAGAGGCTGTTTACAACTGGGATTTCTGCGTTCCAATCTTTGATGACGCAGAATACTAAAAAATCTTCTTTGTATATATTCCCTGTAAATTGTATATTACCTTGTAAAAAAAACTGTAATATTATTATTTTTTATTTTCCCTTAATTTTCCTATGAGAATCCTACAACTGTGAGATGAATTGCCTTCAAAAATTATAATCCTTTTTCTAAGCAGCACCCTTCTACTAAGTGCTTATGAATGATGAAATGACAATAATAAAAAAATAACAACTTGAGATTGTTGCTACTTTCTATAGCAGCAAATACTTCCCCTGTGTCGTACATGCATTCACCCTCTTGTAATCCTCAGATCTTCACAATGTATGACTTTCCCTTTACTGCAACAGATTTGCCTTTCCTTAGGTCCTTCATTATGACAAAATTTTTTCACTATCTTCTTAGAAACCATCCAGCGCTCAAGTCAGACATGGCGCACTGGTGACTTCTCTATAATGCCATGTTATCTTATAAATAGCCCTTCTAATAACCTAGATCTCTTTCATCCAAATATTATGACTCAATATTGTACGGTCCCAAAAGATCAAGCGTGCTTGTTTTGTAAATGCCACAACTTTCATTGTACATTTTCTAAACCTCGGGGGTATGCCTCCTTTAGACCTGCCTGTGACAATTGCTTTAAGTACCACAAAACTTGAAATATCTCTTTAAACCAGAATACTACTCAGCCTACTGGTTATATTTGCTTTCCACCTAGCTCTACTAGTAGTGCTCCCATAGCTACAACCACTAGTCCCACTATTTCCACTAATAATAATGTTCCTTATGAATCTCCATTTCTTCCTAGTTTTCCCAGGCGCAAAATATCTCTTCAGCCTAGCGCTACACCTTCTTCCACTCTGAGCTCTAATGCTTCTATGCGCTCAGGCTCCACTGCAGCTGCTCCTGACGTGGTTACCATAACTTTTCCATCAGCGCGCCCACAAAACTTATTAGCAAGTAAGTATCCTTTATTATACTTACGCTCCCCTTGCCCACTGACTCCTTGTCAGGCTTCAATGAATTCATCTCCCTGGGATGGGTTCCTATTCCTTTACCCTTTTTCCATTCCATGCGAATGTTTTCCAGACTTTGTCTTATATATGACGCTATGTCTCTAACCTATTCTAACACACCAGCTTTTTCTGACACTGAACTTGAAGCTCGCTATTCCCATATAGAAATGATAGGTCAGCTAATGAACAAAATCAGCTCATCAACTATTCTTGGATTCCCCGCCGATCCCCATTGCTTCATCATGCCTGAAGACTGGAAAGGATATCCTATTATCTCTCACTCTGATACTGAATAGCCCACTAGCGCTTTTCCTTATGAGCCTCCTCTGTCCATTCTCCCTGTACATAGTCTTCATATATTTTTCATGCTATGCCTTCACATAATCTTTTTAGACATGGCGCTATTTTATTACAACTGTCTTCCATACTATAGAGCACCTAACTTTGCTCCCTCTACTTTCTTTAAAAGACTGTAAACCCTAAAAAATTCATAAATAAACCTTTATATCATAAAACTTTACCACCTTTACTGCGATACAGCAATATACCATGTAAAATAGGAATTGAAATATAGAGCGCTCCATCAATATATTGCTATTCCACTCCTGGTAAGTTAACCCATTAGCTAAATTCCCAGCATCTTTTGCCTTTACATGGTATGCATCTCCTTTAATCCAATTACCTATTTTGTCATGTCCCCTCAAACAATTAAAATATAAGATTTCATTTTCCTCTACGCCCTCATCTAAGCGCTTATGCCAGTTGCCTGTTCAGCCATAGTCCACCTAACTTCCAGTTAGCGCCCTTCCCGGAGGTATTATTCTGGTAGTTTTTCCTCATTCCAGAGGTTATCTTGTATCACTGGAACATCTCTTGGGTATAATCTTTTGATCTGATCTGCAGCCACACGTCGCTTCCACTCAGTACCATCAAATTCCTCCACTAAATAAGACCCTCCAGTTATCTTCTTTCTTATCCTATATGGACCATTCCATCTGTCAGAAAACATCTTGCCACATTGGCTTTCTAAACTTCTATTATAAACCAAAACCAAATCTCCCGTGTTCAATGGCTTTCTTAACCTATGCGCTAATCACTCATCCCAATATTTAACTGACTTGTCCCGGATATGCATCATTATTTCATACGCCTTCTCCACAAACTAGTCTTTCCTTTCAAGCTGTGCTACCCTCGCTAGAATTAAATCTTTGGTTGAGCGCACTTGATCCCAGTCACATCCTAGAAATGATCCACCCTCCAGATCAATAGGTAATACCCACCTTTGACCAAACATCAGTTCATACAGTGAAAACCCTGTTGTCCTTTTAACTGAAATCCTGTCCGCAAACAAAACTAATGGCAAATAGTTCTTCCACTTTGCCCCATTATTTCCACATAGTTTAACTAGCACATCTTTTATAACTTGATGCCCTCTTTCTACCATTCCCTCTGCTTCAGGATAATATGGTGTTGCAACTTGTAACTTTGCGCCAATACCTTTTACTACCTCTTGGAATTCTCCAGCAAATTCAGTGCCACCATCTATGGTTACCATCTTCATTACCCCATACCTGTAAATCCATTCTTCAAAAATTCAGCTACATTACTCGCCTTGAGATTTACCAACGGCACTGCTTCAATCCATCCTGATAGATCATCCCTGGCTACTACCAAGTATTTAAAGCATCCTTCTTTTATATGAACTGCATCTAAACTGACGCTGCCAAAAACAGTATCTTTGACCATCACTCTACCTTTCTCTTTTGGCTTTCTGTAACTCCTGCGCTGACATTCAGGACAAGATTTAACCCAATCTCTTACTTCATTTTTCATATTGGGCCACCAGAATCTTTCCCTAACTCTGAAATATGTCTCATCTTGACCTCTATGTCCTAAATTCTCATGTAACTCCCTGAGTATCTTCTCCTTCCCTTCCCTAGTTTGAACAACTAACTGAGGAGACAAAGCTTGATTCTTCCATAACTTCCCATTTTTAATAAAATAACCTTTAGCCCGCTTCTTAATATTGCGCCAGCCCTTTTTATTGCAAAAATCTGGTCGACTACTACCTTCCAAATATAACCTTAACAACCCTACTCCCTCATTAGTAGATTAGTCGTCTTCAGAATACTCCCCTTCTTCAAGATAAGTACTACTGTCTTGACTTCCCCTTGAATCATCTTCATCATCTGACTCTTCCACTACCTCGCCTTGCACACTTCTTGTCGCTACGTTAGCTTCAGTGTCCCCTAAATCCAGTTGCAGACTACCCTTGCTACAAACATCCTTTGCATCTTCAATATCTATTTTTATTTCTTTACAGACCTTCCACATTACTAGTTTATTGTCATCACAGACAATACTGCCTTCTATTTTATTGTCATTGCGGACATTACTTCCAAATCTTTCATAACAATAATCTATCCCATTTACCCATTTCTTATCTTCTTCAAATTCTTCCACTTCCAAGTCTTCTTCACACAGCGGTCTTCTTGACAATTAATCCAGCATAGTGAATGATTTTCCCAGTTTATGGACTAAATCAAAAGAAAACAAATTAATCTGCGCTACCCACCTTGTCATGGGCACATCTGGTAAACTTGGGCTACTAATAATTTGCACCAACAATAGCGCATCAACCCTGCAGCTCAAAATGCTGCCCCCAAAGCATCTATTGTAGCTTCTTAAGAATCTTAGCTACTCCACATAACTCCAACTTGGACTGAGAGTACCTGGACTCGACTTTGGTAAAAGTTTTAGACTCATAAAGGACAGGTCTATCATTACCTTCCTCATCCTCCTGCATCAAGACTGCGCCCACTGCGGACACACTAGAATCTTCCGCTAGAGTAATTTTCCCAGCGCCTGGTCCATACTCCAATTTCTTCAAAAGAATGTCTTTCCCTACAGTCCTTTTCAATAACTTGAATGACTCCTCGCATTCCTCTGTCCAATCCCATACAACATCTTTTCTCGTTAAGTGCCATAAAGGTGAAGACAACAAAGCAAAATCTTGAATAAACATTCTTACATATGTACAGATGCCTATAAGCCCTCTAACTTCCTTAGTATTTCTTGGTCTCGACCACGTAAGTACCTTATTCATCTGTTTTTCAGCAACGATTCTCCCTTCCTTGCATACCACATGTCCCACTATATCTAGCGCTGGAACACAACAAGCAAATTTGGACCCAGAAATTGTTAATCCTGCCTCCTCTATCCTAAATAGCACTCTTTCCAGAGTAATCACATATTCCCAAACAAACTTTCTAATACACGGTATGGTAAGGTAAACTCTTACAGTCACCTTGCTGTAAGCAGAATCCGGAGGAGATGTGTGGATTTAGATGAAAACCCCGTCCTTCCAATAAAATAACAAAATGGGAATTCTAAATCACTAAGCTAACCAATCTACTTGGATCTGATTGATAAAAATAATGAAACTCTAAAATATTTAACGCTTATTGAGATTTAAATAAAAGTGGCTGTTGAGAAAAGAAATACTGATAACAACAATTAAGGTGTACCAGTAAAAGATCTGAAAAGATTGACTTTTATGTTTTTATAATAATTTGAGTTTTTATGAGACAGCAATAATCAAGTCCCAGTGATGAAGACCTTTCTAAAGATACCCTGTATGAAGTGTGATTTAAATTGTTGAGTAGTATTTCTAAAATGTTATATATAAAATATAAAGTTATAAGGGTATTACAATTTATTTAATTTGTTGAGTAATTAAAAATGAGACTGTGGTGGTTAAAGATTAAGCTGTATGATGTGTCCCCCCCATCAATTTCAAGTTTGAGAGGCGCTTAAGTATTCCTAGTCACGTGCCTAAGTTTTCCCCTCCAGAGCTCTCCCAGAGTCAATCCGGAGCCCGTACGGAGTCCGTTGGGACTTCCGGACTCAATTAGAACCTTACAACTATAATAAAAACTGTAGAAAAATTACACATAATAGAGCTACTTCCCCTTTACATACGAAACTAATTTTCGTAGTCTGCGCAGCTCTAATTACCCCGTGAAAATTCATCAAAGTTAAGTAAATTTTGAAAACGTAAATATTTCTATAAAACTTTAAAATTCATTTAAAAATATAAGAAAAATAGTAAAAATTCTGGGAAAATTTCCCAAGGTTCTTGAGTGACTTGACTTGATACTTATAAGTTTTTCAGACCGTAAAAATAAGTTTTCTCCGTAAAAAAAATTGTATTTGTGTAGGCATTCGCTCGTGACCAATTTCTTCATATTTTAAACTTCAATAAATTAAATAAAACCCTTTTATAAAAAATAATAACGCCAATCTTGCACGCCGTAATAACTCCAATTACGTACTTAGGTGCCATACTAAACTTTAGGCTACCACATTCTCCGTCAAATCGAGAATGTCCCCATTCTCCCTCCAATCAAGAATGTCCCCATTCTTAAAACTTTGCATAAGTGGTCGAACACAATATTCATCTTTAACCTTCAACCACCATCTTCTTTAATCAACTATAAAATTCATCTTCATCAATATGTCTTCCAAAGAACTTGTCGCTCCATGTGAACTCTGCGCTCGATACCAGGTACCTTGTTTAATGTCCAACCCTAATCTTCCTGGCAGGACAGCTTGCGACTTATGCCGTGTGAAAAAAGTCAAATGCAACCGGCCATTAGTTCCTTCTAAAACAAACGTATATTTAGGACCAGCAGCTCTCCCTGATCCCTCAACTTCTAAAAAGCGATCAAAAATTCCTTTCTTCTTAAAACGAATAAGATCAAAAGCAGCTTCAAAAGTTCAATCTTCATCAGCGGATCCCGGCCTTATTTTGCCTTCACAAGATCCTAATCCTATAACGCCAGTGCCCCCAACCAACTTTGCTGAGACTATGTTTCCTGGCTCTAAATGTAAGACCCTATTATCTTACTAAAAAAACTTTTAATCAAAATTGACTAAACCTATGACTTAATAACATATTTGAACTTCTAGCTGTCGAAATAACCAACACTGATGATGTTGGTAGAGTGAAGACGGACTATATCAATCATTATCCAAATTTTCATCGCTATCTTTTTCTTGACTTTACTAATGAGTTGAAACGAAAAATGCTGGCCTATTTTCAAGAAACTCCAGCTAATAACCATGAAGACCTCATGAAAAGAAGAATTTTAATGCAAAGCTTTGATAATGATGTTGAACAATTTCAAAGAAATTATCTTTTCTAACAGTATAACTTGATAAAATTTTGTTTTTGCTTGGTCTTCTTAAACTTTCAACATAAATGATGTTTTCTTTCTTCTCTGGCTTGATATAACATAAAATAAAATAAAATAAATCTTGTGATGATTTCACTACTGAGAGCAAGGTTTGAATCCCTTCAGACTCCCATATACCAGTCTTCCTTCTTGTCACAGCATTGAGAGAGTGGATCTTCCTATGAGCCGAATACTCCTGATTCCAACCTCATAGGGCCCCCCACTGAGCCGAATTCTATGATTCCAATCTCGCCATAAGGTCCTCCAAGCTTCACACCAAAAATTGCCTAACACTGAGGCACTAAAAAAAATCATTCCCTAAAATCCAACTACCATCCTAACTTCTGATTCCTTCATCACAATTTTCAAACTTTGCTATACAGCAAACCCATAAAATACTTTTGCCAGGCTTCCAATAATAATATTAACTTTAGACCATGTTAAAGCGCCACAAATTTCACCTAATTAACCATTATGCTTTCATTAGCATCATCACCACCTAAAATTTTAACCTCCTAAAGCTTATCAGCACCCAATTCCAGAAATAATTGAATAACCAGTTTAGAGTCTTAGTGGACAGTGATAAATTAAAAGATTGAATTGAGTTATCCAAACAAGATTGACATTCCAATTTAAAGTCTTGGTAGACCAAACATATAATCGATTGCCAGTTTATGGTCTTGGTGGACCAAAGATCGTTTAGGTGCATAAATAACTTGATAAATTCCTAAGTAAGGCCTAGGCTTGACCAAAGATTGAATAAATTTGATAATCCAGTTTAATGTCATAGTGGACCAAACATTTGATCGACAAGTAATCCAGTATAAGGCCATAGTGATCCAATGAATGTTGAATTATCCTGCAGATATTAATTTTCCAGTTTAAAGTCATGGTGGACTAAACAATGAATGAACTACCAGTTTAAAGTCATGGTGGACCAAACATTTAATCGATAAGAAATCCAGTTTAAGGTCATGGTGGACCCAACAGCTTGATAACAGTCTAGTTTAAGGTCTTGGTGGACCTAACAACTTCTCTATCCATGAACCCAGATTTTGCCACCAGCTTTCTTCATCCTAATTTCAAGTTTTTCTTCTTCAAAAAAAATATCTCCTAACAAGATGAAACCTTCTGACTTCATTGCTTCAGCTGATCAATCTTGAAAATACTGTGCCTTCACCCATAGGGAATGTATCTTCTCTTTTAACTGGCAAAAGCACACTTATAACAGGGCCTGTTTATCCTGTTATGAGAAGAAAAGAAAATGTTCTGGCTTGAACTGTGGTTCTTTCCCCATCACTGCTACTAGCTTTGCTGCCTTCTGCAAACCTCTTCCTTCTTCTTCACCTTCTACTCCACCCCCTATTCCATCAACCTCTAAAGATCCCATCCCTTTTTCTCCATCAGCCTATTTAAATCTTTCTCCATCACCTAATCCTCTGGGTCCTTCTCTCCAATCTAGACTTGCTGCTACTCCCCCAAGAACTCTTGCTGCTCCCAGGGCCATGCTTCAACCTTCTAACAATTCTTCTCCTTCTTCCAACATCTTGAAGCACAAAAGGTCCTATAATAGCCAGCAGTCTTCATCTTCTCTTGTTTCATCCAAAAGGCCCAGAACATCTACTTCAAACACCAAATCTAACACCAGTCCTCCTCATCTATCAAAGATAAAAAATCCTTTTCTAAACATAAAAAATCCCACTCCATTACCAAGTAAGCCATTTATCTATGATCATGATAGTGTTGACACAGGTTAGTTGTCTCTTTTTATTTTCTTAATCTTCAGGTTTTAATTTGCTGATATTTTAATTTGATAAGCGTCCACCGGTTCTCCAATTTCATATTCAGCTTATGAACTACCAGAACCTAATCCAAGCTTCCCTAGAGTTCCAATTCACCTAGTTTCTGAAAAGCTTTTTGCTAATTTTAATAACCTTATCGCTTATTTCCAACGATACCCGCCCTCTGATAGATCAGAATCTTGGATGAGAGAGCAACTGTTAAGAGACCTTTTCAAAATAGCCAACTGGCTTCAACACTATCGTGACCGTGAAATAAAATTTGAATCCCAGGAAATCGATCAAGGTCCTTCTAAATTTTCTAATTTCGATTCTTCAAAAGATAACAACCCTTGATGGTGTTCTTCCTGGTATGTAGCTTTCTTGAATAATGTTTGAAAAATAAAATATAAACATCTAAACTACCTTAAACTAAAATACCTTTTATTTTATTTTATTTTTTTATTTTATTTTTATTTATATTTATTTTTTTTATTATTTATTTTTTTTATATATTTTTAGTTATTTTATTATTATTATTATTATTATTATTATTTTTTTTTAAAGATAGTTTTGAAATAAAAGTTAAAATTTAATTTTTAAAGAAAGATAAACGAATGTAAAAAGAAAGATAAAAAAAGTAATAAAAAATTTTTTTTTTAAAATAAAATTTTAAAAGATGCCCCCCCGGCCATTTGATGAGCCGTACCCTCGACATCATACCCACATCCAAGTGCAACTTGATGTGGTTACACAATTTTAAGAAATTGCAAAGAAAAGAAAATAAATGAAAGTTTTCAGAAGATAATTTTTATAATGATGATCACTGGGTGGGCTCCCTCCAATTTATAAAAATGATTAGAGACCACCAGTGAGCATCACCTTTACAATAATTCATAATATATATTAAAGAAAAGAAATCACAATCTATCATAAAAAATATCAAAAACAAAATTAAATAAAAATAATCTTGAATCCGGCGTTGAGAACGGTGTCTCTTGATTTGTTCCAGTTTATAGTCTTAGTGGACTTCCTAAAATTAAAAGACAAAGCCAGGATTCAACTAGAAACAGGGAAAATTTTGGAAACAAACATTATGGGGTAATTGTGTATAGAGCAGCCAGCCCATCAATTACCCCCACACTTGCCAATATTAAATTAAGAAGGTTCCCCTGTGAACACTTCTTCCAATAAATTTTTTAAAAAAATTTCCAACACTATCTTCACCCATATTTTAAGAATTTTAAATTTTGAAAATTTTCAAAAAGGGTTTTCTTGCATTTCGTTATGTTTCATCACAGTTTCGTCGATATCATAGTTTATCCTCATTGCAGAGGAATCCATATAATTTCATAAATGTCATAGTTTATCCTCATTGCGGAGGATCCATAAAATTTAAGAAATTTCATAGTTTATCCTCATTGCGGAGGTAGACTTCGGCACTCCTGGTGCCTCTAGGATAGAACTGCTTCACTTGATCGGCCGCTACCCTCTTCTTTAATACTGCTCCATCCAACTCTTCTAACACATATGAACCGCCGGAAACTTGCTCCTTGATTTTATACAGTCCATTCCACCTATCTGCAAACATTTTTCCCCACTGACTTTCCAAACTCCTATTATACACCAGGACCATATCACCTGGGTTCAAAGGTTTCCTTAATCGATGTGCCAACCGCTCATCCCAATATCTGACTGATTGATTTTGGATCTTCATCATCCGCGAATATGCCTTTTCTAAATATTCTTCTTTCTTTTCTAGCTGCATCATTCTTGCACACAATAATTCTTCAGTAGTTTTGACCGTGTCCCAGTCAACTCCAAGATATGATTCAGCTTCTAAATCAACCGGTAAAACCGCTTTCTGTCCAAAAACAAGTTCATAAGGTGAAAATCCGGTCGTCCTTTTGGCAGTGATTCGATCAGCAAATAAAACTAAAGGTAAATAGTGCCTCCACTTTTCAGCACTTGTCCCACACATTTTAACTAAAGCATCCTTGATAACTTGATGCCCTCTTTCAACCATGCCTTCAGCTTCAGGATAATATGGGGTTGCTACCCTAACCTTTGATCCAACTTTCAATACGGCCTCTTTAAACTCTGTCCCAAATTCAGGACCTCCATCTACCGTTACCAACTTCATCACTCCATATCTATATACCCAATTATTCAAAAAAAATTCTGCCACATTTTTGGCAGTTAAATTAATAAGAGGCGCTGCCTCTACCCAACCAGATAAATCATCTCTGGCCACAATTAAATATTTATACCGTCCCTCTTTTATATGAACGTCATCTAAACTAACTGTCCCAAAGAGCGTATATTCACCAGTCGCGCGTCCAGGTTCTTTTGGCCTTAAATAACTTTGTCTTTGACATTCTTCGCATGACTGAACCCACTGTTTAACAGCCATCTTCATGCCAGGCCACCAAAATCGATCAGAAATTCTTCTAAATGTTTCTCCAACGCCTCTATGCCCGAGATCTTCATGCAGTGATTTCAAAACTAATTCTTGCCCCTTCTCTTGAGGATTTGGATACCTTCTCCTCATTAAACGTCGACCAGATAGGTAAAAAGTAGATGACTTCCTCTTGATAGCCACCCATTCATCGTCTTCACAATCTTCTGGCCTCTCTAAAGTCAACAAATATTTGACTAACAAAAAATAAAAACCAGTCTGACCCCAGACTTCATCTTGAAAATCGATTAATATAACATCAATAGGGACTTCTCTATCACCAATATCACCTGCACATGAATGAGCCAATAATCGTTGACCCCTAAATAAATCTTTAATCGAGCTATGTCGAGGTTTTTCTTCTGAACCTTTGGATCCTTCGTAAACCGTATTTGAAAATACCTCTTTCTCTTTATCCACCCTTTTATTTAAATTCTCTAATTCTCCAACATATACACCATTCCTTAATTTACTACTATCCCACACTACCAATCCAACTTCCTCTACATACACCACATCTTCTTCTACCTCCTTTCTACCGAATTTATCTACACCTTTTCCAACACCTTTATTAACATAAAAACTATTTTCCAGTTTATCCTCTTGGTGGAGGTCATCATCACCATAATCTAAACACAATAGTCCTGCCAGTTTAACCTCATGGGGGAGGTATGGAAAGTCTTCAGCTCCTTTAGTGCTGGCTTTGATAATAGGTATATCTTCATCGAACTCTTCTGAGTCTGAATCTTCTTCAGTGGGTGGTCTCCTTGATAAACCATCTGGCATAGTAAACGTTTTGCCAGGCTTATGAACTAAATCGAACGAAAAATGTTGAATAAAAGCTACCCATCTCGTCATGGGTGCATTCAGTAAACTTGGGGAATTAATCATCTGGATTAACGATTTTGCATCCACTTGCAACTCAAAATGTTGCCCCCACAAAATATGCTGAAGTTTCTTCAGTATTTTTGCCACACCACATAATTCCAATTTCGGTTGAGAATATCTTGATTCGACCTCAGTAAATACTACAGATTCATACCTAACTGGCCTGATGTAACCAGCTTTATCCATCTGAGACAAAACCTCCCCAGCTGCAACCTGACTTGAATCAACTGCTAAATAAATTCTACCAGCATCTTTTCCATAATCCAACTTGTGCAGGACTAAATCCTTCCCCACAACCTCCTTCAACTTCACAAACGCCTTCTCACACTCTTCATCCCACTCCCAGTCTGCATCCTTTCTCGTTAACCGCCTCAATGGAGCTGCCAATGAAGAAAAGTCCTTGATAAACATTCTAACATATAAGCAAACACCTAAAAACCCTCTGACTTTGGTCGTATTCTTGGGTCTTGGCCAGGACTGAATTTTGTTAACTTTCTTCTTGGACATAATCCTACCCTCTCTACATACCACATGGCCTAATATTTCTAAGGCTGGCACACAACAGGAAAATTTTGAGCCTGAAATAGTTAACCCAGCCTCTTCAATTCGAAACAAGATTCTTTCTAAAGTAATTGCAAACTCCCAAATGAATTTGCATATCCCGGGATTCTCTTCCAACACCTGGTTATCATAGTCGGTTGTTGGTCCCTTAATTCCTCCATCATCTATAAAGATTCCAGCATATTGTGGAATTTCATCTTGAAGGATCCAAGCCATCTGAGCTTGATAAACTGCAACCGAATTTGTTGCTCCTTGAGGTAATCTTGTTAACTGTAAATGTCCAAGTGGCGTATCGAATGTAGTGAGAGGCCTTGAGTCCGGATGTAACTCTCTCTCATCATATCCACCCATAATATCTCCCAAACCATAGCACACTCTCCCTGCAAATGCTTCGACAAACTCCTCAGCACTAGGCGGTATCCCAGCATCCTTTATTTTAACCCTATTTAATTCCCTAAGATCATGAACAACTCTAAGCTTGCCATTTGGTTTCTTGATACAAAATACCGGACTAGAATAACTTGACGTTGATTGCTCATACAGCCCAGTGCGTATCCGTTCTCTGACAACTTCAATATAGGCTTCTTTTAATGCAGCCGGAATAGGAATCGGTTTCTGCTGCCACAGTTCATGACATACCACAGGAATCTTGTAAGGCTCCCCATAGGAATGCTTCAACACACCCCTCTCCTCTTCTACAAAAGCAATGGCCTTCTCTCGCTTGACCATCACATCCAACAACAACTTCTTCTCTTCACCAGACAACCAACCATCAGGTCCAAAATTAACAACACCCAGTCTCTCAAAAGTGATTCTTGACGTCTCAGAAAATACAGGCGGATTCTTTACCAAGGGACTTTCATAAGGATCTCTTGATAACCTTGGTCTTCTCAAAGGTGGATTTAATTCAGCAGGTAGCGGTTCATTAATAGGTCGAACTTTATTTGCTACCTTCTTATATTTGGCTGCATCCACATCTAAATAAACTTGAGGTAAAAAATTTACTTTTGTATCGCCATTACATATTTCATCAAATGAATCTTCTTCATCGCCAGAATCAGAATAAGAAAAATTAGAAAAATATTTTATTTCATTTTTAAATTTTACCCTTTTCTCCTTTCCCTCGTCTAATTTATAAACAGATTTTCCAACACCTTTGCTTCCCTTATCCAACAGTAAATCACCCATAAAGAAAGTTGGCCATTTAACCTCTTGCTGGAGGACCGGAATTGAATTTTCACAAAAATTATTTTTTTGTGTTTTAATTATACTGAGATTTTTAATCGGATTTTGATAAGATTTCTGCAGTTTACCCTCTTGCTGGAGGTCCATAATAGAAGGAGATAATTGCAGTTTAACCTCTTGCTGGAGGTCCGGAATAACATTTTCACAAAAATTATTTTTTTGTGTTTTAATTATACTGAGATTTTTAATCGGGTTTTGATAAGATTTTTGCAGTTTACCCTCTTGCTGGAGGTCCATAATAGAAGGAGATACTTGCAGTTTAACCTCTTGCTGGAGGTGTGGAATAACATTTTCACAAAAATTATTTTTTTGTGTTTTAATTATACTGAGATTTTTAATTGGGTTTTGATAAGATTTCAGCAGTTTACCCTCTTGCTGGAGGTCATAAAACATACCCTTCCAATTTTTATCCAACCTAATTTGGCCCATTTTGCCTTTTTCACCGTTTTTAAATTTAATAGAAAAACCGGGTAAATCCAATAAACATATAGAAAAGTCCAAAACGTATTTGCACTCCAAAGTAATATTAACAGAAAATAATTGAGAATCCACTTGAATTATCTCCAAGTGAGCTGACCTATTGCAATCCGGGATCTCATCCTGAGGAGAGATTACAACATTAGAGTGATCAGCCCCCGCTACCCCAAAAAATGAGGGCATTCATCCCTTTCCAACAAACATAATTCACCAGAAGCCGTCCGTTTTATATGCCGCTTCTTGGTGCAAACACAACACTGGCACAGAGTAGTAATTCCTGGCCGTGTTTCCCAACCTTCATCTCCTGGAGGCGCTAACCGCATATGTAACCTCCGCATATCTTCACCAGTGATCTCCAAACTAATCCCCATGCCAGCTTGATACCCTATCCTGGCCTCAAAATCCATCAAAAAAGGACCACCAAGAACAGTTTTGACTGCTCCTCTGGCCACATAAAAGTGAACCTTACCAACAGATCCACCAATGCCTAACCTGACATGCTCAGCTGTACCCATCAGCTCTGTTGCATGCCCTCCAATACCTCTGAGGTTTCCACCAGTCCCACTTTTAATTGGCAAGCCTATACTCGTTGCTTGCTCCAATGAAATTAAATTAATTTGAGACCCTGAATCGACCAAGGCCTTAACTTCTTTACCGTTAAGAGTTACCACCAGGTAACCCAGGGGAGTGGAAAAATGCGTATCTACATCTTCCCCAAACTTTTCAGCATTTTCACAAATATATTCCACCTCTCCAGTGGAAACCCGACGCCTCGTCAAATGATTCTTTTGCTTTTCAGCAAGTGCCGGACTAATCGTAAATAACTCCCCCAAAGATAAGGGAATCTGCAGTTGATTCACCCTATTCAAAACTGCGTCCATCGCATTAGCTTGACCAGAAACTACTGGCCGCTCATACTGGACCTTTGATTTAACAACCTTGGCCCTGGGTACCTCTTGAGGTCCAACCGAGCCATCTTCACCCCCCATAATAACATCTTCACTTTCTATAACCCTAACTCCGTCACCAGCTTCTTGCACTAATCCTGATCCATCGCTAGTCCTTCTTACTCCCTCCATTGGGATGGGACCGCTAAAACTTGGTCTGGGTAGAGACACCAACGGTACGTCCTCCTCAGAATCCGAATCATCCTCTGGCATAGGCTCACCATTTAAATCAAACTTGCCATAACTAGGGGGCCCCATATCAGCAATCCCCTTCTGCATTTTATATAATTCGTCCTTAGAGTAAGGGTTCAATTTGTTGGCGGCAGTTTGAGCACTAGAATTCTTGTCCTTAGAGTAAGGGTTCACTTTGTTATTGGCCTTGCCAGGATTAGCCCTCAATTGGCTCTGGATGCTACTATTCGCCTTAGTAGCAGCTGCTCTTCTAGCAGCATTAACATCGTATTCGCCAGCCATACAGCTACCCTCCACCTGGGCAACCGTTGCCAGCTCTAAACCTCCAAAAGAAGTAGAAAATGTGGCTTTACTGACCTCTTTCTCTTTACCTTTTTCAGCTTTACCACCATTACCATTACCATTTTTGCCACCCTTGGCATTAACATCTTCATCCGTCACCTCTTCAAATCTGGCTCTCCTTTCAGCCGTTAAACTTCTTCTGACCAAATCAGAAGAAGACTGTACTGTCCAACACTGGGCTTGATGAACGAACCATCAGGAAATTTATAAAATTTACCATCAAATAAAACTTGCCCAGCATCCATATCCTTATCAAGAGCAAAACAAACTGTTGCTCTGTGCCCCCTCCTATTACAATAGGAGCACACCTTTGGCTCATCGTAGCCACCTCTATATCCATTACCACCATTCCCACCATTTCTCCCATTGCCTGGGAAGCGGTTACCATTATTATTGCCATTATAATTTCGACGTTCATAACCTCTGGACTGATAAGAAGTTGACGTTGACGAAGAAGCGATTGGGGCCTTATTGGCCTTCTGGGTTTCTTGAACAAATATTTTTAATTGTTTCGTTAAATCGGCCAAATGATCGACCATCTTATTATCTACATTGCCCTCAACTTTAGAAGCAGGTAATCCCATTTGAACCTTCTTGGCCTCCTGGGCTTTGACCATAATATCGTTGTTTTCGGCCAAAACTTCGCTAACCTTGCTAACATATTGAGTGCATGACTCTTGATATTTGTCCAACACCAATAACTTTAGATGGGCTTGAATGTTCTCTTTGATAACCTCCAGAGCCGGCAGTTTCTGCTCACCATTAGGCAGTTCCTTCATCAAATCTTTTCTTGAAAGATCCTTCAAGACATCCATTTGAATATCCCTGCTGCATGCTGTCCAAAACAAATCTTTTGCTTGATTCTCATGCACTAACTCATCCACCAATATGAGATATTCCACCACTTCATCAAACTGAACACAGAGCTTTTTGAAGTCAGCCATAGAAGAAACTCCACCTTTTGCTTGCCAGTCTCCAACAATTTTATTGAGGTCCATCATAGTAAACCTAAAACCCCATCTATCAACCATAGCTTTAGAAAGCTTAACCCAATCCTTGTCCTTGAATGCCTGCATAGCAATAACCTCTTTTTCCACCTCCCTATCAGCAATAAAAAATCTAACTTGCTTCACCATATCCACATGAGAAGCACCATCAACAGCAGCAGCAGCTTCATACCTGCTAGTGAACCATTTAACCTCCTCCCCATCACACTTTGGGCCATCCCAAGAAACAATTCTAACTGAGGGAGTAAGAGGGTTAGAAGATCCAGAAGCAACAGCAGAAGAAGAAATCCCAATAAGTAATGAAAAGTGTTAACAATCGATAAAATAACAAGCCTCTTGCAGGCCAATAACAAAAATCCAATTAGAGTTCCAGAAAATATGCCTCTTGCAGGCTAATAACGTTCTTGATCCAAGTAAGTCTTTAAAGAAAGCTAGAGAAATTGAACCCCACGTTGGGCGCCAACTATGGTAAGGTAAACTCTTACAGTTGCCTTGCTGTAAGCAGAATCCGGAGGAGATGTGTGGATTTAGCTGAAAACCCCGTCCTTCCAATAAAATAACAAAATGGGAATTCTAAATCACTAAGCTAACCAATCTACTTGGATCTGATTGATAAAAATAATGAAACTTTAAAATATTTAACGCTTATTGAGATTTAAATAAAAGTGGCTGTTGAGAAAAGAAATACTGATAACAACAATTAAGGTGTACCAGTAAAAGATCTGAAAAGATTGACTTTTATGTTTTTATAATAATTTGAGTTTTTATGAGACAGCAATAATCAAGTCCCAGTGATGAAGACCTTTCTAAAGATACCCTGTATGAAGTGTGATTTAAATTTTTGAGTAGTATTTCTAAAATGTTATATATAAAATATAAAGTTATAAGGGTAATACAATTTATTTAATTTGTTGAGTAATTAAAAATGAGACTGTGGTGGTTAAAGATTAAGCTGTATGATGTGTCCCCCCCATCAATTTCGAGTTTGAGAGGCGCTTAAGTATTCCTAGTCACGTGCCTAAGTTTTCCCCTCCAGAGCTCTCCCAGAGTCAATCCGGAGCCCGTACGGAGTCCGTATGGAGTCGAAATGGAGTCTGTCCGGACCTCCGGACTCAATTAGAACCTTAAAACTATAATAAAAAATCTAGAAAAATTACACATAATAGAGCTACTTCCCCTTTACATACGAAACTAATTTTCGTAGTCTGCGCAGCTCTATTTACATTGTGAAAATTCATCAAAGTTAAGTAATTATTGAAAACGTAAATATTTCTATAAAACTTTAAAATTCATTTAAAAATATAAGAAAAATAGTAAAAATTCTGGGAAAATTTCCCAAGGTTCTTGAGTGACTTGACTTGATACTTATAAATTTTTCAGACCGTAAAAATAAGTTTTCTCTGTAAAATAAATTGTATTTGTGTAGGCATTCGCTCGTGACCAATTTCTTCATATTTTAAACTCCAATAAATTAAATAAAACCCTTTTATAAAAAATAATAACGCCAATCTTGCACGCCGTAATAACTCCATTTACGTACTTAGGTGCCATACTAAACTTTAGGCTACCACAGCGGATTCTCTTCTAACACTTCCCCATCATAATCACTGGCTGGTCCTTTTATACCGCCATCATCAATGAAAATTCCCACATGTTCTGGAATTTCATCCTGCAATATCCACATCATCTGTGCTTGATATACCGCCACAGAATTTGTTGCATGTGAGGTAACCTTGTCAACCTGAAGCACCCCAGTGGTGTTTCATATGTCCTCATGGTTCTGGATGATTCTTCCAATTTGCGCTCATCTTATCCTCCCATAATATCACCTAATCCATAACATGCACATCCCGCAAAAGAATCCACAAACTCCTCTGGCGTTGGTGGCATCCCTGCGTCCTTTACTGTAACCTTGTTCATCTCCCTAAGATCATGAACAACCTTAATTTACCATTATGTTTAACAATGCAAAACACTGGACTTGAATAACTAGACATAGACTGTTCATACAAGCCAGACTTTAACCTTCCCCTAATTAATTCCGTATACTCTTCTCTTATAGCTGCTGGTATTGGAAAAGCCTTCTTCTGCCACAGCGCATGAGGTATAACTGGAACAATATAAGGTTTACCATAAGAGTGTTTCAACAAACCTCTTTCCTCTTCTGAAAACACAATAGCATTTTCCCTAAGAACCATAACATGTAACAACAACTTCTTTTCTTCATGCAATAACCAATCCTCTGGTCCAAAATTAACCATCTGAAGCCTTTCCATTGTAATCTTACTAGTAGGCGCAAAATCAGGCGGAAACTTTGTTAAAGGGGTATCATAAGGATTCCTAGACAGCGCTGGCCTCTGCAAAGGAGGATTCAAATCAGGCATTGCTGCATTCACTGGTTTATACTTTGATGCAAAACAGCTCTTGCTGCTTTCTTCATTAATTAAAATAAAACCCTTTTTAATATAACTATGGGTTGCACCTAAATCCTGTTTTTGTCTTTTCTTTTTAATATAAATATAACAATATCCATAATCAAAGAAATTAAAAAGCTTAGGTATAATACATTATACAGTTGTATTCCCAAGACACCTATGAAGTACCGCTTTACGTATCCATTCTTGTTGGACTGACTGGTTACTATCCGGCTTCCTCTCATCCTGGGAGATAGTAACACCTAAAATGCCAGTCCCTAATGAAAATGTTGACACCTTCCTGGCGGTCACCCTATCTTTTCATCTGAGACTTCCTCATAAAATTCTCTTTCTTTCTCTAACCACACAGCTCCAGAGTACTTAGTTTCCCAGCCACTATCCTTGGGCGCTACTAAGACTGCTGTTACTGGAACACCATCATCACCCATAATCCTTATTCCAATAGTCTTATTTAAACAATAATCTATAGTTGCAGAATAATCCATTAAAAATGGTGTGCCTAAAACTGGTTTTACTACACCCATTGGAACATAAAAATGTATATCCTTCGTTGCTCCCGCAACTCTAGTGCGTACATACTCTGCTACATCTATAACAGGTACCCTACCTCCACCAATTCCTGCAACAGTGCTTTCACCGTATTTAACAGGAAGACCTAACTCCACTGCATCATCCACTGACACCACGTTGATTTGTGAACCTGTATCCACCAATGCTTTAATTTGCTTACCATTTAAAGTAATTGTTAAATACCCTAAGCGTCCTGCATAATATGGTGCCCTAGGTATTCCAACAACTGGCTGAAATGTCTGCTGTTCAACATCAAACTCAGTGCAATTAGCAATCCTTTGCTTCCTGCACTTATCCACAATTCCATTTGCTACATCCGGCACTACTGCTGTCAGCATCCCAAATGGAACAGAGACTTTAGTCCTCAAAAATTGCGCAACTAAATCCTTGGCCGCTTTAGGAAAATCAGAGTGAACCGGGCGTTGCATTCTCCATTTAGGTTGAGTTGCCTTTGCACCAGCTTTTGCTCTTCCAGGTGGGTTCTTTGGAGTATTGTGCCTTGCTCCTAACATTCCTTCAGCAGGTACTGCTCTTTGCTGTACTACCTCTGACTCCTCCAACATTTCCATTTGATCATCTACCTGGTGATCCACACCATAACCACCTGGTTCCATACCCTCAATTTCAACATCCTCGATAGGCGCAGGTGTATTCTCTCTAGTAGTATACCCTACTTCCTCCATATTCTCTGGATTTGCATACCTAGCACCAGTCCTTCTTGGCCTAGTAACTGTAGGTGGGGCCATTTTCTTGTGCTTTGCTGCCAACATATCCAAACGCGCTGCAGTGAGTGGCGCTGCAACTGCTCCCTCTTTTACTTTAAAATCCAGCACTGCGCAAGTAACTGCAAAATTGACTGACTTTGCATCCTTGCCTTTTTCTTTAATTTCAGGCTCTTTGCCCTTGTTTGACCTGCCTTCCATAGACTTTCTATTAATATGATTGATGACCATGGCTCACATCCCTTGATTCTTGTCTTTAACAAGCTTAGTGCTGTCTTCCAACATAAGCGTAGTCCCGTCCTTGTAAACTACTTTTTCCTCTTTATCCCTTTGAAGCACATTACACCTCATCCTAGTATGCCCCACTTTATTACAATAATAGAACACCATAGCAGAAAAACGCGAAGGTTGGGGAGAACTCTTGGGCCTAAACAATTCTTTTGCCTTTGCCACTTCAATTATCTTTTTCTTCAACTCATCAATCCTTGCCATAACTGAATCTGGCTCCTTCGTGAAAACTTTAACTTTAGGTGACAAAATCTGAGGAGGCAATCGTACACCAGATGCATCTTCATTCATCTCCTCATTATCCAAAGCAACCTTAGCTGCGCAACGCTCAACTTGACGCAACTTCATTTCAGCTTCCACTGCCATTTCTACTTCTTCTAATCCAGGGTACTTATAATTTACATCCCTTTTTTTAACCAGTTTTCCTTTGTTATCCAAGCGCCTTTTTGCCCAGTCTTCAACTTCTGGCGCTAACACTTCACAAAACCAAGGTAAAGACGCATTAGCATCACTAAAATCTTCATTACTAACTAAATATTCTACTATTTGGTCGAAGTCTTCCCTAAAACTTTTAAATTCCTTAGGGTCTTAAACACCCCCTTTAGCTTTGACCCTTTTTACCAAGATATCCAGGTCCTTCATTGTATACCTAGTTTCCTCGGTAACCTTTGGCCATCTCTTGAGCATCTTTTCTTTTAGCGCTGGCCAATCTTGCTCTTCATGCCCTTTTAGATCCTCTAAATTGTCTTTGCACTCATTAGTTACAAAAAATAGTACTTGACGCACCATATCGTATTCAGTCGCTCCATGAAATTCAGCTGCCTGTTCAAACCTGCATAAAAACTTCTTAGTATTAATGCCCGCAAAACGCAAGCTTTCATCTTTACACCTAAAGATTGTAGTTACTGTCTTTGGCAACGATTCCCAAGAATTGGGCGATTTAACCCTCTCCTGACATCCCCTAGATGTAGTTGCAGTAGGATCCATTCCCGAAATATAAAATCGAAACCGAGATCACAAAAACACACACTTGGTAATTAAACCTGACTATATTCACCATACAGCCCTATTCTATCTTCTGATAACGGCTTATTGATCCACACGTTGTAGACCCTACGACTCTTCCGCTGAAGCGCTGGCTTGATTACGTCCTCTTGACGAAACCCTAAAAAACCAAACAATCTAATCAAAAATACTAGTTACAATTATGCCACTTTTGGGACACCAATTGTAGAATTTTCTAAAGTACTAAGCAGTAGACAAAATGCGAGATGGCTTGGTTCTCCTCTTCAATTTCTAAAAAGAAGTGCCTGCCACTCTTATTTTAAAGACAGCGCAATAATGTGTAACACTAATATTTGATTTGAAAGTTTATAAGATGAGAGATGAGTTTTAGAGATCAGGAAAACAAGTATTACTATCTGGATATTTCTATTCTTAATAAGCGCTAATATCCACAGCTACTCCCCCTTGAAGCGCTCTCTTTGAATATGCCTTATTATAGCAATAAAATAACTCTAATAATAGTCACTCCTACTAAATCTATATATTCTCTCTATGTTGCACTCTTTCACTATACTATATGAAATACACACACAGATGCACGAATGATAAAGACTCACAAAATATCTCTAATTCACTATTCTATTTTACTTATATATATATATCTCTTCTCCCTGGAAAGATTCCCTATCTCTATCAAATAGTCCTCCTTTTTATATTTTTCCAGTACTCAAGACACAGTTCCCTAGTGGATCTTCAGCACTGGCTCTAGCGCCATATTAGTAAAACAATAGCTAATCTATTAGTAAACTACGTACACTGCTTTTAACAACTACAGTACCTAGAACATACCATATGATTACTAACGCTAGTATTAACTTGTTTCACTCATACTCCACATTTGCATTTTTGACTATACCTTTGTTTTTGTTTCAGCGCTATTTTCAGTTTTGACCCATTCTAACACTTATCCTAGCTGCCTTGACTCTTGGGTAGTTTTGTGATTGAGTCCCCACTCTCCTTTCTTTAATACTAAGTTCATAGTCTTGACAATTTGCTTAACTAGTTAGCCTCCCTTATTACCTGTTTCAGTAAGTTACCCAAATAGCCGCGGTACAGTATACTATGCACTTGAGTCATCCTTAAGCCATAACTCTTTTCTTAATGCATAACACATAATTATTGGAAAGTCAAAATCCATATTGTTTAGCGCTTTACGGTCCTAAATCAATAACAGACAATTCCCCATTGTGCGGCACATCTCGCTGAGAAATCCGAGCGCACAGACCCTTAATCCTTTTCTGCGCTTCCATTTCCTTTGTTCTTTGAAACACACAAATACATATTATATTTTAGCACTTCCTACTGTGCTAACTTCCTTTGTTCTTCCTGGACTACGCGCGCTGATTGGTCTAAAATTATGCTACCTGTGAGGCGCGTACCACACCATGAGTAAGTAACTAATTTTCCCACCATAAGTTCCCCAAAACACTTAATTAAAATAATTATTAACCAAGTCAGTCTGAAAAATGAGAACAGTGAGTAAAATAATCCAAAACAGACATTATAGTGACATGTAAAGGGTTTAAGTAAAACAAATAGAATTATTTTCACACCAAAAATCCATGTAATCAATTCAATCCAGTTTAAAGCAATTTTAATTAATTGTTTTAACTATGTAATTAATTCAATAATTAGTTTAAATGAAACATATAATTAATTTAAGGATATTTCTAATTTAAAGTGGGGATTTTAATACTATGTTATTAAATAAGTGTTATAATTTATTTAATAATTTTTCTGACACAATTAATGGTCAAAATAGCGCCCAATATTATTGTTTGATAATATATGAAAAGTTTTATTTAATATATAAATTTATTTAATTTATTTAATTACATTATAAGTCAATTTTACACATATAATTATAATATATGTTTTTAATTAATTAAGTATTAATTTATAATTATTAAATACATAAAAATGCGCCATTATTTGTAGATAATAAAATATATTATGCATAATTTAAATGTATAAATAATTTATATAGCAATAAAATTAATATAACACTTATATTTAATAAGATACTTATATAATTTTATTATGCAATAAAATATTAATTTATATGCATAAAATGCATTTTTTACGCTGTAGACAATCCTATAGTACTAGCTATAGGCCTTGACCAAGGGAGTTGGAGAAAAACCAGAGAGAGAATCCCCTGTCCCTTTTGAAAAACAAGTGAGACTTACCTGTTGCAGAAAATTGGAGATCTGTTTGCTAGACCCTCTAATTAAACACTCTTGACCTCTTTAAAAGTGAAGATAATAGTCCCAGACAGACTACCAGAAAGAGTTGAAATGAACAGTACTATATTCCAACAAAAAACCAGCCAATGAGACAGTGAGGAGAAGAGAGGCAATGAGTAAAGAGATAAGATGATTCCCCTATAAATCTTCCCACACACGCATCATACAGCCAGCGCACAGACCACCCTGACCAATTCCCCAGCCAAAACCCAGCTTTCCCAGCCTTTTTCATGCATAAATGTGCATTTTAGCGCCTCCCCAGTGCCCAGGCAGCCAGGCCGCTTAGAGGAAGCTCTGCTTAGGAATGGGCAGGCCGCTTGGGGGCGGGCTGGCCGCTTCTAGGCCCTAAAACACCCATACAACCCATAAAAACCCTAAAAACCCTAAAAACCCATAACTTCACTAATAAACAAAATAAACACACATAAGACATACCAAAATGAAAAGAAAATGAAGGACAATAAGCTGAGACATAATAATTGACCCTAGCTTAAGCCTACATAAGCACCACTAAGCAATAAACATCCGATAAATACCAATAACAACACCATAACTACCCTATAAAACAAGGTAACCACCCATAAGGGATACCAAAATGAAGAGAAAATAAAGGACATTAAGCTGAGACATAATAAGTGACCCTAGCTTAAGCCTCCATAAACACTACTAACTACCACCTAAAGATGAAAAAATCCACTAATAACACCATAACCCCAATAACATCCTACATACCAAATACCCCCAAAAATGCACTCCAAAGGCCTACCCAGGTTTGGATCACCACAACACCCTCTTTCAGGTCCAATAAATTAACATATCATTTACTGGGCTCCTGGTATAGCCTGGCTGACACTCCCTCACTCTAAAAAAACAATAAAAAAAATGCTAAGATTTTTTCTTTTTGTACCTTTTTAACAGAGTAGGAAGATTTGAAATCTCCTTGCCAGGTATCCATGCATCATGTTCAGATGATTTGTTCTTATATCTCAATAAATATTCAGTACCTCTTTCAAAAGTGATAATTCTATCATTGAGAATTTTATCAATTTCTGCTGTTTCTGTGACTTCCTGAGGGTTTTTCTTAGGTCTTCCCCTTCTTTTGGGAAATAAGTCACTGTTGGAAGTATAAGGTTTAAGCAAAGAAATGGGAAAAAAGGATGTTTTCTATCATATGGAGAATACAATACAACTTCTACTGCATTATCACCAACCATTCTTTTAACAATAAATGGTCCTACAAAAGGATCTTTTAATTTGTTGTTACCTTGTAAATTGAAATGGACAGTAGATATCAACACTTCATCACCCTTGTTAAATGTGTATTCTTTATGGGATTTATCCCATCTTTTCTTTTCATATTCAAATGCTTTTTCAATACAGCTTTGAGCATGTTTTCTGCATAGCTGTTGCATTTGCATAAAAGATTTTACACCAGGATGTAGTTCCAACTTAGGTAATTTATTATTGAGAATTTGTGCAGGAGTATTTGGGACATAACCTAACCAAATCTCAAAAGGCTTTTTCTCTGTGACAGAATGAACAGTGCTATTATATGCAAATTCAAGACCAGGCAAAAGAGTGACCCAGTCATGAGTAAATCTGTTATTGTCTTTATATTCTAAATCAAAGGCACAATACCTTCTAATAATATCTTCCAGAGTTTGAATCATCCTTTCAGCTAGACCATCCATCTGAGGATGATGAGCTGTAGATAACTTTAACTCACAGCCACAAATATCCATTAAAGAGGTCCAAAACTCAGAAGTAAATTTTGGATCTCTATCAGAGATAATGGCTTTTGGGAATCCAATAATATTAAACATGGAAGAACACCATAAGAAAGCTAATTATTTGGTGGATACATCTTTGTGGGTTGGAATAAATTTACACATTTTTGTGAATCTATCTACTATCACCCAACAATAGTTATAACTGTCTTTACCTGCTACAGGAAGGCCAGTGACAAAATCCATGTTAATTATTTGCCAAGGAGCATTAGGTGCTTCAATATGTTGTAGTAAACCTGCTCTCTTACCTGTCAACCTTTTAGATTTCTGGCAGGAATCACAAGATTCAACATATAATTTTGTATCTTCAGACATATTGGCCCACCAAGCAGTGTTTTTGATTCTAATCAATGTTTTTTCAAGATCAAAATGACCAGTTAATATGTCATCATGACAAATTTTGAGGATAGTTTCTTTCATAGAAGGAGGAATTACAATACATTAGTAAGCTTTCTTCTATAATATATATAACCATCTTCAATAGAAAACTTTCCTTTAATCAATACATTTTGATACTTTTCAGGAAGAGTTTTAATCAATTCTTGAATTGAAGCATTCATAGGATCATTTAAAATAGTAACTAATTTATTTAAATTAGAATCATTATCATATGAATCCAGTATCAATTGTAATAACTCTTCTTCCATATCAACTATAAATATACCATGTATATGAACAGTATCATCTTCAGGTACATAAGCAGGATTTGAGTCATTATTTGGCAGAGGCAATCTGGAGAGCATATCAACATTGGAGTGAAAATTTCCAGCCCTATGGATAATTGTCATCCGTCCTCTGTATTCTTGAACAGCAAGTTACCACCTGAACATATGTCTGTTTGGTGTTTTCAGGTTTAAGAGGGACTTCACAGCACTACAGTCTGTTACCAATTCAAATTTTTGGTCATCTAGATAGCAATGAAGCTTCTCAAGAGCCCAAACCACTGCTAAGCACTATAATTGAGTGGCACCATATTTCAATTCACTATTTCTCAAGGTTCTTGAAATATAACAAATTACAACCTCTGAGGATTTATCATTTATAATTTGTTTCTGGTGAAGGCCAGCACCCAGACCAACAAATATAGCATCTGTATATAGGACAAAAGGTTTGTTGAAATCTGGAAGAGATAAGATAGGGGCTGTCATTAAACAACATTTTAATGCATCAAAAGCTTTTTGACAGTCAATATTCCAGATGAATGCAACATCTTTCCTAGTTAGTTTGGTAAGAGGCAAGTCTATGACCTGATAATTTTTAATATATTGTCTATAATAGCCACACATACCCAAAAAACTTTGTATTTCTCTTACAGAAGTTGGTGCCTTCACATTTTGAATTACAGCAACTTTGTTGTGGTCTACACAAATTTGTAGGCCTGACACAACATGGCCAAGGACTTTCAAAGATTGAAAACCAAATTTACACTTTTTCAAGGACAAGGTCATATTGATTTCATCCATTTTTTGAAAAACTCTATTCAAGTGAACCATATGTTCATCAAAAGTTTTAGAAAAAACTATGATATCAACAATATAAACCATAAGCCATCCTTCAATTATTTCCTGATGAAAAGTGTTATCAATGACATTCTGGAAAACTGAAGGGGCATTTTTAGGGCCAAATGGCATTCTAACATACTTATATATTCCCATATGAGTACCAATAAGCAAAAAATTCTGAGAAATTTTCTCAACTGGAACTTGATGATACCATTTATTACCATCCAGACAACTAATAAATTTTGCACCTTGCAAGGTAGCATTTATTGAATTAATTCTGGGTAAAGGATAAATATCATCAACAGTATAAGTATTTAAAGCTCTGTAATCTCCACATAATCTAGCCTTATCCTTTTCATAAGAAATTAAGACTGGGGAGATGACACAATATTTGGGGGTGACATCCACCTTCTCAATGATATTCATTTTTAATAATGTGGCAATATTATCTTCAATATCCTTTCTTTTTGTTGGAGAATCAGGATATGGTTTTTTCTTAAGACTAGGAGGAATATCACTCAAGTTACAGGATAAGGTAATTTTCATTTCTTCCTGAACACTTCCTAAGACATGAGAACCATGAGCAAAAGCCATAGGGAAAAAGGTAATTGAGGCAATTATAGAATCCTTCTGTTCACTAGTTAACTGATCACCAAGAGAAGCAGTATTTATTTAATCTAATAAATTATCCATTTCAATTGTTGGTCTGCCTTTACACTGGATTAGTGAGTTACAAGACTTATAGATGCCCAGAAGGTTTTCTAGGGGAGGAAATTTTGAATTTTCTTTTGGCATTCAATCCCAAGGTGAAGCAATTATTAGCTGGGTCCAATTTCACACCAAACATGGTTAAAATATCATTACCCATAATAAACCAATTGCTTAAATTATCATTTTTCATGACAACAAATTCAAAAATAGCTCTGACAAAACCACCATTATATTTGAAGAATACAGAGGTTTTGTATTTGCCAAAAGGAATTAAGGTAGAACCATACCCTCTCCATTTTTCAGAAGTTATAGGTAATAATTTACTCAAATAATCCTTACCTATTGAAGCTAAAGCTCTTTCAGACACTACACTTCCTCCAGCACCAGAGTCAAGGACTACATCAATATTTTTACCATTAATGATAACAGGTGCCTTCAAAGGGGATATGGCTATAGAATTGCTAGTAATATCTTTAATTATTTCAGCATTTTCCACTGAAGATAAATCCAATACACATTCTTCATATATATTATCTAAATAATGGACATCTGTTCTAACATTAAAACATCTTTAACAGATTCATTGTCATAGGAGATATTACTTTCACAGTCACTAGAAGAATTATTGACATCAATTTCAGCCTCATCAGTGTCCTCATTTTGTTCAACAAGATGAATTTTCTTGTCACAAACATGACCCTTTTGCCATGGTTTGTTTCTTTTTAAACAAGTATTTGTTGCATATTTTTTAGGTGCAACTGGGGAAGAGGGTTTATGTCAGCCAGGCTATTCCAGGAGTCCAGTAAATGATATATAAATTATAAAACCCTAAAAAGTGGGTAAGACTTGTATTTAATGAATATAACCTAATATTTTATTGCATAATGAAATTATATAAGAATTTTATTATATACAAGTGTTACATTAAATTTATTGGTTATATATATTTTTATATACAATTAAATTGAGCATAATATAATAACTTCTACAAATAATGGCGCATTTTTATGTATTTAATAATTATAAATTTATATTTAATTAATTAAAAAACATATATTATAATTACAAGTGTAAATTTGATTTATAATATATTTAAATTAATTACTTAAATTTATATATTAAATAATACCTCTCATATGATACTAAACAATTATTAAGGACGCTTCTTTTGACCCTTAATTGTGTTAGAAAAAACAAATAAATTAATTTGGACTAAATTGAGATTAATTGCTTGTTTTGTTGCGTCAAATTATTTTTTGTTTCACTTAAAATGTCCTCTAATCAAAATGTACCATCTGTTGGGAATTATATTTCTCATAGTTCCTATGTTTCCAATCTTGTTTAGTTATTCACTATTGTCACTTACTGATTTGGGAATTAATGGCGGGGAAATTGGATTCTTAATTGGGCTTTTAATTATTTGTTTCATGTTTTTCTCTATATTGTTATGTTTCATTTACTCTTTTGATATGTTTGTTTTATTCCATTCTAATCATTGTATTTACAAATATAGTAGCGCTTCAGAGGACCCATTGCCTATAAAAGGGCCTTGGATAATCCCCTGTAGCCTTATCACTAATTACACACTCAACAATTTAAAAATAAATTTATTACGCTTATTATTATTTTTATTAGTATTAAATTCTAATTAAAAATTCTAAATAACAATTGAAAGGTTGCCTTAAGTCTGATAGTAATTATAGTGTTAGCCGCGCAGAACTCTTACTTAAATAATATTAATATTAATAAAACCAAGTTGTTGTCACCTCTCAGATCACTCGTCGTTGCCTTCTCTCAAATAAATCAAATAATTTTAATTGTTTTTATTTCTTTTATTTCTAAAACTATTATCTCCTTCTTGTCCTCCTCTCTTTTCTTCCCTCTTCTCTTATATCTTCTAGACGACTGACAGACAGTTTACCAGATTTTTCTGGGGGCTTTGTAGAGGGTTTATTTTGATCATGATAAAATTTACCAAGGTAATTCTTTGGTTCATATCTATGGTTGAGCAGTACCTCATTACAGATATTAATGAAAGATGAATGTTCCCTCACATGCTCAGTTCTAGCTACAATTAAATCTCTAAGAGAATTTGGTAATTTATACAAGATTTTATCTCTCCAAATATCATAATCCATCTTTGGATCAACTGCTCTCAGGATTTTTGTTACTTTCATAAGAAAAACAATGGGTTTTTCAACAGAGGAGGATACATATCTAGTATTCTCATACAATCTTTGCTGAGCCAACCTGAATTTTGAACCACCAAACTGATTCTCAATCAAGGATTTCCAATCATTCCATGTATAATGGTTGTTATCTAATAGAACAGATTCATACCACATCAAGGCTACATTTGAAAATAAAGAAATTAGCTTAGAAACAATTTCCTCATCAGGTAGTTTATAAGATCTCTTTAAATTATCAATTCTTTGGATAAAGTGTTGACAATAAGATGAAGAATCACCATCAAAGGTAGGATATTGGTCCAACTTAGGCCAATTTTTCTGGCTAATGGGATGGTCCATCCTATGGTTTGAATTATTCAAGGTTATCAATTCTTGAAGTCTTGAATGGTGTTCAGATATTTCATTATTTACAGAGGTAGCTGGCTCATTGTGAGCATTTAATTTTTTTCTGTTTGATGTAACAGATTTTTCAGAATAAATTTCAGCTGGAAAAATTGGTACATTACAAGGGAGAGAAGAACTACTCTGTTCAGGCTGTTTATTTTTATAATTAAAAGAAGGTTGAGCAATATTTTTTAACACATGATAATGAGTATCCTGGTGAGCCTGTAATGCAGAAAATATTTTCTCAAGATCAGACAATTTATTTATCAAATCAGGAATATAAGATAGTTGATCATTAATCCTAGAAATAGATAGAACATTTCTGTCCTCATCTATAGAGCATTTATTACTCAAATTCTGAGAATCAATTTTCAATTTTCTTAATTCACTATGCAGAAGCATATTTTCATTCTTTAAAGAAGTATTTTCATCTTTTAGATCATCAATAATTTTGCATAGATGACTATATTTATCTGAAAGTGATCTGTGATCAGATTTAATAGACTTTTGTTGGGCGAGGACATTATTTAATGTGTCTTTCAATTTGAAATAAGCAGTGTCTTGAACAGAAGAACTTACTTTGCAATGTAAATGCAAATTATTTAATCTATCACTCTCATGTACTAACACATCTCTCAAATGTTTGTCTTTCACAACATTAAAATCAAGCGTATCTTTCAATATTTCTTCAGAAGTTTTCTCAATTGTTTATCAAACAAATTACTTACCATGGCAAGGGAGGAAACTTCCCCTGTGCTTTCTTTCTTCTGCCTCCCTGATAAGGATGGGGCTGAGGAGATGGATGGTATGTTGGTGTCCTGGATGGGCCAGGGTGTTGAGCTGTTGGTTGCTGAACATTCTGTTGGTAATGTTTCATCAAGTAATCCCATTTCCACTGCTCCACTTGCAGAGTGCTTTAATTTTGGGTGAGGGAGCTGGGTGCCTGATTGGGCTGAGGTTGAGGCTGAGGCTGGGAGGTTGAGCCTGTTAGGGATTTAATAACTCCTGCATCTGCTGCCAGAGTGTGTCTACCCTTGCATTGTACTTCATGCTTTCTGCCTTCAGTTATTTGATGTGACTGGACAGATTGTTTACTTGTTGAGTTAGTGGTATCTTTCTTATTTTTATACCTTTGAGTGGATTTTCCTGATTTATTAGAGGTTTTACTTCTTTCAGAGGTGTTTGGTGAGGGGGTTTTGCCACTTCTCCTGCCATTTCCACATCCTGAAGGTTTTTTGTCAGCTGAATAATTTTTGTAAGTTAATTTAGAAGAACCTACAGATTCAGTGTCAACATCCACTTCAATCTCATCCACATGTAAGTTATCCATGCTGTTAGACAAACTACTGGACATTTAAACTGTGAAAAAAAGAATCAAAATTATTTTAATGATTCAAATTGTTATTTCAAAATAAAATATAATTTATTGAATATTTAACAAAACAAATTTTTTTTAAATTTTTATCAAAAATCAATTAATTAACAAAATATGTAATTACACTTGTTTATTAAGAATTAAAAATAATTAAAATGGGACCAACCAACAAAGGTTTTATAAGTCAACCAAAATAATTAATACCAAAAAATAATATAATGGCAATATTGGGACTAAGTACTGAGTACTATTATGGTCAACCAATAAACAAAAGATATTTAATAAAATTAATTGTCTTCTAGGACTAAGAGTGTTACTCTATTATGGTCAACTAGGAAAAATAATAATAAAAAATAAATATAAGGAATACTTACACTCAGTGAATCAGCAATCAAGCCACAAACACTGTTATTGCAGTAAAAATATAATAATATGAGTGAGAGGTGCAAAGGTGAACTTACTATTGTCAGCCAGGCTATTCCAGGAGTCCAGTAAATGATATGTAACTTATAAAACCTGAAAGAGTGAGTAAGAATTGTATTTAATGAATATAACTTAATATTTTATTGCATAATAAAATTATATAAGTATTTTATTATATACAAGTGTTACATTAAATTTATTGGTTATATAAATTTTTATATACAAGTTAGATTGAACATAAGATAATATATTCTACAAATAAGGGCACATTTTTATGTATTTAATATTTATAATTTTATATTTAATTAATTGAAAAACATATATTATAATCATAAGTGTAAAATTGACTTATAATATATTTAAATTAATTATTTAAATTTATATATTAAATAACACCTCTCATATAATACTAAACAATAATTAATGACGCTTCTTTTGACCCTTAATTGTGTCAGGAAAAACCAATTAATTAATTTATACTAAATTGAGATTAATTACATGTTTTGTTGCGTCAAAGTATTTTTTGTTTCACTTAAAATATCCTTTAATCAGACTGTACCATCTGTTTGGAATTATTTTTCTCATAGTTCCTATGTTCCAATCTTGTTTAGTTATTCACTATTTTCACTTACTGATTTGGGAATTAATGGCGGGAAAATTGGATTCTTAATTGGGGTTTTAATTATTTGTTTCATGTTTTTCTCTACATTGTTATGTTTCATTTACTCTTTGATATATTTGTTTTATTCTATTCTAATCATTGTATTTACAAATATAGTAGCGCTTCAGAGGACCCATTGCCTATAAAAGGGCCTTGGATAATCCCCTTTAGACTCATCACTTATTAAAACACTCAACAAATTAAATAACTATTTTATTACGTTTATATTTTTTATTAGTAATACAATTCTAATTAAAAAGTCTATATAACAAATTAAAGGTTGCTTTAAGTCTGATAGTAATTAAAAGTGTTTGCCGCGCAGAACTCTTACATTGAATAATATTATTATTAATAAATACTAAGCTTTTGTCATCTCTCAAAGTTGCTCGCCGTTGTTTTCCCTCTTAAATAAATTAAATATATTAGTACAAATTATTCCCTTTATTTTCCCTTGTCCTCCTCCTTCTCTCCTCCTTTTCTCTTATTTTTCTTACCTCCTTCTAGACGACTGACCGACAACTGGGGACCTTTCCAAACGACGACGACGATCGAGCCTGGCGATGAGCGACAAAACGCACGGACCACCTAGCAAAAACAAAACTTTTGCCGCGACTGTGTTTCGAACTTGGGTTCGATATCTTAGGTTTATATTATATTAATTTTTATATTATTTTGAAGTGATTTTTCGATCACTATAGTAAGTTCACCTTTGCGCCTCTCACTCATATTACTATATTTTTATTGCAATAACAGTGATTGTGGCTTAATTGCTGATTCACTGAGTGTAAGTGTTCAATTATTAAATATTTTTTTTTCCTAGTTGACCATTATAGAGTGTTAAATCCTCTTAGTCCTAGAAGAATTGACATTTTTATTAATTTAATTTTATTATTATTATTAATTATTGTTAATTTTGGTTGACTTAAAAGTACTTTGTGCTTAGTCCCATATATATTGCCATATTTAATATTGGTAATTAATTGGTTGAATTAACTTGATTTTTATTCCCAATTTAACCTTGCAATCCATTTTTTTTTTAAAAAATTAATTTTTTATAATTATTACTTTATATTGAAATTTTTTTTTCTATAATTTAATTAATAAAATTTTTTTTTTATTATTTGGAGCAATTATTGACTAACTTTTATTATTTTTTTAATAAATAATAAGTAAATTAAAATCTTCCCACTAGTATGTCCAACAATTTGGCAGAAAAAATGGATAACATGCAAGTGGATGAAATAGAAATTGACTATGATGCTGACACTGTAAGTTCTTCTAAAGTTGGTCATAAAAAATCTTATCCTAACACAAAGAATTCACATACTGCAGGATGTGGAAATGACAGGAAATGCAAACAAACCAAACCCCCTTCCCCCAGTACAACAGAAGGAAGTAAAGCCTCTAGTGCATCAAGAAGGTCTTCCAAAAGGCTTCAAAATAAAAAAGCTTCCTCTGCCACAACAAATCAGCAACCTATCCAGTCATATAAAAGAGTTGAAGACAGAAAATATGACGTACAAAGCAAAGGTAGACACATTGTGGGATCAGGTCCAAGAACTCAGGAACCAGATTCAGGCCCAGGCCCCTCCTCAGTTGCCTCCCAATCAGCCTCAGTTTCAGGCTCAACCTTCACAGCCACCCAGCTCAACCATCCAAAATCCAAATACTATGGAAGTAGAGCAATGGAAATGGGATTATCTAATGAGTCACTACCAACAGAATGTGCAACACCCTCCTCATCATCAGCCTGGCCCATCCAGAACACCCAATTTCCATCCACCTCCTCATCCCTACCAACAAGGCAGGAGAAAGAAGGCCCAAGCACAATCCCAAACCCAGTCCCAGGGGAAGTTTCCTCCTCTGCCATGGTAAGTAATTTGGTTGATAGTCACTTGGGTATGTTTTCTAATAAATCTTTTTCTGCAGGTAATATTATTGAACATGGTGAAAGAACAGTTAAACCTGTTAAAAGACAGCTTCCTGTAACTAGTAGCCCTATTGATGTAATTAGCAAATTGTCATTTGATGAACCTTTACATTTAACTTCTACTTCTTTAATTAATCCTTCTCTTGCAATTAAAAATGATTCTGTTCCCCCTGAAATCTATAACTTAATTGAAAAAACTTCTGAGGAAATATTGAAAGATACCCTTGATTTTAATATTGTGAAAGACAAACATGTGAGAGATGTGTTAATCCATGAAAATGATAGATTAAATAATTTACACTTGCAATGTAAATTGAGTTCTTCTGTACAAGATACAGCTTATTTAAAAATCAAAGAAACCTTGAATATTGTTCTTAGTCAACAAAAGCAAAAAGAAGTGACCATAGAGCTATCTCAGATAGAAATATCAGACTACATAAGACCTTGAGTGAATTGAAACCCCTTATTGAAGAAAATTATTCATTCAAAAATGAAATAAAATCTCTGCAAAATGAGTTTAAAAAGCTAAGAAATGATTTCCATGCACTAAGTACCAAACACTCAGTTTCTGAGGACAGAAATGTTCTATCTCTTGCAAAATTAAATGACCAGATGTCTGAAATTCCAAGAATAAGAAACTATGTGTCTGACCTGTAGGAAAAGTTCTCAACCTTAACCATCAATAATGAATTAAATGAGATTTCTGTCAATAAGCTGCATAAAAATAAAGGGAAAAAACCTGAGCAAAGTTCATCCTTTCTTCCTCATATTTCAACCATTAAACAAACTGACAATGAGTCTGTAAAATCTTTTGCTACTAGCAAAAAATCTTGTGATGGTCATGTACCAGCTGTTTCTGTAAATAATGAAATTTCTGAACACCTGGCTAAACTTCAGGAATTATTAATAATGAATAATTCAAACCAAAAAGTGGACCATCCCAGTAATCAGAAAAATTGGCCTAAGTTAGACCAATAGCCTACCTTTGATGGTGATTCTTCCTCTGATTGGCAACACTTTATCCAAAGAATTGATAATTTAAAGAGATCTTATAAACTACCTGATGAGGAAATTGTTTCTAAGCTAATTTCTTTATTTTCCAATGTAGCCTTGATGTGGTATGAATCTGTTATTTTAGATAACAATCATTATACATGGAATGATTGGAAGTCCTTGATTGAGAATCAGTTTGGTGGTTCAAAATTCAGGTTAGCTCAACATAGACTGTATGAGAATACTAGATATGTATCCTCCTCTGTTGAAAAGCCCATTTTTTTCTGATGAAAATAACTAAAATCCTTAGAGAAATTGATTCAAAGATGGATTATGATATTTGGAGAGATAAAATCTTGTATAAATTACCAAATTCTCTTAGGGATTTGATTGTGGCTAGAACTGAGCATGTAAGGGAAAATTCTTCTTTCATTAATATCTGTAATGAAGTACTGCTCAACCATAGATATGAACCAAAGAATTACCTTGGTAAATCTTATAATGATCAAAATAAACCTTCTATAAAGCTCCCAGAAAAATCTGGTAAACCCTCTGCCCCAGTTGGACCTAAAAAATATGCAACAAATACTTGTTATAAATGTAACAAACCGTGGCAGAAGGGTCATGTTTGTGACAAGAAAATTCATCTTGTTGAACAAAATGAAGACACTGATGAAGTTGAACTTGATGTCAATAATTCTTCCAGTGACTGTGAAAGTGATATCTCCTATGACAATGAATCTGTTAAAGATGTTTTAATGTTGGAACATGATGTCCATTATTTAAATAATATATCTGAAGATTGTGTATTGAATTTATCTTCAGTAGAAAATGCTGAGATAATTAAAGATATTACTAACAATTCTATTCCTATATCCCCTTTAAAGGCACCTGTTATCATTAATGGTAAAAATGTTGATATAGTTCTTGATTCTGGTGCTGGAGGAAGTGTAGTATCTGAAAAAGCTTTGGCTTCAGTGGATAAGGAATATTTGAGTAAATTATTACCTATAACTTCTGAAAAATGGAGAGGGTATGGTTCTACCTTATTTCCTATTGGCAAATACAAACCCTCTGTATTCTTCAAATATAATGGTGGTTTTGTCAGAGATATTTGTGAGTTTGTTGTCATGAAAAATGATAATTTGAGCAATTGGTTTATTATGGGAAATGATATTTTAACCATGTTTGGTGTGAAACTGGACCCAGCAAATAATTGCTTTACCTTAGGAATGAATGGGAAAAGAAAATTCAAAATTTCTTCTCCTAGAACTTCTGGGCATTTGTTGAAATCTTGTAACTCACTGACCCAATGTAAAGGTAGAACAACAACTGAAATGGATGATTTATTACATGAAATAAATACCTCTTCTTTTGGTGATCAGTTGACTAGTGAACAAAAGGATTCTATTGTTGCCTCTATTACCTCTTTCCCTATGGCTTTTGCTCATGGTTCTCATGTCTTGGGAATTGTTCAGGAAGAGATGAAAATTACCTTATCCTGTAATTTGAGTGATATTCCTCCTTCCCTTAAGAAAAAACCATATCCTGCTTCTCCATCAAAAAGAAAAGATATTGAAGATAATATTGAAACATTATTGAAAATGAGTATCATTGAGAAAGTGGATGTCACCCCCAAATATTGTGTCATCTCCCCAGTCTTGATTTCTTATGAAAAAGATAAAGCTAGATTATGTGGAGATTACAGAGCTTTAAATACTTATACTGTTGATGATATTTATCCTTTACCCAGAATTAATTAAATACATGCTACCTTTCAAGGTGCAAAATTTATTAGTTGTCTGGATGGTAATAAAGGGTATCATCAAGTTCCAGTTGAGAAAAATTCTCAAAATTTTTTGCTTATTGCTACTCATATGGGAATATATAAGTATGTTAGGATGCCATTTGGCCCTAAAAATGCTCCTTCAGTTTTCCGAAAAGTCATGGATAACACTTTCCATCAAGAAATTATTGAAGGTTGGCTCATGGTTTATATTGATGATATTATTGTTTTTTCTAAAACGTTTGATGAACATATGATTCACTTGAATAGAGTTTTCCAAAAAATGGATGAAATCAATATGACCTTATCTTTAAAAAAGTGTAAATTTGGTTTTCAATCTTTGAAAGTCCTTGGCCATGTTGTGTCAGGCTTACAAATTTGTGTAGACCATAATAAAGTTGCTGCCATTCAAAATGTGAAAGCACCAACTTCTGTAAGAGAAATACAAAGTTTTTTGGGTATGTGTGGCTATTATAGACAATATATTAAAAATTATCAGGTCATAGCCTTGCCTCTTACAAAATTGACCAGAAAAGATGTTGCTTTTCTCTCGAATAATGACTGTCAGAAAGCTTTTGATACATTAAAAAGTTGCCTAATGACAGCCCCTATATTGGCTCTTCCAGATTTTAACAAGCCATTTGTCCTTTATACAGATGCTAGCTTTATTGGTCTGGGTGCTGCCCTTCACCAAAAGCAAATTATTAATGATAAATCCTCAGAGGTTGTAATTTGTTATATTTCAAGAACCTTAAGAAATAGTGAATTGAAATATGGTGCCACTCAATTGGAGTGCTTAGCAGTTGTTTGGGCTCTTGAGAAACTTCATTACTATTTGGATGACCAAAAATTTGAGTTGGTAACTGACTGTAGTGCTGTGAAATCTCTCTTAAACCTCAAGACACCTAACAGACATATGTTCAGGTGGCAACTTGCTGTTCAAGAATACAGAGGAAGGATGACTATTATCCATAGAGCTGGAAATGTTCACTCTAATGTTGATATGCTCTCCAGATTGCCTCTGCCAAATAATGACTCCAATCCTGCTTATGTACCTGAAGATGATACTGTTCATATCCATGGTATATTTATAGTTGATATGGAAGAGGAGTTATTACAGTTAATACTGGATTCATATGATAAAGATTCTGATTTAAATAAATTGGTTACTATTTTGAATGATCCTAAGAATGCTTCAATTCAAGCATTAATAAAAACTCTTCCTGCAAAGTATCAAAATGCTTTAAATAAAGGAAAGTTCTCTATTGAAGATGGTTATATATATTATAGAAGGAAGCTTACCAATGTAATTGTTATTCCTCCTTCAATGAAAGAAACTATCCTCAAACTTTGTCATGATGACATATTAGCTGGTCATTTTAATCTTGAAAAAACATTGATTAGAATCAAAAACACTGCATGGTGGGCTAATATGTCTGAACACACAAAATTATATGTTGAATCTTGTGATTCCTGCCAAAAATCTAAAAGGTTAACAGGTAAGAGAGCAGGGTTATTACAACATATTGAAGCACCTAGTGCTCCCTGGCAAATCATTAATATGGATTTTGTCACTGGTCTTCCTGTTGCAGGTAAAGACAGCTTTAACTCTTGTTGGGTAATAGTGGATAGATTCACAAAAATGTGTAAATTTATTCAAACCCACAAAGATGTATCCACCAAAGAATTAGCTTTCTTATGGTGGTCTTACATGTTTAATATTTATGGTTTTCCAAAAGCCATTATCTCTGATAGGGATCCAAAATTCACTTCTGATTTTTGGACCTCTTTGATGGATATTTGTGGCTGTGAGTTGAAATTGTCTACAGCTCACCATCCTCAGACTGATGGTCTAGCTGAAAGAATGATTCAAACTCTGGAAGATATGATTAGAAGGTATTGTGCCTTTGGTTTAGAATATAAAGACAATGACAGATTTACTCATGATTGGGTCACTCTTTTGCCTAGTCTTGAAATTGCATATAATAGCACTGTTCATTCTGTCACTGAGAAAAAGCCTTTTGAGCTTTGGTTAGGTTATGTCCCAAACACTCCAGCTCAGATTCTCAATAATAAATTACCTAAGTTGGAACTACACCCTGGTGTAAAATCTTTTATGCAAATGCAACAGCTATGCAGAAAACATGCTCAGAGTTGTATTGATAAAGTATTTGAATATGAAAAGAAAAGATGGGATAAATCCCATAAAGAATACACATTTAACAAGGGTAATGAAGTGTTGATCTCTACTGTCCATTTCAATTTACAAGGTAACCACAAATTAAAAGATCCTTTTGTAGGACCATTTGTTGTTAAAAGAATGGTTGGTGATAATGCAGTAGAAGTTGTATTGTATTCTCCATATGATAGGAAACATCCTGTCTTTCCCATTTCTTTGCTTAAGGCTTATACTTCCAACAGTGACTTATTTCCAAAAAGAAGAGGAAGACCTAAGAAGAACCCTCAGGAAGTCACAGAAACAGCAGAAATTGATAAAATTCTCAATGATAGAATTATCACTTCTGAGAGAGGTACTGAATATTTATTGAGATATAAGAACAAATTATCTGAACATGATGCATGGATACCTGGCAAGGAAATTTCAAATCTGCCTACTCTGTTGAAAAAATACAAAAAGAAAAAATCTTAGCATTTTTTTTTATTGTTTTTTTTAGAGTGAGGGAGTGTCAGCCAGGCTATTCCAGGAGTCCAGTAAATGATATGTAACTTATAAAACCTGAAAGAGTGAGTAAGAATTGTATTTAATGAATATAACTTAATATTTTATTGCATAATAAAATTATATAAGTATTTTATTATATACAAGTGTTACATTAAATTTATTGGTTATATAAATTTTTATATACAAGTTAGATTGAACATAAGATAATATATTCTACAAATAAGGGCACATTTTTATGTATTTAATATTTATAATTTTATATTTAATTAATTGAAAAACATATATTATAATCATAAGTGTAAAATTGACTTATAATATATTTAAATTAATTATTTAAATTTATATATTAAATAACACCTCTCATATAATACTAAACAATAATTAATGACACTTCTTTTGACCCTTAATTGTGTCAGGAAAAACCAATTAATTAATTTATACTAAATTGAGATTAATTACATGTTTTGTTGCGTCAAAGTATTTTTTGTTTCACTTAAAATATCCTTTAATCAGACTGTACCATCTGTTTGGAATTATTTTTCTCATAGTTCCTATGTTCCAATCTTGTTTAGTTATTTACTATTTTCACTTACTGATTTGGGAATTAATGGCGGGAAAATTGGATTCTTAATTGGGGTTTTAATTATTTGTTTCATGTTTTTCTCTACATTGTTATGTTTCATTTACTCTTTGATATATTTGTTTTATTCTATTCTAATCATTGTATTTACAAATATAGTAGCGCTTCAGAGGACCCATTGCCTATAAAAGGGCCTTGGATAATCCCCTTTAGACTCATCACTTATTAAAACACTCAACAAATTAAATAACTATTTTATTATGTTTATATTTTTTATTAGTAATACAATTCTAATTAAAAAGTCTATATAACAAATTAAAGGTTGCTTTAAGTCTGATAGTAATTAAAAGTGTTTGCCGCGCAGAACCCTTACATTGAATAATATTATTATTAATAAATACTAAGCTTTTGTCATCTCTCAAAGTTGCTCGCCGTTGTTTTCCCTCTTAAATAAATTAAATATATTAGTACAAATTATTCCCTTTATTTTCCCTTGTCCTCCTCCTTCTCTCCTCCTTTTCTCTTATTTTTCTTACCTTCTTCTAGACGACTGACCGACAACTATAGTTATCGTGAAATCACTTCAAAACAATATTTGAATTAAGTTAATATAAACCTAAACAATCGAACCCAAGTTCGAAACACGGTTGCAGCAAAAATTTACTTTTTTGTTTTGGGTGGTCTGTGCGCTATGTTGTTGGTTGCAAGATCGTAGTCATTGTTGTCATTTGGAAAGGCCTCCAATTATTGGCTGGTCGTCTAGAAGAAGGAAAACAGAGAGAAGGAGGACAAGGTAATATAAAGGAGTAAAGTAATAAAATAGTATAAGTATTTTAAAAGAGAAGGCAACGAGATTTCTTTGGGATTTGACACAATTGTAAGGGTTTTTAAATTATAATATATTTATTTAACTAGTAATTATTTTCAATGGGGAAAACAGTTATAACTATTATTAGACTTAAGGCAACCTGGGAATATTTATATACTTTTTAAATTAGATTACTAATGTTAATAAAAATATAATAAACGTAATAAAATGGAATTGAGTTGAGTGTAAAAATAATGATGCAGCTACAGGGGATAATCCAAAGCCTTTTATAAGCAAAGGACCCCCTGAAGCGTCAAAATATAGTAATTACAAAAAAGGAATAAAATGAAACAAGACATTAAAAAGAATAGAACTAAAACATGGAGACTGAGAGAAAAACATGAGACAATCAACTAAACCCGTGAGTAAGTAACTAATTTTTGCACCATAAGTTCCCCAAAACACTTAATTAAAATAATTAGTAACCAAGTAAGTCTGAAAAATGATAACAGTGAGTAAAATAATCCAAAACAGACATAAAAGTGACATGTAAAGGGTTTAAGTAAAACAAATAGAATTATTTTCACACCAAAAATCCATGTAATCAATTCAATCCAGTTTAAAGCAATTTTAATTAATTGTTTTAACTATGTAATTAATTCAATAATTAGTTTAAATGAAACATATAATTAATTTAAGGATATTTCTAATTTAAAGTGGGGATTTTAATACTATGTTATTAAATAAGTGTTATAATTTATTTAATAATTTTTCTAACACAATTTAGGGTCAAAAAAGCACCCAATATTATTGTTTAATAATATATGAAAAGTTTTATTTAATATATAAATTTATCATAAAAATGTGCCATTATTTGTAGAATATAAAATATATTATGCATAATTTAATTGTATAAATAATTTATATAGCAATAAAATTAATATAACACTTATATTTAATAAGATACTTATATAATTTTATTATGCAATAAAAAATTAATTTATATACACAAAATGCATTTTTTATGCCCTCTTTCAGGTCCAATAAATTAACATATCATTTACTGGGCTCCTGGTATAGCCTGGCTGACACTTCTCAAACACTTCATCACTGTCGGTCAGTTGTCTAGAAGAGATAAGAGAAGAGGGAAGAAAAGAGAGGAGGACAAGAAGGAGATAGTAGTTTAGAAATAAAAGAAATAAAAACAATTGAAATTATTTAATTTATTTGAGAGAAAGCAACAACAAGTGATTTGAGAGGTGACAAAAAATTGGTTTTATTAATATTAATATTATTTAAGTAAGAGTTCTGTGCGGAAAACACTATAATTACTATCAGACTTAAGGCAACCTTTAAATTGTTATTTAGAATTTTTAATTAGAATTTAATACTAATAAAAATAATAATAAGCGTAATAAATTTATCTTTAAATTGTTGAGTGTGTAATAAGTGATGAGGCTACAGGGGATTATCCAAGGCCCTTTTATAGGCAATGGGTCCTCTGAAGCGCCACTATATTTGTAAATACAATAATTATAATAGGATAAAACAAGTATATCAAAGAGTAAGTGAAACATAACAATGTAGAGAAAAATATGAAACAAATAATTAAAAACCCCAATTAAGAATCCAATTTTCCCGCCATTAATTCCCAAATCAGTAAGTAAAAATAGTGAAAAACTAAACAAGCCTGGAACATAGGAACTATGAGAAAAATCATTCAAAACAGATGGTACAGTCTGATTTAAGGATTTTTAAGTGAAACAAAAATATTCTGACGTAACAAATATGTAATTTATTTCAATTCAGTATTAATTAGTTTTTCCTGACACAATTATAGGTCAAAAGAAGCCTCATTATTTATTGTTTAATATTATAAAAAATGATATTTAATATATAAATATAAATAATTAATTTAATTATATTATAAGTAAATTTTTCACTTATAATTATAATATATGTTTTTAATTAATTAAATATAAATTTATAATTATTAAATACATAATAAATGCGCCATTATTTGAGAATATAATATATTATGTTAAATTTAAATGTATAAAAAATTTATATAACCAATAAAATTAATATAACACTTATATGTAATAAAATACTTATATAATTTTATTATGCAATAAAATATTAATTTATATACATTAAATACAATTCTTACCCCCTCTTTCAGGTCTTATAAGTTACATATCATTTACTGGACTTCTGGAATAGCCTGGCTGACACTCCCTCACTCTAAAAAAACAATAAAAAAAATGCTTAGATTTTTTCTTTTTGTACTTTTTCAACAGAGTAGGAAGATTTGAAATCTCCTTACCAGGTATCCATGCATCATGTTCAGATGATTTGTTCATATATCTCAATAAATATTCAGTACCTCTTTCAGAAGTGATAATTCTATCATTGAGAATTTTATCAATTTCTGCTGTTTCTGTGACTTCCTGAGGGTTTTTCTTAGGTCTTCCCCTTCTTTTGGGAAATAAGTCACTGTTGGAAGTATAAGGCTTAAGCAAAGAAATGGGAAAAACAGGATGTTTCCTATCATATGGAGAATACAATACAACTTCTACTGCATTATCACAAACCATTCTTTTAACAACAGATGGTCCTACAAAAGGATCTTTTAATATGTGGTTACCTTGTAAATTGAAATGGACAATAGAGATCAACACTTCATCACCCTTGTTAAATGTGTATTCTTTATGGTATTTATCCCATCTTTTCTTTTCATATTCAAATTCTTTATCAATACAGCTCTGAGCATGTTTTCTGCATAGCTGTTGCATTTTCATAAAAGATTTTACACCAGGGTGTAGTTCCAACTTAGGTAATTTATTATTGAGAATCTGAGCTGGAGTGTTTGGGACATAACCTAACCAAAGCTCAAAAGGCTTTTTCTCAGTGACAGAATGAACAGTGCTATTATATGCAAATTCAAGACCAGGCAAAAGAGTGACCCAATCATGAGTAAATCTGTCATTGTCTTTATATTCTAAACCAAAGGCGCAATACCTTCTAATCATATCTTCCAGAGTTTGAATCATTCTCTCAGCTAGACCATCAGTTTGAGGATGGTGAGCTGTAGACAATTTTAACTCACAGCCACAAATATCCCTCAAAGAGGTCCAAAACTCAGAAGTGAATTTTGGATCCCTATCAGAGATAATGGCTTTTGGAAACCCAATAATATTAAACATGTAAGACCACCATAAGAAAGCTAATTCTTTGGTGGATACATCTTTGCGGGTTTGAATAAATTTACACATTTTTGTGAATCTATCCACTATTACCCAACAAGAGTTAAAGCTGTCTTTACCTGCAACAGGAAGACCAGTGACAAAATCCATATTAATGATTTGCCAGGGAGCTCTAGGTGCTTCAATATGTTTTAATAACCCTGCTCTCTTACCTGTTAGCCTTTTAGATTTTTCGCAGGAATCACAAGATTCAACATATAATTTTGTGTCTTCAGACATATTAGCCCACCATGCAGTTTTTTTGATTCTAATCAATGTTTTTTCAAGATCAAAATGACTAGCTAATATGTCATCATGACAAAGTTTGAGGATAGTTTCTTTCATTGAAGGAGGAATAACAATTAAATTGGTAAGCTTCCTTCTATAATATATATAACCATCTTCAATAGAGAACTTTCCTTTATTTAAAGCATTTTGGTACTTTCCAGGAAGAGTTTTTATTAATGCTTGAATTGAAGCATTCTTAGGATCATTTAAGATAGTAACCAATTTATTTAAATCAGAATCCTTATCATATGAATCCAGTATTAATTGTAATAACTCCTCTTCCATATCAAATATAAATATACCATGGATATGAACAGTATCATCTTCAGGTACATAAGCAGGATTTGAGTCATTATTTGGCAGAGGCAATCTGGAGAGCATATCAAAATTGGAGTGAACATTTCCAGCTCTATGGATAATTGTCATCCGTCCTCTGTATTCTTGAACAGCAAGTTGCCACCTGAACATATGTCTGTTAGGTGTCTTTAGGTTTAAGAGGGACTTCACAGCACTACAGTCAGTTACCAACTCAAATTTTTGGTCATCCAAATAGTAATGAAGTTTCTCAAGAGCCCAAACAACTGCTAAGCACTCCAATTGAGTGGCACCATATTTCAATTCACTATTTCTTAAGTTTCTTGAATTATAACAAATAACAACCTCTGAGGATTTATCATCAATAATTTGCTTTTGGTGAAGGGCAGCACCCAGACCAATAAAGCTAGCATCTGTATATAGGACAAATGGCTTGTTAAAATCTGGAAGAGCCAATATAGGGGCTGTCATTAAGAAACTTTTTAATGTATCAAAAGCTTTTTGACAGTCATTATTCCAGAGAAAAGCAACATCCTTTCTGGTCAGTTTTTTAAGAGGCAAGGCTATGACCTGATAATTTTTAATATATTGTCTATAATAGCCACACATACCCAAAAAACTTTGTATTTCTCTTACAGAAGTTGGTTCTTTCACATTTTGAATGGCAGCAACTTTGTTATGGTCTACACAAATTTGTAAGCCTGACACAACATGGCCAAGGACTTTCATAGATTGAAAACCAAATTTACACTTTTTTAAAGATAAGGTCATATTGATTTCATCCATTTTTTGGAAAACTCTATTCAAGTGAATCATATGTTCATCAAAAGTTTTAGAAAAAACAACAATATCATCAATATAAACCATGAGCCAACCTTCAATAATTTCTTGATTGAAAGTGTTATCCATAACTTTCTGGAAAGCTTAAGGAGCATTTTTAGGGCCAAATGGCATCCTAACATACTTATATATTCCCATATGAGTAGCAATAAGCAAAAAATTTTGAGAATTTTTCTCAACTGGAACTTGATGATACCCTTTATTACCATCCAGACAACTAATAAATTTTGCACCTTGCAAGGTAGCATGTATTGAATTAATTCTGGGTAAAGGATAAATATCATCAACAGTATAAGTATTTAAAGCTCTGTAATCTCCACATAATCTAGCTTTATCTTTTTCATAAGAAATCAAGACTGGGGAGATGACACAATATTTGGGGGTGACATCCACTTTCTCAATGATATTCATTTTCAATAATGTTTCAATATTATCTTCAATATCCTTTCTTTTTGATGGAGAAGCAGGATATGGGTTTTTCTTAAGACTAGGAGGAATATCACTCAAGTTACAGGATAAGGTAAATTTCATCTCTTCCTGAACAATTCCCAAGACATGAGAACCATGAGCAAAAGCCATAGGGAAAGAGGTAATAGAGGCAACAATAGAATCTTTTTGTTCACTAGTCAACTGATCACCAAAAGAAGCAGTATTTATTTCATGTAATAAATCATCCATTTCAGTTGTTGTTCTACCTTTACATTGGGTCAGTGAGTTACAAGATTTCAACAAATGCCCAGAAGTTCTAGGAGAGGAAATTTTGAATTTCCTTTTCCCATTCATTCCTAAGGTAAAGCAATTATTTGCTGGGTCCAGTTTCACACCAAACACGGTTAAAATATCATTTCCCATAATAAAAAAATTGCTCAAATTATCATTTTTCATGACAACAAACTCACAAATAGCTCTGAAAAAACCACCATTATATTTGAAGAATACAGAGGTTTTGTATTTGCCAATAATAAATAAGGTAGAACCATACCCTCTCCATTTTTCAGAAGTTATAGGTAATAATTTACTCAAATATTCCTTATCCACTTAAGCCAAAGCTTTTTTAGATACTACACTTCCTCCAGCACCAGAATCAAGAACTACATCAACATTTTTACCATTAATGATAACAGGTGCCTTTAAAGGGGATATGGGTATAGAATTGTTAGTAATATCTTTAATTATCTCAGCATTTTCTACCGAAGTTAAATCTAATACACATTCTTCAGATATATTATTTAAATAATGGACATCTTGTTCCAACATTAAAACATCTTTAACAGAATCATTTTCATAGGAGATATTACTAACACATTCACTGGAAGAATTATTGACATCAAGTTCAACTTCATCAGTGTCTTCATTTTGTTCAACAAGATGAATTTTCTTGTCACAAACATGACCCTTCTGCCACGGTTTGTTACATTTATAACAAGTATTTGTTGCATATTTTCTAGGTTCAACTGGGGCAGAGGGTTTACTAGATTTCTCTGGGAGCTTTTTAGAAGGTTTATTCTGATCATTATAAGATTTACTAAGGTAATTCTTTGGTTCATATCTATGGTTGAGCAGTACTTCATTACAGATATTAATGAAAGAAGAATTTTCCCTTACATGCTCAGTTCTAGCCACAATCAAATCCCTAAAAGAATTTGGTAATTTATACAAGATTTTATCTCTCCAAATATCATAATCCATCTTTGGATCAATTGCTCTAAGGAGTTTTGTTATTTTCATCAGAAAAACAATGGGCTTTTCAACAGAGGAGGATATATATCTAGTATTCTCATACAGTCTCTGTTGAGCTAACCTGAATTTTGAACCACCAAACTGATTCTCAATCAAAGATTTCCAATCATTCCATGTATAATGATTGTTATCTAAAAGAACAGCTTCATACCACATCAAGGCTACATTGGAAAATAAAGAAATTAGCTTAGAAACAATTTCCTCATCAGGTAGTTTATAAGATCTCTTTAAATTATCAATTCTTTGGATAAAGTGTTGCCAATCAGAGGAAGAATCACCATCAAAGGTAGGATATTGGTCTAACTTAGGCCAATTTTTCTGACTACTGGGATGGTCCACTTTTTGGTTTGAATTATTCATTATTAATAATTCCTGAAGTTTAGCCAGGTGTTCAGAAATTTCATTATTTACAGAAACAGCTGGTGCATGACCATCACAAGATTTTTTGCTAGTAGCAAAAGATTTTACAGAGTCATTGTCAGTTTTTTTAATGGTTGAAATATGAGGAAGAAAGGATGAACTTTGCTCAGGTTTTTTCCCTTTATTTTTATGCAGCTTATTGACAGAAATCTCATTTAATTCATTATTGATGGTTAAGTTTGAGAACTTTTCCTGCAGGTCAGACACATAGTTTCTTATTCTTGGAATTTCAGACATCTGGTCATTTACTTTTGTAAGAGATAGAACATTTCTGTCCTCAGAAACTGAGTGTTTGGTAATAAGTGCATGGAAATCATTTCTTAGCTTTTTAAACTCATTTTGAAGAGATTTTATTTCATTTTTGAATGAATAATTTTCTTCAATAAGGGGTTTCAATTCACTCAAGGTCTTATGCAGACTGATATTTCTATCTGAGATAGCTCTATGGTCACTTCTTATTTGCTTTTGTTGACTAAGAACAATATTTAAGGTTTCTTTGATTTTTAAATAAGCTGTATCTTGTACAGAAGAACTCACTTTAAATTGCAAGTGTAAATTATTTAATCTATCATTTTCATGGATTAACACATCTCTCACATGTTTGTCTTTCACAACATTATAATCAAGGGTATCTTTCAATATTTCCTCAGAAGTTTTTTCAATTAAGGTATAGATTTCAGGGGGAACAGAATCATTTTTAATTGCAAGAGAAGGATTAATTAAAGAAGTAGAAGTTAAATGTAAAGGTTCATCAAATGACAATTTGCTAATTACATCAATAGGGCTACTAGTTACAGGAAGCTGTCTTTTAACAGGTTTAACTGTTCTTTCACCATGTTCAATAATATTACCTGCAGAAGAAGATTTATTAGAAAACATACCCAAGTGACTATCAACCAAATTACTTACCATGGCAGAGGAGGAAACTTCCCCTGAGACTGGGTTTGGGATTGTGTTTGGGCCTTCTTTCTCCTGCCTTGTTGGTAGGGATGAGGAGGTGGATGGAAATTGGGTGTTCTGGATGGGCCAGGCTTATGATGAGGAGGGTGTTGCACATTCTGTTGGTAGTGACTCATCAGATAATCCCATTTCCATTGCTCTACTTCCATAGTATTTGGATTTTGGATGGTTGAGCTGGGTGGCTGTGAAGGTTGAGCCTGAAACTGAGGCTGATTGGGAGGCAACTGAGGAGGGGCCTGGGCCTGAATCTGGTTCCTGAGTTCTTGAACCTGATCCCACAAGGTGTCTACTTTTGCTTTGTACGTCATATTTTCTGTCTTCAACTCTTTTATATGACTGGACAGGTTGCTGATTTGTTGTGGCAGAGGAAGCTTTTTTATTTTGAATCCTTTTGGAAGACCTTCTTGAGGTACTAGAGGCTTTACTTCCTTCTGTTGTGCTGGGGGAAGGGGGTTTGGTTTGTTTACATTTCCTGTCATTTCCACATCCTGAATTATGTGAATTTTTTGTGTTAGCATAAGATTTTTTATGTCCAACTTTAGAAGAACTCACAGTATCAGCATCATAGTCAATTTCAATTTCATCCACTTGCATGTTATCCATTTTTTCAGCCAAATTGTTGGACATAATAGTGGGAAGATTAATTAACTTTTTTAAAAAAAATAATAAAAGTTAGTTAATAATTGCTCCAAATATAAAAAATTTTTTATTAATTAAATTATAAAAAAAAGTTTTTTTAATATAAAGTAATAATTATAAAAAATTAATTTAAAAAATGGATTGCAAGGTTAAATTGGGAATAAACAATCAAGTTAATTTAACCAATTAATTACCAATATTAAATATGGCAATATATTTGGGACTAAGCACAAAGTACTTTTAAGTCAACCAAAATTAACAATAATTAATAATAAAAAAAATTAATTTAATAATTCAATTTGTATTAATAATAATGTCAATTCTTCTAGGACTAAGAGGATTTAACACTCTATAATGGTCAACTAGGAAAAAAAATATTTAATAATTGAACACTCACACTCAGTGAATCAGCAATTAAGCCACAATCACTGTTATTGCAGTAAAAATATAGTAATATGAGTGAGAGGTGCAAAGGTGAACTTACTATAGTGATCGAAAAATCACTTCAAAATAATATATGAATTAATATAATATAAACCTAAGAAATCGAACCCAAGTTCGAAACACGGTCGCGGCAAAAGTTTTGTTTTTGCTAGGTGGTCCGTGCGTTTGTCGTTTGTTGTTTGGAAAGGCCCTCAGTTGTCGGTCAGTCGTCTAGAAGAGATAAGAGAAGAGGGAAGAAAAGAGAGGAGGACAAGAAGGAGATAGTAGTTTAAAAATAAAAGAAATAAAAACAATTGAAATTATTTAATTTATTTGAGAGAAAGCAACGACGAGTGATTTGAGAGGTGACAACAAATTGGTTTTATTAATATTAACATTATTTAAGTAAGAGTTCTGCGCAGCAAACACTATAATTACTATCAGACTTAAGACAACCTTTAAATTTTTATTTAGAATTTTTAATTAGAACTTAATACTAATAAAAATAATAATAAGCGTAATAAATTTATCTTTCAATTGTTGAGTGTGTAATAAGTGATGAGGCTACAGGGGATTATCCAAGGCCCTTTTATAGGCAATGTGTCCTCTGAAGCGCCACTATATTTGTAAATACAATAATTATAATAGGATAAAACAAGTATATCAAAGAGTAAGTGAAACATAACAATGTAGAGAAAAATATGAAACAAATAATTAAAAACCCCAATTAAGAATCCAATTTTCCCGCCATTAATTCCCAAATCAGTAAGTAAAAATAGTGAATAACTAAACAAGCCTGGAACATAGGAACTATGAGAAAAATCATTCAAAACAGATGGTACAGTCTGATTTAAGGATTTTTAAGTGAAACAAAAATATTCTGACACAACAAATATGTAATTTATTTCAATTCAGTATTAATTAGTTTTTCCTGACACAATTATAGGTCAAAAGAAGCGTCATTATTTATTGTTTAATATTATAAAAAATGATATCTAATATATAAATATAAATAATTAATTTAATTATATTATAAGTAAATTTTACACTTATAATTATAATATATATTTTTAATTAATTAAATATAAATTTATAATTATTAAATACATAAAAAATGCGCCATTATTTGTAGAATATAATATATTATGTTAAATTTAAATGTATAAAAAATTTATATAACCAATAAAATTAATATAACACTTATATGTAATAAAATACTTATATAATTTTATTATGCAATAAAATATTAATTTATATACATTAAATACAATTCTTACCCCCTCTTTCAGGTCTTATAAGTTACATATCATTTACTGGACTCCTGGAATAGCCTGGCTGACAATCACCTTCAGAAAACACCACCTCCCCAATATCTAACAATTCTTTGGCTTTATCATATGAGGCCAAATCCACAATTCCCCCAACCTTGTCACATAGACCCTCATTATCAGGGATTCCTTTTGGTATAGAAGATTTTTGGTGGCAATTTACAGTATTGGATGATGGATTTTTGAATTCTCAAGTCAAGTACGTATAATTTATAATTTTTACTTTACTCAATAAAAGAGGTAGGGATATAAGTATTATTATAATTTATAATTTAGGATCAAAATTAATGTAAATACTAAAAGAAAAATAATAGTAATAATTTATTAAATAATGTTTTAATAAAATGGTTAAGTAAAGAATGGAATGAATCAAGCAGCACAAAAGAGGAGGCCTTTGATAGGAAAAAAGGAGAGAGAAAACATACAGAGTTAAAAAGTATCCATAAGGGAGTGTGAGAGAAAAATATTACAAAAATAAGAATGTGCAAAAAACAAAAGTGTGCTAAAATGATGTTTCAATCTATGATATGATTTTGAGTTCACTTTAAATGTCACACTTAGTACAAATTAATTTTAATTTAAAATAGAATTTCAAAAATTTAAATAAAGTAATTTGAATTTTAAAGATTTAGTATTAATATATTTTTATTTCTCTTTCAACCTGTTATTGAGCATGGTGTTAGGGAATAAAAATATAAGGGACATTTATTATTAATTTTAAATATTTGTTAAAGTTACTTATTGTAATTAGTTAGTTTATTGTAAGTAATACATAAGTAAATATAATATAATTAATTAATAATAAGAAATAAAAGGTGTGGCTTCATCTCAGTAAATAATTAATTATTTTACTGGATAAGTCTAGTAGCCTGGCTGAAACTCCCTCACTCTAAAAAAACATTAAAAAAATGCTATGATTTTTTCTTTTTATATTTCTTTAGCAAAGTAGGAAGATTAGATATCTCCTTCCCAGGTATCCAAGAATCATATTCAGAAGATTTATTCTTGAATCTCAACAAGTATTCTGTACCTTCTTCAGAAGTAACTATTCTGTCATTTAGAATCTTATCAATTTCTGCTGTATCAGTGATTTTATTAGGGATTTTCTTTGTTCTTTCCCTCCTTTTGGGAAATAAATCACTATTGGATGTGTAAGGTTTTAAAAGAGATATTGGAAAAACAGGATGTTTTCTGTCATATGGAGCATACAAGATAACTTCAACTGCATTATGTCTAACCATTCTTCTGACAACAAATGGACCTACAAGTGGGTCTTTCAATTTGTTATTACCTTGTAAGTTGAAGTGGACTGTAGAAATCAAAACTTCATCACCCTTTTTAAAAGTGTATTCTTTATGGGATTTGTCCCATCTCTTCTTCTCATATTCAAATGATTTTTCAATACATTTTTGAGCATGACTGCTGCAAAGTTGTTGCGTTTGAAGAAAAGATTTTACACCAGGATGTAAATCCAATTTAGGTATTTTATTATTGAGAATCTGGGCAGGGGTATTTGGAACATATCCAAGCCAAAGCTCAAAAGGCTTTCTTTGAGTAACAGAATGAACAGTGTTATTATAAGCAAATTCCAACCCAGGAAATAAGGTAACCCAATCATGAGTAAATCTGTCATTGTCTTTGTACTCAAGGCCAAAGTCACAATACCTTCTTATCATGTCCTGTAAAGTCTGAATCATTCTTTCAGCTAATCCATCAGTTTGGGGGTAATGGGCAGTAGAAAGTTTCAGATCACAGCCACAAAAATCGATCAGAGACATCCAGAATTCAGAAGTAAATTTAGGGTCTCTATCAGAGATTATGGCTTTAGGAAATCCAGAAGTATTAAACATATGAGACCACCACAAAAAAGCTAATTCTTTAGTGGAAACATCCTTGTGAGTAGGGATAAATTTACACATTTTTGTGAATCTGTCCACAATAACCCAACAAGAGTTATAACTGTCTTTCCCAGCAATAGGTAATCCTGTTACAAAATCCATGTTTATTATCTGCCATGGTGCATCAGGAGGTTCAATATGTTGCATTAATCCAGCTTTTTTACCATTCAATCTTTTTGATTTTTGGCAAGAATAATATGATTCAACATATAGTTTGGTGTCTTCAGACATATTAACCCACCAAGCAGTGTTTTTAAATTTGATCATTGTTTTTTCAAGATTAAAATATCTAGCCAATATGTCATCATGACAAATTTTTAAGATGATTTCTTTCATAGAAGGAGGTTTAACAATAAAATTGCTCAACTCTCTTCTATAATATAGATATCCCTCATCAATTGAAAATTTACCTTTTTCCAAACCCTTCTGGTACTTTGGTGGAAGAGTTCTAATTAATTCTTGTATTAAAGCATTCTTTGGATCATTTAATATGGTAAATAACTTTTTTAAGTCAGTTTCCTTATCATATGAATCCAGAATAAGCTGTAATAGCTCTTCCTCCATATCAACCACATATATTCCATGAATATGAACTATCTCATCTTCATGAACATATGGAGGATTTGAGTCATCATTTGGTAAAGGTAACATTGAAAAAATATCCACATTTGAGTGAGCAATACCAGCCCTATGAATTATTGTCATCCTCCCTCTGTATTCTTGAACAGCTAGCTGCCATCTGAACATATATCTGTTAGGTGTTTTCAAATTTAAGAGGGATTTAACTGCACTGAAGTCAGTGACAAGTTAAAATTTCTGATCATCCAGGTAATAATGTAGCTTCTCTAGATCCCACAGTACTTCCAAACACTCTAGTTGAGTGGCACCATATTTCAATTCACTATTTCTCAAGGTTCTTGAAATACAACAAATTACTACTTCTGATACTTTATCATTCATCACTTGTTTTTGATGGAGCGCAGCATCAAGACCAATAAAACTGGCATAAGTGTATAAAACAAATGGTTGATTAAAGTTAGGTAAAGAGAGAATTGGTGCTGAGATTAAACAATGTTTCATAGTGTCAAAAGCTCTTTGTCTTTCACTGTTCCAGACAAAAGCAACATCTTTCCTAGTCAATTGGGTAAGGGGTAATGCTATGAGTTTATAATTTTTAATATACTGTCTATAGTATCCACATATTCCCAAAAAACTCTGGAGCTCTCTATCTGTGGTAGGAGCCTTCACCTATTGTATGGATGCCACTTTGTTTTGGTCAACACATATCTGTAAGCCTTAGACAAAATGACCAAGCACTTTTAAGGAATTGAAACCAAATTTTCATTTCTTCAAAGCAAGTGTCATATTTATCTCATCCATTTTATTGAATACTTTACAAAGATGGTTAATATGGTCCTCAAATGTTTTAGAGAATATGATTATATCATCAATATAAACCATCAGCCATCCTTCAATTATTTCTTGATGGAATGTGTTATCCACAATTTTTTGAAAAACTGAAGGGGCATTTTTAGGGCCAAATGGAATCCTAACATACTTATAAATACCCATATGAGTAACAATCATCAGAAAATTCTGAGAATTCTTCTCAACATGTACCTGGCAATATCCCTTTTTACCAACCAAACAGCTAATATATTTAGCACCTTGTAGGGTAGCATGTATAGAGCTAATTCTGGGTAAAGGATAGATATCATCAACAGTATAAGTATTCAATGCTCTATAATCAACACATAACCTGGCTTTATCTTTATTATAAGAAATTAAGACAGGTGAGATAACACAATATTTAGGTGCTTCAACTACCTTTTCAATAATATTCATTTTTAAAAGGGTAGAGATATTGTCTTCAATATATTTTCTCTTTGTGGGAGAAGAAGGATAAGGCTTCTTATTTAAACTAGGTGGTATTTCAGTTAATGTTTAAGATAATTAAAGCTTCATTTCCTCTTTTACCAATCTTAATTCATGTGACCCATGAGAAAAAGCTATAGGAAAAGACTTTATCAATTTAATGATGGAATCTTTTTCCTCACCAGAAAGTTGTTCTCCAAAAGAAGCATTGTCAATTTCAGACACAAGGGCAGGCATTTCTTTTGTACATCTTCCTTTATATTGAACTAAAGAATGACATGTGTTCAATCCTGGTGTTAATAATTTTCTGGGGGAGGAAATATTAAATTTTCTCTTCCCATTCATCCCCATTGTGAAGCATTGGTTTGAAGGATCCAATTTTATGCCATAATTGGTTAAAATATCATATCTCAAAATGAACCAGCTGCTTAAGTTATCATTTTTAATGACAACAAAATCACGTATAGCTCTTACAAAATCATGGTAATATTTGAAAAATACTGTGGCTTTGTATTTACAAATGGGGGACAAAACAGAGCCATAACCTCTCCAATTCTCAGAAATGATAGGCTTAAGTTTTAATTTATAATCTTGGTCCATTGAAGCAAGTGCTTTTTCAGATACTACACTTCCTCCAGCTCCAGAATCTGAAAAAACCTCAATGTTATTTCCATTACTCAAGACTGGTGCCTTGAGAGGTGCAATAATAATTGAGCTGTCCTCAAGATTTCTTATAATCTCAACATCTTCTACTTTAGATAGATCATTATTCCCAATATCAATATTATTTAAATAGTTAATATCTTCTTCCAGCATTAAAATTATCTGGTGAGATTCATATGAAATATTGCTGGCACAATCACTTGAAGTATCATCCAGTGCAACTGTGTCATCAGCATGTTCCTCTGTTTGTTCAACAAGATTGATCTTCTTGTCACAAACATTGCCTTTCTGCCAAGGCTTGCTGCATTTGAAGCAAGTTTTTGTTGCATACTTTTTGGGTGCAACAGGGGCAGAAGGTTTACCAAACTTTTCCAGAGGTTTCTGTTGGTAATTGGAGGGTCTCTCCAATGGAGTTATAGGAATGAATCTTCTAGTATAATACTTGTTGTTTTGAAGGATCTCATTACAAGTATTAATGAAAGAAGAGGGTTCTCTTGAGAACTCAATCCTAGCAACTATCAAGTCTCTCAAAGACATGGGTAATTTATAGAGGATCCTGTCCTTCCATAACTCAGACTCCATATTTGGGTCAATTTCCCTCAAGATTTTCACAAGTTTCATTAGGAAATCAATAGGTTTTTCAGTAGAAGAGCTATATCTGGTTTCTTTATACTGCCTTTGTTGAGCTATCCTAAACTTAAAGCCACCAAATTGTGCTTTAATTAAGCTTTTCCGATCTTCCCATGAGTAGTCATTTCTATCCAAGAGAACAGATTCATACCACTTTAGGGCTACATTGATAAATAAAGAAATTAATTTAGACAAAATTTATTCATCTGGGAGTTTCTGAGAATTTTTTAAGTTATCAATCCTACAAATGAACTTCTGCCAATCAGAGGAAGAGTCACCATCAAATGTTGGACACTGGTCAGGTTTTGGCCAATTCTTTTAATTTGATGTAGTCTCCTTATTACAAGCTTATTTCTGAGTGAGAAGGAGTTGTAACTTCTCCAATTGGGCACTAATTTAATTGTTTAATCCTTCTGTGGAAGATCCAGGTACATCATCAATTTTTGATTGAAACTCAGTAATATCAACAGGAATTTCTGGAACTAATTTCACTTTGGATGAACTAGGAACAGGTAAAATTGGTGTATCCTGCACCATATTTTCTGACAAAGAAATGTCAGAAAACTTTTGATCATGAAAAAAGAATTCAATTTCTCTTCAATGGTTGTTAATCTAGTTTTTGCTCTTGGAATACTAGATAAACTCTCATTGATGGTTGAAAAATATAACTGGTTCTCATTTTGAAAAGATGAATAATGGTCACTCAATCTTTTCAAGTTCATCTTATTTCCCTCTAACTCCTGGCAACAGATAGACACAGTATCTTGAAATTTAGACAAATCATTCTTGATATTTTTCCATAAAGCAACTTTATTTTCATGAGTTAATTTGTAATTAAATAGATCATCAGAAACTCTCTGTAATTCACTCCTCAATGATCGATAACCCTGTTCAGTTAAAAAACTATTAAATTTCTGAGTCAATTGCATGTTGTTCATTATATTATTTTGTTTAGCAATAATATCTCTAAAATATTCATCATTAATTTTTTCTACATCTGGAATATTTCTCAATAGGGAAACAGAATAACTTTCCAGACTCTCATAAAACTCAGGATCAAGTGTCTCATCAATAACAGCCATATCAGGATTTATCATTGAAGTAGAAATCAAAACCAAAGGATTAGATACATTAGAATATTGAGCAATTTGTCTACTACTATCAGCCTCTACTGGTCTCACAGTTTCATCTCCTCTTCCAGAATTACCTGAAGGAACTGAATCAGCAATAAGAAATGGTACTTGAGATTCAATAGAGGGGCTTACCATGGTTTGGGAAAGAATTGAATGTGATTGTTTTTTTTCTTTCTTCCTCCTTGATAAGGGTGAGGAGGTGTGGGGTTGAACTTATTGGTTCTTGATGGTCCTGCCTGAGGTACTTGTGGTTGTTGTTGTTAGGACAGATCAATCTTGCTAGGTGTTCAGCCAATCCAACTGCCACTTTGAGACTTCCACCTTTTCTTGTTGCTAGGAAGCCAATTGTGGAAGGTCTCTTGGGGGAGGAGGAGGTCTCCTCTTCTCTTGAAGGAAGGGCTCTATTTTCCTTATCTTGTCTTCTAGAGAATCTGTTTTTGACCTCAGCTTGAGTTTTTCTGACCTCAATTCCTTGATTTTAGTGGAGAGAATTTTGACTTGCTGATTCAAGGTCATCTTTTTTATTTTGAAGCCTTTTGGAAGCTCTTCTGGGGGGTTGATAGAAGGCTTTTGGTCCTGAGCAGTTGTCTCCATTAATATTTCCACTTCCTGCATTTCTACATCCTGATTGGTCCAGTAATTGATTAATTTGAGCCAGTTTTGTAGTCAAAGGAGAACTTACAGAAGTAGCTTCATCATAATCAATTAAGTCCAGTTCCTCATCATGGCCAGCAGAAGCACTTTGATCAGTCATAGTTTAAATTAACCTTAACTGAGAGAAAGAAATATAAAGAATTAATTAGTTATTATTTTTGCTTTATTTAAAGAAAAATAAGGAAAAAAAATCTACTATATAATTAATTATCAGGATTTTTTAATCAACTGGAATAATTAAAATATAATGTTTTTCAGGACAAAAAATCAATTGAAATAATAATCACAATTTTTTTATATAAGATAATTTTATAACCAGGATTAAAATAAATTATTAATTAGTAATTTAAATTTTGATATTTATGAGGACTAAAATCAACTGAAGAATTTAATTAACAGGACTTTAATGTCAACTGAGAATAATTTAAATTACCAGGACTTAATGTCAACTGAAATAATCTAATTATCAAGACTTATTTTCAACTGAAATAACTTTAATATAATCAAATTTTATTAGTTTTAAATATTATTATTTTATTGCCAGGACAAATTTTCAACTGAAACAATAATATAGTATTTTAATTATCAGGAAAATGGTCAAATTAAATAAAAAAATATAATATAATTAATTTAATATTTTATTTTACTTCTAGGACTAAGAACAATATAGTTCTATCTTGGTCAACTAGGAAAAAACAATATTTAATTTACCAGGCACCTCCCCCTGTAAAATGAGCAAGTTAATGCCCCTTACAGAGTTCTGAGTAAAAAGATATATGTAGACTATGAAAAGTGCAAAATGACCCACAAATAGTAATCAATATAATTAACACAAATATATATGACTATTGTAAATATATCAACCTAAACTTTGGAGTGCAGTTTGATTCCTGTTTGCAGCAAAAAATTAAGTCATGTGGTTGATGACGTTTGTGCTTTTTTTTGTCCACCTGTCCTTACTGGTTCCTCAATTTTGATGGTCCCTTGGTTGCCGGCTTCAAGATATTGATGCGCTGTTGACAACTCTGAAAGGGCCTCAAGTGTCAAAGGTTCTCTTGGTCTAGAAGGTTTTTACGGAGGTCCAAAAGGGCAAGTAGGTTAAATTTTGGGCTTTTAAAGTCAATGTATGTATATTTTTTCTTTTATTTAATTTACTCAAATTTTAAAGAGGTCAAACGTTTTAAATATTATTATAATTATTGATTTGAATTTAAGTAGAAGTAAGTACTAAAGCAATAAATGACAGTAATAAATAATTTGATTTGTAATAATGGTGTAATAAAGTAAGTAAGTAATGAATGAATGTTCCAAAACAACCAAAAAGGGAGGCCTTTTATAGGCAAGGGAGAGACAAAGCACAGACTTAAACTCCTATATACAGGAGTATGAGAGAAGAAGAAAGAATATTCCAGGAAGACATTTTCAAATAATAAGATTGTTCTAGAAAGAACTTGTTTAAAATCTGAATTACAGAGTATGTCAGAAATAAATTGTTTTATTTAAAACTACAGTAAGTGTCAATTTTAAATAAGTAATTTGAATTTTCTGTATATATTTATATTTATTTTAATATTAAGTATTATTTCTCTTAATCTGTAATTGAGCACGGTTTAAGAAATAAAAATAAAAATATAAAGGACATTTACTATTAAATTTGATTATTTACTAACTTTAATTTTTTGTAACTAGTTAATTTATTACAAGTAAGTTTAAAGTAAATATATTATAATTAACAATAAGTAAAAAAGGTGTTTTGGACAATTAAATAGTACTAGCTATAGGCCTTGACCAAGGGAGTTGGAGAAAAACAAGAGAGAAAATTGCCTGTCCCCTTAAAAAAATAAGTGAGATTTACCTGCTACAGTAAATTGGTTCCTGTTTACCAAAAACCCCTTTTCCAATACACTTGACTGCCTGATCATTCAAGAAATTAGTCTCCAGATAGACTACCAAACCAAGAACTGAAATGTAGACCAATTTCCATACCAGATAAAGCAATGATACTTGATGTAGGTTGCAAATCCACACCAGAGACAGCAATAATACTTGATATAGCTTGCAAGACTAAACCAGAGAAAACAGTTTCTAAGTTAAGTTAAATGAAAAACTCACTTTGCAACAAACACAGCCAATTGTGGCTGTAAAACAGTGAAAAATGAGTGAGGAATAAGGATATCACCTCCAGATGGTTGTATGATAATTAAAGTTGCCTAAACTGTCTTATTCACTATATACACACAGACTACTAACTAAGAGCCCATGCACACCCACAAATTTGGAGTTCCTGACTGCAAAATTGCATAAAACCTCCCTAGAAATGCTTCTCAGCCCTCTAGCACTGAGGCGGGTGGTCCCCCTGAAGCGGCCTGACCGCCCTGAAGCCTGAAAACCACCAAAAACACCCAAAATTCTTAGAAAAATCATCTACAACTACTAAAACCCTTAAAAAACATAATTACACTATAACAACATGGTGACATGAAATGTAGAGAAAATTCAGCTCATTCCAATGGTACTAAGAACTTAACCCTAGGACTTAAGGCTGGCCCATAAAACATAAAAAACAAAATTCAACAGCAATCTTTTAAAATAAAAAATGAGAAATTATCCCCCAAATACTTAGACTATGAAGAATGTCATCAAGACATAACATATAGAGAGAAACCAGGAATATCTAATGGTAGTACCCAAATCCCCTTAGTCCCAATATTTGCTGCGTAATTCTAGAAAAACACCTAATTATTGAAACAATGCCATTTAAGGCATACCAAAACAACACCAAATAAACCAACAAAGGGCTCTGCCAATTTTGGAAGACCACATCCTCCCTCCAATAGAGAATGTCCACATTCTCCTTTACCACAACCACCATGTTCAGCTTTCTCTCCAAATCTGCTACTGACATGGGCCCCTGCCAATACTGCATTGACAACAATCTCATCTGTACCATCTCACCACAGGCACATCCCTACAGAACCTCCTGTGATGCCTGCCACTCTAGAAAAAAGACTTGCTTCAGACCTGGTCCATTTTCCTCTGCAACATCTTCTCCTTCTCCACAACCTGATCCATCTTCCACCAGCACCAAAAGATCCAGGCCATCTATCCTAATCCCCAGACTGGTCCACAAATTAGACCCTTCAAAAAAGAGTTCCAACTCCGCTACTACCACTAGATCTACCATCCCTGGTCCTTCTGATGGTAAGCCCGAAACTTCTTCATACTGAACTCCAATCTGACAAATTTCCAGTTCATTTCCCTCCTGACAGTGATGATGACAATGTGGGAACCATTGAAGCACCCCCACCTAATCCGTTGCCCACCATTAAGGACAAATTTCAACAACGTTCTTCTCAACAGAAGCATCTCTTTCTAAACTACTTCCAGTCCACTCCTGCTAGGAACCCACAGGATCTTGAGAAAAGGAAGAACCTCATACACCAGTTCAAAGCCAATGCTGAACATTTTTTTACATCTCTTGATTCTCTTCTGCCTCCTGACTCTTAATTAATCTCTTGACTTAGAAATAAAAAAAATTCTTGACTTCTCCAGACTTCCTGAATGTCGCCAATCATCATCAAAAATTCCTCAGTTTACAGTCTTGGGGGACTAATCCTCAGTTCTAAGTCTTGGGAGACTAACAGCCCTCATTTTATAGTCTTGGGGGACTCAAAACCCTCATTTTATAGTCTTGGGGGACTCAAAACCCTCAGTTTATAGTCTTGGGGGACTCAAAACCTAAATCAAAAAGACAGAACCAGAGATCAAAACATTTAAGACCCAAAGAAACAAACTAACATTCTGGGGTAACTTTTCTACAGAGCAACCAGCTCATCAGTTACCCCTACACTTGCCTTAACAAAATTCGGAGACTCCCCCTTGGATGCCCTCTACCAGAATCACACCAACTCCCATTATCAGTTTATAGTCCTGAAGGACTCAACCATTAAAACCTCCTCAGTTTATAGTCTTGGGGGACTGTACCATTTCCAGTTTAAAGTCATGACAGACTTCTTGCAATTTTCAGTTTAAAGTCTTGAGAGACTGTTGCATAGCAAAGGCGGCGCCACCTCCATTCACAATGCTCTGCAGCCAACCTGCTGATCTTCCACTTATTCTTCACTATCTACACATCACTGATAAATTTGTTTATTCATCTCTTTTCTCTCCACTATTTCTCCTTCACAGGTTATGGCTGGATCACCAAATTTTGACCCACTGGACCTTCCCTGATTCACTGCTTCTAAGGACTACACTTGCAAACAGTGCATACACATGTGCAGACCTTGCACATTCACTCTTCCTACTTCCCAGGCCAAATTCTATAAAAGGGCCTGTGATTCTTGCAATTCCAAAAAGAAAAGGTGTGACAGAGATTCCAACTACCCAATACCTCTTCCTTCACCTTCACACAAATATATATCCAGATCACCTACCAGGTCACCAGAGCTTGGACCTGCTTCTTCCTCTTTGTCTTCTGCTCCTTCCAGAAGATCACACCGTTCTACTCCCAAGACCATGCCTAAAAGACCAGCTTTATCTTCTCAAGAATCTGCTTTTCTCTCAGAAAATTCAGCAAAAATGGTTTCAAAATCAGCTCCTAGGCTTCTAGACTGCGTCCAGGTGGCTCTCCCGACGTCAGGCGGCCCGCCCGCTTGTCAGAAAAAAAAATCAGGCTCAGAACTCCCAAATTCAGCCAGAAAACAACCAAATTTTTCCATCCAACACCAATAACTCAACACACCAACCTCCTAATGCTCCCAGAGCAATGCGTACCACCACCATTTCTTCTTCTATCAACACCAGAAACTCCAACATCTCTATAAGGCTTCCTAAAGGACCCACTGCAAACACCAGAACAGCCAACACTGTTTCTAAACAAAAAACTCCTATTACTTCAGTAAGGAACAACTTTGCCTCTCCTCTGGCTGCCAATTATTCCTCTAATACTTCTCTTTCTTCTGGATCTTCATCCAGCAGATCACAATCAGCCACCAGATAACCATCTCCTGGTCCTTCCTTCAATCAACCTGGCACTCCTCTGCCAGTATCTACCAAACCTGTACCAAGCAATAATATAAACAATAATGACAACAACAGCCCTGCTGCTGGAACCAGGTCCCAGGAACCTCCTTCTTCTCCTTCATCTTAACACCATTTAGAGGATGACCCCAAAAATCCATACCTCCTCCTGGTGGACCCTCCTACAACATCTATTCAACACTCTTCAGCTGTCCAGATTCCAGCTGCATACAAATATTAGGATCTCCCAGTCTGTAGGTACCAAAAAAATAACAAAATTCAATTTCTTCAACAGAGAATAATTATTGAACCAATTCTTCAGTTTTTAATTGGAACCCCACCTCCTGCAGCTGAATTTAGAACTGGCCAACCCCTAGAAACTACTTTGACACTGGATTACGCTGATATGAAGCAACACCATAGCATGATGTGTTCCAACATGCTCAAGGCCTTTTGTCTGTCAGTTGTCTAGAAGAGGGAAGAAAAAGGAGAAGAAATAGAGGAGGACAAGGAAAAAAAATGTATTTGAAAAATAAAAGAAATAAAATAAAATAAAATAATTTAATTTATTGAAAAGGAGCAACGATGAATATCTTGAGAAATGATATAACAATGAGGTTTTTATTTAAATAAAAATATTATTTTAATGTAAGGGCTATGCGCGGCAGACAATATGATCACTATCAGACTTAAAGCAACCTTTCAATTGTTATATAGAATTTCAATTAGAATTTTGATACTAATAAAAATAATATAAACGTAATATAAAAATATATTCAAGTTGTTGAGTGTATAGTAAGTGATGAGGCTACAGGGGATTATCCAAGGCCCTTTTATAGGCAATGGGTCCTGTCAGCCAGGCTATTCCAGGAGTCCAGTAAATGATATGTAACTTATAAGACCTGAAAGAGGGGGTAAGAATTGTATTTAATGTATATAAATTAATATTTTATTGCATAATAAAATTATATAAGTATTTTATTACATATAAGTGTTATATTAATTTTATTGGTTATATAAATTTTTTATACATTTAAATTTAACATAATATATTATATTCTACAAATAATGGCGCATTTTTTATGTATTTAATAATTATAAATTTATATTTAATTAATTAAAAATATATATTATAATTATAAGTGTAAAATTTACTTATAATATAATTAAATTAATTATTTATATTTATATATTAGATATCATTTTTTATAATATTAAACAATAAATAATGACGCTTCTTTTGACCTATAATTGTGTCAGGAAAAACTAATTAATACTGAATTGAAATAAATTACATATTTGTTGTGTCAGAATATTTTTGTTTCACTTAAAAATCCTTAAATCAGACTGTACCATCTGTTTTGAATGATTTTTCTCATAGTTCCTATGTTCCAGGCTTGTTTAGTTATTCACTATTTTTACTTACTGATTTGGGAATTAATGGCGGGAAAATTGGATTCTTAATTGGGGTTTTTAATTATTTGTTTCATATTTTTCTCTACATTGTTATGTTTCACTTACTCTTTGATATACTTGTTTTATCCTATTATAATTATTGTATTTACAAATATAGTGGCGCTTCAGAGGACACATTGCCTATAAAAGGGCCTTGGATAATCCCCTGTAGCCTCATCACTTATTACACACTCAACAATTGAAAGATAAATTTATTACGCTTATTATTATTTTTATTAGTATTAAGTTCTAATTAAAAATTCTAAATAAAAATTTAAAGGTTGTCTTAAGTCTGATAGTAATTATAGTGTTTGCTGCGCAGAACTCTTACTTAAATAATGTTAATATTAATAAAACCAATTTGTTGTCACCTCTCAAATCACTCGTCGTTGCTTTCTCTCAAATAAATTAAATAATTTCAATTGTTTTTATTTCTTTTATTTTTAAACTACTATCTCCTTCTTGTCCTCCTCTCTTTTCTTCCCTCTTCTCTTATCTCTTCTAGACGACTGACCGACAACTGAGGGCCTTTCCAAACAACAAACGACAAACGCACGGACCACCTAGCAAAAACAAAACTTTTGCCGCGACCGTGTTTCGAACTTGGGTTCGATTTCTTAGGTTTATATTATATTAATTCATATATTATTTTGAAGTGATTTTTCGATCACTATAGTAAGTTCACCTTTGCACCTCTCACTCATATTACTATATTTTTACTGCAATAACAGTGATTGTGGCTTAATTGCTGATTCACTGAGTGTAAGTGTTCAATTATTAAATATTTTTTTTCCTAGTTGACCATTATAGAGTGTTAAATCCTCTTAGTCCTAGAAGAATTGACATTATTATTAATACAAATTGAATTATTAAATTAATTTTTTTTATTATTAATTATTGTTAATTTTGGTTGACTTAAAAGTACTTTGTGCTTAGTCCCAAATATATTGCCATATTTAATATTGGTAATTAATTGGTTAAATTAACTTGATTGTTTATTCCCAATTTAACCTTGCAATCCATTTTTTAAATTAATTTTTTATAATTATTACTTTATATTAAAAAAAATTTTTTTTATAATTTAATTAATAAAAAATTTTTTATATTTGGAGCAATTATTAACTAACTTTTATTATTTTTTTTAAAAAAGTTAATTAATCTTCCCACTATTATGTCCAACAATTTGGCTGAAAAAATGGATAACATGCAAGTGGATGAAATTGAAATTGACTATGATGCTGATACTGTGAGTTCTTCTAAAGTTGGACATAAAAAATCTTATGCTAACACAAAAAATTCACATAATTCAGGATGTGGAAATGACAGGAAATGTAAACAAACCAAACCCCCTTCCCCCAGCACAACAGAAGGAAGTAAAGCCTCTAGTACCTCAAGAAGGTCTTCCAAAAGGATTCAAAATAAAAAAGCTTCCTCTGCCACAACAAATCAGCAACCTGTCCAGTCATATAAAAGAGTTGAAGACAGAAAATATGACGTACAAAGCAAAAGTAGACACCTTGTGGGATCAGGTTCAAGAACTCAGGAACCAGATTCAGGCCCAGGCCCCTCCTCAGTTGCCTCCCAATCAGCCTCAGTTTCAGGCTCAACCTTCACAGCCACCCAGCTCAACCATCCAAAATCCAAATACTATGGAAGTAGAGCAATGGAAATGGGATTATCTGATGAGTCACTACCAACAGAATGTGCAACACCCTCCTCATCATAAGCCTGGCCCATCCAGAACACCCAATTTCCATCCACCTCCTCATCCCTACCAACAAGGCAGGAGAAAGAAGGCCCAAACACAATCCCAAACCCAGTCTCAGGGGAAGTTTCCTCCTCTGCCATGGTAAGTAATTTGGTTGATAGTCACTTGGGTATGTTTTCTAATAAATCTTCTTCTGCAGGTAATATTATTGAACATGGTGAAAGAACAGTTAAACCTGTTAAAAGACAGCTTCCTGTAACTAGTAGCCCTATTGATGTAATTAGCAAATTGTCATTTGATGAACCTTTACATTTAACTTCTACTTCTTTAATTAATCCTTCTCTTGCAATTAAAAATGATTCTGTTCCCCCTGAAATCTATACCTTAATTGAAAAAACTTCTGAGGAAATATTGAAAGATACCCTTGATTTTAATGTTGTGAAAGACAAACATGTGAGAGATGTGTTAATCCATGAAAATGATAGATTAAATAATTTACACTTGCAATGTAAAGTGAGTTCTTCTGTACAAGATACAGCTTATTTAAAAATCAAAGAAACCTTAAATATTGTTCTTAGTCAACAAAAGCAAATAATAAGTGACCATAGAGCTATCTCAGATAGAAATATCAGTCTACATAAGACCTTGAGTGAATTGAAACCCCTTATTGAAGAAAATTATTCATTCAAAAATGAAATAAAATCTCTGCAAAATGAGTTTAAAAAGCTAAGAAATGATTTCCATGCACTTATTACCAAACACTCAGTTTCTGAGGACAGAAATGTTCTATCTCTTACAAAAGTAAATGACCAGATGTCTGAAATTCCAAGAATAAGAAACTATGTGTCTGACCTGCAGGAAAAGTTCTCAAACTTAACCATCAATAATGAATTAAATGAGATTTCTGTCAATAAGCTGCATAAATATAAAGGGAAAAAACCTGAGCAAAGTTCATCCTTTCTTCCTCATATTTCAACCATTAAAAATACTGACAATGAGTCTGTAAAATCTTTTGCTACTAGCAAAAAATTTTGAGATGGTCATGCACCAGCTGTTACTGTAAATAATTAAATTTCTGAACACCTGGCTAAACTTCAGGAACTATTAATAATTAATAATTCAAACCAAAAAGTGGACCATCCCAGTAGTCAGAAAAATTGGCCTAAGTTAGACCAATATCCTACCTTTGATGGTGATTCTTCCTCTGATTGGCAACACTTTATCCAAAGAATTGATAATTTAAAGAGATCTTATAAACTACCTGATGAGGAAATTGTTTCTAAGCTAATTTCTTTATTTTCCAATGTAGCCTTGATGTGGTATGAATCTGTTCTTTTAGATAACAATCATTATACATGGAATGATTGGAAATCTTTGATTGAGAATCAGTTTGGTGGTTCAAAATTCAGGTTAGCTCAACAGAGACTGTATGAGAATACTAGATATATATCCTCCTCTGTTGAAAAGCCCATTGTTTTTCTGATGAAAATAACAAAACTCCTTAGAGAAATTGATCCAAAGATGGATTATGAAATTTGGAGAGATAAAATCTTGTATAAATTACCAAATTCTCTTAGGGATTTGATTGTGGCTAGAACTGAGCATGTAAGGGAAAATTCTTCTTTTATTAATATCTGTAGTGAAGTACTGCTCAACCATAGATATGAACCAAAGAATTACCTTGGTAAATCTTATAATGATCAGAATAAACCTTCTACAAAGCTCCCAGAGAAATCTAGTAAACCCTCTGCCCCAGTTGCACCTAAAAAATATGCAACAAATACTTGTTATAAATGTAACAAACCATGGCATAAGGGTCATGTTTGTGACAAGAAAATTCATCTTGTTGAACAAAATAAAGACACTGATGAAGTTGAACTTGATGTCAATAATTCTTCCAGTGAATGTGAAAGTAATATCTCCTATGAAAATGATTCTGTTAAAGATGTTTTAATTTTGGAACAAGATGTCCATTATTTAAATAATATATCTGAAGAATGTGTATTAGATTTAACTTCGGTAGAAAATGCTGAGATAATTAAAGATATTACTAACAATTCTATACCTATATCCCCTTTAAAGGCACCTGTTATCATTAATGGTAAAAATGTTGATGTGGTTCTTGACTCTGGTGCTGGAGGAAGTGTAGTCTCTGAAAAGGCTTTAGCTTCAGTGGATAAGGAATATTTGAGTAAATTATTACCTATAACTTCTGAAAAATTGAGAGGGTATGGTTCTACCTTATTTCCTATTGGCAAATACAAAACCTCTGAATTCTTCAAATATAATGGTGTTTTTGTCAGAGCTATTTGTGAGTTTGTTGTCATGAAAAATGATAATTTGAGCAATTGGTTTATTATGGGAAATGATATTTTAACCATGTTTGGTGTGAAACTGGACCCAGCAAATAATTGCTTTACCTTAGGAATGAATGGGAAAAGGAAATTCAAAATTTCCTCTCCTAGAACTTCTGGGCATTTGTTGAAATCTTGTAACTCACTTATCCAATGTAAAGGTAGAACAACAACTGAAATGGATGATTTATTACATGAAATAAATACTTCTTCTTTTGGTGATCAGTTGACTAGTGAACAAAAAGATTCTATTGTTGCCTCTATTACCTCCTTCTCTATGGCTTTTGCTCATGGTTCTCATGTCTTGGGAATTGTTCAGGAAAAGATGAAAATTACCTTATCCTGTAACTTGAGTGATATTCCTCCTAGTCTTAAGAAAAAACCATATCCTGCTTCTCCATCAAAAAGAAAGGATATTGAAGATAATATTGAAATATTATTGAAAATGAATATCATTGAGAAAGTGGATGTCACCCCCAAATATTGTGTCATCTCCCCAGTCTTGATTTCTTATGAAAAAGATAAAGCTAGATTATGTGGAGATTAAAGAGCTTTAAATACTTATACTGTTGATGATATTTATCCTTTACCAAGAATTAATTCAATACATGCTACCTTGCAAGGTGCAAAATTTATTAGTTGTCTGGATGGTAATAAAGGTTATCATCAAGTTCCAGTTAAGAAAAATTCTCAAACTTTTTTGCTTATTGCTACTCATATGGGAATATATAAGTATGTTAGGATGCCATTTGGCCATAAAAATGCTCCTTAAGTTTTCCAGAAAGTTATGGATAAAACTTTCCATCAAGAAATTATTGAAGGTTGGCTCATGGTTTATATTGATGATATTATTGTTTTTTCTAAAACTTTTGATGAACATATGATTCACTTGAATAGAGTTTTCCAAAAAATGGATGAAATCAATATGACCTTATCTTTAAAAAAGTGTAAATTTGGTTTTCAATCTTTGAAAGTCCTTGGCCATGTTGTGTCAGGCCTACAAATTTTTGTAGACCAAAACAAATTTGCTGCAATTCAAAATGTGAAAGCAACAACTTCTGTAAGAGAAATCCAAAGTTTTTTGGGTATGTGTGGCTATTATAGACAATATATTAAAAATTATTGGGTAATAGCCTAGCCTCTTACAAAACTGACCAGAAAAGATGTTGCCTTTCTCTGTAATGATGACTGTCAAAATGCTTTTGATACCTTAAAAGGTTGCTTAATGACAGCCCCTATATTGTCTCTTCCAGATTTTAACAAACCATTTTTCCTGTATACAGATGCTAGCTTTATTGGTCTGGGTGCTGCCCTTCACCAGAAACAAATTATAAATGATAAATCCTCAGAGGTTGTAATTTTTTATATTTCAAGAACCTTGAGAAATAGTGAATTGAAATATGGTGCCACTCAATTAGAGTGCTTAGCAGTTGTTTGGGCTCTTGAGTAGCTTCATTACTATCTAGATGACCAAAAATTTGAATTGGTAACTGACTGTAGTGCTGTGAAGTCCCTCTTAAACCTGAAAACACCTAACAGACATATGTTCAGGTGGCAACTTGCTGTTCAAGAATACAGAGGACAGATGACAATTATCCATAGGGCTGGAAATGTTCACTCCAATGTTGATATGCTCTCCAGATTGCCTCTGCCAAATAATGACTCAAATCCTGCTTATGTACCTGAAGATGATACTGTTCATATCCATGGTATATTAATAGTTGATATGGAAGAGGAGTTATTACAATTCATACTGGATTCATATGATAAGGATTCTGATTTAAATAAATTGGTTACCATCTTAAATGATCCTAAGAATGCTTCAATTCAAGCATTAATAAAAACTCTTCCTGCAAAGTACCAAAATGCTTTAAATAAAGGAAAGTTCTCTATTGAAGATGGTTCTATATATTATAGAAGGAAGCTTACCAATGTAATTGTAATTCCTCCTTCAATGAAAGAAACTATCCTCAAACTTTGTCATGATGACATATTAGCTGGTCATTTTGATCTTGAAAAAACATTGATTAGAATCAAAAACACTGCATGGTGGGCTAATATGTCTGAAGACATAAAATTATATGTTGAATCTTGTGATTCCTGCCAAAAATCTAAAAGGCTAACAGGTAAGAGAGCAGGGTTATTACAACATATTGAAGCACCTAGTGCTCCCTGGCAAATCATTAATATAAATTTTGTCACTGGTCTTCCTGTTGCAGGTAAAGACAGCTTTAACTCTTGTTGGGTAATAGTGGATAGATTCACAAAAATGTGCAAATTTATTCCAACCCACAAAGATGTATCCACCAAAGAATTAGCTTTCTTATGGTGGTCTTACATGTTTAATATTATTGGTTTTCTAAAAGCCATTATCTCTGATAGGGATCCAAAATTCACGTCTGAGTTTTGGACCTCTTTGATGGATATTTGTGGCTGCGAGTTAAAATTGTCTACAGCTCACCGTCCTCAAACTGATGGTCTAGCTGAGAGAATGATTCAAACTCTGGAAGATATGATTAGAAGGTATTGTGCCTTTGGTTTAGAATATAAAGACAATGACAGATTTACTCATGATTGGGTCACTCTTTTGCCTGGTCTTGAATTTGCATATAATAGCACTCTTCATTCTGTCACTGAGAAAAAGCCTTTTGAGCTTTGGTTAGGTTATGTCCCAAACACTCCTGCTCAGATTCTCAATAATAAATTACCTAAGTTACAACTACACCCTGGTGTAAAATCTTTTATGCAAATGCAACAGCTATGCAGAAAACATGCTCAGAGATGTATTGATAAAGAATTTGAATATGAAAAGAAAAGATGGGATAAATCCCATAAAGAATACACATTTAACAAGGGTGATGAAGTGTTGATCTCTACTTTCCATTTCAATTTACAAGGTAACCACAAATTAAAAGATCCTTTTGTAGGACCATTTGTTGTTAAAAGAATGGTTGGTGATAATGCAGTAGAAGTTGTATTGTATTCTCCATATGATAGGAAACATCCTGTTTTTCCCATTTCTTTGCATAAGCCTTATACTTCCAACAGTGACTTATTTCCCAAAAGAAGGGGAAGACCTAAGAAGAACCCTCAGGAAGTCACAGAAACAGCAGAAATTGATAAAATTCTCAATGATAGAATTAACACTTCTGAAAGAGGTACTGAATATTTATTGAGATATATGAACAAATCATCTGAACATGATGCATGGATACCTGGTAAGGAGATTTCAAATCTGCCTACTCTGTTGAAAAAGTACAAAAAGAAAAAATCTTAGCATTTTTTTTATTGTTTTTTTTAGATTGACGGAGTGTCAGCCAGGCTATTCCAGGAGTCCAGTAAATGATATGTAACTTATAAGACCTATAAGAGGGGGTAAGAATTGTATTTAATGTATATAAATTAATATTTTATTGCATTATAAAATTATATAAGTATTTTATTACATATAAGTGTTATATTAATTTTATTGGTTATATAAATTTTTTATACATTTAAATTTAACATAATATATTATATTCTACAAATAAGTGCTCATTTTTTATGTATTTAATAATTATAAATTTATATTTAATTAATTAAAAATATATATTTTAATTATAAGTGTAAAATTTACTTATAATATAATTAAATTAATTATTTATATTTATATATTAGATATCATTTTTTATAATATTAAACAATAAATAATGACTCTTCTTTTGACCTATAATTGTGTCAGGAAAAACTAATTAATACTGAATTGAAATAAATTACATATTTGTTGCGTCAGAATATTTTTGTTTCACTTAAAAATCCTTAAATCAGACTGTACCATCTGTTTTGAATGATTTTTCTCATAGTTCCTATGTTCCAGGCTTGTTTAGTTATTCACTATTTTTACTTACTGATTTGGGAATTAATGGCGGGAAAATTGGATTCTTAATTGGGGTTTTTAATTATTTGTTTCATATTTTTCTCTACATTGTTATGTTTCACTTACTCTTTGATATACTTGTTTTATCCTATTATAATTATTGTATTTACAAATATAGTGGCGCTTCAGAGGACACATTGCCTATAAAAGGGCCTTGGATAATCCCCTGTAGCCTCATCACTTATTACACACTCAACAATTGAAAGATAAATTTATTACGCTTATTATTATTTTTATTAGCATTAAGTTCTAATTAAAAATTCTAAAAAAAAATTTAAAGGTTGTCTTAAGTCTGATAGTAATTATAGTGTTTGCTGCGCAGAACTCTTACTTAAATAATGTTAATATTAATAAAACCAATTTGTTGTCACCTCTCAAATCACTCGTCGTTGCTTTCTCTCAAATAAATTAAATAATTTCAATTGTCTTTATTTCTTTTATTTCTAAACTACTATCTCCTTCTTGTCCTCCTCTCTTTTCTTCCCTCTTCTCTTATCTCTTCTAGACGACTGACCAACAGGTCCTCTGAAGCGCCACTATATTTAAAAATACAAGAATTATAATAGGATGAAACAAGAATATAAAAGAATAAGTGAAACATAACAATGTAGAGAAAAATATGAAACAAATAATTAAAAATCCCAATTAAGAATCAAATTTTCCCACAATTAATTCCCAAATCAGTAAGTAAAAATAGTGAATAACTAAACAAGCCTGGGACATAGGAACTATGAGAAAGATAATTCTAAACAGATGGTACAGTCTGATTTAATAATTTTTAAGTGAAACAAAAAATATTTTGACGCAACAAAATATGTAATAAATTTCAATTTAGTATTAATTCATTAATTTTTTTTCCTGACACAATTAAGGGTCAAAAGAAGCGCCATTAATTATTGTTTAATACTATATGAAAGGTGTTATTTAATATATAAATTTAAATAATTAATTTAATTAAATTATAATTACACTTATAATTATAATATATGTTGTTAATTAATTAAATATTAATTTATAATTATTAAATACATAAAAAATGCGCCATCATTTGTAGAATATAAAATATATTATGCTTAATTTAAATGTATAAATAATTTATATAACAATAAAATTAATATAACACATATATTTAATAAGATACTTATATAATTTTATTATGCAATAAAATATTACTTTATATACATAAAATGCAATAATTTATGCCCTCTTTCAGGTCCTATAAGTTAACATGTCATTTACTGGGCTCCTGGAATAGCCTGGCTGACACTCCCTCACTCTAAAAAAACAATAAAAAAAATGCTAAGATTTTTTCTTTTTGTACTTTTCCAATAGAGTAGGAAGATTTGAAATCTCCTTGCCAGGTATCCATGCATCATGTTCAGATAATTTGTTCTTATATCATAATAAATATTCAGTACCTTTTTCAGAAGTGATAATTCTATCATTGAGAAATTTATCAATTTCTGCTGTTTCTGTGACTTCCTGAGGGTTTTTCTTAGGTCTTCCTCTTCTTTTGGGAAATAAATCACTGTTGGAAGTATAAGGCTTAAGCAAAGAAATGGGAAAAACAGGATGTTTCCTATCATATGGAGAATACAATACAACTTCTACTACATTATCACCAACCATTCTTTTAACAACAAATGGTCCTACAAAAGAATCTTTTAATTTGTTGTTACCTTGTAAATTGAAATGGACAGTAGAGATCAACACTTCATCACCCTTGTTAAATGTGTATTCTTTATGGGATTTATCCCATCTTTTCTTTTCATATTCAAATTCTTTATCAATACATCTCTGAGCATGTTTTCTGCATAGCTGTTGCATTTGCATGAAATATTTTACACAGGTTGTAGTTCCAAATTAGGTAATTTATTATTGAGAATTTGAGCAGGAGTATGTGGGACATAACCTAACTAAAGCTCAAAAGGCTTTTTCTCAGTGACAGAATGAACAGTGCTATTATATGCAAATTCAAGACCAGGCAATAGAGTGACCCAATCATGAGTAAATCTGTCATTGTCTTTATATTCTTAACCAAAGGCACAATACCTTCTAATCATATCTTCCAGAGTTTGAATCATTCTCTCAGCTAGACCATCAGTCTGAGGATGGTGAGCTGTAGACAATTTTAACTCACAGCCACAAATATCCATCAAAGAAGTCCAAAACTCAGAAGTAAATTTAGGATCCCTATCAGAGATAATGGCTTTTGGAAAACCAATAATATTAAACATGTAAGACCACCATAAGAAAGCTAATTCTTTGGTGGATACATCTTTGTGGGTTGGAATAAATTTGCACATTTTTGTGAATCTATCCACTATTACCCAACAAGAGTTAAAGCTGTCTTTACCTGCAACAGGAAGACCAGTGACAAAATTTATATTAATGATTTGCCAGGGAGCACTAGGTGCTTCAATATGTTGTAATAACCCTGCTCTCTTACCTGTCAACCTTTTAGATTTTTGGCAGGAATCACAAGATTCAACATATAATTTTGTGTCTTCAGACATATTAGCCCACCAAGCAGTGTTTTTGATTCTAATCAATGTTTTCTCAAGATCAAAATGACCAGCCAATATGTCATCATGACAAAGTTTGAGGATAGTTTCTCTCATAGAAGGAGGAATTACAATCACATTAGTAAGCTTTCTTCTATAATATATATAACCATCTTCAATAGAAAACTTTCCTTTACTCAAAGCATTTTGATACTTCGCAGGAAGAGTTTTTATTAATGCTTTAATTGAAGGATTCTTAGGATCATTTAAGATAGTAAACAATTTATTTAAATCAGAATCCTTCTAATATGAATCCAGTATCAATTACAATAACTCTTCTTCCATATCAACTACAAATATACCATGGATATGAGCAGTATCATCTTCAGGTACATAAGCAGGATTTGAGTCATTATTTGGCAGAGGCAATCTGGAGAGCATATCAACATTGGAGTGAACATTTCCAGCCCTATGGATAATTGTCATCTGTCCTCTGTATTCTTGAACAGCAAGTTGCCACCTGAACATATGTCTGTTAGGTGTTTTCAGGTTTAAGAGGGACTTCACAGCACTACAGTCAGTTACCAATTCAAATTTTTGGTCATCTAGATAGTAATGAAGCTTCTCAAGAGCCCAAACAACTGCTAAGCACTCTAATTGAGTGGCACCATATTTCAATTCACTATTTCTCAAGGTTCTTGAAATATAACAAATTACAACCTCTGAGGATTTATCATTTATAATTTGTTTCTGGTGAAGGGCAGCACCCAGACCAATAAAGCTAGCATCAGTATACAGGAAAAATGGTTTGTTAAAATCTGGAAGAGACAATATAGGCTTTATTGTCATCCAGACAACTAATAAATTTTGCACCCTGTAAGGTAGCATGAATTGAATTAATTCTGGGTAAAGGATAGATATCATCAACAGTATAAGTGTTCATTGCTCTGTAATCACCACATAATCTAGCCTTGTCTTTTTCATAAGAAATCAAGACCGGGGAGATGACACAATATTTGGGGGTGACATCCACTTTGTCAATGATATTCATTTTTAATAATGTGGCAATATTATCTTCAATATCCTTTCTTTTTGTTGGAGAAGCAGGATATGGTTTTTTCTTAAGACTAGGAGGGATATCACTCAAGTTACTGGATAAGGTAATTTTCATTTTTTCCTGAACCATTCCTAAGACATGAGAACCATGAGCAAAAGCCATAGGGAAAGAGGTAATTGAGGCAATAATAGAATCCTTTTGTTCACTAGTTAACTGATCACCAAAAGAAGCAGTATTTATTTCATTTAATAAATCATCCATTTCAATTGTTGTTCTGCCTTTACACTGGATTAGTGAGTTACAAGACTTTAAAAGATGCCCAGAAGGTTTTCTAGAGGAGGAAATTTTGAATTTCCTTTTGCCATTCAATCCCAAGTTGAAGCAATTATTTGCTGGGTCCAATTTCACACCAAACATGGTTAAAATATAATTAGCCATAATAAACCAATTGCTTTCATTATCATTTTTCATGACAACAAATTCTCAAACAGCTCTGACAAAACCACCATTATATTTGAAGAATACAGAGGTTTTGTATTTGCCAATAGGAATTAAGGTAGAACCATAGCCTCTTCATTTTTCAGAAGTTATAGGTAATAATTTACTCAAATATTCCTTATCCACTGAAGCTAAAGCCTTTTCAGAGACTACACTTCCTCCAGCACCAGAGTCAAGAACCACATCAACATTCTTACCATTAATAATAACAGGTGCTTTCAAGGGGGATATGGCTATAGACATTTTAGTAATATCTTTAATTATTTCAGCATTTTCCACTGAAGATAAATCCAATACACATTCTTCAGATATATTATCTAAATAATGGACATCCTGTTCTAACATTAAAACATCTTTAACAGAGTCATTGCCATAGGAGATATTACTTTCACAATCACTAGAAGAATTATTGACATCAAATTCAGCTCCATCAGTGTCTTCATTTTGTTCAACAAGATGAATTTTCTTGTCACAAACATGACCCTTTTGCCATGGTTTGTTACATTTATAACAAGTATTTGTTGCATATTTTTTAGGTGCAACTGGAGCAGAGGGTTTACCAGATTTTTCTGGGAGTTTGGTAGAAGGTTTATTCTGATCATTATAAGATTTACCAAGGTAATTCTTTGGTTCATATCTATGGTTGAGTAGTACCTCATTACAGATATTAATGAAAGAAGAATTTTCCCTAACATGCTCAGTTCTAGCCACAATCAAATCTCTAAGAGAATTTCGTAATTTATATAAGATTTTATCTCTCCAAATATCAAAATCCATCTTTGGATCAATTGCTCTTAGGATTTTTGATATTTTCATAAGAAAAACAATAGGATTTTCAACAGAGGAGGATACATATCTAGTATTCTCATACAGTCTTTTCTGAGTTAACCTGAACTTTGAACCACTAAACTGATTTTAAATCAAGGATTTCCAATCATTCCATGTATAATGATTGTTATCTAAAAGAACAGATTCATACCACATCAAGGCTACATTGGAAAATAAAGAAATTAGTTTAGAAACAATTTCCTCATCAGGTAGTTTATTAGATCTCTTTAAATTATCAATTCTTTGGATAAAGTGTTGCCAATCAGAGGAAGAATCACCATCAAAGGTAGGATATTGGTCCAACTTAAGCCAATTTTTCTGACTACTGGGATGGTCCACTTTTTGGTTTGAACTATTAATCATTAATAATTCCTGAAGTTTAGCCAGGTGTTCAGAAATTTCATTATTTACAGAAACAGCTGGTGCATGACCATCACAGGATTTTTTGCTAGTAGCAAAAGATTTTACAGACTCATTGTCAGTTTGTTTAATGGTTTAAATATGAGGAAGAAAGGAGGAATTCTGCTCAGGTTCTTTTCCTTTATTTTTATGCAGCTTATGGACAACATTCTCATTCATATCATTATTGATGGTTAAGGTTGATAATTTATCCTGCAGGTCAGACACATAGTTTCTTATCCTTGGAATTTCAGACATCTGGTCATTTACTTTTACAAGAGATAGAACATTTCTGTCCTCAGAAACTGTGTGTTTAGCACTTAGTGCATGGAAATCATTCTTTAGCTTTTTAAACTCATTTTGTAGAGATTTTATTTCATTTTTTAATGAATAATTTTCTTCAATAAGGGGTTTTAATTCACTAAAGGTCTTATGTAGATTGATATTTCTATCTGAGATAGCTCTATGGTCACTCCTTATTTGTTTTTGTTGACTAGGAACAATATTCAAGGTTTCTTTGATTTTAAAATAAGCTGTATCCTGTACCGAAGAACTGACTTTACATTGCAAGTGCAAATTATTTAATATATCATTTTCATGGATTAACACATCTCTCAAATGTTTGTCTTTCACAACATTAAAATCAAGGGTATCTTTCAATATTTCTTCAGAAGTTTTCTCAATTAAGGTATAGACTTCAGGGGGAACAGAATCATTCTTAATTGCAAGAGAAGAATTAATTAAAGAAGTAGAAGTTAAATGTAAAGGTTCATCAAATGACAATTTGCTAATTACATCAATAGGGCTACTAGTTACAGGAAGCTGTCTTTTAACAGGTTTAAATGTTCTTTCACCATGGTCAATAATATTACCTGTAGAAGAAGTTTTATTTGAGAACATCCCCAAGTGACTATCAACCAAATTACTTACCATGGCAGAGGAGGAAACTTCCCCTGAGACTGAGTTTGGGATTGTGCTTGGGCCTTTTTTCTCCTGCCTTGTTGGTAGGGATGAGGAGGTGGATGTAAATTGGGTGTTCTGGATGGGCCAGGCTGATGATGAGGAGGATGTTGCACATTCTGCTGATAGTGACTCATTAGATAATCCCATTTCCATTTCTCTACTTCCATAGTACTTTGATTTTGTGTGAAGGAGCTGGGGGGCTGTGAAGGTTGAGCCTGAAACTGAGGCTGATTGGGAGGCAACTGAGGAGGGGCCTGGGCCTTATTTTGGTTCCTGAGTTCCTGATCTTGATCCCACAAGGTGTCTACTTTTGCCTTGTATTTCATGTTTTCTGTCTTCAGTTCTTTGATATGACTGGACAGATTGCTGATTTGTTGGGGCAGAGGAAGCTTTTTTATTTTGAATCCTTTTGGAAGTCCTTCTTGAGGTACTGGAGGTTTTACTTCCTTCTGTTGTGCTGGGGGAAGGGGGTTTGATTTGTTTACTTCTACTGTCATTTCCACATCCTGAAATATGTGAATTTTTCTTGTTAGCATAAGATTTTTTATGTCCAACTTTAGAAGAACTCACAGTATCAGCATCATAATCAATTTCAATTTCATCCACTTGCATGTTATCCATTTTCTCAGCCAAATTATTGGACATAATAGTGGGAAGATTAATTAACTTCTTAAAAAATTAATAAAAGTCAGTTAATAATTGCTCCAAATAAAAAAATTTTTTATTAATTAAATTATATAAAAAAAATAATTTTTTTAATATAAAGTAATATTTATATAAAATATTAATTATTAAAATGGATTGCAAAGTTAAATTGGGAATAAACAATTAAGTTAATTCAACCAATTAAATTACCAAAATTAAACATGGCAATATATGGGACTAAGTACAAAGTACTATTTAAGTCAACCAAAATGAACAAAAATTAATAATAATAAAAAATTAAATTAATAATTCAAATTTTATTAATAATAATGTTAATTTCTTCTAGGACTAAGAGGAATTAAACACTCTATAATGGTCAACTAGGAAAAAAAATTTTAATAAATGAACACTTACACTCAGTGACTCAGCAATTAAGCCACAATCATGGTTATTGCAGTAAAAATATAGTAATATGAGTGAAGGTGCAAAGGTTAACTTACTATAGTGGTCAAAAAATCACTTCAAAATAATAGATGAATTAATTCAATATAAACCTAATAGATCTAACCCAAGTTCGAAACACAGTCGCGGCAAAAGTTTCTTTTTTGCCAGGTGGTCCGTGCGTTATGTCGTTCGTCGCAAGTATCGATCGTCGTTCGTTTGGAAAGGTCCCCAGTTGTTGGTCAGTTGTCTAGAAGAGGGAAGAAAAAGGGGAATAAATAGAGGAGGACAAGGAAAAAAAAAGGTTTTTGAAAAATAAAAGAAATAAAATATAAAAAAAATTATTTAATTTATTGATAAGGAGCAACGACAAATTTCTTGAGAGATGATATAACAATGAGGTTTTTATTTAAATAACAATATTATTTTAATGTAAGGGCTATGTGGGGCAGACACTAAGATCACTATCAGACTTAAGGCAACCTTTCAATTGTTATATAGAATTTCAATTAGAATTTTGATACTAATAAAAAATAATATAAACGTAATATAAAAATATATTCAATTTTTTGAGTGTATAGTAGTGATGAGGCTACAGGGGATTATCCAAGGCCCTTTTATAGGCAATGGGTCCTCTGAAGCGCCACTATATTTGTAAATACAAGAATTATAATAGGATGAAACAAGAATATAAAAGAATAAGTGAAACATAACAATGTAGAGAAAAATATTAAACAAATAATTAAAAACCCCAATTAAGAATCAAATTTTCCCACAATTAATTCCCAAATCAGTAAGTAAAAATAGTGAATAACTAAACAAGCCTGGGACATAGGAACTATGAGAAAGATAATTCAAAACAGATGGTACAGTCTGATTTAAGAATTTTTAAGTGAAACAAAAAATATTTTGACGCAACAAAATATGTAATAAATTTCAATTTAGTATTAATTAATTAATTTTTTTTCCTGAAACAATTAAGGGTCAAAAGAAGCGCCATTAATTATTGTTTAATACTATATGAAAGGTGTTATTTAATATATAAATTTAAATAATTAATTTAATTAAATTATAAGTCAATTTTACACTTATAATTATAATATATGTTGTTAATTAATTAAATATTAATTTATAATTATTAAATACATAAAAAATGCGCCATCATTTGTAGAATATAAAATATATTATGCTTAATTTAAATGTATAAATAATTTATATAACAATAAAATAAATATAACACTTATATTTAATAAGATACTTATGTAATTTTATTATGCAATAAAATATTACTTTATATACATCAAATGCAATAATTTATGCCCTCTTTCAGGTCCTATAAGTTAACATGTCATTTACTGGGCTCCTGGAATAGCCTGGCTGACACCTTTGCTCTCCATGGTCCGTTGAATGATTTCGAGAAGAATCTGATAAAAAAACTCTTGATGACTACTGGAAGATATCTCAAATTATCAAGCACACATTCCAGCACTCCATTCTTGATTCTTCTTCTTTCCAAAGTTTACCTTCTGACCCAGCTCCTGACCACTATAACCCATATACATTCCCCAGCCGCCTATACTACAAAGAACACAGTTCTTCCTCTAATCCAAACAAGAAACAAAAAGGCCAACACCATCCAGACCCACCTCCAGAGGCTTCTTCATCCTGTCATTAAATAAAAGAATTTATATAAATTTACAAAATAGAAAAAAAATAATAACAACTAACAGATATATATAAAAATTTTTTTTATTTTAATTTAATTTTAATTTAAATTTTTATTTAAATTTAAATTTAAATTTAAATTTAAATTTAAATTTTAACTTTAATTTTAATTTTAATTTTAATTTTAATTTTAATTTTAATTTTAATTTTAATTTTAATTTTAATTTTAATTTTAATTTTAATTTTAATTTTAATTTTAATTTTAATTTTAATTTTAATTTTAATTTTAATTTTAATTTTAATTTTAATTTTAATTTTAATTTTAATTTTAATTTTAATTTTAATTTTAATTTTAATTTTAATTTTAATTTTAATTTTAATTTTAATTTTAATGTTAATTTTAATTTTAATGTTAATTTTAATTTTAATTTTAATTTTAATTTTAATTTTAATTTTAATTTTAATGTTAATTTTAATTTTAATTTTAATTTTAATTTTAATTTTAATTTTAATGTTAATTTTAATGTTAATTTTAATTTTAATTTTAATGTTAATTTTAATTTTAATTTTAATTTTAATTTTAATTTTAATTTTAATGTTAATTTTAATTTTAATTTTAATTTTAATTTTAATTTTAATTTTAATTTTAATTTTAATTTTAATTTTAATTTTAATTTTAATTTTAATTTTAATTTTAATTTTAATTTTAATTTTAATTTTAATTTTAATTTTAATTTTAATTTTAATTTTAATTTTAATTTTAATTTTAATTTTAATTTTAATTTTAATTTTAATTTTAATTTTAATTTTAATTTTAATTTTAATTTTAATTTTAATTTTAATTTTAATTTTAATTTTAATTTTAATTTTAATTTTAATTTTAATTTTAATTTTAATTTTAATTTTAATTTTAATTTTAATTTTAATTTTAATTTTAATTTTAATTTTAATTTTAATTTTAATTTTAATTTTAATTTTAATTTTAATTTTAATTTTAATTTTAATTTTAATTTTAATTTTAATTTTAATTTTAATTTTAATTTTAATTTTAATTTTAATTTTAATTTTAATTTTAATTTTAATTTTAATTTTAATTTTTATTTTTATTTTTATTTTTATTTTTATTTTTATTTTTATTTTTATTTTTATTTTTATTTTTATTTTTATTTTTATTTTTATTTTTATTTTTATTTTTATTTTTATTTTTATTTTTATTTTTATTTTTATTTTTATTTTTATTTTTATTTTTATTTTTATTTTTATTTTTATTTTTATTTTTATTTTTATTTTTATTTTTATTTTTATTTTTATTTTTATTTTTATTTTTATTTTTATTTTTATTTTTATTTTTATTTTTATTTTTATTTTTATTTTTATTTTTATTTTTATTTTTATTTTTATTTTTATTTTTATTTTTATTTTTATTTTTATTTTTATTTTTATTTTTATTTTTATTTTTATTTTTATTTTTATTTTTATTTTTATTTTTATTTTTATTTTTATTTTTATTTTTATTTTTATTTTTATTTTTATTTTTATTTTTATTTTTATTTTTATTTTTATTTTTATTTTTATTTTTATTTTTATTTTTATTTTTATTTTTATTTTTATTTTTATTTTTATTTTTATTTTTATTTTTATTTTTATTTTTATTTTTATTTTTATTTTTATTTTTATTTTTATTTTTATTTTTATTTTTATTTTTATTTTTATTTTTATTTTTATTTTTATTTTTATTTTTATTTTTATTTTTATTTTTATTTTTATTTTTATTTTTATTTTTATTTTTATTTTTATTTTTATTTTTATTTTTATTTTTATTTTTATTTTTATTTTTATTTTTATTTTTATTTTTATTTTTATTTTTATTTTTATTTTTATTTTTATTTTTATTTTTATTTTTATTTTTATTTTTATTTTTATTTTTATTTTTATTTTTATTTTTATTTTTATTTTTATTTTTATTTTTATTTTTATTTTTATTTTTATTTTTATTTTTATTTTTATTTTTATTTTTATTTTTATTTTTATTTTTATTTTTATTTTTATTTTTATTTTTATTTTTATTTTTATTTTTATTTTTATTTTTATTTTTATTTTTATTTTTATTTTTATTTTTATTTTTATTTTTATTTTTATTTTTATTTTTATTTTTATTTTTATTTTTATTTTTATTTTTATTTTTATTTTTATTTTTATTTTTATTTTTATTTTTATTTTTATTTTTATTTTTATTTTTATTTTTATTTTTATTTTTATTTTTATTTTTATTTTTATTTTTATTTTTATTTTTATTTTTATTTTTATTTTTATTTTTATTTTTATTTTTATTTTTATTTTTATTTTTATTTTTATTTTTATTTTTATTTTTATTTTTATTTTTATTTTTATTTTTATTTTTATTTTTATTTTTATTTTTATTTTTATTTTTATTTTTATTTTTATTTTTATTTTTATTTTTATTTTTATTTTTATTTTTATTTTTATTTTTATTTTTATTTTTATTTTTATTTTTATTTTTATTTTTATTTTTATTTTTATTTTTATTTTTATTTTTATTTTTATTTTTATTTTTATTTTTATTTTTATTTTTATTTTTATTTTTATTTTTTTTATTTTTATTTTTATTTTTTTTACTAAACTTGTCAGCCAGGCTATTCCAGGAGTCCAGTAAATGATATATAAATTATAAAACCTTAAAGAGTGGGTAAAACTTGTATTTAATGAATATAACTTAATATTTTATTACATAATGAAATTATATAAGAATTTTATTATATACAAATGTTACATTAAATTTATTGGTTATATATATTTTTATATACAATTAAATTGAGCATAATATAATATATTCTACAAATAATGGCGCATTTTTATATATTTAATAATTATAAATTTATATTTAATTAATTAAAAAACATATATTATAATTACAAGTGTAAATTTGATTTATAATATATTTAAGTTAATTACTTAAATTTATATATTAACTAATACCTCTCATATGACACTAAACAATTATTAAGGACGCTTCTTTTGACCCTTAATTGTGTTAGAAAAAACAAATAAATTAATTTGAACTAAATTGAGATTAATTGATTGTTTTGTTGCGTCAAATTATTTTTTGTTTCACTTAAAATGTCCTCTAATCAGGATGGACCATCTGTTGGGAATTATATTTCTCATAGTTCCTATGTTTCCACTCTTGTTTAGTTATTTACTATTGTCACTTACTGATTTGGGGATTAATGGCGGGGAAATTGGATTCTTAATTGGGCTTTTAATTAATTGTTTCATGTTTTTCTCTATATTGTTATGTTTCATTTACTCTTTTTGATATATTTGTTTTATTCCTTTCTAATCATTGTATTTACTGATATAGTAGCGCTTCAGAGGACCCATTGCCTATAAAAGGGCCTTGGATAATCCCCTGTAGCCTTATCACTTATTATACACTCAACAATTTAAATACAATTTTTATATTACGTTTATATTCTTTTTATTAGTAATAAAATTCTAATTAAAATTTTATATAACAATTTAAAGGTTGCTTTAAGTCTGATAGTAATTATTTTGGTTGCCGCGCAGAACTCTTACTTATATAATATTGATATTAATAAAACCAAGTTGTTGTCACCTCCCAGCTCACTTATCGTTGTTTTTCTCTCAATAAATTAAATAATTTTATTAAATTTTATTTTTTTTATTACCCATACTCCTTTCCTCCTTCTCCTCCTCTCATTCCTTCTTCTATTTTTCTCCTTCTTCTAGACGACCGGCCGACAAAACTACTAACATACTAAAAAAAATTTGAACATGAAATTAAAATGAAATGAATAAAATAATATGAACTAAATAATTATTACAAATGGTATCCCCCAGCCAATTGATGAGCTGATCCCCTGATTCCTTATCCACATCCAACTGCACCTTGATGTGGATACACAATTAAATATTTTAAATGATTTAAGACAAAAAAATTTGAGAATAAAGAAAATAATAAAAAATGAAACACAGAAAAAAAATGAAATAAGTAAAAAAGAAAATAGAATTGCTTGGCCAATTGATGAGCCTTTCCCCACCAATGCTTGCCCACATCCAGGTGACCCTGATGTGGTAACAAATAAAAAGAGAAAAAAGAAAATTATCTAAAACTACTATCCAACACAATCATAAACCAAAAATCACAAAAAAAAAGGAAAAGGAAAAAAGTCCAGCTCCCTAGAAAATACAGTCCAAAGAAATGATCACTGGGTGGGCTCCCTCCAATAAGTAAAAATGATGGGAGACCACCAGTGATCCGCCACCACTCCAAGGAAACAAAGAAGCCAGTCCAAAGCCAGTTCAAAGTCATAGTGGACTAAAACCTGATTAAAAAAAACCTGAACTAGGATTCAACTAGGACAAACAAAATACTTGAAACAGACATTATGGGGTTACTGTTCTACAGAGCAGCCAGCTCATCAGTTACCCCCACACTTTCCAAAATAAAATCTAGAAGCCCCCCTTGGTACCTTCTAACAAACACAACATTCAACACAAAAAAACCTAAACCAATAATCATGAAGAGTCCTGCACCTGAAGACCAAAAGAATTTCCAGTTTAAAGTCATAGAGGACTAAAACCTGTGAAGAAAAACCAAAACTAGGGTTCAGAAGCAGACAATCTGGGGTAACTGTTGATAGAGCAGCCATCCCATCAGTCACCCACACACTTGCCAAGGCAAAATCTAGAAGCCCCACCCATGGTTACCTTCTAAAAAAGGTTTCCAACAAAAAAGATGCACAGCATCACCACAAAAAAATCCAAAATTAAAGAATGGTCCATAGTTTATCCTCATTGCAGAGTCAATCTTCTTCACTTCTTGTGCATCTAGGGTAAAATCTCTTCACCTAATCAGCAGCAACTGCCTTTTTTAAGACTGCACCATCCAACTCTTCCAAAACATAAGAACCTCCAGAAACTGGAGATTTGACTCTGTAAGGTCCATTCCATCTTTCAGCAAACATCTTTCCCCACTGACTCTCCAAACTTCTATTATAAAGCAAAATTAAACAACCAGGTTTCAAGGGATTCCTGAGTCTATGAGCCAATTTCTTGTCCCAGTATCTGACTGATTGATTTCTTATCTTCATCATTCTAGAGTATGCCTCCTCTTGACATTCTTCTTTACATTCCAACTGTTGCATCCTGGCACAGAGAAAATCTTCTGTTGAGCACACCTCATCCCAGTCAATTCCAAGATAAGAGACGGCTTCCAAATCCACTGGTAGAAAAGCTTTCTGACCAAAAATCAATTATTAAGGAGAATAGCCAGTTGTCCTTTTCACAGTGACCCTATTGGCAAATAACACCAAAGGTAAATAATGCCTCCATTTTTCAGAACTATCTCCACACATCTTGACCAAAACATTCTTGATAACTTGATGGCCTCTTTCAACCATGCCTTCAGCTTCACTATAATAAGGATTAGCCACCCTGACTTTAGAACCAATACTTGCCACAGCTTCTTTGAATTCAGCTCCAAACTCTGGCCCATTATCAACAGTCACCAACTTCATCAACCCATATCTAAATACCCATTCCTTCTTCAAAAATTTTGCCACATTTTTGGCAGTAAAATTAACCAGAGGTGCTTCCTCCACCCAACCAGACAAATCATCACTGGAAACAATCAAGTATTTATACCTGCCCACTTTAATATGGACAGCATCCAAACTGACTCTTCCAAACACAGTTGATTCACCAGTAGCACAGCCAAACTCTTTAGGTTTCAAGTGACTTCTTCTTTGACATTCTTCACAAGATTGAACCCAACCCTGCACAGCCAACTTCATACCTGGCCACCAAAATCTGTCTGCTACTCTTCTATAAGTCTCCCCAAAGCCTCTATGACCAAGTTCTTCATGCAAAGACTTCAACACCAACTCTTGACCCTTCTTCTGAGTTACCACAACTTGAGGATTTAGATTTCTCCTCCTCATCATCCTTTTTCCTGACACATAGAATCCAGGAATTTTCTTCTTGATTTCCAGCCAAGTATCATCATCAAAAATATCTGGCCTCTCCAAAGTCAACAGATATTCAACCAAAATAAAATAAAACCCAGTCTGACCCCAGGTCTCATCTTCAAAATCCAACAAAACAACATCCAAGGGTACAACCCTATCATAAAAATAACCAGTGGAAACATGAGCAACATGACCGGCCCATCCAGGACACCAATCCCTAAACTTTGGTAAATCCCTTCCCTTCCACTGAATCTTATGAGAATCCAGTTCACTAACAAAAACACCATTTTCCAAATTTGAGCCATCCCAAACAACAGACCCATCTTCATCAACAAAAACATCCTGATCACCTGAATCAAGATCAGAACCATCCAGTTTAACCTCTTGGGGGAGGAGAGAACAATCTTCAGCACCCTTTGGGCTTGCCCTAACAGCTGGGACATCTTTGTCAAACTCTTCAGGATCAGAATCTTCATCTGTGGGCAGTATCCTAGATAATCCATCTGGCATTGTAAAGTTTTACCTGGCTTATGCACCAGGTCAAAAGAAAAATGTTGTATAAATGCCACCAACCTCGTCATTGGAGCATTTGGAAGACTAGGTGTGTTGATCATTTGAACCAAAGATTTAGCATCCACCTGCAGCTCAAAATGCTGCCCCACAAAACAGTTTGTAGCTTCTTCAAATTTTTGCTACACTGCACAATTCAAACTTTGGCTGAGAATACCTAGATTCCACTTCATTAAAATCTACAAACTCATACCTTACTTGCCTGACCTTCCCAGCTTTATCTTCCTGAGACAAAACAGCACCAGAAGAAATATAACTTGAGTCCACCGCCAGATAAATTTTTCCAGCTTCTCTACCATAATCCAACTTGTGAAGAATAATATCTTCACAAACCACCTTTTTCAACTTCTGAAAAGCCTCTCCACACTCTTCGGTCCATTCCCACTCTGCATCTTTCCTGGTCAACCTCCTTAAAGGTGATGTTAACAAAGAAAAATCTTTAATAAAAATCCTGACATACACACAAACTCCAAAAAATCCTCTGACTTCAGTAGTATTTTTAGGCCTTGGCCATGACTTAATTTTATTAACCTTCTTCTTTTCCATAATCCTCCCTTCTTTAAATACCACATGACCAAGAATTTCCAGAGCCGGAACACAACAACAAAACTTTGACCCAGAAATGGTCAAACAAGCCTCTTCAATTCTAAACAATACTCTCTCTAGAGTAATTGCATATTCCCAAACAAATCTCCTTAAGCCTGGGATCTCTTTCAGCACTTCATTTCCATAATCAGTGGAGGGTTCTTTAATTCCACCATCATCAATAAAAATACTAGCATGAGTAGGAACCTCATCCTGCAAAATCCAAGCCATTGGCGCTTGATAAACTGCTACTGAATTGGTTGCACCTTGAGGCAACCTAGTGAGCTGAAATCTCCCCAGAGGAGTCTCAAATGTTGTGAGTGGCCATGAATTAGTGTGAAGTTCCCTCTCATCATAACCACCCATAATATCACCCAAACTATAATACACCCTTCCAGAAAAGGCTTCCAAAAAGTCTTCTACACTTGGCGGCATCCCCGCCTCCTTGATAGTAACTCTTTTCAGGGCTCTAAGATCATGCACCACCCTGAGCTTTCCATTCTGCTTTTTAACACAGAAAACCGGACATGAGTAACTAGAAGTTGATTGTTCATAAAATCCAGTTCTGACTCTTTCCCTAACAATCTCCACAAAATCATCCCGGATAGCAACAGGAATTGGAATAGATTTGATTTACCAAGGTTCATGACAAACCACAGGAATCAAGTAAGGTTCCCCATAAGAGTGTTTCAACACACCCCTTTCCTCTTCAACAAATGCCACCACCTTCTCCCTCAGCACAATAACATGTAACAACAACTTCTTTTTCTCATCAGACAACCAAGCATCAGGACCAAAAGTAACAACCTTCAACCTTTGCATTGTCACTCTAGCAGTTTCCTCAAAATCAGGAGGATTTTTCACCAACAGTGTATGGTACGGATCTCTTGACAACAGAGGTCTCTTCAACAGAGGACTCAAACCAACAGGCATAGGCTTGTTGACAGGCCTAATCTTCTGCACCACCTCCTTGTACTTTGCGGCTCCACCATCAACTTGAGGGATCTTCAAGATTTCTTATCCACCTGACCTGGAACAAAAACCAAGGTTTTCCCCATTTCTCACATGTGTGGCCAAGGTAATGTTTTTGAAAGGTGTAGAAAACACCCTAGTGGTGCACAATTGGGAGGACTTATTTTAATCCCCAATCTCACCAGTCCAAAACTTTTCCGCAATCCCACATCTTCATCTTCACTTCCATCTTCCAAATCTTCAAATCTTGATTCATCATCTGAATCACCTCTTCTAAAATTGTGCAGTTTATCCTCATGCAGGAGACCCAAAACTAGATCTTGCTGATCCTCATTCTTCAAAAATTTGTGCAGTTTAACCTCTTGCTGGAGGCTGAAAAATTGATCCTCATGATCTTCACAAAAACATTTTTAATCTTCTTTCTTCATTATCTTCAGATTTTTTTTTGATTTTCTTGAATTATCTTGAAATTTTTATTTTCTTTTCTTGGGTTTTCTTCTTGCCTACATAAATAAACAGGGGTTTCCCCAATGCTTACAGATATGGCCAAGGTAATGTTTTTGAAAGGTGTAGAAGAAACCCTAGAGGTGCACAATTGGGAGGAATTACTTTTAGACCCCAATCTCACCACTCCACAGCTTTTCAGCATATCTTTAAATAAAGATATATAGCCCATCTTCCTTTTTGAAATTGAATTAAAATTAATTGAAAATCTTGAGAAAGAACAGAGACTTGATAAAAAAATTGAAGAATACTTGCAGAGAAGAGAAACATTAAAAAGAGAAAGTTGAAAATCCACTTGGTATATCTCCAAGGGAGCTGACCTACTACAACCTGGGATTTCCTCATCTTGGGGAGAGGTTGAAGTACTTGGGAGATCAGCCCTCATTACTCTAAAAAAGACAGACTCTCACTAGAGCTTGAGCCACACTCCAAAAATCCAGTGGCACCTACTTCTTTTCTTCTCCTGAAACAATCTATGCATTGACACATAGACCACAAACCAGGCCTGGTTTCCCAACCATCATCTCCAGGAGATGACAACCTAATGTGAAGCCTTCTTTTGTCTTCACCAGTCAACTCCAAACTGATTCCCATGTAAAATTGGTAACCAATTCTTGCTTGAAAAATCATCAAGAATGGACCACCCAAAACATCTTTAACATTATCTTTAGCCATGTAAAAATGAGCCTTTCCAGAGGCTCCACCGACATCCAACTTCACAAATTTGTAGGTTCCCATCAACTCAGTGACATGACCACCTATACCTCTCAAATTACCACTAATACCAGTTTTGTTGGGAGGCCCAAATGAGTAGCCTCAAAAAAGGAAATCAGGTTGATCTGAGAACCTGAATTCACCAATGCCCTAGCCTCCCTGCCATTCAGAGTGACATTGACATATCCCAGAGGAGCAGAAAAATGAGTTTCCAACCCCTCTCCAAACTTTCCAGCAGAATCACATATGTATTCTATCTCCCCAGAAGACACTCTTCTTCTGCTCAACAACTTCTTTTGTCTATCAGCCAACCCAGGACTGTTAGCATACAATTCCCCATAAGTGAGGGAAAACTGACCCTGGTTCATCCTTTAGAGAACAGAGTCCATTACATTAGATTGGCCAGAAACTACTAGCCTCTCAAAGTGAGCCCTTGGCTTCACTACCTTGGTCCTAAAATTTTCCTGAGGACCAGAACCACCAACAGATTTTCCATCAACAGGAATCAGACCAGATCCCTCACCAGACCCTCTAACTCCGGCAGGCCTTGGCAATGAAGCCAAAGGAACATCCACCTCAGAGTCAGAATCCACATCCAAAGGCATTGGCTCTCCATTCATGTCCAATGCACCAAAATTAGGGGGGCCCATATTAGCAATCCCTTTCTGCATCTTGTACAGCTCTTCTTTGCTGTACTTCCTCCTAGCTTCACTCAGCTTATGATCCACCTTAGAAGCCTTTGGCTTTGCTTGGGCCTGAGAGCTGCTCTTATGCCTTCCCACCTTTCCTGCTTCTACATCATAGACACCATCCAAGCATTCACCACTTGACTTTCCACCAAAAGAATATAATTCCAACCCACCAAAGGAAGTAGAAAAAGAGACTTTATTAACCTCCTTCCCTTTTCCCTTGACATCATCATCTTCCTTAATAGAAGACTTCCCCTGATCAGGAATCTCCTCAAACCTTGGTCTCCCCTGATTGAGACCAGCCCTTCTCCTGACCAAATCAACAGTAGCCTGCCCCTTACTGGGCTTCACAGATTGAACATCAAGTAACTTGAACACCCTGCCGTCAAACTCCACCTTTCCCTCTGACACATCTTTTTTCAGAGCCCAACAATCATTGGACTTATGTCCTTCCTACCGCAATAAGAGCAAATCCAAGGATCACTCCTACCAGCCCGCTTGTCAAAATCTCTGGGCTGAGAAGGAGCCTTATTGGGACTTCTTAGCCTCCTGCACAAAAATGTGTATCTGTTTTGTCAAGTCAGCCAGCTGTTCCACCACTGGGTCCCTCTCCTGTTCAGGAACCTTCACCATATTCATTTCCTCCTTCTTTACTCTGCTCTCCTCTTCAGCCAAAGCCTCACTGAATTTTCTGACATACTTGGCACACCCCTCTTGATAGGTGTCCACTGCCAATAACTTCAAATGGGCCTCCATTGCCTCCTTCACCTTGTCCAAGGAAGGCAACTTCTGGTCCCCATTAGAGAGAGTCTTCATCAAGTCCTTCCTTGATAGCTCCTTCAACACATCCATCCTGACATCTCTAGCCAGGGAAGACCAAAAAACATCTTTGGCAGCATTTTCATGTGCCAGCTTCTCCACTTCCACCAAGTATTCCACCACAGGATCCAGCTGTAGGAGAAACTTCCTGTAACTATGCAAGTTACCAACACAACCAAAAGACTGCCATTCACTGACAACCTTGTTCAGATCCACCATAGTGAACCTGACACCCTATCTATCTACCATCTTCCTACACAGTAGCTTCTAACTCCTCTTCTTGTAGCCAGGCATGGCCACAACCTCCTTCCCCACTGCCCTATCACCAATGAAGAAGATAATTTGCTTCACCATGTCTAGGTAAGAAGCACCATCCATACCAGCAGCAGTTTCATACTTCTCCAGAAACCACTTCAAATCTTCACCATTAAACTTGGTACCATCCCAAGTTTTAATCCTTACACATTCCCTAACCATCACAGCAGGAGGACCTTCCCCCCCACTGACAGTCACCACAGGAATAGAAGAACCAGAAACCATTCTTCAAGTCCAAGATCACCAGAAAGGGCCAATCAAAGACAACAGAAATTCAAAAGAACTAGCAGATCAACACCCCATGTTGGGCACCAGAAATGTAGACAATCCTATAGTACTAGCTATAGGCCTTGACCAAGGGAGTTGGAGAAAAACCAGAGAGAAAATCCCCTGTCCCTTTAGAAAAATAAGTGAGATTTACCTGCTACAGTAAATTGGTTCCTGTTTACCAAAAGCCCCTTTTCCAATACACTTGACTGCCTGATCAGTCAAGAAAGTAGTCTCCAGATAGACTACCAAACCAAGAACTGAAATTTAGACCATTGTCCACACCAGAGAAAGCAATGATACTTGATGTAGGTTGCAAATCCACACCAGAGACAGCAATAATACTTGATATAGCTTGCAAGACTAAACCAGAGAAAACAGTTGCTAAGTTAAGTTAAATGAAGAACTCACTTTGCAACAAACACAGCCAATTGTGGCCAGAAAACAGTGAAAACTGAGTGAGGAACAAGGATATCACCTGTGGATGGTTGTATGATAATTAGAGTTTCCACAAACTGTCTTATTCACTATATACACACAGACTACTAAGAGCCCATGCACACCCACAAATTTGGCATTCCTGACTGCCAAATTTCATAAAACCTCCCTAGAAACACTTCTCAGCCCTCTAGCACTGAGGCAGGCAGTCCGCCCGACATTGGGAGGCCCACCTGAAGTGGCCTGACCACCCTGAAGCCAGAAAACCACCAAAAATACCCAAAATACTCAGAAAAATCATCTACAACTATTAAAACCCTTAAAACACATAATTATGCTATAACAACATTGAGTCATGAAATGTAGAGAAAATTTAGCTCATTCCAACAGTACTAAGCACTTAACCCTAGGACTTAAGGTTAGCTAGTAAAACACAAAAAACAAAATTCAACAGCAATCTTTTAAAATAAAAAATGAGAGATTATCCCCCAAATAATTAGACTATGAAAAATGTCATCAAGACATAAAATATAGAGAAAAAATGGGGCTATCCAACCGTAGTACCCACTACCCTGTAGTCCAAATAATTGCTGTGTAATTCCAGAAAAACACCTAATTATTTAAACAATGCCATTTAAGGCATACCAAAACAACACCAAATAAACCAACAAAGGGCTCTGCCAATGTTGGAAGACCACAGTGTGGCTTCATCCAGTAAATAATTAATTATTTTACTGGGTAAATGTAGCAGCTTGGCTGACAGGTCAACTGAATTAATTAAAAAATAATATAAAATAATTAATTTTAATTTTTTATATCACTTCTAGGACTAAGAACAATATAGTTCTATCTTTGTCAAATAGGAAAAAAAAATTTATTTACCAGGCACCTCCCCCTGTAAAATGAGCAAGTTAATTCCACTTACAGAGTGCTGAGTAAAAAGATATAAGTAGACAATGAAATGTGCAGAGTGACCCACAAATAGTGATCAATATAATTACCACAAATATATATGGTTATTTCCAATATAAAGGGCCTCAAGTATTGGGGTGTCCTTTTGGTCTAGAAGATTTTTGGTGACAATTTACAGTATTAGACAATGGATTTTTGAATTCTCAAGTCAAGTACATATAATTTATCTTATAATTTTTACTTTACTCAATAGAAGAGGTAGGGATATAAGTATTATTATAATTGATAATTTAGGATCACAATTAATGTAAATACTAAAAGACAAATAATAGTAATAATTTATTTAATAATGTTTTAATAAAATGGTTAAGTAAAGAATGGAATGAATCAAGCAGCACAAAAGAGGAGGCCTTTTATAGGCAGAAAGGAGAGAGAAAACATATGAAGTTAACAAGTATCCATAAGGGAGTGTGAGAGAAAAATATTACAAAAATAAGAATGTGCAAATAACAAAAGTGTGCTAAAATGATGCTTCAATAAAAGATATCACATTATTTGATATTATTTAGAGTTCACTTTAAATGTCACACTTAGTACAAATTAATTTGAATTTATAATAGAATTTCAAACATTTAAAAAAAGTAATTTGAATTTTTAAGATTTAGTATTAATATATTTTTATTTCTCTTTCAACTTTTTATTGAGCACGGTGTTAGGGAATAAAAATATAAGGGACATTTATTATTAATTTTAAATATTTTTCAAAGTTGCTTAATGTAATTAGTTAGTTTATTGCAAGTAATACATAAGTAAATATAATATAATTAATTGATAATAATAAAAAATAAAAGGTGTGGCTTTATCTCATTAAATTATTAATTACTTTACTGGATAAGTCTAGTAGCCTGGCTGACACTCACAATATTACATTCAACTAGCTTGGAAAGGTTTCTTGGACCAAAATCAATCCAAGACTTTGACCAATTAGTTGGCATCCTCAGTGTTTGACGGACCACTTTCAATCGGCCGTTTAGCCTTAGAAGGAACCTCAGGTACTGGCCCACTAGTCAATGCTATGGGAACCTCATCTGTGGTCTCCATCCCCTAAAACAAAAAATCAGTACCATCAAAGTAATAAAATCCAAATTCAGGGTCAACTTCAAGGAACAATGGTTTTTTCTGCACCACCTCTACTTCATCTTCATCATTTTCCTCCATGATAAGTTGTTGTTTCTTGGATGTGGTAGCTTCCTCCCCTGCTTGTCCTGCAGCACCTTTGACACCCTTATCTACTTCTTCCTCTATCATTCTTTGCTTCCCTGAAGCTACATCCATAGCCCAACCAGATATCTCCAACCTCTCCTCCTAGTTCAATCCCTCCAATTCATCCACAGACAAATTGCTAGTAGTGGGCACATCCCATATATCTTTTACAATGGCCTTTGAGTCAGCAATTGACCAAAATTTTGTTGCGGTGAATGGCTTGTCCTTATCATTGAGGGCCAGGGTGTTACAAGCCACTGGATTCCATTGACAAAGCTTGCACTTCTTGCAAGGATCTTGAGATGCTGAGCTCTCCACTCAGAATAAATTTATGGCCACACAGGCCGTGCAGGGAGTAATGAATCGCCAAGTGGGAAGTCCCCCATCAGCTTGAGGGTGAGGAGGAGTAGATGTAGGATTAGTGTGTTCAGGCATTGAAATTTAAAATAAAGAAAGTTAAAATCAAAAGAATAAGAGGAGATGATGGGAAAAGGTTTTTTAATGAAGTGTTCCCGCGCTCCATGGAGCTTTCTTTCTATACCTGGGCATCTGTCACATGACACTCAAAGAAAAATTACCTCAAGTACCCCACTAGTGATGCATGAAAAGTGACCATGGGGTAATTACATTCTATTGTGTTCTCAAATTAGCAGTGCTTTTCAAACTTTAAAATTATCTTAAAAAATAAAGACACTTATACTTTTCAAGCATAAGCAAGGTACAACCAGTCTAGCGCTAAGATTGAGGCAATCTTCAAAAGGGGTAATTGTGGGTCAGAGGGTAATTAGGAGGTCTGGGAATGAGGAACAGGGTAGAAGGGTTATAAGGTTATATGATTGGTAAATAAGAACTCTGGTGGACTAAATGGGTCTGTGGGTATATGGTGGCTGGTTGGTTAATGGGTCAGTGCAAGGAGGAATAGGATATTTTAAGGGGGTTACTTTGGTTCAACGTTCTCTAGAATTAAATTATAAAAAATATATTTGTGATAATAGTCAAACACTTATTAGGCTATTATTATATTTTTCCTTTTCTTTCTTAATAATCAATTTCATTAAATCCTTAAATACTTAAATCTTCCCTTTGATTATTAAGTTACAACCTTGGTGAGATTAACTACAATAGTTAGTGTCCTTACCATATACATGAATTATTCCTCAAAGATTAACTTGAACCATTATCAGTTACTTAGATCTATCTTTGAATAACTTCCTCAAAGTAGTCCTTTGTGCTTTGAAGTTGTAATTTCCCTCTTACTTGTATCTCACTTACTTTGGCATCACCCTTGACTTTGTGCGTAGGTTGTCCAGTGACAAAAAGTTGTTAGATAGAATGTTCACTGTTCAATGTCTGCTTTCTAACTTTGAGTCAATAGGATTTATATGTATAGTATGTCACAATCCCTATTCTCCCCAGCTGGAGCATCCTGGAGCTTGTCCAGAGATCACTGGAGTTTGCACGGAGCTCATCTAGAGAGTTCTGGACTCCATTAGAACCTTAAAATACTAGTAAAAAGTCTAGAAAAATTACAGATGGTGGAGCTACTTCTTCTGTATAATCCCTTCTATTTTGTAGTCTGTGCAGCCATATTCACCTAGTAAAATATATCAGAATTATGTAAATTATGAGAAATCAAAAATTATCAAAAAAACTTTATAAAATTATTAAAAATAGTAGAAAAATAGTAAAAATTCCATACATAAAAATTTTTAACAGATCTTGAGACTCCCAAATTCAATTTCCATTCACCTTTAGACCTATACTTGCATTTCCTGACTGTTAATTATTTGTTTAATCTTCACTTGTAAAATTACCTTTTAAAACCCTTTTTATACACATTTTCTTATATATAAACCTTTATAAAATTAAATTGGTTTTCCCAATCTCAATAATTATCTCCATCAATCCTCTTTAAATAAACTTTAGTGCCATTCTAAGCTTTAGACTGCCACAACTTTGGAAAGGCCAGAGAATGATGATAATTATGAATGGGTGGCTATCTATCAGAAGTTCTCTTTTGTCTAGAAGAAGTTTCAATGTTCCAATTGGCGGAGCCCTTTGTTGGTTTATTTGGTGTTGTTTTGGTATGCATTAAATGGCATTATTTCATTAATTAGGTTTTTTTCTAAACTACGCAGCAAATATTGGGACTACAGGGATGTGGGTACTACCATTGGATAGCCCCAGTTTTTCTCTATATTTTATATCTTGATGACATATTTCATAGTCTAAGTATTTGGGGGATATTTTCTCATTTTTTATTTTAAAAGATTGCTGTTGAATTTTGATTTTTGTGTTTTACTAGCTAACCTTAAGTCCTAGGGTTAAGTGCTTAGTACTGTTGGAATGAGCGAAATTTTCTCTACATTTCATGTCTCAATGTTGTTATAGCTTAATTATGTGTTTTAAGGGTTTTAATAGTTGTAGATGATTTTTATAAGTATTTTGGGTATTTTTGGTGGTTTTCTGGCTTTAGGGTGGTCAGGCCGCTTCAGGCAGGCCTCCCCACATCAGGCAGACCACCCGCCTCAGTGCTAGAGGGCTAAGAAGTGTTTCTAGGGAGGTTTTATGCAATTTGGCAGTCAGGAATGCCAAATTTATGGGTGTGCATGGGCTCTTAGTAGTCTGTGTGTATATTATAGTAAATAAGACAGTTTGGGGAAGCTCTAATTATCATAAAACCATCCAGAGGTGATATCCTTGTTCCTCACTCAGTTTTCTCAGTTTTCTGGCCACAATTGGCTGTGTTTGTTGCAAAGTGAGTTCTTCATTTAACTTAACTTAGCAACTGTTTTCTCTGGTTTAGTCTTGCAAGCTATATCAAGTATTATTGCTGTCTCTGGTGTGGATTTGCAACCTACATCAAGTATCATTGCTTTCTCTGGTGTGGACATTGGTCTAAATTTCAGTTCTTGGTTTGGTAGTCTATCTGGAGACTACTTTCTTGACTGATCAGGCAGTCAAGTGTATTGGAAAAGGGGCTTTTGGTAAACAGGAACCAATTTACTGTAGCAGGTAAATCTCACTTATTTTTCTAAAGGGACAGGGGATCTTCTCTCTGGTTTTTCTCCAACTCCCTTGGTCAAGGCCTATAGCTAGTACTATAGGATTTTCTACATTTCTGGTGCCCAACGTGGGGTGTGTATTTGCTAGTTCTTTGGAATCTTTGTTGTCTTTGATTGGCCCTTTCTGGTGATTTTGGACTGGAAGAATGGTTTCTGGCTCTTCTATTCCTGTGTTGACTGTCAGTGGGGGGAAAGGTCCTCCTGCTGTGATGGTTAGGGAATGTGTAAGGATTAAACTTGGGATGGTACCAAGTTTAATGGTGAAGATGTGAAGTGTTTTCTAGAGAAGTATGAAACTGCTGCTGGTGTGGATGGTGCTTCTTACCTAGACATGGTGAAGCAAATTATCTTCTTCATTGGTGATAGGGCAGTTGGGAAGGAGGTTGTGGCCATGCCTGGCTACAAGAGGGATTGGAAGCTACTGTGTAGGGATATGGTAGATAGATGGGGTGTCAGGTTCTCTATGGTAGATCTGAACAAGGTTGTCAGTAAATGGCAGTCTTTTGGTGGTGTTGGTAACTTGCATAGTTACAGGAAGTTTCTCCTACAGTTTGATCCTGTGGTGGAATACTTGGTGGAAGTAGAGGAGCTGGCACATGAAAATGCTGCCAAAGATGTTTTTTGGTCTGCCCTGGCTAGAGATGTTAGGATGGATGTGCTGAAGGATCTATCAAGGAAGGACTTGATGAAGACTCTCTCTAATGGGGACCAGAAGTTGCCTGCCTTAAACAAGGTGAAGGAGGCAATGGAGGCCTATTTGAAGTTATTTGCGGTGGACACCTATCAAGAGGGGTGTGACAAGTATGTCAGCAAAGTCAGTGAGGCTTTGGCTGAAGAGGAGAGCAGAGTAAAGAAGGAGGAATTGAATATGGTGAAGGTTCCTAAACAGGAGAGGGACCCAGTGGTGGAACAGCTGGCTGACCTGACAAAGCATATACACATTTTTGTGCAGGAGGCTAAGAAGGCCAATAATGCTCCTTCTCAGCCCAGAGATTTTGACAAGCACCTTGGGTCTGCTCTTATTGTAGTAGGAGGGGGCACAAGTCCAATGATTGTTGGGCTCTGAACAGAGATGTGTCTGAAGGAAAGGTGGAGTTTGATGGCAGGGTGTTCAATTTCCCTGATGGTCAATATGTGAAGCCCAGTGAGGAACAGGCTCCTGTTGATTTGGTCAGGAGAAGGGCTGGTCTCAATCAGAGGAGACCAAGGTTTGAGGAGATTCCTTATCAGGGGAAGTCTTCTATTAAGGAAGATGATGATGTCAAGGGAAAAGGGAAGGAGGTTAATAAAGTCTCTTTTTCTACTTCCTTTGGTGGGTTGGAATTATATTCTTGTGGCAGACAGTCAAGTGGTGAATGCTTGGCTGGTGTCTATGATGTAGAGGCAGGCAAGGTGGGAAGGCCTAAGAGTAGCTCTCAGGCCCAACCAAAGCCTAAGGCTTCTAAGGTGGATCCTAAGCTGAGTGAAGCTAGGAGGAAGTACAGAAAAGAATAGCTGTAAAATATGCAGAAGGGGATTGCTAATATGGGTCCCCCTAGCTTTGGTGAATTGGACATGAATGGAGAGCCAATGCCTATGGATGTGGATTCTGACTCTGAGGAGGATGCTTCTTTGGCTTCATTTCCAAGGCCCGCCGGAGTTAGAGGGTCTGGTGTGGGATCTGGTTTGATTCCTGTTGATGGTTCTGGTCCTCAGGAAAATTCTAGGACCAAGTTAGTGAAACCAAGGGCTAACTTTGAGAGGCCAGTAGTCTCTTGCCAATCTAATGTTATGGACTCTGTTCTTGATAGGATGAATCAGGGTCTGGTTTCTCTCACTTATGGGGAGTTATATGCTATCAGTCCTGGGTTGGCTGATAGACAGAAAAAGATGTTGACCAGGAGAAGGGTTTCTTCTGGAGACGTGGAATACATATGTGATTCTGCGGAGAAGTTTGGAGAGGGGTTGGAAATACATTTTTCTGCACCTCTAGATTATGTCAACGTCACCCTGAATGGCAGGGAGTCTAGGGCATTAGTGGATTCAGGCTCACAGAGAAATCTGATTTCTTTGTTTGAGGCAACTCATTTGCGCCTCCCCATCAAAACTGGAATTGGTGGGAATTTAAGGGGTATAGGTGGGCACATAACAGAGTTGATGAGAACCTCTGTATTTGTTAAGTTTGATCTTGGTGGAGCCTCCAGAAAGGCTCATTTTTACATTGCTAAAGGCAATGTTAATGCTGTTTTGGGTGGGCCATTCTTGATGGATTTCCAGGCAAGAATTGGCTATCAATTTGACATGGGGATTATCTTGGAGTTAACTGGTGAAGATGACAGAAGGCTTCACATGAGGTTATCATCTCCTGGAGATGATGGTTGGGAAACCAGGCCTTGTTTTTCTTCCATGTGTCAATGCATGGATTGTTGTAGGAGGAGAAAGGAAGTGGGTGCCGCCTCAGGATTTTTGGAGTGTGGTGCAGGCTCTAGAGAGAGTCTGCCTTTTTTAGAATGATGAGGGCATATCACCCAAGTGCTACAACCTCTCCCCAAGGTGAGGAAATCCCAGGTTGTAGTAGGTCAGCTCCCTTGGAGATATACCAAGTGGATTTTTGTCAGCCTAAATATCCTTAGGACTGAGTATTTCTTATGCTTAAAATAATATAACCTTAAGTAGATTAAGCTTATATCTTAAAAATAAGGTTAAAATAATAATATATATTATTTTATTATATATATATAATTATTATTCTATTATATAATTTATAATAGTTTAAATAGCTTATCCATGGCCTAATAATACTTATTAAGGTGTTAATGGAGTCATAATATACTTATCTTAAGTGATATGAAGTAATTATTGACATACATAAGCTTATATGTATACATAAATCTCATATTCAGTGAAATATGCAGTATATTATGTATATTTAGGTATATAAGTGGGTTTTAGCCCCTTAATAGCCTATAACCTTTGTTTTTCTGCTTATTTTAGGTCATATGGACGAAATCAGTGGACTCACAACGCCTACAGAAGCATAGACACCTATATCAGGCGCATACACCCAGTTTGGACAACTCAAATTACTTCCTTGGATGGTTATTCACGGATTTATTGGTTGGAAGGATGTTTTTGGGTTGATGTGGATTCTTGGGGATGTTATTGGGGGCTTGGACATTTTATTTGTTTCCTTTATATGCTTTTAGTTTCATTAAATATCTTTTTGATCATTTATTTTACCTGTTTCTTTATGGTATCCGCTTTTATCTGGGTTTTCTATTTATGGTATGACTCTGTGTTATTATTAATAGTGATGGAGGGTCCTTACTGGAGGTCTGGGTGTTGAAACTGCTTGAAGTGGATGCCATGGGGAGGTGATGGGCCCTCACAGTGCTGTAATTGCTGGGGATAGCAGTGACATCATCTGGATTGAAGGTCTGTGCACTCCAGTGGATTTGGGTATAAGTAAGGAGGGATTTTAACGGTTTATTATCATCATTCAATTACTAAAATTCAAACAACCACTACAATACAATTATTAGTATTCAGAAATATATTATAAAGCCCTTATAAATTGATATTATCTTTATATAAGCTATAACTATATTTTATTCTTCTATTTTCCACCACTAGCACGCATTTAAATCCAAGTATTGTGAGTTTTATTTGAGTATAACTATTCTATTAGTCTTCCCCTGAGGTTTAATCACTAAATCATTTATTAATAAGTAGTAGGACCATAAAATAACACTATTATATCATACTTATATACTAGACTATACTGACAATTTTCAACTTTCCCTTTTTAATGTTTCTCTTATTTGCAAGTATTCCTCAAGTTTTTTATCAAGTCTTTGTTCTTTTTCAATATTTTAAATTAATTTTAATTCAAATTCAAAAAGGAAGATGGTTTATATATCTTTATTGAAAGATATGCAGAAAAGCTTTGGAGTGGTGAGATTGGGGTCTAAAAGTAAGTCCTCCCAATTTTTCACCACTAGTGTTTCTTCTTCACCTTTCAAAAACATTACCTTGGCCATGTCTGTGAGCATTGGGGAAACACCTGGTTATTTTTGTAGGCAAGAAGAAAACCCAAGAAAAGAAAATAAAAATTTCAAGATAAATCAAGAAAGTCAAGAAAAAAATCTGAAGATAAAGAAGATAGAAGAAAAAATAATTTTTGTGAATATCAGCAAGAGGTTAAACTGCACAAAATTTTGAAGAATGAAGATCATCAAGATCTTGTTTTGGCCCTCCTGTATGAGGATAAACTGCACAGTAGTAGAAATTGTGATTCTGAAGATGAATCAAGATTTAAATTTTTGGTAGACGGAAGTGAAGATGAAGATGTGGGATTGCGGAAAAGCTTTGGAGTGGTGAGATTGGGAAGTAAAAGTAAGTCCTCCCAATTGTGCACCGCTAGGGTTTCTTCTACATTTCAAAAACATTACCTTGGCCACACATGTGAGCAATGGGGAAAACCTTGGTTTTTGTTCAAGGTCTGGTGAAAAAGACATCCTGAAGATCCCTCAAGTTGACGGTAGAGCCGCAAAGTATAAGAAGGTGGTGCAGAAGATTAAGCCTGTAGGATTTAATCCTCTGCTGAAGAGGCCTCCGTTTTCAAGAGATCTGTACTTTACTCCTCTATTGAAGAATCCTCCTGATTTTGAAGAAACTGCTAGAGTGACAATGGAAAGGTTGAAGGTTGTAAATTTTGGTCCTGATGGTTGGTTATCTGAGGTGGAAAAGTAGTTGTTGTTGCACATTATTGCGCTAAGGGAGAAGGCGGTGGCATTTGTTGAAGAGGAAAGGGGTGTGTTGAAACACTCCTATGGGGAAACTTACTTGATTCCTGTGGTTTGTCATGAACCTTGGCAAATCAAAACTATTCCAATTCCTGCTGCTATATGTAATGATTTTGTGGAGATTGTTAGGGAAAGAGTCAGGACTGGATTGTATGAAAAATTAACTTCTAGTTACTCAAGTCCGGTGTTCTGTGATAAAAAGCAGAATGGAAAACTCAGGGTGGTTCATGATCTTAGAGCCCTGAATAAAGTTACTATCAAGGATGCGGGGATGCCTCCAAGTGCAGAAGACTTTGTAGAAGCCTTTTCTGGAAGTGTGTGTCATGTTTTGGGTGATATTATGGGTGGTTATGATGAAAGGGAACTTCACACTGATTCATGGCCACTCACAACATTTGAGACTCTTTGGGAGAGATTTCAGCTCACTAGGTTGCCTCAAGGAGCAACTAATTTAGTAGCAGTTTATCAAGCACAAATGGCTTGGAATTTACAGGATGAGGTGCCTACTCATGCTGGTATTTTTATTGATGACGGCGGAATTAAAGGACCCTCCACTGATTATGGAAATGAAGTTCTGAAAGAAAACCTGGGTATAAGGAGGTTTGTTTGGGAATATGCAAATACTCTAGAGAGAATATTGTTTAGAATTGAAGAGGCTTGTTTGACCATTTCTGGGTCAAAGTTTTGTTGTTGTGTTCCGGCTCTGGAAATTCTTGGGCATGTGGTATGTAAAGAAGGGAGGATTATGGCAAAGAAGAAAGTTAAAAAAATTCAGTCATGGTCAAGGCCTAAAAATACTACTGAATTCAGAGGATTTTTGGGAGTTTGTGTGTATGTGAGGATTTTTATTAAAGATTTTTCTTTGTTGGCTTCACTGTTAAGGAGGATGACCAGGAAAGATGAAGAGTGGGAATAGACTGACAAGTGGTAAGAGGCTTTTCAGAAGCTGAAGAAGGTGGTGGGTGAAGATATTATTCTTCACAAGTTGGATTATGGAAGGGAAGCTGATAAAATTTATCTGGAGGTGGACTCAAGTTATATTGTTGCTGGTGCTGTTTTATCTCAGGAGGATAAACATGGGAAGGTCAGGCCAGTAAGGTATGAGTCTGTGGTTTTTAATGAGGTGGAATATAGGTACTCTCAGCCAAAGTTGGAATTGTGCGGTGTAGCAAAGATCTTAAAGAAGCTACAAACTGTTTTGTAGGGGCAGCATTTTGAGCTGCAGGTGGAGGCTAAATCTCCGGTTCAAATGATCAACACACCTAGTCTTCCAAATGCTCCAATGACTAGGTGGGTGGCGTTTATTCAACATTTTTCTTTTGACTTGGTACACAAGCCAGGTAAAACTTTTACGATGCCAGATAGATTTTCAAGAAGACCGCCCACAGATGAAGATTCTGATCCTGAAGATTTTGATGAATATTTCCCAGTTGTTAGAGCCAGCACAAAGTGTGCTGAAGATTTCTCTCTCCTCCCCCATGAGGCTAAACTGGCTGATTGTTTTGTCCTCCGCCAAGAGGATAAACTGGATGTTTCTGATCTTGATTCTGGTGATCAGGATGTTTTTGTTGATGAAGATGGGGCTGTTGTTTGGGATGGCTCAAATCTGGAGAATGATGTGTTTGTTAGTGAACTGGATTCTCATAGGATTCAGTGGAAGGGAAGGGAATTATCAAAGTTTAGAGATTGGTATCCCAGATGGGCCGGTCATTTTGCTCATGTGTACACCGGAGATTTTGATGATAGAGTCGCACCCTTGTATGTTGTTTTGTTGGATTTTGAAGATGAGACCTGGGGTCAGACTGGGTTTTTTTTTATTTTGGTTAAATATCTGTTGACCTCGGAAAGGCCAGATATTTGCAATGATAATACTAGGTTTGCAACCAAGAAGAAAAGTCCTGGATTCTATGTGTCAGGAAGAAGGATGATGAGGAGGAAACATCCAAATCCTCAAGTTGTGGTAACTCAGAAGAAGGTTCAAGTGTTGGTGTTAAAGTCTTTTCATGAAGACCTTGGTCATAGAGGCTTTGGAGAGACTTATAGAAGAGTAGTTGACAGATTTTGGTGGAAAGGTATGAAGTTGGCTGTGCAGGGTTGGGTTCAATCTTGTGAAGAATGTCAAAGAAGAAGTCACTTGAAACCTAAAGAGTTTGGCTGTGCTACTGGTGAATCAACTGTGTTTGGAAGAGTCAGTTTGGATGCTGTCCATATTAAAGAGGGCAGGTATAAGTACTTGATTGTTGCTAGGGATGATTTGTCTGTTTGGGTGGAGGTAGCGCCTCTGGTTAATTTGACTGCCAAGAATGTGGCAGAGTTTTTGAAGAAAGAATGGGTATTTAGATATGGGTTGATGAAGTTGGTGACTGTTGATGGTGGGCGAGAGTTTAGAGCTGAATTCAAAGAAGCTGTGAAAAGTATTGGTTCTAGAGTCAGGGTGGCTATGTCTTATTATCCTGAAGCTCAAGGCGTGGTTGAAAGAGGCTTTCAAGTTATCAAGAATTCTTTGGTGACGATGTGTTAAGATAGTGCTGAAAAATGGAGGCATTATTTACCGTTGGTGTTATTTGCTGATAGGGTCACTGTGAAAACGACAACTGGCTATTCTCCTTATGAATTATGATTTGGTCAGAAAGAAGTCATACCAGTGGATTTAGAAACCGTCTCTTATCTTGGGATTGACTGGGATGATGTGTGCTCAACAGAAGATTTGCTCTGTGCCAGAATGCAACAGTTAGAATGTAAAGAGGAATGTAAAGAGAAAGCATACTCTAGAATGATGAAGATAAGAAATCAATCAGTCAGATATTGGGACAAGAAGTAGGCTCATAGACTCAGGAATCCTTTGAAACCTGGTTAATTGGTTTTGGTGTATAATAGAAGTTTGGAGAGTCAGTGGGGAAAAATTTTTGCTGACAGATGGAACAGACCTTACAGAGTCAGATATCCAGTTTCTGGAGGTTCTTATGTTTTGGAAGAGCTGGATGGTGCAGTCTTGAAGAAGAGAGTGGCTGGGGATCAGGTGAAGAGGTTTTATCCTAGAGGCACAAGAAGTGAAGAAGACTGACTTCTCAATGAGGATAAACTACGGACCATTCTTTAATTTTAGATTTTTTTTAGTGGCAGTGCTGTGCATATTTTTGATGGAAACTTTTTGTTAGAGGGTACCCATGGGCGGGGTCTCTAGATTTTATTTTGGCAAGTTTGGGGATGACTGATGGGCTGGCTGCTCTATCAACAGTTACCCCAGATTGTCTTTTTCCAACCCCTTCTCTTAATTTGGTTGAGCCCTAGTATTAGTTTTTCTTCACAGGTTTTTAGTCCTTTATGACTTTAAACTGGAAATTCTTTCGGTCTTCAAGTGCCGGACTATTCATGCTTATTGGGTTGGTTTTCTGTGTTGGATGTTGTGTTTTTGTTAGAAGGTACCCAGGGGGGGCTTCTAGATTTTATTTTGGCAAGTGTGAGGGTAACTGGTGAGCTGGCTGCTCTGTATAAAAGTTACCCCATAATGTCTGTTTCAAGTATTTTTGTTTTCCTAGTTGAATCCTAGTACTGGTTTTGTTATTCAGGTTTAAGTCCACTATGACTTTAAACTAGTTTTGGACAGGTTCTTTGTTTCCTTGGAGTGGCTGCGGATCACTGGTGGTCTCCCATTATTTTTAATTATTGGAGGGAGGCCACCCAGTGATCATTTCCTTGGATTGGACTTTAATTTTCTCTTTTTCTGATTGCTGTGTTTATGGTTGTGTTAGATAGTAGTTTTAGATTATTTTCTTTTTTTCTCTTTTTTTTCTTTTAATTTTTTATGGGGGTTATTTTGATGCAAAAAGGAAAAATCACAAAAATTATGGTGTTAACACATCAGGGTCACCTGGATGTGGGCAAGCAGTGGTTGGGAAAGGCTCATCAATTGGCCAGGAAATTTTATTTTATTTTTTATTTATTTCATTTATTTCTGTGTTTCATTTTTTTATTATTTTCCTTTAATTTCTAATTTTGTTTATCATTAATAATTTAAAAATATTTAATTGTGTATCCACATCAAGGTGCACTTGGATGTGGGTAAAGTATCAGGGGATCAGCTCATCAATTGGCTGGGGGATACCATTTGTAATAATTATTCATTTCATTTTATTTTGTTTATTTCATCTTAATTTCATTTTCAAATTTTTTTAGTATGTTAGTAGTTTAGTAGTTAAAAATAAAAATAAAATAAAAATAAATAAAAAAATAAAATAAAAATAAAATAAAATAAATTTGTATTTGTCTGTTAGCTGTTATTATTTTTCTAGTTTGAAATTTTGTTTAAATTCTTTTATTTAATGACGGGATGAAGAAGCCTCTGGAAGTTGGTCCAGATGGCTATGGCATTTTTTGTTTCTTGTTTGGATTAGAGGAAGAACTGTGTTCCTTGTGGTGCAGGCGGCTGGAGAAAGTATAGGGGTTGGAAGGTAAATTTTGGAAAGAAGAAGAAGAAGTAGGATAGAGTGCTGGAAAGTGTGCTTGATAATTTGTGACATCTTCCAGTGGTCATCAAGGAGTTGATTTCTTAGATTCTTCTCAAAATGATTCAATGGACTATGAAGAGCAAAGGCTTTATGCATGTTTGAACACATAATGCTAAGGTGTTGCTTCATATCAGGGTAATCCAGCAAAAAGGTAGTTACTAGGGGTTGGCCAGTTCCAAATGCAGTTGCAGGCGGTGGGGTTCCAACTAAAATCAGAAGAATTTGTTCAATAAATATTCACTGTTGAAGAAATTGTATTTTGTTAATATATTTTGGTACTTACAGATTGGGAGATCTTCAAATTTGTATGTAGCTGGAATATGGACGGCTGAAGAGTGTTGAATAGGTATTGTAGGAGGGTCCACCTGATGGATTTATGGATTTTCTGGGTAATTATCTGAATGGTGATGAGAAGATGAAGGAGAAGAGAGAGGTTTCTGGGCTCTGGTTGCAGTAGCAGGGCTGTTGTAGTCATTGTTTATATTATTGCTTGGGGCCGGTTTACTAGATGCTGGAAGAAGAGTGCCAGTTTGATTGAGGACAGGATCAGGAGATGGTGATCTGGTGGCTGATTGGGATCTGCTGGATGAAGATTCAGAAAAATAATTGGCGGCCAGAGGAGAAGTGAAGCTGTTTTCTCCTGAAGCAACAGGAGTTTTGTTTTTAGAAGCAGTGTTGGCTGTTCTGGTGTTAATAGAAGAAGAAATGGCAGAGGTATGCATTGCTCTGGGAGCATTAGGAGGTTGTGGTGTTGAGTTATTGGTGTTGGATGGAAGAATTTGGTTGTTTTTTGGCTGAATTTGAATGTTTTGAGCCTGATTTTTGTTTTCTGATGAGGCGGGAGGGCCGCCTGGACTCGGTCTAGCAGCCTAGGAGCTGATTTTGGGGCTATTTTTGATTAATTTGCAGGAAGGAAAGCAGATTCTTGGGATGATAAAGCTGGTCTTTTGGGCTTGGGTTTGGGAGTAGAGCGTTGTGATCTTCTGGAAGGAGCAGAAGACAAGGAGGAAGAAGAATGTCCATACTCTGGTGACCTGGTAGGTGATCTGGATATATATTTGTGTGAAGGTGAAGGTGGAGGTATTGGATAATTGGGATCTCTGTCACAACTTTTCTTTATGAGTTGCAAGAATCACAGGCCTGTTATAGAGTTTGGCCTGAGGAGTAGGAAGAGTGAAAGTGCAAGGTCTGCACATGTGGATGCACTGTTTGCAAGCATAGTCTTTTGGAGCAGTGAAGCAGGTAAGGTCCAATGGGTTAAAGTTAGGTGATCCAGCCATAACCTGTGAAGGAGAAATAGTGGGAAGAAAAGAGATAAATTAACAGATTTATCAGTGATGTGTAGATGGTGTAGAAGGAGTGTAATTTCAGAAGGTTGGCAGCGGTGCATTCTTCACGGAGGCGGCACTGCCCTTGTTATGCATCAGTCCTTCAAGACTTTAAGCTGAAAATTACTGGTAGTCCGTCAAGACTTTAAACTGAACTCTGGAAAGTCCGTCAAGACTTTAAACTGACTACTGGTACAGTCCCCCAAGACTATAAACTGAGGAGGTGTTAATGGTTGAGTCCTTCAGGACTATAAACTGATAATGGGAGATGGGGTGATTCTGGTAGAGGGCATCCAAGGGGGAGTCTCTGAATTTTGTTAAGGCAAGTGTGGGGGTAACTGATGGGCTGGCTTCTCTGTAGAACAGTTACCCCAGAATCTTAGTTTGTTTCTTTGGGTCTTAAATGTTTTGATCTCTGGTTCTGTCTTTTTGATTTAGGTTTTGAGTCCCCCAAGACTATAAAATGAGGGCTGTTAGTCCCCCAAGACTTAAAACTGAGGATTAGTCCCCCAAGACTTAAAACTGAGGATTAGTCCCCCAAGACTGTAAACTGAGGAATTTTTTTTATGATGATTGGCTATATTCAGGAAGTCTGGAGAGGTCAAGAATTGTTTTTTATTTCTAAGTCAAGAGTTTAATCAAGAGTAGGAGGCAGAAGAGAATCAAGAGATGTGACAAAATGTTCAGCATTAGCTTTGAATTGGTGTATGAGGTTCTTCCTTTTCTCAAGATCCTGTGGGTTCCTAGCAGGAGTGGATTGGAAATAGTCTAATAGGAGATGCTTCTGTTGAGAAGAACGTTGTTGAAATTTGTCCTTAATGGTGGGCAATGGGTTAGGTAGGGGTGTTTCAATGGTTCCCACATTGTCATCATCGCTGTCAAGAGGAAAATGAACGGGAATTTGGTCATATTGGAGTTCAGTATGAAGAAGTTTTGTGTTTACCATCAGATGGACCAGGGATGGTAGAAGTAGTGGTAGTAGTAGTGTGGACACTCTTTTTTGGAGGGTGTAATTTGTGGACCAGTCTGGGGATCAGGATAGAAGGCCTGGATCTTTTGGCGCTGGTAGAAGGTGGATCAGGTTGTGGAGAAGGTGAAGAAGTTGCATAAGACAATGGACCAGGCCTGAAGAAAGTCTTTTTTCTAGAGTGGGAAGCATCACAGGAGGTTCTGTAGGGATGAGCTGGTGGTGAGATGGAGCAGATGAGATTATTTTCAATGCAGTATTGGCAGGGGCCCATGTCAGTAGCAGATTTGGAAAGAAAGCTGAACATGATGGTTGTTGTATAGGAGAATGTGGACATTCTCTATTGGAGGGAGGATGTGGTCTTCCAAAATTGGAGGAGCCCTTTGTTGGTTTATTTGGTGGTGTTTTGGTATGCCTTAAATGGCATTGTTCAAATAATTGGGTATTTTTTTACAATTATGCAGAAAATATTGGGACTGCAGGGATTTGGAGGCTACCATTGGATAGCCCTGGATTTTCTATATTTTATGTCTTGAGGAAATTTTTCATAGCATAAGTATTTGAGGGATAATTTCTAACTTTTAATTTTTAAAAGATTGCTGTTGAATTTTGTTTTTCATGTTTTATGGGCTAACCTTAAGTATTTGGGTTAAGTTCTTAGTACCATTGGAAAGAGTGGAATTTTCTCTATATTTCATGTCCCAATGTTGTTGTAGTGTAATTATGTGTTTTAAGGGGTTTAGTAGTTGTAGGTGAATTTTCTTAGTAGTTTGGGTGTTTTTGGTGGTTTTCTGGCTTCAGGGTGGTCAGGCCGCCTCAGGCGGGCTTCCCAGTGCCGGCTGGGCCACCCGCCTCAATGCTAGAGGGCTGGAAGTGCTTCTAGGGAGGTTTTATGCAATTTTGTGGTCAGGAACACCGGATTTGCAGGTGTGCATGGGCTCTTGATTAGTAGTCTGTGTGTGTATAGTGATTAAGACAGTTTGGGGCAACTTTAATTATCATTCAACCATCTGGCGGTGATATAATTGTTCCTCACTCAGTTTTCACAGTTGTTGGCCACAATTTGACTGTGTTTTGTTGCAAGTAAGTTCTTCATTTAACTTAGCTTAGCAACTGTTTTCCCTGTTATAGTTTTGCAAGCTATAGCAAGTATCATTGCTGTCTCTGGTGTAGATTTGCAACCTAAATCAAGTATCCTTGCTTTCTCTGGTGTGGACATTAGTCTTCATTTCAGTTCTTTGGTTTGGTAGTCTGTCTGGAGACTACTTTCTTGACTTATCAATAAAACAAGTGTGTTTGGAAAAAGGGCTTTGTGGTAGCAGGAACCAATTTACTGTAACAGGTAAATCTCACTCTATTTTTCTAAAGGGACAGGTGTTTTTCTTCTGGTTTTACTCAAACTCCCTTGGTCAAGGCCTATAGCTAGTACTATAGGATTGTCTACAGCTGCTCCTCTGTCAACTTTAGGGATCTTCAGGACATCTTCTCCACCAGACCTGGGGGGGACAAAAACCAAGGGTTTCCTCATTGCTCACATGTGTGGCCAAGGTAATGTTTTTGAAATGTGTAGAAGAAACCCTAAGGGTGCACAATTGGGAGGACTTACTTTTACTCCCCAATCTTACCACTCCAAAGCTTTTCTGCAATCCAACATCTTCATCTTCACTTCCATCTTCCAAAACTTCAAATCTTTATTCATCCTCTGAATCACATCTTCTTAAACTGTGCAGTTTATCATCATGCGGAAGGCCTAAAACTAGATCATGCTGATCTTCATTCTTCAAACATTTGTGCAGTTTAACCTCTTACTGGAAGCCCAAAAAATGATGATCATGATCTAGACAAAAATATTTTGAATCTTATTTCTTCATTATCTTCAGATTTTTTTCTTGATTTTCTTGAATTATCTTGAAATCTTTATTTTATTTTCTTGGGTTTTCTTCTTGCCTACAAAAATAACCAGGGGTTTCCCCAATGCTCACGGACATGGCCAAGGTAATGTTTTTGAAAGGTGTAGAAGAAACCCTAGCGGTGCACAATTGGGAGGACTTACTTTTAGACCCCAATCTCACCACTCCACAGCTTTTCGCATATCTTTCAGTAAAGATATATAACCCATCTTCCTTTTTGAACTTGAATTAAAATTAATTGAAAATATTGAGAAAGAGCAGAGACTTGATAAAAAATTTGAAGAACACTTGCAGAGAAGAGAAACATTAAAAAAAGAAAGTTGAAAATCCACTTGGTATATCTTCAAGGGAGCTGACCTACTACAACCTGGGATCTCCTCATCTTGGGGAGAGGTTTTAGCACTACGATGATAAGCCCTCATCACTCTAAAAAAGACAGACTCTCACAAGAGCCTGAGCCACACTCTAAAAATCCAGAGGCAGAACCCACTTCTTTTCTTCTCCTGCAATAATCCATGCATTGACACATGGACGACAAACAAGGCCTGGTTTCCCAACCATCATCTCCAGGAGATGACAACCTCATGTGAAGTCTTCTTTTGTCTTCACCAGTCAACTCCAAACAGATTCCCATGTCAAATTGATAACCAATTCTTGCTTGAAAATCCATCAAGAATGGCCCACCCAAAACAGCTTTAACATTACCTTTAGCAATGTAAAAATGAGCCTATCCGGAGGCTCCACTGACATCCAGCTTCACAAATTTGGAGTTTCCCATCAACTCAGTGACATAGCCACCTATACTACTCAAATTCACACCAATACTAGTTTTGATGGGGAGGCCCAAATGAGTAGCCTCAAATAAGGAAATCAGTTTGATCTGAGAACCTGAATCCACCAATGCCCTAGCCTCCCTGCCATTCAGAGTGATGTTGACATATCCCAGGGGAGCAGAAAAATGAGTGTCCAACCCCTCACCAAACTATTCAGCAGAATCGCATACGTATTCTACCTCCCCAGAAGACACTCTTCTTCTGGTAAACAACTTTTTTTGTCTATCAGCCAACCCTGGACTGATAGCATACAATTCCCCACAAGTGAGGGAAACCTGACTCTGGTTCATCCTTTCCAGAACAGAGTCCATAACATTAGATTGGCCAGAAACTATTGGCCTCTCAAAGTGAGCCCTGGGCTTCACTACCTTGGTCCTAGAAGTTTCCTGAGGACCAGAACCATCAACATATTTTCCATCTACAGGAATCATACCAGATCCCTCACAAGAACCTCTAACTCCAGCAGGCCTTTGGAAAGAAGCCAAAGGAACATCCTCCTCAGAGTCAGAATCCACATCCATAGAAATTGGCTCTACATTCATGTCCAATGCACCAAAGCTAGGGGGGCCCATATTAGCAATCCCTTTCTGCATCTTGTACAGCTCTTCTTTGCTGTACTTCCTCCTAGCTTCACTCAGCTTATGATCCACCTTAGAAGCCTTTGGCTTTGCTTGGGCCTGAGAGCTGCTCTTATGCCTTCCCACCTTTCCTGCTTCTACATCATAGACACCATCCAAGCATTCACCACTTGACTTTCCACCAAAAGAATATAATTCCAACCCACCAAAGGAAGTAGAAAGAGAGACTTTATTAACCTCCTTCCCTTTTCCCTTGACATAATCATCTTCCTTAATAGAAGACTTCCCTTAATCAGGAATCTCCTCAAACCTTGGCCTCTTCTGATTGAGACCAGCCCTTCTCCTGACAAAATCAACAGGAGCCTGCCCCTCACTGGGCTTTACAAATTAACCATCAGGGAACTTGAACACCCTGCCATAAAACTCCACCTTTCCCTCTGACAAATCTCTGTTCAGAGCCCAACAATCATTGGAATTGTGCCCCCTCCTACTGCAATAAGAACAGACCCAAGGATCACTCCTACCAGCCCGCTTGTCAAAATCTCTGGGCTGAGAAGGAGCCTTATTGGCCTTCTTAGCCTCCTGCACAAGATGTGTAGCTGTTTTGTCAGATCAGCTAACTCTTCAACCACTGGGCCCCTCTCCAGTTTAGGAGCCTTCACCATATTCTTTTCCTCCTTCTTTACTCTACTCTCCTCTTCAGCTAAAGCCTCACTAACTTTGCTGACATACTTGGCACACCCCTCTTAATAGGTGTCCACAGCCAATAACATTAAATGAGCCTCCACCGCCTCCTTCACCTTGTCCAAGGCAGGCAATTTCTGGTCCCCATTAGAAAGAATCTTCATCAAGTCCTTCCTTGATAGCTCCTTTAACACATCCATCATGACATCTCTAGCCAGGGCAGACCAAAAAACATCATTGGCAGCATTTTCATGTGCCAGCTCCTCCACTTCCATCAAGTATTCCACCACAGGATCAAACTGTAGCAGAAACTTCCTGTAACTATACAAGTTACCAACAACACCCAAAGACTGCCATTCACTGACAACCTTAATCAGATCCACCATAGCGAAGCTGACACCCCATCTATCTACCATATCTCTCTTCTTGTAGCCAGGCATGGCCACAACCTCCTTCTCCACTGCTCTATCACCAATGAAGAAGATAATTTGCTTCACCATGTCCAGGTAAGAAGCACCATCCACACCAGCAGCAGTTTCATACTTCTCTAGAAAACACTTCACATCTTCACCATTAAACTTGGTAACATCCTAAGTCTTAATCCTAAACCATTCCCTAACCATCACAGCAGGAGGACCCTCCCCACCACTGACAGTCACCACAGGAATAGAAGAACCAGAAGCCATTCTTCAAGTCCAAAATCATCAAAAAGAGCCAATCACATGCAACAAAGAATCAAAAAAACTAAAAGATCTGTACCCCCATGTTGGCGCCAGAAATGTAGACAATTCTATAGTGCTAGCTATAGGCCTTGACCAAGGGAGTTGGAGAAAAACCAGAGAGAAAATCCCCTGTCCCTTTAGAAAAATAAGTAAGATTTACCTGTTTCAGTAAATTGGTTCCTTTTTACCAAAATCCCATTTTACAACACACTTGACTGCCTTATCAGTCAAGAAAGTAGTCTCCAGACAGACTACCAAACCAAAGAACTGAAATGCATACCAATGTCCACACCAGAGAAAGCAATGATACTTGATGTATGTTGAAAATCCACACCAGAGACAGAAATAATACTTGATATAGCTTGCAAGACTATAACAGAGAAAACAGTTGCTAAGTTAAGTTAAATGAAGAACTCACTTTGCAACAAACACAGCCAATTGTGGCCAGAATGCAGTGAAAATTGAGTGAGGAACAAGGATATCACCTCTGGATGGTTGTATGATAATTAAAGTTGCCCCAATTTGTCTTATTCACTATATACACACAGACTAATAACTAAGAGTCCATGCAAACCAACAAATTTGCCGTTCCTGACTGCCAAATTGCATAAAACCTCCCTAGAAACGCTTCCCAGCCCTCTAGCACTGAGGAGGGTGGTCTGCCCAACATTGGGAGGCCCGCCTGAGGCGGTGTGGCATTCCACATCTGGGTATGCCACTTAGGTTTATTTTTGAAGATTAGTAGCAAATTTCTGGACTATAAGGCTGGATATTTGGAATTTTGGAAAATGATTATTATCATTGGATAGCCCAGATTTTTCTCTATCTTTTATGTCTTATTGATTTTTTATCATATTTTACTGTTTTCTTAGTGTTTTACTTGATTTAGTGACTTATATTATTTTTGGTGGATATGGTGGGCTGATGGGATGGCCACTTTTTTCTGGTGTGCTCCAGTGCACTCCGGTTTACTTTGGTGATTTTCTGGTGCAAAAGCGAAGTGTATTGGAAAAATTCTGTCATGGTGGCAAAATTAACTTACTGTTGCAAATTTAGCTCAATCTGGCCAAATTAGCTCATTATAGGAAAATTAGCTCATTATGGCAAATAGAGCTCATTGTGGCAAAATTTGCTCACATTGGGAAAGTCTGATCACCAGTGCAAAGTTTGGTCACCTCAGAAAAGTCTGGGCACTGTGGTAAAGTTTGGTCACTGTAGAAAAGTCTGATCACCAGTGCAAAGTTTGGTCACTGTAGAAAAGTCTGATCACCAGTGCAAAATTTTGTCACTGCAGAAAAGTTTGGCTATTGTGGCAAAATTTGGTTAGAATTTATTATGCTTGCTAAATCAATAGTTTATTGTAGATCCTATGCATGTAGGGTATTTTTGGAAAGGTCTGGAGGAGGAGAATCAGATAGAAGGGGGAATCTTAGTCATCTACATGTTTTTTGTCTTTTATTTTTGATATTGAGGGTCTTTTTGGATTATTAACAGCCATTATTCATATTTTTCTTGTGTCAACAAAATAATTAATCATTTATAATTCCCTTATAAAATAAAAATTTTACATAACACTTTAAATATTTTACTCAACAACTCTTAAACATTAACATATAGGGTATCATTAGAAAGGTCTCAACTCCAGGGACTCATTTATTGTATCTGTTTTCAAAAATTATTAAAGTCTATAAACATTAAAACTTCTTTCTTTTAAAATATTGTTGCTGGTGTAACTTTATTGTTGCATTTCATTTGTTTTGCTCAGAAGAAGTGCTCAATCATCCTAACAAGAATTAATTAGACAGGGTTTCATTATTTATTATTATAAAATAGACTTTTAAGCTTATTGATCTAAAAAACTCACAAATTCATTTAGAGGGACAGGGTTTTCTCTTATTATCCAACTCTTTTGGATTCTGCTTAAAGCAAGGCGACTGTAAGAGTCTACCTACATATTTGGTGCCCAATGTGGGGTTTGATTTCTCTAGCTTTTAAAAGAACTTACTTGACACTTGGACTTTTAGCCTGGAAAAGGCTTGTTTTCTGGAACTCTTATCGATTTATTTTATTAAGCCTGCAAGAGGCTTGTTTATTTTTTTTAACGGTTTAAACGCTTTTCTTACTTTATTGGGATGTCTTCTGCTGCTGCTTCTGGTTCTTCTCTTCCTCTTACTCCTTCTGTCAGGAACATTTCTTGGGATGGCCCAAAGTTTAATTGGGAGGAGTTTAAATGGTTTATTAGCAGGTATGAAGCTTCTTCTGCTGTTGATGGTGCTTCTCATGAAGAAATGGTGAAGCAGATTAGGTTTTTTATTGCTGATAGGGAGGTAGAAAAAGAGGTCATTGCTATGCAGGCTTTTAAGGACAAGGATTGGGTGAAGTTGTCAAAGGCTATGGTTGATAGATGGGGTGTTAGATTTACTATGTTGGACCTTAATAAAATTTTTGGTGATTGGCAGGCTAACACCACAGAAAATCTGGGGGTGAACTGCTAGCAATCCCCTCTCTTTGAACTCCAGAGTGTCTCTTATTATTCCAGAATTATTCTCACTTTATAACAATATACAAAATTGTATTGGAAGTACATTTATTCTCAGATTGATTATAGACAGAATATCAACTGATTCCAAATTATGCACAAGTTGATCCTCCAGAACTTGATTTTGGTCCTCTGTTGAGCACAAATTGATCTAAACTAAGCTTATGCATATATAATAATTTAGGATACTTGCTGTATTAAATTTGATAATAAAATAAAATATTGATGAATTTATATAAAAAATAATTATTATGTAAGATATTAAATTATAAATTTAGGCATCATAGGAGGGCACTTAATAGAACTTATTTATATTATGTAACACCTTAATACTGCATCACACAGTTTGAAACATTAAAAACAAAATGTGTCATGATGGGCAATGAAATCGCTTGGACAGACACTTTCAAAATTAATACTGGCCATAATACACAAATATGAAACCTTAGCATCTATCCAATAAAATATTTTCCTTCTGATAAATGGATTTTTCTCAGTTACTCCCTGTTAAAAGTGTCCTTGTGAGGTTTGTCTGACCTTCAGGGGGATAATTTGGCCACATCAAACTACTTCTATTTCTATGATTGACCAAAATATCATCCTCATTTCCATTTAAAGAGTTGATCTCATCTGACTGTGGCTGATCAAAGGGGTCCACCACAAGTTTAGCTAAAATATTGGTGAACACTTTTTCAATGGATAGTGACTAACCGGTGCTTTCCAAAATTGTCCACCTGAAGTTAGGCTAAAATTCAGGAGGATAAATTTATTATGAATACCAAATTAACTGAAGAATACTTTTTCCCTAGCTACTCTGCATCATAAAAGTGTCCAACTGAGGTTTAGCCATAATTCAGGTAGACACTTTTGGAAAGGCACAGTCTAATGGGTTTAATATCTATATATGGAAATAAGTATGAGTTTTTTATCAACATGGAACTAGAATTAATTTAATATGGCCAAAGTGTCCACCTGAAGTTTGGTCAAAATACAGGTGGAAATTTTTATGAGGATTACTTGATGAAATGAAGAAGACTTGAAATTACTTTCCATCATAAAATTTTCAAACTTAAGTTTATCAAAAATTGTGGTGAAACTTTTTCCAGATCCAGTCATATTGGATCAACTCTCTATATGGCAATGAGAATCAATTTTTAGTCAATCATGGCATTAGAAGTAATTGGATATGGACAAACTTTCCTACTGATTTTTGGCCGAAAATAAGTTGGAAATTTTTATGAGGAATACTAGATTAACTAAAGAAGACTTGCACCCTACTATTGTCCATCATAAAAGTGTCCACCAGAAGAATTCTCAAACTTGTGGTTGACACCTTTGGCCTGGTCTGGCCATATGGGATCAATTATGCATATGGAAATGAGGATGTAATTTGGTCAATCATGGTACTAGAAGTAATTTGATATAGACAAAGTGTCCAACTAAATATTGGAAAAAAATCAGTTGAAAACTTCATTTATTTTTTCAAAAAATCAAATTAAGTACAATTTTATTCCTGATGGTGCCCATTTTATCCAACACCTCTTCTGAGCCTTGAAAGTAGGTATTTAGCTTGAATTTTTAATTTCATATAAAATCCCTTTTATTCAACCTATTTCTTTTTATCCCTTTTTTTTCTTTTAGATATCAATTAATTTTATGTAAAACAAATAATTTTCATAATTTTTTACCTTTATTTAATAAAATTATTAAAGGTTTAACATCACCCTATAAGCATTTGGCACATGTTTTTTTTTGCTATACTAATAAAAATAATAATATACTGGTGACAAAAAATTGATCAAATGATAAAATATTAATAAAACAGAAAGATCAAATACCAGTGAATATGTTTTAAAAAAATGCCAGTTGTACTGAAGAACAGCTGCACCCTAGATACTCACCATCAAAAAAGTGTCCAGCACAAGTTCGGCCGAACTTGTGCTGGACACTTTTGGTCAGGTGCAGTCATATGAGATCAATTCTCTCTATGGCAATGAAAAAAATTATTTGATAAAAAACTTCACTAGAAGTAGTTTTATATAGCCAAATTTTCTACCTATAGTTCATCCAAACCACAGGTGCACAATTTTTTATCTTTACAAAAAGGTAAATACAGTACAATTTATCCCTGATGGCTCTCATTTGCTTCAACACCTCTACTGGCCTTTGATAGTAGGAATATTACTTGGATTTCTTTTTTCATATTTGATCCCTTTAACTTTATTTTTTATTCCTCATATTGCTTTTGGATATCAATTAATAATTTTTAAAATAAATTATTTTCATATTTTTATACATTTATTTAATAATATTATAAATGGCGTAACATCACATGGTATAAAATTTGGAACATGAGTTTTTTCTATACTTATAAAATTAATAATATAATGGTGACCAAAAATTAATCAAATGATATTTATGAGTGAGGCACAAAGATAAAATACCAGTAGAAATGTTTGTAAGAAATACTAGATGAACTGAAGAAAAATTCTACCCTAGCTACTCTCCATCATAAAAGTGTCCAGCACAAGTTTGGCCGAACTTGTGCTGGACACTTTTGGTCAGATGCAGTCAGATGGGAGCAATTCTCTATATGGAAATGAAGATAAATGTTTGATAAAAAATTACACTAGATGTAGTTTGATATGGCAAAATTGTCACCCTGAAGTTTTGGTAAAGCTCAAGTGGATTTTTTTTTATTTTTACAAAAAAGAAAATTTAGTGCAAGTTTATCCCTGATTGTGCTAATTTGATTTAACATCTCTTTTTTCTGTTTATAGCAGGAATTTAACTTGGATTTTAATTTTCATCTTTGATTTATTTTATTTTACTTTGTTCCCCTCATATTGCTTTTGGATAGAAGTTTATTTTTTGTAAAATAAATCATTTTCATATTTATTTACCTTTATTTAATAATATTATAAAAGGTGTAACATCACCCAGTATTCATTTGGCACACAAGTTTTTGCTATACTGATAATATTAATAATATAATGGTGACAAAAAATCAATCAATTGATAAATATGAGTGAGGCACAAAGATTGAATAACAGTGGACATGTTTATAAGAAATTCTAGATGATTTAAAATGACTTGCAACCTGGCTACTCTCCATGATAAAAGTGTCCAGCACAAGTTTGGCCAAACTTGTGCTGGACACTTTTGGTTGCATGCCGTCAGATGCAATCAATTATTTTTATGGAAATGAGACTGAATGATCACTCCATCATTGCACTGAAAGTAGTTGTCAGCCAGGCTATTCCAGGAGTCCAGTAAATGATATATAAATTATAAAACCTTAAAGAGTGGGTAAGACTTGTATTTAATGAATATAACTTAATATTTTATTGCATAATGAAATTATATAAGAATTTTATTATATACAAATGTTACATTAAATTTATTGGTTATATATATTTTTATATACAATTAAATTGAGCATAATAGAATATATTCTACAAATAATGGCGCATTTTTATGTATTTAATAATTATAAATTTATATTTAATTAATTAAAAAACATATATTATAATTACAAGTGAAAATTTGATTTATAATATATTTAAATTAATTACTTAAAATTATATATTAACTAATACCTCTCATATGATACTAAACAATTATTAAGGACGCTTCTTTTGACCCTTAATTGTGTTAGAAAAAACAAATAAATTAATTTGGACTAAATTGAGATTAATTGCTTGTTTTGTTGCGTCAAATTATTTTTTGTTTCACTTAAAATGTCCTCTAATCAGAATGTACCATCTGTTGGGAATTATATTTCTCATAGTTCCTATGTTTCCAATCTTGTTTAGTTATTTACTATTGTCACTTACTGATTTGGGGATTAATGGCGGGGAACTTGGATTCTTAATTGGGTTTTTAATTATTTGTTTCATGTTTTTCTCTATATTGTTATGTTTCATTTACTCTTTTGATATGTTTGTTTTATTCCTTTCTAATCATTGTATTTACTGATATAGTAGCGCTTCAGAGGACCCATTGCCTATAAAAGGGCCTTGGATAATCCCCTGTAGCCTTATCACTTATTATACACTCAACAAATTAAATACAATTTTTATATTATGTTTATATTCTTTTTATTAGTAATAAAATTCTAATTAAAAATTTTATATAACAATTTAAAGGTTTCTTTAAGTCTGATAGTAATTATATTGGTTGCCGCGCAGAATTCTTACTTAAATAATATTAATATTTATAAAACCAAATTGTTATCTCTTCTCAGCTCACTCGTCATTGCCTTTCTCTCAATAAATTAAATAATTTTATTAAATTTTATTTGTTTTATTACCCATACTCCTTTCCTCCTTCTCCTCCTCTCTTTCTTTCTTCTATCCTTCTCCTTCTTCTAGACGACCGGCCGACAACTGAGGGCCTTTCCAAACGACGACGACGATCGACACCTGGCGACGAACAACAAAACGCACGGACCACCTAGCAAAACGAAACTTTTGCCGCGACTGTGTTTCGAACTTGGGTTCGACATCTTAGGTTTATATAATATTAATTTTTATATTATTTTGAAGTGATTTTTCGATCACTATAGTAAGTTCACCTTTGCGCCTCTCACTCATATTACTATATTTTTATTGCAATAACAGTGATTGTGGCTTAATTGCTGATTCACTGAGTGTAAGTGTTCAATTTTTTAAAATTTTTTTTTTTTCCTAGTTGACCATTATAGAGTGTTAAATCCTCTTAGTCCTAGAAGAATTGACATTATTATTAATACAAATTGAATTATTAATTTAATTTTTTTTTTATTATTAATTATTGTTAATTTTGGTTGACTTAAAAGTACATTGTGCTTAGTCCCAATATATTGCCATATTTAATATTGGTAATTAATTGGTTGAATTAACTAACTTGTTATTCCCAATTTAAACTTGCAATCCATTTTTTTTAATAATTAATTTTTTAATTATTACTTTATATTGAAAGTTATTTTTTCTATAATTTAATTAATTAAAAAAAAAAAAAAATTTTTTATATTATTTGGAGCAATTATTGACTAACTTTGATTATTTTTTTTATAATGTACAAAGTAAAATATTAATCTTCCCACTAGTATGTCCAACAATTTGACAGAAAAAATGGATAACATGCAAGTGGATGAAATAGAAATTGACTATGATGCTGACACTGTAAGTTCTTCTAAAGTTGGTCATAAAAAATCTTATGTTAACACAAAGAATTCACATACTGCAGGATGTGGAAATGACAGGAAATGCAAACAAACCAAACCCCCTTCCCCCAGTACCACAGAAGGAAGTAAAGCCTCTAGTGCCTCAAGAAGGTCTTCCAAAAGGCTTCAAAATAAAAAAGCTTCCTCTGCCACAACAAATCAGCAACCTATCCAGTCATATAAAAGAGTTGAAGACAGAAAATATGACGTACAAAGCAAAGGTAGACACATTGTGGGATCAGGTCCAAGAGCTCAGGAACCAGATTCAGGCCCAGGCCCCTCCTCAATTGCCTCCCAATCAGCTTCAATTTCAGGCTCAACCTTCACAGCCACCCAGCTCAACCATCCAAAATCCAAATACTATGGAAGTAGAGCAATGGAAATGGGATTATCTAATGAGTCACTACCAACAGAATGTGCAACACCCTCCCCATCATCAGCCTGGCCCATCCAGAACACCCAATTTCCATCCACCTCCTCATCCCTACCAACAAAGCAGGAGAAAGAAGGCCCAAGCACAATCCCAAACCCAGTCCCAGGGGAAGTTTCCTCCTCTGCCATGGTAAGTAATTTGGTTGATAGTCACTTGGGTATGTTTTCTAATAAATCTTCTTCTGCAGGTAATATTATTGAACATGGTGAAAGAACAGTTAAACCTGTTAAAAGACAGCTTCCTGTAACTAGTAGCCCTATTGATGTAATTAGCAAATTGTCATTTGATGAACCTTTACATTTAACTTCTACATCTTTAATTAATCCTTCTCTTGCAATTAAAAATGATTCTGTTCCCCCTGAAATCTATAACTTAATTGAAAAAACTTCTGAGGAAATATTGAAAGATACCCTTGATTTTAATATTGTGAAAGACAAACATGTGAGGGATGTGTTAATTCATGAAAATGATAGATTAAATAATTTACACTTGCAATGTAAAGTGAGTTCTTCTGTACAAGATACAGCTTATTTAAAAATCAAAGAAACCTTGAATATTGTTCTTAGTCAACAAAAACAAATAAGAAGTGACCATAGAGCTATCTCAGATAGAAATATCAGTCTGCATAAGACATTGAGTGAATTGAAACCCCTTATTGAGGAAAATTATTCATTCAAAAATGAAATAAAATCTCTACAAAATGAGTTGAAGAAACTAAAAAATGACTTCCATGCACTAAGTACCAAACACTCAGTTTCTGAGGACAGAAATGTTCTATCTCTTGCAAAAGTGAATGACCAGATGTCTGAAATTCCAAGAATAAGAAACTATGTGTCTGACCTACAGGAAAAGTTCTCAACCTTAACCATCAATAATGAATTAAATGAGATTTCTGCCAGTAAGCTGCATAAAAATAAAGGGAAAAAACCTGAACAAAGTTCATCCTTTCTTCCTCATATTTCAACCATTAAACAAACTGACAATGAGTCTGTAAAATCTTTTGCTACTAGCAAAAAATCGTGTGATGGTCATGCACCAGCTGTTTCTGTAAATAATGAAATTTCTGAACACCTGGCTAAACTTCAGGAATTATTACTAATGAATAATTCAAACCAAAAAATGGACCATCCCAGTAGTCAGAAAAATTGGCCTAAGTTAGACCAATATCCTACCTTTGATGGTGATTCTTCCTCTGATTGGCAACACTTTATCCAAAGAATTGATAATTTAAAGAGATCTTATAAACTACCTGATGAGGAAATTGTTTCTAAGCTAATTTCTTTATTTTCCAATGTAGCCTTGATGTGGTATGAATCTGTCCTCTTAGATAACAATCATTATACATGGAATGATTGGAAATCCTTGATTGAGAATCAGTTTGGTGGTTCAAAATTCAGGTTAGCTCAGCAAAGACTGTATGAGAATACTAGATATGTATCCTCCTCTGTTGAAAAGACCATTGTTTTTCTGATGAAAATAACTAAAATCCTTAGAGCAATTGATCCAAAGATGGATTATGATATTTGGAGAGATAAAATCTTGTATAAATTACCAAATTCTCTTAGGGATTTGATTGTTGCTAGAACTGAGCATGTAAGGGAAAATTCTTCTTTCATTAATATCTGTAATGAAGTACTACTCAACCATAGATATGAACCAAAGAATTACCTTAGTAAATCTTATAATGATCAGAATAAACCTTCTATAAAGCTCCCAGAAAAATCTGGTAAACCCTCTGCCCCAGTTGCACCTAAAAAATATGCAACAAATACTTGTTATAAATGTAACAAACCGTGGCAGAAGGGTCATGTTTGTGACAAGAAAATTCATCTTGTTGAACAAAATGAAGACACTGATGAAATTGAACTTGATGTCAATAATTCTTCCAGTGACTGTGAAAGTAATATCTCCTATGACAATGAATCTGTTAAAGATGTTTTAATGTTAGAACATGATGTCCATTATTTAAATAATATATCTGAAGATTGTGTATTGAATTTATCTTCAGTAGAAAATGCTGAAATAATTAAATATATTACTAACAATTCTATTCCTATATCCCCTTTAAAGGCACCTGTTATCATTAATGGTAAAAATGTTGATGTAGTTCTTGATTCTGGTGCTGGAGGAAGTGTAGTATCTGAAAAAGCTTTGGCTTCAGTGGATAAGGAATATTTGAGTAAATTATTGCCTATAACTTCTGAAAATGGAGAGGGTATGGTTCTACCTTATTTCCTATTGGCAAATACAAAACCTCTGTATTCTTCAAATATAATGGTGGTTTTGTCAGAGCTATTTGTGAATTTGTTGTCATGAAAAATGATAATTTGAGCAATTGGTTTATTATGGGAAATGATATTTTAACCATGTTTGGTGTGAAACTGGACCCAGCAAATAATTGCTTTACCTTAGGAATGAATGGGAAAAGAAAATTCAAAATTTCTTCTCCTAAACCTTCTGGGCATTTGTTGAAATCTTGTAACTCACTGACCCAATGTAAAGGTAGAACAACAACTGAAATGGATGATTTATTACATGAAATAAATACCGCTTCTTTTGGTGATCATTTGACTAATGAACAAAAGGATTCTATTATTGCCTCTATTACCTCTTTCCCTATGGCTTTTGCTCATGGTTCTCATGTCTTGGGAATTGTTCAGGAAGAAATGAAAATTACCTTATCCTGTAATTTGAGTGATATTCCTCCTTCCCTTAAGAAAAAACCATATCCTGCTTCTCCATCAAAAAGAAAAGATATTGAAGATAATATTGAAACATTATTGAAAATGAATATCATTGAGAAAGTGGATGTCACCCCCAAATATTGTGTCATCTCCCCAGTCTTAATTTCTTATGAAAAAGATAAAGCTAGATTATGTGGAGATTACAGAGCTTTAAATACTTATACTGTTGATGATATTTATCCTTTACCCAGAATTAATTCAATACATGCTACCTTGCAAGGTGCAAAATTTATTAGTTGTCTGGATGGTAATAAAGGTTATCATCAAGTTCCAGTTGAGAAAAATTCTCAAAATTTTTTGCTTATTGCTACTCATATGGGAATATATAAGTATGTTAGGATGCCATTTGGCCCTAAAAATGCTCCTTCAGTTTTCCAAAAAGTCATGGATACTACTTTCCATCAAGAAATTATTGAAGGTTGGCTCATGGTTTATATTGATGATATTATTGTTTTTTCTAAAACTTTTGATGAACATATGATTCACTTAAATAGAGTTTTCCAAAAAATGGATGAAATCAATATGACCTTATCTTTAAAAAAGTGTAAATTTGGTTTTCAATCTTTGAAAGTCCTTGGCCATGTTGTGTCAGGCTTACAAATTTGTGTAGACCATAAAAAAGTTGCTGCCATTCAAAATGTGAAAGCACCAACTTCTGTAAGAGAAATCCAAAGTTTTTTAGGTATGTGTGGCTATTATAGACAATATATTAAAAATTATCAGGTCATAGCCTTGCCTCTTACAAAACTAACCAGAAAAGATGTTGCTTTTCTCTGGAATGATGACTGTCAGAAAGCTTTTAATACATTGAAAAATTGCTTAATGACAGCCCCTATATTGGCTCTCCCAGATTTTAACAAGCCATTTGTACTTTATACAGATGCTAGCTTTATTGGTCTGGGTGCTGCCCTTCACCAAAAGCAAATTATTAATGATAAATCCTCAGAGGTTGTAATTTGTTATATTTCAAGAACCTTAAGAAATAGTGAATTGAAATATGGTGCCACTCAATTGGAGTGCTTAGCAGTTGTTTGGGCTCTTGAGAAACTTCATTACTACTTGGATGACCAAAAATTTGAGTTGGTAACTGACTGTAGTGCTGTGAAATCTCTCTTAAACCTCAAAACACCTAACAGACATATGTTCAGGTGGCAACTTGCTGTTCAGGAATACAGAGGAAGGATGACTTTTATCCACAGAGCTGGAAATGTTCACTCTAATGTTGATATGCTCTCCAGATTGCCTCTGCCAAATAATGACTCCAATCCTGCTTATGTACCTGAGGATGACAATGTTCATATACATGGTATATTTATAGTTGATATGGAAGAAGATTTATTACAGTTAATACTGGATTCATATGATAAAGATTCTGCCTTAAATAAATTAGTTACTATTTTGAATGATCCTAAGAATGCTTCAATTCAAGCATTAATAAAAACTCTTCCTGCAAAATACCAAAATGCTTTAAATAAAGGAAAGTTTTCTATTGAAGATGGTTATATTTATTATAGAAGGAAGCTTACCAATGTAATTGTTATTCCTCCTTCAATGAAAGAAACTATCCTCAAACTTTGTCATGATGACATATTAGCTGGTCACTTTGATCTTGAAAAAACATTGATTAGAATCAAAAACACTGCATGGTGGGCTAATATGTCTGAAGACACAAAATTATATGTTGAATCTTGTGATTCCTGCCAAAAGTCTAAAAGGTTAACTGGTAAGAGAGCAGGGTTATTACAACATATTGAAGCACCTAGTGCTCCCTGGCAAATCATTAATATGGATTTTGTCACTGGTCTTCCTGTTGCAGGTAAAGACAGCTTTAACTCTTGTTGGGTAATAGTTGATAGATTCACAAAAATGTGCAAATTTATTCCAACCCACAAAGATGTATCCACCAAGGAATTAGCTTTCTTATGGTGGTCTTACATGTTTAATATTATTGGTTTTCCAAAAGCCATTATCTCTGATAGGGATCCAAAATTCACTTCTGAGTTTTGGACCTCTTTGATGGATATTTGTGGCTGTGAGTTAAAATTGTCTACAGCTCACCATCCTCAAACTGATGGTCTAGCTGAAAGAATGATTCAAACTCTGGAAGATATGATTAGAAGGTATTGTGCCTTTGGTTTAGAATATAAAGACAATGACAGATTTACTCATGATTGGGTCACTCTTTTGCCTGGTCTTGAATTTGCATATAATAGCACTGTTCATTCTGTCACTGAGAAAAAGCCTTTTGAGCTTTGGTTAGGTTATGTCCCAAACACTCCTGCTCAGATTCTCAATAATAAATTACCTAAGTTGGAATTACACCCTGGTGTAAAATCTTTTATGCAAATGCAACAGCTATGCAGAAAACATGCTCAGAGTTGTATTGATAAAGCATTTGAATATGAAAAGAAAAGATGGGATAAATCCCATAAAGAATACACATTTAACAAGGGTGATGAAGTGTTGATCTCTACTGTCCATTTCAATTTACAAGGTAACCACAAATTAAAAGATCCTTTTGTAGGACCATTTGTTGTTAAAAGAATGGTTGGTGATAATGCAGTAGAAGTTGTATTGTATTCTCCATATGATAGGAAACATCCTGTCTTTCCCATTTCTTTACTTAAACCTTATACTTCCAACAGTGACTTATTTCCAAAAAGAAGAGGAAGACCTAAGAAGAACCCTCAGGAAGTCACAGAAACAGCAGAAATTGATAAAATTCTCAATGATAGAATTATCACTTCTGAAAGAGGTACTGAATATTTATTGAGATATAAGAACAAATCATCTGAACATGATGCATGGATACCTGGCAAGGAAATTTCAAATCTGCCTGCTCTGTTGAAAAAATACAAAAAGAAAAAATCTTAGCATTTTTTTTATTGTTTTTTTTAGAGTGAGGGAGTGTCAGCCAGGCTATTCCAGGAGTCCAGTAAATGATATATAAATTATAAAACCTTAAAGAGTGGGTAAGACTTGTATTTAATGAATATAACTTAATATTTTATTGCATAATGAAATTATATAAGAATTTTATTATATACAAATGTTACATTAAATTTATTGGTTATATATATTTTTATATACAATTAAATTGAGCATAATAGAATATATTCTACAAATAATGGCGCATTTTTATGTATTTAATAATTATAAATTTATATTTAATTAATTAAAAAACATATATTATAATTACAAGTGAAAATTTGATTTATAATATATTTAAATTAATTACTTAAAATTATATATTAACTAATACCTCTCATATGATACTAAACAATTATTAAGGACGCTTCTTTTGACCCTTAATTGTGTTAGAAAAAACAAATAAATTAATTTGGACTAAATTGAGATTAATTGCTTGTTTTGTTGCGTCAAATTATTTTTTGTTTCACTTAAAATGTCCTCTAATCAGAATGTACCATCTGTTGGGAATTATATTTCTCATAGTTCCTATGTTTCCAATCTTGTTTAGTTATTTACTATTGTCACTTACTGATTTGGGGATTAATGGCGGGGAACTTGGATTCTTAATTGGGTTTTTAATTATTTGTTTCATGTTTTTCTCTATATTGTTATGTTTCATTTACTCTTTTGATATGTTTGTTTTATTCCTTTCTAATCATTGTATTTACTGATATAGTAGCGCTTCAGAGGACCCATTGCCTATAAAAGGGCCTTGGATAATCCCCTGTAGCCTTATCACTTATTATACACTCAACAAATTAAATACAATTTTTATATTACGTTTATATTCTTTTTATTAGTAATAAAATTCTAATTAAAAATTTTATATAACAATTTAAAGGTTGCTTTAAGTCTGATAGTAATTATATTGGTTGCCGCGCAGAATTCTTACTTAAATAATATTAATATTTATAAAACCAAATTGTTATCTCTTCTCAGCTCACTCGTCGTTGCCTTTCTCTCAATAAATTAAATAATTTTATTAAATTTTATTTGTTTTATTACCCATACTCCTTTCCTCCTTCTCCTCCTCTCTTTCTTTCTTCTATCCTTCTCCTTCTTCTAGACGACCGGCCGACAGTAGTTTTATATGGACAAATTGTCCTCCTGAAGTTTGTCCGAACCTAAGGTAGACAAATTATTACTTTGGTAAAAAATAAATTTAATCCATGTTAATCTATGATGGTGCCCATTTTTTCTGAAGCCTCTACTGGCTCATGATAGCAGAAATTATACTTAATATCTTTATTTCATGTTTGATCTCTTTAATTTTAATTTTACCCTTTTATTTATCTTTAGCTTTTAAATATCAATTTTATTTTGGTAAAACTGATAATTCTCACATTTTTCTACATTTATTATATAATATTATTAAAGTTGTAAAATCACCTAGTGTACATTCAGTCCACATGTTTTTGCTATACTAAAAACATTAATAATATAATGGTGACTAAAAAATAATCAAATAATAAATATGGATGACACAGAAAGATCAAATACCCATAGACAATTTTAAAAGGAATACAAGATTAAGTGAAGAAGACTTACACCCTAGCTACTCTCCATCATAAAATTGTCCAGCACAAGTTCAGCTGAGCTTGTGCTGGACACTTTTGGTTGCATGCAGTCAGATGGGATAAATTTACTCAATAGAAGTTAAAATGAGTTTTTGCTCAATCATTGCACAAGAAGTAGTTTTATACTGCTATACTATCCTACTGATTTTTTTGGAAAACCTCAGGTGGAAAATTTTATTAATTTTAAAAAAATGAAAATATATTCCAAATCTAGAACTGGTGGTGCAAATTTGGTCTGAAAACTCAAATTATCTTTGATGGCAGAAATTTTATTTGAATGTTTAATTTCATATTTAATCATTTTTATTTTATTTTTTTATTTCTCTTTTTGCTTTCAAATATCAATTTATTTATTGTAAAACTAATACTTTTCATATTTTATTTACTTTTATTTAATAAGAATATTAAAGATGTAGCATCTCCCAGTATGCATTTGGCTTAAAGTTTTATTCAATAATAATAACATTAATAGTATAATGGTGAAAAACAATGAATCAAATGATAAATATGAATGACACAGAAAGATCATATACAAGTGGATTTGTTTATAAGGAATACCTGATGAACTGAAGAAGACCTGCACCCTAGATACTCACCATCATAAAAGTGTCCAGCATAAGTTCGGCCGAGCTTGTGCTGGACACTTTTGGTTGCATGCAGTCAGACAGGATAAATTTACTCTATGGAAATGAAAATGACATTTTGCTCAATAATTGCACAATAAGTAGTTTGATATTTCCAAAATGTCCTCCTGATGATTTTTCAAAACTCATCAGGACACTTTCTTTGGTTTAACAAAAAAGAAAATATAGTCCAAGTTTAGCCCTGGTAGTGCACATTTGATCTAACACCTCTACTTGTTATTGATAGTGGGAATTTTCCTTAGATTTTTTTTTCTTATTTTATCCCTTTTATTTTACTTTTTTATTGCTCATATTGCTTTGGATATCAATTTTTAATTTTTAAAATAAATAATTTTCATACACTTATACCTTTATTTAATAATATATGATTCAAGGTGGAACACCACCTGGTATGCATTTTTCACACAAGTTATTACTATAGTAATAACATTAAAAATATAATGATGACAAAAAATTAATCAAATGGTAAATTTAAATGACACAGAAAGATCAAATACCAGTGGAAATGTTTATAAGAAATCCCTTTTGAGTTTAAGAAGATTTGCTTTATGCCTACTCTCAATTATAAAAGTGTCCAGCACAAGTTCAGCTGAACTTGTGCTGGACACTTTTGGTTGCATGAAGTCATATGAGATAAATTCTCTCTAAGGCAATGAAAATGATATTTCACTCAATTATTGAAGTAAAGAATGTTTAATATTGTAAAAATGTCCCCTGGAAGTCTGTCCAAACCTCAGGTCAAAATTTGTTAGCTATACATAAAAGTAAGTTTAGACCAAGTCTTGACCTAGGGGTCCCCAACTGTCCCAACACCACTTCTGGCTCTTGATAGTAAAAATTTTACTTGTATTTTTTATTTTGTATTTGATCCCATTTATTTTAATTTTACTTTTCTAATACTCTTTTTAATTTTAAATACCAATTTATTTTTTTAAAAACTAAACATATTCATATTTTTTTAACTTTATATAATAATATTATTAAAGGTGTAACATCACCAATTTTGCATTTGGAATGCAGGTTTTTGCTATACTAGAAACATTAATAATATATATGGTGACAAAAAATTAATTATAAGATAAATATGAATGACAAAAAAAGATAAAAAACCAATAGAAATGTGAAAAACAAAAAACTGATGTACTAAGGAGCACTTCCACCCTAGCTACTCTCTATCATAAAAGTGTCCAGCACAAGTTTGGCCGAACTTGTGCTGGACACTTTTGTTTAGGTGCAGTAAGATGGGATCAATTCTGTCAGTATAGTCTAGTATGTAAGTATGATATAATAGTGTTATTTTATGTTCCTACTACTTATTAATAAATGATTTAGTGATTAAACCTCAGGGGAAGACTAATAGAATAGTTATACTCAAATAAAACTCACAATACTTGGATTTAAATGCGTGCTAGTGGTGGAAAATAGAAGAATAAAATATAGTTATAGCTATTATAAAGATAATATCAATTTATAAGGGCTTTATAATATATTTCTGAATGCTAATAATTGTATTTTAGTGTTTGTTTGAAGTGTAGTAATTGAATGATGATAATAAACCGTCAAAATCCCTCCTTACTTATACCCAAATCCACTGGAGTGCACAGACCTTCAATCCAGATGATGTCACTGCTATCCCCGGCAATTACAGCACTGTGAGGGCCCATCACCTCCCCATGGCGTCCACTTCAAGCAGTTTCAACACCCAGACCTCCAGTAAGGACCCTCCATCACTATTAATAATAACACAGAGTCATACCATAAATAGAAAACCCAGATAAAAGCGGATACCATAAAGAAACAGGTAAAATAAATAATCAAAAAGAGATTTAATGAAACTAAAAGCATATAAAGGAAACAAATAAAATGTCCAAGCCCCCAATAACATCCCCAAGCATCCAAATTAACCCAGAAACATCCTTCCAACCCATAAATCCGTGAATAACCATCCAAGGAAGTATTTTTAGTTGTCCAAACTGGGTGTATGCGCCTGATATAGGTGTCTATGCTTCTGTAGGCGTTGTGAGTCCACTGATTTCGTCCATATGACCTAAAATAAGCAGAAAAACAAAGGTTATAGGCTATTAAGGGGCTAAAACCCACTTATATACCTAAATATACATAATATACTGCATATTTCACTGAATATGAGATTTATGTATACATATAAGCTTATGTATGTCAATAAATACTTCATATCACTTAAGATAAGTATATTATGACTCCATTAACACTTTAATAAGTATTATTAGGCCATGGATAAGCTATTTAAACTATTATAAATTATATAATAGAATAATAATTATATATATATATAATAAAATAATATATATTATTATTTTAACCTTATTTTTAAGATATAAGCTTAATCTAATTAAGGTTATCTTATTTTAAGCATAAGAAATACTCAGTCCTAAGTATATTTAGGCTGAAAAATTCTCTCTGTGGAAATGAAATTAAAAAAAATGCTAAATAATTGCATTAGAAGTAGTTTGGTATGGCTGAATTATCCACCTTAAGTTTTTCCAAACCTCAGGTGAAAAATTTCTTATCTTTAAAAAAAATTAAATTTTGTCAAATTTAGCCCTGATGGCTCCCATTTGTTTCAACACCTCTACTGGCTCTTGAAGGAAGGAATTTTCTTTGAATTTTTCTTTTTCATATTTGATCTCTTTCACTTTACTTTTTTATCACTCATGTTACATTTGGATATTAATTTATAATTTTGGAAAAAAAATCATTTTCATATTTTTTTAACATTTTTTAATAATATTATAAAAGGTTTAATATAACATGGCATGCATTTGGCGCACAAGTTTTTCCTATACTAATAAAATTAATAATATTTTAATGACAAAAAATTAATCAGATAATAAAATATGAATAACACAGAAAGATCAAATACTAGTTGACATGTATTAAAAAAATAACAGTTGCACTGAAGAAGACCTGCACCCTAGCTACTCTCCATCATAAAAGTGTCCAGCACAAGTTCGGCTAAACTTGTGCTGGACACTTTTGTTCAGGTGCAGTCAGATGGGATCAATTCTCTCTATGGCAATGAAAAAGATTATTTGATAAGAAACTTCACTAGATGTAGTTTGATATAGCTGAATTGTCCACCTAGAGTTCATCCAAACCACAGGTACACAATTTTTCATCTTTAAAAAACAGTCAATTTAGTACAATTAATCCCTGATGGCTCTCATTTGCTTCAACATCTCTACTGGCCTTTGATATTAGGAATAATACTTGGATATCTTTTTTCATATTTGATCCCTTTAACTTAATTTTTTATTCCTCATATTGCTTTTGGATATCAATTAATAATTTTAAAAATAAATTATTTTAATATTCTTATACATTTATTTAATAATATTATAAAAGGTGTAACATCACTCAGTATGCATTTGGCACATGATTTTTTGCTATACTTATAAAATTAATAATATAATTAAGACAAAAAATTAATCAAACAATATATATGAGTGAGGCACAAAGATAAAATACCAGTAGAAATGTTTGTAAGAAATACCAGATTAACTGAAGAAAAATTCTACCCCAGCCACTCTCCATCATAGAAGTGTCCAGCACAAGTTTGGCCAAACTTGTGCTGGACACTTTTGGTCATGTGCAGTCAGATGGGATCAATTCTCTGTATGGCAACAAAAAAGTTTTTATCAAATTTCACTTGAAGTAGTTTGGTTTAGCTGAATCATCCACCTTCTGTTCTGCCTAATATCAGGAGTATAATTTTTTATCTTTAAAGAAAAGGTCACTTATTACAATTAAGCCCTGATGGCTCCCATTTGCTTTAACACCTCTGCTGGCTCTTGATAGCAGGAATTTTACTAGTATATTTTTCATATTTGAACTCTTTGACTTTTATTTTACTCTTTTATTCCTGTTTTTACTTTTAAATTTCTATTTAATTTTTTAAAACTAATCATTTCCATATTTATTTACATCTATTTTAAAAAATTATTGAAGGTATAACTTCACTTGGTATGCATTTGGCACACAAGTTTTTGCTATACTAATAACATTAATAATATAATGGTGATAAAATATTAATTGGATGATAAATATGAATGATACAGACTGATCAAATACCAGTAGACATGTTTATGAGAAATACAAGATGAAGGAACTGAAGAAAATTTCCACCCAAGCTACTCTCCATCATAAAAGTGTCCAGCAAAAGTTCGGCCAAACTTGTGCTGGACACTTTTGGTCACGTGCAGTCAGATGGGATCAATTCTCTCTATGGCAACAAAAAACATTTTTTTATCAAACTTCACTACAAGTAGTTTTGTTTAGTTGAATCATCCACCTGTTATTCTTCCTGACCTCAGGTGTATAATTTTTTATCTTTAAAAAAAAGGTCACTTATTACAATTTATCCCTGATGGCTCCCATTTGTTTCAACACTTCTACTGGCACTTGAGAGCAAGAATTTTACTAGTATTTTGTTTTTCATAATTGATCTCTTTGAGATTAATTTTACTTTCTTATTTCTCTTTTTTTAAATATCTATTTAAATTATTGTAAAGCTAATCATTTTCATATTTTTTTACTTTTATTTCATAATATTATAAAAGGTGTAACATCACCTGGTGTGCATTTGGCACGTGAGTTTTTTCTATACTTATAATATTAATAATATAATGGTGACAATAAATTAATCAAATGATATATATGAGTAAGGCACAAAGATCAAATACCAATGGACATGTTTATAAGAAATACCAGATTAACTGAAGAAAAATTCTACCCTAGCTACTCTCTGTCATAAATGTGTCCAGCACAAGTTTGGCCGACTTTGTGCTGGACACTTTTGGTCACATGCAGTCTGGTGTGATCAATTCTCTCTCACTAATTGCACTAGAAGTTGTTTCATATGGCTAAATGGTTCTTCTGAAGTTTTGTTAAACCTCAGGTTGGCACTTTTTTGTTTTCTAAAAAAGCAATTATAGTCCAAGTTTAGCCTCACTGGTGGGTATTTTCCCCAACATGTCTACTTGATTTTGATGGCAGTAATTTTAATTTAATTTTTTATTTAATATTTGATCCCTTTAATTTTAGCTTTTTATCCCTTATATTGCTTTTATATATCAATTTATTTTTTGTAAAAGAAATCATTTTCATATTTTTTTACCTTTATTTAATAATAATATAAAAGGTGTAACATCACCCGGTATGCCTTGGGCACACAAGTTTTTTCTATACTTATAATATTAATAACATAATGGTGACAAAAAATCAATCAAATGATAAATATGAGTGAGGCACAAAGATCAAATACCAGTGGACATGTTTATAAGAAATACCAGATGAACTAAAGAAAAATTCCACCCTAGCTACTCTCCATCATAATAGTGTCCAGCACAAGTTCGGCCAAACTTTTACTGGACACTTTTGGTCACATGCAGTCTGATGTGATCAATTCTCTCTATTGCAATGAAAATGAATTTTTCTTCAATAATTGCACTAGAAGTTGTTTGATATGGCAAAATTGTCATCCTGAAGTTTTGGTAAAGCTCAAGTGGATTTTTTTTTATTTTTACAAAAAAGAAATTATAGTCCAAGTTAAGTGCCACTGGTGGGTGTTCACCCCATCATGTCTACTTGCTCTTGATGGCAGGAATTTTCCTTTAATTTTTTATTTCATATTTGATCCCTTTAATTTTACCTTTTTATCCATCATATTGCTTTTGGATATCAATTTTTTTTTTGTAAAAAAAATCATTTTCATATTTTTTTATCTTTATTTAATAATATTATAAAATGTGTAACATCACCCGGTATGTGTTGGGCACAAGAGTTTTTGCTATAATTATAATATTAATAACATAATGGTGACAAAAAATCAATCAAATGATAAATATGAGTGAGGCACAAAGGTCAAATATCAATGAATCAATAGTTCTTTTTAATATTATAAATTTTTTGATTAAATAAAATAGTAATAATGAATTATATTTTTCATCCACAATTCCACTCTAATGATTCCCACTGCACAAAAAGGGTTCACTCAGTCCTTTCTTTACTGCTTGTGCATATATTTTATTGCCCACAGTACTACAATTTTTTGTAGTGATTATCCCACATCTGATTCAGGAATATTTTTAAACAATATAAGTTTTTTTTACAAAAGACCTTATCATATCCAATATCCCACAAAAAATACAACCTGTTTTTGTATTAAAACCCATTAATTATTAAGAAATTGTTAAAATAATTAGATTAGACCCTGGCACAGCTAGATCCATACCAACCGACCTAAAGTCTTTTCAATATTGAAAACAATTAAATAAAATTATGATATCATACTAAATTATGGGCACCAACCATAATTCAGCACTTCTCATTTGCTCTGCTACAAAATGAGTGCATGTAGCATTTTTCTAACATCGGACTGTTTTTCTTCCTTCCCTCACACCTTTAGTCCAGAATGAAAATTTAGTATGAGTTTTGGTCAAGTTGGTTTGCCAGTGTTATCTGTATGCTATATGAATTCATATTGCATATTTCTTTTTATGCATAAAATATACTTGTTAAGCATCATTTTTTTGCATTTTTCAATCATTATGCATATTTATGCATATGAATATGCATATTCATTATACCAATGTATATGCATATTAATATATTTTATTCATATACATATATGCACCTTTTTTTGCATATTCAATATGCATATTTTTAATGCATATTCAATTTTAATATTTTTATGCATATTCAATATGCATATTTTTTATGCATAATCACTGTGCATATTTTTTATGCATATTTTTATGCATATTTATTCTTCATAGTCATTATGCATACACTTTGGATAGGCATTTCACATCAATTTTTAACATGCAATAAGTATCCACCATGCAAATTCAAATGCATATGCATCTATATCAAACACGCAACATATATTCAAGTTTAATATTTGAATATTAAGGTATGCTAAGTGATGTTGTTCAACCTTTTGCCAAACCTGAGATTAACTGATGTTCAATGTGGTTCCTAAGCTCTGCTCAAGGAGGGATTGTTCTGGATTCAATCTGTGACAGTTTATTTTTTCAATGTTTTTTCATCTGATTTAAAAACATATTTCTGACAGGTTCAGGATGGTTTCCCAACAGTTTCCTGACGAATTCCTGATATTTCAAATAGAGGGAACTGCTAGCAGTTCACCCCCAGATTTCCCGTGGTGAAAGTGTGGAGTTTCTTCTATGGCTGATTTTGAAAAGTTATGCGTTCAATTTGATGAAGTGGTTGAATATCTGATTCTGGTGGATGAATTGGCTCATGAAAACCAAGCTAAGGATCTGTTCTGGTCAGCTTGCAGCAGGGATATTTGAATGGATGTCTTGAAGGATCTCTCAAGAAAAGACTTAATGAAGGAACTACCTAATGGCAAACAAAAATTGCCGGCTTTGGAGATTATTAAGGAGAATATCCAGGCCCATCTAAAATTAATGGCGTTGGACAAATATCAAGAGTCATGCACTCAATATTTCAGCAAGGTTAGTGAAGTTTTGGCTGAAAATAATAATATCATGGTCAAAGCTCAAGAGGCCAAGAAGGCTCAAATGGGACTACCGGTGACAAAAGTTGAGGGTACTGTGGACAACAAGATGGTTGATCACTTGGCTGATTTAACTAAACAATTAAAAATATTTGTCCAAGAAACTCAGAAGGCCAATAAGGCCCCAATCGCTTCTTCATTGACTTCAACATCTTATCAATCTAGAGGATATGAATGTCGAAATTATAATGGCAATTGCAATGGAAACTGCTTCTCAGGCAATAGCAGGAATGGGAATGGGAATTGTGGAGATGGTTTTAGAGGTGGCTATGATGAGCCAAAGGTGTGCTCCTATTGTAATAGGAGGGGGCACAGAGCTGGAGTATGATTTACTCTTGATAAAGACTTGGATACTGGGAGAGTGTTATTTGATGGTAAAGTTTATAAATTTCCTGATGGATTGTTCATCAAGCCCAGTGATGGACAAGCACCTTCTGATTTGGTTAGAAGGAATATGGTGGCTGAAAGAAAAGCCCAGTTTGAAGAATTGAAGGACAATGATGATAATGCCAAGGGTGGAAAAAATGGGGATGGTAAAAGCAGAGGTAAAGCTGATAAAGGTAAAGAGAAAGAGGTCAGTAAGGCCACATTTTCAACTTCTTTTGGTGGTTTGGAGCTGGCAACGGTTGCTAGAGTGGAGGGTAACTCTATGGCTGGCAAATATGACATCAATGCTGCTAGAAGAGAAGCTGCTACTAAAGCTAAAAGTAGCATTCAGAGACAACTAAAGGCTAAACCTGGAAAGGCAATTAACAAGTCAAGACCTTACTCTAAGGATGAACTTTATAGAATGCAGAGGGGGATGGCTGATATGGGGCCTCCTAGTTATGGCAAGTTTGATTTAAGTGGTGAGCCTATGCCAGAAGATGATTCGGATTCTGAGGAGGACGTACTTTGGCGTCACTACCCAAACCAAGTTTTAGCAGTCCCATCCCAATAGAGGGAGTAAGAAGGACTAACAATGGATCAGGATTAGAGAAAGAAGCTGGTGATGGAGTTAGGGTTATCAGTAGTGAAGATGTTATTATGGGGGGTGAAGATGGCAATGTGGGTCCTCAAGACACAGGGGGGAAAAATGAGGACTTGCAATCAAGTTGTTTTTCAGGTCTTCTGGAGTAATCTTTGGAGAAATCTTTTAGGGGTGGGTATGAGTGAAAAAATTTCAAGTAAATATTTTGAAAATTCTTTTCTACTTCCTCCCTCTTTTTGTTCCTTGAAATCATGACCTCAAGAAGGAAGAAAATAAATTAATTCTTTTTTCAATGTTAATGAATCTTGCATATCTTAAAAGAGACATACTATAGTTATATAAATATCCATATAAAATAATCAAAGTATATTCATACTGAACTTATTTCATGGACACACAATAACTATTTAATATAGATGTAAAGGACATATTAAACTTTGATGCACATTTCATTTTCAGTATTTATTGATCATCTTTATTAAAAATGAATTTATGATAAAAATTTATTTAATTTTATATAAAATATTGATTATCTACTTATTTTGTGCATGAGGAGCCGTAAAAGAATATTATAGTTCTGCTCATGAATTTTTAATTTATAAATATATATGTAATTATCTGGTGCAATGATTCAACTGCTATGTCTTCTATTACAAAGGTAGGAAAAAAAAGAAAGATGTTATATCCCCAAAAAGTATTTTTTACAAAAAAATAACTAGAGCTTTTTATTCATGATTTTATATCTATCATACATCAAATTTTGTAAAAAAAATATTTGTGACCTGAAATGACATTTTTTTAGAAAAAAAATCATATTAGTTGTTAATTTTTGAAAAATGAGAAAAATAAACATACTTATCCCCTTGATGATTCAGAAAAGTTTTTTTTTTGCAAATTATTCTGAAAAAAAAAGTGGAAAAAACTAAAATATCATACCACATTAAATTCTTTAAATTTAATGGAATATTTTTAAAAGATTTTTATAAAGTAATAGACTCATTAGCAATTTTTCACTTTCAACTTTTCTTTGTTTTCTATGAAGTTTGGTTTTTCTGTTTTTCTCATCTTGCATTTTTAATTCTTTAATAAACTTCAGTATGTGACATGCTTTTGATACCAATATCTTGTTTAAAGTTAGTGTAACAAGTGATTTTGAGGATTTAATTGTAAAAAATTGATTTATTTAAATTTTTTTCCCATGGTTTGAAGTGCTAGATATGGTGTTCACTGATTTTTTGCCACATTTATTTTATATTATTTTTTCCTTTTTTCTCCTTTTCAAATTATTTTTACCTAACTCAAAAAATTTTGCTTATCAGAATTCACAAGTTCTACTATTACTTCTGCATAAATCATAAATTAAGGCATCTTGATGTAGTTGATGCATCACATTTTGTTTGTTTCAATAAAATATTTACATTAGTTAAGTTTTTTTAACAATTTTGTGGTGATAATTCATCACCTCTATTTATTTATTTTTTTTGGTGGATGAAAAAATGGAATATGAGGTGAAGAATTATATAAGGTGAATTCAAAAATGTTTTTCAAACATTCAGTCAGCTTAGAAAAATTTTTATTAAATGATAGTCTTGCCAAAATACATATACCGGGAAAATACTTTATCTTTAAGGCAAAATTTAAAAAAAAAAATGAATCATTGTATTGGGTAGTCTTAAATTAAATTTTCTATATAATGTCTTTACTATTTAAATTAAATATGCGGAGGAAGAAATCACTTTTAAAATTCCTGTAACAGCTCCTCTGTATCCTCCTTTTTTCCCTTTTTAATCCCCTCTTTTGCCCCTGCAGGTGCCCCCCTGCTGGCGCTTGAGTTACTCAACGGGGTGTTAAATCTCTTCTACTTACACAAATTTTTTTACCTCTTGAACCCCCTCCTTCTCTATCAATTTTCCTTTTTTTTCCCTACAAGCTCTCCTTTTAAATTTATTTATAACAATACTCATTGTCTTTTTCATCCTCTGAAATTACTCATTTTCTATACTAGCCCTGTCAGCCAGGCTATTCCAGGAGTCCAGTAAATGATATGTAACTTATAAAACCTGAAAGAGTGGGTAAGAATTGTATTTAATGAATATAACTTAATATTTTATTGAATAATAAAATTATATAACTATTTTATTATATGCAAGTGTTACATTAAATTTATTGGTTATATAAATTTTTATATACAGTTAAATTGAACATAATATAATATATTCTACAAATAAGGGCGCATTTTTATGTTATTTAATAATTATAAATTTATATTTAATTAATTGAAAAACATATATTATAATTATAAGTGTAAAATTTACTTATAATATATTTAAATTAATTATTTAAATTTATATATTAAATAACACCTTTCATATAATACTAAACAATAATTAATGACGCTTCTTTTGACCCTTAATTGTGTCAGGAAAAACCAATTAATTAATTTATACTAAATTGAGATTAATTACATGTTTTGTTGCTTCAAAGTATTTTTTGTTTCACTTAAAATATCCTTAAATCAGACTGTACCATCTGTTTGGAATTATTTTTCTCATAGTTCCTATGTTCCAATCTTGTTTAGTTATTCACTATTTTCACTTACTGATTTGGGAATTAATGGCGGGAAAATTGGATTATTAATTGGGGTTTTAATTATTTGTTTCATGTTTTTCTCTACATTGTTATGTTTCATTTACTCTTTGATATATTTGTTTTATTCTATTCTAATCATTGTATTTACAAATATAGTAGCGCTTCAGAGGACCCACTGCCTATAAAAGGGCCTTGGATAATCCCCTGTAGCCTCATCACTTATTATACACTCAACAAATTAAATAATATTTTACTACGTTTATATTTTTTTTATTAGTAATACAATTCTAATTAAAAGTCTATATAACAAATTAAAGGTTGCTTTAAGTCTGATAGTAATTAAAAGTGTTTGCCGCGCAGAACCCTTACATTGAATAATATTATTATTAATAAATTCTAAGTTTTTGTCACCTCTCAAAGTTGCTCACCGTTGTTTCCCTCTCAAATAAATTAAATATATATTATTGTGATTTATTTCTTTATTTTCCCTTGTCCTCCTCCTTCTCTCCTCCTTTTCTCCTATTTTCCTTACCTTCTTCTAGACGACTGACCGACAAGCCCCTTGCCCCACCCAATATTTTTCCCTTCACTCTACTGTCTTACACAGTCCCTTACATCCCCCCAGTTTCATTAAAAAAAGGTCTTTAGAAACATTAAATTATATGTGATTCAGTTTTCTAATGCACTGAGTTAAAGAGAAGAAAAAAGTGCAATGAAAATACTGAGGTCACGTGCAAGGAAGTGTTGCTGCGACACTTTCCTGCACGTGACTTGTGTTTTCAAGGCCCAGAGTCAATTTTTTGAGTGAAGGGGAGGAAAAAAACTGAGATCACGTGCAGCTAAGTGATGCTGCGACACTTTGATGCACGTGAATTGAAACTTTAAATGAGTAAGTACAAATTACTTTAGAGGGGTGGTATAAGACATCAGGCCAAATGAAAAAAAGAGTTTCTAAAGAACTTTTACCATAAAATGTGGGGGTGTGAGAGTGTAACTTGGTGACAAGCAGGACTTATGGGGGGAAAGCTGGGAAAGGCCGGTGGAGAAAAACGTAAAATGTAGAGGTGCAATAGGGATCCTGAGGGTGAAAAAAAGATCTTTGCAGGGGTAAATGAGGGATTGTAAAGAAGTGGGGGGTAATTCAAGCAGAAAAAATAGGATTTGGGGGGTAGAACGGGGAATTCAAGACAGTGAAAAATTGGGGAAGTGTGATATTTGCAAAAAAAAAAATGTATGGGATTTTTGCAACTGGGAGAGGACACACTGGGGGATGATAGTTAAACATATAGAACGGAGTGTATATAAGAGTACAAAGTAGGATACAATGAATGCTTTCAAGGTTTTTTTGGTTTTATTATTAGTGGAGCACAAAGAGTGAGTGGAGAAAGATTTTATAACTAAGGGGGGTAGATTTTCTTTGATTAATCTACCTGAGGTCAAAAAATAAAAAATGGGCCTCAAAGAATGGGAAAGAAATCATCCACTCTTGTTGAAAATTTATATTAAAAATGGCATAAATTTAAATTTTTTTTTAATATGCCTATGGAATCTGGCCAATATTTTCTTTCATTATTCATGAATAATGGATATAAAATTTAGATGAAAAATAAATATTTTTTTCATTAAATTTGAGCAATAATTTTTACTTTGTACTAATTATTTTTCATTTTCTACATATTTCAATATTTCATTATGTGGAAGTGGATTGAAGTACATATAGTATGGAAATTTGAACCAGATAATATGTGTAAAAAAAAGAGTTGAACAAATATAAATATTTTTTGGAACTTAAGAAGTCTATAATAATCAAAATAAAAATATTTTAAAGTGGCCAAAAATTTGATATAAATTAATAAAAAAAATTATCAGAACATATATTAAGAAATGAAATTGAAAAAATTAATAATGGTCTATTTTAAAGAAATGAGATAAACTTCTTTACTTTTATCATGCATCAGACCTGTATATAGCATCAAAAATTTGTAAAAAAAGATGAGTTTAAGCCTACCCAGAATTATAACCAGGTTACAACAAGATTAGTCCAAAATTCAAAAAACGACTCACCTACCAGTCCTCCTTTTTTTTCCCCTGTGAGAGGTGCCCAGGGCCAAGGTAATTAAATCTAAAGTCCAGTACAAACGTCCATTAGTATCTGGTCAAGAGAATGCGATGGACGATGTATTATATAGGGTGAATCAACTTCAGATTCCCTTATCTTTAGGCGAGCTTTTCACGATTAGTTCAGAACTTGCAGAGAAGAAAAAGAAGCATCTGACAAGGCAACGGTTTTCCACTGGAGAAAATTAATTTGATTTATTTAGAGCAAGCAACGATTATAGGCTTGCCAATTAAAACTGGTACTGGGGAAACCTCAGAGGTATTGGAGGGCATGCAACAGAGCTGATGGGTACGGCTGAGCATTTCAAATTAGGTATTGGTGGATCTATTGGTAAGGTTCACTTTAATGTGGCCAGAGTGGAAGTTAAAACTGTTCTTGGTGGTCCTTTTTTAATGGATTTTGAGGCCCAGATTGGTTATCAAGCTGGAATGGGTATTAGTTTGGAGATAACTGGTGAGGATATGAGGAGGCTACATATGCGGTTGGCACCTCCTGGAGATAAAGGTTGAGAGACATGGTGTAGACAATCCCATAGTACTAGCTATAGGCCTTGACCAAGGGAGTTGGAGAAAAACCAGAGAGAAAATCCCCTGTCCCTTTAGAAAAATAGAGTGAGATTTACTTGCTAAAGTAAGTTGGTTCCTGTTTTGCTAAAACTCCTGTTTAACACACTTGACTGCTTGATGAGCCAAGAAAGTAGTCCCCAGATAGACTACCAGACCAAAGAACTGAAATGTAGAACAAAGTCCATACCAGAGACAGAAAAGATACTTGATGTAGGCTGAAAATCCACACCAGAGACAGCAATAATACTTGCTATAGCTTGCAAGACTATAACAGAGAAAACAGTTGCTAAAGTTAAGTTAAATGAAAAACTCACTTGCAACAAACACAGCCAATTGTGGCCAGAAAACAGTGAAAACTGAGTGAGGAACAATGATATCACCTCCGGATGATTGTATGATGATTAAGGTTGCCCCAAACTGTCTTCTTCACTATGTACACACAGACCACTAACTAAGAGCCCATGCACACCCACCAATCTGGCCCCTGTACCTGCCGAATTGCATAAAAAACTCTCCTGAAGCGCTCCCCAACCTCCTAAAACAGAGGTGGGCGGGCCGCCCGACGTCGGAGATGCCGCCTGAAGCGGCCCGGCCTCCTTGAAGCCAGAAAACCAATTAAAACAACTAATCTACTTAGAAAAATTAGCTACAACTACTAAAACCTTTAAAACACAGAATTTCACTATAACAACATTGAGACATGAAATATAGAGAAAAATTAGCTCTATCCAATGGTACTAAGCACTTAAACCTAAGACTTAAGGTTAGCCCGTAAAACACGAAAAACAAAATTAAACAGCAATCTTTTATAAATGAAAAATGAGGAAAAGACCACTTTAAACTCAGAATATGAAAAATGTGTTCAAGAAATAAAATATAGAGAAAAACCAGGGCTATCCAATGATAGTACCCACATACCCGCAGAACCAATATCCACGGAATAAAACCAGAAAAATACCCAATTCTTTAACAGATGTCAATTAAGACATGCACAAACAGCGCCAAATCACACAACAAAGGCCCCTGCCAATGTTGGAAGACCACATCCTCCCTCCAATTGAGAATGTCCACATTCTTTCTTCATCCAACCACCATGTTTAACCTTCTTCCCAAATCTGCCTCTGAAATGGGTCCCTGCCGATACTGCATCGACAATAATTTAATCTGCACCATGACACCACCTGTCCATCCATACATAACATCCTGCAATGTCTGCCAATCCAGAAAGAAGACCTGCCACAGACCTGGTCCACTTTCTTCTGAAACAGATTCACCTCCACCTCAACCTGGTCCTTCTTCTGCCAGCACCAAAAGATCTAGGCCATCCATCCTGATACCCAGATTAATTAAAAAGCTTCACCCTTCCCAGAAGAGTGCCCCAACCCATAAAACAACTAGTTCCAACATCCCTGGTCCATCTGATGGTAAAGAACATTCATTTCTTCCTTCAACTTTAAAACTGATGACTTGTCAGTTCCTCCATCTTCTGATAGTGATGATAACAATGTAGGATCCATTGCACCACCAACACCAACGCACTTGCCCACTATCAAGTCCAAGTTCCAACAACACACATCTCAACAGAAACAACTTCTGTTTCACTACTTCCAATCCACTCCTGCTAGAGATCCACAGGACATTGAGAACAGAAGACACCTCATTCACCAGTTCAAGGCTAATTCTAAACACTTCATTTCATCTCTTGATTCCCTCTGTAATTCCACTAGTACTTGAGTTTGATTCAGAAAGAAAAATTGACCACACCCTCTATAGGATGTAACCACAAAACAACCCTCAGTTTTAAGTCTTGGGGGACCATCCTCATTTTATATTCTTGGGGGACTCAAAAACCCTCAGTTTAAAGTCTTGGGGGACTCACAAACCTAAATCATAAACCCATAACCAGAGATCAACCACATTATGACACAGAGAAAAAAATAACATTCTGGGGTAATTGTAAATAGAGCTGCCAGACCATCAATTACCCCCAAACTTGCCTTTACTAAATTCGGAGGCTCCCCCTGTGGATACCCTCCACCAATCTTTCAAAACCAATTCCAACAACAAAAACGTTTCCCTCAGTTTATAGTCTTGTGGGACTTACAACCCTCAGTTTAAAGTCTTGGGGGACTAACACAGTGTTCAGTTTAAAGTCTTGACAGACTAGTCTTGATAAAATCCTGAAACCAGCCAGTTTAAAGTCTTGGAGGACTAACAGAAACCAGATTTCAGTTTAAAGTCTTGATGGACTGGCAGAATTTTGCATAAAATAGATGCAGCCAATTTCATACAGACCACCCCTACAGCCAATCTGCTGAACTTCCACCTTCACTTCATCATCTACCCATCACTGACAAAAAAATCTCCTCCTATCCCTTTTTATCATCTTTTCTTACCACAGATCAAGGCTGGATCTCCTGATGTTAACCCTTCTACTCTCCCTTTCTTCACTGCTCCCAAGGACTATTCCTGCAAGCAGTGCATCCACATGTGCAGACCTTGCACATTCACTCTTCCAACTCCTGAATCCAAATTCTACAACAGGTCTTGTGATTCTTGCTATTCCAAAAAGAAAAGATGTGACAGAGATGCCAACTACCCTATTCCTCCTCCTTCACCTTCCCACAAATACATCTCTAGATCCCCTACTAGATCCCCAGAGCTTGGTCCTTCTTCTTCCTCTTTATCTTCAGCACCTTCCAGAAGATCCAGAAGCTCCGCTTCCAGAACTCTTCCCAAAAGACCAGCCTTAGCTTCCCAAGAAACTGCTTTTATCTCTGCCAAATTAGCTCCAAAAGCTTCAAGATCAACTCCCAGGCTTCTAGACCGCCTCCAGGCGGCCCGTCCGCCTCACCAAACAGTGAAAATCAGGGCCAAAACCTCCAAAAACGGCCAGAAAACAGCCAAATTCCTCCAGACAATGACAACAACTCAAACCAACTACCTCCTACTGCTCCCAGAGCAATGCAATCAACCCTTCCAAGGTCCAAAAGCACCAAATTTTCCCAGATTTCTAAGAGACCTGCCAGAGAACCCCAAGAAAAAACCAGAACACCACACACTGCACCCAAACAACAACTTCGTCCCCAACTAAGACAAAGAAACTACACCTCTCCTCTGTCAGCCAACTACTCTTCTGACAGTTGCATCTCTTCAAAAGCTCCATCCAGAAGAGATCAATCTGCTTCAAAATCCCCATCTCCTGCTCCATCCTTTAACAACCCTGGTACTCCATCACCAGCACCTCCTCCAGCTGAATCCAACCAAAATAACCACCACAATAACAACAACAATCCCACTGCTCCAACTAAGCCCCAGGAACATCAGCCTCCTAGTTCACCTTGTCAAAATCTTTCAGAGGAAGACCATGAAAATCCATATCTTTCCCTAGTTGATCCACCCACTATGACCATTACAAAATCGTCAGAGATCCAAATTCCAGCTGCTTACAAATTTGATGAGCTTCCAATCTGTAAGTACCAAATTAATTATCCCATTTCTTCAACAAAAATAATTACTGATCCAATTCTTCTTGTCTAGTTGGCACCCCTCCTCCTGAATCTATTATTGGAGTTGGCCAACCTCTTGAAACTTCTTTGACCCTGGATTATGGAGACATGAAGAAACACCTAAGCACCATGTGTTCCGACATGCTAAAAGCCTTTGCCCTCCATGGACCTTTGAATGAATTTGAAAAATCCCTGAGAAAGTGCCTGTTGGATGACCACTGGAAAATGTCTAGGATCATTAAGCACACCCTCCAGCACTCCATTCATGCCTCTTCTTCTTCCTCCTCTGAACTTCCCTCTAATCCAATTCCTGACCATTACAATCCCTATCATCTATCCAGCAGGATGCACTTCAAAGAACACAGTGCTTCCCACAATCCCAACAAAAAACAAAAACGTCATCACAATCCGGACCAGCCTCCAGAAGCTTCATCATCCAGACAATGAGCTTCTGCAAAAGATTAGAAACATAATAATAATATAAAACAATTAATAAAAATAATTTCAGAATTTTTATTTTTATTTATTTTTATTTTTTTTATTTTTATTTTTTATTATTTTTTATTTTATTTTATTTTTTTTTACTTTTTCTACTTTTTTTTTGTCTACTAATACACTAAAATAAAAAATTAAAAAATAAAATGAAGTGAAATAATATAAATGAAATAAAATAAAATATAAAAAATAATACAAATTGTCAGCCAGGCTATTCCAGGAGTCCAGTAAATGATATATAAATTATAAAACCTTAAAGAGTGGGTAAGACTTGTATTTAATGAATATAACTTAATATTTTATTGCATAATGAAATTATATAAGAATTTTATTATATACAAGTGTTACATTAAATTTATTGGTTATATATATTTTTATATACAGTTAAATTGAACATAATATAATATATTCTACAAATAAGGGCGCATTTTAATGTATTTAATAATTATAAATTTATATTTAATTAATTGAAAAACATATATTTTAATTATAACTGTAAAATTGATTTATAATATATTTAAATTAATTACTTAAATTTATATATTAAATAATACCTCTCATATGATACTAAACAATAATTAATGACGCTTCTTTTGACCCTTAATTGTGTTAGAAAAAACAAATAAATTAATTTGGACTAAATTGAGATTAATTGCATGTTTTGTTGCGTCAAATTATTTTTTGTTTCACTTAAAATGTCCTTTAATCAGACTGTACCATATGTTTGGAATTATTTTTCTCATAGTTCCTATGTTCCAATCTTGTTTAGTTATTCACTATTTTTCACTTACTGATTTGGGAATTAATGACGGGAAAATTGGATTCTTAATTGGGGTTTTAATTAATTGTTTCATGTTTTTCTCTATATTGTTATGTTTCATTTACTCTTTTGATATATTTGTTTTACTTCATTCTAATCATTGTATTTACAAAGATAGTAGCGCTTCAGAGGACCCATTGCCTATAAAAGGGCCTTGGATAATCCCCTGTAGCCTCATCACTTATTAAACACTCAATAAATTAAATAACTATTTTATTACGTTTATATTTTTTTATTAGTAATACAAATCTAATTAAAAGTCTATATAACAAATTAAAGGTTGCTTTAAGTCTGATAGTAATTAAAAGTGTTTGCCGCGCAGAACCCTTACATTAAATAATATTATTATTAATAAATACTAAGCTTTTGTCATCTCTCAAAGTTGCTCGTTGTTGTTTTCCCTCTTAAATAAAATTAAAATATCCTATTACAAATTATTCCTTTTATTTTCCCTTGTCCTCCTTCTTCTCTCCTCCTTTTCCCCTAATTTTCTTACCTTCTTCTAGACAACTGACCGACAACTGGGGACCTTTCCAAAACGACGACGACGATCGAGCCTGGCGACGAACGAAAAAACGCACGGACCACCTAGCAAAACGTAACTTTTGCCGCGACTGTGTTTCGAACTTGGGTTCGACATCTTAGGTTCATATAATATTAATTTTTATATTATTTTGAAGTGATTTTTCGATCACTATAGTAAGTTCACCTTTGCGCCTCTCACTCATATTACTATATTTTTATTGCAATAGCAGTGATTGTGGCTTAATTGCTGATTCACTGAGTGTAAGTGTTCAATTTTAAAATTTTTTTTTTCCTAGTTGACCATTATAGAGTGTTAAATCCTCTTAGTCCTAGAAGAATTGACATTATTATTAATACAAATTGAATTATTAATTTAATTTTTTATTATTATTAATTATTGTTAATTTTGGTTGACTTAAAAGTACATTGTGCTTAGTCCCAAATATATTGCCATATTTAATATTGGTAATTAATTGGTTGAATTAACTTACTTGTTATTCCCAATTTAACCTTGCAATCCATTTTTTTTAAAAATTAATTTTTTAATTATTACTTTATATTGAAAATTATTTTTTCTATAATTTAATTAATTAAAAATTTTTTTTTCTATTATTTGGAGCAATTATTGACTTACTTTTATTATTTTTTTATAAAGTAAAAAGTAAATTATAAATCTTCCCACTAGTATGTCCAACAATTTGGCAGAAAAAATGGATAACATGCAAGTGGATGAGATAGAAATTGACTATGATGCTGACACTATAAGTTCTTCTAAAGTTGGTCATAAAAAATCTTATGCTAACACAAAGAATTCACATACTGCAGGATGTGGAAATGACAGGAAATGCAAACAAGCCAAACCCCCTTCCCCCAGTACCACAGAAGGAAGTAAAGCCTCTAGTGCCTCAAGAAGGTCTTCCAAAAGGCTTCAAAATAAAAAAGCTTCCTCTGCCACAACAAATCAGCAACCTATCCAGTCATATAAAAGAGTTGAAGACAGAAAATATGACGTACAAAGCAAAGGTAGACACATTGTGGGATCAGGTCCAAGAACTCAGGAACCAGATTCAGGCCCAGGCCCCTCTTCAGTTGCCTCCCAATCAGCCTCAGTTTCAGGCTCAACCTTCACAGCCACCCAGCTCAACCATCCAAAATCCAAATACTATGGAAGTAGAGCAATGGAAATGGGATTATCTAATGAGTCACTACCAACAGAATGTGCAACACCCTCCTCATCATCAGCCTGGCCCATCCAGAACACCCAATTTCCATCCACCTCCTCATCCCTACCAACAAGGCAGGAGAAAGAAGGCCCAAGCACAATCCCAAACCCAGTCCCAGGGGAAGTTTCCTCCTCTGCCATGGTAAGTAATTTGGTTGATAGTCACTTGGGTATGTTTTCTAATAAATCTTCTTCTGCAGGTAATATTATTGAACATGGTGAAAGAACAGTTAAACCTGTTAAAAGACAGCTTCCTGTAACTAGTAGCCCTATTGATGTAATTAGCAAATTGTCATTTGATGAACCTTTACATTTAACTTCTAAATCTTTAATTAATCCTTCTCTTGCAATTAAAAATGATTCTGTTCCCCCTGAAATCTATACCTTAATTGAAAAAACTTCTGAGGAAATATTGAAAGATACCCTTGATTTTAATATTGTAAAAGACAAACATGTGAGAGATGTGTTAATCCATGAAAATTATAGATTATATAATTTACACTTGCAATGTAAAGTGAGTTCTTCTGTACAAGATACAGCTTATTTAAAAATCAAAGAAACCTTGAATATTGTTCTTAGTCAACAAAAACAAATAAGAAGTGACCATAGAGCTATCTCAGATAGAAATATCAGTCTGCATAAGACCTTGAGTGAATTGAAACCCCTTATTGAGGAAAATTATTCATTCAAGAATGAAATAAAATCTCTGCAAAATGAGTTTAAGAAGCTAAAAAATGATTTCCATGCACTAAGTACAAAACACTCAGTTTCTGAGGACAGAAATGTTCTATCTCTTGCAAAAGTAAATGACCAGATGTCTGAAATTCCAAGAATAAGAAACTATGTGTCTGACCTACAGGAAAAGTTCTCAACCTTAACCATCAATAATGAATTAAATGAGATTTCTGTCAATAAGCTGCATAAAAATAAAGGGAAAAAACCTGAACAAAGTTCATCCTTTCTTCCTCATATTTCAACCATTAAACAAACTGACAATGAGTCTGTAAAATCTTTTGCTACTAGCAAAAAATCTTGTGATGGTCATGCACCAGCTGTTTCTGTACATAATGAAATTTCTGAACACCTGGCTAAACTTCAGGAATTATTACTAATGAATAATTCAAACCAAAAAGTGGACCATCCCAGTAGTCAGAAAAATTGGCCTAAGTTAGACCAATATCCTACCTTTGATGGTGATTCTTCCTCTGATTGGCAACACTTTATCCAAAGAATTGATAATTTAAAGAGATCTTATAAACTACCTGATGAGGAAATTGTTTCTAAGCTAATTTCTTTATTTTCCAATGTAGCCTTGATGTGGTATGAATCTGTCCTCTTAGATAACAATCATTATACATGGAATGATTGGAAATCCTTGATTGAGAATCAGTTTGGTGGTTCAAAATTCAGGTTAGCTCAGCAGAGACTGTATGAGAATACTAGATATGTATCCTCCTCTGTTGAAAAGCCCATTGTTTTTCTGATGAAAATAACTAAAATCCTTAGAGCAATTGATCCAAAGATGGATTATGATATTTGGAGAGATAAAATCTTGTATAAATTACCAAATTCTCTTAGGGATTTGATTGTTGCTAGAACTGAGCATGTAAGGGAAAATTCTACTTTCATTAATATCTGTAATGAAGTACTACTCAACCATAGATATGAACCAAAGAATTACCTTGGTAAATCTTATAATGATCAGAATAAAACTTCTATAAAGCTCCCAGAAAAATCTGGTAAACCCTCTGCCCCAGTTGCACCTAAAAAATATGCAACAAATACTTTTTATAAATGTAACAGACCGTGGCAGAAGGGTCATGTTTGTGACAAGAAAATTCATCTTGTTGAACAAAATGAAGACACTGATGAAGTTGAACTTGATGTCAATAATTCTTCCAGTGACTGTGAAAGTAATATCTCCTATGACAATGAATCTGTTAAAGATGTTTTAATGTTGGAACATGATGTCCATTATTTAAATAATATATCTGAAGATTGTGTATTGAATTTATCTTCAGTAGAAAATGCTGAGATAATTAAAGATATTACTAACAATTCTATACCTATATCCCCTTTAAAGGCACCTGTTATCATTAATGGTAAAAATGTTGATGTAGTTCTTGATTCTGGTGCTGGAGGAAGTGTAGTATCTGAAAAAGCTTTGGCTTCAGTGGATAAGGAATATTTGAGTAAATTATTGCCTATAACTTCTGAAAATGGAGAGGGTATGGTTCTACCTTATTTCCTATTGGCAAATACAAAACCTCTGTATTCTTCAAATATAATGGTGGTTTTGTCAGAGCTATTTGTGAGTTTGTTGTCATGAAAAATGATAATTTGAGCAATTGATTTATTATGGGAAATGATATTTTAACCATGTTTGGTGTGAAACTGGATCCAGCAAATAATTGCTTTACTTTGGGAATGAATGGGAAAAGAAAATTCAAAATTTCTTCTCCTAGACCTTCTGGGCATTTGTTGAAATCTTGTAACTCTCTGACCCAATGTAAAGGTAGAACAACAACTGAAATGGATGATTTATTACATGAAATAAATACCGCTTCTTTTGGTGATCAGTTGACTAGTGAACAAAAGGATTCTATTGTTGCCTCTATTACCTCTTTCCCTATGGCTTTTGCTCATGGTTCTCATGTCTTGGGAATTGTTCAGGAAGAGATGAAAATTACCTTATCCTGTAATTTGAGTGATATTCCTCCTTCCCTTAAGAAAAAACCATATCCTGCTTCTCCATCAAAAAGAAAAGATATTGAAGATAATATTGAAACATTATTAAAAATTCATATCATTGAGAAAGTGGATGTCACCCCCAAACATTGTGTCATCTCCCCAGTCTTGATTTCATATGAAAAAGATAAAGCTAGATTATGTGGAGATTACAGAGCTTTAAATACTTATACTGTTGATGATATTTATCCTTTACCCAGAATTAATTCAATACATGCTACCTTGCAAGGTGCAAAATTTATTAGTTGTCTGGATGGTAATAAAGGTTATCATCAAGTTCCAGTTGAGGAAAATTCTCAACATTTTTTGCTTATTGCTACTCATATGGGAATATATAAGTATGTTAGGATGCCATTTGGCCCTAAAAATGCTCCTTCAGTTTTTCAGAAAGTTATGGATAACACTTTCCATCAAGAAATTATTGAAGGTTGGCTCATGGTTTATATTGATGATATTATTGTTTTTTCTAAAACTTTTGATGAACATATGATTCACATGAATAGAGTTTTCCAAAAAATGGATGAAATCAATATGACCTTATCTTTAAAAAAGTGTAAATTTGGTTTTCAATCTTTAAAAGTCCTTGGCCATGTTGTGTCAGGCTTACAAATTTGTGTAGACCATAATAAAGTTGCTGCCATTCAAAATGTGAAAGCACCAACTTCTGTAAGAGAAATCCAAAGTTTTTTGGGTATGTGTGGCTATTATAGACAATATATTAAAAATTATCAGGTCATAGCCTTGCCTCTTACAAAACTAACCAGAAAAGATGTTGCTTTTCTCTGGAATAATGACTGTCAGAAAGCTTTTAATACATTGAAAAGTTGCTTAATGACAGCCCCTATATTGGCTCTTCCAGATTTTAACAAGCCATTTGTAATTTATAAAGATGCTAGCTTTATTGGTCTGGGTGCTGCCCTTCACCAAAAGCAAATTATTAATGATAAATCCTCAGAGGTTGTAATTTGTTATATTTCAAGAACCTTAAGAAATAGTGAATTGAAATATGGTGCCACTCAATTGGAGTGCTTAGCAGTTGTTTGGGCTCTTGAGAAACTTCATTACTACTTGGATGACCAAAAATTTGAGTTGGTAACTGACTGTAGTGCTGTGAAATCTCTCTTAAACCTCAAAACACCTAACAGACATATGTTCAGGTGGCAACTTGCTGTTCAGGAATACAGAGGAAGGATGACTATTATCCATAGAGCTGGAAATGTTCAATCTAATGTTGATATGCTCTCCATATTGCCTCTGCCAAATAATGACTCCAATCCTGCTTATGTACCTGAAGATGATACTGTTCATATACATGGTATATTTATAGTTGATATGGAAGAAGAGTTATTACAGTTAATACTGGATTCATATGATAAAGATTCTGATTTAAATAAATTAGTTACTATTTTAAATGATCCTAAGAATGCTTCAATTCAAGCATTAATAAAAACTCTTCCTGCAAAGTACCAAAATGCTTTGAATAAAGGAAAGTTTTCTATTGAAGATGGTTACATATATTATAGAAGGAAGCTTACCAATGTAATTGTTATTCCTCCTTCAATGAAAGAAACTATCCTCAAACTTTGTCATGATGACATACTAGCTGGTCATTTTGATCTTGAAAAAACATTGATTAGAACCAAAAACACTGCATGGTGGGCTAATATGTCTGAAGACACAAAATTATATGTTGAATCTTGTGATTCCTGCCAAAAATCTAAAAGGTTAACAGGTAAGAGAGCAGGGTTACTACAACATATTGAAGCACCTAGTGCTCCCTGGCAAATCATTAATATTGATTTTGTCACTGGTCTTCCTGTTGCAGGTAAAGACAGCTTTAACTCTTGTTGGGTAATAGTGGATAGATTCACAAAAATGTGCAAATTTATTCCAACCCACAAAGATGTATCCACCAAAGAATTAGCTTTCTTATGGTGGTCTTACATGTTTAATATTATTGGTTTTCCAAAAGCCATTATCTCTGATAGGGATCCAAAATTCACTTCTGAGTTTTGGACCTCTTTGATGGATATTTGTGGCTGTGAGTTAAAATTGTCTACAGCTCACCATCCTCAGACTTATGGTCTAGCTGAAAGAATGATTCAAACTCTGGAAGATATGATTAGAAGGTATTGTGCCTTTGGTTTAGAATATAAAGACAATGACAGATTTACTCATGATTGGGTCACTCTTTTGCCTGGTCTTGAATTTGCATATAATAGCACTGTTCATTCTGTCACTGAGAAAAAGCCTTTTGAGCTTTGGTTAGGTTATGTCCCAAACACTCCTGCTCAGATTCTCAATAATAAAGTACCTAAGTTGGAACTACACCCTGGTGTAAAATCTTTTATGCAAATGCAACAGCTATGCAGAAAACATGCTCAGAGTTGTATTGATAAAGCATTTGAATATGAAAAGAAAAGATGGGATAAATCCCATAAAGAATACACATTTAACAAGGGTGATGAAGTGTTGATCTCTACTGTCCATTTCAATTTACAAGGTAACTACAAATTAAAAGATCCTTTTGTAGGACCATTTGTTGTTAAAAGAATGGTTGGTGATAATGCAGTAGAAGTTGTATTGTATTCTCCATATGATAGGAAACATCCTGTCTTTCCCATTTCTTTACTTAAACCTTATACTTCCAACAGTGACTTATTTCCAAAAAGAAGAGGAAGACCTAAGAAGAACCCTCAGGAAGTCACAGAAACAGCAGAAATTGATAAAATTCTCAATGATAGAATTATCACTTCTGAAAGAGGTACTGAATATTTATTGAGATATAAGAACAAATCATCTGAACATGATGCATGGATACCTGGCAAGGAAATTTCAAATCTGCCTGCTCTGTTGAAAAAATACAAAAAGAAAAAATCTTAGCATTTTTTTTATTGTTTTTTTAGAGTGAGGGAGTGTCAGCCAGGCTATTCCAGGAGTCCAGTAAATGATATATAAATTATAAAACCTTAAAGAGTGGGTAAGACTTCTATTTAATGAATATAACTTAATATTTTATTGCATAATGAAATTATATAAGAATTTTATTATATACAAGTGTTACATTAAATTTATTGGTTATATATATTTTTATATACAGTTAAATTGAACATAATATAAAATATATTCTACAAATAATGGCACATTTTAATGTATTTAATAATTATAAATTTATATTTAATTAATTGAAAAACATATATTATAATTATAACTGTAAAATTGATTTATAATATATTTAAATTAATTACTTAAATTTATATATTAAATAATACCTCTCATATGATACTAAAAAATAATTAATGACGCTTCTTTTGACCCTTAATTGTGTTAGAAAAAATAAATAAATTAATTTGGACTAAATTGAGATTAATTACATGTTTTGTTGCTTCAAAGTATTTTTTGTTTCACTTAAAATATCCTTAAATCAGACTGTACCATCTGTTTGGAATTATTTTTCTCATAGTTCCTATGTTCCAATCTTGTTTAGTTATTCACTATTTTTCACTTACTGATTTGGGAATTAATGACGGGAAAATTGGATTCTTAATTGGGGTTTTAATTATTTGTTTCATGTTTTTCTCTATATTGTTATGTTTCATTTACTCTTTTGATATATTTGTTTTACTTCATTCTAATCATTGTATTTACAAAGATAGTAGCGCTTCAGAGGACCCATTGCCTATAAAAGGGCCTTGGATAATCCCCTGTAGCCTCATCACTTATTAAACACTCAATAAATTAAATAACTATTTTATTACGTTTATATTTTTTTATTAGTAATACAAATCTAATTAAAAGTCTATATAACAAATTAAAGGTTGCTTTAAGTCTGATAGTAATTAAAAGTGTTTGCCGCGCAGAACCCTTACATTAAATAATATTTTTATTAATAAATACTAAGCTTTTGTCATCTCTCAAAGTTGCTCGTCGTTGTTTTCCCTCTTAAATAAAATTAAAATATCCTATTACAAATTATTCCTTTTATTTTCCCTTGTCCTCCTTCTTCTCTCCTCCTTTTCCCCTAATTTTCTTACCTTCTTCTAGACAACTGACCGACACAAATGGTATCCCCAAGCCAATTGATGAGCACATCCCCTGATACCTTACCCACATCCAAGTGCACCTTGATGTGGATACACAATTAATTCTTTTAAATGATTAACAGAAAACAAAATTCAAAAAATTTAGAAATTCAGAAGATAATAAAAATTATGAAACACAGATACACATGAAATAAATAATAAATAAAAAAAGAAAATAGCATTGCCCGGCCAATTGATGAGCCTTTCCCCACCAATGCTTGCCCACATCCAGGTGACCTTGATGTGGTAACACCCTATATTTATGATTTTATAATTTTAAACAACCCCCATAAAAAATTAAAAGAAAAAAAAGAGAAAAAAGAAAATAATCTAAAACTGCTATCTAGAAAAAAACATAACTGCAAAATCAAAGACAATCCAGCTCCATAGATGGTCCAATAAGGGAAATTCTGATCCACCACCAATCTAAAAGAACCAAAGATAAAGAAGCCAGTCCCAAACCAGTTTAAAGTCATAGTGGACTTGAAACCTGAATAATAAACAACAGAACTAGAATTTAACTTGGAAAGACAAAAGACTTGAAACAGACATCCTGGGGTAACTGTTCTAAAGAGCAGCCAGCTCATCAGTTACCCCCACACTTGCCACAATAAAATCTAGAAGTCCCCCCTGGGTGCCTTCTAACAAAAACACAACATCCAACACAATAAACCAAAGCCAATAAAAGTGAAGATTCCGGAACTTGAAGACCAAAGGAGTTTGCAGTTTAAAGTCATAGAGGACTAAAACCTGTGAAAAGAAACTAATACTAGGGTTCAACCAAATTAAGAGAAAGGGTTGGAAACAGAAAATCTGGGGTAACTGTTGATAGAGCAGCCAGCCCATCAGTCACCCCCACACTTGCCAAGACAAAATCTAGAGGCCCCACCCATGGGTACCCTCTAACAAAATATTCCAACAAACAGATGCATAGCATCAACAAAAAAAAAACCAAAATTAAAGAATGGTCCATAGTTTATCATCATTATGGAGTCAATATTCTTCATGCCTAGTGCCTCTGGGATAAAACCTCTTCACTTGGTCTGCAGCCACCCTCTTTTTCAAGACTGCACCATTCAACTCTTCCAAAACATAAGAACCTCCAGACGCCTGAGATCTGACTCTGTAAGGTCCATTCCATCTGTCAGAAAACATTTTCCCCCACTAACTCTCCAAACTTCTATTATACACCAAAACCAAACAACCAGGTTTCAAAGGATTCCTGAGTCTATGAGCCAACTTCTTGTCCCAGTAACTGACTGATTGATTCCTAATCTTCATCATTCTAGAGTATGCTTTCTCTTGACATTCCTCTCTACATTCCAACTGTTGCATCCTGGCACAGAGCAAATCTTCTGTTGAGCGCACCTCATCCCAATCAATTCCAAGATAAGAGACAGCTTCCAAGTCCACTGGTAGAACGGCTTTCTGACCAAACATTAACTCATAAGGAGAATAGCCAGTTTTCCTCTTCACAGTGACCCTATCAGCAAATAACACCAAGGGTAAATAATACCTCCACTTTTCAGAACTATCTCCACACATCTTCACCAAAGCATTCTTGATAACTTGATGGCCTCTTTCAACCATGCCTTCAGCTTCAGGATAATAAGGTGTAGCAACTCTAACTTTAGAACCAACACTAGCCACAGCTTCTTTAAATTCGGCACCAAACTCTGGCCCACGATCAACAATGACCAACTTCATCAACCCATACCTATAAATCCACTCCTTCTTCAAAAACTCTGCCACATTCTTGGCAGTCAAATTAACCAGAGGCACTGCCTCAACCCAACCAGACAAATCATCCCTAGCAACAATCAAGTATTTATACCTGCCCTCTTTAATATGGAAAGCATCCAGACTTACCCTTCCAAACAGAGTTGATTCACCAGTAGCACGGCTAACCTCTTTAGGTTTCAAGTGACTTCTTCTTTGACATTCTTCACAAGATTGAACCCAACCCTGCACAGCCAACTTCTAACCTGGCAACCAAAATCTGTCTGCTACTCTTCTATAAGTCTCCCCAAAGCCTCTATGACCAAGGTCTTCATGCAAAGACTTCAAAACCAATTCTTGACCCTTCTTCTGAGTGACCACCACTTGAGGATTTGGATGTCTCCTCCTCATCAACCACCTTCCTGACACATAAAATCCAGGACTCTTCTTCTTGATTTCCAACCAAGTATCATCATCACAACTATCTGGCCTCTCCAAGGTCAACAGATATTCCACCAAAATAAAATAAAACCCAGACTGACCCCAGGTTTCATCTTCAAAATCCAACAACACCACATCCAAGGGTACAACTCTGTCATCAAAATCACCAGTATGAACATGAGCCAATTGAGCAGCCCAACCCAGAAACCAATCCTTAAATTTTGGCACGTCCTTCTCTTTCCACTGAACCTTGTGAGAATCCAGTTCACTAACAAAAACACCCTTTTCCAATTTTGAGCTGTCCCAAACAACAACTCCATCTTCATCAACAAAAACATCCTGATCACCAAAATCAAGATCAGATCCAGCCAGTTTAGCCTCTTGGGGGAGGTCAGAAAAATCTTCAGCACCCTTTGTGCTTGCCCTAACCACTAGAACATCTTCATCAAAATCTTCAGCCTCAGAATCTTCATCTGTAGGTGGCCTCCTTGATAATCCATCAAGCATAGTAAAAGTTTTACCTGGTTTGTGTACCAGGTCAAAATAAAAATGTTGAATAAATGCCACCCACCTAGTCATTGGAGCATTTGGAAGACTAGGTTTATTGATCATCTGAACCAAAGATTTTGCATCCACCTGCAGCTCAAAATGCTGCCCCCACAAAACCATCTGCAGCTTCTTTAAAATTTTAGCTACACTACACCATTCCAACTTAGGTTGAGAATACCTAGATTCCACCTCATTAAACACCACAGACTCATATCTTACTGGCCTGACCCTCCCAGTCTTATCCTCCTGAGACAAAACAGCACCAGCAGCAATATAACTTGAGTCCACTGCCAGATAAATTTTCCCAGCACCAACACCATAATCCAACTTGTGAAGAACAATATCTTCACCAACAACCTTTTTCAACTTCTGAAAAGCCACTTCACACTCTTCAGTCCATTCCCAATCTGCATCTTTTCTGGTCAACCTCCTTAAAGGTGAAGCCAACAAATAAAAATCCTTAATAAAAATCCTGACATATACACATACACCCAAAAATCCCCTGACTTCAGTAGTATTTTTAGGCCTCGGCCATGACTGGATTTTATTAATCTTCTTCTTCGCCATAATCCTTCCCTCTTTACATACCACATGACCCAGAATATCCAAAGCAGGAACACAACAACAGAATTTTGACCCTGAAATGGTCAAAACAGCCTCTTCAATCCTGAACAACACTCTCTCTAGAGTTATTGCATATTCCCACACAAACCTCCTTATGCCAGGGTTCTCCGCTAACACCTCATTACCATAATCAGTGGATGGTCCTTTAATTCGGCCATCATCAATAAAAATACCACCATGAGTAGGAACCTCATCCTGCAAGATCCAAGCCATCTGTGCTTGATATACTGCCACTGAATTAGTTGCTCCTTGAGGCAACCTAGTGAGCTTAAATCTTCCCAAAAGAGTCTCAAAAGTTGTGAGAGGCCTTGAATCCGTATGGAGTTCCCTCTCATCATAACCACCCATAATATCACCCAAACCATAACACACCCTTCCAGCAAAAGCTTCAACAAAATCCTCTGCACTTGGTGGCATACCAGCATCCTTGATAGTGACTCTATTCAAGGCTCTAAGAACAAGAACCACCCTCAACTTTCCATTCTGCTTTTTTACACAGAAAACCGGACTTGAGTAGCTGGAAGTCAATCGTTTGTATAACCCAGTCCTGACTCTTTCCCTAACAATCTCTACAAAATCCTCTCTAATAGCAGCTGGAATCGGAATAGGTTTGATTTGACAAGGTTCATGGCAAACCACAGGAATCAATTAAGGTTCCCCATAAGAGTGCTTCAATACACCCCTTTCCTCCTCAACAAACGCCACAGCCTTTTCCCTTATCACAGTAACGTGCAACAACAACTTCTTTTCTTCTTCAGACAACCACCCATCAGGACCAAAATTAACAACTTTCAACCTTTCCACGGTCACCTTAGCCGTCTCTACAAATTCTGGAGGATTCTTTACCAAAGGAGTACAGTACGGATCTCTTAAAAAAGGCGGTCTCTTCAAAGGCAGATTCAAGCCCACAGGCATAGGCTTATTGACAGGCCTAATCTTCTGTGCTACCTTCTTATACTTTGCCACTCCACCTTCAACTTGAGGGATCTTCAGGAAATCTTCACCACCAGACCTGGAACAAAAACCAAGGGTTTCCCCATTGCTCACATGTGTGGCCAAAGTAATATTTTTGAAAGGTGTAGAAGAAACCCTAGCAGTGCACAATTGGGAGGACTTACTTTTACACCCCAATCTCACCACTCCAAAACTTTTCCGCAATTCCAAATCTTCACCTTCACTTCCGTCTTCCAAATCTTCAAATCTTGATTCATCTTCAGAATCAATTATTTTAAAATTTTGCAGTTTAACCTCATGCTGGAGGCCCAAAAATTGATCTTGATGATCTACTTTCTTCCTAATTTTCTGCAGTTTAACCTCATGCTGGAGGCCCAAAAATAGATCTTGACGATCTTCACAAAAATATTTTGCATCTTCTTTCTTCATTATCTTCAGATTTTTTTCTTGATTTTCATGAATTATCTTGAAATTTTTATCTCCTTTTCTTGAGTTTTCTTCTTACCTACAAAAATAACCAGGGGTTTCCCCAATGCTCACAGGTGTGGCCCAGGTAATGTTTTTGAAAGGTGTAGAAGAAACCCTAGCGGTGCAAAATTGGGAGGACTTACTTTTAGACCCCAATCTCACCACCCCAAAACTTTTCCGCATATCTTTCAATAAAGATATATAACCAATCTTCTTCTTTGAACTTGAATTAAAAATAATTAAGAATCTTGAGAGAGAACAGAGACTTGATAAAAAACTTGATGAATACTTGCAGAGAAGAGAAACATTAAAAAGAGAAAGTTGAAAATCCACTTGGTATATCTCCAAGGTAGCTGACCTACTACAACCTGGGATTTCCTCATCTTGGGGAGAGGTTGCAGCACTAGGGTGATCAGCCCTTATTACTCTAAAAAAAACAGACTCTCAATAGAGCCTGAGCCGCACTCCAAAAAACCAGAGGCAGCACCCACTTCCTTCCTTCTCCTGCAGCAGTCCATGCACTGGCACATTGAAGATAAACCAGGCCTGGTCTCCCAACCATCCTCTCCAGGGGATGATAACCTCATGTGAAGCCTCCTTTTGTCTTCACTAGTCAACTCCAAACTGATTCCCAAATCAAATTGTTAACCAATTCTTGCCTGAAAATCCATCAAGAATGGCCCACTCAAAAATGCTTTTACATTACCTTTAGCAATGTAAAAATGAACCTTCCCTGAGGCTCCTCCAACATCTAACTTCAAAAACTCTGAAGTTCCAACCAATTCAGTGACATGGCCACCGATCCCTCTCAAATTCCCACCAATACCAGTTTTGATGGGGAGGCCCATATGAGTTGCCTCAAACAAAGAAATCAGGTTTATCTGAGAACCTGAATCCACCAATGCCCTTGCCTCCCTGCCATTCAGAGTGACATTGACATATCCCAGAGGAGCAGAAAAATGAGTTTCCAACCCCTCACCAAACTTTTCCGCAGAATCACAGATGTATTCCACCTCCCCAGAAGAAACTCTTCTCCTGGTCAACAACTTTTTCTGTCTATCAGCCAACCCTGGACTGATAGCATACAATTTCCCATAAGATAGGGAAACCTGACCCTGATTCATCCTTTCCAGGACAGAGTCCATAACATTAACTTGACCAGACACTACTGGCCTCTCAAAGTGAGCTCTTTTCTTCACTACCTTGGTCCTAGAAGCTTCTTGAAGACCAGAACCACCAACAGATTTACCATTAACAGGAACCAAACCAGATACCTCATCAGAACCTCTGACTCCAGCAGGCTTTTTCAATGAAGCCAAAGGGATATCCTCCTCAGAGTCAGAATCCACCTCCATTGGCATTGGCTAACCATTCATATCCAATGGGCCAAAACTAGGGGGGACCATATCAGCCATCCCCTTCTGCATCTGGTACAGCTCCTCTTTTCTGTACCTCTTCCTAGCTGCACTCAGCTTAGGATCAAACTTTGAAGCATTTGGCTTTGGTTGGGCCTGAGAACTGCTCTTAGGCCTTCCCACCTTTCCCGCTTCCACATCATAAACACCAGTCAAGCATTCACCACTTGACTGTCCACCACAAGAATACAACTCCAAACCACCAAAGGAAGTAGAAAAAGAGACCTTATTGACATCCTTCCCCTTTCCCTTGCCATCCTCATTATCCTTACCAGAAGACTTCCCTTGCTCAGGAATCTCCTCAAACCTTGGCCTCCTTTAATTAAGACCTCCCCTTCTCCTGACCAAATCAACAGGAGCCTGCCCCTCACTGGGATTAACAAAAGAACCATCAGGGAACTTGAAAACCCTGCCATTAAATTCCACCTTTCCTTCAGACACATCTCTGTTCAATGCCCAACAATCATTGGACCTGTGCCCCATCCTGCTGCAATAAGAGCAGACCCAAGGATCACTCCTACCAGCCCTCCTATCAAAATCTCTAGGCTGAGAAGGTGCCTTATTGACCTTCTTAGCCTCCTGAACAAAAATATGCAGCTGCTTTGTAAGATCAGCCAACTGCTCCACCATTGGGTCCCTCTCCTGTTTGGGAACCTGCACCAAATTTTTCTCCTTCTTCTCCCTAACTTCCTCTTCAGCCAAAGCCTCACTGACTTTGCTGACATACTTGGCACACCCCTCCTGATAGGTGTCCACAGCCAATAACTTCAAATGGGCCTCAACAGCCTCCTTCACCTTATCCAAGGCAGGCAACTTCTGGTCCCCATTAGAAAGAGTCTTCATCAATTCCTTTCTTGACAACTCCTTCAACACATCCATCCTGACATCTCTAGCCAGGGAAGACCAAAAAACATCCTTGGCAGCATTTTCATGTGCCAGCTCCTCCACTTCCACCAAATATTCCACCACAGGATCAAACTGTAGCAGAAACTTTCTGTAACTATGCAAGTTACCAACACCACCATAAGATTGCCATTCACTGACAACCTTGTTCAGATCCACCATAGTGAGCCTGACACCCCATCTATCCACCATTTACCTACACAACAATTTCCAATCCCTCTTCTTGTAGCCAGACATGGCCACAATCTCCTTCTCCACTGACCTATCACCAATGAAGAAGATAATCTGCTTCACCATGTCCAGGTAGGAAGCACCATCCACCCCAGCAGCAGTTTCATACTTCTCTAGAAACCACTTGACATCCTCCCCATTAAACTTGGTACCATTCCAATTTTTAATCCTCACACACTCCCTAACCATCACAGAACAAGGACCATCCCCCCCACTGACAGTCACCACAGGAATAGAGGAACCAGAAGCCATTCCTCCAGTCCAAAACACCAAAAAGAGCCAACCAAAGAAAACAGAGATTCCAAAGAACTAGCAAGTTCTACCCCACGTTGGGCGCCAGAAATGTAGACAATCCTATAGTACTAGCTATAGGCCTTGACCAAGGGAGTTGGAGAAATACCAGTGAGAAAATCCCCTGTCCCTTTAGAAAAATAGAGTGAGATTTACTTGCTAAAGTAAGTTGGTTCCTGTTTGCTAAAGCCCTTTTTCAACACACTTGACTGCTTGATGAGCCAAGAAAGTAGTCCCCAGATAGACTACCAGACCAAAGAACTGAAATGTAGAACAAAGTCCACACCAGAGACAGCAAAGATACTTGATGTAGGCTGCAAATCCACACCAGAGACAGCAATAATACTTGCTATAGCTTGCAAGACTATAACAGAGAAAACAGTTGCTAAAGTTAAGTTAAATGAAGAACTCACTTGCAACAAACACAGCCAATTGTGGCCAGAAAACAGTGAAAACTGAGTGAGGAACAATGATATCACCTCCGGATGGTTGTATGATGATTAAGGTTGCCCCAAATTGTCTTCTTCACTATGTACACACAGACCACTAACTAAGAGCCCATGCACACCCACCAATCTGGCGCCTGTACCCACCAAATTGCATAAAAAACCCTCCTGAAGCGCTCCCCAACCTCCTAAAACAGAGGCAGGCGGGCCGCCTGACGTCGGAGATGCCGCCTGAAGCGGCCTGGCCTCCCTAAAGCCAGAAAACCAACAAAAACCACTAATCTACTTAGAAAAATTAGCTACAACTACTAAAACCTTTAAAACATGGAATTTCACTATAACAACATTGAGACATGAAATATAGAGAAAAATTAGCTCTATCCAATGGTACTAAGCACTTAACCCTAAGACTTAAGGTTAGCCCATAAAACACGAAAAACAAAATTAAACAGCAATCTTTTATAAATGAAAAATGAGGAAATGACCCCTTAAAACTCAGAATATGAAAAATGTCTACAAAACATAAAATATAGAGAAAAACCAGGGCTATCCAATGATAGTACCCACATACCCACAGACCCAATATCCACGGAATAAAACCAGAAAAATACCCAATTCTTTAACAGATGTCAATTAAGACATGCACAAACAGCGCCAAATCACACAACAAAGGCTCCTGCCAATGTTGGAAGACCACAACGGCCAGGTATCACTACTCTGTGTCAGTGTTTTACTTGCATCAAGAAGCGGAGTATTAAACGGATGGCTTCTGGTGAATTATGTTTAGAGCGGAATTTTGGTTACCCTCATTTTTTGGGGTAGTTAGGGCTGATCACTCTAATGTTGCAATCTCTCCCCAGGATGAGATCCCGGATTGCAATAGGTCAGCTCACTTGGAGATAATTCAAGTGGATTCTCAATTATTTTCTGTTAATAATATGTTAAATTGTTATTATGTTTTCAAATTTTTGGTTTGTCTCACTTCTCTGTCAAGATTTTTGATCACATTCAAGAATGGATCAAGAGGGAATATGGGAAATATTATGTTTAATAAAAATTGAAATGGTTTATTTTTTTCTTACCTCCAGCAAGAGGGTAAAATGCAATTATTTCATCAAAATTCTATAAAAAATCTTAGTATAATTAAAACACAAAAAAATAATTTTTTTGACAATTCAATTCTGGTCCTCCAGCAAGAGGATAAACTGCCAACTTTTTTTACGGGTGATTTTATAATGGATAAGGGAATTAAAGGTGTTGGAAAAATTGTTGATAAACTAGACAAGGGAAAAGAGAAAAGGGTTAAAATTAAAAATGAAATAAAATATTTCTACTTATATTGATTCTGATTCTGACAAAGAAGTGAATTCCTTTGATGAAATTTCCAATGGCAATACAAAAATAAATATTTTACCTCAAGTTTATGTAAATGTGGAGGCAGCAAAATATAAGAAGGTAGCAAATAAAATCCGACCAATTAATGAACCGCTACCTGCTGAATTAAATCCACCTTTGAGAAGACCAAGGCTATCAAGAGATCCTTATGAATGTCCCTTGTTGAAGAATCCACCTGAATTTTCTGAAACGTCAAGAATCACTTTTGATAGATTAGGTGTTGTTAATTTTGGACCTGATGGTTGGTTGTCTGGAGAAGAGAAGAAGTTGTTTTTGGATGTGATGGTCAAGCAAGAGAAGGCCATTGCTTTTGTAGAAGAGGAGAGGGGTGTGTTGAAGCATTCCTATGGGGAGCCTTACAAGATTCCTGTAGTATTTCATAAACTGTGGCAGCAAAAACCAATCCCAATTCTGGCTGCATTAAAAGAAGCTTATATCGAAGTTGTCAGAGAACGGATACGCACTGGACTGTATGAGCAATCAACGTCAAGTTATTCTAGTCCGGTATTCTGTATTAAGAAACCGAATGGCAAACTTAGAGTAGTTCATGATCTCAGGGAATTAAATAGGGTTACAATAAAGGATGCTGGTATACCACCTAGTGCTGAGGAGTTTGTGGAAGCATTTTCTGGAAGAGTGTGTTATGGTTTAGGAGATATTATGGGAGGATATGATGAAAGAGAGTTGCATCCAGACTCTAGGCCTCTCACTAGTTTTGATACACCACTAGGACAATTACAATTGACAAGATTACCTCAAGGGGAAAAAAATTCAGTTGCCGTTTATCAAGCTCAGATGGCTTGGATTCTTCAAGATGAAATTCCTCAATATGCTGGAATCTTTATTGATGATGGAGGAATTAAAGGACCTTCAACAGATTACAATAATGAAGTGTTGGAGGAGAACCCAGGGATACAAAAATTCATCTGGGAGTATGCAATCACTTTAGAGAGGATCTTGTTTAGAATTGAAGAAGCTGGTTTAACTATTTTGGGTTCAAAATTTTCATGTTGTGTGCCAGCTTTAGAGATTTTAGGTCATGGGGTATGTAGAGAGGGTAGGATTATGTCCAAGAAGAAAGTGAATATAATTCAGTCCTGGCCAAGACCCAAGAATAAAACCAAAGTTAGGGGGTTTTTAGGAATATGTGTTTATGTTCAAATGTTTGTCAAGGACTTTTCTTCATTGGCAGCTCTGTTGAGAAGGTTGACAAGAAAGGATGCAGACTGGGAGTGGGATGAAGAGTGTGAAAGGGCATTTGAGAGATTGAAGAAGGTTGTGGGGAAGGATTTAGTCCTGCACAAGTTAGATTATGGAAAAGATGCTGATAGGATTTATTTAGCAGTTGACTCAAGTCAGGTTGTTGCTGGGGCAGTTTTGTCTCAGATGGATAAAGCTGGTTACATTAGGCCAGTTAGGTATGAATCTGTGGTATTCACTGAAGTCGAATCAAGATATTCTCAGACAAAATCGGAACTGTGTGGAGTGGCAAAAATTTTAAAGAAACTTCAAAATGTTTGGTGGGGCCAACACTTCGAATTGCAAGTGGATGCGAAATCTTTAATTCAAATGATTAATTCCCCAAGTTTACCAAATGCACCTATGACTAGATGGGTAGCATTCATTCAACATTTTTCTTTTGACTTAGTTCATAAGCCTGGCAAAAATTTTACTATGCCAGATGGTTTGTCAAGAAGACCACCCACTGAAGATGATTCAGACTCAGAAGAGTTTGATGAAGATATACCTATGAATAAAGCCAGCACTAAAGGAGCTGAAGACTTTCCATACCTCCCCCATGAGGTTAAACTGGCAGGACTATTGTGTTTAGATGACTTTGATGATGACCTCCATCAAGAGGATAAACTGGAAAATTAATTTTATGTTGATGAAATTGGTGTGAATAAATTCAGTAAAAAAGAGGTAGAAGAAGATGTTGTGTATATAGATGAAGAGTGAATGGTAGTTAGGGATAGTAGTAGGTTAAGGAAGGGTGTATATGTTGGAGAATTAGAAAATTTGTTTCAAAAGGGTGAAGAAGAGAAAGAGGTATTTTCAAATTTGGTTTCTAAAAGGTCAAAAGGTTCAGATGAAGAAAATTGACATAGCTTGATCAAGAATCAAATTTGTGGTCAACGTCCATTGGCTCATTCATGTGCAAGTGATATTGGTGATAGAGAAGTGCCCATTGATATTATATTAATAAATTTTCAAGATGAAGTCTGGGGTCAGGCTGGTTTTTATTTGTTGTTGGTCAAATATTTATTGACTTTAGAAAGGCCAGAAGATTGTGAAGATGATGAATGGGTGGCTATAAAAAGGAAGTAATCTACATTTTACTTATCTGGTCGACAATTAATGAAAAGGAGGTATCCAAATCCTCAATTAGTTTTAACTCAAAAGAAAGGGCAAGAATTAGTTTTAAAGTCACTGCATAAAGATCTTGGGCAAAGAGGTGTTGAAAAAACTTTCAGAAAAATTGCTGATCGATTTTGGTGGCCAGGCATGAAGATGGCTGTTAAACAGTGGGTTCAGTCATGCAAAGAATGTCAAAGAAGAAGTTATTTAAAGCCGAAAGAGCCTGGACACGCTACTGGCGAAAATACTCTCTTTGGAAGGGTTAGCTTGGATGCTGTTGTAGACAATCCTATAGTACTAGCTATAGGCCTTGACCAAGGGAGTTGGAGAAAAACCAGTGAGAAAATCCCCTGTCCCTTTAGAAAAATAGAGTGAGATTTACTTGCTAAAGTAAGTTGGTTCTTGTTTGCTAAAGCCCTTTTTCAACACACTTGACTGCTTGATGAGCCAAGAAAGTAGTCCCCAGACAGACTACCAGACCAAAGAACTGAAATGTAGACCAATGTCCACACCAGAGAAAGCAAAGATACTTGATGTAGGTTGAAAATCCACACCAGAGACAGCAATGATACTTGCTATAGCTTGCAAGACTATAACAGAGAAAACAGTTGCCAAAGTTGAGTTAAATGAAGAACTAACCTAGCAACAAACACGGCCAATTGTGGCCAAAAAACAGTGAAAACTGAGTGAGGAACAATGATATCACCTCCAGATGGTTGTATGATAATTAAAGTTCCCCCAAACTGTCTTATTCACTATGTACACACAGACCACTATCTAAGAGCCCATGCACACCCACAAATTTGGCGCCTGTACCCGCCAAATTGAATAAAAACCCTCCAGGAGCGCTCCCCAACCTTCTAAAACAGAGGCGAGCGGGCCGCCTGATGTCGGAGGCACCACCAGAAGCGGCCTGGCCTCCCTACAGCCAGAAAACCAATAAAAACCACTAATCTACTTTGAAAAATTAGCTACAACTACTAAAACTTTTAAAACACGGAATTTCACTATAAAAACATTGAGACATGAAATATAGAGCTAAATTAGCCCTATCCAATGGTACTAAGTACTTAACCCTAAGACTTAAGATTAGCCCGTAAAAGATGAAAAACAAAATTAAGCAGTTATCTTTTTAAATAAAAAATGAGGAAATGACCCCTTAAAACTTAGAATATGAAAAATTTCTACAAGACATGAAATATAGAGAAAAACTGGGGCTATCTAACGGTAATACCCACACACCCGCAGACCTAATATCACTGAATAAAACCAGAAAAATACCCAATTCCTCAACAGATGTCAATTAAGACATGCACAAACAATGCCAAATCACACAAAAAATGCCCCTGCCAATGTTGGAAGACCACATCCTCCCTCCAATTAAGAATGTCCACATTTTTTCTTCATCAAACCACCATGTTCAACCTTCTTCCCAAATCTGCCTCTGAAATGGGTCCTTGCCAATACTGCATTTACAATAATCTAATCTGCACCATCACACCTCTTTTCCATCCATACAGAACATCCTGCAATGTCTGCCAATCTAGAAAGAAATCCTGCTACAGACCTGGTACATTATCTTCTGCAACAGCTTCACCTCCACCTTAACCTGGTCCATCTTCTACCAGCACCAAAAGATCTAGGCCATCCATCCTGATTCCCAGATTAATCAAAAAGCTACACCCTTCCCAGAAGAGTGCCAAAACCACTAAAACAACAAGTTCCACCATCCCTGGTCCATCTGATCGTAAAAACTTCTATTTCTTCTTTCCACTTTAGAAAACTGATGACTTCTCAGTTCCTTCATCTTCTGACAGTGATGATAACAATGTAGCATCCATTGAAAAACCACACCAAACCACTTGCCCGCAATTAAGACCAAATTCCAACAACACACATCTCAACAGAAACACCTTCTGCTAAACTACTTCCAATCCACTCCTGCTAGAGATCCACAGGAAATTGAGAACAGAAGACACCTCATTCACCAGTTCAAGGCTAATTCTGAGCACTTCATTTCGTCTCTTGATTCCCTCTGTAATTCCACTAGTACTTAAGTTTGATTCAGAAAGAAAAATTGACCACACCCTCTACAGGATGTAACCACAAACAACCCTCAGTTTTAAGTCTTTGGGGACCATCCTCATTTTATAGTCTTGGGGGACTCAAAAACCCTCAGTTTATAGTCTTGGGGGACTCAAAAACCTAAATCATAAACCCAGAACCAGAGATCAACCACATTAAGACACAGAGAAAAAACTAACATTTTGGGTTAATTGTGAATAGAGCTGCCAGACCATCAATTACTCCCAAACTTGCCTTTGCTAAATTCGGAGGCTCCCCCTGTGGATACCCTCTTCCAATCTTTCAAACTATTCCAACAACAAAAATCATTCCTCAGTTTATAGTCTTGGGGGACTATACCATCAACCAATCCTCAGTTTATAGTCTTGTGGGACTACACCATCAAACCATCCTCAGTTTAAAGTCTTGGGGGACTAAAACAGTGTTCAGTTTAAAGTCTTGACAGAATACTCTTGATAAAGTCTTGAAACCAGCCAGTTTAAAGTCTTGGAGGACTTGCAGAGTTTTGCATAAGATAGACGCAGCCAATTTCATACAGAACACACCTACAGCCAAACTTCTGAACTTCCACCTTCACTTCATCATCTACCCATCACTGATAAAAATCTCCTTCTTATCTCTTTCCGTCATCTTTTCTGACCACAGATCATGGCTGGATCCCCTGATGTTGACCCCTCTACTCTTCCTTGCTTCACTGCTCCCAAGGACTATGCCTTCAAACAGTGCATCCACATGTGCAAACCTTGCACATTCACTCTTCCAACTCCTGAAGCCAAATCCTACAACAGGGCTTGTGATTCTTGCTACTCCAAAAAGAAGAAATGTGACAGAGATGCCAACTACCCTATTCCTCCTCCTTCACCTTCTCATAAATAACTCTCCAGATCCCCTACAAGATCCCCAGAACTTGGCCCATCCTCTTCCTCTTTATCCTCAGCACCATCCTGAAGATCCAGAAACTCAGCTTCCAGAACTCTTCCCAAAAGACCAGCCTTAGCTTCCCAAGAAACAGCTTTTATCTCTGCTAAATTAGCTCCACAAGCTTCAAAATCAGCTCCTAGACTTCTAGACCGCATCCAGGGCGGCCCGGCCAATGTTGGGCTGCCCGCCTGCCTCACTAGACAGTGAAAATCAGGCTCAAAACCTCCAAAAACAACCAGAAAACAGCCAAATTCCTCCAATCAACAAAAAAACTCCACACAATTACCTCCCACTGCTTCCAGAGCAATTCAGCCAACCCTTCCAAGGTCCAAAAACTTCAAAATTTCCCAAAATTCTAGGAGACATGCCAGAGGACCCCAGGAAGAAACCAGAGCACCCAACACTGCACCAAAGCAACTACTTCGTCCCCAGTTAAGAAAACAAAACTACACCTCTCCTCTTTCAGCCAACTATTTTTCTGACAGTTCCATTCCCTGAAAAGCCCCATCCAGAAGAGATCAATATGCTTCCAAATCACCCTCTCCTGCTCCATTTTATAACAACCCTGGTACTCCATCACCAGCACCTCATCCAACTGAATCAAGCAGAAATATTAACAACAGCAAAAACAGACCTGCTGCTCCAACTAGGCCCCAGGAAAATCAGTCTCCTAGTTCACCTTCTCAAAACCTTTCAGGGGAAGACCAAGAGAATCCATATCTTTCCCTGATTGATCCACCTACTATGACCATTCCAAAATCTTCAGATGTCCAAATTCCGGCTGCTTAAAAATTTGATGAGCTTCCAATCTGTATGTACCACATTAATTCATCCACTTTCTTCAACAAAAATAATTACTGATCCAATTCTTCTTGTCTAGTTGGCACCCCTCCTCCTGAATCTACTATTGGAGTTGGCCAACCTCTAGAAACTTCTTTGACCCTGGATTATGGAGACATGAGACAACACCTCAGCACCATGTGTTTAAACATGCTAAAAGCCTTTGCCCTCCTTGGACCTTTGAATGACTTTGAAAAATCCCTGAGAAAGCGCCTGTTGGACGACCACTGGAAGATGTCTAGGATAATTAAGCACACCTTCCAGCACTGCATTCCTGCCTCTTCTTCTTCCTCCTCTGAACTTCCCTCTAATCCAATTCCTGCCCATTACAATCCATATAATCTCTCCAGCAGGATGCACTTCAAAGAACACAGTGCTTCCCACAACCCCAACAAAAAACAAAAACAAAAACATAATCCGGACCAGTCTCCAGAAGCATCATCATCCAGACAATGAGCTCCTGCAAAAAGATTAGAAACATAATAATAAATAAATAATAATAAAAAATTAATAACTTTAAATTCTAATATTTATTTATTTATTTTTTTACTTTATTTTATTTTATTATTATTTTATTTTATTTTTATTTTATTTTTCTTTTTTCTTTTTTTTAATCTACTAATATACTAAAATTAAAAATTGATAAGTAAAATAAAATAAAAATAAATGAAATAAAATAAAAGATAAAAAATAATACAAATGGTACCCCCCAGCCAATTGATGAGCTGATCCCCTGATACCTTGCCCACATTCAAGTGCACCTTGATGTGGATACACCTTAAAAAACTTAAATAATATGAAATAAGAAACATAAACTAAGGGTAATAATGAGAATAAAAAAAATAAAAAAACGAAATTAATGAAAATAAAAATAAAATAAACTAAAATGATAAGATAGCATTGCCTGGCCAATTGATGAGCCTTTCCCCACCAATGCTTGCCCACATCCAGGTGACCCTGATGTGGTAACACCCTATTTTTTTAATTTAATAATTTTAAAAACCCCCATAAAAAAATTAAAAGAAAAAAAAGAGAAAAAATAAAATAATCTGAAACTACTATCTAGCAAAAACATAACTACAAAATCAAAGACAGTCCAGCTCCATAGATGGTCCAATAAGAGAAAGTCCAGTCCATAGAAATGATCACGAGGTGGGCTCCCTCCAATAAGTAAAAATGATGGGAGACCACCAGTGATCCACCGCCAATCCGAAAGAACCAAAGATAAAGAAGCCAGTCCCAAACCAGCTTAAAGTCATAGTGGACTTGAAACCTGAATATTAAACAACAGAACTAGAATTCAACTGGAACAAACAAAAAACTTGAGACAGACATTCTGGGGTAACTGTTCTACAGAGCAGCCAGCTCATCAGTTACCCCCACACTTGCCACAATAAAATCTAGAAGTCCCCCCTGGGTGCCTTCTAACAAAAACACAACATCCAACACAATAAACCAAAGCCAATAAAAGTGAAGAGTCCGGAACTTGAAGACCAAAGGAGTTTCAAGTTTAAAGTCATAGAGGACTAAAACCTGTGAAAAGAAACCAATACTAGGGTTCAACCAAATTAAGAGAAGGGGTTGGAAACAGAAAATATGGGGTAACTGTTCTACAGAGCAGCCAGCCCATCAGTTACCCCTAAACTTTCCAAGATCTAATCTAGAATCCCCACCCCTGGGTACCTTCTAACAAAAAGTTTGCAACACAAGAGTTGCTCTGAAACACCAAAAATCCAAAATTCAAAGAATGTTCCATAGTTTATCCTCATTGCGGAGTCAATCTTCTTCATGCCTAGTGCCTCTGGGATAGAACCTCTTCACCTGGTCTGCAGCCACTCTCTTTTTCAAGACTGCACCATCCAACTCTTCCAAAACATAAGAACCTCCAGACGCCTGAGATCTGACTCTGTAAGTTCCATTCCATCTGTCAGAAAACATTTTTCCCCACTGACTCTCCAAACTTCTATTATACACCAAAACCAAAAAATCAGGTTTCAAGGGATTCCTGAGTCTATAAGCCAACTTCTTGTCCTATTACCTGACTTATTGATTCCTAATCTTCATCATTCTAGAGTATGCCTTCTCTTGACATTCCTCTCTACATTCCAACTGTTGCATCCTGGCACAGAGCAATTCTTCTGTTGAGTGCACATCATCCCAATCAATTCCAAGATAAGAGACAGCTTCCAAGTCCACTGGTAGAACAGCTTTCTGACAAAACATTAAATCATAAGGAGAATAGCCAGTTGTCCTCTTCACAGTGACCCTATCAGCAAATAACACCAAGGGTAAATAATGCCTCCACATTTCAGCACTATCCCCACACATATTTACCAAAGCATTCTTGATAACTTGATGGCCTCTTTCAACCATGCCTTCAGCTTCAGGATAATAAGGTGTAGCCACTCTAACTTTAGAACCAACACTAGCCACAGCTTCTTTAAATTCGGCAACAAACTCTGGCCCACCATCAACAGTGACCAACTTCATCAACCCATACCTATAAATCCACTGCTTCTTCAAAAACTCTGCCACATTCTTGGCAGTCAAATTAACCAGAGGCACTGCCTCAACCCAACCAGACAAATCATCCCTAGCAACAATCAAGTATTTATATCTGCCCTCTTTAGTATGGAAAGCATCCAGACTTACCCTTCCAAACAGAGTTGATTCACCAGTAGCACGGCTAACCTCTTTAGGTTTCAAGTGACTTCTTCTTTGACATTCTTCACAAGATTGAACCCAACCCTGCACAGCCAACTTCATACCTAGCCACCAAAATCTGTCATCTACTATTCTATAAGTCTCCTCAAAGCCTCTATGACCAAGGTCTTCATGCAAAGACTTCAACACAACTTCTTGACCCTTCTTCTGAGTCACCACAACTTGAGGATTATGATGCCTTCTCCTCATCAACCTTCTTCCTGACACATAAAATCCAGGACTCTTCTGCTTAAATGCCAACCAAGTATCATCATCACAAATATCTGGCTTCTCCAAGGTCAACAGATATTCCACCAAAATAAAATAAAACCCAAACTGACCCCAGATCTCATCTTCAAAATCCAACAAACCAACATCCAAGGGTACAACTCTGTCATCAAAATCACCAGTGTGAACATGAGCCAATTGACCAGACCAACCAGGAAACCAATCCTTAAATTTTGGCACGTCCTTCTCTTTCCACTGAACCTTGTGAGAATCCAGTTCACTAACAAAAACACCCTTTTTCAATTTTGAGCTGTCCCAAACAACACTACATCTTCATCAACAAAAAAATCCTGATCAGCAGAATCAAGATCAGATCCAGCCAGTTTAGCCTCTTGGGGGAGGTCAGAAAAATCTTCAGCACCCTCAGTGCTGGCCTTAACCACTGGACCATCTTCTTCAAAATCTTCAGCCTCAGAATATTCATCTGTAGGTGGCCTCCTTGATAATCCACCAGGCATTATAAAAGTTTTACCTGGTTTGTGTACCAGGTCAAAAGAAAAATTTTGAATAAACGCCACCCACCTAGTCATTGGAGAATTTGGAAGACTAGGTGTATTGATCATCTGAACTAAAGATTTTTCATCAACCTGCAGCTCAAAATGCTGCCCCCACCAAACAGTCTGTAGCTTCTTTAAAATTTTTGCTACACCACACAATTCCAATTTAGTTTGAGAATACCTAGATTCCACCTCATTAAACACCACAGACTCATATCTTACTGGCCTGACCCTCCCAGTCTTATCCTCCTGATACAAAACAGCACCAGCAGCAATATAACTTGAGTCCACTGCCAGATAAATTTTCCCAGCACCAACACCATAATCCAACTTTTGAAGAACAATATTATCACCAACAGCCTTTTTCAACTTCTGAAAAGCCTCTTCAAACTCTTCAGTCCATTCCCAATCTGCATCTTTCCTGGTCAACCTCCTTAAAGTTGAAGCCAACAAAGAAAAATCCTTAATAAAAATCCTGACATATACACATACACCCAAAAATCCCCTGACTTCAGTAGTATTTTTAGGCCTTGGCCATGACTGAATTTTATTAATCTTCTTCTTCGCCATAATCCTTCCATCTTTATATACCACATGACCCAGAATTTCCAAAGCAGGAACACAACAACAGAATTTTGACCCTGAAATGATCAAACCAGCCTCTTCAATCCTAAACAACACTCTCTCTAGAGTTATTGCATATTCCCAAACATACCTCCTTATTCCAGGGTTCTCGGCTAACGCCTCATTATCATAATCAGTGGATGGTCCTTTAATTCCACCATCATCAATAAAAATACCAGCATAAGTAAGAACTTCATCCTGCAAAATCCAAGCCATCTGTGCTTGATATACTGCCACTGAATTAGTTGCTCCTTGAGGCAACCTAGTGAGCTGAAATCTTCCCAAAGGAGTCTCAAAAGTTGTGAGAGGCCTTTAATCCGTATGAAGTTCCCTCTCATCATAACCACCCATAATATCACCCAAACCATAACACACCCTTCCAGAAAAAGCTTCAACAAAATTCTCTGCACTTGGTGGCATACCAGACTCCTTGATAGTGACTCTATTCAAGGCTCTAACATCATGAACCACCCTCAACTTTCCATTCTGCTTCCTTAAACAGAAAAAAAGACTTGAGTAACTGGATGTCGATTGTTCGTATAACCCAGTCCTGACTCTTTCCCTAACAATTTCCACAAAATCCTCTCTAATAGCAGCTGGAATCGGAATAGGTTTGATTTTCCAAGGTTCATGACAAACCACAGGAATCAAGTAAGGTTCCCCATAAGAGTGCTTCAATACACCCCTTTCCTCTTCAACAAAAGCCACAGCTTTTACCCTTAGCACAATAATGTGCAACTACAACACTTTTCTTCTTCAGAAAACCACCCATCAGGACCAAAATTAACAACTTTCAAACTTTCCGCAGTCACCCTAGCCATCTCTAAAAATTCTGCAGGATTCTTCACCAAAGGAGTACAGTACGGATCTCTTGACAAAGGAGGTCTCTTCAAGGGTGTATTCAAACCCACAGGCATAGGCTCATTAACAGACTTAATCTTCTGCGCTACCTTCTTATACTTTGCCGCTCCACCTTCAACTTGAGGGATCTTCAGGAAATCTTCACCACCAGACCTGGAACAAAAACCAAGGGTTTCCCCATTGCTCACATGTGTGGCCAAGGTAATGTTTTTGAAAGGTGTAGAAGAAACCCTAGCGGTGCATAATTGGAAGGACTTACTTTTAGACTCCAATCTCACCACTCCAAAACTTTTCCGCAATACCAAATCTTCATCTTCACTTCCATCTTCCATATCTTCAAATCTTAATTCATCTTCAGAATCAACTCTTTTAAAATTGTGCAGTTTATCCTCATGCTGGAGGCCCAAAAATTGATCTTGATGATCTTTTTTCTTCATAATTTTCTGCAGTTTAACCTCATGCTAGAGGCCCAAAAATTGATCTTCTCAATCTTCACAAAAATATTTTGAATCTTCTTTCTTCATTATCTTCAGATTTTTTTCTTGATTTTCTTGAATTATCTTGAACTTTTTTTCTTCTTTTCTTGAGTTTTCTTCTGACCTGCAAAAATGAACAGGGGTTTCCCCAATGCTCACATGTGTGGCCAAGGTAATGTTTTTGAAAGGTGTAGAACAAACCCTAGCGGTGCACAATTGGGAGGACTTACTTTTAGACCCCAATCTCACCACTCCAAAACTTTTCCGCATATCTTTCAAAAAAGATATATAACAAATCTTCTTCCTTGAGCTTGAATTAAAAATAATTGAGAATCTTGAGACAGAACGATAAAAACTTGAAAAATACTTGCAGAGAAGATAAACATTAAAAAGAGAAGTTTGAAAATCCACTTGGTATATCTCCAAGGGAGCTAACCTACTACAACCTAAGATTTCCTCATCTTGGGGAGAGGTTGTAGCACTAGGGTGATCAGCCCTCATTACTTTAAAAAAGACAGACTCTCAATAGAGCCTGAGCCACACTCCAGAAAACCAAAGGCAGCACCAAATTCTTTCCTTCTCCTGCAACAATCCATGCACTGGCACATTGAAGATAAACCAGGCCTGGTCTCCCAACTATCCTCTCCAGGGGATGATAACCTCATGTGAAGCCTCCTTTTGTCTTCACCAGTCAACTCCAAGCTGATTCCCAAATCAAATTGATAACCAATTCTTGCCTAAAAATCCATCAAGAATGGCACGCCTAAAACTGCTTTTACATTACCTTTAGCAATGTAAAAATGAACCTTCCCTGAGGCTCCGCCAACATCTAACTTCACAAACTCAGAAGTTCCAACCAATTCAGTGACATGGCCACCAATCCCTCTTGAATTCCCACCAATACAAGTTTTGATGGAAAGGCCCAAATGAGTTGCTTCAAACAAAGAAATAAGGTTTATTTGAGAACCTGAATCCACCAATGCGCTTGCCTCCCTGCCATTCAGAGTGACATTGACATATCCCAGAGGAGCAGAAAAATGAGTTTCCAACCCCTCACCAAACTTTTCCGCAGAATCACAGATGTATTCCACCTCCCCAGAAGAAACTCTTCTCCTGGTCAACAACTTTTTCTGTCTATCATCCAACCCTGGACTGATAGCATACAATTCCCCATAAGATACGGAAACCTGACACTTATTCATCCTTTCCAGGACAGAGTCCATAACATTAACTTGACCAGAAATTACTGGCCTCTTAAAGTGAGCTCTTTTCTTCACTACCTTGGTCATAGAAGCTTCTTGAAGACCAGAACCACCAACAGATTTACAATTAACAGGAACCAAACCAGATACCTCATCAGAACCTCTAACTCCAGCAGTCTTTGTCAATGAAGCCAATGGGATATCCTCCTCAGAGTCAGAATCAACCTACATTGGCATTGTCTCACCATTCAGGTCCAATGCACCAAAGCTAGGGGGGCCCATGTCAGCCACACCCTTCTGCATCTTGTACAGCTCGTCTTTGCTGTACTTCTTTCTATCTGCACTCAGCTTAGGATCCACCTTTGAAGCCTTAGGCTTTGGTTGTGCCTGAGAACTGCTCTTAGGCCTTCCCACCTTTCCTGCTTCCACATCATAAACACCAGCCAAGCATTCCCCGCTTGACTGCCCACCACAAGAATACAACTCCAACCCACCAAAGGAAGTAGAAAAAGAGACCTTATTGACCTCCTTCCAATTTCCTTGACATCCTCATCCTCCTTACCAGAAGACTTCCCTTGCTCAGGAATCTCCTCAAACCTTGGCCTCTATTGATTGAGACCACCCTTTCTCCTGACCAAATCAACAGGAGCCTGCCCCTCACTGGGCTTTACAAATGAACCGTCAGGGAACTTGAAAACCCTGCAATCAAAATACACCTTTCCTTCAGACACATCCCTGTTCAATGCCCAACAATCATTGGACCTGTGCCCCCTCCTTCTGCAATAAGAGCAGACCCAAGTATCCCTCCTACCAGCCCTCCTATCAAAATCTCTAGGCTGAGAAGGTGCCTTATTGACCTTCTTAGCCTCCTGAACAAAAATATGAAGCTGCTTTGTGAGATCAGCCAACTGCTCCACCACTGGGTCCCTCTCCTGTTTGGGAACCTGCACCATATTCTTCTCCTCCTTCTTCACTCTAACCTCCTCTTCAGCCAAAGCCTCACTGACTTTGCTGACATACTTGGCACACCTCTCCTGATAGGTATCCACAGCCAATAACTTCAAATGGGCCTCCACAGCCTCCTTCACCTTATCCAAGGCAGGCAACTTCTGGTCCCCATTAGAAAGAGTCTTCATCAATTCCTTTCTTGACAACTCCTTCAACACATCCATCCTGACATCTCTAGCCAGGGCAGACCAAAAAACATCCTTGGAAGCATTTTCATGTGCCAGCTCCTCCACTTCCACCAAATATTCCACCACAGGATCAAACTGTAGCAGAAAATTCCTGTAACTATGTAAGTTACCAACAACACCATAAGATTGCCATTCACTGACAGCCTTGTTCCGATCCACCATAGTAAACCTGACACCCCATCTTTCCACCATCTCCCTATACAGCAACTTCCAATCCCTCTTCTTGTAGCAAGACATGGCCACAACCTCCTTCTCCACTGCCCTATCACCAATGAAGAAAATAATCTGCTTCAACATGTCCAGGTAAGAAGCACCATCCACACCAGCAGCAGTTTCATACTTCTCCAGAAACCACTTCATATCATCCCCTTTAAACTTGGTACCATCCCAAGTTTTAATCCTAACACACTCCCTAACCATCACAGCAGGAGGACCATCCCCCCACTGACAGTCACCACAGGAATAGCAGAACCAGAAGCCATTCTTCAAGTCCAAAACACCAAAAAGAGCCAACCAATGAAAACAGAGATTTTAAAGAACTAGCAAGTTCTATCCCAAGTTGGGCACCAGAAATTTAGACAATCCTATAGTACTAGCTTTAGGCCTTGACCAAGGGAGTTGGAGAAAAACCAGAGAGAAAATCCCCTGTCCCTTTAGAAAAATAGAGTGAGATTTACTTGCTAAAGTAATTTGGTTCCTGTTTGCTAAAGCCCTTTTTCAACACACTTGACTGCTTGATGAGCCAAGAAAGTAGTCCCCAGACAAACTACCAGACCAAAGAACTGAAATGTAGATCAATGTCCACACCAGAGAAAGCAAAGATACTTGATGTAGGTTGCAAATACACACCAGAGACAGCAATGATACTTGCTATAGCTTGAAAGACTATAACAGAGAAAACAGTTGCCAAAGTTGAGTTAAATGAAGAACTAACCTTGCAACAAACACAGCCAATTGTGGCCAAAAAACAGTGAAAACTGAGTGAGGAACCATGATATCACCTCCAGATGGTTGTATGATAATTAAAGTTGCCCCAAACTGTCTTATTCACTATGTACACACAGACAACTATCTAAGATCCCATGCACACCCACGAATTTGGCGCTATGGTAAGGTAAACTCTTACAGTCGCCTTGCTGTAAGCAGAATCCGGAGGAGATATGTGGATTTATTGGAAAACCCCGTCCTTCCAATAAAAATAACAAAATGGGAATTCTAAATCACTAAGCTAACCAATCTACTTGGATCTGATTGATGAAAATAATGAAACTCTAAAATAATTAACGCTTATTGAGATTTAAAGAAAGTGGCTGTTGATAAAAGAAATACTGATAACAACAATTAAGGTGTACCAGTGAAAGATCTGAAAAGATTGACTTTTATGTTTTTATAATAATTTGAATTTTTATGAGACAGCAATAATCAACTCCCAGCAATGAAGACCTTTCTAAAGATACCCTGTATGAAGTGTGATTTAAATTGTTGAGTAGTATTTCTAAAATGTTATATATAAAATATAAAGTTATAAGGGTATTACAATTTATTTAATTTGTTGAGTAATTAAAAATGAGACTGTGGTGGTTAAAGATTAAGCTGTATGTTGTGTCCCCCTTCTCAATTTTGAGTTTGAGAAGCGCTTAAGTATTCCTAGTCACGTGCCTAAGTTTTCCCCTCCAGAGCTCTCCCAGAGTCAATCCGGAGCCCGTACGGAGTCGAAACGGAGTCCGTACGGAGTCCGTCCGGACTTCTGGGCTCAATTAGAACCTTAAAACTATAGTAAAAAATCTAGAAAAATTACACATAATAGAGCTACTTTCCCTTTACATACCAAACTAATTTTCGTAGTCTGCGCAGCTCTAATTTCCCTGTGAAAATTCACTGAAGTTAAGTAATTTCTGAAAACGTAAATATTTCTATAAATCTTTAAAATTCATTTAAAATTATAAGAAAAATAGTAAAAATTCTGGAAAAATTTCCCAAGGTTCTTGAGTGACTCGACTTGATACTTATAAATTTTTCAGACCGTAAAAATAAGTTTTCTCCGTAAAATAAATTGTTTTTGTGTAGGCATTTGCTCGTGACCAATTTCTTCATATTTAAAACTCAAATAAATTAAATAAAACCCTTTTATATATAAAAAAATAATAACGCCAATCTTGCACGCCGTAATAACTCCATTTTCGTACTTAGGTGCCATACTAAACTTTAGGCTACCACATCCTCCCTCCAATTGAGAATGTCCCCATTCTTATAACTTTGCATAAGTGGTCGAACACAATATTCATCTTTAACCTTCAACCACCATCTTCTTTAATCAACTATAAAATTCATCTTCATCAATATGTCTTCCAAAGAACTTGTCGCTCCATGTGAACTCTGTGCTCGATACCAGGTACCTTGTTTAATGTCCAACCCTAATCTTCCTGGCAGGACAGCTTGCGACTTATGCCGTGTGAAAAAAGTCAAATGTAACCGGCCATTAGTTCCTTCTAAAACAAATGTATATTTAGGACCAGAAGCTCTCCCTGATCCCTCAACTTCTAAAAAGCGATCAAAAATTCCTGTCTTCTTAAAACGAATAAGATCAAAAGCAGCTTCAAAAGTTCAATCTTCATCAGCAGATCCCGGCCTTATTTTGCCTTCACAAGATCCTAATCCTATAACTCCAGTGCCCCCAACCAACTTTGCTGAGACAGTGTTTCCTGGCTCTAAATGTAAGACCCTATTATCTTACTAAAAAAACTTTTAATCAAAATTGACTAAACCTATGACTTAATAACATATTTGAACTTCTAGCTGTCGAAATAACCAACACTGATGATGTTGGTAGAGTGAAGACGGACTATATCAATCATTATCCAAATTTTCATTGTTATCTTTTTCTTGACTTTACTAATGAGTTGAAACAAAAAATTGTGGCCTATTTTCAAGAAACTCTAGCTAATAACCATGAAGACCTCATGAAAAGAAGAATTTTAATGCAAAGCTTTGATAATGATGTTGAACAATTTCAAAGAAATTATCTTTTCTAACAGTATAACTTGATAAAATTTTGTTTTTGCTTGGTCTTCTTTAACTTTCAACATATATGTTGTTTTCTTTCTTCTCTGGCTTGATATAACATAAAATAAAATAATATAAATCTTGTGATGATTCCACTACTGAGAGCAAGGTTTGAATCCCTTCAGACTCCCATATACCAGTCTTCCTTCTTGTCACAGCATTGAGAGAGTGGATCTTCCTATGAGCCGAATACTCCTGATTCCAACATCATAGGGCCCCCCACTGAGCCAAATTCTATGATTCCAATCTCGCCATAAGGTCCTCCAAGCTTCACACCAAAAAAATGGCCTAACACTGAGGCACTAAAAAAATCATTCCCTAAAATCCAACTACCATCCTAACTTCTGATTCCTTTATCACAATTTTCAAACTTTGCTATACAGCAAACCCATAAAATACTTTTGTCAGGCTTCCAATAATAATTTTAACTTTAGACCATGTTAAAGCGCCACAAATTTCACCTAATTAACCATTATGCTTTCATTAGCATCATTACCACCTAAAATTTTAACCTCCTAAAGCTTATCAGCACCCAATTCCAGAAATAATTGAATAACCAGTTTAGAGTCTTAGTGGACAGTGTTAAATTAAAAGATTGAATTGAGTTATCCAAACAAGATTGACATTCCAATTTAAAGTCTTGGTAGACCAAACATATAATCGATTGCCAGTTTATGGTCTTGGTGGACCAAAGATCGTTTAGGTGCATAAATAACTTGATAAATTCCTAAGTAAGGCCTAGGCTTGACCAAAGATTGAATAAATTTGATAATCCAGTTTAATGTCATAGTGGACCAAACATTTGATCGACAAGTAATCCAGTATAAGGCCATAGTGGTCCAATGAATGTTGAATTATCCTGCAGATATTAATTTTCCAGTTTAAAGTCATAGTGGACTAAACAATGAATGAACTACCAGTTTAAAGTCATGGTGGACCAAACATTTGATCAATAAGAAATCCAGTTTAAGGTCATGGTGGACCCAACAGCTTGATAACAGTCCAGTTTAAGGTCTTGGTGGACCTATCAACTTCTCTATCCTTGAACCCAGATTTTGCCACCAGCTTTCTTCATCCTAGTTTCAAGTTTTCTTCAAAAAAATATCTCCTAACAAGATGAAACCTTCTGACTTCATTGCTTCAGCTGATCAATCTTGCAAATACTGTGCCTTCACCCATAGGGAATGTATCTTCTCTTTTAACTGGCAAAAGCACACTTATAACAGGGCCTGTTTATCCTGTTATGAGAAGAAAAGAAAATGTTCTGGCTTGAACTGTGGTTCTTTCCCCATCACTGCTACTAGCTTCTCCGCCTTCTGCAATCCTCCTCCTCCTTCTTCACCTTCTACTCCACCCCCTATTCCATCAACCTCTAAAGATCCCATACCTTTTTCTCCATCAGCCTATTTAAATCTTTCTCCATCACCTAATCCTCTGGGTCTTTCTCTCCAATCTAGACTTGCTGCTACTCCCCCAAGAACTCTTGCTGCTCCAAGGGCCATGCTTCAACCTTCTAACAATTCTTCTCCTTCTTCCAACATCTTGAAGCACAAAAGGTCTTATAATAGCCAGCAGTCTTCATCTTCTCTTGTTTCATCCAAAATGCCCAGAACATCTACTTCAAATACCAAATCCAACACCAGTCCTCCTCATCTATCAAAAATAAAAAATCCTTTCCTAAACATAAAAAATCCCACTCCATTACCAAGTAAACCGTTTATCTATGATCATGATAGTGTTGACACAGGTTAGTTGTCTCTTTTTATTTCTTAATCTTCAGGTTTTAAGTTGCTGATATTTTAATTTGATAAGCATCCACCGGTTCTCCAATTTCATATTCAGCTTATGAACTACCAGAACCTAATCCAAGCTTCCCTAGAGTTCCAATTCACCTAGTGTCTGAAAAGCTTTTTGCTAATTTTAATAACCTTATCGCTTATTTCCAACAATACCCGCCCTCTGATAGATCAGAATCTTGGATGAGAGAGCAACTGTTAAGAGACCTTTTCAAAATAGCCAACTGGCTTCAACACTATCGTGACCGTGAAATAAGATTCAAATCCCAGGAAATCAATCAAGGTCCTTCTAAATTTTCTAATTTCTATTCTTCAAAAGATAACAACCCTTGATGGTGTTCTTCCTGGTATGTAGCTTTCTTGAATAATGTTTGAAAAATAAAATATAAACATCTAAACTACCTAAAACTAAAATACCTTTTATTTTTTTATTTTTTATTTTTTATTATTATTATTTTTTATTTTTTTATTTTTTTTATTTTTTTTATTTTATTATTTTTTTTTATTTTTTTATTTTTTTTTAGTTATTTTATTATTTTTTATTATTTATTTTATTTTATTTTTATTTATTTATTTTATTTTTTTATTTATTTTATTTTTTTATTATTTTAAAAAAAAATAGTTTTGAAATAAAAGTTAAAATTTTAATTTTTAAAGAAAGATAAACGAATGTGAAAAGAAAGATAAAAAAAAGTACTAAAAAAAAATTTCTTTTTAAAAAAAATAATTTTTTTTTTTAAAAGATGCCCCCCGGCCATTTGATGAGCCGTACCCTCGACATCATACCCACATCCAAGTGCAACTTGATGTGGTTACACAATTTTGAGAAATTGAAAAGAAAAGAAAATAAATGAAAGTTTTTTGAAGATAATTTTTATAATGATGATCACTGGGTGGGCTCCCTCCAATTTATATAAATGATTAGAGACCACCAGTGAGCATCACCTTTACAATAATTCATAATATATATTAAAGAAAAGAAATCACAATAAAACATAAAAAAAATCAAAAACTAAATAAAATAAAAAGAATCTTGAATCCGGCGTTGAGAGCGGTGTCTCTTGATTCATTCCAGTTTATAGTCTTAGCGGACTTCCTATAATTAAAAGACAAAGCCAGGATTCAACTAGAAACAGGGAAAATTTTGGAAACAAACATTATGGGGTAATTCTGTATAGAGCAGCCAGCCCATCAATTACCCCCACACTTGCCAATATTAAATTAAGAAGGTTCCCCTGTGAACACTTCTTCCAATAAATTTCAAAATTTTTCCAACACAATCTTCACCCATATTTTAAGAATTTTAAGTTTTTGAAAATCTCAAAGAAGGTCTTTTTGAATTTTGTTAAGTTTCATCATAGTTTCATCGCCCATATTCAGTGTAACGACAGTAAAGTACTTTGATAAAAAGAAGATAGTTTATCCTCGTTGCGGAGGTATCCATAAAATTTCGTAGATATCATAGTTTATCCTCGTTGCGGAGGTCAAAAAGATTTTTATAAACATCATAGTTTATCCTCATTGCGGAGGAAGACTTCGGCACTCCTGGTGCCTCTAGGATAGAACTATTTCACTTGATCGGCTGCTACCCTCTTCTTTAATACTACTCCATCGAACTCTTCTAGCACATATGAACCGCCGGAAACTTGCTCCTTGATTTTATACGGTCCATTCCACCTATCTGCAAACATCTTTCCCCACTGACTTTCCAAACTCCTATTATACACCAGGACCATATCTCCTGGGTTCAAAGGTTTCCTTAATCGATGTGCCAACCGCCCATCCCAATATCTTACTGATTGATTTTGGATCTTCATCATCCACGAATATGCCTTTTCTAAATATTCTTCTTTCTTTTCTAGCTGCATCATTCTTGCACACAATAATTCTTCAGTAGTTTTGACCGTGTCCCAGTCAACTCCAAGATATGATTCAGCTTCTAAATCAACCGGTAAAACTGCTTTCTGTCCAAAAACAAGTTCATAAGGTGAAAATCCGGTCGTCCTTTTGGCAGTGATTTGATCAGCAAATAAAACTAAAGGTAAATAGTGCCTCCATTTTTCGGCACTTGTCCCACACATTTTAACTAAAGCATCCTTGATAACTTGATGCCCTCTTTCAACCATGCCTTCAGCTTCAGGATAATATGGGGTTGCTACCCTAACCTTTGATCCAACTTTCAATACGGCCTCTTTAAACTCTGTCCCAAATTCAGGACCTCCATCTACCGTTACCAACTTCATCACCCCATACCTATATACCCAATTATTCAACAAAAATTCTGCCACATTTTTGGCAGTTAAATTAATAAGAGGTGCTGCCTCTACCCAACCAGATAAATCATCTCTGGCTACAATTAAATATTTATACCGTCCCTCTTTTATATGAACGGCATCTAAACTAACTCTTCCAAAGAGCGTATATTCACCGGTTGCACGTCCAGGTTCTTTTGGCCTTAAATAACTTTGTCTTTGACATTCTTCGCATGACTGAACCCACTGTTTAACAGCCATCTTCATTCCAGGCCACCAAAATTGATCAGAAATTCTTCTAAACGTTTCTCCAACGCCTCTATGCCCGAGATCTTCATGCAGTGATTTCAAAACTAATTCTTGCCCCTTCTGTTGAGTTATAACTACTTGAGGATTTGGATACTTTCTCCTCATTAAACGTCGACCAGATAGGTAAAACGTAGATGACTTCCTCTTGATAGCCACCCATTCATCGTCTTCACAATCTTCTGGCCTCTCTAAAGTCAACAAATATTTGACTAACAAAAAATAAAAACCAGTCTGACCCCAGACTTCATCTTGAAAATCAATTAATATAACATCAATAGGGACTTCTCTATCACCAATATCACTTTCACATGAATGAGCCAATAATCGTTGACCCCTAAATAAATCTTTAATCGAGCTATGTTGACGTTGTTCTTCTGAACCTTTGGATCCTTTGTAAACCATATTCGAAAATACCTCTTTCTCTTTATCCACCTTTTTATTTAAATTCTCTAATTCTCCAACATATACACCATTCCTTAAATTACTACTATCCCACACTACCAATCCATCTTCCTCTACATACACCACATCTTCTTCTACCTCCTATCTGCCGAATTTATCTACACCTTTTCCAACACCTTTATTAACATAAAAACTATTTTCCAGTTTATCCTCTTGGTGGAGGTCATCATCACCATAATCTAAACACAATAATCCTGACAGTTTAACCTCATGGGGGAGGTATGGAAAGTCTTCAGCTCCTTTAGTGCTGGCTTTGATAATAGGTATATCTTCATCAAACTCTTCTGAGTCTGAATCTTCTTCAGTGGGTGGTCTACTTGATAAACCATCTGGCATAGTAAAAGTCTTGCAAGGCTTATGAACTAAATCGAACGAAAAATGTTGAATAAAAGCTACCCATCTAGTCATGGGTGCATTCGGTAAACTTGGGGAATTAATCATCTGGATTAACGATTTTGCATCCACTTGCAACTAAAAATGTTGCCCCCACAAAATATGCTGAAGTTTCTTCAGTATTTTCGCCACACCACATAATTCCAATTTTGGTTGAAAATATCTTGATTCGACCTCAGTAAATGCTACAGATTCATACCTAACTGGCCTGATGTAACCAGCTTTATCCATCTGAGACAAAACCGCCCCAGCTGCAATCTGACTTGAATCAACTGCTAAATAAATTCTGCCAGCATTTTTTCCATAATCCAAATTGTGCAGGACTAAATCCTTCCCCACAACCTCCTTCAACTTCACAAACGCCTTCTCACACTCTTCATCCCACTCCCAGTCTGCATACTTTCTCGTTAACCGTCTCAATGGAGCTGCCAATGAAGAAAAGTCCTTAATAAACATTCTAACATATACACAAACGCCTAAAAACCCTCTAACTTCGGTGGTATTCTTGGGTCTTGACCAGGACTGAATTTTGTTAACTTTCTTCTTGGACATAATCCTACCCTCTCTACATACCACATGGCCTAATATTTCTAAGGCTGGCACACAACATGAAAATTTTGAACCTGAAATAGTTAAACCAGCTTCTTCAATTCTAAACAAGATCCTCTCTAAAGTGATTGCATACTCCCAGATGAATTTTTGTATCCCTGGGTTCTCCTCCAACACTTCATTATTGTAATCTGTTGAAGGTCCTTTAATTCCTCCATCATCAATAAAGATTCCAGCATATTGTGGAATTTCATCTTGAAGGATCCAAGCCATCTGAGCTTGATAAACTGCAACCAAATTTGTTGCTCCTTGAGGTAATCTTGTTAACTTTAAATGTCCTAGTGGCGTATCAAATGTAGTGAGAGGCCTTGAGTCCGGATGTAACTCTCTCTCATCATATCCACCCATAATATCTCCCAATCCATAACACACTCTCCCTGCAAACGCTTCAACAAACTCCTCAGCACTAGGCGGTATCCCAGCATCCTTTATTGTAACCCTATTTAATTCCCTAAGATCATGAACAACTCTAAGCTTGCCATTTGGTTTCTTGATACAAAATACCGGACTAGAATAACTTGACGTTGATTGCTCATACAGTCCAGTGCGTATCCGTTCTCTGACAACTTCAATATAGGCTTCTTTTAATGAAGCCGGAATAGGAATCGGTTTCTGCTGCCACGGTTCATGACATACCACAGGAATCTTGTAAGGCTCCCCATAGGAATGCTTCAACACACCCCTCTCCTCTTCTACAAAAGCAATGGCCTTCTCTCGCTTGACCATCACATCCAACAACAACTTCTTCTCTTCTACAGACAACCAACCATCAGGTCCAAAATTAACAACACCCAGTCTCTCAAAAGTGATTCTTGACGTCTCAGAAAATTCAGGCGGATTCTTTACCAAGGGACTTTCATAAGGATCTCTTGATAACCTTGGTCTTCTCAAGGGTGGATTTCATTCGGCAGGTAGCAGTTCATTAATAGGTCGAACTTTATTTGCTACTTTCTTATATTTGGCTGCGTCCACATCTAAATAAGCTTGAGGTAAATCGTTTACTTTTCTTTCGCCATTAAAAATTTCATCAAATAAATCTTCTTCATCTTCAGAATCGGAATAAGAAAAATTAGAAAAATATTTTATTTCATTTTTAAATTTTACCCTATTCTCCTTTCCCTCGTCTAATTTATAAACAGATTTTCCAACACCTTTGCTTCCCTTATCCAACAGTAAATTGCCCGTAAAGAAAGTTGGCAGTTTAACCTCTTGCTGGAGGACCGGAATTGAATTTTCACAAAAATTATTTTTTTGATTTTTAATTATACTGAGATTTTTTATTGGATTTTGATGTGATTTTTGCAGTTTACCCTCTTGCTGGAGGTCCAGAATAGAAGGAGATACTTGCAGTTTAACCTCTTGCTGGAGGTCCGGAATAACATTTTCACAAAAATTATTTTTTTGTGTTTTACTTATACTGAGATTTTTAATTTGGTTTTGATGAGATTTTCGCAGTTTACCATCTTGCTGGAGTTCCATAATAAAAGGAGATAATTTCAGTTTAACCTCTTGCTGGAGGCCCGGAATAAAATTTTCAAAAAAATTATTTTTTTGTGTTTTAATTATACTGAGATTTTTAATTTGGTTTTGATGAGATTTTCGCAGTTTACCCTCTTGCTGGAGGTCCATAATAAAAGGAGATAATTGCAGTTTAACCTCTTGCTGGAGGCCATCAAACATACCCTTCCAATTTTTATCCAACCTAATTTGGCCCATTTTGCCTTTTTCACCATTTTTAAATTTAATAGAAAAACAGGGTAAATCCAATAAACAAATAGAAAAGTCCATAACGTATTTGCACTCCAAAGTAATATTAACAGAAAATAATTGAGAATCCACTTGAATTATCTCCAAGTGAGCTGACCTATTGCAATCCGGGATCTCATCCTGAGGAGAGATTACAACATTAGAGTGATCAGCCCATGCTACCCCAAAAAATGAGGGCTTTCATCCCTTTCCAACAAACATAATTAACCAGAAGCCGTCCGTTTTATATGCCGCTTCTTGGTGCAAACACAACACTGGCACAGAGTAGTAATCCCTGGCCGTGTTTCCCAACCTTCATCTCCAGGAGGCACTAACCGCATATGTAACCTCTGCATATCCTCACCAGTGATCTCCAAACTAATCCCCATGCCAGCTTGATACCCTATCCTGGCCTCAAAATCCATCAAAAAAGGACCACCAAGAACAGTTTTGACTGCTCCTCTGGCCACATAAAAGTGAACCTTACCAACAGATCCACCAATGCCTAACCTTACATGCTCAGCTGTGCCCATCAGCTCTGTTGCATGCCCTCCAATACCTCTGAGGTTTCCCCCAGTCCCACTTTTAATTGGCAAGCCTATACTCGTCGCTTGCTCCAATGAAATTAAATTAATTTGAGACCCTGAATTGACCAAGGCCTTTAATTCTTTACTGTTAAGAGTTACCACCAGGTAACCCAGGGGAGCGGAAAAATGCGTATCTACATCTTCCCCAAACTTTTCAGAATTTTCACAAATATATTCCACCTCTCCAGTGGAAACCCAACACCTTGTCAAATGCTTCTTTTGCTTTTCAGCAAGCACTGGACTAATCGTAAATAACTCCCCCAAAGATAAGGGAATCTGCAGTTGATTCACCCTATTCAAAACTGTGTCCATTGCATTAGCTTGACCAGAAACTACTGGCCGCTCATACTGGACCTTTGATTTAACAACCTTGGCCCTGGGTACCTCTTGAGGTCCAACCGAGCCATCTTCACCCCCCATTATAACATCTTCACTTTCTATAACCCTAACTCCGTCACCAGCTTCTTGCACTAATCCTGATCCATTGCTAGTCCTTCTTACACCCTCCATTGGGATGGGACCGCTAAAACTTGGTCTGGGTAGAGACGCCAATGGTACGTCCTCCTCAGAATCCAAATCATCCTCTGGCATAGGCTCACCATTTAAATCAAACTTGCCATAACTAGGGGGCCCCATATCAGCAATCCCCTTCTGCATTTTATATAATTTGTCCTTAGAGTAAGGGTTCAATTTGTTGGCGGCAGTTTGAGCACTAGAATTTTTGTCCTTTGAGTAAGGGTTCACTTTGTTATTGGCCTTGCCAGGATTACCCCTCAATTGGCTCTGAATGCTACTCTTCGCCTTAGTAGCAGCTGCTCTTCTAGCAGCATTAACATCGTATTTGCCGGCCATACAACTACCCTCCACTTGGGCAACTGTTGCCAGCTCTAAACCTCCAAAAGAAGTAGAAAATGTAGCTTTACTGACCTCTTTCTCTTTATCTTTGTCAGCTTTTCCACCATTACCATTACCATTTTTGCCACCCTTGGCATTAACATCTTCATCCGTCACCTCTTCAAATCTGGCTCTCCTTTCAGCCGTTAAACTTCTTCTGACCAAATCAGAAGGAGACTGTCCATCACTGGGCTTGATGAACGAACCATCAGGAAATTTATAAACTTTACCATCAAATAAAACTCGCCCAGAATCCATATCCTTATCAAGAGCAAAACAAACTGTTGCTCTGTGCCCTCTCCTATTACAATAGGAGCACACCTTTGGCTCATTGTAGCCACCTCTATATCCATTACCACCATTCCCACCGTTTCTCCCATTGCCTGGGAAGCAGTTACCGTTGTTATTGCCATTATAATTTCGATGTTCATACCCTCTATACTGATAAGAAATTGATGTCGACGAAGAAGCGATTGGGGCCTTGTTAGCCTTCTGGGTTTCTTGAACAAATATTTTTAACTGTTTAGTTAAATCTGCCAAATGATCGACCATCTTATTATCTACATTGCCCTCCACTTTAGCAGCAGGTAATCCCATTTGTGCCTTCTTGGCCTCTTGGGCTTTGACCATAATATCGTTGTTTTTGGCCAAAACTTCGCTAACCTTGATAACATATTGAGTGCAGGACTCTTGATATTTGTCCAATGCTAACAACTTGAGATGGGCCTGAATGTTCACTCTGATAACCTCCAGAGCTGGCAGTTTCTGCTCACCATTAGGCAGTTCCTTCATCAAATCTTTTCTTGAAAGATCCTTCAAGACGTCCATTCGAATATCCCTGCTGCATGCTGACCAAAACAAATCTTTTGCTTGGTTCTCATGCACTAACTCGTCCACCAGTATGAGATATTCCACCACTTCATCAAACTGAACACAGAGCTTTTTGAAGTCAGCCATAGAAGAAACTCCACCTTTTGCTTGCCAGTCTCCAACAATTTTATTGAGGTCCATCATAGTAAACCTAACACCCCATCTATCAACCATAGCTTTAGAAAGCTTAACACAATCCTTGTCCTTAAATGCCTGCATAGCAATAACCTCTTTTTCCACCTCCCTATCAGCAATAAAAAATCTAACTTGCTTCACCATATCCACATGAGAAGCACCATCAACAGCAGCAGCAGCTTCATACCTGCTAATGAACCATTTAACCTCCTCCCCATCAAACTTTGGGCCATTCCAAGAAACAATCCTAACAGAGGGAGTAAGAGTTTGAGGAGATCCAGAAGCAACAGCAGAAGAAGACATCCCAATAAGTAATGAAAAGCGTTAACAATTGATAAAATATCAAGCCTCTTGCAGGCCAATAACAAAAATCCAATTAGAGTTCCAGAAAATAAGCCTCTTGCAGGCTAAGAACGTTCTTGATCAAAGTAAGTCTTTAAAGAAAGCTAGAGAAATCGTACCCCACGTTGGGCGCCAACTATGGTAAGGTAAACTCTTACAGTCGCCTTGCTGTAAGCAGAATCCGGAGGAGATATGTGGATTTAGTGGAAAACCCCGTCCTTCCAATAAAAATAACAAAATGGGAATTCTAAATCACTAAGCTAACCAATCTACTTGGATCTGATTGATGAAAATAATGAAACTCTAAAATAATTAACGCTTATTGAGATTTAAAGAAAGTGGCTGTTGATAAAAGAAATACTGATAACAACAATTAAGGTGTACCAGTGAAAGATCTGAAAAGATTGACTTTTATGTTTTTATAATAATTTGAATTTTTATGAGACAGCAATAATCAAGTCCCAGCAATGAAGACCTTTCTAAAGATACCCTGTATGAAGTGCGATTTAAATTGTTGAGTAGTATTTCTAAAATGTTATATATAAAATATAAAGTTATAAGGGTATTACAATTTATTTAATTTGTTGAGTAATTAAAAATGAGACTGTGGTGGTTAAAGATTAAGCTGTATGTTGTGTCCCCCTTCTCAATTTCAAGTTTGAGAAGTGCTTTAGTATTCCTAGTCACGTGCCTAAGTTTTCCCCTCCAGAGCTCTCCCAGAGTCAATCCAGAGCCCGTACGGAGTCCGTAGGGAGTCAAAACGGAGTCCGTACGGAGTTCGTCCGGACTTCCGGACTCAATTAGAACCTTAAAACTATAATAAAAAATCTAAAAAAATTACACATAATAGAGCTGTTTCCCCTTTACATACCAAACTAATTTTCGTAGTCTGCGCAGCTGTAATTACCCCGTGAAAATTCATTGAAGTTAAGTAATTTCTGAAAACGTAAATATTTCTATAAAACTTTAAAATTCATTTAAAAATATAAGAAAAATAGTAAAAATTCTGGGAAAATTTCCCAAGGTTCTTGAGTGACTCGACTTGATACTTATAAATTTTTCAGACCGTAAAAATAAGTTTTCTCCGTAAAATAAATTGTTTTTGTGTAGGCATTCGCTTGTGACTAATTTCTTCATATTTAAAATTCAAATAAATTAAATAAAACCCTTTTATATATAAAAAAATAATAACGCCAATCTTGCACGCCGTAATAACTCCATTTTTGTACTTAGGTGCCATTCTAAACTTTAGGCTACCACAGTGCCTGTACCCGCCAAATTGAATAAAAATCCTCCAGAAGTGCTCCCCAACCTTCTAAAACAGAGGCAGACGGGCCGCGCGACGTCAGAGGCGCTGCCTGAAGCGGCCCGGCCTCCCTGAAGCCAGAAAACCAACAAAAACCACTAATCTACTTAGAAAAATTAGCTACAACTACTAAAACCTTTAAAACACGGAATTTCACTATAACAACATTGTGACATGAAATATAGAGAAAACTTAGCTCTATCCAATGGTACTACGCACTTAACCCTAAGACTATAGGTTAGCCCATAAAACACGAAAAACAACATTAAACAGCAATCTTTTATAAATGAAAAATGAGGAAATGACCCCTTAAAACTCAGAATATGAAAAATGTGTAAAAGACATAAAATATAGAGAAAAACCAGGGCTATCCAATGATAGTACCCACATACCTGCAGACCCAATATCCACAGAATAAAACCAGATAAATACCCTACTCCTTAACAGATGTCAATTAAGACATGCACAAACAGCGCCAAATCACACAACAAAGGCCCCTGCCAATGTTGGAAGACCACACTGTTCATATTAAGGAGGGACAGTATAAATATTTAATTGTAGCCAGAGATGATTTATCTGGTTGGGTAGAGGCAGCACCTCTTATTAATTTGACTGCCAAAAATGTGGAAGAATTTATTATGAAAAATTGGGTGTATTGATATGGAGTTAGAAATTGGTAATGGTAGATGGAGGTCCTGAGTTTGGGACAGAGTATAGAGAAGCTATATCAAAATTTGGGTCAAAGGTTAGGGTAGAAACCCCTTATTATGCTGAAGCTGAAGGTATGGTTGAAAGAGGGCATCAAGTTATTAAGGATGCTTTAGTCAAAATGTGTGGGTCGAGTGCAGAAAAGCGGAGGCATTATTTACCTTTAGTTCTATTTGCTGATCAAATTACTTCCAAAAGGACAACTGGATTTTCACCCTATAAACTTGTTTTTGGACAGAAAGCAGTTTTATTGGTTGATTTGGATGCTGAATCATATCTTGGAGTTGATTGGGACATGTTCAAGACTACTGAAGAGCTATTATGTGCAAGAATGATGCAGCTAGAAAAGAAAGAAGAGTACTTAGAAAAGGCATATTCGCGGATGATGAAGATCCAAAATCAGTCAGTAAGATATTGGGATGAGCGGTTGGAAAATCGACTTAGAAAGCCTTTGAAAACTGGAGATATGGTTTTGGTGTATAATAGGAGTTTGGAGAGTCAATGGGGCAAGATGTTTGCAGATAGGTGGAAAGGACCATATAAAGTCAAGTAACAAGTATCTGGTGGTTCATATGTTTTGGAAGAATTGGATAGAGTAGTTTTAAAGAAGAGGGTAGCGGCTGATTAAGTCAAACGGTTCTATCCTAGGGGCACCAGGAGTGCTGAAATTTAACTCCAAAATAAGGGTAAACTATTTCTACAATCATTTTAAAGGAACTCCAAAATGAGGGTAAACTATTTCTACAATTGTTTTAAAAGGACTCCAAAACAAGGATAAACTACATATTCAATTAAATAAAATTTTGTCAAAGTTTAACTCTTGAATGAGGATAAACTACTTTCTTATTAGAAATATTACTGTCATTTTACTATGGTATGGGAGACAAAACAGTTAACAAAATTTACGACATTTATGAAGACATTCGTTTTAAAATTCTTAAAACTCTTAGAAGCAACCAAAATTATGGGGAAGATATATGTTGGATTGATAATTTTTTTTTATTGGTAGAAGTGTTCACAGGGGAGCCTTCTGAATTAAATATTGGCAAGTTTGGGGGTAATTGATGGGCTGGCTGCTCTATACACAATTACCCCACAATGTTTGTTACCAATTTTTCCCTGTTTCTAGTTGAATCCTGGCTTTGTTTTTGATCTATAGGAAGTCCGCTAAGACTATAAACTGGAACGTACAAAGAGACAATGCTCCCACTGCCAGATTCAAGATTCTTTTTTATTTTTTATTCTGTTATTTCTTTTATGTTAGATTTTTTATGTTTTTCTTTCATTTTAATTTTTATAATACTATAAATATTGTTAAGGGTGATGCTCACTGGTGGTCTCTAATCATTTTTACAAATTGGAGGGAGCCCATCCAGTGATCATTATCATAAAATTTTGTTTTCCTAAACTTTAATTTATTAATTTTGTATTTTCAATTTCTCAAAATTGTGTAACCACATCAAGTTGCACTTGGATGTGGGTATGATGTCAAGGATATGGCTCATTAATTGGCCGGTGTAGACAATCCTATAGTACTAGCTATAGGCCTTGACCAACGGAGTTGGAGAAAAACCATAGAGAAAATCCCCTGTCCCTTTAGAAAAATAGAGTGAGATTTACTTGCTAAAGTAAGTTGGTTCCTGTTTTGCTAAAGCTCCTTTTCAACACACTTGACTGCTTGATGAGCCAAGAAAGTAGTCACCAGATGGACAACCAGACCAAAGAACTGAAATGTAGAACAAAGTCCACACCAGAGACAGAAAAGATACTTGATGTAGGCTGCAAATCCACACCAGAGACAGCAATAATACTTGCTATAGCTTGCAAGACTATAACAGAGAAAACAGTTGCCAAAGTTAAGTTAAATGAAGAACTCACTTGCAACAACACACAGCCAATTGTGGCCAGAAAACAGTGAAAACTGAGTGAGGAACAATGATATCACCTCCGGATGGTTGTATGATGATTAAGGTTGCCCCAAACTGTCTTATTCACTATGTACACACAGACCACTATCTAAGAGCCCATGCACACCCACCAATCTGGCGCCTGTACCCACCAAATTGAATAAAAAACCCTCCTGAAGCGCTCCCCAACCTTCTAAAACAGAGGTGGGCGGGCCGCCCGACGTCGGAGATGCCACCTGAAGCAGCCCGGCCTCCTTGAAGCCAGAAAACCAATTAAAACAACTAATCTACTTAGAAAAATTAGCTACAACTACTAAAACCTTTAAAACACGGAATTTCACTATAACAACATTGAGACATGAAATATAGAGAAAAATTAGCTCTTTCCAATGGTACTAAGCACTTAACCCTAAGACTTAAGGTTAGCCCGTAAAACACGAAAAACAAAATTAAACAGCAATCTTTTATAAATGAAAAATGAGGAAATGACCCCTTAAAACTCAGAATATGAAAAATGTGTACAAGACATAAAATATAGAGAAAAACCAGGGCTATCCAATGATAGTACCCACATACCTGCAGACCCAATATCCACGGAATAAAACCAGATAAATACCCTACTCCTTAACAGATGTCAATTAAGACATGCACAAACAGCGCTAAATCACACAACAAAGGCCCCTGCCAATGTTGGAAGACCACACCGGGGGGCATCTTTTAAATTTTATTTTACATTTCATAAATTTTATATTTCAAATTTGTTTATCATTTTTTTTAAAAATAAAATTTTAAATTTTATTACATAACAATCTTTTAATAACGTTTTATTATTTTCATCATCAAAAAAAACAAAAATAAATAAATAAAATAAAAATAAAATAAATATATAAACATACAATTATTATTATTATTATTATTTTTTAAATTTTGTTAAATTTAATTTTCAATTTTTCTTTTGGTTTATTTCTTTTATCGTATATTTTATATAGGAAAAAGGTTCAAGTGGAGCTCGAGCGAAATTGGATCCTACTTCAAGATCTGTTAGTCCACTAAGACTTTAAACTGGATAATTTTTATGATTTTATTTCAAGAATTTGATTCCTCATTGGGTCTGTTAGTCCACTAAGACTTTAAACTGGATAATTATTTACAATTTTATTTCAAGAATTTGATTCCTCATTGATTCTGTTAGTCCACTAAGACTTTAAAATGGATAGTTTTTATGATTTTATTTCAAGATATGCTGTTAATCCTCCAAGACTTTAAACTGGCTAATTTTCAAGGACGTTCAAAATTTTCTGGATATTTTTGGAGAAAGGTTTAGGATTGTAGTTGGAACTGGAAATGAATTAAATGTTTGATCCACCAAGACTTTAAACTGTAATTTCAATCTATTTGGTGAAAGTTGTGGCACTTTAACATGGTCTAAAAGTTTAAAATTAAATATTGGAAGCCTGGCAAAAAGTATTTTGTAAAGGTTGCTGAATAGCAAATGGATGAAAATTGTGATGAAGGAATTGGAAGTCAGGGTGGTAGTTGGATTTATATTGTTTATTTTAAAGTATCAGTGTTAGGCTGTTTGGTGGAAGCTTGGAGGACCTTATCGTGAGATTGGAATCATAGAATTCGGCTCAGTGGGGGGACCTATGAGAATGGAATCAAGAGTATTCAGCTCATTAGGGAGATCCACTCTCTCATGCTGTGACATAGTGGGAAGACTGGTATATAGGAGTCTGAAGGGATTCAAACCTTGCTCTGATCAGTGGAGTCATCACAAAAATTTATTTTTATTATTATTATGATTTATATCAAGAGTGGGAGAAGAAGACAAAAAGTGTAAATTTATAGAAGACCAGCAAAAGGACAATGATTGAAAATCACCAATAGTAAAATTTCAGAAAAAATGTTTCTTGGATCTCTTTCCACATCATTATCAAAGACTATCAACAAATAGGTGAAAACAATTTATATCGATTAAAAATTGAATACAGATGAGGACATTCCATATTGGAGGGAGGATGTGGCATTCCACATCTGGGTATGCCACTTAGGTTTATTTTTGAAGATTAGTAGCGAATTTCTGGATTATAAGGCTGAATATTTGGAATTTTGGAAAATGATTATTATCATTGGATAGCCCAGATTTTTCTCTATCTTTTATGTCCTGATGATTTTTTATCAAATTTTACTGTTTTCTTAGTGTTTTACTTGATTTAGTGACTTATAGTATTTTTGGTGGATATGGTGTGCTGATGGAATGGCCACTTTTTTCTGGTGCGCTCCGGTGAGCTCCGGTTTTCTCTGGTGATTTTCCGGTGCAAAAGCTAAGTGTACTGGAAAAATTCTGTCATTGTGGCCAAGTTTGGTCATGGTGGCAAAATTAACTCACTGTGGCAAATTTAGCACAATCTGGCCAAATTAGCTCATTATGGCAAAAAGAGCTCATTGTGGCAAAATTTGCTCACAATGGGAAAGTCTGATCACCAGTGCAAAGTTTGGTCACTGCAGAAAAGTCTGGGAACTGTGGTAAAGTTTGGTCACTGTAGAAAAGTCTGATCACCAGTGCAAAGTTTGGTCACTGCAGAAAAGTTTGGCTATTGTGGCAAAATTTGGTTAGAATTTATTATGCTTGCTAAATTAATAGTTTATTGTAGATCCTATGCATGTAGGGTATTGTAGGAAAGGTCTGGAGGAGGAGAGTCAGATAGAAGGGGGAATCTTAGTCATCTACATTTTTTTTGTCTTTTAGTTTTGATATTGAGGGTCTTTTTGGATTATTAACAACCATTATTCATATATTTCTTTTGTCAACAAAATAATTAATCATTTATAATTCCCTTATAAAATAAAAATTTTACATAACACTTTAAATATTTTACTCAACAACTCTTAAACATTAACATATAGGGTATCATTAGAAAGGTCTCAACTCCAGGGACTCATTTATTGTATCTGTTTTCAAAAATTATTAAAATCTAAAAACATTAAAACTTCTTTCTTTTAAAATATTGTTGCTGGTGTAGCTTTATTATTGCATTTCAGTTGTTTTGCACAGAAGAAGAGCTCAATCATCCTAACAAGCGTTATGGTAAGGTAAACTCTTACAGTCGCCTTGCTGTAAGCAGAATCCGGAGGAGATATGTGGATTTAGCTGAAAACCCCGTCCTTCCAATAAAAATAACAAAGTGGGAATTCTAAATCACTAAGCTAACCAATCTACTTGAATCTGATTGATAAAAAATAGTGAAACTCTAAAATAATTAACGCTTATTGAGATTTAAATAAAAGTAGCTGTTGAGAAAGAAATACTGATAACAACAATTAAGGTGTACCAGTGAAAGATCTGAAAAGATTGACTTTTATGTTTTTTTATAATAATTTAAATTTTTATGAGACAGCAATAATCAAGTCCCAGTGATGAAGACCTTTCTAAAGATACCCTGTATGAAGTGTGATTTAAATTGTTGAATAGTATTTCTAAAATGTTAAATATAAAAATATAAAGTTATAAGGGTATTACAAATTTATTTAATTTGTTGAGTAATAAAAAATGAGACCGTGGTGGTCAATGATTAAGCTGTATGATGTGTCCCCCCTCTCAATTTCGAGTTTGAGAAGTGCTTAAGTATTCCTAGTCACGTGCCTAAGTTTTCCCCTCCAGAGCTCTTCCAGAGTCAATCCGGAGCCCGTACGGAGTCCGTACGGAGTCAAAGCGGAGTCCGTACGGAGTCCGTACGGAGTCCCTCCGGACTTCCGGACTCAATTTAGAGCCTTAAAACTATAATAAAAAATCTAGAAAAATTACACATAATAGAGCTACTTCCCCTTTACATACCATACTAATTTTCGTAGTCTGCGCAGCTCTAATTACCCTGTGAAAATTCATCAAAGTTAAGTAATTTTTGAAAACGTAAATATTTCTATAAAACTTTAAAATTCATTTAAAAATTTAAGAAAAATAGTAAAAATTCTGGGAAAATTTCCCAAGGTTCTTGAGTGACTCGACTTAATACTTATAAATTTTTCAGACCGTAAAAAATAAGTTTTCTCCGTAAAATAAATTGTTTTCGTGTAGGCATTTGCTCATGACCAATTTCTTCATATTTAAAACTCAAATAAATTAAATAAAACCCTTTTATAAAAAATAATAACGCCAATCTTGCACGCCGTAATAACTCCATTTACGTATTTAGGTGCCGTACTAAACTTTAGGCTACCACAGCGTTAATAAGACAGGGTTTCATTCTTTATTATTATCAAATAGACTTTTAAGATTATTGATCTAAAAAACTCACAAATTCATTTACAGGGACAGGGTTTTCTCTGATTATCCAACTCCTTTGGACTCTGCTTACAGCAAGGCAACTGTAAGAGTCTACCTACAGTGGCCTGACCACCCTGAAGCCAGAATACCACCAAAAACACCCAAAATACTTAAATAAATCATCTATAACTACTAAAACCTTTAAAACACATAATTATGCTATAACAACATTGTGACATGAAATGTAGAGAAAATTCAGCTCATTCCAACAGTACTAAGCACTTAACCCTAAGACTTAAGGTTAGCCTGTAAAACACAAAAAACAAAATTAAACAGCAATCTTTTAAAATGAAAAATGAGAAATTATTCCCCAAATACTTAGACTATGAAAAATGTCAACAGCACATAAAATATAGAGAAAAACCAGGGCTATCCAATGGTAGTACCTACATCCCCATAGTCCCAATATTTGCTGCGTAATTCTAGAAAAACACCCAGTTATTAAACAATGCCATTTAAGGCATAGCAAAACAACACCAAATAAACCAACAAAGGGCTCTGCAAATGTTGGAAGACCACAGCATCAGAGGGATCTTTTTTATTTTTGTACCCTTTAGAGGATTTTCCTGATTGATCTGAGGCTTTATTTCTTTCAGAGATACTGGGTGAGGGGGGTTTTCCACTATTCCTGACATTTCTATTTCCTGAAGAATATGGAGGTTTTTTGTCAGATTAAGAATTCTTGTAATTTAATATTGAAGAACCTACAGATTCATTATGAACATCCACATCAATTTCATCTACACAAAGATTATTCATGCTGCTTGCCAAGCTACTGGACATAAAAACTGTGAACAAAAATAAATTTGATATAATTAATAATTTAAAATATATATTTTTCAAAAAAAAAATTTCAATTTATTTTTTAAAAAATATAATTATGAATTTTATTCAAATTATAAATCAATTACCCATAAAAATGTAATACAAAAAATATGTAATTACAATATTATTAAGAAATGAACTGTCAAAGTGTCTCTTGGTCTAGAAGGTTCTTACAGAGGTACAACAGGGCGTAAAAGTGGATTTTTGGGCTTTTAAAGTCAAGGTACGTATAGCTTTATTATTATTTTTCTTTGACTCAAATTCAAAGAGGTCTAAGGTTTTTATAAATATTATTATAATTAATGATTTAGAAGTACGTGATGTAAATACTAAATAAATAAAAGTAATAAATATTTAATTGGTATAATGGTTTTAATAAAATGATAAGTAAGTAAAGGATAAGTCCAAAACAACAAAAAGGGGAAGCCTTTTGACAATGGGTCTTTTGGTGTAGAAGGTTTATCTGGATGTCCAATGAGGATTTTAAGTGGTTTAATGGACTTTCAAAGGCAAGGTATGTATTTCTGTTTCTTTTGATTATTTTTACTCAAGTTTTAAAAAGGTGGAGTTTCAAATCTTATTATAATTTATATCTTAGAGTTACTTTATTGTAAGTACTAATGTTATAAAAAATAGTAATAAAAATTCTATTTAAATGATTTGTTATAAAAAGTGGTAAGTAAGTAAGTAATGATATGAAAAGTACAAAGGGTGATGGCCTTTTATAGGAAAAAGGTGAGAGATAAAACACGGAGTTAACAACACCCAATAAGAGAGTGTGAGAGAAAAAACTAAATGGAAAGAGAGTATGTGAATATAAAAAAGGATATACTAAAATGATGCATCAATGAAAGGTATCATTTTTATTTGAAATATATCTTGAGCTCCCTTAGATTGTCACACTTAGTATAAAACATTTGATTTAAAATGCTGTTTTAACAGAATTTTAAATTTTTTAATAATGAAATTTGATTTTTTTTTAGATTTTTTATATTTTTAATAATATTTTTATTCCCTTCTCAACTGTATTATTGAGCATGGTGTTATGGAGTAAAAATATATAGGACATTTATTAAATTTTTATTAATTACTAAAATTACTTATTGTAGTTAGCTAGCTAATTGTAAATAATACATAAGTAAATAACAGGTAATTAATTATTAATAAGGATTTAAAAGGTGTGGCTTCATCTCAGAAAGATAATTAATTATTTTACTGGATAAGTCTAGTAGCCTGGCTGACACTCCCTCACTCTAAAAAAACAATAAAAAAATGCTATGATTTTTTCTTTTTATACTTCTTTAGTAGAGTAGGAAGATAAGATATCACCTTCCCAGGTATCCAAGAATCATATTCAGATGATTTATTCTTGAATCTCAATAAGTATTCTGTACCTTTTTCAGCAGTGACTATTCTGTCATTCAGAATCTTATCAATTTCTGATGTCTCAGTGATTTCATTAGGGGTTTTCTTTGGTCTTCCCCTCCTTTTTTGAAATGAATCAATATTGAATGTGTAAGGTTTCAAAAGAGATATTGGAAAAACAGGATGTTCTCTGTCATATGGAGAATACAAAATAACTTCAACTGCATTATCATCAACCATTCTTCTGACAACAAATGGACCTAGAAATGGGTCTTTTAATTTGTTATTACCTCCTGGTAAATTGAAGTGGACTGTAGAAATCAACACTTCATCACAATTTTTTAAAGTGTATTCTTTATGGGATTTGGCCCATCTCTTCTTCTCATATTCAAATGATTTTTAATACATTTTTGAGCATGACTGCTGCAAAGTTGTTGCATTTGAAGAAAAGATTTTACACCAGGATGTAAATCCAATTTAGGTATTTTATTATTGAAAATTTGGGCAGGAGTATTTGGAACATATCCAAGCCAGAGCTCAAAAGGCTTTCTTTGAGTAACAGAATGAACAGTGCTATTATAAGCAAATTCCAACCCAGGAAGTAAGGTAACCCAGTCATGAGTTAATCTGTCATTGTCTTTATACTCAAGGCCAAAGGCACAATAGCTTCTTATCATGTCCTCTAAAGTCTTAATCATTCTTTCAGCTAATCCATAAGTCTGAGGGTGATGGGCAGTCGAAAGTTTCAGATCACAACCACAAACATCCATCAGAGACGTCCAAAATTCAGAATTAAATTTATGGTCTCTGTCAGAGATTATGGCTTTAGGAAAACCAGCAGTATTTAACATATGAGACCAACATAAGAAAGCTAATTCTTTAGTGGAAACTTCCTTGTGAGTAGGGATAAATTTACACATTTTTGTGAATCTGTCCACAATAGCCCAACAAGAGTTATAACTGTCTTTCCCAGAAATGGGTAATCCTGTTACAAAATCCATGTTTATTATTTGCCATGATGCATCAGGAGGTTCAATATGTTGCATTAATTCAGCTCTTTTACCAGTCAACCTTTTTGATTTTTGGCAAGAATCACAAGATTCAACATATAATTTGGTGTCTTCAGACATATTAACCCACCAAGCAGTGTTTTTAATTCTGATTATTGTTTTTTCAAGATCAAAATGTCCAGCCAATATGTCATCATGACAAAGTTTGAGGATAGTTTCTTTCATAGAAGGGGCAATTACAATAACATTAGTCAGCTTTCTTCTATAATAAATATAACCATCTTCCATAGAAAACTTTCCTTTCATCAAAGCACTTTGATATTTTGCAGGAAGAGTTTTAATCAATGCTTGAATTGAAGCATTCTTAGGATCATTTAAGATAGTAACTAATTCCAAGTACTTTAAAGAATGAAAACCATATTTTCATTTTATCAAAGCAAGTGTCATATTTATTTCATCCATTTTAAGGAACACTTTACACAGGTGGTTAAGATGGTTCTCAAATGTTTTAGAGAATATAATGATATCATCAATATAAACCATCAACCATCCTTCAATTATTTCTTGATGGAATGTGTTATCCATAACTTTTTGAAAAACTGAAGGGGCATTTTTAGGACCAAATGGCATCCTAAAATACTTATAAATACCCATATGAGTAGCAATCATCAGGAAATTCTGAGAATTCTTCTCAACAGGTACCTGGTGATATCCGTTGTTACCATCCAAACAGCTGATATCTTTAGCACCTTGTAGTATAGCATGTATAGAGCTAATTCTAGGTAAAGGATAGATATCATCAACAATATAAGTGTTTAATGATCTATAATCACCAGATAACCTGGCTTTATCTTTCTCATAAGAACTTAGGACAGGTGAGATAACACAATATTTAGGTGTTTCAACTACCTTTTCAATAATATTAATTTTTAAAAGGGTAGAGATATTGTCTTCAATATCTTTTCTCTTTGTGGGAGAAGCAGGATAAGGCTTATTTATTAAACTAGGTGGTATTTCAGTTAATGGGAAAGATAATGAAAGTTTCATTTCTTCTTTAACTAATCCTAATTCATGTGACCCATGAGCAAAGGCCATAGGAAAATATTTGATCAATTAATGATGGAATCTTTATCTCACCAGAAAGTTGTTCTCCAAAAGAAGAATTGTCAATTTTAGGCATAAGGGAATGAATTTCTTTTGTAGATCTTCCTTTATATTGAACCACAGAATTACATGTGTTCAATTCTGGTTTAAATAATCTTTTGGGGGAGGAAATCTTAAATTTTCTCTTCCCATTCAGCCCCAATGTGAAACATTGGTTTGAAGAATCCAATTTTATGCCATACTTGGTTAAAATATCATTTCCTTCAATAAACCAACTGGTTAAATTATCATTTTTCATGACAAAAAAATCACATATAGCTCTTACAAAACCATGGTTATATTTGAAAAACACTGTGGCTTTGTATTTACCAAGGGGGACAAAACAGAGCCATAACCTCTCCAATTTTCAGAAATGATAGGCATGAGTTTTGATTTATAGTCTTGATCCACTGAAGCAAGTGTTTTTTCAGATACTACACTTCCTCCAGCTCCAGAATCCAAAACAACCTCAATGTTGGTTCCATTGATCAAGACTGGTGCCTTGAGAGGGGAAATAACAATTGAGCTATCATCAATGTTTTTTATGATTTCAGCCTCCTCTACTGTAGAAAAATCACTATTTTCAATATTAATAGTATTTAAATAATGAATATACTCTTCCAGCATCAAAATATCCTGCTGAGATTCATATGAAATATTGCTGGCACAATCACTTGAAGTATCATCCAGTGCTATTGTGTCATCAGCATGTTCCTCAGTTTGTTCAACAAGATTAATCTTCTTGTCACAAATATAGCCTTTCTTCCAAGGCTTGTTGCACTTGAAGCAAGTGTTTGTTGCATACTTTTTAGGTGCAACAGGGGCAGAAGATTCACCAACCTTTTCCAGAGGTTTCTGTTGGTAATTGGAGTGTTTCTCCCAAGTGGTTCTAGGAATGAATGTTCTGGAATAATACTTGTTGTTTAGAATAATCTAATTAAAAGTATTAATGAAATACGAAGGTTCTCTGGTGAACTCAGTCATAGCCACAATCAAGTCTCTCAAAGACATTGGTAATTTATAAAGGATCCTGTCCTTCCATAACTCAAACTCCATTTTTGGGTCCATAGCTCTTAAGATTTTTACAAGTTTCATTAAGACCTCAATAGGTTTATCAGTAGAAGAACTATATTTAGTTTCCTCATACTGCCTTTGTTGAGCCATCCTAAACTTGGAGCCCCCAAATTGTGCTTTAATTTATTTTTTCCAATCTTCCCATGAGTAATCATTCTCATCCAAGAGGACAGATTCATACCACACTAGAGCTACATTGGTAAATAAAGAAATTAACTTAGACACAATTTCCTCATCTGGAATTTTGTAAGAGTTTTTCAAGTTATCAATTCTGCAAATTAATTGTTGCCAATCAGAAGAAGAATCACCATCAAATGTTGGATATTGGTCAATTTTGGCCAATTCTTTTGATTTGAAGGAGTCTCCTTAGTACCAGCTTGTTTCTGAGTAAGAAGCAGCTGTAACTTCTCCAATTTTGCACTAATCTCATTGTTTAATCCCTCTGTTGAAGATCTTGGTGCATCATCAATTTTTGATGGAAACTCAGTGGTATCAAGAGGTATTTCTGGAACTAATTTTACTTTAGATGAGCTAGCCACAGGTAACCTTGGAGCATCCTGCACTATATGTTCCTTTAAAGAAATGTCAGAATATTCTTGATCATTAAACAATGAGTTCAATTTCTCTTCAATGGTTGTTAGTCTGGTTTTCACTCTTGGAAGACTAGATAAACTCTCATTGATTGTTGCAAAAGATAACTGATTTTTATTCTGAAAAGATAAATAATGGTCATTCAATCCTTTCAGATTCATCTTATCTATCTCCAGCTCCTTGTAACCGATAGACAAAGTATCTTGTAATTTAGACAAATCATTTTTAATATTTTGCCACAAAGCAACCTTCTTTTCATGAGTTGCTTTATAATTAAACAAATCATCAGAAACTCTCTGCAATTCACTCCTTAATGATTGATAACCCTGTTCAGTTAACAAACTATTAAGCGTTTGAGTCAATTGCATATTGTTCATTATATGATTTTGCTTTGCAATAATATCTCTCAAATACTCATCATTTACTTTTGCTACATCTGGAGTGTTTCTCAATAAGGAAACAGAGTAACTTTCCAGATTCTCATAAAACTCAGGATCAAGTGTTTCATAAATAACAGCCATATCAGGATTTATCATTGAAGTAGCAATTAAAACTAAAGGATTAGATACATGAGTGATTTGTCTACTACTCCCAGCCTCTACTGGTCTCAAGATTTCATCTCCTCTTCCAGAATTACCTGAAGGAACAGAATCAGCTACAAGAAATGGTACTTGAGACTCAATAGAGGGGCTTACCAAGGTTTGCTGGGCAATATAATATTGTTTTTTCTTTTTCTGCCTCCTTGATAAGGGTGAGGAGGTGTGGGGTTGAATTGGCTGGGTCTTGATGGACCTGCTTGAGGCAATTGAGTCTGTTGATTTTTAGACAGGTAATCCCACTGAGTGTTCAGCCAATCCAACTGCCACTTGTATACTTCCACTCTCTCTGGCTGCTAGGGAGCCAATTGTTGAAGATCCCTGGGGGGAGGATATCTCCTCTTCTCTTGAAGAAAAGCATCTATTTTTCTTACCTTTTCCTCTAGAGCATCTACTCATGACCTCAATTTCAAGTTTTCTGTCCTCAATTCTTTTATGTGTGTTGAAAGGTTCTTTACTTGTTGAGGTAGTGGCATCTTTTTTATTTTGAAGCCTTTTGGAAGTCCTTCTGGGGGGTTGACTAAAGGTTTCTGTTCCTGAGTTGTCTCTACCAGAATTTCTACTTCCTCCATTTCCACATCCTGATTGGGCCAATGATTGATTAATTTGAGATAATTTTCTAGTTAAAGGAGAACTCAAAGAAGTAGCCTCATCATAATCAATTAAATCCAATTCCTCTTCACGTGAAGCAGAAACACCTTGATCAGTCATTTTTTAAATTTTATAAACTGAAATGAGGGAGGGAAACAATAAGATGATATAGTTTTTATTTTTACTTTTTATTAAAAAGAAAAATAATAAGAAGAATAAGAATCCTTCAGGATAAAAATCAACTAAAATAGTAATCAATTTATTAATTCAAAACAATTTAATAACCAGAATTATAAAATAATCAACTGAAGAAATAATTTAAATTTTTATTAACAATTTTATGAAAATTAGTATCAGGATTTTAAATCAACTGACAAAAAAATTAATTACCAGGACTTAATAGGGGGTATCAATGTTCAGGGATCCGCAATTAGGGATCAGGAATTTTTTTTCCCGGGATCAGACATTATTAATTGTGGAAGATTCTTATCCACTAGCCCCAGGGCTAGTGGATATCTTCTCCAAGTTCTCATCTTTCACAATCTAACTTTTTATCTTCTTTCTAGATACTCTATTGCCGTTCAACTTGTATGCGATGTCAATAAAAAATTTATTGCTTTTCACAGTGGCTGCCCTGGATCATATCATGACTCTTCCGTCTTCCAAAGAATGAAGATTTCTCAATCCCCTGAATCATACTTTGACGAATCTAAGTACCTCCTTGCAGACTCAGCATATGCAAGTGGAAAGTACATTATACCTGCTTTCCGTGGTGCAACTTCAGAAAATGACCCCAAGACTGCCTTTAATTATCACCTTGCACAATCAAGAGTACGAATTGAACATGCTATAGGTATTTTAAAGGGACGATTTTCTAGTCTTTGGGAGCTCAGAATCCAATTTCAAAAAAAATTGGAGATCAAAACTGCAAATCATTGGATCTTGACTTGCGTAATACTCCACAATATTCTAGCTGATTTAAAGGATGAGTGGAATGATCTTTATGAAGAAGAGGATCCTGAACCACCACTGGCACTCCCCTCCCTTGATTCACAAATCATTCAATCAATCGGCATACGCCCCATTATAATGCCAATTACTCTCCAACATTTCTCTTCACCTTTTTAATTTTTAATTTTTATGTTTTCATACTTTCCAAATGTCCTCTTTGTGTACTTTAATCACTTGGTTTTGTATTTTAGTTTGTTGCATATTCATTTTTTTTTTGAATTTACGGTGAATATCTTTTTTTTGGATGGCTCATTGGTTTTCTTTCACCAGCTCATCATGAAATCGCATATTTTCTGAAATTGCATATTTTGTCAGTGATTTTTTTTTCAATCATCCCTCATATCCTTTCCTATTCTCCTCCAACATCCCTCAAAAAATTTGGTTTCATTCATTTTGTCATCTCATCTCTCCAGGTAAGTCATTTTATTCTTTTTTTTGATTTTTTGATTACTAATTATAATTTTTTTTGTTTTTTTCGGTTTATTTTATTTTTTTATCTAAATTTTTTTTGTAAGTGGTTATTTTGGATTTCAATGGTATAATTAAGATGACTTAGAAAAATTTTGGTGATACCCACCCCTTGCTTCAATAAAATGCAGGGGAGAGTATTGCCAATTTTTTTAAACAGATATAGAATTTTTTTGACTTGTAAATATTTTTGTGATACCCGTCCCTTACTTCAATAAAATCCATGGGGGGTTGTGCCAAAATTTCTTATAAGACTTGTGAAATTCTTGACATGTAAGAATTTTTAGGATACCGGTAAAATGCAGGGGGTAGTAAAGCCAAATTTTTATATAAAACTTTCAAGATTCATGACATGAAAGAATTTTTGTGATACCCACCCCTTACTTCAAAAAAATCCAGGGGTGGGGGATTGTCAAATTTTCAAAGGAGACTTGAAAATTTTATTTAAAAAAAGAATATTTAACATTAAAATAAGATATTTCAAGAAATACAGAAAATAATTGTAAAATTTATGTACAAATAAATATGAACACATGAAGTGTGAAAGAAATAAAAGAAACTAGTCAACAAAAAATTTCATTAAACGTTATATTTCTTCAACAGATTTGTTTGCTTTAATGCATTCAATCAAGAAATCTTTCTTTTTAGAACTTTCTTGGAGATCATCCCTATACTTCATCTGTTCCATTAAGTTTTGATGCTCCAGTGTTTTTTCCTTATTTTTGGATTTTTCAATACTAAGAGTTAACTCAAACTTCTTCTCCTCCAAATCTTGGGCCCTACCATCCTTCTGTAAAGAGAGCTCAAACTTCTTCTCCTCCAAATCTTGGATCCGATCATCCTTCTGTAAGGAGAGCTCATACTTCCTCTCTTCCAAATCTTGTACTCTGTCATCCCTCCTTAAAGAGAGCTCGTATTTCTTCTTTTCAAAGCTCAGAGTCTCTTTAGCGATTTCCACTTGTTCTAGAGTGAGAATTAAAATTAACATAAAGTAGAAGAAAAGTAGAGTAAAGTAATAGGAGGTATGATATCACTTACCAGCATCACGTTTCTCTAAAAACTGTTCCATCGAAGAAAAAGGTGTTTGTGATGAAGTATCACTTTTTCGTCTTCTTTGGGAGAGGAAATTTAGACTAGTTGAAGCCCTTCTCTTTTTGTTCAACGTAGCATTTTCCTCCTCATCATTGTCACTAGCTTCAGACTCAGTTGATTGAGGATCCTGGGTTTGTTCATCAGCCTTTTAAGAAATAAGAAAAAGATAAGTAAATAAAAAATAGAATTGATAAGATAAAAGAAAAAAGAAACAGACCTGAGTTATATTTGGTTGGGTTAAATCACCTATAGGATCTACAGAAAAGCTATTTAGATATGTCTCATTCAAATGAGGGGAGGCTTGAGTGGAGGAAGAGGATGGGAAAAGATTTGCTTCGACATCATGTTTGGAGATAGGATCTTCTCCATCCAACATGTTTACAGGATTAACATCAGCTCACTCTCCAAAAATTGCATCCATCTCTTTAAAGTAAGGACATAAAGAATCAAGTTTATCGTCTATGGATTTTATGCCCTTAGTTATATCATTGTTGGTAATCCCAAAACCACTGGAAGATGAAAGAGCCTTTGCCTTCTTGTATTTTGCTCCGTAATGCTTGAAGCGTTCAGACATCTGTTTAGGCAAAAGATCAATCCTTCCCTTGGTCTTATTGCGTAATTCATTTGCCATTAGAGGATAGCCATTAACTTTTGATGTGGGGGGCCGTCCTACTTTAGTGGCATACTCAGTACCAAAACAAGAATCATAGTTAGATTCGGTTTTCAGCCAGTTGATAATAATGAGATGGTCATCTTTTTTTAATTGAACAGTCTTTGATTTCTTGGCTGAGCGGGGGAAAGAGGAAGTAGTGGGAATTGAAGAACAACTGGGTGATGGCTGCCTTTGAGAAGATCTAGGATGACGAGGCATGTTATTATAAATGAAGATGAAAAGGAGCAGAAACAAGCAGATGAGATAGCGAGATGAAAAGGAGAAGAATCAAATAGATGAAATGGGGAGAAATTCTGAGCGGATAGAATGAACAGGATGGGATGAGAATGGAAGTGTGCAGCAAGGTAGAAGGCTGGGATATCCAGAAAGTTGTCCAAGATGTGGTTATGAAATATTGTGGATAAAAATGTCAGATAAGAGGTTAACATTGACACATAAAGTGTCTAATAACCCAATTATTAGCAAAAATAATTGCGGAAGATAATTGGGGTATGCAGATTATTTTCCGCAATTATTTTAATTGCGGATCGGTCAACATTGATACCCCCTAATGTCTACTGAAATAATTAAATATGAATTTTATTAAAAAAAATTTTATTGTCAGGACAATTTTTCAACTTGAACAAATAAAATTTAATTTATCAGGACAAAAGTCAACTGAAAATTATAATAATTAATTTTTAAAATGTAATTTTATTACCACTAGGACTAAGAACACAATTGCTCTATCTTTGTCAACTAGAAAGAATAAAAAAAATAAAAAAAATAAATTCCAATTTACTAGACACCTCCCCCTGTAAAATGAGCAAATTAATGCCACTTACAGAGTGCTGATTAAAAGGAAATACGTAGAGAATGAAGAGTGCAAAGTGACCCACAAATAGTAATTACAATAATTACCACAAAATATATGACTTTAGTCAATATATGAACCTAAGTTTTGGAGCGCGGTTTGATTCCCATTCGCAGCAAAAAAATTTGTCACGTGATATATGTCGTTCATTGTTTTGTCGCCCACTTGTCCTTATAGGTACCTCAATGGCGATGGTCCCCACGGTCTCTGGCCTCAAAAAACAATGCACCATCGACAATTCGGAAAGGTCCCCAACTGTCAAGAGGTCTTTCAAGTCTAGAAGGTTCTACAGGGAGGTCCGATGGTGGTAACAATGGGTTTTAAAGGATTCAAACTTGGGTATGTATTTTCTTATCTTAAAGATTTTTTACTCAATAATAAGAGGTAAAAAGGTGGATTAGAATTATGTTTAATGTAAATACTAAAGCAGTAATAGATAACAATAATAAGGATTTTAAATAATTGTAATAAAGTAAGTAAGTAATGAATGAGCTAAAAAGTACAAAAAGTGAGGGCCTTTTATAGTCAAAAATGCGGGAAATAAAGACACGGAGTTAACACCACCTAATACAAGGGTGTGAGAAGAAAATTGAATAAGAAAGAGTGTATATGAAATAAATAAAAGATAAATTAATTGGTACATCAACAAGGGCATCATTTTCATTTGCAATAAAATATGAGTTTCCTTGGACTGTCACAATCAATACAACACATTTGATTTAAATATATTGATTTCACGGAAATCCAAATCTCTCAGTAAAATAATTTGATATTTTTAGGGATTTTATTATATTTTTATTATTTATTTTTATTCCCACTCAACTGTATCTTTGAGCACAGTGTTAGGGAGTAAAAATGTATGGGACAATTACTTAAATTAATTATTTACATTACTTAATATACTTAGCTAGTTAGTTGTAAGTAATACATAAGTAAATACTAAATAATTAATTATTAATAAGAATTTAAAAAAGGTGTGGGTTCATCTCAGTAAAATAATTAATTATTTTACTGGGTAAGTCTAGTAGCCTGGCTGACAACTATTGTCAATGTTTAAACATAAGTTTTGGAGCGTGGTTTGATTCCCGTTTGCAGAAAAAAAATAAGTCATGTTACTGATGCTGTTCGTGCTTTTCATTGTCTACTTGTCCTTATAGGTACCTCGGTCTCCGGCCTCAAGTTATTGATGGGCCATTGACAATTCAGAAATAATCCCAACTGTCGATGGGTCTTTTGGTCTAGAAGGTTTATCTGAAGGTCCAACGAGGATTTTAAGTGGTTTAATGAACTTTCAAAGGCAAGGTACGCATTTCTATTTCTTTTGATTATTTTACTCAAGTTTAGAAGAGGTGAAGCTTTCAAATATTATTATTTTTTATATCTTAGAGTTACAGTGTTGTAAATACTAATGTTATAAAAAAATAGTAATAAAGATTTTATTTAATAGATCTATTATAAAAGTGGTAAGTAAGGAATGATTTGAAAAGTACAAAAGGAGAGGGCTTTTTAAAGGCAAAAGGTGAGGGATAGAGCATGGAGTTTACAACATCCAATAAGAGAGTGTGAGAGAAAAAACTAAGTGAAAAGAGAGTATGTGAATATAAAAAGATATACTAAGATGATGCGTCAATAAAAGGTATTGTATTTATTTGATATAAATCTTGAGTTCCCTTAGATTGTCACACTTAGTATAGAACATTTGATTTGAAATGTTATTTTAACAGAATTTTAAATTTCTTAATAAAGAAATTTGAATTTTTTAGATTTTTTATATCTTTAATAATATTTTTATTCCCTTCTCAACTGTATTATTGAGCACGGTGTTAGGGAGTAACAATATACGGGACATTTATTAATTTTTATTAATTACTAAAATTACTTATTGTACTTTGCTAGTTAATTGTAAGTAATACATAGGTAAATAATAGATAATTAATTATTAATAAGGATTATAAAGGTGTGGTTTCATCTCAGTAAGATAATTAATTATTTTACTGGATAAGTCTAGTAGCCTGGCTGACAATATCCAGCGCAAGTTAGGGATATTTTTGGGAGGCACATAAGGTCAGAAAAATAAATGTAAGAAAAGTAAGTGCAAGAAAAATAAGTGCAAGAAAAATAAGTGTAATTAAAATCATTTGCGACCATGAGAATTATATATATATATATTTTTTTTCAAAAAAAAATTGTAAAAAAACAGAAAAAAAAATTAAATAGGAAATCATTTTTTTAGAGAAAAAAAAACTAAAAAACAAAAATATCCCATGGTTGCAAGATATTTTTCTTACACTTATTTTTTTCACATATTTTTTTTGCACATATTTACCTTACACATATTTTTCTCACACATATTTTTCTTACACATATTTTTCTATCCTTATGTCCCTCTCTACAATATCCCCAGCTTGCGCTGGATATCCCTATGAAGGATATCTTACTTAGTGCGTAGTGTAAGATATCCCTGTTGGGGATATCCAGCGAGAGTTAGAGATATTTTAGGGAGAGACCTAATGTCAGCCAGGCTATCTCAGGAGTCCAGTAATTTATACAATAAATTACTGTAATAATATAGAGGAATAAATTTATGTAATTACAAAAAATTATTTAAATAAATTTAGAAATATTATACTTAATTTTATTATTAAATAAATTGTATTACATAAACAAATATAATATTCTATAATATCATGGCATAATCCGTACGTATAAATAAATTATTCAAAATTATATTATATGTGGAAATTTAGTTTACACTGTAATTACAATTTTAATAATAACATTTATATAAACTAAATACAACTTATCATATAATAATATCCATCAATATTTGGCGCTTCCTTGACTCTTAATTGTGTCACTAATATTACTAAATTAATTTAATATGATTAAATTTAATTGCTCATGTTAAAAAAATTCCTGTATTAATTTAATTAGTTGTCCAATTAATTTAATAGTTAATTTACTTGAAATAGTTAACTTACCATTGCTTATACTGAGTGAAGATTATTTAAAAGCATAAAAATAATTCCTTTTATTTTAATTATACTTTTTTTAGCTATTTGTATTCCCTCTTTAGAATTCTTTCTCATAGTTCTTATTTTCCATACTCACTTAGTTATTTGTTATACTAATTTTATTCTTTTTTAGAAATATCTGATGGAAACAAATATTTGCTTAATCACGGATTTATTTTAATTGTTTTTTAATTAAATTTTTTAATTATTTCTTTCACTTCATTTTACTTTTTGTAATTATATTTGGAGCGCTCTAGAGGGTCCTCTTGCCTATAAAAGGGCTTTAGAAGTCTCTCTGGTAGCTCATCACTTACTATACACTCACTTATCATATTTTAAATATGTTTCTTTTATTTATTATTTTTATTAGTTCAGTACATCTAATTTAAATACTACATAAATAATTATAGGTTGCCTTAAGTAAGATTAATAATACTTTTATTGAAATGTCACGCTTTGAAGATTTATTATCAATTATAATATTTTACAATTTAAGCAAACTTTTACCACTTTGTCAAATTCAACCATCTCGTTCTCTTACTCCCATAAATTTCAAATATTTTATTTCATATTACTTTACTATTTTATAATTTCCCTTCCTCCTTTCTATTATCCCTCTTATTTTCTTCACTCTTCTAGACATCCGGCTGATAATTGAGGGCCTTTCCGAAGGATGATGACGACACCTTGCGACGAACAACAAAGCGCACGGACCACCCAAGCCAAAAATAAACTTTTTGCTGCAACCGTGTTTCGAACTTGGGTTCGATAGTTTAGGTTTATATTACATTAAATTATATATTATTCTGAAGTGATTTTACGATCACTATAGTAAGTTCACCTTTGCACCTCTCACTCATAGTACTATATTTTTACTGCAATAACAGTGTTTGTGGATTAATTGCTGACTCACTGAGTGTAAGTTTTCATTATATTAATTTTTTTTTTCCTAGTTGACCATAATAGAGTAAAACTCTTAGTCCTAGAAGACAATAAATATTTAATAAATTATTAAATTAACTTTATTATTATTTTTTAAAAATTGGTTGACCAAAATAGTACTCAATACTTAGTCCCAATTTTACCATTGTATTAATTTTGTTATTAATTATTTTGGTTGACTTCTTAAACCTTATTGGTTAGTCCCATTTTAATTGTTGTTAACTCTTAATAATTGTAATTTCATTTATTTGTATTACATTTTATTTTATAATTAATTGATTTTTAATAAAACTTTTTTTTAAATCCAATTGATTATATTTTATTTTGAATTGACAATTTAAATCTGAATTAATTTTGATTCTCCTTTTCACAGTTTTAAATGTCCAGTAGTTTGGCTAAAAGCATGGATAAGTTACATGTGGATGAGACTGAAGTGGATGTTGACACTGAATCTTTAAGTTCTCCCAAAGTATCTTACAAAAATAATTCAGCTGACAAAAAACCTTCAGGGCGTAGAAATGTCAGGAGAAGTGACAAACCCCTCTCACCTAACAGCTCTGAAGGAAGTAAAACCTCAGGTACATCAGGACAATCCACTCAGAGGTATAAAAATAAAAAAGATTCCTCTAGCACAGCAGGTAAACAATCTGTCAAGTCATATAAAGGAACTGAGAGCAGAAAGCATGAAGTACAAGGCAAAGGTAGACACACTCTGGCAGCAGATGCAGGAGCTTTTAAATCCCAAACAGGGTCAACCTCCTCATTTCCGTGCTTCCCAACCTCAGCCTCAACCTCAGGCTAGTCAGGAATCCATCTCCCTCAACCAAAATCAAGGCATTATGCAAGTGGAACAATGGAAATGGGATTACTTAATGACCCACTACCAACAGAATGTACAACAACCAGCTCAACACCCTGGCCCATCCAGGACACCAAATTACAATCCATCTCTTCAGCACCATCCTTATCAGGGGGGCAGAAGAAAGAAGGTACAGGGGAAGTTTCCTCCCTTTCCATGGTAAGTAATTTGTTTGATAAGAACGTTGGTATATATAATAACAAACCTTCTTCAGGTAATAATGTGGACCCTGAAAGAACATTTAAACCTTTGAAGAGACAACTTCCTTTAATAAGTAGCCCCATTGATGTAATTAGCAAATTATCATTTGATGAACCTTTACATTTGACTTCTATTTCTTTAATTAACCCTTCTCTTGCAATCAAGAATGATTCTGTTTTCCCTGCAGTTTACACTTTACTTGAGAAAACTTCTGAAAAAATATTGAAAGATACCCTTTATTTCAATGTTGTGAATGATAAACATTTAAGAGATTTGTTAATACATGAGAGTGATAGATTAAATAATTTGCATTTTAATTGTAAAGTGAGTTCTTCTGTTCAAGACACTGCTTATTTCAAATTGAAAGACACACTAAATAATGTCCTGGCTCAACAAAAGTCTATTAAAGGTGACCACAAATCACTTTCAGATAAATATAGTCACCTATGCAAAACTGTTAATAATCTAAAAGATGAAAATACTACTTTAAAGAATGACAATATGCTTTTGCACAGTGAATTAATAAAATTGAAAATTGATTCTCAGAATTTGAGTAATAAATGCTCTGTAGATGAGGACAGAAATGTTTTATCTATTTCTAGGATTAATGATCAACTATCTTACATTCCTGATTTGAGAAATAAATTATCTGACCTTGAGAAACTATTTTATGCATTACAAACTGTCCAGGCTACTCATTATCATGAATTAAAAAATAGTGCTAAAACTGCTGTTAATCTTAATAATAAACAGCCTGAACAGAGTAGTTCTTCTCTCCCTTGTAATGTAACAATTTTACCAGCTGAAATTCATTCTGAAAAATCTATTGCATCAAACGGAAAGAAATTTAATGCTCACCATGAGCCAGCTGCCTCTGTGAACAATGAAATATCTGAACACCTTTCAAGACTTCAGGAACTGATAACCTTGAATAATTCAAACTATAGAATGGAAAATTCCAGTAGCCAGAAAAATTGGCCTAAGTTGGATCAATATCCTACCTTTGATGGTGATTCTTCATCTGATTGGCAACAATTTATACAAAGGATTGATAATTTAAAGAAATCTTATAAACTAACTGATGAGGAAATTTTTTCTAAGCTAATTTCTTTATTTTCCAATGTAGCATTGTTGTGGTATGAATCTGTTCTATTGGATAATAACCATTATACTTGTAATGAGTGAAAATCCTTGATTGAGAATCAATTTGGTGGTTCAAAATTTATGTTGGCTCAGCAAAGACTGTATGAGAATACTAGATATATATCCTCCTCTGTTGAAAAACCCATTATTTTTCTGATGAAAGTAACAAAGATCCTGAGAGCAGTTGATCCAAAGATGGAATATGATATTTGGAGAGATAAAATTTTGTATAAATTGCCAAATTCTCTTAGAGATTTAATTGTAGCTAGAACTGAGCATGTACAAGAACATTCTTCTTTAATTAAAATTTGTAATGAGGTTCTACTCAACCATAGATATGAACCTAAGAATTACCTTAGTAAACCTTATAATGATCAGAATAAACCCTCTACCAAGCCCCCAAAAAAATATGGTAGACCCTCTGCACCAGTTGCACCTAAAAAATATGCAACAAATACTTGATATAAGTGTATTAAACTATGGAAAAAGGGTCATGTTTGTGACAAGAAAATTAATCTTGTTGAACACAATGAGGACACTGAGGAAGTTGAAATGAATGTCAATGATTCTTCTAGTGACTGTGAAAGTAATTCTCCTATGACAATGAATCCAGTAATGATGTTTTCATGTTGGAACAAGATGTCCATTATTTAGATAATATATCTGAAGAATGTTTATTGGATTTATCTTCAGTTGAAAATGCTGAGATAATTAAAGATTTTACTAACAATCCTATAGCCATATCCCCTTGGAAGGCACCTGTTTTCATTAATGGTAAAAATGTTGATGTAGTTCTTGATTCTGGTTCTGGAGGAAGTGTAGTGTCTGAAATAGCTTTAGCTTCAGTAGACAAGGATTATCTGAATAAATCATTACCTATAACTTCTGAAAAATGGAGAGGGTATGCTTCTACCTTAATTCCTATTGGCAAATACAAAACCTCTGTATTCTTGAAATATAATGGTGGTTTTGCCAGAGCTATTTGTGAGTTTGTGGTTATGAAAAATGATAATTTGAGCAATTAGTTTATTATGGGAAATGATATTTTGACCATGTTTGGTGTGAAATTGGACCCAGCAAATAATTGCTTCACCTTGGGATTGGATGGCAAAAGAAAATTCAAAATTTCCTCCCCTAGAAAACCTTCTGGGCATCTGTTAAAGTCTTGTAACTCACTAATCCAGTGTAAAGGCAGACCAACAATTGAGATGGATTATTTATTAAATGAAATAAATACTGCTTCTTTTGGTGATCATTTAACTAGTGAAGAAAAGGATTCTATTATTGCCTCAATTACTTCTTTCCCTATGGATTTTGCTCATGGTTCTCATGTCTTAGGAAGTGTTCAGGAAGAAATAAAAATTACCTTATCCTGTAACTTGAATGATATTCCTCTACTCTTAGGAAAAACCATATCCTGCTTCTCCAACAAAAAGAAAGGATATTGAAGATAATATTGCCACATTATTAAAAATGAACATCATTGAAAAAGTGGATGTCACCCCCCAATATTGTGTCATCTCCCCAGTCTTGATTTCTTATGAAAAAGATAAAGCTAGATTATGTGGAGATTACAGGGCATTAAACACTTATACTGTTGATGATATTTATCTGATACCCAGAATTACTTCAATTCATGCTACCTTGCAAGGTGCTAAATTTATTAGTTTTCTGGATGGTAACAAAGGGTATCATCAAGTTCCAGTTGAGAAAAATTCTCAGAATTTTTTTCTTATTGCTACTCATATGGGAATATATAAGTATATTAGAATGCCATTTGGCCCCAAAAATGCCCCTTCAGTTTTCCAAAAAGTCATGGATAACACTTTCCATCAGGAAATCATTGAAGGATGGCTCATGGTGTATATTGATGATATCATAGTTTTTTCTAAAACTTTTGATGAACATATGATTCACTTGAATAGAGTTTTTTAAAAAAAGGATGAAATAAATATGACCTTGTCCTTGAAAAAGTGTAAATTTGGTTTTCAATCTTTTAAAGTCCTTGGCCATGTTGTGTCAGGCCTACAAATTTGTGTAGACCAAAACAAAGTTGCTGCAATTCAAAATGTGAAAGAACCAACTTCTGTAAGAGAAATCCAAAGGTTTTTGGGTATGTGTGGCTATTACAGGCAATATATTAAAAATTATCAGGTTATAGCCTTACCTCTTACCAAAATCACTAGGAAAGATGTTGCATTCATCTGGAATAGTGACTGTCAAAAAGCTTTTGATACTTTAAAAAGTTGCTTAATGACAACCCCTATCTTATCTCTTCCAGACTTTAACAAACAATTTGTCCTGTATACAGATGCTAGTTTTGTTGGTCTGGGTGCTGCCTTACACCAGAAACAAATTATTAATGATAAAACCTCAAAAGTTGTAATTTGTTATATTTAAAGAACCTTGAGAAATAGTGAATTGAAATATGGTGCCACTCAATTAGAGTGCTTAGCAGTAGTTTGGGCTCTTGAGAAACTTCATTACTATCTAGATGACCAAAGGTTTGAAATTGTAACTGACTGTAGTGATGTAAAGTCCCTCTTAAACCTGAAAACACCTAATAGACATATGTTCAGGTGGCAACTTGCTGTTCAAGAGTACAGAGGATGGATGACAATTATCCATAGAGCTGGAAATGTTCACTCCAATGTTGACATGTTGTCCAGACTACCTCTGCCAAATAATGACTCCAATCCTGCTTATGTGCCTGAAGATGATACTGTTCATATCCATGGTATATTTCTAGTTAATATGGAAGAAGAGTTATTACAATTAATACTGGATTCATATGATAAAGATTCTGATTTAAATAAATTAGTTACTATCTTAAATGATCCTAAGAATGCTTCAATTCAAGCATTGATTAAAACTCTTCCTGCAAAATATCAAAGTGCTTTGATGAAAGGAAAGTTTTCTATGGAAGATGGTTATATTTATTATAGAAGAAAGCTGACTAATGTTATTGTAATTGCCCCTTCTATGAAAGAAACTATCCTCAAACTTTGTCATGATGACATATTAGCTGGTCATTTTGATCTAGAAAAAACATTGATTAGAATCAAAAACACTGCTTGGTGGGCTAATATGTCTGAAGATACAAAATTATATGTTGATTCTTGTGATTCTTGCCAAAAATCTAAACAGTTGACAGGTAAGAGAGCAGGTTTACTACAAAATATTGAAGCACCTAATGATCCTTGGCAAATAATTAACATGGATTTTGTCACTGGCCTTCCTGTAGCAGGTAAAGACAGTTATAACTCTTGTTGGGTGATAGTAGATAGATTCACAAAAATGTGTAAATTTATTCCAACCCACAAAGATGTATCTACAAAAGAATTAGCTTTCTTATGGTGGTCTTCCATGTTTAATATTATTGGATTACCAAAAGCCATTATCTCTGATAGAGATCCAAAATTTACTTCTGAGTTTTGGACCTCTTTAATGGATATTTGTGGCTGTGAGTTAAAATTGTCTACAGCTCATCATCCTCAGACGGATGGTCTAGCTGAAAGGATGATTCAAACTCTGGAAGATATTATTAGAAGGTATTGTGCCTTTGGTTTAGAATATAAAGACAATAACAGATTTACTCATGACTGGGTCACTCTTTTGCCTGGTCATGAATTTGCATATAATAGCACTGTTCATTCTGTCACAGAGAAAAAGCCTTTTGAGCTTTGGTTAGGTTATGTCCCAAATACTCCTGCACAGATTCTCAATAATAAATTACCTAAGTTGGAACTACAGCCTGGTGTAAAATCGTTTATGCAAATGCAACAGCTATGCAGAAAAAATGCTCAAAGCTGTATTGATAAAGCATTTTAATATGAAAAGAAAAGATGGGATAAATCCCATAAAGAATACACATTTAAAAAGGGTGATGAAGTGTTGATATCTACTGTCCATTTCAATTTACAAGGTAACAACAAATTAAAAGATCCTTTTGTAGGACCATTTTTTGTTAAAAGAATGGTTGGTGATAATGCAGTAGAAGTTGTATTGTATTCTCCATATGATAGAAAACATCCTGTTTTCCCATTTCTTTGCTTAAACCTTATACTTCCAACAGTGACTTATTTCCAAAAAGAAGAGGAAGACCTAAGAAAAACCCTCAGGAAGTCACAGAAACTGCAGAAATTGATAAAATTCTCAATGATAGAATTATCACTTCTGAAAGAGGTATTGAATATTTATTAATATATAAGAACAAGTCATCTGAACATGATGCATGGATACATGGAAAGGAAATTTCAAATCTCTCTAATCTTTTAAAAAAGTATAAAATGAAAAAATCTTAGCATTTTTTTTATTGTTTTTTTTAGAGTGAGGGTATTGGCGCGGTTGTCTAGAAGGTGGAAGAAGAAAGAAGAAAAAGGAGAAAGAGACACAAGAAGACAAAGAATGGAAAAAGGAAAAGAGGGAAGGACGCAAACAAGGGAAAAAAGTTTAATATATAAAGTGAGTAGTCTTAATATTATTTTAATGTAAGTATTTTAATTTCAATGCGCAGCAGTCAAGTATTATAGTTTAATGTTCTTACCACAACCTTAAGATTTTGTATATAGTATTTATTTATTTTATTTCGACTAAATGTATTACTAGTTAAAAGAAAAGAATCAATACGTGTATAAAAATATATAAGTGTAAATAAATTATAATAATGTAAGTGATGCAGCTGAAGGGAGTTCCCAAGGCCCTTATATAGCCATGGGGCCCTCTGAAGCGCCACAAAAGTAAATACAATAATTTATGAGTAAATGTAAGGGTGAGAAATCAAAAAAATGCACTAAATTGTTAAAATGCAGTAGCCAATATTTCACCAGTATTAATTCCCCCTGGATATTATGCATAAATAAGTACAAGACATATAAAAAATAACTAATGTAATTTAATATAAGTATTATGCAGTACTATTTTAAAGTGGAATGTAATATATTACTAGTTTAATTCATACAATTATTATAAGTAATTATTTTAGATTAAAATATGAGAATGTAATTGGTTTAAATGGTTTAATAAATTTAATTACATAATTTTGAGCCACAGAAGCACCCAAAAATCAGGGATAATAATGTATAAATTATTATAAGGGTCTAATAATTAATTAATATTATTATAAGTCAACATTTTGCCTTATAAGTATAATTTAATATTATAATTAATTAATTATTATTTTATAATTATGTAAATACATAAAAATGCGCCCAATTTTTTATAGAATATAATATAATTTATTTTTTTTTTAATAGTATATAATTAATAACATAATAAAATAAATATAACCCTTATTTTAATTTTATTTAATAAGGTAATTTGTACTTAATTTTATTATGCAATAAAATATTAATTTATATACATAAAAAGCATAAATTTTCGCCCTCTTTCAGGTCCAATAACTTAACATAAGTTTTACTGGGCTTCTGGTACAGCCTGGCTGACACTCCCTCACTCTAAAAAAAAACAATAAAAAAAATGCTAAGATTTTTTCTTTTTATACTTTTTTAATAGAGTGGAAAGGTTAAAAATCTCTTTTCCAGGTATCCATTTATTATACTCAGATGATTTATTTTTATATCTCAATAAATATTCAATACCTTTTTCAGAGGTGATAACTCTGTCATTAATAATTTTATCAATTTCTGCAATTTCTGTGACTTTCTGAGGATTTATGGTTCTTCCCCTTCTCTTAGGAAATAAGTCACTGTTGGAAGTATAAGGTTTAAGGAGGGAAATGGGAAAAACAGAATGTTTTCTGTCATAAGGAGAATACAATATAACTTCTACTGCATTATCTCCCACCATTCTTTTAACAACAAATGGTCCTACAAACGGATCCTTTAATTTGTTATTGCCTTGTAAATTGAAGTGAACTTTAGATATTAGAACTTCATCACCCTTTTTAAAAGTGTGCTCTTTATGGGATTTATCCCATCTCTTTTTCTCATATTCAAATGCTTTATCAATACAACTTTGGGCATGTTTTCTGCACAGTTGCTGCATTTGGAGAAAAGACTTCACACCAGGATGTAATTCCAACTTTGGTAATTTGTTATTGAGTATTTGAGCAGGAGTACTTGGAACATAACCTAGCCATAGCTCAAAAGGCTTTTTCTCAGTGACAGAATGAACAGTGCTATTATAAGCAAATTCAAGACCTGGAAGTAAGGTTAACCTGTCAAGTGTAAATCTGTCATTGTCTTTATATTCTAATCCAAAGGCACAATACCTTCTAATCATATCTTCCAAGGTTTGAATCATCCTTTCAGCCAGTCCATCAGTTTGAGGATGTTGGGAAGTGGACAATTTCAACTCACAACCACATATATCCATCACAGACATCCAAAATTCAGAAGTAAACTTTGGGTCTCTATCAGATATGATGGCTTTTGGAAATCCAACAATATTAAACATATGTGACCACCACAAAAAGGATAAATCTTTGGTGGAAAAATCTTTGTGGGTAGGAATGAATTTACACATTTTAGTGAATCTGTCCACTATAACCCAGCAAGAATTATAACTGTCTTTCCCTGCTTCAGGAAGACCAGTGACAAAATCCATATTAATGATTTTCCAAGGAGCATCAGGTGCTTTAATATGTTGCATTAATCCTGCTCTTTTATCAGTCAATCTTTTAGATTTTTGGCAAGAATCACAAGATTCAACATATAATTTTGTGTCTTCAGACATATTAGCCCACCATGCAGTGTTTTTAATCCTGACCATAGTTTTTTCTAGATCAAAATGACCAGCTAATATGTCATCATGACATAATTTTAAGATGATTTCTCTCATTGAAGGAGAAATAACAATTACATTAGTAAGTTTTCTCCTGTAATAAATATAACCATCATCAATTGAAAACTTTCCTTTAGTCAAAGCAGTTTGGTACTTTGGAGGGAGAGTTTTTATTAATGCTTGAATTGAAGCATTCTTTGGATCATTCAAGATAGTAACCAATTTATTCAAATCAGAATCTTTTTCATATGAATCCAGAATTAATTGCAACAATTCTTCCTCCATGTCCACAATATATATACCATAAATGTGAATGTTATCATCCTCAGGGACATAGGCAGGATTGGAGTCATTATTAGGTAGGGGTAGTCTTGACAGCATATCAACATTGGAGTGAAAATTTCCAGCTCTATGGATAATTGTCATTCTTCCCCTGTACTCTTGAACAGCCAGTTGCCACCTAAACATATGTCTATTTGGTGTCTTCAGGTTAAAGAGGGACTTCACAGCACTACAGTCAGTTACCAGTTCAAACTTCTGGTCATCTAGGTAGTAATGAAGTTTTTCAAGAGCCCAAACAACTGCTAAGCACTCTAATTGAGTGGCACCATATTTCAATTCACTATTTCTTAAGGTTATTGAAATATAACAAATTACAACCTCTGAGGATTTATCATTAATAATTTGTTTTTGGTGAAGGGCAGCACCCAGACCAACAAAGCTAGCATCTGTTTATAGGACAAAAGGTTTGTTGAAATCTGGAAGAGCCAATATAGGGGCTGTCATTAAGCAACTTTTTAATGTATCAAAAGCTTTTTGACAGTCATTATTCCAGAAAAAGGCAACATCTTTTCTGGTCAGTTTTGTAAGAGGCAAGGCTATGACCTGATAATTTTTAATATATTGTCTATAATAGCCACACATACCCAAAAAACTTTGGATTTCTCTTACAGAAGTTGGTGCTTTCACATTTTGAATGGCAGCAACTTTGTTTTGGTCTACACAAATTTGTAAGCCTGACACAACATGGCCAAGGACTTTCAAGGATTGAAAACCAAATTTACACTTTTTTAAGGACAAGGTCATATTTATTTCATCCATTTTTTGGAAAACTCTATTTAAGTGAATCATATGTTCATAAAAAGGTTTAGAAAAAATTATAATGTCATCAATATAAACCATGAGCCATCCTTCAATTATTTCTTGATGGAAAGTGTTATCCATGACTTTTTGAAAAACTGAAGGAGAATTTTTAGGGCCAAATGGCATCCTAACATACTTATATATTCCCATATGAGTAGCAATTAGTAAAAAATTTTGTGAATTTTTCTCAACAGGAATTTGATGATAACCTTTATTGCCATCCAGAAAACTAATAAATTTTGCACCCTGTAAGGTAGCATGTATTGAATTAATTCTGGGCAAAGGATAAATATCATCCACAGTATAAGTGTTTAATGCTCTGTAATCTCCACATAATCTAGCCTTATCTTTTTCATAAGAAATCAAGACTGGGGATATGACAAAATATTTTGCGGTGACATCAACTTTCTCAATTATATTCATTTTTAATAAGGTAGAAATATTATCTTCAATATCATTTCTTTTTGTTGGAGAAGAAGGATATGGTTTTTTCTTAAGACTAGGAGGAATAACACTCAAGTTACAGGATAAATTAGTTTTCATTTCATCCTTAACAACTCCTAGGACATGAGAACCATGAGCAAAAGCCATAGGAAAAGAGGTAATTGAGGCAATTATAGAATCCTTCTGCTCACTAGTTAATTGATCACCAAAAGAAGCAGTATTTATTTCAGTTAATAAACTATCCATTTCATTTGTTGATCTACCTGTACATTGAATTAATGAGTTAAAAGACTTTAACAAATATGCAGAAGATCTTCTAGGGGAAGAAATTTTGAATTTCCTTTTGCCATTCAATCCCAATGTGAAGCAATTATTGGCAGCGTTCAATTTTACACCAAACATGGTCAGAATGTCATTACCCATAATAAACCAATTGCTCAAATTATCATTTCCATGATAACAAATTCACAAACAGCTCTGACAAATCACCATTATATTTGAAAATACAGTGGCTTTGTATTTGCCAATGGGACACAAAATAGAGCCATAACCTCTCCATTTTTCACATGTCATAGGTAATAATTTATCCATATAATCTTTATCCACTGAAGCCAGTGCCTTTTCAGACACCACACTTCCTCCAGCACCATAGTCAAGAAAAACCTCAACATTTTTACCATTAATAATAACTGGTGCCTTCAAAGGGGATATGGATATAGAACTGTCAGTAATATCTTTAATGATTTCAGCATTTTCTACTGAAGATAAATCTAAATTACACTCCTCAGAAATATTGTCTAAATATTGCACATCTTGTTCCTACATTAAGACATCCTTAAGGGAGTCATTTTCATAGCAGATATTACTGTCACAGTCACTGGAAGAATCATTGAGATCAAAATCAGCATCCTCAGTGTCTGCAGTTTGTTCAACAAGATGAATTTTCTTGTCACACACATGGCCCTTCTGCAAAGGTTTGTTAAATTTAAAACAAGTATTAGTTGCATATTTTTTGGGTGCAACTGGGGCAGAGGGTTTACCAGGTTTTTCTGGAGGTCTGGTAGAGGGCTTACTCTGATCATGATAAGATTTCATAGGATAATTATTTGGTTCATATCTATGGTTGAGTAATACTTCATTACAGATATTAATAAAAAAAGAATGTTCCTTTACATGCTCAGTTCTAGCCACAATTAAATATCTTAGAGAATTTGGTAATTTATAAAGAATTTTATCTCTCCAAATATCATAATTCATTTTTGGATCAATAGCTCTCAGGATTTTTGTTACTTTCATAGGAAAAACAATTGGTTTATCAACAGAGGAAGAGATATATTTAGAATTCTCATACAATCTCTGTTGAGCCAATCTAAATTTTGAACCACCAAACTGATTCTCAATCAAGGTTTTCCATTCATTCCATGTATAATGGATATCATCCAATAAAACAGATTGATACCACATTAAGGCTACATTGGAGAATAAAGAAATTAACTTAGAAAAAATTTCTTCATCTGGTAATTTATATGACTTCTTCAAATTATCATTTCTCTGGATAAAGTGTTGCCAATCAGATGATGAATCACCATCAAAGGTAGGGTATTGGTCCAGTTTAGGCCAGTTTTTATTACTGCTAGGGTGGTAAGATTTATGGTTTGAATTATTCAAGGTAATCAATTCTTGAAGTCTTGAAAGGTGTTCAGATATTTCATTACTGACAGAGGCAGATGGCTCATTGTGAGTATCAAAATACTTTTTGTTTGAAGCACCAGACTTCTCAGACAAGTTATCAACTGGTTTAATTCGGGCATTACAAGTGAGAGAAGAAACACCCTGTTCAGGCTGTTTATTTTTATAATTAACAGAAATTTTAGTATTATTTCTTAACTCATCACAATTGTCATCATGAATAGCTTGTAATGTAGAAACCTTTTTCTCAAGATCAGATAATTTATTCCTTAATTCAGGGATATAAGATAGTTGATCATTAATTTTAGCAATAGATAGAACATTTCTGTCCTCTTCTACTGAGAATTTATTACTCGAATTCTGGAAATCAATTTTCAATTTTCTTAATTCACTGTGCAGAAGCTTATTGTCATTTTTCAAGGAAGTATTTTCATCCATAAGTGGCTTCATATCATTGATAAGTTTATTAAGATGATTATTTTTATCAGAGAGTGATCTGTGATCATTTCTAATAGACTTTTTCTGAGAAAGGACAGTATTTAAAGTATCTTTCAATTTGAAATAAGCTGTGTCTTGGACAGAAGAACTCACTTTGCAGTGTAAATGTAAATTATTTAATCAATCATTCTCATATTTTAATAAATTTCTTAAACTTTTATCTTTGATAACATTAAAATCAGGAGAGCCTTTTAATATTTCTTCAGACGTTTTCTCAAGTAAAAAATAAATTTCAGGAGCGACAGAATCATTTTTAATTGCAAGAGAAGTATTAACTAAAGAAGTAGAGGTCAAATGTAATGGTTCATCAAAAGAAATTTCGCTTAGAACATCATTAGGGCTACTAATTACAGGAAGTTGTCTTTCAATAGGTTTAACTGTTCTTTCACCATATTCAATAAGATTACCTGTAGAAGAATTCTTATTAGTATAAATACCAAAATGTTTATCAACCAAATCACTTACCATGGCAGAGGAGGAAACTTTCCCTGTGCCTTCTTTCTTCTGCCTCCCTGATAAGGATGGGGCTGAGGAGTAGGTTTAAAGGTTTGTGTCCTGTGTGGGCCAGGGTGTTGAGTTGCTTGATGCTGAACATTCTGTTGGTAATGGCTCATCAATTAATCCTATTTCAACTGTTCCACTTGTAGAGTGTTTTGATTTTGGGTGGAGGAGTTGGGGGACTGAGAAGGTTGAGCCTAAAACTGAGGCTGACTTGGAGGCAACTTAGGAGGGGCCTGGGCCTGATTTTGGGTCCTGAGTTCCTGAACTTGATCCCACAAGGTGTCTACTTTTGCCTTGTATTTCATGTTTTCTGTCTTCAGTTCTTTGATGTGACTGGACAGATTGCTGACTTGCTGGGACAGAGGAAGCTTTTTTAGTTTGAAGCCTTTTAGAAGACCTTCTTGAGGTACTGGAGGTTTTACTTCCTTCTGTTGTGCTGGGGGAAGGGGGTTTGATTTGTTTACTTCTCTTATCATTTCCACATCCTGAATTATGTGAATTTTTTTTGTTAGCATAAGATTTTTTATGTGCAACTTTAGAAGAACTCAGAGTATCAGCATCATAATCAATTTCAATTTCATCCACATTCAAATTTTCCATGGTTTTACTCAATTTGGAAGACATGTTTTATCTGTGGGATAAAAAAAAATCAAGTGGTTAATATAAAATCACTGATTCAAAAGGTAATTAATTATTGTTCTTTACTATACTGTTTAATTTTGAAATCACAACAATAATAATAAAAATAAAATTGATTTAATTTAATAATTTATTATTTCAATTGATTTGGATAATAAAATTTATTTAAAATTTCAAAATCTTTAAACAATAAGGTTTATTTATTATTATTTTGAATTTATCAACAATAAACAATTTATTATTATTAGAAAAAAAAATTTCTCAAAGTAATAATAAAATTATTTATTATTTTAAATCCTAAAAACAATAAAGAAAAAGTATTATTTTAAAATAATAAAACTTTAATTTATTATTTCAAATTTATTAAATCAATAAAAATTTAAATTTAAAGATTATTATTTATGTTATAAAACAATAATCAATAATAGAATTAAATTTGGGACTAAATACACTGAGTATTATTATTGTCAACCAAAAATAATTAATAATATTTATTGGGACTAAGTATAAAATAGTATTTTGGTCAACCAATAATACCAAATATTTAAGATAATTAATTAAATAATTTAAATAAAATAAATGGCTTCTAGGACTAAGAGATATACTCTGTTATGGTCAACTAGGAATAAAAAAATAAAATATGATCACTTACACTCAGTGTTTCAGCAATCAAGCCAAAAACACTGTTATTGCAATAAAAAATCTTGTATAATAGTTGAAAGTGGCAGAGATTGACTTAGAGTAGTGATCGTTAAATCACTTAAAATATATAGAACTTTTAAAAATATATAAACCTTATATTTAGCTCTCTGGTTCAATTCAGGGTCGCGGAAAAAGTTCACCTTTTTGCGCGAGTGGTCCGTGCATTTTGATGTTTGTCCAAAATGGTTGTCAAGCTTCGATTCGTTGTTTGGAAAGGCCCTCAAGTATTGGCGCGGTCGTCTAGAAGGTGGAAGAAGAAAGAAGAAAAAGGAGAAAGAGACACAAGAAGACAAAGAATGGAAAGAGGAAAAGAGGGAAGGACGCAAACAAGGGAAAAAAGTTTAATATATAAAGTGAGTAGTCTTAATATTATTGTAATGTAAGTATTTTAATTTCAATGCGCAGCAGTCAATTATTATAGTTTAATGTTCTTACCACAACCTTAAGATTTTGTATATAGTATTTATTTATTTTATTTCAACTAAATGTATTACTAGTTAAAAGAAAAGGAATCAATACGTGTATAAAAAAATATAAGTGTAAATAAATTGTAATAATGTAAGTGATTCAGCTGAAGGGGGTTCCCAAGGCCCTTATATAGCCATGGGGCCCTCTGAAGCGCCACAAAAGTAAATACAATAATTTATGAGTAAATGTAAGGGGTGAGAAATCAAAAAAATGTACTAAATTGTTAAAATGCAGTAGCCAATATTTCACCAGTATTAATTCCCCCTGGATATTATGCATAAATAAGTACAAGACATATAAAAAATAACTAATGTAATTTAAAATAAGTATTATGCAGTACTATTTTAAAGTGGAATGTAATATATTACTAGTTTAATTCATACAATTAATATAAGTAATTATTTTAGATTAAAATATGAGAATGTAATTGGTTTAAATGGTTTAATAAATTTAATTACATAATTTTGAGCCACAGAAGCGCCCAAAAATCAGGGATAATAATGTATAAATTATTATAAGGGTCTAATAATTAATTAATATTATTATAGGTCAACATTTTGCCTTATAAGTATAATATAATATTATAATTAATTAATTATTATTTTATAATTATTTAAATACATAAAAATGCACCCAATTTTTTATAGAATATAATATAATTTATGTTTATTTTAATAGTATATAATTAATAACATAATAAAATAAATATAACCCTTATTTTAATTTTATTTAATAAGGTAATTTGTACATAATTTTATTATGCAATAAAATATTAATTTATATACATAAAAAGCATAAATTTTAGCCCTCTTTCAGGTCCAATAAATTAACATAAGTTTTACTGGGCTCCTGGTACAGCCTGGATAACAGAGGGAGTGTCAGCCAGGCTGTTCCAGGAGCCCAGTAAATAAATATACAATTTATTGGAATTAAATAAAGACATAATAATTGCAGAGTATGAATATAACATTAATATTATATTACATAATAAATTTATATTAATATTTTATTTATATAAATAAAGTAAATATTATTTTAATTTTATTATAAGATAATTTAAAAGCATTTAATTATATTCCATAACAAAGGGCACATTGTTTATTTAATAATTATAAATTAATAAATTAAAAACTTATAAGATAATTATATTCAAGTGTTTATATTATATTTTAATTACTTTAATTAATTAAATTTAATTATTAAAATATACTTTTTCATATACTATTATCCATAATTATTGCCGCTGGTTTTTGGACCCTTAATTGTGTCAATAAAAAATGAAATAAATTATAATACTTATTTTATAAAATAGTATTATAATTCTCAACTTAATTTAGTAATAAAATAATTACTTGTTTCATTTAACTTAATTATTTAATTACATAGTTTGAACAATTAATTAATTTCTTTATACTAAATTAAAATTGATTACATATTTTGTTGCATCAAAATATTTTTACTTGTTTCACTTAAAAACCCTGAAAGCATACTGTACCATCTGTTTTGAATTATTTTTTCTCATAGTTCCTATGTCTCAGGCTTGTTTAGTTACTCACTATTTTTACTTACTGATTTGGGAATTAGTTGTGGGGAAATTTGGTTCTTATTTGGGGTTTTAATTATTTGTTTCATATTTTTCTCTAAATTGTTATGTTTCACTTATTCTTTTATTCTCTTGTTTAATCTTATTATGACTCTTGTATTTACAAATGTAGTGGCGCTTCAGAAGAGCCATTGCCTATAAAAAGGCCTTGGATAATCCCCTGTAGCCTCATCACTTACTATACAAACAAAATCTGAACAAACTGTCAATATAATACGTTTTATTATTATTTTTATTAGTATTAAATTTCTAATTTAAATTTTATACAACTATTTGCAGGTTGCTTTAAGTCTGATAGTAATTATAGTGTTTTCCGCGCAGAACCTTTACTTTGAATAATATTGTCATTTAATAAGACCTCATTTTTGTGTCATCCCTCAAGTAACTTGTTGTTGCCTCTCCTTAAATAAATCTAATAATTTTATTACTTTATTGTTTCTTCTTTCTATAAACCCTTTTTTCCTTTCCTCCTCTTTTTCTCCCCCTTTTCTTTCCTTCTTCTAGACAATTGGCCGACAAGTGGGGGCCTTTCCAAACGACAACGATGATCAATACTTGCAACGAACGACATAGCGCACGGACCACCCAGAAAAAAAGACACTTTTTCCTCGACCGTGTTTCGAACTTGGGTTCGATCTATTAGGTTTATATTAAATTAATTCATCTATTATTTTGAAGTGATTTTCAAATCACTATAGTAAGTTAACCTTTGCACCTCTCACTCATATTACTATATTTTTACTGAAATAACAGTGATTGTGGCTTAATTGCTGATTCACTGAGTGTAAGTGTTCATTAATTATATATATATTTTTTTTTCTTAGTTGAAAATTATAGAGTGTTAATATCCTCTTAGTCCTAGAAGCAATTAACATTGTTATTAATAAAAATTGAATTATTAAATTAATTTTTTATTATTATTAATTTTTGTTTAATTTTGGTTGACTTAAATAGTACTTTGAACTTAGTCACATATATTGCCATATTTAATTTTGGTAATTTAATTAATTGGTTGAAAATAACTTGATTGTTTATTCCCAATTTTTCTTTGCAGTCCATATTATTAATTATTTTTTATAATTTAATTAATAAAAATTTTTTTTTAATATTTTGGGCAAATTATTTACTGATTTTTATTAATTTTTTTTTTAAGAAATTGATTAATCTTCCCACTCTTATGTCCAACAATTTGGCTGAGAAAATGGATAACATGCAAGTGGATGAAATTAAAATTGATTATGATGCTGATACTGTGAGTTCTTCTAAAGTTTAACATAAAATATCTTATGCTAACAAGAAAAATTCACATCATTCAGGATGTGGAAATGACAGGAGAAGTAAACAAGTCAACCCCCCTTCCCCCAGCACAACAGAAGAAAGTAAAACCTTCAGTACCTCAAGAAGGTCTTCCAAAAGGATTCAAAATAAAAAAGCTTCCTCTGCCCCAGCAAATCAGCAATCTGTCCAGTCACATCAAAGAACTGAAGACAGAAAACATGAAATACAAGGCAAAAGTAGAAACCTTGTGGGATCAAGTTCAGGAACTCAGGAACCAAAATCAGGCCCAGGCCCCTCCTCAGTTGCCTCCCAATCAGCCTCAGTTTCAGGCTCAACCTTCACAGCCCCCAGCTCCTCCATCCAAAATCAAAATACTATGGAAGTAGAGCAATGGAAATGGGATTATCGAATGAGTCAATACCAGCAGAATGTGCAACATCCTTCTCATCATCAGCCTGGCCCATCCAGAACACCCAATTTCCATCCTCCTCCTCATCCCTACCAACAAGGCAGGAGAAAGAAGGCCCAAGCACAATCCCAAACTCAGTCTCAGGGGAAGTTTCCTCCTCTGACATGGTAAGTAAGCTGGTTGATAGTCACTTGGGAATTTTTTCTAATAAGACTTCTTCTGCAGGTAATATTATTGAACATGGTGAAAGAACAGTTAAACCTGTTAAAAGATAGCTTCCTGTAACTAGTAGCCCTATTAATGTAATTAGCAAATTGTCATTTGATGAACCTTTACATTTAACTTCTACTTCTTTAATTAATCCTTCACTTGCAATTAAGAATGATTCTGTTTCCCCTGAAGTCTATACCTTAATTGAGAAAACTTCTGAAGAAATATTAAAAGATATTCTTGATTTTAATGTTGTGAAAGACAAACATTTGAGAGATGTGTTAATCCATGAGAATGATAGATTAAATAATTTTCACTTGCAATGTAAAGTAAGTTCTTCTGTACAAGATACAGCTTATTTTAAAATCAAAGAAACCTTGAATATTGTTCTTAGCCAACAAAAACAAATAAGGAGTGACCATAGAGCTATCTCAGATAAAAATATTAATCTACATAAGACCTTGAGTGAATTGAAACCCCTTATTGAAGAAAATTATTCATTAAAAAATGAAATAAAATCTCTAAAAAATGAGTTTAAAAAGCTAAAGAATGATTTCCATGCACTAAGTGCCAAACACACAGTTTCTGAGGACAGAAATGTTCTATCTCTTGCAAAAGTAAATGACCAGATGTCTGAAATTCCAAGGATAAGAAACTATGTGTCTGACCTGCAGGAAAAATTCTCAACCTTAACCATCAATAATGGTATGAATGAGAATGCTGTCCATAAGCTGCATAAAAATAAAGAAAAAGAGCCTGAGCAGAGTTCCTCCTTTCCTTCTCATATTTCAACCATTAAACAAACTGACAATGAGTCTGTAAAATCTTTTGCTACTAGCAAAAAATCTTGTGATTGTCATGCACCAGCTGTTTTTGTAAATAATGAAATTTCTGAACACCTGGTTAAACTTCAGGAATTATTAATAATGAATAATTCAAACCAAAAAGTAGACCATCCCAGTAGTCAGAAAAATTGGCCTAAGTTGGACCAATATCCTACCTTTGATGGTGATTCTTCTTCTGATTGGCAACACTTTATCAAAAGAATTGATAATTTAAAGAGTTCTTATAAACTACCTGATAAGGAAATTGTTTCTAAGCTAATTTCTTTATTTTCCAATGTAGCCTTGATGTGGTATGAATCTGTCCTTTTGGATAACAATCATTATACATGGAATGATTGGAAATCATTGATTGAGAATCAGTTTGGTGGTTCAAAATTCAGGTTAGCTCAGCAAAGACTGTATGAGAATACTAGATATGTGTCCTCCTCTGTTGAAAAGCCCATTGTTTTTCTCATGAAAGTAACAAAAATCCTAAGAGCAATTGATCCAAAGATGGACTATGATATTTCAAGAGATAAAATATTGTATAAATTACCAAATTCTCTTAGAGATTTGATTGTGGCTAGAACTGAGCATGTAAGGGAAAATTCTTCTTTCATTAATATCTGTAATGAGGTACTACTCAACCATATATATGAACCAAAGAATTACCTTGGTAAATCTTATAATGATCAGAATAAACCTTCTACAAAGCTCCCAGAAAAATCTGGTAAACCCTCTGCCCCAGTTGCACCTAAAAAATAAGCAACAAATGCTTGTTATAAATGTAACAAACAATGGAAAAAGGGTCATGTTTCTGACAAGAAAATTCATCTTGTTGAACAAAATGAAGACACTGATGAAGCTGAAATTGATGTCAATAATTCTTCTAGTGATTGTGAAAGTAATATCTCCTATGGCAATGACTCTGTTAAAGATGTTTTAATGTTAGAACAGGATGTCCATTATTTAGATAATATATCTGAAGAATGTGTATTTAATTTATCTTCAGTAGAAAATGCTGAAATAATTAAAGATATTACTAACAATTCTATAGCCATATCCCCCTTGAAAGAACCTGTTATCATTAATGGTAAAAATGTTGATGTAGTTCTTGACTCTGGTGCTTGAGGAAGTGTAGTCTCTGAAAAGGCTTTAGCTTCAGTAGATAAGGATTATTTGAGTAAATTATTACCTATAACTTCTGATAAATGGAGAGGGTATGGTTCTACCTTAATTCCTATTGGCAAATACAAAACCTCTGTATCATTCAAATATAATGGTGGTTTTGTCAGAGCTATTTGTGAATTTGTTGTCTTGCAAAATGATAATTTAAGCAATTGGTTTATTATGGGTAATGATATTTTAACCATGTTTGGTGTGAAATTGGACCCAGCAAATAATTGCTTCACCTTGGGATTGAATGGCAAAAGGAAATTCAAAATTTCCTCCTCTAGAAAACCTTCTGGGAATCTGTAAAAGTCTTGTAACTCACTAATCCAGTGTAAAGGCAGAACAACAATTGAAATGTATGATTTATTAAATGAAATAAATACTGCTTCTTTTGGTGATCAGTTAACTAGTGAACAAAAGGATTCTATTATTGCCTCAATTACCTCTTTCCCTATGGCTTTTGCTCATGGTTCTCATGTCTTAGAAATTGTTCAGGAAAAGATGAAAATTACCTTATCCTGTAACTTGAGTGATATCCCTCCTAGTCTTAAGAAAAAACCATATCCTGCTTCTCCAACAAAAAGAAAGGATATTGAAGATAATATTGCCACATTATTAAAAATGAATGTCATTGAGAAAGTTGATGTCACCCCCAAATATTGTGTCATCTCCCCAGTCTTGATTTCTTATGAAAAAGATAAGGCTAGATTATGTGGTGATTACAGAGCATTGATGTCAGCCAGGCTATTCCAGGAGTCCAGTAAATGATATATAAATTATAAAACCTTAAAGAGTGGGTAAAACTTGTATTTAATGAATATAACTTAATATTTTATTACATAATGAAATTATATAAGAATTTTATTATATACAAATGTTACATTAAACTTATTGGTTATATATATTTTTATATACAATTAAATTGAGCATAATATAATATATTCTACAAATAATGGCGCATTTTTATATATTTAATAATTATCAATTTATATTTAATTAATTAAAAAACATATATTATAATTACAAGTGTAAATTTGATTTACAATATATTTAAATTAATTACTTAAATTTATATATTAACTAATACCACTTATTATACACTCAACAATTTAAATACAATTTTTATATTACGTTTATATTCTTTTTATTAGTAATAAAAATCTAATTAAAATTTTATATAACAATTTAAAGGTTGCTTTAAGTCTGATAGTAATTATTTTGGTTGCCGCGCAGAACTCTTACTTATATAATATTGATATTAATAATACCAAGTTGTTGTCACCTCCCAGCTCACTTATCGTTGTTTTTCTCTCAATAAATTAAATAATTTTATTAAATTTTATTTTTTTTTATTACCTATACTCCTTTCCTCCTTCTCCTCCTCTCATTCCTTCTTCTATTTTCTCCTTCTTCTAGACGACCGGCCGACAATTGAACACTTATACTGTTGATGATATTTATCCTTTACCCAGAATTAATTCAATACATGCTACCTTTCAAGGTGCAAAATTTATTAGTTTTCTGGATGGAAATAAAGGATATCATCAAGTTCCAGTTGAGAAAAATTCTCAAAACTTTTTGCTTATTTCTACTCATATGGGAATATATAAGTATGTTAGGATGCCATTTGGCCCTAAAAATGCTCCTTCAGTTTTTCAAAAGGTCATGGATAACACTTTCCATCAAGAAATAATTGAAGGATGGCTCATGGTTTACATTGATGACATTATAATTTTTTCTAAAACTTTTGATGAACATATGATTCACTTAAATAGAGTTTTCCAAAAAATGGATGAAATCAATATGACCTTGTCCTTAAAAAAGTGTAAATTTGGTTTTCAATCCTTGAAAGTCCTTGGCCATATTGTGTCAGGCTTACAAATTTGTGTAGACCAAAACAAAGTTGCTGCAATTCAAAATATGAAAGCACCAACTTCTGTAAGAGAAATCCAAAGTTTTTTGGGTATTTGTGGCTATTATAGACAATATATTAAAAATTATCAGGTCATAGCCTTGCCTCTTACAAAACTGACCAGAAAAGATGTTGCCTTTCTCTGGAATAATGACTGTCAAAAAGCTTTTGATACATTAAAAAGTTGCTTAATGACAGCCCCTATATTGGCTCTTCCAGATTTCAACAAACCTTTTTTCCTACACACAGATTCTAGCTTTGTTGGTCTGGGTGCTTCCCTTCACCAGAAACAAATTATAAATGATAAATCCTCAGAGGTTGTAATTTGTTATATTTAAAGAACCTTGAGAAATAGTGAATTGAAATATGGTGCCACTCAATTAGAGTGCTTAGCAGTTGTTTGCGATCTTGAGAAACTTCATTACTATCTAGATTACCAAAGGTTTGAATTGGTAACTGACGGTAGTGCTGAAAAGTCCCTCTTAAACCTGAAAACACCTAACAGACATATGTTCAGGTGGCAACTTGCTGTTCAAGAGTACAGAGGACGGATGACAATTATCCATAGAGCTGGAAATGTTCACTCCAATGTTGATATGCTCTCCAGATTGCCTCTGCAAAATAATGACTCAAATCCTGCTTATGTCCCTGAAAATGATACTGTTCATATCCATGGTATATTTAAAGTTGATATGGAAGAGGAGTTATTACAATTAATTTTGGATTCATATGATAAGGATTCTGATTTAAATAAATTAGTTAATATCTTGAATGATCCTAAAAATGCTTCTATTCAGGCATTGATTAAAACTCTTCCTGCTAAATATCAGAATGCTTTAATTAAGGGAAAGTTTTCTATTGAAGATGGATATATTTATTATAGAAGAAAGCTTACTAATGTAATTGTAATTTCTCGTTCTATGAAAGAAATTATCCTCAAACTTTGTCATGATGACATATTAGCTGGTCATTTTGATCTTGAGAAGACACTGATTAGACTCAAAAACACTGCTTGGTGGGCTAATATGTCTGAAGATGCAAAATTATATGTTGAATCTTGTGATTCATGCCAGAAATCCAAAGAATGACTGGTAAGAGAGCAGGTTTATTACAGAAAATTGAAGCACCTGATGCTCCCTGGCAAATCATTAATATAGATTTTGTCACTGGTCTTCCTATTGCAGGTAAAGAAAATTATAATTCTTGTTGGGTAATAGTGGATAGATTTACTAAAATGTGAAAATTTGTTCCCACCCATAAAGATGTCTCCACCAAAGACTTGGCTTTCTTATGGTGGTGTAATATGATCAATATAGTTAGATTCCCTAGAGCCATTATATATGACATAGATCCAAAATTTACATCTAAGTTCTGGATGTCTCTAATGGATATATGTGGTTGTGAATTAAAATTATCTACTGCTCACCATCCCCAAACTGATGGTCTAGCTGAAAGAATGATTAAAACTCTAGAGGATATGATTAGAAGGTATTGTGCCTTTGGATTGGAATATAAAGACAATGACAAATTTACTCATGACTGGGTCACCTTATTACCTGGTCTTGAATTTGCTTATAATAGCACTGTTCACTCTGTTACTCAAAATAAACCTTTTGAGCTTTGGCTAGGTTATGTCCCTCATACTCCTGCTCAAATACTCAATAGTAAATTGCCTAAATTGGAATTACACTCTGGTGTCAAATCTTTTGTTCAAATGCAACAAATGTGCAGAAAACATGCTCAATCTTGTATTGATAAAGTATTTGAATATGAGAAGAAGATATGGGATAAATCCCATAAAGAACACACATTTAAAGAGGGTGATGAAGTGTTGATATCTACTGTCCACTTCAGTTTACAGGGTAACAACAAATTAAAAGATCCTTTTGTGGGTCCTTTTGTTGTGAAAAAAATGATTGGAGATAATGCAGTTGAAGTTGTGTTATACTCTCCATATTATAGGAAACATCCTGTTTTCCCCATTTCCCTGTTAAAACCTTATACTTCCAACAGTGACTTATTTCCAAAAAGAAGAGGTAGACCTAAGAAAAACCCTCAGGAAGTCACAGAAACTGCAGAAATTGATAAAATTCTCAATGATAGAATTATCACTTCTGAAAGAGGTACTGAGTATTTATTGAGATTTAAAATTAAGTCATCTGAATATGATGCATGGATACCTGGTAAAGAAATCTCAAACCTTCCTACTCTATTAAAAAAGTATAAAAAGAGAAAATCATAGCATTTTTTTTATTGTTTTTTTTTGGAGTGAGGGAGTGTCAGCCAGGCTGTTCCAGGAGCCCAGTAAATAAACATACAATTTATTGGAATTAAATAAAGACATAATAATTTCAGAGTATGAATTTAACATTAATATTATATTACATAATAAATTTATATTAATATTTTATTTATATAAATAAAGTAAATATTATTTTAATTTTATTATAAGATAATTTAAAAGCATTTAATTATATTCCATAACAAAGGGTACATTGTTTATTTAATAATTATAAATTAAAAAATTAAAAACTTATAATATAATTATATTCAAGTGTTTATCTTATATTGTAATTACTTTAATTAATTAAATTTAATTATTAAAATATACTTTTTCATATACTGTTATCCATGATTATTGCCTCTGGTTTTTGGACCCTTAATTGTGTCAATAAAAAATTAAATAAATTATAATACTTATTTTATAAAATAGTAGTAAAATTCTCAACTTAATTTAGTAATAAATTAATTACTTGTTTCATTTAAATTAATTATTTAATTACATAGTTGGAACAATTAATTAATTTCTTTATACTAAATTAAAATTGATTACATATTTTGTTGCGTCAAAATATTTTTACTTGTTTCACTTAAAAACCCTTAAATCATACTGTACCATCTGTTTTGAATTATTTTTTCTCGTATTTCCTATGTCTCAGGCTTGTTTAGTTACTCACTATTTTTACTTACTGATTTGGGAATTAGTTGTGGGGAAATTTGGTTCTTTTTTGGGGTTTTAATTATTTGTTTCATATTTTTCTCTAAATTGTTGTTTCACTTATTCTTTTATTTTCTTGTTTCATCTTATTATGACTCTTGTATTTACAAATGTAGTGGCGCTTCAGAGGACCCATTTCCTATAAAAAGGCCTTGGATAATCTCCTGTAGCCTCATCACTTACTATACAAACAAAATCTGAACAAACTGTCAATATAATACGTTTTATTATTATTTTTATTAGTATTACATTTCTAATTTAAATTCTATATTACTATTTACAGGTTGCTTTAAGTCTGATAGTAATTATAGTGTTTTCCGCACAGAACCTTTACTTTGAATAATATTGTCATTTAATAAGACCTCATTTTTGTGTCATCCCTCAAGTAACTCGTCGTTTCCTCTCTTTAAATAAATCCAATAATTTTATTACTTTATTGTTTCTACTTTCTATAAACCCTTTTTTCCTTATTTTCCTTTCCTCCTCTTTTTCTTCCCCTTTTCTTTCCTTCTTCTAGACAATTGGCCGACAGGGAGTGTCAGCCAGGCTATCTCAGGAGTCCAGTAGTTTAAACAATAAATTACTGTAATCATATAGAGGAATAACTTTATGTAATTACAAAAAATTATTTAAATAAAATTAGAAATATTTTGTGAATATATAAAATAAATATTGTACTTAATTTTATTATTAAATAAATTGTATTGCATAAACAAATATAATATTCTATAATATCATGGCGTAATTTGTATGTGTAAATAAATTATTCAAAATTATATTATAAGTGGAAGTTTATTTTACACTGTAATTACAATTTTAATAATAACATTTATATAAACTAAATACAACTTATCATATAATAATATCCATCAATATTTGGCGCTTCCTTGACTCTTAATTGTGTCACTAATATTACTTAATTAATTTAATATGATTAAATTTAATTGCTCATGTTAAAAAAATTCCTGTATTAATTTAATTTGTTGTCCAATTAATTTATTAGTTAATTTACTTGAAATAGTTAACTTACCATTGCTTATACTGAGTGAAGATTATTTAAAAGCATAAAAATAATTCCCTTTATTTTAATTATAATTTTTTTAGCTATTTGTATTTGCTCTTTAGAATTCTTTCTCATAGTTCTTATTTTCCATACTCACTTAGTTATTTGTTATATTAATTTTATTCTTTTTTAGAAATATCTGATGGAAACAAATATTTGCTTAATCACGGATTTATTTTAATTGTTTTTTAATTAAATTTTTTAATTATTTCTTTCACTTCATTTTACTTTTTGTAATTATATTTGGAGAACTCTAGAGGGTCCTTGTCAGCCAGGCTATTCCAGGAGTCCAGTAAATGATATATAAATTATAAAACCTTAAAGAGTGGGTAAAACTTGTATTTAATGAATATAACTTAATATTTTATTACATAATGAAATTATATAAGAATTTTATTATATACAAATGTTACATTAAACTTATTGGTTATATATATTTTTATATACAATTAAATTGGGCATAATATAATATATTCTACAAATAATGGCGCATTTTTATATATTTAATAATTATCAATTTATATTTAATTAATTAAAAAACATATATTATAATTACAAGTGTAAATTTGATTTATAATATATTTAAATTAATTACTTAAATTTATATATTAACTAATACCTCTCATATGACACTAAACAATTATTAAGGACGCTTCTTTTGACCCTTAATTGTGTTAGAAAAAACAAATAAATTAATTTGAACTAAATTGAGATTAATTGATTGTTTTGTTGCGTCAAATTATTTTTTTGTTTCACTTAAAATGTTCTCTAATCAGGATGGACCATCTGTTGGGAATTATATTTCTCATAGTTCCTATGTTTCCACTCTTGTTTAGTTATTTACTATTGTCACTTACTGATTTGGGGATTAATGGCGGGGAAATTGGATTCTTAATTGGGCTTTTAATTAATTGTTTCATGTTTTTCTCTATATTGTTATGTTTCATTTACTCTTTTTGATATATTTGTTTTATTCCTTTCTAATCATTGTATTTACTGATATAGTAGCGCTTCAGAGGACCCATTGCCTATAAAAGGGCCTTGGATAATCCCCTGTAGCCTTATCACTTATTATACACTCAACAATTTAAATACAATTTTTATATTACGTTTATATTCTTTTTATTAGTAATAAAAATCTAATTAAAATTTTATATAACAATTTAAAGGTTGCTTTAAGTCTGATAGTAATTATTTTGGTTGCCGCGCAGAACTCTTACTTAAAATAATATTAATATTAATAAAACCAAGTTGTTGTCACCTCCCAGCTCACTTATCGTTGTTTTTCTCTCAATAAATTAAATAATTTTATTAAATTTTATTTTTTTTATTACCCATACCTTTTTCCTCCTTCTCCTCCTCTCATTCCTTCCTCCATTTTCTCCTTCTTCTAGACGACCAGCCGACAACTGGGGGCCTTTCCAAACGACGACAACGATCGAAGCCTGGCGACGAACGACAAAACGCACGGACCACCTAGCAAAACGAAACTTTTGCCGCGACTGTGTTTCGAACTTGGGTTCGACATATTAGGTTTATATAGTATTAATTTTTATATTATTTTGAAGTGATTTTTCGATCACTATAGTAAGTTCACCTTTGCGCCTCTCACTCATAATACTATATTTTTATTGCAATAACAGTGATTGTGGCTTAATTGCTGATTCACTGAGTGTAAGTGTTCAATTTTAAAAATTTTTTTTCCTAGTTGACCATTATAGAGTGTTAAATCCTCTTAGTCCTAGAAGAATTAACATTATTATTAATACAAATTGAATTATTAATTTAATTTTTTTTTTATTATTAATTATTGTTAATTTTTGGTTGACTTAAAAGTACATTGTGCTTAGTCCCAATATATTGCCATAATTAATATTGGTAATTAATTGGTTGAATTAACTTACTTGTTATTCCCAATTTAAACTTGCAATCCATTTTTTTTAAAAAAATTAATTTTTTAAATTATTACTTTATATTGAAAGTTATTTTTTCTATAATTTAATTAATTAAAAAATTTTTTTTATATTATTTGGAGCAATTATTGACTAACTTTGATTATTTTTTTTATAAAGTACAAAGTAAAATATTATTCTTCCCACTAGTATGTCCAACAATTTGACAGAAAAAATGGATAACATGCAAGTGGATGAGATAGAAATTGACTATGATGCTGACACTGTAAGTTCTTCTAAAGTTGGTCATAAAAAATCTTATGCTAACACAAAGAATTCTCATACTGCAGGATGTGGAAATGACAGGAAATGCAAACAAACCAAACCCCCTTCCCCCAGTACCACAGAAGGAAGTAAAGCCTCTAGTGCCTCAAGAAGGTCTTCCAAAAGGCTTCAAAATAAAAAAGCTTCCTCTGCCACAACAAATCAGCAACCTCTCCAGTCATATAAAAGAGTTGAAGACAGAAAATATGACGTACAAAGCAAAGGTAGACACATTGTGGGATCAGGTCCAAGAACTCAGGAACCAGATTCAGGCCCAGGCCCCTCCTCAATTGCCTCCCAATCAGCTTCAACTTCAGGCTCAACCTTCACAGCCACCCAGCTCAACCATCCAAAATCCAAATACTATGGAAGTAGAGCAATGGAAATGGGATTATCTAATGAGTCACTACCAACAGAATGTGCAACACCCTCCTCATCATCAGCCTGGCCCATCCAGAACACCCAATTTCCATCCACCTCCTCATCCCTACCAACAAAGCAGGAGAAAGAAGGCCCAAGCACAATCCCAAACCCAGTCCCAGGGGAAGTTTCCTCCTCTGCCATGGTAAGTAATTTGGTTGATAGTCACTTGGGTATGTTTTCTAATAAATCTTCTTCTGCAGGTAATATTATTGATCATGGTGAAAGAACAGTTAAACCTGTTAAAAGACAGCTTCCTGTAACTAGTAGCCCTATTGATGTAATTAGCAAATTGTCATTTGATGAACCTTTACATTTAACTTCTACATCTTTAATTAATCCTTCTCTTGCAATTAAAAATGATTCTGTTCCCCCTGAAATCTATAACTTAATTGAAAAAACTTCTGAGGAAATTTTGAAAGATACCCTTGATTTTAATATTGTGAAAGACAAACATGTGAGAGATGTGTTAATCCATGAAAATGATAGATTAAATAATTTACACTTGCAATGTAGAGTGAGTTCTTCTGTACAAGATACAGCTTATTTAAAAATCAAAGAAACCTTGAATATTGTTCTTAGTCAACAAAAACAAATAAGAAGTGACCATAGAGCTATCTCAGATAGAAATATCAGTCTGCATAAGACATTGAGTGAATTGAAACCCCTTATTGAGGAAAATTATTCATTCAAAAATGAAATAAAATCTCTACAAAATGAGTTGAAGAAACTAAAAAATGACTTCCATGCACTAAGTACCAAACACTCAGTTTCTGAGGACAGAAATGTTCTATCTCTTGCAAGAGTGAATGACCAGATGTCTGAAATTCCAAGAATAAGAAACTATGTGTCTGACCTACAGGAAAAGTTCTCAACCTTAACCATCAATAATGAATTAAATGAGATTTCTGCCAGTAAGCTGCATAAAAATAAAGGGAAAAAACCTGAACAAAGTTCATCCTTTCTTCCTCATATTTCAACCATTAAACAAACTGACAATGAGTCTGTAAAATCTTTTGCTACTAGCAAAAAATCTTGTGATGGTCATGCACCAGCTGTTTCTGTAAATAATGAAATTTCTGAACACCTGGCTAAACTTCAGGAATTATTAATAATGAATAATTCAAACCAAAAAGTGGACCATCCCAGTAGTCAGAAAAATTGGCCTAAGTTAGACCAATATCCTACCTTTGATGGTGATTCTTCCTCTGATTGGCAACACTTTATCCAGAGAATTGATAATTTAAAGAGATCTTATAAACTACCTGATGAGGAAATTGTTTCTAAGCTAATTTCTTTATTTTCCAATGTAGCCTTGATGTGGTATGAATCTGTCCTCTTAGATAACAATCATTATACATGGAATGATTGGAAATCCTTGATTGAGAATCAGTTTGGTGGTTCAAAATTCAGGTTAGCTCAGCAAAGACTGTATGAGAATACTAGATATGTATCCTCCTCTGTTGAAAAGCCCATTGTTTTTCTGATGAAAATAACTAAAATCCTTAGAGCAATTGATCCAAAGATGGATTATGATATTTGGAGAGATAAAATCTTGTATAAATTACCAAATTCTCTTAGGGATTTGATTGTTGCTAGAACTGAGCATGTAAGGGAAAATTCTTCTTTCATTAATATCTGTAATGAAGTACTACTCAACCAAAGATATGAACCAAAGAATTACCTTAGTAAATCTTATAATGATCAGAATAAACCTTCTATAAAGCTCCCAGAAAAATCTGGTAAACCCTCTGCCCCAGTTGCACCTAGAAAATATGCAACAAGTACTTGTTATAAATGTAACAAACCGTGGCAAAAGGGTCATGTTTGTGACAAGAAAATTCATCTTGTTGAACAAAATGAAGACACTGATGAAGTTGAACTTGATGTCAATAATTCTTCCAGTGACTGTGAAAGTAATATCTCCTATGAAAATGAATCTGTTAAAGATGTTTTAATGTTGGAACATGATGTCCATTATTTAAATAATATATCTGAAGATTGTGTATTGAATTTATCTTCAGTAGAAAATGCTGAGATAATTAAAGATATTACTAACAATTCTATTCCTATATCCCCTTTAAAGGCACCTGTTATCATTAATGGTAAAAATGTTGATGTAGTTCTTGATTCTGGTGCTGGAGGAAGTGTAGTATCTGAAAAAGCTTTGGCTTCAGTGGATATGGATTATTTGAGTAAATTATTGCCTATAACTTCTGAAAAATGGAGAGGGTATGGTTCTACCTTATTTCCTATTGGCAAATACAAAACCTCTGTATTCTTCAAATATAATGGTGGTTTTGTCAGAGCTATTTGTGAGTTTGTTGTCATGAAAAATGATAATTTGAGCAATTGGTTTATTATGGGAAATGATATTTTAACAATGTTTGGTGTGAAACTGGACCCAGCAAATAATTGCTTTACATTAGGAATGAATGGGAAAAGAAAATTCAAAATTTCTTCTCCTAAACCTTCTGGGCATTTGTTGAAATCTTGTAACTCACTCACCCAATGTAAAGGTAGAACAACAACTGAAATGGATGATTTATTACATGAAATAAATACCGCTTCTTTTGGTGATCATTTAACTAATGAACAAAAGGATTCTATTGTTGCCTCTATTACCTCTTTCCCTATGGCTTTTGCTCATGGTTCTCATGTCTTGGGAATTGTTCAGGAAGAGATGAAAATTACCTTATCCTGTAATTTGAGTGATATTCCTCCTTCCCTTAAGAAAAAACCATATCCTGCTTCTCCATCAAAAAAAAAGATATTGAAGATAATATTGAAACATTATTGAAAATGAATATCATTGAGAAAGTGGATGTCACCCCCAAATATTGTGTCATCTCCCCAGTCTTAATTTCTTATGAAAAAGATAAAGCTAGATTATGTGGAGATTACAGAGCTTTAAATACTTATACTGTTGATGATATTTATCCTTTACCCAGAATTAATTCAATACATGCTACCTTGCAAGGTGCAAAATTTATTAGTTGTCTGGATGGTAATAAAGGTTATCATCAAGTTCCAGTTGAGAAAAATTCTCAAAATTTTTTGCTTATTGCTACTCATATGGGAATATATAAGTATGTTAGGATGCCATTTGGCCCTAAAAATGCTCCTTCAGTTTTCCAAAAAGTCATGGATAACACTTTCCATCAAGAAATTATTGAAGGTTGGCTCATGGTTTATATTGATGATATTATTGTTTTTTCTAAAACTTTTGATGAACATATGATTCATTTAAATAGAGTTTTCCAAAAAATGGATGAAATCAATATGACCTTATCTTTAAAAAAGTGTAAATTTGGTTTTCAATCTTTGAAAGTCCTTGGCCATGTTGTGTCAGGCTTACAAATTTGTGTAGACCATAATAAAGTTGCTGCCATTCAAAATGTGAAAGCACCAACTTCTGTAAGAGAGATACAAAGTTTTTTAGGTATGTGTGGCTATTATAGACAATATATTAAAAATTATCAGGTCATAGCCTTGCCTCTTACAAAACTAACCAGAAAAGATGTTGCTTTTCTCTGGAATGATGACTGTCAAAAAGCTTTTAATACATTGAAAAATTGCTTAATGTCAGCCCCTATATTGGCTCTTCCAGATTTTAACAAGCCATTTGTACTTTATACAGATGCTAGCTTTATTGGTCTGGGTGCTGCCCTTCACCAAAAGCAAATTATTAATGATAAATCCTCAGAGGTTGTAATTTGTTATATTTCAAGAACCTTAAGAAATAGTGAATTGAAATATGGTGCCACTCAATTGGAGTGCTTAGCAGTTGTTTGGGCTCTTGAGAAACTTCATTACTACTTGGATGACCAAAAATTTGAGTTGGTAACTGACTGTAGTGCTGTGAAATCTCTCTTAAACCTCAAAACACCTAACAGACATATGTTCAGGTGGCAACTTGCTGTTCAGGAATACAGAGGAGAATGACTATTATCCACAGAGCTGGAAATGTTCACTCTAATGTTGATATGCTCTCCAGATTGCCTCTGCCAAATAATGACTCCAATCCTGCTTATGTACCTGAGGATGACACTGTTCATATACATGGTATATTTATAGTTGACATGGAAGAAGAGTTATTACAGTTAATACTGGATTCATATGATAAAGATTCTGACTTAAATAAATTAGTTACTATTTTGAATGATCCTAAGAATGCTTCAATTCAAGCATTAATAAAAACTCTTCCTGCAAAATACCAAAATGCTTTAAATAAAGGAAAGTTTTCTATTGAAGATGGTTATATTTATTATAGAAGGAAGCTTACCAATGTAATTGTTATTCCTCCTTCAATGAAAGAAACTATCCTCAAACTTTGTCATGATGACATATTAGCTGGTCATTTTGATCTTGAAAAAACATTGATTAGAATCAAAAACACTGCATGGTGGGCTAATATGTCTGAAGACACAAAATTATATGTTGAATCTTGTGATTCCTGCCAAAAATCTAAAAAGTTAACAGGCAAGAGAGCAGGGTTATTACAACATATTGAAGCACCTAGTGCTCCCTGGCAAATCATTAATATGGATTTTGTCACTGGTCTTCCTGTTGCAGGTAAAGACAGCTTTAACTCTTGTTGGGTGATAGTTGATAGATTCACAAAAATGTGCAAATTTATTCCAACCCACAAAGATGTATCCACCAAAGAATTAGCTTTCTTATGGTGGTCTTACATGTTTAATATTATTGGTTTTCCAAAAGCCATTATCTCTGATAGGGATCCAAAATTCACTTCTGAGTTTTGGACCTCTTTGATGGATATTTGTGGCTGTGAGTTAAAATTATCTACAGCTCACCATCCTCAGACTGATGGTCTAGCTGAAAGAATGATTCAAACTCTGGAAGATATGATTAGAAGGTATTGTGCCTTTGGTTTAGAATATAAAGATAATGACAGATTTACTCATGATTGGGTCACTCTTTTGCCTGGTCTTGAATTTGCATATAATAGCACTGTTCATTCTGTCACTGAGAAAAAGCCTTTTGAGCTTTGGTTAGGTTATGTCCCAAACACTCCTGCTCAGATTCTCAATAATAAATTACCTAAGTTGGAACTACATCCTGGTGTAAAATCTTTTATGCAAATGCAACAGCTATGCAGAAAACATGCTCAGAGTTGTATTGATAAAGCATTTGAATATGAAAAGAAAAGATGGGATAAATCCCATAAAGAATACACATTTAACAAGGGTGATGAAGTGTTGATCTCTACTGTCCATTTCAATTTACAAGGTAACCACAAATTAAAAGATCCTTTTGTAGGACCATTTGTTGTTAAAAGAATGGTTGGTGATAATGCAGTAGAAGTTGTATTGTATTCTCCATATGATAGGAAACATCCTGTCTTTCCCATTTCTTTGCTTAAACCTTATACTTCCAACAGTGACTTATTTCCAAAAAGAAGAGGAAGACCTAAGAAGAACCCTCAGGAAGTCACAGAAACAGCAGAAATTGATAAAATTCTCAATGATAGAATTATCACTTCTGAAAGAGGTACTGAATATTTATTGAGATATAAGAACAAATCATCTGAACATGATGCATGGATACCTGGCAAAGAAATTTCAAATCTGCCTGCTCTGTTGAAAAAATACAAAAAGAAAAAATCTTAGCATTTTTTTTTATTGTTTTTTTTAGAGTGAGGGAGTGTCAGCCAGGCTATTCCAGGAGTCCAGTAAATGATATATAAATTATAAAACCTTAAAGAGTGGGTAAAACTTGTATTTAATGAATATAACTTAATATTTTATTACATAATGAAATTATATAAGAATTTTATTATATACAAATGTTACATTAAACTTATTGGTTATATATATTTTTATATACAATTAAATTGGGCATAATATAATATATTCTACAAATAATGGCGCATTTTTATATATTTAATAATTATCAATTTATATTTAATTAATTAAAAAACATATATTATAATTACAAGTGTAAATTTGATTTATAATATATTTAAATTAATTACTTAAATTTATATATTAACTAATACCTCTCATATGACACTAAACAATTATTAAGGACGCTTCTTTTGACCCTTAATTGTGTTAGAAAAAACAAATAAATTAATTTGAACTAAATTGAGATTAATTGATTGTTTTGTTGCGTCAAATTATTTTTTTGTTTCACTTAAAATGTTCTCTAATCAGGATGGACCATCTGTTGGGAATTATATTTCTCATAGTTCCTATGTTTCCACTCTTGTTTAGTTATTTACTATTGTCACTTACTGATTTGGGGATTAATGGCGGGGAAATTGGATTCTTAATTGGGCTTTTAATTAATTGTTTCATGTTTTTCTCTATATTGTTATGTTTCATTTACTCTTTTTGATATATTTGTTTTATTCCTTTCTAATCATTGTATTTACTGATATAGTAGCGCTTCAGAGGACCCATTGCCTATAAAAGGGCCTTGGATAATCCCCTGTAGCCTTATCACTTATTATACACTCAACAATTTAAATACAATTTTTATATTACGTTTATATTCTTTTTATTAGTAATAAAAATCTAATTAAAATTTTATATAACAATTTAAAGGTTGCTTTAAGTCTGATAGTAATTATTTTGGTTGCCGCGCAGAACTCTTACTTAAAATAATATTAATATTAATAAAACCAAGTTGTTGTCACCTCCCAGCTCACTTATCGTTGTTTTTCTCTCAATAAATTAAATAATTTTATTAAATTTTATTTTTTTTATTACCCATACCTTTTTCCTCCTTCTCCTCCTCTCATTCCTTCCTCCATTTTCTCCTTCTTCTAGACGACCAGCCGACAGTCCTCTTGCCTATAAAAGGGCTTTAGAAGTTTCTCTGGTAGCTCATCATTTACTATACACTCACTTATCGTATTTTAAATATATTTCTTTTATTTATTATTTTTATTAGTTCAATACATCTAATTTAAATACTACATATGTCAGCCAGGCTATCTCATGAGTCCAGTAATTTATATAATAAATTACTGTAAAGGAATAACTTTATGTAAATACAAAAAATTATTTAAAATAAAATTATAAATGTTTTGTGAATGAAATAAAATATTATACTTAATTTTATTATTAAATAAATTGTATTACATAAACAAATATAATATTGTATAATATCTTGGCGTGATTTATATGTATAAATAAATTATTTAAAATTATGTTATAATTGTAAATTTAACTTACACAGTAATTACAATTTTAATAATATAATTTATATAAAACTAAATACAACCTATCATATAATAATATTCATCAATATTTGGCGCTTCTGTGACCCTTAATTTTGTTACCAATATTACTAAATTAATTTAATATGATTAAATTCAAATTCTTATGTTAAAAAGTTCCTGTATTAACTTAATTAGTTGTTCAATTAATTTAATAGTTAATTTACTTGAAATAGTTAAATTACTATTGCTTATACTGAGTTAAGATTATTTAAAAGCGTAAACATAATTCCTTTTATTTTAATTATACTTTTTTAGCTATTGGTATTCCTTCTTTAGATTTCTTTCTCACAGTTCTCATATTTTTATACTCACGTAGTTAATTGTTATATTAATTCTATTCTTTTTTAGAGATTACTAATGGGAAAAATACTTGTTTATTCACAGATTTATTTATTATGTTTTTAATTAGATTCTTTTAAATTAATTGTTTCACATTATTTTACCTTTTTGTATATACTATTGGAACGCTCCAGAATGTCCTCTTGCCTATAAAAAAGGCTTTAGAAGTCCCTCTGGTAGCTCATCACTTACTATACACTCACTCATCATATTTTAAATATATTTCTTTATTTACTATTTTTATTAGTTCATTACATCTAATTTAAATACTATATAAATTATTATAGGTTGCCTTAAGATTTATAATACTATTATTGAACTGATGCGCGTTTGAACATTTATTATCATTTATAATATTTGCAATTTAATTAAATACTTACAACTTTGTCACATCTCAACTATATTGTCGTCTTATTCTCTTAAATTACATCTATTTTATTTTATTTTACATTACTACCTTATTATTCCCATCCTATTTTCTATTATTCCTATTAGTATCTTCAATCTTCTAGACATCCCGGCTGATAACATAAATAATTATAGGTTGCCTTAAGATTTATAATACTATTATTGAACTGTTGCGCTTTGAACATTTATTATCAATTATAATATTTTATAATTTAAGTAAACACTTACAACTTTGTCAAAATCTCAAACATCTTGTCGTCTTACTCCCCTAAACTACAAATATTTTATTTCATATTACTTTACTATTTTATAATTTCCCTTCCTCCTTTCTATTATCCCTCTTATTTTCTTCATTCTTCTAGACGTCCGGCTGATACCTAAGGTCAGAAAAATAAATGTAAGAAAAGTAAGTGCGAGAAAAGTTAGTGTAAGAAAAATCATTTGCAACCATGAGAATTTTTTTTTTTCAAAAAAAAAATGTAAAAAAACAGAAAAAGATAAAAAATGAAATAAAAAACTTTTTTTTTGGGAAATAAAAATCCACTATGCACCAAGTAAGATATCCCTGATGAGGATATCCAGTGCGAGTTGGGGATATTTTAGGGAGGGACATAAGGATAGAAAAATATGTGCAAGAAAAATATGTGCGAGATAAATATGTGTCAGAAAAATATGTGCAAAAAAAATATGTGAGGATAATAAGTGGAAGAAATATATCTTGCCTCCATGAGAAATTTAGTTTTTTTAAAAAAAATTTCTCAAAAAAATGATTTTTATTTCATTTTTTATTTTTTTCTCTTTTTTTAAAATTTATTTGAAAAAAAAAATTCTCAAGGTTGCAAATGATTTTTCTTGCACTTACTTTTCTCGCACTTAATTTTCTTGCAATTAATTTTCTTACATTTACTTTTCTGACCTTATGTCCCTCCCTAAAATATCCCTAACTCGCGCTGGATATCCCCATCAGTGATATCTTACTTGATGCGTAGTGATACCGAAGCGGTGGTATATGTTCCTCTTAGGGTAGACATTGGTAAATCTTGCTGAATCAATTAGAAAAGAGGAAATATGAGGAAACATTTTGGAAGGAAGCAAGGAATATTTTAAGAGTGAAAGGAACATTTGTGTTTTCCAGCCATTTTCCAACGTCTGGGATTGGCGAGATTGTGGGACGGGTGCAGATGTTCAGGGAATTGTTGTGATTTATAACTCGGTAACGTATGAAAAAAAGAATTTACCCAAGTCTTACTGCACATCTTTCCCATTCATGGTTATATGTATTCCTGTGCCTCATGAGCCAAACATACTCATGTGAAACCATGGAACACTTCCTTTGCCATCGTTTTCCTTCACCGGATCATATTTTCAGACGTCGAGCTAAAATTCTAAGCCCCATTTACGGGCAAACATTTATTTTACCCTCCCCAATCCCTAAACTAAACTAAGCCAGTCGCTTCCTGCTTAATTAATACTAGTAGAACCTAAAAACCCCCCTTTGATTTCGGCGATTTTCATTTCCTAAAGCTCTCTATTTATCTTGTGCTTAGCTCTGCTCTTCTACATCTTTTATCTTATTCGGGTGAATTAGTAAGAAATATAATATATGTACTTGCGTAAGCTTCTGAGGACGGTGTTCGCTAATAGATTTCGCTCATCGTTTGGCTGATGGTCTAAATTTGAGCATGGCACTATCATGACCGTAAATCATTATTCTCGGCTAATAGTATCTTCCACCATTGTTGATATACTTAATTTTGTGAGTTCAGGTTGGCGACGTGCATTTATATACTGCTAATATCCTCATTTTGCCACAGAATCATGTTTTTTTGTACATTCACAACTTCTGATCCGTTACCCACACAAATTAGACAAATTTCGTTTAGTAGTTCTCCCACCAATAAAGCAATCTTTCTTTCAATCCTAGCCATTCTTCGCGGTGAGATGGGTTTAGAGTTTGACCCTCTCAAACATTCTCTAGTCTTGGAGCAGGAAGGTAGCCCCAATAGTTCATTCTTTTCTCTTCACTCGCATTTCCCTCCATTTTTGGACCACATTTCACCCGCTTCCATTTACTGACTCTTTGGAGTGCAATTTGAATCTTTAGGATTTATATTATCCCGACTATTTCCTGACCAAATTCTAATCGACGTGAGTTTTGGTTTTCAGAATTTCAATACTTAAAAAAATTCAAGCCTATTGATGTAAATAACATTGTCGGGAAAAGACCAGTATACCCATCAAGTAAGGATGAGCTTGGATTTATCTTTTATAGCGCGTCTTCAACTAGTCTAATGAATTACGCAATCTAATAATTTGGAAATTTAGTGTGAAGTTTGAGGCTCTTGTAACTCTTGATCCCCAACGTCGTGGTCAACAACCACCAATTACCTTGATTGATCAGGATTCTGTGCCCACTACGTTCCGGTTTGAAACAGTTGAACCATTACCCATCATCCGTTTCATATTTAATTTCTCACCAAGCAGCGATGACTATCAACTTGAAGAATTGGTATTATCTTGTCTCGAATATGAGTTAGGGTTTATTTTCCAAGACGGCCAAAAGTTATCATTGAAGCAAAACGGTAGGTTGCTTGCATGTTTTATAGCCGTTTTCAGATCTGGTTAAATCCTTTTCAACTTTGTTTAATAAATGTGCTTTATAGGTGTCACTTACTCCAGTGCTGAGTACATAGACGTGAGTTAAGATGAACATGAACTAATCATCTCATTCAATAGTATTTCTGAATTCAAATGATATCTTTTTCAAAATTTCTAGCCCAGCATGCCTATCATGTCAGTTTCTGCAATTTAGACTTTTTTTCAGCTTGTATCCTTCTTTGACCAGAATAATTCGTTCTAGGGTTCACATTCTCCCCGTTACTATTCTCAATCCTGCACCACTTCTTAGTAGACCCAAGTCATTTATCCCGCCTCCTCAAGTTCCTTCAAACATCAGGGCGACCAAAGTAGAAGAGCCCGATCTCCCACGCTGTAAATCCCATTTGAAGGGATTCCGACGATGCGCTCATAATCTCTCATCCTCTTCAAGCAGTAGTGGAGATGAAGAGTCCGATATTTCGGTTCCACACAACAGGAAAGCATCACCGTCTGCCATTGTCTTATCTGATGAAGACACTCCAGAACCAAACAGTACCCGCGTCGATTCTCCAACGACGCCACCTGTTCCTAATGAAAGCGCGCCATTAAAATCAAACCTTATAAAGCTTACAAAAAGGAAATCAACCTCGCAAAATTCCACTGTGACCATTAGGATCAATAACTCTCACTTGCCACGCCGCAGCTACCCCTTAGGTTCTTTAAGTGCGAAGAAAATACCAGCACGGCCTGCAAATTTCTCCCGGAAATCTATATATGAAATGTACCTTATCACAAATTATTCCTCTGGGCATCTCACTGAAAGGATTAGGAGAATTCCGGTTATTACTCAAGGGGATCCTTGGTCTTCTAATGGATTCAATGATGAATCAACTATTACTGATTTAGCAAGAGTGTTACGCCTCTCTGGTGAATGGAACATAACTGTTGGTGCAGAAATTTATCTCTGTAAAGGAACGTATGTACCTCGAAATACAACTTTTCGAGAATTGGGGATCAAACCCATAAGTCCTGATGCTCCGAAGATTAAAATCACAACATTTGTGAATTAACTGTGGAATTTTTTTATGCCACATCATTCCTCAGTTCATTCTTCACCAAGGTTTTTGTCTCAGTTATGGTTCATCAATGAATTAAATTGAATATATAGTTATTTTTCCTTCTTTTATGAGACTTTGTTTTCAATTTTTATGTCTTGTTTTTATTAATAACTAAACATCTCAAATATCACTTTAAGGTTGAATCCAATCATTACACAATATGATCCTATAACTATTTTCAACATATATAATAATATTTCTGATTACCTTCTCTCCCCTTATCATGTACTTATTTGTTACAAATTTTTTGATTTATCATTTATTTTAAGTACCAAGTAAGATGAAAGCAACAAATTTAAAAAAGAGAAAGAAAATTACACATTGAGGTAACAGAAAATAAATGCAATATTTGTTAGTTCTTCACAGAGAGAGGAGAGGAGAGACTTTATGATAGCCTCTTAGATTACTCCTTTATCCACTTATTTGGGTGTATCAAAGTACTTGTTTCCGCCGTTAGGGATTCATCCTTTCTTTCTACTAGATCCAACATTATTAATGGTGGAAGATTCTTATCCACCAGCTCCCGCGCTAAGCGATAAGAAAAATGAAACCACCCATTTGTTTTGTTTTAAAACCACAATTTTCAGTCATAATGGCAGACGCCACACAAAAAATAAATGTAAAGTAAAAATCAATCATTGATACAGCTTTATCAAAAATGGTTAGTGCAGAATTGAGATTTTCCAAAACTTTTCTGACTAGTTTTTTGCTCACTAGCCATCATTAGCTGCAAATCCCCTCCTACAGCCAACAATTAACCAAGGACTATCTGCGCACTGGGTCAGCCCCAATGATACCTTTCACCCCACAAATTTCCCCCTACCTCCCTCTGTTCCCACTTTCCCTCATTTTCACTTTTCACTTTTCATTTTACATTTTACATTTTACATTTTACATTTTACATTTTACATTTTACATTTTACATTTTACATTTTACATTTTACATTTTACATTTTACATTTTACATTTTACATTTTACATTTTACATTTTCATTATTTTCATTATTTTCATTATTTTCATTATTTTCATTAGGGGGTATCAATGTTGACCAATCCGCAATTAAATTAATTGCGGAAAATAATCTGCATACCCCAATTATCTTCCGCAATTATTTTTGCTAATAATTGGGTTATTAGACACTTCACGTGTCAATGTTCACCTCTTATCTGACATTTTTATCCTCAATATTTCATAACCACATCTTGGACAACTTTCTGGATATCCCAGCCTTCTACCTTGCTGCGCACTTCCATTCTCATCCCATCCTGTTCATTCTATCCACTCAGAATTTCTCCCCATTTCATCTATTTAATTCTTCTCCTTTTCATCTCGCTATCTCATCTGCTTGTTTCTGCTCCTTTTCATCTTCATTTATAATAACATGCCTCGTCATCCTAGATCTTCTCAAAGGCAGCCATCACCCAGTTGTTCTTCAATTCCCACTACTTCCTCTTTCCCCCGCTCAGCCAAGAAATCAAAGACTGTTCAATTAAAAAAAGATGAACATCTCATTCTTATCAACTGGCTGAAAACCAAATCTAACTATGATTCTTGTTTTGGTACTGAGTATGCCACTAAAGTAGGACGGCCCCCCACATCAAAAGTTAATGGCTATCTTCTAATGGCAAATGAATTATGCAATAAGACCAAGGGAAGGATTGATCTTTTGCCTAAACAGATGTCTGAATGCTTCAAGCATTACCGAGCAAAATACAAGAAGGCAAAGGCTCTTTCATCTTCCACTGGTTTTGGGATTACCAACAATGATATAACTAAGGGCATAAAATCCATAGACGATAAACTTGATTCTTTATGTCCTTACTTTAAAGAGATGGATGCAATTTTTGGAGAGCGAGCTGATGTTAATCCTGTAAAAATGTTGGATGGAGAAGATCCTATCTCCGAACATGATGTCGAAGCAAATCTTTTCCCATCCTCTTCCTCCACTCAAGCCTCCCCTCATTTGAATGAGACATATCTAAATAGCTTTTCTGTAGATCCTATAGGTTATTTAACCCAACCAAATCTAACTCAGGTCTGTTTCTTTTATCTTATCAATTCTATTTTTTTATTTACTTATCTTTTTCTTATTTCTTAAAAGGCTGATGAACAAACCCAGGATCCTCAATCAACTGAGTCTGAAGCTAGTGACAATGATGAGGAGGAAAATGCTACATTGAACAAAAAGAGAAGGGCTTCAACTAGTCTAAATTTCCTCTCCCAAAGAAGACGAAAAAGTGATACTTCATCACAAACACCTTTTTCTTCGATGGAACAGTTTTTAGAGAAACGTGATGCTGGTAAGTGATATCATACCTCTTATTACTTTACTCTGCTTTTCTTCTACTTTATGTTAATTTTTATTCTCACTCTAGAACAAGTGGAAATTGCTAAAGAGACTCTGAGCTTTGAAAATAAGAAATACGAGCTCTCTTTAAGGAGGGATGACAGAGTACAAGATTTGGAAGAGAGGAAATATGAGCTCTCCTTATGGAAGGATGATCGGATCCAAGATTTGGAGGAGAAGAAGTTTGAGCTCTCTTTACAGAAGGATGGTAGGGCCCAAGATTTTGAGGAGAAGAAGTTTGAGTTAACTCTTAGTATTGAAAAATCCAAAAATAAGGAAAAAACACTCGAGCATCAAAACTTAATGGAACAGATGAAGTATAAGCATGATCTCCAAGAAAGTTCTAAAAAGAAAGATTTCTTGATCAAATGCATTAAAGCAAACAAATCTGTTGAAGAAATAGAATGTTTAATGAAATTTTTTGTTGACTAGTTTCTTTTATTTCTTTCACACTTCATGTGTTCATATTTATTTGTACATAAATTTTACAATTATTTTCTGTATTTCTTGAAATATCATATTTTAATGTTAAATATTCTTTTTTTAAATAAAGTTTTCAAGTCTCCTTTGAAAATTTGACAATCCCCCACCCCTGGATTTTTTTGAAGTAAGGGGTGGGTATCACAAAAATTCTTTCATGTCATGAATCTTGAACGTTTTATATGAAAATTTGGCTTTACTACCCCCTGCATTTTACCGGTATCCCAAAAATTCTTACATGTCAAGAATTTCACAAGTCTTATAAGAAATTTTGGCACAACCCCCCATGGATTTTATTGAAGTAAGGGACGGGTATCACAAAAATATTTACAAGTCAAAAAAATTCTATATCTGTTTAAAAAAATTGGCAATACTCTCCCCTGGATTTCATTGAAGCAAGGGGTGGGTATCACCAAAATTTTTCTAAGTCATCAATTTCACATGTCAGATTTGAAAATTTGGCAATACCCCCCCCCCTGCATTTTATTGAAGTAAGCGGTGGAAGTCATCTAAATTTAATATGATTACATAAATTATTAAATAAATATCTAATATATATCAATTTCCCTAGTTTAAAGTAATGACAATCCCTCAAGCCAAAATGCAGACCAAGTCGAGAAACAAAAGTTTGGGACTTTCCACAGGTATAGGCAAGAGGAACCCCATGAAACAAATAAATGTTATCATGATTACCTGTTATACAACACAAGGTCGATGGCTCATCACATTATTTCAGAAAATTGATATATAAAAAATATTTATTAAAAATTTATGAAAAAATATAAAATTTTCGATGACAACTCTAATCCCCATACTTTTTGGATCTAGATAAAGTTTTTTTAAATCGAATAACTTTACCTTCTTTCTTTACCTTATTGACTCTTTGTATCAACTTATTACTGATTTGAAATGAGCAACAGAAATGAGTGAAATCTTGACAGGATTCCAAACCAGGAGGAGCTTTGGTCGTTTGATGATTATCCTTAGAAGAATTCCAAATAGTTTCAATGATACCATTTCCCAAACCAAAATCAATGATGCACTGGTGGTCTGGAAAATATAAACCATGTCCTTTGATTTTAGCTGGAGATGGTATTGGGTGGCCAGTTATCGGATTGATATATGAGAATATTCCAAAAGTAAGAAAATTGGCATCATTCCTATCGATATGAATCCTATTGTGGAATCCAGAATGAGTGATAATAACATTAGAAAATAAAAGATATTCGTGGCTGATATCTTCCCATTTGGAGTCACACCAATTTGGTATTCCAAATTTGGTTGCAAGTTCATGATTTTTTTCAAATGCCTTATTACAGAGCTTTTTGAGTTGAAGAGCAAGAAAAGAATTAAAGTAGGGTAGAGTGTCCCATAAGCGAAAATCTTCATCTTTTTGTGCTTTAGTGATATTATTGAGCAATGAATATATACCTATATAATTGAAATAAGTGAAATGATATTAAGAAAGGAACAAAAATTATTAGACATACCAAGAGAATATCCTTTGACAAAACCAGGTCTCCAACCAAAACCAATCATGATACCACCCAACAAATTCTTATTCCTTATAGGTAACCGAAACAAAGCCATTTGATAAAGAGTTATGATAAGATCGGATAGTTGATTAAAAGCTTCATCTTTTACTCCATCGAATGAATGAACTTCCAAAATGAATTGAGGCTTAAAAGCATTGCTGATAACTGCAACAACTCGATCATCTCCAAATTCTGTTAGATATTTGATATCTTCTGGTAATTTTTTCAGATATTTATTTTTTTTATCTACTTTATTTTTATAAAAAAAATGTTTGGGATATGACAAAAATAACTTTCGCAGAGAGACTTTTTTTTTAAATATCTTTTCTTCTGATGAGACTGATTATCTTTAATTTTTTTGATGATTTAGAAGATGATTGTATGGAAGTTGATTTCAAAGAAGATGATAGAGTTGACTTCAAAGAAGATGATAGAGATGATAAAGATGAAGATGATAAAGAAGATAAAGATGAAGATAAGAGAGAAGTAAGGGGTGAATCAGAAGAAGAAGACATTTTTTTGATCTGAAAAAAAAATTAATTGTCAATAAAATTTTAACTCAAATTTTTTTAAAAAAAAATTCCTACCTAATAATAAAAAAAGCTGTTTTTTTATTTTAAAAATAAAATTGAAAAAAAAAACCAAAAAATCAGTAAAAATTTTTCCAAAAAAAAAATTTATAAAAAAAAAACCTGAGGTTTTATTTTAAAAAACACAATCAAAGCAAAATCCTATTAAAAAAAATTAATAATTAAATTCATTCAAAAATGAAAATTTCAGTAAGAATTAAATCACAAAAAAAAAATTTAAAAAAAAATTAAAAGTGAACCTGAAGATTGGTTATTAAAAACCTTCTCACAAGATCATGAAAAAAAAAAAATCAGTAAAATCAAAATAAAAAATAAAAAAATTATTTAAATAAAATCAAAATTACAAAAATTAATTATAGAAAAAATAAAAATAAAATTATAAACCTTTTTTGTTTTGTAAATAAGAGGGACAGTCCTTATCAGAAAGAATTTTTTTTTTTTCTATATTACTGCAAAAAAAATAAAAAAAATAATCAAAATTACAAACAAAAATTTGTTAGTATCTTTATTTGAAAGTTGGTAACCCATCTTTATCTCCCATAAATTTCCCCTTTTCCCCCTCAAATGCTCTCCTTGCCTGCCTCAAAATCCCCCTGAAATACCCCCCTTTTCCCCCTCTTTAGGTCCCTCATCACCCTCCTTCCCCCCTCTTTAGCTGCCTCAAACCCCCCCATTCCCCCCTCTTTAGCTGCCTCAAACCCCCCCCATTCCCCTCACCTTAGGCACCTCAAACCCCCCCCATTCCCCTCACCTTAGGCGCCTCAAACCCCCCCATTCCCCTCTCCTTAGGTGCCTCAAACCCCCCCATTCCCCTCTCCTTAGGCACCTCAACCCCCCCCTTCCAATCACCTTACCCCCTCCCAAACCTTTACCCCTTTCTCTACACCCCCCCCCACCTCCTTGTTAACGAACGATCTATAACAATCGTTCGTTAATAAACAGGGGGGGGGGGGGGGGGGTAGAGGAGGATATAACGATTGGGTAGGGGGGTAAAGTGAGTAGAAGGGGGGGAAGGGGGGGTGTTTGAGGCGCCTAAAGAGAGGAAAAGGGGGGGTTTGATGTGGGTAAAGAGAGGTGAAGGGGGGGTTTGAGGCGCCAAAAGAGAGGTGAAGGGGGGGGTTGAGGGACATAAAGAGAGGGGAAGGGGGGTGTATTGAAGCACCTAAAAAGAGGGGAAGGGGGGTGATGAGGGACCTAAAGAGGGGGGAAAGGGGGATTTGAGGCAGCTAAAAAGGGGGTAAAAAAGGGGTCAGAGACAGGTAAAGAGAGGGAAAAAGGGGGGCCTTGAGGATGATAAAGAGAGGTGAAGGAGAGAAAAAAAAACAAAAAAAAAAGATAAAAAAGAGAAAAAAGCAAAACAAAAATTAGTTTACCCTAGAACAAAAATAAATGAAGCACTTACAAAAAAAACAAAAAAAACAAAAAAAAGCAAAAAAAAAAAATCATGATTAGCAAAGAAAAAACCATGAAAAAAGAAAAAAAATGACCTACCTGGTCAGTTGAGTTGAGAAAATAAATGCAACCAAAATATTTGAGGGATGTTTGAGGAGAGGATGAAAAGGATATGAGTGATGAATGAAAAAAAAAATCACTGACAAAATATGCGATATAAGAAAATATGCGATTTCATGTTGAGGAAGTGAAAGAAAACCAATGAGCCATCCAAAAAAAAGATATTCACCGTAAATTCAAAAAAAAATGAATATGCAACAAACCAAAATACAAAACCAAGTGATTAAAGTACACAAAGAGGACATTTGGAAAGTATGAAAACATAAAAATTAAAAATTAAAAGGGTGAAGAGAAATGTTGGAGAGTAATTGGAATTATAATGGGGCGTATGCCGGTTGATTGGATGATTTGTGAATCAAGAGAGGGGAGTGCCAGTGGTGGTTCAGGATCCTCTTCTTCATAAAGATCATTCCACTCATCCTTTAAATCAGCTAGAATATTGTGGAGTATTACGCAAGTCAAGATCCAATGATTTGCAGTTTTGATCTCCAATTTTTTTTGAAATTGGATTCTGAGCTCCCGAAGACTAGAAAATCGTCCCTTTAAAATACCTATAGCATGTTCAATTCATACTCTTGATTGTGCAAGGTGATAATTAAATTTAGTTTTGGGGTCATTTTCTGAAGTTGCACCACGGAAAGCAGGTATAATTTACTTTCCACTTGCATATGCTGAGTCTGCAAGGAGGTACTGAGATTCGTCAAAGTATGATTCAGGGGATTGAGAAATCCTCATTCTTTGGAAGACGGAAGAGTCATGATATGATCCAGGGCAGCCACTGTGAAAAGCAATAAATTTTTTATTGACATCGCATACAAGTTGAACGGCAATAGAGTATCTAGAAAGAAGATAAAAAGTTAGATTGTGAAAGATGAGAACTTGGAGAAGATTTTGAAGAAACCTTTTTTTGCGATCAAAATAATGGTTGCCATCATGAGCAGGCTTTTGACTCAAAGGGATGGTTGTGCCATCAACAAAACCTATACAGCCAGGGAAACCTTCAGCTTGCATTACTTGAGAGGATTCAAGTCGCTGTTCTGGAGTTGGCCAAGCAAGAGTTTGAGACTTGAGGGAAAGGATAGCAATCATACAGCGCTTGGTGTATAATATCACGGTACCATATCCTATGTTAAAGAGATTATCCAAATGTCTTACGGCAGCACCATTTCCATTTGAGCCAAAGCAACATAGAGCAACAGCAAGTTGGATGGCAGGATTACGCTGTTTGTTATGAGAATTGTTATGGAAGATAGGATGATCGGAGATGAGTTGATAAAGTTTGAAGAAAGAATTGGGAGAAGTTCTAAAAAGTTGTGTGAAGTTTAAATGGGGAATTTTGAGAATGGAGGCCAGATCATATCGGGGATCATGATAAAGATTTGGCCCCCTGGTGATGATGTAACACTTTTTGGAAAGAAAACACATATAAGCTAAAGCATCTTCCAAATCAGAGTCAGATTTATAGTAAAGAACTAAAAGAAAAGTAATAGCATTCATTGTTGAGTGAAGTAGCTTCCTAGTAGAGAGGTGTTTCATTGTTGCCGGTGGAAGGGTTATGTGATGAGGGAAGTGGGAATTCACTGCCAAATGTGCAGTTGGGGTGTGTAGATAGAAAAAAAACTTAAGTGTTTGCCACCAAAATTAAGTAGCATAGAGTAAGGAAATACTTAAGGATGGCATCAGCAATTATAAGTCATGTGACTTTCTTAAAAATCCATCATGGATGAGATGAGTTTGGGATCAGGAATTAGGAATGGAAATTGGGGTATAAGAGGCGGGATAATGCATTATCGTGGATTTCTTATCCACTAGCCCTGGGGCTAGTGGATAAGAATCTTCTGCAATTAATAATGTCTGATCCCGGGAAAAAAAATTCCTGATCCCTAATTGCAGATCCCTGAACATTGATACCCCCTATTATTTTCATTATTTTAATTATTTTCATTATTTTCATTATTTTCATTATTTTCATTATTTTCATTATTTTCATTATTTTCATTATTTTCATTATTTTCATTATTTTCATTATTTTCATTATTTTCATTATTTTCATTATTTTCATTATTTTCATTATTTTCATTATTTTCATTATTTTCATTATTTTCATTATTTTCATTATTTTCATTATTTTCATTATTTTCATTATTTTCATTATTTTCATTATTTTCATTATTTTCATTATTTTCATTATTTTCATTATTTTCATTATTTTCATTATTTTCATTATTTTCATTATTTTCATTATTTTCATTATCTTCATTATTTTCATTATTTTCATTATTTTCATTATTTTCATTATTTTCATTATTTTCATTATTTTCATTATTTTCATTATTTTCATTATTTTCATTATTTTCATTAATTTCATTATTTTCATTATTTTCATTATTTTCATTATTTTCATTATTTTCATTATTTTCATTATTTTCATTATTTTCATTATCTTCATTATTTTCATTATTTTCATTATTTTCATTATTTTCATTATTTTCATTATTTTCATTATTTTCATTATTTTCATTATTTCCATTATTTCCATTATTTTCATTATTTTCATTATTTTCATTATTTTCATTATTTTCATTATTTTCATTATTTTCATTATTTTCATTATTTTCATTATTTTCATTATTTTCATTATTTTCATTATTTTCATTATTTTCATTATTTTCATTATTTTCATTATTTTCATTATTTTCATTATTTTCATTATTTTCATTATTTTCATTATTTTCATTATTTTCATTATTTGCTTTATTTGCTTTATTTTCTTTATTTTCTTTATTTTATTTCTTTTATTTCTTTTCTTTCTTTTCTTTCTTTTCTTTCTTTTCTTTCTTTTCTTTCTTTTCTTTCTTTTCTTTCTTTTCTTTCTTTTCTTTCTTTTCTTTCTTTTCTTTCTTTTCATTATTTTCATTATTTTCATTATTTTCCTTATTTTCTTTAATTTTTTTATTTTCTTTAATTTCTTTATTTTCTTTTTTTTCTTTATTTTCTTTATTTTCTTTATTTTCTTTATTTTCTTTATTTTCTTTATTTTCTTTATTTTCTTTATTTTCTTTATTTTCTTTATTTTCTTTATTTTCTTTATTTTCTTTATTTTCTTTATTTTCTTTATTTTCTTTATTTTCTTTATTTTCTTTATTTTCTTTATTTTCTTTATTTTCTTTATTTTCTTTATTTTCTTTATTTTCTTTATTTTCTTTATTTTCTTTATTTTCTTTATTTTCTTTATATTCTTTATTTTCTTTATTTTCTCTATTTTCTTTATTTTCTTTATTTTCCTTATTTTCCTTATTTTCCTTATTCTCCTTATTCTCTTTATCTTCCTTATTTTCTTTGTTTTCTTTATTTTCTTTAAAAATTATTTTCTTTATATTTAGTTTTTAAATTGGTTAGTTTTTTATTTTTTATTTTATTTCTTTATTATTTCTTGTCCTTCACCACAGTTACTTGTTGCTCTACTCACAAATTATCCTCCAATAAATTTTTCTTTTTTGATTAAAAATATGCTAATATTTAGTTTTGATTATCTTATAAATTCAAGAAATGAAGCGTTATCCCAGCCCCTCAAGTATCTTAATCATGGATAATTCTGATATCCACCATGTTGACCGCATTGCTGAACAGGTTGAAAGTAGGGGTTTTTTTGCTTTTTAATCTCTCACCTAATATCATCTTGTAAATATTGAAGTATCATTGCAATAAATTATTCTTGAAAAAAACCTTATGTTTTCAAAAAAAAAAAACACTGTCATTCATTATTTTCTGCATAAGAGTCAGATAAAACTTTACATTTAGAAAACCTGAAGTTTTTCTTAAATATGTATCATTACACCTTTAAAGTTTTGCATATTCTTCCCATATGCACCTAAAATATTTCAAACAAAATCTATAAATATTCCCTAAAGAACTTAATTTGTCAGCACCAAATTTCCCCTTGTCTTCATAAATCATATTATGGAGGAAAGCTCAGATCTTCCCAAGATCTGCACTGCTTAGAATTAATCCTCTTTTCCCTTTAATTGGGAATACTCTATTCTTCCGCTTATTAGTTCCCACTTGGTTACTTTTCAGCACTCATCATAACTTTAATCCTTCTATAGTTCTGAATTTTTTTTCATAAATAGAGCCCTAAAAATTACTATATTTTCATATCTGAATCCATTCATCACACTTGAGCATAAAAGCTATGACTCAATACAACACTTTATCTAGATACCCATTTTACACCTTTTGTTGTCAAAATTTTAATTATACTTTCTCTAAACCTTGTGGTTATGCCACTTTTAGATCTGCCTGTGATAAACACTTCAAATATCATAAAACTTTAACCTTCTCTTCCACTTATCCATCTTCTCCTAATGGATTCAGAAAGTTTCCCCCTGACAATTCATCTAGTGCTCCTACTATTCTGGCTAGTCCTAATAGCGCTACTCATCTCTCTACTGATACTCTACCCATTGAAAGTGTATGTCTTACTGCTTACACTTTACAATAGATCTCTATTCAGCCTAGAGTCAAATCACTTAATTTCTTTGAGAAAGATGTTGCCATGCAATCATCCTCCACTGGTTTACCAAATGCAGCAAGAATAACTTCACCTTCAGTGCACCCCACAAATCTTCTTTAAAGTAACTACTTCATATTTACTTTAAACATTTAATCATAATTTTTTTATCTTCCTTGAACACTTTAGCAAATATATTTCCTTAGGATGGTTTCCCAACCTCTTCTGTTTGTTCATTCAATGCAAATCTTCTTGTGCCTTTGTCTCATCTATGAAGCTATGTCATCCTCCTATAATTGTACTCTTTAATTTCAAGAAAACAACTTAAATTCCTGCTAAAGACATATTGAAATTATTGGTCAACTAATGAAAAAAAATAGTTCTACTTAAATTCCTAGTTTTCCTGCAGATCACAAAAATTTCATCATGCCAGAAAATGGAAATGATTCCCTTCCAACTTTTATGGAGAGTCTGATTATCTTAATTAATTTTTTTTAAATCTCTATTGACTCGTTCTGGTTTCTAAGCACTTGTACATAGCCTTATTTTGACTATTTTTTCCTTCAATAATATTCTCATAAAAACCTTTTCAAAGATTGTAAAAAAATCATAAAATTCATGAGAAAAGCCTGTAGCACTTGTGATGCACTTTCCTTATAAAATTGTACAAATAGTTTAAGTGAATGCTTGACTGTTCTCCCTCTTCTATCTTCAAATAACTTATAACATTTTCAATAAAATCATTATTACAATTGAGATTCTTCATGGATACAGATGCCTGAATTCGGGTGCTCCATCTGCCAATATTCTTCATCTAAAGTTGCTTTCCTTCTTCTTAGTCTACAGTATCCTTCTAACTTTCCCATACAGCCTTTCCTCTATTTAGTTCATCCACCACTTCATTTCTCCTCTAACAATGAAAATTATTCATTTCTTAAGATCTCCCTTGAGTGCTAATTCCAAATGCTTATTCAGCCATAGTCACTTTGCCATATATAGCACACTATCCATCACAGCTGTGTCATAACCTTTTATGAGACTGGCTTAAAATACTTCACATACGTAACTCATGATAGTTTATCCTCATCCAGGAGGTTAAGAAACAATTTTTTGATGTTGATAGTTTATACTCTTCACAGAGTAAATATAAAGAAATGATATTAAAAATGATAGTTTAGAATCATTCTGGAGTCTCTTTTTCCATTAATGGAACTCCCCTAGGGTAGAATATTTTGACCTGATCTTCCCCTACTTTCCACTTTCATTCAGTTCCATTTAATCCCCCAATTAAGTAAGATCCTCCAGTTATTTGTTTTCTTATTCTGTATGGACAAATTCATCTATCTGCTAACATTTTTCCCCATTGTTTTTCTAAACTTCTTTTATATACCAACACTAAGTCTCCTGGGTTTAATGGTTTCTTAATCTATGCACTAAGTGCTCATACTAATAATTCACCGTTTTTTCTGGATCTACATCATTCTTTCTAATTGTGCTTCTCTTGCTATAATAAAATAATCAGTAGAGTGCACTTGATCCCAATCGCATACTAGAAAAGGCCCTGCTTTAAGTTCAATAGGAAAAACTGCCCTCTGTCCAAACATTAATTCATAAGGTGAGAATCCTGTTATCCTTCTAACTGAAATCCTATCTGCAAATAAAAATAAGGGTAAATTACTCTTCTTTTTAGCACCATTAGTTCCACATAGCTTAACAAGTGCATCTTTGATCACTTGATGACCTCACTCAATAATCCCTTCTGCTTCTGGGTAATATAAAAAAGAAACTCAGATTTCAGCGCTGTGGTAAACATCTCACAGAAACAAAGCAAGAATAACACCAGAGTTTCTATGAAAGATGGTTACAAAAGTACATAAAAGGGGTCTTCATGTTGGCTGAGTCATCTAGAAGGTAAGGAAAAGAAGGAGGGAAAAGAAGAAGAAGAGGAAGAAGAGGAAGAAGGGGGAAGGAAAGAAAAAATGAAATAAAGGGAAAAAATAATTTATGTATAATGAAGAGATATAAAAGAGTAAGGTGAGCAACAGCAAAAACAACTACAACAACAACAATAATAATATCAGGTAATAGACTCTTAAAAACACAGGATTTCACGGGGAAGCTAAATAATTAATAAGTAAGTAAATTTATTCTCTCTGCTATCAAAATCTCAACTAATAAATATTATATTCTCTATTAAAACCTTGGAATATAATTAATTTTAATTCCAAAGGGAAAAAAAGCGCCAAATATAAAAATAAAAGTTATATATATATATTTATTGTTAATAAAAATAAGTAATGTAAGTGGTGAGGCTACAGGGGATTACCCAAAGCCTTTATATAGGCAAGGGGCCCTCTTAAGCTCCACAATAAAGTATATACAAAGTGTAATGAAACCATAATAAAAAATAACTAATGTTTGAGTAAATGTAAGGGGAACATATGACACAATTAACTAAGACACATGAGTTAGAGCGCGAATATCCACCAATTTAAACCCAAAAAGTTACCATAAAATTAGTGAGTAATTAAATAATTTTGACACACATAAAAACAACTAATTTGATTTAAAACATGTCTTATAACCTTTTAATCAATAACCAATTTAAGTGAAACATGAAAAATAAACTATTTTAACACATAAAAATAGTTAAATTAATTAATTTAGTATAAAATATAAGTAATTAATTATTTAAACTATTTTTATTAGTGTAATAATTATTTTAAGTCAAAAAAGTATTTATTTTAATAAAATTACTAATTTTAATAATAAAACATTAATAATTTATTTAAAAAAGTGTTTTAACTTCTTTAATACTTTGATGACACAATTATGGGTCAAAAAAGCGCCCAATATTTATATTTAATAAGATATTAAAGGTATTATTTAATATATAAATTCAATTAATTAATTTAATTAATTTAATTACATTATAAGCCAACTTTATACTTATAATTAAATATATCTTTATAATTAATTAATTATTAATATATAATTATTAAATACATAGAAATGTGCCATAATTTATATAATATAACATTTATTATTTTTAATTTAAATGTATATATAATTTATATAATAATAAATGTAATATAATACTTATTTTACTTATATTTAATAAGATACTTATATAATTTTATTATGCAATATAATATTAATTTATATACATAATATGCATAATTTTATGCTCTCTTTTGGTTCCAGCAAAGTAACATAATATTTACAGGGTTCCTGATACAGCCTGGCTGACACTTCACAAGCCCAGAAATAGCAGACTCTCTGCACATATTTTTTTATGCATATACATGAAGCTGCAAGTAGAAGCTAGAGAAAGGTGCATACTATACTACAGGACAAGGGAACAGTATTTAATTAAGGAAATCATGGCTAGTGCTAAAGGAATAGTATATATTTAAGAAGCAGCATCAAGTTATTGTACAGGCTTCACCCTAAGATAGGTGCAATGGTGTGGTACACATCTTGCAGTAATGCAGAAAATGTCTCAGTTCACAGAAAGCGCAACCAAGGAGTTGCTATGAAGGATGGTTAAAAAAGTGCAAGAGAGGGGTCTTCAAAAGCACAGAAAAATTAGCCTCTCTGCACACAGTTTTTTAGTGCAGTATGGATATAAAACTTCTGCAAGTTAAAGTTAGAGGAAATTTCATACTGGACTATAGGGCATGAGAATTTTATTTACTTGAGGAAATTGTGGCTAGCACTAAAGAAAATATAGATTTAGGAAGAAGTGTCAAGTGATGGTATAGATTTCACTCTTAGATAAGCACAAAAACACTTAGATATAAATCTACAGATACCCATTGCTGAAAGAAACATATAAGGAGGAGCAAACCCAGAACTAGGAGATGAGAAATTAATAAACAATCCAAATATGCAGTGCTAAATGATAAGGAAGTAATGGTAAGAGTCTAGATAGGGAAGGGTACTTACTAAGTGCTGAGGTTTTCACAATTAGTGGAAACTCACATGGCAAGTGCACATTCCCATAATAAGTACAAAAGGTGGTACAGTGCATATTATGAAGCTGAGGATCTCAGGAAGTGTAGGGTATGTGTAGTTTAAGTTGCTAATAGTTAATCTTGCAAGGAAAATTTTTAGACACTATTAGAATATACTTATGCTAGCACTGTACTTATATTGCTGAGATAATTAGTTTTCTGTTTGAAACATGTAGATTAGCTTTGAAATTGTGTATGAAAACCAGTAGGGGAAAGGCACTAAAAATACAATGTGTATAAAAGAGAACCCACTCTTTATTAAGAGAAAATGTGGAGTAATAAAAAATTGGTAGAGATTTGTTAGAAAAAGAAATAAAGTATTACATAAGAGATAAAGAAAAACATAGATATATTTAATTTTTTGTGCATAACAGGTGTACCTAGCAAGAAGTAGCACTGTAGAGTTATTTTATTGCTACAGTAAGGATAGTATTAGAGAGAGTGCTTCAGAGTGGGAGTGACTGAGAATACTATCACTTACTGAGAATAGATCTAGCAAGCAGTAGGATTATTTATATTTAAAGTATATTACTTTCTTTCTCTATGTCACTTATAGAAAAACTTTTTCTACTCTTCTTTTCTCCCACCACTCATACATTCTTTGGTTATCACTGTCTTTAAAAATTAGAGTGGTAGTTTCTACTTTTTAAAACTAGTTTTAGAGAGGAGAACCAACCTATCATAGATTTTGTCTATAGCTTAGTATTATAGAATTTTTTTTCTACAATTGGTGTCCCAAAAGTGGAATCCAGATTGTAAGTGTGGTTTTTTTATATATTATTTTCAGGTGTTTGTCAAGAGAGGAAAAAATCAAGCCATCTCTTTGAGGAATAGTCGTAGTGTCTACAATGAGTGGATCAGTAAAAGCTGTTATCAAAGGATAGCATAGGGATGTATTGAAAGAATACAGTTGGTAAAGTCTTTTCTTAAGCGTTTTTTTGATTTTATAGTCTTTTTGAAAATTATATAGGGTAGTATGGAACGCACAGCAACAAACTCTAGAGTTACTCAGGAAAGGGAAAAATTTCCTAATTCAATGGTGTTTTTACTACCTAGGGAGTTTACAATAATTAGCTGCAAAGATGAAAGTTTGAATTTAACTTGCATCAAAACTAAATGGTTTTTATGAAGATTTGAGCAAGCAGAAGAAGTTCATGGAGATAATGAATATGATATGGTACATCAAGTTTTAATTTTTGTGGAAGCCAAGTGAAAAGACAATCTAGAGAATCTAGAGGGAAATGAGACTTGAGACTGGTAAGGGCTGATGGTGCAGATGTTTAAAAGATGGCTCAAAATTACGGAGGAAACCTGGTTCACAATTCAGAATATTGACACCTTATTAAACAAGGCTAAATACAGAGGGGGTGTTTGAGATACCAAGGATTTTATTATTTAAAAGAAGAATTTGACCAGGTAGTAGATTACGTATTCATTAATGAGGATTTTGGGGATACAAACTCATTTTTACCTTGGTTCTGTGAGGTTTTAGCACCAGAATTAGAGGACTAGGAAAAGAGGCACCTAGATAAAAGAGATAAATTTGTTAAAAAACGGGATAGAAATTACAAGTATCCTGGATTAGAAGAGGTGGAAAAAGTAGTAGAAGCTAAAATGAAACTTCATCAAGTTGAGTGCAGGGGGGAAAGGGTATTGCTAGAAGAAGTGGAGGTGATAGAAATTTAATTAAAAGAAGACTCAAATTCTTTAGAAACAATGCCAAAGGGTAAGGCATCAAACAAGGACTTGGAGTCAGTAATGGAGCATATCATGAATTTGGAAAAGAAAATAAATGAGGCGGAAAAATCAAGGGAATCATTTAAACCTAAATACCCTCCTCAAACTTCTTGCTTTGCTATTATGGTATTTTATTATTGCAATAAATAGGGACATACTAGAATGAGGTGTAATGCACTCCAGAAAGACAAAGAGAAAGGATATTTTACAAGGATGGAACTATGATAACTCTTGAAGATGGTACAAAACTTACAACCCATAAAGATCAAGGGATTCCAGAAAAAGTTATTGATCATATTAACAAGAAAGCTTTGGAAGTTAGGTTGTCTAAAGGAAAAGAGTCTGAATCTAAGAAAAAAAATAAAGATTCAAAATTGGTTAATTTTTCAGTAACGTTGTGGTCATCCAACATTGGCTGGGGCCTTTGTTGTGTAGTTTAGTATGGTTTGGTGATGTATTAAATGGCATTGATTTCTATTTATGATGTTTTTCTGGATTCATGGGCTGAATATTGGAGCAATAGTGATAAAGCCATTATAATTCGATAGCCCTGGTTTTTCTCTATATTTTTAGTTTTGATGATATTTTTATATTCTAAGTTTTAAGGGCTCTTTGGGTCACTTTTCATGTTAAATATAACTGTTTAATTTTGTTTATTGCATTTTCTGAGCTAAACTTAAGACTTAGGGTTAAGTGGTTAGTACCATTAGATAGCCCTGGTTTTTCTCTTCATTTTATTTCAAGACAATTTTTCAGTATATTTTAAGGTTTAAGGTGTTTTATGTTGTTTTCTAGTTTTCTAGTTATTTTTAGTGGTTTTCTGGTTTAAGGGGGCCCGGCCGCCTGACATCAGGTGGCCCACCCACCTTGGTAGTAGAATGCTGAGGAGCATTTCTAGAGGGTTTTTATGCAATTTGACTGACAGAAGTGCCAAATTAGTTGCTGCAGCATAGATTTTTATATGGGGGGTCTATGTGTACATACTGAATAAGATAGTTTTGGGGCAACTTTAATTATCATACAACCATCTGGTAATTAGATCACTGTTTCTTACTCTGTTTTCACTGTTTTTTTTGCCACAATAGGCTGTGTTTGTTGCAAGTTTAATTCTTCATTTAACTTTACTTTGGCAACTTTTTTCTCTGGTGTAGCTTTACAACCTGCATCAAGTATTATTGCTGTTTTCTGTGAAACAAGTGCACAGTGTTTTGGTTTTCTGGTGTGGATCTTTCTGAATTTCAAGTTTTCTTGGTCTGTAGTCTATCTAGGCTACTGTCTTGACTTGTTAAGAAGTCAAGAAGTGTGTTGGAAGGGGTATTGTAACAGTCTCCAATTTGCTGTAGCAAATTAATCTCACTTGGTATTTTCTCAAAGGGACAGGGGATTTTCTCTCTGGTTTTTCTCCAAATCCCTTGGTCAAGGCATATAGCTAGTACTATACGATTGTACACAATGTGTGCTGTATTGGACCTCAAAGTTAAATAAGGTGAAGTTGTGTCACCACTCACTACTGCAAGGTTAGAAGTATTTTTAGCCAAGCATTAGAAGATGGAACCAACAACAAGTTCAAAGCCTAGAAGAGAAGGTGCCGCGGTCTTCCAAAATTGGAAGGGGCCTTTATTGTGTTATTTGGTACTGTTTCTGGATGTCTTAAATGATATTATTTTATAAAATATGGGGTGAATATAGGTACTTTTAGTATTTGGCTATTAACATTGGATAGCCCTGGTCTTTCTCTATATTTTATGTCTTTATGATACTTTTCATATTCTAAGTTTAAAGGGGAATTTTTTCATTTTTCATTTCTAAAAGGTAGCTGTTTAATTTTGTTTTTATTTTTGACTAACCTTTTTTCTTAGGTTTAAATGCTTAGTAAAATTTGATAGGCCTAATTTGGCTCTATATTTCATGTCTCAATGTTGTTATTTCTTAATTTTGTGTTTTAAAGGTTTTAGTAGTTGTAGTGGATTTTTATAAGGTAAATGGGGTATTTTGGCTCAGAAGTGGGTGCCTGCATATGCTATTGGAAGGTGGGTGAAGCACTTGGGTATAGTGTTTGTGCATTTCAGAGTTGGAATTGGGAATTTTGGTTGGGGGATTGCATTTACATATTGAATAAGACAGTTTGGGTCAACTCTAATCTAGATAAAACTATCTGGTAATTAGATCACTGTTTCTCACTCAGTTTTCAATGTATTTTGTTCACAATTGGATGTGTTTGTTGCAAGGTTAGTTCTTAATTTAACTCAACTTTGACAACTGGTTTCTCTGGTGTAGCTTTGCAACCTGCATCAAGTATTATTTCTGTTATCTGTGCAACAAGTGTACTCTGTCTCTGGTTTCTGGTGTGGATTTCCCCCAAATTTCAGGTTTTGGTTCTTTGGTTCTTAGTGGTCTGCTATTGGCTACTGTCTTGGCTTTTTAAGAAGTAAAAAAGTTTTTTTTAAGGAGTATTGTAACAGTCTTTCTTTTGCTGTAGCAAATTAATCTCACCTGGTGTTTCTCAAAGGGAGAGTGAACTTTCTCTCTGTTTTTTCATCCAACTCCCTTGGTCAGGGCCTATAGCTAGTACTATAGGATTGTCTACAGCACCAAATATGAAAACTTATAGGATACTGAAGAGGTAGGTTATACTACCAGGAAAAATACACTGGCTCCACTTGAAGATGTTGGAATGGAGGATGAATCAGGAAACAAGATGGATTATTACATGGATCAATGGGTTGAGGGCCAACCATTATTGAATGAACCTGAAGTAATTCAAAGAGCAGTATTCACTGCGCAATATGGGGGCGGAATTGTTAGCAAGTACGTTATGGTAAGGTAAACTGTTACAGTCGCCTTGCTGTAAGCAGAATCCGGAGGAGATATGTGGAATTAGCTGAAAACCCTGTCCTTCCAATAAAAATAACAAAGTAGGTGTTCTAAATCACTAAGCTAACCAATCTACTTGGATCTGATTGATGAAAATAATGAAACTCTAAAATATTTAACGCTTATTGAGATTAAAAGAAAGTGGCTGTTGAGAAAGAAATACTGATAACAACAATTAAGGTGTACCAGTGAAAGATCTGTAAAGATTGACTTTTATGTTTTTATAATAATTTGAATTTTTATGAGACAGCAATAATCAAGTCCCAGCGACAAAGACCTTTCTAAAGATACCCTGTATGAAGTGTGATTTAAATTGTTGAATAGTATTTCTAAAATGTTAAATATAAAAATATAAAGTTATAAGGGTATTACAATTTATTTAATTTGTTGAGTAATAAAAAATGAGACCGTGGTGGTTAATGATTAAGCTGTATGATGTGTCCCCCCTCTCAATTTCGAGTTTGAGAAGCGCTTAAGTATTCCTAGTCACGTGCCTAAGTTTTCCCCTCCAGAGCTCTTCCAGAGTCAATCCGGAGCCCGTACGGAGTCCGTACGGAGTCCGTCCGGACTTCCGGACTCAATTAGAACCTTAAAACTATAATACAAAATCTAGAAAAATTATACATAATAGAGCTACTTCCCCTTTACATACCAAACTAAATTTCGTAGTCTGCGCAGCTCTAATTACCCCGTGAAAATTCATCAAAGTTAAGTAATTTCTGAAAACGTAAATATTTCTATAAAACTTTAAAATTCATTTAAAAATATAAGAAAAATAGTAATAATTCTGGAAAAATTTCCCCAAGGTCTTGAGTGACTTGAATTGATACTTATAAATTTTTCAGACCATAAAAATAAGTTTTCTCCGCAAAATAAATTGTATTTGTGTAGGCATTCGCTCGTGACCAATTTCTTCATATTTTAAACTCCAATAGTTAAATAAAACCCTTTTATAAAAAATAATAACGCCAAATCTTGCACGCCGTAATAACTCCATTTACATATTTAGGTGCCGTATTAAACTTTAGGCTACCACATCCTCCTCCAATCGAGAATGTCCCCATTCTTATAACTTTGCATAAGTGGTTGTGCAATTCCAAAAGAATTATCTTTTCTAATAAAATAATTTGATAAATTTGTTTTAGCTGGTCTTCTTTTAATTCTTTATAATAAAAACGTTGTTTCTTCTTCTCTGGCTTGATATAACATAAAATAAAATAATATAAATCTTGTGATGATTCCACTACTGAGAGCAAGGTTTGAATCCCTTCAGACCCCCATATACCAGTCTTCCTTCTTGTCACAGCATTGAGAGAGTGGATCTTCCTATGAGCCGAATACTCCTGATTCCAACCTCATAGGGCCCCCCACTGAGCCGAATTCTATGATTCCAATCTCGCCATAAGGTCCTCCAAGCTTCACACCAAAAAAAAAATGGCCTCTAACTATGAGGCACTAAAAAAAATCATTCCCTTAAATCCAACTACCATCCTAACTCCTGATCCTTCATCACAATTTTCAAACTTTGCTATACATCAAACCCATAAAATACTTTTGCCAGGCTCCCATAATAATATTAACTTTAGACCATGTTAAAGCGCCACAAATTTCACCTAATTAACCATTATGCTTTCCTTAGAATCATCACCACCTAAAATTTTAACCTCCTAAAGCTTATCAGCACCCAATTCCAGAAATAATTAAATAACCAGTTTTAGAGTCTCAGGTGGACAGTGATAAATTAAAAGATTGAATTGAGTTATCCAAACAAGATTGACATTCCAGTTTAAAGTCTTGGTGGACCAAACATATAATTGATTGCCAGTTTATGGTCTTGGTGGACCAAAGATTGTTTAGTGCATAAATATCTTGATATATTCCTAAGTAAGGCCTAGGCTTGACCAAAGATTGAATAAATTTGATAATCCAGTTTAATTCATAGTGGACAAACATATTGATCGACAAGTAATCCAGTATAAGGCCATAGTGGTCCAATGAATGTTGAATTATCCTGCAGATATTAATTTTCCAGTTTAAAGTCATAGTGGACTAAACAATGAATGAACTACCAGTTTAAAGTCATGGTGGACCAAACATTTAATCGATAAGAAATCCAGTTTAAGGTCATGGTGGACCCAACACTTGATAATAGTCCAGTTCTAAGGTCTTGGTGGACCTAAAATTTGATTTATATAAAAAGAAATCCATCTCCAAAAATATCATAAAATCTTGATTATCCTTGAAATTCAGTTTAAAGTCTTGAAGGACTAACAGCTCCAATATAAAATCTTTAATGAGAGTCTTGAAAATTAGCCAGTTTAAAGTCTTGGAGGACTAACAGATGTCTTGAAGTAAAATCCCATTGGTATTGAGTTCTCCTAGACCCTGTTTCCTGTCTAAACTAAATGAATAAAGCTAAAAAGAATGAAAACTAAAAAAAATAAAACTTAGAAATATAATAATAATTTTGATTTAATTAATAATTTAATTTAATTTTATTTTTTATTTTATTTTATTATTATTATTATTTTTTTATTATTTATTTATTTTTATTTTTATTTTATTTTTATTTTTTGTTATTATTTTTATTTTTATTTTTATTTTATTTTAATTTTAATTTTTTTTTTTTTTAAATTTAAAATAAAAGATTTTAGAATAGATAGTTTTGAAATAAAATTTAAAATTTAATTTTAAAGAAGATAAATGAATGTGAAAAGAAAGTTAAAAAAAGTAATAAAAAATTTTTCAAAATAAAATTTAAAAGATGCCCCCCGGCCATTTGATTAGCCGTACCCTAGACATCATACCCACTCCAAGTGCAACTTGATGTGGTTACACAATTTTGAGAAATTGAAAAGCAAAGAAAATAAATGAAAGTTTTTAGAAGATAATTTTTATAATGATGATCACTGGGTGGGCTCCCTCCAATTTATAAAAATGATTTAGAGACCACCATGTGAGCATCACCTTTACATTAATTCATAATATATATTAAAGAAAAGAAATCACAATCTAACATAAAAAAAAAATCAAAAACAAAATAAAAAAAATCTTGAATCCGGCGTTGAGAGTGGTGTCTCTTGATTCGTTCCAGTTTATAGTCTTAGTGGACTTCCTAAAATTAAAAGACAAAGCCAGGATTCAACTAGAAACAGGGAAAATTTTGGAAACGAACATTATGGGGTAATTGTGTATAGAGCAGCCAGCCCATCAATTACCCCCACACTTGCCAATATTTAATTAAGAAGGTTCCCCTGTGAACACTTCTTCCAATAAATTTTAAAATTTTTCCAACACTATCTTCACCCATATTTTAAGAATTTTAAATTTTGAAAATTTTCAATGAAGGTTTTCTCGTATTTCGTTATGTTTCATCACAGTTTCGTTGCCCATATGCAGTGTAACGATAGTAAAGTATTTTTGATAAAAATAAGAAGATAGTTTATACTCGTTGCGGAGGAATCCATAAAATTTTGTAGATATCATAGTTTATCCTCATTGCGGAGGTATAAATTTAATAAAAGTCATTAAAATTGTAGTTTATCCTCATTTCGGAGTTATCCATATAATTTCATAAATGTCATAGTTTATCCTCATTGCGGAGGAATCCATAAAGTTTCATTGATATCATAGTTTATCCTCATTGCGGAGGAATCCATAAAATTTCATCAATATCATAGTTTATCCTCATTGCGGAGGAATCCATAAAATTTCATCAATATCATAGTTTATCCTCGTTGCGGAGGTATAAAATTTGATAAATGTCATTAAAATTGTAGTTTATCCTCATTTCGGAGTTCGTCCATATAATTTCATAAATGTCATAGTTTATCCTCATTGCGGAGGAAGACTTTGGCACTCCTGGTGCCTCTAGGATAGAACCGTTTCACTTGATTGGCTGCTACCCTCTTCTTCAATACTACTCCATCCAACTCTTCTAGCACATATGAACCGCCAGAAACTTGCTCCTTGATTTTATACGGTCCATTCCACCTATCTGCAAACATCTTTCCCCATTGACTTTCCAAACTCCTATTATACACCAGGACCATATCTCCTGGGTTGAAAGGTTTCCTTAATCGATGTGCCAACCGCTCATCCCAATATCTGACTGATTGATTTCGGATCTTCATCATCCGCGAATATGCCTTTTCTAAATATTCTTCTTTCTTTTCTAGCTGCATCATTCTTGCACACAATAATTCTTCAGTAGTTTTGACCGTGTCCCAGTCAACTCCAAGATATGATTCAGCTTCTAAATCAACCGGTAAAACTGCTTTCTGTCCAAAAACAAGTTCATAAGGTGAAAATCCGGTCGTCCTTTTGGCAGTGATTCGATCAGCAAATAAAACTAAAGGTAAATAGTGCCTCCACTTTTCGGCACTTGTCCCACACATTTTAACTAAAGCATCCTTAATAACTTGATGCCCTCTTTCAATCATGCCTTCAGCTTCAGGATAATATGGGGTTGCTACCCTAACCTTTGATCCAACTTTCAATACGGCCTCTTTAAACTCTGTCCCAAATTCAGGACCTCCATCTACCATCACCAACTTCATCACCCCATACCTATATACCCAATTATTCAAAAAAAATTCTGCCACATTTTTGGCAGTTAAATTAATAAGAGGCGCTGCCTCTACCCAACCAGATAAATCATCTCTGGCCACAATTAAATATTTATACCGTCTCTCTTTTATATGAACGGCATCTAAACTAACTCTTCCAAAGAGCGTATATTCACCGGTCGCGCGTCCAGGTTCTTTTGGCCTTAAATAACTTCGTCTTTGACATTCTTCGCATGACTGAACCCACTGTTTAACAGCCATCTTCATGCCAGGCCACCAGAATCGATCAGAAATTCTTCTAAACGTTTCTCCAACGCCTCTATGCCCAAGATCTTCATGCAGTGATTTCAAAACTAATTCTTGCCCCTTCTGTTGAGTTATAACTACTTGAGGATTTGGATACCTTCTCCTCATTAAATGTCGACCAGATAGGTAAAACGTAGATGACTTCCTCTTGATAGCCACCCATTCATCGTCTTCACAATCTTCTGGCCTCTCTAAAGTCAACAAATATTTGACTAACAAAAAATAAAAACCAGTCTGACCCCAGACTTCATCTTGAAAATCGATTAATATAACATCAATAGGGACTTCTCTATCACCAATATCACCTGCACATGAATGAGCCAATAATCGTTGACCCCTAAATAAATCTTTAATCGAGCTATGTTGACGTTTTTCTTCTGAACCTTTGGATCCTTCGTAAACCGTATTTGAAAATACCTCTTTCTCTTTATCCACCTTTTTATTTAAATTCTCTAATTCTCCAACATATACACCATTCCTTAATTTACTACTATCCCACACTACCAATCCATCTTCCTCTACATACACCACATATTCTTCTACCTCCTCTCTGCCGAATTTATCTACAACTTTTCCAACACCTTTATTAACATAAAAACTATTTTCCAGTTTATCCTCTTGGTGGAGGTCATCAACACCATAATCTAAACACAATAGTCCTGCCAGTTTAACCTCATGGGGGAGGTATGGAAAGTCTTCAGCTCCTTTAGTGCTGGCTTTGATAATAGGTATATCTTCATTGAACTCTTCTGAGTCTGAATCTTCTTCAGCGGGTGGTCTCCTTGATAAACCATCTGGCATAGTAAAAGTTTTGCCAGGCTTATGAACTAAATCGAACGAAAAATGTTGAATAAAAGCTACCCATCTCGTCATGGGTGCGTTCGGTAAACTTGGGGAATTAATCATCTGGATTAACGATTTTGCATCCACTTGCAACTCAAAATGTTGCCCCCACAAAATATGCTGAAGTTTCTTCAGTATTTTTGCCACACCACATAATTCCAATTTTGGTTGAGAATATCTTGATTCGACCTCAGTAAATACTACAGATTCATACCTAACTGGCCTGATGTAACCAGCTTTATCCATCTGAGACAAAACCGCCCCAGCTGCAACCTGACTTGAATCAACTGCTAAATAAATTCTGCCAGCATCTTCTCCATACTCTAACTTGTGCAGGACTAAATCCTTCCCTACAACCTCCTTCAACTTCACAAACGCCTTCTCACACTCTTCATCCCACTCCCAGTCTGCATCCTTTCTCGTTAACCGTCTCAATGGAGCTGCCAATGAAGAAAAGTCCTTGATAAACATTCTAACATATACGCAAACGCCTAAAAACCCTCTAACTTCGGTCGTATTCTTGGGTCTTGGCCAGGACTGAATTTTGTTAACTTTCTTCTTGGACATAATCCTACCCTCTCTACATACCACATGGCCTAATATCTCTAAGGCTGGCACACAACAAGAAAATTTTGAACCTGAAATAGTTAAGCCAGCCTCTTCAATTCGAAACAAGATTCTTTCTAAAGTAATTGCAAACTCCCAAATGAATTTGCGTATCCCGGGATTCTCTTCCAACACCTGGTTATCATAGTCGGTTGTTGGTCCCTTAATTCCTCCATCATCTATAAAGATTCCAGCATATTGTGGAATTTTATCTTGAAGGATCCAAGCCATCTGAGCTTGATAAACTGCAACCGAATTTGTTGCTCCTTGAGGTAATCTTGTTAACTGTAAACGTCCTAGTGGTGTATCGAATGTAGTGAGTGGCCTTGAGTCCGGATGTAACTCTCTCTCATCATATCCACCCATAATATCTCCCAAACCATAACACACTCTCCCTGCAAACGCTTCAACAAACTCCTCAGCACTAGGTGGTATTCCAGCATCCTTTATTGTAACCCTATTTAATTCCCTAAGATCATGAACAACTCTAAGCTTGCCATTCGGTTTCTTGATACAAAATACCGGACTAGAATAACTTGACGTTGATTGCTCATAAAGTCCAGTGCGTATCCGTTCTCTGACAACTTCGATATAAGCTTCTTTCAATTCAGCCGGAATAGGAATCGGTTTCTGCTGCCACGGTTCATGACATACCACAGGAATCTTGTAAGGCTCCCCATAGGAATGCTTCAACACACCCCTCTCCTCTTCTACAAAAGCAATGGCCTTCTCTCGCTTGACCATCACATCCAACAACAACTTCTTCTCTTCTCCAGACAACCAACCATCAGGTCCAAAATTAACAACACCCAGTCTCTCAAAAGTGATTCTTGACGTCTCAGAAAATTCAGGTGGATTCTTTGCCAAGGGACTTTCATAAGGATTTCTTGATAACCTTGGTCTTCTCAAGGGTGGATTTAATTCAGCAGGTAGCGGTTCATCAATAGGTCGAACTTTATTTGCTACCTTCTTATATTTGGCTGCGTCCACATCTAAATAAACTTGAGGTAAAAAATTTACTTTTGTATTGCCATTAAAAATTTCATCAAAAAAATCTTCTTCATCGCCAGAATCGGAATAAGAAAAATTAGAAAAATATTTTATTTCATTTTTAAATTTTACCCTTTTCTCCTTTCCCTCATCTAATTTATAAACAGATTTTCCAACAACTTTGCTTCCCTTATCCAAAAGTAAATCACCCATAAAGAAAGTTGGCAGTTTAACCTCTTGCTGGAGGACCGGAATTGAATTTTCACAAAAATTATTTTTTTGTGTTTTAATTATACTGAGATTTTTAATCGGGTTTTGATAAGATTTTCGCAGTTTACCCTCTTTCTGGAGGTCCATAATAGAAGGAGATAATTGCAGTTTAACCTCTTGCTGGAGGTCCAAAAACATACCCTTCCAATTTTTATCCAACCTGATTTGGCCCATTTTGCCTTTTTTACCATTTTTAAATTTAAAAGAAAAACAGGGTAAATCCAATAAACATATAGAAAAGTACAAAACGTATTTGCACTCCAAAGTAATATTAACAGAAAATAATTGAGAATCCACTTGAATTATCTCCAAGTGAGCTGACCTATTGCAATCCGGGATCTCATCCTGAGGAGAGATTACAACATTAGAGTGATCAGCCCCTGCTACCCCAAAAAATGAGGGCATTCATAATAATTTGAATCCTGAATAAATTGAAGACATAACGATAAAAGAAAATTTCAGCCCAGTTTAGGTAGTTTATCCTCATTTCGGAGGAATTATATTCTTGATATCCCCTGGAGATAATCCATAATTTTGCCCCAAGGGCTTATCCACTGATTCCATAAAACCCAAAAATAAATTCCCAGAATTTGTCCTATAAAAGGGCATAAAAAATCAACTACCTTTTTCCAAAATATGAGTGCATCCACTTTATGCACCCTATTGTCCAATGGCACTACACTCTCTATTAGTGCAGGAAAAACCATATCCTCCATAAAAATCTCTTCCTGAGATTGAAACAAATCCACCATACATATACCAGATTCATAAACCATATCCACATCTGAATTGCAGATAGTCTCCGCTTTTGAAGACAAAACCTGAGGTAAATATTCCTCTAAATCAAATTCCAAATTATCCAAAACAAAATTATCCCCAACATCCAAATTTTCTTCATCAGTGACAATAATATCTTCATCTTCAGAAACCTCTTCTTTCCAAACAGAAGAGTCAACAAAAATAATATCTTCAGGCTGGACAAAATCTTCAGGAATGGCTGAATCTGAAATTTCATCAGTAACTAGTTCTTTTACACCATCCTCTTCTATCTCTTGAGCGACCTCAGTGTCTTCTCCAGAGTCCAAATCAACAGAGTTATGAGTATCCAGATGTTCCAAAATAGCCTTCTTTAGCACCTCCATACCAGGGATCCTAGTTTCTCCATCTGGGAGATCCTTCATTAAATTCCCATTAATAAGCACCATCAAAACATCTTTCTTAACCTTTTCCCCCATAGCATCCCAAAAAACATACTTTGATGCATTATCATGAAATAAAATTTCATACTCCAACAAATAATTCAGAACCACCTGAAATTCAACCATAAACTGATGATACTGATGCAGAGATGTTACACCACCTTTTGATTGCCATTTCCTAGCTATATCCTTTAGATCCTCAAATGAATAAACTTTTGGCCACCTTTTTTCCATTTCCATCTTGAGCTTTCTCCAATCTTGACCTTTATAACCATCCATAGAAATAACCTCCTTTTCCACCTCTCTGTCCAAAATAAAGAACCTAATCTGCTTCACCATATCCAAAGGTAAGGCACCATCAATCGCAGCTGCAGTTTCATACCTATGTAAAAATGCTTCTAAATCATCTCCAGAAAACTTGGGCCCAACCCAAGATACAATCCTTACTGATGCCCTAATAGGTACACCAGCAGCCAACACAGCAGTTCCACTAGTAGAAGACATCCCAAAACATAAGAAAAGTGTTAACAACCGTTAAAATAACAAGCCTCTTGCAGGCCAATAACAAAGATCCAATTAGAGTTCCAGAGAATAAGCCTCTTGCAGGCTAAGAAAGTCCTAGATCCAAGTAAGTCTTTAAAGAAAGCTAGAGAATTCGAACCCCACGTTGGGCGCCAACTATGGTAAGGTAAACTCTTACAGTCGCCTTGCTGTAAGCAGAATCCGGAGGAGATATGTGGATTTACCTGAAAACCCCGTCCTTCCAATAAAAATAACAAAGTAGGTGTTCTAAATCACTAAGCTAACCAATCTACTTGGATCTGATTGATGAAAATAATGAAACTCTAAAATATTTAACGCTTATTGAGATTAAAAGAAAGTGGCTGTTGAGAAAGAAATACTGATAACAACAATTAAGGTGTACCAGTGAAAGATCTGTAAAGATTGACTTTTATGTTTTTATAATAATTTGAATTTTTATGAGACAGAAATAATCAAGTCCCGGCGACGAAGACCTTTCTAAAGATACCCTGTATGAAGTGTGATTTAAATTGTTGAATAGTATTTCTAAAATGTTAAATATAAAAATATAAAGTTATAAGGGTATTACAATTTATTTAATTTGTTGAGTAATAAAAAATGAGACCGTGGTGGTTAATGATTAAGCTGTATGATGTGTCCCCCCTCTCAATTTCGAGTTTGAGAAGCGCTTAAGTATTCCTAGTCACGTGCCTAAGTTTTCCCCTCCAGAGCTCTTCCAGAGTCAATCTGGAGCCCGTACAGAGTCGAAACGGAGTCCGTCCGGACTTCCGGACTCAATTAGAACCTTAAAACTATAATAAAAAATCTAGAAAAATTAAACATAATAGAGCTACTTCCCCTTTACATACCAAACTAATTTTCGTAGTCTGCGCAGCTCTAATTACCCCGTGAAAATTCATCAAAGTTAAGTAATTTCTGAAAACGTAAATATTTCTATAAAACTTTAAAATTCATTTAAAAATATAAGAAAAATAGTAAAAATTCTGGGAAAATTTCCCAAGGTTCTTGAGTGACATGACTTGATACTTATAAATTTTTCAGACCGTAAAAATAAGTTTTCTCCGTAAAATAAATTGTATTTGTGTAGGCATTCGCTCGTGACCAATTTCTTCATATTTTAAACTCCAATAAATTAAATAAAACCCTTTTATAAAAAATAATAACGCCAATCTTGCACGCCGTAATAACTCCATTTACATATTTAGGTGCCGTACTAAACTTTAGGCTACCACAACGTAATATTTGACTCAAATTCACCACAGATTGAACAAACATTGAGCTATTGAAAAAGGAATCATACAATCAGGGATGAACACCACTCAGCAGAACAGTTTTAGGTGGGTCTTCAAGTAGATTTCAGTATGAGTTCATTTTGAGTTCAGTCTGAGTTCAGGTTGGGGATTTACTAGCAAGTCCACCCCCTATATTGCGTAGTGATTAACAGAAGGAATTTGAGAAGCAAGGAATCATATCCCAAAGAACCCCCCTGGAGGGCCTAAAACAAGTAAAAAGATGAAACAACCAAAATTGAGGATGCAGCATACCATCCATGTAGATTTGCCAAATTCAGCAGAAGAATAAGTCACTGTATGCCTTAAAAACAGTTTATGTTCCTTTAGGAGTGCTTACAGTGTATACAATCCTATAGTACTAGCTATAGGCCTTGACCAAGGGAGTTGGAGAAAAAACAGAGAGAAAATCCCCTGTCCCTTTAGAAAAATAGAGTGAGATTTACTTGCTAAAGTAAGTTGGTTCCTGTTTTGCTAAAGCCCCTTTTTAACACACTTGACTGCTTGATGAGCCAAGAAAGTAGTCCCCAGATAGACTACCAGACCAAAGAACTGAAATGTAGAACAAAGTCCACACCAGAGACAGCAAAGATACTTGATGTAGGCTGCAAATCCACACCAGAGACAGCAATAATACTTGCTATAGCTTGCAAGACTATAACAGAGAAAACAGTTTCCAAAGTTAAGTTAAATGAAGAACTCACTTGCAACAAACACAGCCAATTGTGGCCAGAAAACAGTGAAAACTGAGTGAGGAACAATGAGATCACCTCCGGATGGTTGTATGATGATTAAGGTTGCCCCAAACTGTGTTATTCACTATGTACACACAGACCACTAACTAAGAGCCCATGCGCACCCACCAATCTGGCGCCTGTACCCGCTAAATTGCATAAAAAACCCTCCTGGAGCACTCCCCAACCTCCTAAAACAGAGGCGGGCGGGCCGCCCGAAGTCGGAGATGCCGCTGTGGTAGCCTAAAGTTTAGTACGGCACCTAAATATGTAAATGGAGTTATTACAGCGTGAAAGATTGGCGTTATTATTTTTTATAAAAGGGTTTTATTTAATTTATTGGAGTTTAAAATATGAAGAAATTGGTCACGAGCGAATGCCTACACAAAAACAATTTATTTTACGGAGAAAGCTTATTTTTACGGTCTGAAAAATTTATAAGTATCAAGTCGAGTCACTCAAGAACCTTGGGAAATTTTCCCAGAATTTTTACTATTTTTCTTATATTTTTAAATGAATTTTAAAGTTTTATAGAAATATTTACGTTTTCAGAAATTACTTAACTTCGATGAATTTTCACGGGGTAATTAGAGTTGCGCAGACTACGAAAATTAGTTTGGTATGTAAAGGGGAAGTAGCTCTATTATGTGTAATTTTTCTAGATTTTTATTATAGTTTTAAGGTTCTAATTGAGTCCGGAAGTCCGGACGGACTCCGTTTCGACTCCGTACGGACTCCGTACGGACTCCGTACAGGCTCCGGATTGACTCTGGAAGAGCTCTGGAGGGGAAAACTTAGGCACGTGACTAGGAATACTTAAGCACTTCTCAAACTCGAAATTGAGAGGGGGGGGACACATCATACAGCTTAATCATTAACCACCACGGTCTCATTTTTTATTACTCAACAAATTAAATAAATCTGTAATACCCTTATAACTTTATATTTTATATATAACATTTTAGAAATACTACTCAACAATTTATATCACACTTCATACAGGGTATCTTTAGAAAGGTCTTCATCGCTGGGACTTGATTATTGCTGTCTCATATAAATTTAAATTATTATAAAAACATAAAAGTCAATCTTTTCAGATCTTTCACTGGTACACCTTAATTGTTGTTATCAGTATTTCTTTCTCAACAGCCACTTTCTTTAAATCTCAATAAGCGTTAATTATTTTAGAGTTTCATTATTTTTATTAATCAGATCCAAGTAGATTGGTTAGCTTAGTGATTTAAAACACCTATTTTGTTATTTTTATTGGAAGGACGGGGTTTTCAGCTAAATCCACATATCTCCTCCGGATTCTGCTTACAGCAAGGCGACTGTAAGAGTTTACCTTACCATACCGCCTGAAGGGGCCCGGCCTTCCTGAAGCCAGAAAACCAATAAAAACCACTAATCTACTTTGAAAAATTAGCTACAACTACTAAAACCTTTAAAACACAGAATTTCACTATAACAACATTGTGACATGAAATATAGAGAAAAATTAGCTCTATCCAATGGTACTAAGCACTTAACCCTAAGACTTAAGGTTAGCCCGTAAAACACAAAAAACAAAATTAAACAGCAATCTTTTATAAATGAAAAATGAGGAAATGACCCCTTAAAACTCAGAATATGAAAAATGTCTACAAGACATAAAATATAGAGAAAAACCAGGGCTATCCAATGATAGTACTCACATACCATCAGACCCAATATCCACGGAATAAAACCAGAAAAATACCCAATTCCTTAACAGATGTCAATTAAGACATGCACAAACAGCGCCAAATCACACAACAAAGGCCCCTGCCAATGTTGGAAGACCACATTCTCCCTCCAATCGAGAATGTACGCATTATTTCTTCATCCAACCACCATGTTTAACCTTCTTCCCAAATCTGCCTCTGAAATGGATCCCTGCCGATACTGCATCGACAATAATTTAATCTGCGTCATGACGCCACCTGTCCATCCATACAGAACCTCCTGCAATGTCTGCCAATCCAGAAAGAAGACCTGCCACAGACCTGGTCCACTTTCTTCCACAACAGATTCACCTCCACCTCAACCTGGTCCTTCTTCTGCCAGCACCAAAAGATCTAGGCCATCCATCCTGATACACAGATTAATCAAAAAGCTCCACCCTTCCCAGAAGAGTGCCACAACCCATAAAACAACTAGTTCCCCATCCCTGGTCCATCTGATGGTAAAGTACATTCATTCCTTCCTTCAACTTTAAAACCAATAACTTCTCAGTTCCTCCCTCTTCTGATAGTGATGATAACAATGTAGGATCCATCACACCACCAACACCAACGCACTTGCCCACTATCAAGGCCAAGTTCCAACAACACACATCTCAACAGAAACAACTTCTACTTCACTACTTCCAATCCACTCCTGCTAGAGATCCACAGGACATTGAGAACAGAAGACACCTCATTCACCGGTTCAAGGCTAATTCTGAACACTTCATTTAATCTCTTGATTCCCTCTGTGATTCCACTAGTACTTGAGTCTGATTCAGAAAAGAAAAATTGACCACACCCTCTATAGGATGTAACCACAAACAACCCTCAGTTTTAAGTCTTGGGGGACCATCCTCATTTTATAGTCTTGGGGGACTCAAAAACCCTCAGTTTAAAGTCTTGGGGGACTCAAAAACCTAAATCATAAACCCAGAACCAGATATCAACCACATTAAGACACAGAGAAAAAACTAACATTCTGGGGTAATTGTGAATAGAGCAGCCAGCCCATCAATTACCCCCAAACTTGCCTTTGCTAAATTTGGAGGCTCCCCCTGTGGATACCCTCCACCAATCTTTCAAAACCAACTCCAACAGCAAAAACTTTTTCCCTCAGTTTATAGTCTTGGGGGACTTACAACCCTCAGTTTAAAGTCTTGAGGGACTAACACAGTGTTCAGTTTAAAGTCTTGACGGACTAATCTTGATAAAATCTTAAAACCAGCCAGTTTAAAGTCTTGGAGGACTAATAACATAGCTTTTTCAGTTTAGAGTCTTGATGGACTGCCTTGATACCATAGATTTTTCAGTTTAGAGTCTTGATGGACTGACTTGATAACATAGCTTTTTCAGTTTAGAGTCTTGATTGACTGGTGGAATTTTGCATAAAATGGACGCAGCCAATTTCATGCAGCACACCTCTACAGCCAACCTGCTGAGCTTTCCCCTTCACTTCAAAAGTCTTGATGGACTGACTTAATACCATAGCTTTTTCAGTTTAGAGTCTTGATGGACTGACGGAATTTTGCATAAAATAGATGCAGCCAATTTCATGCAGCACACCTCTACAGCCAACCTGCTGAACTTCCACCTTCACTTCATCATCTACCCATCACTGACAAAAATCTCCTCCTATCCCTTTTCATCATCTTTTCTCACCACAGATCATGGCTGGATCTCCTGATGTTAACCCTTCTACTCTCCCTTGCTTCACTGCTCCCAAGGACTATGCCTGCAAACAATGCATCCACATGTGCAGACCTTGCACATTCACTGTTCCAAATCCTGAATCCAAATTCTACAACAGGGCTTGTGATTCTTGCTATTCCAAAAAGAAAAGATGTGACAGAGACGCCAACTACCCTATTCCTCCGCCTTCTCCTTCTCACAAATACATCTCCAGATCCCCTACCAGATCCCCAGAGCTTGGTCCTTCTTCTTCCTCTCTATCTTCTTCTCTTTCCAGAAGATCCAGAAGCTCAGCTTCCCGCACTCTTCCCAAAAGACCAGCCTTAGCTTCCCAAGAAACTGCTTTTATCTCCGCCAAATTAGCTCCAAAAGCTTCAAGATCAACTCCCAGGCTTCTAGACCGTGTCCAGGCGGCCCGACGTCGGCCGGGCCGCCCGCCCGCCTCACAAAACAGTGAAAATCAGGGCCAAAACCTCCAAAAACGGCCAGAAAACAGCCAAATTCATCCAGACAACAACAACAACTCAACCCAACTACCTCCTACTGCTCCCAGAGCAATGCAATCCACCCTTCCAAAGTCCAAAAGCACCAAAATTTACCAGATTTCTAAGAGACCTGCCAGAGAATCCCAAGAAGAAACCAGATCACCACACACTTCTCCACAACAACAACTTCTTCCCCAACTAAGACAAAGAAACTACACCTCTCCTCTGTCAGCCAACTACTCTTCTGACAGTTCCATCTCTTCAAAATCTCCATCCAGAAGAGATCAATCTGCTTCCAAATCCCCCTCTCCTGCTCCATCCTTTAACAACCCTGGTACCCCATCACCAGCACCTCCTCCAGCTGAATTCAACAGAAATAACAACCACAAAACAACAACAATCTCACTGCTCCAACTAGGCCCCAGGAACATCAGCATCCCAGTTCACCCTCTCAGGATCCTTCAGAGGAAGACCATGAGAATCCATATCTTTCCCTAGTTGATCCACCCACTAGGACCATTACAAAATCGTCAGAGATCCAAATCCCAGCTGCTTACAGATTTGATGAACATCCAATCTGTAAGTACCAAATTAATTATCCCATTTCTTCAACAAAAATTATTACTGATCCAATTCATCTTGTCTAGTTGGCACCCCTCCTCCTGAATCTATTATTGGAGTTGGCCAACCTCTTGAAACTTCTTTGACCCTGGATTATGGAGACATGAAGAAACACCTAAGCACCATGTGTCCCAACATGCTAAAAGCCTTTGCCCTCCATTGACCTTTGAATGACTTTGAAAATACCTGAGAAAGCGCCTGTTGGACGACCACTGGAAAATGTCTAGGATCATTAAGCACACCCTCCAGCACTCCATTCCTGCCTCTTCTTCTTCCTCCTCTGAACTTCCCTCTAATCCAATTCCTGACCATTACAATCCCTATCATCTCTCCAGCAGGATGCACTTCAAAGAACACAGTGCTACCCACAATCCCAACAAAAAACCAAAACTTCATCACAATCCAGACCAGCCTCCAGAAGCTTCATCATCCAGACAATGAGCTCCTGCAAAAAGATTAGAAACATAATAATAATATAAAACAATTAAATAAAAATAATTTCAGAATTTTTTTTTTTTAACGTACTAATATATTGAATTAAAAATTTATAAAAAAAATGAAATAAAATAAATGAAATATAATATAATATAAACAATAATACAAATGGTATCCCCCAGACAATTTATGAGCTTACCCACATCCAAGTGCACCTTAATGTGGATACACAATTATTTCTTTTAAATGGTTAACAGAAAACAAAATTCAAAAAATTTAGAAATTCAGAAGATAATAAAAATAATGAAACACAGAAACACATGAAATAAATAATAAATAAAAATAAAATAGCATTGCCCGACCAACTGATGAGCCTTTCCCCACCAATGCTTGCCCACATCCAGGAGACCCTGATGTGGTAACACCCTATATTTTATATTTTATAATTTTAAACAACCCCCATAAAAAAATTAAATGAAAAAATGAGAAAAAAGAAAATAATCTAAAACTGCTATCTAGAAAAAACATAACTGCAAATTCAAAGACAGTCCAGCTCCATAGATGGTCCAATAAGGGAAAGTCCGATCCATAGAAATGATCACTTGGTGGGCTCCCTCCAATAAGTAAAAATGATGGGAGACCACCAGTGATCCACCACCAATCTGAAAGAACCAAAGATAAAGAAGCCAGTCCCAAACCAGTTTAAAGTCATAATGGACTTAAAACCTGAATAATAAACAACAGAACTAGAATTCAACTAGGAAAAGCAAAAGACTTGAGACAGACATTCTAGGGTAACTGTTCTACAGAGCAGCCAGCTCATCAGTTACCCCCACAATTGCCAAAATAAAATCTAGAAGCCCCCCCTGGGTACCTTCTGACAAAAACACAACATCCAACACAAAAAAAACCAAAACCAATAAACAGTGAAGAGTCCAGAACTTGACAACCAGAGGAAATTCCAGTTTAAAGTCATTGAGGACTAAAACCTGTGAAAAGAAACCAATACTAGGGTTCAACCAAATTAAGAGAAAGGGTTGGAAACAAACAATCTGGGGTAACTGTTGATAGAGCAGCCAGCCCATCAGTTATGCCTACACTTTCCAAGATTAAATCTAGAAGCCCCACCAATGGGTTACTTCTAACAAAAAGTTTCCAACACAAAAGTTGCTCTGCAACACCACAAAATTCCAAAACAAAAACAATGTTCCATAGTTTATCCTCATTGCGGAGTCAATCTTCTTCATGCCTAGTGCCTCTGGGATAGAAACTCTTAACTTGGTCTGCAGCCACCCTCTTTTTCAAGACTGCACCATCCAACTCTTCCAAAACATAAGAACCTCCAGACGCCTGAGATCTGACTCTGTAAGGTCCATTCCATCTGTCAGGAAACATTTTTCCCCACTGACTCTCCAAACTTCTATTATACACCAAAACCAAACAACCAGGTTTCAAGGGATTCCTAAGTCTATGAGCCAGCTTCTTGTCCCAGTATCTGACTGATTGATTCCTAATCTTCATCATTCTAGAGTATTCCTTCTCCTGACATTCCTCTCTACATTCAAACTGTTGCATCCTGGCACAGAGCAAATCTTCTGTTGAGCGCACATCATCCCAATCAATTCCAAGATAAGAGACAGCTACCAAGTCCACTTGTAGAACGGCTTTCTGACCAAACATTAACTCATAGGGAGAATAGCCAGTTGTCCTCTTCACAGTGACCCTATCAACAAACAACACCAAGGGTAAATAATGCCTCCACTTTTCAGCACTATCTCCGCACATCTTCACCAAAGCATTCTTGATAACTTGATGACCTCTTTCAACCATGCCTTCAGCTTCAGGATAATACGGTGTAGCCACTCTAACTTTAGAACCAACACTAGCCACAGCTTCTTTAAATTAGGCACCAAACTCTGGCCCGCCATCAACAGTGACCAACTTCATCAACTCATAGCTATAAATCCACTCTTTCTTCAAAAACTCTGCCACATTCTTGGCAGTCAAATTAACCAGAGGCACTGCCTCAACCCAACCAGACAAATCATCTCTATCAACAATCAAGTATTTATACCTTCCCTCTTTAATATGGACAGCATCCAGACTGACCCTTCCAAAAACAGTTGATTCACCAGTAGCACTGCCCACCTCTTTAGGTTTCAAGTGACTTCTTCTTTGACGTTCTTCACAAGATTGAACCCAACCCTGCACAGCCAACTTCATACCTGGCCACCAAAATCTGTCTGCTACTCTTCTATAAGTCTCCCCAAAGCCTCTATGACCAAGGTCTTCATGCAAAGACTTCAAAACCAATTCTTGACCCTTCTTCTGAGTCACCACCACTTAAGGATTTGGATGTCTCCTCCTTATCAACCGGCTTACTGACACATAAAATCCAGGACTCTTCTTCTTGATCGCTAACCAAGTATCATCATCACAACTATCTGGCCTCTCCAAGGTCAACAGATATTACACCAAAATAAAATAAAACCCAGACTGACCCCAGGTCTCATCTTCAAAATCCAACAAAACAACATCCAAGGGTACAATTCTGTTATCAAATCACCAGTATGAACATGAGCCAATTGAGCAGCCCAACCAGGACACCAATCCTTAAATTTTGGCACGTCCTTCTCTTTCCACTGAACCTTGTGAGAATCCAGTTCACTAACAAAAACACCCTTTTCCAATGTTGAGCCGTCCCAAACAACAACTCCATCTTCATCAACAAAAACATTCTGATCACCAGAATCAAGATCAGATCCAGCCAGTTTAGCCTCTTGGGGGAGGTCAGAAAATCTTTCAGCACCCTTTGTGCTGGCCCTAACCACTGAAACATCCTCATAAAACTCTTCAGCCTCAGAATCTTCATCTGTAGGTGGCCTCCTTGATAATCCATCAGGCATAGTAAAAGTTTTACCTGGTTTGTGTACCAGGTCAAAAGAAAAATGTTGAATAAATGCCACCCACCTAGTCATTGGAGCATTTGGAAGACTAGGTGTATTGATCATCTGAACCAAATATTTTGCATTCACCTGCAGCTCAAAATGCTGCCCCCACAAAACCGTCTGTAGCTTCTTTAAAATTTTAGCTACACCACACAATTCCAACTCAGGTTAAGAATACCTAGATTCCACCTCATTAAACACCACAGACTCATATCTTACTGGCCTGACCCTCCCATTCTTATCCTACTGAGACAAAACAGCACCAGCAGCAAAATAACTTGAGTCCACTGCCAGATTAATTTTTCCAGCACCAACACCATAATCCAACTTGTGAAGAACAATATCTTCACCAACAAACTTTTTCAACCTGTGAAAAGTCTCTTCACACTCTTCAGTCCATTCCCAATCTGCATCTTTTCTGGTCAACCTCCTTAAAGGTGAAGCCAACAAAGAAAAATCCTTAATAAAAATCCTGACATATACACATACACCCAAAAATACCCTGACTTCAGTAGTATTTTTAGGCCTTGGCCATGACTGAATTTTATTAATCTTCTTCTTCGCCATAATCCTTCCATCTTTACATACCACATGACCCAGAATTTCCAAAGCAGGAACACAACAACAGAATTTTGACCCTGAAATGATCAAACCAGCCTCTTCAATCCTAAACAACACTCTCTCTAGAGTTATTGCATATTCCCACACAAACCTCCTTATGCCAGGGTTCTCCGCTAACACCTCACTACCATAATCAGTGGATGGTCCTTTAATTCCACCATCATCAATAAAAATACCAGCATGAGTAGGAACCTCATCCTGCAAAATCCAAGCCATCTGTGCTTGATAAACTGCCACTGAATTAGTTGCTCCTTGAGGCAACCTAGTGAGCTAAAATCTTCCCAAAGGAGTCTCAAAAGTTGTGAGAGGCCTTGAATCCGTATTGAGTTCCCTCTCATCATAACCACCCATAATATCACCCAATCCATAACACACCCTTCTAGAAAAAGCTTCAACAAAATCCTCTGCACTTGGTGGCATACCAGCCTCCTTGATAGTGACTCTATTCAAGGCTCTAAGATCATGAACCACCTGCAACTTTCCATTCTGCTTCTTTACACAGAACACCAGGCTTGAGTAACTGGATGTTGATTGTTCATATAACCCAGTCCTGACTCTTTCCCTAACAGTCTCCACAAAATCCTCTCTAATAGCGGCTGGAATTGGAATAGGTTTGATTTGCCAAGGTTCATGGCAAACCACAGGAATCAAGTAAGGTTCCCCATAAGAGTGCTTCAATACACCCCTTTCCTCCTCAACAAATGCCACAGCTTTTTCTCTTAGCACAATAACCTGCAAAAACAACTTCTTTTCTTCCTCAGACAACCACCCATCAAGACCAAAATTAACAACTTTCAATCTTTCCACAGTCACCCTAGCCGTCTCTACAAATTCTGGAGGATTCTTCACCAAAGGAGTACAGTACGGATCTCTCAACAAAGGAGGTCTCTTCAAAGGCGGATTCAAACCCACAGGCATAGGCTCATTGACAGGCCTAATCTTCTGTGCTACCTTCTTATACTTTTCCGCTCCACCTTCAACTTGAGGGATCTTCAGAATTCTTCATCAACAGACCTGGAACAAAAACCAAGGGTTTCCCCATTGCTCACATGTGTGGCCAAGGTAATGTTTTTGAAAGTTGTAGAAGAAACCATTGCGGTGCACAATTGGGAGGACTTACTTTTACACCCCAATATCACCGCCCCAAAATGTTTCCGCAATTCCACATCTTCATCCTCACTTCCAACTTCCAAATCTTCAAATCTTGATTCATCTTCTGAATTACATCTTCTAAAATTGTGCTGTTTATCCTCATGCTGGAGGCCCAAAAATTGATCTTGATGATCTTCTTTATTCATTATCTTCAGATTTTTTTCTTGATTTTCTTGAATTATCTTGAACTTTTTTTCTTCTTTTCTTGAGTTTTCTTCTGACCTACAATAATAACCGGGGGTTTCCCCAATGCTCACATGTGTGGCCAAGGTAATGTTTTTGAAAGGTGTAAAAGTGGCCTTAATTACCTCCTTTTCTTTTCCCTTATCAACCTTTGAACCATATTTATTACCATTTTTTCCACCTTTTGGATTTTCATCATTATCACTGGTTAATTCTTCAAATCTGGAACTCCTTTCAGCCATCACATTCCTTCTAACTAAATCCAAAGAAGCTTTCCTGTCACTGGGTTTGATAAAGATACATCAGTGAATTTGTAAACCTTTTCATCAGATTTGACTATACTAACCTGCAAGTCCTTATCCAAAAAATAACAATCTGATGTTTTGTTCCTCTCCTATTACAATAGGAGCACACCCTATGTTCTTCATATCCACCATTACCATTACCATTACTACCTCCATTTCCATTTCCATTCCAATTAAACTGGTTTTCATCACCATTAAATCCATTATTACTCCTCTCATAAACTCGTGATTGATAAGAAGAAAAAGAAGAAGAAGAAGATACAGGGGCTCTTTTGGCTTTCTGAGTTTCTTGAACATATATTTTGAGCTGCCTATATAAGTCCGCTAAATTATCCAACATTTTGTTATCAACATCCCCCTCAACCTTAGTAGCAGGCTAACCTAACTGAGCCTTCTTTGCCTCCTGTGCCTTGACAATAATATTATTATTTTCAGCCAAAAATTATCCAACCTTTCTAACATATTGAGTACAGGACTCTTGATAGTTTTCCAAAGACATAAGTTTCAAGTATGTCTGAATATTTTCTTTGATGACCTCTAGAGCAGGAATTTTCTGCTCCCCATTTGGTAGATCTTTCATCAAGTTTTTTCTAGACCACTCCTTCAGCACATCCATTCTGATTTCCCTACTAAAAGATGGACAAAATAAATCCTTTTCCTGACTTTCATGCCCTATCTCCTCCACCAGAATCAAAAATTCCACCACTTCATCAAACTTCCTACATAACTTTTCAAATTCCACCATAGTTGAAACACCACCCTTTACTGCCCAATCATTTACAATCTTGTTAAGGTCCACCATAGTATACCTGACTCCCCATCTATCAACCATCTCCTTTTAAAATTTAAAAAAGTCCCACCTTTTATAACCATCAATAAAAATGACCTCCATTTTCACCTCTCTGTCCTCGATAAAGAACCAAATTTGCTTCATCATATCTTAATGTGAAGCCTTATCAACAGAAGAAGAAGCTTCATAACAATTTAAGAAGCATTTAGCTTCTTCCCCATTAAAGTTGGGCCCATCCCAAGATACAATCCTGACCAATGCATTTACAGGAAGAGGAAAACCGGATCCAGAAGCAGAAAACATCTAAAAAGTATAAGATAAACCATTAAAATATGATAAGTGTTTGATAATTAAGCCTCTTTCAGGCTAAGATAGTCCAAGTACCAAGTAAGATCAATTAAAATCTAGAGAATTTGAGCCCCACATTAGGTGCTACCATTGTAGAAAGACTCTTACAGTTGCTTAGCTTGAAGCATAATCCAAGGGAGTTGGATAAACAGAAGAAAACACTGTCCCTTTAAGTAAAATAAGAGTTCACAATGAACTAAGCTAAAAAATCTACTTGACATAAAATGACTAATAATCTATTTAATATTTACTGTGTTTAGATGTAGAATCAGTGTTTTTTATAATGAAGGAAATAAATACAACATTGAAGCTGTATTCAGAAAAGATATTTAAATTTTTGAAGATTATGTTTTAATGAAGCATTAATTTTTATTAAATTTTGTTGTTAAAATAAAGTTCCTGATGATGAGACTTTTATAGTGGTACCCTATGAGTATATATTTATGAGTTGTTAAGTAAAATTTACAATATGTTATGTAAAAGTCTTATTTTTATAAGAGTATTAGAACTTATAATTTTTTATGTAAAATAATAATGATATTTGTTAAAATGCATTGTTGTGGTTAAAATTTAAGATTTTGTATGATACTCTGATGTTCCCGTAATTTCAATTCTACAGGCTTTATATGCATAGTATGTCACATGCTTCCTTTTTCCTAGCCAGAGCATCCCAGAGCTCTTCCAGAGTGTGTATGGAGCTCCTCCAGACTTCCGGACTCAACTACAACCTTAAATCACTAATAAAAATCTAGAGAAATTACAGATTATAAAGCTACTTCTCCTTTACAATTCAATCTAATTTTTGTAATCTGCACAGAACTATTCATCTAGTAAAAAATCATCAAAGTTAAGTAAATTATTAAAAATCAATAATAATCAAAAATACTTTATAAAATTATTTAAAATAAAAGAAAAATAGTAAAAGTTTATTGAAAATTTTAAAGGTTCATGAGACTCTTTAATTGAATTTTCATACACTTTCAGACCTATACTTGCATTTTCTGACAGTTAATTAATTGTTAGATCTTGAATTGTAAAATTAACCCCTATTTTAACCATTTTAAATACCTATTCTTTCCAATATAAAAAATTATAAAATCAGATTGGCCTTTTAAATATCTATAATCAACTCCTAAATCCCTTCTTTTAATAAGCCAATTACCATACTAATATTTAGGCTACCTCACCATTGTGGTCTTCCAACATTGGCAGGGGCCTTTGTTGTGTGATTTGGCGCTGTTTGTGCATGTCTTAATTGACATCTGTTAAGGAATTGGGTATTTTTCTGGTTTTATTCCGTGGATATTGGGTCTGCGGGTATTTGGGTACTATCATTGGATAGCCCTGGTTTTTCTCTATATTTTATGTCTTGTAGACATTTTTCATATTCTGAGTTTTAAGGGGTCATTTCCTCATTTTTCATTTATAAAAGATTGCTGTTTAATTTTGTTTTTTGTGTTTTACGGGATAACCTTAGGTCTTAGTTTTAAGTGCTTAGTACCATTGGATAGAGCTAATTTTTCTCTATATTTCATGTCTCAATGTTGTTATAGTGAAATTCTGTGTTTTAAAGGTTTTAGTAGTTGTAGCTAATTTTTCAAAGTAGATTAGTGGTTTTTATTGGTTTTCTGGCTTCAGGGAGGCCGGGCCGCTTCAGGCGGAATCTCCGACTTTGGGCCGCCCGCCCGCCTCTGTTTTAGGAGGTTGGGGAGTGCTCCAGGAGGGTTTTTTATGCAATTTAGCGGGTACAGGCGCCAGATTGGTGGGTGCGCATGGGCTCTTAGTTAGTGGTCTGTGTTTACATAGTGAATAACACAGTTTGGGGCAACCTTAATCATCATACAACCATCCGGAGGTGATCTCATTGTTCCTCACTCAGTTACACTGTTTTCTGGCCACAATTGGCTGTGTTTGTTGCAAGTGAGTTCTTCATTTAACTTAACTTTGGAAACTGTTTTCTCTGTTATAGTCTTGCAAGCTATAGCAAGTATTATTGCTGTCTCTGGTGTGGATTTGCAGCCTACATCAAGTATCTTTGCTGTCTCTGGTGTGGACTTTGTTCTACATTTCAGTTCTTTGGTCTGGTAGTCTATCTGGGGACTACTTTCTTGGCTCATCAAGCAGTCAAGTGTGTTAAAAAGGGGCTTTAGCAAAACAGGAACCAACTTACTTTAGCAAGTAAATCTCACTCTATTTTTCTAAAGGGACAGGGGATTTTCTCTCTGGTTTTTCTCCAACTCCCTTGGTCAAGGTCTATAGCTAGTACTATAGGATTGTCTACATTTCTGGCGCCCAACGTGGGGTAGAGCTTGCTAGTTCTTTAGAATATCTGTTTTCTTTGGTTGGCTCTTTTTGGTGTTTTGGACTTGAAGAATGGCTTCTGGTTCTGCTATTCCTGTGGTGACTGTCAGTGGGGGGGATGGTCCTCCTTCTGTGATGGTTAGGGAGTGTGTGAGAATTAAAACTTGGGATGGTACCAAGTTTCATGGGGAGGATGTCAAGTGGTTTCTAGAGAAGTATGAAACTGCTGCTGGAGTGGATGGTGCTTCCTACCTGGACATGGTGAAGCAGATTATCTTCTTCATTGGTGATAGGTCAGTGGAGAAGGAGATTGTAGCTATGTCTGGCTACAAGAAGAGGGATTGGAGATTTTTGTGTAGGGAAATGGTGGATAGATGGGGTGTCAGGTTCACTATGGTGGATCTGAACAAGGTTGTCAGTGAATGGAAATCTTATGGTGGTGTTGGTAACTTACATAGTTACAGGAAGTTTCTGCTACATTTTGATCCTGTGGTAGAATATTTGGTGGAAGTGGAGGAGCTGGCACATGAAAATGCTGCCAAGGATATTTTTTGGTCTGCCCTGGCTAAAGATGTCAGGATGGATGTGTTGAAGGAGTTGTCAAGAAATGACTTGATGAAGACTCTTTCTAATGGGGACCAGAAGTTGCCTGCCTTGGATAAGGTGAAGGAGGCTGTTGAGGCCCATTTGAAGTTATTGGCTGTGGACACCTATCAGGAAGTGTGTGCCAAGTATGTCAGCAAAGTCAGTGAGGTTTTGGCTGAAGAGGATTTCAGAGTGAAGAAGGAGGAGAAGAATATGGTGCAGTTTCCCAAATTGGAGAGGGACCCAGTGCTGGAGCAGGTGGCTGATCTTACAAAGCAGCTGCATATTTTTGTTCAGGAAGCTAAGAAGGTTAATAAGGCACCTTCTCAGCCTAGAGAGTTTGAAAGGAGGGCTTGTAGGAGTGATCCTTGGGTTTGCTCTTATTGCAGTAGGAGGGGGAACAGGTCCAATGACTGTTGGGAATTGAACAGAGATGTGTCTGAAGGAAAAGTGGAGTTTGATGGCAGGGTTTTCAAGTTCCCTGATGGTTCTTTTGTTAAGCCCAGTGAGGGGCAGGCTCCTGTTGATTTGGTCAGGAGAAGGGGAGGTCTCAATCAAAGGAGGCCAAGGTTTGAGGAGATTCCTGATCGAGGGAAGTCTTCTGATAAGGAGAATGAGGACATCAAGGGAAAGGGGAAGGAGGTCAATAAGGTCTCTTTTTCTACTTCCTTTGGTGGTTTGGAGTTGTATTCTTGTGGTGGACAGTCAAGTGGTGAATGCTTGGCTGGTGTTTATGAGTGGAAGCAGGGAAGGTGGGAAGGCCTAAGAGCAGTTCTCAGGCCCAACCAAAGCCAAATGCTTCAAAGGGGGATCCTAAGCTGAGTGCAGCTAGGAAGAGTTACAGCAAAGGGGAGCTGTACAAGATGCAGAAGGGTATGGCTGGTATGGGCCCCCCTAGTTTTGGTGAATTGGACCTGAATGGTGAGCCAATGCCAATGGAGGTAGATTCTGAATCTGAGGAGGATGTCCCTTTGGCTTCATTGCCAAAGCCTGTTGGAGTCAGAGGTTCTGGTGAGGGATCTGGTTTGGTTCCTGTTAATGGTAAATCTGTTGGTTGTGCTGGTCCTAAAGAAGCTTCTAGGACCAAGGTGGTGAAGCAAAGAGCTCACTTTGAGAGGCCAGTAGTTTCTGGTCAAGTTAATGTTATGGACTATGTCCTAGAAAGGATGAATACGGGTCAGGTTTCCCTATCTTATGGGGAATTGTATGCTATCAGTCCAGGGTTGGCTGATAGGCAGAAGAAGTTGTTGACCAGGAGAAGAGTTTCTTCTGGTGAGGTAGAATACATTTGTGATTCTGCTGAAAAGTTTGGTGAGGGGTTGGAAACTCATTTTTCTGCTCCTCTGGGATATGTCAATGACACTCTGAATGGCAGGGAGGCAAGGGCATTGGTGGATTCAGGTTCTCAGATAAACCTGATTTCTTTGTTTGAGGCAACTCATATGGGCCTCCCCATCAAAACTGGTATTGGTGGGAATTTGAGAGGGATTGGTGGCCATGTCACTGAATTGGTTGGAACTTCAGAGTTTGTGAAGTTAGATGTTGGAGGAGCCTCAGGGAAGGTTCATTTTTACATTGCTAAAGGTAATGTAAAAGCAGTTTTGGGTGGGCCATTCTTGATGGATTTTCAGGCAAGAATTGGTTATCAATTTGATTTGGGAATCAGTTTCGAGTTGACTGGTGAAGATGATAGGAGACTTCACATGAGGTTATCATCCACTGGAGAGGATGGTTGGGAGACTAGGCCTGGTTTATCTTCAATGTGCCAGTGCATGGGCTGCTGCAGGAGAAGGAAGGAAGTGGGTTCTGCCTCTGGTTTTTTGGAGTGGGGCTCAGGCTCTATTGAGAGTCTGTCTTTTTTAGAGTAATGAGGGCTGATCACCCTAGTGCTTCAATCTCTCCCCAAGATGAAGAAATCCCAGGTTGTAGTAGGTCAGCTCCCTTGGAGATATACCAAGTGGATTTTCAACTTTCTCTTTTTAATGTTTCTCTTCTCTGCAAGTATTCATCAAATTTTAATCAAGTCTCTATTCTTTCTCAAGATTCTTAATTATTTTTAATTCAAGTTCAAAGAAGAAGATTGGTTATATATCTGTATTGAAAGATATGCCGAAAAGTTTTGGGGCGGTGAGATTGGGGTCTAAAAGTAAGTCCTCCCAATTGAGCACCGCTAGGGTTTCTTCTACACCTTTCAAAAACATTACCTGGGCCACACCTGTGAGCAATGGGGAAACCCCTGGTTATTTTTGTAGGTCAGAAGAAAACTCAAGAAAAGAAGATAAAAATTTCAAGATAATTCATGAAAATCAAGAAAAAAATCTGGAGATAATGAAGAAAGAAGATGCAAAATATTTTTGTGACGATCATCAAGATCTATTTTTGGGCCTCCAGCATGAGGTTAAACTGCAGAAAATTTTGAAGAGAGAAGATCATCAAGATCGATTTTTGGGCCTCCAGCATGAGGATAAACTGCACAATTTTAGAAGATGTGATTCAGAAGATGAATCAAGATTTGATGATTTGGAAGTTGGAAGTGAGGATGAAGATGTGGAATTGTGGAAAAGTTTTGGAGTGGTGAGATTGGGGTCTAAAAGTAAGTCCTCCCAATTGTGCACCGCTAAGGTTCCTTCTACACCATTCAAAAACATTACCTTGGCCACACATGTGAGCAATGGGAAAACCCTTGGTTTTCGTTCCAGGACTGGTGGTGAAGATTTCCTGAAGATCCCTCAAGTTGAAGGTGGAGCGGCAAAGTATAAGAAGGTAGTGCAGAAGATTAGGCCTGTCAATGAGCCTATGCCTGTGGGTTTGAATCCGCCTTTGAAGAGACCTCATTTGTCAAGAGATCCGTACTGTACTCCTTTGGTGAAGAATCCTCCAGAATTTGTAGAGACGGCTAGGGTGACTGTGGAAAGGTTGAAAGTTGTTAATTTTGGTCCTGATGGGTGGCTGTCTGAGAAAGAAAAAAAGTTGTTGTTGCACGTTATTGTGCTAAGGGAAAAGGCTGTGGAGTTTGTTGAGGAAGAAAGGGGTGTATTGAAGCACTCTTATGGGGAACCTTACTTGATTCCTGTGGTTTGCCATGAACCTTGGCAAATCAAATTTATTCTGATTCCAGCCGCTATTAGAGAGGATTTTGTAGAGATTTTTAGGGAAAGAGTCAGGACTGGGTTAAACAAACAATTGACTTCCAGCTACTCAAGTCTGGTGTTCTGTGTAAAGAAGCAGAATGGAAAGTTAAGGGTGGTTCATGATCTTAGAGCCTTGAATAGAGTCACTATCAAGGAGGCTGGTATGCCACCAAGTGCAGAGGATTTTGTTGAAGCTTTTGCTGAAAGGGTGTGTTATGGTTTGGGTAATATTATGGGTGGTTATGATGAGAGGGAACTACATACGGATTGAAGGCCTCTCACAACTTTTGAGACTCCTTTGGGAAGATTTCAGCTCACTAGGTTGCCTCAAGGAGCAACTAATTCAGTGGCAGTTTATCTAGCACAGATGGCTTAGATTTTGCAGGATGAGGTTCCTACTCATGCTGGTATTTTTATTGATGATGGTGGAATTAAAGGACCATCCACTGATTATGGTAATGAGGTGTTAGCGGAGAACCCTGGCATAAGGAGGTTTGTGTGCGAATATGCAATAACTCTAAAGAGAGTGTTTTTCAGGATTGAAGAGGATGGTTTGACCATTTCAGGGTCAAAATTCTGTTTTTGTGTTCCTGCTTTGGAAATTCTGGGTCATTTAGTATGTAAAGAGGGAAGGATTATGGCAAAGAAGAAGATTAATAAAATCCAGTCATGGCCAAGGCCTAAAAATACTACTGAAGTCAGGGGATTTTTGGGTGTATGTGTATATGTATGGATTTTTATTAAGGAATTTTCTTTGTTGGCTTCACCTTTAAGGAGGTTGACCAGAAAAGATGCAGATTGGGAATGGACTGAAGAGTGTGAAGAGGCTTTTCAGAAGTTGAAAAAGGTTGTTGGTGAGGATATTGTTCTTCAAAAGTTGGATTATGGTGTTGGTGCTGGAAAAATTTATCTGGCAGTGGACTCAAGCTATATTGCTGCTGGTGCTGTTTTGTCTCAGGAGGATAAGACTGGGAGGGTCAGGCCAGTAAGATATGAGTCTGTGGTGTTTAATGAGGTGGAATCTAGGTATTCTCAACCTAAGTTGGAATTGTGTGGCGTGGCTAAAATTTTAAAGAAGCTACAAACGGTTTTGTGGGGGCAGCATTTTGAGCTTCAGGTGGATGCAAAATATTTGGTTCAGATGATCAATACACCTAGTCTTCCAAATGCTCCAATGACTAGGTGGGTGGCATTTATTCAACATTTTTCTTTTGACCTGGTACACAAACCAGGTAAAACTTTTACTATGCATGATGGATTATCAAGGAGACCACCTACAGATGAGGATTCTGATTCTGAAGAGTTTGACGAGAATGTTCCAGTGGTTAAGGCCAGCACAAAGGGTGCTGAAGATTTTTCTTTTCTCCCCCATGAGGCTAAACTGGATGATTGTTCTGACCTCCCCCAAGAGGCTAAACTGGCTGGATCTGATCTTGACTCTGTTGATCAGGATGTTTTTGTTGATGAAGATGGAGTTGTTGTTTGGGACAGCACAAAATTTGAAATGGGTGTTTTTGTTAGTGAACTGGATTCTCACAAGGTTCAGTCGAAAGAGAAGGACTTGCCAAAATTTAAGTATTGGTGTCCTGGTTGGGCTGCTCAATTGGCTCATGTTCATACTGGTTATTTTGATGACAGAATTGTACCCTTATATGTTGTTTTGTTGGATTTTGAAGATGAGACCTGGGGTCAGTCTGGGTTTTATTTTATTTTGGTGGAATATATGTTGACCTTGAAGAGGCTTGATAGTTGTGATGATGATACTTGGTTGGCAATCAAGAAGAAGAGTCCTGGATTTTATGTGTCAGGAAGACGGCTGATGAGGAGGAGACATCCAAATACTCAAGTGGTGGTGACTCCGAAGAAGGTTGAAGAATTGGTTTTGAAGTCTTTGCATGAAGACCTTGGTCATAGAGGCTTTGGGGAGACTTATAGAAGAGTAGCAGACAGATTTTGGTGGCCAGGTATGAAGTTGGCTGTGCAGGGTTTGGTCCAATCTTTTGAAGAATGTCAAAGAAGATGTCAGCCTGTATATCTCCAGGACTGAGTAAAAAGTAATTATAAGTTATGTTAAACACATGAACTAGACATGGGAATAATAAATAAGAGTACACAAATAGTATACATAAGTAAAATTATGATAATACACAAAAAATGCCATTATAACACCTTATATACACGCATATATCCACCTTTTATAGGTCTTATGTACTTAATATTAAGTTGGAATATGTTAGGGTAATCTTAAGAGCCTTAAGTATAAGGCTACATAATTTTTAAGTACACTTAAAGCTGTTATATTCATTGTTTTATGCAAAAAACAAGAAATGCGCTTTATTTCACTTAAAAGTTGACTATATGCGCTATAAAATTGAGAATATCAAAATTGCGCTTTGACAGATCAATTGGGCTCATTTAGAACTATTGATTTGGCTATTTAAATGCATAAAAATAACACTTTTCAAATTTGGTGTTTTTTATGCCAGAAATGGCTTCTGTGTACTGGCCACATACTGCCTGCTTTTTTCCCGTGTGAATAGCTTCATTTTTAGCAAAGTTAGCTTTTTCACACTATAATTACCCCACATTCTACGCTCACTGTGGGGAAACACACTAAAATAGGCGATAGGCGCTTATTTAGTGTCCTAGCTTAATTAATAATGCATTGACCTTGTTTATATGCACTAATTTCATTAATAACCACACTCTTGGCACTTTATTTCATCACCATGCTTAAATTCGCCTAATTTTAGTCAAGTATTTACCCGTGCAAGCGCCTGCCAAGAACTGCATGTAGTTACCCCACATCTCACGCTCTTTTTTAAGCTTTTGGGTGGTTTCTCAGTCAATTTTGGTTATTTTTGAATGGGAATTTCACGTAGTATAATGTCAGGATTAGCCCCATTATTTCTACAGTCAATCCCCCTTATTATTAATCTATTATTAACCTTTAAAAGTCTCCTTTAGTCTTTAATATTATTGTTTTATACGCATATACTCTCTTTTTGTCTTTTTCTTTAATTTTGATGGATTTCCCTTATTATTACAGGATTTTTGCGGTTGTTACTCTTCTAATTATGTCATGGGTTACTAGGAATGTTGATGGGCATGTCTATTAGTTGTTTAGAGGCGTCATTAACTGTGTATTGGGTGGTACATCAAGGGAATCATTGGGGAACTCAGTGTGTATAAAAGGAGGAGGTTTTTGGGTTGTATTTCTTCATTCCTTATCATTACAATTTAACCAATATAACCAAATCAATTACAATACATATCAATTAGTACTTTTATAAGACTTTTGAATAGTATCTAAATTTATATAATCTATTTTTCTACCAACTATAAAGATTGTAAGCCATATATAAGAATAGTGAGAATTATATTACTGAGACCTTTATATTTGATTATATTTTACAACTTAGTGGATTAGAACTACAGTATTCATATAGGACCATTAAAATCTTCTAGACAACTGACTATTCAAGCTAGTTCACGTCCTTGTACTTGACCTTAGCCTGACAATTGGGGACCTTTCCTCAAGAATTCTGTTATAATCCTGTAAGTGAAATTTTCAAAGAAGGTACATGTAAATAATATCCCTATAGAAATATTTGGATAATTACAACAGGTTGGGGTCACTTATATAGTGATTTCAGAAAAAGAAGCCCTGTTATATAATAAAATTGTGATATTGAATGATCAATTTTACCACTAATTTAACATATAATTGTTCTTAGTGGGAGTCTGTCAATAGACCAATTAAATTTGTGATCTTTGCAGATAATAACCAATTAAACTGATTAATTGTTTTCTTTTTACAGGAATTTTAATCCTTTTTTATTGGTTTGTAAAATTCATTTAATATTTAGAAAGAATCTTACTAACAAATTTTCTTTTTTAAATATAAATACACGGCTACATATTGTAGACCAGTTAAATCAAGTGACCACATAAAAGCATATTTGACTTTTGGCACTTAAAAATTCACTTAATACCAATAAGTAAGCAATAAAATTGTCTTCAGTGGTAATAAAAAATACTGATTAAACTCCTTTTTGAAGTTTTTCAAATCTAAACTTTCAATTCTCTAAAATTCCACGTAAAAATGTGTGACAACAATGACATTGTAAGTAATAAGGCAAAACCTTATAACTTAAGAACTAGAGCTGAAAGACCTGTTACAGGACATCCAAATGGAGGGTCAAGAATCACCAGTAACAATAAACAACACCCCACCAATGTCCATGGAGGAAAAGGAAAAGCTGTTAAAACAAATGTCAATAAAGAAGTCCAAAAACACCTTACAAGAGCAAATTCACTCCCTCTCAACCTTACTGAATACACTAACAATAAGAGTAAACAATATGTTAGACCAGATCAACAATCTGGAGAAAAGGGCCGCACAGGGATTTATAGAAGTCAACCAGGCTCTAGTGGATATAAGGTCTCATCAACAACCAGTGGCACCAAATACCACAGCAACACCTCCAGTCCCAGAAGAGGACCAAAAGATAACTGTAAGCAAATGGAAGTGGGATTGGTATGCCCAAAACTACAACAGTCCTCCTCAACAGGGATCCAGCAGTCACCCTTACAGGGGAAAGCCAAGGAGAGGCAGGGGAAATGGAATAAGACCGTGGTAAGTCATCCATCTTCTCAAGATCAATTATATAATCCTAACAATGAATTACTTATAGGTAATGAAATTGATAGAGAGTAATTGGATATAATTGATAAGGATTTAAAAAATTATTCATTTGAAAATAACATGTTAGACTTGTCATTACATGAGGACAATGTACATAGTTTTATTGATCACCAGGAAAATACTATTAATATAAAAATGGAATCAAATGAAGAAAAAATTGACCCTGATGATGAATCTTCTGAATTGGAAACAGACAAAATTGAATATTTTCTGAAAGAAAATCCAATGGAATCAAAAATAATTAGTAAATTATTATTAAGAATTGAAAAATTGGAAGAATTCTCTAGAGAGTCCAACAATAATACAGAAAGTCTATTATTAAACATCACACAATCATTGAGTACAAAAGCCAATAAGTTAAAAGTTATTGAGAATTCAAATAATGAATTGATCAATGAAAACAAAAGATTAAATTCTGAGATTAAAAATTTAGAAATTAAATTAGAACATTATCAGAATATTATGGCCACCATAGAGGGACGTGTAAAATTGTCTTTTTCAAATGTAAATGATACTTTAACTCATGTACCTGTAATAAAAGATAGGTTACAAAGAGTAGAAATTGAAGTATCTAACATTTTGAAAAATACTGAAACAATAAAGGATAATACCTCTTATGTAGAAAGAGTACCAGTTTTTATGAAACACTCTGATGATAAACCAATGATGGAACATGAACATAGTGTCATGGGCTCTGAGAATATAAAATCAGTAAAAGATGAGATTAATGATCATCTTTCTAAAGTGAGTGAATTACTCAATATTCCTCAGGTTAGGGAAGCTAAAACTAGCCAAAAGAACTGGCCTAAGTTAGATCAGTACCCTTCTTTTGACGGGGATTCAAAATCTAATTGGCAACAATTCATACAAAGAATTGATAACTTAAAATTTTCATATAAATTACCTGATGAAGAAATTACTTCAAAGTTAATATCTTTATTTACAGATGTGGCCTTATTATGGTTTGAATCTGTATTGAGTGAGGGAATTAATTACTCCTGGAATGAATGGAAGGCTCTAATTGAAAGGCAATTTGGTGGCCCAAAATTTAGAATCACTCAACAAAGACTGTATGAAAGGGCCAGATATAATCCAAATGCTGGAGATAAACCCATGGTCTTCTTAATGAATTTAATAAAAATCATGAAAGCTATAAATCCAAAAATGGATTATGAAGAGTGGAAAGAAAAAATAATATACAAGTTGCCTATATCAGTTAGAGACATTATTGTAGCTAGAACTGAGACTGTCAGAGACACCTCTGGATTCATTAATATATGCAATGAGATATTATTAAACCGCAAGTATGAAACCAAGTATAGTAATTACAGACAAAGTGTTGACGTGGTAAAACCTACTACAAGTAAGTTACCAGTGGAAAAGAAAAAACCTTCAGCTCCCCTTGTCCCTAAGAGACAAGAAAATAACACTTGTTACAAATGTAATGAACCTTGGGTTAAAGGTCACACGTGTAAAAAAAGAATAAATGTTATTGAAACCTCACAGAATTCTGAACCTAGTAATCATGAAGATGAGAATGTGGAATCCAGTGAAGATTGCAAAAGTAACATATCTTACAGTGATGATGAAAATGAGATATTTGTATTAGAACAGGATATAATGTTCCTGAATGATGCTATACCTCATACAGACACATCTTTAACTTCCATAGAGGAAGCTGAAATAATCAAAGATGTATCTCATGACACTTACAAAATAACACCTATCAGAGCACCTATTATCATATGTGGAAAAGAAATGAATGCCATTCTTGACACTGGGGCTGCAGGTAGTGTAGTTTCACTTAATGCATTAATGAAACTTGATAGTAAGTACCAGGAAAAACTAGAACCTGTTCAGACAAAGAACTGGAGGGGTTTTGGTTCAGTCTTAAATCCAATTGGCAAATACAAAACTGCTGTATTCTTTAAATATAATAATGGATATGTTAGAGCAGTTTGTGAATTTGTAGTAATGGATAATAATAATTGTAGTGATTGGTTTATTATTGGAAATGATTTATTGACAAAATTTGGCATTAAACTAGATCCTGCAAACAGTTGTTTCACCATAGGGGTGAATGGTAAAAGAAAATTCAAAATATGTTCTGAAAATTCAGTATATGCCATTTCTCCTAGAGAAGAACAACTACAAGGTGGAAGAACCACCAATGAAGTGGGTGAATTGGAAAATGAAATCCAAAAGGCCTCTTTCAGTCCTCAACTCTCAAAAATTGAACAAGAAGATATTTTGAGATTGATTAAATTATATCCTATGGCATTTTCTCATGGCTCAAATGAACTAGGATTGGTCAAAGACCATGAGATGAAAATCTCTCTAAGCTGTGATCTGGATAATATTCCTGGCAGCTTAAAAAAGAAACCTTACCCAGCATCTCCTGCAAAAAGGAAAGATATTGAAGACAATATAAAATTGTTGTTGGAAATGGGTATTGTTGAAAAATTGGACACAACACCTAAGTATTGTGTCATTTCACCAGTATTAATCTCTTATGAAAAAGATAAGGCAAGATTATGCAGTGATTATAGAGCTCTGAATACATATACAGTAGATGATATTTACCCTCTACCAAGGATAGCTTCTATCCATGCTACCTTACAAGGAGCAAAATATATTTCCTGTCTGGATGGGAACAAGGGTTACCACAATATTCCTGTGGAAAGAAATTCTCAAAATTACTTATTAATAACCACACATATGGGTATTTATAAGTATGTGAGAATGCCATTTGGCCCAAAGAATGCCCCTTCAGTCTTCCAAAAATTGATGGATAGTGTTTTTCATCAGGAAATGGTTGAAGGATGGTTATTGGTCTATATTGATGACATCATAGTGTTTTCAAAAACATATGATGAACATTTAAATCACCTGAAAAGAGTCTTTCAAAAAATGGATGGAATTAATATGACTATTGCATTAAAGAAATGTAAGTTTGGATTTCAATCCTTGAAAGTATTGGACATGTTGTATCTGGATTACAAATTTGTGTTGACCAGAATAAGGTGGAAGCAATTAAAAACATTGGGATACCTAAAAATGTAAAAGAGGTTCAAAGTTTTTTTGGGTATGTGTGGATATTATAGACAATATATTAAAAATTACCAATCCATTGCAGCGCCTTTAACAACATTAATCAGGAAGAATGAAGCTTTCATTTGGAATAATGAAAGACAACACACCTTTAATAAATTAAAGGAATGTTTAATGTCAGCTCCAATATTGGGACTGCCAGATTTCACCCTACCTTTTATCCTGTACACTGATGCAAGTTTCATAGGTTTGGGTGCTGCTTTACAGCAGAAACAGATAATGAATGGAAAATTATCTGAAGTAGTTATCTGTTATATATCCAGAACCTTAAGAAAAACAGAATTAAGGTATGGAGCCACACAGCTAGAATGTTTAGCCGTGGTGTGGGCTTTGGAGAAACTTCATTACTATCTGGAAGACCAGAAGTTTGAACTTATAACAGATTGCAGTGCAGTAAAATCATTACTAAACATGAAAACACCTAATAGGCACATGTTTAGATGGCAACTAGCTGTACAAGAGTACAGAGGAAGAATGACAATCACTCACAGAGCAGGAACATTGCATTCAAATGTGGATTTATTATCCAGAAGTCCTTTTCCAAATGATGCTGACAACCCAGCTTATGTACCTGAAAATGAGGTTATACATATATTTGGGATTTATATAGTGGATTTAGAAGAAGAGTTTATGCAAACTATATTGGAAAATTATTCATCTGATAAAGATTTGTCTAAACTATCTACCATTCTTAATGATCCAACAAATGCCTCCATGAGTGCATTAATTAAAACCTTGCCTCCAAAGTATAAAAATGCGTTGGAAAAAGGTAAACTATCAATTGAAGATGGATATATATATTACAGGAAAAAGTTAAGCAATGTTATAGTAATACCACCTTCTATGAAAGAGTTAATGTTGAGTACTTGTCATGATGACATCTTAGCTGGTCATTTTGAATTTAACAAAACATTAACCGGAGTTAAAAATACAGCCTGGTGGATAAACATGAAAGAGGATGTACAAAAATACATTGAAACATGTGACTCTTGTCAGAAATCTAAAAGATTAACTGGGAAGAGAACTGGGTTGTTACAAAAAATAGAGCAGCCAAAAGCTCCATGGGAAATTATAAACATGGATTTTGTAACTGGCTTGCCATTAGCAGGAAAAGAAAGTTTCAATTCTTTCTGGGTAATAGTGGATAGATTAACAAAAATGTGTAAGTTTATCCCTACCCATAAAGAGGTATCTGCAAAAGACTTGGCATTACTATGGTGGACTCAGATGATGAATACTGCTGGGTTCCCCAAAGCCATAATCTCTGACAGAGACCCTAAATTTACTTCAGAGTTCTGGACATCTTTGATGGAAGTATCAGGTTGTCAATTAAAATTGTCTACAGCACACCATCCACAAACTGATGGGCTGGCTGAGAGGATGATACAAACTCTATAAGACATGATCAGAAGATATTGTTCCTTTGGATTAGAATACAAAGACAATGAGAAATTCACACATGACTGGGTAACATTAATTCCTGGCCTTGAATTTGCTTATAACAGCACAACTCATTCTGTAACAGAGAAGAAACCATTTGAACTCTGGATGCGATATGTACCAAATACCCCAGTAAATCATTTAAATAAACTACCAAGGTTGGATATACACCCTGGCACTAAATCCTTTATTCATATGCAACAAATGTGTAGAAAGAATGCAGAAGAATGCATCCAAAAAGCATTTGAATATGAAAAGAAAAGGTGGGACGAATCTCATAAAGAATTTGAATTTAAAAAGGGAGATGAAGTCCTCATATCAACACTACATTTTAACTTACAAGGTAATGTTAAATTAAAGGATCCCTTTGTAGGACCTTTTGTAGTAAATAAAATGGTTGGAAATAATGCAGTGGAAGTCATATTATATGCTCCATATGATAGGAAACATCCAGTTTTCCCTATCTCATTATTGAAACCTTACCATGCAAATGATCCTGACTTATTTCCAAAAAGAAGGGGAAGGCCTAAAAAGCAACCTGAAGAAATTGTGGAAAAAGCAGAGATTGAAAAAATACTCAAGAAAAGAATCCTTACTAAAGAAAAAGGAACTGAGTATTTACTAAGATTTAAAGGGAAATCAAATGAATTTGATAAATGGATACCTGAAAAAGAAATTTCTAATTTATCCACCCTTCTTAAAAAATTTAAACAGAAATAAATTTCTGTTCAACCAGCTGAGGGGTTAAAAAACCAGTACTCATAATATTTTATTATGTTTTATTTCTTTAAAGTTGAATCTTTAATGCTACAGATTTATTCTGAATACCTGAAAATTACAAATTAATAAAATAAAATGTATAACTTATCATTTTTTTATTGTTTTTTTGGGTGGGCAAGTGTCAGCCTGTATATCTCCAGGACTGAGTAAAAATTAATTATAATTTATGTTAAACACATGAACTAGACATGGGAATAATAAATAAGAGTACACAAATAGTATACATAAGTAAAATTATGATAATACACAAAAAATGCCATTATAACACCTTATATACACGCATATATCCACCTTTTATAGGTCTTATGTACTTAATATTAAGTTGGAATATGTTAGGGTAATCTTAAGAACCTTAAGTATAAGGCTACATAATTTTTAAGTACACTTAAAGCTGTTATATTCATTGTTTTATGCAAAAAAAAAGAAATGCACTTTATTTCACTTAAAAGTTGACTATATGCGCTATAAAATTGAGAATATCAAAATTGCGCTTTGACAGATCAATTGGGCTCATTTAGAACTATTGATTTGGCTATTTAAATGCATAAAAATAACACTTTTCAAATTTGGTGTTTTTTATGCCAGAAATGGCTTCTGTGTACTGGCCACATACTGCCTGCTTTTTTCCCGTGTGAATAGCTTCATTTTTAGCAAAGTTAGCTTTTTCACACTATAATTACCCCACATTCTACGCCCACTGTGGGGAAACACACTAAAATAGGCGACAGGCGCTTATTTAGTGTCCTAGCTTAATTAATAATGCATTGACCTTGTTTATATGCACTAATTTCATTAATAACCACACTCTTGGCACTTTATTTCATCACCACGCTTAAATTCGCCTAATTTTAGTCAAGGATTTACCCGTGCAAGCGCCTGCCAAGAACTGCATGTAGTTACCCCACATCTCACGCTCTTTTTTAAGCTTTTGGGTGGTTTCTCAGTCAATTTTGGTTATTTTTGAATGGGAATTTCACGTAGTATAATGTCAGGATTAGCCCCATTATTTCTACAGTCAATCCCCCTTATTATTAAGCTATTATTAACCTTAAAAAGTCTCCTTTAGTCTTTAATATTATTGTTTTATATGCATATACTCTCTTTTTGTCTTTTTCTTTAATTTTGATGGATTTCCCTTATTATTACAGGATTTTTGCGGTTGTTACTCTTCTAATTATGTCATGGGTTACTAGGAATGTTGATGGGAATGTCTATTAGTTGTTTAGAGGCGTCATTAACTGTGTATTGGGTGGTACATCAAGGGAATCATTGGGGAACTCAGTGTGTATAAAAGGAGGAGGTTTTTGGGTTGTATTTCTTCATTCCTTATCATTACAATTTAACCAATATAACCAAATCAATTACAATACATATCAATTAGTACTTAAATAAGACTTTTGAATAGTATCTGAATTTATATAATCTATTTTTCTACCAACTATAAAGATTGTAAGCCATATATAAGAATAGTGAGAATTATATTACTGAGACCTTTATATTTGATTATATTTTACAACTTAGTGGATTAGAACTACAGTATTCATATAGGAACATTAAAATCTTCTAGACAACTGACTATTCAAGCTAGTTCACGTCCTTGTACTTGACCTTAGCCTGACAGAAGAAGTCACTTGAAACCCAAAGAGGTGGGCCGTGATACTGGAGAATCAACTGTTTTTGGAAGAGTCAGTCTGGATGCTGTCCATATAAAAGATGGCAGGTATAAATACTTGATTGTTGCCAGGTATGATTTGTCTGGTTGGGTTGAGACATTGCCTCTGGTCAATTTGACTGCCAAGAATGTGGCAGAGTTTTTGAAGAAGGAGTGGATTTATAGGTATGGGTTGATGAAGTTGGTGACTGTTGATGGCGGGCCAGAGTTTGGGGCCAAATTTAAAGAAGCTGTGGATAGTGTTGGTTCTTAAGTTAGAGTGGCTACACCATATTATCCTGAAGCTGAAGGCATGGTTGAAAGAGGCCATCAAGTTATCAAGAATGCTTTGGTGATGATGTGCAGAGATAGTGCTGAAAAGTGGAGGCATTATTTACCCTTGGTGTTGTTTGCTGATAGGGTCACTGTGAAAAGGACAACTGGCTAATGAGTTAATGTTTGGTCAAAAAGCCGTTCTACCAGTGGACTTGGAAGCTGTCTCTTATCTTGGAATTGATTGGGATGATGTGCACTCAACAGAAGATTTGCTCTGTGCCAGGATGCAACAGTTGGAATGTAGAGAGGAATGTCAGGAGAAGGAATACTCTAGAATGATGAAGATTAGAAATCAATCACTCAGATACTGGGACAAGAAGTTAGCTCATAGACTCAGGATTCCCTTGAAACCTGGGTGTTTGGTTTTGGTGTATAATAGAAGTTTGGAGAGTCAGTGGGGGAAAATGTTTGCTGACAGATGGAATGGACCTTACAGAGTCAGATCTCAGGCGTCTGGAGGTTCTTATGTTTTGGAAGAGTTGGATGGTGCAGTCTTGAAAAAGAGGGTGGCTTCAGTCCAAGTGAAGAGGTCTTATCCCAGAGGCACTAGGCATGAAGAAGATTTACTCCGCAATGAGGATAAACTATGGAACGTTCTTTGTTTTGGAATTTTTTGTTGTTGTTGCAGAGCAACGTTTGTGTTGGAAACTTTTTGTTAGAAGGTACCCATGGGTGGGGCTTCTAGATTTGATCTTGGCAAGTGTAGGGGTGACTGATGGGCTGGCTGCTCTATCAACAGTTACCCCAGATTGTCTGTTTCCAACCCTTTCTCTTAATTTGGTTGAACCCTAGTATTGGTTTCTTTTCACAGGTTTTAGTCCTCTATGACTTTAAACTGGAATTTACTTTGGTTTTCAAGTGCTTGACTCTTCACTCTTATTGGTTTCGGTTTATTGTGTTGGATTTTGTGTTTTTGTTAGAAGGTACCCAGGGGGTGCTTCTAGATTTTATTTTGGCAAGTGTGGGGGTAACTGATGAGCTGGCTGTTCTGTAGAACAGTTACCCCAGAATGTCTTTCTCAATTCTTTTGTTTTTCCTAGTTGAATTCTAGTTCTGTTGTTTATTATTCAGGTTTTAAGTCAACTATGACTTTAAACTGGTTTGGGACTGGCTTCTTTATCTTTGGTTCTTTCAGATTGGTGGTGGATCACTGGTGGTCTCCCATCATTTTTACTTATTGGAGGGATCCCACCAAGTGATCATTTCTATGGATTGGACTTTCCCTTATTGGATCATCTATGGAGCTGGACTGTCTTTGATTTTGCAGTTATGTTTTTGCTAGATAGAAGTTTTAGATTATTTTCTTTTTTCTCTTTTTTTCTTTTAATTTTTTATGGGGGTTGTTTAAAATTATAAAATCAAAAACATAGGGTGTTACCACATCAGGGTCACCTGGATGTGGGCAAGCATTGGTGGGGAAAGGCTCATCAATTGGCCTGGCAATGCTATTTTCTTTTTTTATTTATTATTTATTTCATGTGTTACTGTGTTTCATTATTTTTTATTATCTTCTGAATTTCTAATTTTTTTTTTTGAATTTTGTTTTCTGTTAACCATTTTAAAGAATTAATTGTGTATCCACATCAAGGTGCACTTGGATGTGGGTAAGGTATCAGGGGATCAGCTCATCAATTGGCTGGGGGATACCATTTCTATTATTTTTTATATTATATTTTATTTCATTAATTTAATTTTATTTCATTTTATTTATAAATTTTTAATTTAGTATATTAGTAGTAAAAAAAAATAAAAATAAAAAATAAATTAAAAAATAAAAAAATAAAAAAATAAAAAAAATAAAAAAAAATTCTGAAATTATTTTTATTAATTGTTTTATATTATTATTATGTTTCTAATCTTTTGCAGGAGCTCATTGTCTGGATGATGAAGCTTCTGGAGGCTGGTCCGGATTGTGATGACGTTTTTGTTTTTTGTTGGGATTGCGGGAAGCACTGTGTTCTTTGAAGTGCATCCTGCTGGAGAGATGATAGGGATTGTAATGGTCAGGAATTGGATTAGAGGGAAGTTCAGAGGAGGAAGAAGAAGAGGCAGGAATGGAGTGCTGGAGGGTGTGCTTAATGATCATAGACATTTTCCAGTGGTTGTCCAGTAGGCGCTTTCTCAGGGATTTTTCAAAGTCATTCAAAGGTCCATGGAGGGCAAAGGCTTTTAGCATGTTGGAACACATGGTGCTTAGGTGTTTCTTCATGTCTCCATAATCCAGAGTCAAAGAAGTTTCAAGAGGTTGGCCAACTCCAATAATAGATTCAGGAGGAGGGGTGCCAACTAGACAAGAAGAATTGGATCAGTAATAATTTTTGTTGAAGAAATGGGATAATTAATTTGGTACTTACAGATTGGAAGTTCATCAAATCTGTAAGCAGCTGGGATTTGGATCTCTGACGATTTTTTAATGGTCATAGTGGGTGGATCAACTAGGGAAATATATGGATTCTCATGGTCTTCATCTGAAGGATCCTGAGAAGGTGAACTGGGATTCTGAGGTTCCTGGGGCCTAGTTGGAGCATTGAGATTGTTGTTGTTGTTGTGGTTGTTATTTCTGTTGGATTAAGCTGGAGGAGGTGCTGGTGATGGGGTACCAGGGTTGTTAAAGGATGGAGCAGGAGAGGGGGATTTGGAAGCAGACTGCTCTCTTCTGGATGGAGATTTTGAAGAGATGGAACTGTCAGAAGAGTAGTTGGCTGACAGAAAGTTGTTGTTGTGGAGCAGTGTGTGGTGTCCTGGTTTCTTCTTGGGGTTCTCTGGCAGGTCTCTTAGAAATCTGGTAAATTTTGGTGCTTTTGGACTTTGGAAGGGTGGATTGCATTGCTCTGGGAGCAGTAGGAGGTAGTTGTGTTGAGTTGTTGTTGTTGTCTGGATGAATGTGGCTGTTTTCTGGCCGTTTTTAGAGGTTTTGGCCCTGATTTCACTGTTTGGTGAGACGGGCGGGCCGCCTGGACGCGGTCTAGAATCCTGGGAGTTGATCTTGAAGCTTTTGGAGCTAATTTGGCAGAGATAAAAGCAGTTTCTCGTGAGGTTGAGGCTGGTCTTTTGGGAAGAGTGCGGGAAGCTGAGCTTCTGGATCTTCTGGAAAGAGCAGAAGATAGAGAGGAAGAAGAAGGACTAAGCTCTGGGGATCTGGTAGGGGATCTGGAGATGTATTTGTGAGAAGGAGAAGGAGGAGGAATAGGGTAGTTGACGTCTCTGTCACATCTTTTCTTTTTGGAATAGCAAGAATCACAAGCCCTGTTGTAGAATTTGGATTCAGGATTTGGAAGAGTGAATGTGCAAGGTCTGCACATGTGGATGCATTGTTTGCAGGCATAGTCCTTGGGAGCAGTGAAGCAAGGGAGAGTAGAAGGGTTAACATCAGGAGATCCAGCCATGATCTGTGGTGAGAAAAGATGATGAAAAGGGATAGGAGGAGATTTTTGTCAGTGATGGGTAGATGATGAAGTGAAGGTGGAAGTTCAGCAGGTTGGCTGTAGAGGTGTGCTGCATGAAATTGGCTGCATCTATTTTATGCAAAATTCCGTCAGTCCATCAAGACTCTAAACTGAAAAAGCTATGGTATTAAGTCAGTCCATCAAGACTTTAAACTGAAATCTGGTTTCTGTTAGTCCTCCAAGACTTTAAACTGGCTGGTTTCAAGATTTTATCAAGATAGTCCGTCAAGACTTTAAACTGAAAACTGTGTTAGTTCCCCAAGACATTAAACTGAGGGTTGTAAGTCCACCAAGACTATAAACTGAGGGAAAAGTTTTTGTTTTTGGAGTTGGTTTTGAAAGATTGGTGGAGGGCATCCACAGGGGGAGCCTCTGAATTCAGAAAAGGCAAGTTTGGGGGTAATTGATGGGATGGCAGCTCTATTTACAATTACCCCAGAATGTTAGTTTTTTCTCTGTGTCTTAATGTGGCTGATCTCTGGTTCTGGGTTTATGATTTAGGTTTTGAGTCCCCCAAGACTTTAAACTGAGTGTTTTTGAGTCCCCCAAGACTATAAAATGAGGATGGTCCCCCAAGACTTAAAACTGAGGGTTGTTTGTGGTTACATCCTATAGAAGGTGTGGCCAATTTCTCTTTTTGAATCAAACTCAAGTACTAGTGGAATTACAGAGGGAATCAAGAAATGAAATGAAGTGTTCATAATTAGCCTTGAACTGGTGAATGAGGTGTCTTCTGTTCTCAATGTCCTGTGGATCTTTAGCAGGAGTGGATTGGAAGTAGTGAAGCAGAAGTTGTTTCTGTTGAGATGTGTGTTGTTGGAACTTGGCCCTGATTGTGGGCAAGTGCGTTGGTGTTGGTGGTGCAATGGATCCTACATTGTTATCATCACTATCAGAAGAGGGAGGAACTGAGAAGTTATTGGTTTTAAAGTTGAAGGAAGGAATGAATGTTCTTTACCATCAGATGGACCAGGGATGGGGGAGCTAGTTGTTTTATGGGTTGTGTCACTCTTCTGGGAAGAGTGGAGCTTTTTGATTAATCTGGGAATCAGGATGGATGGCCTAGATCTTTTGGTGCTGGCAGAAGAAGGACCAGGTTGAGGTGGAGGTGAATCTGTTGTGGAAGAAAGTGGACCAGGTCTGTGGCAGGTCTTCTTTCTGGATTGGCAGACATTGCAGGACGTTCGGTTTGGATGGACAGGTGGTGTCATGGTGCAGATTAAATTATTGTCAATGCAGTATTGGCAGGGACCCATTTCAGAGGCAGATTTGGGAAGATGGTTAAACATGGTGGTTGGATGAAGAAAGAATGCGGACATTCTAAATTGGAGGGAGGATGTGATCTTCCAACATTGGAAGGGGCCTTTGTTGTGTGATTTGGCGCTGTTTGTGCATGTCTTAATTGACATCTGTAAAGGAATAGGGTATTTTTCTAATTTTATTCCGTGGATATTGGGTCTGCGGGTTTGTGGGTACTATCATTGGATAGCCCCAGTTTTTCTCTATATTTTATGTCTTGTAGACATTTTTCATATTCTGAGTTTAAAGGGATCACTTCCTCATTTTTAATTTATAAAAGATAGCTGTGTATTTTTTTTTTTGTGTTTTAAGGGCTAACCTTAACTCTTAGGGTTATGTGCTTAGTACAATTGGATAGGGCTAATTTTTCTCTATATTTCATGTCTCAATGTTGTTATAGTGAAATTCCGTGTTTTAAAGGTTTTAGTAGTTGTAGCTAATTTTTCTAAGTAGATTAGTTGTTTTTATTGGTTTTCTGGCTTCAGGGAGGCTGGGCCGCTTCAGGCAGCACCTCCGACGTCAGGCGGCCGGCCCGCCTCTGTTTTAGAAGGTTGGGGAGCGCTTCTGGAGGGTTTTTTATTCAATTTGGTGGGTACAGACGCCAGATTGGTGGGTGTGCATGTGCTCTTAGATAGTGGTCTGTGTGTACATAGTGAATAAGGCAGTTTGGGGCAACCTTAATTATCATACAACCATCCGGAGGTGATATCATTGTTCCTCGCTCAGTTTTCACTGTTTTCTGGCCACAATTTGGCTCTGTTTGTTGCAAGTGAGTTCTTCATTTAACTTAACTTTGGCAACTTTTTTCTCTGTTGTAGTCTTGCAAGCTATATCAAGTATTATTTCTGTCTCTGGTGTGGATTTGAAGCCTACATCAAGTATCTTTTCTGTCTCTGGTGTGGACATTGGTCTACATTTCAGTTCTTTGGTCTGGTAGTCTGCCTGGTTACTACTTTCTTGGCTCATCAAGCAGACAAGTGTGTTGAAAAGGGGCTTTAGCAAAACAGGAACCAACTTACTTTAGCAAGTAAATCTCACTCAATTTTTCTAAAGGGACTGGGGATTTCTCTCTGGTTTTTCTCCAACTCCCTTGGTCAAGGACTATAGCTAGTACTATAGGATTGTCCACATTTCTGGCGCCCAAAGTGGGGAAGAACTTGCTAGTTCTTTGGAATCTCTGTTTTCTTTGGTTGGCTCTTTTTGGTGTTTTGGACTGGAAGAATGGCTTCTGGTTCTGCTATTCCTCTGGTGACTGTCAGTGGGGGGAGATGGTCCTCCTTCTGTGATGGTTAGGGAGTGTGTAAGGATTAAAACTTAAATGTTACCAAGTTTCATGAGTAGGATGTCAAGTGGTTTCTAGAGAAGTATGAAACTGCTGCTGGAGTGGATGGTGCTTCCCACCTGAACATGGTGAAGCAGATAATCTTCTTCATTGGTGATAGAGCAGTGGATAAGGAGATTGTGGCCATGTCTGGCTACAAGAAGAGGGATTGGAAATTGTTGTGTAGGGAGATGGTGGATAGATGGGGTGTCAGGTTCACTATGGTGGATCTGAACAAGGTTGTCAGTGAATGGCAATCTTATGGTGGTGTTGGTAACTTGCATAGTTACAGGAAGTTTCTGCTACAGTTTGATCCTGTGGTGGAATATTTGGTGGAAGTGGAGGAGCTGGCACATGAAAATGCTGCCAAGGATGTTTTTTGGTCTGCCCTGGCTAGAGAGGTCAGGATGGATGTGTTGAAGGAGTTGTCTAGAAAGGAATTGATGAAGACTCTTTCTAATGGGGACCAGAAGTTGCCTGCCTTGGATAAGGTGAAGGAGGCTGTTGAGGTCCATTTGAAGTTATTGGCTGTGGATACCTATCAGGAAGTGTGTGCCAAGTATGTCAGCAAAGTCAGTGAGGCTTTGGCTGAAGAGGATGTTAGAGTGAAGAAGGAGGAGAAGAATATGGTGCAGGTTCCCAAACAGGAGAGGGACCCAGTGCTGGAGCAGGTGGCTGATCTTACAAAGCAGCTGCATATTTTTGTTCAGGAAGCTAAGAAGGTCAATAAGGAACCTTCTCAGCCTAGAGATTTTGATAGGAGGGCTGGTAGGAGTGATCCTTGGGTCTGCTCTTATTGCAGCAGGAGGGGGAACAGGTCCAATGATTGTTGCGCATTGAACAGGGATGTGTCTGAAGGGAAAGTGGAATTTGATGGCAGGATTTTCAAGTTCCCTGATGGTTCTTTTGTGAAGCCCAGTGAGGGGCAGGCTCCTGTTGATTTGGTAAGGAGAAGGAGAGGTCTCAATCAAAGGAGGCCAAGGTGTGAGGAGATTCCTGATCAAGGGAAGTCTTCTGGTAAGGAGGATGAGGATGTCAAGGGAAAGGGGAAGGAGGTCAATAAGGTCTCTTTTTCTACTTCCTTTGGTGGTTTGGAGTTGTATTCTTGTGGTAAAAAGTCATGTGGTGAATGCTTGGCTGGTGTTTATGATGTGGAAGCAGGAAAGGTGGGAAGGCCTAAGAGCAGTTCTCAGGCACAACCAAAGCCTGATGTTTCAAAGGTGGATCCTAAGCTGAGTGCAGCTAGGAAGAGGCACAGCAACGAGGAGCTGTACAAGATGAAGAAGGGTATGGCTGACATGGGCCCCCCTAGTTTTGGCCCATTGGACATATATGGTGAGCCAATGCCAATGGAGGTGGATTCTGACTCTGAGGAGGATGTCCCTTTGGCTTCATGCCAAAGCCTGCTGGAGTTAGAGGTTCTGGAGAGGGATCTGGTTTGGTTCCTGTTAATGGTAAATCTGTTGGTGGTGCTGGTCCTCAAGAAGCTTCTAGGACAAAGGTAGTGAAGTAAAGAGCTCACTTTGAGAGGCCAGTAGTTTCTGGTCAAGTTAATGTTATGTAATCTGTCCTGGAAAGGATGAATCAGGGTCAGGTTTCCCTATCTTATGGGGAATTGTATGCTATCAGTCCAGGGTTGCCTGATAGACAGAAAAAGTTGTTGACCAGGAGAAGAGTTTCTTCTGGGGAGGTGGAATACATCTGTGATTCTGCAGAAAAGTTTGGTGAGGGGTTGGAAACTCATTTTTCTGCTCCTCTGGGATATGTCAATGTCACTCTGAATGGCAGGGAGGCAAGGGCATTGGTGGATTCAGGTTCTCAGATAAACCTGATTTCTTTGTTTGAGGCAACTCATTTGCGCCTTCCCATCAAAACTGGTATTGGTGAGAATTTGAGAGGGATCGGTGGCCATGTCACTGAATTGGTTGGAACTTCAGAGTTTGTGAAGTTAGATGTTGGCGGAGCCTCAGGGAAGGTTCATTTTTATATTGCTAAGGGAACAGTTAAAGCTGTTTTGGGTGGGCCATTCTTGATAAATTTTCAGGCAAGAATTGGTTATCAGTTTGATTTGGGAATCAGTTTGGAGTTGACTGGTGAAGATGAAAGGAGACTTCACATGAGGTTATCATCTCCTGGAGAGGATGGTTGGAAGACCAGGCCTGGTTTATCTTCAATGTGCCAGTGCATGGACTGTTGCAGGAGAAGGAAGGAAGTGGGTGCTGCCTCTGGTTTTTTGGAGTGCGGCTCAGGATCTATTGAGAGTCTGTCTTTTTTAGAGTAATGAGGGCTTTTCACCCTAGTGCTACAACCTCTCCCCAAGATGAGGAAATCCCAGGTTGTAGTAGGCTAGATCCCTTGGAGATATACCAAGTGGATTTTCAACTTTCTCTTTTTAATGTTTCTCTTCTCTGCAAGTATTCATCAAGTTTTTTATCAAGTCTCTGTTCTCTCTAAAGATTCTCAATTACTTTTAATTCATGCTCAAGGAAGAAGATTGGTTATATATCTTTATTGAAAGATATGTATAAAAGTTTTGGAGCTGTGAGATTGGGGTCTAAAAGTAATTCCTCCCAATTGTGCACCACTAGGGTTTCTTCTTCTACACCTTTCAAAAACATTACCTGGGCCAAACCTGTGAGCATTGGGGAAACCCCTGGTTTTTTTTGTAGGTCAGAAGAAAACTCAAGAAAAGAAGATATAAATTTCAAGATGATTCAAGAAAATCAATAAAAAAATCTGAAGATAATGAAGTTAGAAGATTCAAAATATTTTTGTGAAGATTGTCAAGATCAATTTTTGGGCCTCCAGCATGAGGTTAAACTGCAGAAAATTATGAAGAAAGAAGATCATCAAGAAATATTTTTGGGCCTCCAGCATGAGGTTAAACTTCACAATTTTAAAAGAGTTGATTCTGAAGCTGAATCAAGATTTGAAGATTTGGAAGACGGAAGTGAAGATGAAGATTTGGAATTGCGGAAAAGTTTTGGAGTGGTGAGATTGGGGTCTAAAAGTAAGTCCTCCCAATTGTGCACCACTAGGGTTTCTTCTACACCTTTCAAAAACATTACCTTGGCCACACATGTTGTGGTAGCCTAAAGTTTAGTATGGAACCTAAGTACGTAAATGGAGTTACTACGGGGTGCAAGATTGGTGTTATTTTTTTTTTATATATAAAAGGGTTTTATTTAATTTATTTGAGTTTTAAATATGAAGAAATTGGTCACGAGCGAATGCCTACACAAAAACAATTTATTTTACGGAGAAAACTTATTTTTACGGTCTGAAAAATTTATAAGTATCAAGTCAAGTCACTCAAGAACCTTGGGAAATTTTCCCAGAATTTTTACTATTTTTCTTATATTTTTAAATGAATTTTAAAGTTTTATAGAAATATTTACTTTTTCAGAAATTACTTAACTTTGATGAATTCCATGGGGTAATTAGAGCTGCGCAGACTACGAAAATTAGTTTGGTATGTAAAGGGGAGGTAGCTCTATTTTGTGTAATTTTTCCAGATTTTTTATTATAGTTTTAAGGTTCTAATTGAGTCCGGAAGTCCGGACAGACTCCGTTTCATCTGCGGACGGACTCCGTACGGGCTCCGGATTGACTCTGGAAGAGCTCTGGAGGGGAAAACTTAGGCACGTGACTAGGAATACTTAAGCGACTCTCAAACTCAAAATTGAGAGGGGGGACACAACATACAGCTTAATCTTTAACTACCACGGTCTCATTTTTTATTACTCAACAAATTAAATAAATTGTAATACCCTTATAACTTTATATTTTATATAACATTTTAGAAATACTATTCAACAATTTAAATCGCACTTCATACAGGGTATCTTTAGAAAGGTCTTCGTCGCTGGGACTTGATTATTGCTGTCTCATAAAAATTCAAATTATTATAAAAACATAAAAGTCAATCTTTTCAGATCTTTCACTGGTACACCTTAATTTTTGTTATCAGTATTTCTTTCTCAACAGCCACTTTCTTTAAATCTCAATAAGCGTTAATTATTTTAGAGTTTCATTATTTTCATCAATCGGATCCAAGTAGATTGGTTAGCTTAGTGAATTAGAACACCCATTTTGTTATTTTATTGGAAGGACGGGGTTTTCATCTAAATCCACATATATCCTCCGGATTCTGCTTACAGCAAGGCGACTGTAAGAGTTTACCTTACCATAATGTGAGCAATAGGGAAACACTTGCTTTTTGTTCCAGGTCTGGTGGTGAAGATTTCCTGAAGATCCCTCAAGTTGAAGGTGGAGTGGCAAAGTATAAGAGGGTAGCACAGAAGATTAGGCCTGTTATGAACCTATCCGGTGGGTTTGAATACACCCTTGAAGAGACCTCCTTTGTCAAGAGATCCGTACTGTACTCCTTTGGTGAAGAATCCTCCAGAATTTGTAGAGACGGCTAGGGTGACCACGGAAAGGTTGAAGGTTGTTAATTTTGGTCCTGATGGGTGGTTGTCTGAAGAAGAAAATAAGTTGTTGTAGCACGTTATTGTGCTAAGGGAAAAAGTGGTGGCATTTTTTGAGGAGGAAAGGGGTGTATTGAAGCACTCTTATGGGGAACCTTACTTGATTCCTGTGGTTTGTCATGAACCTTGGCATATCAAACCTATTCCGATTCCAGCCGCTATCAGAGAGGATTTTATGGAGATTGTTAGGGAAAGAGTTGGGACTGGGTTATACGAACAATCGACATCCAGCTACTCAAGTCCGGTTCTCTGTGTAAAGAAGAAGAATAGGAAGTTGAGGGTGGTTCATGATCTTAGAGCCTTGAATAGAGTCACTATCAAGGACGCTGGTATGCCACCAAGTGCAGAGGATTTTGTTGAAGCTTTTGCTGGAAGGGTGTGTTATGGTTTGGGTGATATTATGGGTGGTTATGATGAGAGGCAACTCAATACCAATTCAAGGCCTCTCACAACTTTTGAGACTCCTTTGGGAAGATTTTAGCTCACTAGGTTGCCTCAGGGAGCAACTAATTCAGTTGCGGTATATCAAGCACAGATGGGTTGGATTTTGCAGGATGAGGTTCCTACTCATGCTGGTATTTTTATTGATTATGGTGGAATAAAGGACCAACCACTGATTATGTTAATGAGGTGTTAGCCGAGAACCCTAGCATAAGGAGGTTTGTATGGGAATATGCAATAACTCTAGAGAGAGTGTTGTTTAGGATTGAAGAAGCTGGTTTGATCATTTCAGGGTCAAAATTCAGTTGTTGTGTTCCTGCTTTGGAAATTCTGGGTCATGTGGTATGTAAAGAGGGAAGGATTATGGCGAAAAAGAAGATTAATAAAATTCAGTCATGGCCAAGGCCTAAAAATACTACTGAAGTCAGGTGATTTTTGGGTGTATGTGTATATGTCAGGATTTTTATTAAGGATTTTTCTTTGTTGGCTTCACCTTTAAGGAGGTTGACCAGAAAAGATGCAGATTGGGAATGGACTGAAGAGTGTGAAGAGGCTTTTCAGAAGTTTTAAAAGGTTGTTGGTGAAGATATTGTTCTTCACAAGTTGGATTATGGTGTTGGTGCTGGAAAAATTTATCTGGAAGTGGACTCAAGTTATATTGCTGCTGGTGCTGTTTTTTCTCAGGAGGATAAGACTGGGAGGGTCAGGCCAGTACGATATGAGTCTGTGGTGTTTAATGAGGTGGAATCTAGGTATTCTCAACCTAAGTTGGAATTGTGTGGTGTAGCAAAAATTTTAAAGAAGCTACAGACGGTTTTGTGGGGGCAGCATTTTGAGCTGCAGGTGGATGCAAAATCTTTGGTTCAGATGATCAATACACCTAGTCTTCCAAATGCTCCAATGACTAGGTGGGTGGCATTTATTCAACATTTTTCTTTTGACCTGGTACACAAACCAGGTAAAACTTTTACTATGCCTGATGGATTATCAAGGAGGCCACCTACAGATGAAGATTCTGAGGCTGAAGAGTTCGATGAAGAAGTTCCAGTTTTTAGGGCCAGCACAAAGGGTGCTGAAGATTTTTCTGACCTCCCCCAAGAGGCTAAACTGGCTGGATCTTATCTTGATTCTGGTGATCGGGATGTTTTTGTTGATGAAGATGGAGTTGTTGTTTGGGACAGCTCAAATTTGGAAAAGGGTGTTTTTGTTAGTGAACTGGATTCTCACAAGGTTCAGTGGAAAGAGAAGGATGTGCCAAAATTTAAGGATTGGTGTCCTGGTTGAGCTGCTCAATTGGCTTATGTTCACACTGGTGATTTTGATGACAGAATTGTACCCTTGGATGTTGTTTTGTTGGATTTTGAAGATGAGAACTGTGGTCAGTCTGGGTTTTATTTTATTTTGGTTGAATATCTGTTGACCCTGGAGATTCCAGATAGTTGTGATGATGATACTTGGTTGACAATCAAGTAGAAGAGTCCTGGATTTTATGTGTCAGGAAGAAGGTTGATGAGGAGAAGGCATCCTAATCCTCAAGTGGTGGTGACTCAGAAGAAGGGTCAAGAACTTGTTTTAAAGTCTTTGCATGAAGACCATGGTCATAGAGGCTTTGGGGAGACTTATAGAAGAGTAGCAGACAGATTTTGGTGGCCAGGTATGAAGTTGGCTGTGCAGGGTTGGGTTCAATCTTGTGAAGAATGTCAAAGAAGAAGTCACTTGAAACCTAAAGAGGTGGGCCGTGCTACTGATGAATCAACTGTTTTTGGAAGGGCCAGTCTGGATGCTGTCCATATTAAAGAGGGCAGGTATAAATACTTGATTGTTTCTAGGGATGATTTGTCTGGTTGGGTTGAGGAAGTGCCTCTGGTTAATTTGACTTCCAAGAATGTGGCAGAGTTTTTGAAGAAGGAGTGGATTTATAGGTATGGGTTGATGAAGTTGGTGACTTTTGATGGCAGGCCAGAATTTGGTTCCTAATTTAAAGAAGCTGTGGCTAGTATTGGTTCTAAATTTAGAGTGGCTACACCATATTATCCTGAAGCTGAAGGCATAGTTGAAAGAGGCCATCAAGTTATCAAGAATTCTTTGGTGATGATGTGCGGAGATAGTGCTGAAAAGTGGAGGAATTATTTACACTTGGTTTTATTTGCTGATAGTGTCACTGTGAAGAGGACAACTGGCTATTCTCCTTATGAGTTAATGTTTGGTCAGAAAGCCGTTCTACCAGTGGACTTGGAAGCTGTCTCTTATCTTGGAATTGATTGGGATGACGTGCGCTCAACAGAAGAATTGCTCTGTGCCAGGATGCAACAGTTGGAATGTAGAGAGGAATGTCAAGAGAAGGAATACTCTAGAATGATGAAGATTAGGAATCAATCAGTCAGGTACTGGGACAAGAGGTTGGCTCATAGACTTAGGAATCCCTTGAAACCTGGTTGTTTGGTTTTGGTGTATAACAGAAGTTTGGAGAGTCAGTGGAGGAAAATGTTTTCTGACAGATATAATGGACCTTACAGAGTCAGATCTCAGGCGTCTGGAGGTTCTTATGTTTTGGAAGAGTTGGATGGTGCAGTCTTGAAAAAGAGAGTGGCTGCAGACCAGGTGAAGAGTTTCTATCCCAGAGGCACTAGGAATGTAGAAGATTGACTCTGCAATGAGGATAAACTATGGAAAGTTCTTTTAATTTTGGAATTTTAGGTGTTGCAGAGCAACTTTTGTGTTGGAAAATTTTTGTTAAATTTGATCTTGGCAAGTGTAGGGGTAACTGATGGGCTGGCTGCTCTGTAGAACAGTTACTCCATATTGTCTGTTTCCAACCCTTTCTCTTAATTTGGTTGAACCCTAGTATTGGTTTCTTTTCACAGGTTTTAGTCCTCTATGACTTCAAATTGGAATTTCACTTGGTTTTCAAGTGCTGGACTCTTCACTCTTTTTGGTTTTGGTTTATTGTGTTTGATGTTGTGTTTTTGCTAGAAGGTACCCAGGGGGGGCTTCTAGATTATATTTTGGCAAGTGTGGGGGTAACTGATGAGCTGGCTGCTCTGTAGAAAAGTTACCCTAGAATGTCTGTCTCAAGTCTTTTTTTTTTCCAAGTTGAATTCTAGTTCAGTTGTTTATTATTCAGGTTTCAAGTCAACTATGACTTTAAAATGGTCTGGGACTGGCTTCTTTATCTTTCGTTTTTTTGGGTTGGTGATGGATCACTGGTGGTCTCCCATCATTTTTACTTATTGGAGGGAGCCCACCCAGTGATCATTTCTATAAACCAGACTTTCTCTTATTGGACCATCTATGGAGCTGGAATGTCTTTGATTTTGTAGTTATGTTTTTGCTAGAAAGTAGTTTCAGATTATTTTCTTTTTTCTCTTTTATTCTTTTAATTTTTTATGGGGGTTGTTTAGAATTATAAAATCAAATATATAGGGTGTTACCACATCAGGGTCACCTGGATGTGGGCAAGCATTGGTGGGGAAAGGCTCATCAGTGGGCCGGGAAATGCTATTTTATCATTTTAGTTTATTTTATTTTTATTTTCTTTAATTTCATTTTATTATTATTATTATTTTTTATTTTTTTGAATTTATTCTCACTATTACCCTTAATTTATGTTTCTTATTTCAAATTTTTTTAAATGTTTTAAGGTGTATCCACATCAAGGTGCACTTGGATGTGGGCAAGGTATCAGGGGATCAGCTCATCAATTGGCTGGGGGATACCATTTGTATTATTTTTTATATTATATTTTTATTTATTTATTTTTATTTTATTTTATTTATCAATTTTTAATTTTAGTATATTAGTAGATTAAAAAAAATTGGGAATTTATAGTGGTTAATTGTTTTTTACTATTTATATATTATTATGTTTTTTTTCAATCTTTTTGCAGGAGCTCATTGTCTGGATAATGAAGCTTCTGGAGGCTGGTCCGGATTATGATGTCCTTTTTATTTTTTGTTGGGATTTTGGGAAGCACTGTGTTCTTTGAAGTGCATCCTGCTGGAGAGATTATATGGATTGTAATGGGCAGGAATTGGATTAGAGGGAAGTTCAGAGGAGGAAGAAGAAGAGGAAGGAATGGAGTTCAGGAAGGTGTGCTTAATGATCCTAGACATCTTCCAGTGGTAGTCCAACAGGCGCTTTCTCAGGGATTTTTCAAAGTCATTCAAAGGTCCATGGAGGGCAAAGGCTTTTAGCATGTTGGAACACATGGTTCTTAGGTTTTTTTTTCATGTCTCCATAATCCAGGGTCAAAGAAGTTTCTAGAGGTTGGCCAACTCCAATAGTAGATTCAGGAGGAGGGGTGCCAACTAGAGAAGAAGAATTGGATCAGTAATTTTTTTTGTTGAAGAAATGGGATGAATTAATTTCACAGGGGGGAAAAAATGAGGACTTGCAATCAAGTCATTTTTCAGGTCTTCTGGAGTAATCTTTAGAGTAATCTTGTAGGGGTGGGTATGAGTGAAAAAATTTCAAGTAAATATTTTGAAAATTCTTTTCTACTTCCTCCCTCTTTTTGATCCTTGAAATCATGACCTCAAGAAGGAAGAAAATAAATTAATTCTTTTTTCAATTTTGATGAATCTTGCATATATTTAAAGAGACATACTATAGTTATATAAATATCCATATAAAATAATCAAAATATATTCATACTTAACTTATTTCATGGACACACAATAAATATTTAATATAGATGTAAAGGACATATTAAACTTTGATGCACATTTCATTTTCAGTATTTATTGATCATCTTTATTAAAAATGAATTTATGATAAAAATTTATTAAATTTTATATAAAATATTGATTATCTACTTATTTTGCGCATGAGGAGCTGTAAAAGAATATTATAGTTCTGCTCATGAATTTTTAATTTATAAATATATATTTAATTATCTGGTGCAATGATTCAACTGTTATATCTTCTATTACAGAGGTAGGAAAAAAAAGAAAGATGTTATATCCCCAAAAAAAATTTTTACAAAAAAATAACTACAGCTTTTTATTCATGATTTTATATCTATCATACATCAAATTTTGTAAAAAAAAAACTTGTGACCTGAAATGACATTTTTTTAGAAAAAAAATCATATTAGTTGTTAATTTTTGAAAATCGAGAAAAATAAACATACTTATCCCCTTGATGATTCAGAAAAGTTTTTTTTTGCAAATTATTCTGAAAAATAAAAGTGGAAAAAACTACAATATCATACCACATTAAATTCTTTAAATTTAATGGAATATTTTAAAAAGATTTTTATAAAGTAATAGACTCATTGGCAATTTTTCACTTTCAATTTTTCTTTGTTTTCTATGAAGTTTGGTTTTTCTGTTTTTCTCATCTTGCATTTTTAATTCTTTAAAAAACTTCAGTATGTGACATGCTTTTGATACCAATATCTTGTTTAAAGTTATTGTAACAAGTGATTTTGAGAATTTAATTGTAAAAAATTGATTTATTTAAATTTTTTTCCCATGGTTTGAAGTGCTAGATATGGTGTTCACTAATTTTTCGCCACATTTATTTTATATTATTTTTTCCTTTTTTCTCCTTTTCAAATTATTTTTACCTAACTCAGAAATTTTCGCTTATCAGAATTCACAAGTTCTACTATTACTTCTGCATAAATCATAAATTAAGGCATCTTGATGTAGTTGATGCATCACATTTTTTTTTTCCAATAAAATATTTACATTAGTTAAGTTTTTTCAACAATTTTGTGGTGATAATTCATCACCTCTATTTATTTATTTTTTTTGGTGGATGAAAAAAATGGAATATGAGGTAAAGAATTATATAAGGTGAATTCAAAATTTTTTTTCAAACATTCAGTCAGCTTAGAAATTATTTTATTAAATGATAGTCTTGCCAAAATACATATACCGGGAAAATACTTTATCTTTAAGGCAAAATTTTTTTTAAAAAAAATGAATCATTGTATTGGGTAGTCTTAAATTAAATTTTCTATATAATGTCTTTACTATTTAAATTAAATATGGGGAGGAAGAAATCACTTTTAAAATTCCTGTAACAGCTCCTCTGTATCCTCCTTTTTTCCCTTTTTAATCCCCTCTTTTGCCCCTGCAGGTGCCCCCCTGCTGGCGCTTGAGTTACTCAACTGAGTGTTAAATCTCTTCTACTTACACAAATTTTTTTACCTCTTGAACCCCCTCCTTCTCTATCAATTTTCCTTTTTTTTCCCTACAAGGCCTCCTTTTAAATTTATTTATAACAATACTCATTGTCTTTTTCATCCTCTGAAATTACTCATTTTCTATACTAGCCCCTTGCCCCACCCAATATTTTTCCCTTCACTCTACTGTCTTACACAGTCCCTTACATCCCCCCAGTTTCATTAAAAAAAGGTCTTTAGAAACATTAAATTATATGTGATTCAGTTTTCTAATGCACTGAGTTAAAGAGAAGAAAAAAGTGAAATGAAAATACTGAGGTCATGTGCAGTTGCCGTGACACTTTCCTGCACATGACTTGTGTTTTCAAGGCCCAGAGTCAATTTTTTGAGTGAAGGGGAGGAAAAAAACTGAGATCACGTGCAGCTAAGTGATTCTGCGACACTTTGATGCACGTGACTTGAAACTTTAAATGAGTAAGTACAAAATAATTTAGAGGGGTGGTATAAGACATCAGGCCAAATGAAAAAAAGAGTTTCTAAAGAACTTTTACCATAAAATGTGGGGGTGTGAGAGTGTAACTTGGTGACAAGCAGTATTTATGGGGGGCAAGCTGGGAAAGGCCGGTGGAGAAAAACGTAAAATGTAGAGGTGCAATAGGGATCCTGAGGGTGAAAAAAATGATCTTTGCAGGGGTAAATGAGGGATTGTAAAGAAGTGGGGGGTAATTCAAGAAGAAAAAATAGGATTTGTGGGGTAGAATGGGGAATTCAAGACAGTGAAAAATTGGGCAAGTGTGATATTTGCAAAAAAAAATGTATGGGATTTATGCAACTGGGAGAGGACACACTGGGGGATGATAGTTAAACATATAGAACTGAGTGTATATTAGAGTACAAAGTAGGATACAATGAATGCTTTCAAGGTTTTTTTGGTTTTATTATTAGTGGAGCACAATGAGTGAGTGGAGAAAGATTTTATAACTAAGGGGGGTAGATTTTCTTTGATTAATCTACCTGAGGTCAGAAAATAAAAAATTGGCCTAAAAGAATGGGAAAGAAATCATCCACTCTTGTTGAAAATTTATATTAAAAATGACATAAATTTAAATTTTTTTTTTAATATGCCTATGGAATCCGGCCAATATTTTCTTTCATTATTCATGAATAATGGATATAAAATTTAGATGAAAGATAAATATTTTTTTCATTAAATTTGAGCAATAATTTTTACTTTGTACTAATTATTTTTCATTTTCTACATATTTCAATATTTCATTATGTGGAAGTGGATTGAAGTACATATAGTATGGAAATTTGAACCAGATAATATGTGTAAAAAAAAGAGTTGAACAAATATAAATATTTTTTGAAACTTAAGAAGTGTCGCCGGTCTTCTAGAAGAAAGGTGAAAAAAGAAGGTAGAAGGGGAAATAAAAAAAAAGAACTGAAATAAAGATATATAAAAAATTTAAAGACTTTTAATGAGGATGGGCGGGGATCAATGTGGTTAATAAAGTAAGTGCAGTTTTATTCTCTCTGTTCAATTATCAACTATCAATACTAAAATATTCTTATTACAACCTTTTAATATTTTATTGTATTACTTAAATAGTCAGAAGTGCAATTGAAATAGTAGTAAATAAAATGTATTTTGTAGAGTAATTTAAAATTTGTTTGAGTAGTAAGTGATGATGATATATGAGATAACACAAGGCCTTTTATAGGCAAAGGGACCAATGAGGCACTATCACTGAGTATATACAAAATAATAATAGGATGAAACAAAAAGATAAAAGAAAATAATTGAAACATAACAATGAAGAGAAAAAGATGAAACAAGTAATTAAAATCCTAATTAAGAACACAATTTTCATGCAACCATTTCCCGAATCATTTAAGTAATATAGTGAGTAATTAAACAATCTCTGAGACATGAGAACCATGTGAAAAAGTAACCCAATCAAGTATAACAATATTTTTTATAGATTTTTTAAGTGAAGCAAATGGAATGTTTTGACACAACAAAATATTGTAATCAATTTTTGTATTAGTCTGTAGAAAATTAATAAATTGTTTTGACTATGTAATAAAAAGTTGAAACAAGTAATTAATTTTTCTACTGAACCAAATTTATAATTTTAAATTAATTATAATTATTATAATGCATTTAATATTCAACACAAATAAGGGTCAAAAAACAACGTCAATAATTATGGATAATTTTGAATATGAAAAGGGTTAAATTATATATTTAAATTTAAAAATTAATGTAATTACAATATAAGATAATTTATTAAGATATAATTCTATTATAAACATGTAATTAATTAATTATTCATTAAATACACATAACACCTCTTTATATGGAATATAATAATTATTTTAATGTATACTTAATTTATATGATAATAAAATTGGTATAAAATTTATTTTAATTATAAAATAATATTTTAATATAATTTATTATGTAATATAAATTTAATATATATACATAATCTGCAATTATTATGTCATTTATTTACTCCAATAAAATTGTATGTTTATTACTTGGCTCCTGGGACAGCCTGGCTGACACTCCCTCACTCCAAAAAAACAATTAAAAAAAATGCTATGATTTTTTCTTTTTATACTTTTTTAATAGAGTAGGAAGGTTTGAGATTTCTTTACCAGGTATTCATGCATCATATTCAGATGACTTATTTTTAAATCTCAATAAATACTCAGTACCTCTTTCAGAAGTGATAATTCTATCATTGAGAATTTTATAAATTTCTGCAGTTTCTGTGACTTCCTGAGGGTTTTTCTTAGGTCTACCTCTTCTTTTTAGAAAAAAGTCACTGTTGGAAGTATAAGGTTTTAACAGGGAAATAGGGAAAACAGGATGTTTTCTATCATATGGAGAGTATAACACAACTTCAACTGCATTATCTCCAATCATTTTTTTCACAACAAAAGGACCCACAAAAGGATCTTTTAATTTGTTGTTACCCTGTAAACTGAAGTGGAAAGTAGATATCAACACTTCATCACCCTCTTTAAATGTGTGTTCTTTATGGGATTTATCCCATCTTTTCTTCTCATATTCAAATGCTTTATCAATACAAGATTGAGCATGTTTTCTGCACAGTTGTTGCATTTGAACAAAGGATTGGACACCAGGGTGTAATTCCAATTTAGGCAATTTAATATTGAGTATTTGAGCAGGAGTATGAGGGACATAACCTAGCCAAAGCTCAAAAGGTTTCTTTTGAGTAACAGAGTGAACAGTGCTATTATAAGCAAATTCAAGACCAGGCAATAAGGTAACCCAGTCATGAGTAAATCTATCATTGTCTTTATATTCCAATCCAAAGGCACAATACTTTCTAATCATATAATCTAGAGTTTGAATCATTCTTTCAGCTAGACCATCAGTTTGGGGATGGTGAGAAGTAGATAATTTTAATTCACAACCACATATATCCATTAGAGACATCCAGAATTCAGATGTAAATTTTGGATCTCTGTCAGATATAATGGCTCTAGGGAATCCAACTATATTGAACATATTACACCACCATAAGAAAGCCAAGTCTTTGGTGGAGACATCCTTATGGGTGGGAACAAATTTTCACATTTTAGTAAATCTATCCACTATTACCCAACAAGAGTTATAATTTTCTTTACTTGCAATAAGAAGACCAGTGACAAAATCCATATTAATGATTTGCCAGGGAACATCAGGTGCTTCAATATGCTGTAATAACCCTGCTCTCTTACCAGTCAATCTTTTGGATTTCTGGCATGAATCACAAGATTCAAGATATAATTTTGCATCTTCAGACATATTAGCCCATTAAGCAGTGTTTTTGAGTCTAATCAATGTCTTCTCAAGATCAAAATGACCAGCTAATATGTCATCATGACAAAGTTTGAAGATAATTTCTTTCATAGAAGGAGAAATTACAATTAAATTAGTAAGCTTTCTTCTATAATAAATATATCCATCTTCAATAGAAAACTTTCCCTTAATTAAAGCATTCTTATATTTAGCAGGAAGAGTTTTAATCAATGCCTGAATAGAAGCATTTTTCGGATCATTTAAGATACTAACTAATTTATTTAAGTCAGAATCCTTATCATATGAATCTAGAATTAATTGTAATAACTCTTCTTCCATATCAACTATAAATATACCATGGATATGAACAGTATCATCTTCAGGTACATTAGCAGGATTTGAGTCATTATTTTGCAGAGGCAATGTGGAGAGCATATAAAAATTGGAGTGAACATTTCCAGCCCTATGGATAATTGTCATCCGTCCTCTGTATTCTTGAACAGCAAGTTGTCACCTGAATATATGTCTGTTAGGTGTTTTCAGGTTTAAGAGGGACTTCACAGCACTACAGTCAGTTACCAATTCAAACTTTTGGTCATCTAGATAGTAATGAAGTTTCTCAAGAGCCCAAACAACTGCTAAGAACTCTAATTGAGTGGCACCATATTTCAATTCACTATTTCTCAAGGTTCTTGAAATATAAAAAATTACAACCTCTGAGGATTTATCATTTATAACTTGCTTCTGGTGAAGGGCAGCACCCAGACCAACAAAGCTAGCATCTGTGTATAGGAAAAAAGGTTTGTTGAAATCTGGAAGAGCCAATATAGGGGCTGTTATTAAGCAACTTTTTAATGTATCAAAAGCTTTTTGACAGTCATTATTCCAGATTAAGGCAACATCTATTCTGGTCAGTTTTGTAAGAGGCAAGGCTATGACCTGATAATTTTTAATATATTGTCTATAATAGCCACACATACCCAAAAAAATTTGGATTTCTCTTACAGAAGCTGGTGCTTTCACATTTTGAATGGCAGCAACTTTGTTTTGGTCAACACAAATTTGTAAGCCTGACACAACATGGCCAAGGACTTTCAAGGATTGAAAACCAAACTTACACTTTTTTAAGGACAAGGTCATATTGATTTCATCCATTTTTTGGAAAACTCTATTTAAGTGAATCATATGTTTATCAAAAGTTTTAGAAAAAATTATAATGTCATCAATGTAAACCATGAGCCATCCTTCAATTATTTCTTGATAAAAAGTGTTATCCATGACCTTTTGAAAAACTGAAGGAGCATTTTTAGGGCCAAATGGCATCCTAAAATACTTATATATTCCCATATGAGTAGCAATAAGCAAAACGTTTTGAGAATTTTTCTCAACTGGAACTTGATGATATCCTTTATTACCATCCAGACAACTAATAAATTTTGCACCTTGCAAGGTAGCATGTATCGAATTAATTCTGGGTAAAGGATAAATATCATCAACAGTATAAGTGTTCAATGCTCTGTAATCACCACATAATCTAGCCTTATATTTTTCATAAGAAATCAAGACTGGGGAGATGACACAATATTTGGGGGTGACATCCACTTTCTCAATGATATTCATTTTTAATAATGTGGCAATATTATCTTCAATATCCTTTCTTTTTGTTGGAGAAGAAGGATATGGTTTTTTCTTAAGACTAGGAGGGATATCACTCAAGTTACAGGATAAGGTAATTTTCATTTCTTCCTGAACAATTCCTAAGACATGAGAACCATGAGCAAAAGCCATAGGGAAAGAGGTAATTGAGGCAATAATAGAATCCTTTTGTTCACTAGTTAACTGATCACCAAAAGAAGCAGTATTTATTTCATTTAATAAATCATCCATTTCAATTTTTGTTCTGCCTTTACACTGGATTAGTGAGTTACAAGACTTTAACAGATGCCCAGAAGGTTTTCTAGAGGAGGAAATTTTGAATTTTCTTTTGGCATTCAATCCCAAGGTGAAGCAATTATTTGCTTGGTCCAATTTCACACCAAACATGGTTAAAATATCATTACTCATAATAAACCAATTGCTTAAATTATCATTTTGCATGACAAAAAATTCACAAATAGCTCTGACAAAACCACCATTATATTTGAAGAATACAGAGGTTTTGTATTTGCCAATAGGAATTAAGGTAGAACCATACCCTCTCCATTTTTCAGAAGTTGAAGACATAAAATTACTTCTTATCTTTCATGAGGATTACTTTTAAAATTTGTAATAAATTTAGTAAATATTACTGAGAACATTAAAAAACACCAGTGAATTCTTGATTAATAATCCATTTTTCCAGAATACAAATATTCAATCTTATTGATGATACCATACAAAATGAAGTTTTCTTAGATTTATTACAGGAATTTTTACCTTGTGCATGAATTTATTTTCTATTTAAATGAATTATATTTATTAAAAAATAGAAATACTTCCTCTCAAATTTTATAATTTAGCATAATGTATTAAATACACAAAACCATAAAAATAAAACATAGCAACGTTTTTTTTTTAAAAAAAAATTTAATAAATGAGGCACTTTTACTTCTCCTTTTCTTAAATAACTAAAAATTAACAGAATGTGATTATTTATCTTAAATAAAGGTTAATTCTTCTAGTATCAGGGTCCTATCTTCCTTATAAATGTTATAAAAGCATAAAAAGGATAAAAGCAGTGAAAAAATTAATATCTTTATTTTTAAGATTTAAATAAGTACTTAAATACATAATCATTGTATCAGATATATTTTAGAAGTAAAATACTTACTTGAAATTCTGAAGCACTATTCATTCAATCAGCCAGTATTCAGTAAGCCTATTTTTATTTGGTTCAGGGATTCAAAAGAGTCATAAAAATTCTATGCTACTAAGTGGATTTGTGTTTTGAAAGAAAAATGATTGAAGAAAATCTGAAATTTCAAATGTAAAAATAATATAAATGATAAAAAATCCTTTAAAAACTTAAACTGAATGCTTTATTTTTCAAGAATTAAATCATTTAGAATAACACAAGTGCTTAACTGAGGGTACCCAACAGATTATACAAATTCTTATAATTATTTTTATCCTTTAAAGTTTAATTTTTTTTTTTTTGAGGGACTTTATTGATCGATTAAAGTGGACTTTTCTCCTTCATCCTATTATTATGTTTATAGAGATTATTATGTGAGGGATTTTATTGTGAAGTAAGATACAATGGATATATAATTATATCCATTAAAAAAGTTAATATAGTAATAATTTATTTTTAATTAATCTGAAATTGCAAAAATATTTTAAGTAGAAAGAAAAAATATTTCAATTTCTCAGTCTTGAGTAGTAAATTAAATAAAACAGTGCAGGTGCAGAATCTGTTTTTCCAGAACAAGTTAGTTGACCAATTCGATTGGAAACTCACAGTGCACACATTATTTTTAAGTGAAAAAACACATATTAATGATTTATCAATTCCATATCATCATTATAACTCTCATGTCAATTGTAAATATTTATATATATATAATGTGTCATTAAATTATTATACCTACAACAGGAAATTAATTTTTTTATTTTGTGAAAAAATAAGGCTAAGTAGATTCTTTTGGTTCCCTTATAAAAAAAACTATGCTTTAAAGAATTTATTCTGTTGAAATTTCAATCCAAAAGACTACATTATAAATTTAAAGAAAATATTAAAAAGAAATATTAAGTTTGTAAGTTTGAATTCTATTAAAATTTGAATCAATGATTTATTTTATATTTTTAAATTATGCAAATTAGGAACTTGAGGCTTTGTATAAAATTAGAGAGGAAAAGCTAAAAAAAGAATGTGATTCTTGGAAGGTGCTAGATATTTTTTATTAAAAACAAAAAATTGTTTTTTTAAAGTATTTTAAGCATCATAAAAAAATTGCATGTCTTTTTTTTTGTATTAGGTTGAAAAAAATAAGTTTAGAACAGTTGGTTCTACACCATATGTAAAAGAATGAATATACAAAAATGACAAAGTAAAATTGAAGATTTTTGTATTTAAAATTAGTTTAAAAAAATCCTTAAAATACATTTATTAGGGGGTGTCAGTTCCGGAAAATCCACACTTAACTTAAATGCGGATTTCAAACCAAATCAGCACTTAAATTTTGCAAAAAAGTCACTTATTTCAAAAAAGGGTGTCAGTTATGACCTCAAATCAGCACTTTTTTATGGTTTTTTTCACAACCACATTTTGGCCACAACATCCCTTCCTTTCTAACCCCATCCCTGCCACATGTGACACACTGACCTTCCTCGCTCCCTACCCATCAATCCTTGGCACACACCCCTTCCTAACATTTTCAACATTTTATTACAACATTTTGACCAGGCATGTTTACATTCTATTTTACTTATTTCTTCTACCTCTTAATCTCTTTTCTTGCTATGTACCAGTTTTATAATGCCTCCCAGAAATTTAAAATCTCAAAAGGTAACTCAAAAATCTTCCTTGTCACAAAAGTCTCCTCATAAAGCTAGCCCCACACCTGAAAAATCAAAGTCTGTTCAGCTAAAAAAGGATGATTATCTCATCATAATCAACTTCCTTATAATAAAATCAAATTAAGATGCATGATTTTGATGTGAAAAGTCTACTCATACTGGAAATTCACCTACTTCAAAGGTTAATGGCTACTTATTGACGGCCAATGAATTAAGGAAGAAAACAAGGGGGAGAATCAATATCAATCCTAAACAAATGAAGGAGAGATTTAAGAGTTACCAATCAAAATATAAAAAGGCTCATCATGCTGCAAATGAAACTGGCTTTGATATTGACAATGATGATTTGGATATTGGAATTACTGCTGTTTCCAAAAAGCTCAATTTCATGTATCCTTTCTATGAGGAAATTGATAATCTTTTTGGCTCCCGAATTGATGTAAACCCTTGGTTTTTACGTGATACTACTAAGGATATAGCCTCTAGATCTCAACCATCAATTAATCCTCCTGAAATACCTGTACATCAACAGGATCAATCCCCTCCACCTTCCAACCATAGTTCAGCTAAAGATGATTCCAACTATCAAGAAGAGCAATTATATCACAGAAGATCTGAATCCTCAGAGCCCCAAAATTGAATGTATGTTTAATTTTTCTTTATTCTTCAATTCTTCTCTAAATTTCTCTTTCTTTCTAGTCTACTCCTACTCAAACTCAAACTCCATTAAAAATCTTGATTCTGGAAGTGTGAATCACGCTTTAGAAGATGCTTTAGATGAACTTCCTGAAGGCTCTTTCTCAAGCTCCAAAATAAAGCGTTGAGCCTCAACTTCAATGAACTTGAACCATCTTTTAAAACATGGTAATACTTCAACAAGCTCATTTGGCTCACTTGAGGATTATTTTGAAAAAAAAAGATATAAGTAAGATTTTTTTACTATATATCTTATTCATTAACTTATTTATTTCTTTATTTCTATTTAATTTTCTCAGAAATATAAATTATTGCAAAAAAATCACTTGACTTTGAGAAGATGAAGCTTGATCATATGCTAAGGAAAGATCAGCAAGCCTTAGATTTGAAAGAAAAAAATTTGAGGCAGAGCAGATGGAAAGAGTAAATGACCGTCAATTTCAAATAGAAATTGCTAGTTTGAATTGGAAAAACAAGAAAGTTAAAAAAAAAATATTTCATTTTGGAATGTGTAAAAAATGGCCAATCTTATGAGGAAATTAAAAAATTGCTTGACCTTTTCAATTGATAAATTGTTTTTCTAGTTAAATTAATTTTGTTTGATTTCTTTTTGGTAATATTTTCTTATATGCTGACTTATAAAAGTTCTTGAATATAGTACTTTTTATTGACAAATTTTTGAAAATATCATACAATTTTTCTATCTTTACATTCCAGTCAATAAGTTTGCTTATACTTTTTTTTGACAAAAATTTGAAAATATAATACAATTTTTCTATCTTTGATTTCAAGTCAATAAGTTTTATTATCTAAATACTGCTAAGTAATTAAAAATTCTATATCTCTTTTGAAAATTTGGCAATACCTCCCCTTGAATTTTATTGAAACAAGGGGTGGGTATCACCAAATTTTTCTAAGTCATCAATTTCACATGTCAGATTTAAAAATTTGGCAATACCCTCCCCTGCATTTTATTGAAGAAAAGGGTGAAAGTCACCAAAATTTAATATAAATACATTAATTAATAAATATATAAATAAGATATGTCAAATTTACTACTTTTAAAGTAATGACAATTCCTCATGCCAAAATCCAGATCAAGTCTAGAAACTAAGTTTTAGACTTTCCACAGGTATAGGCTAGAGGAACCCTGTCAAGGTCCCCTTTTGATCTAGAAGATTTGGTACGGGTTTTTACAAGGATTTTACGGGTTATAATGGATTCTCAACAAGTGGTACATATTCCTTTATCAAAGTGATTGATTTACTCAAATAAAAGTGGTAGAGTTAAAATATTGATATAATTTATAGATCAGAGTTACGTTATTGTAAATAATAATGTTATAAAATATAAGAATAAGTTTTATGTTTGTAATTGTAATAAAATAATGTAGTAAAGGAATGACCGAAAAGCACAAAAAGGAGAGGCCTTTTATAGGCAAAATGTAAGAAAACAAAACACTGGATTAATATCTCCTATTACAAGAGTATGAGAAGGAAAAGTTAAATAAAATAAAGTATGTGAAATAATAGAATCTATACTAAATGGAGCGTCAAGGAAGATATCAGTATTATTTGAAATAAAGCTTAAGTTTCTCTTGATTGTCACATTTAATACTAAACATTTGATTTTTAAATGTAGATTCAATGGTATTTACAATTCTTAATAAAAGAATTTGAATTTTTTAGAATTTTTAATTATTTTTTAATACTAATTTTATTCCTACTCCTCTGTATGATTGATAACCGGTGTTAGGGAATAAAATATGTATGGGACAGGTACTTATTATCTTTTATTAATTATCTAACTTTCTTAATGTACTTAACTAGTTATTTTTAAGTAATACATAAGTAGTTTAATTAATTAATTATTTTATTAATAAGTATTAAAAAGGCGTGGCTTCACTTCAGTAAGATAATCAATTATTTTACTGGGTGAGTCTAGTTGCCTGGCTGACACTCCCTCACTCTAAAAAAACAATAAAAAAATGCTATTATTTTTTCTTTTTATACTTTTTTAGTAGATAGGAAGATTAGATATCTCCTTCCCAGGTATCTAAGAATCATATTCAGATGATTTATTCTTGAATCTCAATAAGTATTCTGTACCTTTTTCAGCAGTGACTATTCTGTCATTTAGAATTTTTTCAATTTCTGCTGTTTCAGTGATTTCATTTGGGGTTTTCTTTGGTCTTCCCCTCCTTTTTGGAAATAAATCACTATTGGGTGTGTAAGGTTTCAGAAGAGATATTGGAAAAACAGGATGTTTTCTGTCATATGGAGAATACAAAATAACCTCAACTGCATTATCTCCAATCATTCATCTGACAACAAATGGACCAACAAATGGATCTTTCAATTTGTTATTGCCTTGTAAGTTAAAGTGGACTGTAGAAATCAACACTTCATCACCCTTTTTAAAAGTGTATTCTTTATGGGATATATCCCACCTCTTCTTCTCATATTCAAATGATTTTTCAATACATTGTTTAGCATGATTTCTGAAAAGTTGTTGCATTTGAAGAAAAGAATTTACACCAGGATGTATATCCAATTTAGGTATTTTGTTATTGAGAATTTGGGCAGGAGTGTTTGGAACATATCCAAGACAGAGCTCAAAAGGCTGTCTTTGAGTAACAGAATGAACAGTGCTGTTATAAGCAAATTCCAACCCAGGAAGTAAGGTAACCCAATCATGAGTGAATCTGTCATTATCTTTATACTCAAGAACAAAGGCACAATACCTTCTTTTCATGTCCTCTAAAGTCTGAATCATTCTTTCAGCTAAGCCATCAGTCTGTGGATGATGGGCAGTAGAAAGTTTCAGATCACAACCACAAACATCCATCAGAGACATCCAAAATTCAGAAGTAAATTTAGGGTCTCTGTCAGAGATTATGGCTTTAGGAAAACCAGCAGTATTAAACATATGAGACCACCATAAGAAAGCTAATTCTTTAGTGGAAACATCCTTGTGAGTAGGAATAAATTTACACATTTTAGTGAATCTATCCACAATAACCCAACAAGAGTTATAACTGTCTTTTCCAGCAATTGGTAATCCTGTTACAAAATCCATGTTAATTATTTGCCATGGTGCATCAGAAGGTTCAATATGTTGCATTAATCCTGCTCTTTTACCAGTCAATCTTTTTGATTTTTGGCAAGAATCACAAGATTCAACATATAATTTGGTGTCTTCAGACATATTAACCCACCAAGCAGTGTTCTTAATTCTGATCATTGTTTTTTCAAGATTAAAATGTCCAGATAATATGTCATCATGACAAATTTTCAAGATGATTTCTCTCATGGAAGGAGGAATAACAATAACATTACTCAACTTTCTTCTATAATATAGATATCCTTCATCAATTGAAAATTTTCCTTTTTCCATAGCCTTCTGGTACTTTAGTGGAAGGGTTTTAATTAATGCTTGTATTGAAGCATTCTTTGGATCATTTAATATGGTGCATAACTTTTTCAAGTCATTGTCCTTATCATATGAATCCAGAATAAGCTGTAATAGATCTTCCTCCATATCAACCACATATATCCCATGTATATGAATAATTTCATCCTCAGGGTCATAAGCAGGATTAGAGTCATTATTTGGTAAAGGTAACCTAGATAACATATCCACATTTGGGTGAACAATACCAGCCCTATGAATAATTTTCATTCTCCCTATGTATTCTTGAACAGCCAACTGCCATCTGAACATATGTCTGTTTTGTGTTTTCAAGTTCAAAAGGGATTTATCTGCACTTCAGTCAGTGACAAGTTCAAATTTCTGGTCATCTAGGTAATAATGAAGCTTTTCTAGAGCTCACACTACAGCTAAACATTCCAATTGAGTAGCACCATATTTCAATTCACTATTTCTCAAGGTTCTTGAAATATAACAAATTACTACTTCTGAAACTTTATCATTTATCACTTGTTTTTGATGGAGGGCAGCACCCAGACCAATGAAACTGGCATCATTGTACAAAACAAATGGTTGATTAAAGTCAGGCAAAGCATGAATTGTTCCTGACATCAAACAGTGTTTCATAGTGTCAAAAGCTCTTTGTCTTTCACTATTCCAGAAAAAAGCAACATCCTTTCTAGTTAATTGGGTAAGGGGTAAAGCTATGACTTGGTAATTTTTAATATACTTTCTATAGTATCCACACATTCCCAAAAAACTCTGGAGCTCTCTAACTGTAGTAGGAGCCTTCACCTGTTGTATGGCTGCCACTTTGTTTTGGTCAACACATATCTGTAATCCTGAAACAACATGACCAAGAACTTTTAAAGAATGAAAACCAAATTTACATTTCTTCAAGGCATGTGTCATATTTATTTCATCCATTTTCTGGAACAATTTACACAGGTGGTTAAGATGGTCCTCAAATATTTTTGAGAATATAATGATATCATCAGTATAAACCATCAGCCATCCTTCAATAATCTCTTGATGGAATGTGTTATCCATGACTTTTTGGAAAACTGAAGGGGAATTTTTAGGGCCAAAAGGCATCCTAATATACTTATAAATACCCATATGAGTAGCAATCATCAGAAAATTCTGAGAATTTTTCTTAACAGGTACCTGGTGATATCCCTTGTTACCATCCAAACAGCTGATATATTTAGCTCCCTGTAAAGTAGCATGTATAGAGCTAATTCTAGGTAAAGGGTAGATATCATAAACAGTATAAGTATTTAGTGCTCTATAATCACCACATAACCTGGATTTATCTTTCTCATAAGAAATTAGGACAGGTGAGATAACACAATATTTAGGTGTTTCAACTACCTTTTCAATAATATTCATTTTCAAAAGGGTAGAGATATTGTCTTGAATATATTTTCTCTTTGTGGGAGAAGAAGGATAAGGTTTCTTCTTTAAACTAGGTGGTATATCAGTTAATGGACAAGACAATGAAAGTTTCATTTCCTCTTTAACTAATCCCAGTTCATGTGACCCATGAGCAAAGGCCATAGGAAAAGACTTTATCAAGTTAATGATGGAATCTTTATCCTCACCAGAAAGTTGTTCTCCAAAAGAAGCATTCTCAATTTCAGACATAAGGGCATGCATTTCTTTTTTAGATATTCCTTTATATTGAGCCACAGAATTACATGTGTTCAATTCTGTTTTTAATAATTTTTTAGCGGAGGAAATCTTAAATTTTCTCTTCCCATTCATCCCCATTGTGAAACATTGGTTTGAAGGATCCAATTTTATGCCATACTTGGTTAAAATATCATTCCCTACAATAAACCAATTGTTCAAGTTATCATTTTTCATGACAACAAAATCACAAATAGCTCTTACAAAACCATGGTTATATTTAAAAAACACTGTGGCTTTGTATTTACCAATGGGGGAAAAACAGAGCCATACCCTCTCCAATTTTCAGAAATGATAGGCATCAGTTTTGATTTATAGTCTTGATCTACTGAAGCAAGTTCTCTTTCAGATACTACACTTCCTCCAGCTCCAGATTCCAGAACAACTTCAATGCTTGTTCCATTGATCAAGACTGGTGCCTTGAGAGGGGCAATAACAATTGAGCTATCTTCAATGTTCTTTATGATCTCAGCATCTTCAACTGTAGATAAATCATTATTATCAATATCAATAGTATTTAAATAATGAATATCCTCTTCCAGCATCAAGATTTCTTGTTGAGATTCATATGAAATATTGCTGGCACAATCACTTGAAGTATCATCCAGTGCTACTGTGTCATCAGCCTGCTCCTCTGCTTGTTTTACAAGATTTATCTTCTTGTCACAAACATGGCCCTTCTGCAGAGGTTGATTGCACTTGAAAAAAGTGTTTGTTGCATACTTTTTAGGTGCAACAGGGGCAGAAGGCTTCTCAACCTTTTCCAGAGGTTTCTGTTGGTAAGTGGAGGGTTTCTCCAAAGGGGTCCTAGGAATGAATCTTCTGGCATCATACTTGTTGTTTAGAAGGATCTCATTGCAAGTATTAATGAAAGAAGAGGGCTCTCTGGAGAACTCAGTCCTAGCCACTATCAAGTCTCTCAGAGTCATTGGTAATTTATAAAGGATCCTGTCCTTCCATAACTCAAACTCCATATTTGGGTCCATTTCCATTAAGATTTTTACAAGTTTCATTAAAAAATCAATAGGTTTATCAGTAGAAGAGCTATATCTAGCTTCCTCATACTGCCTTGTTGAGCCATTCTGAACTTGGAGCCACCAAATTGTGCTTTAATCAATTTCTTCCAATCCTCCCATGAGTAGTCATTCCCATCCAGGAGAACAGATTAATACCACATTTGGGCAACATTAGTAAACAAAGAAATTAACTTGGACACAATTTCCTCATCTGGGAGTTTGTAAGAATTTTTTAAGTTATCAATTCTGCAAATAAATTGGTTCCAATCAGAGGAAGAATCACCATCAAATGTTGGGTACTGGTCAAGTTTTGGCCAATTCTTTTGATTTGAAGGAGTCTCATTAGTACAAGCTTGTTTTTGAGTAAGGAGAAGCTGTAACTTCTCTAGTTGGGCAGTAATCTCATTGTTTAATCCCTCTGTTAAAGGTCCTGGTGCATCATTAATTTTTAATGGAAACTCAGGGGTATCAACATGTATTTCTGGAACTAATTTACTTTTAGATAAACTAGCCACAGGTAACTCTGGAGCATCCTGTACTATTTGTTCCTTCAAAGAAATCTCAGAATACTTTTGATCAATAAACAATGAGTTCAATTTCTCCTCAATGGTTGTTAGTCTAGTTTTCAATCTTGGAAGACTAGATAAATTCTCATTGATTGCTGTAAAAGATAACTGATTCTTATTTTGAAAAGATGAAAAATGGTCATTCAATCTTTTCAGATTCATCTTATCTATCTCCACCTCATGGCAACAGGAAGATACAGTATCTTTCAGTTTAGACAAATCATTTTTTATATTTTGCCATAAAGCAACTTTCTTTTCATGGGTTGCTTTGTAAGGAGACAATTCATCAGAGACTCTCTGAGACTCACTTTTTAATGATTGATAACCCTGCTCAGTTAACAAACTATTATATTTCTGAGTCAATTGCATGTTGTTCATTATATGGTTTTTTTTGGCAATAATATTTCTCAAATATTCATCATTGATGTTAGCTACATCAGGAGTGTTCCTCAGTAAGGAAACAGAGTAACTTTCCAGAATCTCATAAAACTCAGGTTCAAGTGTCTCATCAATAATAGCCATATCAGAATTTATCATTGAAGTAGCAATCAGAACTAAAGGATTAGATACATTTGAAATTTGAGTAATTTGTCTACTGTTTTATAGAGGTCTCACAGTCTCATCTCCTCTTCCATAATTACCTGAGGGAACTGGATTAGTTACAAGAAATGGTAATTGAGAATCAATAGAGGGGCTTACCAAGGTTTGCTGGGCAAGATCATATTGTTTTTTCTTCTTCTTCCTCCTTGATAGGGGTGAGGAGGTGTTGGGTTGACTTGGTTGTGTCTGGATGGACCTGCTTGGGGCGTCTGTTGGTTTTGAGCCAGGTAATCCCACTGATTAATCAGCCAATCCCACTTCCACTTGGATACTTCCACCTTCTCTGGCTGCTGGGGAGCCAATTGCTGAAGATCCCTGTGGGGAGGAGGTTTACTCTTCTCTTGAACAAAAGCATCTATTTTTCTTACCTTTTCTTCTAGAGCATCTACCTTTGACCTCAATTTCAAGTTTTCTGTCCTTAGTTCCTTTATATGTGTTGACAGGTTCTTTACTTGTTGAGGCAATGGCATCTTTTTTATCTTGAAGCCTTTTGGAAGTCCTTCTGGGGGGTATATAATAGGTTTCTGTTCCTGAGTTTCCACCAGAACTTCCACTTCCTCCATTTCTACATCCTGATTTGGGCAATGATTGATCAATTTGAGCTAATTTTTTAGTTAAATGGGAACTTACAGAAGTAGCCTCATCATAATCAATCAAATCCCATTCTTCTTCACGTGCAGCAGAGAGACCTTGATCACTCATTTCCAGTTTTTACTGCAATGAGAGAGGAGAAAATAAGATTAATTAATTTATATTTTTACTTTATATTAAAAAAATAATAAAATGAAAATTTTTTAGGATAAAATCAACTAAAATAATAATCAATTTATTAATTCAAAACAATTTAAAACCAGGATTATAATATAATCAACTGAAGAAATAAATTAAAAATTTTTATTAATAATTTTAATTAATTAATTTCAGGATTTAAATCAACTAATTTATTACCAGGGCTTAATGTCAACTGAAGTAATTGAATATGAGTTTTATTAATTAACAAAAATTTATTGAACTACCAGGACTCAAGGTCAACTGAAGTAATTAAATATGAATTATTTATTAATTAAAAAAATATTATTTTCACAACAATTCGTCAACTGGAACAATAAAAATTAAAATTAATCAGGACAAATGTCAACTGAAAAATTATAATAATTAATATTAAAATATAATTATTTTATTACTTCTGGGACTAAGAACACTTATTGCTCTATTATGGTCAACCAGGAAAAATAAAAAAAAATATAATAATAAAAATAAATTCCAAATTACCAGACACCTCCACCTGTAAAATGAGCAAATTAATGCCACTTACAGAGTGCTGAGTAAAATGAAATACGTAGCAAATGAAGAGTGAAAAGTAACCCACAAATGATAATATCAATAATTACCACAATATATACGACAATTAGTCAGTATATGAACCTAAGTTTTGGAGGGCGATTCGATTCCCGTTTGCAGCAAAAACTTTTGTCACGTGATGTATGACGTTCATCGTTTTCTCGCCTCTCTTGTCCTTTACAGGTACTTGTACACCAGTGGTCCCTTTGATTATGCCTCAATTAACGTTGCACCGTCAATATTTCAGAAAGGTTCCCAATTGTCAAGGTCCCCTCTTGTTCTAGAAGATTTGGTACGGGGTTTTTACGAGGATTTTACAGGTTATAATGGATTCTCAACAAGTGATATGTATTCCTTTATCAAAGTGATTGATTTACTCAAATAAAAGAGGTAGAGTTAAAATATTGATATAATTTATAGATCAGAGTCACGTTATTGTAAATACTAATGTTATAAAATATAAGAATAAGTTTTATGTTTGTAATTGTAATAAAATAATGTAGTAAAGGAATGACCGAAAAGCACAAAAAGGAGGGGCCTTTTATAGGCAAAATGTGAGAAAACAAAACACGGGATTAATATCTCCTATTACAAAAGTATGAGAAGGAAAAGTTAAATAAAATAAAGTATGTGAAATAATAGAATCTATACTAAATGGAGCGTCAAGGAAGATATCAGTATTATTTGAAATAAAGCTTAAGTTTCTCTTGATTGTCACATTTAATACTAAACATTTGATTTTTAAATGTAGATTCAATGGTATTTACAATTCTTAATAAAAGAATTTGAATTTTTTAGAATTTTTAATTATTTTTTAATACTAATTTTATTCCTACTCCTCTGTATGATTGATCACCGGTGTTAGGGAATAAAATATGTATGGGAAATTTACTTATTATCTTTTATTTATTATCTACCTTTCTTAATGTACTTAACTAGTTACTTTTAAGTAATACATAAGTAGTTTAATTAATTAATTATTTTATTAATAAGTATTAAAAAGGCGTGGCTTCACTTCAGTAAGATAATCAATTATTTTACTGGGTGAGTCTAGTAGCCTGGCTGAAAAACCCCATGAAACAAATAAATGTTATCATGATTACCTATAATACAACACACGGCTCTTGGCCCATTAATTTAATTTCATAAATTGAAATCTCATATTTATTTATTTAAAATTTATGGAAGAATATTAAATATTTGGTGACTCTAAAAATCCCCATACTTTTTTGATCTACCTAATCATTTTTTAAATTTATTACCTTTTTCTTCTTTTTTAACTTGTTTATTTGTTGGATTAACTTCTGACTGATCTGTAAAGAGCAACCAAAATGCGTGAAGTCTTGACAAGACTCCAAACCTGGAGGAGCCTTTGTGGTTTGGTGATTATTGTAAGAAGAATTCCAAAGTGTTTTGATGATTTCATTTTGTAATCCAAAATCAATTATACATCTATGATCCAGGAAATATAATCCATGTCCTTTAATTTTAGCAGGTGACAGAATAGGTTCTCCAGTGATAGGATTAATATATGAGAAAATTCCATAAGTAAGGTAATTGGCATCATTTGAGTCAGTGTAAATTTGGTTGTGAAATCCAGAATTAGTGATTATAGCATTTGAAAAAATTAGATAATCACTGCTAATATCTTCCCATTCAGAGTCGCACCAATTTGGTATTCCAAGTCTTGTAGCAAGTTCATGATTTTTTTAAAAAGCTTTATTGCAGAGTTTTTTAAGTTGAAGAGCAAGAAATTAATTGAATGAAGGTAATGTATTCCATTTTCCAAAATCATTATCTAGTTCAGCTTTAGATAAAGATCTGAGTAAAGAATATATGCCTATATAATTAAATTCAGTAAAATGATATTAAAAAATCCAAAAAAAAATTTAAACATACCAAGAGAAAAACCTTTATCAAATCCAGGTCTCCATCCAATACCAATCATAATATCACCCAACAAATTCTTATTCCTTAAAGGTAAGCAAACCAAAGCCATTTGATAGAGTGTTATGATGAGATCCCAGAGTTGATTAAGTGATTCATCTTTTAAATCATTAAAAGATTGGTTTTCAAAAATAAATTGAGGTTTTAAAGTATTATTATTAACAACTATAACTTCATCACCTCCAATTTCAGTTAAATAATGTATATTTTCAGGTATTGTTTTTGGCAAAAAAAAATTTCAACTTTAGTTTTATAGTACTTGATTTTTGAAATATGGCCAAATATTTGATCCAAGTGATTTTTTTTAAAATATTTTTTATTTTGATACTCTTCATTTTTTTTCAATGTTTTAGATGATGATTGAAAAGAAGTTGAATTTGAAGATGATAATGAAGTTAAGGAAGATGAAAGTGAGGTAAGTGGAGAATCTGAAGCTAAAGAAATGTATTTTTCTACATAAAAACTTGTTGCTTTTCAAATACCCAAAATTATACATTAAAAAAAACTCACTTAATTTAAATTTTAAAAAAAATCCTCAAAAGGCAAATAAGAATTTTTTTATTTCACTTGAACTTGATGAATATTTTTTTCTAAAATTCTGAAAAAAAAAATCAAAAAAACTGTGATATTTTTTTATCACTTCCCCATTCCCCTCAATCTCCCCTCCCACCTCCCCAAAACCCTTGTACAACCCCCCCCTCCAACCTCCCCACATCCCCTTTTAAACCCCTCCAAACCCCCCTTCAATCTGCCTCAAACCCCCCTCCAAATCCCCCTTCAATCCGCCCCTAACTCCCCCAATTACCCCTTCCAAACCCCCCTCCAATCCGCCTCTAACCCCCCCCCCTTCAAACCCCTCCAATTACCCCCTCCAATACCCCCTCCTATCCCCCTCAAAACCCCCCTACCCCCCCAATCTTCCTTAACGATTTGTTAGCAAATCTTTAAGTTAATGAACAATTGCTATCAATTACTCATTAAATTAACAATTTGTTAGTGAATTGTTAAGGAAGATTGAGGGGGGGATCGGAGGGGTTTTGAGGGGGATTGGAGGGGGGGTTAGGGGCAGATTGAAGGGGGTTTGGAAGGGGGATTTGGGGGATTTGGAGGGGGGTTGGAGAGGAATGAGGGTAGGAAATGAGGACACCAAAAAGGGGGAGAAAGGGATATATGAGACCAAGGAGGGAGAAAAGGGAGGTTAGAGTGAGTCAAGGAGGGGGGAAATAGGGGATATATCGATTCCAAGGAGAGGGTAAAGGTGGGAAAAATCTTAGGCCAAGGGGGGATAATGAATAGGATGAATGAGAGAAAAGAGGGAGAGAGAAAAAAAAGGTTAATTTTACCTAGAAATTTAAAAAAACCACTTACAAAAAAAAAATTAAAAAAAACCAAAAATAAAAATCAAAAAAAAGTTAGCAAAAAATTAATTAAAAAAGAAGAAATGACTTACCTGGAGAGATGATTTGAGAAAAAAGAAATAGAATTGAAATTGTTTGAGTGATGTAAGAAGAGAGGAGGAAATGGATATGAGTGAAGAAAAGAAAGAGAGCGACTGAAAAAATATGCAATTTCATGTTTAGTTGATGAAAGAAAACACAGAGAGATAAAAAAATAAATCTTTAACAGAAAATTCAAAAACAAAATAAATATGTAAAAAAAAATTTCATTCTCAGTGAATAAAACATGCAAATTGATCATTTGAAGAGTATGAAAAAAAAAATTAAAATTGTGTTGAAAAATTTTGGAGTGTTATTGGAAGAATTTTTGCCCTTATACTAGTTGATTGAGAAATAGAAGTGTTGGATATAGTTAGAGGTGAATCAACTTTTTCATCTTCATACAGCTCTAACGATTGATCTTTGAGGTCAGCAAGTAGGTTATGAAGTATAGTGCAACACAGAATCCAGTTGATCAACACCTACATTTCAGATATATTTCTAAGAGGACTTCTTGATTCCCTTAAAGTAGAAAAACGGCCTTTCAAGATTCAAATAGAATGTTAAATACAGACTCTTGACTTTGCTAAATGATTGTTGAACTTGGCATTTTGACTGTCTTCTAAAGCTGCTCCCCAAAAAGCAGGAAGTACATACTTTCCATTTGCATAAGAAGAATCTGTAAGAAGATACTGATCTTCATCAAAGAATTTTTTAGCTTCATTTTAAATTTGCATTCTTTGAAAGATGTAGGAGTCATGACATGAGCCAGGATAGCCAGCAAAGAATGATATAAATTTTTTGTTTACGTCATATATAAGCAGAATGTAAATTGAATATCTATAAAGAAGATACAGTTGTTTGTGTTAGTTTAAAAGAGAATGAAAGGAGTTAAAAATAATCTAACTCTTTTTATGGTCAAAGTAATTGTTTCAACCTTGAGCAGGTTTCTGGCTCAAAGGAATAGTAGTACCATCAACAAAACCAACACATCCTGGGAAGCCCTCTGCTTGCATAACCTGAGATGATTCAAGTCGCTCGTTTTTTGTTGGCTAGGTGAGAAGTTGAGATTCCAAGGAGTTGATGGAATTGATGCATCATTTGGTATAATTTTTAACTGAACCATACCCTAACTCAAAGACATTTTCTAAACATTTCAAAGCGGCTCTGTTACCATTGGAACCCAAACGATATAGTGTGATGGCCAATTGAATTGAAGGATGTCATTGTTCTTTTTAAGAATTATTTTGAAATATGGGATGATCCTGAATAAGCTCAAGCAATTTAAGGAAACATTCCTGAGAAGTCCTGAAAAACTGTCTAAAACTGGGTGTAGATAGGTTAAGAAGTGTTTGGATGGTGTACTTGGGGTATGAAGTACTTGAGGCTTTCTGGGAAGAAGTAAAGTTTTGTGGCCATTTTTGATAAAAAGACAAAATCTTCTTCTACATCAGAATCAGAATTGCAATCAGAGTCCAAGAGCAGTTCAAGAGCTATTAAAGTCATTTCTTTATGTAATTTATCACAATTTAGAAGTGAGGAAGGCATGACTCTTATATGATATGATATGAAAATGTAAATGATGTACAATGTTTTGAGTTATGAAGTGTTATGCTGTGGATTGCTGTGGTGGAGTCCTGCGTATGAGTGGGATGATGCTGACAAATCATTGAAGTGGGACTTGATGGTGAAATCAGCACTTTTAGTTGAGAAAGTGCGGATTTGAGTGAAATAAGTGACTTCTTTTGTTTTAAAATCCACCAGTGAGGGGCCAATGTGTTTTGGAAATCCGCAGTTAGATAAGTGCAGATTTGGTCAAATTTAAGTGCGGATTTTCCAGAACTGACACCCCCTATTTTCATAATTTTGTATTATGTGTCATAAATCTGTTCAATAAAAGAATATAACTGTACATATATTGAAAAATCTAATATTAAAATTCAAAAACAAATCTCTTGGATTAAGTCATCTTGAGCTACAGTCAGGACAGGATGTCATTAGAAGTTCAATCCAAGTTCCATAAAATCTAAGATAAATAATTTTTAAAAAATGTTTATATTCATTGGTGTGAAATATTTTAAGCACTGAAAGGAGCTAAGAAACATTCTTATGTTACAGAATATACTATAGTACATATATTGTGACAGATATCTTGTTTAATCTTCCAAAAATTCTATTTATTACAAGTGGCTATTCAGGTATCTATAGCTATTATAGAAAAATAAATATAGATAAAATTTTAAATATAATAATGTTTTTATGTTAAACATTTGTTTGAATTCTATAATTCTTGTAGCAGCTATTTTCAATCCCACAAAAAGTATTTAACATTAAACTAAAATCTAATTAAAATTAATTAATAAATAACATGAAAATAATAGCTTAAAATATTAATATATTTTTGGTTCTTGTTACAACTTGCTTCTAAAATTTACTTATTTTTTTTCTTTATCTCATTTATAATTATTAGAAGAATTTTGTGAAATTATTTGTATAAATATTTACTGATTTTTCATAGTTACTCTTTATTTTTTAATCATTTTTCTGCTATAAATATCAGTATTTATTAAAAACTGTCAATCATGATGTATGTTTTATGTATTTAGGTGTACACATAGACATATGCAAGAGTTTCTGGTTTTTTTTTATAGTAGAGAAAATGTTGTGTAAACTGAAAGGGTGAACACTATCTTTTGGCTGAAAGATAGGGTTCACCTTCAGTTTTTTACTGCCTCACTTTATCCCCTATCTTCTTCTCTGAAAATGTTTTGATTTGTTTCCACATTCTTTGCTAATATTTTCTCACATCCCCTTTTGCTCACACTCCCTCTAATTTTTTTGCACTTGCCAATTCTCCCAGCCTAGTTTTCCAAACTCTTTGCCCTTTTTCACTCATTTATTATACCTCCCTACATCTCTCTTGTAAATTTTCACCCCAACCAACTCCTCTCGCTACCCTTATTACTAAAGCTAAACCTTTTTAATTTCTCCCTGTATAGCCTCATTGTTCTATATTGAAACATTTACCCATCTCACCCACCCAACTTACTACCTATTGGCTGGTTGTCTAGAAGAAGAAGAAGAGGAGGAGAAGAAGGAGATAGAGGAAAAGGTGCATAAAGGACCAAGAAATAAAATAGTAAAGTATTTAAATTTTTTTCAAAATAAAAGGTGACGAGTATTACTGGGGACTTTACACAATAGTGAGATTTATTAAATTATAATATATTTGTTTTAAGTAAGAGTTATTTCCAATTAGAAGCAAACACTACTATTATTATTAGACTTAGAGCAACCATAGAATAATTTATTTACTTTTAACTTAGACTTATAATGCTAATAAAAATGAAATAAATGTATAATTTTTAAAAGTGAATTTATGTTGAGTGTATAATAAGTGATGCATCTACAGGGGATTATACAAAGCCTTTTATAAGCAAAGGACCCTCTAAAGCGCCACAAATGAGTAATTACAAAATAGTAATAAAATGAAACAAGAATAGAAAAGAATAGAACTAAAACATAAAGATTGAGAGAAAAACATGAAACAATAAACTAAAGCCGTGAATAAGAAACCAATTTTCCCACCATAAGTTCCCAAAACAATTAGTTAAAATAATCAGTAACTAAGTAAGTCTGAAACATAAGAACAGTGGGTAAAATAACCCAAAACAGATATTACAGTGAGATGTAAAGGGTATGATTAAAACAAATAGAGTTATTTTCATGCAAAAATCCATGTGATCAATTCAATCCAGTATAAAGCAATTTTAATTAATTGTTTTAACTATGTGATTAATTCAAAAACTAGTTTAAATGAAACAAATAATTAATTTAATGCTATCTCTAATTTAAAGTGAGAATTTTAATACCATCTTATTAAATAAGTGTTATAATTTATTTAATAATTTTACTGACACAATTAAGGGTCAAAAAAGCGTCCAATATTATTGTTTAATAATATGTGAAATTTTTTATTTAATATATAAATTTAAATAATTAATTTAATTACATTATAAGTCAATTTTACACATATAATTATAATATATGTTTGTAATTAATTAAATATTAATATATAATTATTCAATACAGAAAAATGCGCCATTATTTGTAGAATATAACACTACGCAATATAGGGGTTGGACTTGCTAGCAAGTCCTCAACCTGAACTGAGATGGAACTCAGATGGAACTCAGACTGAACTCATACTGAACCCAAACTGAACTCTACTTGAACACCCACCTAAAACTGTTCTGCTGAGTGGTGTTCATTCCTGATTGTATGGTTCCTTTATCAATAGCTCAATGTGTGTTCAATCTGTTGTGAGTTTGGGTCCAAGGTTGCGGACTCACTAGCAAGTCCGCCCCCCATATTGTGTGGTGTAAAATATTACGCTTAATAAAAATGTATAAATAATTTATATAACAATAAAATTAATATAACACTTATATTTAATAAGATACTTATATAATTTTATTATGCAATAAAATATTAATTTATATACATCAAATGCAATTTTTTACGCCCTCTTTCAGGTCCAATAAGTCAACATATCAATTACTGGGCTCCTGGTATAGCCTGGCTGACACTCCCTCACTCTAAAAAAACAATAAAAAAATGCTAAGATTTTTTCTTTTTGTACTTTTTTAACATAGTAGGAAGATTTGAAATCTCCTTGCCAGGTATCCATGCATCATTTTCAGATGATTTTTTCTTATATCTCAATAAATATTCAGTACCTCTTTCAGAAGTGATAATTCTATCATTAAGAATTTTATCAATTTCTGCAGTTTCTGTGACTTCCTGAGGGTTTTTCTTAGGTCCTCCCCTTCTTTTGGGAAATAAGTCACTGTTGAAAGTATAAGGCTTAAGCAAAGAAATGGGAAAAACAGGATGTTTCTTATCATATGGAGAATACAATACAACTTCTACTGCATTATCACCAACCATTCTTTTAACAACAAATGGTCCTACAAAAGGATCTTTTAATTTGTTGTTACCTTGTAAATTGAAATGGACAGTAGATATCAACACTTCATCACCCTTTTCAAATGTGTATTCTTTATGGGATTTATCCCACCTTTTATTTTCATATTCAAATGCTTTATCAATACAGCTTTGAGCATGTTTTCTGCATAGCTGTTGCATTTGCATAAAAGATTTTACACCAGGGTGTAGTTCCAACTTAGGTAATATATTATTGACATTTTGAGCAGTAGTATTTGGGACATAACCAAACCAAAGCTCAAAAGGCATGTTCTCAGTGACAGAATGAACAGTGCTATTATATGCAAATTCAAGACCAGGAAATAGAGTGACCCAGTAATGAGTAAATCTGTCATTGTCTTTATATTCTAAACCAATGGCACAATAAATTCTAATCATATCTTCCAGAGTTTGAATCATTATTTCAGCTAGACGATCAGTCTGAGGATGGTGAGCTGTAGACAACTTTAACTCACAGCCACAAATATCCATCAAAGAGGTCTAAAACTCAGAAGTAAATTTTGGATCTCTATCAGAGATAATGGCTTTTGGAAAACCAATAATATTAAACATGTAAGACCACCATAAGAAAGCTAATTCTTTTGTGGTTAAATCTTTGTGGGTAGGAATAAATTTGAACATTTTTGTGAATCTATCTACTATTACCCAACAAGAGTTATAACTGCCTTTACCTGCTACAGGAAGACCAGTGACAAAATCTATGTTAATTATTTGTCAAGGAGCATCAGGTGCTTCAATATGTTATAATAACCCTGCTCTTTTACCTGTCAACCTTTTAGATTTCTGGCAGGAATCACAAGATTTAACATATAATTTTGTATCTTCAGACATATTAGCCCACCAAGCAGTGTTTTTGATTCTAATCAATGTTTTTTCAAAATCAAAATGACCATCTAATATGTCATCATGACAAAGTTTGAGGATAGTTTCATTCATAGAAAGAGGAATTAAAATTACATTAATAAGCTTTCTTCTATAATATATATAACTATCTTCAATAGAAAACTTTCCTTTAATGAAAGCATTTTGATAATTTGCAGGAAGTGTTTTAATCAATGCTTGAATTGAAGCATTCTTAGGATCATTTAAGATAGTAACTAATTTATTCAAATCAGAATCCTTATCATATGAATCCAGTATTTATTGTAATAACTCTTCTTCCATATCAACTATAAATATACCATGGATATAAACAGTATCATCTTCAGGTAAATAAGCAGGATTGGGGTCATTATTTGGAAGAGGCATTCTGGACAGCATATCAACATTTGAGTAAAAATTTCCAGCCTTATGGATAATTTTCATCTGTCCTCTGTATTCTTGAACAGCAAGTTGCCACATGAACATATGTGTATTAGGTGTTTGAGGTTTAAGAGAGACTTCACAGCACTACAGTCAGCTATCAATTCAAAATTTTGGTCATCTAGATAGTAATGAAGTTTCTCAAGAGCCCAAACAACTTCTAAGAACTCTAATTGAGTGGCACCATATTTCAATTCACTATTTCTCAAGGTTCTTGAAATATAACAAATTACAACCTTTGAGAATTTATCATTAATAATTTGTTTCTGGTATTGTGCAGCACCCAGACCAACAAAGCTAGCATCTGTATACAAGAAAAATGGTTTGTTAAAATCTGGAAGAGCTAAGATAGGGGCATTCATCAAGCAACATGTTAAAGTATCAAAAGCTTTTTGACTGTCAATATTCCAGATGAATGCAACACCTTTCCTTGTTAGTTTGGTAAGAGGTAAGGCTATGACCTGATAATTTTTAATATATTGTCTATAATAGCCACACATACCCAAAAAACTTTGGATTTCTCTTACAGAAGTTGGTGCTTTCACATTTTGAACTGCAGCAACTTTGTTGTGGTCTACACAAATTTGTAGGCCTGACACAACATGACCAAGGACTTTCAAAGGTTTAAACCAAATTTACACTTTTTCAAGGACAAGGTCATATTGATTTCATCCATTTTTTCAAAAAATCTATTCAATTGAATCATATGTTCATCAAAAGTTTTAGAAAAAACTATGATATCATCAATATACACCATGAGCCATCCTTCAATTATTTCCTGATGGAAAGTGTTATCCATGACATTCTGGAAAACTGAAGGGGCATTTTTATGGCCAAATGGCATTCTAAAATTCTTATATATTCCCATATGAGTAGCAATAAGCAAAAAATTCTGCGAATTTTTCTCAACTGGAACTTGATGATACCCTTTGTTACCATCCAGACAACTAATAAATTTTGCACCTTGCAAGGTAGCATGTATTAAGTTAATTCTGGGTAAAGTATAAATATCATCAACAGTATAAGTTTTTAATGCTCTGTAATCTCCACATAATCTAGCCTTATCTTTTTCATAAGAAATCAAGACTGGGGAGATGACAAAATATTTGGGGGTGACATCCACTTTCTCAATGATATTCATTTTTAATAATATGGCAATATTATCTTCAATATCCTTTCTTTTTTTTGGAGAAGCAGGATATGTTTTTTTCTTAAGACTAGGAGGAATATCACTCAAGTTACAGGATAAGGTAATTTTCATTTCTTCCTGAACAATTCCTAAGACATGAGAACCATATGCAAAAGCCATAGGGAAAGAGGTAATTGAGGCAATAATCACCATGGGAAATTAGGTGGTGAACTGCTAGCAGTTCCCTCTTTTTGAAACTTTCAGGAAGATGTTGGGAAATCGTTGGGAAATGTTTTGAAAGAATTAGGAAACTTTTTTTAAATTATATGAAAAATTTTTTTAAAAAAAGTTGGCCCTAAATTGAGCCACAATTTATCCCTTCTTGAGCAGAGCTTTGGATTTGAGTTGAGAATCAGTTGGAAAAAATTTGAGCAATGGTTGAGCCACAATACTTAACATACCATAATATTAAATTTATATATAGATCCATTTAATTTTGGGAGGTCAGGTTTGATATTAGTAGAAATATCTTAAATGACACATAGTATACTAGGTCTGGAATATTATTTCAATTATCAATTTTATTTCCGCAAGTATATAAAAAAGAATACTATTTAAGTCCTTTTTAAAAAATTTATTAATAAAAATATAACTCTGTAAAAATATTTGCACATAATTTTAAATTTTCTAGACAAAAGTTGATATTGAGCCCTAATCAATAGAAATTTCTCATTGTTCTTGGAATTATAAAGTATAAGACAATGTTCAAAAAATTTAATGTAGGAGAAAAAATACATATATTTTTTATAAGGGGAAAAAATAGTAATGAATTTTTTAAAAAATTTACACTATTAAAGAAACTAATTTTAATATATTGGCACAAAACTTAGGCTCTAAAATAATGCACTTTTTTTAATTATTTATCTGTATTTAGTTATTATTAAAATGTGAGTCAACATTAATTATTAACATACATGAAAAATTCAATTTTGAATATTCATCCAATATTATATATATTCTCTTCTTTATTCTTTTTCAAAACTTTTCTCTCACCCTCTCTTTCTTTAAACTACCACCATCACCATAAAATTCATTTAATTAAAATGTCAAATTTAAGATGCATTGGACAATTCTCTTTAAATTTTAAACCTATTTTTCCAAAAGAAAGATCTGTATTTGATGGAGTATCTACTCCAGCTATTATGCAACAAGGAAGATCTTTAGTTCATGTTTTTGGATTATTCAAAGAAGGAGAAGCAAAACCTATTGGTGATCTTTCTAACAAACAGAGAAGCCAAATTGGACAACTACTTGGAGAAAGTGGATCTGGATCTCAAATTTTAACTGAGGAAAGGGCTTTAAATCCCCAAATACCTTATTATTTTTGCTCTTACTTGGTTCTACTATTAAACAGGCAGTATAGAATTTGTGGACTCCTTTTTTGTTTGACTGATTTTATTAGTCAGGCTAAAGAAGTATTTCTAAATGCTCAAATTGATTTGACACCGATTCCACACTACAATCCAAACGTCTTCTTCAATATTCCTCATTCTTGTATTCACACAACTTCTGAAATTTCTGGGACAAGGGATAATCAAATGGCAAATCTATCTATACATGGTATGAAAACAACTCTGAAAACGCATCAGATTCAAGCTATCAATTTTATGATAGACAATGAAAATAACTTATCTGAAAAGTTAGAAAACATGTGGAGGCATGCAGACAACAGCTGGCTGAGAGTAGGTTTTAATAATTATTATGAAAAATTTCTTGAAGAAGAGTTATCCTCTGCAGAAATTGGTTCAATTCTAGTTGATGATATGGGCTTGGGAAAAACCCTCTCAACTCTTGGCCTAATTACTGCAACTCAAAGTGAAGCCAGACAATTCCAACTCTTGGTTGGTGGACAAGAGAAAGATAGGACATCAGCAGCTCTCATCATTTGCCCACTTGCAACATTATCAAACTGGGTCAATGAAATAAGAATTCACTTTGAAGATAATGCACTACCTTTCAAGGTTCTTAATGGGAAGGATTCAAAGAAAATTAATTTTGAGGAGCTTCAGAACCAACTATTTTTTTTGACTACCTATGAGAAAGCAAGTCCATCTTCTTCAATGATAAGTCCTCTACCTATTCTGCCAGTAACTCATAAACTCATTTGGTACAGAATAGTTTTAGATGAGGCTCAGTAAGCATTGATTTGAATTACTAATAATTTTGAACATAATATTATAAAAGCTGATGAAATTTTTAACATAATTTAAAAGTTTAATCAAGAATCCCCAGTTGCACAAGAATCAGAATATATTGGCCTTGGAGGCTGAGTATTGACTATGCTTGACAGGGACACCACTTCAGAACAGGACATCTGATCTTCAAAGCATTACATCATTCCTCAGAATTGAAAGATGGCAAGAAAACTGGTTGTGGATTAATTTTCTTATGAATGGCTTAAACAGAGAAAGCTCTAGCTCAATAAAATCAATAAATACTCTCATGAATGTCATATGCCTGCGGAGGACAAAAGAAGCAATCTTATCACTTCCTTGAAAAATTGAGCAAGGAATATCTGTAGAATTATCAGAACCTTGGCACTCAAAACTTACGAAGCTTCAAGAACGTTTTTCTGAGTATTATGGGCCTTCTCAAAACAACAACCTCCCTTGGGACTCAGCTGAGTTTCTCTGAGAACTGTAAATTTTACGGCAATTTTTTAAACACCCTGTCTACAAAAACCCAGATCAACCTCCAACATTTCCTTCCACATGGAAACATTCAGCAAAGATTATACATCTAATCAGTCATTTAGAAATTTTCTTAAGGGGAGAAAGGGGGATAATTTGTCCCAAAGCTGTTATATTTTCAGAATATGCCGAATTTTTGGAAATGTAAGGAATTCTATTAATTATCTCAATAACTTATTTTTAGCTTAAACAACATTTCAATATTCTATCCATTGAAACAGTATAAAAAAGGCTTTAGATGACCATGGAACTAGCTACACAGAGCTTGTAGGAAAGTTGAGCATGAAAAAAAGGGATAAAAATCTGGAAAAATTCAAAAATGATGAAAGATGTCAAGTTTTGCTTGGTACAATCAAGGCTGCAGGAGTTGGAATATACTTGAGGTTTGCACAAAATGTATATATAATGGTAAGTCAAAGAGTCTTATATTGAGATAGAAAATGTTGAAAAGAGAATTTGTTTAAAATATTGAAACAGGAGCCTAATTGGAATCCAGGAGTTGAACAGCAAGCAGTTGGTTGTCTGTATAGAATGGGCCAAAAAAATGAAGTTCATGTACTCAAGTATTTTGTAAGTAGAAGTATTGAATTCAGTATTTATAAGATACAAAGAAAAAAGATTGAGCTATCAATGTATGTGAAATATTCTTTATATAAAGTTGCATCTTAGCTAAAAATATTTATCTGTTCTAATTTTTTAAGGTTAAGTGTCCCAGACATTGGAAACAAGGAATATGAGTCTGCTAGATTATTAATTAGGGAATTCATCAATAACTCACATTAGAATTTAAAATTTGTTCAAGTATGTGGGAAATGTTTATTGGTACTTGACAATTAAGAAGTCTTAATTGTTGAGGATTAAGAGAAGCAAGATATAATGAAGAATAGCAGTCACTTGGCAAATCCCTGGGGACTGGAAAAGAATTAAAGTGAGTCTCAATTGAGGATACCAAATTTAATCAATCATATAATGCCAAGTTCTTAAGTATTTCTCCTGAATAAGAGGAAGATTCTCGGATTTGAATGTGTTTCTGGTCAAGATTTTGTGCGAGTCTTGAGAATTCTTCAGATCTCCATGTCAATAAAATCCGCTTAAAAGAACCTTCATCATCAATTTCAGTGTCTGAGAAACATTTGACGTTGTAGACAATCCTATAGTACTAGCTATAGGACTTGACCAAGGGAGTTGGAGAAAAACCAGAGAGAAAATCCCCTGTCCCTTTAGAAAAATAGAGTGAGATTTACTTGTTAAAGTAAGTTGGTTCCTGTTTTGCCAAAGACCCTCTTCAACACACTTGACTGCTTGATAAGCCAAGAAAGTAGTCACCAGAAGGACTACCAGACCAAAGAACTGAAATGTAGACCAATGTCCACACCAGAGACAGCAAAGATACTTGATGTAGGCTTAAAATCCACACCAGAGACAGCAATAATACTTGCTATAGCTTGCAAGACTATAACGAGAAAACAGTTGATAAAGTTAAGTTAAATGAAGAGCTCACTTGCAACTAACACAGCCAAATTGTGGCCAGAAAACAGTGAAAACTGAGAGAGGAACAAGGATATCACCTTCCGATGGTTGTATGATAATTATGGTTGCCCAAACTGTCTTATTCACTATGTACACACAGACCACTATCTAAGAGCCCATGCACACCCACCAATCTGGCACCTGTACCTGCCAAATTGAATAAAAAACCCTCCTGAAGCGCTCCTCAACCTTCTAAAACAGAGGCAGGCAGGCCCCCTTACATCGGAGGTGCCGCTGTAGGCAATCCTATAGTACTAGCTATAGGCCTTGACCAAGGGAGTTGGAGAAAAACTAGAGAGAAAATCCCCTGTCCCTTTAGAAAAATAGAGTGAGATTTACTTGCTAAAGTAAGTTGGTTCATGTTTTGCTAAAGCTCCTTTTCAACACACTTGACTGCTTGATGAGCCAAGAAAGTAGTCCCCAGATAGACTACCAGACCAAAGAACTAAAATGTAGAACAATGTCCACACCAGAGACAGCAAAGATACTTGATGTATGCTGCAAATCCACACCAGAGACAGCAATAATACTTGCTATAGCTTGCAAGACTATAACAGAGAAAACAGTTTCCAAAGTTAAGTTAAATGAAGAACTCACTTGCAACAAACACAGCCAATTGTGGACAGAAAACAGTGTAACTGAGTGAGGAACAATGATATCACCTCCGGATGGTTTTATGATGATTAAGGTTGCCCCAAACTGTCTTATTCACTATGTACACACAGACCACTAACTAAGAGCCCATGCGCACCCACCAATCTGGCGCCTGTACCCACCAAATTTCATAAAAAACCCTCCTGAAGCGCTCCCCAACCTCCTAAAACGGAGGCGGGCGGGCCGCCTGACGTCTGAGATGCCGCCTGAAGCACCCCAGCCTCCCTGAAGCCAGAAAACCAATAAAAACCACTAATCTACTCAGAAAAATTAGCTACAACTACTAAAACCTTTAAAACACAGAATTTCACTATAACAACATTAAGACATAAAATATAGAGAAAAATTAGCTCTATCCAATGGTACTAAGCACTTAACTCTAAGACTTAAGGTTAGTCCGTAAAAGACGAAAAACAAAATTAAACAGCAATCTTTTATAAATGAAAAATGAGGAAATGACCCCTTAAAACTTAGAATATGAAAAATGTCTTCAAGACATAAAATATAGAGAAAAGCCAGGGCTCCAATGATAGTACCCACATACCCGCAGACCAATTATCCACGGAATAAAACCAGAAAAATACCCAACTCCTTAACAGATGTCAATTAAGACATGCACAAACAGCACCAAATCCCACAACAAAGGCCCCTGCCAATGTTGGAAGACCACATCCTCCCTCCAATTGAGAATTTCCGCATTCTTTCTTCATCCAACCACCATGTTTAACCTTCTTTCCAAATATGCCTCTGAAATAGGTCCCTGCCAATACTGCATCGACAATAATTTAATCTGCACCATGACACCACCAGTCCATCCATACAGAACATCCTGCGATGTCTGCCAATCTTGAAAGAAGACCTGCCACAGACCTGGTCCACTTTCTTCTGCAACAGATTCACCTCCATCTCAACCTGGTCCTTCTTCTGCCAGCACCAAAAGATCTAGGCCATCCATCCTGATACCCAGATTAATCAAAAAGCTCCACACTTCCCAGAAGAGTGCCACAACCCATAAAACAACTAGTTCCACCATCCCTGGTCCATCTGATGGTAAAGAACTTTCTTTTCTTCCTTCAACTTTAAAACTGATGACTTCTCAGTTCCTCCATCTTCTGATAGTGATGATAACAATGTAGGATCCATTGCACCACCAACACCAAGGCACTTGCCCACTATCAAGGCCAAGATCAAACAACACACATCTCAACAGAAACAACTTCTGCTTCACTACTTCCAATCCACTCCTGCTAGAGATCCACAGGACATTGAGAACAGAAGACACCTCATTCACCAGTTCAAGGCTAATTCTGAACACTTCATTTCATCTCTTGATTCCCTCTGTAATTCCACTAGTACTTGAGTTTGATTAAGAAAGAAAAATTGAACACACCCTCTATAAGATGTAACCACAAAACAACCCTCAGTTTTAAGTCTTGGGTGACCATCCTCATTTTATAGTCTTGGGGGACTCAAAAACCCTCAGTTTAAAGTCTTGGGGGACTCAAAAACTGAAATCATAAACCCAGAACCAGAGATCAACCACATTAAGACACAGAGAAAAAAATAATATTCTGGAGTAACTGTAAATAGAGCAGCCAGCCAATCAATTACCCCCAAACTTGCCTTTGCTAAATTCGGAGGCTCCCCCTGTGGATACCCTCCACCAATCTTTCAAAACCAATTCCAACAACAAAAACTTTTCCCTCAGTTTATAGTTTTGGGGGACTTAAAACCCTCAGTTTAAAGTCTTGGGGGACTAACACAGTGTTCAGTTTAAAGTCTTGATGGAGTAGTCTTGATAAAATCTTGAAACCAGCCAGTTTAAAGTCTTGGAGGACTAACAGAAACCAGATTTCAGTTTAAAGTCTTGATGGACTGATCTTGATACCATAGATTTTTCAGTTTAGAGTCATTATGGACTGACGGAATTTCGCATAAAATAGATGCAGCCAATTTCATGCAGAACACCTCTACAGCCAACCTGCTGAACTTCCACCTTCACTTCATCATCTACCCATCACTGACAAAAATCTCCTCCTATCCCTTTTCATCATCTTTTCTCACCACAGATCATGTCTTGATCTCCTGATGTTAGCCCTTCTACTATCCCTTGCTTCACTGCTCCCAAGGACTATGCCTGCAAACAGTGCATCCACATGTGCAGACCTTAACATTCACTCTTCCAACTCCTGAATCCAAATTCTACAACAGGGCTTGTGATTCTTGCTATTCCAAAAAGAAAAGATGTGACAGAGATGCCAACTACCCTATTCCTCCTCCTTCACCTTCTCATAAATACATCTCCAGATCCCCTACCAGATCCCCAGAGCTTTTTCCTTCCTCTTCCTCTTTATCTTCAGCACCTTCAAGAAGATCCAGAAGCTCCGCTTCCAGAACTCTTCCCAAAAGACCAGCCTTAGCTTCCCAAGAAGCTGCTCTTATCTTGGCCAAATTAGCTCCAAAAGCTTCAAGATCAACTCCCAGGCTTCTAGACCGCCTCCAGGCGGCCTGGCCGACGTTGGGCAGCCCGCCTGCCTCACCAAACAGTGAAAATCAGGGCCAAAACCTCCAAAAACGGCCAGAAAACAGCCAAATTAATCCAGACACCCAACTACCTCCTACTGCTCCCAGAGCAATTCAATCAACCCTTCCAAGGTCCAAAAGCACCAAAATTTCCCAGATTTCTAAGAGACCTGCCAGAGAACCCCAAGAAGAAACCAGGACACCACACACTGCACCCAAACAAAAACTTCGTCCCCAACTAAGACAAAGAAACAAAACCTCTCCTCTGTCAGCCAACTACTCTTATGACAGTTCCATCTCTTCAAAAGCTCCATCCAGAAGAGATCAATCTGCTTCCAAATTTCCCTCTCCTGATTCATCCTTTAACAACCCTGGTACTCCATCACCAGCACCTCCTCCAGCTGAATCCAACAGAAATAACAACCACAACAACAACAACAATCCCACTGCTCCAACTAAGCCCCAGGAACATCAGCCTCCTAGTTCACCTTCTCAAAATCTTTCAGAGGAAGACCATGAGAATCCATATCTTTCCCTGGTTGATCCACCCACTATGACTATTAAAAAATCGTCAGAGATCCAAATTCCAGCTGCTTACAAATTTGATGAGCTTCCAATCTGTAAGTACCAAATTAATTATCCCATTTCTTCAACAAAAATAATTACTGATCCAATTCTTCTTGTCTAGTTGGCACCCCTCCTTCTGAATCTATTATTGGAGTTGGCCAACCTCTTGAAACTTCTTTGACCCTGGATTATGGAGACATGAAGAAACACCTAAGAACCATGTGTTCCAAAATGCTAAAAGCCTTTGCCCTCCATGGACCTTTGAATAACTTTGAAAAATACCTGAGAAAGCGCCTGTTGGACAACCACTGGAAAATGTCTAGGATCATTAAGCACACCCTCCAGCACTCCATTCCTGCCTCTTCCTCTTCCTCCTCTGAACTTACCTCTAATCCAATTCCTGACCATCACAATCCCTATCATCTCTCCAGCAGGATGCACTTCAAGGAACACAGTGCTTCCCACAATCCCAACAAAAAACAAAAACGTCATCACAATCTGGACCAGCCTCCAGAAGCTTCATCATCCAGACAATGAGCTCCTGCAAAAGATTAGAAACATAATAATACTATAAAACAAATAATAAAAATAATTTCAGAATTTTTTTTTTTTTTTTACTAATATACTAAAATAAAAAATTAATAAATAAAATGAAATGAAATAACATAAATGAAATAAAATAAAATATAAAAGATAATACAAATGGTATCCCCCAGCCAATTGATGAGCTGATCCCCTGATACCTTACCCACATCCAAGTGCACCTTGATGTGGGTACACCATTAATTCTTTTAAATGGTTAACAGAAAACAAAATTCAAAAAATTTAGAAATTCAGAAGATAATAAAAATAATGAAACACAGAAACACATGAAATAAATAATAAATAAAAAAGAAAATAGCATTGCCCGGCCAATTGATGAGCCTTTCCTCACCAATGCTTGCCCACATCCAGGTGACCCTGATGTGGTAACACCCTATATTTTTTTGATTTTATAATTTTAAACAACCCCCATGAAAAAATTAAAAGAAAAAAAGAGAAAAAAGAAAATAATCTAAAACTGCTATCTAGCAAAAAACATAACTGCAAAATCAAAGAAAGTCTAGCTCCATAGATGGTCCAATAAGGGAAAGTCCGATCCATAGAAATGATCACTGGGTGGGCTCCCTCCAATAAGTAAAAATGATGGGAGACCACCAGTGATCCACCACCAATCTGAAAGAACCAAAGATAAAGAAGCCAGTCCCAAACCAGTTTAAAGTCATATTGGACTTGAAACCTGAATAATAAACAACAGAACTAGAATTCAACTAGGAAAAACAAAGACTTAAAACAGACATTCTGGGGTAACTGTTCTACAGAGCAGCCAGCTCATCAGTTACCCCCACACTTGCCAAAATAAAATCTAGAAGCCCCCCCTCGGTACCTTCTGACATAAAAAACAACGTCCAACACAAAAAAAATACCAAAACCAATAAACAGTGAAGATTCCAGCACTTGAAAACCAGAGGAAATTCCAGTTTAAAGTCATAAAGGACTAAAACCTGTGAAAAGAAACCAATACTAGGGTTCAACCAAATTAAGAGAAAGGGTTGGAAACAGACAATCTGGGATAACTGTTGATAGAGCAGCCAGCCCATCAGTCACCCCCACACTTGCCAAGACAATATCTAGGTGCCCCACCCATGGGTACCCTCTAACAAAACTTTCCAACAAACAGATGCATAGCATCACCACAAAAAAAACCAATATTAAAGAATGGTCCGTAGTTTATCCTCATTGCGGAGTCAATCTTCTTCATGCCTAGTGCCTCTGGGATAAAACCTCTTCACTTGGTCTGCAGCCACTCTCTTTTTCAAGACTGCACCATCCAACTCTTCCGAAACATAAGAACCTCCAGACTCCTGAGATCTGACTCTGTAAGGCCCATTCCATCTGTCAGCAAACACTCCAAACTTCTATTATACACCAAAACCAAACAACCAGGTTTCAAGGGATTCCTGAGTCTATGAGCCAACCTCTTGTCCCAGTACCTGACTGATTGATTCATAATCTTCATCATTCTAGAGTATGCCTTCTCTTGACATTCCTCTCTACATTCCAACTGTTGCATCCTGGCACAGAGAAAATCTTCTGTTGAGCGCACATCATCTCAATCAATTCCAAGATAAGAGACAGCTTCCAAGTCGACTGGTAGAACAGCTTTCTGACCAAACATTGACTCATAAGGAGAATAGCCAGTTGTCCTCTTCACAGTGACCCTTTCAGCAATAACACCAAGGGTAAATAATGCCTCCACTTTTCAGCACTATCTTCACACATCTTCACCAAAGCATTCTTGATAACTTGATGGCCTCTTTCAACATCGCCTTCAGCTTCAGGATAATAAGGTGTAACAACACTAACTTTAGAACCAACACTAGCCACAGCTTCTTTAAATTTGGCACCACACTCTGGCCCACCATCAACAGTGACCAAATTCATCAACCCATACCTATAAATCCTCTCCTTCTTCAAAATCTCTGCCACATTCTTGGCAGTCAAATTAACCAGAGGCACTGCCTCAACCCAACAAGACAAATCATCCCTAGCAACAATCAAGTATTTATACCTGCCCTCTTTAATATGGACAGCATCCAGACTGACCCTTCCAAAAACAGTTAATTCGCCAGTAGCACAGCCCACCTCTTTAGGTTTCAAGTGACTTCTTCTTTGACATTCTTCACAAGATTGAACCCAACCCTGCACAGCCAACTTCATAACTGGCCACCAAAATCTGTCTGCTACTCTTCTATAAGTCTCCCCAAAGCCTCTATGACCAAGTTCTTCATAAAAAGACTTCAACACAACTTCTTGACCCTTCTTCTGAGTCACCACCACTTAAGGATTTGAATGTCTCCTCCTTATCAACCGGCTTACTGACACATAAAATCCAGGATTCTTCTTCTTGATTGCTAACCAAGTATCATCATCACAACTATCTGGCCTCTCCAAGGTCAACAGATATTCCACCAAATCAAAATAAAACCCAGACTGACCCCAGGTCTCATCTTCAAAATACAACAAAACAACATCCAAGGGTACGATTCTGTCATCAAAATCACCAGTGTGAACATGAGCCAATTGACCAGCCCAACCAGGACACCAATCCTTAAATTTTGGCACGTCCTTCTCTCTCCACTGAACCTTGTGAGAATCCAGTTCACTAACAAAAACACCCTTTTCCAAATTTGAGCTGTCCCAAACAACAACTCCATCTTCATCAACAAAAACATCCTGATCACCAGAATAAAGATCAGATCCAGCCAGTTAGGCCTCTTGGGGGAGGTCAGAAAAATCTTCAGCACCCTTTGTGCTGGCCCTAAACACTGGAACATCTTCATCGAACTCATTAGCCTCAGAATCTTCATCTGTAGGTTTCCTCCTTGATAATCCATCAGGCATAATAAAAGTTTTGCCTGGTTTGTGTACCAGGTCAAAAGAAAAATTTTGAATAAATGCCACCCACCTAGTCATTGGAGCTTTTTGAACACTAGGCATATTGATCCTCTGAACCAAATATTTTGCATCCACCTGCATCTCAAAATGCTGCACCCACAAAACTGTCTTTAGCTTCTTTTAAATTTTTGCTACACCACACAATTCCAACTTAGGTTGAGAATACCTAGATTCCACCTCATTAAACACCACAGACACATATCTTACTGGCCTTACCCTCCCAGTCTTATCCTCCTGAGATAAAAAAGCGCCAGCAGCAATATAACTTGAGTCCACTGCCAAATAAATTTTTCGAGAACCAACACCATAATCCAACTTGTGAAAAACAATATCTTCACCAACAACCTTTTTCAACTTCTGAAAAACCTCTTCACACTCTTCAGTCCATTCCCAATCTGCATCTTTTCTGGTCAACTTCCTTAAAGGTGAAGCCAACAAAAGAAAATCCTTAATAAAAATCCTGACATATACACATACACCCAAAAATCCCCTGACTTCAGTAGTATTTTTAGGCCTTGGCCATGACTGAATTTTATTACTCTTCTTCTTCTCCATAATCCTTCCCTCTTTACATACCACATGACTCAGAATTTCCAAAGCAGGAACACAACAACAGAATTTTGACCCTGAAATGGTCAAACCAGCCTCTTCAATCCTAAACAACACACTCTCTAGAGTTATTGCATATTCCCACACAAACCTCCTTTTGACAGGGTTCTCCGCTAACACCTCATTACCATAATCAGTGGATGGTCCTTTAATTCCACCATTATCAATAAAAATACCAGCATGAGTAGGAACCTCATCCTGCAAAAATCCAAGCCATCTGTGCTTGATATACCGCCACTGAATTAGTTGCTCCCTGAGGCAACCTAGTGAGCTGAAAACATCCCAAAGGAGTCTCAAAAGTTGTGAGAGGCCTTGAATCCGTATGGAGCTCCCTATCATCATAACCACCCATAATATCACCCAAATCACAACACACCCTTCCAGAAAAAGCTTCAAAAAAATCCTCTGCACTTGGTGGCATACCAGCTTCCTTGATAGTGACTCTATTCAAGGCTATAAGATCATGAATCACCCTCAACTTCCTATTCTGCTTATTTACACAGAAAACCAGACTTGAGTAGCTGGATGTCGATTGTTTGTATAACCCAGTCCTGACTCTTTCCCTAACAATCTCCACAAAATCCTCTCTAATAGCGGCTGGAATCGGGATAGGCTTGATTTGCCAAGTTTCATGACAAACCACAGGAATCAAGTAAGGTTCCGCATAAAAGTGCTTCAATACACCCCTTTCCTCCTCAACATAGGCCACAGCCTTTTCCCTTAGCACAATAACCTGCAAAAACAACTTCTTTTCTTCCTCAGACAACCACCCATTAGGACCAAAATTAACAACTTTCAACCTTTCCACGGTCACCCTAGCCGTCTCTAAAAATTCTGGAGGATTCTTCACCAAAGAAGCACATTACATATCTCTTGACAAAGGAGGTCTCTTCAAGGGTGGATTCAAACCCACACGCATAGGCTCATTGACAGGCCTAATCTTCTGTGCTACCTTCCTATACTTTGCCGCTCCACCTTCAACTTGAGAGATCTTCAGGAAATCTTCACCACCAGACCTGGAACAAAAACCAAGGGTTTCCCCATTGCTCACATGTGTGGCCAAGGTAATGTTTTTAAAAGGTGTAGAAGAAACCCTAGCGGTGCACAATTGGGAGGACTTACTTTTAGACCCCAATCTCACCACTCCAAAACTTTTCCGCAATTCAACATCTTCATCCTCACTTCCAACTTCCAAATCTTCAAATCTTGATTCATCTTCAGAATAAATTCTTTTAAAATTTTGCAGTTTAACCTCATGCTGGAGGCACAAAAATTGATCTTGATGATCTACTTTTTTCCTAATTTTCTGCAGTTTAACCTCATGCTGGAGGCCCAAAAATTGATCTTGAAAATCTTCACAAAAATATTTTGAATCTTCTTTCTTCATTATCTTCACATTTTTTTCTTAATTTTCTTGAATTATCTTGAAATTTTTATCTTTGTTGCTTGAGTTTTCTTCTGACCTACAAAAATAACCAGGGGTTTCCCCAATGCTCACAGGTTTGGCCCAGGTAATGTTTTTGAAAGGTGTAGAAGAAAACCTAGCGGTGCACAATTGGGAGGACTTACTTTTAGACCCCAATCTCACCCCCCCGAAACATTTCCGCATATCTTTCAATAAAGATATATAACCAATCTTCTTCCTTGAACTTGAATTAAAAATAATTAAGAATCTTGAGAGAGAACAGAGACTTGATAAAAAACTTGATGAATACTTTCAGAGAAGAGAAACATTAAAAAGAGAAAGTTGAAAATACACTTGGTATATCTCCAAGGGAGCTGACCTACTAGAACCTGGGATTTCCTTATCTTGGGGAGATGTTTTAGCACCAGGGCAATCAGCCCTCATTACTCTAAAAAAGACAGACTCTCAATAGAGCCTGAGCCACACTCCAAAAAACCAGAGGCAACACCCACTTCCTTCCTTCTCCTGCAGCAATCCATGCACTGGCACATTGAAGATAAACCAGGCCTTGTCTCTCAACCATCCTCTCCAGGGGATGATAATTTCATGTGAAGTCTCCTTTCATCTTCACCAGTAAACTCCAAACTGATTCCCAAATCAAATTGATAACCAATTATTTCCTGATAATCCATCAAGAATGGCCCACCCAAAACTGCTTTTACATTACCTTTAGCAATGTAAAAATTAACCTTCCTTGAGGCTCCTCCAACATCTAACTTCACAAACTCTGAAGTTCCAACCAATTCAGTGACATGACCACTGATCCCTCTCAAATTCCCACCAATACCATTTTTGATGGGGAGGCCCAAATGAGTTGCCTCAAACAAAGAAATCAGGTTTATCTGAGAACCTGAATCCACCAATGCCCTCGCCTCCCTGCCATTCAGAGTGACATTGACATATCCCAGAGGAGCAGAAAAATGAGTTTCCAACCCCTCACTAAACTTTTCAGCAGAATCACAAATGTAATCTACCTCCCCAGAAGAAACTCTTCTCCTGGTCAACAACTTTTTCTGTCTATCAGCCAACCCTTTGTTGATAGCATACAATTCCCCATAAGATAGGGAAACCTGACCCTGATTCATCCTTTCCAGGACAGAGTCTATAACATTAACTTGACCAGACACTAATGGCCTCACAAAGTGAGCTATTTGCTTCACCACCTTGGTCCTAGAAGCTTCTTGAGGACCAGCACCACCAACAGATTTACCATTAACAGGAACCAAACCAGATCCCTCACCAGAACCTCTGACTCCAGCAGGCTTTGGCAATAAAGCCAAAAAAAAATCCTCCTCAGAGTCAGAATTTACCTCTTTTGGCATTGGCTCACCATTCATATCTAATGCGCCAAAACTAGGGGGCTCATATCAGCCATACCCTTCTGCATCTTGTACAGCTCCTCTTTTCTGTACCTCTTCCTAGCTGCACTAAGCTTAGGATTCACCTTTGAAGCATTTGGCTTTGTTTGGGCCTGAGAACTGCTCTTAAGCCTTCCCACCTTTCCTGCTTCCACATCATTAACACCAGCCAAGCATTCCCCGCTTGACTGCCCACCACAAGAATTCAACTCCAAACCACCAAAGGAAGTAGAAAAAGAGACCTTATTGAACTCCTTCCCCTTTCCCTTGACATCCTCATCCTCCTTACCAGAAGACTTCCCTTGCTCAGGAATCTCCTCAAACCTTTGCCTCCTTTGATTGAGACCTCCCCTTCTTCTGACCAAATCCAAAGGAAACTGCCCCTCACTGGGCTTAACAAAAGAACCATCAGGGAACTTGAAAACCCTTCCATCAATTTCAACCTTTCCTTTAGACACATCCCTGTTCAATGCCCAACAATCATTGGACCTGTTCCCCCTCCTGTTGCAATAAGAGCAGACCCAAGGATCACTCCTAACAGCCCTCCTATCAAAATCTCTAGGCTGAGAAGGTGCCTTATTGACCTTCTTAGCCTGCTGAACAAAAATATGCAGCTGCTTTGTAAGATCAGCCAACTGCTCCACCATTGGGTCCCTCTCCTGTTTGGGAACCTGCACCAAATTCTTCTCCTCCTTCTTCACTCTAACCTCCTCTTCAGCCCAAGCCTCACTGACTTTTCTGACATACGTGGCACACCCTTCCTGATAGGTGTCCACAGCCAATAACTTTAAACGGGCCTCAACAGCCTCCTTCACCTTATCCAAGGCAGGCAACTTCTGGTCCCCATTATAAAGAGTCTTCATCAATTCCTTTCTTGAAAACTCCTTCAACACATCCATTCTGACATCTCTAGTCAGGGCAGACCAAAAAACATCCTCAGCAGTATTTTCATGTGCCAGCTCCTCCACTTCCACCAAATATTCCACCACATGATCAAACTGTAGCAGAAAAGTCCTGTAACTATGCATGTTACCAACACCACCATAAGATTGCCATTCACTGACAACCTTGTTCAGATCCACTATAGTGAACCTGACACCCCATCTATCCACCATCTCCCTACACAACAACTTCCAATCCCTCTTCTTGTAGCCAGACATGGCCACAATCTCCTTCTCCACTTCCCTATCACCAATAAAGAAGATTATCTGCTTCACCATGTCCAGGTAGGAAGAACCATCTACTCCAGCAGCAGTTTCATATTTCTCCAGAAACCACTTGACATCCTCCCCATTAAACTTGGTACCATCCCGAGTTTTAATGTTTACACACTCCCTAACCATCACAGCAGGAGGACCATCTCCCCCACTGACAGTCACCACAGGAATAGAGGAACCAGAAGCCATTCCTCCAGACTAAAACACCAAAAAGATCCAACTAAAGAAAACAGAGATTCCAAAGGACTAGCAAGTTCCACCCCACTTTGGGCACCAGATATTTAGACAATCCTATAGTACTAGCTATAGGCCTTGACCAAGGGAGTGGGAGAAAAACCAGAGAGAAAATCCCCTGTCCCTTTAGAAAAATAGAGTGAGATTTACTAGCTAAAGTTAGTTGCTTCCTGTTTTGCTATAGCCCCTTTTCAACACACTTGACTGCTTGATGAGCCAAGAAATTAGTCACCAGACAGACTACCAGACCAAAGAACTGAAATGTAGAACAATGTCAACACCAGAGACAACAAAGATACTTGATGTAGACAACAAAGATACTTGATTTATGCTGCAAATCCACACCAGAGACAGCAATAATACTTGCTATAGCTGGCAAGACTATAAGAGAGAAACAGTTGCCAAAGTTAAGTTAAATGAAGAACTCACTTGCAACAAACACATACAAATTGTGGCCAGAAACAGTGAAAACTGAGTGAGGAACAAGGATATCACCTCCAGATGATTTTATGATAATTAAGGTTGCCTGAAACTGTCTTATTCACTATATACACACAGACCACTATCTGAGAGCCCATGCGCACCCACCAATCTGGCGCCTGTACCCACCAAATTGAATAAAAAAAACCTCCTGAAGCGCTCCCCAATCTTCTAAAACAGAGGCGGGTGGGCGGCCCGACGTTGGAGGTACCGCCTGAAGCGGCCTGGCCTCCCTGAAGCCATAAAACCAATAAAAACAACTAATCTACTTAGAAAAATTAGCTACAACTACTAAAACCTTTAAAACATGGAATGTCACTATGACAAAATTGTGACATGGAATATAGAGAAAAATTAGCTCTATCCAATGGTACTAAGCACTTAACCCAAAGACTTAAGGTTAGCCCATAAAACAAAAAAAACAAAATTAAACAGCTATCTTTTGTAACTGAAGAATGAGGAATTTACCCCTTAAAACTTAAAATATGAAAATGTCTACAAGACATAAAATATAGAGAAAAACTGGGGCTATCCAATGATAGTACCCACATACCCTCAGAACCATTATCCACGGAATAAAACCAGAAAAATACCCAATTCTTTAACAGATGTCAATTAAGACATGCACAAACAGCGCCAAATCACACAACAAAGGCCCCTGCCAATGTTGGAAGACCACAACGTAGTTATTTGTTATATTAATTCTATTCTTTTTTAGAAGTTTCTGATGGAAAAAAATAGTTGCTTAATAACGGGTTTATTTTTATTGTTTTTAATTAAATTCTTTTAATTATTTATTTCACATTATTTTTTTTTTGTAAGTACTATTGGGACGCTCCAGAAGATCCTCTTGTCTATAAAAGGGCTTTGGAAACCTCTCTTGTATCTCATTACTTATTATACACTCACTTACATATATTTTAAATATACTACATTTATTTATTATTTTTATTAGTACTACATTTCTAATTAAAATACTATATAAATAATTATAGGTTGCTTTAAGTTTAATAATAACTATCATTGATTGTCACGCTTTGAATATAATTACTAGTTACAATATATTACAATTTAAATAATTCCTTACAATTTTGTCAAGACTCCAATTTACCTTGTCGCCCCCCTCTTTTAAAAATACTCTTATCATTTGTTTTATTTATTCTACTCCATTACTTTTCCTCTTTCTTCTAGATGACTGGCCAATAATTGAGGGCCTTTCCAAACGACGACGACGAAGACTTGCGACAAACAACAAAAGCGCATGGACCACCCAAGCCAAAAAGTAAACTTTTTGCCGCCACCATGTTTTGAACTTGGGTTCGATCGATTAGGTTTATATTAAATTAAATTAAATATTACACTGCAAACATTTTGATATCGCATCATGCCTGATGCGACTGTCCGTCGCACGCATCCCCCGCCAAATGTGTGCGACGGAAAGACACATCAGGGTTGATGTGACATTAGAATGTTTGTAGTGTTATTTTGAACTGATTTTACGATCAATATAGTAAGTTCACCTTTGCACCTCTCACTCATAGTTTTATATTTTTACTGCAATAACAGTGTTTGTGGCTTAATTGCTGATTCACTGAGTGTAAGTTCTCATTATATTAAGAATTTTTTTCCTAGTTGACCATAATAGAGTAAGACTCTTAGTCCTAGAAGGTAAATAAAATTTTAATAAATTAATGAATTTATTTTATTAAATATTGTTTGTTTATTGGTTGACCATAATAGTACTCAGTACTTAGTTCCAATATTACCATTATATTAATTTTATTTTTAATTATTTTGGTTGACTTATAAAACCTTTGTTGGTTGTCCCATTTTAATTATTGTTAATTCTTAATAAACATTGTAATTGAATTTTTTAATTAATTGATCTTTAATAAAAATTTTAAATTTTTTTTGAAATACAATTGATTATATTTTATTTTGAAATAACAAATTGAATCATTATTTAATTTTTGATTCTCTTTTTCACAGTTTAAATGTCCAGTAGTTTGGCTAAAAGCATGGATTATTTACATGTGGATGAGATTGAAGTGGATGTTGACACTGAATCTGTAGGTTCTTCTAAAGTAACTTACAAAATCTTTTCAGCTGACAAAAAACCTTCAGGACGTGGAAATGTCAGGAGAAGTGGCAAACCCCCCTCACCAAACAACTCTGAAAGAAGTAAAAACTCAAATACATCAGTACAATCCACTCAGAGGTATAAAAATAAAAAAGATTCCTCTAACACAGCAGGTAAAAAATCTGTTAAGCCATATAAAGGAACTGAGAGCAGAAAGCATGACGTACAAGGCAAGGGTAGACACACTCTGGCAGCAGATGAAGGAGTTATTATATCCCAAACAGGGTCAACCTCCTCATTTTCCAGCTTCCCAGCCTCAGCCTCAACCTCAGCCCCCTCACCCACAATCAAGGCACTCTGCAAGTGGAGCAATGGAAATGGGATTACTTGATGACCCACTACCAGCAGAATGTTCAGCAACCAACAGCTCAAAACCCTGGCCCATCCAGGACACCAAACTAAAATCCATCTCTTTAGCACCATCCTTATCAGGGGGGCAGAAGAAAGAAAGCACAGGGGAAGTTTCCTCCCTTTCCATGGTAAGTAGTTTGTTTGATAAGCACATTGGTATATATAATAACAAACCTTCTTCAGGTAATAATATGGACCCTGAAAGAACAGTTAAACCCTTGAAGAAACAACTACCTTTAATAAGTAGCCCCATTGATGTAATTAGCAAATTATCATTTGTTGAACCATTACATTTAACTTCTACTTCTTTAATTAGCCCTTCTCTTGCAAATAAGAATGATTCTGTTTCCCCTGAAGTTTACACTTTACTTGGGAAAACTTCTGAATAAATATTGAAAGATACGTTTGATTTTAATGTTGTGAAAGATAAACATTTGAGATATTTGTTAATACATGAGAGTGATAGATTAAATAATTTTCATTTACATTGCAAAGTGAGTTTTTCTGTTCAAGACACTGCTTATTTCAAATTGAAAGACACATTAAATAATGTCCTTGCTCAACACAAGTCTATTAAAGCTGACCACAGATCACTTTCAGATAAATATAGTCACCTATGCAAAATTTTTGATGACCTAAAAGATGAAAATACTGCTTTAAAGAATGACAATATGCTTTTGCACAGTGAATTAATAAAATTGAAAATTGATTCTCAGAATTTGAGTAATAAATGCTCTGTAGATGAGGACAGAAATGTTCTATCTATTTCTAGGATTAATGATCAGCTATCTTATATTCCTGATTTGAGAAATAAATTATCTGACCTTGAGAAATTATTTTCTGCATTACAAGCTTTCCAGGCTACTCATTATCATTAATTAAAAAATATTTCTCAAACTTCTGTTAATCATAATAATAAACAGCCTGAACATAGTAGTTCTTCTCTCTCTTGTAATGTACAAATTTTACCAGCTGAAATTCATTCTGAATAATCTATTGCATCAAACATAAATAAATTTAATGCTCACAATGAGCCAGCTGCCTCTGTGAATAATGAAATATCTGAAAAACTTTCAAGGCTTCAAGAACTGATAACCTTGAATAATTCAAGCCATAGGATGGAACATTCCAGAAGCCAGAAAAATTGGCCTAAGTTGGATCAATATCCTACCTTTGATGGTGATTCTTCATCTGATTGGAAACACTTTATACAAAGGATTGATAATTTAAAGAGATCTTATAAACTACCTGATAAGGAAATTGTTTCTAAGATAATTTCTTTATTTTCCAATGTAGCCTTGATGTGGTATGAATCTGTTCTATTAGATAATAACCATTATACATGGAATGAGTGGAAATCCTTGATTGAGAATCAATTTGGTGGTTCAAAATTCAGGTTGGCTCAGCAAAGACTGTATGAGAATACTAGATATGTATCCTCCTCGGTTGAAAAACCCATTGTTTTTCTTATGAACGTAACAAAAATCCTAAGATCAGTTGGTCCAAAGATGGATTATGATATTTGGAGAGATTAAATCTTGTATAAATTGCCAAATTCTCTTAGAGATTTAATTGTAGCTAGAACTGAGCATGTGAGGGAACATTCTTCTTTCATTAATATTTGTAATGAGGTACTACTCAACCATAGATATGAACCTAAGAATTTCCTTGGTAAACCTTATAATTATCAGAATAAGACCTCTACAAAGCCCCCAGAAAAATCTGGTAGACCCTCTTCCCCAGTTGCACCTAAAAAATATGCAACAAATATTTGTTATAAATGTAACAAACCATGGAAAAAGGGTCATGTTTGTGACAAGAAAATTAATCTTGTTGAACACAATGAGGACACTGATAAGGCTGAAATGGATGTCAATAATTCTTCTAGTGACTGTGAAAGTAATATCTCCTATGACAATGAATCTGGTAAAGATGTTTTAATGTTGGAACAGGATGTCCATTATTTAGATAATATATCTGAAGAATCTGTATTGGATTTATCTTCAGTAGAAAATTCTGAGATAGTTAAAGATATTACTAAAAATTCTATAGCCATATCCCCTTTGAAGGCACCTGTTATCATTAATGTTAAAAATGTTGATGTAGTTCTTGATTCTGGTGCTGGAGGAAGTGTAGTGTCTGAAAAAGCTTTAGCTTCAGTAGATAAGGATTATTTGAGTAAATTATTACCTATAACTTCTAAAAAATGGAGAGGGTATGGTTCTACCTAAATTCCTATTGGCAAATATAAAACCTCTGTATTCTTCAAATATAATGGTGGTTTTGTCAGAGCTATTTGTGAATTTGTTGTCATGAAAAATGATAATTTAAGCCATTGGTTTATTATGGGTAATGATATTTTGACCATGTTTGGTGTGAAATTGGACCCAGCAAATAATTGCTTCACCTTGGGATTGAATGGCAAAAGAAGATTCAAAAATTCCTCCCATAGAAAACCTTCTAGGCATCTGTTAAAGTCTTGTAATTCACTGATCCAGTGTAAAGGTAGACCAACAATTGAAATGGATGATTTATTAAATGAAATAAATACTGCTTCTTTTGGTGATCATTTAACTAGTGAACAAAAGGATTCTATTGTTGCCTCAATTACTTCTTTCCCTACGGCTTTTGCTCATGGTTCTTATGTCTTGGGAAGTGTTCAGGAAGAAATGAAAATTACCTTATCCTGTAACTTGAGTGATATTCCTCCTAGTCTTAAGAAAAAACCATATCCTGCTTCTCCAACAAAAAGAAAGGATATTGAAAATAATATTGCCACATTATTAAAAATGAATATCATTGAGAAAGTGGATGTCACCCCATAATATTGTGTCATCTCCCCAGTCTTGATTTCTTATGAAAAAGATAAGGCTAGATTATGTGGAGATTACAGAGTATTTACACTTATACTGTTGATGATATTTATCCTTTACCCAGAATTAATTCAATACATGCTACCTTGCAAGGTGCTAAATTTATTAGTTGTCTGGATGGTAACAAAGGGTATCACCAAGTTCCAGTTGAGAAAAATTCTCAGAATTTTTAGCTTATTGCTACTCATATGGGAATATATAAGTATGTAAGAATGCCATTTGGCTCTAAAAATGCTTCTTCAGTTTTCCAGAAAGTCATGTATAACACTTTCCATCAGGAAATAATTGAAGGATGGCTCATGGTATATATTGATGATATCATAGTTTTTTCTAAAACTTTTGATGAACATATGGTTCACTTGAATAGAGTTTTTCAAAAAATGGATGAAATTTATAGGACCTTGTCCTTGAAAAAGTGTAAATTTGGTTTTCAATCTTTTAAAGTCCTTGGCCATGTTTTTTCAGGCCTACAAATTTGTGTAGACCAAAACAAAGTTGCTGCACTTAAAAATGTGAAAGCACCAACTTCTGTAAGAGAAATCAAAAGTTTTTTGGGTATGTGTGGCTATTACAGACAATATATTAAAAATTATCAGGTCATAGCCTTACCTCTTACCAAACTCACTAGGAAAGATGTTGCATTCATCTGGAATAGTGACTGTCAAAAAGTTTTTGATACTTTAAAATTTTGCTTAATGACAGCCCATATCTTAGCTCTTCCAGATTTTAACAAACCATTTGTCCTGTATACAGATGCTAGCTTTATTGGTCTGGGTGCTGCCCTCCACCAGAAACAAATTATTAATGATAAATCCTCAGAGGTTTTAATTTGTTATATTTCAAGAACCTTGAGAAATAGTGAATTGAAATATGGTGCCACTCAGTTAGAGTGCTTAGAAATTTTTTGGGCTCTTGAGAAACTTCATTACTATCTAGATGACCAAAATTTTGAATTGGTAACTGACTGTAGTGCTGTGAAGTCCCTCTTAAACCTGAAAACACCTAATAGACATATGTTCAGGTGGAAAATTGCTGTTCAAGAGTACAGAGAACAGATGAAAATTATCCATAGGGCTGGAAATGTTCACTCCAATGTTGATATGCTGTCCAGACTGCCTCTGCAAAATAATGACTCCAATCCTGCTTATGTACCTGAAGATGATACTGTTCATATCGATGGTATATTTATAGTTGATATGGAAGAGGAGTTATTACAATTAAATCTGGATTCATATGATAAGGATTCTGATTTAAATAAATTAGTTACTATCTTAAATGATCCTAAGAATGCTTCAATTCAAGAATTGATTAAAACTCTTCCTGAAAAGTATCAAAGTGCTTTGATTAAAGGAAAGTTTTCTATTGAAGATGCTTATATATATTATAGAAGAAAGCTTACTAATGTAATTGTAATCCCTCCTTCTATGAAAGAAACTATCCTCAAACTTTTTCATGATGACATATTAGCTGTTCATTTTGATCTAGAAAAAACATTTATTAGAGTCAAAAAACACTGCTTGGTGGGCTAATATGTCTGAAGATACAAAATTATATGTTGAATCTTGTGATTCCTGCCAGAAATCTAAAAGGTTGACAGGTAAAATAGCAGGTTTACTACAACATATTGAAGCACCTAATGCTCCTTGGAAAATAAATAACATGGATTTTGTCACTGGCCTTCCTGTAGCAGGTAAAGACAGTTATAACTCTTCTTGGGTAATAGTAGATAGATTCACAAAAATGTGCAAATTTATTCCTACCCACAAGGATGTATCCACAAAAGACTTAGCTTTCTTATGGTGGTCTTACATGTTTAATATTATTGGTTTTCCAAAAGCCATTATCTCTGATAGGGATCCAAAATTTACTTCTGAGTTTTGGACATCTTTGATGGATATTTGTGGCTGTGAGTTAAAGTTATCTACAGCTCATCATCCTCAGACTGATGGTCTAGCTGAAAGAATGATTCAAAATCTGGAAGATATGATTAGAAGGTATTGTGTCTTTGGTTTAGAATATAAAGACAATGACATATTTACTCATGACTGGGTCACTCTATTGCCTGGTCTTGAATTTGCATATAATAGCACTGTTCATTCTGTCACTGAGAACATGCCTTTTGAGCTTTGTTTAGGTTATGTCCCAAAAACTCCTGCTCAGATTATAAATAATAAATTACCTAAGTTGGAACTACACCCTGGTGTAAAATCTTTTATGCAAATGCAACAGCTATTCAGAAAACATGCTCAGAGCTGTATTGATAAAGCATTTGAATATGAAAAGAAAAGATGGGATAAATCCCATAAAGAATACACATTTAAAAAGGGTGATGAAGTGTTGATATCTACTGTCCATTTCAATCTACAAGGTAACAACAAATTAAAAGATCCTTTTGTAGGACCATTTGTTGTTAAAAGAATGGTTGTTGATAATGCAGTAGAAGTTGTATTGTGTTCTCCATATGATAGAAAACATCATGTTTTTCCCATTTCTTTGCTTTAATCTTATACTTCCAACAGTGACTTATTTCCCAAAAGAAGGGGAAGACTTAAGAAAAGTTCTCAGGAAGTCACAGAAACTGCAGAAATTGATAAAATTCTTAATGATAAAATTATCACTTCTGAAAGAGGTGTTGAATATTTATTGAGATATAAGAACAAGTCATCTGAACATGATGCATGTATACCTGGAAAAGAAATTTCAAATCTCTCTACTCTGTTAAAAAAGTATAAAAAGAAAAAATCTTAGCATTTTTTTTATTGTTTTTTTAGAGTGAGGGAGTGTCAGCCAGGCTATCTCAGGAGCACAGTAATTTATATAATAAATTACTGCAATCATATAAAGGAATAAAATTATGTAATTACAAAAAATTATTAAAATAAAATAATAAATATTTTATGAATAAATAAAATAATTACTATACTTAATTTTATTATTAAATAAATTTTATTACATAAACAATTATTATATTCTTTAATATCATGGTGCACTTTTTATGTATATAAATTAATTATTTAAAATTAAATTATAAGTTTAAATTTAACTTACACTGTAATTACAATTTCAATAATAAAATTTATATAAATTAAATACAACTTATCATATAATACTATCCTTAAATATTGGGCGCTTCCTTGACCCTTAATTGTGTCACTAAAATTACTAAATTAATTAAAAAAAATTATTTAATATGATTAAATTTATTTTCTCATTTTAAATAAGTTACTTTAATAAATTAATTAGTTGTTTCAATTAATTTAATAATTAAATTACTTGAAATAGTTAAAATAATTAAATTACCTTTACTTATACTGAATTAAGATTATTTAAAAGCGTAAAAATAATTCCTTTTATTTTAATTAAACTTTTTTTAGCTATTTGTATTCCTTCTTTAGATTTCTTTCACATAGTTCTCATTTTCTATACTCACCTAGTTATTTGTTATATTAATTCTATTCTTTTTTAGAAATTTGTGATGGGAAAAATAGTTGCTTAATCACAGATTTATTTTTATTGTTTTTAATTAAATTCTTTTAATTATTTATTTCACATTATTTTACTTTTTGTAAGTACTATTGGGACGCTCCAGAAGGTCCTCTTGCTTATAAAAGGGCTTTGGAAACCTCTCTGGTAGCTCATTACTTATTATACACTCACTTACATATATTTTAAATATACTATGTTTATTTATTATTTTTACTAGTACTACATTTCTAATTAAAATACTATATAATTAATTATAGGTTGCTTTAAATTTAATAATAACTATCATTGACTGTTGCGCTGTGGTCTTCCAACATTGGAAGGGGCCTTTGTTGTGTGATTTGGCGCTGTTTGTGCATGTCTTAATTGACATCTGTTGAGGAATTGGGTATTTTTCTGGTTTTATTCCGTGGATATTGAGTCTGCTGGTATGTGGGTACAACCATTGAATAGCCCTGGTTTTTCTCTATATTTCATGTCTTATAGAAATTTTTCATATTCTAAGTTTTAAGGGGTCATTTCCTCATTTTTCATTTAAAAAGATAGCTGTTTAATTTTTTTCGTGTTTTACGGGCTAACCTTAAGTCCTAGGTTTAAGTACTTAGTACCATCTGATAGGGCTAATTTTTCTCTATATTTCATGTCTCAATGTTGTTATAGTGAAATTCCAAGTTGTAAGAGTTTTTGTAGTTGTAGCTAATTTTTCCAAGTAGATTAGGTGTTTTTATTGGTTTTCTGGCTTCAGGGAGGCCAGGACGCTTCAGGCGGCGCCTCCGACATCGGGAGGCCCGCCTGCCTCTGTTTTTAGAAGGTTGGGGAGCGCTTCTGGAGGGTTTTTATTCAATTTGGCGGGTACAGGCGCCAAATTTTTGGGTGTACATGGGCTCTTAGATAGTGGTCTGTCTGTACATAGTGAATAAGGCAGTTTGGGGCAACTTTAATTATCATACAACCATCCGGAGGTGATATCATTATTCCTTACTCAGTTTTCACTGTTTTTTGGCCACAATTGGCTGTGTTTGTTGCAAGGTTAGTTCTTCATTTAACTCAAATTTGGCAACTGTTTTCTCTGGTGTAGTCTTCCAAGCTATAGCAAGTATTATTGCTGTCTCTGGTGTGGATTTGCAACCTAAATCAAGTATCATTGCTTTCTCTGGTGTGGACATTGGTCTACATTTCAGTTCTTTGATCTGGTAGTCTGTCTGTGGACTACTTTCTTGGCTCATCAAGCAGTCAAGTGTGTTGAAAAAAGGGCTTTAGCTAACAGGAACCAACTTACTTTAGCAAGTAAATATCACTCTATTTTTCTAAAGGGACAGGGGATTTTCTCTCTGGTTTCTCTCCAACTCCCTTGGTCAAGGCCTAAAGCTAGTACTATAGGATTGTCTAACTTTCTGGTGCCCAACTTGGGGTTTAGAACTTTCTAGTTCTTTGGAATCTCTGATTTCTTTGGTTGGCTCTTTTTGGTGTTTTGGACTTGAAGAATGGCTTCTGGTTCTGATATTCCTGTGGTGACTGTCAGTGGGGGGGATGGTCCTCCTGCTGTGATTGTTAGGGATTGTGTTAGGATTAAAACTTGGGATGGTACCAAATTTAATGGGCAGGATGTCAAGTGGTTTCTAGAGAGGTATGAAACTGCTGCTGGAGTGGATGGTGCTTCCTACCTGGACATGGTGAAGAAGATTATCTTCTTTATTGGTGATAGGTCAGTGGAGAAGGAGGTTGTGGCCATGCCTGGCTACAAGAAGAGGGATTGGAAATTTTTGTGTAGGGAGATGGTGGATAGATGGGGTGTCAGGTTCACTATGGTGGATCTGAACAAGGTTGTCAGTGAATGGCAATCTTATGGTGGTGTTGGTAACTTGCATAGTTACAGGTAGATTCTGCTACAGTTTGATCCTGTGGTGGAATATTTGGTTGAAGTGGAGGATCTGGCACATGAAAATTCTGCCAAGGATGTTTTTTGGTCTGCCCTGGCTAGAGATGTCAGGATGGATGTGTTGAAGGAGCTGTCAAGGAAGGACTTGATGAAGACTCTTTCTAATGGGGATCAGAAGTTGCCTGTCTTGGACAATGTGAAGGAGGCTGTGGAGGCACATTTGAAGTTATTGGCTGTGGACACCTATCAGGAGGGGTGTGCCAAGTATGTCAGCAAATTCAGTGGGCCTTTGGCTGAAGAGGAGGTTATAGTGAAGAAGGAAGTGAAGAGTATGGTACAGGTTACCAAACAGGAGAGGGACCTAGTGGTGGAGCAGTTGGCTGATCTCACAAAGCAGCTGCATATTTTTGTTCAGGAGGCTAAGAAGGTCAATTAGGCACCTTCTCAGCCTAGAGATTTTGATTGGAGGGCTGGTAGGAGTGATCCTTGGTTCTGCTCTTATTGCAGCAGGAGGGGAACAGGTTTAATGATTGTTGGGAATTTAACAGGAATGTGTCTGAAGGAAAGGTGGAATTTGATAGCAGGGTTTTCAAGCTCCCTGGAGGTTCATTTGTAAAGACCAGTGAGGGGCACGCTCCTGTTGATTTGGTCAGGAGAAGGGGTGGTCTCAATCAAAGGAGGCAAAGGTTTGGGGAGATTCCTGAGCAAGGGAAGTCTTCTGGTAAGGAGGATGAGGATGTCAAGGGAAAGGGGAAGGAGTTCAATAAGGTCTCTTTTTCTACTTCCTTTGGTGGTTTGGAGTTGTATTCTTGTGGTGGGCAGTCAAGTGGGGAATGCTTGGCTGGTGTTTATGATTTGGAAGCAGGAAAGGTGGGAAGGCCTAAGAGCAGTTCTCAGGCCCAACCAAAGCCAAATGCTTCAAAGGTGGATCCTAAGCTGAGTGCAGCTAAGAAGAAGTACAGCAAAGAGGAGCTTTACAAGATGCAAAAGGGTATGGCTGACATGGGACCCATAGCTTTTGTGCATTCGACATGAATGGTGAGCCAATGCCAATGGAGGTTGATTCTGACTCTGAGGAGGATGTCCCTTTGGCTTCCTTGCCAAATCCTGCTGGAGTTAGAGTTTCTAATGAGGGATTTGGTTTGGTTCCTGTTAATGGTAAATATGTTGGTGGTGCTGGTCCTCAAGAAGCTTCTAGGACCAAGTTAGTGAAGCAAAGAGCTCACTTTGAGAGGCCAGTAGTGTCTGGTCAAGTTAATGTTATGGACTCTGTCCTGGAAAGGATGAATCAGGGTCAGGTTTCCCTATCTAATGTGGATTTGTATTCTATCAGTCCAGGGTTGGCTGATAGACAGAAAAAGTTGTTGACCAGGAGAAGAGTTTCTTCTGGGGAGGTGGAATACATCTGTGATTCTGCCGAAATGTTTGGTGAGGGGTTGGAAACTCATTTTTCTGCTCCTCTAGGATATGTCAATGTCACTCTGAATGGCAGGGAGGCAAGGGCATTGGTGGATTCAGGTTCTCAGATAAACCTGATTTCTTTGTTTGAGGCAACTCAGTTGGGCCTCCCCATCAAAACTGGTATTGGTTGGAATTTTAGAGGGATCGGTGGCCATGTCACTGAATTTGTTGGAACTTCAGAGTTTGTGAAGTTAGATGTTGGCGGAGCCTCAGGGAAGGTTCATTTTTACATTGCTAAAGGTAATGTAAAAGCAGTTTTAGGCGGGCCATTCTTTATGGATTTTCAGGCAAGAATTTGTTATTAATTTGATTTGGGAATCACCTTGGAGTTGACTGGTGAAGACAAGAGGAGGCTTCACATGAGGTTATCATCCCCCGGAGAGGATGGTTGGGACACCAGGCCTGGTTTATCTTCAATGTGCCAGTGCATGGATTGTTGCAGGAGGAGGAAAGAAGTTGGTGGCGCCTCTGATTTTCTGGATTTTGGCTCAGGCTCTATTGAGAGTCTGTCTTTTTTATAGTAATGAGGGCTTATCACCCTAGTGCTACAACCTCTTCCCAAGATGAGGAAATTCCAGGTTGTAGTAGGCTAGCTCCCTTGGAGATATACCAAGTGGATTTTAAACTTCTCTTTTTAATGTTTCTCTTCTCTGCAAGTATTCTTCAAATTTTTTATCAAGTCTCTGTTCTCTCTCAAGGTTCTCAATTATTTTTAATTCAAGCTCAAGGAAGAAGATTGGTTATATATCTTTTTTGAAAGATATGCTGAAAACTTTTGGAGTGGTGAGATTGGGGTCTAAAAGTAAGTCCTCCCAATTGTGCACCGCTAGGGTTTCTTCTACACCTTTCAAAAACATTACCTTGGCCACACATGTGAGCATTGGGGAAGCCCCTGGTTATTTTTGTAGGTCAGAAGAAAACTCAAGAAAAGAACAAAAAAATTTCAAGATAATTCAAGAAAATCAAGAAAAAAATCTGAAGATAATGAAGAAAGAAGATTCAAAATATTTTTGTAAAGATTGTCAAGATCAATTTTTGGGCCATCAGCATGAGATTAAAATGCAGAAAATTATGAAGAAAGAAGATCATGAAGATCAATTTTTCGGCCTCCAGCATGAGGATAAACTGCATAATTTTAAAAGAGTTGATTCTGTAGTTGAATCAAGATTTGAAGATTTGGAAGACAGAAGTGAAGATGAAGATTTGGTATTGCGGAAAAGTCTTGGAGTGGTGAGATTGGGGACTAAAAGTAAGTCCTCCCAATTGTGCACCGCTAGGGTTTCTTCTACACCTTTCAAAAACATTAACTTGCCACACAAGTAAGAAATGGGGAAACCCTTGGTTTTTGTTCCAGGTCTGGTGGTGAAGATATCCTGAAGATCCCTCAAGTAGAAGGTAGAGTGGCAAAGTATAAGAAGGTAGCGCAGAAGATTAGGCCTGTTAATGAGCCTATGCCTGTGGGTTTGAATCCGCCCTTTAAGAGACCTTCTTTGTCAATAGATCTGTACTGTACTCCTTTGGTGAAGAATCCTCCAGAATTTGTAGAGACGGCTAGGGTGACTGTGGAAAGGTTAAAAGTTGTTAATATTGGTCCTGATGGGTGGTTGTCTGAAAAAGAAAAGAAGTTGTTGTTGCACGTTATTGTGCAAAGGAAAAAAGCTTTGGCTTTTGTTGAAGAGGAAAGGGATGTGTTAAAGCACTCTTATGGGGAACAATACTTGATTCCTGTGGTTTGTCATGAACCTTGGAAAGTCAAACCTATTACAATTCCAGCTGCTATCAGAGAGGATTTTGTGGAGATTGTTAGGGAAAGAGTCAGGACTGGGTTATATGAGCCATTGACATCAAGTTACTTGAGTCTGGTTTTCTTTGTAAAAAGCAGAATGGAAAGTTTAGGGTGGTTTATGATCTTAGAGCCTTGAATAGAGTCACTATCAAGGACACTGGTATGCCACCAAGTGAAGAGGATTTTGTTGAAGCTTTTCCTGGAAAGGTGAGTTTTTTTTGGGTTATATTATGGGTGGTTATGATGAGAGGGAACTTCATATGGATTCAAGGCCTCTCACAACTTTTGAGACTCCTTTGGGAATATTTCAACTCACTAGGTTGCCTCAAGGAGCAACTAATTCAGTGGCAGTTTATCAAGCACAGATGGCTTGTAATTTTGCAGGATGAGGTTCCTACTCATGCCGGTATTTTTATTGATGATGGTGGAATTAAAGAACCATCCACTGATTATGATAATTAGGTGTTAGCGGAGAACCCTGGCATAAGGAGGTTTGTTTGGGAATATGCAATAACTCTAGAGAGAGTGTTGTTTAAGATTGAAGAGTCTGGTTTGACCATTTCAGGGTCAAAATTCTGTTGTTTTGTTCCTGCTTTGGAAATTCTGGGTCATGTGGTATGTAAAGAGGGAAGGATTATGGCAAAGAAGAAGATTAATAAAATCCAGTCATGGCCGAGGCCTAAAAATACTACTGAAGTCAGTGGATTTTTGGGTGTATGTGCATATGTCAGGATTTTTATTAAGGATTTTTCTTTGTTGGCTTCACCTTTTAGGAGATTGACAAGGAAAGATGCAGGTTGGGAATGGACTGAAGAGTGTGAATAGGCTTTTCAGAAGTTGAAATCCTTTCCAGGACTGAGTACATAACATTAACTTGACCAGAAACTACTGGCCTCTCAAAGTGAGCTCTTTGCTTCACTACCTTGGTCCTAGAAGCTTCTTGAGGACAAGAACCACCAACAGATTTACCATTAACAGGAACCAAACCAGATCCCTCACCAGAACCTATAACTCCAGCAGGATTTGGCAAGGAAGCCAAAGGGACATCCTCCTCAGAGTCAGAATCAACCTCCATTGGCATTGGCTCACCATTCATGTCCAATGCACCAAAACTAGGGGGGCCCATGTCAGCCATACTTGGGGAAGATATTGTTCTTCATAAGTTGGATTATGGCGTTAGTTCTGGAAAAGTTTATCTGGAAGTGGACTCAAGCTTTATTGCTACTGGTTCTGTTTTGTCTCAGGAGGATATGACTGGGAGGGTCAGGCCAGTAAGATATGAGTCTGTGGTGTTTAAGGAGGTGGAATCTAGGTATTCCCAACCTAAATTGGAATAGTGTGGTGTAGCAAAAATTAAAAGAAGCTACAGACTGTTTTGTGGGGGCAGAATTTTGAGCTGCAGGTGGATGCAAAATCTTTAGTTCAGAGGATCAATACACCTAGTCTTCCAAATGCTCAAATGACTAGGTGGGTGGCATTTATTCAACATTTTTCTTTTGACAAGGTGCACAAGCTAGGTAAAACTTTTACAATGCCTGATAGATTATCAAGGAGGCCACCTACAGATGAAGATTCTGAGGCTGAAGAGTTCGATGAAGATGTTCCAGTGGTTAGGGCCAGCACAAAGGGTGCTGAAGATTTTTCTGACCTCCCTTAAGAGGCTAAACTGGCTGGATCTGATCTTGATTTTGGTGATCGGGATGTTTTTGTTGATGAAGATGGAGTTGTTTTTTGGGACAGCTCAAAATTGAAAAAGGGTGTTTTTGTTGGTGAGCTGGATTCTCACAAGGTTCAGTGGAAAGAGAAGGACGTGCCAAAATTTAAGGATTGGTGTCCTGGTTGGGCTGGTCAATTGGCTCATGTTCACACTGGTGATTTTGATGACAGAATTGTACCCTTGGATGTTGTTTTTTTGTATTTTGAAGATGAGACCTGGGGTCAGTCTGGGTTTTATTTTATTTTGGTGGAATATCTGTTGACCTTGGATAGGCCAGATATTTTTGATGATGATACTTGGTTGGCAATTAAGAAGAAGAATCATGGATTTTATGTGTTGGGAAGAAGGGTGATGAGGAGAAGGCATCCTAATCCTCAAGTTGTGGTGACTCAGAAGAAGGGTCAAGAAGTTGTGTTGAAGTCTTTGCATGAAGAACTTGGTCATAGAGGCTTTGGGGAGACTTATAGAAGAGTAGCTGAAAGATTTTGGTGGCCAGGTATGAAGTTGGCTGTGCAGGGTTGGGTCCAATCTTGTGAAGAATTTCAAAGAAGAAGTCACTTGAAACTTAAAGAGGTTGGCCATGCTACTGGTGAAACAACTGTTTTTGGAAGAGTCAGTCTGGATGCTGTCCATATTAAAGAGGGCAGGTATAAATACTTAATTGTTGCAAGGGATGATTTTTCTGGTTGGGTTGAGGCAGCGCCTCTGTTTAATTTGACTGCCAAGAATGTGAAAGAGTTTTTGAAGAAGAAGTGGATTTATAGTTATGGGTTGATAAAGTTGATGACTGTTGATGGCGGGCCAGATTTTGGTGCCAAATTTAAAGAAGATGTGGCTAGTGTTGGTTCTAAAGTTAGAGTGGCTTCACCTTATTATCTTGCAGCTGAAGGCATGGTTGAAAGATGCCATAAAGTTACCAAGAATGCTTTGGTAAAGATGTGTGGGGATAGTGCTGAAAAGTGGAGGCATCATTTACCCTTGGTGTTATTTTCTGATAGGGTCACTGTGAAGAGGACAACTTGCTATTCTCCTTACAAGTTAATGTTTGGTAGGAAAGTTGTTCTACCAGTGGACTTGGAAGCTGTCTCTTATCTTGGAATTGATTGGGATGATGGAGCTTTTGAGGGAATGGAACTGTCAGAAGAATAGTTGGCTGACAGAGGAGAGGTATAGTTTTGTTGTCTTAACTGAGGCTAAAGTTGTTGCTTTGGTGCAGTGTTGGATGCTCTGGTTTCTTCCTGGGGTCCTCTGGAAGGTCTCCTAGAAGTTTGGGAAATTTTGAAGTTTCGGACCTTGGAAGGGTTGTATGTATTGCTCTGGGAGCAGTGGGAGGTAATTGCGTGGAATTGATTTTGTTTATTGGAGGAATTTGGCTGTTTTCTGTTTGTTTTAGGAGGTTTTGAGCCTGATTTTCACTGTCTAGTGAGGCGGGCGGGCCACCTGGACGCAGTCTAGAAGCCTAGGAGCTGATTTTGAAGCTTTTGGAGCTAATTTAGCAGATTTAAAAGCTGTTTCTTGGGAAGCTATGTCTGGTTTTTTGGGAAGAGTTATGGAAGCTGAGTTCCTGGATCTTCTGGATGGTGCTGAGGATAAAGAGGAAGAGGACGGACCAAGCTCTGGGGATCTGGTAGGGGATCTGGAGAGGTATTTATGAGAAGGTGAAGGAGGAGGAATAGGGTAGTTGGAATCTCTATCACATTTCTTCTTTTTAGAGTAGCAAGAATAACAAGCCCTGTTGTAGAATTTGGCTTCAGGAGTTGGAAGAGTGAATGTGCAAGGTCTGCACATGTGAATGCACTGTTTTCAGGCATAGTCCTTGGGAGCAGTGAAGCAAGGAAGAGTAGAGGGGTCAACATAAGGGGATTCAGCCATGATCTGTGGTGAGAAAAGATGATGGAAAGAGATAAGAAGGAGATTTTTGTCAGTGATTGGTAGATGATGAAGTGAAGGTGGAAGTTTAGCAGTTTGGCTGTAGGTGTGTTCTGTATGAAATTGGCTGGGTCTAATTTATGCAAAACTCTGTAAGTCCTCCAAGACTTTAAACTGGCTGGTTTCAAGACTTTATCAAGATTAGTCTGTCAAGACTTTAAACTGAACACTGTGTTAGTCCCCCAAGACTATAAACTGAGGATTGTTTGATGGTGTAGTCCCCCAAGACCATAAACTGAGGAATGGGTTTGAAAGATTAACAGAGGGTATCCACAGGGGGAGCCTCTGAATTTAGCAAAGGCAAGTTTGGGGGTAATTGATTGTCTGGCAGCTCTCTTCAAAATTACCCCAGAATGTTAGTTTTTTCTCTGTGTCTTGATGTGGTTGATCTTTGGTTCTGGGTTTATGATTTAGGTTTTTGAGTCCCCCAAGACTTAAACTGAGGGTTTTTGAGTCCCCCAAAACTATAAAATGAGGATGGTCCCCCAAGACTTAAAACTGAGGGTTGTTTGTGGTTACATCCTATAGAGGGTGTGGTCAATGTTTCTTTTCTGAAACAAAATCAAGTACTAGTGGAATTACAGAGGGAATCAAGAGATGAAATGAAGTGTTCACAATTAGCCTTGAACTAGTGAATGAGGTGTCTTCTATTCTCAATGTCCTGTGGATCTCTAGCAGGAGTGGATTGGAAGTAGTTTAGCAGAAGGTGTTTTTGTTGAGATGTGTGTTGTTGGAATTTGGCCTTAATTGCAGGCAAGTGGTTTGGTGTTGGTGGTTCAATGGATCCTACATTGTTATCATCACTGTCAGAAGATGGAGGAACTGAGAAGTCATCAGTTTTATAAAGTGGAAAGAAGGAATGGAAGTTTTACCATCAGATGGACCAGGGATGGTGGAACTCGTTCTTTTAATAGATTTGGCACTCTTCTGGGAAGGGTGTAGATTTTTGATTAATCTGGGAATCAAGATGGATGGCCTAGATCTTTTTGTTCTTGTAGAAGATGGACCAGGTTGAGGTGGAGGTGAAGCTGTTGCAGAAGATAATGGACCAGGTCTGTAGCAGGACTTCTTTCTAGATTGGAAGACATTGCAGGAGGTTCTGTATGGATGGATAGGAGGTGTGATGGTGCAGATTATATTATTGTCAATGCAGTATTGGCAAGGACCCATTTCAGAGGCAGATTTGGGAAGAAGGTTGAACATGGTGGTTTGATGAAGAAAGAATGTGTACATTCTTAATTGGAGGGAGGATGTGGTCTTCCAACATTGGCAGGGGCCTTTGTTGTGTGATTTGGCAATGTTTGTGCATGTCTTAATTGACATCTGTTAAGGAATTTGGTATTTTTCTGGTTTTATTCCGTGGATATTGGGTCTGCGGGTATGTGGGTACTATCATTGGATAGCCCTGGTTTTTCTCTATATTTTATGTCTTGTGGACATTTTTCATATTCTGACTTTTAAGGGGTCATTTCCTCATTTTTCATTTATAAAAGATTGCTGTTTAATTTTGTTTTTTGTGTTTTACGGGCTAACCTTAAGTCTTAGGGTTAAGTGCTTAGTACCATTGGATAGAGATAATTTTTCTCTATATTTCATGTCACAATGTTGTTATAGTGAAATTCCATGTTTTAAAGGTTTTAGTAGTTGTAGCTAATTTTTCTAAGTAGATTAGTGGTTTTTATTGGTTTTCTGGCTTCAGGGAGGCCGGGAAGCTTCAGGCGGCATCTCCGACTTCGGGAGGCCCACCCGCCTCTGTTTTAGGAGGTTGGGGAGCGCTCCAGGAGGGTTTTTTATGCAATTTGGCAGGTACAGGCGCCAGATTGGTAGGTGCGCATGGGCTCTTAGTTAGTGGTCTGTGTGTACATAGTGAATAAGACAGTTTGGGGCAACCTTAATCATCATAAAACCATCCGGAGGTGATATCATTGTTCCTCACTCAGTTACACTGATTTCTGGCCACAATTGGCTGTGTTTGTTGCAAGTGAGTTCTTCATTTAACTTAACTTTGGCAACTGTTTTCTCTCTTATAGTCTTTCAAGCTATAGCAAGTATTATTGCTGTCTCTGGTGTGGATTTGCAGCCTACATCAAGTATCTTTGCTGTCTCTGGTGTGGACTTTGTTCTACATTTCAGTTCTTTGGTCTGGTAGTCTATCTGGGGACTACTTTCTTGGCTCATCAAGCAGTCAAGTGTGTTGAAAAGGAGCTTTAGCAAAACATGAACCAACTTACTTTAGCAAGTAAATCTCACTCTATTTTTCTAAAGGGACAGGGGATTTTTTCTCTGGTTTTTCTCCAACTCCCTTGGTCAAGGCCTATAGCTAGTACTATAGGATTGTCTACAACATCAAAACCTGATTAATAATCTCAGTATAATTAAAACACAAAAAAACAATTCATGTGAAAATGTTATTCCGGACCTCCAGCAAGAGGGGAAACTGCGAAAATCTTATCAAAATCCAATAAAAAATCTCGGTATAATTAAAACACAAAAAAATAATTTTTGTGAAAATTCAATTCCGGTCCTCCGGCAAGAGGTTAAACTGCCAACTTTCTTTACGGTATGGTAAGGTAAACTCTTACAGTCGCCTTGCTGTAAGCAGAATCCGGAGGAGATATGTGGATTTAGCTGAAAACCCCGTCCTTCCAATAAAATAACAAAATGGGAATTCTAAATCACTAAGCTAACCAATCTACTTGAATCTGATTGATAAAAATAATTAAACTCTAAAATAATTAACGCTTATTGAGAATTAATGAAAGTGGCTGTTGATAAAGAAATACTGATAACAACAATTAAGGTGTACCAGTGAAAGATCTGAAAAGATTGACTTTTATGTTTTTATAATATTTTTAATTTTTATGAGACAGCAATAATCAAGTCCCAGTGATGAAGACCTTTCTAAAGATACCCTATATGAAGTGTGATTTAAATTGTTGAATTGTATTTCTAAAATGTTATGTAAAAAAAATAAATGTTATAAGGGTATTACAAATTTATTTAATTTGTTGAGTAATAAAAAATGAGACTGTGGTAGTTAATGATTAAGCTGTATGATGTGTTCCCCTCTCTCAATTTCGAGTTTGAGAAGCGCTTAAGTATTCCTAGTCACGTGCCTAAATTTTCCCCTCCAGAGCTCTTCCAGAGTCAATCCAGAGTCCGTACGGAGTCCGTACGGAGCCGGAACGGAGTCCGTACGGAGTCGAAACGGAGTCCGTCCGGACTTCCGGACTCAATTTAGAACCTTAAAACTATAATAAAAAATCTAGAAAAATTACACATAATAGAGCTACTTCCCCTTTACATACCAAACTAATTTTCGTAGTCTGCGCAGCTCTAATTACTCCGTGAAAATTCCCTAAACGTTAAGTAATTTTTGAAAACGTAAATATTTCTATAAAACTTTAAAATTCATTTAAAAATATAAGAAAAATAGTAAAAATTCTGGGAAAATTTCCCAAGGTTCTTGAGTGACTCGACTTAATACTTATAAATTTTTCAGACCGTAAAAATAAGTTTTCTCCGTAAAATAAATTGTTTTCGTGTAGGCATTCGCTCGTGACCAATTTCTTCATATTTAAAACTCAAATAAATTAAATAAAACCCTTTTTATAAAAAATAATAACGCCATTCTTGCACGCCGTAATAACTCCATTTACATATTTAGGTGCCGTACTAAACTTTAGGCTACCACATCCTCCCTCCAATCGAGAATGTCCCCATTCTTAAAACTTTGCATAAGTGGTCGAACACAATATTCATCTTTAACCTTCAACCACCATCTTCTTTAATCAACTATAAAATTCATCTTCATCAATATGTCTTCCAAAGAACTTGTCGCTCCATGTGAACTCTGCGCTCGATACCAGGTACCTTGTTTAATGTCCAACCCTAATCTTCCTGGCAGAACAGCTTGCGACTTATGCCGTGTAAAAAAAGTCAAATGCAACCGGCCAATAGTTCCTTCTAAAACAAACGTATATTTAGGACCAACAGCTCTCCCTGATCCCTCAACTTCTAAAAAGTGATCCAAAATTCCTGTCTTCTTAAAACGAATAAGATCAAAAACAGCTTCAAAAGTTCAATCTTCATCAACGGATCCCGGCCTAATTTTGCCTTCACAAGATCCTAATCCTATAACGCCAGTACCCCCAACTAACTTTGCTGAGACTATGTTTCCTGGCTCTAAATGTAAGACCCTATTTATCTTACTAAAAAAACTTTTAATCAAAATTGACTAAACCTATGACTTAACAACATATTTGAACTTCTAGCTGTCGAAATAACCAACACTGATGATGTTGGTAGAGTGAAGACGGACTATATCAATCATTACCCAAATTTTCATCACTATCTTTTTCTTGACTTTACTAATGAGTTGAAACGTAAAATGCTGGCCTATTTTCAAGAAACTCCAGCTAATAACCATGAAGACCTCATGAAAAGAAGAATTTTAATGCAAAGCTTTGATAATGATGTTGAACAATTTCAAAGAAATTATCTTTTCTAACAGTATAACTTGATAAAATTTTGTTTTTGCTTGGTCTTCTTAAAATTTCAACATAAATGATGTTTTCTTTCTTCTCTGGCTTGATATAACATAAAATAAAATAAATCTTGTGATGATTCCAATACTGAGAGCAAGGTTTGAATCCCTTCAGACTCCCATATACCAGTCTTCCTTCTTGTCACAGCATTGAGAGAGTGGATCTTCCTATGAGCCGAATACTCCTGATTCCAACCTCATAGGGCCCCCCACTGAGCCGAATTCTATGATTCCAATCTCGCCATAAGGTCCTCCAAGCTTCACACCAAAAAAAAAATGGCCTAACTATGAGGCACTAAAAAAAATCATTCCCTAAAATCCAACTACCATCCTAACTTCTGATTCCTTCATCACAATTTTCAAACTTTGCTATACAGCAAACCCATAAAATACTTTTGCCAGGCTTCCAATAATAATATTAACTTTAGACCATGTTAAAGCGCCACAAATTTCACCTAATTAACCATTATGCCTTCCATAGCATCATCACCACCTAAAATTTTAACCTCCTAAAGCTTATCAGCACCCAATTCCAGAAATAATTGAATAACCAGTTTAGAGTCTTAGGGGACAGTGATAAATTAAAAGATTGAATTGAGTTATCCAAACAAGATTGACATTCCAATTTAAAGTCTTGGTAGTCCAAACATATAATCGATTGCCAGTTTATGGTCTTGGTGGACCAAAGATCGTTTAAGTGCATAAATATCTTGATATATTCCTAAGTAAGGCCTAGGCTTGACCAAAGATTGAATAAATTTGATAATCCAGTTTAATGTCATAGTGGACCAAACATTTGATCAACAAGTAATCCAGTATAAGGCCATAGTGGTCCAATGAATGTTGAATTATCCTGCAGATATTAATTTTCCAGTTTAAAGTCATAGTGGACTAAACAATGAATGAACTACCAGTTTAAAGTCATGGTGGACCAAACATTTAATCGATAAGAAATCCAGTTTTAGGTCATGGTGGACCCAGCACATGATAATAGTCCAGTTTAAGGTCTTGGTGGACCTAACATTTGATTGATAAAAAAAAATAAAAAAAATATGTCTCCAAAAATATCCATAAAATCTTGAACATCCTTGAAATTCAGTTTAAAGTCTTGAAGGACTAACAGCTCCAATATAAAATCTTTAATGACAGTCTTGAAAATTAGCCAGTTTAAAGTCTTGGAGGACTAACAGCTCCAAAATACGTGTAAAAAAAACCTTAAAGAACGTCTTGAACAGTAGCCAGTTTAAAGTCTTGGAGGACTAACAGATCCAAAATACGTATAAAATAAACCTTAAAGAATGTCTTGAACAGTAGCCAGTTTAAAGTCTTGGAGGACTAATAGATCCAAAATACGTATAAAATAAACCTTAAAGAACGTCTTGAACAGTAGCCAGTTTAAAGTCTTGGAGGACTAATAGATCCAAAATACGTATAAAATAAACCTTAAAGAACGTCTTGAACAGTAGCCAGTTTAAAGTCTTGGAGGACTAACAGATATCTTGAAGTAAAATCCCATTGGTATTGAGTTCTCCTAGACCCTGTTTCCTGTCTAAACTAAATGAATAAAACTAAAAGAATGAAAACTAAAAAAAATAAAACTAAGAAATATAATAATGATTTTGATTTAATTAATTAATTTTAATTTTAATTTTTTTTTTTATATTTTTTTATTTTATTATTATTTTTTTTTATTATTTATTTTTTTTTTATTTTTTTTTTTTTATTTTTATTATTATTATTATTATTATTATTATTATTATTTTTATTTATTTTATTTTTATTTTATTTTCATTTATTTATTTATTTATTTTTTTTATTTATTTTTATTTATTTTTATTTTTTTTTTAATTTTATTTTAATAAAAGATTTTAGAAAAGATAGGTTTGAAATAAAATTTAAAATTAATTTTAAAGAAAGATAAATGAACGTGAAAAGAAAGATAAAAAAAGGTAAAAAGAATTATCAAAATTTAAAATTTAAAAGATGCCCCCCGGCCATTTGATGAGCCGTACCCTCGACATCATACCCACATCCAAGTGCAACTTGATGTGGTTACACAATTTTGAGAAATTGAAAAGAAAAGAAAATAAATGAAAGTTTTTAGAAGATAATTTTTATAATGATGATCACTGGGTGGGCTCCCTCCAATTTATAAAAATGATTAGAGACCACCAGTGAGCATCACCTTTACATTAATTCATAATATATATTAAAGAAAAGAAATCACAATCTAACATAAAAAAATCAAAAAAAAAAAAAAAAAAAAAAAAAAAACTTGAATCCGGCATTGAGAGCGGTGTCTCTTGATTCGTTCCAGTTTATAGTCTTAGTGGACTTCCTAAAATAAAAAGACAAAGCCAGGATTCAACTAGAAACAGGGAAAATTTTGGAAACGAACATTATGGGGTAATTGTGTATAGAGCAGCCAGCCCATCAATTACCCCCACACTTGCCAATATTAAATTAAGAAGGTTCCCCTGTGAACACTTCTTCCAATAAATTTTAAAATTTTTCCAACACTATCTTCACCCATATTTTAAGAATTTTAAATTTTTGAAAATTTCAAAGATGGTCTTCTTGAATTTCGTTAAGTTTCATCATAGTTTCGTCGCCCATAGGAAGTGTAACGATAGTAAAGTATTTTTGATAAAAATAAGAAGATAGTTTATCCTCGTTGCGGAGGAATCCATAAAATTTCGTTGATATCATAGTTTATCCTCATTGCGGAGGAACCATAAAATTAAAGAAGTTTCATAGTTTATCCTCATTGCGGAGGAACCATAAAATTAAAGAAGTTTCATAGTTTATCCTCATTGCGGAGGAATCCATAAAATTTGATAAATGTCATAGTTTATCCTCATTGCGGAGGAATCTGTAAAATTTCATCAATATCATAGTTTATCCTCATTGCGGAGGAATCCGTAAAATTTCATTGATATCATAGTTTATCCTCATTGCGGAGGAATCCATAAAGTTTCATTGATATCATAGTTTAACCTCATTGCGGAGGTATAAAATTTGATAAATGTCATAGTTTATCCTCATTGCGGAGGAAGACTTCGGCACTCCTGGTGCCTCTAGGATAGAACCGTTTCACTTGATCGGCCGCTACCCTCTTCTTTAATACTACTCCATCCAACTCTTCTAGCACATATGAACCGCCGGAAACTTGCTCCTTGATTTTATACGGTCCATTCCACCTATCTGCAAACATTTTTCCCCACTGACTTTCCAAACTCCTATTATACACCAGGACCATATCACCTGGGTTCAAAGGTTTCCTTAATCGATGTGCCAACCGCTCATCCCAATATCTGACTGATTGATTTCGGATCTTCATCATCCGCGAATATGCCTTTTCTAAATATTCTTCTTTCTTTTCTAGCTGCATCATTCTTGCACACAATAATTCTTCAGTAGTTTTGACCGTGTCCCAGTCAACTCCAAGATATGATTCAGCTTCTAAATCAACCGGTAAAACTGCTTTCTGTCCAAAAACAAGTTCATAAGGTGAAAATCCGGTCGTCCTTTTGGCAGTGATTCGATCAGCAAATAAAACTAAAGGTAAATAGTGCCTCCACTTTTCGGCACTTGTCCCACACATTTTAACTAAAGCATCCTTAATAACTTGATGCCCTCTTTCAACCATGCCTTCAGCTTCAGGATAATATGGGGTTGCTACCCTAACCTTTGATCCAACTTTCAATACGGCCTCTTTAAACTCTGTCCCAAATTCAGGACCTCCATCTACCGTCACCAACTTCATCACCCCATACCTATATACCCAATTATTCAAAAAAAATTCTGCCACATTTTTGGCAGTTAAATTAATAAGAGGCGCTGCCTCTACCCAACCAGATAAATCATCTCTGGCCACAATTAAATATTTATACCGTCCCTCTTTTATATGAACAGCATCTAAACTAACTCTTCCAAAGAGCGTATATTCACCGGTCGCGTGTCCAGCTTCTTTTGGCCTTAAATAACTTCGTCTTTGACATTCTTCGCATGACTGAACCCACTGTTTAACAGCCATCTTCATGCCAGGCCACCAAAATTGATCAGAAATTCTTCTAAATGTTTCTCCAACGCCTCTATGCCCGAGATCTTCATGCAGTGATTTCAAAACTAATTCTTGCCCCTTCTGTTGAGTTATAACTACTTGAGGATTTGGATACCTCCTCCTCATTAAACGTCGACCAGATAGGTAAAACGTAGATGACTTCCTCTTGATAGCCACCCATTCATCGTCTTCACAATCTTCTGGCCTCTCTAAAGTCAACAAATATTTGACTAACAAAAAATAAAAACCAGTCTGACCCCAGACTTCATCTTGAAAATCGATTAATATAACATCAATAGGGACTTCTCTATCACTAATATCACCTGCACATGAATGAGCCAATAATTGTTGACCCCTAAATAAATTTTTAATCGAGCTATGTCGACGTTTTTCTTCTGAACCTTTGGATCCTTCGAAAACCGTATTCAAAAATACCTCTTTCTCTTTATCCACCTTTTTATTTAAATTCTCTAATTCTCCAACATATACACCATTCCTTAAATTACTACTATCCCACACTACCAATCCATCTTCCTCTACATACACCACATCTTCTTCTACCTCCTCTCTGCCAAATTTATCTATACCTTTTTCAACACCTTTTTTAACATAAAAACTATTTTCCAGTTTATCCTCTTGGTGGAGGTCATCAACACCATAATCTAAACACAATAGTCCTGCCAGTTTAACCTCATGGGGGAGGTATGGAAAGTCTTCAGCTCCTTTAGTGCTGGCTTTGATAATAGGTATATCTTCATCGAACTCTTCTGAGTCGGAATCTTCTTCAGTGGGTGGTCTCCTTGATAAACCATCTGGCATAGTAAAAGTTTTGCCAGGCTTATGAACTAAATCGAACGAAAAATGTTGAATAAAAGCTACCCATCTCGTCATGGGTGCATTCGGTAAACTTGGGGAATTAATCATCTGGATTAACGATTTCGCATCCACTTGCAACTCAAAATGTTGCCCCCACAAAATATGCTGAAGTTTCTTCAGTATTTTCGCCACACCACATAATTCCAATTTTGGTTGAGAATATCTTGATTCGACCTCAGTAAATACTACAGATTCATACCTAACTGGCCTGATGTAACCAGCTTTATCCATCTGAGACAAAACCGCCCCAGCTGCAACCTGACTTGAATCAACTGCTAAATAAATTCTACCAGCATCTTTTCCATAATCTAACTTGTGCAGGACTAAATCCTTCCCTACAACCTCCTTCAACTTCACAAACGCCTTCTCACACTCTTCATCCCACTCCCAGTCTGCATCCTTTCTCGTTAACCGTCTCAATGGAGCTGCCAATGAAGAAAAGTCCTTGATAAACATTCTAACATATACGCAAACGCCTAAAAACCCTCTAACTTCGGTCGTATTCTTGGGTCTTGGCCAGGACTGAATTTTGTTAACTTTCTTCTTGGACATAATCCTACCCTCTCTACATACCACATGGCCTAATATTTCTAAGGCTGGCACACAACAGGAAAATTTTGAACCTGAAATAGTTAAACCAGCCTCTTCAATTCGAAACAAGATTCTTTCTAAAGTAATTGCAAACTCCCAAATGAATTTGCGTATCCCGGGATTCTCTTCCAACACCTGGTTATCATAGTCGGTTGTTGGTCCCTTAATTCCTCCATCATCTATAAAGATTCCAGCATATTGTGGAATTTCATCTTGAAGGATCCAAGCCATCTGAGCTTGATAAACTGCAACCGAATTTGTTGCTCCTTGAGGTAATCTTGTTAACTGTAAACGTCCAAGTGGCGTATCGAATGTAGTGAGAGGCCTTGAGTCCGGATGTAACTCTCTCTCATCATATCCACCCATAATATCTCCCAAACCATAGCACACTCTCCCTGCAAACGCTTCAACAAACTCCTCAGCACTAGGTGGTATCCCAGCATCCTTTATTGTAACCCTATTTAATTCCCTAAGATCATGAACAACTCTAAGCTTGCCATTCGGTTTCTTGATACAAAATACAGGACTAGAATAACTTGACGTTGATTGCTCATACAGTCCAGTGCGTATCCGTTCTCTGACAACTTCAATATAGGCTTCTTTTAATGCAGCTGGAATAGGAATCGGTTTCTGCTGCCACGGTTCATGACATACCACAGGAATCTTGTAAGGCTCCCCATAGGAATGCTTCAACACACCCCTCTCCTCTTCTACAAAAGCAATGGCCTTCTCTCACTTGACCATCACATCCAACAACAACTTCTTCTCTTCTCCAGACAACCAACCATCAGGTCCAAAGTTAACAACACCCAGTCTCTCAAAAGTGATTCTTGACGTCTCAGAAAATTCAGGCGGATTCTTTACCAAGGGACTTTCATAAGGATCTCTTGATAACCTTGGTCTTCTCAAAGGTGGATTTAATTCAGCAGGTAGCGGTTCATTAATAGGTCGAACTTTATTTGCTACTTTCTTATATTTGGCTGCGTCCACATCTAAATAAACTTGAGGTAAAACATCGCCATTAAATTTTTCTTCAAATGAATCTTCTTCATCGTCAGAATCGGAATAAGAAAAATTAGAAAAATATTTTATTTCATTTTTAAATTTTACCCTTTTCTCCTTTCCCTCGTCTAATTTATAAACAGATTTTCCAACACCTTTGCTTCCCTTATCCAACAGTAAATCACCCGTAAAGAAAGTCGGCAGTTTAACCTCTTGCTGGAGAACCGGAATTGAATTTTCACAAAAATTATTTTTTTGTGTTTTAATTATACCGAGATTTTTTATTTGATTTTGACGAGTTAATTGCAGTTTACCCTCTTGCTGGAGGTCCGGAATAACATTTTCACATAAATTATTTTTTTGTGTTTTAATTATACCAAGATTTTTAATCGGATTTTGATGTGATATTTGCAGTTTACCCTCTTGCTGGAGGTCCGTGATAGAAGGAGATAATTGCAGTTTAACCTCTTGCTGGAGGTCCGGAAATGAATTTTCACAAAAATTATTTTTTTTGTGTTTTACTTATACTGAGATTTTTTATTGAGTTTTGATGAGTTAATTGCAGTTTACCCTCTTGCTGGAGGTCATAAAACATACCCTTCCAATTTTTATCCAACCTAATTTGGCCCATTTTGCCTTTTTTACCATTTTTAAATTTAATAGAAAAACAGGGTAAATCCAATAAACATATAGAAAAGTCCAAAACGTATTTGCACTCCAAAGTAATATTAACAGAAAATAATTGAGAATCCACTTGAATTATCTCCAAGTGAGCTGACCTATTGCAATCCGGGATCTCATCCTGAGGAGAGATTACAACATTTGAGCGATCAGCCCCAGCTACCCCAAAAAATGAGGGCATCCATAATAATTTGAATCCTGAATAAATTGAAGACATAACAATAAAAAAAAAAAAATTCAGCCGAGTTTAGGTAGTTTATCCTCATTTCGGAGGAATTAAATTCTTGATATCCCCTGGAGATAATCCATAATTTTGCCCCAAGGGCTTATCCACCGATTCCATAAAACCCAAAAATAAACCCCCATAATTTGTCCTACCATTGGACATAAAAAATAAACAACCCTTTTCCAAAATATGAGTGCATCCAATTTATGCACTCTATTATCAAATACCACTACACTCTTTATTAGTGCAGGGAAAACCATATCCTCCTTAACAATCTCTCCCTGAGATTGTAACAAATCCATCATATCCATATCTTCATTGCAGACAGTCTCTGCTTCTGAAGACAAAAACTGAGGCAAAAAATCCTCTAAATCCAATTCCAAATCATTCAACACAAAATTATCCCCATCATCCAAAATTTTGTCATTAATGACAACAATATCTTCATCTTCAAAAATCTCTTCTTTCCAAACAGAAGAGTCAACAAAAATAATATCTTCAGGCTGGACGAAATCTTCAGGAATGGCTGAATCCAAAATTTCATCAGAAACTAGTTCTTTTAAACCATCCTCTTCTATCTCTTGAGCGACCTCAGTGTCTTCTCCAGAGTCCAAATCAACAGAGTTTTGAGTATCCAGATGTTCCAAAATAACCTTCTTTAGCACCTCCATACCAGGAATCCTAGTTTCTCCATCGGGAAGATCCTTCATTAAATTTGCATTAATAAGCACCATCAAAACATCTTTCTTAACCTTTTCCCCCATAGCATCCCAAAAAATATACTTTGATGCATTATCATGAAATAAAATTTCATACTCCAACAAATAATCCAGAACCACCTGAAATTCAACCATAAACTGATGATACTGATGCAGAGATGTTACACCACCTTTTGATTCCCATTTCCTAGCTATATCCTTTAGATCCTCCAATGAATAAACTTTTGGCCACCTTTTTTCCATTTCCATCTTGAGCTTTCTCCAATCTTGATCTTTATAACCATCCATAGAAATAACCTCCTTTTCCATCTCTCTGTCCAAAATAAAGAACCTAATCTGCTTCACCATATCCAAAGGTAAAGCACCATCAATCGCAGCTGCAGTTTCATACCTATGTAAAAATCCTTCTAAATCATCTCCAGAAAACTTGGGCCCAACCCAAGATACAATCCTTACTGATGCCCTAACAGGTACACCAGCAGCCAACATAGCAGTTCCACTAGTAGAAGACATCCCAAAACATAAGAAAAGCGTTAACAACCGTTAAAATAACAAGCCTCTTGCAGGCCAATAACAAAAATCCAATTAGTGTTCCAGAAAATATGCCTCTTGCAGGCTAATAACGTTCTTGATCCAAGTAAGTCTTTAAAGAAAGCTAGAGAATTCGAACCCCACGTTGGGCGCCAACTATGGTAAGGTAAACTCTTACAGTCGCCTTGCTGTAAGCAGAATCCGGAGGAGATATGTGGATTTAGCTGAAAACCCCGTCCTTCCAATAAAATAACAAAATGGGAATTCTAAATCACTAAGCTAACCAATCTACTTGAATCTGATTGATAAAAATAATGAAACTCTAAAATAATTAACGCTTATTGAGAATTAATGAAAGTGGCTGTTGATAAAGAAATACTGATAACAACAATTAAGGTGTACCAGTGAAAGATCTGAAAAGATTGACTTTTATGTTTTTATAATATTTTTAATTTTTATGAGACAGCAATAATCAAGTCCCAGTGATGAAGACCTTTCTAAAGATACCCTATATGAAGTGTGATTTAAATTGTTGAATTGTATTTCTAAAATGTTATGTAAAAAAAATAAATGTTATAAGGGTATTACAAATTTATTTAATTTGTTGAGTAATAAAAAATGAGACTGTGGTAGTTAATGATTAAGCTGTATGATGTGTTCCCCTCTCTCAATTTCGAGTTTGAGAAGCGCTTAAGTATTCCTAGTCACGTGCCTAAATTTTCCCCTCCAGAGCTCTTTTACAGTCAATCCGGAGTCCGTCCGGACTTCCGGACTCAATTTAGAACCTTAAAACTATAATAAAAAATCTAGAAAAATTACACATAATAGAGCTACTTCCCCTTTACATACCGAACTAATTTTCGTAGTCTGCGCAGCTCTAATTACCCCGTGAAAATTTATCAAAGTTAAGTAATTTTTGAAAACGTAAATATTTCTATAAAACTTTAAAATTCATTTAAAAATATAAGAAAAATAGTAAAAATTCTGGGAAAATTTCACAAGGTTCTTGAGTGACTCGACTTAATACTTATAAATTTTTCAGACCGTAAAAATAAGTTTTCTCCGTAAAATAAATTGTTTTCGTGTAGGCATTCGCTCGTGACCAATTTCTTCATATTTAAAACTCAAATAAATTAAATAAAACCCTTTTTATAAAAAATAATAACGCCATTCTTGCACGCCGTAATAACTCCATTTACATATTTAGGTGCCGTACTAAACTTTAGGCTACCACAACGGTTGATTTACTGTTGGATAAGGGAAGCAAAGGTGATGGAAAATCTGTTTATAAATTAGACGAGGGAAAGGAGAAAAGGGTAAAATTTAAAAATGATATAAAATATTTTTCTAATTTTTCTTATTCTGATTCTGACGATGAAGAAGATTCATTTGATGAAATTTTTTAATGGCGAAACAAAAGTAAATGTTTTACCTCAAGTTTATTTAGATGTGGACGCAGCCAAATATAAGAAAGTAGCAAATAAATTTCAACCTATTAATGAACCGCTACCTGCCGAATTAAATCCACCCTTGAGAAGACCAAGGTTATCAAAAGATCCTTATGAAAGTCCCTTGGTAAAGAATCCACCTGAATTTTTTGAGATGTCAAGAATCACTTTTGAGAGACTGGGTGTTGTTAATTTTCAACCTGATGGTTGGTTGTCTGGAGAAGAGAAGAAGTTGTTGTTGGATGTGATGGTCAAGCGAGAAAAGGCCATTGCTTTTGTAGAAGAGGAGAGGGGTGTGTTGAAGCATTCCTATGGGGAGCCTTACAAGATTCCTGTGGTATGTCATGAACCGTGGCATGAGAAACTCCTTTCTATTCCGGCTGAACTAAAAGAAGCCTATATTGAATTTGTCAGAGAACGGATATGCACTGGACTGTATGATCAATCAACATCAAGTTATTCTAGTCCGGTATTTTGTATCAAGAAACCGAATGGCAAGCTTAGAGTTGTTCATGATCTTAGGGAATTAAATAGGGTTACAATAAAGGATGCTGGGATACCGCCTAGTGCTAAGGAGTTTGTTGAAGTGTTTGCAGGGAGAGTGTGTTATGGTTTGGGAGATATTATCGGTGGATATGATGAGAGAGAGTTACATCCGGACTCAAGGCCTCTCACTAAATTTGATACGCCACTAGGACGTTTAAAGTTAACAAGAATACCTCAAGGAGAAACAAATTCGGTTGCAGTTTATCAAGCTCAGATGGCTTGGATCCTTCAAGACGAAATTCCACAATATGCTGGAATCTTTATAGATGATGGAGGAATTAAGGGACCAACAACTGACTATGATAACCAGGTGTTGGAAGAGAATCCCAGGATACGCAAATTCATTTGGGAGTTTGCAATTACATTAGAAAGAATCTTGTTTCGAATTGTAGAGGCTGGTTTAACTATTTCAGGTTCAAAATTTTCATGTTGTGTGCCAGCCTTAGAAATATTAGGCCATGTGGTATGTAGAGAGGGTAGGATTATGTCTAAGAAGAAAGTTAACAAAATTCAGTCCTGGCCAAGACCCAAGAATACGACCAAAGTCAGAGGGTTTTTAGGCGTTTGCATATATGTTAGAATGTTTATTAAGGACTTTTCTTCATTGGCAGCTCCATTGAGACAGTTAACAAGAAAGGATGCAGACTGGGAGTGGAATGAAGAGTGTGAGAAGGCGTTTGAGAAGTTGAAGGAGGTTGTGAGGAAAGATTTAGTCCTGCACAAGTTGGATTATGGAAAAGATGCTGGCAGAATTTATTTAGCAGTTGATTCAAGTCAGGTTGCAGCTGGGGCAGTTTTGTCTCAGATGGATAAAGCTGGTTACATCAGGCCAGTTAGGTATGAATCTGTAGTATTTACTGAGGTCGAATCAAGATATTCTCAACCAAAATTGGAATTATGTGGTGTGGCCAAAATACTGAAGAAAATTCAGCATATTTTGTGGGGGAAAGTTTTGAGTTGCAAGTGGATGTGAAGTCATTAATCCAGATGATTAATTCTCCAAGTTTACCAAACGCACCCATGACGAGATGGGTAGCTTTTATTCAACATTTTTTTTTGATTTAGTTCATAAGCCTTGCAAGACTTTTACTATGCCAGATGGTTTATCAAGTAGACCACCCACTGAAGAAGATTCAGACTCAGAAGAGTTCAATGATGATATACCTATTATCAAAGCCAGCACTAAAGGAGCTGAAGACTTTCCATACCTCCCCCATGAGGTTAAACTGTCAGGATTATTGTGTTTAGATTATGGTGATGATGACCTCCACCAAGAGGATAAACTGGAAAATAGTTTTTATGTTAATAAAGGTGTTGGAAAAGGTGTAGATAAATTCAGTAGAAAGGAGGTAGAAGAAGATGTGGTGTATGTAGAGGAAGATGGATTGGTAGTGTGGGATAGTAATAAGTTAAGAAATGGTGTATATGTTGGAGAATTAGAGAATTTAAATAAAAAGGTGGATAAAGAGAAAGAGGTATTTTCAAATACAGTTTTCAAAGGATCCAAAGGTTCAGAAGGAAAATGTCAACATAGCTCAATTAAAGATTTGTTTAGGGGCAACTCTTATTGGCTCATTCATGTGCAGGTGATATTGGTGATAGAGAAGTCCCTATTGATGTTACATTAATCAATTTTCAAGATGAAGTCTGGGGTCAGACTGGTTTTTATTTTTTGTTAGTCAAATATTTGTTGACTTTAGAGAGACCAGAAGATTGTGAAGACGATGAATGGGTGGCTATCAAGAGGAAGTCATCTACGTTTTACCTATCTGGTTGACATTTAATGAGGAGATGGTATCTAAATCCTCAAGTAGTTATAACTCAACAGAAGGGGCAAGAATTAGTTTTGAAGTCACTGCATGAAGTTCTTGGGCATAGAGGTGTTGGAGAAATGTTTAGAAGAATTTCTGATCGATTTTGGTGGCCTTGAATGAAGATGGCTGTTAAAAAGTGGTTTCAGTCATGCGAAGAATGTCCAAGACGAAGTTATTTAAGGCCAAAAGAACCTGGACGTGCTACCGGAGAAAATACACTCTTTGGGAGAGTCAGTTTGGATGCCGTTCATATCAAAGAGGGACAGTATAAATATTTAATTGTAGCCAGAGACAACTTATCTGGTTGGGTAGAGGCAGCGCCTCTTATTAATTTGACTGCCAAAAATGTGGCAGAATTTTTGTTAAATAATTGGGTGTATCGATATGGAGTGATGAAATTGGTGACGGTAGATGGAGGTCCTGAATTTGTGGCTGAGTTTAGAGAGGCTGTATCTAAAATTGGATCATAGGTTAGGGTAGCAACCCCATATTATCCTGAAGCTGAAGGCATGGTTGAAAGAGGGAATCAAGTTATTAAGGATGCTTTAGTTAAAATGTGTGGGACAAGTGCCGAAAAGTGGAGGCACTATTTACCTTTAGTTTTATTTGCTGATTGAATCACTGCCAAAAGGACAACCAGATTTTCACCTTATGAACTTGTTTTTGGACAGAAAGCAGTTTTACTGGTTGATTTAGAAGCTGAATCATATCTTGGAGTTGACTGGGACATGGTCAAAACTACTGAAGAATTATTGTGTGCAAGAATGATGCAGCTAGAAAAGAAAGAAGAATATTTAGAAAAGGCATATTCGCGGATGATGAAGATCCAAAATCAATCAGTTAGATATTGGGATGAGTGGTTGGAACATCGATTAAGGAAACCTTTGAACCCAGGAGATATGGTCTTGGTGTATAATAGGAGTTTGGAAAGTCAGTGGGGAAAGATGTTTGCAGATAGGTTGAATTGACCGTATAAATTCAAGGAGCAAGTTTCTGGCGGTTCATATGTTTTAGAAGAATTGGATGGAGTTAAATTGAAGGAGAGGGTAGCAGCCGATCAAGTGAAACCGTTCTATCCTTGAGGCACCAGGAGTGCCAAAGTCTCCCTCCGCAATGAGGATAAACTATGCCATTTATCAAATTTTATCAATCTCCGCAACAAGGATAAACTATCTTCTTTTTATCAAAATACTTTACTGTTGTTACACTGCATATGGGCAACGAAACTGTGATGAAACTTAACAAAACGCAAGAAAACCTTCTTTGAAATTTTCAAAATTTAAAATTCTTAAAATATGGGTGAAGATAGTGTTGGAAAATTTTAAAAATTTATTGGAAGAAGTGTTCACAGGGGAACCTTCTTAATTTAATATTGGCAAGTGTGGGGGTAATTGATGGGCTGGCTGCTCTATACACAATTACCCCATAATGTGTGTTTCCAAAATTTTCCCTGTTTCTAGTTGAATCCTGGCTTTGTCTTTTAATTATAGGAAGTCCACTAAGACCATAAACTGGAACAAATCAAGAGACACCGCTCTCAAGGCCGGATTCAAGATTTTTTTTTATATAGTTTTTTATTTTGATTTTTATGTTAGATTGTGATTTCTTTCCTTTAAATATATATTATGAATTATTGCAAAGGTGATGCTCACTGGTGGTCTCTAATCATTTTTATAAATTGGAGGGAGCCCACCCAGTGATCATCATTATAAAATTATCTTCTAAAAACTTTCATTTATTTTCTTTTCTTTTCAATTTCTCAAAATTGTGTAACCACATCAAGTTGCACTTGGATGTGGGTATGATGTCAAGGGTAGGGCTCATCAAATGGCCGGGGGTCATCTTTTAAAATTTTTTTTTAAAATTTTTTATTATTATTATTACTTTTTTTATATTTCTTTTCACATTCATTTATCTTTCTTTAAAAATTAAATTTTAACTTTTATTTCAAAACTATCTTTTCTAAAATCTTTTATTTTAAATGAAAAACAAATTAAAACTAAAAATAAATAAAAATAAAAATAAATAAATAAAATAAATAAATAAATAAATAAAATAAAATAAAATTAATTAATTAAATCAAAATTATTATTATATTTCTTAGTTTTATTTTACAGTCTTCATTCTTTTTAGTTTTATTCATTTAGTTTAGACAGGAAACTGGGTCTAGGGGAGCTCAAAACCTATGGGATTTTACTTCAAGACATCTGTTAGTCCTCGAAGACTTTAAAATGGCTACTGTTCAAGATGTTCTTTAAGTTTTTTTTACGAATTTTGGAGCTGTTAGTCCTCCAAGACTTTAAACTAGCTAGTTCTCAAGACTGTCATTAAAGATTTTATATTGGAGCTGTTAGTCCTTCAAGACTTTAAACTGAATTTCAAGCATGTTCAAGATTTTATGTATATTTTTGGGAGACGGATTTTTTTATTTTTAATTTTATCAATCAAATGTTAGGTCCACCAAGACCTTAAACTGGACTATTATCAATTTTTTGGGTCCACCATGACCTTAAACTGGATTTCTTATCGATCAAATGTTTGGTCCACCATGACTTTAAACTGGTAGTTCATTCATTGTTTTAGTCCACTATGACTTTAAACTGGAAAATTCAACATTCATTGGTCCACTATGACCTTATACTGGATTACTCTTCTATCAAATGTTTGGTCCACTATGACATTAAACTAGATTATCAAGTTTATTCAATCTTTGGTCAAGCCTAGGCCTTACTTAGGAATATTTCAAGTTATTTATGCACTTAAACGATCTTTGGTCCACCAAGACCATAAACTGGAAATCAATTATATGTTTGGTCCACCAAGACTTTAAACTGGAATGTCAATCTTGTTTGGATAACTCAATTCAATCTTTTAATTTATCACTGTCCACTAAGACTCTAGACTGGTTATTCAATAATTTCTGGAATTGGGTGCTGATAAGCTTTAGGAGGTTAAATTTTTAGGTGGTGATGATGCTAAGGAATAAATAATGGATAATTAGGTGAAATTTGTGGCACTTTAACATGTTCTAAAGTTAATATTATTATTGAAAGCCTGGCAAAAGTATTTTATGGGTTTTCTGTATAGCAAAGTTTGAAAATTGTGATGAAGGAATCAGAAGTTAGGATGGTAGTTGGATTTTAGGGAATGATTTTTTTAGTGCCTCATTGTTAGGCCATTTTTGGTGTGAAGCTTGGAGGACCTTATGGCGAGATCAGAATCATAGAATTTGGCTCATTGGGGGGCCCTATGAGATTGGAATCAGGAGTATTCGGCTCATTAGGAAGATCCACTCTCTCAATGCTGTGACATGAAGGAAGACTGGTTAATGGGAGTCTGAAGGGATTCAAACCTTGCTCTCAGTAGTTTAATCATCACAAGATTTATTTTATTTTATGTTATATCAAGCCAGAGAAGAAGAAACAACATTTATATTTTAAAAAATTAAATGAAGACCAGCTAAAACAGATTTATCAAATGAATTTATTAGAAAAGATAATTCCTTTGGAATTGTTCAAACATCATTATCAAAGCTTTGCATTAAGAGTCTTCTTTTCATGAGATCTTCATGGTTATTAGCTGGAGTTTCTTGAAAATAGGCCAGCAATTTTCATTTCAATTCATCCGTAAAGTCAAGAAAAAGATAGCGATGAAAATTTGGGTAATGATTAATATAGTCCGTCTTCACTTTGCCAACAACATCTGTGTTGGTTATTTCAACAGCTAGAAGTTCAAGTATATAAAAGCTATTATGTTTATTCAGATTTTATTTTTAAAAAAAAGTTTTAGTAAGATAATAGGGTCTTACATTTGGAGCCAAGAAACATGGTCTCAGCAAAGTTGGCTGGGGGCACTGGAGTTATAGGATTAGTGTCAAGGTCCCCTTTTGGTCTAGAAGATTTGGTACGGGGTTTCTACGAGGATTTTACGGATTATAATGGATTCTCAACAAGTGGTACATATTTCTTTATCAAAGTGATTTAATTACTCAAATAAAAGAGGTAGATTTAAAATATTGATATAATTTATAGATCAGAGTTACGTTATTGTAAATACTAATGTTATAGAATATAAGAATAAGTTTGATGTTTGTAATTGTAATGAAATAATGTAGTAAAGGAATGAATCGAAAACAACAAAAAGAGAGGCCTTATATAGGCAAAGGAGGGACAAAGCATGGCAATCAAATTCTGAAAACAGTAGTATGAGAGAGAGAGAAAAAGAATATTCCAGAAGGAGTATTTTCAAATAATAAAGTTGTTCTAAAAAGAAGGCATCAAAAAGATGTATTTACAGAGTATGTCAGAAATACATCAATTTATTTAATATTTACTGTAGAAGTCAATTCTAAATAAGAAATTAGAGTTTTTGTATATATTTAATATTATTAGAATATTAAAATCTTATTTTAATTTAAAATCTATTTTTTAATATAAATCTTTATTTCTTCCAACCTGTCAAATGAGCACTGTGTTAGAGAAAAAATATTAGGGACAATTTTATATTTAATTTTAATTATTCATTTAATTTTATCATTCTGTAATTAGTTAATTTATTATAAGTAATTTTAATGTAACTAATTTATAATTAAATAATTAAAATGATAAGGTGCGGCTTCATCCAGTAAATAATTAATTATTTCACTGGGTAAGTCTAGTAGCCTGGCTGACAATTAGGATCATGTGAAGGCAAAATTAGGCCGGGATCCGCTGATGAAGATTGAACTTTTGACAATGAAGCTGTTTTTGATCTAATATATTTTAAAAAGACAGGAATTTTAGATCTCTTTTTAGAGGTTGTAGGATCAGGGAGAGCTACTGGTCCAAGATAAAAATTTGTTCTTGAAGGAGCTATTGGCCGGTTGCATTTGACTTTCTTAACACGGCATAGGTCGCAGGCGGTTCTGCCAGTGAGATCAGGATCGGACATTAAGCAAGGAACCTGGTAGCGAGCACAGAGTTCACATGGAGCCACAAGTTCTTTGAAAGACATATTGGATGAAGATGAATTTTAAGTTGATTAAAAGAAGATGGTGGTTGAAGGTTAAAGATGAATAATGTGTTCAATCACTTATGCAAAGTTTAAAAAATAAGGACATTCTCAATTGGAGGGAGGATGTGGTGGCCTAAAGTTTAGTAAAGCACCTAAATAGGTAAATGGAGTTATTACAACGTAAAGATTGACGATGTTAATATTTTAAAAAGGTATTTATTTAATTTATTTGAGTTTTAAACATGAAGAAATTGGTCAAAAGCGAATGCCTACGTGAAAACAATTTATTTTACGGAGAAAACTTATTTTTAAGGTCTGAAAAGTTTTTAAGTATCTAGTCGAGTCACTCAAGAACCTTGGGAAATTTTCCCAGAATTTTTACTATTTTTCATATATTTTTAAATGAATTTTGAAGATTTATAGGAATATTTATGTTTTTAGAAATTACTTAACTTTGATGAATTTTCACCAGGTGATTAGAGCTGCGAAGACTACGAAAACTAGTTGGAAATGTAAAGGGGAAGTAGCTCTATCATGTGTATTTTTTCCAGATTTTTTCTTATAGTTTTAAGTTTCTAATTGAGTCTGGAGGTCCGGACGGACTCCGTACAAGCTCCGTACAGACTCCAGACGGGCTCCGGATGGGCTCCGGCTGAGTGCTGGAGAAGTATCTTAGGCACGTGACTAGGAATACTTAAGAGCCTCTCAGAATCGAAATTGGGCATCATAATACATCATACAGACATCATACAGCTTAATCTTAACCACCACGGTCTCATTTTTTATTACTCAACAAATTAAATAAAATTGTAATACCCTTATAACTTTATATTTTATATATAACATTTTAGAAATACTACTCAACAATTTAAATCACACTTCATACAGGGTATCTTTAGAAAGGTCTTCATCACTGGGACTAGATTATTTCTGTCTCATAAAAATTCAAATTATTATAAAAACATAAAAGTCAATCTTTTCAAATCTTTCACTGGTACACCTTAATTGTTGTAATCAGTATTTCTTTCTCAACAGCCACTTTTATTTAAATCTCAATAAGCGTTAAATATTTCAGAGTTTCATAATATTATATTATATCATATCTAAATAGACTGGGTAGCTTAGCGATTTAGAACACCTACTTTGTTATTTTTGTTGGAAGGATGGGGCTTTCAGCTAAATCCACACATCTCCTCCGGATTCTGCTTACAGCAAGGCGACTGTAAGAGTTTATCATACCATAGCAAATATGTGGGTACTATCATTTTATATCCCCGGTTTTTCTCTATATTTTATGTCTTAAAGACATTTTTCATATTCTAAGTTTTAAGGTGTCATTTCCTCATTTTTCATTTATAAAAGATAGCTGTTTTATTTTGTTTTTTGTGTTTTACGGGCTAACCTTAACTCTTAGTGTTAAGTGCTTAGTACCATTGGATAGGGCTAATTTTTCACTATATTTCATGTCTCGATGTTGTTATAGTAAAATTCCGTGTTTTAATGATTTTAGTAGTTGTAGCTAATTTTTCTAAGTAGATTAGTTGTTTTTATTGGTTTTCTGGCTTCAGGAAGGCCGGGCCGCTTCAGGCCGCACCTCCGGCGTTGGGCGGCCCGCCAGCCTCTGTTTTAGAAGGTTGGGGAGCGCTTCTGGAGGGTTTTTATCCAATTTGGCGGGTACAGGCGCCAAATTTGTGGGTGTGCATGGGCTCTTAGATAGTGGTCTGTGTGTACATAGTGAATAAGACAGTTTGGGGAAACTTTAATTATCATAAAACCATCTGGAGATGATATCATTGTTCCTCACTCAGTTTTCACTGTTTTTTGGCCACAATTGGCTGTGTTTGTTGCAAGTTTAGTTCTTCATTTAACTCAACTTTGGCAACTGTTTTCTCTGGTGTAGTCTTGCAAGCTATATCAAGTATAAATGCTGTCTCTGGTGTGGATTTGCAAGCTACATCTAGTATCATTGCTTTCTCTGGTGTGGACATTGGTCTACATTTCAGTTCTTTGATCTGGTAGTCTGTCTGTGGACTACTTTCTTGGCTCATCAAGCAGTTAAGTGTGTTGAAAAAGAAGCTTTAGCAAACAGAAACCAACTTACTTTAGCAAGTAAATCTCACTCTATTTTTCTAAAGGGAAAGGGGATTTTCTCTCTGGTTTTTCTCCAACAGTCTTGTTCAAGGCCTAAAGCTAGTACTATAGGATTGTCTATAGGGCTTTGAATATAATTACTAGTTACAATATATTACAATTTAAATAATTCCTTACAATTTTTTCAAGACTCCAATTTACCTCATCGCCCCCCTCTTTTAAAAATACTCTTATCATTTGTTTACTTTATTCTACTCCATTATTTTTCCTCCCTCCTATCTTTTCTTCTTTATTCTAGATGACCGGCCGATAATGTAAGTACTAGTGTTATAAAGTATAGAAATAAAGAATGTAATTGATGTATTGTAAGATTTGTAAGTAAGTCAGGAATGGAATGAAAAGTACAAAAAGAGAAGGCCTTTTATTGGCTAAAATGTGAGAAATAAAGACACAGAGTTAACACTACCTAATACAAGGGTGTGAGAAGAAAAACTAATTAAAGAGAGTATATGAAATATCAAAAATATATATTAAATGGTACATCAATAAAAGTATCATTTTTATTTGAAATAAAGCCTGAGTTCCCTTAGACTGTCACATTTAATACAAAATATTTGATTTAAGATTTTAGTTGAACGGAAATTTAAATGTCTCAATGAAGGAATTTGAAACTTTTAATATTTTTATTATATTTGAATATTTTTTTATTCCCACTCATCTGTATTATTGAGCACGGTGATAGGGAGTAAAAATATATGGGACAATTACTTACTTTTATTAATTATTTACATTACTTAGTGCACTTAACTAGTTAGTTGTAAGTAGTACATTAGTAGGGAATAAATAATTAATTGCTAATAAGGATTCAAAAGGCATGGCTTCATCTCAGTAAAATAATTAATTATTTTACTGGATAAGTCTAGTAGCCTGGCTGACAGATTCAGTGTCAACATCCACCTCAATCTCATCCATATGTAAGTTATCTATGCTGTTAGCCAAACTACGGGACATTTAAACTGTGAAAAGAGAATCAAAATTAATTAATGATTCAAATTGTTATTTAAAAATAAAATATAATTTATTGAATTTTAACAAAACAAAAAAAATTAAATATATATCAAAAATCAATTAATTATCAAAAAAAAATGTAATACAATTAAATGTAATTACAATTGTTTATTAAAAATTATCAATAATTAAAATGGGACCAACCAACAAAGTTTTTATAAGTCAACCAAAATAATTAATACCAAAAATAATATATAGGCAATATTGGGACTAAGTACTGAGTACTATTATGGTCAACCAATAAACAAAAAATATTTAACAAAATTAATTTATTAATTTATTAAAAATTAATTGTCTTCTAGGACTAAGAGTCTTACTCTATTATGGTCAAATAGGAAAAATAAAATTAAAATTAAAAAATAATGAACACTTACACTCAGTGAATCAGCAATTAAGCAACAAACACTGTTATTGCAGTAAAAATATAATAATACAACTGAGAGGCGCAAAGGTTAAATTACTATAGTTATTGTGAAATCACTTCAAAATATTATATGATTTAATTTAATATAAACCTAAATTATCGAACCCAAGTTTGAAACATGGTCGCGGCTAAAAGTTTACTTTTTGGCTTGGGTGGTCCATGTGCAATGTCGTTTGTCACAAGTCTTGTATTGTCATCGTCCTTTTGGAAAGTTGCCCAATTATTGGCTGGTTGTCTAGAAGAAGGAGAAGAGGAGGAGGAGGAGATAGAGGAAAAGGTGTATAAAGGACCAAGAAATAAAATAGTAAAGTATTTTAATTTTTTTCAAAAGAAAAGGCGACGAGTATTACTGGGGACTTGACACAATAGTGAGATTTATTAAATTATAATATATTTGTTTTAAGTAAGAGTTATTTCCAATGAGCGGCAGACACTACTATTATTAATTGAATTAGAGCAAACGTTGTAGACAATCCTATAGTACTAGATATAGGACTTGACCAAGGGAGTTAGAGAAAAACCACAGAGAGAATCCCCTGTCCCTTTAGAAAAATAGAGTGAGATTTACTTTCTAAATTAAGTTGGTTCCTGTTTGATAAAGCCCCTTTTCAACACACTTTACTGCTTGATGAGCCATGAAAGTAGTCACCAGACAGACTACCAGACCAAAGAACTGAAATGTAGACCAATGTCCACACCAGAGACAGCAACGATACTTGATGTAGGCTGCAAATCCACACCAGAGACAGCAATAATACTTGCTATAGCTTGAAAGACTATAAGAGAGAAAACAGTAGCCAAAGTTAAGTTAAATGAAGAACTCACTTGCAACAAACACAGACAAATTGTGGCTAGAAAACAGTGAAAACTGAGTGAGGAACAAGGATATCACCTCCAGATGGTTGTATGATAATTAAAGTTGACCCAAACTGTCTTATTCACTATGTACACACAGACCACTATCTAAGAGCCCATGCACACCCACAAATCTGTTGCCTGTACCCGCCAAATTGAATAAAAAACCCTCCAGTAGCGCTCCCCAAACTTCTAAAACAGAGGTGGGCGGGCCACCCGGCGTTGGAGGTGCCGCCTGAAGCGGCCCGGCCTCCCTGAAGTCAGAAAACCAATAAAAACAACTAATCTACTTAGAAAAATTAGCTACAACTACTAAAATCTTTAAAACATGGAATTTCACTATAACAACATTGAGACATGAAATATAGAGAAAAATTAGCCCTATCCAATGGTACTAATCACTTAACCCTAAGACTTAAGGTTAGCCCGTAAAAAACGAAAAACAAAATTAAACAGCTATCTTTTATAAATGAAAAATGAGGAAATGACCCCTTAAAACTTAGAATATGAAAAATATCTTCAAGACATAAAATATAGAGAAAGACTGGGGCTATCCAATGATAGTACCCACATACCTGCAGACCCAATATTCATAGAATTAAACCAGAAAAATACCCAATTCCTTAACAGATGTCAATTAAGACATGCACAAACAGCGCCAAATCACACAACAAAGGCCCCTGCCAATGTTGGAAGACCACACTGTAGAATAACTTATTTACTTTTAACTTAGACTTATAATGCTAATAAAAATGAAAAAAATGTATAATTTTTAAAAGTAAATTTATGTTGAGTGTATAATAAGTGATGAAGCTACAGGGGATTATCCAAAGCCTTTTATAGGCAAAGGACCCTCTGAAGCGCCACAAGTGAGTAATTACAAAATAGTAATAAAATGAAACAAGAATAGAAAAGAATAGAACTAAAACATAGAGATTGAGAGAAAAACATGAAACAATAAACTAAACCCGTGAATAAGTAACCAATTTTCCCACCATAGGTTCCCAAAACAATTAGTTAAAATAATCAGTAACTAAGTAAGTTTGAAACATAAGAACAGTGGGTAAAATAACCCAAAACAGATGTTACAGTGAGATGTAAAGGGTTTAATTAAAACAAATAGAATTATTTTCACGCAAAAATCCATTTAATCAATTCAATCCAGTATAAAGAGATTTTAATTAATTGTTTTAACTATGTAATTGATTCAATAACTGGTTTAAATGAAACAAATAATTAATTTAATGCTATCTCTAATTTAAAGTGAGAATTTCAATACCATCTTATTAAATAAGTGTTATAATTTATTTAATAATTTTACTGACACAATTAAGGGTCAAAAAAGCGCCCAATATTATTGTTTAATAATATGTGAAAAGTTTTATTTAATATATAAATTTAAATAATTAATTTAATTACATTATAAGTCAATTTTACACATATAATTATAATATATGTTTGTAATTAATTAAATATCAATATATAATTATTAAATACATAAAAGTGCGGCATTATTTGTAGAATATAAAATATTATGTTTAATTTAAATGTATAAATAATTTATATAACAATAAAACTAATATAACACTTATATTTAATAAGATACTTATATAATTTTATTATGCAATAATATATTAATTTATATACATCAAATGCAATTTTTTACGCCCTCTTTCAGGTCCAATAAGTCAACATATCACTTACTTGGCTCCTGGTATAGCCTGGCTGACACTACCCTCTCTAATCCACCGTACCCATTTATCTCCTGATTCCACTCCTGATTCTCTGAATACCACCCCTTTTGCTCTTCCCCAAAATATATCCTTTTCACTTTCCACACCACCCATTTTAACTTCTATCTCACCTCACTCACTTGCTAATGAGAAAAAGGGGTGAGAAGGGGAGAAAAAATAGTTGTTTTGATTGAGATAGGATAAAAAGGGGTGTAGAGGAAAAATTAAAAGCAATGGAGAGGGGATACAACATGGGATAAGATAATAAAGGGTAAGGGAGTGAGGAGATGTGAGAGGTGAGAAGAATAAGATCTATGAGAGAGTAGAGAATGAGAATAAAGTTGAGTTGTTAAACTAAATAAAAAATGTATATATATATTGTCAGCCTGTATATCCCCAGGAATGAGTAAAAAGTACTTATAAGTTATTTTAAACACATGAACTATACATGGGAATAATAATTAAGAGTACACAAACAGTATATATAAGCAAAATTATCATAATACACAAAAAATGCCATTATAACACCTTATATACACGCATGTATCCACCTGATATACATCTTATGTACTTAATATTAAGTTGGAATATGTTAGGGTAACCTTAAGAAACTTAATTATAAGGCTACATAGTTTTTAAGTATACTTAAAGCTGTTATTTTCATTGTTTTATGCAAAAAACAAGAAATGCACTTTATTTCACTTAAAAGTTGATTATATGCGCTATAAATTTAAGAATATTAAAAATGCGCTTTGACAGTTCAATTTTTCTCATTTAGGAATATTGATTTGGCTACTTAAATGCATAAAAATAACATCTTTAAAATTTGGTGTTTTTTATGCCAGAAATGGCTTCTGTGTACTGGCCACATACTGCCTGCATTTTTCCTGTGTGAATAGCTTCATTTTTAGCAAAGTTAGCTTTTTCACACTATAATTACCCCAAATTCTATGCCCACTGTGGGGAAACACTAAAATAGGTGAGAGGCGCTTATTTAGTGTCCTAGCATAATTAATAATGCATGGACCCTCTTTATATGCACTAACTTCATTAATAACCTCACTCTTGGCGCCTTATTTCCTCACCACACTTAAATTGGCCTAAAATTATTCAAGGATTTACCCATGCAAGCGCCTGCCAAAGACTGCATGTAGTTACCCCACATCTCACACCCTTTTTGGGGTTTCTAGGTGGTTTCTCAGTCAATTTTGGTTATTTTTGAATGGGAATTTCATGTAGTATAATGTCAGGATTAGCCCCATCATTTCTACAATGAATTCCCCTTATTATTAAGCTCTTATTAACCTTAATTTTCCCTCTTTAGTCTTTTATATTGATGTATTATAAGCATATACTCTCTTTTTTTACTTATTCTTTAATTTTGATGGATTTTCCCTATTATTACAGGATTTTGGCGGTTGTTATTCTTCTAATTATGTTATGGGTCACTGGGGATGTTGATGGAAATGTCTATTAGATGGATAGAGGCGTTATTAACTGTGTATTGGACTGGTAAATCAAGGGATTCATTGGGGAACTCATTGTGTATAAAAGGAGGAGGTTTTGGGTTTTGTTTTCTACATTCTTTATCATTACAATTTAAACCATATAACCAAACCAATTACAATACATATCAATTAGCACTTTTTAAATTCTTTTGAATAGTATCTGAATAATTAAAACCTATTTTTCTACCAACTAAAAAGATTGTAAGCCACATATAAAATTAGTGAGAATTATATTACTGAGACCTTTATTTTGGATTATATTTTACTATTTATTGGATTTATACTACAGTATTCATATAGGACCATTTAAATGTTCTAGACACAGATTTTTAAAGCTAGTTCACGTCCTTGTAGTTGATCTTAGCCTGACTTATATATAGTATTAAATTACAAGGAACAGTTAACAGCCTGAAACAAAAAAAATCACTAAAGTAGTGCACTATTCATTGACCATTTGTTTTATTATCATTAAAGTTTCTCCCTTAATGATTTGATATGTTGAAGATATAATTGAGTTTTTTTTTTTTAAAAATTTCTAAAATTTTTTTTACTTAATTTTAAAAAGAATTTATCTATATTAGGGGGTATCAAAGTTAAAAATTTGTAATTATTTAAAAGGCATTTCACAACACAAAAAGAAAGCCACAAAATTGACATTAATTCTCAGCAGAAAGGTGTTTTTGGGGCACAATATGGCATATTTAAAAAAATAATCAAGGTTGATTTGGTGGAAAAAAGAGGTATTTTGAAATGGAAGATTTCTAACTTTGATACCCCCTATTAATTACATAAATAATACCTGCATCCAAATTTATGTTGAATTCATTTAGAATAGTAATGTGCCTTACACATATATCTTATGACTTGATGATATTAAATATTTGCAGTCATAAAATTTGAATAAATTTTTATTTTTTTGAAAATTTTACTGATAAAATGCAATTAACTATATCTGTTGAATAAGTATTTTTCCTTAAATTTTTTTTATGATATTAGGTGATTGCCCTATATATTGATAGGTAAAAAAATGTGCATATTGATTTAAAACAGATTTTATTCAGCTCATATGAGATTTTTACTGTTTCTCAATAAGTACAAAAAAAATAATTTTTTAAAGTCTTAACCATTTTCCAGCCATTATTAGGCTGTGGGATATCCTTATTTCAATATTTCTTGAAAATTTCCTGTAAGTCAGATATCAAGATTTTTTGTAGTAATGTTCAGCTGCTTCTCCAATCAATATTCAAGTCTTTTTCAATGTATTCTCAAAGTAGGTTCAACCTTTGTTGTTTATTGTTTCATTACTACCTCAATTTGTGCTCAATTAGATATGAATTAGGGTTAAAGTTGCGGACTTGCTAGCAAGTCTGCCCCCCATATTGCATGGTGTATGGTATGGATGTATGATATCATTAATTGTGATGGGGGCTCCTTACTTCAGGTCTGGGTGTTGAAACTTCTTGAGGTAAACACCACGGGGAGGTGATTAGCCCTCCCAGTGCTGTATTGAGGGGGGATAGCAGTGACATCATCTGAATTGAAGGTCTTTGCATTCCAGTGGAATTTTGGTATAAGCAAGGGGGGGTTGACAGGTTATTGGACATAACTTACTTACTAAACATCAAATAAACATTAATAAATTATTATTAGCATATACAAATATATATTTAAAAGCCCTTATAAATTGATATTATCTTTATATTAGCTATAACTATATTTTATTATCCTATTTTCCACCACTATTCTGCACCAATCCAAATATTGTGAGTTTAAAATTGAGCATAACAGTATTATTAGACTTTCCCTGAGCTTTAATCTATAAATAATTTCTTAATAATTAGTAGGAATATTAATATTTCCTATTAAATCATACTTAAGTACTATCATACTCTGACACAAACTCCCTCATGTACCATACAGACAAGTTCTTTTTTCTTTCTCTCATGACTAACCCTACTATATTATACATGGTGATTTATCTCCTTTATTTTTTCACCTTTTTACCATCTTCCTTCTCTCTCCTCATTTTACCTCTTGTATTATTCATTGTTCCACCACCACCCTGCTTCACATAGACACTTGTATGCTTTAGTAACAACTTATTGCCCTTCCGATTAGAATGAGTATTCTTGTAAATACTTTGGTGAGTGTTTCTCTATGACAATAAGATCAAACTAAATTTTGAGCATCAGTTATGAAGGTGGGTACAGTGGGATGGAAGCAGAGATAGTGATGACTTTTCTTACTGGCATTATTTAAAAGATTTTTGTCATAATTAATAGGAGTTCCATACTTTGAGAATTCCAGAAAATCAGTGGGAAGATGTGAGATTTACACACCCAAAATACCTATTAGTATTATTTCAGATAAGTAGAAATTTTTTTTAGAATTTTCAGCAAAAAAAATCAAAGTTTCTCTTTAAAAAATAATTTCCCTATTCACAAAATGTGAAAAAAGGTGTGGATTTTAAAAAAATCTACATCACCTTGATTTTCTCACAATTGCCCTTTTTAGTAAAAGAAGCTTTTAAATCTTGCTTGAAATGGTTCAAGGTTGTTTTTAGATGGTTACAGGAGATCTCTGGAGACTTAAAATTAAAATTTATGAGTTGATTTGAAAAAAACTGGAACGGCTAAGAATCCAATTTTATTATATGTGGATTTTTGCTAATCCATGCACAGGGGGAAAAAAGTGGCAAGCAGACATCGGATTCAGTTCACATACTCAATTGATTCAATTCAGTATGTGAACTGAACCCAACATCTGGTTGCCACTGTTTTCCCCCTGTGCATGCCTTTTTGCACACTGTTTAAAGAGAATCGCGGATAGACATTACAATACATGTTTGTTTTAACTTGAGGCACAACAATGGTGCAACAATTACAAAATAGTTATTTCAACACTGTCTTTAGAACTTAAAGGACTTAAGTGGGTCTTGAGTGCAAAAAACTATTGTTTTGTAACTTTTGCACAACTGTTGCATAATTGTTGCACTCCATGGTGAAGCAAAAAATTGCTGTAGTGTGATTGGGGGTACTCTACTTTCAATAAGCAAATTCTTTTTTAAAGGAAACTTGAATTTTTTCATCAAAAATTCTGCAAGCGTTTCTCACTTTGCTGTAATATTGCGACGCTGTTTTCCACGTAGTGTTATATTATTGTAGAAAAAATACCTGAGGGACAGAAATCTAAATATGATGCCAATAGAGTAAAAATTGAGCAAGTTATGATTGAAACAACATGCGGCTCCGACTTATGAGAGGGGACTGTACACAAGAAAGTATGGGACTTTTAAAAATAAATGTATCGATTTTTGATAAGTTACAAAAATCGGTCAATGATAGTTGGCGCAATTAGTCTACCAACCTAGACGCGACGGTAACGGAGCGTTGCGAGTGATTTGTTGCGAACAAGCAATAGTGATTTTAATAGTGATTGATTAAAGATAAGAAGAGAAATCAATGAGTATACAAATGACTAGCTGTGAGTAGATATAGTAGTATCATTGATGTTAACCTATCTAAAACCTATCATGTGATGAATGTCACGCAACTATCAACTATGCGTCTAGATCAGATTAATAGTATGTATAACGGGAAATAGATGTTGAGAGTAAGGTCGGCGTTGAGTTACACTACGCACCAAGTAAGATATCCCTGATGGGGATATCCAGCGCGAGTTGGGGATATTTTAGGGAGGGACATAAGGTCAGAAAAATAAATGCAAGAAAAGTAAGTGCAAGAAAAATAAGTGCGAGAAAAATAAGTGTAAGAAAAATCGTTTGCAACCTTGAGAATATTTTTTTCAAAAAAAAAAAAAATTATGAAAAAAAAACAGAGAAAAAAATAAAAAATGAAATAAAAAATCATTTTTTGGAGAAACAAAAATTAAAAAAACAAAATTTCCCATGCTTGCAAGATATTTTTCTTACACTTATTTTTCTCACATATTTTTTTGGCGCATGTTTTCCTTACACATATTTTTCTCGCACATATTTTTCTTACACATATTTTTCTATCCTTATGTCCCTCTCTATAATATCCCTAACTCGCGCTGGATATCCCCATCAGGGATATCTTACTTGGTGCGTAGTGTTAGGAAACATTGGTTTTCAAATTCCCACAGAAAGAAGTAGCAAACAAAAGTTTAGTGCATAAATGCGATGCAAACTTTTTAGGAAGGACTGAAACTGATGGGTGACTAAAGATTTCTCGGTCGTGAGATTAGATCGATCGATACTATGGCTATTCTATTTCGTAATCTCAATAAATAAGCTTTCACGATCCAAGGGACTTATCCTAACCTCGACTTGCATTGTGTTATTGGTCATTGCTAATATTTTATGTTGAGGGTGATGTTTTAGACAAATTTGAATAAAAAGAAATGCCCTCGCATTGACAAGTAGTTCATGTCTGTATCATCGATGAAAATTAAATCCATTGCCTGGCAACAAGAGAATTCGGTCGATTCAAGGCAAAAACATCTTATGATTAATTATTTGATGAACACATTGGTTTTATTTAAGTTCAAAGGAATCATCACTCCGCGCCGAAAAATTTCGATAACACTCGTTTTACGGACTGTCGGAAGCCATTCGTTCGAACTGCATACTCGACGCAATGAAAATGTTTATCATGTCATTTTTTGTTTCTATCACTTGAAGTGACTATTTATATTCTCCTTATCATCCCGATGGATTCTTACAGCATAAATTCATAAATACGAGAGGTTTTAATTTTTCTTCTGTTGCACTTCATTTCATTTGATTTTTGTGTTTTTTTAGCCTGCGCTGTAACATTGCGCATTCATTCATTTTCAGCCTTTTTTTATTGTCTTACAATCTCTCTCAACAAGGTGAAATTTTCACGCTTGTCAGTAAGAATTTAAAATTTGGTGTTTACTTCCTTTTTTTATTCCAAAAAAAGTATCTACTTAGCTGTGTTGCCTGAATTCAATCAATTACAAGAATGACTAGTCTATCAAGCTTTTTACACGTTCTTTTATTTTTGATTTCTCCATTGCTTTCCTCTCATACTCCGTTGAAAAAAAGGCAAAGCTCATGTTCTAATCCAAGGGTTCGCGTGTCATGGTTAGTCCAATATACATGACATAAGTCTGCAAAATCTCTGATATTTTCAAAAAATTACAGGACGACATTAACTTCAGTTCAAAAACAAGCTTTTAGAGAATCAATATTGTGTTTAAGATCCCGGCCAACTCAAACCCATTATCCAGGGACTGTTAACAGATATGACGATTTTGTGAGGATATTTTTACTCTTGTTGCTTGAACTTTAAAGTAAAAAGAATACTTCCTAACACAAATATTTTCCAGGTTGCAGTCCATCAAGTAAATGAAAATTTCACTTACTCTTTCAGCATTTTAATAATCCTTTCAAAGGAAAAGTACAACATTAATTTCTGAGTTGATGCTCACGCTTTACCTGCTTCACTTGCATTCTTCAATAGCTTCAAAGCAATTATCCAGGAGGAACAGATCTCTGGCACGTGACCGGACAGTGAGTATTGTCCTGTTTCAATGAAAATATTTCAAGAAGAGTAGGGAACTTAAGCTGGAGCCTTGGGTCTCCATCGATTTAGATTTTTGCATGTCCATCGCCTTTATCTTTTTGTTTTTGAGGAGGTTTTACGATATGAATGTGGCTATGAAGGACCATTTCCATACTGGGACGAGACCGTTGATGCAGGAAGATTCCGAGAATCAGAGGTGATAAATGACCTTGGTGGTCCGGGAAACGCACAAGGGATAGTGGTTAGTTTTATGAAGTAAAAAATCAAAATATTTCAGGTTGTAATATTTTTATTTCGGTAATTGTTAAACAACCTAGGTGCAACCTCCATTCGATAATGTAATCCTAACAGTCGGGCCCCAAAATTTCAACTCTCGGAGGTTGCTTGCTCGTCGCATTAACGAAACAGCTTCAGCTTTGGCGGGCCAAGAATATATTGATGATATTATGTCACAATTGAGGTTTTCAGAATTCAAATCTCAGCTCATGAAAAGTGCGCATCCCGCCGGACACTCAGGGTAAGAAAAGATTTATTTTGTTTGGAGCATTGAGGTTTGTGGTGTTGATGTATTTAAATGATAATAACATTAAAGAACTGGAGGAGATGTAAGAGATTTTCCAACCCTTTAATCATAAATTTAAAAAAAACTCGCTATTTTCAATCTATTGATGAGAGTTTTCGAATATTCAATTTTATTGAAAAGATGTTTGATGTTATGGCTGCACCATGTGATTTTCTCTTTTGGTTGCATCATGGCTTTTTGGATAAACTCTGGGCAACATGGCAAGGTGAAGACGAAGAAAGAATTAACGATATAGAAGGTAAGTGAGATGCCCATACTGGTATTTATTTTAAAAAGGTACTGAATGGTACCAATGAGAAAGGTGCTGGATTTCAAACACAACAAGTCGACACTGAAGATCATGTGGTGAATTATAGTTTTTAGACTGTGTCTTTATTTAAAAGAAAACTGAGTTTGTGTGGATGCATTTAGCCAGTCACTGATGACACGTTGTTAACACTTCTTGGTTTAGCGGCGGTGAGTGTCATCCTTAAAAGTGATGATGTATTAAAAAGATGTATGGGAATAACAATTAACTCTTTTTTTTGTTAGGATGTTACTCTCTCTACAGTGGCATACACAAAAGTGAGTTTTCATATCTTAACACTTAGGACAATTCTACACTCACTCAAGCTTTGCAAACTCCTGGCTGAACTGATTGATTTGATGTAAAAAATGGTTTATCAAATTTTTCGGTGATTTGCAATCAGAATGGCTTTCTGTGTTATGAATATGCGTAAAAAATTCGTGTGGAAGATTTCTCAAAACTCAGCTTCCTAAAACTTTTTTGATCAATATGTTAGCCAAATGCATCTTCGTCTTGCTAAATTTGTCTTTAGTCATGCATTTGTATTGCCCCCAGATGAGCTTAATCTTAATAATAATTTTATTAACAGTACTTTGATTAAATTGTAAACCATTTACTCATGCATGCTGCAGTCGGACTCTTACATTATTACTATACACTACAACGCAATTTTGTTTCGCCATGGAGCGCAACAATTACGCAACAGTTACGAAACAATTTTTTTTTTGTATTTAAGACACACTTAAGACCTTTTAGTATTAAAAAAAATTGTTACATAACGGTTGCATAATTGTTGCGCCATTGTTGCGCCCCAAGACGAAACGAAAATCTATTGTAGTGATATTGGATACATTACACTCTTTTACAATTGTATTCAATTTTGTATAAAATATCATATTAGAAGATTTTCCAAACACTCCCACATCACATTTTTTCCACTTTTACCTGATTTCATTACAACAGCACTTTGAAGTATGAAAAATTCAATAAGTCTGGTTAGAAAAATTTGAGTAGAAAAGAAGATAATCACCACAGGAAAATTGGGGTTGAACTGCTAGCAGTTCTCCCTCTTTGAACTTAATGTTGACCCTATTTTATGCTATATATTGGACCCACCATAAATACCACATTGAGAAAAAATTATAATCAAATTTAGTCTGAGATGGCCCTTGATTAAAGCCCAGGGTGTCCTAAATTGAGCACAAGTTGATCCAACAAAACCCTAATTTGATCTCTCATTGAGCACACATTGAGCACAGATTGGTCTAAAATAAGCATTATGTATGTGTACTCAATATGCATAATTCATGCATAGTCAATATTCAAACTTCATACATATTCAGTATCTATTGTGCATGCATAATTCATATTCATTATTCATGCATTATGAATAAAGCATAAGCATGCATGTTGAATATTTCATATTACATATTACATGACATGCAAAGCTGTAGGGTATGCATGTAGTGTTACATAGTACATAGTACATATTGCATATTACATATTGCATATTACATATTCTATGTAGCATAATGTATGGTGCGTAATCAATATTGCATACTACATATTACATACATCATATTGCATTCTTAATATTGGATATTTCAAAATGCATATTACATAATGCATATTATAATTTGCAAGTTAAATATTGCATATTGAATATTGAATAATGCATATGCAATCTAAAATTTAACCTAATATCAAAAAAAGTAAAAAATAAATCATGTGACCTTTAATTTTGAAAAGGGATAAGAGAAATGATAATTTTCAGCTTTTAAAGAGTAGCTTTAGCTTTTGTCATATAATTAGAATTTATGTCATGAATAACTATATTGAAAAAAACCATATCTTTGGTGAGAAATTCTTCATCAAGTTAAAAAAAAAAAATTTCAACTATAAGCATTATCTATGTAACTTGACATATGGTTGACTTAATGTAAAATATGAATATACTTAGTATTTTACTTAATTATTCTCCATCTTATATTTATTCCCAGCAAAAAGTCTATGAGGAATAAATGTATAAGAGATATCTCAATTTCATCATGTCTGAGCACCTCAAATTCAATGTGCAAATTGTGTTGAATATTCATTTGTTATATTCAATTCTAGTTTTAGGGGTTGAATGCAAAATGGGATTGCCAACTGGGATGCAAAAAAGTTGGCATGCAATATAAAAATGAATATTACATAATTAACAGTGGCATTCTCAACTCACAATTTCACTGATAGATTTTCATACTTGACTAGTAGTATGGGCAAGGGAAGCAGTGGTCAAGCAACAAAAGCAAAAAAATTTGCACTCATTTTTGAACATAGGGTATTATAAGTGAAGAATTATGATGGTTCCCATAATTTATTATTATTCCTTAATTTTAAAGAATAATTTTTATTATTGCAAATGACTTTTGGTTGGCTGGTATGTGATTGTTAAGACCTAAAAGGGTGGACCACTACTAGCACTAACACTAGCCCAAGATGAGACTGACTATGCTGATACAGCAGTGAGACTAACTAAGACTTTACCAACAGTGAGGGTTACAACTATGAGAGACTAAGAAGTAAATGGATTACTATATAAGTTGTCAAATGAGGAGCACTCCACAGTGCTTTCCCCATAAAACCCCTTTATGCAATATCCCCTCTTCCACCTCTTACAATGAATAGTGCCCATAGTGACCCTTCTCCTCACCTCTCAACCAAATCCTAACATTACCCACCCTTATGCCCTTCCTGCCCCCTGTTCTCCTTCTCAAACTCAATTACCTTCCCCTTAGCATAACCTAAGTTCTCTACTTGTGTGGAAGCCTAAAGTTTAGTATGGAACTAAGGTTGATTTAAGGAGGATGTCAGGAGATATTATAAGATTGGGGAAAGCCAATTCAATTTTATAAATTATTTTTTTATTTTTATAAAAGAACAGATGGTTTAAAGTGAAAATGGTTATTTATATGAGTCAAGATTTATGAATTAATTAAAAGTCAAGAAATGCAAGTATAGGTCAAGAAGTGTATGGAAATTAAATTCAGGAGTATTAAGAACCTTTGTGAATTTTGATGGGATTTTTTACCATTTTTTTTATTTTTAATAATTTTATAAAGTACTTTTGATTATTTAGAGTTTTTCATAAATTAATTTAATTTGATAATTTTTGACTAGATGAATAAGGCTGCCCAGACTAAACAAATTAGTTGAGATTGTAAAGGAGAATTAGCTCTATCATCTGTAGTTTTTCTAAATTTTTGATTAGTGTTTAAAGGTTCTAATTGAGTTCAGAAGTTTGTACAAGCTTTGGAATGCTCCAGAAAAGCTACATACAACCTCCGATGTTGTAGTCTAAAGTTTAGTAGGGCACTTAAGTTTATTATAAAGAGTTTTTGGCAAATTGTTACTGATATTGGGAAGGCCAAACTAATTTTAAATGGTTAATTTAAAGAAATTGAGTATTAAAAGTGGTTATATAGAGTTAATTTTATGGTTCAAGATTTAACAAATAATTACCAGACAGGAAATGCAAGTATAGGTTTAAAAGTCCATGGAAATTAAATTCAGGAGTCACAAGAATCTTTGGGGTTTTTTTGTAGAATTTCTACTATTTTTAATAATTTTAAAAAGTATTTTTTGGTTATTTTTGATATTTCATAATTTGTTTAACTTTGATAATTGTTTACTAGTTGGATAGGGCTGCACAGGCTACTAAATTTAAAATTGATTATAAAGGAGAAATAGCTCTATCATCTGTAATTTTTATAGAATTTTTATAGATATTTTAATGGTTCTAATTGAGTCCAGAAGTCCAGACAAGCTCTGTAAAAACTCTGGTAATCTCTGTACAAGCTCTGGACTAGCTCTGGGATGCTCTAGTCAGGGAAAGTAGGGCATGTGAAATATTATGCATATAAAGCCCATAGACAAAAAATTAGACATCATCATATAGATCATACAGTTACTTAACAACCAACCGTATCAACACATATATAACAATCATTTATTACTTCATAAAAAATTAGAAAATTGTAGTACCCTTATAAAAATAACACTTTTACATAAAAATATATTAATTTCACTCACCATCATAAATAATAACATATAGGTTACCATTATAAAGGTCTCATCAACTGGGACTTCATTTTAACAACTAAATCATATAGAAATAAAAGCTTCATAAAAACATATTTTTCAATCATTTATATAACTTTTCTGAATACAGATTGACTGTTGTGATTCTTAACCTCATTATTAAAAATATTGATTCTAAATCTCAACATTTTTAATAACAAATAATTTATTAGTCATTTCTTATCAAGTAGAGGTTATGCTTAGTTAATTGTGAACTCTTCATTTAATTATAGCGACAGGGTTCCCTTTGGTTTATCCAACTCCCTTGAATTCTGCTTACAGTGAGGCAAGTGTAAGAGTCTTTCTACACCATTTGTCTCAAGAAAAGCTCTGAAATGCTATGGATAGGTAAAATATGGAATGTGAAATACTATGCATATAAAGCTTGTAGCCTTGAAAATAGAATGGTATCAGTCTTCTTAATATATATCATTTTGGTTTACTTTCATCATACAGGGAATATTTTTCATTAAACATCATACAGTTATGTTCATCAACAACAAATATTTACATAACATTATATAATTTGGAATTTCCTTATAAATATAACACTTTTTCATAAGATTTTAAAATTTTACTCAACAACTCATAAATATATACTTATAGGGTAATATTATAAAGGTCTCAATGTCAGGGACTTGGTTTAAACATTTTTTTTTCAAGAAAATGAAAGCTTCATAAAAACATAATATTCAATCATTTAAAAAAAATTTCTAAATACAGCTTCACTGTTGCATTTCTTTCCCTCATTAAAAAGAATAATTGATTCTACATCTTAAAACCTTTATTTTTAAATAGTCCACTAGTCTTTCTTATCAAGTAGACTTTTTAGCTTATTTAATTGTGAACTCTTTATTTATGTAAAGGGACAGAGAACTCTTTTGTTTATCCAACTCCCTTAAATTCTACTTACAGCAAGGCAACTGTAAGAGTCTTTCTACATTGGTGGCGCCCAACATGGGCTTTGAATTCTTGAGCTTTTAATAAATTTTACTTGGTATCTGGACCTGCATAGCCTGAAAGAAGACTATTTAACAAATGCTTATATTCTTTTAATGGTTGAATATTTTGCTTTTGGGATGTCTTCTGATTCTGGATTTGGTGTTTCTCTTCTTGTAAATGCATCTTTCAGGATTTTATCTTGGGATGGACCAAAGATTAATGGGGAAGAAGTTAAATGGTTCCAAAGTTGGTATGAGGCTGCTGCTGCTGTTGATGGGACTTCAAATTTGGACATGGTGAGGCAAATTAGGTTTTTTATTTTGGATAGAGAGGTAGAAATGCAGGTCATTTCTATGGATGTTTATAAATAGTGGGATAGGTTAAAATTGTCAAAAGAGATTGTTTATAGATAGGGTATTAGGTATACTATGGTGGACCTTAACATGATTTTCAGTGATGGGAAAGCTATAGGTGGTGTTTCAAATATGGTGGACTTCAAAAATTAATGTAGGCAGTTTTATGAAGTGATGCAATTGTTTATTTTGGTGGAGGAGATAGGCCATTAAAGTCAGGCCAAGGATCTGTTTTGGTCATTATTTAGTAGGGATATCAGGATGGATTTTTTGAAAAAACTATCTAGGAAGAAAAAGATGAAGTATCTCCAAATGTGGAACATAAGCTGCCTTCTCTTAAGGTCATTAAGGAACACTTTTAGGCATATCTAAAACTGATGGCTCTGTAAAAATATCAAGAATCCTGCACTCAATATGTTAGTAAGGTTAGTGAATTATTGGTCAAAAATAATGATATCATGGTCAAATCTCAGGAGGCAAAGAAGTCTCAGATGAGTCAGCCTTTTTCTAAGGTTGTGGTGAAAGTGGATATAATGATGGTGGATCAGTTAGCTGAATTAACAAAGCAGCTTAAAATATTTGTTCAAGAAACTCAGAAGGACAACAGAGCACCTGTTGTTTCATCATAAACTTCTCCCTCTTATCAATCTAGGGGCTATGAGAGAATGAATTATGGATTTAATGGCAATGGAAACTGGTTTATTGGGAATTGCAATGGAAATGGTATTGGGAATGGCAATGTAAATGGTAATGGTGGAAATGGTTATAGAGGTGGATAAGGCTAACCCAGGGTGTGTTCCTATTATAATAGGAGGGGGAACCGGGCTTCAGATTATTATTTTTTGGATAAGGACTCTCAAGCTGGAAGAGTAAAATTTGATGGAAAGTTTTATAAATTCCCAGATGAAACTTTCATGAAACCCAGTGATGAAATAGCTCCTTTGTATTTGGTTAGGAGTAATATTATGGCTTAAAGGAGAGCCAGATTTGTAGAATTTAATTATGAAGAAGATGATGTGGGTAAAGGTGGCTAAAAGAATGGCAGTAATTAAGGTGGAAAAGTAGATAAGGGAAAATAAAAGGAGTTCAGTAAGGCCACTTTCAAAACTTCTTTTGGTGTATTAAAGCTGGGAACTGTTGTTAAGGTAGATGTAAATTGTATGATTGGGGAATATTATGTGGATGCTGCCAGAAGAGAAGTTGCTAATAAATCTAAAAATAGCATACACAGCCATATTAGGTCTAAACTGGGAAAGGCTCAAATAATAAAGATTGGAAAGAAACCTTACGAAAAGGACAAAATTTATAAGATGTAGAAGGGGATGGTAGATATGAGGTATGACAGTTTTGGTAAATTTTATTTAAATGGTGATCTTATTCCTGAAGAAGAATTGTATTCTGATGATGATGTACCATTAGCATCTCTTCCCAGGCCAAATTTTTGTGGTCATACTCCTATGGAAGGGGTAAGGAGGACCAGTGATGGATCTGGATTAGTGAGAGAAGCCAGAGATGGAGCTAGGGTTATTTTAGATGAAGATGTTATTATGGGGGTAAATTTGGCAATGTGGGCCCTCAAGAGGTACTAATGTCCAAGGCTATTAAAATTAAACTTCAATATGAAAGATCAGTAGTATCTGGTCAAGAAAATGCTATAGAAACGGTGTTGAATAGAGTGAATCAACATCAGATTCCTCTATCTTTAGGCCAATTATTTACAATTAGTCCTGTCCTTTCAGAGAAAAAAAAACACGTGACAAGGAGACCGGTATCAGTAGGAGAGGTGGAATATATTTGTGAAAATGTGGAGAAATTTGGAAAGGAGGTGGAAGCTCATTTTTATGCTCCTTTATGGTATTTAATGGTAAATTTGAATGCTAAAGAGGTGAAAGCCCTTATAGATTCTAAGTCTCAAATTAACTTAATTTCATTAGAGCAAAAAAATTAATAGGCTTGCCAATAAAATCTGGTACTGGTGGATATTTAAAAGGTATAGGAGGTCATTCTACTGAACTTATGGGAATGGTGGAGAATGTCAAATTAATTGTTGGTGAATCTGTTGGTAGGTTTCATTTTTATGTGGCCAGAGGAGCTGTGAAAACAGTTCTTGGTGGGATTTTTTTGATGGATTTTGAATCCAGGATTTGTAATCAGATTGGAATGGGGATTAGTTTAGAGATTACAGGAGATGATATGAGGTGGCTTCATATGCAGTTGGAAACTCCAGGAGATGATGGTTAGGAGACTAGGCCTGGCATTAATACCATGTGCAAGTATTATTTATGCACCAAGAAGAAGAAAATAAAAAGTTCAGCTTCTAATGAACTAATTAAAAATAATGATTTTGAAGATTCCATTTTTAGGGGTAGAAAGGGCTGATCTCTCCAATGTTGTAATGTCTCCTCCACAAGAGATCCCGGATTGAAATAGGTCAGCTCACTTGGAGATAATTTAAGTGGATTGTCAATTCTTTTCTTTAGATATATCATTTGAATAACATAATGTATCGGAATTTTCTATATGTTTGTTATCTTTATCAAATTTTTCTATAAACTAAAAAAATGGTTCTAAGGGAATGATGGGAAGTATTATGTTGGATAAAAGTTGGAAAGGGAATTCGGATAATAGGGATGATATATGCAGTGGATTATTTAATGGCCTCCAGAAAAAGGATAAACTGAAATTATATAAACAAATCCAAAAAAAATTGTACTATAATTAATTAAAAAAAATAATATTTGTGATGATTCTATTTCTGTCCTCCAGGAAGAGGTTAAACTGCCTACTTTATTTACTGGGGATTATATTGTTGAAAATCATAGTAATGGTGTTGGAAAAATGGATGAAAAATTAGACAAAGTAAAAGTGTGTGGATGTGAAAATTTTAATATTTAATATAAACATTACATTTCCACTTTTTCTATTTCTGATTCTGAATCTGAGGATGATGAAAATTCTGAAAACAAAATTTTTAATGGTGAGTCCATAATGGATCAAATACCTCAAGTAAAAGTTGAATTTAATGCTGCAAAATATATAAAGTTAGCTAAGAAGTTTAGCCCTATCAATCACTACGCAATAAAGGGGGTGGACTTGCTAGCAAGTCCTCAAACTGAACTCAGACTGAACTCATACTGAACTCTACTTGAAGACCCACCTAAAACTGTTCTGCTGAGTGGTGTTCATCCCTGATTGTATGGTTCCTTGGTCAATAGCTCAATGTGTGTTCAATCTGTGGTGAATTTGAGTCCAAGGTTGCAGACTTGCTAACAAGTCCGCCCCCCGTATTGCGCGGTGAATAAACCACTTCCAGCCAAATTGAATCCATCCTTGAGAAGACCAAATTTATCAAGTTATTTATATGACTGTACTTTATTAAAGAATCCACAGGGTTTTTCTGAAAATTCAAGGATGAATTTTAAGAGATTAGAGGTTGTTAATTTTGAACCTGAAGAATGGCTTTCAGGAGAAGAAAAAAGGTTTTGTTGCATGTGATGGTAAAGAGAGAGAAGGCCACTGCATTTGTAGTAGCAGAGAGAGGTGTGTTAAAAAATTCATACAGGAACCCTTATAAGATTCCAGTTGTTTTTCATGAACCATGGCAACAGAAACCAATTCCAATAACTGCAGCTTTAAAAGATAATTATATCAAATAAATTAGAGAAAAAATTAGAACTGTATTATATAAAAATTCATCATCAAGTTATTTGAGTCCATTGTTTTGTATTAAGAAACCTAATTGAAAGCTCAGTGTAGTACACAATGTGGTACACATCTTGCAGTAGCACAGCAATGTTGCAGTTTGAAGAAAGTGCAAAAATTCAGTTGCTAGGCTTTATGGTTATGGAAGTTTAACAAAGGGGTTTTAAAAATAGAAGAAACAGTAAAACCTCCACACATAGTTTTTTATATGATTAGAAGGTATTGAGGCTTTGTATTAGAATATGAAGACAATGACAGATTTATGCTGTAGACAATCCGATAGTACTAGCTATAGGCCTTGACCAATGGAGTTGGAGAAAAACCAGAAAGAAAAACCCCTGTCCCTTTAGAAAAATAGAGTGAGATTTATTGCTAAAGTAAGTTGGTTCCTGTTTGCTAAATCCCCCTTTTCAACACACTTGACTTCTTGATGAGCCAAGAAAGTAGTCAACAGACAGACTACCAGACCAAAGAACTGAAATGTAGACCAATGTCCACACCAGAGAAAGCAAAGGTACTTGATGTAGGCTGCAACTTCACACCAGAGACAGCAATAATACTTGATATAGCTTGCAAGACTACACCAGAGAAAACAGTTGCCAAAGTTGAGTTAAATGAAGAACTAACCTTGCAACAAACACAGCCAATTGTGGCCCAAAAACAGTGAGAACTGAGTGAGGAACAAGGATATCACCTCCTGATGGTTTTATGATAATTAAATTTTCCCCAAACTGTCTTATTCACTATGTACACACAGACCACTATCTAAGAGCCCCTGCACACCAACAAATTTGGCGCCTGTACCAGCCAAATTGAATAAAAACCCTCCAGAAGCGCTCCCCAACCTTCTAAAACAGAGGCAGTGTGGTCTTCCAACATTGGCAGGGGCCTTTGTTGTGTGATTTGGCTCGGTTTGTGCATGTCTTAATTGACATCTGTTAAAGAATTGGGTATTTTTCTGGTTTTATTCTGTGGATATTGGGTCTGCGGGTATGTGGGTACTATCATTGGATAGCTCTGGTTTTTCTCTATATTTTATGTTGTGGAGACATTTTTCATATTCTGAGTTTTAAGGGGTCATTTCCTCATTTTTCATTTATAAAAGATTGCTGTTTAATTTTGTTTTTCGTGTTTCACGGGCTAACCTTAAGTCTTAGGGTTAAGTGCTTAGTACCATTGGATAGAGCTAATTTTTCTCTATATTTCATTTCACAATGTTGTTATAGTGAAATTCCATGTTTTAAAGGTTTTAGTAGTTGTAGCTAATTTTTCTAAGTAGATTAGTGGTTTTTATTGGTTTACTGGCTTCAGGGAGGCCGGGCCACTTCAGGCGGCATCTCCGACGTTGGGAGGCCCGCCTGCCTCTGTTTTAGGAGGTTGGGGAGCGCTCCAGAAGGGTTTTTTATGCAATTTGGCGGGTACAGGCGCCAGATTGGTGGGTGCGCATGGGCTCTTAGTTAGTGGTCTGTGTGTACATAGTGAATAAGACAGTTTGGGGCAACATTAATCATCATACAAACATCCGGAGGAGATCTCATTGTTCCTCACTCAGTTTTCACTGTTTTCTTGCCACAATTGGCTGTGTTTGTTGCAAGTGAGTTCTTCATTTAACTTAACTTTGGCAACTGTTTTCTCTGTTATAGTCTTGCAAGCTATAGCAAGTATTATTGCTGTCTCTGGTGTGGATTTGCAGCCTAAATCAAGTATCTTTGCTGTCTCTGGTGTGGACTTTGTTCTACATTTCATTTCTTTGGTCTGGTAGTCTATCTGGGGACTACTTTCTTGGCTCATTAAGCAATCAAGTGTGTTAAAAAGGAGCTTTAGCAAAACAGGAACCAACTTACTTTAGCAAGTAAATCTCACTCTATTTTTCTAAAGGGACAGGGAATTTTCTCTCTGGTTTTTCTCCAACTCCCTTGGTCAAGGCTTATAGCTAGTACTATAGGATTGTCTACAGCGGGCAGGCCACCCGACGTCGGAGGTGCCGCCTGAAGCGGCCCGGCCTCCCTGAAGCCAGAAAACCAATAAAAACACCTAATCTACTTAAAAAATTAAATACAACTACTAAAACCTTTAAAACACGGAATTTCACTATGACAACATTGAGACATGAAATATAAAGTTAAATTAGCCCTATCCAATGGTAATAAGTACTTAACCCTAAGAATTAAGCTTAGCATGTAAAACACAAAAAACAAAATTAAACAGCTATCTTTTGTAACTAAAGAATGAGGAATTGACCCCTTAAAACTTAAAATATGAAAAATGTTATCAAGACATGAATTACATAGAATAACCGGGGCTATCCAATTATTATACCCACATACCTGCAGACCCAATATCCACAGAATAAAATCAGAAAAATACCCAATTCCTCAACAGATGTCAATTAAGACATGCACAAACAGCGCCAAATCACACCACAAAGGCTCCTGCCAATGTTGGAAGACCACATCCTCCCTCCAATTAAGAATGTCCACATTCTTTCTTCAGCAAACCACCATGTTCAACCTTCTTCCCAAATTTGTCTCTGAAATGGGTCCTTGCCAATACTGCATTGACAATGATCTAATCTGCACCATCACACCTCCTGTCCATCCATACAGAAGGTCCTGCAATGTCTTCCAATCTATAAAGAAGCCCTGCTACAGACCTGGTCCATTATATTCTGCAACAGCTTCACCTCCACCTCAACCTGGTCCATCTTCTACCAGAACAAAAAGATCTAGGCCATCCATCTTGATTCCCAACTTAAAAAAAAAGCTAAACCCTTCCCAGAAGAGTGCCAAAACCACTAAAACAAGTTCCACCATCCCTGGTCCATCTGATGGTAAAAACTTCCATTTCTTCTTTCCACTTTATAAAACTGATGACTTCTCAGTTCCTCCATCTTCTGATAGTGATGATAATAATGTAGGATCCATTGAACCACCAACACCAAACCATTTGCCCACAATTAAGGCCAAGTTCCAACAACACATATATCAACAGAAACACCTTCTTTTAAACTACTTCCAATACACTCCTGCTAGAGATCCACAGGACATTGAGAACAGAAGACACCTCATTCACCAGATCAAGGCTAATTCTGAACACTTCATTTCATCTCTTGATTCCCTCTGTAATTCCACTAGTACTTGAGTTTGATTCAGAAAATAAAAATTTACCACACCCTCTATAGGATGTAACCACAAATCAACCCTCAGTTATAAGTCTTGGGGGACCATCCTCATTTCATAGTCTTGAGGGACTCAAAAACCCTCAGTTTAAAGTCTTGGGGGACTCAAAAACTTAAATCATAAACCCAGAACCAGAGATCAAACACATTAAGACACAGAGAAAAAAACTAACATTCTGGGGTAATTGTGAATAGAGCTGCCAGCCCATCAATTACCCCCAAACTTGCCTTTGCTAAATTCAGAGGCTCCCCCTGTGGATACCCTCTGCCAATCTTTCAAACCCATTACTCAGTTTATAGTCCTGGGGGACTACACCATCAAAAAATCCTCAGTTTAAAGTCTTGGGGGACTAATCTTGAAACCAGCCAGTTTAAAGTCTTGGAGGACTAACAGAGTTTGCATAAAATAGACCCAGCCAATTTCATACAGAACACACCTAAAGCCAAACTGCTTAACTTCCACCTTCACTTCATCATCTACCCATCACTGACAAAAATCTCCTTCTTATCTCTTTCCATCATCTTTTCTCACCACAGATCATGGCTAGATCCCATGATGTTGACCCCTCTACTCTTCCTTTCTTCAATGCTCCCAAGAACTATGCCTGCCAACAGTGCATCCACATGTGCAGACCTTGCACATTCACTCTTCCAACTCCTGAAGCCAAATTCTACAACAGGGCTTGTGATTCTTGCTACTCCAAAAAGAAAAAATGTGACAGAGATTCCAACTACCCTATTCCTCCTCGTTCAACTTCTTATAAATACCTCTCCAGATCCCCTACCAGATCCCCAGAGCTTGGTCCATCCTCTTCCTCTTTATCCTCAGCACCATCCAGTAGATCCAGGAACTCAGCTTCCAGAACTCTTCTTAAAAGACAAGCCTTAGCTCCCCAAGAAACATCTTTTATCTCTGCTAAATTAGCTCCAAAAGCTACAAAATCAGCTCCTAGGCTTCTAGACCGCGTCCAGGCGGCCGGCCCTCCTCACTAGACAGTGAAAATCAGGCTTAAAACCTCCAAAAACAACCAGAAAACAGCAAAATTCATCCTATCAATAAAAACAACTCCATGAAATTACCTCCCACTGCTCCCAGAGCAAAGCAGCCAACCCTTCCAAGGTCTAAAAACTCCAAAATTTACAAAACTTCTAGGAGAACTGCCAGAGGACCCCACGAAGAAACCAGAGCACCCAACACTGCACCAAAGCAACAACTTTGTCCCCAGTTAAGACAATGAAACTACACCTCTCCTCTGTCAGCCAACTATTCTTCTGACAGTTCCATTCCCTCAAAATCTCCATCCAGAAGAGATCAATCTGCTTACAAATCACCCTCTCCTGCTCCATCTTATAACAACCCTGGTACTCCATCACCAGGACATCATCCAACTGAATCAAGCAGAAATATTGACAACAGCAACAACAGACCTGCTGCTCCAACTGGGCCCCAGGAAAATCAGTCACCAAGTTCACCTTCTCAAAACCTTTCAGAGGAAGACCAAGAGAATCCATATCTTTCCCTGATTGATCCACCTACTATGACCATTCCAAAATCTTCAGAAGTCCCAATTCCGGCTGCTTACAAATTTTATGAGCTTCCAATCTGTAAGTACCACATTAATTCATCCAATTTCTTTAACAAAAATAATTACTGATCCAATTCTTCTTGTCTAGTTGGCACCCCTCCTCCTGAATCTACTATTGGAGTTAGCCAACCTCTAGAAACTTCTTTGACCCTGGATTATGGAGACATGAAACAACACCTCAGAACCATGTGTTCTAACATGCTAAAAGCCTTTGCCCTCCATGGACCATTAAATGACTTTGAGAAAAACTTGAGGAAAAAACTATTGGACGACCACTGGAAGATATCTAGGATCATTAAGCACACCTTCCAACAATCCATTCCTGCCTCTTCTTCTTCATCTTCTGAACTTCCATACAAACTGTCGGTCAGTCGTCTAGAAGATATAAGAGAAGAGGGAAGAAAAGAGAGGAGGACAAGAAGGAGATAATAGTTTTAGAAGTAAAAGAAATAAAAATAATTAAAATTATTTAATTTATTTGAGAGAAGGCAACGACGAGTGATCTGAGAGGTGACAACAAATTGGTTTTATTAATATTATTATTATTTAAGTAAGAGTTCTGCGCGGCAAACAATATAATTACTATCAGACTTAAGGCAACCTTTGAATTGTTATTTAGAATTTTTAATTAGAATTTAATACTAATAAAAATAATAATAAGTGTAATAAATTTATCTTTAAATTGTTGAGTGTGTAATAAGTGATAAGGCTACAGGGGATTATCCAAGGCCCTTTTATAGGCAATGGGTCCTCTGAAGCGCTACTATATTTGTAAATACAATGATTAGAATGGAATAAAACAAACATATCAAAAGAGTAAATGAAACATAACAATATAGAGAAAAACATGAAACAAATAATTAAAAGCCCAATTAAGAATCCAATTTCCCCGCCATTAATCCCCAAATCAGTAAGTGACAATAGTGAATAACTAAACAAGATTGGAAACATAGGAACTATGAGAAATATAATTCCCAACAGATGGTACATTCTGATTAGAGGACATTTTAAGTGAAACAAAAAATAATTTGACGCAACAAAACAAGCAATTAATCTCAATTTAGTCCAAATTAATTTATTTGTTTTTTCTAACACAATTAAGGGTCAAAAGAAGTGTCCTTAATAATTGTTTAGTATCATATGAGTGGTATTATTTAATATATAAATTTAAGTAATTAATTTAAATATATTATAAATCAAATTTACACTTGTAATTATAATATATGTTTTTTAATTAATTAAATATAAATTTATAATTATTAAATACATAAAAATGCGCCATTATTTGTAGAAGTTATTATATTATGCTCAATTTAATTGTATATAAAAATATGTATAACCAATAAATTTAATGTAACACTTGTATATAATAAAATTCTTATATAATTTCATTATGCAATAAAATATTAGGTTATATTCATTAAATACAAGTCTTACCCACTTTTTAGGGTTTTATAATTTATATATCATTTACTGGACTCCTGGAATAGCCTGGCTGACACAAACCCATTCCTGCCCATTATAATCCCTATAATCTCTCCAGAAGGATGCACTTCAAAGAACACAGTGCTTCCCACAACCCCAACAAAAAACAAAAACGACATCATAATCTGGACCAGCCTCCAGAAGCTTCATCATCCAGACAATGAGCTCCTGCAAAAAGATTAGAAACATAATAATAAATAAATAATAATAAAAATAATAAAAAAACAATTAATAACTATAAATTCTAATATATATATTTATATATATATATATATATTTTTATTTTTACTCTACTAATATACTAAAATTAAAAATTGATAAATAAAATAAAATAAAAAATAAATGAAATAAAATAAAAGATAAAAAATAATACAAATGGTATCCCCCAGCCAATCGATAAGCTGATCCCCTGATACCTTGCCCACATCTAAGTGCACCTTGATGTGGATACACCTTAAAAAAATTTAAATAATTTGAAATAAGAAACATAAATCAAGGGTAATAATGAGAATAAAAGAATAAAAAATGAAATTAATGAAAATAAAAATAAAATAAACTAAAATGATAAAATAGAATTTCCTGGCCAATTGACGAGCCTTTACTTACCAACGCTTGCCCACATCCAGGTGACCCTGATGTGGTAACACCCTATTTTTTTAATTTTATAATTTTAACAACCCCCATAAAAAATTAAAAGAAAAAAAGAGAAAAAAATAAAATAATCTGAAACTACTATCTAGCAATAACATAAATACAAAATCAAAGACAGTCCAGCTCCATAGATGGTCCAATAAGAGAAAGTCCAGTCCATAGAAATGATCACTGGGTGGGCTCTCCCCAATAAGTAAAAATGATGGGAGACCACCAGTGATCCACCGCCAATCCGAAAGAACCAAAGATTAAGAAGCCAGTCTCAAACCAGTTTAAAGTCATAGTGGACTTGAAACCTGAATAATAAACAACAGAACTAGAATTCAACTGGAAAAATTAAAAGACTTGAGACAGACATTCTGGGATAACTGTTCTACAGAGAAGCCAGCTCATCAGTTACCCCTCACTTGCCAAAATAAAATCTAGAAGCCCCCCCTGGGTACCTTCTAACCAACAAAACACAACATCCAACACAATAAACCAAAACCAATAAAAGTGAAGAGTCTGACACTTGAAGACCAAAGGAATTTCCAGTTTAAAGTCATAGAGGACTAAACCTGTGAAAATAAACCAATACTAGGGTTCAACCAAATTAAGAGAAGAGGTTCGAAACAGACAATCTGGGGTAACTGTTGTTAGAGCAGCCAGCCCATCAGTTACCCCTACACTTTCCAAGATCAAATTTAGAAGCCCCACCCATGGGTACCTTCTAACAAAAAGTTTGCAACACAACAGTTGCTCTGCAACACCAAAAATTCCAAAATTTAAAGAACTTTCCATAGTTTATCCTCATTGCGGAATCAATCTAATTCATGCCTAGTGCCTCTGGGATAGAGCCTCTTCACCTGGTCTGCAGCCACTTTCTTTTTCAAGACCGCACCATCCAACTCTTCCAAAACATAAGAACCTCCAGATGCCTGAAATCTGACTCTGTAAGGTCCATTCCATCTGTCAGCAAACATTTTTCCCCACTGACTCTCCATACTTCTATTATACACCAATACCAAACAACCAGGTTTCAAGGGATTCCTGAGCCTATGAGCCAACTTCTTGTCCCAGTACTTGACTGATTGATTCCTAATCTTCATCATTCTAGAATATGCCTTCTCTTGATATTCCTCTCTACATTGCAACTGTTGCATCCTGGCACAGAGCAATTCTTCCGTTGTAGACTGTTCTAAAGTACTAAGCAGTAGACACAATGAGAGATGGGTTGGTTCTCCTTTTCAATTTCTAAAAAAAAGCGCCTTCAACTCTTATTTTTAAAGACGGCGCAATAACGTGTAACACTAATATTTGATTAGAAAGTTTAAAAGATGAGAGATGAGTCTTAGAGATCAGGAAAACAAGTATTACTATCTGGATATTTCTATTCTTAATAAGCGCTAATATCCACAGCTACTACATCTTGAAGCGCTCTCTTTGAATATGCCTTATTATAGCAATAAAATAACTCTAATAATAGCTACTCCTACTAAACCTATATATTCTCTCTATGTTGCGCTCTTTCACTATACTATATGAAATACACACACAGATGCACGAATTGTAAAAGACTCAAAAAAAATATCTTTTTTTTTATTCGCTATTCTAATTTTCTTTTATATATATTTATCTTCCCTCTATCTATATATATTTTTCCAGTACTCAAGACACAGTTCGCTAGTGGATCTTCAGCGCTGGATCTAGTGCCATATTAGTAAAAAAATAACTAATCTATTAGAAAACTATGTACACAGCTTGTAACAAATACGGCGCCTAAAACATATCCTATGATTACTAACACTAGTATTAACTTGTTTCACTCATACTCCACATATGCGCTTTTGACTATACCTTTGTTTTTGTTTCAGCGCTATTTCCAGGTTTGACCCATTCTAATGCTGATCCTAATTGCCTTGAATCTTGGGTAGTTTTTTGATTGAGTCCCCACTCTCCTTTCTTTAATACTAAGTTCATAGTCCTTACATTTCACTTAACTAGTTAGCCTACCTTATTACCTGTTTCAGTAAGTTACCCAACTAGCCGCAGTACAGTATACTTTGCACTTGAATTGTCCTTAAGCTATAACTCTTTCCTTAATGTGTAACACATAATTATTTGAAAGTCCAAATCCATATTGTTTAGCGCTTTACGGCCCTAAATCAATAACACACAATTCCCCATTGTGCGGCACATCTCGCTACAAAATCCAAGCGCACAGACCCTTAATCCTTTTCTGCGCTTCCATTTCCTTTGTTCTTTGAAACACCCAAATACATATTATATTTTAGCACTTCCTACTGTGCTAACTTCCTTTGTTCTTCCTGGACTACGCGCGCTGATTGTTCTAAAATAATGCTACCTGCCAGGCGCATACCACATCCTCCCTCCACTTGCGACTGTCCCCAGGAGCCCATAAATACCTGTGACTTGCAGCATTTTCTTCCTCCATCTTCCGTCTTCTTCTCTTTTTATTTGTCAACCTCTCTCTTTTTTTTTCTTATAATGAATACTAGAAGTACCAATCCTACCACTGAAACTACCTCCAACGTCGTGGACGCAATTCGACAGTTTGTGCACACTCAGCCCCCTGCTGCTTCACCAACAACGCCCCTAACTACACTGATGGGTGGGACAAGATGCACCAGCTGCATCAAAAATGGCATAACTCCTTGTCATTTCTCAAAACCCGTGGTGGAAATAATTTATTCACTGTAAGTCATCTTCACTTTCCTTCCTTTTTGTTACTAACCTTTCTTTTCTTTCCCCTTTTTTTTGCTTTAGTCATGCGATTACTGCAATACTCGCAAAAAGAAGTGTAGTTACGATGGGCCACCCACTGTTGCACACCTGGACCCTAACACCTCCACTACTAACATGATGAGTCAAATGACCATCAAGCGCCCGGCTCCTTCTCCTGTTACCCCACCTGGTAACAAACAAACCAACGTTGGTTACCGTGAACCTACACCCAGTAGCATCGCTTCTGTCCCAAGATCTCTCTTTTCACAGGAGAGAACCGTAATTCCTCTTTTCCTACTTCTTCCTTTCTTAATCCTAACATTTCCCTTCTTCTTTTTTTTTTTTAATTCAGAATGTGCCAGGCACACCTTACGCTGAAACGCCTCCACCACCAAACCTTCCTCTATTCCTTCCAGCCTTGGAAGAAGATCCCACCAGGGATACCGCTCCTATTCCAGAGTGTACTCCTCGTACACCCACACTTGACTGGACAATTATGCAGCCAGTCTTTGATACGATCATCCCGGACGAATGGCCCGTCAAAACTACTCCGGTCACCAATGATGAAGAGCCCGCTGCAGCTCAAAACTGGAAATTTGCAGAGCACGTTGCCTGCGCACCATACGATGCAACCATGCGTCGTATGAACAATATGATAGCCAACATCAAAAAATTTCTTGAGGCGGTCCTGGTCTATACTCACGCCGAGTATGAAAAAAGAAAACAGCTAGTCACCACCTTGCAGCAAAACATGCAAGAGGCTGTTTACGACTGGGCATTCTGCGTTCCAATCTTTGAGGACGCAGAATACTAAAAAAAAACTTTTTTGTATATAGTACCTGTAAATTGTATATTATCTTGTAAAAAAAAAACTGTAATATTATTATTTAATTTTCCCTTAATTTTCCTGTGAAAATTCTACAACTGCGAGATGAGTAGCCTTCAGAAATTATCATCCTTTTTCTAAGCAGCACCCTTCTACTAAATGCTTGAGATCGTTGCTACTTTCTATAGCAGCAAATACTTCCCCTGGGTTGAAGATGCATGCGCTCTCTTGTAATCTTCAGATCTTTGCAATATATGACTTTCCCTTGACTGCGACAGATTTGCCTTTCCTTGGGTCCTTCATTATGACAAAATTTATTTCCCTATCTTCTTAGAAACCATCCGGCGCTCAAGTCAAACATGGAGCACTGGTGACTTCTCTACAATGCCATGTTATCTTATAAATAACACTTCTAATAACCTAGATCTCTTTCATCCAAATATTATGAATCAGTATCGTACCGTCCCAAAAGATCAAGTGTGCTTGTTTTGTAAACGCTGCAACTTCCATTTTACATTTTCAAAACCTCGGGGGTTTTCCTCCTTCAGACCTGCCTGTGAAAATTGCTTTAGATACCACAGAATTTGAAACATCTCTTTAAACCAGAATACTCCTCTTCCTGCTGGTTATATCCTCTTTCTACCTAGCTCTACTAGTAGCGCTCCCATAGCTTCAACCACTAGTCCCACTATTTCCTCTAATAATAATGTTCCTTATGAATCTCCATCGCTTCCTAGTTTTCCCAGTTGCAAAATATCTATTCAGCCTAGTGCTACACCTTCTTCCACTCCAAGCTCTAATGCTTCTATGCGCTCAGGCTCCACTGAAGCTGCTCCTGACGCGGTTACCATTACTTCACCATCAGCGCGCCCACAAAACTTATTAGCAAGTAAGTATCCTTTATTATACTTATGAATCCTTTACCCACTGACTCTTTTTCAGGCTTCAATGAATCCATCTCCCTAGGATGGGTTCCTATTCCTTTACCCTTCGTCCATTCCATGCGAATTTTTTCCAGAATTTGTCTTATATATGAAGCTATGTCTCTATCCTACTCTAATGCACCAGCTTTTTCTGACGCTGAACTTGAAGCCCGCTATACCCATATAGAAATGATAGGTCAGCTAATGAACGAAATCAGCTCATCAACTATTCTTGGATTCCCCGCCAATCCCCGTCGCTTCGTCATGCCTGAAGACTGGAAAGGATATCCTATTAGCTTTCACTCTGATACTGAATAGCCCACTAGCGCTTTTCCTTATGAGCCTCCTCTGTCCATTCTCCCTGTACATAGTCTTTGTATATTTTTCATGCTATGCCTTCACATAATCTTTTTAGACATGGCACTATTTTATTACACCTGTCTTCCATACTTTTAGAGCGCCTAACTTTGCTCCCTCTACTTTCTTTAAAAGACTGTAAACCCGAAAAAAAATCATAAATAAACCTTCATATCGTACAACTTTACCGCCTTTACTGCGATACAGCAATATACCATGTAAAATAAAAATTGAACTATAAAGCGCCTCATCTATAAATTGCTATTCCACTCTTGGTTAGTTAACCCATTAGCTGAATCCCCAGCGTCTTTTGCGCTTACATGATACACATCTCCTTTAATCGAATTACCTATTTTGTCATGTCCCCTCATACAATAAAGATATAATATTTCATTTTCCTCTGCACCCTCATCTAAGCGCTTGTGCCAGTTGCCTGTTCAGCCATAGTCCTCCTAACTTCCAATTAGCGCCCTCTATCCGTCACAACTGTGTCAAAAAGCCTCCTGTGAGTCCTCTTAGAAAAACAAAACTTAACATAACTTGTTAGTTTAACCTCTTCCCAGAGGTATTATTCTGGTGGTTTTTCCTCATTCTGCAGGTTATCTTGTATCACTGGAACACCCCTTGGGTAAAATCTTTTGATCTGATCTGCAGCCACACGTCGCTTCCACTCAGTACCATCAAATTCCTCCAGTAAATAAGACCCTCCAGTTATCTGCTTTCTTATCCTCTATGGACCGTTCCATCTGTCAGAAAACATCTTGCCCCATTGGCTTTCTAAACTTCTATTATAAACCAAAACGAATCTCCTGAATTCAATGGCTTCCTTAACCTATGCGCTAAACGTTCATCCCAATATTTAACTGACTTGTCACGGATCTGCATCATTCTTTCATACGCCTTCTCCACAAACTCGTCTTTCCCTTCAAGCTGCGCTACCCTTGCTAGAATTAAATCTTCAGTTAAGCGCACTTGATCCCAGTCACATCCTAGAAATGATCCAGCCTCCAGATCAATAGGTAATACCGCCCTTTTACCAAAAATCAGTTCATACGATGAAAGCTCTGTTGTCCTTTTAACTGAAATCCTTTCCGCAAACAAAACTAATGGAAAATAGTTCTTCCATTTTTCCCCATTGTTTCCACATAGTTTAACTAGCGCATCTTTTATAACTTGATGCCCTCTTTCTACCATTCCCTCTGCTTCAGGATAATATGGTGTTGCAACTTGTAACTTTGCACCAATACCTTTTACTACCTCTTGGAATTCTCCAGCAAATTCAGTGCCAACATCTACGGTTACCATCTTCATTACCCCATACCTGTAAATCCATTCTTTCTTAAAAAATTCAGCTACATTACTCGCCTTAAGATTTACCAACTGCACTGCTTCAATCCATCCTGATAGATCTTCTCTCGCTACTACCAAGTATTTAAAGTGTCCTTCTTTTATATGAACTGAATCTAAACTGACCCTACCAAAAACAGTATCTTTTCCTGTCGCTCTTCCTTTCTCTTTTGGCTTTCTATAACTCCTGCGCTGACATTCAGGACAAGATTTAACCCAATCTCTTACTTCATTTTTCATATTGGGCCACCAGAATCTTTACCTAACTCTTCCATACGTCTTATCTTGACCTCTATGTCCTAAATTCTCATGTAACTACCTGAGTATCTTCTCCTTCCCTTCCCTAGTTTGAACAACTAAATGAGGGGACAAAGCTTGATTCTTCCATAACTTCCCATTTTTAATAAAATAACCTTTAGCGCGCTTCTTAATGTTGCACCAACCCTTTTTATTGCAAAAATCTGGTTGACTACTACCTTCCAAATATAACATTAAAAACTCTACTCCTTCATCAGTAGATGCGTTGTCTTCAGAATACTCCCCTTCTTCGAGATGAGTACTACTGTCTTGACTTCCCCTTGAATCATCTTCATCATCTGACTCTTCCACTACTTTGCCTTGCGCACTTCTTGTCGCTACGTTAGCTTCAGCATCCCCTAAATCCAGTTGCAGACTACCCTTGCTACAAAAATCATCATCAATATCCATTTTTATGTCTTTAAGGACCTTCCGCATTACTAGTTTATTGCCATTACGGACAATACTGCCTACTAGTTTATTGTCATCGTGGATGTTACTGTTAAATCTTTCATAACAATAATCTATCCCATTTACCAATTTCTTATCTTCTTCCAATTCTTCCGCTTCCAAGTCTTCTTCACACAGCGGTCTTCTTGACAATGAATCTGGAATAGTGAACAATTTTCCCGGTTTATGGACTAAATCAAAAGACAACAAATTAATCTGCGCTACCCACCTCATCATGGGTGCATCTGGTAAACTCGGGCTACTAATCATTTGTACCAACAATAGCGCATCAATCTGCAGCTCAAAATGCTGCCCCCAAAGCATCCATTGTAGCTTCTTAAGAATCTTTGCTACTCCACATAACTCCAAATTGGACTGAGAGTACCTGGACTCCACTCTGGTAAAAGTCTTAGACTCATAAAGGACAGGTGTATCATTACCTTCCTCATCCTCCTGCATCAAAACTGCGCCAACCGTGGACACACTAGAATCTACCGCTAAAGTAATTTTCCCAGCGCCTGGTCCATACTCCAATTTCTTCAAAAGAATGTCTTTCCCTACAATCCTTTCAATAACTCAAATGACTCCTTGCATTCCTCCGTCCAATCCCATACAACATCTTTTCTCATTAAGCGCCATAAAGGTGAAGACAACAAGGCAAAATCTCAAATAAACATTCTTACATAGGTACAGATACCTAAAAACCCTCTAACTTCCTTAGTATTTCTTGGTCTTGGCCATGTAAGTACCATATTCCTCTGTTTCTCAGGAACGATTCTCCCTTCCTTGCATACCACATGTCCCACTATATCTAGCGCTGGAACACAGCAAGCAAATTTGGACCCAGAAATTGTAAATCCTGCCTCCTCTATCCTAAATAGCACTCTTTTCAGAGTAATCGCATATTCCCAAACAAACTTTCTAATACACCGATTCTCTTCTAACACTTCCCCATTGTAATTGCTGGCTGGTTCTTTTATACCGCCATCATCAATGAAAATTCCCACATGTTCTGGAGTTTCATCCTGAAATATCCACATCATCTGCACTTGGTATACCGCCACAGAATTCATTGCGCCTTGCGGTAACCTTGTCAACCTGAAGCGCCCCAGTGGTGTTTCAAACGTCGTCATGGGTCTGGATAATTCATCCAATTTGCGCTCATTGTATTCTCCCATAATATCACCTAATCCATAAAATGCACGCCCCGCAAAAGAATCCACAAACTCTTCTGGCCTTGGTGGCTTCCCTGCATTCTTTACTGTAACCTTGTTCATTTCCCTAAGATCATAAACAACCCTTAATTTACCATTATGTTTAAAAACGCAAAACACTGAACTTAAATTACTAGACATAGACTGTTCATACAAGCCAGACTTTAACCTTCCCCTAATTAATTCCGTATACTCTTCTCTTATGGCCGCTGGTATTGGAAAAGCCTTCTTCTGCCACAGCACATGAGGTATAACTGGAACAATATAAGGTTTACCATAAGAGTGTTTTAAAAAACCTCTTTCATCTTCTGAAAACGCAATAGAATTTTCCCTAAGAACCATAACGTGTAACAACAACTTCTTTTCTTCCTGCGATAACCAATCCTCTGGTCCAAAATTAACCATCTGAAGCCTTTCCATTGTAATCTTACCAGTAGGCGCAAAATCAGGCAGAAACTTTGTTAAAGGGGTATCATAAGGGTTCCTAGACAGCACTGGCCTCTGCAAAGGAGGATTCAAATCAGGCATCGCTAAATTCACTGGTTTAACCTTATCAGCAACTGGTTTATACTTTGATGCAAAACAGCTCTTGCTGATATCTTCATTAATTAAAATAAAACCCTTTTTAATATAACTACGGGTTGCACCTAAATCCTGTTTTTGTCTTTTCTTTTTAATGTAACTATAACAATATCCGAAATCAAAGAAATTAAAAAGCTTAGGTATAATACATTCTACAGTAGTATTCCCAAGACACCTATGAAGTACCGCTTTACATATCCCTTCTTGTTGGACTAACTGGTCACTATCCGGGTTCCTCTCATCCTGGGAGATAGTAACACCTAAAATGCCAGTCCCTAATGATAATGTTGGCGCCTTCCTGGCGGTCACCCTATCATGTCATTTGAGACTTCCTCATAAAATTCTCTTTCTTTTTCTAACTGCGCAGCTCCAGAGTACTTAGTTTCCCAGCCACCATCCTTGGGCGCTACTAAGACTGCTGTAGACTGTTCTAAAGTACTAAGCAGTAGACACAATGCGAGATGGGTTGGTTCTCCTTTTTAATTTATAAAAAGAAGCGCCTGCCACTCTTATTTTTAAAGACAGTGTAATAATGTGTAACAATAATATTTGACTAGAAAGTTTAAAAGTTGAGATGAGTTAAAGATAAGGAAACAAGCACTACTATCTGGATATTTCTATTCTTAACAAGCGCTATTATTCACAGCTACTCCCTCTTGAAGCGCTCTCTTTGAATTTGCCTTATTATAGTAATAAAAAATCTCTAATAATAGTTAATCCCACTGAATCTATATATTCTCTCTATGTTGCGCTCTTTCACTATACTATATGAAATAAAAACACAGACGCACAAACTCTAAAGACTCAGAAAATACCTTTTAATATTATCTCAAACAATTAATCACAAAAGATCTAATATCTTATACTGGGTACTATGACTATAGCTACACGTATATCTCTATATTGATTTTTCTATGATCTGCTTTTTAAAATGACAACTAATGCAATTTTTCTTATTTTATTAACTAAATAGATAGATTGACCATTTCTCTCCTTTGTCCCTACCTAATAGTCCTCCTTTTATATTCTTCCAGCGCTCAAGACACAGTTCCCTAATGGATCTCCAGCGCTTACTCTAGCGCCACATTAGTAAAACAATAACTAATTTATTAGTATGCTAATTACACTGCTTTCAACAACTATAGCGCCTAAATCAGACCCTATAATTACTAACACTAGTATTAACTTGTTTCACTGATTCTCCACATATGCGCTTTTAACTATACCTTGTTTTGTTTCAGTGCTAGTTCCAGGTTTGACTTATCCTAACGCTGCGTCTAGTTGCCTTAACTCTTGGGTAATTTTACGATTGAGTCCCCAATCTCTTTTCTTTAATACTAGGTTCATAGTTCTGACAGATCGCTTTAACTAGTAAGCCTTCTTCATTACTTGTCTCAGTAAGTTTCCCAACTGGCCACGGTACACTATACTATGCACTTGAGTCGTCTTTAAGCCATAACTCCTTCTTTAATGGGTAACGCACAATTATTGGAAAATCCAAACCTGTATTGTTTAGCGCTTTATGGTCCTAAATCAATAACACACAATTCCACATTGTGTGGCACATCTTGCTACAAAATCCGAGCGCACAGACCCTCAATCTTTTTTGGCGCTTCCATTTCCTATGTTCCTTGAAACACGCAAATACATATTATATTTTAAAATTTCCTGCTGCACTAACTCCTCTTTGTTCTTCCTGGACTACGCGCGCTTATTGGTCTAAAATCACGCTTCCTTTGAGGCGCGTACCACATCCTCCCTCTACTCGCGACTGTCCCCAGGAGCCCATAAATATTCTGCGTCTGCAGCGTTTTCTTCTTCCATCTTCTATCCTCTTCTCTTTTCTTATTATCTTTATTATTTTTATCTTTAACAATGAATACCAGAAGAAACCCTCCTAACGCTGAATATACTGTAAACGTCATGGACGCTATTTGACAGTTCGTGCGCACTCAGCCCCCTTCTGCTTCCCCAACAACGCCCATAACCACACTGATGGGTGGGACAAGATGCACTCGTTGCATCAAAAATGGCATAACTCCATGTCATTTTTCAAAATCCCGCCGTGGAAATACTTTCTTCACTGTAAGTTCTCTTCATTCTACTTCCCATTTGTTACTAACCTTTTCATTTTTCTTTTATTCCTAGTCATGCAATTACCGCAAGCAACGCAAGAAGAAATGCAGTTACGATGGGCCGCCCACTGTCGCACGCCTGGACCCAAATGCTTTTACGACAAATATGATGAGTCAAATGACCATCAAGCGCCCGGTGCCTGCTCCTTTAACCCCACCTGGTAACAAACAAACCAAGGTTGGTTGCCGCGAGCCTACTCCTAGTAGAGTTGCTTCTGTCCCTAAATCTTATTTCTCGGAGGAAAGTACAGTAAGTTTCTTTTTCTTACTTCTTCCCTTTCTAACACTAACATTCTCTCTTTCCCCTTTTTTTAATATTTTTTTTATGTAGGATGCACCAGGTACTCCTTACGCTGAAACGCCTCCGCCTCCTATCACTCCACTATTCCTTCCTACCTTGGAAGAAGATCCCGCCTGGGATACAATGCCTACTCCCAAACCTACTCCTCGTTCGCCCACTCCTGAATGGTCTGATATGCAGCCGGTCTTCAATACCGTCACTCCAGTCGAATGTCCAACCAATAACTTTTCGGTAGTAGATGACAATGAGCCCGCCATGGCTCAAAACTGGGAATTCGCAGAACAAATTGCCTGCGCTCCTTACAATGCGACCATGCGTCCTATGGATAACATGATTGGGGCCGTCGAAACATTCCTCAAGGAGGTTCCGGCTTACACTCACGCTGAGTATAATAAGCAAAAACAACTAATAGCTGCCTTGCAACAAAACATGCAAGAAGCTGTTAATGATTGGGCTATCTGCGTCCCAATCTTTGATGAAGCAGAATACTACTAAAAAATATTTTCTTTTGTATTTATTCCTTGTAATGTATATAGTCTTGTAAAAAAATGTAATATATATATATTTATTTTTATTATTTTTTTCACTTAACTTTCCTGTGAGAACTCTACAACATGAGATGAGTTTCCCCCAAAATATTATCTTTTTTCTAAGCAGCGCACCCTTCTACTAAGTGCCTATGAAAGATGAAACCACAAATAATAAAGAATAAAAACTTGAGATTGTTGCTACAGCAATTACTTCTCCTGCATCATTTACGTATGCGCTTTCTTTCAATATTTAAACCTTCGCAATACATGCCTTTCCCTTGATTGTAACAATTCATCTTTCCTTGGGTTCTTCATTATGAGAAACACTTCTTGCTAGCTTCTTAGAAACCATCCAGCGCTCAAGTCAGACATGGCGCAACTGATGACTTCTTTATAATGCTATTGTTAACCTATAAATAGCCCTTCTAATAACCTGAATTTCCTCTATTCTAACATCATGACTCAATATCGCACAGTTCCCAGAGATCAATCTTGCTCATTTTTCAAACGCCGTAACTTTAACTGTACATTTTCTAGACCTTGGGGTTATGCCTCTTTTAGACTTGCCTGTGATAATTGCTTTAGATACCACAAAACTTGCAATACCTCCCTTAACCAGAATACTCTTCAGCCTACTGGTTATATTCGCTTTCCACCTAGCTCTACTAGTAGCGCTCCCATAATTACTACAACTAGTCCCACTAATAATAATAATGTTCCTTATTAGTCGCCATCACTTCCTAGTTTTCCCAGGCGCAAAATATCCATACAGCCTAGTGCTACACTTTCTCCACCTCTGAGTTCCAGTGCTTCCATGCGCTCAGGCTCCCCTACAGCTGCTCCTGACGCGGTTACTGTTACTTCACCGTCAGCGCGCCCACAAAACTTATTAGCAAGTAAGAATCCTTCACAATACTTATGCTCTTCTTGCATACTAACTTCCTGTCAGGTTTCAATGAATCCATCTCCTTGGGATGGGTTCCCATTACTTTACTTTTTGTCCATTCCATGCGAATGATTTCCAGACTCCGTCTTATATATGACGCTATGTCCCTATCCTACAATAACGCACCAGCTTTTTCTGACGCTGAAATTGAAGCTTGCTATACTCATATAGAAATGATAGGTCAACTAATGAATGAAATCAGCTCAACGACTAGTCTTGGATTCCCCGCCAATCCCCATCACTTCGTCATGCCTGAAGACTGGAAAGGATATCCTATTAGCTTTCATCCTGATACTGAATAGACCACTAGCAATTCTCCTTATGAGTCTCCTCTGTCCATCCTCCCTGTACATAGTCTTCATATATTTTTCATGCTATGCCTTCAAATAATCTTTTTAGACATGGCACTATTTTGTTACACCTGTCTTCCATACTTTTAGAGCGCCTAACTTTGCTCCCTCTACTCTCTTTAAAAAACTGTAAACCCATGTAAAATAAGAATTGAACTGTAGAGCACCCCATCTATAAATCGCTATTCCACTCCTGGTTAGTTAACCCATTGGCTAAATTCCCAGCGTCTTTAGCATTTACATGGTACACATCTCCTTTAATCCAATTACCTATTTGGTCCTGTCCCCTCTAACAATGGAAATATATAAGATTTCATTTTCCTCTGTTCCCTCATCTAAGCGCTTGTGCCAGTTGCCTGTTCAGCCATAGTCCTCCTAACTTCCAATTAGCGCCTCTATCCGTCACAACTGTGTCAAAAAGCCTCCTGTGAGTCCTCTTAGAAAAACAAAACTTAACATAACTTGTTAGTTTAACCTCTTCCCAGAGGTATTATTCTGGTAGTTTTTCCTCATTCTGCAGGTTATCTTGTATCACTGGAACACCCCTTGGGTAAAATCTTTTGATCTGATCTGCAGCCATACGTCGCTTCCACTCAGTACCATCTAATTCCTCCAGTAAGTAAGACCCTCCAGTTATCTGATTTCTTATCCTATAAGGACCATTCAATCTGTCAGAAAACATCTTCCCCCATTGGCTTTCTAAACTTCTATTATAAACCAAAACCAAATCTCCTGGGTTCAATGGCTTTCTTAACCTATGCGCTAAGCTCTCATCCCAATATTTAACTGACTTGTCCCGGATCTGCATCATTCCTTCATATGCTTTCTCCACAAACTCATCTTTTCTTTCAAGTTGCGCTACCCTTGCTAGAATTAAATCTTTGGTTGAGCGCACTTGATCCCAATCACAACCTAGGAAAGATCCAGCCTCCAGATCAATAGTTAATACCGCCCTTTGACCAAACATAAGCTCAAACGGCGAAAACCCTGTTGTCCTTATAACTGAAATTCTGTCTGCAAACAAAACTAATGGCAAGTAGTTCTTCAACTTTGCCCCATTATTTCCACATAACTTAACTAGCGCATCTTTTATAACTTGATGCCCTCTTTCTACCATTCTCTCTGCTTCAGGATAATATGGTGTTGCAACTTGTAACTTTTCACCAATACCTTTTACTACTTCTTGGAACTCTCCTGCAAATTCAGCGCCACCATCTACAGTGTGGTAGCCTATAGTTTAGTATGGCACCTAAATATGTAAATGGAGTTATTACGGCGTGAAAGATTGGGTTATTATTTTTTATAAAAGGGTTTTATTTAATTTTTTTGAGTTTTAAATATGAAGAAATTGGTCAAGAGCGAATGCCTACGCAAAAACAATTTATTTTATGGAGAAAACTTATTTTTACGGTCTGAAAAAATTATAAGTATCAAGTCCAATCACTCAAGAACCTTTGGAAATTTTCCCAGAATTTTTACTTTTTTTCTTATATTTATAAATGAATTTTAAAGTTTTATAGATATATTTACGTTTTTAGAAAAATACTTAACTTTGATGAATTTTCACGGGGTGAATAGAGCTGCGCAGGCTACGAAAATTGGTTGGGAATGTAAAGGAAAAGTGGCTCTATCATGTGTAATTTTTCTAGATTTTTTATTATAGTTTTAAAGGTTCTAATTGAGTCCAGAAGTCCGGACCAACTCCGTTTGGACTCCGTACGGACTCCGCTTTGACTCCGTTTGGACTCAGCTTTGACTCCGTACGGACTCCGCTTTGACTCTGTACGGGCTCCGGATTGACTTTGGGTGAGCTCTGGAGGGGAAACTTAGGCACATGACTAGGTATACTTAAGAGCCTCTCAGACTCGAAATTGGGCATCATCTTACAATCATTAAAAAACATACAGCTTAATCTTTAACCACCACGGTCTCATTTTTTATTACTCAACAAATTAAAAAAATTTGTAATACCCTTATAACTTTATATTTTATATATAACATTTTAGAAATACTACTCAACAATTTAAATCACACTTCATACAGGGTATCTTTAGAAAGGTCTTCATCACTGGGACTTGATTATTGCTGTCTCATAAAAATTTAAATTATTATAAAAACATAAAAGTCAATCTTTTTAGATCTTTCACTGGTACACCTTAATTGTTGTTATCAGTATTTCTTCCTCAACAGCCACTTTTACTTAAATCTCAATAAGCGTTAAATATTTTAGAGTTTCATTTTTTTATCAATCAGATCCAAGTAGACTGGTTAGCTTAGTGATTTAGAATTCAAATTTTGTTATTTTTATTGGAAGGACGGGGTTTTCAGCTAAATCCACATATCTCCTCCGGATTCTGCTTACAGCAAGGCAACTGTAAGAGTTTACCTTACCATAGTTGGCGCCCAACATGGGGTTTGATTTCTTTAGCTTTCCTTAAAGACTTACTTGGATCAAGAACGTTCTTAGCCTGCAAGAGGCTTATTTTCTGGAAATCTAATTGTATTTTTGTTACTGGCCTGCAAGAGGCTTGTTATTTTATCAATTGTTAACACTTTTCATTACTTATTGGGATGTCTTCTTCTGCTGTTGCTTCTGGAGCTTCTCAAACTCTTATTCCCTCTGTTAGGATTGTTTCTTGGGATGGCCCAAAGTTTGATGGGGAGGAGGTTAAATGGTTCATTTGCAGGTATGAAGCTGCTGCTGCTGTTGATGGTGCTTCTCATGTGGATATGGTGAAGCAAGTTAGGTTTTTTATTGCTGATAGGGAGGTGGAAAAAGAGGTTATTGCTATGCAGGCATTCAAGGACAAGGATTGGGTTAAGCTTTCTAAAGCTATGGTTGATAGATGGGGTGTTAGGTTTACTATGATAGACCTCAATAAAATTTTTGGAAACTGGCAAGCAAAAGGTGGAGTTTCTTCTATGGCTGACTTCAAAAAGCTCTGTGTTCAGTTTGATGAAGTGGTGGAATATCTCATACTGGTGGACAAGTTAGTGCATGAGAATCAAGAAAAAGATTTGTTTTGGTCAGCATGCAGCAGGGATATTCATATGGATTTCTTGAAGGATCTTTCAAGAAAATATTTGATGAAGGAACTGCCTAATGGTGAGCAGAGACTGCCGGCTCTGGAGGTTATCAAGGACAACATTCAAGCCCATCTAAAGTTATTAGCGTTGGACAAATATCAAGAGTCATGCACTCAATATGTTAGCAAGGTCAGCAAAGTTTTAGCCGAAAACAAAGATATTATGGTCAAAGCCCAGGAGGCCAAGAAGGCACAAATGGGATTACCTGCTGCTAAAGTTGAGGGCAATGTAGATAATAAGATGGTCAATCACTTGGCCAATTTAACGAAACAATTAAAAATATTTGTTCAAGAGACACAGATGGCTAACAAGGCCCCAATCGCTTCTTCGTCGACGTTGACTTCTTATCAGTCCAGAGGTTATGAAAGTCGAAATTATAATAGAAATAATAATGGTAACCGCTTCCCAGGCAATGGGAGAAATGGTGGGAATGGTGGAAGTAGTTATAGAGGTGGCTACAATGAGCCAAAGGTGTGCTCCTATTGTAATAGGAAGGGTCACAGAGCAACAGTTTGTTTTGCTCTTGATAAGGATATGGATTCTGGGCGAGTTTTATTTGATGGTAAAGTTTATAAATTTCCTGATGGTTCGTTCATCAAGCCCAGTGATGGACAGTCTCCTTCTGATTTGGTCAGAAGAAATTTAATGGCTGAAAGGAGAGCCAGATTTGAAGAGATAAATGATGAAGATGTTAATGCCAAGGGTGGCAAAAATGGTAATGGTAATGGTGGAAAAGCTGACAAAGCTAAAGAGAAAGAGGTCAGTAAAGCCACATTTTCTACTTCTTTTGGAGGTTTAGAGCTGGCGACGGTTGCCCAGGTGGAGGGTAGCTGTATGGCTGGCGAATACAATGTTAATGCTTCCAGAAGAGCAGCTGCTACTAAGGCAAAAAGTAGCATTCAAAGCCAACTGAGGGCTAATCCTGGAAAGGCCAATAACAAAGTGAACCCTTACTCAAAGGACAAAAATTATAGTGCTCAATCTGCCGCCAACAAATTGAACCCTTACTCTAAGGACGAATTATATAAAATGCAGAAGGGGATTGCTGATATGGGGCCCCCTAGTTATGGCAAGTTTGATTTAAATGGTGAGCCTATGCCAGAGGATGATTCGGATTCTGAGGAGGACGTAACGTTGGCTTCTCTACCCAGACCAAGTTTTAGCGGTCCCATCCCAATGGAGGGAGTAAGAAGAACCAGCGATGGATCAGGATTAGTGCAAGAAGCTGGTGACGGAGTTAGGGTTATAGAAAGTAAAGATGTTATTATGGGGGGTGAAGATGGCTCGGTTGGACCTCAAGAGGTACCCAGGGCCAAGGTTGTTAAATCAAAGGTCCAGTATGAGTGGCCAGTAGTTTCTGGTCAAGCTAATGCAATGGACAAAGTTTTGAATAGGGTGAATCAACTGCAGATTCCCTTATCTTTGGGGGAGTTATTTACAATTAGTCCGGTGCTTGCTGAAAAGCAAAAGAAGCATTTGACGAGGTGTCGGGTTTCCACTGGAGAGGTGGAATATATTTGTGAAAATGCTGAAAAGTTTGGGGAAGATGTAGATATGCATTTTTCCGCTCCCCTGGGTTACCTGGTGGTAACTCTTAATGGTAAAGAAGTAAAGGCCTTGGTCGATTCAGGGTCTCAAATTAATTTACTTTCATTGGAGCAAGCAATGAGTGTAGGCTTGCCAATTAAAAGTGGAACTGGGGGAAACCTCAGAGGCATTGGAGGGCATGCAACAGAGCTGATGGGTACAGCTGAGCATGTCAGGTTAGGCATTGGTGGATCTGTTGGTAAGTTTCACTTTTATGTGGCCAGAGGAGCAGTCAAAACTGTACTTGGTGGTCCTTTTTTGATGGATTTTGAGGCCAGGATAGGGTATCAAGCTGGCATGGGGATTAGTTTGGAAATTACTGGTGAAGATATGCGGAGGTTACATATGCGGTTAGCGCCTCCTGAAGATGAAGGATGGGAAACACGGCCAGGGATTACTACTCTGTGCCAGTGTTGTGTTTGCACCAAGAAGCGGCATATAAAACAGAGGGCTTCGTGTGAATTATGTTTGTTGGAAAGGGATGAAGGCCCTCATTTTTTGGGGTAGCTGGGGCTGATCACTCTAATGTTGTAATCTCTCCTCAGGATGAGATCCCCGATTGCAATAGGTCAGCTCACTTGGAGATAATTCAAGTGGATTCTCAATTATTTTCTGTTAATATTACTTCGGAGTGCAAATACGTTTTGGACTTTTCTATATGTTTATTGGATTTACCCTGTTTTTCTATTTAATTTAAAAATGGTGAAAAAGGCGAAATGGGCCAAATTAGGTTGGATAAAAATTAGAAGGGTATGTTTTATGACCTCCAGCAAGAGGGTAAACTGCAAAAATCACATCAAAACCCAATTAAAAATCTCAGTATAAGTAAAACACAAAAAAATAATTTATGTGAAAATGTTATTCCGGACCTCCAGAAGGAGGTTAAACTGCAAGTATCTCCTTCTATTTTGGACCTCCAGCAAGAGGGTAAACTGCAAATATCACATCAAAACCCAATTAAAAATCTCAGTATAAGTAAAACACAAAAAAATAATTTATGTGAAAATGATATTCCGGACCTCCAGCAAGAGGCTAAACTGCAAGTATCTACTTCTATTTTGGACCTCCAGCAAGAGGGTAAACTGAAAAAATCACATCTAAACCCAATTAAAAATCTCAGTATAATTAAAACACAAAAAAATAATTTTTGTGAAAATTCAATTCCGGTCCTCCAGCAAGAGGTTAAACTGCCAACTTTCTTTACAGGCAATTTACTGTTGGATAAGGGAAGCAAAGGTGTTGGAAAATCTGTTTATAAATTAGACGAGGGAAAGGAGAAAAGGGTAAAATTTAAAAATGAAATAAAATATTTTTCTAATTTTTCTTATTCCGATTCTGACAATGAAGAAGATTTATTTGATGAAATTTTTAATGGCGAAACAAAAGTAAATGATTTACCTCAAGCTTATTTAGATGTGGACGCAGCCAAATATAACAAGGTAGCAAATAAAGTTTGACCTATTAATGAACCGTTACCTGCTGAATTAAATCCACCCTTGAGAAGACCAAGGTTGTCAGCCAGGCTATTCCAGGAGTCCAGTAAATGATATATAAATTATAAAACCTTAAAGAGTGGTTAAGAATTGTATTTAATGAATATAACTTAATATTTTATTGCATAATGAAATTATATAAGTATTTTATTATATACAAGTGTTACATTAAATTTATTGGTTATATATATTTTTATATACAGTTAAATTGAACATAATATAATATATTCTACAAATAATGGCGCATTTTTATGTATTTAATAATTATAAATTTATATTTAATTAATTGAAAAAACATATATTATAATTATAAGTGTAAAATTGACTTATAATATATTTAAATTAATTATTTAAATTTATATATTAAATAAAACCTCTCATATAATACTAAACAATAATTAATGACGCTTCTTTTGACCCTTAATTGTGTTAGAAAAAACAAATAAATTAATTTATACTAAATTGAGATTAATTACATGATTTGTTGCGTCAAAGTATTTTTTGTTTCAATTAAAATATCCTTTAATCAGATTGTACCATCTGTTTGGAATTATTTTTCTCATAGTTCCTATGTTCCAATCTTGTTTAGTTATTCACTATTTTCACTTACTGATTTGGGAATTAATGGCGGGAAAATTGGTTTCTTAATTGGGGTTTTAATTAATTGTTTCATGTTTTTCTCTATATTGTTATGTTTCATTTACTCTTTTGATATATTTGTTTTATTCCATTCTAATCATTGTATTTACAAAGATAGTAGCGCTTCAGAGGACCCATTGCCTATAAAAGGGCCTTGGATAATCCCCTGTAGCCTCATCACTTATTACACACTCAACAAATTAAATAACCATTTTATTACGTTTATATTTTTTTTATTAGTAATACAAATCTAATTTAAATTCTATACAACAAATAAAAGGTTGCTTTAAGTCTAATAGTAATTAAAATTGTTTGCCGCGCAGTACCCTTACATTTAATAATATTATTATTAATAAAATCTAAGTTTTTGTCACCTCACAAAGTTGCTCACCGTTGTCTCCCTCTCAAATAAATTATATATATATTTTTGGTTTATTTCTTTATTTTCCTTTGTCCTCCTCCTTCTCTCCTCCTTTTTCTCCTATTTTTCTTACCTCTTCTAGACAACTGACCGACAACTGGCGACCTTTCCAAACGACAACGACGATTGAGCCTGGTGACGAACAACAAAACGCATGGACCACCTAGCAAAATGAAACTTTTGCCGCGACTGTGTTTCGAACTTGGGTTCGAAATCTTAGGTTTATATAATATTAATTTTTATATTATTTTGAAGTGATTTTTCGATCACTATAGTAAGTTCACCTTTGCGCCTCTCACATTACTATATTTTTATTGCAATAACAGTGATTGTGGCTTAATTGCTGATTCACTGAGTGTAAGTGTTCAATTTAAAAAAAAAAAATTTTTCCTAGTTGACCATTATAGAGTATTAAATCCTCTTAGTCCTAGAAGAATTGACATTTTTTATTAATATAAATTGAATTATTAATTTAATTTTTTATTATTATTAATTATTGTTAATTTTGGTTGACTTAAAAGTACATTGTGCTTAGTCCCAAATATATTGCCATATTTAATATTGGTAATTAATTGGTTGAATTAACTTGATTGTTATTCCCAATTTAACCTTGCAATCCATTTTTTTTAAAAATTAATTTTTTTTTAATTATTACTTTATATTGAAAATTATTTTTTCTATAATTTAATTAATAAAAAATTTTTTTTATTATTTGGAGCAATTTTTGACTAACTTTTATTATTTTTTTATAAAATAAAAAGTAAATTAAAAAGTCTTCCCACTAATATGTCCAACAATTTGGCAGAAAAAATGGATAACATGCAAGTGGATGAAATAGAAATTGACTATGATGCTGACACTGTAAGTTCTTCTAAAGTTGGTGATAAAAAATCTTATGCTAACACAAAGAATTCACATACTGCAGGATGTGGAAATGACAGGAAATGCAAACAAACCAAACCCCCTTCCCCCAGTACCACAGATGGAAGTAAAGACTCTAGTGCCTCAAGAAGGTCTTCCAAAAGGCTTCAAAATAAAAAAGCTTCCTCTGCCACAACAAATCAGCAACCTATCCAGTCATATAAAAGAGTTGAAGACAGAAAATATGACGTACAAAGCAAAGGTAGACACATTGTGGGATCAGGTCCAAGAACTCAGGAACCAGATTCAGGCCCAGGCCCCTCCTCAGTTGCCTCCCAATCAGCCTCAGTTTCAGGCTCAACCTTCACAGCCACCCAGCTCAACCATCAAAAATCCAAATACTATGGAAGTAGAGCAATGGAAATGGGATTATCTAATGAGTCACTACCAACAGAATGTGCAACACCCTCCTCATCATCAGCCTGGCCCATCCAGAACACCCAATTTCCATCCACCTCCTCATCCCTACCAACAAGGCAGGAGAAAGAAGGCCCAAGCACAATCCCAAACCCAGTCCCAGGGGAAGTTTCCTCCTCTGCCATGGTAAGTAATTTGGTTGATAGTCACTTGGGTATGTTTTCTAATAAATCTTCTTCAGCAGGTAATATTATTGAACATGGTGAAAGAACAGTTAAACCTGTTAAAAGACAGCTTCCTGTAACTAGTAGCCCTATTGATGTAATTAGCAAATTGTCATTTGATGAACCTTTACATTTAACTTCTACATCTTTAATTAATCCCTCTCTTGCAATTAAAAATGATTCTGTTCCCCCTGAAATCTATAACTTAATTGAAAAAACTTCTGAGGAAATATTGAAAGATACCCTTGATTTTAATATTGTGAAAGACAAACATGTGAGAGATGTGTTAATCCATGAAAATGATAGATTGAATAATTTACACTTGCAATGTAAAGTGAGTTCTTCTGTACAAGATACAGCTTATTTAAAAATCAAAGAAACCTTGAATATTGTTCTTAGTCAACAAAAACAAATAAGAAGTGACCATAGAGCTATCTCAGATAGAAATATCAGTCTACATAAGACCTTGAGTGAATTGAAACCCCTTATTGAGGAAAATTATTCATTCAAGAATGAAATAAAATCTCTGCAAAATGAGTTTAAGAAGCTAAAAAATGATTTCCATGCACTAAGTACCAAACACTCAGTTTCTGAGGACAGAAATGTTCTATCTCTTGCAAAAGTAAATGACCAGATGTCTGAAATTCCAAGAATAAGAAACTATGTGTCTGACCTACAGGAAAAGTTCTCAACCTTAACCATCAATAATGATTTAAATAAGATTTCTTTTAATAAGCTGCATAAAAATAAAGAGAAAAATCCTGAGCAAGGTTCATCCTTTCATCCTCATATTTCAACCATTAAACAAACTGACAATGAGTCTGTAAAATCTTTTGCTACTAGCAAAAAATCTTGTGATGGTCATGCACCAGCTGTTTCTGTAAATAATGAAATTTCTGAACACCTGGCTAAACTTCAGGAATTATTAATAATGAATAATTCAAACCAAAAAGTGGACCATCCCAGTAGTCAGAAAAATTGGCCTAAGTTAGACCAATATCCTACCTTTGATGGTGATTCTTCCTCTGATTGGCAACACTTTATCCAGAGAATTGATAATTTAAAGAGATCTTATAAACTACCTGATGAGGAAATTGTTTCTAAGCTAATTTCTTTATTTTCCAATGTAGCCTTGATGTGGTATGAATCTGTCCTCTTAGATAACAATCATTATACATGGAATGTTTGGAAATCCTTGATTGAGAATCAGTTTGGTGGTTCAAAATTCAGGTTAGCTCAGCAGAGACTGTATGAGAATACTAGATATGTATCCTCCTCTGTTGAAAAGCCCATTGTTTTTCTAATGAAAATAACTAAAATCCTTACAGCAATTGATCCAAAGTTGGATTATGATATTTGGAGAAATAAAATCTTGTATAAATTACCAAATTCTCTTAGGGATTTGATTGTTGCTAGAACTGAGCATGTAAGGGAAAATTCTTCTTTCATTAATATCTGTAATGAAGTACTACTCAACCATAGATATGAACCAAAGAATTACCTTAGTAAATCTTATAATGATCAGAATAAACCTTCTATAAAGCTCCTAAAAAAATCTGGTAAACCCTCTGCCCCAGTTGCACCTAAAAAATATGCAACAAATACTTGTTATAAATGTAACAAACCGTGGCAGAAGGGTCATGTTTGTGACAAGAAAATTCATCTTGTTGAACAAAATGAAGACACTGATGAAGTTGAACTTGATGTCAATAATTCTTCCAGTGACTGTGAAAGTAATATCTCCTATGACAATGAATCTTTTAAAGATGTTTTAATGTTGGAACATGATGTCCATTATTTAAATAATATATCTGAAGATTGTGTATTGAATTTATCTTCAGTAGAAAATGCTGAGATAATTAAAGATATTACTAACAATTCTATTCCTATATCCCCTTTAAAGGCACCTGTTATCATTAATGGTAAAAATGTTGATGTAGTTCTTGATTCTGGTGCTGGAGGAAGTGTAGTATCTGAAAAAGCTTTGGCTTCAATGGATAAGGAATATTTGAGTAAATTATTGCCTATAACTTATGAAAAATGGAGAGGGTATGGTTCTACCTTATTTCCTATTGGCAAATACAAAACCTCTGTATTCTTCAAATATAATGGTGGTTTTGTCAGAGCTATTTGTGAGTTTGTTGTCATGAAAAATGATAATTTGAGCAATTGGTTTATTATGGGAAATGATATTTTAACCATGTTTGGTGTGAAACTGGACCCAGAAAATAATTGCTTTACCTTAGGAATGAATGGGAAAAGAAAATTCAAAATTTCTTCTCCTAGACCTTCTGGGCATTTGTTGAAATCTTGTAACTCACTGACCCAATGTAAAGGTAGAACAACAACTGAAATGGATGATTTATTACTTGAAATAAATACTGCTTCTTTTGGTGATCAGTTGACTTGTGAACAAAAAGATTCTATTGTTGCCTCTATTACCTCTTTCCCTATGGCTTTTGCTCATGGTTCTCATGTCTTGGGAATTGTTCAGGAAGAAATGAAAATTACCTTATCCTGTAATTTGAGTGATATTCCTCCTACCCTTAAGAAAAAACCATATCCTGCTTCTCCATCAAAAAGAAAAGATATTGAAGATAATATTGGAACATTATTGAAAATGAATATCATTGAGAAAGTGGATGTCACCCCTAAATATTGTGTCATCTCCCCAGTCTTGATTTCTTATGAAAAAGATAAAGCTAGATTATGTGGAGATTACAGAGCTTTAAATACTTATACTGTTGATGATATTTATCCTTTACCCAGAATTAATTCAATACATGCTACCTTGCAAGGTGCAAAATTTATTAGTTGTCTGGATGTTAATAAAGGTTATCATCAAGTTCCAGTTGAGAAAAATTCTCAAAATTTTTTGCTTATTTCTACTCATATGGGAATATATAAGTATGTTAGGATGCCATTTGGCCCTAAAAATGCTCCTTCAGTTTTCCAGAAAGTCATGGATAACAATTTCCATCAAGAAATTATTGAAGGTTGGCTCATGGTTTATATTGATGATATTATTGTTTTTTCTAAAACTTTTGATGAACATATAATTCACTTGAATAGAGTTTTCCACAAAATGGATGAAATCAATATGACCTTATCTTTAAAAAAGTGTAAATTTGGTTTTCAATCTTTGAAAGTCCTTGGCCATGTTGTGTCAGGCTTACAAATTTGTGTAGACAATAATAAAGTTGCTGCCATTCAAAATGTGAAAGCACCAACTTCTGTAAGAGAAATCCAAAGTTTTTTGGGTATGTGTGGCTATTATAGACAATATATTAAAAATTATCAAGTCATAGCCTTGCCTCTTACAAAACTAACCAGAAAAGATGTTGCTTTTCTCTGGAATAATGACTGATAGAAAGCTTTTGATACATTAAAAATTTGCTTAATGACAGCCCCTATATTGGCTCTTCCAGATTTTAACAAGCCATTTGTCCTTTATACAGATGCTAGCTTTATTGGCCTGGGTGCTGCCCTTCACCAAAAGCAAATTATTAATGATAAATCCTCAGAGGTGGTAATTTGTTAAATTTCAAGAACCTTAAGAAATAGTGAATTGAAATATGGTGCCACTCAATTGGAGTGCTTAGCAGTTGTTTGGGCCCTTGAGAAACTTCATTACTACTTGGATGACCAAAAATTTGAGTTGGTAACTGACTGTAGTGCTGTGAAATCTCTCTTAAACCTCAAGACACCTAACAGACATATGTTCAGGTGGCAACTTGCTGTTCAAGAATACAGAGAACAGATGAAAATTATCCATAGGGCTGGAAATGTTCACTCCAATTTTTATATGCTCTCCACATTGCCTCTGCCAAATAATGACTCAAATCCTGCTTATGTACCTGAGGATGATACTGTTCGAATCCATGGTATATTTATAGCTGATATGGAAGAGGAGTTATTACAGTTAATACTGGATTCATATGATAAAGATTCTGATTTAAATAAATTTGTTACTATCTTAAATGATCCTAAGAATGCTTCAATTCAAGCATTAATATAAACTCTGCCTGCAAAGTACCAAAATGCTTTAAATAAAGGAAAGTTCTCTATTGAAGATGGTTATATATATTATAGAAGGAAGCTTACCAATGTAATTGTAATTCCTCCTTCAATGAAAGAAACTATCCTCAAACTTTGTCATGATGACATATTAGCTGGTCATTTTGATCTTGAAAAAACATTGATAAGAATCAAAAACACTGCATGGTGGGCTAATATTTCTGAAGACACAAAATTATATGTTGAATCTTGTGATTCCTGCCAAAAATCTAAAAGGTTAACAGGTAATAGAGCAGGGTTATTACAAAATATTGAAGCACCTAGTGCTCCCTGGCAAATCATTAATATGGATTTTATCACTGGTCTTCCTGTTGCAGGTAAAGACAGCTTTAACTCTTGTTGGGTAATAGTTGATAGATTCACAAAAATGTGCAAATTTATTCCAACCCACAAAGATGTATCCACCAAAGAATTAGCTTTCTTATGGTGGTCTTACATGTTTAATATTATTGGTTTTCCAAAAGCCATTATCTCTGATAGGGATCCAAAATTCACTTCTGAGTTTTGGACCTCTTTGATGGATATTTGTGGCTGTGAGTTAAAATTGTCTACAGCTCACCATCCTCAGACTGATAGTTTAGCTGAAAGAATGATTCAAACTCTGGAAGATATGATTAGAAGGTATTGTGCCTTTGGTTTAGAATATAAAGACAATGACAGATTTACTCATGATTGGGTCACTCTTTTGCCTGGTCTTGAATTTGCATATAATAGCACTGTTCATTCTGTCACTGAGAAAAAGCCTTTTGAGCTTTGGTTAGGTTATGTCCCAAACACTCCTGCTCAGATTCTCAATAATAAATTACCTAAGTTGGAACTACACCCTGGTGTAAAATCTTTTATGCAAATGCAACAGCTATGCAGAAAACATGCTCAGAGTTGTATTGATAAAGCATTTGAATATGAAAAGAAAAGATGGGATAAATCCCATAAAGAATACACATTTAACAAGGGTGATGAAGTGTTGATCTCTACTGTCCATTTCAATTTACAAGGTAACCACAAATTAAAAGATCCTTTTGTAGGACCATTTGTTGTTAAAAGAATGGTTGGTGATAATGCAGTAGAAGTTGTATTGTATTCTCCATATGATAGGAAACATCCTGTTTTTCCCATTTCTTTGCTTAAGCCTTATACTTCCAACAGTGACTTATTTCCAAAAAGAAGAGGAAGACCTAAGAAGAACCCTCAGGAAGTCACAGAAACAGCAGAAATTGATAAAATTCTCAATGATAGAATTATCACTTCTGAAAGAGGTACTGAATATTTATTGAGATATAAGAACAAATCATCTGAAAATGATGCATGGATACCTGGCAAAGAAATTTCAAATCTTCCTACTCTGTTGAAAAAATACAAAAAGAAAAAATCTTAGCATTTTTTTTTATTGTTTTTTAGAGTGAGGGAGTGTCAGCCAGGCTATTCCAGGAGTCCAGTAAATGATATGTAACTTATAAAACCTGAAATAGTGGGTAAGAATTGTATTTAATGAATGTAACTTAATATTTTATTGCATAATAAAATTATATAAGTATTTTATTATATACAAGTGTTACATTAAATTTATTGGTTATATAAATTTTTATATACAGTTAAATTGAACATAATATAATATATTCTACAAATAATGGCGCATTTTTATGTATTTAATAATTATAAATTTATATTTAATTAATTGAAAAACATATATTATAATTATAAGTGTAAAATTGACTTATAATATATTTAAATTAATTATTTAAATTTATATATTAAATAACACGTTTCATATAATACTAAACAATAATTAATGACGCTTCTTTTGACCCTTAATTGTGTCAGAAAAAACCAATTAATTAATTTATACTAAATTGAGATTAATTACATGTTTTGTTGCGTCAAAGTATTTTTGGTTTCACTTAAAATATCCTTCAATCAGACTGTACCATCTGTTTGGAATTATTTTTCTCATAGTTCCTATGTTCCAATCTTGTTTAGTTATTCACTATTTTTACTTACTGATTTGGGAATTAATGGCGGAAAAATTGGATTCTTAATTGGGGTTTTAATTATTTGTTTCATATTTTTCTCTACATTGTTATGGTTCATTTACTCTTTGATATATTTGTTTTATTCTATTCTAATCATTGTATTTAAAAATATAGTGGCGCTTCAGAGGACCCATTGCCTATAAAAGGGCCTTGGATACTCCCCTGTAGCCTCATCACTTATTATACACTCAACAAATTAAATACTATTTTACTACTTTTATATTTTTTTTATTAGTAATACAATTCTAATTAAAAGTCTATATAACAAATTAAAGGTTGCTTTAAGTCTGATAGTAATTAAAGTGTTTGCCGCGCAGAACCCTTACATTAAATAGTATTATTATTAATAAATTCTAAGTTTTTGTCATCTCTCAATGTTTCTCGCCGTTGTTTCCCTCTTAAATAAATTAAATATATTATTGTAATTTATTTCTTTTATTTTCCCTTGTCCTCCTCCTTCTCTCCTCCTTTTCTCCTATTTTTCTTACCTTCTTCTAGACGACTGACTGACAATTTGTAATAATTATTTATTTCATATTATTTTATTTCAATTTAATTTCATTTTCAAATTTTCCTAGTATGTTAGTGGTTTAGTAAATAAAAATAAAATAAAAATAAAAATAAAAATAAAAATAAAAATAAAAATAAAAATAAAAATAAAAATAAAAATAAAAATAAAAATAAAAATAAAAATAAAAATAAAAATAAAAATAAAAATAAAAATAAAAATAAAAATAAAAATAAAAATAAAAATAAAAATAAAAATAAAAATAAAAATAAAAATAAAAATAAAAATAAAAATAAAAATAAAAATAAAAATAAAAATAAAAATAAAAATAAAAATAAAAATAAAAATAAAAATAAAAATAAAAATAAAAATAAAAATAAAAATAAAAATAAAAATAAAAATAAAAATAAAAATAAAAATAAAAATAAAAATAAAAATAAAAATAAAAATAAAAATAAAAATAAAAATAAAAATAAAAATAAAAATAAAAATAAAAATAAAAATAAAAATAAAAATAAAAATAAAAATAAAAATAAAATAAAAATAAAATAAAAATAAAATAAAAATAAAATAAAAATAAAATAAAAATAAAATAAAAATAAAATAAAAATAAAATAAAAATAAAATAAAAATAAAATAAAAATAAAATAAAAATAAAATAAAAATAAAATAAAAATAAAATAAAAATAAAATAAAAATAAAATAAAAATAAAATAAAAATAAAATAAAAATAAAATAAAAATAAAATAAAAATAAACTAAAAATAAAATAAAATAAAAATAAAAAAAATAAAAATAAAATAAAAATAAAATAAAAATAAAATAAAAATAAAATAAAAATAAAATAAAAATAAAATAAAAATAAAATAAAAATAAAATAAAAATAAAATAAAAATAAAATAAAAATAAAATAAAAATAAAATAAAAATAAAATAAAAATAAAATAAAAATAAAATAAAAATAAAACAAAAATAAAACAAAAATAAAATAAAAATAAAATAAAAATAAAATAAAAATAAAATAAAAATAAAATAAAAATAAAATAAAAATAAAATAAAAATAAAATAAAAATAAAATAAAAATAAAATAAAAATAAAATAAAAATAAAATAAAAATAAAATAAAAATAAAATAAAAATAAAATAAAAATAAAATAAAAATAAAATAAAAATAAAATAAAAATAAAATAAAAATAAAATAAAAATAAAATAAAAATAAAATAAAAATAAAATAAAAATAAAATAGTAATAAAATAGAAATAAAATAAAAATAAAATAAAAATAAAACAAAACAAAACAAATTTTATATATATATATCTGTTAGCTTTTATTATTTTTTTGTTGTTTATAATTTTTTTTAAATTCTTTTGTTTAATGACAGGATGAAGAAGCTTCTGGCGGTTTGTCCAGATGGATTTGGCGTTTTTGTTTTTTGTTTTGTTTAGAGGAAGAACTTTGTTCCTTGTAGTTTACGCGGCTGGAGAATGTATATGGGTTATAATGGTCTAGAACTGGGATAGAAGGTAAAGTTTGGAAGAAGAAGAAGATGCAGTAATGGAGTGCTGGAAAGTGTGCTTGATAATTTGAGACATCTTCCAGTGGTCATCAAGGAGTTGTTTTCTCAGATTCTTCTCAAAATCATTCAATGGACCACAGAGAGAAAAGGCCTTAAGTATGTTTGAACGCATCATGCTAAGGTGTTGCTTCATATCAGCGTAATCCAGCATCAAGGTAGTTTCTAGGGGTTGGCCAGTTCCAAATGCAGTTTCAGGAGGCAGGGTTCCAACTAAAATCAGAAGAATTGGTTCAATAAATATTCTCTGTTGAAGAAATTGAATTTTGTTATTTTATTTTGGTACTTACAGATTGGGAGATCTTCAAATTTGTATGCAGCTGGAATATGGGCGGCTGAAAGTGTTGGACAGGTATAATAGGAGGGTCCACCAGATTTAGGTATGAATTTTCTGGGTAATCCTCTGAATTGTGTTGATAAGATGAAGGAGAAGAAAGAGGTTCCTGGGCTCTGGTTACAGCAGCAGGGCTGTTGTTGTTGTCATTGTTTATATTATTGTTTGGTGCAGGTTTACTAGATGCTTTCGGAGGAGTGCCAGGTTGATTTAGGGAAGGACCAGGAGATGGTGGTCTGGTAGCTGATTTGGATCTGCTGGATGAAGATTCAGAAGAAAAAGAGGTATCAGAAGAACAATTGGTTGCCAGAGGAGAGGTGAAGTTGTTTTCTCCTTAAGCAACAGGAGTTTTGTGTTTAGAAACAGTGTTGGCTGTTCTGGTGTTAATAGAAGAAGAAATGGCGGAGGTACGTATTGCTCTGAGAGCATTAGGAGGTTGTGGTGTTGAGTTATTTATGTTGGAGGGAATAATTTGGTTCTTTTTTGGCTGAATTTGGATGTTCTGAGCCTGATTTTTTTTATCTGATGAGGCAGGCGGGCCGTCTGACAACGGGATAGAAGCCTGGACTCGGTCTAGCAGTCTAGTAGCTGATTTTGGCAACATTTTTGCTGAAGTTTCTGAGAGTAAAGCTGATTCTTGGGAAGATAAAGCTGGTCTTTTAGGCTTGGTCTTGGGAATAGAGCGGTGTGATCCTCTGGAAGGAGCAGAAGACAAAGAGGAAGAAGCAGGTCCATACTCTGGTGACCTGGTAGGTGATCTGGATATATATTTATGTGAAGGTGAAGGTGGAGGTATTGAGTAGTTGGGATCTCTGTAACACATTTTCTTTTTGGAGTTGCAATAATCACAGGCCCTGTTTTAGAGTTTGGCCTGAGGAGTAGGAAAAGTGGAAGTGCAAGGTCTGCACATGTGAATGCACTGTTTGAAAGCATATTTGCTTGGAGCAGTGAAGCAGGGAAGGTCAAATGGGTTAAAATTAGGTGATCCAGCCATAACCTGTGAAGTAGCAATAGTGGGAAGAAGAGAGATGAATTAACAGATTTATCAGTGATGCTTAGATGGTGTAGAAAGAGTGGAATTTAAGAAGGTTGGAAGCGTTGCATTGTGCATGGAGGTGGCACTACCTTTACTATGAATTAGTCCATCAAGACTTTAACCTGAACCTTGGTCAGTCCGTAAAGACTTTAAACTGAAAATTTCAAGTAGTCTGTCAAGACTTTAAACTGAAAACTGGACAGTCCGTCAACACTTTAAACTGAAAATTGCAATAATTCCATCAAGACTTTAAACTGAACACTGTTACAGTCCCACAAGACTATAAAATGAGGATGGTTTAATGGTTGAGTCCTTCAGGACTATAAACTGATAATGGGAGTTGGTGTGATTCTGGAAGAGGGCATCCAAGGGTGAGTCTCTGAATTTTTTTAAGGCAAGTGTGGGAGTAACTGATGAGCTGGCTGCTCTGTAGAAACGTTACCCCAGAATGTTAGTTTTTTTCTTTGGGTCTTAAATATTTAGATCTCTGGTTCTGTCTTTTTGATTCAGGTTTTTAGTCCCCCAAGACTAAAAACTGAGGGTTTTTATCAGCCAGACGTCTAGAAGGATGGGGGAAGAAGAGGGAAAAATTGATAGGAAGAGAGGAACTATAATATAATATAATGGTGTATACTAAAAATAAAATATTGTTTGTAACTTAGAAATATAAGACGACAAGAGTTATGAGAATTGACAAAATTGTAAGGATTTATTTAAATTATAAAATATTATAATTAATAGTTATTGTTCAATGCACGACAGTTCAATGATAGTTTTATAAATCTTAAAGCAACCTATAGTTATTTATATAGTATTTAAATTAGATTTATTGAACTAATAAAACTAATAAATAAAAGAGATATATTTAAAATATGTTAAGTGAGTGTATAGTAAGTGATGATGTCAGCCAGGCTACTAGACTTACCCAGTGAAATAATTAATTATTTACTGGATGAAGCCGCACCTTATCATTTTTATTATTTTTTATTTATAATTTAGTTACATTAAAATTAGTTATAATAAATTAACTAATTACAGAATGATAAAATTAAAAAATTAAATAAATAATTAAAATTAAAAATATAAAATTGTCCCTTATATTTTTCTCTAACACCGTGCTCATTTGACAGGTTGGAAAAAATAAAATTTTATATTAAAAAATAGATATTAAGATAAAATAAGATTTTAATATTCAAATAATATTAAATATATACAAAAAATTCAAATTTCTTATTTAGAATTGACTTCTACAGTAAATATCAAATATATTGATGTATTTCTGACATACTCTGTAAATACATCTTTTTGACGCCTTCTTTTTAGAATAACTTATTATTTGAAATACTCCTTCTGGAATGTTCTTTTCTCTCTCTCATACTACTGTTTTTAGAATTTGATTGCCGTGCTTTATCTCTCCTTTGCCTATAAAAGGCCTCTCTTTTTGTTGTCTTTTAATCATTCTTTTTACCAACTTACTTATTACTACAACTACAATATAATACTTATTTCTTATATTTTATATCTTTAGTAGTTACAAGGACGTAACTCTAATCTGTAACTTATATAAATATTTTAAATCTACCTCTTATTATTGAGTAAAACATCATCTTTGATTGAGAAATACGTACTAAATTATTAAGAGTCCAATAAATCCTTCAAATCTTCATACAAACTCCGTACCAAAGCTTCTAGACCAAAAGTGAACCTTGACAATTGGGATCCTTTCTGGGAATATTGACAGCGCAACATTACTTGAGGCGTAATAGAGGGGACCATCGGCGTACAAGTATCTGTAAAGGACGAGAGAAGGCGAGAAAACGACAAACGTCATACGTCACGTGATAAAAGTTTTTGCTGCGAACGGGAATCGAACCGCGCTCCAGAACTTAAGTTCATATACTGACTAAACATCGTATATATCGTGGTAATTATTGTTATTACTATTTTTGGGTTACTCTTTACTCTTCATTTGCTACGTATTTCCTTTTACTCAGCACTCTGTAAGTGGCATTAATTTGCTCATTTTGCAGGGGGAGGTGTCTGGTAATTTGGAATTTAATTTTATTATTATATTTTTTTTTATTTTTCCTGGTTGACCATAATAGAGCAATAACTGTTCTTAGTCCCAGAAGTAATAAAATAATTATATTTTAAGATTAATTATTATCATTTTTCAGTTTACAATTGTCCTGATTAATTTGAATTTTAATTGTTCCAGTTGACAAATTGTCCTGACAATAATAAATTTTTTTTATTAATAAAATAATTATATTTTAATATTAATTATTATAATTTTCAGTTGAAATTTGTCCTGATTAATTTAAATTTTAATTGTTCCAGTTGACAAATTGTCCTGACAATAATATTTTTTTATTAATAAATAATTCACATTTAATTACTTCAGTGACTTTGAGTCCTGGTAATCAAGTAATTCTTTTTAATTAATAAAACTTATATTTAATTACTTCAGTTGACATTAAGTCCTGGTAGTTAAGTGATCAGAAATAAAATTTTAAAATAAAACTTCATATTTAATTACTTCAGTTGAAATTAAGTCCTGGCAGTTAAGTGATCAGTTAAAATAATTTTTTTTAATTAATAAAGATTCATATTTGATTAATTCAGTTGAAAATAAATCCTGGTAATAAATTAGTTGATTTAAATCCTGAAAATAAAAAATTATTAATAAAAATTCTAATTTATTTCTACAGTTGATTATATTATAATCCTGGTTTTAATTTTTTTTTTTAATAAATTAATTTTATTTAAGTTGATTTTTATCCTAAAGAGATTTTTTTTATTATTTTTATTTTATTTCTGTTAAATAAAAATTAAAAATAAAGACTAATTAATTTTCGTCTCTTTCCTTCATTTCAGTAGAATCTTAAAATGACTGACCAAGGTGGTTTTGCTGCACGTGAAGAAGAACTAGACTTAATTGATTATGATGAGCCTACTTCTGTAAGTTCTCCTTTAACAAGAAGAATTTCTCAAACTAATAAATCCTTGCCCCAAACAGGATGTAGAGATGGAAGAAGTAGAAATCCTAGTGGACAATACTCAGGATCAGAAGCCCATGACAAACCCACCAGAAGAGCTTCCAAAAGGCTTCAGGATAAAAAAGATGCCGTTGTCTCAGCAGGTAAATAATCTGTCTACCCACATAAAGTAGTTAAGGACAGACAGCTTGAGACTAAAGGTAAGGGTAGATGCCTTGGAAGAAAAGGTGAGAAGAACAGATACTTTTCTCCAAGAGAAGAAGAAACCTCTTCCTCCCAGGGATCAACAACAATTGGCTCCCCAATCCCAAGAGATGGTGGAAGTGTCCAAGTGGCAGTGGGACTGGCTCAACACTCAGTGGGACTACTTGGCTCAAAACCAGCATCAGTTACCTGAGGTAGGTTCATCAAGGCCCACCAAGGCCAACCCCACTCCTCCCCACTCTTATCAAGGAGGCAAAAGAAGAAGGAAGCCCAATATGGTGATACCCAGCAAACCCTGGTACGTCCCTCTATTGATTCTCAAGTGCCTTTTCTTGTGGCTGACTCTGTTCCTTCAGGTAAATCTGGAAGGCAGGATGAAACCTTGAGACCTATAGAGGCTGGGAATAGTAGACAGATATCTCATGTATCAAATCCATTACTTATAATTGCTACCTCAATGATTAATCCTGATATGGCTGTGATTGATGAAACTCTTGACCCTGACTTCTATGAGAGTCTGGAAAGTTACTCAGTTTCCTTATTGAGAAACACTCCAGATGTAGCAAGAATTAATGATGAGCACTTGAGAGATATTATTGCCAAGAAAAATCATATAATAAACAATATGCAATTGACTCAGAGATATAATAGTTTGTAAACTGATCAGGGTTATCAAGCATTAAAGAGTGAAGCACAGAGAGTCTCTGATGAATTGTCTCATTACAAAGCAACCCATGAAAAGAAAGTTGCTTTATGGCAAAATATAAAAAATGATTTGTCTAAAATAAAAGATACTGTATCTGCCTGTTTCCAGGAGGTAGAGATAGATAAGATAAATCTGAAAAGATTGAATGACCATTTTTCATCTTTTCAACATAAGAATCAATTATCTTTTGCAACTATCAATGAGAGCTTATCTAGTCTTCCAAGAATGAAAACAAGAGTAACAACCATTGAAGAAAAATTGAACTCATTGTTAAATGACCAAAAATATTCTGAAATTTCTGTGAAGGAACATATAGTGCAGGATGCTCAAATAGTACCTGTGGCTAGTTCATCTAAAATAAAAATAGATCTAGAAATACCTGTTGAAAACACTGAGTTTCCATCAAAAACTGATGATGAAACAGGATCTGCAACAGAAGGATTAAACAATGAGATTTCAGCACAATTAGAGAAATTACAGCTTCTTCTTACTCAGAAACAAGCTAGTACTAAGGAGACTCCTTCAAATCAAAAGAATTGGCCAAAACTTGACCAGTACCCAACATTTGATGGTGATTCTTCTTCTGATTGGCAACAATTTATTTGCAGAATTGATAACTTAAAAAATTCTTACAAACTCCCAGATGAGGAAATTGTGTCCAAGTTAATTTCTTTGTTCACTAATGTTGCCCTGATGTGGTATGAATCTGTTCTCCTGGATGGTAATGACTACTCATGGGAGGATTGGAAGAAATTAATTAAAGCACAATTTGGTGGCTCCAAGTTCAGAATGGCTCAACAAAGGCAGTATGAGGAAACTAGATATAGCTCTTCTACTGATAAACCTATTGAGTTTTTAATGAAACTTGTAAAAATCTTAAGGGCAATGGACCCAAATATGGAGTTTGATTTATGGAAGGACAGGATCCTCTATAAATTACCAATGTCTCTGAGAGACTTGATAGTGGCTAGGTCTGAGTTCTCCAAAGAACCCTCTTCTTTCATTAATACTTGAAATGAGATACTTCTAAACAATAAGTATGTTGCAAGAAGATTCATTCCTAGGACCACTTTGGAGATTTTGACATGAATATAAATCTTGTTGAACAAACTGAGGAGCATGCTGATGACACAGTGGCACTGGATGATACATCAAGTGATTGTGCCAGCAATATTTCATATGAATCTCAACAAGAAATCTTGATGCTGGAAGAAGATATTCATTATTTAAATACTATTGACATTGATAATAATGATTTATCTGCAGTTGAGGATGCTGAGATCATAAAGAACATTTAGAATAACTCAATTGTTATTGCCCCTCTTAAGGCACCAGTCTTGATCAATGGAACCAGTATTGAAGTTGTTCTGGATTCCGGAGCTGGAGGAAGTGTAGTATCTGAAAGAGCACTTGCTTCAGTAGATCAAGACTATAAATCTAAACTGATGCCTATCATTTCTGAAAATTGGAGAGGGTATGGCTCTGTTTTGTTCCCCATTGGTAAATACAAAGCCACAGTGTTTTTTAAATATAACCATGGTTTTGTAAGAGCTATTTGTGATTTTGTTGTCATGAAAAATGATAACTTGAGCAATTGGTTCATTGTAGGGAATGATATTTTAACCAAGTATGGCATAAAATTGGATCCTTCAAACCAATGTTTCAAAATGGGGATGAATGGGAAGAGAAAATTTAAAATTTCCTCCCCTAAAAAATTATTAAAACCAGAATTGAACACATGTAATTCTGTATTTCAATATAAGGGAAGATCTACAAAGGAAATGCATGCCCTTATGTCTGAAATTGACAATGCTTCTTTTGGAGAACAACTTTCTGGTGAGGATAAAGATTCCATCATTAACTTGATAAAATCTTTTCCTATGGCCTTTGCTCATGGGTCACATGAACTGGGATTAGTTAAAGAGGAAATGAAACTTTCATTGTCTTGACCATTAACTGATATACCACCTAGTTTAAAGAAGAAGCCTTATCCTGCTTCTCCCACAAAGAGAAAAGATATTGAAGTTAATATCTCTACCTTTTTAAAAATTAATATTATTGAAAAGGTAGTTGAAACACCTAAATATTGTGTTATCTCACCTGTCCTAATTTCTTATGAGAAAGATAAAGGCAGGTTATGTGGTGATTATAGAGCACTAAACACTTATACTGTTGATAATATCTACCCTTTACCTAGAATCAGCTCTATACATGCTACTTTACGGGGTGCTAAATATATCAGCTGTTTGGATGGTAATAAAGGATATCACCAGGTACCTGTTGAGAAAAATTCTCAGAACTTTCTGATGATTGCCACTCATATGGGTATTTATAAGTATATTAGGATGCCATTTGGCCCTAAAAATGCCCCTTCAGTTTTCCAAAAGGTAATGAATAACACATTCCATCAAGAGATAATTGAAGGATGGCTGATGGTTTATATTGATGATATCATTATATTCTCAAAAACATTTGAGGACCATCTTAAACACCTGTGTAAAGTATTCCAGAAAATGGATGAAATAAATATGACACTTGCTTTGAAGAAATGAAAATTTGGTTTCCATTCTTTAAAAGTTCTTGGTCATGTTGTTTCAGGCTTACAGATATGTGTTGACCAGAACAAAGTGGCAGCCATACAACAGGTGAAAGCTCCTACAACAGTGAGAGAGCTCCAAAGTTTTTTGGGAATGTGTGTATACTATAGACAGTATATTAAAAATTACCAAGTCATAGCTTTACCCCTTACCCAATTAACTAGAAAGGATGTTGCTTTTGTCTGGAATAGTAAAAGACAAAGAGCCTTTGACACTATGAAACACTGTTTGATGTCAGCACCAATTCTTGCTTTACCTGACTTTGATCAACCATTTGTTTTGTACACTGATGCCAGTTTCATTGGTCTTGGTGCTGCCCTCCATCAAAAACAAGTGATAAATGATAAAGTTTCAGAAGTAGCAATTTGTTATATTTCAAGAACCTTGAGAAATAGTGAATTGAAATATGGTGCTACCCAATTAGAGTGTTTAGCTGTAGTATGGGCTCTAGAAAAGCTTCATTATTACCTAGATGACCAGAAATTTGAACTTGTCACTGACTGCAGTGCAGTTAAATCCCTTTTAAACTTGAAAACACCTAACAGACATATGTTTAGATGGCAGCTGGCTGTTCAAGAGTACAGAGGGAGAATGACAATTATCCATAGGGCTGGTATTGGTCACTCAAATGTGGATATGTTATCAAGGTTACCTTTACCATATGATGACTCTAATCCTGCTTATGATCCTGAGGATGAAATTATTCATATCCATGGGATATATGTGGTTGATATGGAGGAAGAGCTATTACAGCTTATTCTGGAATCACATGATAAGGACAATGACTTGAAAAAGTTATGCACCATATTAAATGATCCAAAGAATGCTTCAATACAAGCATTAATTAAAACCCTTCCACCAAAGTACCAAAAAGCTTTGGAAAAAGGTAAATTTTCAATTGATGAAGGATATCTATATGATAGAAGAAAGTTGAGTAATGTTATTGTTATTCCTCCTTCTATGAAAGAAATCATCTTGAAAATTTGTCATGATGACATATTAGCTGGACATTTTGATCTTGACAAAACAATGATCAGAATTAAGAACACTTCTTGGTGGGCTAATATGTCTGAAGACACACAATTATATGTTGAATCTTGTGATTCTTGCCAAAAATCAAAAAGATTAACTGGTAAAAGAGCAGGATTAATGCAACATATTGAACCTCCTGATGCTCCATGGCAAATAATAAACATCGATTTTGTAACAGGATTACCTATTGCTGGTAAAGACAGTTATAACTCTTGTTGGGTTATTGTGGACAGATTCACAAAAATGTGTAAATTTATCCCTACCCACAAGGATGTTTCCACTAAAGAATTAGCTTTCTTATGTTGGTCTCATATGTTTAATACTGCTGGTTTTCCTAAATCCATAATCTCTGACAGAGACCCAAAATTTACTTCTGAATTTTGGATGTCTCTGATGGATGTTTGTGGTTGTGATCTGAAACTTTCTAGTGCCCATCACCCTCAGACTGATGGTTTAGCTGAAAGAATGATTCAGACTTTAGAGGACATGAAAAGAAGATATTGTGCCTTTGGCCTTGAGTATAAAGATAATGACAGATTCACTCATGATTGGGTTACCTTACTTCCTGGGTTAGAATTTGCTTATAATAGCACTGTTCATTCTGTTACTCAAAGAAAGCCTTTTGAGCTCTGGCTTGGATATGTTCCTAATACTCCTGCCCAAATTCTCAATAACAAAATACCTAAATTGGATATACATCCTGGTGTAAAATCTTTTCTTCAAATGCAACAACTATGTAGAAATCATGCTCAAAAATGTATTGAAAAATCATTTGAATATGAGAAGAAAAGATGGGACAAATCCCATAAAGAATACACTTTTAAAAAGGGTGATGAAGTGTTGATTTCTACAGTCCACTTCAACTTACAAGGTAATAACAAATTGAAAGTTCCATTTGTTGGTCCATTTGTTGTCAGAAGAATGATTGGAGATAATGCAGTTGAAGTTATTCTGTATTCCCCATATGACAGAAAACATCCTATTTTTCAAATATCTCTTTTGAAACCTTACACATCCAATAGTGATTTATTTCCAAAAAGGAGGGGTAGACCAAAGAAAACCCTAAATGAAATCACTGAAACAGAAGAAATTGAAAAAATTCTAAATGACAGAATAGTCACTTCTAAAAAAGGTACAGAATACTTATTGAGATTCAAGAATAAATCATCTGAATATGATTCTTGGATACCTGGGAAGGAGATATCTAATCTTCCCACTCTACTAAAAAAGTATAAAAAGAAAAAATCATAGCATTTTTTTATTGTTTTTTTTAAGAGTGAGGGAGTGTCAGCCAGGCTACTAGACTTACCCAGTGAAATAATTAATTATTTACTGGATGAAGCCGCACCTTATCATTTTAATTATTAGTTAATTATAATTTAGTTACATTAAAATTAGTTATAATAAATTAACTAATTACAGAATGATAAAATTAAAAAATTAAATAAATAATTAAAATTAAAAATATAAAATTGTCCCTTATATTTTTCTCTAACACCGTGCTCATTTGACAGGTTGGAAAAAATAAAATTTTATATTAAAAAATAGATATTAAGATAAAATAAGATTTTAATATTCAAATAATATTAAATATATACAAAAAATTCAAATTTCTTATTTAGAATTGACTTCTACAGTAAATATTAAATAAATCAATGTATTTATGACATACTCTGTAAATACATCTTTTTGACGCCTTCTTTTTAGAATAACTTATTATTTGAAATACTCCTTCTGGAATGTTCTTTTCTCTCTCTCATACTACTGTTTTTAGAATTTGATTGCCGTGCTTTATCTCTCCTTTGCCTATAAAAGGCCTCTCTTTTTGTTGTCTTTTAATCATTCTTTCTACCAACTTACTTATTACTACAACTACAATATAATACTTATTTCTTATATTTTATATCTTTAGTATTTACAAGGATGTAATTCTAATCTATAACTTATATAAATATTTTAAATCTACCTCTTATTATTGAGTAAAACATCATCTTTGATTGAGAAATACGTACTAAATTATTAAGAGTCCAATAAATTCTTCAAATCTTCATACAAACTCCGTACCAAAGCTTCTAGACCAAAAGTGAACCTTGACAGATGAGCTACCAGAGAGATTTCTAAAGTCCTTTTATAGGAAAAAGGACCCTCTAGAACATTCCAAATATAATTACAAAAAGTAAAATAAAGTGAAAGAAATAATTAAAAAATTTAATTAAAAACAATTAAAATAAATTCATGATTAAGCAAATATTTGTTTCCATCAAATATTTCTAAAAAATAATAAAGTTAATATAACAAAAACTACGTGAGTATGGAAAATAAGAACTATGAGAAAGAATTCTAAAGAAGGAATATAAATAGCTAAAAAAAGTATAATTAAAATAAAAGGAATTATTTTTATGCTTTTAAATAATCTTCACTCAGTATAAGCAATGGTAAGTTAACTATTTCAAGTAAATTAACTATTAAATTAATTGAACAACTGATTAAATTGATACAGGAATTTTTTTTAACATGAGCAATTAAGTTTAATCATATTAAATTAATTTAGTAATATTAGTGAGACAATTAAGGGTCAAGGAAGCGCCAAATATTGATGGATATTATTATATGATAAGTTGTATTTAGTTTATATAAATGTTATCATTAAAATTATAATTACAGTGTAAGTTAAATTTACACTTATAATATAATTTTGAATAATTTATTTATACATACAAATTATGCCATGATATTATAGAATATTATATTTGTTTATGTAATATAATTTATTTAATAATAAAATTAAGTATAATATTTATTTTATTTATTCACAAAATATTTATAATTTTATTTAAATAATTTTTTGTAATTACATAAAGTTATTCCTCTATATGATTACAGTAATTTATTGTATAAATTACTGGACTCCTGAGATAGCCTGGCTGACAGTTTTTGAGTCCCCCAAGACTATAAAATGAGGGCTGTTAGTCCCCGAAGACTTAAAACTAAGGATTAGTCCCCCAAGACTGTAACTGAGGAATTTATTTATGATGATTGGCTACATTCAGGAAGTCTGGAGGAGTCAAGATTTTGTTTTATTTCTAAGTCAAGAGATTAATCAAGATTCAGGAGGCAGAAGAGAATCAAGAGATGTGACAAAATGTTCAGCATTATCTTTAAATTGTTGTATGAGGTATTTCCTTTTTTTCAAGATCCTGTGGGTTCTTAGCAGGAGTGGATTGGAAATAGTTTAATAGGAGATGTTTCTGTTGAGAAGAATTTTGTAGAAATCGGTCCTTAATGGTGGGCAACGGGTTAGGTGGGGGTGTTTCAATGGTTCCCACATTGTCATCATTGCTGTCAAGAGGAAAATGAACTAGAAAATTGTCAGATTGGAGTTCAGTATGAAGTATTTCTGTGTTTACCATCAGATGGACCAGGGATGGTAGAGGTAGCAGTAGTAGTGGTGTAGACACTCTTTTTTGGAGGGTGTAATTTGTGGACTAGTCTGGGGATCAGGATAGAAGGCCTGGATCTTTTGGCGCTGGTAGAAGGTGAAGAAGTTGCAGAAGACAATGGACCAGGTCTGAAGAAAGTTTTTTTTCTAGAGTGGCAGGCATCACAGGAAGTTCTGTAGGGATGAGCTGGTGGTGAAATGGAGCAGGTGAGATTATTGTCAATGCAGTATTGGCAGGGGCCCATGTCAGTAGCAGATTTGGAAAGAAAGCTGAACATGGTGGTTGTGGTATAGGAGAACGTGAAAATTCTCTATTGGAGGGAGGATGTGGTCTTCCAACATTGGCAGAGCCCTTTGTTGGTTTATTTAGTGATGTTTTCGCATGCCTTAAATGGCATTGTTTAAATAATTAGGTATTCTTCTGGAATTACCCAGAAAATATTGGGACTATGGGGATCTGGATACTACCATTGGATAGTCATGGTTTTTCTCTATATTTTATGATTTGAGGACATTTTTCATAGAATAAGTATTTGGGTAATAATTTTTCACATTTTCATTTTAAAAGATTGCTGTTGAATTTTTTTCCTTTTATGGGATAACCTTAATTTTTAGGGTTAAGTTCTTAGTACCATTGGAAAGAGCGGAATTTTCTCTACATTTCATGTCTAAATGTTGTTATAGCATAATTATGTGTTTTAAGGGTTTTAGTAGTTGAAGGTGAATTTTCTAAGTAGTTTGGGTGTTTTTGGTGGTTTTCTGGCTTCAGGGTGGTCAGGCCGCTTAAGGCGGGCTTCCTGGTGTCGGGCAGACTGCCCCCCTCAGTGCTAGAGGGCAGGGAAGCGCTTCTAGGGAGGTTTTGTGCAATTTGGTGGTCAGGAATGCATGGGCTCTTGATTAGTAGTCTGTGTGTATATAGTGATTAAGACAGCTTGGGGCAACATTAATTATCATTCAACCATCCGGCGGTGATATCCTTGTTCCTCACTCAGTTTTCACTGTTTTCTGGACACATTTTGGCTGTGTTTTGTTGCAAGTGACTTCTTCATTTAACTTAACTTAGCAACTGTTTTCTCTGTTATAGTCTTGCAAGCTATAGCAAGTATTATTTCTGTCTCTGATGTGGATTTTCAACCTACATCAAGTATAATTTCTTTCTCTGGTGTGGACATTAGTCTACATTTCAGTTCTTTTGTTTGGTAGTCTGTCTGGAGACTACTTTCTTGACTGATCAAGCAGTCAAGTGTGTTTGGAAGAGGGGCTTTTTTGGTAACAGGAACCAATTTACTGTAACAGGTAAATCTCACTTATTTTTCTAAAGGGACAGGGGTTTTTCTTTCTAGTTTTACTCCAACTCCCTTTGTCAAGGCCTATAGCTAGTACTATATGATTGTCTACAATGTACTTTGACTTTGAAAACCCAAAAATCAACCTATTCACCCCGTTGGACCTCCATAAGAACCTTCTAGACCATCAGGTCCCATTGACATATACGATGATTAAAATAAATGTTAATACAAATTTTAAATGAATATATAAAGTATTTCAATTTAATGGTTTTGAGGAAAAAATTAAGTGAAACAGTTTAGGATCACTTCTTTCTTTTTTAGAACATCAGTTTTGACAGGAGTAATTCACATCTGAAATTTTACACATAATTGTTAAATAATAGGGGATATCAAAGTTAGAAATTTGTTATTATTTAAAAGGTATTTCACACCACAAAAAGAAAGCCACAAACTTAAGATTACTTCTCATTGAAAATGTGTTTTAATTCCACAATATGGCATATTTTAAAAAATAATCAAGGTTTATTTGCTGAAAAGAAGAGGTATTTTGAAATGGAAGATTTCTAGCTTTGACCCCTCTAATATATATGGGACAAGGACTTATCAATGATTTACTAGAAATATGATAATCAAATTGATAGTTAATAATAAAATTTTTTGCTAATGAGTTTCCAAGTCTATGAAATAAAATCAATTTCATATTTCATTTAAATACACAACTTTATAAATCTTCTTGTAATAAGTCTGATCAAAGTGAAATACTAGTTTAATTATATTTTCATAAAAATTAATTTCAATAGAGAATATTTTAACACTTCAGTACAGATTTAAACAAGAAAATTAAGCTTGAAATTTGAAATTTAGTTAAAATATATATTGATTAATTGGATTTTTTTGATTTTTTAAGAAAATATCAAGTTTATCCCATGAGGCTTAACTTTAATTTACACATATACATTCAAAAAAATCTCAGTGATGTACTGAGTGATCTATATAATTTTTACATAAAACAATTTGTTTTTCTTTTCAATTATTTTCAATTTAAACAGAAAATCTGATACCTTTTTTATATATTATAGTTATATAAAATAAATTTTTAGTAAGTTTCTTAATCTATCAATTAGAAAATAAATCACATCATTATAATATAAGATATACTTACAACTATTACTAATGAAGTATTTCTCAATTGATTAATCATTTTTATTTAGTTTTACAACTTAAAAGAATTAAATATATATATTTGTGATAAATAAATATACTTATGTTTGCATTTAGAGGTCTTTGAGAAATTTCTTGAAAAGTGATAAATTTTCTCTCTGTTTAACTTAGCTTGAACCACCATTGAAAATAGGAATACATTGGGAGTTCAATATAAGTTCTACATAAACTAAGATATATCATATTTTGAGAATAAATATAGTCATTTCAATGAAAAAATTTTAGTAAAAAAAAGGACTCAAGGAGCTTGTTATGTTACTCAATAGATTATAGTACCAATATTAAGGAATTTAAAGTATTACATTTTACTAATTTTTTAAGCTTTTTCAGGTAATTATTCTAGTATGTATATTAACCACAGAGAATGAAATCTAGCAAAATTTTGAAATATATCAAATTTTAAACCTTTATTTAAACTCTATGACTTAATTTGAAGCTGTTGTACATCTCACTAAAATAATTTAGAACTAAATTAAAATATATAGACATTCATCTCATGAAATAAAAAAAGCAAATCAGTTCAAAATCTTAATAAATATTTTGTTCAATTTTTCAACTAGTTTCAAAAATATACATATTTTATTGGTTTTATGTCTTATGTCTAGTTTTTAGAAACATTCTGTAAAGTAATTTGTAAAAAATTAAGATTCTATTTCATGGCTAACTTTTACATTATAGTACATCTTCTGTCGCAAATTTCAGTATTTATTAAAGACAAAAAATAAAGATTTATCTTTTTTGGATTTAGGGGTACAAATAGAAATACACCAGAGTTAACTATTTTTTTTGAAATTGAATAATAAGTACTGAAAACCAACAGGGTGAACTCTTTTTTTTGGCCAAACAATAGAGTTCACCTCCAGTTTTTTTCTGCCTCATTTTACATTCTTTTAACATCTCCACATTTGGTTTTATTCCTTTCCATCCCTTCCTATTTTCTTCCCACATCTCTTGTTCAGATAACTATCAAAACACACTAACTGAACTCTCCAGCTTTCTCAGAGTAATTTTCAGTACTCCTGGCCTTTCCCCTTGACTCAAATTTTACTTTTCACCTCATCTTACCAGTCTTGCTTCCCTATTCATTCATTCTTACCCCTTTCCAACTTTTTCCCACTCCAACCCACCTGTTTTGCCTCAAACCTCAATTCTCAACATTTCTTGCCCCCTTTGCCTTAACACATCGTTTTTACAATACCCCAACCCTTTTGCTTCCAACCCCACTATTCTTGCTCCCAACCCCAACCATTTCCCTTCCACATCATCTCAACCTTTCTCTATTCACCTCACCCCTTTTTCTTCCTATGTCACCCTTTTTTGTCCATATAGATGAAAAGGGGTTGTGAAGGAGAGCAAAAATAGTGATTAGCAGTATTAAGAAGTGGAGAAAGGTGAAGTAGGGAGTAAAAGAGGTGAAAAGATGAGAAAAAAAGTTAGGTGAGGTGAGGTGCAAGGGAAAGGGTTGGAGAAGGGGGAACAAGGGGTGATGGGGGGAGATCAAAGGGGATAGTAGCACTACAGTTAAAAATGAGAGAAAATTTGAGAGTTGAAGAGAATTAGAAACACAAGAGAGGGGATGAAATTAGTAGAAAGAAGAATTTCAAAAGAATTTAAATAGTATAAAGATATAATAATTATAGGGCATTGAAAGTGAAACATAATGAAAACAAAAATAAACTTATAATTATTGTGCACCACTTTTAGCTATATTTTTTATTCTCATAAAAATTTAACCCTTATTTTTCTTGCTATAATGAAGATAACAGTAAATCAGTTTTTTGAAAAAATAGAACACATATATTGTTTTTACTTCTAAAATTATGGCATAAACATTAATTTTTTAAATTATGCAGTTAAATAAATATTTTCTAACTCCAATTATGAAATTGATGATAGGGTGAAGCAGGTGATCTTTTTCATTGATGACAGAGAGGTGGTGAAGGAAGTTCTTATGATGGAGGAATATAGGATTCAGGATTGGGTAAAGTTAAGGATAGAAATTATCAGGAGGTGTCCCACTGTGTTTTCAATGGATGATCTATATGGCATTAACCACATAATATGGGGGGCTGACTTGCTAGAGAGTCTGCAACCTTGTTCGCAAATTCACCACAGATTGAACACACATTGAGCTATTGATAAAGGAACCATACAATAAGGGATGAAAACCACTCAGCAGAATAGTTTTAGGTAGGTGTTCAAGTAGAGTTCAGTATGGGTTCAGTATGAGTTCAGTCTGAGTTCCATCTGAGTTCCATCTGAGTTCCATCTGAGTTCAGGTTGAGGACTTTCTAGCAAGTCCACCCCCTATATTGCATAGTGATTGCTAGGAAATGGGAAATGGATGGTGGTGTAACTTCTCTGGTTCAGTATTTTAAATTTATGGAGGAATTTGAAGAGGTTATAGATTATCTGGATTAGAATGGTATTTTAACTCCTGAAATGGAGGCCAAGAGTTTATTTTGGAGTGCCATGGGTCTGGAGGTCAAAAAGGAGCTCCAGGAATTTCTGTTAAAGTCTGGGCTGATGAAGAAACTTCTAATTGGAGAAATTAGGATTCCTGCTAAAGGGGTTTTGAAGAAGGATATTCTGAGGCATCTTGAAAACCTTGTTTCTAAAGAGGTGGAACCTGAAAATGAAAATTTAATGGATGAAAAGGTTCAGGAAGAAGTGGCAGAAAATTCAGCTACAGTGGAAATTTTGGAATCGCCCACTTTGGGAGATGATGATGCTTGTGATGTTTCAGAAATTATTATTTCTTTAACAGATGATGTAAATGGATCTCAATAATGTTCTTCATTTGATGTTTTGGATATTTACACACTGGATTATCAGTGTATCTTTTCAAAGGTGGATGAGCTCTGTGGGAAGTAAAAATTGGATGTTCATGATGATATGGTTTCTTCATGTTTAGATAATGGATTTTTTGATGAAGATTTTTTTTAAGATCTGTTGATGGTCAGCTAGGGTCTGTGTTGGACCAATTTCTCTGAGAAGAAGATTATTTTCTGGATTCTCCTTTAAGTTCAGAAGATGGATGCTTGGAGGAGGACGTTAAATTTGACGTTATGGACTCTATTCTGCAGGATTTTTTTGATTCTCAGAGTAATTCTGAACTTATTTTTTGGAAGCCTCATGAAAAAAATTCTCAGTTTCTTCTTTCAAGTTCAGAGGATGGAAGAAATGGTGAAAATCTCTCTATAGAAAGTTTGATTCTTCAGAATGATTATGTTCTGAATGTATGTTTGTTGAAGGAATAAAATTGCAAGCTGGTTCCCTCAAGATCAGAGAATGGTTTCTTGTGAAAGATGATTCTTTCAGTTTTCTGGGTCCTTTTTTGGAGGATTTATTTAAATTTCAGAATAATTTTTTGATTGATGATTTGGAGTTAGAGACAGTAAACTCTCAGCTTCTTTCCTCAACTGGAGAAGGTTTTTTTAGAAAGGAGGATAAAATTATTGATGCTGTAGATTTCTGTGTTTTAAAGGATACAGGGTGGATGGACACTGGGAATGAAATTGATGGTAGATTCAGTGTATGGAGAAGGATGGGGATTTTTTTGGAGGTCTGATTATGGGATATCAGAATTGGAATAGGGGCTTAACTTTTTTGTAGCCCTAGGAACAAACTTATTTGTTTAAACCTGTGGATTTTAAGAATCTAATTCTTCCAAAATAAGGATAAACTACTTAATTGGTCTTTTTCTTTATGTTTCTGGCTCTTCAGGATCCATTTTTCACAACCATAGGTCTGGTTATTTTTGTAGGTCAGAAGAAAACTCAAGAAAAGAAAAGAAAAATTTCAATATAACTCAAGATAATCAAAAATAAAATAAAATAATAAAAAATCTGAACATAATGTAGAAAGAAGATAAGAATTATTTTTGTGAAGATCAGAAAGGTTTTTTCTCCTCCCCCATTAGGCTAAACTGGAAGGTTTTTTCTCCTCCCCCATGAGGCTAAACTGAAAGATTTTTTCACCTCCCCCAAGAGTTTAAACTGGCTGGTGATAATTGTGTTTCTGATGAAGGTTTAAACCTCCCTCAAGAGGTTAAGCTGGCTGAATATTATCTTGATTCTGGTAATCATGATATTTTTGTTGATGAAAAAGGGGCTGTTGTTTGGGGCCTCAAAATTGGAAAATGGTGTTTATGTTGGTAAACTTGATTCTCTTTAAATTTTGTATTTTGGTGATTCTGTGCATCTGTTTTGTCTTGGAAAGTGTAGGGGGAACTGATGGTCTGGCTGCTCTTTCAACAGTCACCACAGATTGTCTGTTTCCATCCCCTTCTATTAATTTGGTTGAACCCTAGTATTGGTTTCACTTCACAGCTTTTAGTCCTCTATGAATTTAAACTGGAAATTCTTTTGGTCTTCAAGTGCTGGAATCTTCACACTTATTGGTTTTGATTTATTGTGTTGGATGTTGTGTTTTTTGTTAGAATTACACCCAGGGGAGGCGTCTAGATTTTATTTTGTAAAGTGTGGTGGTAACTGATGAGCTGGCTTCTCTGAAGAAAAGTTACCCCATAATTTCTGTTTCAAGTATTTTTTTTTTCCTAGTTGAATCCTATTTCTGGTTTTCGTTATTCATGTTTTTATACAATTATGACATAAAACTGGACTGAACTGATTCCTTGGCTTGGGACTGGCTTCTTTATCTTTGGTGCTTTTGGATTGATGGTGGATCACTGGTGCTCTCCCATCATTTTTACTTACTGGAGGGAGCCCTCCCAGTGATCTTTTCTGTGGACCTGGACCTGGCTCTGTTATGTGGTTTTAGGGTGTTGGCTGTTAAATTGGTTGATTCAAGATTATTTTCTTTTTCCTCTTTTTTTCTTTAAATTTTTTTATGGAGGCTATGTATGTTCAAAGGCTCAAGATAGGGCTCTGCAGATTTTAGTAGTAAAAGAGGAGGAGGCAAAATAAAAATAATTTTTTAGGTGTGACCATATCAAGGTGAACTTGCATGTGGGTAGGGGGTCAGGGGGTCAGCTCATCAATTGGCTGGGGGATACCATTTTATTTTATTTGTTAAAGGAGGTTTAATTTTTTATCCTTGATGGTTTTTGGGTTTGAATTATTTGGGTTATATCTTCAAGATTTTTTTTTTTGGAAAGTACGTCAAGATTTTAAAATGAACACTATGGTCAGTCCATAAAGACTTTAAACTGAAGAATGGTATAGTCCCCCAAGACTATAAACTGATAATGTGGTGTTGGTGTGATTCTGGAAGAGGGCATCCAAAGGGGGAGTCTCTGAATTTAGCTAAGGCAAGTGTGATGGTACCTGATGAGCTGGCTGCTCTTTAGAACAGTTACCCCAGAATGTTAGTTTATTTCTTTGGTCTTTAAGGGTTTGATCTCTGGTTCTGTCTTTATGATTTAGGTTTTGAGTCCCCCAAGACTATAAACTGAGGGTTATGAGTCCCCCAACACTATAAATTGAGGGTTTTGAGTCCCCTAAGACTATAAAATGAGGGCTTTTATTCCCCCAAGACTTAAAACTGAGGATGAGTCCCCCAAGACTGTAAGCTCAGGAATTTCTTATGATTGGCTAAATTCAGGAAATGTGGAGAGTGGTCAAGAATTTAATTTCTAAGTCAAAAAGTTCAATCAAGAGTTAAGTGGCAGAAGAGAATCAAGAGATGAAACAAAAAGTTTAACATTAGTCTTGAACTCGTGTATGAGGTGTTTCCTTTTCTCAAGGTCCTGTGGATTTCTAGCAGGAGTGGATTGGAAGTAGTTTATTAGAAGGTGTTTTTTTTCATAGGAGTTTTGTTGAAACTTGGCCTTAATGGTGGGCAAGTAGTTAGGTGTTGGTTGTTCAATGGATCCTACTCATACAATGAGAAAAAATATATAGTTGTAGAAACCTTTATTGATAAACTTTTGATGAAATTATAAGTTTAATAAATTTTTTTTCTTGAATAATTTTGTATAGTATTGGATGATTCCTCTATCAATTGATAGGTAAAAAAATCATATAAACAGATTTAAAATGAGCTTTATGTTCAATTTATATAAGAATTTTATTATTTTTAAATAATGAAGAAAATAGATGATTATACATAATTGAAGGAATGTGCCCAATTATTTTGGTATTGGGTTTCACTTATCTGAATATTCCTGCAAAAATTCCTGTAATCCAAGCCACAATATTATTTTTACAATGATCACTGGTGTTTCAATAAATGTTCAAGTTTCCTTCAAAGTGTGTTCAAAGTAATTTTACTTTTTTTTCATAATAGTTACATCACTCCTTCAATGTATTCTCAACTGGATATGAATTCAGCTTCAAGGTTTCAGAATTTCTGGAAAGTCTGCCCCCCATATTGCGTGATGTTAGACTTCATTCTTTCTTCTCTCATTATCATCACCAGATAAATCCCCTGGTTTGTCATCTTCATTGGATCCATCCCCCAATTACCATTATCACTGGCACACACCCAGTTTATTATCTCTGCTGGCTATATCCTTGGACCTGCTTGGACACCCCCAGTTCACCATCACTGTTAGATACATCTTCTGATTCAACATCATCACCAGATCACCCTCTGGTATATCATTAAATGTTGCCTACATTCCCTGACTCATCCAGTCCACTCAGTAATCCCCAAGTTAACCATCTATTTTATTCAATAAGTCAATTTAGTTATTTTCACTAATTTTAAAATTGAACATCAAAAATCCATTTTCTTGTCTGATTCTCAACATTAAAAGTGGGGGATTCTCTAGCAAGTCCCTCTAGACCATTTTCAATTTTCTAGAGGCTCCCTAACAAGTTCTCTTCTTCCTGTGGTGATTATGTCCCCAGTTCCATATTTTTTAGCAACCTGAGTCTGACTAATTACACTGAAGTAATCTATTATCTAACTGGTACATATTGTCTACAAAATTGATACACATCATGAAAAAAAAATTGATACTGTGAGTTTAAAAAACCAGAAAAGGAATCTAGTCTTGATTTAATAAAAATTGATTTCTCATTTTCAAACTTTGATCCTCACTATATTATCTTATTTTTTTTAAAAAACATTTATACTTTCCCATACTTTAATTTTTACATTCCATTTTTATACAAATGACTTATCCTACATACTCTTAAAATCTGGAGTCAACAAAAAAATAAAAAAAAAATCAAAGTAATTAAAATACAGTGGATACCATGATAGGGTGTATCAACATTTAGAGTCTACCTTTAATTAAAAAGTATTTTTTGTTACAAAAAGTTTAAAAAAAAATCAAAGGTAATTTTTGGAAAGATTGGAGGGTTTATGCCAATTATTCCAGCCGTACCTGGAAAAAAAATTTGGTTCAATTTGATCTAAAAAAATACTAGTTTTACAATGCTGATTTATAACTTTGATACCCCTTAAAAGGTGATTATTATTATTAACATTTGGAGCCAAAATAAATCTAAAAGCTGGTATTTTTTTATTTTCTACTTCTAATTTTGTTGTCTTTGTTATCCACTCTTGAGTATTTGAAATTCCTACCGCTCATGCTTGAAATGATCTTTTTTTTACTTTTTTTTCATTGGTATTGGTAACATAAAAACCCCCCCTGAACGCGAATAAATAAAAAAATGTAAAAATAAACTTCAACTATTATTAAAATTAAATTGAAAGATGAAGATGAAGAGTTTTTACCTGTGTGTAAGCCACTGTTTCTAGTGTAACATCCTAAAAAGAAATATATCAGGATATGAAGTTTGACTCTTGTCTAATGATGTAGGAAGACAAAAAATTTAATTAAATTAAATTAAATTAAATTAAATTAAATTAAAATAAATTAAAATAAAATAAAATAAAATAAAATAAAATAAAATAAAATAAAATAAAATAAAATAAAATAAAATAAAATAAAATAGAATAAAATAAAATAAAATAAAATAAAATAAAATAAAATAAAATAAAATAAAATAAAATAAAATAAAATAAAATAAAATAAAATAAAATAAAATAAAATAAAATAAAATAAAATAAAATAAAATAAAATAAAATAAAATAAAATAAAATAAAATAAAATAAAATAAAATAAAATAAAATAAAATAAAATAAAGTAAAATAAAATAAAATAAAATAAAATAAAATAAAAAATAAATAAAATAAAATAAAAATAAAAAAAGGAAGGAAGAAGAATTTCTTACGCCTGCAAGATCAAGAACACTCAAAATTGTATTCCTGGATACAGGCTAGAAGAAACAAGTAATCCTCTCAGCTTTGAATACTTATAAGTATATATATATATATATATATATATTGCAGAATCGGCACTCACCACGTTCTTTGAAGTTTTGGATTCCTGTGCTTCGTATCCTGCATCTGTAAAAAAGGTATCAAGAGATACTAAGTTGATTAGTCTAATTTCTTCATTGATTTTACTTGACTCTTACCTTTAATATTATTGATTCGTTCTGTATTTTCCCCTTGCCAGTCAGCCCAAATTTTGTCAATCCAACAATGATGTACCCAAAATAAAGGATCGACCGATCCCGTCATGACTTCTGCCATCTTTTTCAACCATCTTTCCCTCTCAGAACCCCAAGTTAAATCCAAATTTAAGAAAAAAAAGTTGAAACTTACATCACCTCCAACTCTGTTTTATAATGAAATTATTTTTCATGTTATTAAATGGCAAATGATTTCCAAAGATTAACCAATTGAACTTGTGAGCGAGAGTGAAAAAAATTAATCATTGAGTAGAGACATACCCATTATGTCCCGCGAAATGCAACTTGTTTGCTGTTGTGGTCATGAAAGTTGAAAACGACGTCTGTGCCATTGCTTCAGAAAGATAGCGGCTTCCAGATGATATTGATACAGTATCATTGATGCGTCTTGATAGGAAACGTCTGGTATTTACCGATCCTGGACCTAATGTCACGGTAAGGTTGGCAAATGGTCCACTGGTCTAATCCGTAAGACATAGAAAAAATATTTTAGACTAAACAATAGAAAACCTGTTGACTTAAATGAACTTGTAATTTTATTAAATGCTTACCACTATCCCCTGATAGTTTCCAACGCCTCCAAAATCATCTATAGTAGAAGATTTACTAAAATTGCCAGCGTCCACCGTCTCATCCCAATAAGGAAACGGCTCAAGGTATCCACACTCTTCTCTTAAAACAGATTCGAAAATATAGAGGAAAAGACGATGAACATGAAGAAATCTTTTAGGAAAATAAATTCAATAAAAGATTTAATGAAATTTAAATTATTGGGAAGAAGAAAAAAAATCGAAACAAAAAAAACATTGTAAAATACTGACTGGCCAGTAACATGCCAGTGGTCTTTGCCATTCTCATAATCACTTTGAAGCTAATCAGTGTTTAAAAAATAATGATTAATTCTTTTGAAAAAGCCATTTTTAATAGTCGCAAGCAAGATAATAGTCATCTTGATACTTTGAACTGTATAAGATTTAAGAAAAATAAATACCTGATGAACGACGGTCTATGTCATTCATTAAAGTAAGTTGGTCGAAATTAGGATCAGGTAAGAGTTTAAGATTAGAAAAAATTTATAAAATAAACCAACAAAATCGTCGTATCTTGAAACTGTTCCAGGATATTGAGTTTTCGTAGGTGAATTCAACAAACAATTGATTGCATCAAAAAAGGCTGTTTTTTGAGTTTGTGTCAAGGAAGTCCTAAAGATCATTAGATTTTTTAAGTGTCACCTCTATGAAATTTTTTAAATAATTTTTTTTCTTATTCCTTACCACGAAACTCTAACAGAGGGGTTTAAGCAAACTTTTGGTCGATTGTTGTTGAGTTGTAAAGGGAGATTAAAGGTGAATGGGGAAAATGAAATAACCAAAGGAAAGAATAGAAAGATAAAAAGAAAGTACATTTTTTTTCTTTGGAAAGTATAAGGAAAAAAAAATTCTAAGGGTAGATTTTTTACATGTAATCAAAAAAGAAAATCCAATATTTTGGCGCCAGTGAAAGTAGGATAAAACTTTGAAAGAAAAATCCGACAGACTACATAAATTACAAGCCAAAAGATCTTGTAAAATGATCCTACTAGCATTAGTACAATAAGACATAATAAAATGAGGAATGTTCAACTCTTGATTAGTTAGATATAGCAGCTGATAAAAAGGAATTATAACTCACCGGATGTCTATTATTTCGATTTGAAAGAATTTAAACAGAAAAGATTGCAAAGGTTCCAAAAGATGAGAAGAATGGGGGGGGGGGGTATTTTTCTTTTTACAAAACAAACCACAAGGCTTAAGGCTCTTGTGGATTAATTTAAGGTTGAAAGCTCTCACTAGCTGTTTTTTAAAAAAGAAAAAAGAAACTATTTCTTTTAAATGCCAACTCTTTAAATATACTACTATGTCACCCCGGTCGAGAAGGAATGGAATTTTATAATTCCAAGTGAACTTTCGTTACAACATAAATAACCGTTACTGTGATCGAGTGACAAAAAAGGTTTTTGTTCACAATAAATTTTTTTCTTTTCCTTTCCTCTTCCTTTTCTTTTTTTTTCAATCCCGGAAGTGAGTCAAGTTAAAATGATATCTCAGTAACTACTATAAAAATTAGATGACCTTGGATTCCAAGAGCGGGGTTGAATAGAATTTCGGGGAACTTGACATATAATTAAAAGCTACTCCCCCCCCCCCCCCCCCAGAGCAAAAAAAAACTCAAAACACCTTAATGAAATAATACTCAAAAAAATCCATTCCACAATGATCACTTATTTTTTCAGGCTGAGTTCAAGTACAGAGACGTGCATAGCTTGATTATGTTAGAATTGTCATAATAATTATTCCATTCTTCTAATGATCTCACCGAGTGTTATACGTAGCTACACCTCCATTACCAATCCCTGCATAAATATCCTTTGTATTTAAATTGCTCACCAATATATTGAGTAATCTCGTCATTTCTTACTAGAGCATGCAGTTTAGCGTACCTACTATCCTTTGCTTACCTTATAAATTACGACTTAATTAAATTAATATATGTAGTAAACAATCTCACCTGCAGAAGTTGCTGGTCTCTTGAGGATAAATAGGGTCTATCGACTACTATCTTTCCTCAGTTAACCAAAAACTACTGAAGGTGCGTCTACATTTCTTTTTCTCCTTTTATTCCTATATTTACAATATCCTACTTTATGACTATTAGGTATTTACTGCTTTGTACTCCCTTGATCTCTTCCACCTGCTTACTTGGGATTACTTCGACTGTCATAAGGTACAACTACACTCTAGTTTTCTATTTTCTCTCAATTATTTAGTCTCTTTGCAATATAGGAAGTTAACCAACAACTACTGCAGGTATTTACTGCTTCGTACTCCCTTGAGCTCTTCCACCTGCTTACTTGGGATTACTTCCACTTTCATAAGGTATTTACTGCTTTGTACTCCCTTGAGCTCTTTCACCTGCTTACTTGGGATTACTTGTTAGAATAATAATTAGATTCCACTCATTAATTAATCAGCATAACTTAAAAATCGTGTACTTATTCATTATATAATGTATTTATTCATTATATAAAATTTGCTTCCATACCTGTTGTTCTCATGTATGTCGCCATTCTCCTCTATAAAAGAGAGAGATCTTAGACCGCTTATCGGCATCTCTCTTCTTCCTTCTTTTTCTAATCCTGTCCTTCAGACAGTCTTTTGTTAAACTTGACTCATCTCTTATTTTATTTCTCTAACACTTTTGTTTCTCTATTTAGTTTGTGGCGGCTTTATCATTTTAATTTCTTACTTATCTTATTTGACTTAACTCCTTCTGAACCAGGTATTTAGTTTATACGTTAGTATGCTCTTCTTGCTGCAATGCATATCTCTCTTCTTCCTTCTTTTTCTTATCCTGTCCTTCAGACAGTCTTTTGTTAAACTTGATTCATCTCTTATTTTATTTCTCTAACACTTTTGTTTCTCTATTTAGTTTTTGGCGACTTTATCATTTTAATTTCTTACTTATCTTATTTGACTTAACTCCTTCTGAACCAGGTCTTTCCCAACAATTCAGTTTATCATTACTTACACTGTCATAAGTCCTTGTCTTACAGATTAGTCATTTGTCTAGAAGATTTTAATGGTCCTATATGAATACTGTTGTACAATTCCAATAAGTATTAAAATATAACTCAATATAAGTGTCTCAGTAATTTAATCTCAATAATGATAAATGGTTTACACAGGGCAAAAAAAAGTAGTTTGCTTGCAGACATACCAGTTCTGACATATCGGTTACATTTTCTCCCTATGCATATAATTGTATTCAACTTTAGGTTTCATCATGATTTAACACTGTAAATCAGGTGATTTGGCTACTTGATAGATTGCAATAAGTCAATATTCTAACAAAAGTGACTTAATTATTCAAGGGGCTTGATAACATGCATGATGTACAGTGCCCAGAAGGGAGTCCTTGCAATTTTTTTTGTTAAATAACTACCTAAATAATGGTTCATTCTCAACATTTCAACTCACTTTCTGGATCTTCCAAGTCTGTAGATTACATTTATGAAGCTAGAATTGCATCACTCCAACAATTTTTTATAAATTTCAGTTTTTGGAAAAATGAAAGAAAATAAATTAAGAATTAGACATCCCACAAGGGTAAGACTACCTTATAATGAAAGATAAATGCACATGATGATGATTTGAGACCTTAAAATGTCAAAAATAGAATGGAAATGAGGTGAAAAAAAATCAATTTTTTGATGAGGGTTACCAGGGGTCATCAACACAAAAATATCCATTTCAGCGAGTTATATTGTGAATAAAAGTTTCAGACAGATATTTAGAAACCATCTGTTTGTGTTTCTGCTAAAACAGATGAGGTATTGTTTGTTTTGGTTGCCATTTAAGATGGTAGCAAAAAATGACGGGGGGGAGGGGGGGTTGGCATGAAATCATGACAACTTTGAGGTTCAATATATAGTTTGAGGAAAGGGTGATTAGGTAATATTTAGCTTCAATTTGCAGTTTAGAGGCAGGATAAAATTATTTGCTATTTTAATCTTGATATTGAGGACATGTATCCTATCCACAGCCCTTTCCATCTGTAGAAAAAAGTGAAAAAACTTCTCAAATTTTGTCAGCATCTAAATCAATACAGATTGAGAGAAATGAGAAAATAACTGCATCATATTATAAATGATAGTTCAATTAGTAATATTTTGAGGATAATCAAGTGGTTTGGGGAGATGATAGCACTGGAGAATGAGATGTTGTGGTTGCAGGAAGGGCCTATGCATAAAACATTGTGAGGACTTCTTTCTGGGTACTGTATATTTGTTTTAAACCCCCTCCCCCTATCATTGCCCTGTTCATCCTTACTTTCAGTGTCTTACCACCATGTATTTAGATATCCAAGCCATGCTTGCCTCCTTCATGCCCCCAGTTGGGTGAGATTGTATGATATAAATAAAAAATAAAAAAAACCCTCCCTTATCCATCTCTTTCCTAAGATCCTTTTTAAAATTATTCACCAAGCCACCCATCCTCTCTCCTCCCAATGCTGACTCATTTGAATTTATCAATCCACTTGATTAACTAAATCACTTGTGTCAGAATATGGACTTATTGCAATCTATTAACACTACGCAATATAGGGGATGGACTTGCTAGCAAGTCCCTAACCTGAACTCAGACAGAACTCAGATGGAACTCAGACTGAACTCATACTGAACTCTATTTGAAGACCCACCTAAAACTGCTCTTCTGAGTGGTGTTCATCCCTGATTGTATGTTTCCTTTGTCAATAGCTCAATGTGTGTTCAATCTGTGGTGAATTAGAGTCCAAGGTTGCCAACTTGCTAATAAGTTGGCCCCCCATATTGCACGGTGTAAGTAGCTAAATTATCTAACTTACAGTGTTAACTCATGATGAAACTCTAATTTGAATAAAATTTTATGCATAGGGAAAAAATGTAACCCATATGTCTGAACTCATATTTCTGGTGATGGAACCAGTATGTCTGCTGGAAAACTACTATTTTTTTACTGTGACAATTCATAGTTGTTAGAAAAATAGAGTTAATAATTTAAACACTATTAAAATACTTTAAAAGTACTTATGAAATGTATTGTAATTATAATGGTTATATGGTTTAATTGTAATAATAAAGAATGTAGAATATGAGCCCAAAAACCTCCTCCTTTATACCCATGAAGTCCCCAATGTAACCCCTTTATTTACTAATCCTCTAATAGAGAAATGACGCCTCAAATTAGCAGTTACACATGCCCATCAACCTAAGGATCAACCAGCAACAAAAGAAGAATAATTTCACATGCCAAAATACATAGCTAACAAGTGTTAATCCATCAAAAATAGAGTAATGACCAAAATGAGAGTATATGGGTGTAATTCTTAAAATAAAAGAATATATAAGGAAGAAAAAGCACTTAATATAACACATAATTAAGGGGGATAAACAGTAGAAATGAAAGAGCTGAATATTCTAAATTAATATGTGAAATCCCCATCCAAATATTACCAATATTGACTTAGACATCATTGAGAGACCCAAAATAAGATGTGAAATGTGGGGTAGCTGAATGAAATCACCTGGAAGGACCTTGCACAGATAAATTATTGTCTAAATACACAATTTTAATTGTGTTAGTAAGTTATAGATACCAATATTGAGGTTATTAATGAAATTAATACATATAATAAGGTCAATACACTAATAATGAAATTAGGAGACTAAATTAGCACCTGTTGCTTATTTTAGCATGTTTCCCCATAGTGGGCATACAATGTGGGGTAATTATAGTGTTAAATTTCTAACTTTGCTAAAAATGAAGCTATTCACATGGGGAAAATGCAGGTAGTATGTGCACAGTACAAAGAAGCCATTTCTGGCATAAAAACATCAAATTTTAAAACTGTTTATTATATGCATTTGAAAAGCTGAATAAATTGTTTTAATTAAGGCAAATTGATATGTCAAGGCGCATTTTTAGTATTATTAAATTTACAGCACATACATTCAACTTTTAAGTGATTTAAAGTGCATCTCTTATTTTTTCAATAAAAAATTGAAAAAAACAGCTTTAAGTCTCCTTAAAATTTATTTAACCTTATATTTAAGGCTCTTAAAATTAAACTTAAATAATCTAATTTAATATTAGGGGGTATCAATGTTCAAGGATCTGCAATTAGGGATCAGGAATGTTTTTTCCAGTGTAGACTGTTCTAAAGTACTAAGCAGTAGACACAATGCGAGATGGGTTAGTTCTCCCTTTTAATTTATAAAAAGAAGTGCCTGCCACTCTTATTTTTTTAAAGACAGTGTAATAATGTGTAACACTAATATTTGACTAGAAAGTTTATAAGTTGAGATGACTTAAAGATAAGGAAACAAGCACTACTATACAGATATTTCTATTCTTAACAAGCGCTATTATCCACAGCTACTCCCTCTTGAAGCGCTCTCTTTGAATTTGCCTTATTATAGTAATAAAATATCTCTAATAATAGTTAATCCCACTGAATATATATATTCTCTCTATGTTGTGCTCTTTCACTATACTATAGGAAATACACACACAGACGCACAAACTCTAAAGACTCAGAAAATACCTTTTAATATTCTCTCAAACAATTAATCACAAATGATCTAATATCTTATACTGGGTACTATGACTATAGCTACACGTATATCTCTATATTGATTTTCTTTATGATCTGCTTTTTAAAATGACAACTAATGCAATATTTCTTATTTTATTAACTAAATAGATAGATTGACCAGTTCTCCCTTTTTGTAGCTATCTAATAGTCCTCCTTTTATATTCTTCCAGTGCTCAAGACACAGTTCCCTAATGGATCTCCAGCGCTGACTCTTGCGCCACATTAGTAAAACAATAACTAATTTATTAGTATGCTACTTACACTGCTTGCAACAACTACAGTGCCTAAATCAGACCCTATAATTACTAACACTAGTATTAACTTGTTTCACTGATTCTCCACATATGCGCTTTTAACTATACCTTGTTTTGTTTCAGCCCTAGTTCCAGGTTTGACTTATCCTAACGCTGCGTCTAGTTGCCTTAACTCTTGGGTAGTTTTACGATTGAGTCCCCACTCTCTTTGCTTTAATACTAGGTTTGTAGATCTGACAGCTCACTTTACTAGTTAGCCTTCTTTATTACTTGTCTCAGTAAGTTTCCCAACTGGCCGTGGTACAGCATACCATGCACTTGAGTCGTCCTTAATCCATGACTTTCTTCTTAATGCGTAACACATACTTTTTGGAAAGCCCAAATCCATATTGTTTAGCGCTTTATGGTCCTAAATCAATAACACACAATTCCCCATTGTGTGGCACATCTCTCTACAAAATCTGAGCGCACAGACCCTCAATCTTTTTCTGCGCTTCCATTTCCTTTGTTCCTTGAAACACCCAAATACATATTATATTTTAACATTTCCTGCTGCGCTAGCTCCCCTTTGTTCTTCCTGGACTACACGCGATGATTGATCTAAAATCACGCTTCCTGTGAGGCGCGTACCACATCCTTCCTCTACTTACGACTGTCCCCAGGAGCCCATAAATATTCTGCGTCTCGCAGCGTTTTCTTCCTCCACCATCTATCCTTTTCTCTTTTCTTATTATCTTTATTATTTTTATCTTTCACAATGAATACCAGAAGAGCCCCTACTAACGCTGAAAATACCACCAACGTCGTGGACGCTATTTGACAGTTTGTGCGCACTCAGCCCCCTACTGCTTCTCCAACAACGCCCATAACCACACTGATGGGTGGGACAAGATGCACTCGTTGCATCGAAAATGGCATAACTCCATGTCATTTTTCAAAAGCCCGCCGTGGAAATACTTTCTTCACTGTAATTTCTCTTCATTCGCCTTCCCATTTGTTTCTAACCTTTTCATTTTTCTTTTATTCCTAGTCATGTGATTACTGCAAGCAACGCAAGAAGAAATGCAGTTACAATGGGCCGCCCACAGTTGCGCGCCTGGACCCAAATGCTTCTACAAAAAATATGATGAGTCAAATGACCATCAAGGGCCCGGCGCCTGCTCCTGTTACCCCACCTGGTAACAAACAAACCAAGATTGGTTACCGCGAGCCTACTCCTAGTAGCGTCGCTTCTGTCCCTAAATCTCTTTTCTCGGAGGAAAGTACAGTAAGTTTCTTTTTCTTACTTCTTCCCTTTCTAATACTAACATTCTCTCTTTCCCCTTTTTTTTTTTTTTTTTTTTTTTTTTTTTTTTACTATGTAGGATGCACTAGATACTCCTTACGCTGAAACGCCTCCGCCTCCTATCACTCCACTATTCCTTCCTACCTTGGAAGAAGATCCCACCTGGGATATGACGCCTACTCCCGAACCTACTCCTCGTTTGCTCACTCCTGACTGGTCTGATATGCAGCCGGTCTTCAATACCGTCACTCCGGTCAAATGGCCAACCAATAACTTTTTGGTAGTAGATGATGATGAGCCCTCCATGGCTCAAAACTGGGAATTTGCAGAACAAATTGCCTGCGCTCCTTACAATGCAACCATGCGTCGTATGAATAACATGATTGGGGCCGTCAAAACATTCCTCGAGGAGGTTCCAGTTTATACTCGCGCTGAGTATAATAAGCGAAAACAACTAATAGCTGCCTTGCAACAAAACATGCAAGAAGCTGTTAACGATTGGGCTATCTGCGTCCCAATCTTTGATGAAGCAGAATACCACTAAAAAAATATTTTCTTTTGTATTTATTCCTTGTAATGTATATAGCCTTGTAAAAAAAATGTAATATATATTTATTTATTTTTACTATTATTTTCACTTAACTTTCCTGTGAGAACTCTACAACCGTGAGATGAGTTGCCCCCAAAATATCATCCTTTTTCTAAGCAGCGCACCCTTCTACTAAGTGCCTATGAAAGATGAAACCAAAAATAACAACTTGAGATTGTTGCTACAGCAATTACTTCTCCTGCATCATTTGCGTATGTGCTTTCTTTCAATATTTAAACCTTCGCAATACATGCCTTTCCCTTGATTGTAACAATTCATCTTTCCTTGGGTTCTTCATTATGAGAAATACTTCTTGCTAGCTTCTTAGAAACCATCCAGCGCTCAAGTCAGACATGGCGCAACTGATGACTTCTTTATAATGCTATTGTTAACCTATAAATAGCCCTTCTAATAACCTGAATTTCCTCTATTCTAACATCATGACTCAATATCGCACAGTTCCCAGAGATCAAGCTTGCCCATTTTGCAAACGCCGTAAATTTAACTGTACATTTTCTAGACCTTGGGGTTATGCCTCTTTTAGACCTGCCTGTGATAATTGCTTTAGATACCACAAAACTTGCAATACCTCCCTTAACCAGAATACTCTTCAGCCTACTGGTTATATTCGCTTTCCACCTAGCTCTATTAGTAGCGTTCCCATAATTACCACCACTAGTCCCACTATTTCCACTAATAATAATAATGTTCCTTATGAGTTGCCATCACTTCCTAGTTTTTCCAGGCGCGAAATATCCATACAGCCTAGCGCTACACTTTCTCCCCCTCCGAGTTCCAGTGCTTCCATGCGCTCAGGCTCCCCTACAGCTGCTCCTGACGCGGTTACTGTCACTTCTCCGTCAGCACGCCCACAAAACTTATTAGCAAGTAAGCATCCTTTACAATACTTATGCTCTTCTTGCTTACTAACTTCCTGTCAGGTTTCAATGAATCCATCTCCTTGGGATGGGTTCCCATTCCTTTACCCTTTGTCCATTCCATGTGAATGTTTTCCAGACTTCGTCTTATATATGACGCTATGTCCCTATCCTACAATAAGGCACCAGCTTTTTCTGACGCTTAACTTGAGGCTCGCTATACTCATATAGAAATGATAGGTCAACTAATGAAAGAAATCAGCTCAACGACTATTCTTGGATTCTTTGCCGATCCCCGTCACTTCGTCATGCCTGAAGACTGGAAAGGATATCCTATTAGCTTTCATCCTGATACTGAATAGACCACTAGGGCTTCTCCTTATGAGTCTCCTCTGTCCATCCTTCCTGTAAATAGTCTTCATATATTTTTCATGCTATGCCTTCAAATAATCTTTTTAGACATGGCGCTATTTTGTTACACCTGTCTTCCATACTTTTAGAGCGCCTAACTTTGCTCCCTCTGCTTTCTTTAAAAGACTGTAAACCCAAAAAAAATCATAAATAAACCTTCATATCGTAAAACTTTACAGCCTTTACTGCAATACAGCAATATACTACGTAAAATAAGAATTGAACTGTAGAGCGCCTCATCTATAAATTGCTATTCCACTCCTAGTTAGTTAACCCATTAGCTAAATCCCCAGCGTCTTTTGCGTTTACATGATACACATCTCCTTTAATCCAATTACCTATTTTTTCATGTCCCCTCAAACGATGAAAATATAAGATTTCATTTTCTTCTGCACCCTCATCTAAGCGCTTGTGCCAGTTGCCTGTTCTGCCATAGTCCGCCTAACTTCCAGTTAGTGCCCTCTATCCGTCACAACTGTGTCAAAAGCCCCCTGTGAGTCCTCTTAGGAAAACAAAACTTAACATAACTTGTTAGTTTAATCCTCTTCCCGGAGGTATTATTCTGGTAGTTTTTCCTCATTCCGGAGGCTATCTTGTATCACTGGAACACCCCGTGGGTAGAATCTTTTGATCTGGTCTGCGGCCACACGCCGCTTCCACTCAGTACCATCTAATTCCTCCAGTAAGTAAGACCCTCCAGTTATCTGCTTTCTTATCCTATAAGGACCATTCCATCTGTCAGAAAACATCTTCCCCCATTGGCTTTCTAAACTTCTATTTTAAACCAAAACCAAATCTCCTGGGTTCAATGGCTTTCTTAACCTATGCGCTAAGCGCTCATCCCAATATTAAACTGACTTGTCCTGGATCTGCATCATTCTTTCATACGCTTTCTCCACATACTCTTCTTTTCTTTCAAGTTGCGCTACCCTTTCTAGAATTAAATCTTCAGTTGAGCGCACTTGATCCCAATCACATCCTAGGAAAGATCCAGCCTCCAGATCAATAGGTAATACTGCCCTTTGACCAAACATAAACTTGAACGGCAAAAACCCTGTTGTCCTTTTAACTTAAATCCTGTCCGCAAACAAAACTAATGGCAAGTAGTTCTTCCACTTCGCCCCATTATTTCCACATAACTTAACTAGCGCATCTTTTATAACTTGATGCCCTCTTTCTACCATTCCCTCTACTTCAGGATAATATGGTGTTGCAACTCGTAACTTTGCGCCAATACCTTTTACTACTCTTGGAATTCTCCTGCAAATTCAGCGCCACCATCTACGGTTACCATCTTCATTACCCCATACCTATAAATCCATTCTTTCTTCAAAAACTCAGCCACATTACTTGCCTTGAGGTTTATCAACGTCGCTGCTTCAACCCATCCTGATAGATCATCCCTGGCTACTACCAGGTATTTAAAGCATCCTTCTTTTATATGGACTGCATCTAAACTGACCCTACCAAAAACAGTATCCTCTCCCGTCGCTCTCCCTTTTTCTTTTGGATTTCTGTAACTTCTGCGCTGGCATTGAGGACAAGATTTAACCCAATCTCTTACTTCATTTTTCATGTTGGGCCACCAGAATCTTTCCCTAACTCTGCGATGAGTCTCATCTTGAACTCTATGTCCTAAATTCTTGTGTAACTCCCTGAGTATCTTCTCCTTCCCTTCCCTAGTTTGAATAACTAACTGAGGAGACAAAGCTTGATTCTTCCATAACTTTCCATTTTCAATAAAATAGCCTTTAGCGCGCCTTTTAATATTGCGCCAAACCTTTTTATCGCAAAAATCGGGTCGACTATTACCTTCCAAGTATAACTTTAACAACTCTACTCCATCATCTGTAGATGTGTTGTCTTCTAAATACTCCCCCTCTTTGAGTTGAGTACTACTATCCTGACTTCCCTTTGAAGTATCTCCATCATCTGACTCCTCCACTTCCTTGCCTTGCACACTCCTTGTCGCTACATTAGCTTCAGTGTTCCCTAAATCCAGTTGCAGTTCAACCTTGCTAAAAACATCCTTTACATTGTCAGCATTTAATTTTATGTCTTTTCGGACATTCCTCGTTACTAGTTTATTGTCATCATGGATAATACTACCTACTAGTTTATAGTCTTTGCGGACATTCTTGCTTGATAGTTTATTGTCATTGCGGATGTTCTTGCCAAATTTTGTATAACAATAATCTATCTCGTTTACCCATCTCTTATCTTCTTCAAATTCTTCCGCTTCCGAGTCTTCTTCACACAACGGTCTTCTCGACAGCGCATCTGGCATGGTGAAAGATTTCCCTGGCTTATGGACTAAATCAAAAGAAAACAAATTAATCTGCGCTACCCACCTCGTCATGGGCGCATCTGGTAAACTCGGGCTACTAATCATTTGCACCAACGATAGCGCATCAACCTGCAGCTTGAAATGCTGCCCCAAAAGCATCCATTGTAGCTTTTAAGGGATCTTCGCTACTCCACATAACTCCAGCTGGGACTGGGAGTACCTAGACTCCACTTTGGTAAAAGTCTTGGACTCATAAAGGACAGGTCTATCATTACCTTCCTCATCCTCCTGCATCAAAACTGCACCCACCGCGGACACACTAGAATCCACCACTAGAGTAATTTTTCCAGCGCCTGGTCCATACTCCAATTTCTTCAAAAGAATATCTTTTCCTACAATCCTCTTTAATAACTCAAATGACTCCTCACATTCCTCCGTCCAATCCCATACAACATCCTTTCTTGTTAAGCGCCGTAAAGGCGACGACATCAAAGCAAAATCTCGAATAAACATTCTTACATATGTACAAATGCCTAAAAACCCTCTAAATTCCTTAGTATTTCTTGATCTTGGCCATGTAAGTACCTTATTCCTCTGTTTTTCAGCAATGATTCTCCCTTCCTTATATACCACATGTCCCACTATATCTAGCGCTGGAACACAACAGGCAAATTTAGACCCAGAAATCGTTAATCCTGCTTCCTCTATCCTAAATAGCACTCTTTCCAGGGTAATCACATATTCCCAAATAAACTTTCTAATATACGGATTTTCTTTTAACACTTCCCCTTCATAATCACTGGCTGGTCCTTTTATACCGCCATCATCAATGAAAATTCCCACATGTTCTGGGATTTCATCCTGCAATATCCACATCATCTGTGCTTGATATACCGCCACAGAATTTGTTGTGCCTTGCGGTAACCTTGTCAACCTAAAGCGCCCCAGTGGTGTTTCAAACGTCTTCATGGGTCTGGACGATTTGTACAACTTGCGCTCATTGTATCCTCCCATAATATCACCTAATCCATAAAATGCACGCCCCACAAAAGATTCCAAAAATTCTTCTGGCGTTAATGGCATCCCTGCATCCTTTACCGTAAACTTGTTCATCTCCCTAAGATAATGAACAACCCTTAATTTACCATTATGTTTGACCACACAAAACACTGGACTTGAATAACTAGACATAGACTGTTCATACAAGCCGGACTTTAAACTTCCCCTAATTAATTCCGTATACTCTTCTCTTATAGCCGCCGGTATTGGAAAAGCCTTCTTTTGCCACGGCGCATGAGGTATAACTGGAACAATATGAGGTTTACCATAAGAGTGTTTTAACAAACCTCTTTCCTTTTCTGAAAACGCAATAGCCTTTTCCCTAAGAACCATAACATGTAATAATAACTTCTTTTCTTCCTGCGATAACCAGCCCTCTGGTCCAAAATCTACCATCTGAAGCCTTTCCATCGTGATCTTACTGGTGAATGCAAAATCAGGCGGAAACTTTGTTAAAGGTGTATCATAAGGATTTCTAGATAGCGCCGGCCTCTGCAAAGGAGGATTCAAATCAGGCATCGCTATATTCACTGGTTTAACCTTAAAAGCTACTGGTTTATACTTAGATGCAAAACAGTCCTTACTGCTTCCTTCATTAATTAAAATAAAACCCTTTCTAATATAACTACGGGTTACACCTAAATCCTTTTTTTGTCTTTTCTTTTTAATATAAGTATAACAATATCCATAATTAAAGAAATTAAAAAGCTTAGGTATAATACATTCTACAATAGTATCCCCAAGACACCTATGAAGTACTGCTTTACGTATCCCTCCTTGTTGGACTGACTGGTCACTATCTGGGTTCTTCTCATCCTGGGAGGTAGTAACACCTAAAATTCCAGTCCCTAAAGAAAATGTTGAAGCCTTCCTGGCAGTTGCCCTATCTCCTCATCTGAGACTTCCTCATAAAACTCTCTTTCTTTCTCTAACCGCGCAGCTCCAGAGTACTTAGTTTCCCAGCCACCATCCTTAGGTGCTACTAAGACTGCTGTTACTGGAACACCGTCATCACCCATAATCCTTATTCCTATAGTCTTATTTAAACAATAATCTATAGTTGCCGAATAATCCATTAAAAATGGCATGCCTAAAACTGGTTTAACTTCACCCGTTGGAACATAAAAATGTATATCTCTTGTTGCTCCCGCAACTCTAGTGCGTACATACTCTGCTACACCTATAACAGGTAACCTACCTCCCCCAATTCCTGCGACAGTGCCTTCGCCGTCTTTTACAGGAAGACCTAATTCCACTGCCTCATCCACTGATACCACGTTGATTTGTGAACCTGTATCTACTAACAATTTAATTTGCTTACCATTTACCGTAATAGTTAAATACCCTAAGGGTCCTGCGTAATGTGGCACCCTAGGTAATCCAACAACTGGCTGAAATGAGTGTTCCGCCATATCAAACTCAGCGCAATTAGAAATCCTTTGCTTTCTGCACTTATCCACAATTCCATTTGCTACGTCTGGAGCTACTGCAGTCAGCATCCCCAATGGAACAGAAACTGTAGTCTTCAAACATTCCGCAACTAAATCCTCGGCAGCTTTGGGAAAATCAGAATGAACCGGGCACTGCATTCTCCATTTAGGCTGAGTTGCCTTGGCACCAGCTTCCGCTCTTCCAGGTGGGCTCTTTGGAGTATTATTCTTTGCTCCTGGCATTCCTTCAGCAGGTACCACTCTTTGCTGTACTACCACTGGTTCCTCCAACATTGCCGGCTGTTCTATTTCCTGGTGATCCACACCGTAACCTCCAGAGTCCATACCATCCATTTCAACATCCTCGATAGGTGCAGGTGTATTTTCTCTAGTAGTATACCCTACTTCCTCTATATCCTCTGGATTCGCATACCTAGCGCCAGCCCTTCTTGGCCTATTAATGGTAGGTGGGGCCATTTTCTTATGCTTTGCCCCAAACATCTCCAGTCGTGCTGCGGTAAGTGGCGCTGCAACCGCTCCTTCTTTTACTTTAAAATCTAACACCGCGCAAGTAACTGCAAAATTAACCAACTTTGCATCCTTGCTTTTCTCCTTATTTTCCAGCTCTTTGCTTTTGCTTGACCTGCTTTCCATAGACTTTTTATTAATATGATCAATGACCATGGCTCGCATTCCTCTATCATTGTCTTTAATCAACTTGGTACCATCTTCCAACATAAGCTTAGTCCCATCCTTGTAAACTACCTTTTCCTCTTTATCCTTTTGAAGCACGTTACACCTCATCCTTGTATGCCCCTCTTTATTACAATAATAGCACACCATAGCAGAAAAACACAAAGTTTGAGGAGAACTCTTGGGCCTAAACAATTCTTTTGCTTTTGCCGCTTCAACTATCTTCTTCTCCAACTCATCGATTCTTTCCATGACTGAATCTGGATCTTTAGAGAGAATTTTATCTTTAGGAGACAAGATCTGAGAAGGCGATCGTACGCCTGGCGCATCTTCCCCCATATCCTCATTATCCAGAGCCACCCTTGCTGCACGTCGCTCAACTCGATGCAACTTCATTTCAGCTTCCACTGCCATTTCTACTTCCTCTAATCCGGGGTACTAATAATTTCTGTCCCTCTTTTTAACCAACTTTCCTTCGTTATCCAAGCGCCTTTTTGCCCAGTCTTCAACTTCTGGCACTAACACTTCACAAAACCAAGGTGACGCATTAACATCACTAAAATCTTTGTTACTAACTAAATATTCTACTATCCGATCGAAGTCTTCCCTAAAACTTTTAAATTCCTTGGGGTCTCGAACACCTCCTCTAGCCTTGACTCTATTTACCAAAATATCCAGGTCCTTCATTTTATACCTAGTTTCCTTGGTAACCTTTGGCCATCTCTTGAGCATTTGTTCTTTTAGCGCTGACCAATTTCGCTCCTCATGCCCTTTTAAATCCTCTAAATTGTCTTTGCACTCATCAGATACAAAGAATAGTACTTGTTGTACCATATCATATTCGGTTGCTCCATGAACTTCCGCTGCTTGTTCAAACCTGCTTAAAACCTTTTGGTATTAATTCCCGCAAAGCGCAAGCTTTTGTCTTTACACCTAATAATTGTGGTTACCGTTTTTGGAAACAATGTTGAAGAATTGGGCAATTTAACCCTCTCCTGACATCCCCTAGATGTAGTCGCAGTAGGATCCATTCCCTAAATATCAAATCCAAGCAAAGATCACAAAGAAAAAAACACACTCTTGGTTAATTAAACCTGACTGTTTACACGATACAGCCCTACGCTATCCTCTGATAACAGCTATTGATCCACTTGTTGTAGACTCTACGACTTTTCCGCTGAAGCGCCGGCTTGATTACGTCCTCTTGACGAAACCCTAAAAAAAAAAAAAAAAAAAAAAAAAAACAATCTAATCAAAAACACTAGTTACAATTATGCCACTGTAGGGACAACAATTGTAGACTGTTCTAAAGTACTAAGCAGTAGAAACAATGCGAGATGGGTTGGTTCTCCCTTTTAATTTATAAAAAGAAGCTCCTGCCACTCTTATTTTTTAAAGACAGTGTAATAATGTGTAACACTAATATTTGACTAGAAAGTTTATAAGTTGAGATGACTTAAAGATAAGGAAACAAGCACTACTATACAGATATTTCTATTCTTAACAAGCGCTATTATCCACAGCTACTCCCTCTTGAAGCGCTCTCTTTGAATTTGCCTTATTATAGTAATAAAATATCTCTAATAATAGTTAATCCCACTGAATCTATATATTCTCTCTATGTTGTGCTCTTTCACTATACTATAGGAAATACACACACAGACGCACAAACTCTAAAGACTCAGAAAATACCTTTTAATATTCTCTCAAACAATTAATCACAAATGATCTAATATCTTATACTGGGTACTATGACTATAGCTACACGTATATCTCTATATTGATTTTCTTTATGATCTGCTTTTTAAAATGACAACTAATGCAATATTTCTTATTTTATTAACTAAATAGATAGATTGACCAGTTCTCCCTTTTTGTAGCTATCTAATAGTCCTCCTTTTATATTCTTCCAGTGCTCAAGACACAGTTCCCTAATGGATCTCCAGCGCTGACTCTTGCGCCACATTAGTAAAACAATAACTAATTTATTAGTATGCTACTTACACTGCTTGCAACAACTACAGTGCCTAAATCAGACCCTATAATTACTAACACTAGTATTAACTTGTTTCACTGATTCTCCACATATGCGCTTTTAACTATACCTTGTTTTGTTTCAGCCCTAGTTCCAGGTTTGACTTATCCTAACGCTGCGTCTAGTTGCCTTAACTCTTGGGTAGTTTTACGATTGAGTCCCCACTCTCTTTGCTTTAATACTAGGTTTGTAGATCTGACAGCTCGCTTTACTAGTTAGCCTTCTTTATTACTTGTCTCAGTAAGTTTCCCAACTGGCCGTGGTACAGCATACCATGCACTTGAGTCGTCCTTAATCCATGACTTTCTTCTTAATGCGTAACACATACTTTTTGGAAAGCCCAAATCCATATTGTTTAGCGCTTTATGGTCCTAAATCAATAACACACAATTCCCCATTGTGCGGCACATCTCTCTACAAAATCCGAGCGCACAGACCCTCAATCTTTTTCCGCGCTTCCATTTCCTTTGTTCCTTGAAACACGCAAATAAATATTATATTTTAACATTTCCTGCTGCGCTAGCTCCCCTTTGTTCTTCCTGGACTACGCGCAATGATTGGTCTAAAATCACGCTTCCTTCGAGGCGCGTACCACACCGGGATCATACATTATTAATTATGGATAATTCTTATCCACTAGCCCTGGGGCTAGTGGATTAGGATTTCACAATAATGCATTATCCCACCTCTTATACCCCAATTTCCATTCCTAATTCCTGATCCCAAACTCATCACATCCATGATTGATTCGTAAGCAAGTCACATGACATATAATTGTGGATTCCATCCTTAGGTGTCTCTTCACTCTATGCTACTTAAATTTTGTGGCAAAAACATAACATTTTTTCTCATCCTTATGTGTCTCTTCACTCTATGCTACTTAATTTTGGTGGCAAACACATAGAAATTTTTTCTATCTACACACCCCACCTGCTCATTTGGTGGAAAATTCCCACTTCCCACTCATCACCTAAACCTTCTACAAACAATAATGAAGCACCCCTCTACTAGGAAGAAACTTCACTCAGCTATGAATGCTATCACTTTAACTTTAGCTGCTGACTCTGATTCTGACTCAGGTTTTGAACACACTTTAGCTTATATGTCTTTTCAATGATCTTTATGAAGAAGAAGATCCCAAAACTGCACCAGCTATCACCTCCCTTGAATCTGTCACGCGCCACGTGACACTGGAGGCAAAAACAGCTCATTAAATCAATAATAAGAGGCTCAAATCCATACTCAAAGCACAGAAAGCGATTCTCCATAGCAACTGCAAACTTCCTTTTTGTACACGCTATTCAACCGCGCTAGCCTAAACTCTAAATCTAAATTAGTCAATCTTTCAATAGTGTGTCTTAGTCTTTTTCTCAACAAGAAACGCACAGCGCAATAGTTAATATAATAGTACATTAAAAGGTTTATGAAATTTCTGTGGGTTATTAAGGGGTAGTGAGAATGGAGGGAATGGTTAGTGGAGGATTAAGGGGTTAACAGATGTTAGTGAGGAGGGTCCAGGTGTAATGGATGTATTTTTAATGGTCTGTGGTGTGCGGAATAGTGGATGGGTATGAGGTCAATGCAAGGAGGATTAAAGGATATAAAAGGGGTTGGGTTTTTGGTTTGATATTCTTTAGAACTAAATTATAAAACTTATTTATAGTTAATAGTGGTAAAAGCTTTTAGTTAAATCATTATTATTGTATCTTTCTTTATTTTTTCAATAATCATTTCTAAATCCTAAATTTTTTGATTGTTGAGTTTCCAACCCTTCGTAATATCTTAAGAATTTCAATATTACCTTTCAATTATATTAGAATCCTTCTCAAACATAACTCAAAGCAGTAGTTCTTCCTTCGAGTCATCTTTGAATCACTTCCTTGAATCATTCCTCTGTACTTTGAAGAAGTCTCTAAACTCCTCATCTCACTTACAGGAACATTCTCGACCTTGTGCGTAGGTCGTCCGATGACAGTATAATTTAATTCTCCATATTTCTCATTCTTTGCACTACTACGTCCCTTTTCAGGTGTTTCTCTAAATTATTAAAATGGCACCTGTTCAACGCACTCCTCCTACGGGTGCCACTACTAGATCTCGCGCTAGAGGCAGGCCAACAGCCAATCGGCCTGTTTCCCGCACTCACTCCTTGGAGCCACTTGACCTTAGGGAACGGAAACATTCAGTCCAATCTGTAGAAGACATCCCACAAGATTTTGATGATTCTAGTGATGATGAAGAAGGAGAGGATAGAATGCACGAGGAACCATACGCCCCTGCTAATCACCCTTCTGGTCAACCGTCAGAACCTGGACCATCCAATTCTCTGGAAGATTTCATGAGACTTTTCATGAAGACCCTTTCAAATTCAGCGTCTTCAGAGGGATCTAAATTCAAAACTCCTTCTATGAAATCTCCTGATAAATTCGATGGAGAACATCCAGACAGATTGTGACCCTTCTTGCAAACCTGCAAGCTCCTGTTCCATAATGACCCTCAAAACTTCAATAACGACTGATTGAAGGTTGTTTACGCTTCTTCATTCCTAGCCGGGAAAGCAGAGAGATGGTTCAAACCTCATCATCTCATGCTCTCTTCAATGGAAACCCACTTACTTATTAATAGCTGGGAAAAGTTTGAAGACCAACTCTTCACGTTGTTTGGTGACCCTAATGAAACTGACAACACAGAAATTGAACTTGATTTTCTTCGCATGAGTGATAATGGTAAAGCCTCTGAATATATCTCAAACTTCAGAGTGCTTCAAACTTGAGTAGGTTGGAATGATGCTTCCCTTAAGTATCATTTCAAAAAAGGACTTCCTTTGAGGATTCTTGATCAGTTAAATCTTCATGGTCAGAAGATGACTACTTTAATGGATTTAATGGATTGAACCCTCAAACTCGACGGCGTTTACCAAGGACGACTTCAACATCGTCTATACACCAACAAATCTCAAGGCCTAAATTTTAAATCGGGACCTTCTTCACACCCACAAACAACTCAATCCTCCTTGACTCAATCCAAACCTAATAAGGGAAAGGAAAAACCTCGACCAAAAAGCTGGACCCCAGGTGATATCAGTAAAGTACTGGATCCTAAAGGGGTACTTAAAGAAGCTGAGAGGAAGAGGCGAGCAGATAATGGGTTATGTATGTATTGTGGGGGTAAGCACAAGCTGGAAGATTGTGTAAAATTGAAGGAAAGAGAAGGTACTAGTTTGAAGTCAAAAAACTAGTAGATAGTTTACTTGTGTGCAAAGCAAACTATCTTATCTCTCCCAGTGCACAGAACCTCCATGTCTTAAGGACTGGAGTTGCCTTAAATCGCTTGAGATTCATTCTTTTCAAGGAGGATACCCCCTTCAGTTGTCTTATAAACTCTGGAGCTTCAATTTCTTTTGTCAGTTTATCTTTTGCCGAGAAGTTACAGCTGAGATTTACAGATATTGATTGAAATCCAATTTATTTTGTTGAATCAGAGGAACCCAAATATTGGGTCAGTAAGAAAGTTTTATGGGTTTTCAACTTTCCAAACTTCCCCCCTTTGAGTGGGAATTATCAGTCTTGGACGCCCCAAGGATGGACAATACCATTCTTGGCCATGACTTTTTAACTCATTGGAATCCTGAAATTGATTGGACACAGGGATTGATCACCCCACGCACTAAGTATATTTCTAATTCTTCAATGCAGGTCAATAGGGAGTTAAACAACCCGCCTGAAAACGTCCTGCTAGTGGACAAATCTCTGCCAGATGACTTGCAAGCATATGATCTTTCTTTAAATGAGCAATTGGCTAACCCTTCTAGCTCAATGACTTCACTGGAAGAGGATTTAAATTGCCTTGAAGTAATCAAATTATGCTCTCTCAACTCTGGTCTTCCCTCGACATATTCCCTTGAAGATGATGAGGATGACCAAATTGACATTGAAGCCATTAAATTAACTCTACCAGAAATCTATCATGATTTCCTCAATGTTTTTTCAATCCACAAGTCCGATAAGTTACCACCTCATCAACCCTACGACCATCAGATAGAGTTAATAGGTCCAGTACCTCCGGCAGGTCCTGTCTATTCTTTATTGAAGGACGAATCTCAAGTTCTTCAAGATTACATTGCAGAGAATGTAGCCAAAGGTTTCATCAGAGCCAGTAAATCTCCAACCGGCTCCCCTGTTCTCTTTGTAAAAAAGAAGGATGGAAGTCTTAGGTTGTGTGTTGACTATAGAAAGCTCAACACAGTCACTAAGAAGAATGCATATCCAGCTCCTCCTATGTCATTGCTTCTTAACCTTTTTAATGGTGCTAATTTCTTTTCTAAAATTGAACTTAGAGGCGCTTACAATCTTATTCACATTGCTGAAGGTCATGAACCACTGACTGCAATGCGCACTAGATTTGGTAGTTTTGAATATTTAGTTACGCCTTTTGGATTGTGTAACGCACCATCAACTTTTCAAACTTTTGTCAATGACATCTTTCAAGATGTTGTCAAACAATTTATTGTCGTCTATTTAGATGATATTTTAATTTTCTCAAAGACACTAGATGAACATATTCATCATGTTTGACAGGTTCTAAATCGACTTCGAGATCACGGTCTTTACGCCAAGCACAATAAATGCGAATTCCACCTTAAATCTATTGATTTTTTGGGTTTTACGTTATCCAGTGATGGTTTAGTCATGGACGACAAAAAAGTCCAAAAGATCCTGGAATGGCCTGAGCCTAAATCCGTCAAATCCCTCCAGGGATTTTTGGGTTTTGCAAATTTTTATAGAAGATTTATTAAAGATTACTCTAAAACTATTTCCAATCTTACTTCTCTTCTTAGAAAAGATATTCCTTTTGTTTTTACTTCAACAGCATGAAAGGAATTCGAAGCATTGAAGACGGCGTTCACCACAGCTCCAATTCCTCGACACTTTGATCCTTCTGCTTCAACAATAGTCAAAACAGATGTGAGCGATTATTCCATCGTAGGGGTCATTTCTCAATTAAATCCTGAAACAAAGTTGTTTCATCCTGTTTCTTTTGAGTCATGCAAACTCATTGCAGCAGAATTAAATTATGAAATTCATGACAAAGAGCTTTTAGCTATTATTCATTGTCTTAAAAAATGGCGCTCTTTTCTTCTCAGCTTAGATAGTCCTTTTCAAATTTTAACAGACCATAATTCTTTGAAATACTTTATGTCTTCCAAAGTGTTAACCAGGCATCAAGCCAGGTGGGCTGAATTTCTGTCAAAATTTCCTTTTTCTATTTCCTATTGCCCAGGTAAGAGCTGCATTGTCCCAGATATCTTGTCACGTCAGGACAACGTTTACCCACAGCGGGGGGACACATTTGCTGACAAGAAACCAGCAAATGTGAAATCAATCTTCAAGGAATCAATGTTAACGACTCATAAACTTAATTCGATGACAATTCAATCTTTTCAAAATCCACTATCCAACATCCTCAAAGCTCAGTCAAAGGACAATTATTGTTTAGGGTTAAAAGACAAAATACTCTCGATGAAAGGCGCCAAAAGATTTAGTATTGAATCAGGTTTATTGGTTTTTGAAGGTAGAGTAGTCATACCCGACAACAATGAAATAAAATTATGGATTTTCAATAGTCGACATGATTCTCCATTAGCTGGTCATTTTGGGGTTGATAAAACCTACCAGTTAATAGCGAGGGATCTCTTCTGGCCAGGTATGACCAGGGAAATCAAGGCCTATATAAAAGCTTGTTACGAATGTAATAGGAATAAGGCTCCCCGTCACCGGAAGTATGGGCTGCTTCAACCGCTTCCTATTCCCTCTAAACCTTGGGAATCCTTATTGATGAATTTTATTTCTCAAATTCCTCTTTCTAATAATTTTGATGCTATATTAGTAATAGTAGATAGATTTTCAAAAATGTCTATTTTTATTAAAACCACTTCTACTGCTACAGCAGAAGATTTGTCAAAATTTTTTCTTGAATATGTATTTTCCAAACACGGCTTACCTAATGATATTATTTCAGATAGAGGCTCATTGTTTGTATCCACATTCTGGACTCAACTGTGTCGACAACTCAATATCACAAGGAACCTCTCCACAGCTTATCATCCTGAAACTGATGGGCAAACAGAAAGTGTCAGCCTAAATATCCTTAGGACTGAGTATTTCTTATGCTTAAAATAAGATAACCTTAAGTAGATTAAGCTTATATCTTAAAAATAAGGTTAAAATAATAATATATATTATTTTATTATATATATATAATTATTATTCTATTATATAACTTATAATGGTTTAAATAGCTTATCCATGGCCTAATAATACTTATTAAGGTGTTAATGGAGTCATAATATACTTATCTTAAGTGATATGAAGTAATTATTGACATACATAAGCTTATATGTATACATAAATCTCATATTCAGTGAAATATGTGGTATATTATGTATATTTAGGTATATAAGTGGGTTTTAGCCCCTTAATAGCCTATAACCTTTGTTTTTCTGCTTATTTTAGGTCATATGGACCAAATCAGTGGACTCAAAACACCTACAGAAGTATATACACCTATATCAGGCGCATACACCCAGTTTGGACAACTAAAATTACTTCCTTGGATGGTTATTCACGGATTTATGGGTTGGAATGATATTTCTGGGTTAATGTGGATGCTTGGGGATGTTATTGGGGGCTTAAACATTTTATTTGTTTCCTTTATATGCTTTTGGTTTCATTAAATCTCTTTTTGACTGTTTATTTTACCTGTTTCTTTATGGTATCTGCTTTTATCTGGATTTTCTATTTATGGTATAGACCTGTGTTATTATTAATAGTGATGGAGGTTCCTTACTGGAGGTCTGAGTGTTGAAACTGCTTTAAGTGGACGCCATGGGGAGGTGATGGGCCCTCACAGTGCTGTTATTGCCAGGGATAGCAGTGACATCATCTGGATTGAAGGTCTGTGCACTCCAGTGGATTTTGGTATAAGTAAGGAGGGATTTTGACGGTTATTTATCATCATTCAATTACTACAACTCCAATAAACACTACTACACAATTATTAACCTTTAGAAATATATTATAAAGCCATTATAAATTGATATTATCTTTATAAAAGCTATAACTATATTTTATTCATCTATTTTCCACCACTAGCACACATTTAAATCCAAGTATTGTGAGTTTTATTTGAGTATAACTATGTTATTAGTCTTCCCCTGAGATTTAATCACTAAATCATTTATCAATAAGTAGTAGGACCATATATAAACACTATTATATCATACTTATATACTAGGCTATCCTGACAGAAAGGGTCAACCAAATCCTCGAACAATACCTTCGAATGTATGTCAGTTACCAACAAGACGATTGGACCTCATGGTTACCATTGGCCGAATTTGCTTATAATAACTCGACTCATTCCTCGACACAACAATCTCCTTTCGAAACTGTTTATGGAAGACATCCTCGATTCAACTCAATTCACATAGGAACTACTCATCCTGCGGAACTTTATCTTTGAACCATATCACGACTCCAAGAAGAACTTAAATCAAACTTGGAATTAGTGGTTCAAAGGTACAAGGAACAGGCCAACAAACATCGACAAACTGCTCCTTCTTTTAAACCAGGCAACAAAGTATGGCTCGACGCACAAAACATTTGAACGACTCGACCATCAAAGAAACTGGTTGAAAAACGCTTGGGACCATTTGAAATTGACTCTGAAGTCTCTAAAACTGCATTTGGACTCAAGCTACCTCCTAAATGGAAGGCTATTCACCCTGTTTTCCACGTATCTCTCCTGGAACTGGCTCGAGAAACATAGCCAGGCAAGAACCAACCTCCTCTGGAACCAGTCAAAGTGGAAGACCATCTAGAGTGGGAAGTAAGCCGTATCCTTGATTCAAGAATGCGCAAGGGGAAACTTCAATACCTCATGGAATGGGAAGGCTTCCTCGATGACTCAGACAAAACATCCTGGGAACCAGCCATCAATGTTTCTAACGCCCCTGAACCACTAAAATCTTTTCATCTTAAATATCCTTTAAAACCAAAACCTTAAAACTCTCTTTTATTTTTTCCTTTCTCTTTTTATTTCTTTCTTCTCTTTTCTTTTCTTCTTTCTAAAATCTAAAACATCTTTACTTCTAAAAAAATCTTTAATTTTGTTTTCTTCTTTATTCTTTTCTTTTCAAAATTTTTCAACCTTCTTTAAAATAAATAAAATTAAAATAAAATAAAATAAAATGAAACAAAATTCAAATTAAAATAAATAAATAAAAAATCAAATTAAATAAAATTAAATAAAATTAAATTAAAATAAAACAAATAAAATTAAAATCTTTTTCTTTAAATTTACTTCTTTTCTTTTTTTTTTTTCTTCTCAATTTTCTATATACATTCTTTCTTTAAAGAATTTCTTTTCCTTGAACTATCAAAATCTTCTCGAACCTCACTTCAACCTCTAAATCTCTCTGAAAACCTTTGAACAAATTATTTTTTTTTCTTTCAAAACTCTTTTAAAAAAATTAATTCTTCTCTTCTTTTCTTTCTTTTCCTTCTTTTCTTTTTTCAAATAACTAAATTCCTCAAATCTTCAATTAACAAAACTTCATAAATAATAAATTGTTTTTTCATTAAATTTTATTTACAACAAAATTATTTCAATCAATTATTTCTTTCTTCTTTCTTTCTTCTTACTTAATTCTTTTTTTTTTTGAATTTTAAAACTAAAACTCCTTCAATCAAATATTCTTTCTTTTCCTCTCTCATTTAAACTTCTTCCTTCAAAATTTTAAAACAAACTTCTATTTAAATCTTTTTTCTGTATTTTCCTTTTTTCTCTCAAAATCTTATAAAAAAAATATATAATAAAATATTAAAATTTTTTAGATAAAAAAACAAAATAAAAATAACTAAATACCAATTATTTCTTCTTTCTTTTCTTTCTTTTTCTTTTTTCCTTCCATTATAAATTCTCTCCCTTATTTTCTCCCGAACCAATCCCTTCATCTTCTCCAAAATTTCCCTTATTTCCTTCCTACATTTCTCAAAGACTTCCCCCTCTCCTACAGGAATCACTTCTCCAATTTCCAATAGCTCCTTGGCCACGTCAAAGGAGGCGGAATCGACAATCTTATCGATTTTGCCGCTTAAGTCTTCAATAAATCTCATTTGTTGAACCGGGCGAGGCTTCTTCGACCATACCTGATCAAGGGTTTCTTCATTCTCCTCCCTCGAGGTAACCACTGGTAATCGATCTTCAACCAACACTGCCACTTCCACAGAAGTGGGTTCCACATTGGTCGCTTCTGCATTTGAAGCTTCCACCATAGGGACTTCTGTGATGACATCTGAGTTCTAAAAACAAGATCATCAGTCACTAGATTTCTAAAATATCAGGGAATGGACTTACTTTGAAAATAGGGTCTATTTCTAAAAATAATTTTTGAGTAACCTCCACCGCCACTTCCTTCTCCTCTTTGTCATCCTCGATAACCACCCGTCGCTTCTTTGGGGTCCATCTCGAGATGGAAACTTCCTCTTCCTCCTCAACTAACTTGTCGATTTCATCTTCGACCACTTGCTTCTTGCTCATAGCCCGAGTCACCCATGTTGCTACATCGGCTTCAGCTTCTTCCTCATTTTCTCCCACCAATTGATCATCCCCAATTGACACATCCCAAATGTCTTCGACTACTTCCTTTGTCTTGGGAATCGCCCAATATTTTGTCTTAGTGAACAGACTCTCGATGTTGGCATTCTTTGACAAAGCGTCACACGCCACCCTTGTCCATCGGCAAAATTCACACTTCTGGCGAGGACCTCGTGTTTCCATGCTCTCTACGCAAAAGTACTCCATCGACTCGCAGGCCGTGCAAGTCTTGGAATACTGTTGTGTAACAATGCCCCCATCCGCTTTAGGGTGTGGAGGCGTGGGAGTTGGAGTAGGGAAATCAGTCATAATAAATTATAGAATAATTAAAATAAGGAGGGAAGAGAAATTAGTGTAGGAAGTACGTTTTACGCTCAACGGAGCTTGCGTTCTTATACCCGGGCATCTGTCATGCGCCATGTGACACTCGAGGCAAAAGCAGCTCATTAAATCAATAATAAGAGGCTCAAATCCATACTCGAAGCACAGAAGTTAATTCTCCATAGCAACTGCGATTTTCCTTTGTGTACTTGCTATTCAACTGCGCTAGCCTAAACTCTAAATCTAAATTAGTCAATCTTTCAATAGTGTGTCTTAGTCTTTTTCTCAACAAGAAACGCACAGCGCAATAGTTAATATAATAGTACATTAAAAGGTTTATGAAATGTCTGTGGGTTATTAAGGGGTAGTGAGCATGGATGGAATGGTTAGTGGAGGATTTAGGGGTTAACAGATGTTAGTGAGGAGGGTCCAGGTGTAATGGATGTATTTTTAATGGTCTGTGGTGTGCGGAATAGTGGATGGGTATGAGGTCAATGCGAGGAGGAGTAAAGGATATAAAAGGGGTTGGGTTTTTGGTTCAATATTCCTTAGAATTAAATTATAAACCGTATTTATAGTTAATAGTGGTAAATCTTTTAAGTTAAATCATTATTATTGTATCTTTCTTTATTTTTTCAATAATCATTTCTAAATCCTAAATTTTTTGATTGTTGAGTTTCCAACCCTTTGTGAGATCTTAAGAATTTTAATATTACCTTTCAATTATATTAGAATCCTTCTCAAACATAACTCAAAGCAGTAGCTCTTCCTTTGAGTCATATTCAAATCACTTCCTCGAATCATTCCTCTGTACTTCAAAGAAGTTTCTAAACTCCTCATCTCACTTACAGGAACATCCTCGACCTTGTGCGTAGGTGGTCCAATGACAGAATCACTAAACATTCTTTTGAGCAAAATATGCTCTGTCATTATGCCAAACAACCTCCAATATTTTGAAACACAACTCATTTAATTTTTTTTCATACTCTCCAAATGTTCAACTTGAGTGCTTTATTCACTTGGTTTGGTATTTTTGTTTTCTTCATAATCATTTTTATTTTGAATTTACACTGAATGTATCTTTTTTTGGATGTCTCATTTGTTTTAATTCACCTGCTCAACATGAAATTGTGTATTTTATGCAATTGCATAATTTTTCACCGTTTCTTTTTTCATTCTCCCTCTTTTCCTTTTCTCCTCTCCTCAAACATCCCTCAAATAACTTGGTTTTATTTATTTCCCCATCTCATCTCTCCAGGTAAGTAATTTTATTCATTTTTTTGATTTTTGGATTGCTATTTATTTATTTTTCTTTTTTGTATCTAAATTTTTTTGTAAGTGGTTATTTTCGATGTTTATGGTATAATTAACCTTTTTTTCTCTCCCTCTTTTCTTTCTTTTTTAGCTCTATCACCCTACTCTTCATTCCTCCTTGGCATAGTCATTATCCCCCCTTTCCTCTATTGCAATTTTTTTGTTTCCATGTCATTAAAACACATACATTGCACATTTTTTATGCATTTCACCTACTCAATATTCAATTTCCCCCAAATTCCAACATTAATCTTTCTCCCTCTATTTTTGCTAATTTTCAATCAAGGTAATTTTAATCTCCTTCTTCTCATGCCTATATGATACCTCTTTTATTCCATGAAAACCTCATACTTAAATATATGCATGACTCTTATCTGGATAACAATGGACTTATTAAATTCTTCTTGTTCTCATCCCCATTTCCACTTTTCAAGTTTTTATAAACTTTTTAAAATCATAATTTGAATTAGGGTTAGGCTTACTCAAATATAATGTCCTTTTAACTGATTATTATCCAGAAGACTAACTTTCATTTCCCACAAACAGATTAAAATTTAGTTCAGTAGTTGCTGAGATTTTGAGCTTTAGAATTATGCCTTTTTTTTCTCAGTTTAATTTTTTTATTTCATGTTTTTATGTAATAAATTAGGGTTAGGTTTATTTAAATCAAATTTCCATTTACTGAAGATTCTCCTGAAGCCTATTTTACATTTCCCACAAATGGGTTTGAATTTTATTTAGTGGTTGCTGAGATTTTGACTTTAAAATTGAGCCTATTTTTTCCAAATTTCACATAACATATTTTATGTTTATATTTTTCATAATTAGCAAATAAGACTTCTAAAACCCTTTTCTGATTTTTATCTAGGCTTATATCTTGATTATGTTAGAATTTTTCATATCAATTTTCAAGTTTTTGTGCAATTTTGAAAAGCAGAGCCAGAATTAGAGTTACGTTTATTCAAATAATATTTTCTTTTGAATGAAGATTCTTCTGAGCCTATATTTCACTTCGTATAAACAGGTTTGAGTTTCATTCAGTGGTTGCTGAGATATTTTCCTCTAAAGTTGAGTTTTTTTTCTTAATTTCACTTAATTTATTTCATGTATTTATATTGCATAATTAGAGAATAAGGCTTCTAAAACACTTATCTGGTGATTATCTAGGCTTTTATCTCCCAAATCTTAGGATCACTCAATTATTTCTTGGCCAATTGCTTTAAAAAATTATATATTCATGCATTTCAATCTAATCATATACTGGCCAAGTAAGCTGGACTTCTCAATTGGACAGATTTAGAATGGGTTGAAGTCTGTAATGATTATAACTTTTATTTTAATGTTATCATCAAATATGGAGGATTTCATAGCCAGGTACATGTTAAGAAAACTGATTCTAATATTCTTACTTTTTGGCTGTTCTGTTATATCAATCCCACTACTGGAAGACTGATCCTGTCAGTGGGTTGTCTAGAAGAAGGAGAAGAAGAAGAATAAAATTGATAGGAGAAAAAGGAAGTAATAAAGGTGGAATAATGAAAGATGGTAAGAAAGTGAAAAGAATAAAATTTATAAAATAACTAAGTTAAAGAAGAGAGAAATGCAATGACAACACAATGGTGAGGAATGGTATAATTGTAATTATTTAATTTGGTAAGTAAAAACTTCTCTGTGCAGCAAACAAATTTTATTATTAATAAACTTAGAGCAACCTTAGATTAATTATTTAGTCTTTATATTAGAATTTGTAATACTAATAAAAATAAAAAAAGTATTGTAATTATTTAAAATTTGAGAAATTAAAGTGATAAGTGATGAGGCTACAGGGGGTTACCCAAGGCCTTTATATAGGCAAGGGGCCCTCTGAAGCACCACATTAATGTATATACAAAGTAAGATAAAATAAAAATAATATGTAACCAATTGTGAGTAAGTGAAAGGGGAAACCCATGTTACAATTAACTAAGTCACATGAGGTAGAGCTCAAATATCCACCAATTTAAACTCAAGCAGTTACCATAAAATTGGTGAGTAATTAAATAAATTTGAGACACATAAAAAATAATTAATTAAATTTAAAACATGTCTTATAATTTTTTAAGTAATAACCAATTTAAATGAAACATGAAAAATGAACTATTTTAACACATAAAAATAGTGTAATTAAAAAATTTAGTATAAAAAATGAGTAATTAATTATTTTAATTACTTTTATTAGTGTAATAATTATTTTAAGTAAAAACAAATACTTATTATAACAAAATTACTAAATTTTAGAATAAAACATTAATATTTTTGTCAGGCTAAGGTCAAGTATAAGGACGTGAACTAGCTTGAATAGTCAGTTGTCTAGAAGATTTTAATGGTCCTATATGAATACTGCAGTTCTAATCCACTAAGTTATAAAATATAATCAAATATAGAGGTTTCAGTGATATAATTCTCACTATTCTTATATGTGGCTTACAATTTTTATAGTTGGTAGAAAAATAGATTATCTAAATTCAGATACTATTCAAAAGTCTTATAAAAGTACTAATTGATATGTATTGTAATTGGTTTGGTTATATTGATTGAAATTGTAATGATAAAGAATGAAGAAATACAACCCAAAAACCTCCTCCTTTTATACACACTGAGTTCCCCAATGATTCCCTTGATGTACCACCCAATACACAGTTAATCACGCCTCTAAACAACTAATCAACATTCCCATCAACATTCCCAGTGACCCATGACATAATTAGAAGAGTAATAACCGCCAAAATCCTGAAATAACAAGGGAAATCCATCAAAATTAAAGAAAAAGACAAAAAGAGAGTATATGCGTATAAAACAATAATATTAAGGACTAAAGGAGACTTTTTAAGGTTAATAATAGCTTAATAATAAGGGGGATTTACTGTAGAAATAATGAGGCTAATCCTGACATTATACTACGTGAAATTCCCATTCAAAAATAACCAAAATTGACTGAGAAACCACCCAAAAACTTAAAAAAGAGCGTGAGATGTGGGGTAACTACATGCAGTTCTTGGCAGGCGCTTGCACGGGTAAATCCTTGACTAAAATTAGGCGAATTTAAGCGTGGTGATGAAATAAAGTGCCAAGAGTGAGGTTATTAATGAAATTAGTGCATATAAACAGGGTCAATGCATTATTAATTAAGCTAGGACACTAAATAAGCGCCTGTCGCCTATTTTAGTGTGTTTCCCCACATTGGGCGTAGAATGTGGGGTAATTATAGTGTGAAAAAGCTAACTTTGCTAAAAATGAAGCTATTCACACGGGAGAAAAGCAGGCAGTATGTGGCCAGTACACAGAAGCCATTTCTGGCATAAAAAACACCAAATTTGAAAAGTGTTATTTTTATGCATTTAAATAGCCAAATCAATAGTTCTAAATGAGCCCAATTGATCTGTCAAAGCGCAATTTTGATATTCTCAATTTTATAGCGCATATAGTCAACTTTTAAGTGAAATAAAGCGCATTTCTTGTTTTTTGCATAAAACTATGAATATAACAGCTTTAAGTGTACTTAAAAATTATGCAGCCTTATACTTAAGGTTCTTAAGATTACCCTAACATATTCCAACTTAATATTAAGTACATAAGACCTATAAAAGGTGGATATATGCGTGTATATAAGGTGTTATAATGGCATTTTTTGTGTATTATCATAATTTTACTTATGTATACTATTTGTGTACTCTTATTTATTTTTCCCATGTATAGTTCATGTGTTTAACATAACTTATAAGTACTTTTTACTCAGTCCTGGAGATATACAGGCTGACAATTTTTTTAATAAAGTGTTTTAACTTGTTTAATACTTTGATGACTCAATTATGGATAAAAAAAGAGTCCAATATTGTTGTTTAATAAGATATGAAACATTTTATTTAATATATTAATTTAATTAATACATTTAATTACATTATAAGTCAATTTTACACTAATAATTATAATATATGTTTATAATTAATTACTTATTAATTTATAATTATTAAATACATAAAAGTGCACCATAATTTATAGAATATAACAATTATTATGCTTAATTTAAATGTATATATAATTTATATAATAATAAAATTAATATAATAATTATTTTACTTATATTTAATAAGATACTTATATAATTTCATTGTGCAATATAGAATTAATTTTTATACATAATATGCATATTTTTACGCCCTCTTTTGGTTCCAGTAATTTGACATCACATTTACTGGGCTCCTGGTATATCCCGGCTGATACTCCCTCACTCTAAAAAAAACAATAAAAAATATGCTAAGATTTTTTCTTTTTATAATTTTTTAATGGAGTAGGAAGATTTGAAGTTTCTTTTTTAGGTATCTATGAATCATGTTCAGATGATATTTTCATATACATCAATAAATCCTCAATACCTATTTCAGAAGTGATAATTCTATCATTGAGAATTTTATCAATTTCTGCAGTTTCTGTGACTTCCTGAGGGTTTTTCTTAGGTCTTACCATTCTTTTTGGGAAATCAGTCACAGTTGGAAGTATAATGTTTAAGCAAAGAAATGGGAAACACAGGATGTTTTCTATAATATGGAGAATAAAATATAACTTCTACTGCATTATCTCCAACCATTCTCTTAACAACAAATGGTCCCACAAAAGGATCTTTTAATTTGTTTTTCCCTTGTAGATTGAAATGGACAGTAGATATCAACACTTCATCACCCTTGTTAAATGTGTATTCTTTATGGTATTTATCCCATCTTTTCTTTTCATATTCAAATGCTTTATCAATACAGCTTTGAGCATGTTTTCTGCATAGCTGTTGCCTTTGCATAAAAGATTTTACGCCAGGATGTAGTTCCAACTTAGGTAATTTATTATTGAGAATTTTAGCAGGAGTCTTTGGGACATAACCTAACCAAAGCTCAAAAGGCATTTTCTCAGTGACAGAATGAACAGTGCTATTATATGCAAATTCAAGACCAGGCAATAGAGTGACCCAGTCATGAGTAAATCTGTCATTGTCTTTTTATTCTAATCCAAAGACACAATACCTTCTCATCATATCTTCCAGAGTTTGAATAATTCTTTCAGCTAGACCATCAGTCTGAGGATGGTGAGCTGTAGACAATTTTAACTCACAGCCACAAATATCCATCAAAGAAGTCCAAAACTCAGATGTAAATTTTGGATCTCTATCAGAGATAATGGCTTTTGAAAATCCAACAATATTAAACATGGAAGACCACCATAAGAAAGCCAATACTTTTGTGGATAAATCATTGTGAGTGGGAATAAATTTGCACATTTTGGTGAATCTATCCACTATTACCCAACAAGAGTTATAACTGTTTTTACATGCTACAGGAGGACCAGTGACAAAATGCATGTTAATGATTTGCCAAGGAGAATCAGGTGCTTCAATATGTTGTAACAATCCTGCTCTTTTACCTGTAAATCATTTAGATTTTTGACAAGAATCACAAGATTCAACATATAATTTAGTGTCTTCAGACATATTAGCCCACCAAGCAGTGTTTTGATTCTGATAATGGTTTAATCAAGATCAAAATGTCCTGCTAATATGTCATCATGAGAAAGTTTTAAGATGGTTTCCTTCATGGAAGGAGGAATAAAAATGACATTGGTCATTTTTCTCCTGTAGTAGATATAAACATCTTCAATGGAAAACTTTTCTGTACTCAAAGTACTCTGGTACTTTGGGGGAAGAGTTTTTATCAATGCTTGAATAGAAGCATTCTTTGGATCATTCAAGATTGTAAAAAATTTATTTAAATAAGAATCTTGATCATATGAATCCAGAATTAATTGTAACAGTTCCTCTTCCATATCAACAATGTATACACCATGTATATGTACTGTATCATCCTCAGGTGCATAGGCTGGATTGAATACATCATTTGGAAGAGGTAATATGGACAAAATATCAACATTTGAATGAAAATTTCCAGCCCTGTGAATAATAGTCATTTTACCTCTGTATTCTTGAACAGATAGTTTCCATCTAAACATATGTCCATTTGGGGTTTTCAAGTTTAAGAGGGATTTTGCAGCACTTCAATCAGTAACTAATTCAAACTTTTTATCATCTAAATAATAATGAAGCTTTTCTAAACCCCAGACAACTTCTAAGCACTCTAATTGAGTGGCACCATGCTTCAATTCACTTTTTTTAAGGTTCTTGAAATATAACAAATTACTACTTCTGAAACTTTTTCATTAATAATTTGTTTTAGATGAAGAGCAGCTCCAAGTCCATTAAAACTAGCATCTGTATAAAGAAAAAAAAGCTTATTAAAATTCGGAAGGGCAAGGATTGGAGATGACGTTAAGCATATTTTAAATGTATCAAAAGCTCTTTGACTATACTCATTCCATATATAAGCCACATCTTTTCTTGTTAGTTTTGTAAGTGGTAAGGCTATGACTTGATAATTTTTTATATATTGTCTATAGTAGCCACACATTCCCAAAAAAACTCTGTATTTCTTTTGCAGAAGTTGGTGCTGACACATTTTGGATAGCAGCAAATATTCCTTGGTCTACACAGATCTGTAAGCCAGAAAAAACATGACCCAGGACTTTCAAGGATAGAAAACCAAATTTACACTTTCTTAAGGATAAAGTCATGTTAATTTCATCCATTTTCTGGAAGACTCTCTTTAAGTGTTGGATATGTTCATCAAAATTTTTAGAAAAAACTATGATGTCATCAATATAAACAATTAATCAACCTTCAATTATTTCCTGATGAAATGTGTTATCCATTACTTTTTGGAATACTGAAGGGGAATTTTTAGGTCCAAAATTCATCCTAACATATTTGAGAATTCCCATATGGGTTTCAATTAGCAAAAAAATTTGGGAAGACTATTCAACAGGTATTTGATGATAACCCTTATTACCATCCAGACAGCTTATTAATTTTTCACCTTGTAAGGTAGCATGTATAGAGCTAATTCTGGGTAATGGGTAAATATCATCCACAGTATAAGTATTCAATGCTCTATAATATGCACAAAGTCTAGCTTTATCTTTCTCAAAGGAAATTAAAACTGGAGAGATGACACAATATTTGGGTGTAACATCTACTTTTTCAATAATATTCATACTTAATAAAGTGGAGATATTTTCTTTTATATATTTTCTTTTTGTGGGAGAAGCAGGGTTAGGTTTTTTAAGAATTTTATTATATTTTATAATTATTTTTATTCCCACTCAGCTGTAGTATTGAGCACGGTGTTAGGGAGTAAAAATGTATGGGACAATTGCTTAAATTTATTAATTATTTATATTACTTAATATACTTAGCTAGTTATTTGTAAGTAATACATAAGTAAGTACTAAATAAATAATTATTAATAAGCATTAAAAAGGTGTGGCATCATCTCTGTAAAATAATTAATTATTTTGCTGAGTAAGTCTAGTAGCCTGGCTGACACTCCCTCACTCTAAAAAAACAATAAAAAAAATGTTATGATTTTTTCTTTTTATACTTTTTTAGTAGAGTAGGAAGATTAGATATCTCCTTTCCAGGTATTCAAGAATCATATTCAGATGATCTAATCTTGAATCTCAATAAGTATTCAGTACCTTTTTCAGCAGTGACTATTCTGTCATTCAGAATCTTTTCAATTTCTGCTGTTTCAGTGATTTCATTTGGGGTTTTCTTTGGTCTTCCCCTCCTTTTTGGAAATAAATCACTATTGGATGTGTAAGGTTTCAGAAGAGATATTGGAAAAACAGGATGTTTTCTGTCATATGTTGAATACAAAATAACCTCAACTGCATTATCTCCAAAAATTCTTCTGACAACAAATGGACCAACAAATGGACCAACAAATGGGTCTTTCAATTTGTTATTACCTTGTAAATTTAAGTGGACTGTAGAGATCAACACTTAATCACCCTTTTTACTAGTGTATTCTTTATGGGATTTGTCCCATCCCTTCTTCTCATATTCAAATGATTTTTCAATACATTTTTGAGCATGATTTCTGCAAATTTGTTGCATTTGAAGAAAAGATTTTACACCAAGATGTAAATCCAATTTTGGTATTTTGTTATTGAGAATTTGGGAAGGAGTATTTGGAAAATATCCAAGCCAGAGCTCAAAAGGCTTTCTATGAGTAACAGAATGAACAGTGCTATTATAAGCAAATTCCAATCCAGGAAGTAAGGTAACCCAATCATGAGTGAATCTGTCATTGTCTTTATACTCAAGGCCAAAAGCACAATACCTTCTTATCATGTCCTCTAAAGTCTGAATCATTTTTTCAGCTAATCCATCAGTTTGAGGATGATGGGCAGTAGAAAGTTTCAGATCACATCCACAAACATCCATCAGAGACATCCAAAATTCAGAAGTAAATTTAGGGTCTCTGTCAGAGATTATGGCTTTGGGAAATCCAGTAGTATTAAACATATGAGACCACCATAAGAAAGCTAATTCTTTAGTGGAAACATCCTTGTAAGTAGGGATAAATTTACAAATTTTAGTGAATCTGTCCACAATAACCCAACAAGAGTTATAACTGTCTTTTCCAGAAATAGGTAATCATGTTACAAAATCCATGTTTATTATCTGCCATGGTGCATCAGGAGGCTCAATATTTTGCATTAATCCAGCTCTCTTACCAGTCAATCTTTTTGATTTTTGGCAAGAATCACAAGATTCAACATATAATTTTGTGTCTTCAGACATATTAACCCACCAAGCAGTGTTCTTAATTCTGATCATTGTTTTTTCAAGATTAAAATTTCCAGCTAATATGTCATCATGACAAATTTTCAAGATGATTTCTTTCATAGAAGGAGGAATTACAATAACATTACTCAACTTCCTTCTATAATATGGATATCCTTCATCTATTTAAAATTTACCTTTTTCCAAAGCCTTTTGGTACTTTGGTGGAAGGGTTTTAATTAATGCTTGTATTGAAGCATTCTTTGGATCATTTAATATGGTGCACGATTTTTTTAATCCAGTGTCCTTATCATATGAATCCAGAATAAGCTGTAATAGCTCTTCCTCCATATCAACCACATACACCACACAATATGGGGGGCGGACTTGCTAGCAAGTCCGCAACCTTGAACCCTAATTCATATCTTTTTGAGCATAAATTGAATTAGTGATTAAACCACCAAGAAAAAATATTGACATTCTGGTGAACTCAATATGAATATAACTTGAACATTTAATGAAGCATAGGAAATAATACTTTGAACAAATCTTGAGATATGAAGAATGAGATTTTTTTATAGAAATTTTAATACAGTTCAGATCACACTCAAATTAATCTGAAAAATACATATTTTAAAGTATTTAAGCAGTTTCTTTGCAATTTTAAAAAAAAGAACACCAATGTATAGATCCGGCAAGATACCATCTGACATTATTCTATAAGTTTCTTTGGCCAGAAATACATGGAGAAACTACAATTTGAAATATGTCAATTTGTTCATGAAAGGTTATTTTGTGCATTTATATTATTAATTTTATTATTTTCAAGAATTGAAAAAATTATATACTTATTTTATGACTAGATAATATTGAATATTATAAATCATTAAAATATCTAAAGAAGGTGCAAAAATCTTAAAAATGATGTTATAAAGACTTTACTTAGACATATAATTTTCAAATTCAATTGACATACTATATTTCACTATTAAATAAATAAAAAATTTATACTAATATTTATTAAAATTTATTTCCCCTCTTCTTCAAAATTTTCAAAATATTAAAATGTAGATTTTTATTAGATTTAAGTAAATGAAGAGAATAACAGTATAGAAGTTGTGGATTTTTAGGATTCAAGGAATTTCTGTGCCCACTCTTTGTAACATATTTTATATATTTTATATTTTTTGTATATTTATTTTGTATTACTATCTTCTTTTATCGTCTTTTTTTACTCCCTCTCAAGAATACCCACTCTTTTCCCTTTGAAATATTTCTTTATCCTCACCTCATCCTTCTCCCCAACCTTTTCACTCCCTTCTTCATCATTTTCCTCTCTCTCTCCACGCCTCTCTACCCCTCTCCTCTCCTCTCCTTCCAGTTTGCTTACCTCCCCATTTCTCCCTAACACTTTATTTTTATATACAGAAATAGGGACTGGGTTGAAAGGGAGGAAATTGGGGTTCAAGGATTGTGGAGGCGAGGTAAAGGGGAGGAATGGGGCTACAAGGGTTGAAAAGGCTGGAGAGAGGGGTGAGGAAGGGTATATGGGGTAGGGAAAAGGTTGGGAAAGAGTTGGAAGGGAAGATTTAGGGTTACAAGGCATTTTAAATGAAGAAAAGGGTCTGGGAGAGGTTGAGAGGGGTGAAATGGGGATCAAAAGAGGATGGCATACAATGGGGCTGGGAGGATAGTGAAAGGCATGGGGAGGTAAGACAAGCATGTGTTGATAGAATTGAAAGGGATGGAGATTGGTGCAAACAGAGTGTGAAAATAGGAGGATGAACTCTGTTCTTCGGGCAAAGAACAGAGTTCACTTCCATAAAATATTAGCTGAAACATAGTTTTCAATTCTGTATAAACAGTTGTAAGTAATAGAAAAAGTCACTGATTTTTTTTATATGTAATCTGAAATTTTTTAATAAAATTATTGTATTTAAGAATTGCAATATTGTCAATCAATTTTCATTGATCAACTTAATTTAATAAAGTATTATTTAAATAAGTTGCTTTAAAAAATACTTTGCATTGAGTAGACTCATGGAATGATTTTCTCTGGCTTCCATTCAGTTATCCTCACACTTTCACTATGTTTTCAATATAGATCCATTATAATTTGTGTGATACTTCAAGTGAAAGTTCAGTATTAATTCAGTCTGAGTTCCATCTGATTTCCATCTGACTTCAAGTTGCGGACTTGCTAGCAAGTCCTCCCCCCGTATTGTGTGGTGATATATCCCATGAATATGAATAATTTCATCCTCAGGATCATAAGCAGGATTAGAGTCATCATTTGGTAAAGGTAACCTTAATAACATATTCACATTTGAGCAAACAATACCAGCCCTGTTAATAATTGTCATTCTCCCTCTTTATTCCTTAAAAGCTAACTTCCATCTGAACATATGTCTGTTAGGTGTTTTCAAGTTTAAAAGGGATTTAACTGCACTTCAGTCAGTGACAAGTTCAAATATCTGGTCATCTAGGTAATAATGTAGCTTCTCCAGAGCCCACACTACAGCTAAACATTCAAGTTTAGTAGCACCATATTTCAATTCACTATTTCTCAAGGTTCTTGAAATATAACAAATTACTACTTCTGATACTTTATCACTCATCACTTGTTTTGGATGGAGGGCAGCACCAAGACCAATAAAACTGGCATCAGTGTACAAAACAAATGGTTGATTAAAGTCAGGTAAAGCAAGAATTGGTGCTGACATCAAACAGTGTTTCATAGTGTCAAAGGCTCTTTGTCTTTCACTATTCCAGACACAAGCAACAACCTTTCTAGTTAATTGGGTAAGGGGTAAAGCTATGACTTGGTAATTTTTAATATACTGTCTATAGTATACACACATTCCCAAAAAACTCTGGAGCTCTCTAACTGTAGTAGGAGCCTTCACCTGTTGTATGGCTGCCACTTTGTTTTGGTCAACACATATCTGTAAGCCTGAAACAACATGACCAAGAACTTTTAAAGAATGGAAACCAAATTTTCATTTCTTCAAAGCAAGTGTCATATTTATTTCATCCATTTTCTGGAACACTTTACACAGGTGGTTAAGATGGTCCTCAAATGTTTTTGAGAATATAATGATATCATCAATATAAACCATCAGCCATCCTTCAATTATCTCTTGATGGAATGTGTTATCCATAAATTTTTGAAAAACTGAAGGGGCATTTTTAGGGCCAAATGGCATCCTAACATACTCATAAATACCCATATGAGTAGCAATCATCAGAAAATTCTGAGAATTTTTCTCGACAGGTACCTGGTGATATCCCTTGTTACCATCCAAACAGCTGATATATTTAGCACCCTGTAAGGTAGCATGTATAGAGCTAATTCTAGGTAAAGGATAGATATCATAAAAAGTATAAGTATTCAGTGATCTATAATCACCACATAACCTGGCTTTATCTTTCTCATAAGAAATTAGGACAGGTCAGATAACACAATATTTAGGTGTTTCAACTACTTTTTCAATAATATTCATTTTTAAAAGGGTAGAGATATAGTCTTCAATATCTTTTCTCTTTGTGAGAGAAGCAGGATAAGGCTTCTTCTTTAAACTAGGTTGTATATCAGTTAATGGACAAGACAATTAAAGTTTCATTTCTTCTTTAACTAATCCCAGCTCATGTGACCCATGAGCAAAGGCCATAGGAAAAGATTATATCAAGTTAATGATGGAATCTTTATCCTCACCAGAAATTTGTTCTCCAAATGAAGCATTGTCAATTTCAGACATAAGGGCCTGCATTTCTTTTGTAGATCTTCCTTTATATTGAAGCACAGAATTACATGTGTTCAATTCTGGTTTTAATAATTTTTTAGGGGAGGAAATCTTAAATTTTCTCTTCCCATTCATCCCCATTGTGAAACATTGGTTTGAAGGATCCAATTTTATGCCATACTTGGTTAAAATATTATTCCCAACAATAAACCAATTGCCTAATTTATCATTTTTCATTACAACAAAATCACAAATAGCTCTTACAAAACCATGGTTATATTCAAAAAAAACACTATGGCCTTGTATTTACCAATGGGGGACAAAACAGAGCCATTGTCAGCCTGTATATCTCCAGGACTGAGTAAAAAGTGATTATAAGTTATGTTAAACACATGAACTATACATGGGAACAATAAATAAGAGTACACAAATAGTATACATAAGTAAAACTATGATAATACACAAAAAATGCCATTATAACACCTTATATACACGCATATATCCACCTTTTATAGGTCTTATGTACTTAATATTAAGTTGGAATATGCTAGGGTAATCTTAAGAACCTTAAGTATAAGGCTACATAATTTTTAAGTACACTTAAAGCTGTTATATTCATTGTTTTATGCAAAAAACAAGAAATGCGCTTTATATCACTTAAAAGTTGACTATATGCACTATAAAATTGAGAATATCAAAATTTCGCTTTGACAGATCAATTGGGCTCATTTAGAACTATTTATTTGGCTATTTAAATGCATAAAAATAACACTTTTCAAATTTGGTGTTTTTTATGCCAGAAATGGCTTCTGTGTACTGGCCACATACTGCCTGCTTTTTTCCCGTGTGAATAACTTCATTTTTAGCAAAGTTAGCTTTTTCACACTATAATTACCCCACATTCTACGCCCACTGTTGGGAAACACACTAAAATAGGCGACAGGCGCTTATTTAGTGTCCTAGCTTAATTAATAATGCATTGACCTTGTTTATATGCACTAATTTCATTAATAACCTCACTCTTGGCACTTTATTTCACCACCACGCTTAAATCCGCCTAATTTTAGTCAAGGATTTACCCGTGCAAGCGCCTGCCAAGAACTGCATGTAGTTACCCCACATCTCACGCTCTTTTTTAAGTTTTTGGGTGGTTTCTCAGTCAATTTTGGTTATTTTTGAATGGGAATTTCACGTAGTATAATGTCAGGATTAGCCCCATTATTTCTACAGTAAATCCCCCTTATTATTAAGCTATTATTAACCTTAAAAAGTCTCCTTTAGTCTTTTATATTATTGTTTTATACGCATATATTCTCTTTTTGTCTTTTTCTTTAATTTTTGATGGATTTCCCTTATTATTACAGTATTTTGGCAGTTGTTATTTGTCTACTTGTGTCATGGGTCACTAGGGATGTTGAGGGGAAGATCTATTAGTTGTTTTGAGGCGTCATTAACTGTGTATTGTATGTTATATCAAGGGATTTATTGGGGAACTCAGTGTGTATAAAAGGAGGAGGTTTTTTGGTCTTGTTTCTACATTCTTTATCATTACAATTTAACCAATATAACCAAATCAATTACAATACATATCTATTAGTACTTTTATAAGACTTTTTAATAGTATTTGAATTTATATAATCTATTTTTCTACCAACTACAAAGATTGTAAGCCATATATAAGAATAGTGAGAATTATATTACTGAGACCTTTACATTTGATTTTATTTTACAAATTAGTGGATTAGTACTACAGTATTCATATAGGACCATTAAAATCTTCTAGACAACTGACTATTCAAGCTAGTTCACGTCCTTGTACTTGACTTTAGCCTGACAGCCATAACCTCTCCAATTTTCAGAAATGATAGGCATAAGTTTTGATTCATAGTCTTGATCCACTGAAGCAAGTGCTCTTTCAGATACTACACTTCCTTCAGCTCCAGAATCTAGAAAAACTTCAATGCTGGTTCCATTAATCAAGACTTGTGCCTTGAGAGGGGCAATAACAATTGAGCTATCCTCAATGCTCTTTATGATCTCAGCATCCTCAACTGTAGATAAAGCATTATTATCAATATCAATAGTATTTAAATAATGAATATCCTCTTCCAGCATCAAGATTTCCTGTTGATATTCATATGAAATATTGCTGGCACAATCACTTGAAGTATCATCCAGTGCTATTGTGTCATAAGCATGCTCCTCTTTTTTTTCCGCAAGATTTATCTTCTTGTCACAAACATGGCCTTTCTGCCAAGGCTTTTTGCACTTGAAGCAAGTTTTTGTTGCATACTTTTTAGGTGCAACAGGGGCAGAAGGTTTACCAACCTTTTCCAGAAGTTTCTGTTGGTAATTGGAGGGTTTCTCCAAAGTGGTTCTAGGAATGAATCTTCTGGCATCATACTTGTTGTTTAGAAGAATCTCATTACAAGTATTTATGAAAGAAGAAGGTTCTCTGGTGAACTCAGTCCTAGCCACAATCAAGTGTCTCAAAGGCATTGGTAATTTATAAAGGATCCTGTCCTTCCATAACTCAAACTCCAGTTTTGGGTCCATAGCTCTCAAGATTTTCACAAGTTTTATTAAGAACTCAATAGGTTTATCAGTAGAATAATTATATCTAGTTTCCTCATACTGCCTTTGTTGAGCCATCCTAAACTTGAAGCCCCCAACCTGTGCTTTAATTAATTTTTTCCAATCTTCCCATGAGTAATCATTCCCATCCAGGTGGACAGATTCATACCACATTAGGGCTACATTGGTAAATAAAGAAATTATCTTAGACACAATTTCCTCATCTGGAAGTTTGTAAGAGTTTTTCAAGTTATCAATTCTGCAAATGAGTTGCTTCCAATCAGAAGAAAAATCACCATCAAATTTTGGATACTGGTCAAGTTTTGGCCGATTCTTTTGATTTGAAGGAGTCTCCTTAGTACTATCTTGTTTCTGAGTAAGAAGCATCTGTAACTTCTCCAATTTTATAGTAATCTCATTGTTTAATCCCTCTGTTGAAGATCCTGGTGCATCATCAATTTTTGATGGAAACTCAGTGGTATCAACAGGTATTTCTGGAACTAATTTTACTTTAGATGAACTAGCCACAGGTAACCTTGAAGCATCCTGCAGTATATGTTCCTGTAAAGAATTGTCAGAATATTTTTGATCATTAAACAATGAGTTCAATTTCTCTTCAATGGTTGTTAGTCTGGTTTTCACTCTTGGAAGACTAGATAAACTCTCATTGATTGTTGCAAAATATAACTGATTTTTATTTTGAAAGATGAATAATCATCATTCAATCTTTTCAGATTCATCTTATCTATCTCCAGCTCCTGGCAACAGATAGACACAGTATCTTGTAATTTAGACAAATCATTTTTAATATTTTTCCATAAAGCAACCTTCTTTTCATGAGTTTCTTTATAATTAAACAAATCATCAGAAACTCTCTGTTATTCACTCCTTAATGATTGATAACCCTTTTCAGTTAACAAACTATTAAACTTTTGAGTAAATTGCATATTTTTCATAATATGATTTTGCTTTTCAATAAGTTCTCTCAAATACTCATCATTAATTTTTGCTACATCTGGAGTGTTTCTCAACAAGGAAACAGAGTAAATTTCCAGATTCTCATAAAACTCAGGATCAAGTGTTTCATCAATAACAGCCATATCAGGATTTATCATTGAAGTAGCAATTAAAACTAAAGTATTAGATACATGAGTGATTCGTCTACTATTCTCAGCCTCTACTGGTCTCAAGATTTCATCTACTCTTCCAGAATTACCTGAAAGAACTGAATCAGCTACCAGAAATGTTACTTGAGATTCAATAGAGGGCTTACCAAGGTTTTCTGGGCAATATCATATTGTTTTTTCTTTTTCTGCCTCCTTGATAAGGGTGAGGGGGTGTGGGGTTGAATTGGCTGGGTCTTGATGGACCTGCTTGAGGCAATTGAGTCTGTTGATTTTGAGACAGGTAATCCCACTGAGTGTTCAGCCAATCCCACTGCCACTTGGATACTTCCACCTTCTCTGGCTGCTGGGGAGCCAATTGTTGAAGATCCCTGGGGGGAGGAGGTCTCCTCTTCTCTTGGAGAAAAGCATCTATTCTTCTTACCTTTTCTTCTAGATCATCTACTCTTGACCTCAATTTCAAGTTTTCTGTCCTCAATTCTTTTATGTGGGTTGAAAGGTTCTTTACTTGTTGAGGCAGTGGCATCTTTTTTATCTTGAAGCCTTTGGAAGTCCTTCTTGGGGGTTGACTGAAGTTTTCTGTTCCTGAGTTGTCTCCACCAGAATTTCTACTTCCTTCATTTCCACATCCTGATTGGGTCAATGATTGATTAATTTGAGATAATTTTTTAGTTAAAGGAGAACTCACAGAAGTGGCCTCATCATAATAAATCAGATCCAATTCCTCTTCACGTGCAGCAGAAACACCTTGATCAGTCATTTTTTAAATTTTATAAACTGAAATGAGGGAGGGAAACAATAAGATGAATTAGTTTTTATTTTTACTTTTTATTTAAAAGAAAAATCAATAATAAAAAGAATATAAAATCCTTCAGGATAAAAATAAACTAAAATAATAATCAATTTATTTATTAATTCAAAACGATTTAATAACCAGGATTATAAATTAATCAACTGAAGAAATAAATTCAAATTTTTATTAACAAATTTATGATAATTATTATCAGGATTTTAAATCAACTGAAAAAATAATTAATTACCAGGACTTAATGTCAACTGAAATAATTAAATATAAGTTTTATTTTTATTAATTATCAAAAAACTTTATTGTCAGGACAATTTGTCAACTGGAGCAAATAAAATTTAATTTATCAGGACAAAAGTCAACTGAAAATTATAATAATTAATTTTTTAAAATATAATTTTATTACCTCTAGGACTAAGAACACAATTGCTCTATCTTTGTCAACTAGGAAAAATAAAATAAATAATAATAAAAAAAGAATTCCAATTTACTAGACACCTCCCCCTGTATAATGTGCAAATTAATTCCACTTACAGAGTTCTGAGTAAAAGGAAATACGTAGAGAATGAATAGTGCAAAGTGACCCACAAATAGTAATTACAATAATTACCACGAAAATATATGACTTTAGTCAATATATGAACCTAAGTTTTATAGCGCGGTTCGATTCCCGTTTGCAGCAAAAAAATAAGTCACGTGATATATGACATTTGTTGTTTTCGTCGTCCACTTGTCCTTATAGGTACCTCGATACCAATGGTCCCCATGGTATCTGGCCTCAAATAACAATGTGCTGTTGACAATTCAGAAGGGTCCCCAACTTTTGGTGGCTCTCTTGGTCTAGAAGGTAGGATTGGAGGCACTACAAGGTTTTAAAGGGTCTTAATAGACTCTTAAAGATATGGTACGTATTTCTCTCAATTTATAATGATTTTTACTCAAATGATAAGAGGTGAGACAAAATATTATTATTATTTATAGATTAGAAGTACGTGAATGTAACTACTAAAATAATAATGAATAGTAATAGGAGTTTTAAACAACAATATGTAAGATATATAAGTAGGTAAGGAATGAGTTGAAAAGTACAAAAAGTGAGGGCCTTTTATAGGCAAAAATACGGGAAATAAAGACACGGAGATAACACCGCCTAAAACAAGGGTGTGAGAAGAAAACTGAATGAAAAAGAATGTATATGAAATAAATAAAAAATAAATTAATTGGTACATCAACAAGGGTATCATTTCCATTTGCAATAAAATATGGGTTCCCTTGGACTGTCACAATTAATACACATATTTGATTTAAATATATTGATTTCACAGAAATCCAATTCTCTCAGTAAAAGAATTTGATAATTTTAAGAATTTTATTATATTTTATTATTATTTTTATTCCCACTCAGCTGTAGTATTGAGCATGGTGTTAGGGAGTAAAAATGTATGGGACAATTACTTAAATTTATTAATTATTTATATTACTTAATATACTTAGCTAGTTAGTTGTAAGTAATACATAAGTAAGTACTAAATAATTAATTATTAATAAGCATTAAAAAGGTGTGGCTTCATCTCAGTAAAATAATTAATTATCACTATGCAATATAGGGGGTGGACTTGCTAGCAAGTCCTCAACCTGAACTCAGATGGAACTCAGATGGAACTCAGACTGAACTCATACTGAACCCATACTGAACTCTACTTGAACACCCACCTAAAACTGTTCTTCTGAGTGGTGTTCATTCCTGATTGTATGGCTCCTTTATCAATAGCTCAATGTGTGTTCAATCTATGGTGAGTTTGGGTCCAAGGTTGCGGACTTGCTAGCAAGTCCGCCCCCCATATTGTGTGGTGTATTTTACTGGGTAAGTCTAGTAGCCTGGCTGACAATCATCATAGTCAGTCCTGCCTCACTGTTGGTAACTCCAACATAGTCAGTCTAGTTAGTCTCACTGCTTAGGTCCCATCCCAGGCAAGGGTCAGCACTAGTAAGAGTCCGCCTTCTTAGGCCCTAGCATACACTGTGTAACTATGTTTAACCATCATATTACAACTTATTTTGTATTCCTTAAGTTAGTTATTTTTATTTGTGCAAACATCTTTATTTAATTAAAAAAATTATTTTATTTTTATAAAATCAATTGAATTAAAAAATTATAAAAACCTACATCAAAGTTGTAGATCTAAGTCCATGTAATTACTTTCAGGATTTGAAGCCATGTGCTTACTAACTCACCAAACCTTATTTCAACATCTCTTTAATCTAAATAGTATTAACTTATTTTCTAAATCCATGAGATCAGTAGTGTGTATATTGACGTTAGGTCTTGAGATAGGCCAATATTAATGATAGTTTTATAAATACTGGAGCATAGATCTTTATTCCCTATTGATTTCTTTCTTGAAATACTAATCAATTATCACATTAATATTTACTTGTTTTCTGCTGAATCTTCATTATGACACTTCGCTATGCTCATGTCCAGGTATTACTGTTTCTAACTGTCATCATACTCCATTCACTTCATCTAATCTTTTCCTTTCTTACTCTAAGATTGGCTCTTTAAGCATCGCCAACTAACATAGACTTGATAACTAATTGAGTCGATTTATTAAATACAAAAGGTTAGATACACACTCCACATGTAATCATGTACTTAGACTTTAGTTCTTTTCTAATTGATTTCTTTCTCGAAATACTAATCAATCATCACATTAATATTTACTTGTTTGCTGCTGAATCTTCATTACGACACTTCACTACGCTTGTGTCCAGGTTGGCTCTTTAAGCATTGCCAACTAACATAGACTTGATAACTAATTGAGTTGATTTATTAAATACAAAAGTTTATAATTACTGGGACTGTCAAGGTTCACTTTTGGTCTAGAAGCTTTGGTACGGTGTTATATGAAGATTTTAAGGTATTATTTGACGCTCAATAATTAGGTACGTATTTCTCAATCAAGGATGATTCTTTTACTCAATGATAAGAGGTAGATTTAAATATTTATATAAGTTATATAATAGAATTACGTCCTTGTAAATACTAAAGATATAAAATATAAGAAATAAGTGTTTAACTGTTGTAGTTGTAGTAATAAGTGAGTTGGTAAAATAGAATGATCAAAAGACAACAAAAAGAGAGGCCTTTTATAGGCAAAGGAGAGACAAAGCACGGCAATCAAATTCTAAAAACAGTAGGAAGAGAGAGAGAAAAGAACATTCCAGAAAGAGTATTTCAAATAATAAAGTTATTCTAAAAAGAAGGCGTCAAAAAGATGTATTTACAGAGTATGTCAGAAATACATCAATATTTTTAATATTTACTGTAAAAGTCAATCCTAAATAAGAAATTTGATTTTTTTGTATATATTTAATATTATTTGAATATTTAAATCTTATTTTATCTTTGTATTTATTTTTTTAATATAAAATTTTATTTTTTTCCCAACCTGTCAAATGAGCACGGTGTTAGAGAAAAATATAAGGGACAAAATTATAATTTTAATTTTAATTATTTATTTAATTAATTAATTTTTTAATTTTAACATTCTGTAATTAGTTAATTTATTATAACTAATTTTAATGTAACTAAATTATAATTAAATAATAATTAAAAATGATAAGGTGCGGCTTCATCCAGTAAATAATTAATTATTTCACTGGGTGAGTCTAGTAGCCTGGCTGACAGGGACTCAGACCTTGCTTGAAGTTGGCTAGAGAGGGGCCAGGGAGAGCAAGGAGAGATTTTCTTGGAACTTTAAGGGATAAGATATTTCAACTTTGAAATCTATTAAACTCAAATTTGAATTATTTCATTTTATTAAATTCTATTTATTTTTTTAAAACTTAACTTAATCTTTTTATTTATCTTCTCAATTCATTTTAAATTAATTTTATACTAAAATTTTAACTTACTTATCAATGATTTTGTTGACTTAAACAAAATTCACGTTGTATTACATTTTTCCTATAAAAGGTGTTTCTTTTGTTGTTTTAGATCATCTTTTAATTTACATTCACTTCATTTATCTTATATACAATAAATTCAACCATATACAAATAATTTATTTATCTACTTATGTCAACATTTAAAACCGATGCTTCCAAATTCTCAACCATTCATCTACATCATCCCCGACATGTAGATATATACATACTTTTGATTTACTGGATTGGATTATACCACAACATTAGTGGCATACAATGTATGATAGTTAATAGGTTTAGGTTAGGATTGATAGTGATAATTGATATATATATATATCGTACTTCTTTTTGCTTTTCATCATCAATTCTGTTATTTACCTATTAACATTTAATTTTGATCAATTATCTTTTGCTGTCGCCACTTCCATTCCATTCATCACTCGTGTAACCAATTGTTACATTCGCGATTAGGTTGGCTCATAAATACTCGCCAACCTCATCGATTTTGTAACTGACAAAATCGTTTATTTAATTTAAAAGTCTCATAACTTATACCATTTATTTGACATATAACTGTTCAATGTGAAGATAAGAAATAAAAATATTATTAAATTACAATACTATTGTCATTAAATTAGAAATTCCACTACAGCTTCATTTTATTGTCTTAAAATCCACCCTAAAAACCATCCTTACTTATCGTACAAACCGACACTTTGAGTGACGAGGTACAGCAACACTATAAATGCTTAGCCTTTTTGCCAAAAAAATTTACTACATTTTTGCCTGGCTCAGCACTATTCCGGCCTTAAGTAGGGGGTTGTAGGCTTTTTTGGGTGATACACTTAACAAAAAAATGCCACGCTAGTACAAAAAGTGCACAAAAGAATGACAAAAGGGCCAACAGTTATTGTTCTTGCTGTAATTAAAAGACGATAGGAGAGTTGGGGAATATTAGGGTGAATCAAAGTTAGAAATCTTTCACTTCAAAATAGGTCTTTTCTCCACCAAATCAACCATGATTATTTTTTAAAATATGCCATATTGTGCCCCCAAAATACCTTTTTACTGATAATTAATGTTGAGTTTTTGGCTTTCTTTTTGTGTTGTGAAATACCTTTTAAAGAATTACAAATTTGTAACTTTGATACCCCCTATTTTACAGACGCTAAGAAAAAATCTTTTTAGGGTTTTTTTCCATAGAGTAGTTGCTGATTGCGACAAGGAAGGTCATAAAAAACCGCGGAGGCGGACGCGAGAGAATGAAGGGTTGTACAAATAGGAAAACTCTTGGTGTCATGATCAACAACTGGGTGTACTGATTGGGGACTGACCCATTCAATCTGACAAATAATTTAGGCAAGTGAATAAATACTCTTTACTTTCAAGTTCTATACGATTTTTCTATATATAGTCTGCTGCTGTGTGACTTATAAAGAAATTATTGAGTAAAGTTAAAAAAAGGTAGAAAAAGAGAACCAAAAAAGATTTGGTCAATATGGGGGTCGAACCCATGACCTTGGCATCAACCACTAATCTGGGCCTCATTGTTCTTCCAACGTAAGCGACAGAACTACTCTGTAGTGTATTAGTACCACGCTCTAACCAACTGAGCTAATCGACCGATGACTCCCCACTACAAACATTGTAATCTCGGATCAACCCTGATGCGTCTTTCCGTCGCACACATTTGGCGGGGGATGCGTGCGACTGACAGTCACATCAGGCATGATGCGACATCAAAATGTTTGCAGTGTCCGGAATACATAAAAGTATATATATTTTACCAACATAGTCTTTTTCGCATACACCAGAAAAAAAATGTGGGCACCTGATCGCAGGTGCCAATCCCTATCTTTGATTTGATTCAGTTCTGGCTCAGCTGTAATTCTTCTGGCAAGACCGCGCACTGAACACTGAGCATGCTAGCTCGCGTGGCATCAAATCTGAGTTATTCTTGTGTCACAAATGGATTAAGGGATTGGCACCTGTTAGCAGGTTCCAGGTGTTTTTTTGTGGTGATATAATTTGATGTCATTTTATCACTCTTCATCTGCGTACAGCAAAACCTGAAAAGCTTGTGAGTTTCTCGTCTTCGATCCCCTGCCAAAAACATGAGTTTAGGTTGCTTTTGGCAGGGAATAGGTGGCGAGAAAACCGCAAGCTTTTCCGGTTTAGCAGTATCTCTCATTTCAATCATCATTTACTAGTCACAAAAAATCATAGAAGGTATTTTACTCTCCTAAATGTATTTCAAGTTCCATTCTAGTCTCATTGTTGTTCGTGCCCTTCAACACAATATAAAAAATAAAAAACAAAATCTGAAGAAAAACATGTCATGAGAGATAAAAATATTGTGTTTCTTCCTGGTAGTCATTTATGGTACTTGAATGGATGGTCGACCATCAACAGAATATCAGTAAATATCTTTATTCTCCCCCTTTTGTCGAACGCCGCCATCTTATCAATCATTTTCTTATCCATTGACTTCCTCCGTGGCGCCAACCTATCAATTAACATCTTTACTCCTCCTGGCTGTTTCTTCACTCAGGTATCCGAGGTAATCAGTTAGTTGTCAGCTTAGCAGACGGTTCTCACCCAATTTCCAACCCTTGCCATTTCCCTTCTTTCTCTCTCTCATTCACCCCACTTCATCCTCCCCCTCTCGATCTCAATCTCCCTACCAAAAAACATTCTTTAATCGAATGCAAACTCACTCTCCCACACTTCAACGAGCAGCTTAAGAGCAAATTTTTAGCATTTTCGCCATTTTGGAACAACTAATTCAATACTTCCCATAGCACTAGTCACTACTTTTTTTGTTTAGGGTCGTTCAAGACATTGTCGTCTCTTAGGAATAATCTTTTATTACTTCAATGTAGTCTTCACTCGCCTTCATGATGTCATCCTGTCATGAACCCTGTAGAGATTTCCTCTGAACATTTGCCTTTTATTCCGGGCACAGACTTTTGCATCGCTTTCAATTCAGTTAGGAGTTCAAATTTGCAGCCAATGTTCTCCCTCTATTAAACTAGCAGCAGTATCTCTCGCACGTTTTGCTCTATTAAGTTGGCAGTATCTCTTGCTTATTTCCCTCTATTTTCAATCGACAGAGCTGGGGGAGGCTAGTAGTAAAGCGGATGTAGAAAAACAAGCTGAATTGAAAGTGGGGAAAAAGTCTGTGCCCGGAAAAAAACGCAGAAAATGAACCCTGTCACCTCACTGCCTCCTTAAATTCAAACACTATTCAGCTAAATTATTATTTACTCATTTATTGCCTTCGCACTCCGCACCAAGTAAGATATCCCTGATGGGGATATCCAGCGCGAGTTTGGGATATTGTAGGGAGGGACATAAGGATTGAAAAATATGTGTGAGAAAAATTTGTGTAAGGAAAATTTGTGCGAAACAAATATGTGAGAAAATTAAGTGTAAGAAAAATATTTTGCAACCATGGGATATTTTTGTTTTTTTAATTTTTTTTAATTTTAATTTTTTTTTTTTTCCTCAAAAAAAATGATTTTCTATTTCAATTTTTTTTTTTAAAAAAAATAAAAAATAAAAAGTAAAAAAAAATAATAATAAATTCTCTAGCTGCAAATGATTTTTTTTTATACTTACGTTTCTTGTACTTATTTTTCTTGCGCTTAGGTTTCTTACATTCAATTTTTTTGACCTTATGTCCCTCCCTAAAATATCCCCAACTCCCGCTGGATATCCCCATCAGGGATCTCATATCTCGCTTGGTGCGTAGTGTCGCTTTCCACCGATGTTCTATTGAGTGACACTTTCTCCCATGACATTGCCTTCTTTAGAAAAAAGTTTGGTCAATATGGGGGTCGAACCCATGACCTTGGCATCACCTACTTACTTCTTTAAGTGGAAGACGTCAACTCTAACTACATCATTAAAGTATTAGTACCACGCTCTAACCAACTGAGCTAATCGACCATGTTTGGCTTCACCACAATTTAAAGATAAATATACTCAAAAACTAAAACAATAGTTTTATACACATATTTCTCATCTCCGTTATATCGTACAACTAATCCTGGAAAGCTTGCGGCTGTCATACTTCTCATCCCCCGCCAAAATCAATAGTTTAGGTCTGCTGACCTATGGTTTTGGCGGGGGATGAAAAGTAAGACTCGCAAGCTTTCAAGGATTACAGCTAATCCTGGAAAGCTTGCGGTTGTCTTACATCCCATGCCCCGCCAAAATCATGAATTTAGGCTAGCTGACCTATACTTTTGGCGGGGGATGAAAGGCAAGACAACCGCAAGTTTTCCAGGACTAGCTGTAGCTATATATAATTTGTTTTCCCCCTCCCTCCTCTCCCCCCACATCTTCAATCTCTCTCAAAAACTGTTATGTAAATAGCTTAATGCCCTAACTTCCTAAGAGCATCCCCAGCCGTTTCAGCAAATATTCAGTAGCTAGATGCATTTTACTGGCGCCATTTGTTACTTAATTGCTTTATTCATCAGCCGTATGCTTATTCTTTAACTAAACACGCGTTAAAAAATAGTCATCAATCATGTAACTCATTCAATAACTACTAGGGCATCCATTTCATACTTCAACTCATACACACACATCCTCAATAATATGGCACAAAAATTCATGCACATTATAGATGAACTACAATCTATTGAAGAAGAAGAAGTCATATTTAGATATCTTTAAGAGTCAATGAAATCAAGTAATAAAGCCCATAAAAATTATTTATTAATTGCAATCACATTGATGGACATCACCAGCTTAACAAAGACTACTTTAATACAAATAGTACCTAAAACTCAACCATGTTTCACCACAGTTTCGCATTGGGGAAACTCTATTTCTTAAAATTTCTAATCATATACAGCTACATAATGTGTATTGGACACAGAGGACTGTAAGTCAAATATTAAGCACTTGGGTTGCTTGCTGATGCTTATCCATCACAGAGCAAGTTGTTCTTCTTGGGGGTGTCAATTAGGAGACCTTTTTTTCTTAGATTCAGTCTACATAAATGAGTTATTATTGAGCTAATAAAGATGAGAAGGTGTGGCTAAAGTGTGTAATGCAACTTTATGTAATAATTTAATGAATAGCAGTGGCTATTATTGTGTGGAGTGACGGTGAAAAAATGGAGAAGTAATTAATGAAGCATGTCTGTATTCAGTAGATAATGGATGAGTCCTAAAAAGTGGCTTGAGGCTTTGAAAATTAGAGAAGCTACTTGAGCAACTTTGCTCATTTGATTATATGACTACAGAATAAATTAGTTACTAGAGTCTAATTGAGCGACGATTGGGGGATAAGTCAGTAAAATATGTATCAGCCGGGATGTCTAGAAGATTGAAGATACTAAGAGGAATAATAGAATATATGATGGGAATAATAAGGTAGTAATGTGAAATAAAATAAAATAGGTGTAATTTAAGAGAATAAGACAACAATATAGTTGAGATGTGACAAAAGTTGTAAGTATTTAATTAAATTGCAATTATTATAAATGATAATAAATGTTCAAAAGCGCGTCAGTTCAATAATAGTATTATAAATCTTAAGGCAACCTATAATAATCTATATAGTATTTAAAGGGACAATATTAGGACACACCGGCACACTCAACCAAAAATGTTAGGTGCACGCCGGTGATGCTATTTTTGTCTATTTTCAATTCAAATTTTTTCGATGTCTCATACTATGTAACAACATCCCTTAGATATATACATAATTCTTACGCTTGGTGTGCAAGTGTGATATTATTACTGAATAGGGAAAAAAACACCCACTACTACAAATACATACGGTGTGCAAGTTAGATACTACTGCATTATGAGGCAAAAAAAATATGTTGCCGGGCACTGTACAATCCTTTGTTAAATATGCAAGTATTACTTCAGTACAGGCTCAGTTTGTGAACACTGAACTATTATATACATATTTAATTTTAGTTTTTATCACCAGTAACTTATAAGTGTGGTAATGGCAATCAATATGAGTCAAATGATGATAACGAGCAAATAATTTTGTGACTCTAAACCTTGCGCAATCACTGAAATCTTAAATTAATGTGCACTTTACAATCATTCCCTTAAATATGTATATAATAGTTCAGTGTCCACAAACTGAGCCTGTACTGAAGTAATACTTGCATATTTAACAAAGGATTGTACAGTGCCCAGCAACATATTTTTGTTGCCCCATAATGCAGTAGTATCTAACTTGCACACCATATGTATTTGTAGTAGTGGGTGTTTTTTTCCCTATTCGGTAATAATATCACACTTGCACACCAAGCGTAAGAATTATGTATATATCTAAGGGATGTTGTTACATAGTATGAGACATCGAAAAAATTTGAATTGAAAACAGACAAAAATAGCATCACCGGCGTGCACCTAACACTTTTGGTTGAGTGTGCCGGTGTGTCCTAATATTGTCCCTATTTAAATTAGACATAATGAACTAATAAAAATAGTAAATAAAGAAATATATTTAAAATATGTTGAGTGAGTGTATAGTAAGTAAATGATGAGCTACCAGAGGGACTTCTAAAGCCTTTTTATAGGCAAGAGGACATTCTGGAGCATTCAAATAGTATATACAAAAAGGTAAAATACTGTGAAACAATTAATTTAAAAGAATCTAATTAAAAACAAAAAAAATAAATCCGTGAATAAACAAGCATTTTTCCCATTAGTAATCTCTAAAAAAGAATAGAATTAATATAACAATTAACTATGTGAGTATAAAAATATGAGAACTGTGAGAAAGAAATCTAAAGAAGGAATACCAATAGCTAAAAAGGTATAATTAAAATAAAAGGAATTATTTTTACGCTTTTAAATAATCTTAACTCAGTATAAGCAATAGTAATTTAACTATTTCAAGTAAATTAACTATTAAATTAATTGAACAACTAATTAAGTTAATACAGGAACTTTTTAACATGAGAATTTGAATTTAATCATATTAAATTAAAGTAGTAATATTGGTAACAAAATTAAGGGTCACAGAAGCGCCAAATATTGATGAATATTATTATATGATAGGTTGTATTTAGTTTTATATAAATGTTATTATTAAAATTGTAATTACTGTGTAAGTTAAATTTACACTTATAATATAATTTTAAATAATTTATTTATACATATAAATCACACCATGATATTATAGAATATTATATTTGTTTATGTAATACAATTTATTTAATAATAAAATTAAATATAATATTTTATTTCATTCACAAAACATTTATAATTTTATTTTAAATAATTTTTTGTATTTACATAAAGTTATTCCTTTACAGTAATTTATTATATAAATTACTGGACTCCTGAGATAGCCTGGCTGACAATATGCATACCAAACCACTTTATTGACATGGCTGCAGATGCTCTAAGAGAATCTACCCCCGTTTCAGTAAAGTTAAAGTAGAAAAATGAATATTTCCACAACATTGGTTAATCAATTGGCTGAAATCACCACCATAGGCACCCTCATTTACTACTGTCACAGTGAACTTAAGTTTTGACCATAGTTCTTAACACATATTCAGTAAACAACCACTCATTTAATTTGTGTGTGGAATGGGGCTTTTCAGCATGTCACATTTATTTAATTGTGGGACATTGACACTGGCATTGCAACCATGACACAATTTTACCCTCAGTGTTTATTACCTGCTGACATTGTGTACTTTAAATTGATATACAGGTGGTGGGAGATGATAGGGAATGATGTTAAAAAGTGAATAGTGCCAATAAATATTTTTGGGTAGTGTTTGAGGTGATGTGAAGTGTAAGTGAAAAATGGGAACATTGATTGGTAACATTTGAGATTGTTGAGAGTTGCAGATGAGTTTGAAAAAAAATGGCAGGAGTGAGCATGAGTTACATATTATAAATCTTTGTGTGTCAGTAAATTTTCTTACAGGGTTGAATTATCTACTGAAACTTTTAATTGATGTGAGAGTTTAATGCAATGGTGGTCAAAACTTTTTGAAAATGCTCTGTAAAGTATGCATACCAACAAATTTACTGAAATAGGGGTAGATTCTCTAAAAAATAGGAAGTTGTGCTGCTAATCTAACTTCCCCATCCCCATCACAATACCCTTACCTTAATTGAGAGGCTTCTGTCTGTGTAAGCCTGGATATTCCCAGGACTGAGTAAAAAATACTTCTAATTTATGTTAAACACATGGACTATACATGGGAACAATAAATAAAGGTACACAAGTTGTATACATAAGTGAAAATTATGATAAAATACAATATATGCCATTATAACACCTTATATACATGCATATATCCACCTTTTATAAGTCTTATGTACTTAATATTAAGTTGGAATATGATAGGGTAATTTTAAGAGCCTCAAAAATAAGGCTACAGAGTTTTTAAGTAGACTTAAAGCTGTTATTTTCATTGTTTTATGTGAAAAACAAGAAATGCGCTTTAAATCACTTAAAAGTTGACTATATGTGCTATAAATTTAAAAATATTATAATTGCACCTTGACATATCAGTTTGTCTTAATTAGGAATATTGATTTTACTACTCAAATGTATAAAAATAACACTTTTCAAATTTGGTGTTTTTTATGCCAGAAATGGCTTCTGTGTACTGACCACATACTGCCTGCATTTTTCCCATGTGAATAGCTTCATTTTTTAGCAAATTTAGCTTTTTCAAACTATAATTACCCCAAATTCTATGCCCACTGTGGGGAAACACATTAAAATAGGTGACAGGTGCTTATTTAGTGTCCTAATTTAATTATAGGTGCATTGACCTTATTATATGCACTAATTTCATTAATAACCTCAAGCTTGGAGCCTTTAATTCACTACCACACTTAAATTTTCCTAAATTAGTCAATGATTTACCTGTGCAAGTGCCTGCTAAAGACTGCATGTAGTTACCCCACATCTCACACCCTTTTTTGGGGTTTTCAGTGGTTTCTCAGTCAATATTGGTTATTTTTGGATGGTGATATCATTTAGTATATTGTTATAATTAGCCCCATTATTTATATTGTTTATCCCCTTTAATATTGTGTAATAATTAGTGTTATTCTTTCTTTTTTTAGTCTTTTATTTTAAGATATTACACACATATACTCTCTTTTTTGATTATTCTTTTTTTTGATGGATTATGTCAGCCTAGATATCCTTAGGACTGAGTATTTCTTATACTTAAAATAAGATAAACTTAAGTAAATTAAGCTTATATCTTAAAAATAAGGTTAAAATAATAATATATATATATACAATTATTATTCTATTATATAACTTATAGTAGTTTAAATAGCTTATCCATAGACTAATAATACTTATTAAGGTTTTAATGGAGTCATAATATACTTATCTTAAGTGATATGAAGTAATTATTGACATACATAAGCTTATATGTATACATAAATCTCATATTCAGTGAAATATGCAGTATATTATGTATATTTAGGTATATAAGTGGGTTTTAGCCCCTTAATAGCCTATAACCTTTGTTTTTCTGCTTATTTTAGGTCATATGGACGAAATAAGTGGACTCACAACGCCTACAGAAGCATAGACACCTATATCAGGCACATACACCCAGTTTGGACAACTTAAATTACTTCCTTGGATGGTTATTCACGGATTTATGGGTTGGAAGGACATTTCTGGGTTAATGTGGATGCTTGGGGATGTTATTGGGGGCTTGGAAATTTTATTTGTTTCCTTTATATGCTTTTGGTTTCATTAAATATCTTTTTGATTGTTTATTTTACCTGTTTCTTCATGGTATCCGCTTTTATCTGGATTTTCTATTTGTGGTATAGATCTGTGGTATCATTAATAGTGATGGAGGGTCCTTACTGGAGGTCTGGGTGTTGAGACTGCTTGAAGTGGACGCCATGGGGAGGTGATGGGCCCTCACAGTGCTGTAATTGCCGGGGATAGCAGTGACATCATCTGGATTGAAGGTCTGTGCACTCCAGTGGATTTGGGTATAAGTAAGAAGGGATTTTGACGGTTATTTATCATCATTCAACTACTACAATTCAAAAAAACACTACTTTACAATTATTATCATTCAGAAATATATTATAAAGCCATTATAAATTGATATTATCTTTATATAAGCTATAACTATATTTTATACATCTATTTTTCACCACTAGCTCGCATTTAAATCCAAGTATTGTGAGTTTTATTTGAGTATAACTATTTTATTAGTCTTCCCCTGAGGTTTAATCACTAAATCATTTATAAATAAGTAGTAGGACCATAAATAAACACTATTATATCATACTTATATACTAGACTATACTGACAGATTATCCTTATTACTACAGGATTTTGGTGGGTGATATCATTCTAATATTGTTGTTGGTCACTCTTTATGTTGTTGGAAATTTGTATTAGTTATAATTAGGCTTCATTAGCCATGTATAGGACTGGTAAATCAAGGGGTTCATTGGAGGAGTTGTTGGGGATAATAGGAGGGGGTTTTTGGTCTTGTTTTCTACATTATTTATCATTAAAATCAAATATATAACCAATAAAATTACAATAAATATCAATAGCACTTATAAAGTCTTTGAATAGTATCTGAATTATTACATCTATATTTCTACCAACTATAAGTGTCAAGGGGTCCTAATGGTCTAGAAGATTTTACAGTGGTCCAAACAGCGGCAAAGGTGGATAACTCAAAGCTTTCAATCAAGTACGTAGAATTTTATCTTTTTGTTTTATTGCTCAAGTAGAAGGTAAAGGAGTCTTTTATTATCAATTATAAAGATTTAAATTATGCAAATGTGTAAGTATTAAATCAGATATAATGGTTAATAGAAAAGGTATTTGATTGGTTATAATAAAATATAGTAGTAAGTAATGGAATGAAGAAAACAACACAAAATAGAAGGCCTTTTTAGAGGCAAAAAGGAGAGTGAGTACACGGAGTTAAGAATCCTACATACAAGGGTGTGAGATAAAAAATAATTTCAAAATAAGAAAATTAAAAATAACAAAGTATACTAAAAAGATGTGCCAATAAAATGTATTTGATATATTTTAAAGTTTTACTGTAAGGTCACACTTAGTATAAAATAATTTCAATTAAATTTTAATGTCAATAGAATTTTAACTTTCTTTTCAATGAAAGGATTTGGATTTAAGATTTAGTATTACTATAATTTTATTTCTCTTTCAACCTGTCATTGAGCATGGTGTTAGGGAATAAAAATATGAGGTACATTATTATTAATTTTAAATATCTACTAAATTTACTTCTTGTAATTTTTTAAATTATTACAAGTAATTTTAAAGTAAATTTAAAAATATTATTAATAATAAAATAAGAATTAAAAATGTGTGGCTTCATCCTAGTAAATAATTAATTATTTTACTGGGTAAGTCTAGTAGCCTGGCTGACAATAAGATTGTAACCCATTTATAATTAGTGAGATAAAAATTACTGAGACACTAATATTGAGTTATATTTAAATACTTATTTGATTCTTACTACAGTATCCATATAGGACCATAAAAATCTTCTATAAAACTGACTATTCAAGCTATTTCTTGTCTCTGTACTTGAACTCAGCTGTACAGTCTGTCTTCATAGAATTTAGGAAGCAGGCTTCTCTATCTATATATTAATATTTTGTGGTTTTCAACCTATCCCTATTTTTTGGCATTTGCACCAGGGTCCCAACTGACCCCAATCTGTTAAGTGTATACAGACTTCTGTACTTATTTATGTTGTAGAGAGTTTATATCCTGTAGGCATGGGTCCCTCCAGTTTCTCTGGTTCTTTCCAGAGTCCTGTTGGCTGATCCTTCTATAAAGGTTATGGGCTGTATACCCTGGTAATTTATATCAGCTTTAGAGACTTCCACTTCATTAGCAAAATTGCAGAAATTGTAACAGAAAGACCCCCAGTGCGTGTCTGAAGAAGACTTACCTCTTTGCACTGGTAAAACAAAATACTCATGTTCCATCTTGAATCAAGAGCTCAGAAGCATTGGGATCTCACATTATGAAACTTCTAATAATTCCCCTTCACCATGTTTCCCTTATTCCTCATAATATCTTACCAAACCAAACAAAATTATTCCTAGCATATTTCTTTTCTCTATCCCAGCCACTCCACCACAAAAACAATCTACTTATATTGATTCATCTCAGGCTAGTTGTAAAACTGAGACATCCCATAGGCCCACATTTTTGAAACCATGCAGTTCATTAATATCATTTCTGCTATCTCAAGAACCACTAATTCCTCCCTTTATTATTTACCAATCACATACCTCTGAGCCAGAGGAATACTCTACTCCCACTCATTTCATGATTCTAGATGACAATATTAAAATTTCATCTACATATCTGTTGCCTTCACTTGCTCCTCCTTCTGCCACACCCAATCCACACCTTTTCCCACCACCTCATAGTAATTAATTATCTAATAAATTAGAAAATGGTATGAAAATTCAAGAACACCATCACACACTTCAGGATGTTGTTGAATTTTCTAAGGTTGTTCCTACCATAGAGTCATTGGGAAACCATTCACATATTTTGTTCTCATGTTTTCTTGCACTTATTGAGGATTTTTTGGTAACATTAACATATACTCTGAATGATTTCAAAGGCTCTGAACCTTTTTTTCAATTGTGTAACTCATCTACTTTTTTTTAAAACTTTCTGGCACAAGACTTACAAACAGACATTAATCCAGACTCGAAAGCTAGGAAGACATGTTTTTATCTAGTTGGAAAATTCACAAAACCCAATCACACCTTGCTTATCTCATCTATTGTTAACTTCATTAGTATCAAGCAGCAAAATTTTAATCACATGATGATTATATTAATGCAGTTGATAAATCTTTTGATGTAATTGGCATAAAGGTATTAAAATTGATAACAAAATTTTGAACGCAACTATGAATCATGCTATTATTCAAAATTCCATTAGAAATCAATAAATTTATCTATTTCAAGCTTTAGATGATTTCTTTGATTCAGCTTCAATGTATTTTTATGAATATAGACAATTAATTCTAAGCCTTTTCAGAAATTTTCTTGAAAGAGAAGGTACTTCAGTTTGTTCTACCCATACCACAGTTATCAACCCTGCTTTTAATGCCACTGCTTCTCTTAAATTCTGTGTTAACTGTCATGCAGCAAGTGACACTTGAAGAAAAATCAGCTCATTAATTCAATAATACAGGGCATGATTATCTCAATGAAACCCATACACAAAGCGCAGAAGCAACATTTTCCTAACAACTGAATTACCTTTGTGTTATCAATCCCAAATCTCTTCTTTGACTACAATTTATCTAAGTTACTAAATATAAATTAGTTGACTTATTCAATTACATTCTTATAATTTTCAATTTAAGTGGATTGACATGTTATTAGTGCTATGGTTGATTTAATATTCTAAATGTGGTTAATGGTGTGTCTAAGGGTTGTTGAAGGGTCTGTGAGTAGGAAGAGGTGGTAATGTTAGAGGGTCTGTGATATGGTGATGAATTTTTCTAAAGTGATCAATGCAAGGTGGAGTTGTCTATATAAATGGTGTTGGTTTTTATTTGATGTTCCTAAGATTTAAAACATAATAACATTGTGATAGTAGTTGAATTTATAGTAATAAATATTGGGCTATTATTTTTTCCTTCTTTTTCTTAATAATTAATTTTAAATCTTGTAAATAATTTCCCTAGATTATTAAGTTTCCAACCCTTTGTGAGATTTCTAAGAATATTACTATCAATTTTAAGTTTGTATTAATATTCACTCAAAATATCTCAAATCAGGAGAAGTTCCTTTAAAATATCTTCAAACAACCTCTTCAAGATACTCCTCTGTGCCTTAAAGAATTTTCAACTCTCCTTACCAATCTCATTTACTCAGGAACACCCTTGAACTTGTGCATAGGTTTCCTGGTGATAGTATAATTTAATTCTCCAGAGTTCTCATTCTTTTGTACTACTGAATATTTTTCATGTGCTAAATCTAAATGGCACCTGTTAAATGCATTCCTCCTTCAGGCGCTAATATTAGGAATCATGCTAGAGGCAGGCCACAATCTATACAACCTGTTTCCCACACCCACTTCCTTGAACCTCTCAATATAAGGAAAAGGAAACACTCAATCCAATATGTGGAGGATATTTCTCAGGATTTTAAAGATTTTAGTGAGGGAGAAGAAGGTAAGGATACTATGCATGAGGCACCTTTGGCCCCTGCTACCAACCCTTCAGGCCAACATTTAGATCCTGGGACATCTGCTTCATTGTAAGAGCTCATGATACTTTTCATGAAAAAAATTTCTAATCCTGCCTCCTCTGAGGGATCTAAGTTTAAAACTCCTTTGCTTAAACCCCCTAATAAATTCAATGGAGAAATCCCAGTCAGATTGTAATCCTTCTTGCAGACCTGCAAGCTATTGTTCCATAATGAACCTCAAACCTTTAACACTGATCGCTCCAAGTTTATTTATGCTTCTTCATTATTATCTGGAAAAGCATCAAGATGGTTTGAAACTTATTTCATCATGCCCTTTTTGATTTAAACCAATTCACTTATCAATAAATGGGAAATGTTTGAGGACCAACACTTTAAATTGTTTGGTGACCCAAATGAAACTAATAATTCAGAAATATAACTTGACTTCTTTCACATGAAAAATAATGGTAAAGATTCTGAATGCATCTCAAAATTCAGATCTTTAAAAACTTGAGTAGATAGGAATGATTCAGCTTAAAAATATGATTTCAAAAAGGGACGTCCCTGGAGGATTCTAAATCAATGAAATCTTAATGGTCAAAAAATTACCACATGGCGGATTTGATGGATAGAAACATTGAGATCAATGGTGCTTATCCAGGACAACTCCCACATCAATTCTGTGCCCATAAATCCACTCACATCTTTTATTTTAATTCAAGGCCTTCTTCAAACCACCCCTCACCAACCCATTCCTAATTGACTCAATCCAAACCCAGTCTAAAAGTTAAAGATAAAACTCACCCAAAAAGCTTGAACCCCAGCAAAATCAGTAAGGTATTGGACACAAAAGGGAAATTAAAGGGAGATGAAAGGAAGAGAAGTGTCAGTGTATGCTAGTATCTAGGTATGATTTAATAGTAAATATTAATGGTCCAAATACTTATTGAAAAATGATTTAGTGATTAAACCTCAGGGGAAGACTAATAAAATAGTTATGCTCAGTGTTAACTTACAATATTTGGATTGGTGTGTGCTAGTGGTGGAAAATAGGTTAATAAAATATATTTATAGCTAATATAAAGATAATATCAATTTATAAATGCTCTAAAATATATTTACATATGATAATAATTGTTTATAATGTTTATTTGAATTGTAGTAAGTAAGTGATGTTCAATAACCCATCAAATCCTCCCTTACTTATACCAAAATCCACTGGAGTGCACAGACCTTCAATCCAGATGATGTCACTGCTCTCCCTGGAGATAACAGCACTGTGAGGGCCCATCACCTCCCCATGGTGTCCACTTCAAGAATTTTTAACACCTAGACCTCCAGTAAGGACCCTCCATCACAAGTAATGATATCATAAACACATACCATAACTAATGAAAACAGATAAAAGTGGATACCGTAAAGAAACAGGTAAAATAACTCATCCAAAGAGTATATAAGGAAACCCAAAGCATATAAAGGAACCAAATCAGCTTTCCAAGCCCCCAATAACATCTCCAAGCATCCATATTAACTCAGTAATCATATCCCAACCCAAAAATCTGTGAAAATCCATCAAAGGAAGCAGATTAAGTTGTCCAAACTAGTTATATGCGCCTGTAAGAGGTGTATATGCTTGTGTAGGCTTTGTGAGTCCATTGAATACATCCATATAACCTAAAATTAGTAGAAAAATAAAGCTTATAGGCTATTTAGATGTTAAAACCTGCTTATAGACCTATATATACATAATATAACTACATATTTCACTGAATATGAGTTTATGCATACATATAAGCTTATGTATGTCTATAAGTACCTAATATCACTTAAGGAAAGTATATTATGACTCCATTAACACCTTAATAAGAATTATAAGGCTTATTATAAGCTATTTAAACTTATATAAGTCATTTAATAGTGTAATATATAGGGGGTATCAAAGTTAGAAATCTTCCAATTCAAAATACCTCTTTTTTCCACCAAATCAACCATGATTTTTTTTAAATATGCCATATTGTTCCCCCAAAACACCTTTCTACTGAGAATTAATGTCAAGTTTTTGGCTTTCTTTTTGTGTTGTGAAATTCCTTTTAAATAATTACAAATTTTTAACTTTGATACCCCTTAATATATATATAAGGATAATAAACATATATCTAAGTATTATAACCATAATTTTTACTTATAAGCTTAATTTAGTTAAGATTATCTTACTTTAAGTATAAGAAATACTCAGTCCTGGGGATACCTAGGGTGGCACTCCCTCACCCAAAAAAACAATAAAATAAATGTTAAGACATTTTAATTAATAAGTAAGGAGTGAATGGAAAGATAATTTTTATTTTTTAAAATTTTTATCATACAAATATTGAACTTTTAACAGTATTATTTGGTTTTAAATTTTTTCAAGAGATTTTTAAGATCAGAAATTTTTTTTCTTAAATCCACTGGTCACATTCACTTGATTTAATTTAAAACCTTAATAGATACTCAACTCCCTTTTCTTTTGTAAGGTGTCCCTTTTTAAGTATCTTTTCAATTTCTGCTTTTTCAAATTATTTTTCAGGTTGCTGTTTATTTCTTCCTGATCTTCTTGGAAATAGAGCAATATCATTAGAATGGTATGGCTTTATAAGAGAAATAGGAAATACTGGATGTCTTCTATCATATGGTGCATTTAGAATAACTTCAATAGCATTTTCAACAACCATCTTTTTTACTACAAATTGTCCAATGAATGGATCCTTCAATTTAACATTAACATTTAAATTGAAATGTAGTGTAGAAATAAGGACTCCATCACCCTCTTCGAACATTTTCTCTTTATGGCCTTTATCCCATCATTTCTTCTCATACTAAAATGCCTTATTTATACAGCTTTGAGCATGCTTTCTGCATACTTGTTGCATTTAAAGAAAAGATTTTGAACCTAGATGGATATCTAATATAGATAATTTATTACAAGTTTTAGCAGGGGTATTAGGTACATAACCCAACCATAACTCAAATGGATTTTTTCCAGTGACAGAATGTACTGTACTATTGTATGCAAATTCTAAACCTGGGATAAGGATTACCCAATAATGAGTGAATTGGTCATTGTCTTTAAATTCAAGACTAAAAGTACAATATCTTCTAAGGTTTGTATCATTCTTTCTGCTAGCCCATAGGTTTGTGGATGGTGTGCTGTAGAAATTTTTAATTGACAACCTGAAACATCCATAAGTGATGTCCAGGACTCTGAAGTAAATTTTGGGTCTCTGTCTGAAACTATTGCTTTGGGGAATTCTACTATATTTAATATTTTTTCCCACCATAAAAAATCTAGGTCCTTTTCAGAAACCTCTTTGAGGTTAGGAATAAATTTACACATTTTTTTAAATCTATCTTCAATTACACAGAAGGAGTTATAACTCTTATGCCCTGAAATGGGAAAACCTATTACAAAGACCATGTTAACTATTTCCCATGGAGCTTTTGGTTGCTCAATTTGTTGTAACAAACAAGCTCTTTTGCCTGTCAATCTTTTAGATTTTTGACAAGAATAACATGTCTCAACATATTTTTGAACAACATCAGACATGCTAATCCAACAAACTGGAATTTATACTCTGGTTAATGTTATATGGAAGTCAAAATGACCTGCTAATATATCATCATGAAATATACTTAACATTAACTCCTTCATTGAAGGGAGAATCAGAATTACATTACTTAAATTTTTCTTGTAATATATAAAACCATCCTCAACAGAAAAGTTTCCTTTTTCTGATGCTTCCCTATGTTTTTGTGGTAATTTTTTATTAAAACAATCATTGAAGCATTAGATGGATCATTTAATATTGTAGTAAGATTACTCAAGTCAGGATCTGAAGCATAATTATCAAGAATTGACTGCATAAATTCATCCTCAAGATATACAATATAAATTCCATAAATGTTAATAATCTCTGTTTTAGGAACATAAGCAGGATTAGCATCATTATTAGGTATAGTTACTCTAGATAACAGATATACATTAGAGTGTAAAGTTCCTGATATATGTGTAATAGTTATCCGTCCTCTATATTCTTGTACAGCCAATAGCCATCTAAACATATGCCTATTAGGGGTTTTCATGTTTAAGAGTGACTTAACTGCAATACAGTCAGTTATTAACTCAAATTTTTGGTCTTCAATGTAATAAAGTAGATTCTCAAGAGCCCATACTACTTCCAAGAATTCAAGTTGAGTAGCATCACATTTCAATTCACTACTTCTTAGAGTATGTGAAATATAGCAAATTAATACTACTGACATTTTTCCTTCAATAAGTTGTTTTTGATGCAAAGAAGCACCCAAACCAATAAAACTTGCATCAGTATACAATTCAAAAGGTAATTGGAAGTCTGGTAATCCCAAGATAGGAGCTGTTATCAAAAATTCTTTCAACTTATCAAAAGCCTGTTGTCTTTCATTATTCCAAATGAAAGCTTCTGATTTCTTTATCAGTGTGGTCAATGTTGCAGCAATTAATTGGTAGTTCTTTATATATTCTCTATAATAACCACACATACCAAAAATAATTTTACATCCTTTACATTTTGAGGAATTTGAATATTCTTGATTGAAGCCACCTTATTTTGGTCTACACATGTTTTTAAGCCAGATACAATATGACAAAGCACTTTTAAAGACTCAAACCCAAATTTACATTTTTTCAATGCAAGGTTCATTTTCATTTCATCCATCTTCTGAAATACCTTCTTTAAATGGATTAAGTGTTCATCATATTTCTTAGAGAACACTATAATGTCATCAATGTATACCATTAGCCATCTTTCAATCATTTCATTGGGCTTATATTAGCAATCCCCTTCTGCATCTTGTACAGCTCTTCTTTGCTGTACTTTCTCCTAGCTGCACTCAGCTTAGGATCCACCTTAGAAGCCTTGGGCTTTGGTTGGGCCTAAGAGCTGCTCTTAGGCCTTCCCACCTTTCTTGCTTCTACATCATAGACACCAGCCAAGAATTCACCACTTGACTGTCCACTACAAGAATATAATTCCAACCCACCAAAGGAAGTAGAAAAAGAGACTTTATTAAACTCCTTCCCTTTTCCCTTGACATAATCATCATCCTTTCCAGAAGACTTCCCTTTATCAGGAATCTCCTCAAGTCTTGGCCTCCTCTAATTGAAACCAGCCCTTCTCCTGACCAAATCAACAGGAGCCTGCCCCTCACTGGGCTTCACAAATGAACCGTCAGGGAGCTTGAACACCCTGCCATCAAACTCTACCTTTCCTTCTGAAACATCTCTGTTCAGAGCCCAAAAATCATTGGACTTGTGCCCCCTCCTACTGCAATAAGAGCAGACCCAAGGATCACTCCTAACAGCCCACTTGTCAAAATCTCTGGGCTGAGAAGGAGCCTTATTGGCCTTCTTAGCCTCCTGTACAAAAATGTGTAGCTGTTTTGTCAGATCAGCCAACTGCTCCACCACTGGGTCCCTCTCCTGTTTGGGAACCTGCACCATATTCTTCTCCTCCTTCTTCACTCTAACCTCCTCTTCAGCCAAAGCCTCACTGACTTTGCTGACATACTTGGCACACCCCTCCTGATAGGTGTCCACAGCCAATAACTTCAAATGGGCCTCCACAGCCTCCTTCACCTTGTCCAAGGCAGGAAACTTCTGGTCCCCATTAGAAAGAGTCTTCATCAAGTCCTTCCTTGAAAGCTCCTTCAACACATCCATCCTGACATCTCTAGCCAGGGTAAACCAAAAAATATCCTTGGCAGAATTTTCATGTGCCAGCTCCTCCACTTCCACCAAGTATTCCACCACAGGATCAAAATGTAGCAGAAACTTCCTGTAACTGTGCAAGTTACCAACACCAACAAAAGACTTCCATTCACTGACAACCTTGTTCAGTTCCACCATATTTAACCTGACACCCCATCTATCTACCATCTACCTACACAGTAACTTCCAGTCCCTCTTCTTGTAGCCAGGCATGGCCACAACCTCCTTCTCCACTTCCCTATCACCAATGAAGAAGATAATCTGCTTGAAAATTTCTAGGTAAGAAGCACCATCCACACCAGAAGCAGTTTCATACCTCTCCAGAAACTACTTCACATCTTCACCATTAAACTTGGTACCATCCCAGGTTTTTATCCTTACACATTTCCTAACCATCACAACAGGAGGACCTCCCCCCCCACTGACAGTCACCACAGGAATAGAAGAACCAGAAGCCATTCTTCCAGTCAAAAATCACCAAAAAGGGCCAATCAAAGACAACAGAGATTCCAAAGAACTAGCAGATCCATACCACATGTTGGGTGCCAGAAATGTAGACAATCCTATAGTACTAGCTATAAGCCTTGACCAAGGGAGTTGGAGTAAAACCAGAGAGAAAACCCCTGTCCCTTTAGAAAAATAAAGTGAGATTTACCTGCTACAGTAAATTGGTTCTTGTTTACCAAAAGCCCCTTTTCCAACACACTTGACTGCCTGATCAGTCAAGAAAGTAGTCTCCAGACAGACTACCAAACCAAAGAACTGAAATGTAGACCAAAGTCCACACCAGAGAAAGCAATGATACTTGATGTAGGTTGCAAGTCCACACCAGAGACAGCAATAATACTTGATATAGCTTGCAAGACTATACCAGAGAAAACAGTTGCCAAGTTAAGTTAAATGAAGAACTCACTTTGCAACAAACACAGCTAATTGTGGCCAGAAAACAGTGAAAACTGAGTGAGGAACAAGAATATCACCTTTGGATGGTTGTATGATAATTAAAGTTGCCCCCAAACTCCTCCTTTACTATATACACACAGACTACTAACTAAGAGCCCATGCACACCAACAAATTTGGTGTTCTTGGCCGCAAAATTGCATAAAACCTCCCTAGAAATGCTTCCCAGCCCTCTAGCACTGAGGCGGGTGGTCCTCCCGATGTTGGGAGGCCCACCTGAAACAGCCTGACCACCCTGAAGCCAGAAAACCACCAAAAACCACCAAAAATACACAAAATACTTAGAAAAATCAACTACAACTACTAAAACCTTTAAAACACATAATTATGCTATAACAACCTCGAGACATGAAATGTAGAGAAAATCCAGCTCATTCCAATGGTACTAAGCACTTAACCCTAAGACCAAAGGTTAGCCCGTAAAACAAAAAAAAATTCAACAGCAATCTTTTTTAATGAAAAATGAGAAATTATCCCCTAAATACTTAGACTATGAAAAATGTCATAAAGACATAAAATATAGAGAAAGACTGGGGCTATCCAATGGTACTATCCACATCCTTGTATTCCCAATATTTTCTGCGTAATACCAGAAAAACACCTAATTATTAAACAATGCCATTTAAGGCATACCAAAAAAACCCCAAATAAACCAATAAAGGGCTCTGCCAATGTTGGAAGACCACAGTTGTCATACCTAAATTCAATCCTGAAACAAAGTGGTCTCATCCTGTTTTTTTGAGTCATGCAAACTCATCATAGCAGAATTAAACTATAAAATTCATGAATAAGAATTATTAGCTATTGTTCATTTTCTTATATGGAGTTCTGTTCTTCTCAGTCTTAGTAGCTCTTTAAAAATTCTAACTGACCACAATGCTTTAAAATACTCAATGTCTTCCAAATTAATAACTAGATGTCAGGATAGGTTGGCTGAATTCTTATCTGAATTATGTTTTACTATTACCTACCACCCAGATAAATATTCTGCAGTTCCTGATATTTTTTCACCTCTGAAAAACATTTACCCACAGTGGTGTGGTATGCCTGAATCTAAGAGCAATATGCATAAAGAAAGGAGTGGTCATTTGGCACATAGATGGATCATAATTTTCTACCTAGCATGCCAAGGCCTCATGCATATATTTGTCAGTTTCTTTCAGCCTAGGTATCCCCAGGACTTAGTATTTATTATATTTAAAATAAGATAACCTTAATTTTATTAAGCTTATATGTTAATATTATGGTTATAATACTTATGTATATGGTTATTATGCTTATATATATATTTATTACACTATTAAATGACACATATAAGTTTAAATAGCTTACCCATAGCCCCATAATACTTATTTAGGTGCTAATGAAGTCATAATATACTTATCTTAAGTTATATTAAGTACTTATAGACATACATAAGTCTATATGTACGCATAAACCTCATATTCAGTGAAATATGTAGTTATATTATGTATATATAGGTCTATAATTGGGTTTAAACCTCTAAATAGCCTATAAGCTTTATTTTTCTGCTTATTTTAGGTCATATGGAAGTATTCAATGGACTCACAATTCCTACACAAGAATATACACCTTTTTCAGGCACATATATACAGTTTGGACAACTTAATCTGCTTCCTTTAATGGATTTTCACAGATTTATGGGTTGGGATATGATTGAACAAGTGGTTATTGATGATGATGAGGATTCAAAAGAAGAATATATTGAAAGAAAAAGGATAATGATAAATATTTCAAGTGAGTTTAAGCTTTTTTTGAAATATAAAACATATGTCTAAAGAATCAAACTTGATTAGGTAAAAAACAGTCACTAATTCATAGTAAAGATTCAGAGGATGAAGATAGTATTTGTAATCAGAATTTGGAATACAAGAATACTAAGCAAGAACTTGCTATAATGGAGGTAATTGATAAGAAGGTTGAAGGATTTAAAGAAGGAGTAGGCAAGCATTTATTAGAAATTAGTAGGTTAGTAAGTGATAAGCATATAGAAAGGTTTAATGATGTACAAAAAAATATACAAGATATTTTAAAAGACTTTCATAATGATATCAAAGAACAAAAAAAAAAAAACTTTAGAACTAGTAGATAATCAATCTGTGTTTTCAAAGTGAGAAGGAGTGATAGGGAGATTTTTAGCATACATTCCACCAGGTTGGAATGAAGAACTTGAGTATGGTTCAATAGTTGAGGGTGGTTCAAAAATTCTGTCTTCATAAAGATCAATTCATTCATCCTTTAAGTGTGCAAGGAGATTATGTAGTATCAAGCATGAAATGATCCAATTGATTGTAATCTTCATTTTTTTCCGGTTACAAAGAGGACTCCTCATTTCCCATAGTTAAGAAGATAGACCTTTCAAAATTCTAATTGCATGTTCAATCCTTACTCAAGACTTGTCAAGATGTTTTAATGGGTTCTTTTTGTCAAGAAGATTTTTTTGGTGGTCCAATGGCAATGAAAGGTGAAGGAAGACTCAAGATTTCAAGATAAGGACATATTTATTTCTTTATATTTTATTACTAAATGAAAAGTTAAAATTATTTTATTATCATTATTTCCTAGTCTTAAAGATACACAGATGTAAATACTAAGCTGGTAGATAGTAGTAATAAATTGATTTGTGTATAAAATATTTATTTTTAAAGTAAGTATGACATGAAAGAGAACAGCTAGACTGAGAAGCCTTATATAGGCAAAAAGGAGAGAAACTATGGAACCACAAGTGTAAATACATGGATATCACAGAGAGAAAATTCCCATAGATAGAAATTTCCAATATTAAAGTGTGTTCTATAAAAAATGTTCTCATATACAGAATTTATCTGTATATGTCAATTTTAATTTAAATTATTTGATTTATTTAAGTTTTATGTATATGTAAAAATAAAATAGAAATATTTGATTTTAATATTTAGTATTTTTATAGTTTAGTCTACTTTTCAGCTGTCATGAGGACACTGTCAAGGAATAAAAAATATGAGGGAACAATAGAATTATATCTTTACTTAATTTTACTTATTAATTAGTTAAAATTGTATAAGTAATTTATAAAGTCAGTAGAACTAATTAAAATGAGAGGTAAAGGTGTAGCTCTACACTAATATATAATTAATTTTTTACTGGGTAAGTCTAGTAGCCTGGCTGACACTCCCTCACTCTAAAAAAATAAAAAAAGAATGCTATGATTTTTTCTTTTTATATTTCTTTAGTAGAGCAGGAAGGTTAGATATCTCTTTCTCAGGAATCAAAGAATCATATTAAGAAGATTTATTCTTGAATCTAAATAAGTATTCAGTACTTTTTTCAGCAGTGAAAATTCTGTCATTTAGGATCTTATCAATTTCTGCTGTCTCAGTGATTTCATTAGGGATTTTCTTTGGTCTTCCCCTCCTTTTGGGAAATAAATCACTATCAGATGTGTAAGTTTTCAAAAGAGATATTTGAAAAACAGAATGTTTCTGTTAATATGGAGAATACAGGATAGCTTCAACTGCATTATCACCAACCATTATTCTGACAACAAATGGACCTACAAATGGGTCATTTAATTTGTTATTACCTTGTAAATTGAAGTGGACTATAGAAATCAGTACTTCATAACCCTTCTTAAAAGTGTATTCTTTATGGGATTTTTCCCAACTCTTCTTCTCATATTCAAAATATTTTTCAGTACATTTTTGAGCATGACCTCTGTAAATTTGTTGCATTTGAAGAAAAGATTTTACACCCGGATTTAAATACAATTTAGATATTTTATTATTGAGAATTTGGAAAGGGGTGTTTGGAACATATCCAAGCCAGAGCTCAAAAGGCTTTCTTTGAGTATTTCATTGAACAGTGCTATTATAACCAAATTCCAGACCAGGTGGTAAGGTGACCCAATCATGAGGGAACCTGTCATTGTCTTTATACTCAAGGCCAAAGGCACAATACCTTCTTTACATTTCCTCTATAGTCTGAATCATTCCTTCAGCTAATCCATCAGTCTAGGTGTGATGGGCACTAGAAAGCTTCAGATCACAACCACAAGCATCCATCAGAGACATCCAAAATTCAAAAGTAAATTTAGGGTCTCTGTCAGAGATTATGGACTTTGGGAAACCAGCAGTATTAAAAATATGAGACAACCACAAGAAGACTAATGCTTTAGTAGACAAATACTTGTGAATAGGGATTAATTTACACATTTTTGTAAATCTTTCCACAATTACCCAGCAAAATTTATAATCATCTTTCCCAGAAATGGGCAATCCTGTTACAAATTCCATGTTTATAATCTGCCATGGTGGATCAGGAGATTCAATATGTTTCATCAATACAGCTCTTTTCCCAGTTAATCTTTTTCATTCCTGGAAAGAATCACAGGATTCAACATATAGTTTGGTGTCTTCAGACATATTAGCCAACCTAGAAGTGTACTTAATTCTAATCATTGTTTTTCAAGATCAAAATGTTGTGCCAATATGTCTCCAAGACAAATTTTCAAGATAATTTCTTTCATAGAAGGAGGAATAACAATAACATTACTCAAATTACTTCTATAATAGAGATAGCCTTCATCAATTGAAAAATTACCTTTTTCCAAAGCATTTTGGTACTTTGGTGGAAGGGTTTTAATTAATGCTTGTATTGAAGCATTCTTTGGATCATTTAATTTAGTACACAGCTTTTTCAAGTCAGTGTCTTTATCATATGAGTCCAGAATAAGCTGTAATAGCTCTACCCCCATATCAACCACATATATCCCATGAATGTGAACTATTTCATCCTTAGGATCATATTCAGGATTACATTCATCATTTGGAAAAGGTAACCTTGATAAAATATCCAAAGTTTAGTGAGCAATACCAGCCCTATGAATTATTTTCATTCTTCCTCTGTACCCCTGAACAGCCAACTTCCATCTGAACATGTGTCTGTTAGTTGTTTTTAAGTTTAAGAGAGATTTTACTGCACTTCAGTCAGTGAAAAGTTCAAATTTCTGGTCATCCAGATAACAATGTAGTCTCTCCAGAGCCCATACAACTTCCAAACACTCAAGTTGAGTGGCACCATATTTAAATTCTCAATTTCTCAAGGTTCTTGAAATATAACAAATTACTACTTCTGATACTTTGTCATTCATAGCTTGTTTGTGGTGGAGAGCAGCACAAATGCCAATAAAACTGGAATCAGAGTATAAAACAAATGGTAGAGTAAAGTAAGGAAAGGCAAGAATGTGTGCTGACATTAAACAATGTCTCATAGTGTCAAAATCTCTTTGTCTTTCACTTTTCCAGAAATAAGCAACATCTTTCCTAGTTAATTGGGTAAGGGGTAATGCTATGACCTGATAATTTTTAACATACTGTCTATATTAACCACACATTCCCAAAAAACCCTGTAGCTCTCTAACTGTAGGAGGAGCTTTCAACTGTTGTATGGCTGCCACTTTGTTCTGGTCAACACATATCTGTAAACCTGAGACAACATGACCATGTACTTTTAAGGAATGAAAACCAAATTTGCATTTCTTCAAAGCAAGTGTCATATTTATCTCATCCATTTTATGGAACACTTTACACTTGAGGCTAAGATGGTCCTCAAATGTTTTAGAGAATATAATGATATCATCAATATAAACCATCAACCATCCTTCAATTATTTCTTGATGGAATGTGTTATCCATGACTTTTTGAGAAACTGAAGGGGCATTTTTAGGGCCAAAAGGCATCCTAACATACTTATAAATACCCATATGAGTAGCAATCATTAGAAAATTCTGTGAATTCCTCTCAACAGGTACCTGGTTAGATCCCTTATTACCATCTAAACAGCTGATATATTTAGCAACTTGTAAGGTAGCATGGATAGAGCTCATTCTGGGTAAAGGATAGATATTATCTGCAGTATAAGTATTTTATTCTCTATAATCACCACATAACCTTTCTTTTTCTTTCTCATATCAAGTTAGGACAGGTGAGATAACACAATGTTTAGGTTTTTCATCTACCTTTTCAATAATATTCATTTTTAAAAGGGTAGAGATATTGTCTTCAATATCTTTTCTCTTTGTGGGAGAAGCAGGATAAGGCTTCTTCTTTAAACTAGGTGGTATTTCAGTTAATTGACAAGATAATGAAAGCTTCATTCCTTCTTTTACCAATCCTAATTCATGTGACCCATGAGCAAAGGCCATGGGAAAAGATTTTATCAACTGAATGATGGAATATTTTTCCTCACCAGAAAGTTGTTCTCAAAAAAAAGCTGTGTCAATTTCAGAGAGAAGGGCAGGCATTTCTTTTTTAGATCTTTCTTTATATTGAACTACTGAACAACATGTGTTCAATCTTGGTGTTTAAAATTCTTTGAGGGAGGAAATTTTAAATTTTCTCTTCCCATTCAACCCCAATGTGAGGCATTTGTTTGAGGGATCAATCTTAATGCCATATTTGGTTAATATATCTTTCCACAATGAAGAAATTGCTTAATTTATCATTCTTCATAACTACAAATTCACACATAGCTCTTACAAATCTATGGTTATATTTGAAAAATACTGTAGCTTTGTATTTACCAATATGGGACAAAACAGAGCCATAACCTCTCCAATTTTCAGAAGTGACAGTCATAAGTTTTGATTTATAATACCGATCAACTGAAGTAAGTGCTTTTTCAGATAAAAACTTCCTCCAGCACCATAATCCAAAAGAACCTCAATATTAATTCCATTAATCAAGACTGGTGCCTTGAGAGGGGTAATAACAATTGAGGTGTCCTCCAGATTTCTTATCATTTCAGCATCTTCAACTGTGGAAAATCATTTTTACCAATGTCAATATTATTCAAATATTGAATATCTTCCTCCAGTATTAAGATTTCCTGGTTTGACTCATAAGAAATGTTGCTGGCACAATCACTTGAAGTATCATCAAGTGCAACTGTGTCATTGTTAGGCTCCTCTGTTTTTTAAACAAGATTTATTTTCTTGCTAAAAACATGGCCTTTCTGCCAAGGCTTTCTGCATTTAAAGAAAGTGTTTGTTGCATATTTCTTAGGTGAAACAGGTGAAGAGGGTTTGCAAACTTTCTTAAGAAGTTTTTGTTGGTAGTTGAAGGGTTTCTTTACTTAAGGTCATGGTAAGAACTTCCTATATTCATACCTTTTATTTAAAAGAACTTCATTAAAAGTTTTAATAAAGGTAGAAAGCTCCGTTGTAGACAATCCTATAGTACTAGCTATAGGCCTTGACCAAGGGAGTTGGAGAAAAACCAGAGAGAAAAACCCCTGTCCCTTTAGAAAAATAAGTGAGATTTACCTGCTACAGTAAATTGGTTGCTGTTTACCAAAAGCCCCTTTTCCAATACACTTGACTGCCTAATCAGCCAAGAAAGTAGTCCCCAGACAGACTACCAGACCAAAGAATTGAAATGTAGACCAATGTCAAAACCAGAGAAAGCAATGATACTTGATGTAGGTTGCAAATCCACACCAGAGACAGCAATGATACTTGCTATAGCTTGCAAGACTATAACAGAGAAAACAGTTGCTATAAAAGTTAAATGAAGAACTTACTTGCAACAAAACACAGCCAAATTGTGGCTAACAACAATAAAAAACTGCCTGAGAAACCGTATATAATCACCAAATGGTTGTATGATAATTAAAGTTCCCCCAAACTGTCTTATCCAGTATATACACACAGACCACCCCTCTAAGATCCATGCACAGCAACAAATTTGGCACCTGTACCAGCCAAATTGAATAAAAACCCTTTAGAAGCGCTCCCCAAACTTCTAAAACAGAGGCGGCCAGGCCGCCTGAAGCGGCCCCGCCTCCCTGAAGCCAGAAAACCAATAAAAACATCTAATCTACTTAGAAAACTTCACTACAACTACTAAAACCCTTAAAACACGAAATTAAGCTATGACAACATTGAAACATAAAACGTAGAGCCAAATTAGACCTATCTAATGGTACTAAGAACTTAACCCTAAGACTTAAGGTTAGCCCGTAAAACACATAAAACAAAATTAAACAGCTATCTTTTATAATGAAAAATGAGGAAATGACCCCTTAAAACTTAGAATATGAAAAATGTCCTCAAGACATGAAATATAGAGAAAAACCGGGGCTATCTAATGGTAGTACTCACATACCGGCAGTCCAAATATTCACGGAATAAATCTAGAAAAACACATAATTCTTCAACCAATGTCAAATAAGACATGCATAAACAGCACCAAACTGCACAACAAAGGCCCCTGACAATGTTGGAAGACCACATCCTCCCTCCAATAGAGAATGTCCACATTCTCCTATACCACAACCACCATGTTCAGCTTTCTTTCCAAATCTGCTACTGACATGGGCCCCTACCAATACTGCATTGACAATAATCTAATCTGCACCATCACACCTCCAGCCCATCCATACAGAACGTCCTGTGATGTCTTCCACTCCAGAAAGAAGACCTGCTACAGACCTGGTCCATTATACTCTGCAACAGCTTTGCCTCCACCTCAACCTGGTCCATCTTCTACCAGCACCAAAAGATCTAGGCCATCCATCCTGATACCCAGAATCATCAAAAAGCTACACCCTTCCCAGAAGAGTGCCACAGCCCATAAAACAACAAGTTCCACCACCCCTGGTCCATCTGATGGTAAAGAACTTTCATTTCTTCCTTCAACTTTAAAACTGATGACTTCTCAGTTCCTCCATCTTCTGACAGTGATTATGACAATGTAGGATCCATTGCACCACCAACACCAAACCACTTGCCCACAATTAAGACCAAGTTCCAACAACACACATCTCAACAGAAACAAATTCTGCTTCACTACTTCCAATCCACTCCTGCTAGAGATCCACAGGACATTGAGAAAAGAAGGAACCTCATCCACCAGTTAAATGCTAATTCTGAACACTTCATTTCATCTCTTGATTCCCTCTGTAATTCCACTAGTACTTGAGCTTGATTTAGAAAAGAAAAATTGACCACACCCTCTATAGGATGTAACCACAAACAACCCTCAGTTTTAAGTCTTGGGGGACCATCCTCATTTTATAGTCTTGGGGGACTCAAAAACCCTCAGTTTATAGTCTTGGGGGACTCAAAACCTAAATCATAAACCCAGAACCAGAGATCAATCACATTAAGACACAGAGAAAAAAACTAACATTCTGGGGTAACTGTATATAGAGCTGCCAGCCCATCAGTCACCCCCAAACTTGCCTTTACAAAATTCAGAAGTTCCCCCTTGGATCCTTCTGCCTTTAAACTTCCACCTCACACTGCCTCCCATTCCTCAGTTTATAGTCTTGGGGGACTACACCATCAACAATCCTCAGTTTAAAGTCTTGGGGGACTACACCATAAACAATCCTCAGTTTAAAGTCTTGGGGGACTAATTTTCAGTTTAAAGTCTTGAGGGACTGATTTCCAGTTTAAAGTCTTGAGGGACTTATTTCCAGTTTAAAGTCTTGAGGGACTTTCAGAATTTGCATAGAAAAGACCCAGCCAATTCCATGCAGAATACACCCACAGCCAGCCTGCTGAACTTCCACCTTTCACTTCATCATCTACCCAACCACTGACAAAAACCTCCTTCTTATCTCTTTCTTTATCTTCTCCTCACCACAGATCATGGCCGGATCTCCTGATGTTGACCCTTCTAACCTTCCTTGCTTCACTGCTCCCAAGGACTATGCCTTCAAGCAGTGAATCCACATGTGCAGAACTTGCACATTCACTCTTCCAACTCCTGAGGCCAAACTCTACAACAAGGCCTGTGACTCTTGCTACTCCAAGAAGAAGAAATGTGACAGAGACACAAACTACCCTATTCCTCCTCCTTTACCTTCTCATAAATACCTTTCAAGATCCCCTACCAGATTCCCAGAGCTTGGCCCATCCTCTTCCAGAAGATCCAGGAACTCAGCTTCCAGAAATCTTCCCAAAAGACCAGCCTTAGCTCCCCAAGAAACAGCTTTTATCTCTGCTAATCCAGCTTCAAAAGCTTCAAAATCAGCTCCTAGGCTGCTAGACCGTGTCCAGACGGCCCGGCCAACGTTGGGAGGCCCGCCTGCCTCACTAGACAGTGAAAATCAGGCTCAAAACTTCCAAAAACAGCCAGAAAACAGCCAAAATCCTCCAATCAACAAAAACAACTCTACGCAACCACCTCCCACTGCTCACAGGGAAATGCAGCCAACCTTTCCAAGGTTGAAAAATACCAAAATTTCCCAAACTTCTAGGAGACCTGCCAAAGGACCCCAGGAAGCCACCAGAGCCCCCAACACAGCACCCAAACAAAAACTTCACACCCGGTTAAGGAAAAGAAACTACACCTCTCCTCTGCCAGCCAACTATTCTTCTGACAGTTCCATTCCTTCAAGAGCTCCATCCAGAAGAGATAAATCTGCTTCCAGATCACCCTCTCCTGCTCCATCTTATAACAGCCCTGGTACTCCATCACCAGCACCTCATCCAGCTGAAACCAACCAAAATATCAACAACCACTACGCAATATAGGGGGTGGACTTGCTAGCAAGTCCTCAACCTGAACTCAGATGGAACTCAGATGGAACTCAGACTGAACTCAGACTGAACCCATACTGAACTCTACTTGAACACCCACCTAAAACTGTTCTGCTGAGTGGTGTTCATCCCTGATTGTATGGTTCCTTTATCAATAGCTCAATGTGTGTTCAATCTATGGTGAGTTTGGGTCCAAGGTTGCGGACTTGCTAGCAAGTCCGCCCCCCATATTGTGTGGTGAACAACAACAACAGCCCAGATGCTCCAACTAGGCCCCAGGAACATCAGCCTCCTAGTTCACCTTCTCAAAACCTTTCAGAGGAAGACCAAGAGAATCCATATCTTTCCCTGATTGATCCTCCACATATCACCCTTCCAAAATCTTCAGAAGTCCAAATTCTGGCTGCTTACAAATTTGATGAGCTTCCAATCTGTAAGTACCAAATTAATTCATCCCATTTCTTCAACAAAAATAATTACTGATCCAATTCTTCTTGTCTAGTTGGCACCCCTCCTCCTGAATCTACTATTGGAGTTGGCCAACCTCTTGAAACTTCATTAACCTTGGATTATGGAGACATGAAGCAACACCTCAGCACCATGTGTTCCAACATGCTGAAAGCCTTTGCCCTCCATGGACCTTTAAATGACTTTGAGAAATCCCTGAGAAAGAGACTGTTGGACAACCACTGGAAGATGTCTAGGATCATTAAGCACACCTTCCAGCACTCCATTCCTGCCTCTTCTTCTTCCTCCTCCAAACTTCCTTCTAATCCAATTCCTGCCCATTAAAACCCGTACCATATTCCCAGCAAGCTCCACTTCAAAGAGCACCACGCTTCCCACAATCCCAACAAAAAACAAAAACGCCAACACAATACAGACCAGCCTCCAGAAGCTTCATCATTCAGACAATGAGCTCTTGCAGCATAATAAAAAAATTTAAAAAAAACAATTAATAAGAATAATAAAACAATAATAAAAATAATTTCAGAATTTTTTTTTAAAGCAATAAATTAATTGGTATCCTTATTTTTACTTTTATTTTTATACCTACTAAACTACTAACATAAGAAAATTTGAAAATGAAATTAAAATGAAATAAATAAAATAGTATGAACTAAATAATTATAAAATAAATAAATAAAAATGGTATCCCCCAGCCAATTGATGAGCTGATCACCTGATACCTTGCCCACATCCAACTGAACCTTGATGTGGATACACCTTAAATAATTTTTAACTGATTTGAGATAAAAAAATTAGAAATTAAAGAAACTAATAAAAAATGAAACACAAAAATAAATGAAATAAATAAATAAAAAAAGAAAATAGCATTGCCCAGCCAATTGATGAGCCTTTCCCCACCAATGCTTGCCCACATCCAGGTGCCCCTGATGTGGTAGCACCCTATATTTTTGAATTTATAATTTTAAAAAAAACCCCATAAAAAAATTAAAAGAAAAAAAGAGAAAAAAGAAAATAATCTAAAACTACTAATTAGCAAACACATAACTAAAAATTCAAAGACATTCAAACTCCATAGATGGTCCAGATTCAAAGAAAGTCCAGTAAGAGAAATTCCCATCCATAGAAATGATCACTGGGTGGGCTTCCTCCAATAAGTAAAAATTATGGGAGACCACCAGTGATCCACCACCAATCCAAAAGCACCAAAAGACATCCAAGGAAGTCCAGTTTAAAGTCATAGAGGACTAAAAACCTGAATAATAACAACAGAACTAGAATTCAACTATGAAAAACAAAAGACTTGAGACAGACATTCTGGGGTAACTGTTTTACAGAGCAGCCAGCTCATCATTTACCCCCACACTTGCCAAAATAAAATCTAGAAGCCCCCCTGGGTACCTTCTAACCAACAAAACACAACATCCAACACAATAAACCATAACCAATTAAATTGAAGAGTCCAGCACTTGAAGACCAAAGGAATTTCCAGTTCAAAGTGGTAGAGGACTAAAACCTGTGAAAAGAAACCAATACTAGGGTTCAACCAAATTAAGAGAAGGGGTTGGAAACAGACAATCTGGGGTAACTGTTGATAGAGCAGCCAGCCCATCAGTCACCCCCACACTTGCCAAGGAAAAATCTAAAGGGCCCCACCCCTGGGTACCTTCTAACAAAAGTTTCCAACACAAAAGTTGCTCTGCAACACCAAAATCCAAAATTTAAAGAATGTTCCATAGTTTATCCTCATTGCGGAGTCAATCTTCTTCATGTCTTGTGCCTCTGGGATAAAATCTCTTCACCTGATCTGCAGCCACTCTCTTCTTTAAGACTGCTCCATCCAACTCTTCCAAAACATAAGAACCTCCAGACACCAGAGATCTGACTCTGTAAGGTCCATTCCATCTGTCAGCAAAAATCTTTCCCCACTGACTCTCCAAACTTCTATTATAAACCAAAACCAAACAACCAGGTTTCAATGGATTCCTGAGTCTATGAGCCAACTTCTTGTCCCATTATCTGACTGATTGATTTCTTATCTTCATCATTCTAGAGTATGCCTTCTCCTGACATTCCTCTCTACATTCCAACTGTTGCATCCTGGCACAGAGCAAATCTTCTGTTGAGTGCACATCATCCCGATCAATTCCATGATAAGATACAGCTTCCAATTCCACTGGTAGAACCGCTTTCTGACCAAACATTAATTCATAAGGAGAATAGCCAGTTGTCATCTTCACAGTGGCCCTATCAGCAAATAACACCAAGGCTAAATAATGCCTCCACTTTTCAGCACTATCTCCACACATCTTCACCAAAGCATTCTTGATAACTTGATGGCCTCTTTCAATCATGCCTTCAGCTTCAGGATAATAAGGTGTTGCTACTCTAACTTTAAAACCAACACTTGCCACAGCTTCTTTAAATTCAGCACCAAAATCTGGCCCACCATCAACAGTCACCAATTTCATCAACCCATATCTATAAATCCACTCTTTCTTCAAAAATTCTGCCAAATTCTTGGCAGTAAAATTAACCAGAGGCACTGCCTCAACCCAACCAGACAAATTATCCCTAGCAAAAATCAAGTATTTATACCAGCCCTCTTTAATATGGACAGCATCCAGACTGACTCTTCCAAACACAGTTGATTCACCAGTAGCACAGCCAGCCTCTTTAGGTTTCAAATGGCTTCTTCTTTGACATTCTTCACAAGATTGAACCCAACCCTGCACAGCCAACTTCATACCTGGCCACCAAAATTTTTCTGCTACTCTACAATAAGTCTCCCCAAAGCCTCTATGACCTAGGTCTTCACGCAAAGACTTCAACACAACTTCTTGACCCTTCTTCTGAGTCACCACAACTTGAGGATTAGGATGTCTCCTTCTCATCAGCCTTCTTCCTGACAAATAAAAGCCATTACTCTTCTTCTTGATTGCCAACCAAGTATCATTATCACAACTATCTGGCCTCTCCAAGGTCAACAGATATTCCACCATAATGGAAAAACCCAGACTGACCCCAGGTCTCATCTTCAAAATCCAACAAAACAACATCCAAGGGTACAACCCTATCATCAAAATCACCAGTGTAAAAATGAGCCAATTGACCAGCCCAACCAGGACACCAATCTTTAAATTTTGGCACATCCTTCTTCTTCCACTGAATCTTATGAGAATCCAGTTCACTTAAAAAGAAACCATTCTCCAACTTTGAGCTGTCCCAAACAACTCCATCTTCATCAATAAAAACATCCTGATCACCAGAATTAAGATCAGATCCAACCAGTTTGGCCTCTTGGGGGAGGTGAGAGAAATCTTCAGCACCCTTTGTGCTAGCCCTAACCACTGGAAAATCTTCATCAAACTCTTCAGAATCAGAATCATCATCTGTAGGTGGCCTCCTTGATAATCCATCAGGCATCATAAAAGTTTTTCACGGTTTGTGTACCAGGTCAAAAGAAAAATGTTGAATAAATGCCACTCACCTAGGCATTGGAGCATTTGGAAGACTAGGTGTTTTGATCATCTGAACCAAAGATTTTGCATCCACCTGCAGCTCAAAATTCTGCCCCCATAAAACAGTTTGTAGCCTCTTCAAAATGTTTTCTACACCACACAATTCCAACTTAGGCTGAGAATACCTAGATTCCACTTCATTAAACACCACAGACTCATACCTTACTGGTCTGACCCTCCCAGTTTTATCTTCCTGAGAGAAAACATCACCAGCAGCAATATAGATTGAGTCCCCTGCCAGATAAATTTTTCCAGAATCAACACCATAATCCAACTTGTGAAGAATAATATCTTCACCAACCACCTTCTTCAACTTCTGAAAAGCATCTTCACACTCTTCAGTCCATTCCCAGTCTGCATCTTTCCTGGTCAGCCTCCTTAAAGGTGAAGCCAACAAAGAAAAATCCTTATTAAAAATCCTGACATATACACACACACCCAAAAATCCCCTGACTTCAGTAGTATTTTTAGGCCTTGTCCATGACTGAATTTTATTAATCTTTTTCTTTGCCATAATCCTTCCTTCTTTACATACCACATGACCCAGAATTTTCAAAGCAGGAACACAACAACAGAATTTTGACCCAGAAATGGTCAAACCAGCCTCTTCAATCCTAAACAACACTCTCTCTAGAGTTATTTCATATTCCCAAACAAACCTCCTTATACCAGGATTCTCTTTCAGCACCTCATTAACATAATCAGTGGATGGTCCTTTAATTCCACCATCATCAATAAAGATACCAGCATGAGTAGGGACCTCATCCTGAAAAATCCAAGCCATCTGTGCTTGATAAACTTCCATTGAATTAGTTGCTCCTTGAGGCAACCTAGTGAGCTGAAATCTTCCCAGAGGAGTCTCAAAAGTTGTGAGAGGCCTTGAAACTGTATGAAGTTCCCTCTTATCATAACCACCCATAATATCACCCAATCCACAACACACCCTTCCAGCAAAAGCTTCAACAAAATCCTCTGCACTTGGTGGCATACCAGCATCCTTGATTGTGACTCTATTCAAGGCTCTAAGATCATGAACCACCCTCAACTTTTTATTCTGCTTCTTTACACAGAAAACTGAACTTGAGTAACTGGATGTTGATTGTTTGTATAACCCAGTCCTGACTCTTTCCCAGAAATCTCCACAAAATCCTCTCTGATAGCAGCTGGAATCGGAATAGGTTTTATTTGCCAAGGTTCATGACAAACCACAGGAATCAAGTAAGGTTCCCCATAAGAGTGTTTCAATACACCCCTTTCCTCCTCAACAAATGCCACAGCTTTTTCCCTTAGCACAATAACGTGCAACAACAACTTCTTTTCTTCTTCAGACAACCACCCATCAGGGCCAAAATTAACAACTTTCAACATTTCCAGTCACCTTAGCCATCTCTACAAAATCTGGAGGATTCTTCACCAAAGGAGTACAGTACGGATCTCTTGACAATGGAGGTCTTTTCAAAGGCGGATTCAAAACCACAGGCATAGGCTCAATGACAGGCCTAATCTTCTGCGCTACCTTATTATACTTTGAAGCTCCACCTTCAACTTGAGGGATCTTCAGGAAATCTTCACCACCAGAACTGGAACAAAAACCAAGGGTCTCCCCATTGCTCACATGTGTGGCCCAGGTAATGTTTTTGAAAGGTGTAGAAGAAACCCTAGCAGTGCACAATTGGGAGGACTTACTTTTAGACCCCAATCTCACCACTCCAAAACTTTTCCGCGATTCCAAATCTTCATCTTCACTTCCATCTTCCAAATCTTCAAATCTTGATTCATCTTCAGAATCCACTCTTCTTAAATAATGCAGTTTATCCTCTTGCTGGGGGCCCAAAAATTGATCTTTATGATCTTCTTTCTTAATTATCTTCAGATTTTTTTCTTGATTTTCTTGAATTATCTTGAAATTTTTATCTTCTTTTCTTGAGTTTTCTTCTGACCTACAAAAATAACCAGGGGTTTCCCCAATGCTCACAGGTGTGGCCCAGGTAATGTTTTTGAAAGGTGTAGAAGAAACCTTAGTGGTGCACAATTGGGAGGATTTATTTTTAGACCCCAATTTCACCACCCCAAAGCTTTTCCGTATATCTTTCAATAAAGACATATAACCAATCTTCTTTTTTGAACTTGAGTTAAAAATAATTGAGAATCTTGAGAGAGAACAGAGACTTGATAAAAAACTTGAAGAATACTTGCAGAGAATAGAAACATTAAAAAGAGAAGTTTGAAAATCCACTTGGTATATCTCCAAGGGAGCTGACCTACTACAACCTTGGATTTACTCATCTTGGGGAGAGGTTGTAGCACGAGGCTGATCAGCCCTCATCACTCTAAAAAAGACAGACCCTCACTAGAGCCTGAGCTGCACTCCAAAAAACAAGAGGCAGCACCCACATCTCTTCTTCTCCTACAAAAATCCATGCATTGACACATGGAAGACAAAACAGGCCTAGTTTCCCAACCATCATCTCCAGGAGATGATAACCTCATGTGAAGTATTCTCTCATATTCACCAGTCAACTCCAAACTGATCCCCATGTCAAACTGATAACCAATTCTTGCCTGAAAATCCATCAAGAATGGCCCACCCAAAAAAGCTTTAACTGTTCCTTTAGAAATATAAAAATGAACCTTCCCTGAGGCTCCACCAACATCTAACTTCACGAACTCGGAAGTTCCAACCAATTCAGTGAAATGACCACCAATACCTCTCAAATTTCCACCAATACCAGTTTTGATGGGGAGGCCCAGATGAGTAGCCTCAAACAAAGAAATCAGGTTAATCTGAGAGCCTGAATCTACAAATTCCCTAGCCTCCCTTCCATTCAGAGTGAGGTTGATATATCCCAGAGGAGCAGAAAAATGATTTTCCAACCCCTCACCAAACTTTTCAGCAGAATCACATATGTATTCTACTTCCCCAGAAGACACTCTTCTCCTGGTCAACAACCTTTTTTGTCTATCAGCCAACCCAGGACTGATAGTATAAAATTCCCCATAAGAAAGGGAAACCTGACCCTGATTCATCCTTTCCATAACAGAATCCATAACATTAGATTGACCCGAACCACTGGCCTCTCAAAGTGAGCCCTTGGCTTCACCACCTTGGTCCTAGAAGATTCTTGAGGACCAGCACCACCAACAGATTTACCATCAACAGGAACAAAACCAGATCCCTCACCAGACCCTCTAACTCCAGCAGGCTTTGGCAATGAAGCCAAAGGGATATCCTCCTCACAGTCAGAATCAACATCCATAGGCATTGACTCACCATTCATGTCCAATGCACCAAAACTAGGGGGGCCCATGTCTGCCATACCCTTCTGCATCTTATACAGCTCCTCTTTGCTGTACTTTTTCCTAGCTGTACTCAGCTTAGGATCCACCTTTGAAGCCTTTGCCTTTGGTTGTGCCTGAGAACTGCTCTTAGGCCTTCCCACCTTTCCTGCTTGCACATCATAAACACCAGCCAAGCATTCACCACTTGACTGTCCACCACAAGAATACAACTCTAAGCCACCAAAGGAAGTAGAGAAAGAGACCTTATTGACCTCCTTCCCCTTTCCCTTGACAAAATCATCTTCATTACCAGAAGACTTCCCCTGATCAGGAATCTCTTCAAACCTTGGCCTCCTTTGATTGAGACCACCCCTTCTCCTGACCAAATCAATAGGAGCCTGCCCCTCACTGGGCTTCACAAATGAACCATCAGGGAACTTGAAACCCCTGCCATCAAATTCTACCTTTCCTTCAGACACATCCCTGTTCAGAGCCCAACAATCATTGGAATTGTGCCCCCTCCTGCTGCAATAAGAGCAGACCCAAGGATCACTCCTACCAGCCCTCCTATCAAAATCTCTAGGCTGAGAAGGAGCCTTATTTACGTTCTTAGCCTCCTGAACAAAAATATGTAGCTGTTTTGTCAGATCAGCCAACTGCTCCACCACTGGGTCCCTCTCCTGTTTGGGAACCTGCACCAAATTCTTCTCCTCCCTCTTCACTGTAACCTCCTCTTCAGCCAAAGCCTCACTGACTTTGCTGACATACTTAGCACACCCCTCCTGATAGGTGTCCACAGCCAATAACTTCAAATGGGCCTCCACAGCCTCCTTAACCTTGTCCAAGGCAGGCAACTTCTGGTCCCCATTAGAAAGAGTCTTCATCAAGTCCTTCCTTGACAGCTCCTTCAACACATCCATCCTGACATCTCTAGCCAGGGTAGACCAAAAAATATCCTTGGCAGCATTTTCATGTGCCAGCTCCTCCACTTCCACCAAGTATTCCACCACAGGATCAAACTGTAGAAGAAACTTCCTTTAACTATGCAAGTTACTAACACCACCATAAGACTTCCATTCACTGACAACCTTGTTCAGATCCACCATAGTGAACCTGACACCCCATCTATCTACCATCTCCCTGCAAAACAATTTCCAATCCCTCTTCTTGTAGCCAGGCATGCCCACAACCTCCTTCTCCACTGCCCTATCACCAATGAAGAAAATAATCTGCTTCACCATGTCCAGGTAAGAAGCACCATCCACACCAGCAGCAGTTTCATACTTCTCCAGAAACCACTTCACATCTTCACCATTAAACTTGGTACCATCCCAATTTTTAATCCTAACACACTCCCTAACCATCACAGAAGGAAGACCTCCCTCCCCACAGACAGTCACCACAGGAATAGAAGAACCAGAAGCCATTCTTCCAGACCAAAACACCAAAGAGAGCCAACCAAAGAAAACAGAGATTCCAAAGAACTAGCAGGTTCTACCCCATGTTGGGTGCCAGAAATGTAGACAATCCTATAGTACTAGCTATAGGCCTTTACCAAGGGAGTTGGAGAAAAACCAGAGACAAAAACCCCTGTCCCTTTAGGAAAATAAGTGAGATTTACCTGCTACAGTAAATTGGTTGCTGTTTACCAAAAGCCCCTTTTCCAATACACTTGACTGCCTAATCAGCCAAGAAAGTAGTCCCCAGACAGACTACCAGACCAAAGAACTGAAATGTAGACCAATGTCCAAACCAGAGAGAGCAATGATACTTGATGTAGGTTTCAAATCCACACCAGAGACAGCAATGATACTTGCTATAGCTTGCAAGACTATAACAGAGAAAACAGTTGCTAGTAAAGTTAAATGAAGAACTTACTTGAAACAAAACACAGCCAAATTGTGGCCAACAACAGTGAAAAACTGCCTGAGAAACCGATGTGGTGATCCAAACCTTGGTAGGCCTTTGGAGTGCATTTTTGGGGGTATTTGGTATGTAGGGTGTTATTGGGGTTATGGTGTTATTAGTGGATTTTTTCATCTTTAGGTGGTAGTTAGTAGTGTTTATGGAGGCTTAAGCTAGGGTCACTTATTATGTCTCAGCTTAATGTCCTTTCTTTTCTCTTCATTTTGGTATCCCTTATGGGTGGTTACCTTGTTTTATAGGGTAGTTATGGTGTTGTTATTGGTATTTATCGGATGTTTATTGCTTAGTGGTGCTTATGTAGGCTTAATCTAGGGTCACTTATTATGTCTCAGCTTATTGTCCTTCATTTTCTTTTCATTTTGGTATGTCTTATGTGTGTTTATTTTGTTTATTAGTGAAGTTATGGGTTTTTAGGGTCTTTAGGGTTTTTATGGGTTGTATGGGTGTTTTAGGGCCTAGAAGCGGCCTGCCCGCTTCAGGTGGCACCTCCGACGTCAGGCGGCCCGTCCGCCTGGGTGCTGGGGAAGCGCTAAAATGCACTTTTATGCATGAAAAAGGCTGGGAAAGCTGGATTTTGGGCAGGGAATTGGTCAGGGTGGTCTGTGCGCTGGCTGTATGATGCGTGTGTGGGAAGATTTTTAGGGGAATAATCTTATCTCTTTACTCATTGCCTCTCTGTTCCTCACTGTCTCATTGGCTTGTGTTTGGTTAGAATATATTACTGTTCATTTCAACTCTTTCTAGTAGTCTGTCTGGGACTATTATCTTCACTTTTAAAGGGGTCAAGAGTGTTTAATTAGAGGGTCTAGTAAACAGATCTCCATTTTGCTGCAACAGGTAAATCTCACTTGTTTTTTTCTAAAGGGACAGGGGTTATTCTTTCTGGTTTTACTCCAACTCCCTTGGTCAAGGCCTATAGCTAGTACTATAGGATTGTCTACACCGTATATAATCACCAGATGGTTGTATGATAATTAAAGTTCCCCCAAACTGTCTTATCCAGTATATACACACAGACCACCCCTCTAAGATCCATGCACAACAACACATTTGGCAAATGTACCAGCCAAATTGAATAAAAACCCTTCAGAAGTGCTCCCCAACCTTCTAAAACAGAGGCGGCCGGGCCGCCTGAAGCGGCCCCGCCTCCCTGAAGCCAGAAAACTAATAAAAACATTTAATCTACTTAGAAAACTTCACTACAACTACTAAAACCCTTAAAACACGAAATTAAGCTATGACAACATTGAGACATAAAACGTAGAGCCAAATTAGCCCTATGTAATGGTACTAAGAACTTAACCCTAAGACTTAAGGTTAGCCCATAAAACACAAAAAACAAAATTAAACAGCTATCTTTTATAATGAAAAATGAGGAAATGACCGCTTAAAACTTAGAATATGAAAAATGTCCTCAAGAGATGAAATATAGAGAAAAACAGGGGCTATCCAATGGTAGTACCCACATACCGGCAGTCCAAATATTCACGGAATAAATCTAGAAAAACACCCAATTCTTTAACCAATGTCAAATAAGACATGCACAAACAGCACCAAACCGCACAGCAAAGGCCCCTTCCAATGTTGGAAGACCACACTGTGGAGAATTCAGTTCTTGAAATAATTAAGTCTTTCAAAGAAATTGGAAATTTATAAAGGATCCTGTCCTTCCAGAGCTCATAATCCATGTCAGCCTAAATATCCTTAGGACTGAGTATTTCTTATGCTTAAAATAAGATAACCTTAACTAGATTAAGCTTATATCTTAAAAATAAGGTTAAAATAATAATATATATTATTTTATATATATATATAATTATTATTCTATTATATAATGTATAATAGTTTAAATAGCTTATCCATGGCCTAATAATTTTTATTAAGGTGTTAATGGAGTCATAATATACTTATCTTAAGTGATATGAAGTAATTATTGACATACATAAGCTTATATGTATACATAAATCTCATATTCAGTGAAATATGCAGTATATTATGTATATTTAGGTATATAAGTGGGTTTTAGCCCCTTAATAGCCTATAACCTTTGTTTTTCTGCTTATTTTAGGTCATATGGACGAAATCAGTGGACTCACAACGCCTACAGAAGCATAGACACCTATATCAGGCGCATACACCCAGTTTGGACAACTAAAATTACTTCCTTGGATGGTTATTCACGGATTTATGGGTTGGAAAGATGTTTTTGGGTTAATGTGGATGCTTGGGGATGTTATTGGGGGCTTGGACATTTTATTTGTTTCCTTTATATGCTTTTAGTTTCATTAAATCTCTTTTTGATCATTTATTTTACCTGTTTCTTTATGGTATCCGCTTTTATCTGGGTTTTCTATTTATGGTATGACTCTGTGTTATTATTAATAGTGATGGAGGGTCCTTACTGGAGGTCTGGGTGTTGAAACTGCTTGAAGTGGACGCCATGGGGAGGTGATGGGCCCTCACAGTGCTGTAATTGCCGGGGATAGCAGTGACATCATCTGGATTGAAGGTCTGTGCACTCCAGTGGATTTGGGTATAAGTAAGAAGGGATTTTGACGGTTTATTATCATCATTCAATTACTAAACTTCAAACAAACACTACAATACAATTATTAGCATTCAGAAATATATTATAAAGCCCTTATAAATTGATATTATCTTTATAAAAGCTATAACTATATTTTATTCTCCTATTTTCCACCACTAGCACGCATTTAAATCCAAGTATTGTGAGTTTTATTTGAGTATAACTATTCTATTAGTCTTCCCCTGAGGTTTAATCACTAAATCATTTATTAATAAGTAGTAGGACCATAAAATAACACTATTATATCATACTTATATACTAGACTATACTGACAATCCATCTTTGGATCCATTGCTCTCAAGATTTTTAATAGTTTCATCAGGAAATCAATAGGTTTTTCTGTAGAGGATGATCTATATCTAGACTCCTCATACTGCCTTTTCTGGGCTAACCTAAATTTTGAGCCACCAAATTGTGCTTTAATTAATTTTTTCCAATCCTCCCAAGAGCAATCATTTTTATCCAAGAGGACAGATTCATACCACATGAGGGCAACATTGGAAAACAAAGAAATTAATTTAGACACAATTTCTTCATTTGGTAGTTTAAAAGAATTCTTAAGATTATCAATTATAAAGATGACTTTCTGTCAGTCAGAGGAAGAATCACCATCAAATGTTGGGTATTGGTCAAGTTTGGGCAAAGTTTTCTGATTTGAGGAAATTTCCTTCTGGTTTACTTGTTTCTTTGTAAGAAGAAGTTGAAATTTCTATAATTGAGCTGTAATCTCATTATTTAACACATTTGAAGATGAACAGGGTGCATCATCAATTTTTGATGGAAACTCAGAACTATCTACAGGTTTCTCTTGTACTATTTCTTCTCTAGAGGAGCTTGTCTCAGGTACAAGTGGAGTAGCCTGTGCAACAGTTTCATTCTCAGATGTGACAGAGTATTTTTGGTCAAATAAGAATGAATTCAATTGTTCCTCAATGTTTGTTAACCTAGTTTTTAACCCTTGGAATACTAGTTAATGTTTCATTGGTGGTTGAAAATGATAATTGATTCTTATTTTGCAGAGATGAATAATGGTCATTTAACTTTTTCAAATTTAATTTTTGACCTTCTAGTTCCTGGAAACAGATAGAGATTGTCTCTTGTACTTTGGATATATCATTTCTAATATTTTGCCACAAAGCAGATTTCTTTTCATAATTTACTTTGTATCTAAACAATTCATCAGATACCCTATTCCACTCACCTTTCAATGCTTGGTAACATTGTTCAGTTAACAAGCTATTAAATTTTTGGTTCAATTGTAAGTTATTCATTATTTTATTTTTTTGTGATGATGTCTCTCAAATATTGACCATTAATAGTTGCTACATCAGGTACATTTTTCAGGAGAGAGATAGAGTAATTTTCAAGAGTCTCATAAACTTCAAGATCAATTGATTCATTTATAATAGCTAACTCTGTATTTATCATTGAAGTGGCAATTAACACTAAAGGAGTATTTACAAGACTAGAACATTGATTAATTTTACGGCTAGAACCAGCTTCTCCTGGTCTCAAAGTGTTATCTACCATCTCAGACACCACACAATATGGGGGGCGGACTTGCTAGCGAGTCCACAACCTTGGACCCAAACTCACCACAGATTGAACACACATTGAGCTATTGACAAAGGAACCATACAATCAGGGATGAACACCACTCATCAGAACAGTTATAGGTGGGTGTTCAAGTAGAGTTCAGTATGGGTTCAGTATGAGTTCAGTCTGAGTTCCATATGAGTTCAGGTTGAGGACTTGCTAGCAAGTCCACCCCCTATCTTGTGTAGTGAGAGTTACCTAAAGGAACTGAATCAGTAACAAGGAAAGGAACTTGAGATTCAATGGAAGGCCTTACCATGGTTTTGGCATAATTTGAAGATGATTTTTTTTTCTTTCTTCTGCCTCCTTGGTAAGGGTTAGGAGGGGTGGGATTGAAATGTTGGGGCCTGGAGGGTCCTGATTGAGGAGCCTGTTGCATTTTCTGAGCCTGAAGGGTGTCCCATTGGGTGTTCAGCCATTCCCATTTCCATTTTGACACTTGCACTTTTTCTTGTTGTTGAGGAGCCAACTGTGGAAGGGGTTTTTGCTCCCTGTGGATGATTCTTCTTCTCTTGAAGAAAAGTTTCCATTCTTCTTATTTTTTTTCTTCCAAGGACTCTACCTTTGCCTTTATTTTGAGGTTCTCTGACTTCAATTCCTTGATGTGAGTTGACAGGCTGTTTACCTGTTTCTGAGCTGGCATCTTTTTAATTTTGAAGCCTTTTGGAAGCTTTTCCAGGGGGAGTACATGAGACTTGGGAGGCCAGGGGAGGATGTATCTTCTTGATTTTGACCTCCTTCATTTCTACATCCTATTTGCTTTACTAATTGATTAATTTGAGAAAAGTTTGTTGTCAAAGGAGAGCTTACATAACTTGCATCATAATCAATAAGATCCAATTCCTCATCATGGGTGGTAGAAATATTTTATTCAGCCATTGTTTGTATAACTTGAGCTGAGAGAAAGAAAAAAAAAATATTCATATTTTGTCAGTTATTATTCTTTTTTTTGTAATAATAATAATAAAAAAAAAGAGATAAAATAAAAATATTTAAAGTTTTATTATCAATTACCAGGACTACTAATCAACTGAAATAATGAAAATATATCAATTATCAGAACCAAAAATCAACTAAAATAATCAATTTATTATCAATTACCAGGATTACTAATCAACTGAAATAATGAAAATGTATCAAAGATCAGGACTAAAAAATCAACTGAGATAATTAATTAATGCAATTTTTAATCAATTAATTTACTAAGATATATTGGTTAGATTTATTACCAGGTTTTTTAAAAAATATCAACTGAAAAAATAAAATAATATATTAATTATCAGGACAAAAAATCAACTTAAATAATTAATAATATTTGTTTAACCAAATAAACAATTTATATATTGTAAATTTCCTAATGAACAGGACTAAATGTCAACCAAAATAATTTATAAATATAATTTTTTAATCAAATAATTAATTTATATATTGTTCTTAATTTATTACCAGGATTAGTTGTCAACTGAAATAATAAAATAATGTTATAATTATCAGGACAATTCTTCAACTGAAATAATTAAATTAATTAAGTTATATTACTTCTAGGACTAAAAAAAATGTTTCTCTATCTTGGTGAACTAGGAAAAAAAAATATTATATACCTGAAGCCTCCCCCTGTAATTTGAGCAATTTAATGCCAACTAAAGAGTGCTGAGTAAAGAGATAAACCTATAAAATTAAATATGCAGAATGAGACCTACAAGTAATAACCGCTATAGTTACTACAAATGTATAGGAAAATTACACTTAACTAAACCTTAATGTTTGGGAAAGGTTCAAATCCCAGTTGTGGCAAAAAAACATTAGTCATGTGCCTTTGATGTTTTGATGTTTGTTGTTTTTCCAAAATAGTGCTATAGGTGTTGGAGTCAATGGTTCTACAGTTGCCAGCTTCAAGATAAAAATAGTTTGACGACTATTTGGAAAAGACCTCAGTGTTCAAGGGGTTCTTTTGGTCTAGAAGACTTTAAAGAGGTCCAACGGTGATGAAAGGTGAAGAAAACTCAAGATTTCAAAAGAAGTACATATTTTTTTCATTTATATTTCAATACTCAATGAAAAAGGTATAAAATGATGATGATTATTACTTTAAAAGCTTAGAAGTAAGCAGATGTAAGTACTAAGCTAGTAAATAGTAGTAATAGATGTAGTGTGTGTGTATATAATAAGTTTGTAAAGTAAGAATGGAACAAAAGAAAACAGCCAGATTGAGAGGCCTTATATAAGCAAAAAGGAGAGAAACTACAGAATCAAAAATTCTATATACATGAGTATCAGAGAAAGAACAATTCCACTATTATACAATTCAAATAATTAAAGTTGTTCTATAAAGAATGTACCCCTCTATAACAGTATTTATCAGTATCTATGTCCATCTTATTTGATTTATTTTAATTTTCTGTCAATGTCAAAGTTAAAAAAAAAAAATTAAAAAATTAAAAAATAAAAAATAGTTGATTTAATAATTAGTATTTTTATTTTTTTTTCTCTCTCTCTCTCTTCTGCTGTCATGAGGACACTGTCACAGAATAAAAAATATGAGGAAACAATAGAATTATATCTTTACTTAATTTTTACCTATTAATTAGTTAAAATTGTATAAGTAATTTATAAAGTAAGTATAACTCATTAAATGAGAGGTAAAGGTGTATCTCTACTCTATTAAATTATTAATTATTTACTGGGTAAGTTTATTAGCCTGGCTAAAAAATACAAGCTAAAGAGAAAAATACCTGATTTTATATATTGTGATTATATCACTATCATTAACATCATCATCCTCAACATCCTCACTGTCACTTTTATCCATGTCTTTCTCCATATTTTTCTTACTTTTGCCCTTATTGATATTTCTTTCCTTGCCAAGATCTTTTTTTCTGCCATTGGCCTTACCCTTTCTATCCTTAGCCCTATCATCATCATCTTTGCCTTCATTTTCATTGGTAGATGTATCATCCTCACCATAACCATACTCCCCAGCTTCATACAAAGATTCATCATTAGATTCATCCTCAACTTCTGAGTTTATACTACTAACATCCTGGTCATCACCTTCACCACTTCCTGCCACAGAATCTTCATCCAATACATTGCCAATATCATATGTCTCACTAGAAACATTCCAGAACTTTTTTGTAAACCTCTTGTCTGATAGCTTTTCATCTGGATGCAGTTTGAGTTTTACAGAATCTTCTGGAGGAAGGAGGAACACAATGTTATCCATGTCCACAAGTTTTTGTTTCTGAAAATCTTCAAGGCCATTAAACCATTTGATATTGTAAAAATGTAATGGAAGCTTCTTGGGTGGCTGTGAGTAGTTTGAAATTCAGGGAGTGTTTGGGAGTTGGTGAGGACAGTGCTTACTTGATGTACCTTCTTTTTTAGCAGATTCATGCATTGATTTTTCAAGCTTCCTAAAAAAGATGTTGGCTTTTCAAGAATGATAAGGCAGTGTTTTGATAATATATACTTTTTTTTCCCCATCAAATTCATCATCACTGTGTGCTGTGATTTCTTCAATAATTGTTCAATATCTAGCAGGGAATTTTTTTTGTCATGATTGCAAAATCCAGACAAGAAGTTCAAAGCTTTTTCATGCCCATTTCAGCTCTTTGTAATCAGCAGATTAAGAAAAAAAACATACATGGGTTTGACTTTAATTCAAAACTTTCTTGTTGTTGAGGTTTTGAAAAGCTCCCTTCTTCTTTTTTTCTCTTGCTGATACCTACACTTTATGAGATAGTGAACAAAGCAATCATAGGCTTTTTGAAGTAATCCCATATCCAGTAAATATTTATGATTCACAGTAAGGTAATCATAAGAACCTGATGTAGTAATCTTCTGAAAGGTAATAACAGCAGAGATTTGGCAGGCCACATTGTATAAATCATCATGGTCCCATTCCAGGTTGGGACTCCAAGTAAAGATTCCAAGATGTGAAAGCATGCCTTTGATGTAAAAAATGCTTGAGTCACTTAAGTTCCCAATTACCCAGCCAGGCTTTTGAGATTTTGAGTTTTGTTTGTGCAAAGTCAACAACATCAATTAGATTTATAAGACAAGGAGCACTCAGATTGTTGACAACTGATCCATTTTTATTGCAGTCAGTGAATCAACTGTAAAATCAAACTAGCTTGTATTCTGGAGGTGGAATGGGAACAGAATCCCTTTCAAGAAGACCCCATATTGCTTTTATGTGAATGAAAAGTGCCTCCTAGGTTGGATATTATTTAGTGATTTAGTATATACTCTGACAAAAAAAAAACAAAAACAAAAAAAAACAAAAGATGACTAACCTTCACACTTTTAAAATCAGATGGAAAATCATTTGATGTCATTTGGAGGGGAGAGTACGTTGAGGTGTAGGAGGTTTTTCTGGGAGTTTCTTTTTTCTTAGAATTAGAAAGTTTGGAAGAGGCTTTCTTTTGCAAAGATACAGATGGAAGAGGCTCTGATTGAGCATGGTCAAGCTCACAAGTGCAGGATAAGTTTGATTTTGACATATTTTATTTGACATTGCTAGGCTTATTTATCTTCATACTTTCAACATCTTTGTTGAGGCTATCAATCGAGGAGTGAATTTTTTGTTGATTGACCATGAGAGTGTTGAGAATATCTCTAATATTGCTAGGGAATGAAGAGTCCCCCTGAGATTATCTGGTGCCCATGGGTGGTGATTAAGAAGAATGCATAGGATGAAAACTAAATATATAAAATATTAAGTAAAATAAAACAGGGGTTAGTAAGATAAAGAGAAAGATCACAAAGTTAAATAAAGTAAAAATGGGCAAATACCTAATGATTGGAGGGGGATGAAGAGGTTGATCAATGAGCTTCTGGTAAGTGAAGTTAAAAGGAATGAAGAGCTTGATCAATAGGCTTCTGGTAAGTGGAGCTGAAAGGAACACATGGCATTTGTGCTGACGTTCCCTAGATTGGTGGCGTTCGCAATTGCATGTTGTGTTCATCGTGGTGTTTGCAAGTTTGAAAGAAACAAAAAGTGAACGCCATGGTGATGTTCCCATGTGTAACGTTGAGGAAATGTTGGTAGTGTTAGGTGAAGACAAATTTTAAGGTATGGGTGTGTTATTGTTCCATAACTCCAGACCTGTGAATCAGTGTCTGTCTTCTCTTATGCCAAAAGGTATAAGGGAAGAGAAGGTTACAGTACAATACTATATACATGTGGCCGAGTTGTGACCTAACCTAACTTGTCTATATCACCATACCAACATGTGTGTGTACCTAATGCTGACTAATCAAGTTAAGGAGAAGAAGTACTTGAGGGGCTTGGATGAACCCAACAGATGGTGTGTGTAGGGAAAAGCACGCTGAAGAAGTATACCAGTTAATGGGGTATGTAATTTGAATTAAAATGACTTACTTGGTACCTTTTTTGAGGCTTGCTTGTATGGCGTATATGGTCACATTTGACACCCCCTATTAAATTTATTTTCCATCTTGAAAAAAAGAAAAAAAAAAGAGATCCACTCTATCTTAAGCTATCAAAAGGAGGGTTCATAGGAGTAAAAAAACATGATAATTGAAATTTTATCACTTATTGTTTTGATTGACCAAATGGGACGTTCTAATGGCTGATTTGCAAAGTTTTAGACCGCCTATTGTTAGAAAGGACATTGTATGTATCATGAATTATTTTTTATCTTGTTTGAGAGGGAAAAGGGTATGAGTTGAGATATCAGGCTTAAAATTAATTAAGTGTATTTTTTCATCATGTTCTCAGTTTGAGCAATGATCATTAAAAGCTACACTTCTTGTCTGTTATGTGATTTAGACCTTCCAGATTCTTTTTTTACAATTATCCTATTGGATCTATTATATATTGATGTGATTGACTAAGAAAGTCGAGTGAATAGGAAGAAGAGGAGGAGGATAGGAAAAGGAAACCTAAGCGGGGATAGGAAGCGAGTGGAAACCTATCTGGGCAAGACAGACAGACAGGAGCGTTGGGTGTCAGCAATCTTCATCTTGGACCATGCTTGCCAAAGTCAGCGCAGACACAGCAGTCAGAGTGACCAAGTCGCCTGCCATCAAGAACGCGGCTTTCCCCGCTGAAGGTTGGTCAGTCTCAGAGTGGTTTGGGTGCTTGGATGGACAGAGTTTGCTGATCAGCGAGGTTGGGTGCGCATGATTGTTTAATGCGCATTGTTGTCCAGGGATCGGCCGGTTCTCCAACCTCGAACTCGCCCTTGCTGTGGCTTTCCTGCCCTACGTCATCACTGTCGTCATTCCTGTGGTCCATGTCCGCTTTCTCTCCTTTGCCCATCTCTTCTTGACCGTCGTCTGTGCGCCTCCGATCATTATCGCCTACTGGATCCTCAACTCCCGCTTCGGCCCGCGCATAAACGAGCGTCTCACTCCACCCGGAAAACCTTCGTCCGTCTACTTTTCCTTCTCCGATCCCGTCCTCAAGGCCAAATATGTCGACGCTGGCAGGAAAGTGCCCATGCAGGTCTGGCATGACGCCTACTTTGACGGTAAAGTCATCCTCAATGGTTGGTCGTGTTTCTTAGGGCTCTTGCTCTCTTTCAAGTGGGTGCTCACTGACCATCATCCATTTTTCAGGCGATATGCTCGACGTGTTGGAACATCGTCATGATTGGGCTAGCTTTGTCATGACTCCCTCTTTGTTTCACTATGTCATCACCCGTTTGATACCCGAAGTCATCCTTCACACCACCTCCCAGGATGAAGAACAGGTTCGTGACCATTACGATCGTGGCGATGATTTCTATGCTTGGTTTTTGGGCCCCAGAATGGTCTATACTTCGGGCATCATTGCCGATCCTGATCGCGAAGAAACGTTGGAAGAGCTCCAGGATAATAAACTCAAGTTGGTGTGTCGGAAATTGGATTTGAAACCGGAGGATCGTCTTTTGGATGTCGGCTGTGGCTGGGGCACACTGGCTGCCTATGCTGCTAAAAATTATGGTTGTCAGGTCGAAGGCATCACTTTGGGTGTCAATCAAACGAAATTTGGCAATGAACGACTCCAAGCCAACGGAATCCCTCCCGAAAAGGGTAAAATCATTTGTCAAGACGCTAGACATTTACCCGTCGAGCCTAAAGGTCGTTACACTAAGATTGTCACTCTGGAAATGGCTGAACATGTAGGAATCAGACGTTATCCTCAATTCTTAAAGCAGCTCTATGATCTTTTGGATGATGATGGCATCATGGTTTTCCAAGTCGCCGGCATTCGAACCAATTGGCAATTCGAAGACTTGATTTGGGGTCTCTTTATGAATAAGTATATTTTCCCCGGGGCGGATGCTTCCCTGCCCCTCAATTGGGTCGTCAGACAATTGGAGCAAGCTGGATTTGAAGTTAAAGCCACTGACACATTGGGTGTCCATTATTCTGGCACAATCTGGAGATGGTACAAAAACTGGCTCTCCAACAAATCGAAAGTTGTTGCCAAGTATGGTATCAGATGGTACAGAATATGGGAATTCTTTTTGGCGTATGCTGTCAGTCTTTTGAATCAGTTGCTGTTTTTTTCTTTTCTTTCTTTGGCCTTTCTGGATGACATTTACTTAAAACTTGGTTATCGTTGTTGCTATTTAGACAATCACATCCCGACAAGGTGGTGCTGCTGTCTATCAAATCACCGTTCACAAAAATCTCAATGCTTTTCATCGAGTAGAGGGTATCAAATCCCATACATCTTTATTTCCTTTATTCAAAGAATCCGATCGCCAACCGATAAAAGATGAACCAGTCATTTGTCAGCCCGTCAAGTAGGCAAAACCGACTCCTTCTCTCATCACGGACATGCATCAATTCCGATTTTTTTTTTTTTTTTTTTTCGTCCATTTCGACTGGTTACTCTGCTTAATTCGGTGTCGTACCAGTCAGTCAACCCAAAAATGCCCTCCTCTATCTAAAGAACTGTAATGCTGGTTACCTTTTACACATGCCACATAACTCTCTCCTAGTTTTTTCAATAATTCATATCGTTATTATTACCCATCGGATTACTGACTTGATCTCACCACATTGAAAAACATAAAAATTAATAAAAGTAGCCAACATAAAGACAAAAGTGCAGGAGTCTATTGGCTTGGATGTCATGCTTATTAGTCACAGTTATTTTATTATTATGTTTCAGTCCTATTGATATCTCCTCAATACCTATCTTATATCTTTTTTAATGGATTGGGTCATTGATATCGTTCAGACAATCACTGGTCCATGATGTCCAAAAGGCCACAGTTTAAATGGTTACCTCATCGCTTCTCCCTCCATCTGACATTCTGTTCAACGTCACAACTTGGTTAGTGTGCATTGGCAGGTTTTCCAACAGCATGTCTCTATTGCTCCCCCAGTTATCCGCCTTTGAGTCTTTTTATATTTATTGACCTTTGCCTCCACCTTGGGAAAGAAAACTCCCAATACGCTTACTTATTTTTAGTGATATATTAATCTCCCTTATCTCCCCTTCCCCCCACCAAGGCTCTTTGCTAGTTAATATAACAAACAATGACGAATGACGGACAGAAAAATCATTCAGAGAGGTGTTGTATAAGTTTCGTTTACAAGTGAGTAGTCTCAGAGGCGAGATGAAAAATATGTCAATACAATATCAATGTATTTTATTTAGTTTATCATCATAACCACATTACCATTGAGGGTTATTGTCAGCCAGGCTACTAGACTTACCCGGTAAAATAATTAATTATTATACTGAGTTGAAGCCATGCCTTTCTTCTTAATAATAATTATTTATTTATTTACTTAAGTAGTACTTACAATTAACTAAGTTAAGTACAAAAAGTAGTATAAATAAATAATATGAATAAAATGTCCCTTACAATTTTACTCCCTAACACCATGCTCAAAAGTATATGTCAAAGGGAGTAAAATTAATAATAAATTTATAATATAAAAACTTTAAAAACAATTATATTACCTCAGTGAGAGATCTGTAATCCCGTGAAAGTAATATAATTGATTATTTCTTGTGTAATAATTGTGACAGTCCAAGGAATTCAAACTTTGTTGCTAATAAATTTGATGCCCTTGTTGATGTACTAAATTATTACTTTCTTATGTCATTTATGTACTCCTTTTTCTTGTTATTCTTTTCTCTCACACTCACAGTAGATGGTGTAAATTCCTTACATTTTATTTTCTCATATTTTGCCTATAAAAGGCCTCTGATTTTGTGCTTTTCAAACCATTCTTTTATCACTTTACTTTTATTACCACGTATTACAACACAAAAACTTATATTTTATATTTTATCACATTAGTATTTACAAGAGCGTAATGTTTCTGGTGAAGGGCAGCACCCAGACCAACAAAGCTAGCATCTGTGTATAGGACAAAAGGTTTGTTGAAATCTGGAAGATCCAATATAGGGGCTGTCATTAAGCAACTTTTTAATGTATCAAAAGCTTTTTGACAGTCATTATTCCAGAGAAAAGCAACATCTTTTCTGGTCAGTTTTGTAAGAGGCAAGGCTATGACCTGATAATTTTTAATATATTGTCTATAATAGCCACATATACCCAAAAAACTTTGGATTTCTCTTACAGAAGTTGGTGCTTTCACATTTTGGATGGCAGCAACTTTATTATGGTCTACACAAATTTGTAAGCTTGACACAACATGGCCAAGGACCTTCAAAGATTGAAAACCAAATTTACACTTTTTTAAGGATAAGGTCATATTGATTTCATCCATTTTTTTTTTTGGAAAACTCTATTCAAGTGAATCATATGTTCATCAAAAGTTTTAGAAAAAATTATAATGTCATCAATATAAACCATGAGCCACCCTTCAATTATTTCTTGATGGAAAGTGTTATCCATGACCTTTTGAAAAACTGAAGGACCATTTTTAGGTTCAAATGGTATCCTAAAATACTTATATATTTCTATATGAGTAGCAATAAGCAAAAAGGTTTGAGAATTTTTCTCAACTGGAACTTGATGATAACCTTTATTACCATCCAGACAACTAATAAATTTTGCACCTTGCAAGGTAGCATGAATTGAATTAATTCTGGGTAAAGGATAAATATCATCAACAGTATAAGTGTTCAATTCTCTGTAATCTCCACATAATCTAGCATTATCTTTTTCATAAGAAATCAAGACCAGGGAGATGACACAATATTTGGGGGTGACATCCACTTTCTCAATTATATTCATTTTTAATTAGGTAGAAATATTATCTTGAATATCCTTTCTTTTTGTTGGAGAAGCAGGATATGGTTTTCTCTTAAGACTAGGAGGAATATCACTCAAGTTACAGGATAAAGTAATTTTCATTTCATCCTTAATGATTCCTAAGACATGAGAACCATGAGCAAAAGCCATAGGGAAAGAGGTAATTGAGGCAATAATAGAATCTTTTTGTTCACTAGTTAACTGATCACCAAAAGAAGCAGTATTTATTTCATTTAATAAATCATCCATTTCAGTTGTTGTTCTACCTTTACACTGGATTAGTGAGTTACAAGACTTTAACAGATGTTCAGAAGGTTTTCTAGAGGAGGAAATTTTGAATTTCCTTTTGCCATTTAATCCCAAGGTAAAGCAATTATTTGCTGGGTCCAATTTCACACCTAACATGGTTAAAATATCATTACCCATAATAAACCAATTGCTTAAATTATCATTTTGCATGACAACAAATTCACAAATAGCTCTGACAAAACCACCATTATACTTGAAGAATACAGTGGCTTTGTATTTGCCAATGGGACATAAAATAGAGCCATAACCTCTCCATTTTTCACAAGTCATAGGTAATAATTTATCCATATAATCTTTATCCACTGAAGCCAGTGCCTTTTCAGACACCACACTTCCTCCAGCACCACAGTCAAGAACAACCTCAACATTTTTACCATTAATGATAACTGGTGCCTTCAAAGGGGATATGGATATAGAGCTGTCAGTAATATCTTTAATGATTTCAGCATTTTCTACTGAAGATAAATCTAAATTACACTCCTCAGAAATATTATCTAAATATTGCACATCTTGTTCCAACATTAAGACATCCTTAAGGGAGTCATTTTCATAGGAGATATTACTGTCACAGTCACTGGAAGAATCATTGAGATCAACATCAGCATCCTCAGTGTCTGCAGTTTGCTCAACAAGATGAATTTTCTTGTCACACACATGACCCTTTTGCCACGGTTTGTTACATTTATAACAAGTATTTGTTGCATATTTTTTAGGTGCAACTGGGGCAGAGGGTTTACCAGGTTTTTCTGTAGGTCTGGTAGAGGGCTTACTCTGATCATGATAAGATTTCATAGGATAATTCTTTGGTTCATATCTATGGTTAAGTAATATTTCATTACAGATATTAATAAAAGAAGAATTTTCCCTTACATGCTCAGTTCTAGCCACAATCAAATCTCTAAGAGAATTTGGTAATTTATACAAGATTTTATCTCTCCAAATATCATAATCCATCTTTGGATCAATTGCTCTAAGGATTTTAGTTATTTTCATCAGAAAAACAATGGGCTTTTCAACAGAGGAGGATACATATCTAGTATTCTCATACAGTCTTTGCTGAGCCAACCTGAAATTTGAACCACCAAACTGATTCTCAATCAAGGATTTCCAATCATTCCATGTATAATGATTGTTATCTAAGAGGACAGATTCATACCACATCAAGGCTACATTGGAAAATAAAGAAATTAGCTTAGAAACAATTTCCTCATCAGGTAGTTTATAAGATCTCTTTAAATTATCAATTCTTTGGATAAAGTGTTGCCAATCAGAAGAAGAATCACCATCAAAGGTAGGATATTGGTCTAACTTAGGCCAATTTTTCTGACTACTGGGATGGTCCACTTTTTGGTTTGAATTATTCATTAGTAATAATTCCTGAAGTTTAGCCAGGTGTTCAGAAATTTCATTATTTACAGAAACAGCTGGTGCATGACCATCACAAGATTTTTTGCTAGTAGCAAAAGATTTTATAGACTCATTGTCAGTTTGTTTTTTAATGGTTGAAATATGAGGAAGAAAGGATGAACTTTGCTCAGGTTTTTTCCCTTTATTTTTATGCAGCTTATTTACAGAAATCTCATTTAATTCATTATTGATGGTTAAGGTTGAGAACTTTTCCTGTAGGTCAGACACATAGTTTCTTATTCTTGGAATTTCAGACATCTGGTCATTTACTTTTGCAAGAGATAGAACAATTCTGTCCTCAGAAACTGTGTGTTTGGCACTTAGTGCATGGAAATCATTCTTTAGCTTTTCAAACTCATTTTGTAGAGATTTTATTTCACTTTTTAATGAATAATTTTCTTCAATAAGGGGTTTCAATTCACTCAAGGTCTTATGTAGATTTATATTTTTATCTGAGATAGCTCTATGGTCACTTCTTATTTGTTTTTCTTGGCTAAGAACAATATTCAAGGTTTCTTTGATTTTTAAATAAGCTGTATCCTTTACAGAAGAACTCACTTTACATTGCAAGTGCAAATTATTTAATCTATCATTTTCATGGATTAACACATCTCTCACATGTTTGTCTTTCACAACATTAAAATCAAGGGTATCTTTTAAAATTTCTTCAGAATTTTTCTCAATTAAGGTATAGACTTCAGGGGAACCAGAATCATTTTTAATTGCAAGAGAAGGATTAATTAAAGAAGTAGAAGTTAAATGTAAAGGTTCATCAAATGACAATTTGCTAATTACATCAATAGGGCTACTAGTTACAGGAAGCTGTCTTTTAACAGGTTTAACTGTTCTTTCACCACTCTCAATAATATTACCTGCAGAAGAAGTCTTATTAGAAAACATTCCCAAGTGACTATCAACCAAATTACTTACCATGGCAGAGGAGGAAACTTCCCCTGAGACTGAGTTTGGGATTGTGCTTGGGCCTTCTTTCTTCTGCTTGGTTGGTAAGGATGAGGAGGAGGATGGAAATTGGGTGTTCTGGATGGGCCAAGCTGATGATGAGGAGGGTGTTGCACATTATGTTGGTAGTGACTCATTAGATAATCCCACTTCCATTGCTCTACTTCCATAGTATTTGGATTTTGGATGGTTGAGCTGGGTGGCTGTGAAGGTTGAGCCTGAAACTGAGGCTGATTGGGAGGCAACTGAGGAGGGGCCTGGGCCTGATTTTGGTTCCTGAGTTCCTGAACTTGATCCCACAAGGTGTCTACTTTTGCTTTGTACCTCATAATTTCTGTCCTCAGCTCTTTGATATGACTGGACAGATTGCTGATTTGTTGGGGCAGAAGAAGCTTTTTTATTTTGAATCCTTTTGGAAAACCTTCTTGAGGTACTAGAGGCTTTACTTCCTTCTGTTGTGCTGGGGGAAGGGGGTTTGATTTGTTTACTTCTCCTATCATTTTCACATCCTGAATTATGTGAATTCTTTGTGTTAGCATAAGATTTTTTATGACCAAATTTAGAAGAACTTACCGTATCAGCATCGTAATCAATTTCAATATCATCCACTTGCATGTTATCCATTTTCTCAGCCAAATTGTTGGACATAATAGTGGGAAGATTAATTCATTTCTAAAAAAAAAAAAATAATAAAAATCAATTAATAATTTGCTCCAAATAAAAAAAAATTTTTATTCATTAAATTATATAAAAAAAAAGTTTTTTAATATAAAATAATAATTATAAAAAATTAATTAATAAAATGGACTGCAAAGAAAAAATTGGGAATAAACAATTAAGTTGCTTCAACCAATTAATTAAATTACCAATATTAAATATGGAAATATATGGGACTAAGCACAATGTACTTTTAAGTCAACCAAAATTAAACAAAAATTAATAATAATAATAAAAATTAATTTAATAATTCAATTTTTATTAATAATAATGTTAATTTCTTCTAGGACTAAGAGGAATTAAACACTCTATAATGGTCAACTAGGAAAAAAAAAAAAAAAATTTTTTTTTAATAAATGAACACTTACACTCAGTGAATCAGCAATTAAGACACAATTACTGTTATTGCAGTAAAAATATAGTAATATTTAGTGAGAGGTGCAAAGGTTAACTTATTATAGTGATCAGAAAATCACTTCGAAATAATAGATGTAATAATTTAATATAAACCTAAAAGATCGAACCCAACTTCAAAACACGGTCGTGGCAAAAAGTTTCTTTTTTGCTTGGTGGTCTGTGCGCTATGTCATTCGTCGCAAGTCTTGATCGTAGTCATCGTTTGGTAAGGTCCCAAGTTGTCAGTCAGTCGTCTAGAAGAAGGTAAGGAAAAGGGGGAGAAATGGAGGAGGACAAGGAGTAAGGGTTTTGAGAAAATAAAAGAAATAAAATATAAAAGATTATTTAATATATTGAAGAGGAGCAACAATGAATTTCTTGAGAAATGAGACAACAATGAAGTTTTTATTAAATAACAATATTATTTTAATGGTAAGGGCTCTGCGCGGAATATTTTATGATCACTATTAGACTTAAGGCAACCTTTCAGTAGTTATATAGAATTTAAATTAGAATATTGATACTAATAAAAAATTATACAAACATAATATAAAAATATATTCAAGTTTGTTGAGTGTATAGTAAGTGATGAGGCTACAGGGGATTATCCAAGGCCTTTTTATAGGCAATGGGTCCTCTAAAGCGCTACAAATGACTATATACAAAAATAGTAATGAAGTAAAAGAAGAAGATTAAAGAAGATAATTGTAACATAGTAATTGAGAGAAAAATATACGAAAATAATAAGAATCCCAATTAAGAAAGTAAAATTCCCATACCAAATTTCCCAAATCAGTTAATATAAAATAATGAGTAACTAAACAACCCTGTTACATAAGAAATATGAGAAAAATAATTCAAAATAAGTATTAAAATATGTTTTCAGCATTTATAAGTGAAACAAATAACATGTTTTGACGTAACAAGGTATGTAATCAGTTTAATTCAGTGTAAATTAATATTATTTAATTGTTTTCACTATGTAATTAAATAACTTGTTTAAATGAAACACTTAATTAATTCAAATTGCAAATTTATAATACTATTTTATAACATAAGTATTATAATTTATTTAATCTTTTCCTGACACAATTAAGGGTCAAAAGAAGCGCCATTAATTATTATTTAATACTATATGAAAGGTGTTATTTAATATATAAATTTAAATAATTAATTAAATTATATTATAAGTCAATTTTACACTTATAATTATAATATATGTTTTTAATTAATTAAATATTTATTTATAATTATTAAATACATAAAAATGCGCCATTATTTGTAGAATATAAAATATATTATGCTTAATTTAAATGTATACATAATTTATATAACAATAAAATTAATATAACACTTATATTTAATAAGATACTTATATAATTTTATTATGCAATAAAATATAAATTTATATACATCAAATGCAATAATTTATGCCCTCTTTCAGGTCCAATAAGTTAACATATCATTTACTGGGCTCCTTGAATAGCCTGGCTGACACTATCCATGATATTTGCTTTAAAACGTGAAAAACTAAGATTCTTTTTTTTCTTTTAGTGTCAAGCTCTATGATGACAGATGTTGGTCAGTCTTCTAGAAGAGAGGAAGAAAAATGGGAAGAAGTAGAAGAGGAGAAGGAGGAAAGGATTATGGGTAATAAAAGAAATAAAATTTATAAATATTATTTAATTTATTGAGGAGAATCAATGATGGTTTTCTTGAGAGGTGACAAAAGTGAGGTTCTTATTAAATAATAATATTATTCTAATGTAAGGGCTATGCGCGGCAGACACTGTGATCACTATCAGACTTAAAGCAACCTTTCAATTGTTATATAGAATTTTAATTAGAATTTTATTACTAATAAAAAGAATATAAACGTAATGTAAAAGTGTATTTAATTTGTTGAGTGTATAATAAGTGATGCCTCTACAGGGGATTATCCAAGGCCCTTTTATAGGCAATGGTCCCCTGAAGCGCTACAAATGACTATATACAAAAGAGTAATGAAGTAAAACAAAAAGATAAGAGTAGAAATTTGTAACATAGTAATTAAGAGAAAAATATACAAAAAATAACAAGTATCCCAATTAAGACTGTAAAATTCCCATCCCACTTCCCCAAATTAGTTTCTATAGATTAATAAGTAACTAAACAACCATGTGATCTACTAACTATGGTAAAAACAAATCAAAACAAGTAATACAATCTGTTTTCAGTATTTCTAAGTGAAACAATTGACATGTTTTGACGCAACAAGGTATGCAATCAATTTAATTAAGCATAAGTTTATATAATTTAATGGTTTTCACTTATGTAGTTAAATACTAGTTAACTGAAACAATTAATTAAATTACTTTGAGAAATTATAATACTATTTTATAAAATAAGTATTATCATTTATTTAATTTTCTTTCTGACACAATTAAGGGTCAAAAGAAGTGCCATTACTTATTGTTTAATACTATATGAAAGATGTAATTTAATATATAAATGTAAATAATTAATTTAAATATATTATAAGTCAATTTTACACTTATAATTATAATATATATTTTCAATTAATTAAATATTAATTTATAATTATTAAATACATAAAATCGCGCCATTTATTTGTAGAATATAAAATATATTATGTTTAATTTAAATGTATAAAATTTATATAAACAATAAAATCAATATAACACTTATATGTAATAAGATATTTATATAATTTTATTATGCAATAAAATATTAATTTATATACATTAAATATAATTCATACGCCCTCTTTCAGGTTCTATAAGGTAACACATCATTTACTGGGCTCCTGGAATAGCCTGGCTGACACTCCCTCACTCTAAAAAAAAACAATAAAAAAAAATGCTATGATTTTTTCTTTTTGTATTTTTTCAACAGAGCAGGCAGATTTGAAATTTCTTTGCCAGGTATCCATGCATCATGTTCAGATGATTTGTTCTTATATCTCAATAAATACTCAGTACCTCTTTCAGAAGTGATAATTCTATCATTGAGAATTTTATCAATTTCTGCTGTTTCTGTGACTTCCTGAGGGTTCTTCTTAGGTCTTCCTCATCTTTTTGGAAATAAGTCACTGTTGGAAGTATAAGGTTTAAGCAAAGAAATGGGAAAAACAGGATGTTTCCTATCATATGGAGAATACAATACAACTTCAACTGCATTATCTCCAATCATTTATTTCACAACAAAAGGACCCACAAAAGGATCTTTTAATTTGTTGTTACCCTGTAAACTGAAATGGACAGTAGATATCAACACTTCATCACCCTCTTTAAATGTGTGTTCTTTATGGGATTTATCCCATCTCTTCTTCTCTTATTCAAATGCTTTATCAATACAAGATTGAGCATGTTTTCTGCACAGTTGTTGCATTTGAACAAAAGATTTGACACCAGGGTGTAATTCCAATTTAGGCAATTTACTATTGAGTATTTGAGCAGGAGTATGAGGGACATAACCTAGCCAAAGCTTAAAAGGTTTCTTTTGAGGAACAGATTGAACAGTGCTATTATAAGCAAATTCAAGACCAGGTAATAAGGTGACCCAGTCATGAGTAAATCTGTCATTGTCTTTATATTCCAATCCAAAGGCACAATACCTTCTAATCATATCCTCTAGAGTTTGAATCATTCTCTCAGCTAGACCATCAGTCTGAGGATGGTGAGCTGTAGACAATTTTAACTCACAGCCACAAATATCCATCAAAGAGGTCCAAAACTCAGAAGTGAATTTTGGATCCCTATCAGAGATAATGGCTTTTGGAAAACCAATAATATTAAACATGTAAGACCACCATAAGAAAGCTAATTCTTTGGTGGATACATCTTTGTGGGTTGGAATAAATTTGCACATTTTTGTGAATCTATCAACTATTAACCAACAAGAGTTAAAGCTGTCTTTACCTGCAACAGGAAGACCAGTGACAAAATCCATATTAATGATTTGCCAGGGAGCACTAGGTGCTTCAATATGTTGTAATAACCCTGCTCTATTACCTGTTAACCTTTTAGATTTTTGGCAGGAATCACAAGATTCAACATATAATTTTGTGTCTTCAGACATATTAGCCCACCATGCAGTGTTTTTGATTCTAATTAATGTTTTTTCAAGATCAAAATGACCAGCTAATATGTCATCATGACAAAGTTTGAGGATAGTTTCTTTCATTGAAGGAGGAATAACAATTACATTGGTAAGCTTCCTTCTATAATATATATAACCATCTTCAATAGAAAACTTTCCTTTATTTAAAGCATTTTGGTACTTTGCAGGAAGAGTTTTTATTAATGCTTGAATTGAAGCATTCTTAAGATCATTTAAGATAGTAACCAATTTATTTAAATCAGAATCCTTCTCATATGAATCCAGTATTAATTGCAATAACTCTTCTTCAATATCTACTACAAATATACCATGGATATGAACAGTATCATCTTCAGGTACATAAGCAGGATTTGAGTCATTATTTTGCAGAGGCAATCTGGAGAGCATATCAACATTGGAGTGAACATTTCCAGCCCTTTGGATAATTTTCATCTGTCCTCTGTATTCTTGAACAGCAAGTTGCCACCTGAACATATGTCTGTTAGGTGTTTTGAGGTTTAAGAGAGATTTTACAGCACTACAGTCAGTTACCAACTCAAATTTTTGGTCATCCAAGTAGTAATGAAGTTTCTCAAGAGCCCAAATAACTGCTAAGCACTCCAATTGAGTGGCACCATATTTCAATTCACTATTTCTCAAGGTTCTTGAAATATAACAAATTACAACCTCTGAGGATTTATCATTTATAATTTGTTTCTGGTGAAGGGCAGCACCCAGACCAACAAAGCTAGCATCTGTGTATAGGACAAAAGGTTTGTTGAAATCTGGAAGAGCCAATATAGGGGCTGTCATTAAGCAACTTTTTAATGTATCAAAAGCTTTTTGACAGTCATTATTCCAGCGAAAAGCAACATCTTTTGTGGTTAGTTTTGTAAGAGACAAGGCTATGACCTGATAATTTTTAATATATTGTCTATAATAGCCACACATACCCAAAAAACTTTGGATTTCTCTTACAGAAGTTGGTGCTTTCACATTTTGGATGGCAGAAACTTTGTTTTGGTCTACACAAATTTGTAAGCTTGACACAACATGGCCAAGGACCTACAAAGATTGAAAACCAAATTTACACTTTTTTAAGGATAAGGTCATATTGATTTCATCCATTTTTTTGGAAAACTCTATTTAAGTGAATCATATGTTCATCAAAAGTTTTAGAAAAAATTATAATGTCATCAATATAAACCATGAGCCACCCTTCAATTATTTCTTGATGGAAAGTGTTATCCATGACCTTTTGAAAAACTGAAGGAGCATTTTTAGGGCCAAATGGTATCCTAAAATACTTATATATTTCTATATGAGTAGCAATAAGCAAAAAGGTTTGAGAATTTTTCTCAACTGGAACTTGATGATATCCTTTATTACCATCCAGACAACTAATAAATTTTGCACCTTGCAAGGTAGGATGAATTGAATTAATTCTGGGTAAAGGATAAATATCATCAACAGTATAAGTGTTCAATTCTCTGTAATCTCCACATAATCTAGCATTATCTTTTTCATAAGAAATCAAGACCGGGGAGATGACACAATATTTGGGGGTGACATCCACTTTCTCAATTATATTCATTTTTAATAAGGTAGAAATATTATCTTGAATATCCTTTCTTTTTGTTGGAGAAGCAGGATATGGTTTTCTCTTAAGACTAGGAGGAATATCACTCAAGTTACAGGATAAAGTAATTTTCATTTCATCCTTAACAATTCCTAAGACATGAGAACCATGAGCAAAAGCCATAGGGAAAGAGGTAATTGAGGCAATAATAGAATCTTTTTGTTCACTAGTTAACTGATCACCAAAAGAAGAAGTATTTATTTCATTTAATAAATCATCCATTTCAATTTTTGTTCTGCCTTTACACTGGATTAGTGAGTTACAAGACTTTAACAGATGTTCAGAAGGTTTTCTAGAGGAGGAAATTTTGAATTTCCTTTTGCCATTTAATCCCAAGGTGAAGCAATTATTTGCTGGGTCCAATTTCACACCAAACATGGTTAAAATATCATTTCCCATAATAAACCAATTGCTCAAATTATCATTTTTCATGACAACAAATTCACAAATAGCTCTGACAAAACCACCATTATACTTGAAGAATACAGTGGCTTTGTATTTGCCAATGGGACATAAAATAGAGCCATAACCTCTCCATTTTTCACATGTCATAGGTAATAATTTATCCATATAATCTTTATCCACTGAAGCCAGTGCCTTTTCAGACACCACACTTCCTCCAGCACCAGAGTCAAGAACAACCTCAACATTTTTACCATTAATGATAACTGGTGCCTTCAAAGGGGATATGGATATAGAGCTGTCAGTAATATCTTTAATGATTTCAGCATTTTCTACTGAAGATAAATCTAAATTACACTCCTCAGAAATATTGTCTAAATATTGCACATCTTGTTCCAACATTAAGACATCCTTAAGGGAGTCATTTTCATAGGAGATATTACTGTCACAGTCACTGGAAGAATCATTGAGATCAACATCAGCATCCTCAGTGTCTGCAGTTTGTTCAACAAGATGAATTTTCTTGTCACACACATGACCCTTTTGCCATGGTTTGTTACATTTATAACAAGTATTTGTTGCATATTTTTTAGGTGCAACTGGGACAGAGGGTTTACCAGATTTTTCTGGGAGCTTTATAGAAGGTTTATTCTGATCATTATAAGATTTACCAAGGTAATTCTTTGGTTCATATCTATAATTGAGTAGTACCTCATTACAGATATTAATGAAAGAAGAATTTTCCCTTACATGCTCAGTTCTAGCCACAATCAAATCTCTAAGAGAATTTGGTAATTTATACAAGATTTTATCTCTCCAAATATCATAATCCATCTTTGGATCAATTGCTCTAAGGATTTTAGTTATTTTCATCAGAAAAACAATGGGCTTTTCAACAGAGGAGGATACATATTTAGTATTCTCATACAGTCTTTGCTGAGCCAACCTGAAATTTGAACCACCAAACTGATTCTCAATCAAGGATTTCCAATCATTCCATGTATAATGATTGTTATCTAAGAGGACAGATTCATACCACATCAAGGCTACATTGGAAAATAAAGAAATTAGCTTAGAAACAATTTCCTCATCAGGTAGTTTATAAGATCTCTTTAAATTATCAATTCTTTGGATAAGGTGTTGCCAATCAGAGGAAGAATCACCATCAAAGGTAGGATATTGGTCTAACTTAGGCCAATTTTTCTGACTACTGGGATGGTCCACTTTTTGGTTTGAACTATTCATTAGTAATAATTCCTGAAGTTTAGCCAGGTGTTCAGAAATTTCATTATTTACAGAAACAGCTGGTGCATGACCATCACAAGATTTTTTGCTAGTAGAAAAAGATTTTATAGACTCATTGTCAGTTTGTTTAATGGTTGAAATATGAGGAAGAAAGGATAAAATTTGCTCAGGTTTTTTCCCTTTATTTTTATGCAGCTTATTTACAGAAATCTCATTTAATTCATTATTGATGGTTAAGGTTGAGAACTTTTCCTGTAGGTCAGACACATAGTTTTTTATTCTTGGAATTTCAGACATCTGGTCATTTACTTTTACAAGAGATAGAACATTTCTGTCCTCAGAAACTGAGTGTTTTGTACTTAGTGCATGGAAATCATTTTTTAGCTTTTTAAACTCATTTTGTAGAGATTTTATTTCACTTTTTAATGAATAATTTTCTTCAATAAGGGGTTTCAATTCGCTCCAGGTCTTATGTAGATTTATATTTTTATCTGAGATAGCTCTATGGTCACTTCTTATTTGTTTTTCTTGGCTAAGAACAATATTCAAGGTTTCTTTGATTTTTAAATAAGCTGTATCTTGTACAGAAGAACTCACTTTACATTGCAAGTGCAAATTATTTAATCTATCATTTTCATGGATTAACACATCTCTCAAATGTTTGTCTTTCACAACATTAAAATCAAGGGTATCTTTTAGTATTTCTTCAGAATTTTTCTCAATTAAGGTATAGACTTCAGGGGAACCAGAATCATTTTTAATTGCAAGAGAAGGATTAATTAAAGATGTAGAAGTTAAATGTAAAGGTTCATCAAATGACAATTTGCTAATTACATCAATAGGGCTACTAGTTACAGGAAGCTGTCTTTTAACAGGTTTAACTGTTCTTTCACCATGTTCAATAATATTACCTGCAGAAGAAGTCTTATTAGAAAACATTCCCAAGTGACTATCAACCAAATTACTTACCATGGCAGAGGAGGAAACTTCCCCTGAGACTGAGTTTGGGATTGTGCTTGGGCCTTCTTTCTTCTGCTTGGTTGGTAAGGATGAGGAGGAGGATGGAAATTGGGTGTTCTGGATGGGCCAGGCTGATGATGAGGAGGGTGTTGCACATTCTGCTGGTAGTGACTCATTAGATAATCCCATTTCCATTGCTCTACTTCCATAGTACTTTGATTTTGTGTGAAGGAGCTGGGGGGCTGTGAAGGTTGAGCCTGAAACTGAGGCTGATTGGGAGGCAACTGAGGAAGGGCCTGGGCCTGATTTTGGTTACTGAGATCCTGAACTTGATCCCACAAGGTGTCTACCTTTGCCTTGTATTTCATGTTTTCTGTCCTCAGTTCTTTGATATGACTGGACAGATTGCTGATTTGTTGGGGCAGAGGAAACTTTTTTATTTTGAATCCTTTTGGAAAACCTTCTTGAGGTACTGGAGGCTTTACTTTCTTCTGTTGTGCTGGGGGAAGGGGGTTTGGTTTGTTTACTTCTCCTATCATTTACACATCCTGAATTATGTGAATTCTTTGTGTTAGCATAAGATTTTTTATGACCAACTTTAGAAGAACTTACAGTGTCAGCATCATAGTCAATTTCTATCTCATCCACTTGCATGTTATCCATTTTTTCTGCCAAATTGTTGGACATACTAGTGGGAAGATTTATATTTTACTTTGTACTTTATAAAAAAAATAATCAAAGTTAGTCAATAATTGCTCCAAATAAAAAAAAATTTTTATTCATTAAATTATATAAAAAAAAAGTTTTTTAATATAAAATAATAATTATAAAAAATTAATTAATAAAATGGGTTGCAAGGTCAAATTGGGAATAAACAATCAAGTTAATTCAACCAATTAATTACCAATATTAAATATGGCAATATATTTGGGACTAAGCACAATGTACTTTTAAGTCAACCAAAATTAAACAAAAATTAATAATAATAATAAAAAATTAATATAATAATTCAATTTTTATTAATAATAATGTTAATTTCTTCTAGGACTAAGAGGAATTAAACACTCTATAATGGTCAACTAGGAAAAAAAAAATTTTTTTTTTAATAAATGAACACTTACACTCAGTGAATCAGCAATTAAGCCACAATCACTGTTATTGCAGTAAAAAGATAGTAATATTTAGTGAGAGGTGCAAAGGTGAACTTACTATAGTGATTGGAAAATCACTTTAAAATAATAGATGTCATAATTTAATATAAACCTAAAAGATCGAACCCAAGTTCGAAACACGGTCGTGGCAAAAAGTTTCTTTTTTTTGCTGGGTGGTCCATGCGCTATGTTGTTCATTGCAAGTCTTGATTGTCGTCGTTGTTTAGGAAAGGTCCTCACTTGTCAGCCGGTTGTCGTCTAGAAGATGGTGAGGAAAAGAAGAGGGGGAAGTATAATAAAAAATAAAGAAATAAAAAATGATAAAAAAAAATATAATGATTCTGAGATAGAGAGAGGCGATGATTTTCCTTGGGAGTTAACACAATGGTGAGGCTTATTAAATTATAATATATTTTGTTTAAAGTAAGTATTATTTTCTCTGCGCGGTCAACACTATTATTACTATTAGACTTAAAGCAACCTGTAAATAGTTATATAGAATTTAAATTAGAATTGTAATGCTAATAAAAATAATAATAAAACGTATTATATTGACAGTTTGTTCAGATTTGGTTTGTATAGTAAGTGATGAGGCTACAGGGGATTATCCAAGGCCTTTTTATAGGCAATGGGTCCTCTGAGGCGCCACTATATTTGTAAATACAAGAATATAAAAGAATAAGTGAAACATAACAATGTAGAGAAAAAATATGAAACAAATAATTAAAAACTCCAATTAAGAATCCAAATTTTCCCCACCATTCATTCCCAAATCAGTAAGTAAAAAGAGTGAATAACTAAACAAGCCTGAGCTATAGGAACTATGAGAAAAAATAATTCAAAACAGATGGTACAGTCTGATTTTTAAGGGGGGTTTTTTTTTTTTTTAAAAAAAAAGTGAAACAAGTAAAAAATAAAAAAATATTTTTGACGCAACCAAAGATGGACTCAATTTCAATTTAGTATAAAGAAATTAATGAATTGTTCCAACTATGTAATGAAATCATTAATTTAAATGAAACAAGTCATTAATGTATTACTAAATTAAGTTGAGACATTTAATACTGTTTTTTAAAATAAGTATTATAATTTAATTTTTTTTTTTTTTTATTGACACAATTAAGGGTCCAAAAAACAGCGGCAATAATTATGGATAATAGTATATGAAAAAGGTATATTTTAATAATTAAATTTAATTTAATTAAAGTAATTACAATATAAGATAAACACTTGAATATAATTATCTTATAAGTTTTTAATTAATAAATTTATAATTATTAAATAAACAATGTACCCTTTGTTATGGAATATAATTAAATGCTTTTAAATTATTTTATAATAAAATTAAAATAATATTTACTTTATTTATATAAATAAAATATTAATATAAATTTATTATGTAATATAATATTAATTTTAAATGCATACTCTGTAATTATTATGTCTTTATTTAACTCTAATAAATTGTATGTTTATTTACTGGGCTCCTGGGACAGCCTGGCTGACACCTTCCAACTCACATATCATCTTTCTTCCCCCCCTTTTTTTCATCCATATACATTCAAATTCAACTACCACCACCACCACTACCACCATCAAGGTATTTCAAATAAGGAAATATATCATACTTGTTTTTTTGTTTTTTATAATGGTCTTTATTTCAATTTCATAAGATATTAAGGAAACACACCACACAATCCACTTGATATGATCATCTTTGTAAAAATGTTTGTGTGTGTGTGTGTTTTTTTTAAAAATATAATCATGCTTGATTTGATTGGCAAGAATATAAAAAAAATAGGAGATGGATACTGAAAAAGATGATGCATCCCTTTGATATACTCTCCTCACCTTCTTGACTGACAAAAGACAAAAAAAAAATTTAAATGTAAAAAAAATAGTCATGCTTCATTATAGAATGATATTGGTTTTGTTTTCATTCTTTTTTTATGTTTTTGCCAAAAGATAATCAAATGAAGCCACAAAGCTATGAGAATGTATTTTCCTTCTTCTCTCCCCCCTTTCATTCATTTGAACCAACCAACCAACCAACTAAAAAAACTACCATTTAGAGAGAACATAGTGATTAATATGAAACCACTATGACAATGACATATGAAAATACACAATTGATTTCTCTATTACCTGTTTAAAAAAAGAAGGTATCAGTCTTTCTTCTTCTAATATACTTGTTTTATGATAAGAGGATATAGAGATACTCTTTTTATGGAAGGGCGGTTGAGGCAGCGCGTGAAGTGGAAGCCATACCACCCCCAGCAGGATTTTCAGGAGGCATGTTTTCAATCACTTGTAAAAGCTCCTGATTATTCAAAATATGAAACCCATTTTCGGGTGTAACCTGAAAAAAAAAAAAAAAAAAAGGGGTGATGATAGATAGATGAATGAGGACCCATTGCTATGGTAAGGGTAGATAGTGACTTGGTACATACTTGAGCAAGTTGGACATTGTGGGCATCTAATTTTTCCTCCATGACATGCCTTAAAACTTGAAGAACCAAGAGTTTACCTTCCTCTAGAGTCATATTCTATGATGACAGATAGTAGGTGTCAAAGAATGAAAGAGTAATGAAAAAAAAAAAAAAAAAAAAAAAAAAAAAAGTGAGGGAAAGAAAAAGGTTACTTTATGCCATCGATCCTGTAGTTCAGATTGAGCTCCTTCGGAACCACTTCCGATGGCTTTTGCATCATACCTCATAAATGTTCCCGAAGGATCGGCATGAAAACTGAATCAAAAGAGGGAATTCAACAGAAGAGAGAGAGAGAGAGGATGAAGAAGAAGAAGGAATTACAGTTGAGGTCCATGATGATCACAACCAGCTATTAAAAGAGCGACACCAAAAGGTCTAGACTGATGAGAGAGAGAGAGAGAGAGAGAGTAAAAAAACAAGGAGAAGAGAGGGGGGGGGGGGGGGAGATAGATACCATCATAGCATCTTCATCATCGGTACTTTCACCAAACCTGAGAGCCAAATCACAGACAGCTTGAGTGACGGATTCGGTGGGGATGAGTTCATCAAACGTAAAGCGATGATTCTGACCGACGACGCGAGCATGATCGACCATGGTTCTAGAATCGGCGACCAAGCCGCTGACGGCACAAGCGAGATGAGAATCGATGGGTAAGATTTTTTCAATGGAGGAGGCTTCGAGCAATTTTGATTGAGAGCGACGTTCGACGGCCAAGATGACGCCATGAGGCGTGGCGAGGGCGATGGTGGTGGATCCTAGTTTGATGGCTTCGATGGCATATTCGACTTGAAAGAGTCTTCCTTCGGGAGAGAAGGTGTTGACGCCGCGATCTTTGGAGAGGAAGGAAGATTAGGATGAGTAGAATGAGAGGAAGGATGAGTAGAATGAGAAGGGAAGCCTCCTCCAACGAAAGAAGCGACAGACCATATTCCGATCTATGGAGTGCGAGAGACAAAGGGAAAGGAAGAGTGAGAGAGAGTGAGTGAGTGCGGCTTTTGAAGAGTGTGGAATGCAGACCTAGTGAGAAACATCGCCCAGCGGCCACCCGCGAACAGCGTGAATATAAAACCACCCAGTCAGATTGTTTGTGTGTTCAGTGAATAGGGACCGCAGCAGATTCTTCATTCCAACTCTCATCTTCAATCTTTTTCAAGCAACTTGACAACAAGAGGGGTTACTGCTATCATTCGATAGCCCCAGGTTTTCTCTAGATTTGATGTCTTGATGATAGTTTTCATATTCTAAGTTTTGAAGGGATCATTTCCTCATTTTTCATTTCTAAAAGATTGCTGTTTAATTTTGTTTTTCATGTTTTACAGGCTAACCTTAAGTCTTAGGGTTAAGTGCTTGGTATTGTTGGATAGAGCTAATTTGGCTCGATATATGATGTGTCTCAATGTTGTCCATAGCCTAATTTTGTGTTTTAAGGGTTTTAGTAGTCATGGTGGATATTTCTAAGTATTTATGGCTTTATTGGAGGTTTTTGGTGGTTTTCTGGCTTCAGGGAGGTCTGGCCGCCTGCCTTGGTTATAGAAGGCTGGGGAGTGTTTCTAGAGGGTTTTTTTTATTCAATTTGGCTGTCAAAAAGTGCCAAATTTGTTGCTGTGTGTATGGATTTTTTTAGACAGTGATCTGGGTGTACATACTGACATGAGACAGTGTGGGGGCAACTTTAATGATCAGACATCCATCCAGTGGTTATATCATTTTTTTTTTTTTTTCTTACTCCGTTTTCACTTTGTTTTTTTTTTTTTTTTTTGTTTTTTGTTTTTTTTTTTTTTTGGTTTTTCAGGTGTGGATCTTTCTGCATGTCTGGTTTTCTGGTTCTTTGGTTCTCAGTGATCTGCTATTAGCTACTGTCTTGACTTGTAAAGCAGTCAAGAAGTGTGTTGGAAGGGGTATAGTAACAGTCTCTAATTTGCTGTAGCACATAAATCTTACCTGATATTTCTCAAAGAGACAGGGATTTTTCTCTCCAGTTTTACTCCAACTCCTTTGGAGGCTGCTATAAAATTGTCTACATCGTATGCTGGTGGAAAGAATGTTTTGTGATACATGGGAGGGGAGACGTCAAGGGGTACTTTTGGTCTAGAAGCTTGGTTCAAGGTTTTTACAAGGGTTTTAAGGGTTTAAAGGTCTCTCAACAAAAGGTACATATTTCTAAAACCAATTTGATTATTTTACTCAAATATAAGAGGTAGATTTAAGATATCAATATAAATTATAGATTAGAATTACAATGTTGTAAATACTAAAGTTATAAAATATATAGAAATAAATGTAGTGTTGTAAGTGTAATAATAATGTAAGTGATAAAAAGAATGTTTTGAAAAGTACAAAGTAAGAGGCCTTTTATAGGCAAAACATCAGGGAATAAAGTATACAGAATTTACACCATATATTGTAAGCATGTGAGAAAAAGAATAACTGAAAGGAGTACATATATGACACAAGAATTAAATAAACTGGTACATCAACAAGGACATCAAATTTATTAGCAATAAAGTTTGAGTTCCTTGGACTGTCACAATTAATTACACAATAATTAATTAATTATATTACTCTCACAGGATTCCAGATCTCTCACTGAGGTAATATAATTGTTTTAAAGTTTTTTTTTTTTTATAATTTTATTATTAAATTCTATTCCCATTGACTTATACCATTGAGCACGGTGTTAGGGAGTAAAATTGTAAGGAACATTTTATTTACACTAATTAATTATACTACTTATTGTACTTAAGTAGATAAATAATTATTAGTAAGAAGAAGGGGCATGGCTTCAACTCAGTAAAATAATTAATTAGTTTACCAGTTAAGTCTAGTAGCCTGGCTGACAGGAGAGCTGCTCCAGGTCTGGGATCCTCTTCTTCATAAAGATCATTGAAAAGAAATATAAGCTAAAGTGTCTTCCAAACCAGAGTCATTTTTGGTGTCAGCCACTAAAACTAAAGTGATAGCATAGCATACATAGCTGTGTGAAGTTGCTTCCTAGTAGAGAGGGGCTTCATTATTGTCAGTAGAAGGTTTAAGTGATAAATGGGAAGTGGGTGGGAATTCTCCACCAAATGAGCAGGTGGGGTGTGTAGATAGAAAAAAAAAAGGTGATGTGTTTGCCACCAAGATTAAGTAGCATAGAGTGTTGAGATACATAAGGATGGCATCCGTAATTATAAGTAATGTGACTTTCTTTCAAATCAATCATGGATGTGATGAGTTTGGGATCAGGAATTAGGAACAGAAATTGGGGTATAAGAGGCAGGATAATGCATTATTGTGAATTCCTTATCCACTAGCCCTGGGGCTAGTGGATTAGAATCTTCCGCAATTAATAATGTCTGATCCCTGAACATTGATACCCCCTATTAATAGATGCTATACTGGATATAATCTATAAGTAAATAGATACTATAATATTAATCTTCCATAATAATAAAAAAACATTTGACAAATTACAAAAATAAAGGTAGTAAGAATATTGAATATAACATTAAGAATTAGAACATCAACCCTGATCTACCGTTGTATGAAATGAACTGTAATCTAAGGCCATAGGATAGGGTACACCCCTTCAAATATAATGAACAATATTAATACATTCAAAAAAACATTGACCATTGATCAGGGTACACCTCATCAAATTTATAAGACATGGTAAATATTGTCAAAAAGACAGGTGTACTCAGATCAATGGCAAAAATTCAGGGCACACCTCCAATAATTTTAACAAACTATTTTTAAATTATAAATAAAATTGTATACCATGCTCAACAGCTGTAGATCAGAGTACACCTCATGAAATTTGAAGAACATTTCAAATTAATTAAAAAAATACAAAGGAAGACTCTGATGTATGATTGTAGGTCAGGGTACACATGCTCAAATTAAAAGATCAATTTGAAAAATTTTAAAAACACACAAGTATTACATGACCAATAGCCTTAGGTCAGTCTAAATGAGTAATGGTGGTCAATCATTCAAAGTTTTCATGAGAATTTAAGACATATACTTTTCCATACAATTGTTTTTCATCTTTCACTAATCTTTTTGGACCATATTCAAATTTCTCTCAAAATTCAGGTTGTGTACCCTGATTGTTGGCCATAGATCAGGGTACATCTCTCTACACAGGGTAAAAAAAAAAAAAAAGACAACTGGTAGGCAAGTTTTTTTTTTTTTGAGAAATCATAGAGTAATCTATAAAGTAACCTTCAAGGAACCATATTTTAAGTAATTGAGCTTTGTAAAGGTAAAAGTTCCAAAAGTGATTTTAAATAATTTAGAAGTCTGATTAACCAGTAACTCATTCAACAGAGATTTCAAATGGTAAGCACCTTGTAATACCCAAATACCTCATTTAAACCAAAAAACGTTGAAAAATTTTAAATTGTATTTTTGCCTTATTCCACAGGTGTAACTAATTGATTGTTTGAATTGCTGTGGTGTTCCAAAGCTGGGTAGGTCTTTGGAGTGCATATTTGGAGGTATTTTTTTAGTAGGCTGAAGTTGGGGTGATAGTGGCTTTATTGGTGTTTTGTTATTTTTTTGGATGTTTAGTTGTGTTTTGTAGGCTTAAGCTAGGGTCACTTATTATGTCTCAGCTTAATTTCCTTTCTTTTATCATCAATTTTTGTATTTTTTATGCGTGATTAGCTTGTTTCTACATGTGGTTATTGTTGTTTTTGCTATTTAGAGGGTGTTTTTGGGTGTTTAAAGTCCTAAACGTGGTGGCACACCTGCGCACATGGAAGCCTCTAGAGGCATTTTTATGCATTTAGAGAGGTGAGAGAGTTAGATTTAGATGGGAAGAAGCCAGGGTGGTCTGTGTGTGAGATAGTTAAACAAGTTTAAAGAAATTGTAGTTTATCATCCACCATCTGGTATACCTGGAATCTCTGTGCTTCACTCTTTTGTGTGTGTTTGTGGTATCTTTTGGCTGGATTGTGAAAAGGTTTAGTTCTTACTTGACCTCAACTCTTGTCACTGTTTTCTCTAGTATAGTCTTGCAAACTATATCAAGTATTATTTCTATCTCTGGTGTGGCTTTGAAACCTATATCAAGTATCATTGATTTCTCTGGTGTGGACATTGGTCTACATTTCAGTTCTTTGGTCTGGTAGTCTGTCTGGTGACTACTTTCTTGGCTGATCAATCAGTCAAGTGTGTTGGAAAAGGGGTTTTAGAAAACATGACTCAATTTACTTTAGCAAGTAAATCTTACTTTATTTTTCTAAATGGACAGGGGGTTTTCTCTTTGGTTTTTCTCCAACTCCCTTGGTCAAGGCCTATATCTAGCACTATAGGATTGTCTACATTTCTGGCACCCAACTTGGGGTTTTGACCTGCTAGTTCTTTAGAGTCTCTGTTGTATTTTTTGGCCCTTTTTCAGTGATTTTGGTTTGGAGGAATGGATTCTGGTTCCTCTTTTCCTAAGGTGACTGTCAATGGGGAGGGAGATCCTCCTGCTGTGATGGTTAGGGAGTGTGTTAGGGTCAAAACTTGGGATGATACAATGCTTAATGGTGAAGATGTAAAGTGGTTTCTGGAGAGGTATGAGTCTGATGCTGGTGTGGATGGTTCTTTCTACCTGGATATGGTGAAGAAAATTATTTTCTTCATTGGTGATAGGGTAGTGGAGAAGGAGGTGGTAGCCATATCTGGCTACAAGAAGAGGGATTGGAAGTTATTGTGCAGCGAGATGGTAGATAGATGGGGTGTCAGGTTCACTATGGTGGATCTGAACAAGGTTGTCAGTGAGTGGAAATCTTATGGTGGTGTTGGTAACTTGCATAGTTATAGGAAGTTTCTTCTACAGTTTGTCCCTGTGGTGGAATATTTGGTTGAAGTGGAGGATCTGGTACATGAAAATTGCTGCCAAAGATATTTTTTAGTCTGCCCTGGCTAGAGATGTCAGAATGGATGTGTTAAAGAAGTTTTCTATGAAGGACATGTTGAAGACTCTAGCTAATGGATACAAGAAGTTGCCTGCCTTGGATAAGGTGAAACAGGCTGTGGAGGCCCATTTAAATTTATTGGCTGTGGACACCTATCAAGAGGGGTGCACCAAATATTTCAGCAAATTCAGTGAGGCTTTGGTTGAAAAGGAAGTTAAGTGGAAGAAGGAAGAGAAGAAGGTGGAGAAGGTTCCCAAAGAGGAGAGGGTCCCAGTGATTTAGCAACTGGTGGACTTTACCAAGCAGTTGCACATTTTTGTACAGGAAACTCATAAGGTGAATAGGGCCTCAATGCAGCAGGCCAAGCTTTTTTAGAGGAGGGCAGATGGTAGCAGTGATCCTTGGGTGTGCTCCTATTGTAGTAGGTGGGGGAAAAAAATCAAATGATTGTTGGGCTCTGAACACAGATGTGTCAGAGGGAAAGGTTGATTTTGATGGCAGGGTGTTCAAGGTCCCTGATGGTTCATTTGTGAATCCCAGTGAGCAGAAGGCTCCTTTTGATTTGGTCAGGAGGAGGGGTAGTCTCAATTAGAGAAGGCCTATTTTTGAGGAGATTCCTGATCAGGGGAAGTCTCCTGCTAAAGAAAGTGTTGATTCCAAGGGGAAGGGGAAGAAGGTCAATAAGGTCTCTTTTTTCAACTTCTTATGGCGTTTTGGAATTGTTTTTTTGATGGGCACAATCAATGAGTAACTTTTTTTGGTGGTGTTAATGATGTTGATGCTGGGAGAGTGGGTAGGCCAAAGAGCACTTCATAGGCTCAGACTAAGCCCAAGGCTCCCAAGGTAGATCCAAAAATGGATGCCAGAAGGATAGTAAGGAGGAGCTGCACAAGATGCAGAAGGGAATTGCAGATATGGGCCCACAAAGTTTTTGTGCTTATGATCTGAATGGGGATCCAATGCCTATGGATTTGGATTCTGAATCTGAGGAAGATGTTCCTTTGGCTTCCTTGCCAAAGCCCAGTGGGGACAGGGTCACAAGTGATGGCTCTGGTTTGGTTCCTGTGGATGGAGGTTGGTTTCAGGAAGAGTTGATGTGATGGACTCTGTGTTAGAGAAAATGAATCAAGACACTATATTCTTGACTTATGGGGTGTTTTTTGCTATCAATCCTGGTCTGGATGAGAAGAAAAAGAAGATGTTGAACAGGAGAAGGGTCTCTTCTGGGGAGGTAGAGTTTGTTTGCGATTCTTCTGAGAAGTTTGGGGAGAATTTGGAGACTCATTTCTCTGATCCCTTGGGGTTTTTCAATGTCACTCTGAATGGCAAGGCCATCACAGCTTTGGTTGATTCTGGTTCTCAGATCAATCTCATTTCTCTCTCTGAGGCAATTCAATTGGGACTCCCCATCAAAACTGGTATTGGTGGGAACTTGAGAGGAATTGGTAATCATGTTACTGAGTTGGTCGGGGAAGAAGATTTTGTGAAGCTGAATGTTGGTGGAGCTTCTGGGAAAGTTCACTTTTATATTGCAAAAGGCACTGTTAGGGCTGTTTTGGGTGGCCCATTTTTGATGGATTTTGCATCAAGGATTGGTTATCAAACTGGAGTTGGCATTAGCTTGGAGTTGAAAGGGGAGGATGAAAGGACCTTAAATATGAGGTTGTCTTCACCTGGTGAAGTGGGTTGGGAGACTAAGCCTGGGCTTAGCTCCATGTGTCACTTCCCTGATTGTTTTGAGAGGAGAAGGGAAAATAGGGCTGCTTCTGGTTTTTTAGAAGGTGGCTCAGGCTCTGATGGAGAGCCTTATTTTTAAGAGTAGAAGGGGCTGATCACTCAAGTGATGCAACCTCTCCCCTTTCAGTGGGAACCCCAGGTTGTAGTAGGTCAGCTCATTAGAAGATATTACAAGTGGATTTTCAGCTTTCTTTGTATAATGTTTCTCTTCTCTACAAGTATTCTTCTAGTTATTTATCAAGTCTCTGTTCATTTAATGGTTTCAAAATTAATTTTATTTCAAGTTCAAGAATGAAGATGAGGCTTATGTCTATGTAATGGAAAAGCTTTGGGGCCGTGAGATTGGGGTCTAAAACTAAGTCCTCCAAATTGTGCACCACTAGGGTTATTTATACACTTTTCAAAAAAAAATTACCTTGGCCACACATGTGAGAAATTGTGCAACCCTGGCTTCTGATTTAGGAAAGGCACCCCATCAAGAAAAAGAAGAAAAAATTTTAAGATAATGGATGGTAATCAAAAAAAAAAATCTGAGGATAAAGAAGAAAGAAGATCAAAAAAATTTATTTCAAGATTATTTGGCTAAAGAGGTGAAGAGTGGTGGAATTGAGGTTGGTAGTTTGGAGGAGAATGAGAATGTGGAATGGAAAGACTTTGGGGAAGTGAGAATGGGGTCTAAAAGTATGTCCTCCCAATTGTGCACTGCTAGGGTTTCTTCTACATCTTTCAAAAAACATGACCTTGGCCATACCATGTAAACATTGGGTAAAAACCTCTTTGTTTTTGTAGGAAGATTGAAGAAGTCCCTTTTGAAGGTGAAGATTTGGAATTGGATTCTGCTAAGTACAAGAAGGTAGCAGTAAAGGTTAGACCTGTCAATGAGCCTATGCCAGTTGTACTGTACCTGCATTTGATGAGCCCTTCCTTGTCAAGAGATCCTTATGTGACACCTTTAGTGAACAATCCACCTGATTATGTGGAAACTGCTAGGATGACTGGGGAAAGGTTGGAGGTGATGAATTTTGGTCCTGATGGGTGGTTCATGATCTCAGGGCCTTGAATAGAGTGACTATCAAGGATGCTGGAATACTGCTAAGCGCAGAGGATTTTGTGGAGTCTTTTTCTGGAAGAGTGTGTTATGGTTTGGGTGATATTATGAGTGTTTATGATGAGAGGGAACTCCATGTCAACTCTAGGCCTCTCACTACTTTTGAGACTCCCTTGGGAAGGTTTCAATTGACCAGGTTACCTCAAGGAGCTACTGATTCTGTTTCAGTTTACCAGGCACAGATGGCTTGGATATTTCAGGATGAAGTACCAACTTATGCTGGTATTTTTATTGATGATGGTAGAATTAAAGGGCCAACATCTGATGATGGTAATGAGTTATTGAAGGAAAACCCTGTAATTAGGAGGGTTGAGTGTGTGAGTATACTGTGACACTGGAGAGGATTTTGTTTAAGATATAGGAGGCTGGTTTTACTGTTTCTGGTTCAAGGTTTTGCTGTTGTGTAACAGCATTGAAAATGTTGGGTCGTGTAGTGTGTAAGGAGGGTAGGATTATTGCAAAGAAGAAGGTTAATAAAATTTAAGCATGGCCAAGACCAAAGAATACCACTGAAGTCAGGGGATTCTTGGGTGTTTGTGTTTATGTGTGGATTTTTATTAAGGACTTCTCTTTGTTGGCCGCTCCTTTAAGGAAGTTGAACAGGAAGGATGCTGTTTGAGAGTGGGATGATGATTGTGAAGAGGCATTTGTGAAGTTGAATAAGGTTTTAGGGGATGATATTGTGTTGCATAAGCTATATTATGGTGTTGAGGCTGGGAAGATTTATTTGGCTGTGGATTCAAGCTATGTTGCTGCTTGTGCCGTTCTGTCTCAGGAGGATAAATATTTGAAGGTCATGACAGTCAGGTATGAATCTGTGGTGTCTAATGAGGTGGAATCAATGTACTCTCAACCAAAGTTGGACCTCTTTGGTGTGGCAAAAAACTTGAAGAAGTTGCAGATTGTTTTGTTAGAGAAGCATGTTGAGCTGAAAGTGGATTCTAAATCTTTGGTCCAGATGATCAACACTCCTAGTCTTCCTAATGCTCCTATGACTAAGTGGGCTGCATTTATTTAGCATTTCTCCTTTGATTTGGTACATAAGCCAGGCAAACCTTTCACAATGCCAGATGGGTTGTCAAGAAGATTAACAACAGATAAAGATTCTGAATCAGAAGAGTTTGATGAAGATGTTTCAGTGGTTAGTGCCAGCACAAGAGGTGCTGATAATTTTTCTTACCTCCAGCAAGAGATTAAACTGTCTCAATATGATCTTGATTCTGGTGATCAGGATGTTTTTATTAATGAAAAAGGGGCTGTTGTTTGGGATGGCCAGAGTTTAGAAAATGGTGTTTCTGTTGGTACACTGGATTCTCTATCAAATTCAGTGGAAAGAGAATGATGTGCCAAAATTTAAAGATTGGTGTCCTGGATGGACAGGCCAATTGGCTCATGTGTATTCTGGTGATTTTGATGACAGGGTTGTGCCCTTTGATGTCATTATGTTGGATTTTGAAGATGAAACCTGGGGTCAGTCTGGGTATTAATTTTCTTATGGTGGAATATCTTTTGACCTTGGAGAGGCCAGATAGCTGTGATGATAATACTTGGGTGGAAATAAAGAAGAAGAGTCCTGGATTTTATGTGTCAGGGAGAAGGTTAATGAGGAAGAGACATCCAAATCCTCAAGTTGTGGTGACTCAGAAGAATGTTCAAGAGTTGGTTTTGAAGTATTTTCATGAAGATCTTGGTCATAGAGGCTCTCAGGAGACTTATAGAAGAGTAGCAGACAAATTTTGGTGGCCTGGTATGAAGTTGGCTATTCAAATTTGGGTCCAATCATTTGAAGAGTGTCAAAGAAAAAGTCACTTGAAACCAAAAAGAAATTGGTCATGCTACTGGTGAAGAAACGGTGTTTTGAAGAGTCAGTTTAGATGCTGTCCATATTAAAGAGGGCAGGTATAATTACTTGATTGTGGCCAGGGATGACTTATCTGGTTGGGTTGAGGCAATGCCTATAGTTAATTTGACTGCCAAGAATTTGGCAGAATTTTTGAAGAAGAGTGGACTTATAGGTATGAGCTAATGAAATTGGTCACTGTTGATGGAGGACAAGATTTTGGAGCCGAATTCAAAGAAGCTGATACTAGTGTTGGGTCCAAGTTCAGAGTGGATACTCCTTAATATCCTGAAGCTGAAGGAATCGTTGAAAGAGGGCATCAAGTTTTAAAGGATGCTTTGGTCAAGATGTGTGGGGATAATGCTGAAAAATGGAGGCATTATTTACATTTGGTTTTGTTTTGCTGACAGAATTACTGTCAAGAGGACTACTGGATATTCACCTTATGAACTTATTTTTAGTCAGAAGGTAGTTTTACTAGTAGATTTGGAAGAAAATCTCTTATTCCGGAATTGATTGGTATGAAGTTTATTCAACTGAAGATTTATTATGTGCCAGAATGAAGCAGATTGAAGGAAAGGAAGAGTTTCATGAAAAAGTCTATGAAAGAATGATGAAGATCAGAGAATCAGCCAGTTAGGTACTGGGATAAGAGGTTGGAACACAGGCTGAGGAATACTTTAAAGCCTGGTTGGTTGGTATTGGTGTATCATAGGAGTTTGGAGAGTCAGTGGGGCAAGAGTTTCTCTGACAGGTGGAATGGTCCTTATAGAGTCAGACCTCAACTCTCAGGTGTATTTATCAATTAGAGAAATTGGATGAAGCAGTATTGAAGAAGAGAGTGTCTGCTGACCAGGTGAAGAGATTTTACCCCAGAGGCACAAGAAGAGAAGAAGACTAACTCTACTATGAGGATAAACTAAGAATCATTCTTCTTATTGGGTTGTTTTGTTGTTTATGCTGTGCATATGTTGTGTTAAAAAACTTTTTTGTTAGATAGTACCCATGGGAGGGGGGGCATTTATATTTTATCTTGGCAAGTGTGGGGGTAACTGATGGGCTGGCTGCTCTATCAACAGCTACCCCAGATTGTCTGGTTCCAACCCCTTCTCTTAATTTAATTTAACCCTAGCATTAGTCTTCTTTTAAGAGGTTTTTAGTGCTCTAAGATTTAAACTGGATTTCTGTGGTCTTCAAGTGCTGGTCTTTTCCCTGGTGGTTTTTGTGTTGATTGGTGTTATTGTGAGGTGTATTTTTGTTTTTTGTTAGAAGGTACCCATGGAAGGGCTTCTAGATTTTATTTCACCAAGTGTGGGGGTAACTGATGGGCTGGCTTCTCTGTAGAACAGTTACCCCATAATTTCTGTTTCAAGTCCTTGGTTTTATTTAGTTGAATCCTAGTTCTCTGCTTTTATTAAGGTTTTTAGTCCTCTATGACTTTAAACTGGATTGGACTGGCTTCTTGGATCTTGGATCATTTTGGATGGTGGATCACTGGTGGTCTCCCATCATTTTTACTTATTTGAGGGAGCCCAGCCAGTGATCTTTTCTTTGGACTGGACTTGACCTTAGATTTATCATATTTTTTTTATTTTATGTTATGTGTTTGTGGAAGTGGTATTAGATTTTTTTTCTCTTTTATTTCTTTTAATATTTTTATGGGAGTCTATTAGATAACAAAAGGTGGAAAATTACTAAAATCAAAAATATATGGTGTCACCACTTCAGGGTCATCTGGATGTGGGAAAGCGTTGGTGGGGAATGGCTCATCAATTGGCCAGGCGATGATATTTTTCTTTCCATTATTATTTTTTCATTATTATTTATCAGTTTCTTTTATTTATTTTATTTATTTTTTATTTAAAGTATTATTTATATTTTATTTCAGTTAAAAATTATTCAAATATTTAAATTTTCTTAAAGGTGTATCCACATCAAGGTGCACTTGGATGTGGGTAAGGTATCATGGGATCATCTCATCAATTGCCTAAGGGATACCATTTGTCAGCCAGGCTACTAGACTTACCCAGTAAAATAATTAATTATTTACTGGGATGAAGCCACCCCTTTTTCTTTTTTATTTTATCATGAATTATATTATATTTACTTTAAAATTACTTGTAATAAATTAACTAATTACAATAAGTGAATTTAGTAAATATTCAAATTAATATTATTTTTCTTATATTTTTATTCCCTAACACCATGCTCAATGACAGGTTAAAAGAGATAAAAATATACTAATAATAAAATTGAAAAAAATTCAATATAGTTTATTTAAAATTTTCAAATTATATTAATATTAAAAATTGAAAAACAAATTGTTTTTTACTAAGTGTGACATTTAAAGTGAACTTTAAAATATATCAAATAAATTGATATATACATTAAAATATATTTTATTGGCCCATCTGTTTAGTACTCTCTGTTATTTTTAATTTCTTATTTTGGAAGGATCTTTTCTCTCACACTCTGGTATGTAGGCTTCTTAACTCCATGTACTCTCTCCCCTTTTTTACTAGAAAAGGTCTTCTATCTTGCGCTGCTTTATTCATTCCAGACTACTTACATTTTTATTATAACCAAATCAATAAAATTCTATTACTATTATATCTGATTTATTATTTACACACTTGCGTAATTTAAGTCTTCATAAGAAATAATAAAAAATTCCTTTACCTTCTAAATTAAGTAATAAAACATATAAGATAAAAACTATGTACTTTGATTTAAATCCTTGAGTCTTCCACCTTCAATTCTGTTTGGACTGCTGTAAAACTTTATAGCCCATTAAGACCCCTTGACACCATTTGTTATTATTATTTATTTTATTTTATTTTCACAGTTCTCATATTTTTTGGGGAAATTTTGTTTAATTCTTTTCAATTTTTTTTTTAGTATGTTAGTAGTTTTAAGTAGTAATCTGTTAGAAATAAAAAAATAAATAATAATAATAATTATAATAATAATAAATGAAAAATGAAAAATAAATGAATAAAGAAAAATTAAAATTAAAATAAAAAAATAAATAATAAATAATAAAAACAAAAATTAATGATTTTACATATATGTATATATATTTGCTAATTATTTTTATTTTCTCTGTTTATTAATTTATATTATGTTCTTTTTTCTATAATTAATGTCTTGAAGAAGAAGCTTCTGGAGTTTGGTTTGGGACATGTTGGTGTTTTTGTTTCTTCTTGAGATTAGAGGATGCACTGCGCTCTTTGAAGTGTAGTCTGCTCAAAAGATTGTAAGGGTTTTAGTTGTCTGGAACCAGTTTGGAAGGTAGCCTTTGGGAGGAAGAAGAAGAGGCTGGGATAGAATGTTTGAAGGTGTGCTTAATTATCCTTGAAATCTTACAGTGGTCATCCAGAAGTTTCTTTCTCAGGTTCTTCTCAAATTTATTCAGTGGGACATGAAGAGCAAAGGCCTTAAGCATGTTGGAACACATCATACTTAGGATTTGCTTCATATCTGTGTAATCCAGTGTCAATGTGGTTTCAAGAGGTTGGCCAAATCCAATGGTAGATTCAGGAGGAGGGGTCCCATCTAACAAGAAGAAAATTAGTTCAGAATTTGATTTTTTTGCTGATGAAATTGATAAAAATTTATGATTCTTACAGATAGGAAGCTCTTCAAAATTGTATTCCTTAGGAATATGGATGTCAAAAGGATTTGGAAGATTTTCCAGGAAGTTTTTGTTGGTAATTGGAGGTCTTCTCAAATGAAGGTCTGGAATTGAACCTTCTAGAATCATACTTGTTATTTAAAAGTACCTCATTAAAAATATTAATAAAAGAAGAAGGTTCTCTTGAGAATTCAGTCCTAGCAACTATTAAGTCTCTCAGAGACATAGGAAATTTATAAAGGATTCTGTGCTTCTGTAATTCAAATTCCATGTTTGGATCCATTGCTCTCAGGATCTTAACTAGTTTTATGAGTTACTCAATAGGTTTTTATGCAGAAGAAGAGCTATATCTAGCTTGTTCATACTGCCTTTTCTGGGCTAACCTAAACTTTGAACCACCAAACTGTGCTTTAATCAATTTCTTCCAATCTTTCCATGAGTAGTCATTTTTATCTAAAAGGAAAGATTCATACCACTTAAGGCAACTGTCAGTCAGTCGTCTAGAAGAGGGAAGAAGAAGGGGAAGAAAGAGAGTAGGACAAGGAGAAAAAGTTATTTGAGAAATAAAAGAAATAAAATATAATAAAATTATTTAATTTATTGAAGAGGAGCAACGACGAGTTTCTTGAGAGATGAGACAACAATGGAGTTTTTATTAAATAACAATATTATTTTAATGGTAAGGGCTCTGCGCGGCAAACACTATGATCACTATCAGACTTAAGGCAACCTTTTAATTGTTATATAGAATTTCAATTAGAATTTTTGATACTAATAAAAAAAATAATATAAACGTAATAAAATTATAGTTAAGTTGTTGAGTGTATAGTAAGTGATGAGGCTACAGGGGATTATCCAAGGCCCTTTTATAGGCAATGGGTCCTCTGAAGTGCCACTATATTTGTAAATACAAGAATTATAATAGGATGAAACAAGAATATAAAAGAATAAGTGAAACATAACAATGTAGAGAAAAATATGAAACAAATAATTAAGAACCCCAATTAAGAATCAAATTTTCCCACAATTAATTCCCAAATCAGTAAGTAAAAATAGTGAATAACTAAACAAGCCTGGGACATAGGAACTATGAGAAAAAAAAATTCAAAACAGATGGTACAGTCTGATTTAAGGATTTTTAAGTGAAACAAAAAATATTTTGACGCAACAAAATAAGTAATTAATTTCAATTTAGTATAAATTAATTAATTTTTTTTTCCTGAGCCAATTAAGGGTCAAAAGAAGCGCCATTAATTATTGTTTAATACTATATGAAAGGTGTTTATTTAATATATAAATTTAAATAATTAATTTAATTATATTATAAGTCAATTTTACACTTATAATTATAATATATGTTGTTAATTAATTAAATATTAATTTATAATTATTAAATACATAAAAAATGCGCCATTATTTGTAGAATATAAAATATATTATGCTTAATTTAAATGTATAAATAATTTATATAACAATAAAATTAATATAACACTTATATTTAATAAGATACTTATATAATTTTATTTTGCAATAAAATATTACTTTATATACATCAAATGCAATAATTTATGCCCTCTTTCAGGTCCTATAAGTTAACATGTCATTTACTGGGCTCCTGGAATAGCCTGGCTGACACTCCCTCACTCTAAAAAAAAACAATAAAAAAATGCTAAGATTTTTTCTTTTTGTACTTTTTCAATAGAGTAGGAAGATTTGAAATCTCCTTTCCAGGTATCCATGCATCATGTTCAGATGATTTGTTCTTATATCTCAATAAATATTCAGTACCTCTTTCAGAAGTGATAGTTCTATCATTGAGAATTTTATCAATTTCTGCTGTTTCTGTGACTTCCTGAGGGTTTTTCTTAGGTCTTCCTCTTCTTTTGGGAAATAAGTCACTGTTGGAAGTATAAGGCTTAAGCAAAGAAATGCGAAAGACAGTATGTTTCCTATCATAAGGAGAATACAATACAACTTCTACTGCATTATCACCAACCATTCTTTTAACAACAAATGGTCCTACAAAAGGATCTTTTAATTTGTTGTTACCTTGTAAATTGAAATGGACAGTAGAGATCAACACTTCATCACCCTTGTTAAATGTGTATTCTTTATGGGATTTATCCCATCTTTTCTTTTCATATTCAAATGCTTTATCAATACAGCTCTGAGAATGTTTTCTGCATAGCTGTTGCGTTTGCATGAAAGATTTTACACCAGGGTGTAGTTCCAACTTAGGTAATTTATTATTGAGAATTTGAGCAGGAGTATGTGGGACATAACCTAACCAAAGCTCAAAAGGCTTTTTCTCAGTGACAGAATGAACAGTGCTATTATATGCAAATTCAAGACCAGGCAATACCGTGACCCAATCATGAGTAAATCTGTCATTGTCTTTATATTCTAAACCAAAGGCACAATACCTTCTAATCATATCTTCCAGAGTTTGAATCATTCTCTCAGCTAGACCATCAGTCTGAGGATGGTGAGCTGTAGACAATTTTAACTCACAGCCACAAATATCCATCAAAGAGGTCCAAAACTCAGAAGTGAATTTTGGATCCCTATCAGAGATAATGGCTTTTGGAAAACCAATAATATTAATCATGTAAGACAACCATAAGAAAGCTAATTCTTTGGTGGATACATCTTTGTGGGTTGGAATAAATTTGCACAGTTTTGTGAATCTATCTACTATTACCCAAAAAGAGTTAAAGCTGTCTTTACCTGCAACAGGAAGACCAGTGACAAAATCCATATTAATGATTTTCCAGGGAGCATTAGGTGCTTCAATATGTTGTAATAACCCTGCTCTCTTACATGTCAACCTTTTAGATTTTTGGCAGGAATCACAAGATTCAACATATAATTTTGTGTCTTCAGACATATTAGCCCACCAAGCAGTGTTAATGATTCTAATTAATGTCTTCTCAAGATCAAAATTACCAGCCAATATGTCATCATGACAAAGTTTGAGGATAGTTTCTCTCATAGAAGGAGTAATCACAATCACATTAGTAAGCTTTCTTCTATAATATATATAACCATCTTCAATAGAAAACTTTCCTTTACTCAAAGCTATTTGATACTTTGCAGGAAGAGTTTTTATTAATGCTTGAATTGAAGCATTCTGTCACGCGCCACGTGACACTCGAGGCGAAATTAACTCAATAAATCAATAATATCGAGTCCTACATCTATACTCGAAGCGCAGAAAGCAATTCTCCATAGCAACTGCGATTTTTCCTTTGTGTACTTACTATTTAACTGCGCTATCCTAAACTCTAAATCTAAATTAGTCAATCTCCCAATAGGGTACCTTAGTCCTTTTCAATAAGCGACGCACAGCGCTAGGATCAACGAAATAGTACAGTAGTAGTTTTTTCATTAAAGTTTTGTTAATTAATTAAAAAGGGGTATATTGAGCATGGACGGATATTTAGTGAAGAGGGTCTAAGTGTATGTTAGTAATGGTCAATGGAATGGGAATACTGCGATGGAAGGGAGGTCAATGCGAGGAGGAACAAAGGATATAAAAGGAGTTGGGTATTTGGTTCGATATTCCTTAGAATTAAATTATAATATCGTATTTACATTAATAGTGGAAAAACCTTAGAAGTTAAAACATTGTTATTGTATCTTTCTTTTACCTTCTCAATATTCATTTCTAAATCCTAAATCTTTGACTATTGAGTTTCCAACCCTTCGTGAGATTTTAAGAATTATTATTACCTTGGAACTAGTTTATAATTCTTCTCGAACAAACCTCGAACCTATAGCTATTACTTCGAGTGACCTTTGAATAATTTCCTCGAATCATTCCTCTGTGCTTTGAAGAAGTTTCTAAATCCCTCATCTCACTTTCAGGAACATCCTCGACCTTGTGCGTAGGTCGTCCGGTGACAGTATAATTTAATTCTCCGTAGTTCTCATTCTTTGCACTACTACGTCTTTTTTAGGTGCTTCTAAAAATTTTAAATGGCACCTGTTCAACGCACTCCTCCTACGGGTGCTACTACTAGAGCTCGCGCTAGAGGCAGGCCAACAGCCACAAGGTCTGTTTCTCGCACTCACTCTTTGGAACCACTCGACCTTAGGGAACGGCAACACTCAGTTCAATCTGTAGAAGACATTCCACAAGATTTTGAGGATTCTAGTGATGAAGAAGAAGGAGAGGATACAATGCATGAGGCACCATCCGCCCCTGCCAATCACCCTTCTGGCCAATCCTCAGAACTGGGACCATCTAACTCTCTGGAAGATTTCATGAGACTTTTTATGAAAACCCTTTCAAATCCAACGTCTTCAGAGGGATCTAAGTTCAAAACTCCTTCTATGAAATCTCCTGACAAATTCAACGGAGATCACCCCGACAGATTGCGACCCTTCTTGCAAACCTGCAAGCTACTGTTCCATAATGACCCTTGAACCTTTAACAGCGACCGATCAAAGGTTGTTTACGCTTCTTCATTCCTAGCCGGGAAAGCAGCAAGATGGTTCGAACCTTATCTACTCATGCTTTCTTCGACAGAAACCCACTTACTTATCAATAATTGGGAAAAGATTGAAGACCAACTTTTTACGTTGTTTGGGGATCCTAATGAAACGGACAACGCAGAAATTGAACTTGATTTTCTTCGCATGAGTGATAATGGTAAAGCCTCTGAATATATCTCGAACTTCAGAGCACTTCAAACTCGAGTAGGTTGGAATGATGCTGCCCTTAAGTATCATTTCAAGAAAGGACTTCCTTCGAGGATTCTGGATCAATTAAATCTTCATGGTCAGAAGATGACTACTTTAACGGATTTAATGGATCGAACCCTCAAACTTGACGGCGTTTATCAAGGACGACTTCAACATCGTCGATATGCCAACAAATCTCAAGGCCTAAATTTTAAATCGGGACCTTCTTCACACCCACGACCAAATCAATCCTCCTCGACTCAATCCAAACCCAATAAGGGAAAGGATAAAACTCGACCAAAAGGCTCAACCCCAGGCGATATCAGCAAAGCACTGGATCCTAAAGGGGAACTTAAAGAAGCTGAGAGGAAGAGAAGAGCAGATAATGGGTTATGTATGTATTGTGGGGGTAAGCACAAGTTGGAAGACTGTGTAAAGTTGAAGGAAAGAGAAGGTGCTAGTTCGAAGTCAAAAAACTAGTAGATAGTTTACTTGTGTGCAAAGCAAACTATCTTATCTCTCCCAGTGCACAGAACCTCCATGTCTTAAGGACTGGAGTTGCCTTAAACCGCTTGAGATTCATTCTTTTTAAGGAGGATATCCCCTTCAGTTGTCTTATAGACTCTGGAGCTTCAATTTCTTTTGTTAGTTTATCTTTTGCCGAGAAGCTTCAACTAACATTTACAGATATCGATCGAACTCCCATCTATTTGGTCGAATCAGAGGAACCCAAATATTGGGTAAGTAAGAAAGTTTTATGGGTTTTCAACTTTCCGAATTTTCCCCCCTTCGAGTGGGAATTATCAGTCTTGGACGCCCCAAGGATGGACGATACCATTCTTGGCCATGACTTTTTAACGTATTGGAATCCCGAAATTGATTGGACCCGGGGATTGATCACCCCACGCTCTAAGTATATTTCTGATTCTTTAATGCAGGTCAATAGGGAGTTAAACAACCCGCCTGACAACGTCCTGCTAGAGGACAAATCTCTGCCAGATGACTTGCAAGCATCTGTACCTTCTTTAAATGAGCAATTGGCTAACCCTTCTAGCTCGATGACTTCACTCAAAGAGGATTTAAATTGCCTCGAAGTAATCGAATTATGCTCTCTCAATACAGGTATCACCTCGACAGATTCTCTCGAAGATGAAGAGGATGACCAAATCAACGTTGAAGCCATTAAATCAACTCTACCGGAAATCTACCACAATTTCCTCGATGTTTTCTCAATCCGCAAGGCCGATAAGTTACCACCTCATCGACCCTACGACCATCAAATAGAGTTAATAGGCCCAGTACCTCCGGCAGGTCCTGTCTATTCTCTATCGAAGGACAAATCTCAAGTTCTTCGAGACTACATTTCAGAGAATGTAGCCAAAGGTTTCATCAGAGCCAGTAAATCTCCAACTGGCTCCCCAGTCCTCTTTGTAAAAAAGAAGGACGGTAGTCTTAGGTTGTGTGTTGACTATAGACAGCTCAACACAGTCACAAAGAAAAATGCATATCCTGTTCCTCCTATGTCATTACTTCTTACCCTTTTCAATGGTGCTAATTTCTTTTCTAAAATTGATCTTAGAGGCGCTTACAATCTTATTCGCATTGCGGAAGGTCATGAACCACTGACTGCAATGCGCACTAGATTTGGTAGTTTTGAATATTTAGTTATGCCTTTTGGATTATGTAACGCACCTTCAACTTTTCAAACTTTTGTTAATGATATCTTTCAAGATGTTGTTGAACAATTTGTAGTCGTCTATTTAGATGATATTTTAATATTCTCGAAAACACTGGATGAACATATTTATCATGTTTGACAGGTCCTAAATCGTCTTCGAGATCATGGTCTCTACGCCAAGCATAATAAATGCGAATTCCACCTCAATCAATTGATTTTTTGGGGTTTACGTTGTCCACTGAAGGTTTAGTCATGGATGACAAAAAAGTCCAGAAAATCCTGGAATGGCCTGAGCCCAAAAACATTAAATCACTCCAAGGATTTTTGGGTTTTGCAAACTTCTATAGAAGATTTATTAAAGATTACTCTAAAACTATTTCCAATCTTACTTCTCTTCTTAGAAAAGATATTCCTTTTGTTTTTACTTCTACAGCGCGAAAGGAATTCGAAGCACTAAAAACGGCGTTCACCACAGCCCCAATTCTTCGGCATTTTGATCCTTTGGCCTCGACAATAGTTGAGACAGATGCGAGCAATTATGCTATTGCAGGGGTCATCTCCCAATTAAATCCTGAAACAAATTTGTTTCATCCTGTTGCTTTTGAGTCACGCAAACTCATAGCCGCGGAATTAAATTATGAAATTCATGACAAAGAGCTTTTAGCTATTATCCATTGTCTTAAAAAATGGCGTTCTTTTCTTCTCAGCCTAGATAGTCCTTTTCAAATTTTAACTGATCACAATGCTTTGAAATACTTCATGTCTTCTAAAGTGTTAACCAGGCATCAAGCCAGGTGGGCTGAACTTTTGTCTGAATTTTCTTTCTCTATTTCCTATCGCCCAGGAAAAAACTGCATTGTCCCAGATATCTTGTCACGTCGGGATGACGTTTACCCACAGCGGGGGGACGCATTTGCTGACAAGAACCCAGCAAATGTGCAATCAATCTTCAACAAATCAATGTTAACAACTCATCAACTTAATTCGATGACAATTCAATCTTTTCGAAATCCACTATCCAACATCCTCGAAGCTCAGTCGAAGGACGATTATTGTTTAGGGTTAAGAGACAAAATACTCTCGAAGCAAGGGGCCAAAAGATTTAGTATTGAATCAGGTCTATTAGTCTTCGAAGGTAGAGTAGTCATACCCGACAACAATGAGATAAAATTATGGATTTTCAATAGTCGACATGATTCTCCGTTAGCTGGTCATTTTGGGGTTGATAAAACCTACCAGTTAATAGCGAGGGATTTCTTCTGGCAAGGTATGACCAAGGAAATCAAGGCCTATATAAAATCTTGTTACGAATGTAATAGGAATAAGGCTCCCCGTCACCGGAAGCATGGGTTGCTTCAACCACTTCCTATTCCCTCTAAACCTTGGGAATCTTTATCGATGGATATCATTTCTCAACTTCCTATTTCTAATGATTTTGATGCTATATTAGTAATAGTAGATAGATTTTCAAAAATGTCTATTTTTGTTAAAACCACTACTACTGCTACAGCAGAAGATTTGTCAAAATTGTTTCTAGAATATGTATTTTCTAAACACGGCTTACCAAATGACATTATTTCAGATAGAGGCTCATTGTTTATATCCACATTCTGGACCCAACTGTGTCGACAACTCAATATCACGAGGAATCTCTCCATGGCCTATCACCCTGAAACCGATGGTCAAACAGAAAGAGTTAACCAAATCCTCGAACAATATCTTCGAATGTATGTCAGTTACCAACAAGACGATTGGACCACATGGTTACCATTGGCCAAATTTGCTTATAATAACTCGACTCATTCTTCGACACGACAATCTCCCTTCGAAACCATTTATGGACGACATCCTCGATTCAACTCAATTCATGTAGGAACTAATCATCCTGCAGAACATTATCTTCGAACTATATCACGACTCCAAGAAGAACTTAAAACAAATTTGGAATCAGCGATTTGAAGATACAAGGAACAGGCCGACAAACATCGACAATCTGCTCCTTCCTTTAAACCAGGCGACAAAGTATGGCTCGATGCACGAAACATCCGAACAACAAGACCATCAAAGAAACTGGCTGAAAAGCGCTTGGGACCATTCAAAATCGACTCTGAAGTCTCTAAAACTGCATTTCGACTCAAGTTACCTCCTAAATGGCAGGCGATTCACCCTGTTTTCCATGTATCTCTCCTGGAACTGGCTCGAGAAATATACCCGGGCAAGAACCAACCCCCTCCGGAACCGGTCGAAGTAGAAGATCATCTAGAGTGGGAAGTAAGTCGTATCCTTGATTCAAGAATACGCAAGGGGAAACTTCAATACCTCGTGGAATGGGAAGGCTTCCTCAATGACTCAGACAAAACATCCTGGGAACCAGCCATCAATGTTTCCAATGCTCCTGAACTCCTAAAATCTTTTCATTCAAAATATCCTTTAAAACCAAAACCTTAAAATTTCTTTATTTAAAATTTTCTTTTCTTTTCTTTCTTTCTTTAAAATCTAAAACACCTCTTAAATTTCTTAGCCTTGTTTTCTTTTTTCTCTCTTTTTTTTTTCTTTCTTCTCCTTCTATAAATTTCCTCCAAAACCAACCAAAATAAAATCAAAATTAAAATTAAATACAATAAAAAAAATAAAATAAAATTAAAATTAAAATTAAATAAAATTAAATTAAATTAAATTAAATTAAATTAAATAAAATAAAATAAAATAAAATAAAATAAAATAGGATAAACATAAATAATAAAATAAAATAAAAAAACTCATAAATCTCTATAAATATTTTCTTTCTTTTCTTCTTCAATTCTTTAAATACATTCTTTTCTTAAATTTAAAATTCTCTTCAAAAATTTCTCTTTCAAAAAATTTATTCTCTCTTTTAAAGACTTTCTTTCCTTCGAATCATCAAATCCTGTATGGCACGACCATTTCCTCGAACTTAACTTCAACCCCTGAATCTCCCTATAATAATTCTTCGAAACAAATAAATCTTCTTTTCAAACTCTCTTAAATTCTACACTTTGTTTTTTTTCTTTTCTTTCTCCTCTTTTTTCAAACTAAAATTTCTTAAAAAAAAAAAAAAAAAAAAATTAAAATCCTCAATTTAACAAACTCATCTCAATCACAAAACCGTTTCTTTTTCTCTCTCTTTTCTTACATAAAAATTTTTCTTTTAAAAACACTAAAACTTCCTTCAATTAAAACAACCTTTTTTCTTTCTTTAAAATTCTTCTTTCAAATTCTAAAATTTTTATTTAAAACTTCTTTTTTCTTTTTTTTTTCTCTTCTTTTTCTCTCTCTCAAATCTTGTAAAATTAACAACATTCCCCTACAATAAAAAAATAATACTAATAATAAAATAAAACTAAAATACAATCTTTTTTTTTCTACTTCTTTCCATCTCCTTTTCATTTCAAATTTTTTCTTTTAATTTTTCTCGAACCAATCTTTTCATTTTCTCCAAAACTACCCTTATCTCCTTCCTGCATTTATCAAATACCTCCTCCTCTCCTACCGGAACCACCTCTCCAATCTCCAAGAGCTCCTCCGCCACGTCGAAGGAAGCAGCGTCAATAATAGCGTCGACCTCCCCACATAGTTCTTCCGCGAACCTTACTCGTCGACCTTGACGAGGTTTCTTTGACCACACCTGGTCCAGGGTGTCTTCGGGCTCTTCAACCACTTCCGTGGCCGGAGGGTTTGCCTCAGTTGGTATAACCGGCGCGGGTTCCGCAATCGGCTCTTCCAGGTTATTCGATGTCTAAAACGCGACTCATCAGTAACTTCATCGTTGAAATAAAACAATTAAAACTTACCTCGAAGATGGGATCAGGCTCCAGAAATAACCTGGGCACCACTCCGACTTCTACCTCTCTCTCTTCCTCATCGTCCTTGATGACCACCCGACGTTTCTTGGGTGCCCGCCCTGGAACAGGGACTTCATCTTCATCCTCCTCCACCAATTCATCGACCTCTTCCTCGACACCTCGCTTCGAACTCGTGGCCTGGGTTACCCAGGTTGAGATCTCGTTGTTCATCTCCTTATCATTTTCCCCCACCGATTGTTCATCTTCGATCGAGACATCCCAAATGTCTTCGACCACCTCTTTAGTCTTTGGAACTACCCAAAATTTTGTTTTTGTGAATCGATTTTCGATTTCCGCGTTCTTCGTCAACGCATTGCACGCCACTCGCCGCCAACGGCAAAACTCGCATTTCTGGCGAGGGCCTCGAGTCGCCGTACTTTCGACACAGAAATATTCCATGCTTTCACAAGCCGTGCAAATCCGTGAAAACTGTCGTGTGATTATTCCCCCATCCGCTTTAGGGTGTGGAGGCATGGGTGTGGGGGTAGGGCAGTTCATTATAAAATAAATAATTGAGAGATGCAGGAAAAAAGTATTAGACAAGTGAAATTAGTGTGGGAAGATGGTTCAAGCTCAACGGAGTTCGCGTTCTTATACCCGGGCATCTGTCACACGCCACGTGACACTCGAGGCGAAATTAACTCAATAAATCAATAATATCGAGTCCTACATCTATACTCGAAGCGCAGAAAGCAATTCTCCATAGCAACTGCGATTTTTCCTTTGTGTACTTACTATTTAACTGCACTAGCCTAAACTCTAAATCTAAATTAGTCAATCTCCCAATAGGGTACCTTAGTCCTTTTCAATAAGCGACGCACAGGGCTAGGATCAACGAAATAGTACAGTAGTAGTTTTTTCATTAAAGTTTTGTTAATTAATTAAAAAGGGGTATATTGAGCATGGACGGATATTTAGTGAAGAGGGTCTAAGTGTATGTTAGTAATGGTCAATGGAATGGGAATACTGCGATGGAAGGGAGGTCAATGCGAGGAGGAACAAAGGATATAAAAGGAGTTGGGTATTTGGTTCGATATTCCTTAGAATTAAATTATAATATCGTATTTACATTAATAGTGGAAAAACCTTAGAAGTTAAAACATTGTTATTGTATCTTTCTTTTACCTTCTCAATATTCATTTCTAAATCCTAAATCTTTGACTATTGAGTTTCCAACCCTTCGTGAGATTTTAAGAATTATTATTACCTTGGAACTAGTTTATAATTCTTCTCGAACAAACCTCGAACCTATAGCTATTACTTCGAGTGACCTTCGAATAATTTCCTCGAATCATTCCTCTGTGCTTTGAAGAAGTTTCTAAATCCCTCATCTCACTTTCAGGAACATCCTCGACCTTGTGCGTAGGTCGTCCGGTGACACATTCTTAGAATCATTTAAGATAGTAACCAATTTATTTAAATCAGAATCCTTCTCATATGAATCCAGTATTAATTGCAATAACTCTTCTTCCATATCAACTACAAATATACCACGGATATGAACAGTATCATCTTCAGGTACATAAGCAGGATTTGAGTCATTATTTGGCAGAGGCAATCTGGAGAGCATATAAACATTGGAGTGAACATTTCCAGCCCTATGGATAATTGTCATCCGTCCTCTGTATTCTTGAACAGCAAGTTGCCACCTGAACATATGTCTGTTAGGTGTTTTCAGGTTTAAGAGGGACTTCACAGCACTACAGTCAGTTACCAATTCAAATTTTTGGTCATCTAGATAGTAATGAAGCTTCTCAAGAGCCCAAACAACTGCTAAGCACTCTAATTGAGTGGCACCATATTTCAATTGACTATTTCTCAAGGTTCTTGAAATATAACAAATTACAACCTCTGAGAATTTATCATTTATAATTTGTTTCTGGCAAAGGGCAGCACCCAGACCAACAAAGCTAGCATCTGTATATAGGACAAAAGGTTTGTTGAAATCTGGAAGAGCCAATATAGGGGCTGTCATTAAGCAACTTTTTAATGTATCAAAAGCTTTTTGACAGTCATTATTCCAGAGAAAGGCAACATCTTTTCTGGTCAGTTTTGTAAGAGGCAAGGCTATGACCTGATAATTTTTAATATATTGTCTATAATAGCCAAACATACCCAAAAAACTTTGGATTTCTCTTACAGAAGTTGGTGCTTTCACATTTTGAATGGCAGCAACTTTGTTATGGTCTACACAAATTTGTAAGCCTGACACAACATGGCCAAGGACTTTCAAAGATTGAAAACCAAATTTACACTTTTTCAAGGACAAGGTCATATTGATTTCATCCATTTTTTGAAAAACCCTATTTAAATGAACCACATGTTCATCAAAAGTTTTAGAAAAAACTATAATGTCATCAATGTAAACCATGAGCCATCCTTCAATTATTTCCTGATGGAAAGTGTTATCCATGACCTTTTGAAAAACTGAAGGAGCATTTTTAGGGCCAAATGGCATCCTAAAATACTTATATATTCCCATATGAGTAGCAATAAGCAAAAAGTTTTGAGAATTTTTCTCCACTGGAACTTGATGATATCCTTTATTACCATCCAGACAACTAATAAATTTAGCACCTTGCAAGGTAGCATGTATTGAATTAATTCTGGGTAAAGGATAAATATCATCAGCAGTATAAGTGTTTAAAGCTCTGTAATCTCCACATAATCTAGCCTTATCTTTTTCATAAGAAATTAAGACTGGGGAGATGACACAATATTTGGGGGTGACATGCAATTTCTCAATGATATTCATTTTTACTAATGTTGCAATATTATCTTCAATACCTTTCTTTTTGTTGGAGAAGCAGGATATGGTTTTTTCTTAAGACTAGGAGGAATATCACTTAAGTTACAGGATAAGGTAATTTTCATCTCTTCCTGAACAATTCCCAAGACATGAGAACCATGAGCAAAAGCCATAGGGAAAGAGGGAATAGAGGAAATAATAGAATCCTTTTGGTCACTAGTTAACTGATCACCAAAAGAAGCAGTATTTATTTCATTTAATAAATCATCCATTTCAGTTTTTGTTCTGCTTTTACACTGGATTATTGAGTTACAAGACTTTAACAGATGCCCAGAAGGTTTTCTAGAAGAGGAAATTTTGAATTTCCTTTTGCCATTTAATCCCAAGGTGAAGCAATTATTTGCTGGGTCCAATTTCACACCAAACATGGTTAAAATATCATTACCCATAATAAACAATTGCTTAAATTGTCATTTTGCATGACAATAAATTCACAAACAGCTCTGAAAAAAACACCATTATATTTGAAGAATACAGAGGTTTTGTATTTTCCAATAGGAATTAAGGTACAACCATACCCTCTCCATTTTTCAGAAGTTATAGGTAATAATTTACTCAAATATTCCTTATGCACTGAAGCTAAAGGCTTTTCAGAGACTACACTTCCTCCGGCACCAGAGTCAAGAACTAAATCAACATTCTTACCATTAATGATAACAGGTGCTTTAAAGGGGGATATGGATATAGAATTGTTAGTAATATCTTTAATTATCTCAGCATTTTCTACTGAAGATAAATTCAATACACATTCTTCAGATATATTATCTAAATAATGGACATCCTTTTCTAACATTAAAACTTCTTTAACAGAGTCATTGCCATAGGAGATATTACTTTCACAATCACTAGAAAAATTATTGACATCAAATTCAGCTTCATCAGTGTCTTCATTTTGTTCAACAAGATGAATTTTCTTGTCACAAACATGACCCTTTTGCCATGGTTTGTTACATTTATAACAAGTATTTGTTGCATATTTTTTAGGTGCAACTGGGGCAGAGGGTTTACCAGATTTTTCTGGGAGCTTTGAAGAAGGTTTATTCTGATCATTATAAGATTTACCAAGGTAATTCTTTGGTTCATATCTTTGGTTGAGTAGTACCTCATTACAGATATTAATGAAAGAAGAATTTTCCCTTACATGCTCAGTTCTAGCCACAATCAAATCTCTAAGAGAATTTGGTAATTTATACAAGATTTTATCTCTCCAAATATCATAATCCATCTTTGGATCAATTGCTCTTAGGAATTTTGTTACTTTCATAAGAAAAACAATGGGCTTTTCAACAGAGGAGGATACATATCTAGTATTCTCATACATTATTTGCTGAGCTAAACTGAATTTTGAACCACCAAACTGATTCTCAATCAAGGATTTCCATTCATTCCATGTATAATGATTGTTATCTAAAAGAACAGATTCATACCACATCAAGGCCACATTGGAAAATAAAGAAATTAGCTTAGAAACAATTTCCTCATCCGGTGGTTTATAAGATCTCTTTAAATTATCAATTCTTTGGATAAAGTGTTGCCAATCAGAAGAAGAATCACCATCAAAGGTAGGATATTGGTCCAACTTAGGCCAATTTTTCTGACTACTGGGATGGTCCACTTTTTGGTTTGAATTATTCAACATTAATAATTCCTAAAGTTTAGCCAGGTGTTCAGAAATTTCATTATTTACAGAAACAGCTGGTGCATGACCATCACAAGATTTTTTGCTAGTAGCAAAAGATTTTACAGACTCATTGTCAGTTTGTTTAATGGTTGAAATATGAGGAAGAAAGGATGAACTCTGCTCAGGTTCTTTTCCTTTATTTTTGTGCAGCTTATTGACAGCATTCTCATTCATACCATTATTGATGGTTAAGGTTGAGAATTTTTCCTGCAGGTAAGACACATAGTTTCTTATCCTTGGAATTTCAGACATTTGGTCATTTACTTTTGCAAGAGATAGAACATTTCTGTCCTCAGAAACTGTGTGTTTGGCACTTAGTGCATGGAAATCATTCTTTAGCTTTTTAAGCTCATTTTGTAGAGATTTTATTTCATTTTTTAATGAATAATTTTCTTCAATAAGGGGTTTCAATTTGCTCCAGGTCTTATGTAGATTGATATTTCTATCTGAGATAGCTCTATGGCCACTCCTTATTTGTTTTTGTTGACTAAGAACAATATCCAAGGTTTCTTTGATTTTAAAATAAGCTGTATCCTGTACAGAAGAACATACTTTACATTGCAAGTGCAAATTATTTAATCTATCATTTTCATGGATTAAAACATCTCTCAATTGTTTGTCTTTCACAACATTAAAATCAAGGGTATCTTTCAAAATTTCTTCAGAAGTTTTCTCATTTAAGGTATAGACTTCAGGGGGAACAGAATCATTCTTAATTTCAAGAGAAGGATTAATTAAAGATGTAGAAGTTAAATGTAAATGTTCATCAAATGACAATTTGCTAATTACATCAATAGGGCTACTGGTTACAGGAAGCTGTCTTTTAACAGGTTTAACTGTTCTTTCACCATGTTCAATAATATTACCTGCAGAAGAAGTCTTATTAGAAAACATACCCAAGTGACTATCAACCAAATTACTTACCATGGCAGAGGAAGAAACTTCCCCTGAAATTGAGTTTGGGATTGCGCTTGGGCCTTCTTTCTCCTGCTTGGTTGGTAAGGATGAGGAGGAGGATGGAAATTGGGTGTTCTGGATGGGCCAGGCTGATGATGAGGAAGATGTTGCACATTCTGCTGGTAGTTACTCATTAGATAATCCCATTTCCATTGCTCTACTTCCATAGTATTTTGATTTTGGATGGAGGAGCTGGGTGGCTGTGAAGGTTGAGCTTGAAACTGAGGCTGATTGGGAGGCAGCTGAGGAGGGGATTGGGCCTGATTTTGGTTACTGAGATCCTGAACTTGATCCCACAAGGTGTCTACTTTTGCCTTGTATTTCATGTTTTCTGTCCTCAGTTCTTTGATATGACTTGACAGATTGCTGATTTGTTGGGGCAGAGGAAACTTTTTTATTTTGAATCCTTTTGGAAGACCTTCTTGAGGTACTGGAGGTTTTACTTCCTTCTGCTGTGCTGGGGGAAGGGGGTTTGATTTGTTTACTTCTCCTGTCATTTCCATATCCTGAATTACGTGAATTTTTCTTGTTAGCATAAGATTTTTTATGTTCAACTTTAGAAGAACTCACAGTATCAGCATCATAATCAATTTCAATTTCATCCACTTGCATGTTATCCATTTTCTCAGCCAAATTGTTGGACATAATAGTGGGAAGATTAATTAACTTCTTATAAAAAATTAATAAAAGTTAGTTAATAATTGCTCCAAATATAAAAAAAATTTTTATTAATTAAATTATATAAAAAAATTTTTAATATAAAGTAATATTTATAAAAAATTAATAAATAAATTGGATTGCAAAGTTAAATTGGGAATAAACAATTAAGTTAATTCAACCAATTAAATCACCAAAATTAAATATGGCAATATATGGGACTAAGTACAAAGTACTATTTAAGTCAACCAAAATGAACAAAAACTAATAATAAAAAAAATTAATTTAATAATTCAAATTTTATTAATAATAATGTTAATTTCTTCTAGGACTAAGAGGAATTAAACACTCTATAATGGTCAACTAGGTAAAAAAAATTTTAATAAATGAACACTTACACTCAGTGAATCAGAAATTAAGCCACAATCACTGTTATTGCAGTAAAAATATAGTAATATGAGTGAGAGGTGCAAAGGTTAACTAACTATAGTGATCGAAAAATCACTTCAAAATAATAGATGAATTAAATTAATATAAACGTAATCAATCGAACCCAAGTTCGAAACACGGTTGCGGCAAAAGTTTCTTTTTTGCTGGGTGGTCCGTGTATTTGTCGTTTGTCGCAAGAATCCGTATTGTCATTGTTGTTTGGAAAGGCCTCCAGTTGTCGGTCAGTTGTCTAGAAGAGGGAAGAAGAAGGGGAAGAAAGAGAGGAGGACAAGGAGAAAAGGTTATTTGAGAAATAAAAGAAATAAAATATAATAAAATTATTTAATTTATTGAAGAGGAGCAACGACGAGTTTCTTGAGAGATGAGACAACAATGGAGTTTTTATTAAATAACAATATTATTTTAATGGTAATGGCTCTGCGCGGCAAACACTATGATCACTATCAGACTTAAGGCAACCTTTTAATTGTTATATAGAATTTCAATTAGAATTTTCGATACTAATAAAAAAATAATATAAACGTAATAAAATTATATTTAAGTTGTTGAGTGAATAGTAAGTGATGAGGCTAAATAATAATAATAAATGAAAAATGAAAAATAAATGAATAAAGAAAAATTATAATAAAAATAAAAAAAAAAAAAAAATATAAACAAAAATTAATGATTTTATATATATGTATATATATTTGCTAATTCTTTTTATTTTCTCTGTTTATTAATTTATATTGTTTTCTGTTTTCTATAATTAATGTCTGGAAGAAGAAGCTTCTGGAGTTGGGTTTGGGACATGTTGGTGTTCTTGTTTATTCTTGAGATTAGAGGATGCACTGCGCTCTTTGAAATGTAGTCTGCTCAAAAGATTGTAAGGGTTTTAGTGGTCTGGAACCAATTTGGAATGTAGCATTTGGTAGGAAGAAGAAGAGGCTGGGATGGAATGTTGGAAGGTGTGCTTAATTATCCTTGACATCTTCCAGTGGTCATCCAGAAGTTTCTTTCTCAGGTTCTTCTCTAATTCATTCAGTGGGCCATGAAGATCAAAGGCCTTAAGAATGTTGTAACACATCATACTTAGGTTTTTCTTCATATCTGTGTAATCCAGTGTCAATGTGGTTTCAAGAGGTTCGCCAAATCCAATGGTAGATTCAGGAGGAGGGGTCCCATCTAACAAGAAGAAAATTAGTTCAGAATTTGATTTTTTTGCTGATGAAATTGATAAAAATTTATGATTCTTACAGATAGGAAGCTCTTCAAAATTGTATTCCTTAGGAATATGGATGTCAAAAGGATTTGGAAGATTTTCCAGGAAGTTTTTGTTGGTAATTGGAGGTCTTCTCAAATGAAGGTCTGGAATTGAACCTTCTAGAATCATACTTGTTATTTAAAAGTACCTCATTAAAAATATTAATAAAAGAAGAAGGTTCTCTTGAGAATTCAGTCCTAGCAACTATTAAGTCTCTCAGAGACATAGGAAATTTATAAAGGATTCTGTGCTTCTGTAATTCAAATTCCATTTTTGGATCCATTGCTCTCAGGATCTTAACTAGTTTTATGAGTTACTCAATAGGTTTTTATGCAGAAGAAGAGCTATATCTAGCTTGTTCATACTGCCTTTTCTGGGCTAACCTAAACTTTGAACCACCAAACTGTGCTTTAATCAATTTCTTCCAATATTTCCATGAGTAGTCATTTTTATCTAAAAGGAAAGATTCATACCACATCAAGGCAACTGTCAGTCAGTCGTCTAGAAGAGGGAAGAAGAAGGGGAAGAAAGAGAGTAGGACAAGGAGAAAAAGTTATTTGAGAAATAAAAGAAATAAAATATAATAAAATTATTTAATTTATTGAAGAGGAGCAACGACGAGTTTCTTGAGAGATGAGACAACAATGGAGTTTTTATTAAATAACAATATTATTTTAATGGTAAGGGCTCTGCGCGGCAAACACTATGATCACTATCAGACTTAAGGCAACCTTTTAATTGTTATATAGAATTTCAATTAGAATTTTTGATACTAATAAAAAAAATAATATAAACGTAATAAAATTATAGTTAAGTTGTTGAGTGTATAGTAAGTGATGAGGCTACAGGGGATTATCCAAGGCCCTTTTATAGGCAATGGGTCCTCTGAAGTGCCACTATATTTGTAAATACAAGAATTATAATAGGATGAAACAAGAATATAAAAGAATAAGTGAAACATAACAATGTAGAGAAAAATATGAAACAAATAATTAAAAACCCCAATTAAGAATCAAATTTTCCCACAATTAATTCCCAAATCAGTAAGAAAAATAGTGAATAACTAAACAAGCTTGGGACATAGGAACTATGATAAAAATAATTCAAAACAGATGGTACAGTCTGATTTAAGGATTTTTAAGTGAAACAAAAAATATTTTGACGCAACAAAATAAGTAATTAATTTCAATTTAGTATAAATTAATTAATTTTTTTTCCTGACCCAATTAAGGGTCAAAAGAAGCGCCATTAATTATTGTTTAATACTATATGAAAGGTGTTTATTTAATATATAAATTTAAATAATTAATTTAATTATATTATAAGTCAATTTTACACTTATAATTATAATATATGTTGTTAATTAATTAAATATTAATTTATAATTATTAAATACATAAAAAATGCGCCATTATTTGTAGAGTATAAAATATATTATGCTTAATTTAAATGTATAAATAATTTATATAACAATAAAATTAATATAACACTTATATTTAATAAGATATTTATATAATTTTATTTTGCAATAAAATATTACTTTATATACATCAAATGCAATAATTTATGCCCTCTTTCAGGTCCTATAAGTTAACATGTCATTTACTGGGCTCCTGCGATAGCCTGGCTGACAGCAACATTGGAAAATAAAGAAATCAATTTAGACACAATTTCTTCATCTTGCAGTTTGTAAGAAATCTTAAGGTTATCAATTCTTCCAATCAGAGGAAGAAGCACCATGAAATGTAGGGTATTGGTCAAGTTTGGCCAATTCTTTTGATTTGAGGAAATTTCCTTGTTACATATTTGTTTCTGTGTAAGAAGAAGTTTTAATTTCTCTATTTGGGCAGTAATCTCATTGTTTAACCCTTCTGTAGGTGAACAGGGTGAATCATCACTTTTTGATTGAAACTCAGGAATATCTACAGGAATATCTTGCACTAAATTTACTTTAGATGAACTTTGCTCAGGTACAATTGGAGTAGCTTGTGCAACAGATTCTTTTAAATAAGTGGCAGAATATGTTTGGTCAAGTAAAAATGAATTTAACTGTTCTTCAATGTTTGTTAGCCTAGTTTTCACTCTTGGAATACTAAATAATTTCTTATTTATAGTTGCAAAATATAATCAATTCTTGTTTTTCAGAGATGAATAATGGTCACTTAGTCTTTTCAAGTTCAACTTATGTCCTTCTATTTTCTGACAACAGATAAACACAGATTCTTTTAACTTGGACAAATAATTCTTGATATTTTTCCACAAAGCAACTTTATTTTCATGAGTTACTTTGTAATTATACAAATCATCAGAAACTCTCTGCAATTCACTTTTCACTGCTTGGTAACCTTTTTTAGTTAACAAGCTATTAAATTTTTGAGTCAATTGTAGGTTTTTCTTTATAAGATTTTGTTTAGTAATAATATCTCTCAAATATTCATCATTAATAGTAGCTAGATCAGGAGAATTTCTCAAAAGAGAGACAGAGTAATTTTCTAGAGTCTCATAAACTTCAGGTTCAATTTTTTCATCAATTATAGCTATATAAGGATTAATAATTGAAGTAGAAATTAATACTAAAGGAGTAGTTACATCAGAATATTGATTAATATGCCTACTAGAACCAGCCTCTACTGGTCTCAAGGTATCATCTGCCATTCCAGAATTACCTTAAGGAAGTGAATCAGTAACAAGAAAGGGAACTTGAGATTTAATGGAGGGCTTTACCATGGTTTTGGAAAGACTTGGAAGTGATTTTTTACATCTCCTTCCTTCTTGTTAAGGGTGATGAGGGGTTGGATTGAATTTTTGGGATCAGGAGGGACCTGCTTGGGGAGCTTGTTGCATTTTTTGAGCTTGGAGGGAGTCCCACTGAGTGTTGATCCAGTCCCACTTACATTTGACACTTCCACATTTTCCTGTTGATGAGGAGGCAACTGTGGAGGGGTTTTTGCTACTTGTTGAGGTTTCCTCTTCTCTAGGAGAAAAGTCTCTACACTTTTTAGATTTTCTTCTAGAAACTCTACCTTTGTTTTTAACCTGAGGTTCTCTGATTTAAACTCCTTGATGTGAGCTGACAGGTTGTTTAATTGCTGCTGCAAGGGCATCTTTTTTATTTTGAAGCCTTTAGGAAGCTCTTCTGGGGGGATAACGTGTGGCTTTGAGTCCAAAGGAATCTTCTCTTGTTTTATCTCTACTCCCTGCATTTCTACATCCTGTTTGTTCCAATAATTGATTAATTTGAGCAAGTTTAGCAGTCAAAGGAGAACTTAGAGAAGTCTCATCATAATCAATCAGGTCAAACTCCTCTTCATGGGTAGTAAAAGCACTTAAATCAGCCATTTTTTGTATAACTTGAACTGAGAGTAAAGGAAATATTAATATTTAATCAGTTTTAATATAACTTTTGGAAGGAAAAATAAGAGATAAACTAAAAATATTATAAATATATGATCAATTATCAAGATTATTAATCAATTGAAATAATTAAAATATAATACTTACAGGAAAAAAAATCAACTGAAATAATTATGACAATTTTTAATTAATCAAATTAATTAACACTATGCAATATAGGGGGTGGACTTGCTAGCAAGTCCTCAACCTGAACTCAGATGGAACTCAGATGGAACTCAGACTGAACTCATGCTGAACCCATACTGAACTCTACTTGAACATCCACCTAAAACTGTTCTTCTGAGTGGTGTTCATCTTTAATTTTATAATTCATTTATCAATAGCTCAATGTGTGTTCAATCTGTGGTGAGTTTGGGTCCAAGGTTGTGGACTCGCTACCAAGTCTGGCCCCCATATTTTGTGGTGTAAGATCATGATATTTTACTACCAGGATTTAAATAAATCAACTGAAATAGTAAAATAATTTATTAATTATCAGGACAAAGAGTCAACTGAAAGAATTAACACAATTCTTAATTAATTAATAATCTCTATATTGATAATTATCAGGACTAAATGCCAACTGAATATTTAATTAACAGGACAAACTGTCAACTGAAATAATTTAATATTATTTCTTATCAATTAATTAACTTATATATTTAACATTTTAATACCAGGACTAATTACAAATGAAGTAAAAAAATAATATTTTAATTATCAGGACAAAATTTCAAATGAAATAATTAAAAAAATATATATAATATCATTTATTAATGTAATTATATTACTTCAAGGAATAAGAACAAAATTTCTCTAGCTTGGTCAACTATGAAAAAGAATATTTAATATGCCAGACACCTCCCCCTGTAATGTGAGCAATTTAATGCCACTACAGAGTGCTGAGTAAAAAAGATATACATGAAATATGAAATATGCAGAGTGCAACCTACAGATAGTAACCACTATAGTCACTACAAATATATAAGATAATTACAATTATAAAACCTTAATTTTTGGTGCAAGGTTTGATTCCCAGTCACTGAAAAAAAAGGTAAGTCACATGCCTTTTGACCTTTGTCTTTTTTCTAAAATTGCTATTGGTTGTCAGAGTCAATGGTCCTACAGTTGCCGGAGTCAAGGTATCAATGTGTTGACAAAAATTTGGATAGGCTCCCAATTTTCAGAAGGTCTCTTTGTTCTAAAAGTATTTCAAGCGTTTCAACGGCAATGAAAGGTGAGGAAAACTCAAGATTTCAAAAGAGTTACATATTTTTTATCTTTATATTTTAATACTAAATAAAAAGGGCAAAAATTATTATTATTATTACTTTAAAAGCTTAGAATATGCAGATGTAAATACTAAGGTAGTAACAGTAGTAATAGATGTGATTGTGTATATATTATAAATTTGTAGAGTAAGAATGGAATACAAGAAAATAGCCAAAATGAGAGCCCTTATATAGGCAAAAAGGAGAGAAAATAAGGAGTAAAAATTCTATATACATGAGTATGAGAGAAAGAATAATTCCAATGATAGAAATTTCTAATAATTAAAGTTGTTCTATAAAGAATGTTCTCATATACACTATTTATCTGTATATGTCAATTTTAATTATAATTTATTTGATTTTATTTTAAGTTTCTGTACATACCAAAGTAAAAATAAAATAAAATAAAAAATATTTGATTTTAATATATAGTATTTTTATAGTTTTATTCTACCTTTCAGCTTTCATCAGGTCGCTGTTAAGAAATAAAAAATGGGGAACATTAAATTTAATTAATTACTTGTTTTACTTATTTAATTAGTTAAATTATTATAAGTAAATTACAAATTAAGTAAAATTAAATAAAATAAGAAATAAATGGTATGGCTCTATCCCAGTAGATAATTAATTATTTACTGGGTAAGTCTAGTAGCCTGGCTGACAGAGATGGTCTATGTGGTTAGATCATTGCCTGGATGGCCATTAATCACCTTGACTTTTGTGTTGTGGGATTGAATACATGCCCCCACACCCCTTTTTAACCACATCTCCTTTGCCCATGGTTGGCATGCTTGTTTCCTTGCTGGTGTCAATGTCTTTTTCTTCCCACAATGTCTCTATTCTCCCTCAGCAACCTGCGGTGGATGGACACATACATGAGGGCTGGAAAAACCCACCCCACTTTTCCAACCCCTCAATATCTCGACATTGGTGCTTGGTCATTCACCTTGAGTCAGCTATGGGATTCAACTCCCTTTATATTCTTGAAAACCCTGCCCATCAAACCACAACCCCACAAGGATTAACCTTCCTTCTTACCCCCATGGCAACCCTATCTGTGTCCCCAAGACACCTGGCACTCCCCCTGTTATGCTGTTAATTTCCAAGTAACCTTACCTATTATTTTCATTACTCTCCACTTTTACCTAGCCTATTAGAGCATCTCCACTTATTTCATCAAATTATCCGTAACTATTTGCATATTACAGAGTCTTTGCTTACTGATCTGCATGCAACCCCAGCTGTATCAAGTAAATCTCAATTAACTCAATATTTTCAAAAAAAATCATCACTCCTGTTTTGTGTTTGGAAACAGTAACTCTTCTGTAAACACTGTGCAACATTTCACACATTCTGCATCTCAATTGAAATTTCACATGGATTTATACAGATACTACATTTTTGAGAAATTCAATTAAATGGAAGAGGCAAAACAAATATTTTCAATCTTACTAGACACTTAAGAACCAGCTAAAAAACATGGAACACAAACATAGTGAAGGCCACTATACCCCAGTTTGATATGTTGCATATTTGTTATCCATGACAAGACAAGCTGTTCTTTTTCCTGTGGGTTCCAAGTAGGAGATCGTTTTTTCTTCAAATCAGAGGACATTTTGGTGTTGTTTTTAGTGGGGAGGTTTATATAGTTGTCTGTAGTACTATAATATGTGAAGAAATGGTGGTATAAAGCCAAAATAGTGTTGACTAATGGATAAATAAAAAAAATTGGTAACCTTCAGTTGTGTCTGTGTTATTGGCAACCAAGTTGAGATGTGAATTTTTTTGACGGGTGAGAGGTTGAGTCAATGACTTGCAAGTGGTAGTTTTCAGTAATATTACTGACACTTATCAACATATTGCCAAAATGAGGGCTTACCAGTGGGTCTTAATGGAACAAGTGATGTTGCCAGGGTCAAAATATGCATACCAACAGGGTTTACCAAAACAAGTGAAGATGCCCTTAGTTAACCATGCCTTCATGCCCCAGCTGGGTGAGATTGTAAGGAGTAAAAAAAAATTAAAAAATTAAAAATCTATCCACCTGTCTATCTATATATATGTACAGCTATATTAAAAAAACTTGGTGCAATGAATTGTAAAAGTTGTTACATGCAATCTACTGTGTACAGATTATCCTCATAGAATTCAGCATAATATATACTTTAACTGATTAGACTTATCAACAGTTGTTATGGTAAATACATAAAAGAACATGTATATAAACTCGAATACTTGTGATGATTTTGATAATTAATATTGGAATATTATTTCTACACAATATTATCTTCTTTGCCTCATACTCTGTTGTATGAGTACGTCGCCTCGATTACCCTGATTGAGTACATGCTTCAACAATTGCTATAGGTTATGGGCATGTGTTACATTACTATAACCGAAAACACGGATTTGATACAGACTGGTAAATTAGGAATAAAACAAAACTATGATCACGTTGAATGGCCAGAACATAACTTTTATTGGGAATCATTCCCTCAACAAAATAAAAAAATTAAACTTAACAAAAATGTAAATCCAATACAAAATACTGCCAATACAACAGGTATCTTTATAAAGTCTTTTACATCATTAGCTTCATACATACATCAATGTGTGCCATTAAACAACTGGCCCTGGAGAAAGTTGAAATTACCTCCGCCTAAAATAATTGAACTTACTGACATAGGTACCCAGACAGAGGTCAAAACGCAAATAATTGTTGGAACACAGACTGATCAGGTATCAGACATCTCTTTCTCTACATCATCTCTATCTGAAAAAATGAGCAAAAAAATGGATATAGTACAACCTACTATAGATATGTCTACTTTACCACTACTCAAAGCTAGTTATCTCCGGTTAGCAGTACCAGAACTGAAAGGTCCAAACTATGTGGAATGGCTAGGTGATCTTCAAAGATACCTAAATAATTTCATTGATTGGGGTCTTTCAGCTTACCTGGATGAAGAAACAGTAAAAATTCCTAAAGGGAAGAATTTTTTTTGCTGTTCAATCCTATATACTTGCAATGATGAAGTCAAATCTCTTATCAGAAGCTTGGATGATCTGGCTGAAATGATAAAAATTTTGGCATCTGAATTTAGTAAAGTGTGTATTTCAGAGGTTCATAATATATATGATGAATTTTCTGGATCAAAATATGATCCAACTTCAACCACTTTTTCTTCTCACCTCACAAAACTTAACAATTTAAAAAACAAACTATCACTTGTTAACTTTAAAGTAAAAGATGATAATTTCTTGTACATATTTATGAGCTCCTTGCCAAAGGATGGTACTAGGGACTTCTCTAGCCTTTATCAAGGGTTGTCAAACACTTCATTCAAAGAAACAACCAGTTCCAATATAATAGCACATATATGTAGGATTGATGGCACACTTTGTGCACAATCTTCATCTAAGCCAAATATCACAGCATTGGTAGCTTACAAAGATAAACAGAAACACAGTAGCTCACAAAATAATCAGAGTACAGCCACTTGTCACTATTGTGATAAAAAGGGCCACATTTCTTCCAAATGCTACATGAAAAAACGTGATGACAAAGCGGTAAAGCACACTAAAAGTTTTAAAAACAAATCCTCAGCCAACTCCACCACAGTGGACAACAACAACAACAAACCGACAATTGCGGCTGTCTCAACTGCTTTTGGCTTTTCTGCGTCAATGAATATTTCCAAAGACACAATACTTTGGGACTCAGGTGCATCTCACAACATGACCAACAACAAATCAGTCCTTTTTGACTATCAATCCATTCATTCACAAGCAAAAGTCGTAGTGGCAAACAATGGAATATCAAAAATTTTGGGAATTGGGTGATCTTACCTAGTTGATAGGACAACCGGTACAAAAACTTTAATTGAAAACTTATACTTTTGTCCAGATTTGGGGAAAACTTTGTTGTCAGGATTTGATCTCTTCTCTAAGCAAATATTTGCTATTGCCAATCCATCAGGAGTAAAACTTGTCAACACACTAAACAATGAATATGTGGCAACATTGATTTTAAATAATAATTCCAGAAGTTTTATTGTCAATGGAATACTCACATTGTAGACAATCCTATAGTACTAGCTATAGGCCTTGACCAAGGGAGTTGGAGAAAAAAACCAGAGAGAAAATCTCCTGTCCCTTTAGAAAAATAGAGTGAGATTTACTTGCTAAAGTAAGTTGGTTCCTGTTTTCTAAAGCCCTTTTTCAACACACTTGACTGCTTGATGAGCCAAGAAAGTAGTCCCCAAACAGACTACCAAACCAAAGAACTAAAATGTAGACCAGTGTCCACACCAGAGAAAGCAATGATACTTGATGCAGGTTGCAAATCCACACCAGAGACAGCAATAATACTTGATATAGCTTGCAAGACTACACCAGAGAAAACAGTTGCCAAAGTTGAGTTAAATGAAGAACTAACCTTGCAACCAACACAGCCAATTGTAGCCCATAAACAGTGAAAACTGAGTGAGGAACCAGGATATCACCTCCAGATGGTTGTATGATAATTAAAGTTGCCCCAAACTGTCTTATTCACTATGTACACACAGACCACTATCTAAGATCCCATGAACACCAACAAATTTGGTGCCTGTACCAGCCAAATTGAATGAAAACCCTCCAGAAGCGCTCCCCAACCTTCTAAAACAGAGGTGGGCGGGCCGCCCAACGTTGGAGGTGCCACCTGAAGCGGCCCGGCCTCTCTGAAGCCAGAAAACCAATAAAAAACACATAATCTACTTAGAAAAATTAGCTACAACTACTAAAACCTTTAAAACACAGAATTTCACTATAACAACATTGAGACATGAAATATAGAGCTAAATTAGCCCTATCTGATGGTACTAAGTACTCAACCCTAAGACTTAAGGTTAGCCCATAAAACACAAAAAACAAAATTAAACAGCTATCTTTTGTAACTGAAGAATGAGGAATTGACCCCTTAAAACTTAGAATATGAAAAATATTATCAAGACATGAAATACATAGAAAAACTGGGGCTATCCAATGATAGTACCCACATACCAGCAGACCCAATATCCATGGAAGAAAACCAGAAAAATACCCAATTCCTCAACAGATGTCAATTAAGACATGCACAAACAGCGCCAAATTACACAACAAAGGCCCCTGCCAATGTTGGAAGACCACAACGTCAAATCAAGCACCATCTCAAAAAACCTTTATAGAAAATGCTACCTAAACACATGATATGTATGACCTTTGGCATCACCTCTTGGGTCATGTAGGTGAAAGACAAATTAAAACCATGATTTTAAACACTACTGGACACAACTTATCTACTTAAAAAGCGCCTCATGATTGTGAAGAATGCCACCTTGCCAGTTCCACCATCTCACCTCCATTACCAACATCTCAAAATGTGTACTACCTTCTTGATCTAATAGTTGCGGATCTTGTTGGCCCGTTACCTGAAGCCATTTCAGGTGGTCAATACACCTTATCTTTTAGAGACATTTACTCTAGTTACATCAAAGTCTATGTTATCAAGCTGAAATCCCACGTGGCAGTGTGTTTCAACAATTTTTGTTCCTTTGTGGCAACTCAAACGGGAAAAAAAGGTGAAATATATAAGAACTGATGGAGGAGGGGAATTTGTGGGACAATCATTTCAACAGGTGGTAATTTAAAGAGGTATATTACATCAGCAAACAACTCCTTACCTTCATCGACACAATGGAATAGCCAAACAATGGAATTGATTGTTAGAAGTGATGGGTCAATCTCTGCTCTTTGCCAGTGGATTGTCCCTCAACTTCTGGTCCTTTGCCTTCATATGTGCATCTTACCTCAACAACCTTATCCCCTCTTCCACAATGCCAAAAACACCATATGAATTGTTCTTTGGTCACAAACCATACATTGGACACCTCCGTGTCTTTGGTTCACCAGCATTTGTCCACATTCCAATGGAAAAACAAACGACCTTAGATGCAAAATCAAAAAGGTGTATTTTTATTGGTTACAAAGAGGGGGTGAAAGGGTGGAGGTTTTGGGATTTTGATTCAGGAAGGGAATTCTTTTCAGCATCAGCAAAATTTGTTGATGAACAACAAAACAGAGTAAGCCTTACAACTTCTTTATATCATCCTTTTTCTTCCCCAGATGGCATTTCTTTTTCAGCCGCTTCTGTGGAAATTACTGAAGCTTTGCTCATAAACCACCAGGACATTAACACCCTTGCGCTTGATGCAATGGCTGCTTCTATCAGTGAAGATTTACCATGAACAATCTGAGCAGCAATGAAATGTCATGATAGTAACCACTGGCAATCTGCATGTCACAAAGAGATACAAATTCTGGAGTCAAAAAATATGTGGCATGAATTTGATCTGCCTTTGGGAATCAAGCCTCTGCGCTTAAGGTGGGTTTTTGCAGTTAAAAAGGATAAAGAGGGTAACATTTCAAAGTACAAAGCTCATCTTGTTGCTTTTGGATACACACAAGAACAAGGTATCAATTATTCTGAAACCTTTGCACCTACTGCAAGGTTTTCTACTTTACGTTTTCTCTTTGTTTTATCTGCTAGACACAACCTCTTCAGTGTGAAGTTTGTTGTAGTTGGCGCATATTTGAACTCTAAAATAGATGAAGATGTATATATGGTGCCACTATTGAATATTAAACTTTCCACACCGGGAAAAGTACTCAAATTAGATAAAGAGTTATATGGTAAAAGGCAAGCCGGCAGATGCTGGTACTTTTGCTTTGGGGAAATACTCTCCTCTGCGAGTTTCACATGCCTGCCTTATGACCCATCAGTCTACATATATCATGATGGTGTTGATTATTGTTATGTGTGGGTCCATGTTGATGATGGATGTGTCTTTGCCACATCTCAATCATTATTGGATTGGTTCCACACCACCCTGGAATCTAAAGTGGAAATTACATGGAGTTATGAAATTAAAGATATTGTTGGTATATCTGTGCAAAAAGATGCTGATGGAAACTTCTTCTTAAGTCAAAAAAAGCTTTGTGATAAAATCATTTCTTCTATAGGTTTTTCCATGTCCTCATGTAAAGCTCTGATTGAGCCCGGTACGGCATTAGTTACCTCCAACAAAGAAGATGGTATCCTAAAAGTGGACACTACAGCTTACCTGCGGGTCATCGGCACCATCAATTATCTGGAAGTTGAAACTTTCCCTGACTTGTCTTTTGTTGTCGGCTATCTCAGTTGTTTTGCCACTTCACCAAACGAATAACACACTGGGAATGTATAAAACACCTACTGCATTATGTCAACGCTACGTCTAACTATGAGCTCAGTCTCAAACCAACTTATGGCAAAGTACTAAAGTGTTTCAGTGATGCTGGTTGGGAAGGGGAGTTCTCTAGGTCAGTTAGTGGTTTTTTGGTCACCTCATTTGGCTGCCCTGTTTCTTGGGCTTCAAAACTCCAGAAAGTTTTGGCAACCTTGTCAGATCACTCAGAAATCAGGGCAATGTCACTTGCAACCAAAGAGGTGGTATGGTTCAACAACATTATGGAGGATCTAAAACTAGAACATCAGTTACCAATCAATATGTTAGTTGACAATGCTGCGTTGATTGTACACTCTAACCTGCACAATATCAATAAGAGAACAAAACATTTCCAAAGGGATTGATTCTATGTTCAGGAAAAGGTTGCTAACGGAATCATCAAATGCATCTGGACCTCCATGACTGATCAGTTGGCGGAAATATTCACCAAGGCTTTACCAAAAACATTGGTCGACAAATTTGTGTCTCACTTCTTTTCAAAATAGTGTTATGTGTTGTTTCTTTAAATTTTTTTTCTCTTCTTTTTCTTTCCTTCTTCTATATTTTACTTGCCATTCATCTTTTGGTAGGCCAGTAATACGATTCACCTGAAAGTGGTATTTGACTATGGGGGGGCCATTGTACAAATCCGGGGAAGGGTTTTATTTTATTAATTGTCTGCTGATTTTTTTTCAATTTTGCCTTCTTACGGTGATGATTAATACATATCAGGATGTGGCTGCTTCTGTGCTGGGAGGACACAGTGTGCTATCAGACGGGGGAAAGATATGTGTTTTTTCAAAGCTTCAAAGGGTCAGGTTTTGATTGTTGTCTTTAGTTTCCTTATATTTTTTTTCTCTCTTTTTCTTTCTCTCCTCATTTTTTGGTTCTTCAGTTTTTTCTCTTTCTTTTATGCATTTTCCATGGGGGGGTGTTACGGGAAATCTACTATGTACAGATTATCCTCATAGAATTAAGCATAATATATACTTTAACTGATTAGACTTATCAACAGTTGTTATGATAAATACATAAAAGAACATGTATATAAACTCGAATACTTGTGATGATTTTTATAATTAATATTGGAATATTATTTCTACACAATATTATCTTCCTTGCCTCATACTCTGTTGTATGAGTACATCGCCTCAATTACCCAGATTGAGTACATGCTTTGACAATAGCTATAAAAGTCAAGGATTTTCACCCAGCAACTTTATGGGAAATCCTGACATATTTTCCATTAGTTTGAGTTGGGCAAGAATCTACAATCAAGCCCCTGAGCTTGCTTACCATTGATTCTGTTTTCTGGTCCCCCCACCCATTTGATCTCTCCCACAATTCTCCCATCCCATCCTTGACTGGCTCCAATTTCTTCCCATCCTCGACCGTCTACTTTTTATTTTGTGTTTTTTACAGCCATATCCAAAATGGTTGGTGCAGTTTTACCAAAAAATTCAAAACTTTTGGTCAGCTCAATGGACATTTGACAGCAAACTTAGCCTCCCTTCACCAAAAATTTTCCAGTTTCTCTGTCAAATATCAAGCATTCTGTCTAAATGTTTTGATTTTTTTTACAAAACTGCACCAACCGTTTCGAATTTGGCTGTAGCTGTATATAAATTTTATCACTAAATTCATGTGTCAAACCATCAAAGCTTGAGACAAAAACAAAATATTTTCAAAAATTTTATGATTTGACCCCCTTTTTTTTGGCAAGCCGCATGACATCTACATGGCCCCTACATTCATATTTGAAGTGCACTGGCTTCCTTCCCCCTGTTTCTGCCCCAGTTTTCCTCATTCTCATTTCTCCCTCAACCACCATTTTCACATTCTCTTCCACCATCCACCCACTATTTTATCTGAGTCTGCCATCCAAACTTCCCAGAGCCCCTCTCTCAAATTCGGTAAGTTTTAATTTTCATTTTTATTTACTTTCTTGTTCACATTAAACTTTTTTTGAGAAACGTTCATGAATTTTACTACAAAAATCTGGACATCGCAATGTACTTATGTCCTTAACTAATTGACAGTTGCTACATAGTCTTACATTTAGTCATAATCCATTAAACCTTTTTTGAGAAATGAACAAGAATTTTACTGAAAAAATCTTGACATGACATTGAATTTTAAAAAACAGAGAGATGAGGAACAAAGTGAATTCTTTTTTGATATTATGAGATTGGATGGGACTCTTGCATGGCTCACTAATTCTTAAACAGAGTAGCACATCATTCAGAAAGAGTGTGTTTCATTTCACCAAAATAAACTTTTATTTAATAAAATATTTACAGTTGTTATTTGCACTTATGACCTGAGACAAATCTGTAGCACAGTGTCAGCCTGTAGAACTCCAGAAAGAACCGGAGAGCAGGGGAAGCCGTGACTACAGACTATATACATTTGCACACATAACTAAGTACATAGTCCTAGTGACTTAACATCCCCCCCACTTCGTTATGAAACATATTACTGATATCCCCCCCATGCAAAGGTAACCAACTCCAAAATGAAAAAATAAATGAAAAGAAATGAGAAAAAAAAAGAGAAGAAAGAGAAGAGAAATATAACCCTATCACCACACAAATACATCCTTCCTTCTTAGCATTGTTAAATATGGGCCCAGTGATTTTGTGAGTATATCCGCCCTCATTTGAGCAGTGGGAACCCATTCCAACGTTGCTTTTTTTAGAAAGAGTTGTTCATTCACAATATAGAAACACCTATCCACATTCTGTGTCCTCTTGTTGCCAGGGTTATCTTTTGCATTTGCAATAGCTCCTTTGTTGTCACAGAAGATCTTGATAGGGGGGATATCAGGAAAGATAACTTTGAGCAAGTTTGAGATCCAAATTGCGTCTTTCATACCACCACCAAGTGCCACATATTCAGCAGTGCATGATGAATCACTTACTGTCAACCGGCGCCTTGATGTCCATATAATAGGGCAAGAGTTAAGGAGTAGCAGGTGTCCACTTTGAGCTCTTGAGAATTCTTTGTTATTCCAAGTGGGATCAGAAAAAGATAGGAGTTCAAGTGGTGAGTTACGGTCAGGGTGAATGTGAAGAAAAAGGGTGGCGGTGTGCTGGACATATCTAAAAAGGTGATTGAGGGCAATCCAGTGGATGGCAGTAGGTTTGGCGGAGAAGCGTGCCAAAAAATTGACTGGGAAAGACAGATCTGGTCTAGTTGCTACTGACACATAACTGAGAGCACCTAAAATAGAGAGATATTTAGTTGTCTCTATAGCTACCTCTTTGTCCTTTTCAGTGGTTATTTCCAAATTGTTTGGTAGAGGTGATCTTGTGGTCAAGCCAGAGGGGTTATGAGTCCATAGAATCTTTTCAATGAGCTGAAAATTGTGCAGATCAAAACCTTCTGGAACTTCTTTGATAGAAACACCTGCTATACCATCAACACTATCATTCCATTTTACCTTCAAACTACCATCCAAACCATCTTCCAAACCCTTTAACACCTCCTCAATACTTCCAGTAACTATACCATCATCAAAATGTATCCATATCACACCCAAACAATCCTTCTTCCTGAGAACATAGAAACTTTTATAATACTGATTTGCCTTATACCCCAGAGAGTCCAATTTTCCGGCTATATGAAGCCACCAGCATCTTGCTGCTTGCTTGGTACCATAGAGCGCTTTCTTTAAGCATAACGCATTGCCAACATCACGTAGCTTGTAACCTTTAGGAGGACACACCCAAATTGCTTCATCAATTGGACTGTGAAGGTAAGCAGCAGTGACATCAAAAGAATTGACACCATGTGCAAACAGTCAACGTATCCACCGCTACGTCAGCGCAACGTAGCGGAAAGGTATTTCAAAAGCTGGCCCGCTACGTCGGCTGGTTTTTTCTCACAGTAACCAGACATTCCTCCCCCCCAAAAAGTGAGATCCCGGTTACCTGACCCAGTACATCTGATCATCGGATATGCAATATCTCATGTTTGTGGCTGCCCTCCACTGTGGAAGTGTCAGATTGCTCTTGCACTCTCCTGCTGTAAAGGCTAGTTTTAGATTGCTATCACTATTTCATTGCTTAGAGTGTAGCATTAGGCTAATAATTATTTTTCATCATGCCTTAAGATGGCGTTATTGCTCTGTTACCTGGTTAAGGTGAAATCGGCCCAATGAAGCGAAAAATAGATAGGTGATATTGGAACAAAAATAGATATCAAGTTTAAGTAAAATTTTACAAATAAATTTTATTTCAAAAAAAAATTTATAGGCTTTACATTCAAACACAGGTTTGGGTGCTATTTGCTAAATAAGATGACTGGGCAGCTAAAATAACAAAAAAAAATCATAATTATAAAATGAAAAATAATATTCTATGTTAGAAGCAAAGAGGTGTGAGCTAGATAAAAAAAAGTGCAACAGTCAGTTTTGAAGTAAACAAGATTGAGGAAAAATTTGAGGGTGAAAAAAATGAAAACTTACTGAATAAACCACAAGTGGGTAGCTAGATAAAAAAAAGAAAAGAAAGGAAAACAAGAAACACAACAGTCAGTTTTGAGGAAAGCAACAGTGGGGCAAGAGGGCAAGAGGAGACTGGTTGGGGCACTGATTGCATGTCCCATGTTTGGATGTACTGGGTCAGGTAACCGGAATCTCACCTTTTTGGGGGAAGGGATGTCTGGTTACTGTGAGAAAAAACCAGCCGATGTAGCGGGCCAGCTTTTGAAATACCTTTCTGCTACGTTTCACTGACGTAGTGGTGGATACGTCGGCTGTTTGCACGTGGTGTGACAGGCCATTTGTGATAAGCTGCTAAAGTGAGGAGAACGCATTGTGAAGCAAAAGTAGCAGTTGGGGCAAAAGTGTCAGTAAAATCAATACCTTATTGTTTTAAAAAAACCTTTTGCTACATATCGCACTTTGTAGATTGGAGTTTTGGAAGAAGGATTTTTGATTGTGAAGACCCATTTTGCATTGGTGAGCTTGGCCCCAGGGGGGAGCTTCTCCTCATACCACACATCCATATCTTTCATGTTTAGCAGTTCCCTTTTGCAAGCTTGGTCCCACTTGTGACTGTCAGGTGAGATCATAGCTTGCAGATGCGTTCTGGGAATAATGGATGATTGGGACAAACCTTTTTTAACAGTATCACGTACAGCTTTTTCCTGAGAGATAGGATTTTCCTCATCCTTGAAATCACCTAGTTTCATATTATTGAGTATATGAGAAAGAGATCCTTTGGATGGTGGTGGTTGATAAGCAGTGTTGTGAGAAGGCAGTCGGTCACCAGGGCAAACAGCCATCGCAGATTCAAAAAAGGAGTTTGATTCTGGGTGCCAAAAAATACAACCTGCATTATTCAAAGAATAACCTATACACTTACAAATCAAAGCTCCTTGGTCCAGTTTACATCTAGTTTCTTTATGGATATGGAAAAAAGCTGTTTCACCAAAGATTCTGCGGTTTGAGTAAGTTGGGTCACAATTGTACATGAGCTTCAGTGGAGTTTTGTCACCAGTCTTGACATTGGGGAGCTGGTTGTGAACATGAGCTGCCCATTTGTAAGCTAGGCCCAAGAAACATTCAGGTAGTTCACTTGCTAGTAAGATTGTCCTGGAAATGTCACCAACAGTTCTGTTGAAACGTTCAGCTGATCCATTTTTTTCATGATGATGAGGACAGGTGATCTCATGAGTAGCTCCAATGTCAGGAAGGATCTGAGCCATTTGTTTACTGTGCGTTTCCCCCCCATCAGTTCTTAATGCTTGTAATTTCTTACCAGTAACATTTTCTAGCTTTTTATAAAAGGTGACAAAAGCAGTTGTGGCCTCAGATTTGGAATTGAGCAAAAATACCTCACCATAGGAAGTTGAACTTTCTCTAAACATTGCCGCCCATCTTGCCCCATTAACAGTGGGATCCATAGGACCAACCAGGTCTCCAACAATAAGGCTCATCATTGATTCTGGTCTTGATTCCCGAGTTGCTGATGGTTTCCTTGTACTTTTTTCTATTAAGCAATCTTCACAGTCAATCTTACCTGGCGGCATAGAGAGGGGCAAGCCAGCACCAATTCCAGTTCTGATGATAGTTTGAATTGTGTTTTCACTGGTATGGCCAAACCTTCTATGCCAGTCCATGAGGGAACCTTTTGTAGCAGGGGGTCGATTGATGGCTTCATTCTTTTTAACAGTATGCAGGAGGGAAGGATTCAAGGTGAAATGATAAGAGGAAAAATTTTGATTTCAGTCACTAGACCTAATTACATCTAAAATCCATCTTCTCCTTGTACTTTCCAACCGCCCTGTCATAATCAGTTCATCTTTAAAGTAAATCCCTAAATTTTTGTCTTCAGAACATAAATCAAAACAAAAACCATTGTCCACTAAATCAAAGAGAGAAATAAGAGTAGCTCTAACTTCTGGACAGTAAAAAACATTGGTAATAGTAACAAATTTCCCATCTCCTTTTATTTTTAGGTCCCCTATTTCAGTGATAAACAAGGAAGGACAGTTAGTTGCTACTTTGATAGGGATTTGATTTTTAAGAGGTCTGAAATCTTTGAGAAGGCTCACATTGCCAGTGACATGATGGGTGGCACCAGAATCCAATATTGCCACATTCCCGGCAAGCGCTTCAAGCAACCATTCTGCACTGTTCAGATTGATACAGAGCCTTCACATTTTCTTTAAAGATAGTGACTTCATCTGCTTCAATTTGCACATCTCTTGCTCTAATTTGTCTGCATTGTGGTCTTTTGTAAGGGATGTATCTTGGTTTGCTTTTTGCATTTGGGTCAGAGGCGAGGGTTGTAGCATGCTCTCTCATGAGGTAGAGCCTCGCAGAAAAGGTGGATGAGTTAAGGTTGTAGGGACAGTGGGTTAAGAGATGAGCTGTTGATTTGCATTTGTGGCATTGTCTTTGAGCACCTGGGGGTCTGTAGGAGTCTGTATGGTGTTGGGGATGAGCTGCTACACTAAAGATGGGTTCAGCGGACAAAGAAGCAGCAGGAGTTGTTGAGACAGATTCTCTATCCACCCTATTTTGAGTCAAAGATGGCATGAGTTGGCAGAAATCCTCAAACGTGACCACATTTGAGTCAGCACAATTGTCCAGAGCAACACAGAGATCAATGTATAGGTCCTTAAGGGATGAAGGTAATAAGGCGTGAGACATTAGAGCTTTGAATACCTTATGATCAAAAATTATTCCTTGATGTTCAATTGCTTCAAAATACTTGTTGAATGCCTCCAGATACTCACTGTGGGATGTGAACTATGTTTGCTTTAGATTGATGAAATTACAAATGGCTGTCATTTTGGAGGTATGATTAGTTCTAGAGAATTTATTGATGATATGAAGATAGGTAGGACATGCTTTCCAGTTGGTAGATATCTCATGGCGCAAGTTGGGAGAAATGGAGTGAAGAAGAATTAGGTGCGTAACTCTGTCTTCATAATCATCAGGACCAGTGCCATAGTTTAATGCATATGCCCTTGTGCCTACAAAGTCTTTGATCAGGGCTAAGACATTGTTGTGCCATTCAGAGAAATTAATGCAAGAGATGTCAAGAGTTGGGATGTATTTTGTAAATTCAATAACATTTCTTAAGGTTCTTTGTCTCTCAATCATACCAATGGGTTGATGTGGTTGTGTAAGGTGAGGTGGCACATTCCTCTGGAAAGTAGATGTGGAACAAGGAACAGATGGTGGTGCATTTACGTTTGCCATGGCGCTTGAGTTAAGGGACAGTTCCCCAATTGCACGAGTAATATTGTCAATTGGGGTAGGCACAGGAGCAGATTTAGGTGGGGGGGTAGTTATAGGTGGGGTAGGGGTGGGGGTAGCTAATATTGGGGTAGTGGTATGTGGGTGGGTGGTAGTAGCAGAAGTATTGGTAGCTATAGGGGTAGTGGTAGTAAGTGGGTGGGAGGTGGTAGCGGTAGTGGACGGAGGTGCCTCGCTATGCATCGCCTCATTAGTCAATGTGCGTTTAGCGAGGTCTGAGGAGGAAGCAATGGGAGTACCTGGTATAGGGGTGGGGGAAGAATCGCGTGCAGTGGAATAGCAAGTGGCGCGGAGGGGTTTAGAAGGATGTTGAGTGAGAGGGTCAATACAAATGCTCCTTAGCTCTCAGTTGGAGATGGATCAGGTAAGTTTTTTACCAGTGCAGGATGATAATGGTAAGTCTGATTCAGATATGCGCTGGGGGTTTTTTTGGTTACTAGCACTCCTAGTGTTGCTAACGCTAGTGGAGTTATATTACGGCTAATGTTTCAGTGCCCGTGAGTACAGCCCATAACCTGTAGCATGGTGTCAGCCTGTAGAACTCCGGAAAGAACCAAGATGATTTATTACTTTACCTGTAGCACAGTGTCAGCCTGTAGAACTCCGGAAAGAACCGGAGAATAGGGGACGCCGCGACTACAGACTATATACATTTGCACACATAACTAAGTACATAGTCCTAGTGACTTAACAGAATCATCTATGTCAAAATTATGAGGTGTCAATTTACTTTCAGAATGATAAACTTCCATGAAAGATGAATTTGGTTGCTCTTGGTTAAAAATATTGAGAAAATTTGTTGGGGAATCTCAATATGGTAATGCAGTAGGGCTTATGAGGGGTTCAACAAGTATTGGTGCCTGGACATTTCTGTATCATTAAAGAAAAATCTATAATCACTTGGTAATAATATATTGGCATAGGATTTTTTCGAGAAAAATTAAACCTTACCGAATTTGAGAGAGGTGTTCTGGGAAGTTTGGATGGCAGACTCAGATAAAAGAGTGGGTGGATGGTGGAAGAGAATGTGAAAATGGTGGTTGAGGGAGAAATGAGAATGAGGAAAAACGGGGCAGAAACAGGGGGAAGGAAGCCAGCGCACTTCAAATCAGAATGTAGGGGCCATGTAGATGTCATGCGGCTTGCCAAAAAAAAGGGTGGCAAATCATAAATTTTTTGAAATTTTCTTGTTTTTGTCTCAAGCTTTGATGGCTTGAGTGTAACTTAAACCACATACTGCAGACAAAAAAAAAGCCTTGGGACCTACCAGTAGGCGCTCATCCTATATTTTAGTTTAACTCAGCTTTAGCTCGGTGATCATGCTTTTTTGTGAAGCTCACACATGTAGCATTGACTTAGCCCATCCTAGAAGTTTTACATGGCGCCGAGTCATAGATTAGTTTTTTCATTTTAAAATGAAGCTCGGGATGGACATAAGTTATGTAACAGTGTGCTGGGTGTCTTCAGTGAAGTATGGTAATATTTTTGCTTGAATCATGATTATCGTGTATTGCCTTTTGTTCTTTAGAAAATAGACTTTGTCTTAATCTAGGAATAATATTGACCTCTTGAGAATGATTTAATTCATTTTTTTCTCATTGCAGGAAAGACTTTACATTGAAAAGTTTATAGTTCACTAGTATGTTTTGCTATCATTGCTCTCTGTTCTAGGATCTTCAAGTCATACGATAAGAAAAAAAAATGCTGTTACTTTTTAAATTTCTCTCCCTCTAATTAAGATCCTATCGTTCAATCAGGGAGAGGAATTTTCCAGCAGGAGGTGTCAGCTTGTTGTTTCGGGTAATAGTGACTTTTAAATTATTGCCGTGAAAAAAAGATGTTCCTCCCCTTTTGCAGCACACGCTTTCAAAATGTGTTAAAAAAACGACTCTTGATCATACAAAATCGGGTGGTATTTGTAAGCAGGTGTTTCTCATCAATTGAATTAATGTATTTTAGCCAGGGACAGAGACTCGCTAGCAGGAGCCAAACTTTTTTATTTTTTAAATATATATATTGCAACCTTTCTCGACCTAAGGTGAAAAAAAATAATAATAATAAAAGTGATTTCTGTTAGTACATATTCATTAGAGAGAATACCAAATTAGGTTAGGGCACAACAAAGCCCGCATGTATATACTCTTGTTGCCGTACACGGTCGGTCTTCATCCATTCCGGATAATAGACCGACGGGACTGACCTGTTACACTTCGGGTCACGGCACTATAATTTCCCGTCACTCGGCGAAATCGTAATCCTTCTTTTAAAGGAAACGAAAACCCGAACAGTATTAAGAGCGAATTTTGCTCACATGAGAATCATCTTATTTTTACCTACTAGTGTTACAGTTGACATCAACTTTAGTTTAGATCCAAAAAAATAAAAAAAATGCACTTGATAAATTATTACTCTATACATCTGATAGGTAAGCACTGGCACCATAAAAAATGACAACGCCAAGGATATTCTAATAATTTAAGAATGAGTACGGATACAGCCAAGTCACAAAATCTTGCGGAATTTTCGACGAAAAAATAAAAGTTTCGATCACGAAAAAATAATTTGCCTATTCAAAAGGAAGTACCCCCGCCCTTTCCCCAACCCTTTTGAATAGGCAAATCATTTTTTGGTGAGAACAACTGTTATTTTTTCTTCAAAAATTCCGCAAGCTTTTATGACTTAGCTGTAACGATTTTGTTTTTCTAAAGCAGTGCCCAAAGATATAATAATGCAATTAATTTTTCGTGCCTGAACATCGCCTCCTAGAGATACTACAGCCATATTCGAAACAGTTAGTGCAGTTTTACTAAAAAATTCAAAACTTTTGGTCAGCTCAATTGACATTTGACAGCAAACTTAGCCTCCCTTCACCAAAAATTTGCCAGTTTCTCTGTCAAATGTCAATCATTCTGTCTAAATGTTTTGATTCTTTTTGCAAAACTGCACCAACCGTTTCGAATTTGGCTGTAGTGTTTTAGCCGTTGAAAAATATTCCTCTGACATTTTAAACTTCTATTTCTCCCGAGAAGTATAAGCAAGCAACATTATGACTGTTTATTTCTTTCCTCAATTTTTATAGTTCAGCGCATGTTGTTGATACCAATATTCAATATTGAATATTTTACTGAAATGCCGATATACAAGTACGTTTCGCTTTATGGACTTTTGGCTATTATCAGCTATACTTCTTTGGCGAGACCCGTATGTTTTTTATCCCCAGTTGAAAATCATCATGTATCCAGTAAAAAAATTGAAGAAAATTGTAAGTTTTTTCTAAATTATTATTCTAAATTATTCAATTTCATGAAGCTCAAAACTTATTCTTCCTCGAACACTTTTTTTAAAAAAAAAATGTTATAATCAAAAAAAAATCTCTACTTGTATGAGTTTCTAAGTTTATTGTCGCCTTCAAAGTTGCGATTCAATATGGCGTAAGACATTTTGTCAACTTCATACTTGATATGTACAACTAAATCCGAAAAATCTTGAAACAAAAATAAACTTTTTTCTTGAAAATTTATTGACAATCCAAAAGTTAAACTGCAATTTTTTTTTTTTTTTGACATCTTCAATTCATTTTTCGGAAATTAGGATGATTTCTCTGTCGTTGAGCCCCTCTTCATTATCTGGGTTTAAAGAGAAATTATTCCGACCTTCATAACATGAACTGAAGCGGTCGAAAAAAAATACTGCAGCTCAACTTTTTGGGCTGTCAATAATTTTTTTTTTTTATAAAAAAATCATTTTTATTTCATTGTTTTGGGGTGTGGCTGTAAACATATATTAACGCACACTACATGATATTTCTCATTATCAAAACTTTATCATACAACTCATGAGTTATTTTAGATTCCAGCTTGCTGAATGGTAATGAGCGATGTTTCCCAATATTAGATTCTGTTTCTCAGAGCGATAAGAAAGATGAAGGTGAGCTCTATCAATACCATTCATATACAACCATATCTAACACTTATTTTTCACCGCAGATGTCGTTTGTATTGACAATCAAGTTGAACAAAAAATGTTTCAAGAACAGTGCGGCCAAATTTCTAGTTAGTTTTTTTTTTCACTTTGTAAGTGTTGTTCACTTTAATGTAATCGACTTACACAATATTTTTTTTTGTTGAAGTTTGTGATCAAAATTTGTCGGAGCCATTGAAATTACAGTCCCAGTTTCAACGTAGAGCATACCTTTACGCACTCAGAGTTCTCACTTCCCATAGCCATAAACATCGCTCCAACGCTGAATTACGAAAATATGATCAAATGGAAATTTGATATTATACTAGCAAGCTCACCAACATGAATGAATTCATAAAGAGAAATCATTGCGTTCTCAATAGATAGAAAAATTGACATACATGAATAAATGCCCGTGCACCGGACTTTGAAAACCATCTTCACTACTTTTTTTTTTTTTAAAAAAAAAGAAGAACCCAAGGAAGCAAGCGAAATATTAGTATTTTTTGGCTTGAAGTGTTAAATAAAATTAGAGAAGCTCAAAAGAACTTTTGTCACCATTCACAATAAACCAAAAACCATTGAAGTTTTAAACAAATTAACCACAAGGGAAAATGTAACCCATGCATTGAAATATAAAATAAAAAACTTGTTAGTATGCCTGAAAAACATGCTTTACTGTTCTTCGAGTAGATTTTTGAAAAGTAAAAATAAAAAGAAACTAAAAATGGAATAACTTGGAACTCAAGCCTTTACTCTAGCCCAATTATAAATAAATAAGGTTTGTGTTACATACCTTTTCACATATCAAAATCATTGAACTTCCACAGATTAATTGAAAATGTCAACATAGGAACAATTAATTCATGTTCAGAGATTAAAATATCTATTCTTGTGCCTGAGAAAGAAAAGTGTCTGGACTCCTGCAGTTGGTTTTAAAGCAAAACTTGAAACCTTGTTGTAATATCAGTAAGGTGCTAAGGCAATAAATAGATGACCAAAATACCATCAGCTTAAAAAATTGAAATCTTCTAAATGTAAGCATTATGAATACAAAGTTTATGAGAAAAAAATTTACTGGGAAAGTTTGGAAAATGTGGTGGATGTAAAATGATATTTGAAGTTATCAAGTGACAAGGCTCAGAGATAATGATTATATTTTTAGAATTTGAGAGATATAAGATTCTGAACCAGTACATAGAAGTCAAGTGAGTAATGATCATCAATAAAAAAAGTGGTCCATAGGATTTAAATGTTATCTACCTGGAGTACGTATCAACTCTAATGAAAGAATTTGGGTTACAGCAATCTAACTTTCTTACGTCGTATCAAAGTACTTGCTCCTGCCATTAAATTAAGGACAGATAAAAACAAAATAAACCAATTTTCTGCCATCATTTTTTTTTCAAAATAAATGAGATATTTACTTTTTGATGTATCATAGTATTATTAACCCAGCCAAATACTCCTTGATTTTTTACAATTCAAAGTTGGACATTCATTTATCCTACCTTGAAAATACAACCGATTGTTCCTCTCACTGGGTGCAAATCGGAGAAAATTACCAGAAATCCCCCATCACTGGGTATAATCCTGTTTTAAATAAACATGTTTTTGGAAGAGAGTGCCAGAGTATTAAAAATTAAGGGTCAATCCTTCTTAGTGAGGGGTATTGTAATTGCATGCTATTTTCATGCTGATTCTTCAAACCCCAGTGAAAAATAATTATATATTATGGCTTCCATAGGGAATATTATAGAAATAAAGCTATATAATAGGGTGTCACTGGAAAACCTATGCACAAGGTTGAGGATGATTCCAAAGTAAGTGAGATGAAAGGATGAGGGAATGTACAACTTCAAAGCATAGAGGATTGCTTTGAGGAAGTGATGCAAAGATAGAGCTGAGTAAAAAAGAATGGTTCCTAATAATATTCAAGGAATAATGAATGTATAATGTAAGGACACTAACTATTATGGTGAATCTCACAAAGAGTTGCAACTTAATAATCAAAGGGAAGATTTAAGTATTTAGCATTTAATAAAATTGATTATTAAGAGAGAAAAGGACAAATATAATAATAGCCTAATAAGAATTTAACTACTATCACAAATATATTTTATAATTTAATTCTAGAGAAAGTAAAACCCAAGTAACCCCCTTTAAATATGCTATCTCTCCTTGCACTGACGCATTAATTACCCAGCCCCCATATACCCACAGACCCATTTAATCCATTGTAATTCCTATCAATCATCTAACATTATATACCTTCTGTCCTGTTCCTTCTATCACAGACCTCCTTATTTACCCTCAGACCCACAATTACCACTTTTGAAGATTGCCTTGTCCTTTGTGTTTGACTGTGCATACATTGCTTAAGTTTGAAAAGTGTAGGCGTCTTTATTTTTTAAGATAATTTTAAAGTTTGAATAGCACGACTAATTTGAGAACACCATAGAAGGTAATTGTTCCAAGACTGCTTTTTGTGTATATCTAGGAGTAAAGCTTGAATAGTGGTGTAATTGAGGAACTTTTTCTTTGAGTGTCAGATGGTGCGTGACATAGGGGGTGTCAGAGTGAGAAAATCAACACTTGAATTAGTTCTGACTTCAACCCCAATCTTCCATTACAAATTAGCCTATAGTTCTTGTAATAAATGAGCTATTTTACAGGTAATTAATCTAAATTCTCTTGAAGATAAATATTGGTGTGGTTTGAAAAAAAAGCTGGTCATTTAAGTTTTAATATATAACAGTTTTGAGGCCAGTGTGGTTTGAAAATATATAATTAATTAAGTGTTTATTTGTCCAAAATTAATTGCTGATTTGAAAGCTCTTATTTTCCAACTTTGAAACCCTCTAATATATGTTTCTCAATATAAATTTCTAACTCAGACTACTGATTTAAACATTTTTAAATATCTAAACTTCATTCTTAACCAGATTTTAGACACACTGCAACACCTAGGCATCTTACTCCTCATCAAAGAAAAATAATTATATTTTGTTATATTTAGAGTTGATTCCAGCTCAAAATGGAAGCTTTGATGAATTTTTGGCTACTATGGAGTTATGCACCAATTTTCTTAACAGGTTTTTACAAAATGCCAATTTTTGTCAGATAGGAATCAGACTCACAGTCCATTATATAGGTAAAAAAAATAGTATCTCCAGCATAAAACAATTGTGGAAAAGGAGTGAGTTGAATCTTGTTTTTTTCAAGATAAAAAAGTGGTTGAAAAAAATATACAGCTGGAGATTTAAGTAAGCTCAGTAATACACATCCAAATTTGAGTAGGTAGAATAAATAGGATATAAAGATAGAATTTTGTGAAGGTTTCGGGTTAAAATATAAATATTTTAAAGGAAGAAAAGGTAGAGTATTTTTTTTAAAATTTAAAACATGAATGAACATCAATAATGGATGAGATGGGCCAGGGAGTTACTATTAGTATAGAAAAATGTGACATTAGAGCAATATAAATAATGTCAGCTAGGCTACTAGAATCACACAGTAAATAATTAATTATTTACTAGGATGAAGCCATGCCTTTATTCTGTTTTTATTGATTATATTTACTTTATAAATTACTTATAATAACTTAACTAATTGGAATAAGTAAATATATAATTGTAATTTCCCTCATAAATTTATCCCCTGACAACTTCCTCATGAAAGTTTAGATATGAAATAAAAATATATTAATACTGAATATTGAATCAAAATCATTTTATTTAAAATTGACACTTACATAAAATCTATAATAAATCAAATAAGTTGAAATATACATTAAATAAAATATATTAGTACATTTTTTATAAAACAACTTTAATATTTGCAATATCTAAGTGTGGAGTTTTATTTTTCTCTCATACTCATGTATTTAGTTTTTTAACGCTGTGATTTCTCTCCTTTTTACATATAAAAAGCCTCCCATTCAGGTTGTTTTTATCCATTCCCTTCTGAATTTACAAATTTATTATATTGTTATAAATATATTCATTACTACTATTACTACTTTAGTATTTACATCCATGTAATTCTAAATTATTCAAGTAATGATAATAATACCCCTTTACCTTTAACTTGATTAATAACTTATAAAAGATATAACCTACGTACCTTTTGAAATATTGAGTCTCTTCCACCTTTTATGGCCATTGGACAGATGTTGAAACCTTCTAGAACATGGGAGCCTATTCAAATTGTTGTTGAAGCTGTGGTCTTCCAACATTTGAAGAGCCCTTTGTTGGTTTATTTGGCGTTGTTTTGATATGTCTTAAATGACATTGTTTAATAATTGGGTGTTTTTCTGAATGTATTCAGAAAATATTAGGACTGTGGGGATGTCGGTACTACCATTGAATAGCCCCGAGTTTTCTCTATATTTTATTTTTTGATGACATTTTTCAGATTTTAAGTATTTAAGGGATTATTTCTCATTTTCCATTTAAAAAGATACCTGTTTAATTTGGTTTTTTGTGTTTTAAGTGCTAACCTTAAGTCTTAGGTTTAAGTGCTTAGTACCATTAGAATGAGCTAATTTTTCTCTACATTTCATGTGTCAAAGTTATTATAGCCTAATTATGTGTTTTAAAGGTTTTAGTAGTTGTAGTAGATTTTTCTAAGTATTTTGGGTATTTTTGGAGGTTTTCAGTATTTTTCTAGCCTCAGGGTGGTCTGGCTGCCTCAGGCAGACCCCCCCCGCCTTGGTGCTAGAAGGCTGAGAAGCGTTTCTAGGGGGGTTTTATGCAATTCGGAGCTCAAGAACCCCAAATTTGTTGGTGTGCATGGGCTTTTAGATAGTGGTCTGTGTGTACATAGTGAATAAGACAGTTTGGGGCAACTTTAATTATCATAAAACTATCCAGAGGTGATATCATTGTTCCTCACTCAGTTTTCACTGTTATTTTGGCCAAAATTGGCTGTGTTTGTTGCAAGGTGAGTTTTTCATTTAACTTAGCTTGGCAACTGGTTTCTCTGGTATAGTCTTGCAAGCTATATCAAGTATTATTTCTGTCTCTAGTGTAGATTTGCAACCTACATCAAGTATCATTTCTTTCTCTGGTGTGGACATTGGTCTACATTTCAGTTCTTTGGTTTTGTAGTCTGTCTTGAGACTACTTTCTTTGCTGTTCAGACAGTCAAGTGTGTTGGAAAAGGGGCTTTAGAAAACAGGAACCAATTTACTGTAGCAGGTAAATCTCACTTTATTTTTCTAAAAGGACTGGGGATTTTCTCTCTGGGTTTTCTCCAACTCCCTTGGTTAAGGCCTATCGCTAGTACTATGGGATTTTCTAAATTTCTAGTGCCCAACATGGGGTTTGAACCTGCTAGTTCTTTGGAATCTCTGTTGTCTTTGAATAGCTTCTGTCTCTTCTATTCCTGTGGTGACTGTCAGTTGGGGGGAAGGTCCTCCTGCTGTTATGGTTAGGGAGTGTGTTAGGGTCAAAACTTGGGATGGTACCAAGTTTAATGGTGAAGATGTGAAGTGGTTTCTGGATAAGTATGAAACTGCTGCTGGTGTGGATGGTGCTTCTTACCTGGACATGGTGAAGTAGATTAACTTCTTCATTGGTGATAGGAAAGTGGAGAAGGAGGTTGTGGCCATGTCTGTCTACAAGAAAAGGGACTGGAAGTTATTGTGTAGGGAGATGGTGGACAGATGGGGTGTCAGGTTTACTATGGTGAATCTGAACAAGGATGTCAGTGAATGGAAGTCTTATGATGGTGTTGGTAACTTACTCAGTTACAGGAAGTTTCTGCTGCAATTTGATCCTGTGGTAGAATATTTGGTGGAAGTGGAGGAGCTGGCACATGAAAATGCTGCCAAAGATTTTTTTTGTCTGCCCTGGCTAGAGATGTCAGGATGGATGTGTTGAAGGAGTTTTCAAGGAAGCACTTGATAAAAACTCTTTCCAATGGGGATCAGAAGTTTCCTCACTTGGAAAAGGTGAAGGAGGCTGTGGAGGCCCATCTGAAGTTACTGGCTGTGGACACCTGTCAGGAGGGGTGTGCCAAATATGTCAGCAAAGTCAGTGAGGCTTTGGCTGAAGACGAGAAAAGAGTGAAGAAGGAAGAGAAGAATATGGTAAAGGTTCCCGAAAAGGAAAGGGACCCTGTGGTGGAGCAGTGGGCTGATCTGACAAAACAGCTACATATTTTTGTTCAGAAGGCTAAGAAGGCCAATAAGGCTCCTTCTCAGCCTAGAGATTTTGATAGGAGGGCTGGTAGGAGTGATCCTTGGGTCTGCTCTTATTTCAGCAGAAGGGGGAAAAAGTCCAATGATTTTTGGGCTCTGAAAAGAGATGTTTCAGAGGGAAAGGTGGAGTTTTATGGCAGGGTGTTCAAGCTCCCTGATTTTACATTTGTGAAGCCCAGTGAAGGGCAGGCGCCTGTTGATTTGGTCAGGAGAAAGAGTGGTCTCAATCAGAGGAGGCCAAGTTTTGAAGAGATTCCTGATCAGGGGAAGACTTCTGCTAAGGCAGATGATGATGTCAAGGGAAAAGGGAAGGAGGTTAATAAGGTCTCTTTTTCTACTTCCTTTGTGGATTGGAGTTGTATTCTTGTGGTGGATAGTCAAGTAGTGAATTCTTGGCTGGTGTTTATGATGTAGAAGCGGGAAAGGTGGGAAGCCCTAAGAGCAGTTCTCAGGCCCAACCAAAGCCTAAGGCTTCAAAGGTGGACCTAAGCTGAGTGCAGCTAGGAGGAAGTACAGCAAAGAGGAGCTGTACAAGATGCAGAAGGGGATTGCTGATATGGGTACCCCTGGTTTTGGTGCATTGAACATGAATGGTGAGCCAATACCTATGGATGTTGATTCTGACTCTGGGGGGGATGTTCCCTTGGCTTCATTTCGAAAGCCTGCTGGAGTTAGAGGTTCTGGTGACAGATCTGGTTTGATTCCTGTTGATGGTAAATCTAATGGTGGTTCTGGCCCTCAAGAATCTTCTAGGACCAAGGTAGTGAAGCCAAGGGCTCACTTTGAGAGGCCAGTAGTTTCTGGCCAATCTAATGTTATGGACTCTGTTCTTGAAAGGATGAATCAGGGTCAGGTTTACCTTTCTTATGGGGAGTTGTATGCTATCAGACCTGGATTGGCTGATAGACAGAAAAAGTTGTTGAACAGGAGAATGGTTTCTTCTGGGGAGGTGGAATAAATTTGTGATTCTTCTGAGAAGTTTGGTGAGGGGTTGGAGACTCATTTTTCTGCACCTCTGGTTTATGTCAATGTCACTCAGAATGGCAGGGAGGCTAAGGAATTGGGTGATTCATGTTCTGAGGTTAACCTGATTTCTTTGTTTTAGGCTACTCATCTGGGCCTCACCATCAAGACAGGAATTGGTGGAAATTAAAAAGACATTGGTGGCCATGTCACTGAGTTGATTGGAACAGCTGAATTTGTGAAGCTGGATTTTGGTGGAGCCTAAGGGAAGGTTCATTTTTACATTTCCAAAGGTAATGTAAAAGCTGTTTTGGGTGGACCATTCTTGATGGTTTTCCAGGCAAGAATTAGCAATCAGGTTTATATGTTAATCAGTTTGGAGTTGACTGGTGAAGATGAAAGAAGACTTTACATGAGGCTGTCATCTCCTGAAGATGATGGTTTGGAGACCAGGCCTAGGTTGTCTTCAACGTTCCTGTGCATGAATTTTTGTAGGATAAGAAGGGAAGTGGGTGCTGCCTCTAGTTTTTTGGAGTGTGGCTCAGGTTCTAGTTACAGTCTGTCTTTTTTAGAGTGATGAGGGCTGATTGTGCTAGTGCTACAACCTTTCCCCAAGATGAGGATATCCCAGGTTGTAGTAGGTCAGCTCCCTTGGAGATATACCAAGTGGATTTTCAACTTTAACTTTTTAATTTTTCTCTTCTCTGCAATTTTTCTTCATGTTTTTATCAAGTATCTGTTCTCTCTCAAGATTTTCAATTTTTTTTAATTCAAGTTCAAAAAAGAAGATTGTTGATTTATCTTTATTGAAAGATATGCAGAAAAGCTGTGGAGTGGTGAGATTAAGGTCTAAAATTAAGTCCTCCTAATTGTGAACCACTAGGGTTTCTTCTATGCCTTTCAAAAACATTACCTTGGCCACGTCTGTGAGGATTGGGGAAACCCCTGGTTATTTTTGTAAGATGGCAGAAAACTCAAGAGAAGAAAATAAAAATTTCAAGATAACTGAAGAAAATCAAGAAAAAAATCTGAAGATAATTAAAAAAGAAGAAAAGAATTATTTTTGTGAAGATCAGCAAGATCAATTTTTGGGCCTCCAGCATGAGGATTAACTGCACAATTCTAGAAGATGTGATTCAGAAGATGAATCAAGTTTTGAAGATTTAGAAGATGGAAGTGGGGATAAAGATGTGGAATTGTAGAAAAGTTGTGGAGTGGTGAGATGAGAATCTAAAAGTAAGTCCTCCCAATTTTGCAATGCTAGGGTTTTTCTACAACTTACAAAAACACTACCTTGGCTGCACATGTGAGCAATGGGGAAACCCTTGGTTTTTGTTCCACATCTGGTGGTGAAGATGTCCTGAATATCCCTCAAGTTGAAGGTGGAGCTGAAAAGTATAAGAAAGTAGCCCAGAAGATTAGGCCTGTCAATGAGCCTATTCATGTAGGTTTGAATCCTCCTTTGAAGAGACCTCCGTTGTCAAGAGATATGGACTGTACTCTGGTGAAGAATCCTCCTGATTTTGTGGAAACCACTCAGGTGACTGTGGAAAGGTTGAAAGTTATTAATTTTGGTCCTGATGGGTGTTTTTCTGATGAGGAAAATAAGTTGTTGTTGAACGTTATTTTCCTCAGGGAGAAAGCAGTGGCATTTGTTGAAAAGGAAAGGGGTGTGTGAAACACTCTTATGGGGAACCTTACCTGATTCCTGTGGTTTTTCATGAACCTTGGAAGATCAAACATATTCCAATTCCAGCTGCTATTAGGGGTGATTTTATAGAGATTGTTAGGGAAAGAGTCAGTACTGGTATATACAAGCAATTGACATCTAGTTACTCAATTCTGGCGTTCTGTGTAAAGAAGCAGAATGGGAAGCTGAGGGTGGTGCATGATCTTAGGGCCTTCAATAGAGTCACCATCAAGGATGTGGGAATGCTGCCAAGTGCAGAAGAATTTGTGGAAGCTTTTGCTGGAAGGGTTTGTTATGGTTTGGGTAATATTATGGGTGGTTATGATGAAAGTGAACTTCACACCAATTCATGGCCACTTACAACATTTGAGACTCCTCTGGGAAGATTTCAGCTCACTAGCTTGCCTCAAGGAGAAACTAATTCAGTAGCAGTATATCCAGCACAAATGGCTTGGATTTTACAGGATGAGGTTCCTACTCATTCTGGTATTTCAGCTGATGATGGTGGAATCAAAGGACCCTCCACTGATTATGGAAATGTGGTGCTGAAGGAGAACCCTGGTATAAGGAGTTTTCTCTGGGAATATGCAATTACTCTAGAGAGAGTATTTTTTAGGATTAAAGAGGCTGGTTAGAACATTTCTGGGTCAAAGTTTTGTTGTTGTGCTCCTGCTCTTGAAATTATGGGTCATGTTGTATGTAAGAAGGGGAGGATTATGGTAAAAAAGAAAGTCAATAAAATTCAGTCATGGCTAAGGACTAAAAATACTACTGAATTTAGGGTATTTTTGGGAGTTTGTGTGTACGTCAGGATTTTTTTTAAAGATTTTTTTGTTGGCTTCAACTTTAAGAAGGTTGACCAGGAAAGATGCGGAGTGGGAATGGTCTGAAGAGTGTGAAGAGGCCTTTTAGAAGTTGACAAAGGTGGCAGGTGAAGATATTATTCTTCATAAGATGGATTATGGAGTTGGTGCTGGAAAAAATTTATCTGGCAGTGGACTCAAGTTATATTGCTGCTGGTGCTGTGTTGTCTCAAGAAATAATACTGGGAGGGTCAAGCCAGTAAGGTATGAGTACATGGTGTTTAATGAGGTTGAATCTAGATATTCTCAACCTAAGTTGGAATTGTGTGGTGTAGTGAAAATTTTGAAGAAGCTGCAAACTGTTTTGTGTGGGCAGAAATTTAAGCTGCAGGTGGATGCGAATCTTGGGTTCAAATTATCAATACACCTAGTCTTAAAAATGCTCTGATGACTAGGTTGGTGGCATTTATTTAGTATTTCTCTTTTGACCTGGTACACAAACCTGGGAAAACTACTACTATGCCAGATGGATTATCAAGGAGACCACCCACGTATAAAGATTCAGACTCTGAAGAGTTAAATGAAGATCCAAATAGCTAGGGCCAGCACAAAGGGTGCTGGATATTTTTCTTTCCTCCCCCATGAGGCTAAACTGGATGATAATTCTTTCCTCCCCCATGAGGCTAAACTGGAAGATTTTTCTCTCCTCCACCAAGAGGTTAAACTGGCTGGTTCTGATCTTGATTCTGGTGATCAGGATGTTTCTGTTGATGAAGATGGGGCTGTTGTTTGGGATGGCTCAAAATTAAATAATGGTGTTTTTGTTGGTGAACTGAATTCTCATAAGATCTGGTGGAAGGAAAAGGATGTACCAAAGTTTAGGGATTGGTACCCTGGATGGGCTGGTCCTGTTGCTCATGTGTACACTGGAGATTTTTATGATAGGTTTGTACCCTTGGATGTTGTTTTGTTGGATTTTAAAGAAGAGACCTGGGGTCAGACTAGGTTTTATTTTATTATGGTTAAAAATCTGTTAACCTTGGAGAAACCAGATATTTGTGATGATGATAATTGGGTAGCAATCAAGAAAAAGAGTCCTGGATTCTATATTTCAGGAAGGAGGTTGATGAGGAGGAGGTATCCAAATCCTCAAGTAGTGGTGACTCAGAAGAAGGGTCATGAGTTGGTGTTGAAGTCTTTGCATGAAGACCTTGGTAATTGAGGCTTTGGGGAGACTTATAGAAGAGTAGCAGATAAATTTTGGTTGCCAGGTATGAAGTTAGCTGTGCAGGGTTGGGTTCAATCTTGTGAAGAATGTCAAAGAAGAAGTCACTTGAAACCTAAAGATGTTGGCAGTGCTACTGGAGAGTCAACTGTGTTTGGAAGATTTAATCTGGATGTTATCCATATCAAAGAGGGCAGGTATAAATAAATGATTGTTGCCAGGGATTATTTTTCTGGCTGTTCTGAGGCAGTGCCTCTGGTTAATTTGACTTCGAAAAATGAGGCAGATTTTTCAAAGAAGGAATGGGTGTTTGGTATGGGTTGATGAAGTTCGTGACTGTTGATGGCGGGCCAGAGTTTGGAGCCAAATTTAAAGAAGCTGTGGAAATTATTAGTTCTAAAGTCAGAGTGGCTACACCTTATTATTCTGAAGCTGAATGCATAATCTAAAGAAGCCATCAAGTTATCAAGAATGCTTTGCTGAAGATGTGTCGAGATAGTACTGAAAAATGGAGGCATTATTTATCCTTGGTGTTATTTGCTGATAGGGTCACTGTGAAAAGATCCACTGGCTATTCCCCTTATGAATTAATTTTTGGGCAGAAAGCTGTTTTACCAGTGGATTTGGAAGCTGTCTCTTATCTTGGAGTTTATTGGGATGATGTGTGCTCAACAGAAGATTTGCTCTGTGCCAGGATGGAAGATTTGGAATGTAGAGAGGAATTTTAAGAGAAGGCATACTCTAGAATTATGAAGATAAGAAATAAATTAGTCAGATACTGGGACAAGAAGTTGACTCATAGACTCAGGAATCCCTTTAAACCTGATTGTTTGGTTTTGGTGTATAATAGAGGTTTGGAGAGTCAGTGGGGAAAAATGTTTGTTGACAGATAGAATGGACCTTTCAGAGTCAGATCTCAGGTGTCTGGAGGTTCTTATGTTTTGGAGGAGTTAGATGGTGAAGTCTTAAAGAAGAGAGTGGCTGCTGATCATGTGAAGAGATTTTATGCTAGAGGCACTAGAAGTGAAGAAGATTGACTCTGCAATGAGGATAAACTATGGACCATTCTTTAATTTTGAATTTTGTTATTGCTGTGCATCTGTTTTATTGGAAACTTTTTTTTATTAGAAGGTACCCATGGGTGGGGCTTCTAGATTTTATTTTGGCAAGTGTGGGGGTAACTGATGGGCTGGCTGCTCTATCAAAAGTTAGCCCAGATTGTCTGCTTCCAACCTCTTCTCTTAATTTGGTTGAATCCTAGTATTTGTTTCTCTTCACAGGTTTTAGTCCTCTATGACTTCAAACTGGAAACTCTTTTGGTCTTCAAGTGCTGGACTCTTCACTCATATTAATTATGGCTTACTGTGTTGAATTTTGTGTTTTTTTAGAAGGTACCAAGGGGGGGGGCTTCTAGATATTATTTTGGCAAGTGTGGGGGTAACTGATGAGCTGGCTTCTCTGTAGAAACGTTAACCCATAATGTCTGTCTCAAGTTTTTGTTTTTCGTAGTTGAATCCTAGTTCTAGTTTTTGTTATGCAGGTTTCAAGTCCACTATGACTTTAAACTGGCTTAATAGCTTGGGACTGGATTCTTTGGTCTATTTGGATTGGTGGTGGATCACTGGTGGTCTTCCATCATTTTTACTTATTGGAGGGAGCCCACCCAGTGATCATTTCCTTGGACTGGACTTTCTATGGAGCCAGACTTTGTCTTTTTCTTTTCATTAATTTTTGTGTCTATGGTTGTGTTTGATGGTAGTTTTAGATTATTTTTTTTTCTCTTTTTTTCTTTTAATTTTTTATGGGGGTTATTAGGATATAAAGAGGGAAAAATCACAAAATTATATTATATGGTGTCACCAAATCAGGGTCACCTGGATGTGGGCAAGCATTGGTTGGGAGAGGCTCATCAATTGGCAGGGCAATGCTATTTTCTTTTTTATCTCTATTTCATTTTTTATTATTCTCTTTGATTTCTATTGATTTCATATTCTCTTTATTTATATTATTTTTCTTAATTTATTTTATATCAATTCATTTAAAAATTATTTAAAGGTCTATCCACATCATGGTGCACTTGGATGTGGGTAGGGTATCAGGGGATCACTCATCAATTGGCTGGGGGATATCCTTTGTAACTATTATTTATCTCTTCTTATTATTATTATTCATTTCATTTTAATTTTTCAGATCTCATATTTTTGGTTAATTTTGTTTTTTTATTTTCAAGTCTTTACTAGCATGTTAGTAGTTTAAAATAAATATAAATATAAATATAAAAATGAAAATAAAAAATAAAAATAAAAAATAAATAAATAAAAATAAAAAAAAGTAAACAATTTTTTTTTATATATCTGTTAATTATTATTGAGCTTTCTAGTTGGTGAATTATTAATTGCTTTCTTTTATTTTGATTTCTGGAAGAAAAAGCCTCTGGTGGTTGGTCTGGATTATGGTGGCATTTTTGCTTTTTGTTAGGATTAAAGGAAGAACTGTGTTCTTTGTGGTGTAGGTGACTGGAAAGAGTATATGGATTGTAATGGTCAGGAACCAGATTAGAAAGTAATTTTTGTGAAGAAGTGGAAGAAGCAGGGATAGAGTATTGGAAGGTGCGCTTGATTCTTCTAGACATCTTCCAGTGGTCATCAAGGAAATCTTTCCTAATATTCTTTTCAAATTCATTCAATGGACCATGAAGAGCAAAGGCGTTAAGCATGTTTGAACACGTCATGCTTAGGTGTTGTTTCATGTTGGTGTAATCCAGTGTTAAAGTAGTTTCTAGAGGTTTGCCAATCCTAATTGCAGTTTCAAGAGGTATGGTTCCAACTATACAGAAGAATTGGACCAGTAATTGTTCCCTGTTAAAGAAATTGGAGTTATTAATTTAATACTTACAGATTGGGAGCTGTTCAAATTTGCATGCGGCTGGAATATGGACTGTTGAAGAATGTTGAATGGATGTTAAAGAATGATCAACCAGATAGAGGTTTGGATACTCATGATCATACTCTATATGGTGTTGCAAAGATGGACTATAAGGGGGGCGTTCCTGTGGCCTGGTTAAAGCAGCAGGGCTGCTGTTGTTGTGGATATTATTATTGTCTGGCCCAGTTGGGTTGGACACTGGTGGTGAAGTACCAGAGTTGTTGAAGGAAGGACCAGGAGAAGGTGACCTGGAAGCTGATTGTGATCTGCTAGATGAAGATCTAGAAGAAAGGGAACTATCAGAGGAATAATTGGTGGCCAGAGGAGAGGTTTAGTTAGTTCTTCTTGGCAGAAAAAGAGATTTTTGTTTAAGAGCAGCATTGCATTATCTTGTGTTTTCAGGAGGTTCTCTGGCATGCCTTCTAGAGATGTTGGAATTTCTGGGGTTGTCTGAGGAAGAATTTGTGTGTGTAGGCATTGCTCTGGGAGCACTAGGAGGTTTTTGCATAAAGTTTATGGTGTTTAATGGTGGATTTTGGCTATTGTCTTGCTGAATTTAGGAGTTTTGAGCCTGATTTTCACTTTCTGGCAAGGCGGGCGGGCCACCCAATGTCTGGCAGGTGAGAAAACCCTTTTATGACAATAATAAAACAGTTGTTAATAAAACGAACTGCCCCCTTAAGATAGTCTTTGCCGCTGTTACCTAATAAGGAAAATCACAATAATATTGAGCGAAAAGAAAAGACGGGAAAAAACGGAAAACATAGCCCAGTATATAAATCAATATCTCGCTCAGTATGAATAGATATGGTTGTGTAGCAACATAGAAGAACGCCACAAATGGACGTGATCATTCTGTCATACATGTAACATTAACATCTAACTATAAATAAAAATAGAAAAACAATCATTCGTTCTTACACTCCTCCTTGCTATCAATCATATCTTTCAGACCAATTTTCTCCACAAAATGTTGAAACTTTTCCTTACTAAGAGCTTTGGTGAAAACATCCGCAACCATATCAGTTGAGGGAGTGTATTTAAGATCAATTTTACCACTCATTACCTTTTCCCATATCCAATGAAATTGTATCTCAATATGTTTAGTTCTAGCGTGAAACATGGGATTATTACATAGTGCAATACAACCTTGATTATCAGAAAACAGTTTAGAAGATGTCTTGCAATCAAAACAAAGGTCGCTGAACAACGTTTGCATCCATATAGCCTCTTGCCCTGCATCAACTGTTGCTTTCAATTCAGCTTCAGAAGTGCTCAATGCAACTGTGGGTTGCTTCTTGCAGCCCAACTGGTTGCAGTGCCATTAATGATGAATACATACCCGGTAGTTGAGCACCGAGTAACTTGACAGCCAGCTCAATCAGCATCCGCAAAACCCGTTAAAAGTGAGTAGCTATAATGTCCTTCATTGATGAATGAATGATCAGAATGAAAAGAAAGTGACAATTGAATTGTGCCTTTGAGATAGCGAAGAACCCTTTTGAAGGCTAGCCAGTGCTTTATTCCAGGAGAATTTACGTGCTGAGCAAGTTGACTATTAATGAACGCAATATCAGCCCGTGTTGCTTGTGTGATATAATTTAGTCTTCCAATGGCTCTTCAATAATTTACGTTGTAGACAATCCTATAGTACTAGCTATAGGCCTTGACCAAGGGAGTTGGAGAAAAAACAGAGAGAAAATCCCCTGTCCCTTTAGAAAAATAGAGTGAGATTTACTTGCTAAAGTAAGTTGGTTCCTGTTTTGCTAAAGCTCCTTTTCAACACACTTGACTGCTTGATGAGCCAAGAAAGTAGTCCCAGATAGACTACCAGACCAAAGAACTGAAATGTAGAACAAAGTCCACACCAGAGACAGCAAAGATACTTGATGTAGGCTGCAAATCCACACCAGAGACAGCAATAATACTTGCTATAGCTTGCAAGACTATAACAGAGAAAACAGTTGCCAAAGTTAAGTTAAATGAAGAACTCACTTGCAACAAACACAGCCAATTGTGGCCAGAAAACAGTGAAAACTGAGTGAGTAACAATGATATCACCTCCAGATGGTTGTATGATGATTAAGGTTGCCCCAAACTGTCTTATTCACTATGTACACACAGACCACTAACTAAGAGCCCATGAGCACCCACCAATCTGGCACCTGTACCCGCCAAATTGCATAAAAAACCCTCCTGGAGCGCTCCCCAACCTCATAAAACAGAGGCCGACGGGCCGCCCGACGTTGGAGATGCCGCCTGAAGCAGCACGGCCTCCCTGAAGCCAGAAAACCAATAAAAACAACTAATCTACTTAGAAAAATTAGCTACAACTACTAAAACCTTTAAAACATGGAATTTCATTATAACAACATTAAGACATGAAATATAGAGAAAAATTAGCTCTATCCAATGGTACTAAGCACTTAAACCTAAGACTTAAGGTTAGCCCGTAAAACACAAAAAACAAAATTAAACAGCAATCTTTTATAAATGAAAAATGAGGAAATGACCCCTTAAAACTCAGAATATGAAAAATGTCTACAATACATAAAATATAGAGAAAAACCAGGGCTATCCAATGATAGTACCCAAATACCCGCAGACCCAATATCCACGGAATAAAACCAGAAAAATACCCAATTCTTAGCAGATTTCAATTAAGACATGCACAAACCGCGCCAAATCACACAACAAAGGCGCCTGCCAATGTTGGAAGACCACATCCTCCCTCCAATTGAGAATTTTCTCATTCTTTCTTCATCCAACCACCATGTTTAACATTCTTCCCAAATCTGCCTCTGAAATGGGCCCCTGCCAATACTGCATCGACAATAATTTAATCTGCACCATGACACCACCTGTCCATCCATACAGAACGTCCTGCAATGTCTGCCAATCCAGAAAGAAGACCTGCCACAGACCTGGTCCACTTTCTTCCACAACAGATTCACCTCCACCTCAACCTGGTCCTTCTTCTGCCAGCACCAAAAGATCTAGGCCATCCATCCAAATACCCAGATTAATAAAAAAGCTCCACCCTTCCCAGAAGAGTGCCACAACCCATAAAAAAGTAGTTCCCCCATCCCTGGTCCATCTGATGGTTAAGAACATTCATTTCTTCCTTCAACTTTAAAACTGATAACTTCTCAGTTCCTCCCTCTTTTGATAGTGATGATAACAATGTAGGATCAATTGCACCACCAACACCAACGCACTTGCCCACTATCTAGGCCAAGTTCCAACTACACACATCTCAACAGAAACAACTTCTGCTTCACTACTTCCAATCCACTCCTGCTAGAGATCCACAGGACATTGAGAACAGAAGACACCTCATTCACCAGTTCAAGGCTAATTCTGAACACTTCATTTCATCTCTTGATTCCCTCTGTAATTCCACTAGTACTTGAGTTTGATTCAGAAAAGAAAAATTGACCACACCCTCTATAGGATGTAACCACAAACAACCCTCAGTTTTAAGTCTTGGGGGACCATCCTCATTTTATAGTCTTGGGGGACTCATGCACATTCACTCTTCCAAATCCTGAATCCAAATTCTACAACAGGGCTTGTGACTCTTGCTATTCCAAAAAGAAAAGATGTGACAGAGACGCCAACTACCCTATTCCTCCGCCTTCTCCTTCTCACAAATACATCTCCAGATCCCCTACCAGATCCCCAGAGCTTGGTCCTTCCTCTTCCTCTCTATCTTCTGCTCCTTCCAGAAGATCCAGAAGCTCAGCTTCCCGCACTCTTCCCAAAAGACCAGCCTTAGCCTCACAGGAAACTGCTTTTATCTCCGCCAAATTAGTTCCAAAAGCTTCAAGATCAACTCCCAGGCTTCTCGACCGCGTCCAGGCGGCCCGCCCGCCTCACCAAACAGTGAAAATCAGGGCCAAAACCTCCAAAAACGGCCAGAAAACATCTAAATTCATCCAGACAACAACAACAACTCAACCCAACTACATCCTACTGCTCCCAGAGCAATACAATCCACCCTTCCAAAGTCCAAAAGCACCAAAATTTATCAGATTTCTAAGAGACCTGCTAGAGAACCCCAAGAAGAAACCAGAACACCACACACTGCTCCACAAAAACAACTTCGTCCCCAACTAAGACAAAGAAACTACACCTCTCCTCTGTCAGCCAATTACTCTTCTGACAGTTCCATCTCTTCAAATTCACCATCCAGAAGAGAGCAGTCTGCTTCCAAATCCCCCTCTCCTGCTCCATTGTTTAACAACCCTGGTACTCCATCACCAGCACCTCCTCCAACTGAATCCAACAGAAATAACAACCACAACAACAAAAACAATCTCACTGCTCCAACTAGGCCCCAGGAACCTCAGAATCCCAGTTCACCTTCTCAGGATCCTTCAGAGGAAGACCATGAGAATCCATATCTTTCCCTAGTTGATCCACCCACTATAACCATTACAAAATCATCAGAGATCCAAATCCCAGCTGCTTACAGATTTGATGAGCTTTCAATCTGTAAGTACCAATGTAATTTATCCCATTTCTTCAACAAAAATATTTACTGATCCAATTCCTCTTGTCTAGTTGGCACCCCTCCTCCTGAATCTATTATTGGAGTTGGCCAAACTCTTGAAACATCTTAGACCCTGGATTATGGAGACATGAAGAAACACCTAAGCACCATGTGTTCCAACATGCTAAGAGCCTTTGCCCTCCATGGACCATTGAATGACTTTGAAAAATCCCTGAGAAAGCGCCTACTGGACGACCACTGGAAAATGTCTAGGATCATTAAACACACCCTCCAGCACTCCATTCCTACCTCTTCTTCTTCCTCCTCTGAACTTCCCTCTAATGCGATTCCTGACCATTACAATCCCTATCATCTCTCCAGCAGGATGCACCTCAAAGAACACAGTGCTTCCCACAATCCCAACAAAAAACAAAAACATCATCACAATCCAGACCAGCCTCCAGAAGCTTCATCATCCAGACAATGAGCTCCTGCTAAAGATTAGAAACATAATAATAATATAAAACAAATAATAAAAATACTTTCAGAATTTTTTTTTTTTTTATATCTACTAATATACTAAAATTAAAAATTAATAAATAAAATGAAATGAAATAACATAAATGAAATAAAATAAAATATAAAAAATAATACAAATGGTATCCCCCAGCCAATTGATGAGCTGATCCCCTGATACCTTACCCACATCCAAGTGCACCTTGATTTGGATACACAATTAATTCTTTTAAATGGTTAACAGAAAACAAAATTCAAAAAATTTAGAAATTCAGAAGATAATAATAAAAAAAATAATGAAACGCAGAAACACATGAAATAAATAATAAATAAAAAAGAAAATAGCATTGCCCGGCCAATTGATGAGCCTTTCCCCACCAATGCTTGCCCACATCCAGGTGACCCTGATGTGGTAACACCCTATATTTTTGATTTTATAATTTTAAACAACCCCCATAAAAAAATTAAAAGAAAAAAAGAGAAAAAAGAAAATAATCTAAACCTGCTATCTAGCAAAAACATAACTGCAAAATCAAAGAAAGTCCAGCTCCATAGACGGTCCATAGAAATGATCACTGGGTCGGCTCCCTCCACTAAGTAAAAATGATGGAAGACCACCAGTGATCCACCACCAATCTGAAAGAACCAAAGATAAAGAAGCCAGTCCCAAACCAGTTTAAAGTCATAGTGGACTTAAAACCTGAATAATAAACAACAGAACTAGAATTCAACTTGGAAAGACAAAGACTTGAAACAGACATTCTGGGGTAACTGTTCTACAGAGCAGCCAGCTCATCAGTTACCCTCACACTTGCCAAAATAAAATCTAGAAGCCCCACCTGGGTACCTTCTAACAAAAACACAACGTCCAACACAAAAAACCAAAACCAATAAGAGTCAAGAGACCAGCACATGAAAACCAGAGGAAATTCCAGTTTAAAGTCATAGAGGACTAAAACCTGTGAAAAGAAACCAATACTAGGGTTCAACCAAATTAAGAAAAAGGGTTGGAAACAGAAAATCTGGGGTAACTGTTGATAGAGCAGCCAGCCCATCAGTCACCCCTACACTTGCCAAGATCAAATCTAGAAGCCCCACCCATGGGTACCTTCTAACAAAAAGTTTCCAACACAAAAGTGGCTCTGCAACACAACAAAAAAACAAGATTAAAGAATGACCCGTAGTTTATCCTCATTGCGGAGTCAATCTTCTTCATGCCTAGTGCCTCTGGGATAAAACATCTTTACTTGGTCTGCAGCCACCCTCTTTTTCAAGACTGCACCATCCAACTCTTCCAAAACATAAGAACCTCCAGACACCTGAGATCTGACTCTGTAAGGTCCATTCAATCTTTCAGCAAACATTTTCCCCCACTGACTCTCCAAACTTCTATTATACACCAAAACCAAACAACCAGGTTTCAAGGGATTCCTGAGTCTATAAGCCAACTTATTGTCCCAGTACCTGACTGATTGATTCCTAATCTTTATCATTCTAGAGTATGCCTTCTCCTGACATTCCTCTCTACATTCCAACTGTTGCATCCTAGCACAGAGCAAATCTTCTGTTGAGTGCACGTCATCCCAATCAATTCCAAGATAAGAGACAGCTTCCAAGTCCACTGGTAGAACGGCTTTTTGACCAAACATTAACTCATAAGGAGAATAGCCAGTTGTCCTCTTCACAGTGACCCTATCAGCAAATAACACCAAGGGTAAATAATGCCTCCACTTTTCAGCACTATCTCCGCACATCTTCACCAAAGCATTCTTGATAACTTGATGGCCTCTTTCAACCATGCCTTCAGCTTCAGGATAATAAGGTGTAGCCACTCTAACTTTAGAACCAACACTAGCCACAGCTTCTTTAAATTCGGCACCAAACTCTGGCCCACCATCAACAGTGACCAACTTCATCAACCCATACCTATAAATCCACTCCTTCTTCAAAAACTCTGCCACATTCTTGGCAGTCAAATTAACCAGAGGCACTGCCTCAACCCAACCAGACAAATCATCCCTAGCAACAATCAAGTATTTATACCTGCCCCCTTTAATATGGACAGCATCCAGACTGACCATTCCAAAAACAGTTGATTCACCAGTAGCACTTCCCACCTCTTTAGGTTTCAAGTGACTTCTTCTTTGACATTCTTCACAAGATTGAACCCAACCCTGCACAGCCAACTTCATACCTGGCCACCAAAATCTGTCTGCTACTCTTCTATAAGTCTCCCCAAAGCCTCTATGACCAAGGTCTTCATGCAAAGACTTCAAAACCAATTCTTGACCCTTCTTCGGAGTCACCACCACTTGAGGATTAGGATGTCTCCTCCTCATCAACCGCCTTCCTGACACATAAAATTCATGACTCTTCTTCTTGATTGCCAACCAAGTATCATCATCACAACTATCTGGCCTCTCCAAGGTCAACAGATATTCCACCAAAATAAAATAAAACCCAGACTGACCCCAGGTCTCAGCTTCAAAATCCAACAACACTGCATCCAAGGGTACAATTATGTCATCAAAATCACCAGTGTGAACATGAGCCAATTGAGCAGCCCACCCAGGACACCAATCTTTAAATTTTGGCACGTCATTCTCTTTCCACTGAACCTTTTGAGAATCCAGTTCACTAACAAAAACACCCTTTTCCAATTTTGAGCTGTCCCAAACAAAAAATCCATCTTCATCAACAAAAACATCCTGATCACCAGAATCAAGATCAGATCCAGCCAGTTTAGCCTCTTGGGGGAGGTCAGAACAATCATCCAGTTTAGCCTCATGGGGGAGGACAGAACAATCATCCAGTTTAGCCTCATGGGGGAGGAGAGAAAAATACTAAGCACCCTTTGTGCTGGCCCTAACCACTGAAACATCTTTGTTAAACTCTTCAGAATCTGAATCCTCATCTGTAGGTGGCCTCCTTGATAATCCATCAGGCATAGTAAAAGTTTTACCTGGTTTGTGTACCAGGTCAAAAGAAAAATGTTGACTAAATGCCACCCACCTAGTCATTGGAGCATTTGGAAGACTAGGTGTATTGATCATCTGAACCAAAGATTTTGCATCCACCTGCAGCTCAAAATGCTGCCCCCACAAAACCGTCTGTAGCTTCTTTAAAATTTTAGCTACGCCACACAATTCCAACTTAGGTTGAGAATACCTAGATTCCACCTCATTAAACACCACAGACTCATATCTTACTGGCCTGACCCTCCCAGTCCTATCCTCCTGAGACAAAACAGCACCAGCAGCAATATAGCTTTAGTCAACTTCCAGATAAAGTTTTCCAGAACCAACACCATAATCCAACTTGTGAAGAACAATATCTTCACCAACAACCTTTTTCAACTTCTGAAAAGCCTCTTCACACTCTTCAGTCCATTCCCAATCTGCATCTTTTCTGGACAACTTCCTTAAAGGTGAATCCAACAAAGAAAAATCCTTAATAAAAATCCTGACATATACACATACACCCAAAAATCCCCTGACTTCAGTAGTATTTTTAGGCCTTGGCCATGACTGAATTTTATTAATCTTCTTCTTCGCTATAATCCTTCCCTCTTTACATACCACATGACCCAGAATTTCCAAAGAAGGAACACAACAACAGAATTTTGACCCTGAAATGGTCAAACCAGCCTCTTCAATCCTGAACAACACTCTCTCTAGAGTTATTGCATATTCCCACACAAACCTCCTTATGCCAGGGTTCTCCGCTAACACCTCATTACCATAATCAGTGGATGGTCCTTTAATTCCACCATCATCAATAAAAATACCAGCATGAGTAGGAACCTCATCCTGCAAAATCCAAGCCATCTGTGCTTGACAAACTGCCACTGATTTAGTTGCTCCTTGAGGCAACCTAGTGAGCTGAAATCTTCCCAAAGGAGTCTCAAAAGTTGTGAGAGGCCTTGAATCCGTATGTAGTTTCCTCTCATCAGAACCACCCATAATATCACCCAAACCATAACACACCCTTCCAGCAAAAGCTTCCACAAAATCCTCTGCACTTGGTGGCATACCAGCATCCTTGATAGTGACTCTATTCAAGGCTCTAAGATCATGAACCACCCGCAACTTTCCATTCTTCTTCTTTACACAGAACACTGGACTTGAGTAACTGGATGTTGATTGTTCATATAACCCAGTCCTGACTCTTTCCCTAACGATCTCCACAAAATCCTCTCTGATAGCGGCTGGAATCGGAATAGGTTTGATTTGCCAAGGTTCATGAAAAACCACAGGAATCAAGTAAGGTTCCCCATAAGAGTGCTTCAATACACCCCTCTCCTCCTCAACATACACCACAGTTTTTTTCTTAGCACAATAATGTGCAACAACAACTTCTTTTCTTCTTAAGACAACCACCCATCAGGACCAAAATTAACAACTTTCAATCTTTCCACGATCACCCTAGCCGTCTCCAAAAATTCTGGAGGATTCTTTACTAAAGGAGTACAGTACAGATCTCTTGACAAAGGAGGTCTCTTCAAAGGCGGATTCAAGCCCACAGGCATAGGATCATTGACAGGCATAATCTTCTGCGCTACCTTCTTATACTTTGCCACTCTACCTTCAACTTGAGGGATCTTCAGGAATTCTTCACCACCAGACCTGGGACAAAAACCAAGGTTTCCCCATTACTCACATGTGTGGCCAAGGTAATGTTTTTGAATGGTGTAGAAGAAACCCTAGCGGTGCACAATTGGGAGGACTTACTTTTAGACCCCAATCTCACCACTCCAAAACTTTTCCGCAATTCCACATCTTCATCCTCACTTCCAACTTACAAATCTTCAAATCTTGATTCATCTTCTGAATCACATCTTTTAAAATTGTGCAGTTTATCCTCATGCTGGAGGTCCAAATATCAACCTTGAAGATCTTCTCTCTTCATAATTTTCTGCAGTTTAACCTCATGCTGGAGGCCCAAAAATCGATCTTGATGATCTTCTCTCTTCAAACTTTTCTGCAGTTTAACCTCATGCTGGAGGCCCAAAAATCAATCTTGATGATCTTCTCTCTTCAAAATTTTCTGCAGTTTAACATCATGCTGGAGGCCCAAAAATAGATCTTGATGATCTTTGCAAAAATATTTTGTGTCTTCTTTATTCATTATCCTTAGATTTTTTTCTTGATTTTCATGAATTATCTTGAAATTTTTATCTTCTTTTCTTGAGTTTTCTTCTGACCTACAAAAATAACCAGGGGTTTCCCCAATGGTCACAGGTGTGTCCCAGGAAATGTTTTTGAAAGGTGTAGAAGAAACCCTAGCAGTGCACAATTGGGAGGACTTACTTTTAGACCCCAATCTCACCACCCCAAAACTTTTCCGTATATCTTTCAATAAAGAAATATAACCAATCTTCTTCTTTGAACTTGAATTAAAAATAATCAAAAATCTTGAGAGAGAACAGAGACTTGATAAAAAACTTGATGAATACTTGCAGAGAAGAGAAACATTAAAAAGGGAAAGTTGAAAATCCACTTGGTATATCTCCAAGGGAGCTGACCTACTACAACCTGGGATTTCCTCATCTCGGGGAGAGGTTGTAGCACTAGGGTGATCAGCCCTCATTACTCTAAAAAAACAGACTCTCAATAGAGCCTGAGCCGCACTCCAAAAAACCAGAGGCAGCACCCACTTCCTTCCTTCTCCTGCAGCAGTCCATGCACTGGCACATTGAAGATAAACCAGGCCTGGTCTCCCAACCATCCTCTCCAGGGGATGATAGCCTCATGTGAAGTCTCCTTTCATCTTCACCAGTAAACTCCAAACTGATTCCCAAATCAAATTGATAACCAATTCTTGCCTGAAAATCCATCAAGAATGGCCCACCCAAAACTGCTCTTACATTACCTTTAGCAATGTAAAAATGAACCTCCCCTGAGGCTCCTCCAACATCTAACTTCACAAACTCTGAAGTTCCAACCAATTCAGTGACATGGCCACCAATCCCTCTCAAATTCCCACCAATACCAGTTTTGATGGGGAGGCCCAACTTGACCAGACACTACTGGCCTATCAAAGTGAGCTCTTTGCTTCACCACCTTGGTCCTAGAAGATTCTTGAGGACCAGCACCACCAACAGATTTACCATTAACAGGAACCAAACCAGATCCCTCACCAGAACCTCTGACTCCAACAGGCTTTGGCAATGAAGCCAAAGGGACATCCTCCTCAGAGTCAGAATCCACCTCCATTGGCATTGGATCACCATTAAGATCCAATGCACCAAAACTAGGGGGGGCCCATGTCAGCCATACCCTTCTGCATCTTGTACAGCTCCTCTTTGCTGTACCTCTTCCTAGCTGCACTCAGCTTAGGATCCCCCTTTGAAGCATTTGGCTTTGGTTGGGCCTGAGAACTGCTCTTAGGCCTTCCCACCTTTCCTGCTTCCACATCATAAACACCATCAAAGCATTCACCACTTGACTGTCCACCAGAAGAATACAACTCCAAACCACCAAATAAAGTAGAAAAAGAGACCTTATTGACCTCCTTCCCCTTTCCCTTGCCATCCTCATTCTCCTTACTAGAAGACTTCCCTTGATCAGGAATCTCCTCAAACCTTGGCCTCCTTTGATTGAGACCTCCCCTTCTCCTGACCAAATCCACAGGAGCCTGCCCCTCACTGGGCTTCACAAAAGAACCTTCAGGGAACTTAAAAACCCTGCCATCAAACTCCACTTTTCCTTCAGACACATCTCTGTTCAGTGCCCAAAAATCATTGGACCTGTGCCCCCTCATACTGCAATAAGAGCAAACCCAAGGATCACTCCTACCAGCCCTCCTTTTAAAATCATTATGCTGAGAAAGTGCCTTATTAAACTTCTTGGACTCCTGAACAAAAATGTGCAGCTGCTTTGTTAGATCAGCCAATTGCTCCACCATTGGGTCCCTCTCCTGTTTGGGAACCTGCACCAAATTCTTCTCCTCCTTCTTCTCCCTAACTTCCTCTTCAGCCAAAGCCTCACTGACTTTGCTGACATACTTGGCACACCCCTCCTGATAGGTGTCCACAGCCAATAACTTCAAATGGGCCTCAACAGCCACCTTCACCTTATCCAAGGCAGGCAAAATCTGATCCCCATTAGAAAGAGTCTTCATCAATTCCTTTCTTGACAGCTCCTTCAACACATCCATCCTGACATCTCTAGCCAGGGCAGACCAAAAAACATCTTTGGCGGCATATTCATGTGCCAGCTCCTCCACTTCCACCAAATATTCCACCACAGGATCAAACTGTAGCAGAAACTTCCTGTAACTATGTAAGTTACCAACACCACCATAAGATTGCCATTCACTGACAACCTTGTTCAGATCCACCTTAGTGAACCTGAAACCCCATCTATCCACCATCTCCCTACACAACAATTTCCAATCCCTCTTCTTTTAGCCAGACATGGCCACAATCTCCTTCTCCACTGACCTATCACCAATGAAGAAGATAATCTGCTTCACCATGTCCAGGTAGGAAGCACCATCCACTCCAGAAGCAGTTTCATACTTCTCTAGAAACCACTTGACATCCTCCACATTAAACTTGGTACCATCCCAAGTTTTAATCCTCACACACTCCCTAACCATCACAGAAGGAGGACCATCCCCCCCACTGACAGTCACCACAGGAATAGCAGAACCAGAAGCCATTCTTCCAGTCCAAAATACCAAAAAGAGCCAACCAAAGAAAACAGAGATTCCAAAGAACTAGCAAGTTCTACCCCACGTTGGGCGCCAGAAATGTAGAAAATCCTATAATACTAGCTAACGGCCTTGACCAAGGGAGTTGGAGAAAAACCAGAGAGAAAATCCCCTGTCCCTTTAGTAAAATAGAGTGAGATTTACTTGCTAAAATAAGTTGGTTCCTGTTTTGCTAAAGCTCCTTTTCAACACACTTGACTGCTTGATGGGCCAAGAAAGTAGTCCCAGATAGACTACCAGACCAAAGAACTGAAATGTAGAACAAAGTCCACACCAGAGACAGCAAAGATACTTGATGTAGGCTGCAAATCCACACCAGAGACAGCAATAATACTTGCTATAGCTTGCAAGACTATAACAGAGAAAACAGTTGCCAAAGTTAAGTTAAATGAAGAACTCACTTGCAACAAACACAGCCAATTGTGGCCAGAAAACAGTGAAAACTGAGTGAGGAACAATGATATCACCTCTGGATGGTTGTATGATGATTAAGGTTGCCCCAAACTGTCTTATTCACTATGTTCACACAGACCACTAACTAAGAGCCCATGCGCACCCACCAATCTGGCGCCTGTACCCGCCAAATTGCATAAAAAACCCTCCTGGAGCGCTCCCCAACCTCCTAAAACAGAGGTGGGCGGGCCGCCCGACGTCAGAGATGCCGCCTGAAGCGGCCCGGCCTCCCTGAAGCCAGAAAACCAATAAAAACCACTAATCTACTTAGAAAAATTAGCTACAACTACTAAAACCTTTAAAACACGGAATTTCACTATAACAACATTGAGACATGAAATATAGAGAAAAATCAGCTCTATCCAATGGTACTAAGCACTTAACCCTAAGACTTAAGGTTAGCCCGTAAAACACAAAAAACAAAATTAAACAGCAATCTTTTATAAATGAAAAATGAGGAAATGACCCCTTAAAACTCAGAATATTAAAAATGTCTTCAGGACATAAAATATAGAGAAAAACCAGGGCTATCCAATGATAGTACCCACATACCCGCAGACCCAATATCCACGGAATAAAACCAGAAAAATACCCAATTCTTAGCAGATGTCAATTAAGACATGCACAAACAGCGCCAAATCACACAACAAAGGCCCCTGCCAATGTTGGAAGACCACAACGTCCAACTGAGAAAAAGCTATAATTTCATCTTGATTTGCCGGTAATAATTGAGTATTCATTCGCATTGGAGTATTGGATGGTTTGAAATTCAGCATATCGTAGGAAGCAAGCAAGTCTTTAATTTCTTGATCTTGACACAACGAAATAGTTCCTTTGGTACGATCTCTGGTAACCCTCATGCCCAGAATGAATTTTGCATCTCCAAGGTCTTCCATATCAAATTTTGACCGAATTGCGTCCTTAAACCATGTGATATTTCTACCAAAAATTGAAAAATCATCCACATGAACATGAACATAATATGGATGTGATGAACTCTCATGAATGAAGAGACAGGGATCTGCAGCTGATGGATAAAAATTAAGTGAAGTAAAGAAATTAATCAACTCTGTATACCAACATCTTGAAGCTTGCTTCAATCCATACAATGAGTGCTTCAATAATAAAACAGGGTTCTCAAAATTTGGGGGTTTTTCCATTCCCAAAGGAATATTCATAAAAACTTCTTCATCAGGTTTGCCATAGAGAAAAGCCCCTTTGACATCCATTTGAATGAAGTCCCAATTCTCATGAGCAGCAAGGCTGATAAGGACACGTAAGGTTGTCAATCTTCCAGTTGGAGCAAATGTTTCAAAATAATTTATGCCAGCTTTTTGAGAACACCCTCGTGCGCAGAGTCGAGCCTTATATTTTTGAATATTACCATCTGCATCCCTTTTTATCTTAAAAACCCACACAGAACCTATAGTAGGTGTATCTGGTGATTTTTCAAAAATTTCATACACATCTTGACTCTTAATCATGTTTAATTCTTGATTGATTGCATCATGCCATGAATCACCATCTCTCCGATTGATTGCCTCAAAATAGGTGAGTGGATCTGACAGATAAACATCAGGTACATCATCGTGAATTTAATGAGATTTGATTGAATTTGTTAAGAATAGATAGCTTTTGATTTCAACAGCCGTATTCATTTTTCTTGGAACTCTGCGTCGACCAGTTTCAATAATGTTGCTGGTGTCAATTGAGGAATTAATATCCTTCGGAGCTATATTAGGAGTTAATTGATAATCCCAAAACCTATTAATGTTTGGAGATTCTTCAACAATGGGCTATTGAGTCTCTTCTGAAGGAAGCAAAGTAATCTCATGGTGAAAAGGAGCTTCAGAAGTCATCGAAATGATATCATTCACAAAAACTTCTGACGACTGAGATTTATATGACAAATCTTGATTTGGAAAAGATGATTCATTTAAAATTACATTATGTGAATATATGATTGATCTGTTGTCAAGTCGAAGTAAACGATATGAGGTCATGTCTTCAGCATAACCAAGGAAGCAGAATTTTATAGAATTTGAATAGAATTTTACACCTCTCTTGGATTTGTCAATTAAAGTGTATGCAACACAACCAAAAATTCTAAGGTGATCAAGTTTGGGATCTTTTCCAAACCTCATGTTGTAAGGAGTTTCAAAATTAATTGAAGCTGAAGGTACTCTACTTTCAAGATAGACTGCTATATTGACGGCCTCACCCCAAAACTCTATGGGCATTTTTGCATGAAAAAGAAGTGCCTTGGCCATTTCAGTAGTTGTTTGGTTACCACGTTCTGCAATTGGATTTTGTTGTGGTGTATATGGTGAGGTAACAATTATTTTAAAACCACATTCAACACTTAGATCATTGAAACTTTTATTTATAAATTCACTGCCTCCATCACAAACGAAATTTCCAATTTTAAGATTTGAAATGTTTTCAATTTGAGTTTTAAATTGCAGAAACATTTTAAAAGTATCAGATTTATGAGATAAAAGGAAAAAAAACAATAAGAGGTATAAGAATCTGTAATTTTGAAATAATAAGATGCTCCTCCAAGTGATGGTGGAGAAATTTTCCCACTAAGATCACAATGAATGTATTCTAAGAATCAAGTGCCTCTAGGTACAATGCCTGAAAAAGGACTATGACAATGTTTTGCATTCACACAAGGCTCACAGAAATCAAGATCTCCAGATAATTTAAAATTTAATTTAGATTGAATCTTATCCAGATATTGGGAGTTGGAATACCCTAATCTGTAATGCCAAAGGGTTTTTGAGTTTGACGCAAGAAAAGATTTTAAACATGGGAGATAATGCTCATCAAAATCTGCGTTCAACACTATAAGACCTTCAGATTTGTCCCGATTACCATCAAGTATAATTTTGTTTGACTTGGTGATGGTCATATAGCCATTAGAAATGACTTGTTGGTCGCATCCGCGGGAAATGAACAGTCTAATTCCAATTAAGTTCTGGCTGATTTCAGGCACATGTAAGCAATCGGTCAAGGTGATAACTTTTCTTGGTGTAACCAGATTTATTGAACCTTTTCCAGTGCTATAAATGATTGTGCCATTTCCAAGCTTAATAGGACGACAAAAAAGACGATAAGATTTAAAATTGGATTGCTGTTTGATCATGTGAACAGTAGCTCCACTATCAAAAATAAGATGTTTTGGCAATTGATCTGAAATATTAGCTTTAAAGATTTTAGCAGGTCCACAACTATTATTTGCATGTATTTCATCATCAGCTTTAGAAACAGTTTCAGCCTTCCGGTTCTTTCGTTTCTCCGGGTGTAATTGAAAACAATCTTCCTCTGAATGTTTGGCTTTCGGATTGTGTTTTCCATCACAACAGAATTCCCATTTTGGTTTCTGACTCGGTTTTGCTTTATTCAACAAAGCAGAAGGAGAATTGGCGGAACTTTCTGATTCAATTTCAGTTTATAATTGAGCCAATCAAGAGAGTAAATTGGCAATGGATAAGTGAGTTTGAGTTACTTCACAAGAATGTAAGATCGATGCCTTATGTGTTGAGTAACAATCTTGCAATTGCCTTAGAAGTCGATGGGCTTTGTTCTCATTTTCAATGGAGACTCCTACAGATCCTAACTCATTGATGCGAATTCTAAGATCGTTGAAAAATCCCATAAGATTGCCTTCTTGGCATTTTACGTCATGATATTGAGCAAAAGTTGAGGCACGGTTTGAAGCATCAATGGCAGCATACTTATAAATTAACTTCGTCCAGATTTTCCAGGGCTTGTCCATGTCATCATCAGTAACAAAAGCAGCAATATTGGCTGCGTCAAGTTTTGAGATAATTATATTTGTGGCTTTATCAGCCCTCTTCTGAAAATCTAACCTGACATTTTGAGTGGCATCTTGTGACGGTGGGGATTCGAGACCAAAAACAAGATTCTTTAAATCTTGACAGGTTAGAAGAGCTCTCATCCTTTTTCTCCACTCGTGGAAATTGTTAACGCTGAGAACAGGAATATTACGGAGGGTATCAACAGAGGCATCATTAGTAGTGTCCATTGTTGATGGTGATGCGGGTCGGGCAGTATCAAAACTGGTTGTCGAATGATCAGAAAGGTTTGAAGGTGCTGGTGATGGAAAAGAAAATGGATCTCTGGATGACATTCACTTGGACACTGGGCCCATAACCTGAGAAAACCCTTTTATGACAATAATAAAACATTTGTTAATAAAACAAACTGCCCCCTTAAGATAGTCTTTGCCGCTGTTACCTAATAAGGAAAATCACAATAATATTGAGCGAAAAGAAAAGACGGGCAAAAACGGAAAACATAGCCCAGTATATAAATCAATATCTAGCTCAGTATGAATAGATATGGTTGTGTAGCAACATAGAAGAACGCCACAAACGGACGTGATCATGCTGTCATACATGTAACATTAACATCTAACTATAAATAAAAATAGAAAAACAATCATTCATTCTTACAGCATGCCGCCCGGATGCAGTCTATTTTTTGGCTAAATTTTTTGAGGTAAAAGCAGATTCTTGAGAAGATAAAGCAGGTCTTTTAGGGAGTGTTTTGTGAATAGAATGGCATGATTTTCTGAAAGTAGCAGAAGATAAAGAAGAGGAGGCAGGTCCAAGTTCTGGTGAACTGGAAGGAGATCTGGAAATATATTTATGAAAAGTTGAAGGTAGAGGTATTAGATAGCTGGGGTTTATGTCAAATATTTTCTTTTTAGAGTTGGAAGAATCACAGGATCTGTTATAGAATTTGGACTGAGGAGTACAAAGAGTGAAAGTACAAGGCCTGCACATGTGGATGCATTTCTTACAAGCATATTCTTTTGGATTAGTGACAAAAGGAAGGTATGAAGAGTCAAAGTCTGGAGATTCAGCCATTATCTGTGAAGGAACAACAATAAAAGAAAAGAGATGAAAGAAAATTTTATCAGTGATGGTAGATGATGTAGAGAGTGGAGGTTCAGAAGGTGGGCTGCAGAGCATGTGCATGGATCTGGCTCTGCCTTTATATGCAAAATGTGTTTTAGTTGGTCAAGAATTAAACTGAACACTGGGGTAGTCCATCAAGACTTTAAACTGAACACTGGGGTAGTCTATCAAAATTTTAACTGAACAATGGGGTAGTCCGTCAAGACTTTAAACTGAACAATGGGGTAGTCTGTCTAGACTTTAAACTGAACACTGGGGTAGTCTGTCAAGACTTTAAACTGAACACTGGGGTAGTCCATCAAGACTTTAAACTGAACACTGTGGTCAGTCTATCAAGTCTGTAAACTGAAAAATGGTATAGTCCCCTAAGACTATAAGCTGAGGATGGGTTGATGGTTGAGTCCTTCAGGACTATAAACTGATAATGTGGTGTTGGTGTATTTCTGGAAGAGGGCATCCAAAGGGGGAGTATCTTAATTTAGTTAAGGCAAGTGTGGGGGTAACTGATAAGCTGGCTGCTTTGTAGAGAAGTTGCCCCAGAATTTTAGTATGTTTCTTTAATCTTTAATGTTTTGATATCTGGTTCTGTCTTTTTGATTCAGGTTTTGGAGTCACCCAAGTTTATAAACTGAGGGTTTTTGAGTCCCCCAAGACTATAAAATGAGGGCTGTTAGTCCCCCAAGACTTAAAACTGAGGATTAGTCCCACAAGACTTTAAACTGAGGAAATTATTTTATTTTCTTTATTTCTAAACCAAGATTTTCAGGCAAGAAGCAATTACAGAAAAAAAATCAAAAGATGCAACAAAATTTTCAGCATTGGATTTGAACTGGTGAATGAGGTTCTCCCTTTTCTAAAGGTCCTGTGGATTCCTTGAAGGAGTGGATTGGAAGTAATTTAGAATGAGATTCTTCTGTTGAGAAGAATGTTGTTGGAATTTGTCTTTGATGGTGGGAAATGGATTAGGTGGGAGTGCTTCAATGGTTCCCACATTGTCATCATCACTGTCAGGATGGAAATGAACTGTAAATTTGTCAGATTAAATTTCAGTATGAAGAAGTATAGGGCTTACCATCAGAAGGACCAGGGATGGTAGAGCTAGTGGTTGTAGTGGGGTTGGCACTCTTTTTTGAAGGGTGTAATTTGTTGACCAGTCTGGGGATCAGGACGGATGGTCTGGAGCTTTTGTTTCTGGTAGAAGGTGGATCAGGTTGTGGAGGAGTAGAAGATGTTGAAGAGAACAATGGACTAGGTCTAAAACAAGTCTTCTCCCTAGAGTGAAAGGAATCACAGGAGGTTCTGTAGGGATGAGCCGGTGGTGTGATTATACAGATAAATTGTTGTCTATTCAGTATTGGCAAGGACCCATGTCAGTAGCAGATTTGGAATGAAATCTGAACATGGTGGTTGTGATAAAGGAAAATGTGGAAATTCTCTATTGGAGGTAGGATGTGGTCTTCCAACATTGGCAGAGCCCTTTGTTGGTCTATTTGGTGTTGTTTTGATATGTCTTAAATGAAATTGTTTAATAATTGGGTGTTTTTTGAAATTTATTCAGAAAATATTGGGACTTCGGTGAAGTAAATACTACCATTGGATAGACCATGTTTTTCTCTATATTTTATGTCTTGTTGAAATTTTTCAGATTATAAGTATTTAAGGGATTATTTCTCATTTTCCATTTAAAAAGATAGCTGTTTAAATTTGTTTTTTGTATTTTACAGGCTAACCTTAAGTCTTAGGGTTAAGTGATAATTACCATAAGAATGAGCTAATTTTTCTCTAAATTTTATGTCTTGAAGTAATTATAGCCTAATTATGTGTTTTAAAGGTTTTAGTGGCTGTAGTAGATTTTTCTAACTATTTTGGGTATTTTTGGAGGTTTTCGGTGGTTTTCTGGCCTCAGGGTGGTCCAGCCCTCTTGGTGCTAAAAGGCTGGGAAGCATTTCTAGGGGGGTTTTATGCAATTTGGCGCTCAAGAACGCCTAATTTGTTGGTGTGCATGGGCTTTTAAATAGTGGTCTGTGTGTACATAGTGAATAAGACAGTTTGGGGCAACTTTAATTATCATACAACCATCCAGAGGTGATATCATTGTTCCTCACACAGTTTTCACTGTTTTTTTGGCCACAATTTACTGTGTTTGTTGCAAGGTGAGTTCTTCATTTAACTTAACGTGGCAACTAGTTTCTCTAGTATAGTCTTGCAAGCTATCTCAAGTATTATTGCTATCTCTGGTGAGGATTTGCAACCTACATCAAGTATCATTGCTATCTCTTGTGTGGCCATTGGTCTACATTTCAGTTCTTTGGTTTGGTAGTCTGTCTGGAGACTACTTTCTTAGCTGATCATGGAGCCAAGTGTGTTGGAAAAGGGGCTTTAACAAACAGGAACCAATTTACTGTAGCAAGTAAATCTCACTTTATTTTTCTTAAGGGACAGGGGATATTCTGTCTGGGTTTTCTCCAACTTCCTTGGTCAAGGACTATAGCTAGTACTGTAGGATTGTCTACAATGCACCAATAGCTTGACTCTGACTACCATGGGACCATCCACTACAAGGACCAATAAGGCTTTGTGGATGAACAAAAAACAACAAACATCAAAAGGCACGTTGTAGACAATCCTATAGTACTAGCTATAGGCCTTGACCAAGGGAGTTGGAGAAAAACCAGAGAGAAAATCCCCTGTCCCTTTAGAAAAATAGAGTGAGATTTACTTGCTAAAGTAAGTTGGTTCCTGGTTTGCTAAAGCTCCTTTTCAACACACTTGACTGCTTGATGAGCCAAGAAAGTAGTCCCCAGATAGACTACCAGACCAAAGAACTGAAATGTAGAACAATGTCCACACCAGAGACAGCAAAGATACTTGATGTAGGCTGCAAATCCACACCAGAGACAGCAATAATACTTGCTATAGCTTGCAAGACTATAACAGAGAAAACAGTTGCCAAAATTAAGTTAAATGAAGAATTTACTTGCAACAAACACAGCCAATCATGGCCAGAAAAAAGTGAAAACTGAGTGAGGAACAATGATATCACCTCCGGATGGTTGTATGATGATTAAGTTTGCCCCAAACTGTCTTATTCACTATGTACACACAGACCACTAACTAAGAGCCCATGTGCACCCACCAATCTGGCGCCTGAACCCGCCAAATTGCATAAAAAACCCTCTTGAAGCGCTCCCCAACCTCCTAAAACAGAGGCGGGAGGGCCTCCCGACGTCGGAGATGCCGCCTGAAGCGGCCCGGCCTCCCTGAAGCCAGAAAACCAACAAAAACCACTAATCTACTTAGAAAAATTAGCTACAACTACTAAAACCTTTAAAACACGGAATTTCACTATAACAACATTGGGACATGAAATATAGAGAAAAATTAGCTCTATCCAATGGTACTAAGCACTTAACCCTAAGACTTAAGGTTAGCCCGTAAAACACAAAAAACAAAATTAAACAGAAATCTTTTATAAATGAAAAATGAGGAAATGACCCCTTAAAACTCAGAATATGAAAAATGTCTACAAGACATAAAATATAGAGAAAAACCAGGGCTATCCAATGATAGTACCCAAATACCCACAGACCCAATATCCACGGAATAAAACCAGAAAAATACCCAATTCTTTAACAAATGTCAATTAAGACATGCACAAACAGCACCAAATCACACAACAAAGGCCCCTGCCAATGTTGGAAGACCACATCCTCCCTCCAATTGAGAATGTCCGCATTATTTCTTCATCCAAACACCATGTTTAACCTTCTTCCCAATTCTGCCTCTGAAATGGGTCCCTGCCAATACTGCATCCACAATAATTTAATCTGCACCATGACATTACCTGTCCATCCATACAGAACGTCCTGCAATGTCTGCCAATCCAGAAAGAAGACCTGCCACAGACCTGGTCCACTTTCTTCCACAACAGATTCACCTTCACCTCAACCTGGTCCTTCTTCTGCCAGCACCAAAAGATCTAGGCCATCCATCCTGATACCCAGATTAATCAAAAAGCTCCACCCTTCCCAGAAGAGTGCCACAACCCATAAAACAACTAGTTCCACCATCCCTGGTCCATCTGATGGTAAAGAACATTCATTTCTTCCTTCAACTTTTAATACTGATAACTTCTCAGTTCCTCCCTCTTCTGATAGTGATGATAACAATGTAGGATCCATTGAACCACCAACACCAACGCACTTGCCCACTATGAAGGCCAAGATCCAACAACACACATCTCAAAAGAAACAACATCTGCTTCACTACTTCCAATCCACTCCTGCTAGAGATCCACAGGACATTGAGAACAGAAGACACCTCATTCACCAGTTCAAGGCTAATTCTGAACACTTCATTTCTTCTCTTGATTCCCTCTGTAATTCCACTAGTACTTGAGTTTGATTCAGAAAAGAAAAATTGACCACACCCTCTATAGGATGTAACCACAAACAACCCTCAGTTTTAAGTCTTGGGGGACCAACCTCATTTTATAGTCTTGGGGGACTCAAAAACCCTCAGTTTAAAGTCTTGGGGGACTCAAAAACCTAAATCATAAACCCAGAACCAGAGATCAACCACATTAAGACACAGAGAAAAAACTAACTTTCTGGGGTAATTTTAAATAGAGCAGCCAGCCCATCAATTACCCCCAAACTTGCCTTTGCTAAATTCGGAGGCTCCCTGTCAGCCAGGCTACTAGACTTACCCAGTGAAATAATTAATTATTTACTGGATGAAGCCGCACCTTATCATTTTAATTATTATTTAATTATAATTTAGTTACATTAAAATTAGTTATAATAAATTAACTAATTACAGAATGATAAAATTAAATAAATAATTAAAATTAAAATATAAAATTGTCCCTTATATTTTTCTCTAACACCGTGCTCATTTGACAGGTTGGAAAAAATAAAAATTTATATTAAAAAAATAGATATTAAGATAAAATAAGATTTTAATATTCAAATAATATTAAGTATATACAAAAAATTCAAATTTCTTATTTATGATTGACTTCTATAGTAAATATTAAATAAATTGATGTATTTCTGACATATTCTGTAAATACATCTTTTTGACGCCTTCTTTTTAGAATAACTTTATTATTTGAAAATACTCCTTCTGGAATATTCTTTTCTCTCTCTCATACTACTGTTTTTAGAATTTGATTGCCGTGCTTTGTCTCTCCTTTGCCTATATAAGGCCTCTCTTTTTGTTGTCTTTTCATCATTCCTTTACTACATTACTTTATTACCACAACTAAAATATAACACTTATCTCTTATATTTTATATCTTTAGTATTTACAAAGACGTAATTCTAATCTATAGCATATATTGATATTTTAAATTTACCTCTTATCATTGAGTAAAATCATCTTTGATTGAGAAATACGTACCAAATTGTTGAGAAACCATTTTAACCCTTAAAATCCTCGTAAAACTTCATACCAAATCTTCTAGACCAAAAGCGTACCTTGACACTCCCCCTGTGGATACCTTCCACCAATCTTTCTAAACCAACTTCAACAATAAAAACTCCTTCGTCATTTTATAGTCTTGGGGGACTCACAACCCTCAGTTTAAAGTCTTGGGGGACTAAACCAACAACAATCCTCAGTTTAAAGTCTTGGGGGACTAACACAGAGTTCAGTTTAAAGTCTTGATGGACTAGTCTTGATAGAATCTTGAAACCAGCCAGTTTAAAGTCTTGGAGGACTAACAGAAACCAGATTTCAGTTTAAAGTCTTTATGGACTGGTCTTGATAAAATCTTGAAACCAGCCAGTTTAAAGTCTTGGAGGACTAACAGAATTTTCAGTTTAAATTCTTGATGGACATCAAAAAATCTTGAGCCCGTAATTAAAAGATCAGTTTAAAGTCTTGAAGGACTTTCCAAAAAAAATCTTGAAGATATATCCCATAAATCCCCAAACCAAAAACCATCAAAGCCAAAACATTTAACCTCCTTTAACAAATAAAACAAAATAAAATGATATTCCCCAGCCAATTGATGAGCTGATCCCCTGATACCTTACCCACATCCAAGTGCACCTTGATGTGGTCACACCTAAAATTTTTTTATTTATTTTGACTCTTCCTCTTCTACCAAAAACATTGCCAGAGCCCTATCTTGAGCCTTTGAACAAACATAGCCTCCATAAAAAATTAAAAGAAAAAAAAGAGAAAAAAAGAAAATAATCTTGAATCCACCACTTTCACATCCAACACCCTAAAACCAGATAGCAAAGCCAGCTCCAGGTCTACAGAAAAGATCACTGGGTGGGCTCCCTCCAATAAGTAAAAATGATGGGAGACCACCAGTGATCAACCACCAATCCAAAATCGCCAAAAGACATCCAAGGCAATCCAGTGTAAAGTCATAGAGGACTTAAAAACCTGAATCACAAAAAAACAACACTAGAATTCAACTAGAAAAAAACCAAAGGCTTGAAACAGACATTCTGGGGTAACTGTTCAACAGAGCAGCCAGCTCATCAGTTACTCCCACACGTGCCAAAGTAAAATCTAGAAGCCCCCCCCTGGGTACCTTCTAACAAAAACACAACATCCAACAAAATTAAACAAAACCAATAAGCATGAGGGGTCCAGTACTCGAATACCAAAGGAATTTCCAGTTTAAAGTCATGGTGGACTAAAACCTGTGAAAAGAAACCAATACTAGGGTTCAACCAAATTAAGAAAAAGGGTTGGAAACAGACAATCTGGGGTAACTGTTGATAGAGCAGCCAGCCCATCAGTCACCCCTACACTTGCCAAGACAAAATCTAGAGGCCCCACCCATGGGTACCCTCTAACAAAAGTTTCCAACAAACAGATGCATAGCATCATCACAAAAAAAACCAAGATTGAAGAATGGTCCGTAGTTTATCCTCATTGCGGAGTCAATCTTCTTCATGCCTAGTGCCTCTGTTATAAAACCTCTTCACTTGGTCTGCAGCCACCCTCTTTTTCAAGACTGCACCATCCAACTCTTCCAAAACATAAGAACCTCCAGACGCCTGAGATCTGACTCTGTAAGGTCCATTCCATCTGTCAGAAAACATTTTCCCCCACTGACTCTCCAAACTTCTATTATACACCAAAACCAAACAACCAGGTTTCAAGGGATTCATGAGTCTATAATCCAACTTATTGTCCCAGTACCTGACTGATTGATTCCTAATCTTTATCATTCTAGAGTATGCCTTCTCCTGACATTCCTCTCTACATTCCAACTGTTGAATCCTGGCACAGAGCAAATCTTCAGTTGAGTGCATGTCATCCCAATCAATTCCAAGACAAGAGACAGCTTCCAAGTCCACTGGTAGAACGGCTTTCTGACCAAACATTAACTCATAAGGAGAATAGCCAGTTATCCTCTTCACAGTGACCCTATCAGCAAATAGCACCAAGGGTAAATAATGCCTCCACTTTTCAGCACTATCTCCGCACATCTTCACCAAAGCATTCTTGATAACTTGATGGCCTCTTTCAACCATGCCTTAAGCTTCAGGATAATACGGTGTAGCCACTCTAACTTTAGAACCAACACTAGCCACAGCTTCTTTAAATTCGGCACCAAACTCTGGCCCACCATCAACAGTGACCAACTTAATCAACCCATACCTATAAATCCACTCCTTCTTCAAAAACTCTGCCACATTCTTGGCAGTCAAATTAATCAGAGGCACTGCCTCAACCCAACCAGACAAATCATCCCTAGAAACAATCAAGTATTTATACCTGGCTTCTTTAATATGGACAGCATCCAGACTGACCCTTCCAAAAACAGTTGATTCACCAGTAGCATGGCCTACCTCTTTAGGTTTCAAGTGACTTCTTCTTTGACATTCTTAAAAAGATTGAACCCAACCCTGCACAGCCAACTTCATACCTGGCCACCAAAATCTGTCTGCTACTCTTCTATAAGTCTCCACAAAGCCTCTATTACCAAGGTCTTCATGCAAAAACTTCAAAACCAATTCTTGACCCTTCTTCTGAGTCACCACCACTTGAGGATTAGGATGTCTCCTCCTCATCAACCGCCTTCCTGACACATAAAATCCAGGACTCTTCTTCTTGATTGACAACCAAGTATCATCATCACAACTATCTGGCCTCTCCAAGGTCAACAGATATTCCACCAAAATAAAATAAAACCCAGACTGACCCCAGGTCTCATCTTCAAAATCCAACAAAACAACATCCAACGGTACAATTCTGTCACCAAAATCACCAGTGTGAACATGAGCCGATTGAGCAGCCCAACCAGGACACCAATCTTTAAAATTTTGGCATGTCCTTCCCTTTCCACTGAACCTTGTGAGAATCCAGTTCACTAACAAAAACACCCTTTTCCAAATTTGAGCTGTCCCAAACAACAACTCCATCTTCATCATCAAAACATCCTGATCACCAGAATCAAGATCAGATCCAGCCAGTTTAGCCTCTAGGGGGAGGTCAGAAAAATCTTCAGCACCTTTTGTGCTGGCCCTAAACACTGGAACATCCTCATCAAACTCTTCAGCCTCAGAATCTTTATGTGTAGATGGCCTCCTTGATAATCCATCAGGCATAGTAAAAGATTTACCTGGTTTGTGTGATAGGTCAAAAGAAAAATGTTGAATAAATGCCACCCACCTAGTCATTGGAGCATTTGGAAGACTAGGTGTATTGATCATCTGAACCAAAGATTTTGCATCCACCTGCAGCTCAAAATGCTGCCCCCACAAAACCGTCTGTAGCTTCTTTAAATTTTAGCTACGCCACACAATTCCAACTTAGGTTAAGAATCCCTAGATTCCACCTCATTAAACAACACAGACTCATATCTTACTGGCTTGACCCTCCCAGTCTTATCCTCCTGAGACAAAACAGCACCAACAGCAATATAACTTGAGTCCACTGCCAGATAAAGTTTTCCAGCACCAACACCATAATCCAACTTGTGAAGAACAATATCTTCACCAACAACCTTTTTCAACTTCTGAAAAGCCTCTTCACACTCTTCAGTCCATTCCCAATCTGCATCTTTTCTGGTCAACCTCCTTAAAGGTAAAGCCAAGAAAGAAAAATTCTTAATAAAAATCCTGACATATACACATACACCTAAAAATCCCCTGACTTCAGTAGTATTTTTAGGCCTTGGCCATGACTGAATTTTATTAATCTTCTTCTTCGCCATAATCCTTCCCTCTTTACATACCACATGACCCAGAATTTCCAAAGCAGGAACACAACAACAGAATTTTTACCCTGAAATGGTCAAACCAGCCTCTTCAATCCTGAACAACACTCTCTCTAGAGTTATTGCATATTCCCACACAAACCTCCTTATGCCAGGGTTCTCCGCTAACACCTCATTACCATAATCAGTGGATGGTCCTTTAATTCCACCATCATCAATAAAAATACCAGCATGAGTAGGAACCTCATCCTGCAAAATCCAAGCCATCTGTGCTTGATAAACTGCAACTGAATTAGTTACTCCTTGAGGCAACCTAGTGAGCTGAAATATTCCCAAAGGAGTCTCAAAAGTTGTGAGAGGCCTTGAATCCGTATGGAGTTCGCTCTAATCATAACCACCCATAATATCACATAAACCATAACACACCCTTCCAGCGAAAGCTTCCACAAAATCCTCTGCACTTGGTGGCATACCAGCGTCCTTGATAGTGACTCTATTGAAGGCTCTAAGATCATGAACCACACTCAACTTTCCATTCTGCTTTTTTACGCAGAAAACCGGACTTGAGTAGCTGGAAGTCAATTGTTTGTATAACCCAGTCCTGACTCTTTCCCTAAAAATCTCTACAAAATCCTCTCTAATAGCGGCTGGAATCGGAATAGGTTCGATTTGCCAAGGTTCATGAAAAACCACAGGAATCAAGTAAGGTTCCCCATAAGAGTGCTTCAATACACCCCTTTCCTCCTCAACAAACTCCACAGCTTTTTCCCTTAGCACAAATACATGCAACAAAAACTTCTTTTCTTCTTCAGACAACCACCCATCAGGACCAAAATTAAAAACTTTCAATCTTTCAACCGTCACCCTAGCCGTCTCTACAAATTCTGGAGGATTCTTCACCAAAGGAGTACAGTACGGATCTCTTGACAAAGGAGGTCTATTCAAAGGCGGATTCAAGCCCACAGGCATAGGCTCATTTACAGGCCTAATCTTCTGCGCTACCTTCTTATACTTTTCTGCTCCACCTTCAACTTGAGGGATCTTCAGGAATTCTTCACCACCAGACCTGGAACAAAAACCAAGGGTTTCCCCATTGCTCACATGTGTGGCCAAGGTAATGTTTTTGAAAGGTGTAGAAGAAACCCTAGCAGTGCACAATTGGGAGGACTTACTTTTACACCCAAATCTCACCACTCCAAAACTTTTCCGCAATTTCACATCTTCATCCTCACTTCCAATTTCCAAATCTTCAAATCTTGATTCATCTTCTGAATCACATCTTCTAAACTTGTGCAGTTTATCCTCATGCTGGAGGCCCAAAAATAGATCTTGATGATCTTCTCTCTTCATAATTTTCTGCAGTTTAACCTCATGCTGGAGGCCAAAAAATAGATCTTGATGATCTTCTCTCTTCATAATTTTCTGCAGTTTAACCTCATGCTGGAGGCCAAAAAATAGATCTTGATGATCTTCTCTCTTCATAATTTTCTGCAGTTTAACCTCATGCTGGAGGCCCAAAAATAGATCTTGACGATCTTCACAAAAATATTTTGCATCTTCTTTCTTCATTATCTTCAGATTTTTTTCTTGATTTTCATGAATTATCTTGAAATTTTTATCTTCTTTTCTTAAGTTTTCTTCTGACCTACAAAAATAACCAGGGGTTTCCCCAATGCTCACAGGTGTGGCCCAGGTAATGTTTTTGAAAGATGTAGAAGAAACCCTAGCAGTGCACGATTGGGAGGACTTACCTTTAGACCCCAATCTCACCGACGCAAAACTTTTCCGCATATCTTTCATTAAAGAAATATAACCAATATTCTTCTTTGAACTTGAATTAAAAATAATTAATAATCTTGAGAGAGAACAGAGACTTGATAAAAAACTTGATGAATACTTGCAGAGAAGAGAAACATTAAAAAGAGAAAGTTGAAAATCCACTTGGTATATCTCCAAGGGAGCTGACCTACTACAACCTGGGATTTCCTCATCTCGGGGAGAGGTTGTAGCACTAGGGTGATCAGCCCTCATTACTCTAAAAAAACAGACTCTCAATAGAGCCTGAGCCGCACTCCAAAAAACCAGAGGCAGCACCCACTTCCTTCCTTCTCCTGCAGCAGTCCATGCACTGGCACATTGAAGATAAACCAGGCCTGGTCTCCCAAACATCCTCTCCAGGGGATGATAACCTCATGTGAAGTCTTCTTTCATATTCACCAGTCAACTCCAAACTGATTCCCAAATCAAATTGATAACCAATTCTTGCCTGAAAATCCATCAAGAATGGCCCACCCAAAACTGCTTTTACATTACCTTTAGCAATGTAAAAATGAACCTCCCCTGAGGCTCCTCCAAAATCTAACTTCACAAACTCTGAAGTTCCAACCAATTCAGTGACATGGCCACCGATCCCTCACAAATTCCCACCAATACCAGTTTTGATGGGGAGGCCCATATGAGTTGCCTCAAACAAAGAAATCAGGTTTATCTGAGAACCTGAATCCACCAATGCCCTAGCCTCCCTGCCATTCAGAGTGACATTGACATATCTCAGAGGAGCAAAAAAATGAGTTTCCAACCCCTCACCAAACTTTTCAGCAGAATTACAAATGTATTCAACCTCACCAGAAGAAACTCTTCTCCTGGTCAACAACTTTTTCTGTCTATCAGCCAACCCTGGACTGATAGCATACAATTCCCCATAAGATAGGGAAACCTGACCCTGATTCATCCTTTCCAGGACAGAGTCCATAACATTAACTTGACCAGACACTACTGGCCTCTCAAAGTGAGCTCTTTGCTTAACCACCTTGGTCCTAGAAGCTTCTTGAGGACCAGCACCACTAACAGATTTACCATTAACAGGAACCAAACCAGATCCCTCACCAGAATCTCTAAGTCCAGGAGGCTTTGGCAATGAAGCCAAAGGGACATCCTCATTAGAGTCAGAAACCACCTCCATTGGCATTGGCTCACCATTCATGTCCAATGCGCCGAAAATAGGGGGGCCCATATCAGCCATACCCTTCTGCATCTTGTACAGCTCCTCTTTGCTGTACCTCTTCCTAGCTGCACTCAGCTTAGGGTCCACCTTTGAAGCATTTGGCTTTGGTTGGGCCTGAGAACTGCTCTTAGGCCTTCCCACCTTTCCTGCTTCCACATCATAAATACCAGCCAAGCATTCACCACTTGACTGTCCACCACAAGAATATAACTCCAAACAACCAAAGGAAGTAGAAAAAGAGACCTTATTGACCTCCTTCCCCTTTCCCTTGAGGTCCTCATCTACCTTAACAGAAGACTTCCCCTGATCAGGAATCTCCTCAAACCTTAGCCTCCTTTGATTGAGACCACCCCTTCTCCTGACCAAATCCACAGGAGCCTGCCCCTCACTGGGCTTCAAAAAAGAACCGTCAGGGAACTTAAAAACCCTGCCATCAAACTCCACCTTTCCTTAAGACACATCTCTGTTCAATGCCCAACAATCATTGGACCTGTTCCCCCTCCTACTGCAATAAGAGCAAACCCAAGGATCACTCCTTCCAGCCCTCCTTTCAAACTATCTGGGCTGAGAAGGTGCTTTATTGACCTTCTTGGCCACCTGAACAAAAATGTGCAGCTGCTTTGTAAGATCAGCCAACTGCTCCACCATTGGGTCCCTCTACTGTTTGGGAACCTGCACCAAATTCTTCTCCTCCTTCTTCTCCCTAACTTCCTCTTCAGCCAAAGCCTCACTGACTTTGCTGACATGCTTGGCACACCCCTCCTGATAGGTTTTCACGGCCAATTACTTCAAATGGGCCTCAACAGCCTCCTTCACCTTATCCAAGGCAGGAAACTTCTGATCCACATTAGAAAGAGTTTTCATCTATTCCTTTCTTGAAAAATCCTTCAACACATTCATCCTGACATCTCTAGCCAGGGCAGACCAAAAAACATCCTTGGCAGCATTTTCATGTGCCAGCTCCTCCACTTCCACCAAATATTCCACCACAGGATCAAACTGTAGCAGAAACTTCCTGTAACTATGTAAGTTACCAACACCACCATAAGATTGCCATTCACTGACAACCTTGTTCAGATCCACCATAGTGAACCTGACACCCCATCTTTCCACCATCTCCCTACACAATAATTTCCAATCCCTCTTCTTGTAGCCAGACATGGCCACAATCTCCTTCTCCACTGACCTATCACCAATGAAGAAGATAATCTGCTTCACCATGTCCAGGTAGGAAGCACCATCCACTCCAGCAGCAGTTTCATACTTCTCTAGAAACCACTTGACATCCTCCCCATTAAACTTGGTACCATCCCAAGTTTTAATCCTCACACACTCCCTAACCATCACAGAAGGAGGACCATCCCCCACACTGACAGTCACCACAGGAATAGCAGAACCAGAAGCCATTCTTCCAGTCCAAAACACCAAAAAGAGCCAACCAAAGAAAACAGAGATTCCAAAGAACTAGCAAGTTCTACCCCACGTTGGCCGCCAGAAATGTAGACAATCCTATAGTACTAGCTATAGGCCTTGACCAAGGGAGTTGGAGAAAAACCAGAGAGAGAATCCCCTGTCCCTTTAGAAAAATAGAGTGAGATTTACTTGCTAAAGTAAGTTGGTTCCTGTTTTGCTAAAGCTCCTTTTCAACACACTTGACTGCTTGATGAGCCAAGAAAGTAGTCCCCAGATAGACTACCAGACCAAAGAACTGAAATGTAGAACAATGTCCACAGCAGAGGCAGCAAAGATACTTGATGTAGGCTGCAAATCCACACCAGAGACAGCAATAATACTTGCTATAGCTTGCAAGACTATAACAGAGAAAACAGTTTCCAAAGTTAAGTTAAATGAGGAACTTACTTGCAAAAAACACAGCCAATTGTGGCCAGAAAACAGTGAAAACTGAGTGAGGAACAATGATATCACCTCCAGATGGTTGTATGATGATTAAGGTTGCCCCAAACTGTCTTATTCACTATGTTCACACAGACCACTAACTAAGAGCCCATGCGCACCCACCAATCTGGCGCCTGTACCCGCCAAATTGCATAAAAAAACCTCCTGATATGGTAAGGTAAACTCTTACAGTCGCCTTGCTGTAAGCAGAATCCGGAGGAGATATATGGATTTAGCTGAAAACCCCGTCCTTCCAATAAAAATAACAAAGTAGGTGTTCTAAATCACTAAGCTAACCAATCTACTTAGATCTGATAGATACAAATAATGAATCTCTAAAATAATTAACGCTTATTGAGATTTGAATAAAAGTGGCTGTTGATAAAAGAAATACTGATAACAACAATTAAGGTGTACCAGTGAAAGATCTGAAAAGATTGACTTTTATGTTTTTATAATAATTTATATTTTTATGAGACAGCAATAATCATGTCCCAGTGATGAAGACCTTTCTAAAGATACCCTGTATGAAGTGTGTTTTAAATTGTTGAATAGTATTTCTAAAATGTTAAATATATAAAAAAATATAAAGTTATAAGGGTATTACAATTTATTTAATTTGTTGAGTAATAAAAAATGAGACCGTGGTCGTTAAAGATTAAGCTGTATGATGTGTCCCCCCCTTTCAATTTCGAGTTTGAGAAGCGCTTAAGTATTCCTAGTCACGTGCCTAAGTTTTCCCCTCCAGAGCTCTTCCAGAGTCAATCTGGAGCCCGTACGGAGTCCGTCTGGAGCCGGAACGGAGTCCGTACGGAGTCCGTACGGAGTCAAAGCGGAGTCCGTACGGAGTCCGTCTGGACTTCCGGACTCAATTTAGAACCTTAAAACCATAATAAAAAATCTAGAAAAATTACACATAATAGAGCTACTTCCCCTTTACATACCAAACTAAATTTCGTAGTCTGCGCAGCTCTAATTACCCCGTGAAAATTCATCAAAGTTAAGTAATTTTTGAAAACGTAAATATTCCTATAAAACTTTAAAATTCATTTAAAAATATAAGAAAAATAGTAAAAATTCTGGGAAAATTTCCCAAGGTTCTTGAGTGACTCGACTTAATACTTATAAATTTTTCAGACCGTAAAAAAAAAGTTTTCTCCATAAAATAAATTGTTTTCGTGTAGGCATTTGCTCGTGACCAATCTCTTCATATTTAAAACTCCAATAAATTAAATAAAACCCTTTTATAAAAAATAATAACACCAATCTTGCACGCCGTAATAACTCCATTTACGTACTTAGGTGCCGTACTAAACTTTAGGCTACCACATCCTCCCTCCAATCGAGAATGTCCCCATTCTTAAAACTTTGCATAAGTGGTTGAACACAATATTCATCTTTAACCTTCAACCACCATCTTCTTTAATCAACTATAAAATTCATCTTCATCAATATGTCTTCCAAAGAACTTGTCGCTCCATGTGAACTCTGCGCTTGATACCAGATACCTTGTTTAATGTCCAACCCTAATCTTCCTGGCAGAACAGCTTGCGACTCATGCCATGTAAAAAAAGTCAAATGCAACCGGCCAATAGTTCCTTCTAAAACAAACGTATATTTAGGACCAGCAGCTCTCCCTGATCCCTCAACTTCTTAAAAGCGATCCAAAATTCCTGTCTTCTTAAAACGAATAAGATCAAAAACAGCTTCAAAAGTTCAATCTTCATCAACAGATCCCGGCCTAATTTTGCCTTCACAAGATCCTAATCCTATAACGCCAGTACCCCCAACTAACTTTGCTGAGACTATGTTTCCTGGCTCTAAATGTAAGACCCTATTTATCTTACTAAAAAAACTTTTAATCAAAATTGACTAAACCTATGACTTAATAACATATTTGAACTTCTAGCTGTCGAAATAACCAACACTGATGATGTTGGTAGAGTGAAGATGGACTATATTAATCATTACCCAAATTTTCATCGCTATCTTTTTCTTGACTTTACTAATGAGTTGAAACGAAAAATGCTGGCCTATTTTCAAGAAACTCCAGCTAATAACCATGAATACCTCATGAAAAGAAGAATTTTAATGCAAAGCTTTGATAATGATGTTGAACAATTTCAAAGAAATTATCTTTTCTAACAGTATAACTTGATAAAATTTTGTTTTTGCTTGGTCTTCTTAAACTTTCAACATAAATGATGTTTTCTTTCTTCTCTGGCTTGATATAACATAAAATAAAATAATATAAATCTTGTGATGATTCCACTACTGAGAGCAAGGTTTGAATCCCTTCAGACTCCCATATACCAGTCTTCCTTCTTGTCACAGCATTGAGAGAGTGGATCTTCCTATGAGCCGAATACTCCTGATTCCAACCTCATAGGGCCCCCCACTGAGCTGAATTCTATGATTCCAATCTCGCCATAAGGTCCTCCAAGCTTCACACCAAAAAAAAAAAAAAGGCCTAACTATGAGGCACTAAAAAAAATCATTCCCTAAAATCCAACTACCATCCTAACTTCTGATTCCTTCATCACAATTTTCAAACTTTGCTATACAGCAAACCCATAAAATACTTTTGCCAGGCTTCCAATAATAATTTTAACTTTAGACCATGTTAAAGCGCCACAAATTTCACCTAATTAACCATTATGCTTTCTTTAGCATCATCACCACCTAAAGTTTTAACCTCCTAAAGCTTTCAGCACCCAATTCCAGAAATAATTGAATAACCAGTTTAGAGTCTTAGTGGACAGTGATAAATTAAAAGATTGAATTGAGTTATCCAAACAAGATTGACATTCCAGTTTAAAGTCTTGGTGGACCAAACATATAATCGATTGCCAGTTTATGGTCTTGGTGGACCAAAGATCGTTTAAGTGCATAAATATCTTGATATATTCCTAAGTAAGGCCTAGGCTTGACCAAATATTGAATAAATTTGATAATCCAGTTTAATGTCATAGTGGACCAAACATTTGATCGACAAGTAATCCAGTATAAGGCCATAGTGGTCCAATGAATGTTGAATTATCCTGCAGATATTAATTTTCCAGTTTAAAGTCATAGTGGACTAAACAATGAATGAACTACCAGTTTAAAGTCATGGTGGACCAAACATTTAATCGATAAGAAATCCAGTTTAAGGTCATGGTGGACCCAGCACATGATAATAGTCCAGTTTAAGGTCTTGGTGGACCTAATAAATCCAAAAAAATTTTAACGACAGTCTTGAAAATTAGCCAGTTTAAAGTCTTGGAGGACTAACAGCTCCAAAATTTGTATAAAACCTTAAGGAAAGTCTTGAGCAGTAGCCAGTTTAAAGTCTTGGAGGACTAACAGATCCAAAATACGTGTAAAAAAAACCTTAAAGAACGTCTTGAACAGTAGCCAGTTTAAAGTCTTGGAGGACTAACAGATCCAAAATACATATAAAAAAATCCTTAAAGAACGTCTTGAACAGTAGCCAGTTTAAAGTCTTGGAGGACTAACAGCTGTCTTGAAGTAAAATCCCATAGGTATTGAGTTTCCCTAGACCCTGTTTCCTGTCTAAACTAAATGAATAAAACTAAAAAAAATATAACTGAGAAATATAATAATTTTGATTTAACTAATTAATTTTTTTTTTATTTTAATATTTTATTTTATTTTTATTATTTTATTTTTATTTTATTTTATTTTATTTTTATTTTTATTTTTATTTTATTTTTATTTTTATTTTTATTTTTATTTTTATTTTTTTTTTTTTACCATTTAAAATAAAAGATTTTTTTTTTTTTTTTTATTTTTATTTTTATTTTTATTTTTATTTTTATTTTTTTATAATTATTTTATTTTTATTTTATTTTATTTTTAATTTTAATTTTTTTTTTAATTTAAAATAAAAGATTTTAGAAAAGATAGTTTTTGAAATAAAAGTTAAAATTTAATTTTTAAAGAAAGATAAACGAATGTGAAAAGAAAGACAAAAAAAGTAATAAAAAAAATATCAAAATTAAAAAAAATTTTTTTTTTAAAAGATGCCCCCCGGCCATTTGATGAGCCGTACCCTCGACATCATACCCACATCCAAGTGCAACTTGATGTGGTTACACAATTTTGAGAAATTGAAAAGAAAAGAAAATAAATGAAAGTTTTTAGAAGATAATTTTTATAATGATGATCACTGGGTGGGCTCCCTCCAATTTATAAAAATGATTAGAGACCACCAGTGAGCATCACCTTTACAATAATTCATAATATATATTAAAGAAAAGAAATCACAATCTAACATAAAAAATCAAAAACAAAATAAAAAAAATCTTGAATCCGGCGTTGAGAGCGGTGTCTCTTGATTCGTTCCAGTTTATAGTCTTAGTGGACTTCCTAAAATTAAAAGACAAAGCCAGGATTCAACTAGAAACAGGGAAAATTTTGGAAACGAACATTATGGGGTAATTGTGTATAGAGCAGCCAGCCCATCAATTACCCCCACACTTGCCAATATTAAATTAAGAAGGTTCCCCTGTAAACACTTCTTCCAATAAATTTTTAAAAATTTCCCAACACTATCTTCACCCATATTTTAAGAATTTTAAGTTTTCGAAAATTTCAAAGAAGGTCTTCTTGCATTTCATTAAGTTTCATCACAGTTTCGTTGACCATATACAGTGTAACAATAGTAAAGTATTTTGATAAAAAAAGAAGATAGTTTATCTTCGTTGCGGAGGTATCCATAAATTTTGTTGATATCATAGTTTATCCTCGTTGCGGAGGTATAAATTTAATAAAAGTCATTAAAATTGTAGTTTATCCTCATTTCGGAGTTTGTCCATATAATTTCATAAATGTCATAGTTTATCCTCATTGCGGAGGAATCCATAAAATTTGATAAATGTCATTAAAATTGTAGTTTATCCTCATTTCGGAGTTAGACTTCGGCACTCCTGGTGCCTCTAGGATAGAACCGTTTCACTTGATTGGCCGCTACCCTCTTCTTCAATACTACTCCATCCAACTCTTCTAGCACATATGAACCGCCGGAAACTTGCTCCTTGATTTTATACGGTCCATTCCACCTATCTGCAAACATCTTTCCCCACTGACTTTCCAAACTCCTATTATACACCAGGACCATATCTCCTGGGTTCAAAGGTTTCCTTAATCGATGTGCGAACCGCTCACCCCAATATCTAACTGATTGATTTTGGATCTTCATCATCCGCGAATATGCCTTTTCTAAATATTCTTCTTTCTTTTCTAGCTGCATCATTCTTGCACACAATAATTCTTCAGTAGTTTTGACCGTGTCCCAGTCAACTCCAAGATATGATTCAGCTTCTAAATCAACCGGTAAAACTGCTTTCTGTCCAAAAACAAGTTCATAAGGTGAAAATCCAGTCGTCCTTTTGGCAGTGATTCGATCAGCAAATAAAACTAAAGGTAAATAGTGCCTCCACTTTTCAGCACTTGTCCCACACATTTTAACTAAAGCATCCTTGATAACTTGATGCCCTCTTTCAACAATGCCTTCAGCTTCAGGATAATATGGGGTTGCTACCCTAACCTTTGATCCAACTTTCAATACAGCCTCTTTAAACTCTGTCCCAAATTCAGGACCTCCATCTACCGTTACCAACTTCATCACCCCATACCTATATACCCAATTATTCAAAAAAAATTCTGCCACATTTTTGGCATTTAAATTAATAAGAGGCGCTGCCTCTACCCAACCAGATAAATCATCTCTGGCCACAATTAAATATTTATACCGTCCCTCTTTTATATGAACGGCATCTAAACTAACTCTTCCAAAGAGCGTATATTCACCGGTCGCGCGTCCAGGTTCTTTTGGCCTTAAATAACTTCGTCTTTGACATTCTTCGCATGACTGAACCCACTGTTTAACAGCCATCTTCATGCCAGGCCACCAAAATCGATCAGAAATTTTTATAAATGTTTCTCCAACGCCTCTATGCCCAAGATCTTCATGCAGTGATTTCAAAACTAATTCTTGCCCCTTCTGTTGAGTTATAACTACTTGAGGATTTGGATACCTCCTCCTCATTAAACGTCGACCAGATAGGTAAAACGTAGATGACTTCCTCTTGATAGCCACCCATTCATAGTCTTCACAATCTTCTGGCCTCTCTAAAGTCAACAAATATTTGACTAACAAAAAATAAAAACCAGTCTGACCCCAGACTTCATCTTGAAAATCGATTAATATAACATCAATAGGGACTTCTCTATCACCAATATCACCTGCACATGAATGAGCCAATAATCGTTGACCCCTAAATAAATCTTTAATCGAGCTATGTCGACGTTTTTCTTCTGAACCTTTGGATCCTTCGAAAACCGTATTTGAAAATACCTCTTTCTCTTTATCCACCTTTTTATTTAAGTTCTCTAATTCTCCAACATATACACCATTCCTTAATTTACTACTATCCCACACTACCAATCCATTTTCCTCTACATACACCACATCTTCTTCTACCTCCTCTCTGCCGAATTTATCTACACCTTTATTAACATAAAAACTATTTTCCAGTTTATCCTCTTGGTGGAGGTCATCAACACCATAATCTAAACACATTAGTCCTGCCAGTTTAACCTCATGGGGGAGGTATGGAAAGTCTTCAGCTCCTTTAGTGCTGGCTTTGATAATAGGTATATCTTCATCGAACTCTTCTGAGTCTGAATCTTCTTCAGTGGGTGGTCTCCTTGATAAACCATCTGGCATAGTAAAAGTTTTGCCAGGCTTATGAACTAAATCAAACGAAAAATGTTGAATAAAAGCTACCCATCTCGTCATGGGTGCGTTCGGTAAACTTGGGGAATTAATCATCTGGATTAACGATTTCGCATCCACTTGCAACTCAAAATGTTGCCCCCACAAAATATGCTGAAGTTTCTTCAGTATTTTTGCCACACCACATAATTCCAATTTTGGTTGAGAATATCTTGATTCGACCTCAGTAAATACTACAGATTCATACCTAACTGGCCTGATGTAACCAGCTTTATCCATCTGAGACAGAACCGCCCCAGCTGCAACCTGACTTGAATCAACTGCTAAATAAATTCTACCAGCATCTTTTCCATAATCTAACTTGTGCAGGACTAAATCCTTCCCCACAACCTCCTTCAACTTCACAAACGCCTTCTCACACTCTTCATCCCACTCCCAGTCTGCATCCTTTCTCGTTAATCGTCTCAATGGAGCTGCCAATGAAGAAAAGTCCTTAATAAACATTCTAACATATACGCATGGTCTTCTCAAGGGTGGATTTAATTTGGCAGGTAGCGGTTCATTAATAGGTCGAACTTTATTTGCTACCTTCTTATATTTGGCTGCGTCCACATCTAAATTAACTTGAGGTAAAACATTTTCTTTTGATTCGCCATTAAAAATTTCATCAAATGAATCTTCTTCATCGCCAGAATCGGAATAAGAAAAATTAGAAAAATATTTTATTTCATTTTTAAATTTTACCCTTTTCTCCTTTCCCTCGTCTAATTTATAAACAGATTTTCCAACACCTTTGCTTCCCTTATTCAACAGTAAATCATCTGTAAAGAAAGTTGGCAGTTTACCCTCTTGCTGGAGGACCGGAATTGAATTTTCACAAAAATTATTTTTTTGGGTTTTAATTATACTGAGATTTTTTATCGGATTTTGATGTGATATTTGCAGTTTACCCTCTTGCTGGAGGTCCGTGATAGAAGGAGATAATTGCAGTTTAACCTCTTGCTGGAGGTCTGGAATAACCTTTTTACATAAATTATTTTTTTGTGATTTACTTATACTGAGATTTTTAATTGGATTTTGATAAGATTTTCGCAGTTTACCCTCTTGCTGGAGGTCCATAAACATACCCTTCCAATTTTTATCCAACCTAATTTGGCCCATTTTGCCTTTTTCACCGTTTTTAAATTTAATAGAAAAACCGGGTAAATCCAATAAACATATAGAAAAGTCCAAAACATATTTGCACTCCAAAGTAATATTAACAGAAAATAATTGAGAATCCACTTGAATTATCTCCAAGTGAGCTGACCTATTGCAATCCGGGATCTCATCCTGAGGAGAGATTACAACATTAGAGCGATCAGCCCCTGCTACCCCAAAAAATGAGGGCAACCATCCCTTTCCAACAAACATAATTCACCAGAAGCTGTCCGTTTTATATGCCGCTTCTTGGTGCAAAGACAACACTGGCACAGAGTAGTAATCCCTGGCCGTGTTTCCCAACCTTCATCTCCAGGAGGTGCTAACCGCATATGTAACCTCCGCATATCTTCACCTGTGATCTCCAAACTAATCCCTATGCCAGCTTGATACCCTATCCTGGCCTCAAAATCCATCAAAAAAGGACCACCAAGAACAGTTTTGACTGCTCCTCTGGCCACATAAAAGTGAACCTTACCAACAGATCCACCAATGCCTAACCTAACATGCTCAGCAGTACCCATCAGCTCTGTTGCATGCCCTCCAATACCTCTGAGTTTTCCCCCAGTTCCACTTTTAATTGGCAAGCCTATACTTGTCGCTTGCTCCAATGAAATTAAATTAATTTGAGACCCTGAATCGACCAAGGCCTTTACTTCTTTACCATTAAGAGTTACCACCAGGTAACCCAGGGGAGCGGAAAAATGTGTATCTACATCTTCCCCAAACTTTTCAGCATTTTCACAAATATATTCCACCTCTCCAGTGGAAACCCGACACCTCGTCAAATGCTTCTTTTGCTTTTCAGCAAGCGCCGGACTAATCGTAAATAACTCCCCCAAAGATAAGGGAATCTGAAGTTGATTCACCCTATTCAAAACTGCGTCCATCGCATTAGCTTGACCAGAAACTACTGGCCGCTCATACTGGACCTTTGATTTAACAACCTTGGCCCTGGGTACCTCTTGAGGTCCAACCAAGCCATCTTCACCCCCCATTATAACATCTTCACTTTCTATAACCCTAACTCCGTCACCAGCTTCTTGCACTAATCCTGATCCATCGCTAGTCCTTCTTACTCCCTCCATTGGGATGGGACCGCTAAAACTTGGTCTGGGTAGAGACGCCAACGGTACGTCCTCCTCAGAATCCGAATCATCCTCTGGCATAGGCTCACCATTTAAATCAAACTTGCCATAACTAGGGGGCCCCATATCAGCAATCCCCTTCTGCATTTTATATAATTCGTCCTTAGAGTAAGGGTTCAATTTGTTGGCGGCAGTTTGAGCACTAGAATTCTTGTCCTTAGAGTAAGGGTTCACTTTGTTATTGGCCTTGCCAGGATTAGCCCTCAATTAACTCTGAATGCTACTTTTCGCCTTAGTAGCGGCTGCTCTTCTAGCAGCATTAACATCATATTCGCCAGCCATACAGCTACCCTCCACCTGGGCAACCGTCGCCAGCTCTAAACCACCAAAAGAAGTAGAAAATGTGGCTTTACTGACCTCTTTCTCCTTGCCCTTGTCAGCTTTACCACCATTACCGTTACCATTTTTGCCACTCTTGGCATTAACATCTTCATCCGTCACCTCTTCAAATCTGGCTCTCCTTTCAGCTGTTAAACTTCTTCTGACCAAATCAGAAGGAGACTGTCCATCACTGGGCTTGATGAACGAACCATCGGGAAATTTATAGACTTTACCATCGAATAAAACTTGCCCAGAATCCATATCCTTATCAAGAGCAAAACAAACTGTTGCTCTGTGCCCTCTCCTATTACAATAGGAGCACACCTTTGGCTCATCATAGCCACCTCTATAATTACTACCACCATTCCCACCATTTCTCCCATTGCCTGGGAAGCGGTTACCGTTGTTATTGCCATTATAATTTCGACGTTCATACCCTCTGGACTGATAAGAAGTCGACGTCGACAAAGAAGCGATTGGGGCCTTGTTGGCCTTCTGGGTTTCTTGAACAAATATTTTTAATTGATTCGTTAAATCGGCCAAGTGATCGACCATCTTATTATCTACATTACCCTCAACTTTAGCAGCAGGTAATCCCATTTGAGCCTTCTTGGCCTCCTGGGCTTTGACCATAATATCGTTGTTTTCGGCCAAAACCTCGCTAACCTTGCTAACATATTGAATGCAAGACTCTTGATATTTGTCCAATGCCAATAACTTGAGATGGGCCTGAATGTTCTCTTTGATAACCTCCAGAGCCGGCAGTTTCTGCTCACCATTAGGCAGTTCCTTCATCAAATCTTTTCTTGAAAGATCCTTCAAGACGTCCATACGAATATCCCTGCTGCATGCTGTCCAAAACAAATCTTTTGCTTGGTTCTCATGCACTAATTCGTCCACCAGTATGAGATATTCCACCACTTCATCAAACTGAACACAGAGCTTTTTGAAGTCAGCCATAGAAGAAACACCACCTTTTGCTTGCCAGTCTCCAACAATTTTATTGAGGTCCATCATAGTAAACCTAACACCCCATCTATCAACCATAGCTTTAGAAAGCTTAACCCAATCCTTGTCCTTGAATGCCTGCATAGCAATAACCTCTTTTTCCACCTCCCTATCAGCAATAAAAAACCTAACTTGCTTCACCATATCCACATGGGAAGCACCATCAACAGCAGCAGCAGCTTCATACCTGCTAATGAACCATTTAACCTCCTCCCCATCAAACTTTGGGCCATCCCAAGAAACAATTCTAACTGAGGGAGTAAGAGGGTTAGAAGATCCAGAAGCAACAGCAGAAGAAGACATCACAATAAGTAATGAAAAGCGTTAACAATCAATAAAATAACAAGCCTCTTGCAGGCCAATAACAAAAATCCAATTAGAGTCCCAGAAAATAAGCCTCTTGCAGGCTAATAACGTTCTTGATCCAAGTAAGTCTTTTAAAGAAAGCTAGAGAAATCGAACCCCACGTTGGGCGCCAACTATGGTAAGGTAAACTCTTACAGTCGCCTTGCTGTAAGCAGAATCCGGAGGAGATATATGGATTTAGCTGAAAACCCCGTCCTTCCAATAAAAATAACAAAGTAGGTGTTCTAAATCACTAAGCTAACCAATCTACTTAGATCTGATTGATACAAATAATGAATCTCTAAAATAATTAATGCTTATTGAGATTTGAATAAAAGTGGCTGTTGATAAAAGAAATACTGATAACAACAATTAAGGTGTACCAGTGAAAGATCTGAAAAGATTGACTTTTATGTTTTTATAATAATTTAAATTTTTATGAGACAGCAATAATCAAGTCCCAGTGATGAAGACCTTTCTAAAGATACCCTGTATGAAGTGTGTTTTAAATTGTTGAATAGTATTTCTAAAATGTTAAATATATAAAAAAATATAAAGTTATAAGGGTATTACAATTTATTTAATTTGTTGAGTAATAAAAAATGAGACCGTGGTCGTTAAAGATTAAGCTGTATGATGTGTCCCCCCCTTTCAATTTCGAGTTTGAGAAGCGCTTAAGTATTCCTAGTCACGTGCCTAAGTTTTCCCCTCCAGAGCTCTTCCAGAGTCAATCTGGAGCCCGTACGGAGCCCGTACGGAGTCAAAGCGGAGTCTGTACGGAGTCCATCCGGACTTCCGGACTCAATTTAGAACCTTAAAACCATAATAAAAAATCTAAAAAAATTACACATAATAGAGCTACTTCCCCTTTACATACCAAACTAAATTTCGTAGTCTGCGCAGCTCTTATTACCCCGTGAAAATTCATCAAAGTTAAGTAATTTTTGAAAACGTAAATATTCCTATAAAACTTTAAAATTCATTTAAAAATATAAGAAAAATAGTAAAAATTCTGGGAAAATTTCCCAAGGTTCTTGAGTGACTCGACTTAATACTTATAAATTTTTCAGACCGTAAAAAATAAGTTTTCTCCGTAAAATAAATTGTTTTCGTGTAGGCATTTGCTCGTGACCAATCTCTTCATATTTAAAACTCCAATAAATTAAATAAAACCCTTTTATAAAAAATAATAACGCCAATCTTGCACGCCGTAATAACTCCATTTACGTACTTAGGTGCCGTACTAAACTTTAGGCTACCACAACGAAGCACTCCCCAACCTCCTAAAACAGAGGCGGGCAGGCCGCCTGAAGCGGCCCAGCCTCCCTGAAGCCAAAAAACCAACAAAAACCACTAATCTACTTAGAAAAATTAGCTACAACTACTAAAACCTTTAAAACACGGAATTTCACTATAACAACATTGGGACATGAAATATAGAGAAAAATTAGCTCTATCCAATGGTACTAAGCACTTAACCCTAAGACTTAAGGTTAGCCCGTAAAACACAAAAAACAAAATTAAACAGCAATCTTTTATAAATGAAAAATGAGGAAATGACCCCTTAAAACTCAGAATATGAAAAATGTCTACAAGACATAAAATATAGAGAAAAACCAGGGCTATCCATTGATAGTACTCACATACCCGCAGACCCAATATCCACGGAATAAAACCAGAAAAATACCTAATTCTTTAACAGATGTCAATTAAGACATGCACAAACAGCGCCAAATCACACAACAAAGGCCCCTGCCAATTTTGGAAGACCACAACGTGACTTACCTTTTTTACTGCAACTGGGAATTGAATGTCGCCTCAAATTTAAGGCTTATATAGGTGTAATTTTCCTATATATTTGTAGTGACTATAACAGGTACTACCTGTAGGTCTCACTCTACATATTTCATATTTCATGTATAAATTTTTACTCAGAACTCTGTAGTGACATGAAATTGCTCAAATTACAGGGGGAGATGTCTGGAATTTAATAATTTTTTTTCCTAGTTGACCAAGATAGAGAAATTATATTCTTAGTCCTAGAAGTAATATAATTGAATTAAATATTATATATATATATATATTTTAATTATTTCAGTTGAGATTTTTGTCCTGATAATTAAAATATTATTTTATTTCTTCAGTTGACAATTAGTCCTAGTAGTAAAATAATAAATATATAAATTAATTAATTAATTATATAAAATTATTTCTGTTGACATTTATCCCTGATACTTAAATTTTCAGTTTACTCTTAGTCCTGATAATTATATATAAATATAAAAATTAGTAATTAATCAACAATTGAGTTAATTGTTCCAGTTGACTTTTTTATCCTGATAATTAACAAATTATTTTATTATTTCAGCTGATTTATTTAAATTTTGGTAATAAAATATTAACCTCTTAATTAACTTAATATGTTAAAAAATTGTAATTATTTCAGTTGATTTCTGTCCTGATAAGTATTATATTTTCATTATTTCAGTTGATTAATAATCCTTATAATTGATCTTATACTTAAAATATTTTTATCTCTTATATTTTCTTTCAACAAGTTGAAGAATAAATAATCAAATATTAATATTTACTTTCTCTCAGTTAAAGTTATATAGAAAATTACTGATCTAAGTGGTTCTGCCCATGAAGAGGAATTGGACTTAATTTATTATAATGAGACTTCTGTAAGTTATTCTTTAACTGCTAAAGACTCTCAAATTAATCAATTGTTGGACCAAACAGGATGTAGAGATGCAGGAAGTAGAAAAAAAATAGATTAGACTGCTCTGGACTCAAATCACCCAGTGTTCCACCCGGAAGAGCTTTCAAAAGACTTCAAAATAAAAAAGATTCCCTTGCAGAAGCAAGTCAAAAACCTGTCAACTAACATCAAGGAGTTGAAATCTGTCAGTGAATCTAGTATATAAGTATGATATAATAGTATTTATTTATGGCATAACTACTTATTTATAAATGATTTAGTGATTAAACCTCAGGGGAAGACTAATAAAATAGTTAAACTCAAATAAAACTCACAATACTTGGATTTAAATGTGTGCTAGTAATGAAAAATAGATGAATAAAATATAGTTATAGCTTATATAAAGATAATATCAATTTATAATGGCTTTATCATATATTTCTAAATGCTAATAATTGTGTTGTAGTTTTTGTTTTTATTTTAGTAAGTTAATGATGATCAATAACCCTCAAAATCCTCCCTTACTTATACCAAAATCCACTGGAGTGCACAGACCTTCAATCCAGATGATGTCACTGCTATCCCCGGAAATTACAGCACTGTGAGGGCCCATCACCTCCCCATGGCATCCAATTCAAGCAGATTCAAGACCCAGACCTCCAGTAAGGACCCTCCTTCACAATTAATGATAACACAGACCCATACCATAAATAGAAAATCCAGATAAAAGCGGATACCATAAAGAAACAGGTAAAATAACTCATCCAAAGAGAATATAATGAAAACCAAGAATATAAAGAAACAAATGAAATGTCCAAGCCCTTTAATAACATCCCCAAGAATCCATATTAAACCAGCAATGACCTCCCAACCCATAAATCCGTGAATATCCATCCAAGGAAGCAGATTAAGTTGTCCAGACTGAGTGTATGTGCCTGAAATAGATGTTACAGCACTTTGAGGGCCAATCACCTCCCCATGGCGTCCACTTCAAGCAGATTCAAGACCCAGACCTCCAGTAAGGACCCTCCTTCACAATTAATGATAACACAGACCCATACCATAAATAGAAAATCCAGATAAAAGCGGATACCATAAAGAAACAGGTAAAATAACTCATCCAAAGAGAATATAATGAAAACCAAGAATATAAAGGAAACAAATGAAATGTCCAAGCCCCCAATAACATCCCCAAGAATCCATATTAAACCAGAAATGACCTCCCAACCCATAAATCCGTGAATATCCATCCAAGGAAGCAGATTAAGTTGTCCAGACTGAGTGTATGTGCCTGAAATAGATGTTTATGCTTCTGTGGGCGTTGTGAGTCCACTGGATACGTCCATATGACCTAAAATAAGCAGAAAAACAAAGTTTATAGGCTATTAAGAGGCTAAAACCCACTTATATACCTAAATATACATAATATACTGCATATTTCACTATACATAAGCTTATATGTATACATATAAGCTTATGTATGTCAATAATTATTTAATATCACTTAAGATAAGTATATTATGACTCCATTATCTCCTTAGTAAGTATTATTAGGCTATGGATAAGCTATTTAAACTACTATAGTTTATATAATAGAGTAATTATTATATATATTATAATTTTCACCTTATTTTTAAGATATAAGCTTAATGTACTTAAGGTTATCGTATTTTAAGTATAAGAAAAACTCAGTCCTAGGGATATCTAGGCTGACACTCCCTCATCCAAAAAAAACAATAAAAAAATGTTAAGACATTTAAATTAAAAGTAAGTAGTGAATAGAAATTTTTTAAAATTTTTATGCTACATATACTGAATAAACAGTATTATTTTGATTTAAATTTTTTCAAGAGATTTTTAAGATCAGAGATTTTATTTTCTGGAATCCACTGGTCATATTCACTTGATTTACTTTTAAATCTAAATAGATACCCAACTCCCTTTTCTTTTGTAAGGTGTCTCTTTTTAAGTATCTTTTCAATTTCTGCCTTTTCAACTATTTCTTCAGGTCTCTGGTTATGCCTTCCTTATCTTCTTGGAAATAGAGCAGTATCATTAGAATAATATGGTTTTATAAGAGAAATAGGAAATACTGAATGTTTTCTATCCTAAGGTGCATATAGAATAACCTCAACAGCATTATTACCAACCATCTTTTTAACTACAAATGGTCCAATGAATGAATCCTTCAATTTAACATTATCATTTAAATTGAAATGTAGTGTTGAAATAAGGACTTCATCACCCTCTTTGAAAATTTGTCCTTTATGGGCTTTATCCCATCTTTTCTTTTCATACTCAAATGCCTTATTTACACATTATTGAGCATGTTTTCTGCATAATTCTTGCATCTGAAGAAAAGATTTAGTACCTGGATGGATATCCATTCTTAGTAATTTATTAAGAGTTTTAGCAGGGGTATTAGGTACATAACCCAACCATAACTCAAATGGCTTTTTGCAAGTGACAGAATGTACTGTACTATTGTATGCAAATTCTAAACCTGGGATAAGGGTTACCCAATCATGCATGAATTTGTCATTGTCTTTAAAGTTAAGACCAAAAGCACAATATCTTCTTATCATATCTTCTAAAGTTTGTTTCATTCTTTCTGCTAGCCCATCAGTTTGTGGATGGTGTGCTGTATAAAGTTTTAATTGACACCCTGAAACATCCATAAGTGATTTCCAGAACTCAGAAGTAAATTTAGGATCTCTGTCAGAAACTATTGCTTTGGGGAAACCTGCTATTTTAACATTTGTGTCCACCATAAAAAAGCTAAGTCCTTTTCAGAAACTTCTTTGTGGGTAGGAATAAATTTACACATATTTGTAAATCTATCTACAAATACACAGCAGGAGTTATAACTCTTATGCCCTGCTATTGGCAAACCTGTTACAAAGTCCATGTTCATTATTTCCCATGGAGCTTTTGGTTGCTCAATTTCTTGTAATAAACCAGCTCTTTTGCCTGTTAATCTTTTAGATTTTTGACAAGAATCACATGTCTCAACATATTTCTGAAAATCCTCAGACATATTAATTCACCAAGCTGTGTTTTTTACTCTGGTTAATGTTTTATGGTAGTCAAAATGACCTGCCAATATATCATCATGACATATACTTAACATTAACTCCTTCATTGAAGCGGGAATTACAATTACATTACTTAATTTTTTTCTGTAATATATAAAACCATCCTCAATGGAAAATTTTCTTTTTCTAATGCCTCTTTATACTTATTTGGTAATGTTTTTATTAAAAAATTCATTGAAGCATTAGATGGATCATTTAATATTGTAGTGAGTTTACTCAAGTCAGGATCTGAAGCATACATATCAAGAATTGATTGCATAAATTCATCCTCAAGATCTACAATATAAATGCCATAAACAATAATAATCTCTGATTCAGGAACATAAGCAGGATTATCATCATTACTAGTCAGAGGTACTTTAGATAACAAATCTACATTAGAGTGTAAGGTTCCTGCTCTATGTGTAATAGTCATCTATCCTCTGTATTCTTGTACAGCTAATTGCCATCTAAACATGTGTCTATTAGGAGTTTTCATGTTTAAAAGTGATTTAACTGCACTACATTCAGTTATTAACTCAAATGTTTGGTCTTCAGGGTAATAATGTAGCTTCTCAAGAGCCCATACTACTGCCAAACATTCAAGTTGAGTAGCACCATATTTCAATTCACTACTTCTTAGAGTACGTGAAATATAGCAAATTACTACTTCTGACATTTTTCCTTCAATAAGTTGTTTTTGATGCAAAGAAGCACCCAGACCAATAAAACTTGCATCTGTATATAATACAAAATGCAATTGGAAATCCGGTAATCCCAATATAGGAGCTGTCATTAAACATTCTTTTAACTTATCAAATGCCTGTTGTCTTTCATTATTCCAAATGAAAGCTTCTGATTTATTTATTAGTGTGGTCAATGGTGTAGCAATTAATTGGTAGTTTTTTATATATTGTCTATAATAACCACACATACCTAGAAAAGATTGTACATCCTTTACATTTTGAGGAATGCCAATATTCTTTATTTCAGCCACTTTATTTTGGTCTACACATATTTGTAAGCAAGATACAATATGACCAAGCACTTTTAAAAATTCAAACCCAAATTTACATTTTTTCAATGCAAGAGTCATTTTTATTTCATCCATTTTTTGAAATACCTTCTTTAAATGGTTTAAGTGTTCATCATAAGTTTTAGAGAACACTATGATGTCATCAATGTATACCATTAACCATCCCTCAATCATTTCATTATTGAAAGTTATATCCATTAACTTCTGAAATACTGATGGAGCATTTTTTGGTCCAAATGGCATCCTGACATATTTATAAATTCCCATGTGTGTTTTTATCAACAAAAAGTTATGTGAATTATTTTCAACAGGAATTTGATGGTGCCCTTTATTTCCATATAAGCAACTTATATACTTAGCACCTTTGAGGGTAGCATGTATAGAGGCAATCCTTGGCAAACCATAAATATCATCTACTGTAAATGTATTTAATTCTCTATAATCACCACACAGTCTTGCTTTATCTTGTTCATAAGAAATTAGCACAGGTGATATTACACAATATTTTGGTGTAGTTTCAACCTTTTAAATAATTTTCATTTTCAATAACATCTTAATATTATCCTCTATGTCCTTCCTCTTCATTGGTGAAGCAGGGTATAGTTTCTTTTTAAGACTAGCAGGAATATTATCCATATAACAGGTTAAACTAATCTTCATTTCATGATCTTTTACAAGGCCAAATTCATTTGTACCATGTGCAAAAGCATTGTAAAAGCTTTAATTAAGTCTAAAATATTATTTTTCTCAGCTTTACTTATCTGAGTGCCAAATGATGCTTTTGAAATTTCTGTTTCCAGAAGTTCCATCTCATTGGATTCTCTTCCTTTGCACAGAATATTTGTCACTGACTCAATGTGTAAGACTGTGTTAAAAGAATTTATTTTAAATTTCCTTTTACCATTCATGCCAATTGTAAAATTGTTATTAGCAGGGTCTAATTTCACACCAAACTTAGTCAGAATATCGTTTTCAATGATAAAACAGTTTCTACAGTTAATATTATCCATTACTACAAAATGACAAGTTATTCTTACATAACCATGTTGGTGTTTAAAGACAACAGCAGCTTTGTATCTACAAGTGGGATGTAGTACTGATCCAAAACCTCTCCAATTTTTACTTTGAAGGGTTTCAAGCTTAGACTTATATTCACTATCAATTTTCTGCAATGTATTAGTAGAAACAACAGAACCAGCAGCTCTTGTGTCCAATACTATATTAACATTTTCACTAGAAATGATAGCTGGAACCATGATTGGTGTCATTCTAAAGTTATCAGCTTGTATATCTTTAATGATTTCAGCATCCCCAAAATTCATTAAAGATTCGTTTGAGTCCATATTTAATATTGGATTATCAAAGATGGAAAAATCATCTTCCAACATACAGACTTCATTTTCATCACTATATGAGATATTACTGTCATAATCACTTGAATCTTTACTTTTCTCTGTTTCAATTTCAGATTCATGTTGATTTTCAACAATATTTATATTCTTCTCACATTTTTGACCTTTAACCCAAGGTTTGTTACACTTATAAAAAGTATTTGTCTCATACTTTTTTGGTACTACAGGTGCAGTAGGTTTTTTCTGCTTCTCCTGAAGTGTTTTTGAATTCTGATTTTTCACAGGTTCAACATTTTGTTTAAAAGTGGAATACCTTAGTTCATACTTATGGTTTAATTATATTTCATTGCAAATATTAATAAAGTCAGAATATTCAGTAAAATTAATTGTTCTAGCTTCAACAATGTCTCTGAGAGATATAGGTAATTTATATATTATCTTATCTTTCCATAAGTTAAAATCCATGTGAGGCTCAATGGCTTTTAATATTTTATTTAAATTCATTAAAAATACCATAGGTTTGTCACCATTCAATGGATTATACCTAGTTTTTCCATAAAGTCTCTGCTGAGTGAGTCTGAATTTAGAACCTCCAAATTTTTTTTCAATTAGTTGTTTCCATTCAGCCCAAGAGTCATCTTTACCCTCATTCAAAACAGCTTCAAACCATAATAAAGCAACATCCTTAAATAAAGAGATCAATGTTGATGTTCTTTCTTCATCTGGTAACTTATATGAGAATTTTAAATTGTCAATTCTTTGGATAAAATGTTGCCAATCAGAGCTGGCTTCCCTATCATAAGTTGGGTACTTATCAATCTTAGGCCAGTTCTTCTGATTGGATTTTATTTCACTAATCTTAGGTAAATTCAACAACTCATTTACTCTTGATAAATGGTCTTGTATTTCCTCCTGTACAGATTTGTGACTTACATTTCCAGATTTGACACTACCACCAGATGGTTTTAGTTGTGGTGGTATAGGGAAGGAATGAGATTCACTTTTGCCAATGGAAGAATTATTATTATATTGAGTATACTTATGATTATCCTGGTTCATTAGTAGATTGGCAGTTTCAATCTCAACTTAAGTTAATCTTTGTAGCAACTCAGAGACACTTTGATTAGTCTGGGCAAAAGATAACTTAGTTCTTGATTCAGTTTACAATAAATGTGTTTCATACAATTTTTCCAACTCACAGAATTTTTTTGAAAGCTCATCATATTTACTACTCAATGAATCATATTTAAGAGTTAGAGACAAATTTTCATTCTCTAATTCTTTATTATGTGTTGCCAGTTGAGAAAAATTTAATGTTAAGGATGAGATTGCATCACTTGTGATCTTAACTGTCTTTTCCTCACAATCAGTCATTCTATTCCACAATGCTGAAACAACTCTATGGACAGTTGGATTATTGTTAAAATAATCCATGTCTTCCTTCTCAATTCTTTCACTCTCTTGTGAACTTCTCATCTCACTAGTAAGTGGTGGCAACCGAGGATTAACTGTATTATAAATACTACTGTTGTTATTGACAAAAGACAAGTCAGGTGTATCTGCACTAAAACCTAAATTTCTTAAGTCCTCTTCTATTTTCTGCACATATTTGACATCAATAATATTACCTACATTGTAATTATAAGTATTGTGTTCAATCTGAGAGGGTAATCTACTTACCATGGGATTTGTGTGAGCCCTGATTTTTGGAGCCTTTGTTTTCCCTTTAGGGGTGAAGTGTGGAAGTCTGATGAGGAGGAGGATCCTTGTTGCAGTTGTGACTGGCCCATTGTTGATGGAACCAATCCCACTTCCACTTATCTACCAGGATTTTCTCCTGGGAGTGATGTGACCCTCCTGGGGTAGGGGGTTTCTGACTTGGCTGGCCTCCCTTTAGATCTGCCAATGATTGGTTCATCTTCTGAAATCCTACCTTGCAATTGTTTTGTAATTGCTCTACCTCCTATAGCATGAGGTATTTTGATTCCTCCAACTTCAATACCTGTTTTTCCAGATGGGATAGTTGATCCTGAAGAGGAGGAGATGTCTTTTTTATAGTAATCTTTTTTAAGAGGGTGTCCTTTTCCTCTATGCTAATTTTCTCTGCCTGGGGGTATGACTGACCCTCCATGGCTATGTCCTGGAGCAATGTTTTTGTTAGCTTTAGACCTGGTATTATAAGCAGGCTGTACACTTACATTGTCCTGGGGAGCACTCATATTGATAAAATTAACAATAAATTACGTCTACAGAAAGGAAAACCTATTAGAATTAGTAGATTAAAAGTATTAGCAATATTATTACTAATAAAAAGCACTGGTGCTTACCCTGAATTTAAATCTTTGTTTATTTAAATAAAATGTAATAAAAATTCAAAAAAATCTGTTAAAAGTAAAAGAATAAGTTTAACTAGACCTTGTTAAGGGTGAATAATTAGCTTACCAAGCTTCAACCAAACACCAATTTAACTGGGTGTTATATTGGTGACCAAATACCAAGTGAAATTGGGTTTATATTGGGTACAGTTACTACTGTAAATACCTAATTTTTATTATAAAAAATTAGTACAATTATTATAAGGGTTCTTTTCAACAATCACTGAGTTATGATGACCCACTAATATGCAGCAGACTCAAATATTTGGTTTGTTTTGAGCAATACTAAAGTAAAAATCACGTCCCAAGGCTTATACTAAATAATAAGTAGAAAGTAAGGAAAGACCCCCAATTGTCAGTGTATCTAGTATATAAGTATGATATAATAGTATTTATTTATGGTCCTACTACTTATTTATAAATGATTTAGTGATTAAACCTCAGGGGAAGACTAATAAAATAGTTAAACTCAAATAAAACTCACAATACTTGGATTTAAATGCGTGCTAGTGGTGGAAAATAGATGAATATAATATAGTTATAGCTTATATAAAGATAATATAAATTTATAATGGCTTATAATATATTTCTAAATGCTAATAATTGTTTTGTAATGTTTTTTGGTATTGTAGTAAGTGAATGATGATCAATAAACCTCAAACTCCTCCCTTACTTATACCAAAATCCACTTGAGTGTACAGACCTTCAATCCAGATGATGTCATTGTTATCCCCGGCAATTACAGCACTTTGAGAGCCCACCACCTCCCCATGGCATCCACTTCAAGCAGATCAAATACCCAGACCTCCAGTAAGGACCCTCTATCACAATTAATGATAACACAGACTCATACCATAAATAGAAAATCCAGATAAAAGCGGATACCATAAAGAAACAGGTAAAATAACTCATCCAAAGAGAATATAATGAAACCCAAAGCATATAAATGAAACAAATGAAATTTCCAAGCCCCCAATAACATCCCCAAGCATCCATATCAACCCAGCAATGACCTCCCAACCCATAAATCCGTGAATATCCATCCAAGGAAGCAGATTAAGTTGTCCAGACTGAGTGTATGTGCCTGAAATAGATTTTTATACTTCTGTAGCCATTGTGAGCTCACTGTATACGTCAATTATACCTAAATATACATAATATACTGCATATTTCACTATACATAAGCTTATATGTATACATATAAGCTTATTTATGTCAATAATTATTTAATATCACTTAAGATACGTATATTATGACTCCATTAACTCCTTAGTAAGTATTATTAGGCTATGGATAAGCTATTTAAACTACAATAATTTATATAATAGAGTAATGATTATATATATATGTAATATAATCATATATATTATTATTTTAACCTTATTTTTAAGATATAAGCTTAATGTACTTTAGTTTATCTTATTTTAAGTATAAGAAATACTAAGTCCTAGGGATATCTAGGCTGACAAAATCAGAGAACCACAGGTTAAAAAAAAGGTAGAGTTTCTAAAAGAAAAACTAAAAAATGTAGAGACCTTACTCTAAGAGAAGAGGAAACCTCATCCAGCAGCAAAAACCCATCCACAGTTTCCTCCTCATCATCAGGAAATGGTAGAAGTGTCAAAATGGTAGTGGGTTTGGCTCAACACTCAGTGGGACTCCCTCCAAGATCAACAACAACAACAAGAAACTCAGGCAGGTCCCTCCAGACCCCAACGATTCAACCCAACCCCTCCTCATTCCTACCAAGGAGGAAGAAAAAGGAAGAACAATAAATTCTAAATTTTGCCAAAAGCAAGGTAAGACCATTAATTGAATCCTAAGTGCCCTTCCATGTTACTGATTCAGCTCCTTCAGGTAATTCTGGAGGGGGAGATGATACCTTGAGACCAGTAGAGACTGGCTCTAGTAGGAATATTACTCAATATCTGATGTAGTTACTCCTTTAGTATTAGTTACTAGTTCAATGATAAACTCTGATATGGATATTATAGATGAAAAAATTGATCCTGAAGTTTATGAGAGTCTGTAAAACTACACTTTTTCCCTATGAAAAAATACTCCTGATGTAGCTACTATTAATGATGAATATTTAAGATATATTATTACCAAACAAAATCATATAATGAATAACCTCTGATTAACTCAAAAATTTAATGTTTTGTTAACTGAAGAAGATTACCAAGCAGTGAGAAGTGAATTGCAGAGAGTTTCTGATGATTTTTATCTTTACAAAGTAACTCATGAGAAGAAAGTTTCTTAGTGGCAAAATATCAAAAATGATTTGTCCAAGTTAAAATAATCTGTGTCTATCTGTTGCAAGTAACTAGAGTGACATTAGTTGAGCTTTAAAAGAATAAGTGACCATTACTCATCTCTGAAAAACAAGAATCAATTATCTTGTGAAAATATCAATGAGACATTATCCAGTATTCCAAGAGTGAAAACTAGTCTAACAAACATTGAAGAAAAGGTGAACTCATTTTTACATGACCAAATTTATTCTTCCACTTCTTTGAAAGAACCTGTTGCACAAGACACAAAAATTATACCTGAGCCTATTTCATCTGATGTAAAATAAGTGCAAGAAAAGCCTGTAGATATTTGTGCATTTCCATAAAAAATTGATGATGCACCTTGTTAATCTACAGAAGGGTTAAACAATGAGATTACTGATCAGTTAGAGAAATTTAAACTTCTTCTTACACAGAAACAAATACCTAACAAGGAAATTGCCTCAAATAAAAAGAATTGGCCAAAGCATGACCAATACGCAGCATTTGATGGCGATTCTTCCTCTGATTGGCAGAAATTTATTTGCAGAATTGATAACCTTAAGAATTCTTACAAACTTCCAGATGAAGAAATTGTGTCTAAATTGATTTCTTTATTTTCCAAAGTGGACTTGATGTGGTATGAATATGTCCTTTTAGATAAAAATGACTACTCATGAGAATATTGGAATAAATTGATTAAAGAGCAGCTTGTTGGTTCCAATTCTAGGTTAGCCCAACAAAGGAAGTATGAGGAAGTTAAATATAGCTCTTCTTCTACAGAAAAACCTATTGAGTTCCTGATGAAACTTGTAAAGATCCTTAGAGCAATGGATCCAACAATAGACTTAAAATTATGGAAGGACTGGATCCTTTATAAATTTCCTATGTCTCTGAGAGACTTAATAGTTGCAAGGACTGTTTTCTTAAAAGAAAATTCTTCTTTTATTAATACTTGAAATGAGGTACTTTTAAGTAACAAGTATGATTCTAGAGATACACTCCTAGATATTCATTGAAGAAGACCTCCAATTACCAACAGAAACCTCCTGAAAAGGTTGGTAAACCTTCTGCTCCTGTTGCACCTAAAAATTATGCAACAAACACTAGATTTAAATGCAGCAAGCCTGGGAAGAAACACCATGTTTTAAAAAAGAGAATAAACCTTGTTGAAAAAACAGAAGAGCCTGATGATGACACAGTTGCACTGGATAATACTTTAAATGATTGTGCCAGAAATCTTTCATATGAATCTCACCAGGATATTTTAATTCTGGAAGAAAATATTCATTATATGAATACTATTGACATTGAGAATGACAATTTATCTACAGTAGATGATTCTGAGATAATAAAAACCTATAAGACAGCTCAATAATCATTGCTTCTCTCAAGGCACCAGTCTTTATTAATGGAAATGAAATTGAGGTTGTTTTTTATTAAGGAGCTGGAGGGAGTGTTGTATCTGAAAAGGCACTTTCTTAAATGAATCAGGATTATGAATCAAAACTTATGCATATCACTTCTGAAAATTGGAGAGGTTATGGCTCTGCTTTTTCACCCATCGGTATATAAAAAGCAACAGTATTTCAAATATAACCATTGCTTTTTAAGAGCTATGGGTGACTTTGTAGTTATTAAAAATGATAACTTAAGTAGTTGGTTCATTCTGGAAAATGTTATTTTAAACAAAAATGACATTAAATTGGATCCCTCTAACCAATGCTTCACAATGGGGTCAAATGGGAAGTGAACATTTAAAATTTACTTCCCCAAAAAATTATTAACACCAGGATTGAACACATGTAATTCTATAGTTCAATATAAAGGAAGATCTAAAAAAAAGATGGCTGCCCTTCTGTCTGAAATTGACACAGCTTCATTTAGAGAACAACTTTCTGGTGAGGAAAAAGTTCCCATAATTCAGTTGATAAAATCTTTTCCTATGGCCATTGCTCATGGTTCACATGAGTTAGGATTGCTAAATAAAGAGATGAAGCTTTCATTATCTTTCAATTAACTGAAATACCACCTTGTTTAAAGAAGATGCCTTATTCTGCTTCTCCCACAAAGAGAAAAGATACTGAAGACAATATCTCTACCCATTTAAAAATGAAGATTATTGAAAAGGTAGTTGAAATACCTAAACATTGTGTTATCTCACCTGTTCTAATTTCTTATGAGAAAGATAAATCCAGGTTATATTGTGACTATAGATCATTAAATACTTATACTGTAGATGATATCTATTCTTCACCCATTATTAGCTTTATACATGCTACCTTACAAGGTGCTAAATATATCAGCTGTTAAGATGGTAATAAAGGATATCACCAAGTACCTGTTGATAAGATTTCCCAGAATTTTCTGATAACTACTACTCATATGGGTATTTATAGGTATGTTAGGATGCCATTTGGACCCAAAAATGAACCTTTAGTTTTTTAGAAAGTTATGGATAACACATTTAATCAGGAAATAATTGAAGGATGGCTGAGGGTTAACATTGATAATATCATCATATTCTCCAAGAAATTTGAGGACCACGTTAACCACCTGTGTAAAGTGTTCCATAAGATGGATGAGATAAATATGAAACCTTCCTTAAAAAAATATAAATTTTGTTTTCATTCTTTAAAAGTGCTTCATCATGTTGTCTCAGGATTAAAGAGATGTGCTGACCAGGACAAAGTGGCAGCCATACAGCAGGTAAAAGCTCCTACTATAGCTAGAGAGCTGCAAAGTTTTTTAAGAATATGTGAATAATAGAGAAAATATATTAAAAATTATCAGGTCATAGGATTAACCCTAACCCAATTAACTAGGAAAGATGTTGCCTTTATCTGTAACTGTGAAAGACAAAGAGCTTTTGACACTATGAAACATTGTTTGATGTCTGCACCAATTCTTGCTTTGCCTGACTTTAATCAAACATTTGTATTATACACTGATTCCAGTTTTATTGACCTTGATTCTTTTCTCCATCAAAAACAAGTTATGAATGATAAAGTATCTTAAGTAGTAATTTGATATATTTCAAGAACTTTAAGAAATAGTGAAGTGAAATATGGTTCCACTCAACTTGAGTGTTTAGCATTAGTGTGGGCTCTAGAGAAGCTACATTATTATCTGGATGACAAGAAATTTGAACTTGTCACTGGCTTAAGTGCAGTTAAATCTCTCTTGAACTTGAAGACACCTAACAGAAAAATTCTCAGATGGCAGTTAGGTTTTCAAGAAAATAGAGGGAGGATGACAATAATACATAGGGCTGGTATTGTTCACTCAAATGTGGATATGTTATCAAGGTTAACTTTTTCAAATGATTACTCTAATCCTGCATATGATCCTGAGGATGAAATAGTCTACATTCATGGGATATATGTGGTTGATATAGAGGAAGAGCTATTACAGCTTATTATGGATTAATATGATAAAGACACTGACTTAAAAAAGTTGTGTACTATATTAAATGATCCAAAGAATGCTTCAATACAAGCATTAATTAAAACCCTCCCACAAAAGTACCAGATTACTTTGGAAAAAGGTAAATTTTCAATTAATGAAGGCTACCTCTATTATAGAAGAAAGTTGAGTAATGTTATTTTTATTCCTCCTTCTATTAAAGAAATCAGCTTGAAAATTTGTTATGATGACATATTGGCAGGAAATTTTGATCTTGAAAAAACAATTATAAGAATTAAGAACACTTCTTGGTGGGCTAATAAGTCTGAAGACACCAAACTATATGTTGAATCCTGTTATTATTGCCAGAAATCAAAAATATAAACTGGAAAAAGAGCTGGATTGATGCAACATATTGAATCTCCTTTTGCACCATGGAAGATTATAAACGTAGACTTTGTAAAAGGATTTCCATATCTGGGAAAGAAAGTTATAACTCTTTGAGAGTTATTCTGGACAGATTTACAAAAATATGTAAATTCATCCCTAATCACAAGGATGTTTTCACTAAAGAATTAGCCTTCTTGTGGTAGTATCATATGTTTAATACTTCTCGTTTCACAAAGGCCATAATCTCTGACAGAGACCCTAAATTTACTTCTGAATTTTGGATGTCTCTGATGGATGTTTGTGGTTGTGATCTGAAACTTTCTATTACCCATCATCGTCAAACTGATAGATTAGCTGAGAGAATTATTCAAACTTTAGAGGAAATGATTAGAAAGTATTGTGCCTTTAGCCTTGAGTATAAAGACAATGATAGGTTCACTCATGATTGGGTCACCTTACTACCTGGTCTGGAGTTTGCTTATAACAGCACTGTTTCCTCTGTTACTCAAATAAGGCCTTGTGAGCTCTGGCTTGGATATGTTCCAAATACTCCTGCAGGAATTCTCAATAATAAAATACCTAAATTGGATTTACATCCTGGCTTAAAATCTTTTCTTCAAATGCAACAACTATTCAAAAGTCATGCTCAAAAATTTATTGAAAAATATTTTGAATATGAGAAGAAGAGGTTGGATAAATCCTATAAAGAATGCACTCTCAAGAAGGGTGATGAAGTACTTCTTTCTAAAGTGTACTTCAATTTACAAGGTAATAAAAAATTAAAAGACCCATTTGTAGGTACATTTGTTGTCAGAAGAATGGTTGGTGATAATGCAGTTGAAGTTATTCTATACTCTCCGTATGGCAGGAAACATCCTGTTTTTCAAATATCTCTTTTTAAACTTTACACATCTAATAGTGATTTTTTTCCCAAAAGGAGGGGAAGGACAAAAAATACCCCTAATGAAATCACTGAAACAGAAGAAATTGATAATATTCTAAATGACAGAATAATCACTGCTGAAAAAGGTACTGAATGCTTATTGAGATTCAAGACTAAATCTTCTGAATATAATTCTTGGAAACCTGGAAAAGAGATATCTAACCTTCCTACTCTACTAAAGAAATATAAAAAGAAAAAATCATAGAATTTTTTTTATTGTATTTTTTTTGAGTGAGGGAGTGTCAGCCAGGCTACTAGACTCATACAGTAAATCATTAATTATTTACTAGGATGAAGCCAAACCATTACTCCTTATTATATTAATTATATTTACTTTATAGCTTATAATAATTTAACTAATTTGAATAAGTAAAAATATAAATTTAATGTCCTTCATAATTTTATCCCCTGACAAGGTCCTCATGAGAGTTCAGAGGTGAAATAAGATTTTATTAATACTGAATATTGAATACAAATTATTTTATTTAAAATTGACATTTACATAGAATCTATAATAAATCAAATAAGTTGACATAAGCATTAAATACAATATATTAGTACATTCTTTATAGAACAACTTTAATATTAGCAATATCTTAGTGTGCAAATTTCTTTTTCTCTCATACTCATGTATTTAGATTTTTTAAATCTATGATTTCTCTCCTTTTTGTCTATAAAAGGCCTTCCATTCTGGTTGTTTTTCTCCATTCCTTTCTGACCTTAAAAATTTATTATATTATTATAAATATATTCATTATTACTATTACTACTTTAGTATTTACATCCACATAATTATAAACTATTCAAGCAATTATAATAATACCCCTTTACGTTTAGCTTGAGTACTAACTTATAAAAGATAAAACCTACATTGTAGAAAAACCTATAGTACTAACTATAGGCCTTGGCCAAGGGATTTGGAGCAAAACTGGAGAGAAAAACTTCTTTTCCTTTGAGAAAAACCAGGTGAGATCTATTTGCTACAGCAAATTAGAGACTGTTACCATTCCCACTTCCAAAAAACTCCTTGACTGCTTTACAAGTCAAGACAGTAGGCAATAGCAGACCACTGAGAACCAAAAAACCAGAAAACATGAAATGAAGAGAAATCCACACCAGAAACCAAAGACACAGTGCACTTGTTACTTAAACACAGAAAAAATACTTGATGTAGTTTGAAAAGCTACAACAGAGAAATCACTTGCCAAAGTTGAGTTAAATGAAGAACTAACCTTGAACCAAAAACAGCTAATTGTGGCTAAAAAACAGTGAAAAGTGAGTGAGAAAAAATGATATAACTACCAGATGGTTGTATGATAATTAAAGTTGCCCCAAACTGTCCTATTCAGTATGTACACACAGACCACCTATCTGAAAATCCATGCACAGCAACTAATTTTGTGACTTTGACAGTCTAATTGAATAAAAACCTTTAGAAACGCTCCCCAGCCTTCTATAACCAAGGCAGGCAGACATCCCTGAAGCCAAAAAACCACCAAAAAACATCTGATAAGCCCCATGATACTTAGAAAAATCCACCATGACTACTTAAACCCTTGAGAGAATCAACACTAGCGGGTCAAATTAGCTTCAGTATGCATATCTTAATGAAAATGGCAGCTAATATTCTGCACTCATCATGTTTTAGTCATTTTGTAAAGGGTCAAATCACTAATTTTTTCAGTAATTTGTAGATCTTTCCACAAATTATTGAATCATTTGTGTAACTCATTTTCTACCCCATCATTTAATCAGTAATTCATCTCAACAGACCACACTCGCAACACCTCAATACCTCCATTTCATTTAGACTTCACTCTTACCAAACAATACTTTTCTCACTTCTCATCATCATATCACACCCAAAACCAGCTCTATATTTTTTAATTCAGGTTCTGTACAATGTACACACCTCTAAATAGTCCTATCACCACATAAAGTAAGAAAAGGAGGTCACCTATTCAGTTTACACTTGAAAGTTAGTTAAAAAGTAAGTAAAAGTAAGGTGATCCTCATCTAGGTCTAGAAATTCTTTGAGACAGTTGAATGGCCTAATTGTGGCAAAAAATGATTTAGTGAAAAATGATGAATATACCAAGTTAGTGCAAAGACATGTGAGAAAAAAAATTAGAAATTACTGAATTCATGCAAAAGCATGAGTGTTGAATATTTTGGGTAACTCACAAATAGTGAAGATTTTCACTAACGAGTGTTGTATGGCCTCATTAATTAGTGCAACTCAGAACTAATATGCAAGTAAGCAGGAGTTACATACCTGCACAAGTGTGGATGCTCTAAAACATGAAATTCAGCTATGACCAAAAATGTAACATAAAGTATAGAGTCAAATTAGCTCTGCTTAATGGTACTAAGCACTTAACCCTAAGACTTAAAGTTAGCCCATAAAACACAAAAAAATTAAACAGAAATCTTTTAGAATGAAAAATGAGGAAATGACTCCTTAAAAATTAGAATGTGAAAAATATCAAGAATACATAAAATACAGAGAAATACCAGGGCTATTCAATGGTAGTACCCACATACCCATAGTCTTGAAATTCACTAAATAAAACCAAAACAACACCTAATTTGTTGACCAATTTCAATTAAGACATACACAAACAGCATCAAACAGACCAAAAAAGTCCTCTGCCAATGTTGGAAGACCACATCCTCCCTCCAATTGAGAATTATCACATTCTTCTTCATCAGATCCAAAATGTTCAACTTTCTTTCAAAATCTGCCTCTGAAATGGGCCCTTTCCAATACTGCACTGACAATAATCTGATCTTCCCCATCACACCACCAGCTCATCCATAAAGAAACTCCTGTTATGTCTGTCAATCCAGAAAGAAGAATTTCTACAGACCTGGTCCATTATCATCTTCAACAGCTTCATGTTCACCTCAACCTAGGCCATCTTCCACCAGCACCAAAAGATCCAGGCCATCCATCCTGATACCCAGATTATTCAAGAAACTACATCCTTCAAAAATGAGTGCCAACACCACTAATGCAATCAATTCCACAATGCTTGGTCCATCTGATTAACAAAAAATTTATTCCTTCCTTCTAATTTTGAAACTGTTGACTTCTAAGTTCCTCCATCTTCTGACAGTGATGATGAAAATGTAGGATCCATTGAACCACCAACACCTAACCACTTGCACACCATTAAGGACAAGTCCTAAAAAAATACTCTGAACAAAAACTCCTTTTACTAAGCTACTTCCAATCCACTCCTGCTAGAGATCCACAGGGCCTTGAGAAAAGGAAACACCTCATCCACCAGTTTAAGGGTAATGCTGAACACTTTGTTTCATCTCTTGATTCTCTTCTGCCACTTGACTCTTCATTGAACTTTTGACTTAGAAATGAAAATTCTTGACCACTCTCCAGACTCCCTGAATGTAGCTTATCGTAAGAAATTCCTCAGTTTACAGTCTTGGGGGTATAATACTCAGTTTTAAGTCTTGGGGGACTAAAAGCCCTCATTTTATAGTCTTGGAGGACTCAAACGCTCAATTTATAGTCTTGGGGGACTCAAACCCTAAATCACAAAGACAGAACCAGAGATCAAACCATTAAAGACCAGAGAAATAAACTAACATTCTGGGGTAACTATTTTAAAGAGAATCCAGCTCATCAGTTACCCCCACACTTGCCTTAAATAAATTCAGAGACTCCCCCTTTGGATGACCTCTTCCAGAATCATACCAACACCACCTTATCAGTTTATAGTCCTGAAGGACTCAACCATCAGACCATCCTCAGTTTATAGTCTTGGGGGAATTTACAATTTTTCAGTTTAAAGTCTTGATGGACTTCTCACACTTTGCATAAAAAAACAAAACCAATTCCATGCACAATACCCCAGAATAAACCTACTGAACTTCCACTTTCACTTCATCATCTACCCATCACTGATAAAAATTTTCTTCTTATCTATTTCCCTTCCTTTTGTCTCACCACAGATCATGGCTGGATCCCCTGATTTTAGCCCATATCTTCCTTGCTTCACTGCTCCAAAGGACTATTCTTGCAAATAGTGCATCCACATGTGCAGACCTTTCAATTTCACTCTTACAACCCCTGAGGCAAAACTCTACAACAGAGCCTGTGATTTTTGAAACTTCAAAATGAAAAATCTGACAGAGAGGCCAATTATCCTATACCACCACATTCACCTTCACATTAATACATCTCCATATCACCTACTAGATCCCCAGAACTTAGTCCTGCTTCTTCCACTTTATCTTCAGGTTCACCCAGAAGATTCTGGAAATCAATTCCCAGAACACTCTCAAAAATACTTTCTTTATTCTATCAAGAAACAGCTTTTATCTCTGCAAATTGATCTCAAACAGCTTCAAAACAAGCTCCCATGGGACACACCTGCCTCATTAGGAAAAAAAATATCAGGCTCAAAACCTTCAAATTTTTCCAGAAAACAGCCAAATTCTGCCAACAAACACCAATAACTCCACACAACAAACTCCTAGTGCTCCATGAGCAATGTTCTCAAAATTTCCTACATCAAAAAATTCCAAAAATTCCAAAACTTCTAGAAGACCTTTCAGAGTGTCCCAAGAAGACACCAGAGCACCAAAAACTGATCTCAGACAAAAAATCTCCCCCTCAAGCAAGAAGAAGAAACTTCACCTCTCCTCTGCCAGAAAATTTTTTGTCTGACAGTTCAATTTCTTCTAGAACTTCATTTAGAAGAGACCAATTAGCTTCCAGGTCACCTTCTACTGCTCCATCCTACAACAGCCCTGATACTCCACCACCAGCACCCAATCAAACTGAACCAAGCAAAAATATCAACAATAACAACAACAGCCCTACTGCTCTAACTAGACCCCAGAAATGTCCTCATCTTAGTTTGTATTCTCAACAACATTTAAAGGATGAGCAAGAGAATCCATAACTCCACCTGGTTGATCCTCCTACTACCTACCTTCAAAACCCATCAACAGTCCAAATTATGGCCACTTAAAAATTTTATGAGCTTCCAATCTGTAAGTACCAAATTAATTAATCCAATCTCTTCAACAGAAAAAAATTGCTGAGCCAACTATTTTGTTTAGTTGGCACCCCTCCTCCTGAAGCTACTAATGGGATTGGCCAACAACTTGAAACCACATTAAAACTGAATTATGCAGATATGAAGTAAAACCTAAGTATGATGTGTTCCAACATGCTCAAGGCCTTTTCTCTTCATGAGCCATTGAATTGATTTTAGAAGAACCTGAGAAAACAATTTCTTGATGACCACTGGAAGATTTTCAAAAAAATTAAGCACACCTTTCAACACTCCATCACAACATCTTCTACTTCCACCCAAAATTTTCCTTCAAATAAAGTTCCTGACCATTAAGATCCCTACAATCTCTCCAGCAGACTGAACCTGTCAGCCAGGCTGTTTCAGGAGCCCAGTAAAATGTATAATATTTTATTGGAGGGAATAAAGTGAGGTATTTTATGAATTTAAATAAGAATTTATTACATAATATAATTATATAAAAATTTTATTAAAATAAGTAAAAAAGTATTATATTACTTTAATTATTAAATAAATTATTTATACGCTTACATCAAACATAATATATATCATATTCTATAAATCATCACATATTTTTTATGTATTTAATATTAATAAATAATAATTAATTAATTGTAAATCTATATTATAATTAGAATTGAAAAATTAAAATTTAGCTAATTAAATTATATATTAAATCAATCTTCTCATATGCTATAATCCACAAATAATGGGTGCTTTTTGACCCTTAACTGTGTTCAAAAATATTTTATTAACTAAGTTGAAATACTTACTTAATAAAATAAAACAAATTCTTAATTTTAATTATTGTTCATTATTTTTTTCACTTAATTTAGTTATTACTCAAATGGAATAGCTAAAAAAATTACTAATTACTGTTTTAGGATTAAATTGATTCTATAAACAATTTAATTAAAATTATAATTTTTTTTGATAAATTACTCACAGTTTCTGTCAGTACAGTCTAGTATATAAGTATGATATAATAGTGTTATTTTATGGTCCTACTACTTATTAATAAATGATTTAGTGATTAAACCTCAGGGGAAGACTAATAGAATAGTTATACTCAAATTAAACTCACAATACTTGGATTTAAATGCGTGCTAGTGGTGGAAAATAGAAGAATAAAATATAGTTATAGCTTTTATAAAGATAATATCAATTTATAAGGGCTTTATAATATATTTCTGAATGTTAATAATTGTAGTGTAATGTTTGTTTGAAGTGTAGTAATTGAATGATGATAATAAACTGTCAAAATCCCTCCTTACTTATACCCAAATCCACTGGAGTGCACAGACCTTCAATCCAGATGATGTCACTGCTATCCCCGGCAATTACAGCACTGTGAGGGCCCATCACCTCCCCATGGCGTCCACTTCAAGCAGTTTCAACACCCAGACCTCCAGTAAGGACCCTCCATCACTATTAATAATAACACAGAGTCATACCATAAATAGAAAACCCAGATAAAAGCGGATACCATAAAGAAACAGGTAAAATAAATGATCAAAAAGAGATTTAATGAAACTAAAAGCATATAAAGAAAAAAATAAAATGTCCAAGCCCCCAATAACATCCCCAAGCATCCACATTAACCCAAAAACATCTTTCCAACCCATAAATCTGTGAATAACCATCCAAGGAAGTAATTTTAGTTGTCCAAACTGGGTGTATGCGCCTGATATAGGTGTCTATGCTTCTGTAGGCGTTTTGAGTCCACTGATTTCGTCCATATGACCTAAAATAAGCATAAAAACAAAGGTTATAGGCTATTAAGGGGCTAAAACCCACTTATATACCTAAATATACATAATATACTGAATATTTCACTGAATATGAGATTTATGTATACATATAAGCTTATGTATGTCAATAATTACTTCATATCACTTATGATAAGTATATTATGACTCCATTAACACCTTAATAAGTATTATTAGGCCATGGATAAGCTATTTAAACTATTATAAATTATATAATAGAATAATAATTATATATATATATATAATAAAATAATATATATTATTATTTTAACCTTATTTTTAAGATATAAGCTTAATCTAGTTAAGGTTATCTTATTTTAAGCATAAGAAATACTCAGTCCTAAGGATATTTAGGCTGACACTCCCTCACCCCAAAAAAAACAATAAAAAAAAAAGTTAAGACATTTTAATTAATCTTAAGGAATGAAATAATAAAAAAAAATTAATTTTTATAATACATATACTGAATGAACAGTATTATTTAGATTTAAATTTTTTCAAGAGATTTTTAAGATCAGAGATTTCATTTTCTGGAATCCACTGGTCATATTCACTTGATTTATTTTTAAATCTTAATAGATACTCAACTCCCTTTTCTTTTGTAAGGTGTCTCTTTTTAAGTATCTTTTCAATTTCTGCTTTTTCCACTATTTCTTCAGGTTGCTGTTTATGCCTTCCTGATCTTCTTGGAAATAGAGCAGTATCATTAGAATGGTATGGTTTTATAAGAGAAATAGGAAATACTGGATGTTTTCTATCATATGGTGCATATAGAATAACCTCAACAGCATTATTACCAACCATCTTTTTAACTAAAAATGGTCCAATGAATGGATCCTTCAATTTAACATTACCATTTAAATTGAAATGTAGCGTTGAAATAAGGACTTCATCACCCTCTTTGAACATTTGTTCTTTATGGGCTTTATCCCATCTTTTCTTTTCATACTCAAATGCCTTATTTATACATTCTTGAGCATGTTTTCTGCATAATTCCTGCATCTGAAGAAAAGATTTAGTACCTGGATGAATATCCAATCTAGGTAACTTATTAAGAGTTTTAGCAGGGGTATTAGGTACATAACCCAACCATAACTCAAATGGCTTTTTGCCAGTGACAGAATGTACTGTACTATTATATGCAAATTCTAAACCTGGGATAAGGGTTACCCAATCATGCGTGAATTTGTCATTGTCTTTAAAATTAAGACCAAAAGCACAGTATCTTCTTATCATATCTTCTAAGGTTTGTATCATTCTTTCTGCTAGCCCATCAGTTTGTGGATGGTGTGCTGTAGAAAGTTTTAATTGACACCCTGAAACATCCATAAGTGACGTCCAGAACTCAGAAGTAAATTTAGGATCTCTGTCAGAAACTATTGCTTTGGGGAAACCTGCTGTATTTAACATTTGTGTCCACCATAAAAAAGCTAAGTCCTTTGCAGAAACCTCTTTGTGGGTAGGAATAAATTTACACATCTTTGTAAATCTATCTACAATTACCCAGCAGGAGTTATAATTTTTATGCCCTGCTATTGGCAAACCTGTTACAAAGTCCATGTTAATGATTTCCCATGGAGCTTTTGGTTGCTCAATTTGTTGTAATAAACCAGCTCTTTTTCCTGTTAATCTTTTAGATTTTTGACAAGAATCACATGTTTCAACATATTTCTGAACATCCTCAGACATGTTAATCCACAAAGCTGTGTTTTTTACTCTGTTTAATGTTTTATGGTAGTCAAAATGACCTGCTAATATATCATCATGACATATACTTAACATTAACTCCTTCATTGAAGGGGGAATTACAATTACATTACTTAATTTTTTCCTGTAATATGTAAAACCATCCTCAATGGAAAATTTTCCTTTCTCTAATGCCTCTTTATACTTATTTGGTAATGTTTTTATTAAAACATTCATTGGAGCATTAGATGGATCATTTAATATTGTAGTTAATTTACTTAAGTCAGGATCTGAATTATAATTATCAAGAATTGATTGCATAAATTCATCCTCAAGATCTACAATATAAATGCCATAAATTTTAATAATCTCTGATTCAGGAACATAAGCAGGATTATCATCATTATTAGGCAGAGGTACTCTAGATAACAGATCTACATTAGAGTGCAAGGTTCCTGCTCTATGTGTAATAGTCATCCGTCCTCTGTATTCTTGTACAGCTAATTGCCATCTAAACATGTGTCTATTAGGAGTTTTCATGTTTAAGAGTGACTTAACTGCACTACAGTCAGTTATTAACTCAAATTTTTGGTCTTCAAGGTAATAATGTAGCTTTTCAAGAGCCCATACTACTGCCAAACATTCAAGTTGAGTAGCACCATATTTTAATTCACCACTTCTCAGAGTACGTGAAATATAGCAGATTACTACTTCTGACATTTTACCTTCAATAAGTTGTTTTTGATGCAAAGCAGCACCCAGTCCAATAAAACTTGCATCTGTATATAATACAAAAGGTAATTGGAAATCTGGTAATCCCAAGATAGGAGCTGTCATTAAACATTCTTTCAACTTATTAAAAGCTTGTTGTCTTTCATTATTCCAAATGAAAGCTTCTGATTTCTTTATCAGTGTGGTCAGTGGTGCAGCAATTGATTGGTAGTTTTTTATATATTGTCTATAATAACCACACATTCCAAGAAAAGATTGTACATCCTTCACATTTTGAGGAATGCCAATATTCTTTATTGCAGCCACTTTATTTTGGTCTACACATATTTGTAAGCCAGATACAATATGACCAAGCACTTTTAAAAATTCAAACCCAAATTTACATTTTTTCAATGCAAGGGTCATTTTTATTTCATCCATTTTCTGAAATACTTTCCTTAAATGGATTAAGTGTTCATCAAAATTTTTAGAGAACACTATGATGTCATCAATGTATACCATTAACCATCCCTCAATCATTTCATTATGGAATGTTATATCCATTAACTTTTGAAATACTGATGGAGCATTCTTTGGTCCAAATGGCATTCTGACATACTTATAAATTCCCATGTGTGTTGTTATCAACAAAAATTTCTGTGAATTCTTTTCAACAGGAATTTGATGGTACCCTTTATTTCCATCTAGGCAACTTATATATTTAGCACCTTTAAGGGTAGCATGTATAGAGGCAATCCTTGGCAAGGGATAAATATCATCTACTGTAAATGTATTTAATGCTCTATAATCACCGCACAGTCTTGCTTTATCTTGTTCATAAGAAATCAGCACTGGTGATATTACACAATATTTTGGTGTAGTTTCAACCTTTTCAAGAATGTTCATTTTTAATAACATCTTAATATTATCCTCTATGTCTTTCCTCTTCATTGGTGAAGCAGGGTATGGTTTCTTTTTAAGACTAGCAGGAATATTATCCATATCACAGGTCAAACTAATTTTCATTTCATGATCTTTTACAAGGCCAAGTTCATTTGTACCATGTGCAAAAGCCATTGGAAAAGCTTTAATTAATTCCAAAATATTATCTTTCTCAGTTTTACTTATCTGAGTGCCAAATGATGCTTTTGAAATTTCTGTTTCCAGAAGTTCCAACTCATTGGATTCTCTTCCTTTAGACGGGGAATTTGTTACTGAATCAATGTGTAAGACAGTGTTAAAAGAATTTATTTTAAATTTCCTTTTACCATTCATGCCAATTGTAAAATTGTTATTAGCAGGGTCTAATTTTACACCAAATTTAGTCAGAATATCATTTCCAATGATAAAACAGTTACTACAATTTGTATTATCCATTACTACAAAGTCACATGTTACCCTTACATAACCATGTTGGTGTTTAAAGAAAACAGCAGCTTTGTATTTACGAATGGGGTGTAGTACTGATCCAAAACCTCTCCAATTTTTATTCTGAAGTGGTTCAAGCTTAAACTTATATTCACTATCAATTTTCTGTAATTTATTAGTGGAAACAACTGAACCAGCAGCTCCTGTGTCCAATACTATATTAACATTTTCACCAGAAATGATAGCTGGAACCGTGATAGGTGTCATTCTAAAGTTATCAGCTTGTATATCCTTAAAGATTTCAGCATCCTCAAAATTCATTAAAGATTCATTTGAGTCCATATTTAATATTGGATTTTCAAAGATGGACAAATCATCTTCCAACATACAGACTTCATTTTCATCACTATATGAGATATTGCTGTCATAATCACTTGATTCTTTACTTTTTTCAGTTTCAGTTTCAGATTCACGTTGATTTTCAACAATATTTATGTTTTTCTCACATTTGTGACCTTTGACCCAAGGTTTGTTACACTTATAACAAGTATTTGTTTCATACTTTTTAGGTACTACAGGTGCAGTAGGTTTTTTCTGCTTCTCCTGAAGTGTTTTTGAATTCTGAGTTTTTACAGGTTCAACATTTTGCTTATAAGTGGAATACCTTGATTCATACTTATGGTTTAATAATATTTCATTGCAAATATTAATAAAGTCAGAATATTCAGTAACATTTAATGTTCTAGCTACAACAATGTCTCTGACAGATATAGGTAATTTGTATATTATCTTATCTTTCCATAAGTTAAAATCCATATGAGGCTCAATGGCTTTTAATATTTTGTTTAAATTCATTAAAAATACCATAGGTTTGTCACCATTCAACGGATTATACCTAGTCTTCTCATACAGTCTTTGCTGAGTAAGCCTGAATTTAGAACCTCCAAATTGTTTTTCAATAAGTTGTTTCCATTCAGCCCAAGAGTAGTCTCTACCCTCACTTAAGACAGCTTCAAACCATAATAAAGCAACATCCTTAAATAAAGAAATTAATTTTGATGTTATCTCTTCATCTGGTAACTTATATGAGAATTTCAAGTTGTCAATTCTTTGAATAAAATGTTGCCAATCAGAGCTGGCTTCCCCATCATAAGTTGGGTACTGATCTATCTTAGGCCAGTTCTTCTGATTGGATTTTATCTCACTAATCTTAGGTAAATTCAACAACTCATTCAATTTTGATAAATGGTCTTGTATTTCTTCCTGCACGGATTTGTGACTTACATTTTCAGATTTGACACTACCACCAGATGGTTTCAATTGTGGTGGTATAGGGAAGGAATGAGATTCACTTTTGCCAATGAAAGGATTATTATTATATTGATTATACTTATGATTATCCTGGTTCATTAGTAGATTGGCAGTTTCAATCTCAACTTTAGTTAATCTTTGTAGCAACTCAGAGACACTTTGATTTGTCTGTGCAAAAGATAACTTTGTTCTTGATTCAGTCTTTAATAAGTGTGTTTCATATAATTTTTCTAACTCACAAAATTTGTTTGAAAGTTCATTATATTTATTACTCAATGAATCATATTTAAGAGTTAGAGACAAATGTTCTTTCTCTAATTCTTTATTACGTGTTGCTAATTGAGAAATGTTCAATGTTAAGGATGAAATTGTATCACTAGTGAGCTTAACTGTCTGTTCCTCACAATCAGTCATTCTATTCCACAATGCTGAAACAACTCTATGGACAGTTGGATTATTGTTAAAATATTCCATGTCCTCCTTTTCAATTCTCTCACTCTCCTGTGAACTTCTCATTTCACTAGTAGGTTGTTGCAACTGAGGATTAACTGTATTATCATTGTATATAGTACTGTTATTATGGACAAAAGACAAGTCAGGTGTATCTACTCTAAAACCTAAATTTCTTAAATCCTCCTCTATTTGTTGTACAGATTTAACATCAATAGAATTACCTATATTGTAATTATCAGTATTATGTCTAATCTGAGAGGGTAAGTTACTTAACAAGGGATGGTTGCCAGTCCTGATTTTTGGCGCTTTTTTCCCTTGTAAGGGTGAGCTGAGGAAGTCAGATGAGGGGGCGGATCCCTGTTGCAACTGTGGCTTGCCCACTGTTGGTGAAACCAGTCCCATTTCCATTTGTCTACCAAGATTTTCTCCTGGGAGTGAGTGGACCCTCCTTGGGTAGGGGGTTGCTGATTTGATTGACTGGGCTGGCCTCCCTTTAATTCTGCCATTGCCTGATTCATCTGCTGAAATCCTACCTTGCAATTGTTTTGCAACTGCTCTACCTCTTTGAACATGAGAGATTTTGATTCCTCTAGCTTCAGAACCTGTTTGGCCAGGTGGGACAGTTGATCCTGAAGAGGAGGAGACGTCTTTTTGATAGTTATCTTTTTTAAGAGGGCTTCCTTTTCCTCTATACTCATGCTTTCTGGCTGGGGGTACTGTTGTCCCTCCATGGTGATGTCCTGGAAAGTTTTTATTAGCTTTAGACCTGGTATTATAAGCAGGCTGTTCACTTACACTATCCTGGGGAGCACTCATATTGTTCAGAATAGCAATATTTTACGTCTACAAAAGGAAAAACTCTGTGGAATTAGTAGACAAAAGATATTAGTAATTATATTACTAATAAAAAAGCAATGGAGCTTACCCTGAATTTATATCTTTATTTATTTAAATAAAATAAAAGAAAAATTCCAAAAAATCTGATAAAAATATAATAATAAGTTTAACTAGACCTCTATAAGGGTGAATAATTAGCTTACCAAGCTTTAGCCAAATACCAATTTAATTGGGTGTTATATTGGTGTCCAAATACCAAGTGAAATTGGGTTTATATTGGGTACAGTTACTACTGTAAATATCTAATTTTTATGATAAAAAATTAGTACAATTATTATAAGGGTTCTTTTCCGCAATCAATGAGTTATGATGACCCACTAATATGCAGCAGACCCAAATATTTGGTTAATTTTGAGTTGTACTAAGGTAAAAATCACGTCCCAAGGCTTATACTAAATAATAAGTAAAATATAAGGAAAGACCCCCAATTGTCAGTACAGTCTAGTATATAAGTATGATATAATAGTGTTATTTTATGGTCCTACTACTTATTAATAAATGATTTAGTGATTAAACCTCAGGGGAAGACTAATAGAATAGTTATACTCAAATTAAACTCACAATACTTGGATTTAAATGCGTGCTAGTGGTGGAAAATAGAAGAATAAAATATAGTTATAGCTTTTATAAAATAATATCAATTTATAAGGGCTTTATAATATATTTCTGAATGTTAATAATTGTAGTGTAATGTTTGTTTGAAGTTTAGTAATTGAATGATGATAATAAACCGTCAAAATCCCTCCTTACTTATACCCAAATCCACTGGAGTGCACAGACCTTCAATCCAGATGATGTCACTGCTATCCCCGGCAATTACAGCACTGTGAGGGCCCATCACCTCCCCATGGCGTCCACTTCAAGCAGTTTCAACACCCAGACCTCCAGTAAGGACCCTCCATCACTATTAATAATAACACAGAGTCATACCATAAATAGAAAACCCAGATAAAAGCGGATACCATAAAGAAACAGGTAAAATAAATGATCAAAAAGAGATTTAATGAAACTAAAAGCATATAAAGGAAAAAAATAAAATTTCCAAGCCCCCAATAACATCCCCAAGCATCCACATTAACCCAAAAACATCTTTCCAACCCATAAATCCGTGAATAACCATCCAAGGAAGTAATTTTAGTTGTCCAAACTGGGTGTATGCGCCTGATATAGGTGTCTATGCTTCTGTAGGCGTTGTGAGTCCACTGATTTCGTCCATATGACCTAAAATAAGCAGAAAAACAAAGGTTATAGGCTATTAAGGGGCTAAAACCCACTTATATACCTAAATATACATAATATACTGCATATTTCACTGAATATGAGATTTATGTATACATATAAGCTTATGTATGTCAATAATTACTTCATATCACTTATGATAAGTATATTATGACTCCATTAACACCTTAATAAGTATTATTAGGCCATGGATAAGCTATTTAAACTATTATAAATTATATAATAGAATAATAATTATATATATATATATAATAAAATAATATATATTATTATTTTAACCTTATTTTTAAGATATAAGCTTAATCTAGTTAAGGTTATCTTATTTTAAGCATAAGAAATACTCAGTCCTAAGGATATTTAGGCTGACAGTTTCCCATGTTACAAATTTACTTAGTTACTCAAAATTCTTATTTACTGGATTGGGAAATTAGTATGGGAAAAATATTTCTTATTTGAGAATTTAAATATTTGTTTCATATTTTTCTCTCAATATCCAAGTTTCACTTATTTTTTTTTTTCTTGTTTCATTTTATTAATACTTTTTTATACAAATTTGTGGCGCTTCAGAGGACCCCCACCTGTAAAAAGGTCTTGGGTAATCCCCTTCAGCCCATCACTTAAAACATTTCAATTATTAAAAATTCTATTATTTTTAAAGAAATTAAGAGTCCTTTTTTTTTACTTATATTACTTACTTGTGTTGACTAAGTCTACTAAGAAATGAAATTACTAAAAATATTATTGGTTGCTTTAAGAGAACTCTTTGAGTATTAATAATTGCATTGTTATAGGCAGAAGCAGAGACACTTAAAAAATCTTTAAATACCATACAATCTCTGTTTATAAGTATTTTAAATCCAGTTCTTTTTGTCCTCCTTTTATATTACTCCCCTTCTACCACTCCTTATCCTTCTTCTTCCTCTTCTCTCTTCTTTTCTTTTCTCTTCTAGAAAACTGGTAGACAATTGGAGACCTTTCCAAACGGCAACAACAACTTTTTGAGAGAAAATTGGCACACGGACCACCTTGCAAGAAGGAAACCAAGTTGTGTGGCAACTGTGAATTGAACCAGGGCCATCCTTATACGGTGTGTTCTTCCAACATTGGTGTAGCCATTTGTTGGTCTATTTGGCATTGTTTGGATATGTCTTAAATGACATTGTTTAATAATTGGGTGTTTTTCTGGACTTATTCAGCAAATATTGGGACTGCGGGGATGATGGTACAACCATTGGATAGCCCTGATTTTATCTATATTTTATGTCTTGATGTCATTTTCCAGATTTTAAGTATTAAAGGGATAATTTCTCATTTTACATTTAAAAAGATAGCTGTTCAATTTTTTTTTGCGTTTTATGGGATAAACTTCAGTCTTAGGGTTAAGTGCTTAGTAACATTAGAATGAGCTAATTTTTCTCTACATTCTATGTATCAATGTTGTTATAGCCTAATTATGTGTTTTAAATGTTTTAGTAGTTGTAGTAGATTTTACTAAGTATTTTGGGTATTTTTGGAGGTTTTTGATGGTTTTCTGGCATCAGGGTGGTCCGGCTGCCTCAGGCAGGCCTCCCAACGTCGGGCAGCTTGCTTGCCTCAGTGCTAGAGGGCTGGGAAGCATTTCTAGAGGGGTTTTATGCAATATGGCACTCAAGAATGCCAAATTTGTTGGTGTGCATGGGCTTTTAGATAGTGGTCTGTGTGTACATAGTGAAAAAGACAGTTTGGGGCAGCTTTAATTATCATACAACCATCTGGAGGTGATATCATCGTTCCTCATTCAGTTTTCACTGTTTTTTGGTCACAATTGGCTGTGTTTGTTGCAAGGTGAGTTCTTCATTTAACTTAACTTGGCAACTGGTTTCTCTGGTATAGTCTTGCAAGCTATATCAAGTATTATTGCTGTCTCTGGTGTGGATTTGAAACCTACATCAAGTATCATTGCTTTCTCTGGTAAGGAAATTGGTCTACATTTCAGTTATTTGGTTTGGTATTCTGTCTGGAGACTACTTTCTTAGCTGATAAAGCAGTCAAGTGTGCTGAAAAGGGTCTTTAGCAAACATGAAACAATTTACTGTAGCAGGTAAAGCTCACTTTATTTTTCTTAAGGGACAGGGAATTTTATCTCTGGGTTTTCTCCAACTCACTTGGTCAAGGCCTATAGCTAGTACTATAGGATTTTCTACAATGAGTTATATAGTAATATTGTTCATATAGATTATAGTAGTTTTTCGGTCTCTTTAGTAAGTCTCACTATGCACCTCACAATATTAATACTCAATTTTTATTGCAATAACAGTGCCTTGACTTTTTTGCTGAGACACTGAGTGTAAGTGTGTCACCGGACGACCTACGCACAAGGTCAAGGGTGTTCTTGGAAGTGAGATAGACGGAGGAGTTTAGAGACTTCTTCGAAGTACAGAGGAAATATTCGAGGAAGTGATTTGAAGATGATTCAAAAAAAGAGCTACTGCTTCAAGATATGTTCAATAAGAATTCTAATATATTTTAAAGGTAATATTAAAATTCTTTAGGATCTCACAAAGGGTTGGAAACTTAATAATCAAAGATTTAAGTTTTTAGTAATGATTACTGAGAAAATAAGGAAATGTAAAATAATAATGATTTAACCTGAAGTTTTACCACTATTAACTATATATACGTTGTGGTCTTCCAACATTGGCAGGGGCCTTTGTTGTGTGATTTGGCGCTGTTTGTGCATGTCTTAATTGACATCTGTTAAGGAATTGAGTATTCTTCTGCTTTTATTCGGTGGATATTGGGTCTGCGGGTATGTGGGTACTATCATTGGATAGCCCTGGTTTTTCTCTATATTTTATGGCTTGAGGACATTTTTCATATTCTGAGTTTTAAGGGGTCATTTCCTCATTTTTCATTTATAAAATATTGCTGTTTAATTTTTTTTTGTGTTTTACGGGCTAACCTTAAGTCTTAGGGTTAAGTGCTTAGTACCATTGGATAGAGCTAATTTTTCTCTATATTTTATGTCTAAATGTTGTTATAGTGAAATTCCGTGTTTTAAAGGTTTTAGTAGTTGTAGCTAATTTTTCTAAGTAGATTAGTAGTTTTTATTGGTTTTCTGGCTTCAGGGAGGCCGGGCCACTTCAGGCGGCATCTCCGATGTTGGGCGGCCCACCCGCCTCTGATTTAGGAGGTTGGGGAGCGCTTCAGGAGGTTTTTTTATGCAATTTGGCGGGTACAGGCGCCAGATTAGTGGGTGCGCATGGGCTCTTAGTTAGTGGTCTGTGTGTACATAGTGAATAAGACAGTTTGGGGCAACCTTGGTCATCATACAACCATCCAGAGGTGATATCATTGTTCCTCACTCAGTTTTCACTGTTTTCTGGCCACAATTGGCTGTGTTTGTTGCAAGTGAGTTCTTCATTTAACTTAACTTTGGAAACTGTTTTCTCTGTTATAGTCTTGCAAGCTATAGCAAGTATTATTGCTGTCTCTGGTGTGGATTTGCAGCCTACATCAAGTATCTTTGCTGTCACTGGTGTGGACTTTGTTCTACATTTCAGTTCTTTGGTCTGGTAGTCTATCTGGTGACTACTTTCTTGGCTCATCAAGCAGTCAAGTGTGTTAAACAGGAGCTTTAGAAAAACAGGAACCAACTTACTTTAGCAAGTAAATCTCACTCTATTTTTCTAAAGGGACAGGGGATTTTCTCTCTGGTTTTTCTCCAACTCCCTTGGTCAAGGCCTATAGCTAGTACTATAGGATGGTCTACATTTCTGGCGCCCAACGTGGGGTAGAACTTGCTAGTTCTTTGGAATCTCTGTTTTCTTTGGTTGGCTCTTTTTGGTGTTTTGGTCTGGAGGAATGGCTTCTGGTTCTGCTATTCCTGTGGTGACTGTCAGTGGGGGGGGGATGGTCCTCCTTCTGTGATGGTTAGGAAGTGTGTGAGGATTAAAAGTTGGGATGGTACCAAGTTTAAAGGGGAGGATGTCAAGTGGTTTCTAGAGAAGTATGAAACTGCTGCTAGAGTGGATGGTGTTTCCTACCTGGACATGGTGAAGCAGATTATCTTCTTAATTGGTGATAGGTCAGTGGAGAAGGAGATTGTGGCCATGTCTGGCTACAAGAAGAGGGATTGGAAATTGTTGTGTAGGAAGATGGTGGATAGATGGGGGGTCAGGTTTACTATGGTGGATCTGAACAAGGTTGTCAGTGAATGGAAATCTTATGGTGGTGTTGGTAACTTACATAGTTACAGGAAGTTTCTGCTATAGTTTGATCCTGTGGTGGAATATTTGGTGGAAGTGGAGGAGCTGGCACATGAAAATGCTGTCAAAGATGTTTTTTGGTCTGCCCTGGCTAGAGATGTCAGTATGGATGTGTTGAGGGAGCTGTCAAGAAAGGAATTGATGAAAACTCTTTCTAATGGGGATCAGAAGTTGCCTGCCTTGGTTAAGGTGAAGGAGGCTGTTGAGGCCCATTTGAAGTTATTGGCTGTGGACACCTATCAGGAGGGGTGTGCCAAGTATGTCAGCAAAGTCAGTGAGGCTTTGGCTGTAGAGGAAGTTAGGTAGAAGAAGGAGGAGAAGAATTTGGTTCAGGTTCCCAAACAGGAGAGGGACCCAATGGTGGAGCAGTTGGCTGATCTTACAAAGCAGCTGCACATTTTTGTCCAGGAGGCCAAGAAGGTTAATAAGGCACCTTCTCAGCCTAGAAATTTTTAAAGGAGGGCTGGTAGGAGTGATCCTTGGGTTTGCTCTTATTGCAGTAGGAGGGGGCACAGGTCCAATGATAGTTGGGCTCTGAACAGAGATGTGTCTGAAGGAAAAGTGGAGTTTGATGGCAGGGTTTTTAAGTTCCCTGACGGTTCTTTTGTGAAGCCCAATGAGGGGCAGGCTCCTGTGGATTTGGTCAAGAGAAGGGGTGGTCTCAATCAAAGGAGACCAAGGTTTGAGGAGATTCCTGATCAGGGGAAGTCTTCTGTTAAGGTAGATTAGGACATCAAGGGAAAGGGGAAGTAGGTCAATAAGGTCTCTTTTTCTACTTCCTTTGGTGGTTTGGAGTTGTATTCTTGTGGTGGACAGTCAAGTGGTGAATGCTTGGCTGGTGTTTATGATGTGGAAGCAGGGAATGTGGGAAGGCCTAGGAGCAGTTCTAAGGCCCAACCAAAGCCAAATGCTTCAATTTGGACCCTAAGCTGAGTGCAGCTAGGAAGAGGTATGGCAAAGAGGAGCTGTACAAGATGCAGAAGGGTATGGCTGATATGGGCCCCCCTAGTTTTGGCGCATCGGACATGAATGGTGAGCCAATGCCAATGGAGGTGGTTTCTGACTCTAATGAGGATGTCCCTTTGGCTTCATTGCCAAAGACTCCTGGATTTAGAGGTTCTGGTGAGGGATCTGGTTTGGTTCCTGTTAATGGTAAATCTGTTAGTGGTGCTGGTCCTCAAGAAGCTTCTAGGACCAAGGTGGTGAAGCAAAGAGCTCAGTTTGAGAGGCCAGTAGTGTCTGGTCAAGTTAATGTTATGGACTCTGTCCTGGAAAAGATGAATCAGGGTCAGGTTTCCCTATCTTATGGGGAATTTTATGCTATCAGTCCAGGGTTGGCTGATAGACAGAAAAAGTTGTTGACCAGAAGAAGGGTGTCTTCTGGGGAGGTGGAATACATTTGTGATTCTGCTGAAAATTTTGGTGAGGGGTTGGAAACTCATTTTTCTGCTCCTCTGGGATATCTCAATGTCACTTTGAATGGCAGGGAGGCATGGGCATTGGTGGATTCAGGTTCTCAGATAAACCTGATTTCTTTGTTTGAGGCAACTCATATAGGCCTCCCCATCAAAACTGGTATTGGTGGGAATTTGAGAGGGATTGGTGGCCATGTCACTGAATTGGTTGCAACTTCTGAGTTTGTGAAGTAAGATGTTGGCGGAGCCTCAGGGAAGGTTTATTTATACATTGCTAAAGGTAATGTAAAAGCAGTTTTGGGTAGGCCATTCTTGATTGATTTTCAGGCAAGAATTGGTTATCAATTTGATTTGGGAATCAGTTTGGAGTTGACTGGTGAAGAGAAAAGGAGACTTCACATGAGGTTGTCATCCCCTGGAGAGGATGGTTGGGAGACCAGGCCTTGTTTATCTTCAATGTGCCAGTGCATGGACTGCTGCAGGAGAAGGAAGGAAGTGGGTGCTGCCTCTGGTTTTTTGGAGTGTGGCTCAGGCTCTATTGAGAGTTGGTCTTTTTTAGAGTAATGAGGGCTGATCACCATAGTGCTGCAACCTCTCCCCAAGATGAGGAAATCCCAGGTTGTAGTAGGTCAGCTCCCTTGGAGATATACCAAGTGGATTTTCAACTTTCTCGTTTTAATGTTTCTCTTCTCTGCAAGTATTCATCAAGTTTTTTATCAAGTCTCTGTTCTTTCTCAAGATTCTTAATTATTTTTAATTCAAGTTCAAAGAAGAAGATTGGTTATATATCTTTATTGAAAGATATGCAGAAAAGTTTTGGGGTGGTGAGATTGGGGTCTAAAAGTAAGTCCTCCCAATTGTGCACCGCTAGGGTTTCTTCTACACCTTTCAAAAACATTACCTGGGCCACACCTGTGAGCAATGGGGAAACCCCTGGTTATTTTTGTAGGTCAGAAGAAAACTCAAGAAAAGAAGATAAAAATTTCAAGATAATTCATGTAAATCAAGAAAAAAATCTAAAGATAATGAAGAAAGAAGATGCAAAATATTTTTGTGAAGATCGTCAAGATCTATTTTTGGGCCTCCAGCATGAGGTTAAACTGCAGAAAATTTTGAAGAGAGAAGATCATCAAGGTTGATTTTTGGGCCTCCAGCATGAGGTTAAACTGCAGAAAATTATGAATAGAGAAGATAATCAAGATCGATTTTTGGGCCTCCAGCATGAGGATAAACTGCACAATTTTAGAAGGTGTGATTCAGAAGATGAATCAAGATTTGAAGATTTGGAAGTTGGAAGTGAGGATGAAGATGTGGAATTGCGGAAAAGTTTTGGAGTGGTGAGATTGGGGTGTAAAAGTAAGTCCTCCCAATTGTGCACCGCTAGGGTTTCTTCTACACCTTTCAAAAACATTACCTTGGCCACACATGTGAGCAATGAGTAAACCCTTGGGTTATGTTCCAGGTCTGGTGATGAAGAATTCCTGAAGATCCCTCAAGTTGAAGGTGGAGCGGCAAAGTATAAGAAGGTAGCATAGAAGATTAGGCCTGTCAATGAGCCTATGCCTGTTGTCTTGAATCCGCTGTTTAAGAGACCTCCTTTGTTGACAGATGCGTACTGTACTCCTTTGGTGAAGAAGCCTCCAGAATTTGTAGAGAGGGCTAGGGTGACCGTGGAAAGATTGAAAGTTGTTAATTTTGGTCCTGATGGGTGGTTGTCTGAAGAAGAAAAGAAGTTGTTGTTGCACGTTATTGTGCTAAGGGAAAAAGCTGTGGCATTTGTTGAGGAGGAAAGGGGTGTATTGGAGCACTCTTATGGGGAACCTTACTTGATTCCTGTGGTTTGTCATGAACCTTGGCAAATCAAACCTATTCCGATTCCAGCCGCTAATAGAGAGGATTTTGTGGAGATTGTTAGGGAAAGAGTCAGGACTGGGTTATATGAACAATCAACATCCAGTTACTCAAGTCCGGTGTTCTGTGTAAAGAAGCAGAATGGAAAGTTGAGGGTGGTTCATGGTCTTAGAGCCTTGAATAGAGTCACTATCAAGGATGCTGGTATGCCACCAAGTGCAGAGGATTTTGTTGAAGCTTTCGCTGGAAGGGTGTGTTATGGTTTGGGTGATATTATGGGTGGTTCTGATGAGAGGAAACTACATACGGATTCAAGGCCTCTCACAACTTTTGAGACTCCTTTGGGAAGATTTCAGCTCACTAGGTTTCCGCAAGGAGCAACTAATTCAGTGGCAGTTTATCAAGCACAGATGGCTTGGATTTTGCAGGATGAGGTTTCTACTCATGCTGGTATTTTTATTGATGATTGTGGAATGAAAGGACCATCCACTGACTATGGTAATGAGGTCTTAGTGGAGAACCCTGGTATAAGGAGGTTTTTGTGGGAATATGCAATAACTCTAGAGAGAGTGTTGTTCAGGATTGAAGAGGCTGGTTTGACCATTTCAGGGTCAAAATTCTGCTGTTGTGATCCTGCTTTGAAAATTCTGGGTCATGTAGTATGTAAAGAGGGAAGGATTATGGCGAAGAAGAAGATTAATAAAATCCAGTCAAGGCCAAGGCCTAAAAATACTACTGAAGTCAGGGGATTTTTGGGTGTATGTGTATATGTCAGGATTTTTATTAAGGATTTTTCTTTGTTGGCTTCACCTTTAAGGAGGTTGACCAGAAAAGATGCAGATTGGGAATGAACTGAAGAGTGTGAAGAGGCTTTTCAGAAGTTGAAAAAGGTTGGTGAAGATATTCTTCTTCACAAGTTGGATTATGGTGTTGGTGCTGGAAAAATTTATCTGGCAGTGGACTCAAGTTATATTGCTGCTGGTGCTGTTTTGTCTCAGGAGGATAAGACTGGGAGAGTCAGGCCAGTAAGATATGAGTCTGTGGTGTTTAATGAGGTGGAATCTAGGTATTCTCAACCTAAGTTGGAATTGTGTGGCGTAGCTAAAATTTTAAAGAAGCTACAGACGGTTTTGTGGGGGCAGCATTTTGAGCTGCAGGTGGATGCAAAATCTTTGATTCAGATGATCAATACACCTAGTCTTCCAAATGCTTCAATGACTAGGTGGGTGGCATTTATTCAACATTTTTCTTTTGACCTGGTACACAATCCATGTAAATCTTTTACTATGCCTGATGGATTATCAAGGAGGCCAACTACAGATGAAGATTCTGAGGCTGAAGAGTTTGATGAGGATGTTCCAGTGGTTAGGGCGAGGACAAAGGGTTCTGAAGATTTTTCTGACCTCCCCCAAGAGGATAAACTGGCTGGATCTGATCTTGATTCTGGTGATCAGGATGTTTTTGTTGATGAAGATGGAGTTGTTGTTTGGGACAGCTCAAAATTGGAAAAGGGTGTTTTTGTTAGTGAACTGGATTCTCAAAAAGTTCAGTTGAAAGAGTAGGACGTGCCAAAATTTAAGGATTGGTGTCCTGGTTGGGCTGATCAATTGGCTCATGTTTACACTCGTGATTTTAGTGACAGAATTGTACCATTGGATGTTGTTTTGTTGGATTTTGAAAATGAGACCTGGGGTCAGTCTGGGTTTTATTTTATTTTGGTGGAATATCTGTTGACCTTGGAGAGGCCAGATAGTTGTGATGATGATACTTGGTTGGAAATCAAGAAGAAGAGTCCTGGATTTTATGTGTCAGGAAGGCGGTTGATGAGGAGGAGGCATCCAAATCCTCAAGTGGTGGTGACTCAGAAGAAGGGTCAAGAATTGGTTTTGAAGTCTTTGCATGAAGACCTTGGTCATAGAGGCTTTGGGGAGACTTATAGAAGAGTAGCAGACAGATTTTGGTGGCCAGGTATGCAGTTGGATGTGCAGGGTTGGGTTCAATCTTGTGAAGAATGTCAAAGAAGAAGTCACTTGAAACCTAAAGAGGTGGGCTGTGCTACTGGTGAATCAACTGTTTTTTGAAGGGTATGTTTGGATGCTCTCCATATTAAAGAGGGCAGTTATAAATACTTGATTGTTGCTAGGGATGATTTGTCTGGTTGGGTTGAGGCAGTGCCTCTGGTTAATTTGACTGCCAAGAATGTGGCAGAGTTTTTGAAGAAGGAGTGGATTTATAGGTATGGGTTGATGATGTTGGTGACTGTTGATGGCGGGCCAGAGTTTGGTGCCAAATTTAAAGAAGCTGTGGCTAGTGTTAGTTCTAAAGTTAGAGTGGCTACACCGTATTATCCTGAAGCTGAAGGCATGGTTGAAACAGGCCATCAAGTTATCAAGAATGCTGTGGTGAAGATGTGCGGAGATAGTGCTGAAAAGTGGAGGCATTATTTACCCTTGGTGTTATTTGCTGATAGGGTCACTGTGAAGAGGACAACTTGCTATTCTCTTTATGAGTTAATGTTTGGTCAGAAAGCCGTTCTACCAGTGGACTTGGAAGCTGTCTCTTATCATTGAATTGATTGGGATGACGTGCACTCAACAGAAGATTTGCTATGTGCTAGGATGCAAAAGTTGGAATGTAGAGAGGAATGTCAGGAGAAGGCATACTCTAGAATGATGAATATTAGGAATAAATAAGTCAGATACTGGGACAAGAAGTTGGCTCATAGACTCAGGAATCCCTTGAAACCTGGTTGTTTGGTTTTGGTGTATAATAGAAGTTTGGAGAGTCAGTGGGGGAAAATGTTTTCTGACAGATGGAATGGACCTTAAAGAGTCAGATCTCAGGTGTCTGGAGGTTCTTATGTTTTGGAAGAGTTGGATGCTGCAGTCTTGAAAAAGTGGGTTGCTGCAGACCAAGTGAAGAGGTTTTATCCCAGAGGCACTAGGCATGAAGAATATTGGCTCCGCAATGAGGATAAACTATGGAACGTTCTTTTTTTGTTTTGGAATTTTTGTGGTGTTGCAGAGAAACTTTTGTGTTGGAAACTTTTTGTTAGAAGGTACCCATGGGTGGGGCTTTTAGATTTGATCTTGGCAAGTGTAAGGGTGACTGATGGGCTGGCTGCTCTATTAAAAGTTACCCCAGATTGTCTTTTTCCAACCCTTTTTCTTGATTTGGTTGAACCCTAGTATTGGTTTCTTTTCACAGGTTTTAGTCCTCTATGACTTTAAACTGGAATTTCCTCTGGTTTTCATGTGCCGGTCTCTTCACTCTTATTGGTTTTGGTTTTTTTGTGTTGGAAGTTGTGTTTTTGTTGAAAGGTACCCAGGGGTGGCTTCTAGATTTTATTTTGGCAAGTGTGGGGGTAACTGATGAGCTGGCTGCTCTGTAGAACAGTTACCCTAGATTGTCTGTCTCAAGTCTTTTGTTTATCCTAGTTGAATTCTAGTTCTGTTGTTTATTATTCAGGTTTAAGTCCGCTATGACTTTAAACTGGTTTGGGACTGGCTTCTTTATCTTTGGTTCTTTCAGATTGGTGGTGGATCACTGGTGGTCTCCCATCATTTTTACTTATTGGAGGGAGCCCACCCAGTGATAATTTCTATGGACCAGAATTTCTCTTATTGGACAAGCAATGGAGCTGGACTTTCTTTGATTTTGCAGTTATGTTTTTGCTAGATAGCAGTTTTAGATTATTTTCTTTTTTCTCTTTTTTTCTTTTAATTTTTTTATGGGGGTTGTTTAAAATTATAAAATCAAAAATATAGAGTGTTACCACATCAGGGTCACCTGGATGTGGGCAAGCATTGGTGGGGAAAGGCTCATCAATTGACCAGGCAATACTATTTTATTTTTATTTATTATTTATTTCATGTGTTTCTGTTTTTCAATATTTTTATTATCTTCTGAATCTCTAAATTTTTTGAATTTTGTTTTCTGTTAACCATTTAAAAGAATTAATTGTGTATCCACATCAAGGTGCACTTGGATGTGGGTAAGGTATCAGGGGATCAGCTCATCAATTGGCTGGGGGATACCATTTGTATTATTTTTTATATTTTATTTTATTTCATTTTATTTATAAATTTTTAATTTAATATATTAGTACTCGTAAAAAAAAATATTTCTGAAATTATTTTATTAATTGCTTTATATTATTATTATGTTTCTAATCTTTTTGCAGGAGCTCATTGTCTGGATGATGAAGCTTCTGGAGGCTGGTCCGGATTGTGATGAAGTTTTTGTTTTTTGTTGGGATTGTGGGTAGCACTGTGTCCTTTGAAGTGCATCCTGCTGGAGAGATGATAGGGATTGTAATGATCAGGAATTGGATTAGAGGGAAGTTCAGAGGAGGAAGAAGAAGAGGCAGGAATGGAGTGCTGGAGGGTGTGCTAAATGATCCTAGACATTTTCCAGTGGTCGTCCAGTAGGCGCTTTCTCAGGGATTTTTCAAAGTCATTCAAAGGTCCATGGAGGGCAAAGGCTTTTAGCATGTTGGAACACATGGTGCTTAGGTGTTTCTTCATGTCTCCATAATCCAGGGTCAAAGAAATTTCAAGAGGTTGGCCAACTCCAATAATAGATTCAGGAGGAGGGGTGCCAACAAGACAAGAAGAAATGGATCAGTAATTATTTTTGTTGAAGAAATGGAATGATTAATTGGTACTTACAGATTGGAAGCTCATCAAATCTGTAAGCAGCTGGGATTTGGATCTCTGACGATTTTGTAATGGTCATAGTAGGTGGATCAACTAGGGAAAGATATGGATTCTCATGGTCTTCCTCTGAAGGATCCTGAGAAGGTGAACTGGGATGCTGATGTTCCTGGGGTCTAGTTGGAGAAGTGAGATTGTTGTTGTTGTGGTTGTTATTTCTGTTGGATTCAGCGGGAGGAGGTGCTGGTGATGGGGTACCAGGGTTGTTAAAGGATGGAGCAGGAGAGGGGGATTTGGAAGCAGACTGCTCTCTTCTAGATGGAGAATTTTAAGAGATGGAACTGTCAGATGGGTAGTTGGCTGATAGAGGAGAGGTGTAGTTTCTTTGTCTTAGTTGGGGACGAAGTTGTTGTTGTGGAGCAGTGTGTGGTGTTCTGGTTTCTTCTTGGGGTTCTCTGGCAGGTCTCTTAGAAATCTGGTAAATTTTGGTGCTTTTGAACTTTGGAAGGGTGGATTGCATTGCTCTGGGAGCAGTAGGAGGTAGTTGGGTTGAGTTGTTGTTGTTGTCTGGATGAATTTGGCTGTCTTCTGGCCGTTTTTGGAGGTTTTGGCCCTGATTTTCACTGTTTGGTGAGGCGGGCAGGCTGCCTGGACGCAGTCTAGAATCCTGGGAGCTGATCTTGAAGCTTTTGGAGCTAATTTGGCGGAGATAAAACATTTTCTAGGGAAGAGTGTGGGAAGCTGAGCTTCTTGATCTTATGGAAAGAGCAGAAGATAGAGAGGAAGAGGAAGGACCAAGTTCTGGGGAACTGGTAGGGGATCTGGAGATGTATTTGTGGGAAGGAGAAGGCAGAGGAATAGGGTAGTTCGCATCTCTGTCACATCTTTTCTTTTTGGAATAGCAAGAATCACAAGCCCTGTTGTAGAATTTGGATTCAGGATTTGGAAGAGTGAATGTGCAAGGTCTGCACATGTGGATGCACTGTTTGCAGGTATAGTCCTTGGGAGCAGTGAAGCAAGGGAGAGTAGAAGGGTTAACATCAGGAGATACAGCCATGATCTGTGGTGAGAAAAGATGATGAAATGGATAGGAGGAGATTTTTAACAGTGATGGGTAGATGATGAAGTGAAGGTGGAAGTTCAGCAGGTTGGCTGTAGAGGTGTGCTGCATGAAATTGGCTGCGTCTATTTTATGCAAAAATCAAGTCAGTCCATCAAGACTCTAAACTGAAAAATCTATGGTATCAAGACCAGTCCATCAAGACTTTAAACTGAAATCTGGTTTCAGTTAGTCCTCCAAGACTTTAAACTGGCTGGTTTCAATATTTTATCAAGACTAGTCCGTCAAGACTTTAAACTGAACACTGTGTTAGTCCCCCAAGACTTTAAACTGAGGATTGTTGTTAGTTAAGTCCCCCAAGACTATAAACTGAGGAAAAAGTTTTTGTTGTTGGAGTTGGTTTTGAAAGATTGGTGGAGGGTATCCACAGGGGGAGCCTCCGAATTTAGCAAAGGCAAGTTTTGGGGTAATTGATGGGCTGACAGCTCTATTTACAATTACCCCAGAATGTTAGTTTTTTCTCTGTGTCTTAATGTGGTTGATCTCTGGTTCTGGGTTCATGATTTAGGTTTTTGAGTCCCCCAAGACTTTAAACTGAGGGTTTTTGAGTCCCCCAAGACTATAAAATGAGGATGGTCCCCCATGACTTAAAACTGAGGGTTGTTTGTGGTTACATCCTATAGAGGGTGTGGTCAATTTTTCTTTTCTGAATCAAACTCAAGTACAAGTTGAATTATAGAGGGAATCAAGAGATGAAATGAAGTTTTCAGAATTAGCCTTGATCTGGTGAATGAGGTGTCTTCTGTTCTCAATGTCCTGTGGATCTCTAGCAGGAGTTGATTGGAAGTAGTGAAGCAGAAGTTGTTTCTGTTGAGATGTGTGTTGTTGGAACTTGGCCTTGATAGTGGGCAAGTGCGTTGGTGTTGGTGGTGCAATGGATCCTACATTGTTATCATCACTATCAGAAGAGGGAGGAACTGAGAAGTTATCAGTTTTAAAAGTTGAAGGAAGAAATGAATGTTCTTTACCATCAGATGGACCAGGGATGTTGGAGCTAGTTGTTTTATGGGTTGTGGCACTCTTCTGGGAAGGGTGGAGCTTTTTGATTAATCTGGGTATTTGGATGGATGGCCTAGATTCTTTGGTGCTGGCAGAAGAAGGACCAGGTTGAGGTGAAGGTGAATCTGTTGTGGAAGAAAGTGGACCAGGTCTGTGGCAGGTTTTCTTTCTGGATTGGCAGGCATCGCAGGACGTTCTGTATGGATGGACAGGTGGTGTCATGGCGCAGATTAAATTATTGTTGATGCAGTATTGGCAGGGACCCATTTCAGAGGCAGATTTGGGAAGAAGGTTAAACATGGTGGTTGGATGAAGAAAGAATGCGGACATTCTCAATTGGAGGGAGGATGTGGTCTTCCAACATTGGCAGTGGCCTTTGTTGTGTGATTTGGCGCTGTTTGTGCATGTCTTAATTGACATCTGTTAAGGAATTGGGTATTTTTCTGGTTTTATTCCGTGGATATTGGGTCTGCTGGTATGTGGGTATTATCATTGGATATCCCTGGTTTTTTTCTATATTTTATGTCTTGTAGACATTTTTTATATTCTGAGTTTTAAGGGGTCATTTCATCATTTTTCATTTATAAAAGATTGCTGTTTATTTTGTTTTTCCTCTTTTACGGGCTAACCTTAAGTCTTAGGGTTAAGTGCTTAGTACCATTGGATAGAGATAATTTTTCTCTATATTTTATGTCTCAACGTTGTTATAGTGAAATTCCGTGTTTTAAAGGTTTTAGTAGTTGTAGCTAATTTTTCTAAGTAGATTAGTAGTTTTTATTGGTTTTCTGGCTTCAGGGAGGCCGGGCCGCTTCAGGCAGCATCTCCGATGTTGGGCGGCCCACCCGCCTCTATTTTAGGAGGTTGGGGAGCGCTCCAGGAGGGTTTTTTATGCAATTTGGCGGGTACAGGCGCCAGATTGGTGGGTGAGCATGGGCTCTTAGTTAGTGGTCTGTGTGTACATAGTGAATAAGACAGTTTGGGGCAACCTTAATCATCATACAACCATCTCGAGGTGATCTTATTGTTCCTCACTCAGTTTTCACTGTTTTCTGGCCACAATTGGCTGTGTTTGTTGCAAGTGAGTTCTTCATTTAACTTAACTTTGGCAACTGTTTTCTCTGTTATAGTCTTGCAAGCTATAGCAAGTATTATTGCTGTCTCTGGTGTGGATTTGCAGCCTAAATGAAGTATTTTTGCTGTCTCTGGTGTGGACATTGTTCTACATTTCAGTTCTTTGGTCTAGTAGTCTATCTGGTGACTACTTTCTTGGCTCATCAAGCAGTAAAGTGTGTTAAACAGGAGCTTTAGCAAAAAGGAACCAACTTACTTTAGCAAGTAAATCTCACTCTATTTTTCTAAAGGGACAGGGGATTTTCTCTCTGGTTTTTCTCCAACTCCCTTGGTCAAGGCCTAAAGCTAGTACTATAGAATTTTCTACAACATTTTATAATTTAATTCTAAAGAACTATCAAACCAAAATCCAACCCCTTTTATATCCATTACTCCTCCTTGCATTGACATCATACCCATCCATCGTTTCACACACCACAGACCTCCAAAAATGCACCTGTTACACCTTGACCCTCCTCACTAACATCCGTTAACCCTTTAATCCTCCAATAACCATCCCGTCCATGCTCACTACCCCTGTTAATAACCCACAGATACTTAATAAACCTTTTAGCGGAATATTGCATTAACAATTGCACTGTGCGTCATTTAGCAAAGAAAAGACTAAACACACTATTAAGAGATTGACTAATTTAGATTTAAAGTTTAGATTAGCCAAGTTGAATAGTGAGTACACAAAGGAAAGTCGCAGTTGCTATGTAGAATGGTTTTCTGCGCTTCGAGTATGGATTTAGACCTCTGTATTAACTATTTAATGAGCTGCTTTTTCCTCAAATGTCACGTGGAATGTGACAGATGACCGGGTATAAAACGCAAGCTCCATTGAGTGTGAGACACACTCTTCCCACACTACTTTTTTTGACTCCTTCTTTTATTAATTATAATTCTTTTTGTATTATGTCAAACTGCCCTTCTCCAACTTCCATGCCTCCACACCCCAAAGCGGATGGTGGAATCATTACACGGCAATATTCCCAGGATGCATGGCCTGCAACTTGATGGAGTACTTTTGCGTCGAAAGCACGGCCACACAAGGTCCTCACCAGAAATGCGAGTTTTGCCACTGGAGACAGGTGACGTGTGATGTTCTCTCAAAATATGAGGACATTGATCAAAAATTTACCAAGAATAAATACTGGGATATCCCGAAGACCAAAGAGGTGGTCAAAGACATTTGGGACGTGGCAGTCAGGGAAAATTGTTTGGTAGAAGAAGTTGAGGAAGAGGTTGAGGATACCGTGGCAACTTAGGTAACCCAGGCCACAGATAAAAACTAAGGGTGGAAGAGGAGGTGGATGAATTGGTTGAAGAGGATGAGGATGAAGTTCCCATCTCAAACCGGACTCCAAAGAAGTGGCGGATGATCATCAAAGATGATGAAGAGGAGAAGGGAGTGACAGTAGAGGTCACCCCGAGGCTATTTTTAGAGCCTGACCCATTTTTTGAAGTGAGTCTGCCTTTTCTTGTTTCAAAATTTTGTTACTGATGACTGTATGTTTTTAGAATTCAGATGTCATTGCGGAAGCTCCAATTGTGGAGGCTGTGCCATTGCTGCCAGTTTAGGCAAGTCAACAGACAGTTTATTTGAGGGAGGATAACGAGGAAACCCTTGATCAGGTATGGTCAAAGAAACCTCTGCAGGTTCGATGAGCTCAATTCATCAAAAAGTTAAGTGATGAGTTTGACAAGATTGTTGATGCAGCCTCCTTCAATGTGGCAGAAGAATTACTGGGGATTGGAGAAGTGGTACCGGTAGGAGAGGAGGAGGTATTTGAAAAATGCAGGAGGGAAATAAGGGTGGTATTGGAAAAAATGAAGAAATTGGTTCGGGAGAAAATACAGGAGAAACTTTGAAATGGAAAGAGAAAAAAGAAAGAAAGAGGGTAGGAAAAAAGTAGAAAGCAATTTGTGTATTTATTTATTTATTTTATTTTATTGTTTTAATTGAAATTTTAATTTATATTTTAAAAAATTTTGAAAAAGAAAAAGAAAAAGAAAGAAAAAAATATTTAACTGAGAAAATTTTAGTTTTAAGTTTTGAAAATAAAGAAAAAATTTAAGTAAGAAGAAAAAAATAGTTGATTGAAACAATTTTGTTTGAAATGAAAATTTAATGAGAGAAAAATTTGTTATTTCTGAAAGTTTTTTTATTGAAGTTTATTTTTTTAAGAATTTCGGTTATTTGAAAAGAAAGAAAAAATAGTTTTGAAAAAAGAATTTGAAAGAAAGAAGTAATTTGTTCAAAGAATTTTAAAAGAGAGATTTAAAGGTTGAAGTGAAGTTTGAGAAAGATTGTCGTATTGAGTTTGTGAAAAATTTTGATAGTTCAAAGAAAAAGAATTAAGGGAAAGTAAGAAAGAAAAAAAAGAAAGAAAAAAAAATTATAGGAATTATTGATTTTTTATAAGATTTTATTTTGATGAATTTTAAGACTTTATTTTTATTTTTTTATTTTATTTTATTTTTAATCTAACTTTTTAATTTAATTTAATTTAATTTATTTAGTTTACTTATTTATTTTTAAAGAAGGTTGAAAAAAGCTTTTGAAAAGATGAAAGAAGAAAAGGGAAAACAAAGTAAGGATTTTTTAGAAGTAAAGAAGTTTTAGAATTTTAAGAAAAGAAAGAAAAGAGAAAGAAAAGAAAAAAGAGAAGAGAAGAGAAAAATAAAAGAGAGTTATAAGGTTTTAGTTTTAAAGGATATTTAAGATGAAAAGATTTTAGGAGTTCAGGGGCATTAGAAAAATTGATGGCTGGTTCTCAGGATGTTTTGTCTGAGTCATCAAGGAAACCTTCCCATTCCACGAGGTATTGAAGTTTCCCGTTGCGCATTCTTGAATCAAGGATACGGCTTACTTCCCACTCTAGATGGTCTTCTACTTTGACTGGTTCTGGAGGAGGTTGGTTCCTGCCCCGGTATGTTTCTCAAACCAGTTCCAGGAGAGATGCATTAAAAACAGGGTGAATAGCCTGCCATTTAGGAGGTAGCTTGAGTCAAAATGCAGTTTTAGACACTTGGGAGTCGATTTTGAATGGTCCCAAGCATTTTTCAGCCAGTTTCTTTGATGGTTGAGTTGTTTGAATGTTTCGTGCATTGAGCCATACTTAGTTGCCTGGTTTAAAGGAAGGAGCAGATTGTCAATGTTTGTGGGCCTGTTCCTTGTACCTTCAAATCACTAATTCCAAGTTTGATTTAAGTTTTTCTTGGAGTCGTGATATGGTTCGAAGATAATATTCTGTAGGATTACTAGTTCCTACATGGATTGAGTTGAATAGAGAATGTCTTCCATAAACAGTTTCTAAGGGAGATTGTTGTGTCAAAGAATGAGTAAAGTTATTATAAGCAAATTCAGCCAATGGTAACCATGTGGTTCAATTGTCTTGTTGATAACTGACATACATTCGAAGGTATTGTTTGAGGATTTGGTTGACCCTTTCCATTTGCCCATCAGTTTCAGGATGATAGGCCGTGGAGAGATTTCTTGTGATATTGAGTTGTTGACACAATTGAGTCCAGAATGTGGATACAAACAATGAGCCTCTATCTTAAATAATATCATTAGGTAAGCCATGTTTGGAAAATACATATTCTAGAAACAATTTTGAAAAATCTTCTGCTGTAACAGTAGTAGTGGTTTTAATGAAAATAGACATTTTTGAAAATCTATCTACTATTACTAATATAGCATCAAAATTATTAGAAAGAGGAAGTTGAGAAATAAAATACATCAATAAAGATTCCCAAGGTATGGAGAGAATAGGAAGTGGTTGAAGTAACCCATGCTTCCGGTGACAGGGAGCCTTATTCCTATTACCTTTGTAACAAGATCTTATATAGGCCTTGATTTCTCTGGTCATTCCTGGCCAGAAGAAATCCCTCGCTATTAACTGGTAGGTTTTATCAACCCCAAAATGACCAGCTAATGGAGAATCATGTTGACTGTTGAAAATTCATAATTTTATTTCATTGTTGTTGAATATGACTACTCTACCTTCAAAAACTAATAGACCTGATTCAATACTAAATCTTTTTTCCCCTTGCTTCAAGAGTATTTTGTCTTTTAACCCTAAACAATAATTCTCCTTTGACTGAGCTTAGAGGATGTTGGATAGTAGATTTTGAAAAGATTTAATTGTCATCAAATTAAGTTGATGAGTCGTTAACATTGATTTGTTGAAGATTGATTTCAAATTTGCTGGGTTCTTGTCAGCAAATGCGTCCCCCCGCTGTAAGTAAACGTTGTCCCGACGTTACAGGATATCTGGGATAATACAGCTCTTACCTGGGCAATAGGAAATATAAAAAGGAAATTCAGACAGAAATTCAGCCCACCTGGCTTGAGGCCTGGTTAACACTTTGGAAGACATAAAGTATTTCAAAGCATTATGGTCAGTCACGATTTGAAAAGGACTATCTAGGATGAGAAGAAAAGAGCGCCATTTTTTAAGGAATGAATAATAGCTAAAAGCTCTTTGTCCTGAATTTCATAATTTAATTCTGCTGCAATGAGTTTGCCTGACTCAAAAAAAACAGGATGAAACAATTTTGTTTCAGGATTTAATTGAAAAATGACCCCTGAGATAGCATAATTGCTAGTGTCTGTCTCTACTATTGTCAAAGCAGAAGGATCAAAGTGTCAAAGGATTGGAGCTATGGTGAATGCAGTCTTCAATGCTTCAAATTCCTTTTGTGCTGTAGAAGTAAAAACAAAAGGAATATATTTTCTAAGAAGAGAATTAAGATTAGAAATAGTTTTAAAGTAATATTTAATAAATCTTCTATAGAAATTGGAAAAACCCAAAAATCCTTGGAGTAATTTAACGGTTTTGGGCTCAGGCCATTACAGGACTTTTTGGAATTTTTTGTAGTCCATGACTAAACCATCAGTGGACAACGTAAACCTCAAAAACTCGATAGATTTGAGATGGAATTCGCATTTATTGTGCTTGGCGTAGAGACTGTGATCTGGAAGGCAATTTAGAACCTGTCAAACATGATGAATATGTTCATCTAGTGTCTTCAAGAAAATTAAAATATTGTCTAAGTAGACAACAACAAATTGTTTGACAACATCTTGAAAGATGACATTAACAAAAGTTTGAAAAGTAGATGGTGCGTTACATAATCCAAAAGGCATGACTAAATATTCAAAACTACCAAATATAGTGCGCATTGCAGTCAGTGATTAATGACCTTCTGCAATGAGAATAAGATTAAAAGCACCTCTAAGATCAATTTTAGAAAAGAAATTAGCACCATTAAAAAGGGTAAGAAGCAATGACATAGGAGGAACGGGATATGCATTCTTTCTTATGACTGTGTTGAGCTTTCTATAGTCAACACACAACCTAAGGCTACCATCTTTTTTCTTTACAAAAAGAACAGGGGAGCTGGTTGGAGATTTAATGGCTCTGATGAAACCTTTGGCTACATTCTCTACAATGTAGTCTTGAAGAACTTGAGATTTGTCCTTCAACAAAGAATATACAGGACCTTCCAGAGGTACTGGACCTATTAACTCTATTTGATGGTCATAGGGTCAATGAGGTGGTAATTTATTGGCCTTGCAGATTGAGAAAACAAGGAGGAAATCTTGATAGATTTCTGGTAGAGTTGATTTAATGGCCCAGACATTAATTCGGTCATCCTCATCATCTTCGAGAGAATCAGTCAAGGGAAGACCAGAATTGAGAGAGCATAATTCGACTACTTCGAGGCAATTTAAATCATCTTTGAGGGAAGTGATTGAGCTAGAAGGGTTAGCCAATTACTCATTTAGAGAAAGATCAGATTCTTGCAAGTTGTCCAGCAGAGATTTGTCCTCTAGCAGGACATTGTCAGGCGGGTTGTTTAACTCCCTATTGACCTGCATTGAAGAATCAGAAATGTACTTAGTGCATGGGGTGATCAATCCCTGTGACCAATCAATTTCAGGATTCCAATGCGTTAAAAAGTCATGGCCAATAATGGTATTGTCCATTTTTGGGGCTACCAAGACTGATAATTCCCACTTGAAGGGGGGAAAATTTGGGAAGTTGAAAACCCAAAAAACTTTCTTACTTACCCAATATTGGGGTTCCTCTGATTTGACCAAATAAATTGGAGTTCGATTGATATATGTGAATGTCAGACTTAACTTCTCGGAAAAAGATAAACTGAAAAAAGAAATTGAAGCTCCAGAGTCTATAAGACAACTGAAGGGGGTATCCTCCTTAAAAAGAATAAATCTCAAGTGGTTTAAGACAACTCCAGTCCTTAAGACATGGAGGTTGTGTGCACTGGGAGAGATAAGATAGTTTGCTTTTCACCCAAGTAAACTATCTACTAGTTTTTTGACCATGAACTAGTACCTTCTCTTTCCTTCAACTTTACACAATCTTCTAGCTTGTTCTTACCCCCACAATACATACATAACCCATTATCTGCTTGTCTCTTTCTCTCAGCTTCTTTAAGTTCCCCTTTTGGATCCAGTACCTTACTGATTTTGCCTGGGGTCAAGCTTTTCGGTCGAGGTTTGTCCTTTCCCTTATTGGGTTTGGATTGAGTTGAGGAGGATTGAGTTGTCCGTGGGTGTGAAGAAGGTCCTGATTTAAAATTTAGGCCTTGAGATTTGTTGGCGTATTGACAATGTTGTAGTCGTCCTTGGTAAACACCATTGAGTTTGAGGGTTTGATCCATTAAATCCGTAAAAGTAGTCATCTTCTGACCATGAAGATTTAATTGATCCAGAATCCTCAAAGACAGTCCATTTTTGAAATGATGCTTGAGGGCAGCATCATTCAAACCTACTCAAGTTTGAAGTGCTCTGAAGTTCAAGATATATTCAGAGGATTTACCATTATCACTCATGTGGAGGAAATCAAGTTCAATTTCTGCCTTGTAAGTTTCATTAGGGTCACCAAACAATGTAAAAAGTTGGTCTTTGAACTTTTCCAATTATTAATGAGTAAGTGGGTTTCTGTGAAAGAGATAATGAGAAGATAAGGTTTGAACCACTTTTCTGCTTTTCCATCTATGAATGAAGAAGCGTAAACAACCTTTGATTGGTCATTATGGAACATGAGCTTGCAAGTTTGCAAAAAGGGGTGCAATCTGTCTGGATGCTCTCCATCAAATTTATCAGGAGATTTCATGGAAGGAGTTTTGCATTTTGATCCTTCTGAAGACGTTTGATTTGAAAGGATTTTCATGAAAAGTCTCATGAATTCTTCCAGAGAATTAGATGGTCCATGTTCCAAAGGTTGACCAGAAGGGTGAGTAGCAGGGGCAGATGGTGCCTCATGCATGGTGTTCTCTCCTTCTTCTTCCTCGCTAGAATCATCAAAATCCTGGGGGATGTCTTCTAAAGCTTGGACTGAGTGTCTCCGTTACCTAAGGTGGAGAGGTTCCAGGGAGTGAGTGCGGGAAACAGGCCGTGTGGCTGTTAGCCTGCCTCTGGTGTGAGCCCTAGTAGTAGCGCTTGTAGGAAGAGTGTGTTGAACAGGGGCCATTTTTAAAGAATTTAAAACACCTGAAAAAGGACGTAGTAGTGCCAAAGAATGAGAACTAGGGAGAATTAAATTATAATTTCAATGGACAACCTACCAACAAGGTTGAGGGTGTTCCTGGAAGTGAGATGGAGGGAGGAGTTGAGAGACTTCTTCAAAGTACAGAGGGAATATTTGAGGAAGTGATTTGAAGATGAGTCAAATGAAGAGCTACAGCTTCGATATATTTTCAATAGGAATTCTAATATAATTTAAAGGTAATATTAATATTCTTTAGGATCTCACAAAGGGTTGGAAACTCAACAATCAAATATTTAAGTTTTTATAAATGATTACTGAGAAAATAAGGATATGTACAATAATAATGATTTATCCTGAAGCTTTACCACTATTAACTATATATACATTTTATAATTTAATTCTAAAAAAATATTGAACCAAAATCCAACCCCTTTTATATCCTTTACTCCTCCTCGCATTGACCTCATACCCATCCATCATTCCGCACACCACAGACCTCAAAAAATACACCCATTACACCTGGACCCTCCTCACTAACATCCATTAACCCTTTAATTCTCCAATAACAATCCCGTCAATGCTAACTACCCCTGTTAATAACCCACAGATATTTAATAAAACTTTTGGCAGAATATTTCATTAACTATTGCGCTGTGCATTGCTTAGCAAAGAGAAGACTAAACACACTATTGAGATATTGAATAATTTAGATTTAAAGCTTAGATTAGCCTGGTTGAATAGTGAGTACACAAAGAAAATTCGCAGTTTCTATGTAGAATTGTTATCTGTGCTTTGAGTATGGATTTAGACCTCTGTATTATTGATTTAATGAGCTGCTTTTGCCTCAACTGTCACATGGCACATGACAGATGCCCAGGTACATATTCTGCTTCTCCAACAAAAAGAAAGAATATTGAAGATAATATTACCACATTATTAAAAATGAATATCATAGAGAAAGTGGATGTCACCCCAAAAAATTGTGTCATCTCCCCTGTTTTTATTTCTTACAAAAAAGATAAAGCTAGATTATGTGGGGATTATAAAGCATTAAACACTTATACTGTTGATGTTATTTATACTTCACCCAGAATTAATTCAATACATGCTACCTTGTAAGGTGCAAAATTTATTAGTTGTCTGGATGGAAATAAAGGCTATCATCAAGTTCCTGTTGAGAAAAATTCTCAAAAATTTTTGCTTATTGCTACTCATATGGGAATATATAAATATGTTAGAATGCCATTTGGCCCTAAAAATGCACCTTCAGTTTTCCAAAAAGTCATGGATAACACATGACCTTGTCCTTGAAAAAGTGTAAATTTGGTTTTCAATCTTTGAAAGTCCTTGGCCATGTTGTGTCAGGCCTACAAATTTGTGTAGACCACAAAAAAGTTGCTGAAATTCAAAATGTGAAAGCACCAACTTCTGTAAGAGAAATCCAAAGTTTTTTGGGTATGTGTGGCTATTATAGACAATATATAAAAAATTATCAGGTCATAGTCTTGCCTCTTACCAAACTAACTAGGAAAGATGTTGCATTCATCTGGAATATTGACTGTAAAAAAGCTTTGATACATTAAAATGTTGCTTAATTACAGCCCCTATCTTAGCTCTTCCAGATTTTAACAAACCATTTGTCCTGTATACAGATGCTAGCTTTGTTGGTCTGGGTGCTGCCCTCCACCAGAAACAAATTATTAATGATATCCTCAGAGGTTGTAATTTGTTATATTTCAAGAACCATGAGAAATAGTTAATTGAAATATAGTTCCACTCAATTAGAGTGCTTAGCAGTTATTTGGGTTCTTGAGAAGCTTCATTACTATCTAGATGACCAAAAGTTTGAATTGGTAACTGACTGTAGTTCTGTGAAGTCCCTCTTAAACCTGGAAACAACTAATAGACATATGTTCAGCTGGGAACTTGCTGTTTAAGAATACAGAGGACGGATGACAATTATCCATAGGGCTGGAAATTTTCACTCCAATGTTGATATGCTGTCCAGATTGCCTCTGCCAAATAATGACTCCAATCCTGCTTATGTACCTGAAGATGATACTGTTTATATCCATGGTATATTTATAGTTGATATGGAAGAAGAGTTATTACAATTAATACTAGATTCATATGATAAGGATTCTGATTTAAATAAATTGGTTACTATCTTAAATGATCCTAAGAATGCTTCAATTAAAGCATTGATTAAAACTCTTCCTGAAAAGTATCAAAATGCTTTGATTAAAGGAAAGTTTTTTATTGAAGATGTTTATATATATTATAGAAGAATGCTTACTAAGGTAATTGTAATTTCTCCTTCTATGAAAGAAATTATCCTCAAACTTTGTCATGATGACATATTAGCTGGTCATTTTGATCTTGAAAAGACATTGATTAGAATAAAAAACACTGCTTGGTGGGCTAATATGTCTGAAGATACAAAATTATATGTTGAATCTTGTGATTCCTGCCAGAAATCTAAAAGGTTGACAGGTAAAAGAGCAGGGTTATTACAACATATTGAAGCACCTGATGCTCCTTGGAAAATAATTAACATGGATTTGTTCACTGGTCTTCCTGTAGCAGGTAAAGACTTTTATAACTCTTGTTGGCTAATAGTTGATAGATTCACAAAAGTGTGCAAATTTATTCCTAACCATAAAGATGTATCCACAAAAGAATTAGCTTTCTTATAGTGGTCTTACATGTTCAATATTATTTGTTTTCCAAAAGCTATTATCTCTGATAGAGATCCAAAATTTACTTCTGAGTTTTGGACCTCTTTGATGGATATTTGTGGCTGAGAGTTAAAGTTTTCTACAGCTCACCATCCTCAGACTGATGGTCTAGCCGAAAGAGTGATTCAAACTCTGGAAGATATGATTAGAAGGTATTGTGCCTTTGTATTAGAATATAAAGACAATGACAGATTTAATCATGACTGGGTCACTCTATTGCCTGGTCTTGAATTTGCATATAAAAGCACTGTTTATTCTGTTTCAGAGAAAAAGCATTTTGAGCTTTGGTTAGGTTATGTCACAAACACTCCTGCACAGATTCTCAATAATAAATTACCTAAGTTGGAACTACACCCTGGTGTAAAATCTTTTATGCAAATGCAACAGCTATGCAGAAAACATACTCAGAGCTGTATTGATAAAGCATTTGAATATAAAAAGAAATGATGGGATAAATCTCATAAAGAATACACATTTAACAAGGGTGATGAAGTGTTGATATCTACTGTCCATTTCAATTTACAAGGTAACAACAACTTAAAAGATCCTTTTGTAGGACCATTTGTTGTTAAGAGATAATGAAGTAGAAGTTGTATTGTATTCTCCATATGATCGGAAACATCCTGTTTTCCCATTTCTTTTCTTAAGCCTTATACTTCCAACAGTGACTAATTTCCCAAAAGAAGGGGAAGACCTAAGAAAAACCCTCAGGAAGTCACAGAAACTGCAGAAATTGATAAAACTCTCAATGATAGAATTATCACTTCTGAAAGAGGAACTGAATATTTATTGAGATATAAGAACAAATCATCTGAACATTATGCATGGATACCTGGCAAGGAGATTTCAAATCTTCCTACTCTGTTAAAAAAGTACAAAAAGAAAAAATCTTTGCATTTTTTTATTGTTTTTTATAGTGAAGGAGTGTCAGCCAGGCTATACCAGGAGCCCAGAAAATGATAATTTGATTTATTGGACTTGAAAGAGGGCGTAAGAATTGCATTTGATGTATATAAATTAATATTTTATTTCATAAAAGAATTATATAAGTATCTTATTAAATATAAGCGTTATATTTATTTTATTGTTATATAAATTATTTATACATTTAAATTTAGCATAATATATTTTATATTCTACAAATAATTGCACAATTTTATGTATTTAATAATTATAAATTAATAATTAATTAATTACAAACATATATTATAATTATATGTGTAAAATTGACTTATAATGTAATTAAATTAATTAATTAAATTTATAAAACTTTTCATATATTATTAAACAATAATATTGGGCGCTTTTTTGACCCTTAATTGTGTCAAAAAATTATTAAATAAATAATAACACTTATTTAATAACATAGTATTAAAATCCCCACATTAAATTACAAATATCATTTAATTAATTATATGTTTCATTTAAACTAATTATTGAATTAACTACATAGTTAAAACAATTAATTAACATTGCTTTAAACTAGATTGAATTGATTACATGAATTTTGGCGTGAAAATAATTCTATTTATTTTACTTTAATTCTTTACAAGTCACCAGAATGTCTGTTTTGGATTATTTTACTCATTGTTCTCATGTTTCAGACTTACTTGGTTACTAATTATTTTAATTAAGTGTTTTTGGGAAATTATGGTGGGAAAATTAGTTGCTTACTCACAGGTTTAGTTGACTGTTTCATGTTTTTCTCTCAGTCTCCATGTTCTATTTCTATTCTTTTAATGTCTAGTCTCATTGTATTCCTTTTTTGTACTTACCACGTTGTGACACTTCAGAGTGTCATTTGCCTAAAAAAGGCTTTGGATTATCCCCTGCAGCTGAATCATTTTTTTACACTCAACTCAAATCCATTTTATTACGTTTATTATATTTTTTATTAACATTAGTAATCTAATTTAAGAAAAAGTATATAAATATTCCCAGGTTGCCTTAAGTCTAATAATAATTATAACTGTTTTCCATGCATTGAAAATAATTACTACTTAAATAAATATATTATAATTTAAAACCCTTACAATTGTGTCAAGTCCCAAGGAAACCTTGTCACCTTCTCTTTTAAAATACTTATACTATTTTATTACCTTGTCTTCCTCCTCTCTATTTTCCTTCTTCTTCTCCTCCTTCATCTAGACAACCGGCCGACAGTATTATTTACTACAAAATATAGCAGGTGGAATTGCTAGCAAGTTCCCAACATGAAATCAGACAGAACTCAGATGGAACTCAGACTGAACTCATACTGAACCCACACTGAACTCTATTTGAAAACCCACCTAAAACTGTTCTGTTGAGTGGTGTTCATCCCTGATTGTATGGTTCTTTTGTCAATAGCTTAATGTGTGTTCAATCTATGGTAAATTTGAGTCAAAGGTTGCGGATTTGCTAACAAGTCCTCCCCCCATATTTCATGGTGATTATTATTCGTTGACAATTGAACTTTGGTATTTGTCCCATTTTAATAATTAGTGGTTATTATTTTATATTATAAATAAAATTACATTAACTTGAATAAATAAATATTTATTTTTATTTTTATTTCTATCTGATAAATAATAATCTTAATAAAAAATTTTATTATCAATTTATTTTAACTCAAATAATATATTAATATTTATATTCTTATTGTTTTAAAATATTGAAATCTCTTTTTGAACAAATCATTTCACTCTTGTTGAAAAATAATTGATTTTTTAGTTATCATGTCTAGTAATTTAACTGAGAGCATGGACAGCTTAAATGTGGATTAAATTGAGGTAGAATGTGAGGTTGACTCTATAGGTTCATCTAAATTGACTTATGAAAATTCTTCTACTGACAAATATAAATCAAATTCTTCAGGACATAGAAATGTTGTGAGGAGTAGTGAACCCCCCTCCCCTAAAAACTGTGAAAGAAGCTAAGCCTCAAATAAATCTGGAAGATCTTTAAAGGGAATAAAAATAAAAAATATTCCACTGTCACAAAAGGTAAATAAGTTGTCCAGTAACATAAAGAACTAAATGCAGAAAATATGAAATACAAAGCCAAGGTAGAAACCCTCTGGGGGCAAATTCAGGAGCTATTGAATCAAAGACAAGCAAATCATCCTCCCTCACAGGCCAACCAGACTCATCAGTCACACCAAATCCCCAACTTTTCTAAGAAAAATAAAAAAACTCTGGAAGTGGAGCAGTGGAAATGGGGATATCTCATGAGCCACTACCAACATAATTCACAGCATCAACCAGCTCAACAACCTGACCCATCCAGGACACAAACTGTCGGTATGGTAAGGTTAACTCTTACAGTCGCCTTGCTGTAAGCAGAATCCGGAGGAGATGTGTGGATTTAGCTGAAAACCCCGTCCTTCCAATAAAAATAACAAAATGGGAATTCTAAATCACTAAGCTAACCAGTATACTTGGATCTGATTGATAAAAAATAATGAAACTCTAAATATTAACACTTATTAAGATTTAATGATTGTGGCTGTTGAGAAAATAAATACTGATAACAACAATTAAAGTGTACCAGTGAAAGATCTGGGAAAATTGACTTTTATGTTTTTATAATAATTTGAATTTTTATGAGACAGCAAAATCAAGTCCCAGCGATGAAGACCTTTCTAAAGATACCCTGTATGAAGTGTGATTTAAATTGTTTAGTAGTATTTCTAAAATGTTATATATAAAATTAAAGTTATAAGGGTATTACAAATTTATTTAATTTGTTGAGTAATAAAAAATAAGACCGTGGTGGTTAATGATTAAGCTGTATGTTCTCTCCGTAAAATAAATTTTTTTCGCGTAGGGATTTGCTTTTAACCAGTTTCTTCATATTTAAAACTCAAATAAATTAGATAAAACCCTTTTTAAAATAATAACATTGTCAATCTTTATGTCGTAATAACTCGATTTACGTATTTAGGTGCCGTACTAAACTTTAGGCTACCACATCCTCCCTCCAATTGAGAATTTCCTCATTCTTAAACTTGCATATGTGATCAAACAGTTCCAAAGGAATTATCTTTTCTAATAAATTAATTTGATAAATTTGTTTTAGCTGGTCTTCTTTTAATTTTTAAAATAAAAACGTTGTTTCTTATTCTCTGGCTTGATATAACATAAAATAAAATAAATCTTGTGATGATTCCACTACTGAGAGGAAGGTTCAAATCCCTTCAGACTCCCATTAACCAGTCTTCCTTCATGTCACAGCATTGAGAGAGTGGATCTTCTTATGAGCCGAATACTCCTGATTCCAACCTCATAGGGCCCTCCACTGAGCCAAATTCTATGATTCCAATCTCGCCAAAAGGTCCTCCAAGCTTCACACCAAAAATGGCCTAACAATGAGGCACTAAAAAATCATTCCCTAAAATCCAACTACAATCCTAACTTCTGATTCCTTCATCACAATTTTCAAACTTTGCTATATAGCAAACCCATAAAATACTTTTGCCAGGCTTCCAATATAAATATTAACTTTAGACCATGTTAAAGCGCCACAAATTTCACCTAATTAACCATTATGCTTTCCTTAGCATCATCACCACCTAAAATTTTAACCTCCTAAAGCTTATCAGCACCCAATTCCAGAAATAATTGAATAACCAGTTTAGAGTCTTAGTGGACAGTGATAAATTAAAAGATTGAATTGAGTTATCCAAAAAAGATTGACATTACAATTTAAAGTCTTGGTAGACCAAACATATAATCGATTGCCAGTTTATGGTCTTGGTGGACCAAAGATTGTTTAAGTGCATAAATAACTTGAAATATTCCTAAATAAGGCCTAGGCTTGACCAAATATTGAATAAACTTGATAATCCAGTTTCATGTCATAGTGGACCAAACATTTGATCGATAATTAATCAAGTTTAAGGTCATGGTGGACCCAACAACTTGATAATAGTCCAGTTTAAGGTCTTGGTGGACCTAAAATTTGATAACACTCCAGTTTAAGGTCTTGGTGGACCTAACATTTGATTGATAAAAAAAAAAAAATCCGTCTCCCAAAAATATCCATAAAATCTTGAACATTCTTGAAATTCAGTTTAAAGTCTTGAAGGACTAATAGCTCCAATATAAAATCTTTAATGACAGTCTTCAAAATTAGCCAGTTTAAAGTCTTGGAGGACTAACAGCTCCAAAATTTGTATAAAACCTTAAGGAAAGTCTTGAACAGTAGCCAGTTTAAAGTCTTGGAGGACTAACAGATGTCTTGAAGTAAAATCCCATAGGTATTGAGTTCCCCTAGACCCTGTTTCCTGTCTAAACTAAATGAATAAAACTAAAAAGAATGAAGATGAAAAATAAAACTAAGAAATATAATAATAATTTTGATTTAATTAATTAATTTTTTTTATATATATTTTATTTTTATTTTTTTATAATTATTTTCTGTTTATTTTATTTAATTTTAATTTTTTATTATTTTTATTATTTTTTTTATTTTTTTTATTTTTTTTTAAATTTAAAATAAATGATTTTAGAAAAGATAGTTTTGAAACAAAAGTTAAATTTTAATTTTTAAAGAAAAATAAACGAATGTGAAAAGAAAGATAAAAAAAAGTAATAAAAAAATTATCAAAATTAAAATTTTTAAAAGATGCCCCCCGGCCATTTGATGAGCCGTACCCTCGACATCATACCCACATCCAAGTGCAACTTGATGTGGTTACACAATTTTGGGAAATTGAAAAGAAAATAAAATAAATGAAAGTTTTTAGAAGATAATTTTTATAATGATGATCACTGGGTGGGCTCCCTCCAATTTATAAAAATGATTAGAGACCACCAGTGAGCATCACCTTTACAATAATTCATAATATATATTAAAGAAAAGAAATCACAATCTAACATAAAAAAATCAAAAACAAATTAAAATAAAAAGAATTTTGAATCCGGCGTTGAGAGCGGTGTCTCTTGATTTGTTCCAGTTTATAGTCTTAGTGGACTTCTTATAATTAAAAGAAAAATCCAGGATTCAACTAGCAACAGGGAAAATTTTGGAAACAAACATTATGGGGTAATTGTGTATAGAGCAGCCAGCCCATCAATTACCCCCACACTTGCCAATATTAAATTAAGAAGGTTCCCCTGTGAACACTTCTTCAAATAAATTTTTAAAATTTTCCAACACTATCTTCACCCATATTTTAAGAATTTTAAATTTCAAAAATTTCAATGAAGGTTTTCTTGAATTTCGTTAAGTTTAATCATAGTTTCGTCGCCCATATTCAGTGTAAAAACAGTAAAGCATTTTGATATAAAGAAGATAGTTTATCCTCGTTGCGGAGGTCGATAAGATTTTTTTAAAAAAAACATCATAGTTTATCCTCATTGCGGAGGAAAACTTTGGCACTCCTGGTGCCTCTAGGATAGAACCGCTTCACTTGATCGGCCGCTACCCTCTTCTTCAATACTACTCCATCAAACTCTTCCAACACATATGAACCGCCGGAAACTTGCTCCTTGATTTTATACGGTCCATTCCACCTATCTGCAAAAATCTTTCCCCATTGACTCTCTAGACTTCTATTATACACCAGGACCATATCACCTGGGTTCAAAGGTTTCCTTAATCGATGTGCCAACCGCTCATCCCAATATCTGACTGATTGATTTTGGATCTTCATCATCCGCGAATATGCCTTTTCTAAATATTCTTCTTTCTTTTCTAGCTGCATCATTCTTGCACACAATAATTCATCAGTAGTTTTGACCGTGTCCCAGTCAATTCCAAGATATGATTCAGCTTCTAAATCAACCGGTAAAACTGCTTTCTGTCCAAAAACAAGTTCATAAGGTGAAAATCCGGTCGTCCTTTTGGCAGTGATTCGATCAGCAAATAAAACTAAAGGTAAATAGTGCCTCCACTTTTCGGCACTTGTCCCACACATTTTAACTAAAGCATCCTTGATAACTTGATGCCCTCTTTCAACCATGCCTTCAGCTTCAGGATAATATGGGGTTGCTACCCTAACCTTTGATCCAACTTTCAATAAGGCCTCTTTAAACTCTGTCCCAAATTCAGGACCTCCATCTACCGTCACCAGCTTCATCACTCCATACCTATATACCCAATTATTCAACAAAAATTCTGCCACATTTTTGGCAGTTAAATTAATAAGAGGCGCTGCCTCTACCCAACCAGATAAATCATCTCTGGCCACAATTAAATATTTATACCGTCCCTCTTTTATATGAACGGCATCTAAACTAACTCTCTCAAAGAGCGTATATTCACCGGTCGCGCGTCCAGGTTCTTTTGGCCTTAAATAACTTGGTCTTTGACATTATTCACATGACTGAACCCACTGTTTAACAGCCATCTTCATGCCAGGCCACCAAAATCAATCAGAAATTCTTCTAAACGTTTCTCCAACGCCTCTATGCCCGAGATCTTCATGCAGTGATTTAAAAACTAATTCTTGCCCCTTCTTTTGAGTTATAACTACTTGAGGATATGGATACCTTCTCCTCATTAAACGTCAAACAGATAGGTAAAACGTAGATGACTTCCTCTTGATAGCCACCCATTCATCGTCTTCACAATCTTCTGGCCTCTCTAAAGTCAAGAAATATTTGACTAACAAAAAATAAAAACCAGTCTGACCCCAGACTTCATCTTGAAAATCGATTAATATAACATCAATAGCGACTTCTCTATCACCAATATCACCTGCACATGAATGAGCCAATAATCGTTGACCCCTAAATAAATCTTTAATCCAGCTATGTCAACATTTTTCTTCTGAACCTTTGGATCCTTCTTAAACCGTATTTGAAAATACCTCTTTCTCTTTATCCACCTTCTTATTTAAATTCTCTAATTCTCCAACATATACACCATTCCTTAACTTACTACTATCCCACACTACCAATCCATCTTCCTCTGCATACACCACATCTTCTTCTACCTCCTTTCTACCAAATTTATCTACACCTTTTCCAACACCTTTTTTCAGCCTAAATATCCTTAGGACTGAGTATTTCTTATGCTTAAAATAAGATAACCTTAACTAGATTAAGCTTATATCTTAAAAATAAGGTTAAAATAATAATATATATTATTTTATTATATATATATATAATTATTATTCTATTATATAATTTATAATAGTTTAAATAGCTTATCCATGGCCTAATAATATTTATTAAGGTGTTAATGGAGTCATAATATACTTATATTAAGTGATATGAAGTAATTATTGAGATACATAAGCTTATATGTATACATAAATCTCATATTCAGTGAAATATGCAGTATATTATGTATATTTAGGTATATAAGTGGGTTTTAGCCCCTTAATAGCCTATAACCTTTGTTTTTATGCTTATTTTAGGTCATATGGACGAAATCAGTGGACTCACAACGCCTACAGAAGCATAGACACCTATATCAGGCGCATACACCCAGTTTGGACAACTAAAATTACTTCCTTGGATGGTTATTCACGGATTTATGGGTTGGAAAGATGTTTTTGGGTTAATGTGGATGCTTGGGGATGTTATTGGGGGCTTGGAAATTTTATTTGTTTCCTTTATATGCTTTTAGTTTCATTAAATCTCTTTTTGATCATTTATTTTACCTGTTTCTTTATGGTATCCGCTTTTATCTGGGTTTTCTATTTATGGTATGACTCTGTGTTATTATTAATAGTGATGGAGGGTCCTTACTGGAGGTCTGGGTGTTGAAACTGCTTGAAGTGGACGCCATGGGGAGGTGATGGGCCCTCACAGTGCTGTAATTGCCGGGGATAGCAGTGACATCATCTGGATTGAAGGTCTGTGCACTCCAGTGGATTTGGGTATAAGTAAGGAGGGATTTTGATGGTTTATTATCATCATTCAATTACTACACTTCAAACAAACATTACACTACAATTATTAGTATTCAGAAATATATTATAAAGCCCTTATAAATTGATATTATCTTTATAAAAGCTATAACTATATTTTATTCTTCTATTTTCCACCACTAGCACGCATTTAAATCCAAGTATTGTGAGTTTTATTTGAGTATAACTATTCTATTAATCTTCCCCTGAGGTTTAATCACTAAATCATTTATTAATAAGTAATAGGACCATAAAATAACACTATTATATCATACTTATATACTAGACTATACTGACACCTTTATTGACATAAAAACTATTTTCCAGTTTATCCTCTTGGTGGAGGTCATCATCACCATAATCTAAACACAATAGTCCTGCCAGTTTAACCTCATGGGGGAGGTATGGAAAGTCTTCAGCTCCTTTAGTACTGGCTTTGATAATAGGTATATCTTCATTGAACTCTTCTGAGTCTGAATCTTCTTCAGTTGGTGGTCTCCTTGATAAACCATCTGGCATAGTAAAAGTTTTGCCAGGCTTATGAACTAAATCAAACAAAAAATGTTGAATAGAAGCAACCCATCTTGTCATGGGTGCGTTCGGTAAAATTGGGGAATTAATCATCTGGATTAACGATTTCGCATCCACTTGCAACTCAAAATGTTGCCCCCACAAAATATGCTGAAGTTTCTTCAGTATTTTTGCCACACCACATAATTCCAATTTTGGTTGAGAATATCTTGATTCGACCTCAGTAAATACTACAGATTCATACCTAACTGGCCTGATGTAACCAGCTTTATCCATCTGAGACAAAACCACCCCAGCTGCAACCTGACTTGAATCAACTGCTAAATAAATTCTGCCAGCTTCTTTTCCATAATCCAACTTGTGCAGGACTAAATCATTCCCTCAACCTCCTTCAACTTCACAAACGCCTTCTCACACTCTTCATCCCACTCCCAGTCTGCATCCTTTCTCGTTAACCGTCTCAATGGAGCTTCCAATGAAGAAAAGTCCTTAATAAACATTCTAACATATACACAAACGCCTAAAAACCCTCTAACTTCTGTCGTATTCTTGGGTCTTGGCCAGGACTGAATTTTGTTAACTTTCTTCTTGGACATAATCCTACCCTCTCTACATACCACATGGCCTAATATTTCTAAGGCTGGCACACAACATGAAAATTTTGAACCTGAAATAGTTAAACCAGCCTCTTCAATTCGAAACAAGATTCTTTCTAATGTAATTGCAAACTCCCAAATTAATTTGCGTATCCTGGGATTCTCTTCCAACACCTGGTTATCATAGTCGGTTGTTGGTCCCTTAATTCCTCCATCATCTATAAAGATTCCAGCATATTGTGGAGTTTCGTCTTGAAGGATCCAAGCCATCTGAGCTTGATAAACTGCAACCGAATTTGTTGCTCCTTTAGGTAATCTTGTTAACTGTAAATGTCCTAGTGGCATATCAAATGTAGTGAGAGGCCTTGAGTCCAGATGTAACTCTCTCTCATCATATCCACCCATAATATCTCCCAAACCATAACACAGTCTCCCTGCAAACGCTTCAACAAACTGCTCAGCACTAGGCGGTATCCCAGCATCCTTTATTGTAACCCTATTTAATTCCCTAAGATCATGAACTACTCTAACCTTGCCATTTGGTTTCTTGATACAAAATACCGGACTAGAATAACTTGACGTTGATTTCTCATACAGTCCAGTGCGTATCCGTTCTCTGACAACTTCAATATAGGCTTCTTTTATTGCAGCCGGAATAGGAATCGGTTTCTGCTGCCACGGTTCATGACATACCACAGGAATCTTGTAAGGCTCCCCATAGGAATGCTTCAACACACCCCTCTCCTCTTCTACAAAAGCAATGGCCTTCTCTCACTTGACCATCAAATCCAACAACAACTTCTTCTCTTCTCCAGACAACCAACCATCAGGTCCAAAATTAACAACACCCAGTCTCTCAAAAGTGATTCTTGACGTCTCAGAAAATTCAGGCGGATTCTTTACCAAGGGACTTTCATAAGGATCTCTTGATAACCTTGGTCTTCTCAAGGGTGGATTTAATTTGGCAGGTAGCGGTTCATTAATAGGTCGAACTTTATTTGCTACTTTCTTATATTTGGCTGCGTCCACATCTAAATAAACTTGAGGTAAAACATTTACTTTTGATTCACCATTAAAAATTTCATTAAATGAATCTTCTTCATTGTCAGAATCGGAATAAGAAAAATTAGAAAAATATTTTATTTCATTTTTAAATTTTACCCTTTTCTCCTTTCCCTTGTCTAATTTATAAACAGATTTTCCAACACCCTTGCTTCCCTTATCCAACAGTAAATCTCCCATAAAGAAAGTTGGAAGTTTAACTTCTTGCTGGAGGACCAGAAATGAATTTTCACAAATATTATTTTTTTGTGTTTTAATTATACTGAGATTTTTAATTGGATTTTGATAAGATTTTAGCAGTTTACCCTCTTGCTGGAGGTCCAAATTAGAAGGAGATACTTGCAGTTTAACCTCTTGCTGGAGGTCCAGAATAACATTTTCACATAAATTATTTTTTTGTTTTTTAATTATACCAAGATTTTTTATTGGATTTTGATAAGATTTTCGCAGTTTACCCTCTTGCTGGAGGTCCATAAACATACCCTTCCAATTTTTATCCAACCTAATTTGGCCCATTTTGCCTTTTTCACCGTTTTTAAATTTAATAGAAAAACCGGGTAAATCCAATAAACATATAGAAAAGTCCAAAACGTATTTGCACTCCAAAGTAATATTAACAGAAAATAATTGAGAATCCACTTGAATTATCTCCAAGGGAGCTGACCTATTGCAATACGGGATCTCATCCTGAGGAGAGATTACAACATTAGAGTGATCAGCCCCTGCTACCCCAAAAAATGAGGGAATTCATCCCTTTCCAACAAACATAATTCACCAGAAGCTGTCTGTTTCATATGCCGCTTCTTGGTGCAAACACAACACTGGCACAGAGTAGTAATCCCTGGCCGTGTTTCCCAACCTTCATCTCCAGGAGGCGCTAACCGCATATGTAACCTCCGCATATCTTCACCAGTGATCTCCAAACTAATCCCCATGCCAGCTTGATACCCTATCCTGGCCTCAAAATCCATCAAAAAAGGACCACCAAGAACAGTTTTCACTGCTCCTCTGGCCACATAAAAGTGAACCTTACCAACAGATCCACCAATGCCTAACCTGACATTCTCAGCTGTACCCATCAGCTCTGTTGCATGCCCTCCAATGCCTCTGAGGTTTCCCCCAGTTCCACTTTTAATTGGCAAGCCTATACTTGTCGCTTGCTCCAATGAAATTAAATTAATTTGAGACCCTGAATCGACCAAGGCCTTTACTTCTTTACTGTTAAGAGTTACCACCAGGTAACCCAGGTAAGCGGAAAAATGTGTATCTAAATCTTCCCCAAACTTTTCAGCATTTTCACAAATATATTCCACCTCTCCAGTGGAAACCCGACACCTCGTCAAATGCTTCTTTTGCTTTTCAGCAAGCGCCGGACTAATTGTAAATAACTCCCCCAAAGATAAGGGAATATGCAGTTGATTCACCCTATTCAAAACTTTGTCCATCGCATTAGCTTGACCAGAAACTACTGGCCGCTCATACTGGACCTTTGATTTAACAACCTTGGCCCTGGGTACCTCTTGAGGTCCATCCTAGCCATCTTCACCCCCCATTATAACATCTTCAATTTCTATAACCCTAACTCCATCACCAGCTTCTTGCACTAATCCTGATCCATCGCTAGTCCTTCTTACACCCTCCATTGGGATGGGACTGCTAAAACTTGGTATGGGTAGAGACACCAACGGTACGTCCTCCTCAGAATCCGAATCATCCTCTGGCATAGGCTCACCATTTAAATCAAACTTGCCATAACTAGGGGGCCCCATATCAGCAATCCCCTTCTGCAATTTATATAATTCGTCCTTAGAGTAATGGTTCAATTTGTTGGCGGCAGTTTGAGCACTAGAATTTTTGTCCTTAGAATAAGGGTTCACTTTGTTATTCGCCTTGCCAGGATTAGCCCTCAATTGGCTCTGAATGCTACTCTTTGCCTTAGTAGCAGCTGCTCTTCTAGCAGCATTAACATCGTATTTGCCAGCCATACAGCTACCCTCCACCTGGGCAACCGTTGCCAGCTCTAAACCTCCAAAAGAAGTAAAAAATGTGGCTTTACTGACCTCTTTCTCCTTGCCCTTGTCAGCTTTACCACCATTACCATTACCATTTTTGCCACCCTTGGCATTAACATCTTCATCCATCACCTCTTCAAATCTGGCTCTCCTTTCAGCCATTAAACTTCTTCTGACCAAATCAGAAGGAGACTGTCCATCACTGGGCTTGATGAACAAACCATCAGGAAATTTATAAACTTTACCATCAAATAAAACTTGCCCAGCATCCATATCCTTATCAAGAGCAAAACAAACTGTTGCTCTGTGCCCCCTCCTATTACAATAGGAGCACACCTTTGTCTCATCGTAGCCACCTCTATATCCATTACCACCATTCCCACCATTTCTCCCATTTCCTGGGAAGCGGTTACCGTTGTTATTGCCATTATAATTTCGACGTTCATACCCTCTAGACTGATAAGAAGTTGATGTCAACAAAGAAGCGATTGGGGCCTTGTTAGCCTTCTCGGTTTCTTGAACAAATATTTTTAACTGTTTAGTTAAATCGGCCAAATGATCGACCATCTTATTATCTACATTGCCCTCCACTTTAGCAGCAGGTAATCCCATTTGTGCCTTCTTGGCCTCCTGGGCTTTGACCATAATATCGTTGTTTTTGGCCAAAACTTCGCTAACCTTGCTAACATATTGAGTGCAGGACTCTTGATATTTGTCCAATGCTAACAACTTGTGATGGGCCTGAATGTTCTCTTTGATAACCTCCAGAGCCCGCAGTTTCTGCTCACCATTAGGCAGTTCCTTCATCAAATCTTTTCTTGAAGGATCCTTCAAGACGTCCATTCGAATATCCCTACTGCATGCTGACCAAAACAAATCTTTTGCCTGGTTCTCATGCACTAACTCGTCCACCAGTATGAGATATTCCACCACTTCATCAAACTGAACACAGAGCTTTTTGAAGTCAGCCATAGAAGAAACTCCACCTTTTGCTTGCCAGTCTCCAACAATTTTATTGAGGTCTATCATAGTAAACCTAACACCCCATCTATCAACCATAGCTTTAGAAAGCTTAACCCAATCCTTGTCCTTAAATGCCTGCATAGCAATAACCTCTTTTTCCACCTCCCTATCAGCAATAAAAAACCTAACTTTCTTCACCATGTCCACATGAGAAGCACCATCAACAGCAGCAGCAGCTTCATACCTGCTAATGAACCATTTAACCTCCTCCCCATCAAACTTTGGGCCATCCCAAGAAACAATTCTAACTGAGGGAGTAAGAGGGTTAAAAGATCCAGAAGCAACAGCAGAAGAAGACATCCCAATATGTAATGAAAAGCGTTAACGATCAATAGAATAACAAGCCTCTTGCAGGCCAATAACAAAAATCCAATTAGAGTTCCAGAAAATAAGCCTCTTGCAGGCTAAGAACGTTCTTGATCCAAGTAAGTCTTTAAAGAAAGCTAGAGAAATCGAACCCCACATTGGGTGCCAACTATGGTAAGGTAAACTCTTACAGTCGCCTTGCTGTAAGCAGAATTCAGAGGAGATGTGTGGATTTAGCTGAAAACCCTGTCCTTCCAATAAAAATAACAAAATGGGAATTCTAAATCACTAAGCTAACCAGTCTACTTGGATCTGATTGATAAAAAATAATGAAACTCTAAATATTTAACACTTATTGAGATTTAATGATTGTGGCTGTTGAGAAAAGAAATACTGATAACAACAATTAAGGTGTACCAGTGAAAGATCTGAAAAGATTGACTTTTATGTTTTTATAATAATTTGAATTTTTATGAGACAGCAATAATCAAGTCCCAGAGATGAAGACCTTTCTAAAGATACCCTGTATGAAGTGTGATTTAAATTGTTTAGTAGTATTTCTAAAATGTTATATATAAAATTAAAGTTATAAGGGTATTACAAACTTATTTAATTTGTTGAGTAATAAAAAATAAGACCATGGTGGTTAATTATTAAGCTGTATGTTCTCTCCGTAAAATAAATTGTTTTTGTGTAGGCATTTGCTTTTAACCAGTTTCTTCATATTTAAAACTCAAATAAATTAGATAAAACCCTTTTTAAAATAATAACATTGTCAATCTTTACGTCGTAATAACTCCATTTACGTATTTAGGTGCCGTACTAAACTTTAGGCTACCACATCAGTTGGTCGTCTAGAAGAAGGAAGAAAAAAAGAAAGAAGAAGAGGAGGAAAAGGGAAATAGGAAAGAAGGGTTTATAGGAGGTAAAAGAAATAAAGTAATAAAATAATTTATTTAAAGAGAGGCAAGGATGAGTTACTTGAGGGATGAGACAAAAAATGAGGTTTTATTAAATAACAATATTATTTAAAGTAAGGCTTCTGTGCGGAAAACACTATAATTACTATCAGACTTAAAGCAACCTGTAAATAGCTATATAGAATTTAAATTAGAAATTTAATACTAATAAAAATAATAATAAAATGTATTATATTGACAATTTGTTCAGATTTTGTTTGTATGGTAAGTGATGAGGATAAATGAGATAACACAAGTCCTTTTATAGGCAAAGAGACCAATGAGGCGCTATCACTGAGTATATACAAAATAATAATAGGATGAAACAAAAAGATAAAATAAAATAATTAAAACATAAAAATGGAGAGAAAAAGATGAAACAAGTAATTAAAATCCCAATAAAGAACACAATTTTCACGCAACCATTTCCCAAATTATTTAAGTAATATAGTGAGTAATTAAAAAATCTCTGAGACATGAGAACCATGTGAAAAGGTAATCCAATCAAGTATAACAATATTTTTTATAGATTTTTTAAGTGAAGCAAATGGAATGTTTTGACGCAACAAAATATTGTAATCAATTTTTGTATTAGTCTGTAGAAAATTAATAAATTGTTTTGACTATGTAATAACTAGTTGAAACAAGTAAGTAATTTTTCTACTGAACCAAATTTAGAATTTTAAATTAATTATAATTATTATAATTCAATTAATATTCAACACAAATAAGGGTCAAAAAACACCGTCAATAATTATGGATAATTTTGAATATGAAAAAGGGTTAATTTATATATTTAAATTTAAAAATTAATGTAATTACAATATAAGATAATTTAATAAGATATAATAATATTATCAACATGTAATTAATTAATTATTCATTAAATACACATAACACCTCTTTTATATGGAATATAATAATTATTTTAATGTATACTTAATTTATATGATAATAAAATTAGTATAAAATTTATTTTAATTATAAAATAATATTTTAATATAATTTATTATGTAATATAAATTTAATATATACACATAATCTACAATTATTATGTCATTTATTAACTCCAATAAAATTGTATGTTTATTACTTGGCTCCTGGGACAGCCTGGCTGACACAAACATTCCACCAAGAGCCCCATCCTTATCAGGGAGGAAGAAAAAAGAAGAAACAGGGGAATTCTCCTCCCTTTCCAAGGTGAGTGATTTGTTTGATAAACATGATGGTATTTGTCGGTCATTAGTCTAGAAGAGATAAGAGAAGAGGGAAGAAAAGAGAGGAGGACAAGAAGGAAATAGTGATTGAGAAATAAAAGAAATAAAAACAAATGAAATTATTTAATCTATTGAAGAGAAAGCAATGACGAGTGATTTGAGAGGTGACACCAAATTGGTTTTATTAATATTAAATTTTATTTCAAGTAAGGGTTCTGCGCAGCAAACACTTTAATTACTATCAGACTTAAGGCAACCTTTTAATTGTTATATAGAATTTTTAATTAGATTGTAATACTAATAAAAAATAGTAATAAACGTAATAAAATTAAATTTAAATTGTTGAGTACATAGTAAGTGATGGGGCTACAGGGGATTAACCAAGGCCTTTTTATAGGCAATGGGCCCTCTAAAGCGCTACTATATTTGTAAATACAAGAAACATAATAGAATAAAACAAGAATTTAAAAGAATAAGTGAAACATAACAATGTAGAGAAAAATATGAAACAAATAATTAAAAACCCCGATTAAGAATCCAATTTTCCCACAATTAATTCCCAAATGAGTAAGTAAAAATAGTAAATAACTAAACAAGCCTGGGACATATGGACTATGAGAAAAATAATTCAAAACAGATTGTACAGTCTGATTTAAGGATTTTTAAGTGAAACAAAGAATATTGTTACGCAACAAAATATGTAATTAATCTCAATTTAGTATAAATTAATTACTTGTTTTTTACTGACACACTTATGGGTCAAAATAAACGTCATTATTTATTGTTTAATACTATAAAAAATGATATTTAATATATAAATATAAATAATTAATTTAATTATATTATAAGTAAATTTTACACTTATAATTATAATATATGTTTTTAATTAATTAAATATAAATTTATAATTATTAAATACATAAAAAATGCGCCATTATTTGTAGAATATAATATATTATGTTTAATTTAAATGTATAAAAAATTTATATAACCAATAAAAATAATATAACACTTATATGTAATAAGATACTTATATAATTTTATTATGCAATAAAATATTAATTTATATACATACAATTCTAACACCCTCTTTAAGGTCCTATAAGTTAACATATCATTTACTGGGCTCCTGGAATAGCCTGGCTGACACTTCCTCACTCTAAAAAAAACAATAAAAAAAATGCTAAGATTTTTTCTTTTTGTACTTTTTCAACAGAGTAGGCAGATATGAAATCTCCTTTCCAGGTATCTATGCATCATGTTCAGATGATTTGTTCTTATATCTCAATAAATATTCAGTACCTCTTTCAGAAGTCATGATTCTATCATTGAGAATTTTATCAATTTCTGCTGTTTCTATGACTTCCTCAGGGTTTTTCTTAGGTCTTCCCCTTCTTTTGGGAAATAAGTGACTGTTGGAAGTATAAAGCTTAAGCAAAGAAATGGGAAAGACAGGATGTTTCCTATCATATGGAGAATACAATACAACTTCTACTGCATTATCACTAACCATTCTTTTAACAACAATTGGTCCTACAAAAGGATCTTTTAATTTGTGGTTACCTTGTAAATTGAAATGGACAGTAGAGATCAACAATTCATCACCCTTGTTAAATGTGTATTCTTTATGGGATTTATCCCATCTTCTCTTTTTATATTCAAATGCTTTATCAATACAGCTCTGAGTATGTTTTCTGCATAGCTGTTGCATTTGCATGAAAGATTTTACACCAGGGTGTAGTTCCAACTTAGGTAATTTTTATTGAGAATCTGAGCAGGAGTGTTTGGGACATAACCTAACCAAAGCTCAAAAGGCTTTTTCTCAGTGACAGAATGAACAGTGCTATTATATGCAAATTCAAGACCAGGCAAAAGAGTGACCCAATCATGAGTAAATCTGTCATTGTCTTTATATTCTAAACCAAAGGCACAATACCTTCTAATCATATCTTCCAGAGTTTGAATAATTCTCTCAGCTAGACCATCAGGCTGAGGATGGTGAGCTGTAGACAATTTTAACTAACAGCCACAAATATCCATCAAAGAGGTCCAAAACTCAGAAGTGAATTTTGGATCCCTATCAGAGATAATGGCTTTTGGAAAACCAATAATATTAAACATGTAAGACCACCATAAGAAAGCTAATTCTTTGGTGGATACATCTTTGTGGGTTGGAATAAATTTGCACATTTTTGTGAATCTATCCACTATTACCCAACATGAGTTAAAGCTGTCTTTACCTGCAACAGGAAGACCAGTGACCAAATCCATATTAATGATTTGCCAGGGAGCATTAGGTGCTTCAATATGTTGTAATAACCCTGCTCTCTTACCTGTTAACCTTTTAGATTTTTGGCAGGAATCACAAGATTCAACATATAATCTTGTGTCTTCAGACATATTAGCCCACCATACAGTGTTTTTGATTCTAATCAATGTTTTTTCAAGATCAAAATGACCAGCTAATATGTCATCATGACAAAGTTTGAGGATAGTTTCTTTCATAGAAGGAGGAATTACAATTACATTAGTAAGCATTCTTCTATAATATATATAAACATCTTCAATAGAAAACTTTCCTTTATTAAAAGCATTTTGGTACTTTGCAGGAAGAGTTTTTATTAATGCTTGAATTGAAGCATTCTTAGGATCATTTAAGATATTAACCAATTTATTTAAATCAGAATCCTTATCATATGAATCCAGTATTAATTGTAATAACTCTTCTTCCATATCAACTATAAATATACCATGGATATGAACAGTATCATCTTCAGGTACATAAGCAGGATTTGAGTCATTATTTGGCAGAGGAAATCTGGAGAGCATATCATCATTGGAGTGAACATTTCCAGTTCTATTGATAATTTTCATCCATCCTCTGTATTCTTGAACAGCAAGTTGCCACCTGAACATATGTCTGTTAGGTGTTTTCAGGCTTAAGAGGGACTTCACAGCACTACAGTCAGTTACCAACTCAAATTTTTGGTCATCCAAATAGTAATGAAGCTTCTCAAGAGCCCAAACAACTGCTAAGCACTCCAATTGAGTGGCACCATATTTTAATTCACTTTTTCTTAAGGTTCTTGAAATATAACAAATTACAACCTCTGAGGATTTATCATTAATAATTTGCTTCTTGTGAAGGGCAGCACCCAGACCAATAAAGCTAGCATCTGTATAAAGGACAAATGGCTTGTTAAAATCTGGAAGAGCCAATATAGGGGCTGTCATTAAGCAACCTTTTAATGTATTAAAAGCTTTTTGACAGTCATTATTCCAGAGAAAGGAAACATCTTTTCTGGTCAGTTTTGTAAGAGGTAAGGCTATGACCTGATAATTCTTAATATATTGTCTATAATAGCCACACATCCCCAAAAAACTTTGGATTTCTCTTACAGAAGTTGGTGCTTTCACATTTTGAATTTCAGCAACTTTTTTGTGGTCTACACAAATTTGTTGGCCTGACACAACATGGCCAAGGACTTTCAAAGATTGAAAACCAAATTTACATTTTTTCAAGGACAAGGTCATATTGATTTCATCCATCTTTTGGAAAACTCTATTCAAGTGAATCATAGGTTCATCAAAAGTTTTAGAAAAAACAATAATATCATCAATATAAACCATGAGCCAACCTTCAATAATTTCTTGATGGAAAGTGTTATCCATGACTTTCTGGAAAACTGAAGGAGCATTTTTAGGGCCAAATGGCATCCTAACATACTTATATCTTTCCCATATGAGTAGCAATAAGCAAAAAGTTTTGAGAATTTTTCTCAACTGGAACTTGATGATATCCTTTATTACCATCCAGACAACTAATAAACTTTGCACCTTGCAAGGAAGCATGTATTGAATTAATTCTGGGTAAAGGATAAATATCATCAACAGTATAAGTGTTTAAAGCTCTGTAATCTCCACATAATCTAGCTTTATCTTTTTCATAAGAAATCAAGACTGGGGAGATGACACAATATTTGGGGGTGACATCCACTTTCTCAATGATATTCATTTTTAATAATGTTTTAATATTTTCTTCAATATGCTTTCTTTTTGTTGGAGAAGCAGGATATGGTTTTTTCTTAAGGGTAGGAGGAATATCACTCAAGTTACAGGATAAGGTAATTTTCATCTCTTCCTGAACAATTCCCAAGACATGAGAACCATCAGAAAAAGCCATAGTGAAAGAGGTAATAGAGGCAATAATAGAATCCTTTTGTTCACCAGTTAACTGATCACCAAAAGAAGCAGTATTTATTTCATTTAATAAATCAATCATTTCAGTTGTTGTTCTACCTTTACACTGGATCAGTGAGTTACAAGATTTCAACAAATGCCCAGAAGTTCTAGGAGAGGAAATTTTGAATTTCCTTTTCCCATTCATTCCTAAAGTAAAGCAATTATTTGCTGGATCTAATTTCACACCAAACATGGTTAAAATATCATTTCCCATAATAAACCAATTGCTCAAATTATCATTTTTCATGACAACAAACTCACAAATAGCTCTGACAAAACCACCATTATATTTGAAGAATACAGAGGTTTTGTATTTTCCAATAGGAAATAAGGTAGAACCATACCCTCTCCATTTTTCAGAAGTTATAGATAATAATTTACTCAAATATTCCTTATCCACTGAAGCCAAAGCTTTTTCAGACACTACACTTCCTCCAGCACCAGAATCAAGAACTACATCAACATTTTTACCATTAATGATAACAGGTGCCTTCCAAGGGGATATAGGAATAGAATTGTTAGTAATATCTTTAATTATCTCAGAATTTTCTACTGAAGATAAATCTAATACACATTCTTCAGATATATTATTTAAATAATGGACATCTTGTTCCAACATTAAAACATCTTTAACAGATTCATTGTCATAGGAGATATTACTTTCACAGTCACTGGAAGAATTATTGAAATCAAGTTCAACTTCATCAGTGTCTTCATTTTGTTCAACGAGATGAATTTTCTTGTCACAAACATGACCCTTCTGCCATGGTTTGCTACATTTATAACAAGTATTTGTTGCATATTTTTTAGGTGCAACTGGGGCAGAGGGTTTACTAGATTTCTCTGGGAGCTTTGTAGAAGGTTTATTCTGATCATTATAAGATTTACCAAGGTAATTCTTTGGTTCATATCTATGGTTGTGCAGTACCTCATTACAGATATTAATGAAAGAAGAATTTTCCCTTACATGCTCAGTTCTAGCCACAATCAAATCCCTAAGAGAATTTGGTAATTTATACAAGATTTTATCTCTCCAAATATCATAATCCATCATTGGATCAATTGCTCTAAGGATTTTTGTTATTTTCATCAGAAAAACAATGGATTTTCAACAGAGGAGAATACATATCTAGTATTCTCATACAGTCTCTGTTGAGCTAACCAACCACCAAACTGATTATCAATCAAGGATTTCCAATCATTCCATGTATAATGATTGATATCCAAAAGAACAGATTCATACCACATCAAGGCTACATTGGAAAATAAATAAATTAGCTTAGAAAAAATTTCCTCATCAGGTAGTTTATAAGATCTCTTTAAATTATCAATTCTTTGGATAAAGTGTTGCCAATCAGAGGAAGAATCACCATCAAAGGTAGGATATTGGTCTAACTTAGGCCAATTCTTCTGACTACTGGGATGGTCCACTTTTTTGTTTGAATTATTCATCATTAATAATTCCTGAAGTTTAGACAGGTGTTCAGAAATTTCATTATTTACAGAAACAGCTGGTGCATGACCATCACAAGATTTTTTGCTAGTAGAAAAAGATTTTACAGACTCATTGTCAGTTTGTTTAATGGTTGAAATATGAGGAAGAAAGGATGAACTTTGCTCAGGTTTTTTTCCTTTATTTTTATGCAGTTAATGACAGCATTCTCATTTAATTCATTATTGATGGTTAAGGTTGAGAATTTTTCCTGCAGGTCAGACACATAGTTTCTTATCCTTGGAATTTAAGACATTTGGTCATTTACTTTTTCAAGAGATAGAACATTTCTGTCCTCAGAAACTGAGTGTTTGGCACTTAGTGCATGGAAATCATTTCTTAGCTTTTTAAACTCATTTTTCAGAGATTTTATTTCATTTTTGAATGAATAATTTTCTTCAATAAGGGGTTTCAATTCACTCATGGTCTTATGTAGACTGATATTTCTATCTGAGATAGCTCTATGGTCACTTCTTATTTGTTTTTGTTGACTAAGAATAATATTCAAGGTTTCTTTGATTTTTAAATAAGCTGTATCTTTTACAGAAGAACTCACTTTACATTGCAAGTGTAAATTATTTAATCTATCATTTTCATGGATTAACACATCTCTCAAATGTTTGTCTTTCACTACACTAAAATTAAGGGTATCTTTCAATATTTCCTCAGAAGTTTTTTTAATTAAGGTATAGATTTCAGGGGGAACAGAATCATTTTTAATTGAAAGAGAAGGATTAATTAAAGAAGTAGAAGTTAAATGTAAAGGTTCATCAAATGACAATTTGCTAATTACATCAATAGGGCTACTAGTTACAGGAAGCTGTCTTTTAACAGGTTTAACTGTTCTTTCACCATGTTCAATAATATTACCTGCAGAAGAAGATTTATTAGAAAACATACCCAAGTGACTATCAACCAAATAACTTACCATGGCAGAGGAGGAAACATCCCCTGAGACTGGGTTTGGGATTGTGCTTGGGCCTTCTTTCTCCTGCCTTGTTGGTAGGGATGAGGAGGAGGATGGAAATTGGGTGTTCTGGATGGGCCAGGCTGATGATGAGGAGGGTGTTGCACATTATGTTGGTAGTGACTCATTAGATAATCCCATTTCCATTGCTCTACTTACATAGTATTTGGATTTTGGATGGTTGAGCTGGGTGGCTGTGAAGGTTGAGACTGAAACTGAGGCTGATTGGGGGGCAACTGAGGAGGGGCCTGGGCCTGATTCTGGTTCCTGAGTTCTTGAACCTGATCCCACAAGGTGTCTACTTTTGCTTTGTACGTCATATTTTCTGTCTTTAACACTTTTATATGACTGGACAGGTTGCTGATTTGTTGTGGCAGAGGAAGCTTTTTTATTTTGAATCCTTTTGGAAGACCTTCTTGAGGTACTAGAGGCTTTACTTCCTTCTGTTGTGCTGGGGGAAGGGGGTTTGGTTTGTTTACATTTCCTGTCATTTCCACATCCTGAATTATGTGAATTTTTTGTTTTAGAATAAAATTTTTTATGTCCAACTTTAGAAGAACTCACAGTATCAGCATCATAGTCAATTTCAATTTCATCCACTTGCATGTTATCGATTTTTTCAGCCAAATTGTTGGACATAATAGTGGGAATATTAATTACTTTTTTTTAAAAAAAATAATAAAAGTTAGTTAATAATTGCTCCAAAAATAAATAAAAAATTTATTAATTAAATTATAAAAAAAATTTTTTTTAATATAAAGTAATAATTATAAAAAATTAATTAATAAAATGGATTGCAAAGTTAAATTGGGAATAAACAATCAAGTTAATTCAACCAATTAATTATCAATATTAAATATGGCAATATATTTGGGACTAAGCACAAAGTACTTTTAAGTCAACCAAAATTAACAATAATTAATAAAAAAAAATTTAATAATTCAATTTGTATTAATAATAATGTCAATTCTTCTAGGACTAAGAGGATTTAACACTCTATAATGGTCAACTAGGAAAATTTTTTTTTAATAATTGAACACTTACACTCAGTGAATCAGCAATTAAGCCACAATCACTGTTATTGCAGTAAAATATAGTAATATGAGTGAGAGGTGCAAAGGTGAACTTACTATAGTGATCAAAAAATCACTTCAAAATAATATATGAATTAATATAATATAAACCTAAGAAATAGAACCCAAGTTCGAAACACCGTCGTGGCAAAAGTTTTGTTTTTGCTAGGTGGTCCGTGCATTTGTCGTTCGTCGCCAGGCTCCATCGTCGTCGTTGTTTGGAAAGGCCCTCAGTTGTTGGTCAGTTGTCTAGAAGAGGGAAAGAAAAGGGGGCAGAAAAGAAGAGAAACAAAAGAGAAAAGGCACTAAAGTTAAAGAGAAAGATAAAAGTAATAAAAGAAATAATTTATTTAAAATGAAGCAACAACAAGTGAGTTGAGAGATGAACAAATTGAGGTTTTATTTAATGATATATTTATTCAATTAAGAGTTCTGCGCGGAAAACACTATAATTCCTATCAGACTTAAGGCAACCTTTAAATTGTTATTTAGAATTTTTAATTAGATTGTAATACTAATAAAAAATAATAATAAACATAATAAAATTATCTTTAAATTGTTGAGTGTATAGTAAGTGATGAGGCTACAGGGGATTATCCAAGGCCCTTTTATAGGCAATGGGTCCTCTGAAGCGCCACTATATTTGTAAATACAAGAATTATAATAGGATATAACAAGTATATCAAAGAGTAAGTGAAACATAACAATGTACAGAAAAATATGAAACAAATAATTAAAAACCCCAATTAAGAATCCAATTTTCCCACCATTTATTCCCAAATCAGTAAGTAAAAATAGTGAATAACTAAACAAGCCTGGAAAATAGGAACTATGAGAAAAATCATTCAAAACAGATGGTACAGTCTGATTTAAGGATTTTTAAGTGAAACAAAAATATTCTGATGCAACAAATATGTAATTTATTTCAATTCAGTATTAATTAGTTTTTCCTGACACAATTATAGGTCAAAAGAAGTGTCATTATTTATTGTTTAATACTATAAAAAATGATATTTAATATATAAATATAAATAATTAATTTAATTATATTATAAGTAAATTTTACACTTATAATTATAATATATGTTTTTAATTAATTAAATATAAATTTATAATTATTAAATACATAAAAAATGCGCCATTATTTGTAGAATATAATATATTATGTTTAATTTAAATGTATAAAAAATTTATATAACCAATAAAATTAATATAACCCTTATATGTAATAAGATACTTATATAATTTTATTATGCAATAAAATATTAATTTATATACATTAAATACAATTCTTACACCCTCTTTCAGGTCCTATAAGTTAAAATATCATTTACTGGGCTCCTGGAATAGCCTGGCTGACAGATTCAATTCAAGAAATAATAAAAACTCTGCCCCAAAGTACAAGAATGCTTTGAATAAAGAAAGTTTTCAATTGATAATATTTATATTTATTATGGAAGAAAAATAAGTAATGCTTTTGTTATTCCTACTTCAATGAAATAAACCATTATAAAACTTTGTCATGATTATATATTGGAAGGTCATTTTGATCTAGAAAACTCATGGTCAGAAAAAAAAATACTGCATGGTGAATGAATATTTTTAAATATATTAAGTTGTATGTTAAATCATATTATTCTTTCCAAAATCTTAAAAATTAACAGGCAAAAGAGCAGGATTATTGAAACATATTGAAGCACCTGAGGCTCCATGGCAAATGATTTATATGGATTTTGTCACTGGTCTTCCGGAATTAAGAAAATACAGTTATAGTTTTTCTTGGTTAATAGTGGATAGATTCACCAAAATGTGCAAATTTATTCTCACTTATAAAGATGTGTCCATTAAAGATTTAGATTTCTAATGTTTGTCACAAATTTTTAACATTATTGATTTCACAAAAGCCATTATCTCTGACAGTGACTCAAAATTTACATCTGAATTTTGGATGTCTTTAATGGATATATGTGGCTGTGAGTTGAAATTATCTAATTCTCTCCATAATAAAACTAATGGTTTAGCTGAAAGAATGATTCAAACTATAGAAGATATGATTAGAAGTTTTTGTGCCCTTGGATTAGAATATAAAGATAATGACAGATTTACACATGACTGGGTTACTCTATTACCAGGCCTTGAATTTGATTATATAAGTACTGTACATTCTATCACTGAGAGAAAGGCTTTTGAGCTCTGGCTAGGATATGTTCTAAATACTCCTGCACAAATTCTCAATAATAAATTACCAAATTTGCAACTACATCCTGGTGTTAAATATTTTTTGAAAATGCAACAACTATACAGAAAAAATGTTCAAAGTTGTATTAAAAAGACATTTGAATATGAAAGGAAAAGATGTGATAAATCCTATAAGAAATATAAATTTAAAAAGGTTGATGAAGTACTGATATCTACAGTCCAATTCAATTGTGAGCCAGGCTATCTCAGGATTCCAGTAATTTATACAATACATTACTGTTAACATATAGAGGAATAAATTTATGTAAATACAAAATATTATTTAAATAAAATTATAAATATTTTGTGAATAAAATAAATATTATACTTAATTTTATTATTAAATAAATTGTATTACATAAACAAATATAATATTCTATAATATCATGGTGTGATTTATATGTATAAATAAATTATTCAAAATTATATTATAAGTGTAAATTTAACTTACACACTAATTACAATTTTAATAATAACATTTATATAAACTAAATAAAACTTATCATATAATAATATCCATCAATATTTGGCGCTTCCTTGACCCTTAATTGTGTCACCAATATTACTAAATTAATTTAATATGATTATATTTAAATTCTCATGTTAAAAAGTTCCTGTATTAATCTAATTAGTTGTTCAATCAATTTAATAGTTAATTTACTTGAAATAGTTAAATTACTATTGCTTATACTGAATGAAGATTATTTAAAAGCGTAAAAATAATTCCTTTTATTTTAATTATACTTTTTTCAGCTATTTGTATTCCTTCTTTAGATTTCTTTCTCACAGTTCTCATTTTTTCATACTCACCTAGTTAATTGTTATATTAATTCTATTCTTTTTTAGAAATTACTGATGGGAAAAATATTTGTTTATTCACGGATTTATTTTTTATGTTTTTAATTAGATTCTTTTAATTAATTGTTTCACATTATTTTACTTTTTTTACATACTATTGGAATGCTCCAGAATGTCCTCTTGCCTATAAAAGGGCTTTAGAAGTCTCTCTGGTAGCTCATCACTTACTATACACTCACTTATCATATTTTAAATATATTTCTTTTATTTACTATTTTTATTAGTTCAATATATCTAATTTAAATACTATATAAATAATTATAGGTTGCCTTAAGATTTATAATACTATTACTGAACTGACGCTCTTTGAACATTTATAACCAATTATAATACTTTACAATTTAATTAAACACTTACAACTTTGTCAAATCCCAAACTATCTTGTCGTCTTACTCCCTTAAATTACAAATAATTTATTTCATTTTACTTTACTACCTTATAATTCCCATCCTCCTTTCTATTATTCCTATTATTTTCTTCATTCTTCTAGACATCCGGCTGATATCAAATTACAGAGAAATAAAAAACTAAAGGATCCTTTTATAGGACCATTTGTTGCTATAATATTGGTTGTTGATAATTCAGTAGAAGTAGTATTGTATTCTCCATATGATGTAAAGAATACTCTTCTTCAAATTTACTTACTCAAACCTTATACTTCCTAAAGTGACTTATTTCATAAAAGAAAAAGTAGACTTAAGAAAAATCCTCAGGAAGTCACAGAAACTGCTGAAATCAATGAAATTCTCAATGATAGCATTGTAACTTCTGAGAAAAGTACTGTAATTTTATTGAACTATAAAAATAAATCATCTGAGCATGATACACTACGCAATATAGGGGGTGGACTTGCTAGCAAGTCCCCAACCTGAACTCAGATACAACTCAGATGGAACTCAGACTGAACTCATACTGAACTCATACTGAACTCTACTTGAAGACCCACCTAAAACTGTTCTGCTGAGTGGTGTTCATCCCTGATTGTATGGTTCCTTTATCAATAGCTCAATGTGTGTTCAATCTGTGGTGAGTTTGGGTCCAAGGTTGCGGACTTGCTAGCAAGTCCACCCCCTATATTATGTGGTGATACTTTGATACCTGGAAAAACATTTTCTAACCTCTCTACTGTTTTGAAAAAGTATAAAAAAATCTTAGCAATTTTTTATTGTTTTTTTAGAGTGAGGGAGTGTCAAATAGGCTATACTTAGAGTCAAGTATAATCTTATGTTAAATTACAATAAGATAAAAATTTAATTTGAATATATACAAATTAAATATTATATAAAACAAAATTCTATAACAATAGAATTTTTTTTATATAAAATTTTTATATTAATTTTATTATTATATATGCTGTATATGATATTAAATAAAATATAAAAATATATTCTATAAAAAAGTTAGTATTTTATTATGTACTTAATAATAATAAATTAAAAATTTATTGGTTAAAAAGTATTATAATTAATAAATTCAACTTTTAATGTAAATAATTAGTTAATTAATTATATATATTACATCATAAAATTAAAGTACTTTAAAAAGTTATCAAGAGCTCCTTGTACTCACACGGGGGTCAAAAAATCAATATATAAATAAATACATAAATAAAGAAATTAAAAAGAGTAAACTATTCAATTTAATTATTTTAATAAAATAGTACTTTTATTTAAATACTTTCTGGTTTGAATTTCAATGAATATTATACTATTACAAGAAGTTAATTTACTTACTCAATATTTTTTTAAACTATATTAACTAAGTATATTTATGAAGTTTCTAATTTGAAAATAAAAATAAATATATATATATATATATATATATATATATATATATATATAGTTTCGTAAATTTATAAATTTAAAAATTAAGATTGAATATATTTAAAAGATGTCCCCCAGCTATTTGATGATCCATACCCCTGACATCATTCCCACATCGAAGTGTACCTTGATGTGTGATACACAAGAAAAGAAATTGAAAATTAAAATAAATGATTTTTGAATTTTTTAAAAGAAACATAATACAAAATAAAAGACAATGATCACTGGGTGGGCTCTCTCCAATTCTTAGAAATTATTGGAGACCACCAGTGATCATTATCTCTGAAAAATTTAATTTTAATAATTTCAAAAAAAAATTAAAAAAAAATTCTAACATAAAAAAATTAAAAAATAAAATTTCATAAATCATAAATAAAACATAAAAAAAATCTGTGAATCCTGCTTCCAATGAGCGTAAATTTTTGACATTGAGTTTTTCTAGTTTATAGTCTTAGTGGACCTCCTATACAACAACATAAAGGCAGGATTCAACTAGAAAAAGGGAAAATATGGTAACAAACATAGTGGGGTAATTGTGTATAGAGAAGCTATCCCATCAATTATCCCTAAACTTGCCAATACTAAATTTAGATGGTTCCCCTGTGAACACTTCTACCATAAATAAATACAGTAAAACATAATTCTTAACCATAAAATTTGATAAACTTGAATTTAATGAATGATAATTTTAGTAATAGTTTTAGTTTATACTCTCTTTCAGAGTAATTGTCAGCCAGGCTACTAGACTTATCCAGTAAAATAATTAATTATCTTACTGAGATGAAGCCACACCTTTTAAATCCTTATTAATAATTAATTATTTAATGCTTACTTTTGTATTACTTACAATTAACTAGATAAGTACATTAAGTAATTTTAATAATTAATAAAAATAAATTTCCCATAAATTTTTACTCCCTAAGATCGCGCTCAATAATACAGTTGAGAAGGGAATATAAATAGTATTAAAAATATAATAAAATCTAAAAAAAATCAAATTCCTTTATTAAGAAATTTAAATTTCCGTTAAAACAACATTTTAAATCAAATGTTTTATACTAAGTGTGACAATCTAAGGGAACTGAAGTTTTATTTCAAATGAAAATAATACCTTTTATTGACCCACCATTTATTATATCTTTTTATATTTCACATACTCTCTTTATATTTAGTTTATTCCTCTCACACCTTTTTCTTAGGTGGTGTTAACTCCTTGTTTCTATCTCTCACATTTTTCTTATAAAAAGCCCTCCATTTTTGTACTTTATTAGTCATTCTATTACTTAATTATTTTGTTAAAAACTGTTACTACACTTAAAATATTTATTACTACTTATTATTGTTTTCGTATTTACAAATATGTAATTCTAACTAATTAATTATAATAATATTTATAAATTTTCTACCTCTTATATTTGAGTAAAATCAATAAAAGATAGAAGTATGTACCCTAAACTTTGAAATCAAAAAATCGACTTAAACGCCCCATTGGACCTCCTATTGAATCTTCTAGACCAAAAGAACCATTGACAGTTGGGACCCTTTCAGAATTGTCAATGGAACATTGATAAAATGAGGCATGAGAACAAGGGACCATTGATATTGAGGTACCTATAGGGAGAAGTGGACAATGAAAAGCACAAATGTCCTAAGTCACATGACTTATTTTTTTCTGTGAACAGAAATTGAACTGCACTTTAAAAACTAAGCCTATATATTGACAGTAGTCATATGTATTAGTGGTTAGTATATTGATTAATATTTGTGGGTTGCTTTGCACTTTTCATAGTTTGTGTATTTCTTTTTAATCAGCACTCTGTAAGTGGCATTAATTTGCTCATTTTACAGGGGGAGGTGTCTGGTATATTAGAATTTTAATTTTCCTAGTTGACAAAGATAGAACTATTTTGTTCTTAGTGCTCGAAGTGATTATATTAATGATATTATTTTTTTTAATTATTTCATTTGACTTTTTTCAGGCTGAGGTCAAGTACAAAGACGTGAACTAGCTTTAATGGTCAGTTGTCTATAAGATTTTAATGGTCTTATATGAATACTGTAGTACAAATCCAACAAATAGTAAAATATAATTCAAAATAATGGTCTCAGTAATATAATTCTCACTATTTTTATATATGGCTTACAATCTTTTTAGTTGGTAGAAAAATAGATTTTAGGATTCAGATACTATTCAAAAGTCTTATAAAAGTACTAATTGATATGTATTGTAATTTATTTGGTTATGTTGTTTAAATTGTAAATGATAAAGAATGAAGAAATACCACCAAAAAACCTCCTCCTTTTATACACAATGAGTTCCCCAAAGATTCCCTTGATGTACCACTTAATACAAAGTTAATTACACCTCTAAACAACTAATAGACATGCCCATTAACATTCCCAGTCATCAATGACATAATTAGAAGAGTAACAACTGTCAAAATCCTGTATTAATAAGGAAAATCCATCAAATTTAAGAAAAAAGATAAAAAGAGAATATATGTGTAATAAAAAATATAATAAAAGTTTAAAGGGGAGTATGTAAGGTTGATAATAGCTTAATAATAAGGGAGATTCACTTTAGAAATAATGGGGCTAATCCTGACATTATACTACTTGAAATTCCCATTCAAAAATACCCAATATTGACTGAGAAACAACCAAAAAACTCAAAAAGAGCATGAGATGTGGGGTAACTACATGCACTCCTTGGAAGGGGCTTGCACGGGTAAATCCTTGACTAAATTTAGGTGAATTTAACTCTGGTGATGAAATAAGACGCCAAGAGTAAGGTTATTAATGAAATTAGTGCATATAAACAAGGTGAATGCATTATTGATTAAGCTAGACACTAAATAAGCGCCTGTCGCCTATTTTAGTGTGTTTCCCATGAGTGGGCGTAGAAGGTGGGGTAATTATAGTGTGAAAAATTTAACTTTGCTAAAAATGAAGCTATTCACACAGGAAAAAAGCAGGCAGTATGTGACCAGTACACAGAAGCCATTTCTGGCATAAAAAACACCAAATTTTAAAAGTGTTTTTTTTATGCATATAAATAGCCAAATCAATAGTCCTAAATAAAAAAAATTGATCTTTCAAAGCCCAATTTTGATATTCTCAAATTTATCGCACATATAGTCAACTTTTAAGTGAAATAAAGCCATTTCTTGTTTTTTGCATAAAACAGTGAAAATAACAGCTTTAAGTGTACTTAAAAATTATGAAGCCTTATACTTAAGGTTCTTAAGATTACCCTAACATATTACAACTTAATATTAAGTACATAAGACTTATAAAAGGTGGATATATGTGTGTATATAAGGTGTTATAATGGCATATTTTGTATATTATCATAATTTTACTTATGTATACTGTTTGTGTACTCTTAATTATTATTCCAATGTAGAGTTTTTATTTTAACATAAATTATAAGTACTTTTTACTCAGTCCTGGGGATATACAGGCTGAAACTCCCCCACCCAAAAAAAATAATAAAAAAATGATAAGTTATACATTTTTATTTATTTATTTGTTTAATTTCAGGTATTCAGATTATTTCTGTAGCATTAAAGATTATACTTTAAAGAAATAAAACATAATAGAATATTATGAGTATTGGTATTTTAACCCCTCAGCTGGTTGAACAGAAATTTATTTCTGTTTAAATTTTTTAAGAAGGGTGGATAAATTAGAAATTTCTTTTTCAGGTATCCATTTATCAAATTCATTTGATTTCCCTTTAAATCTTAATAAATACTCAGTTCCTTTTTCTTTAGTAAGGATTCTTTTCTTGAGTATTTTTTCAATCTCTGCCTTTTCCACAATTTCTTCAGGTTGCCTTTTAGGCCTTCCTCTTCTTTTTTGAAAAAAGTTAGGATCATTTGCATGGTAAGGTTTTAATAATGAGATAGGGAAAACTGTATGTTTCCTATCATATGGGGCATATAAAATGACTTCCACAGCATTATTACCAACCATTTTTCTTACTACAAAAAGTTCCTACAAAGGGATACTTTAATTTAACATTCCGTTGTAAGTAAAAATGTAGTGTTGATATGAGGACTTCATCTCCCTTTTTGAATTCAAATTCTTTATGAGATTTATCCCACCTTTTCTTTTCATATTCAAATGCTTTTTGGATGCATTCCTCTGCATGATTCCTACACATTTGTTGCATATGAATAAAGGATTTAGTACCAGGGTGTATATCTAACCTTGATAATTTATTCAAATGATTTACTGGGGTATTTGCTACGTATCCCAGCCAGAGTTCAAATGGTTTCTTCTCTGTTACAGAATGAGTTGTGCTGTTATAAGCAAATTCAAGGCCAGGAATTTATGTTACCCAGTCATGTGTGAATTTCTCACTGTCTTTGTATTCTAATCCAAAGGCACAATATCTTCTGATCATGTCTTCTAGAGTTTGTATCATTCTCTCAGCCAGCCCATCAGTTTGTGGATGGTGTGTTGTAGACAATTTCAATTGGCAACATGATACTTTCATCAAAGATGTCCAGAACTATGAAGTGAATTTAGGTTCTATTTCAGATATTATGGCTTTAGTGAACCCAGAAGTATTCATCATCTGAGCCCACCATAGTAGTGCCAAGTCTTTTGCAGATACCTCTTTATGGGTAGGGATAAATTTACACATTTTTGTTAATCTATCTACTATTACCCAGCAAGAATTGAAACTTTCTTTTTCTGATAATGGCAAGCCAGTTACAAAATCCATGTTTATTATTTCCCATGGAGCTTTTGGCTTCTCTATTTGTTTCAACAACCCAGCTCTCTTCCCAGTTAATCTTTTAGGTTTCTGACAAGAGTCACATGTTTCAATGTATTTTTGTACATCTTCTTTCATGTTTATCCACCAGGCTGTGTTCTTAACTCTAGTAAATGTTTTGTTAAAGTCACAATGACCAGCTAAGATTTCATCATGACAAGTACTTAACGTTAACTCTTTCATAAAAGGTGGTATCACTATTACATTACTTAACTTTTTCCTGTAATATATATATCCATCTTCAATTGACAGTTTACCTTTTTCCAACGCATTTCTATACTTTGGAGGCAAGGTTTTAATTAATGCACTGATGGAGGCATTAGTTTGATCATTTAGAATGGTAGATAGTTTAGTCAAACCTTTATCAGATGAATAATTTTCCAATATAGTTTGCATAAATTCTTCCTCTAAATCCACTATATAAATCCCAAATATATGTATAACCTCATTTTCAGGTACATAAGCTAGATTGTCAGCATAATTTGGCAAAGGACTTCTGGATAATAAATCCACATTAGAATGCAATGTTCCTGCTCTGTGATTGATTGTCATTCTTCCTCTGTACTCTTGTACAGCTATTTGCCATATAAACATGTTCCTATTAGGGGTTTTCATGTTTAGTAATGATTTTACTGAACTGCAATCTGTTATAAGCTCAAACTTCTGGTCTTCCAGATAGTAATGAAGTTTCTCCAAAGCCCACACCACGGCTAAACATTCTATCTGTGTGGCACCATACCTCAATTCTGTTTTTATTAAGGTTCTGGATATATAACAGATAACTACTTCAGATAATTTTCCATTTATTATCTGTTTCTGCTGTAAAGCAGCACCTAAACCTATGAAGCCTGCACCAGTGTAAAAGATAAAAGGTAGGGTGAAATCCGGCAGTCCCAATATTTGAGCTGACAATAAACATTCCTTTAATTCATTAAAGGGGTCTTGTCTTTCATTATTCCAAATGAAAGCTTCAATTTTCCTGATTAATGTTGTTAAGAGAGCTGCAATGGATTGGTAATTTTTAATGTACTGTCTGTAATATCCAGACATACCCAAAAAACTTTGAACCTCTTTTACATTTTTAGGTATACCAATGTTTTTAATTGCTGCCACCTTATTCTGGTCAACACAAATTTTTAATTGAGATACAACATGTCCAAGCACTTTTAAGGATTGAAATCCAAACTTACATTTCTTTAATGAAATTGTCATTTTTATTTCATCCATCTTTTGAAAGACTCTTTCCAGGTGATTTAAATGTTCATCATATGTTTTTGAAAACACTATGATGTCATTAATATAGACCAAAAGCCATCCCTCAACCATTTCCTGATGTAAAACACTATCCATTAATTTTTGGAAGACTGAAGGCACATTTTTTGGGCCAAATGGCATTCTCACATACTTAAATATACCCATATGTGTGGTTCTTAATAAGTACTTTTGAGAATCCTTTTCTACAGGAATCTGGTGGTAACCCATGTTTCCATCCAGACAGGAAATATATTTTGCACCTTGTAAGGTAGCATGGATAGAAGCTATCTTTGGTAGAGGGTAAATATCATCTACAGTGTATGTATTCAGAGCTCTATAATCACCGCATAATCTTGCCTTATACTTTTCATAAGACATCAATACTGGTGAAATTACACAATACTAAGGCGTTGTGTCCACTTTTTCAACAATAACCATTTACAACAACATTTTTATGTTGTCTTCAATATCTTTCCTTTTTTCAGGAGAAGATGGGTAAGGTTTCTTTTTCAAGATTCCAGGAAAATTATCCAAAATCACAACTTAAAGAGATTTTCATCTGCTGGTCTTTGAACAATCCTAGTTCATTTGAACCATGAGCAAATGCCATAGGATATGATTTAATCAATCTCAAAATATTTTCTTCTTCAATTTTTGAGAGTTGAGGACTGAAAGAGGCCTTTTGGATTTCATTATCCAATTCAAAAATTTCAGTGGTGGTTCTTCCACCTTGCACTTGTTGTTCATTAGCACAAATGGCATACACTGAGTTTTCAGAACATATTTTAAATTTTCTGTTACCATTCACACCTATAGTGAAGCAACTGTTTGCATGATCTAGTTTAATGCCAAATTTTGTCAATAAATTATTTCCAATAATAAACCAATCACTACAATTTTTATTATCCATTACTACAAATTCACACACTTCTCTAACATATCCATTATTATATTTAAAGAATACAGCAGTTTTGTATTTTCCAATTGGATTTAATACTGAACCAAAACCTCTCCAGTTCTTTGTGTGAAAAGGTTCAGTTTTTCCTGGTACTTACTATCAAGTTTCATTAATGTCTTAATTGAAACTTCACTACCTGCAGCCCCAGTGTCAAGAGTTTCATTCATTTTTTTCCACATATAATAACAGGTGCTCTGATAGGTGTTATTTTAAAAGTATCATGAGTTACATCTTTAATTATTTCAGCTTCCTAATTGGAAGTTAAAGATGTTTCTGTTTGAGGTATAGCATCTTTCAGGAACATAATATCCTGTTCTAATACAAATATCTCATGTTCATCATCACTGTAAGATATGTTACTTTTGAAATACTTACTGGATTCCACATTATCATCTTCATGATTACTTGGCTCAGAGTTCTGTGAGGTTTCAATAACATTTACTCTCTTCTTACATGTGTGACCCTTTACCCAAGGTTCATTACATTTGTAACAAGGGTTATTCTCCTGTCTCTTAGGGACAAGGTGATCCGAAGGTTTTTTCTTCTCCACTGGCAATTTACTTGTAGTAGGCTTTACCACGTCAACACTTTGTCTGTAATTGATATACTTGGTTTCATACTTGTGGTTTAATAATTTCTCATTTCATATATTAATGAATCCAGAGGTATCTCTGATGGTTTCAGTTCTAGCCACAATAATGTCTCTAACTGATATAGGCAACTTGTATATTATCTTTTCTTTCCACTCTTCATAATCCATTTTTGGATCCATGGCTTTCATGATTTTTATTAAATTCATTAAAAATACCATGGGTTTATCTCCAGAACTTGGATTATATCTGGATTTTTTATACAATCTTTGTTTAGTGATTCTAAATTTTGGACTACCAAATTGCCTTTCGATTAGTGCCTTCCATTCATTCCAGGAGTAATAAATTCCCTCACTCAATACAGATTCAAACTATAATAAGGCCACATCTTTAAATAAAGATATTAACTTTGAAGTAATTTCTTCATCAGGTAATTTGTATGAAAATTTTAAGTTATCAATTCTTTGTATGAATTGCTTCCAATCAGATTTTGAATCCCCGTCAAAAGAAGGGTACTGATCTAACTTAGGCCAGCTCTTTTGGTTAGTTCTTGCTTCCCTAACCTGAGGAATATTCAGTAATTCACTTACTTTGGAAAGATGATCATTTATTTCATCTTTTACTGATTTACTGTTCTCAGAGCCCATGACACTATGTTCATGTTCCATCATTGGTGTTTCATTTGCATGTTTCATAAAAGCAGGTACTTTTTCCACATAAGAAGTGTTAATTCTTATTTTTTCACTATTTTTAAAAATGTTTTCTACTTCTATTTCTACTTTTTGTAACCTATCCTTTATTATAGGTATATGAGTCAGAGTATCATTTACATTCGAAAAAGATAATTTAACATGTCCCTCAATGGTAGCCATAACATTATGAGTACGTTCTAATTTACTTTCTAAATTTCTAATCTCAGAATTCAATCTTTTACTCTCATTGATTAATTCATCATTTGAATTTTCAATAATTTTTAATTTATTGGCTGTAGTACTCAATGATTGTGTTAGCTGTAATAATACATTTTCTGTATTATTGTTTGACTCTTTTGAGAACTCTTCCAATTTTTCAATTCTCAATACTAATTTACTTATTATTTTTGATTCAATTGGATTCTCTTTCAAAAAATATTCTATTTTTTCTGTTTCCAACTTAGAATACTCATCATTTGATTCTATTTTTATATTAATAGCATTATCCTGGTGATCAATAAAACTGTTTACATTGTCCTCATGTAGAGACAAGTTTAACATATATTTTTCAAATGAATAATCCTTTAAATCATTATCAATAATATCCAATTTTTCCTTATCAATCTCATTAAATATAAGTAACTCATTTTCAGGTTGATACAATTGATTATGAGGATTTGGATGACTTACCAAGATCTTATCTCACTTCCCCTGTCTCTCCTTGCCTTTCCCCTGTAAGGGTGACTTCTGGAGCCCTGCTGTTGAGGATTTTTGTAATTTTGGGTGTAGAAATCCCATTTCCATTTTCTTACTGTGATTTTTTGATCCTACTCTTGGGCTGGAGGTGTTGCTACGGAATTGGTGGGTGCCACTGTTTGTGGTTGAGCCTTTATGTCCACTAGAGCTTGGTTGACTTCAATGAAACCTTGAGCTGCTCTTTTCTCCAGGTTGTTGATCTGGTCCACTATATTGTTGACTCTTATTTTAAAGGTTTTCAATAGGGTGGATAGGGAGTGAATTTGTTCTTGTAATGTATTTTTTACTTTCTTTATTGAAACTTGCTTTAAAAGCCTTTCCCTTTCCTCCAGAGACATTGGCAGAGTGTTGCTAATTATGGGAGAGTCCTGGCCCTCTATTTGAATGTCCTGTCACAGGTCTTTCAGCTCTAGGTCTTAAGTTATAAGTTTTTGCCTTATTACTTACAATGTCATTGTTGTCACACATTTTTACGTGGAATTTTTATAAAGAATTGAAAGTTTATATATGAAAACTTCAAAATGAGTTTTATTAGTATTTATCAATACCAGTGAAGAAAATTTTATTGCTTACTTATTGGTATGAAGTGAATTTCTAAGTGCCAAAAGTCAAATATGCTTTTTAAGTGGTAACTTCATTTATCTTGTCTACAATATGTAGCCGTGTTTTTATATTTCAAAAAGAAAATAACTGTCAGTAAGATTCTTTTCAAATATTAAATTAATATCACAAACCAATAGAATAGGATTAAAAGTCCTGTTAAAAGAAAAACAATAAATCAGTTTAATTGGTTATTATCTGCAAAGATCACAAATTTAATTTGTCTATTGACAGACTCCCACTAAGAACAATTATATGTTAAATTAATGGTAAAATTGTTGATTCAATATCACAATTTTATTATATAACAGTGCTTCTTTTTCTGAAATCACTATATAAGTTACCCCAACCTGTTGTAATTATCCTAATATTTCATAGGTATTTTATTTACGTGTACCTTTTTGAAATTTTTACTTACTGGATTATAACAGAATTCTTGAGTAAAGGTCCCCAATTGTCAGGCTGAGGTCAAGTACAAAGACGTTAATTAGCTTGAATGGTCAGTTGTATAGAAAATAATAATGGTCCTATATGAATACTGTGGTACAAATCCAACAAATCGTAAAATATAATTCAAAATAATGGTCTCAGTAATATAATTCTCACTATTTTTATATATGGCTTACAATCTATTTAGTTGGTAGAAAAATAGATTTTATAATTCAGATACTATTCAAATGTCTTATAAAAGTACTAATTGATATGTATTGTAATTTATTTGGTTATATTGGTTAAATTGTAAATGATAAAGAATGATGAAATACAACCAAAAACTGTCGGTCAGTCGTCTAGAAGAAGGTAAGAAAAATAGGAGAAAAGGAGGAGAGAAGGAGGAGGACAAGGGAAAATAAAAGAAATAAATTACAATAATATATATTTAATTTATTTGAGAGGGAAACAACGGTGAGCAACTTTGAGAGGTGACAAAAACTTAGAATTTATTAATAATAATATTATTCAATGTAAGGGTTCTGCACGGCAAACACTTTTAATTACTATCAGACTTAAAGCAACCTTTAATTTGTTATATAGACTTTTAATTAGAATTGTATTACTAATAAAAAATATAAACGTAGTAAAATAGTATTTAATTTGTTGAGTGTATAATAAGTGATGAGGCTACAGGGGATTATCCAAGGCCCTTTTATAGGCAATGGGTCCTCTGAAGCGTTACTATCTTTATAAATACAATGATTAGAATGGAATAAAACAAATATATCAAAAGAGTAAATGAAACATAACAATATAGAGAAAAACATGAAACAAATAATTAAAACCCCAATTAAGAATCCAATTTCCCCGCTGTGGTAGCCTAAAGTTTAGTACGGCACCTAAATATGTAAATGGAGTTATCACGGCATGCAAGATTGGTGTTATTATTTTTTTTAAAAAAGGGTTTTATTTAATTTATTGGAGTTTTAAATATGAAGAAATTGGTCACGAGCAAATGCCTACACGAAAACAATTTATTTTGCGGAGAAAACTTATTTTTACGGTCTGAAAAATTTATAAGTATCAAGTCAAGTCACTCAAGAACCTTGGGAAATTTTCCCAGAATTTTTACTATTTTTCTTATATTTTTAAATGAATTTTAAAGTTTTATAGAAATATTTATGTTTTCAAAAATTACTTAACTTTGATGAATTTTCACGGGGTAATTAGAGCTGCGCAGACTACGAAAATTAGTTTGGTAGGTAAAGGGGAAGTAGCTCTATTATGTGTAATTTTTCTAGATTTTTTATTATGGTTTTAAGGTTCTAAATTGAGTCCGGAAGTCCGGACGGACTCCGTTTCGACTCCGTACGGACTCCGTACAGACTCCGCTTTGACTCCGTACGGACTCCGTTCCGGCTCCGTACGGACTCCGTACGGGCTCCGGATTGACTCTGGAAGAGCTCTGGAGGGGAAAACTTAGGCACGTGACTAGGAATACTTAAGCGCTTCTCAAACTCGAAATTGAGGGGGGGGACACATCATACAGCTTAATCATTAACTACCACAGTCTCATTTTTTATTACTCAAAAAATTAAAATAACTTGTAATACCCTTATAACATTATTATTTTTTTACATAACATCTTAGAAATACAATACAACAGTTTAAATAACACTTCATACAGGGTATCTTTAGAAAGGTCTTCATCGCTGGGACTTGATTATTGCTGTCTCATAAAAATTAAAATTATTATAAAAACATAAAAGTCAATCTTTACAGATCTTTCACTGGTACACCTTAATTGTTGTTATCAGTATTTCTTTTATCAACAGCCACTTTCTTTAAATCTCAATAAGCGTTAAATATTTTAGAGTTTCATTATTTTTATCAATCCGATTCAAGTAGATTGGTTAGCTTAGTGATTTAGAACACCTACTTTGTTATTTTTATTGGAAGGACGCGGTTTTCAGCTAAATCCACATATCTCCTCCGGATTCTGCTTACAGCAAGGCGACTGTAAGAGTTTACCTTACCATAGTTGGCGCCCAACGTGGGGTTCGAATTCTCTAGCTTTCTTTAAAGACTTACTTGGATCAAGAACGTTATTAGCCTGCAAGAGGCTTATTTTCTGGAACTCTAATTGGATTTTTGTTATTGGCCTGCAAGAGGCTTGTTATTTTATCGATTGTTAACGCTTTTCATTACTTATTGGGATGTCTTCTTCTGCTGTTGCTTCTGGATCTTCTAACCCTCTTACTCCCTCAGTTAGAATTGTTTCTTGGGATGGCCCAAAGTTTGATGGGGAGGAGGTTAAATGGTTCATTAGCAGGTATGAAGCTGCTGCTGCTGTTGATGGTGCTTCCCATGTGGATATGGTGAAGCAAGTTAGATTTTTTATTGCCGATAGGGAGGTGGAAAAAGAGGTTATTGCTATGCAGGCATTCAAGGACAAGGATTGGGTTAAGCTTTCTAAAGCTATGATTGATAGATGGGGTGTTAGGTTTACTATGATGGACCTCAACAAAATTGTAGGTGACTGGCAAGCTAAAGGTGGTGTTTCTTCAATGGTGGACTTCAAAAAACTTTGTGTTCAGTTTGATGAAGTGGTAGAATATCTTATATTGGTGGATGAATTAGTGCATGAAAATCAAGCAAAAGATTTGTTTTGGTCAGCATGCAGTAGGGATATTCGAATGGACGTCTTGAAGGATCTCTCAAGAAAGAATTTAATGAAGGAACTGCCAAACGGTGAGCAGAAGTTACCGGCTCTGGAGGTTATTAAAGAGAACATCCAAGCCCATCTAAAGTTATTAGCGTTGGACAAGTATCAAGAGTCTTGCACTCAATATGTCAGTAAGGTTAGCGAAGTTTTGGCCGAGAACAACGATATTATGGTCAAAGCCCAGGAGGCCAAGAAGGCACAAATGGGTGTTCCTGCTGCAAAAGTTGAGGGCAATGTAGACAACAAGATGGTCGATCACTTGGCTGATTTAACGAAACAATTAAAAATATTTGTTCAAGAAACCCAGAAGGCCAATAAGGCCCCAATCGCTTCTTCGTCGACGTCGACTTCTTATCAGTCCAGAGGTTATGAACGTCGAAATTATAATGGCAATAACAACGGTAACCGCTTCCCAGGCAATGGGAGAAATGGTGGGAATGGTGGTAATGGATATAGAGGTGGCTATGATGAGCCAAAGGTGTGCTCCTATTGTAATAGGAGGGGTCATAGAGCAACAGTTTGTTTTGCTCTTGATAAGGATATGGATGCTGGGCGAGTTTTATTTGATGGTAAAGTTTATAAATTTCCCGATGGTTCGTTCATCAAGCCCAGTGATGGACAGTCTCCTTCTGATTTGGTCAGAAGAAGTTTAACGGCTGAAAGGAGAGCCAGATTTGAAGAGGTGACGGATGAAGATGTTAATGCCAAGAGTGGCAAAAATGGTAATGGTAATGGTGGTAAAGCTGACAAGGGCAAGGAGAAAGAGGTCAGTAAAGCCACATTTTCTACTTCTTTTGGTGGTTTAGAGCTGGCGACGGTTGCCCAGGTGGAGGGTAGCTGTATGGCTGGCGAATATGATGTTAATGCTGCTAGAAGAGCAGCTGCTACTAAGGCGAAAAGTAGCATTCAGAGCCAATTGAGGGCTAATCCTGGCAAGGCCAATAACAAAGTGAACCCTTACTCTAAGGACAAGAATTCTAGTGCTCAAACTGCCGCCAACAAATTGAACCCTTACTCTAAGGACGAATTATATAAAATGCAGAAGGGGATTGCTGATATGGGGCCCCCTAGTTATGGCAAGTTTGATTTAAATGGTGAGCCTATGCCAGAGGATGATTCGGATTCTGAGGAGGACGTACCGTTGGCGTCTCTACCCAGACCAAGTTTTAGCGGTCCCATCCCAATGGAGGGTGTAAGAAGGACTAGCGATGGATCAGGATTAGTGCAAGAAGCTGGTGACGGAGTTAGGGTTATAGAAAGTGAAGATGTTATAATGGGGGGTGAAGATGGCTCGGTTGGACCTCAAGAGGTACCCAGGGCCAAGGTTGTTAAATCAAAGGTCCAGTATGAGCGGCCAGTAGTTTCTGGTCAAGCTAATGCGATGGACGCATTTTGAATAGGGTGAATCAACTTCAGATTCCCTTATCTTTGGGGGAGTTATTTACGATTAGTCCGGCGCTTGCTGAAAAGCAAAAGAAGCATTTGACGAGGCGTCGGGTTTCCACTGGAGAGGTGGAATATATTTGTGAAAATGCTGAAAAGTTTGGGGAAGATGTAGATACGCATTTTTCCGCTCCCCTGGGTTACCTGGTGGTAACTCTTAATGGTAAAGAAGTAAAGGCCTTGGTCGATTCAGGGTCTCAAATTAATTTAATTTCATTGGAGCAAGCGACGAGTATAGGCTTGCCAATTAAAAGTGGAACTGGGGGAAACCTCAGAGGTATTGGAGGGCATGCAACAGAGCTAATGGGTACAGCTGAGCATGTCAGGTTAGGCATTGGTGGATCTGTTGGTAAGGTTCACTTTTATGTGGCCAGAGGAGCAGTCAAAACTGTTCTTGGTGGTCCTTTTTTGATGGATTTTGAGGCCAGGATAGGGTATCAAGCTGGCATGGGGATTAGTTTGGAGATCACTGGTGAAGATATGCGGAGGTTACATATGCGGTTAGCGCCTCCTGGAGATGAAGGTTGGGAAACACGGCCAGGGATTACTACTCTGTGCCAGTGTTGTGTTTGCACCAAGAAGCGGCATATAAAACGGACGGCTTCTGGTGAATTATGTTTGTTGGAAAGGGATGGATGCCCTCATTTTTTGGGGTAGCAGGGGCTGATCGCTCTAATGTTGTAATCTCTCCTCAGGATGAGATCCCGGATTGCAATAGGTCAGCTCACTTGGAGATAATTCAAGTGGATTCTCAATTATTTTCTGTTAATATTACTTTGGAGTGCAAATACGTTATGGACTTTTCTATATGTTTATTGGATTTACCCTGTTTTTCTATAAAATTTAAAAATGGTAAAACAGGCAAAATGGGCCAAATTAGGTTGGATAAAAATTGGAAGGGTATGTTTTATGACCTCCCCCATGAGGTTAAACTGGCAGGACTATTGTGTTTAGATTATGATGATGATGACCTCCACCAAGAGGATAAACTGGAAAATAGTTTATATGTTAATAAAGGTGTTGGAAAAGGTGTAGATAAATTCGGCAGAGAGGAGGTAGAAGAAGATGTGGTGTATGTAGAGGAAAATGGATTGGTAGTGTGGGATAGTAGTAAATTAAGGAATGGTGTATATGTTGGAGAATTAGAGAATTTAAATAAAAAGGTGGATAAAGAGAAAGAGGTATTTTCGAATACGGTTTACGAAGGATCCAAAGGTTCAGAAGAAAAACGTCGACATAGCTCGATTAAAGATTTATTTAGGGGTCAACGATTATTGGCTCATTCATGTGCAGGTGATATTGGTGATAGAGAGGTCCCTATTGATGTTATATTAATCGATTTTCAAGATGAAGTCTGGGGTCAGACTGGTTTTTATTTTTTGTTAGTCAAATATTTGTTGACTTTAGAGAGGCCAGAAGATTGTGAAGACGATGAATGGGTGGCTATCAAGAGGAAGTCATCTACGTTTTACCTATCTGGTCGACGTTTAATGAGGAGGAGGTATCCAAATCCTCAAGTAGTTATAACTCAACAGAAGGGGCAAGAATTAGTTTTGAAATCACTGCATGAAGATCTCGGGCATAGAGGCGTTGGAGAAACGTTTAGAAGAATTTCTGATCGATTTTGGTGGCCTGGCATGAAGATGGCTGTTAAACAGTGGGTTCAGTCATGCGAAGAATGTCAAAGACGAAGTTATTTAAGGCCAAAAGAACCTGGACGCGCGACCGGTGAATATACGCTCTTTGGGAGAGTTAGTTTAGATGCCGTTCATATAAAAGAGGGACGGTATAAATATTTAATTGTGGCCAGAGATGATTTATCTGGTTGGGTAGAGGCAGCGCCTCTTATTAATTTAACTGCCAAAAATGTGGCAGAATTTTTTTTGAATAATTGGGTATATAGGTATGGGGTGATGAAGTTGGTGACGGTAGATGGAGGTCCTGAATTTGGGACAGAGTTTAAAGAGGCCGTATTGAAAGTTGGATCAAAGGTTAGGGTAGCAACCCCATATTATCCTGAAGCTGAAGGCATGGTTGAAAGAGGGCATCAAGTTATTAAGGATGCTTTAGTTAAAATGTGTGGGACAAGTGCTGAAAAGTGGAGGCACTATTTACCTTTAGTTTTATTTGCTGATCGAATCACTGCCAAAAGGACGACCGGATTTTCACCTTATGAACTTGTTTTTGGACAGAAAGCAGTTTTACCGGTTGATTTAGAAGCTGAATCATATCTTGGAGTTGACTGGGATACGGTCAAAACTACTGAAGAATTATTGTGTGCAAGAATGATGCAGCTAGAAAAGAAAGAAGAATATTTAGAAAAGGCATATTCGCGGATGATGAAGATCCAAAATCAATCAGTCAGATATTGGGATGAGCGGTTGGCGCATCGATTAAGGAAACCTTTGAACCCAGGTGATATGGTCCTGGTGTATAATAGGAGTTTGGAAAGTCAGTGGGGAAAAATGTTTGCAGATAGGTGGAATGGACCGTATAAAATCAAGGAGCAAGTTTCCGGCGGTTCATATGTGCTAGAAGAGTTGGATGGAGTTGTATTGAAGAAGAGGGTAGCGGCCGATCAAGTGAAACGGTTCTATCCTAGAGGCACCAGGAGTGCCGAAGTCTTCCTCCGCAAAGAGGATAAACTATGATATCAATTAAACTTTATGGATACCTCCGCAATGAGGATAAACTATGACATTTATGAAAATTATACGGATTCCTCCGCAATGAGGATAAACTATGGTATCTACGAAATTTTATGGATTCCTCCGCAATGAGGATAAACTATGAAACTTCTTAAATTTTACGGATTCCTCCGCAATGAGGATAAACTATGGTATCTACGAAATTTTATGGATTCCTCCGCAATGAGGATAAACTATGAAATTTCTTAAATTTTATCAACTCCGAAATGAGGATAAACTACAATTTTAATGACTTTATTAAATTTATACCTCCGAAATGAGGATAAACTATGATATCTACAAAATTTTATGGATTCCTCCGCAACGAGTATATACTATCTTCTTATTTTTATCAAAAATACTTTACTATCATTACACTGCATATGGGCGATGAAACTGTGATGAAACATAACGAAATGCAAGAAAACCTTCATTGAAAATTTTCAAAATTAAAAATTCTTAAAATATGGGTGAAGATAGTGTTGGAAAAATTTTAAAATTTATTGGAAGAAGTGTTCACAGGGGAACCTTCTTAATTTAATATTGGCAAGTGTGGGGGTAATTGATGGGCTGGCTGCTCTATACACAATTACCCCATAATGTTCGTTTCCAAAATTTTCCCTGTTTCTAGTTGAATCCTGGCTTTGTCTTTTAATTTTAGGAAGTCCACTAAGACTATAAACTGGAACAAATCAAGAGACACCGCTCTCAACGCCGGATTCAAGATTCTTTTTATTTTATTTTGTTTTTGATTTTTTATATGTTAGATTGTGATTTCTTTTCTTTAATATATATTATGAATTATTGTAAAGGTGATGCTCACTGGTGGTCTCAAATCATTTTTATAAATTGGAGGGAGCCCACCCAGTGATCATCATTATAAAAATTAGCTTCTAAAAACTTTCATTTATTTTCTTTTCTTTTCAATTTCTCAAAATTGTGTAACCACATCAAGTTGCACTTGGATGTGGGTATGATGTCGAGGGTACGGCTCATCAAATGGCCGGGGGGCATCTTTTAAAATTTTATTTTAAAATTTTTTTAGTACTTTTTTTTTATTTTTCTTTTCACATTCGTTTATCTTTCTTTAAAAATTAAATTTTAACTTTTATTTCAAAACTATCTTTTTTAAACTCTTTTATTTTAAATTAAAAAAAAAATAAAGAATAAAAATAAAAAATAAAAATAAAAATAAATAAAAATAAAAATAAATAAATAAAAATAAAATAATAAAAAAAATAAAATAAAATAAAAATAAAAATAAAAATAAAAATAAAAATAAATAAAAATTAATTAATTAAATCAAAAATTATTATTATATTTCTTAGTTTTATTTTTCAGTCTTCATTTTTTTTTTAGTTTTATTCATTTAGTTTAGACAGGAAACAGGGTCTAGGGGAACTCAATACCTATGGGATTTTACTTCAAGACATCTGTTAGTCCTCCAAGACTTTAAACTGGCTACTGTTCAAGACTTTCCTTAAGATTTTTTATACATATTTTGGATCTGTTAGTCCTCCAAGACTTTAAACTGGCTATTTTTCAAGACTTTCATTAAGGATAATTTTCTTTATCTTGACATCTGTTAGTCCTCCAAGACTTTAAACTGGCTAATTTTCAAGACTGTCATTAAAGATTTTATATTGGAGCTGTTAGTCCTTCAAGACTTTAAACTGAATTTCAAGGATAATCATGATTTTATGGATATTTTCGGAGACGTATTTCTTTTATATAAATCAAATGTTAGGTCCACCAAGACCTTAAACTGGACTATTATCAAGCTGTTGGGTCCACCATGACCTTAAACTGGATTTCTTATCGATTAAATGTTTGGTCCACCATGACTTTAAACTGGTAGTTCATTCATTGTTTAGTCCACTATGACTTTAAACTGGAAAATTAATATCTGCAGGATAATTCAACATTCATTGGACCACTATGGCCTTATACTGGATTACTTGTCGATCAAATGTTTGGTCCACTATGACATTAAACTGGATTATCAAATTTATTCAATCTTTGGTCAAGCCTAGGCCTTACTTAGGAATATATCAAGATATTTATGCACTTAAACGATCTTTGGTCCACCAAGACCATAAACTGGCAATCGATTATATGTTTGGTCCACCAAGACTTTAAACTGGAATGTCAATCTTGTTTGGATAACTCAATTCAATCTTTTAATTTATCACTGTCCACTAAGACTTTAAACTGGTTATTCAATTATTTCTGGAATTGGGTGCTGATAAGCTTTAGGAGGTTAAAATTTTAGGTGGTGATGATGCCAAGGAAAGCATAATGGTTAATTAGGTGAAATTTGTGGCGCTTTAACATGGTCTAAAGTTAATATTATTATTGGAAGCCTGGCAAAAGTATTTTATGGGTTTGCTGTATAGCAAAGTTTGAAAATTGTGATGAAGGAATCAGAAGTTAGGATGGTAGTTGGATTTTAGGGAATGATTTTTTTAGTGCCTCATAGTTAGGCCATTTTTTTGGTGTGAAGCTTGGAGGACCTTATGGCGAGATTGGAATCATAGAATTCGGCTCAGTGGGGGGCCCTATGAGGTTGGAATCAGGAGTATTCGGCTCATAGGAAGATCCACTCTCTCAATGCTGTGACAAGAAGGAAGACTGGTATATGGGAGTCTGAAGGGATTCAAACCTTGCTCTCAGTATTGGAATCATCACAAGATTTATTTTATTTTATTTTATGTTATATCAAGCCAGAGAAGAAAGAAAACATCATTTATGTTGAAAGTTTAAGAAGACCAAGCAAAAACAAAATTTTATCAAGTTATACTGTTAGAAAAGATAATTTCTTTGAAATTGTTCAACATCATTATCAAAGCTTTGCATTAAAATTCTTCTTTTCATGAGGTCTTCATGGTTATTAGCTGGAGTTTCTTGAAAATAGGCCAGCATTTTTCGTTTCAACTCATTAGTAAAGTCAAGAAAAAGATAGCGATGAAAATTTGGGTAATGATTGATATAGTCCGTCTTCACTCTACCAACATCATCAGTGTTGGTTATTTCGACAGCTAGAAGTTCAAATATGTTATTAAGTCATAGGTTTAGTCAATTTTGATTAAAAGTTTTTTTTTTTTTTTTAGTAAGATAAATAGGGTCTTACATTTAGAGCCAGGAAACATAGTCTCAGCAAAGTTAGTTGGGGGTACTGGCGTTATAGGATTAGGATCTTGTGAAGGCAAAATTAGGCCGGGATCCGTTGATGAAGATTGAACTTTTGAAGCTGTTTTTGTTCTTATTAGTTTTAAGAAGACAGGAATTTTGGATCGCTTTTTAGAAGTTGAGGGATCAGGGAGAGCTGCTAGTCCTAAATATACGTTTGTTTTAGAAGGAACTATTGGCCGGTTGCATTTGACTTTTTTCACACGGCATAAGTCGCAAGCTGTTCTGCCAGGAAGATTAGGGTTGGACATTAAACAAGGTACCTGGTATCGAGCGCAGAGTTCACATGGAGCGACAAGTTCTTTGGAAGACATATTGATGAAGATGAATTTTTTTTAGTTGATTAAAGAAGATGGTGGTTGAAGGTTAAAGATGAATATTGTGTTCAACCACTTATGCAAAGTTTTAAGAATGGGGACATTCTCGATTGGAGGGAGGATGTGGTAGCCTAAAGTTTAGTACGGCACCTAAATATGTAAATGGAGTTATCACGGCATGCAAGATTGGTGTTATTATTTTTTTTAAAAAAGGGTTTTATTTAATTTATTGGAGTTTTAAATATGAAGAAATTGGTCACGAGCAAATGCCTATACGAAAACAATTTATTTTGCGGAGAAAACTTATTTTTACGGTCTGAAAAATTTATAAGTATCAAGTCAAGTCACTCAAGAACCTTGGGAAATTTTCCCAGAATTTTTACTATTTTTCTTATATTTTTAAATGAATTTTAAAGTTTTATAGAAATATTTACGTTTTCAAAAATTACTTAACTTTGATGAATTTTCACGGGGTAATTAGAGCTGCGCAGACTACGAAAATTAGTTTGGTAGGTAAAGGGGAAGTAGCTCTATTATGTGTAATTTTTCTAGATTTTTTATTATGGTTTTAAGGTTCTAAATTGAGTCCGGAAGTCCGGACGGACTCCGTACGGACTCCGTTCCGGCTCCGTACGGACTCCGTACGGGCTCCGGATTGACTCTGGAAGAGCTCTGGAGGGGAAAACTTAGGCACGTGACTAGGAATACTTAAGCGCTTCTCAAACTCTAAATTGAGGGGGGGGACACATCATACAGCTTAATCATTAACTACCACAGTCTCATTTTTTATTACTCAACAAATTAAAATAACTTGTAATACCCTTATAACATTATTATTTTTTTACATAACATCTTAGAAATACAATACAACAGTTTAAATAACACTTCATACAGGGTATCTTTAGAAAGGTCTTCATCGCTGGGACTTGATTATTGCTGTCTCATAAAAATTAAAATTATTATAAAAACATAAAAGTCAATCTTTACAGATCTTTCACTGGTACACCTTAATTGTTGTTATCAGTATTTCTTTTATCAACAGCCACTTTCTTTAAATCTCAATAAGCGTTAAATATTTTAGAGTTTCATTATTTTTATCAATCCGATTCAAGTAGATTGGTTAGCTTAGTGATTTAGAACACCTACTTTGTTATTTTTATTGGAAGGACGGGGTTTTCAGCTAAATCCACATATCTCCTCCGGATTCTGCTTACAGCAAGGCGACTGTAAGAGTTTACCTTACCATACCGCCATTAATTCCCAAATCAGTAAGTGACAATAGTGAATAACTAAACAAGATTGGAAACATAGGAACTATGAGAAATATAATTCCAAACAGATGGTACATTCTGATTAAAGGACATTTTAAGTGAAACAAAAAAAATAATTTGACGCAACAAAACAAGCAATTAATCTCAATTTAGTCCAAATTAATTTATTTGTTTTTTCTAACACAATTAAGGGCCAAAAGAAGCGTCATTAATTATTGTTTAGTATCATATGAGAGGTATTATTTAATATATAAATTTAAGTAATTAATTTAAATATATTATAAATCAATTTTTCACTTGTAATTATAATATATGTTTTTCAATTAATTAAATATAAATTTATATTTATTAAATACATAAAAATGCGCCATTATTTGTAGAATATATTATATTATGCTCAATTTAATTGTATATAAAAATATATATAACCAATAAATTTAATGTAACATTTGTATATAATAAAATTCTTATATAATTTCATTATGCAATAAAATATTAAGTTATATTCATTAAATACAAGTCTTACCCACTCTTTAAGGTTTTATAATTTATATATCATTTACTGGACTCCTGGAATAGCCTGGCTGACACTCCCTCACTCTAAAAAAAACAATAAAAAAAATGCTAAGATTTTTTCTTTTTGTATTTTTTCAACAGAGCAGGCAGATTTGAAATTTCCTTTCCAGGTATCCATGCATCATGTTCAGATGATTTGTTCTTATATCTCAATGAATATTCAGTACCTCTTTCAGAAGTGATAATTCTATCATTGAGAATTTTATCAATTTCTGCTGTTTCTGTGACTTCCTGAGGGTTCTTCTTAGGTCTTCCTCTTCTTTTTGGAAATAAGTCACTGTTGGAAGTATAAGGTTTAAGCAAAGAAATGGGAAAGACAGGATGTTTCCTATCATATGGAGAATACAATACAACTTCTACTGCATTATCACCAACCATTCTTTTAACAACAAATGGTCCTACAAAAGGATCTTTTAATTTGTGGTTACCTTGTAAATTGAAATGGACAGTAGAGATCAACACTTCATCACCCTTGTTAAATGTGTATTCTTTATGGGATTTATCCCATCTTTTCTTTTCATATTCAAATGCTTTATCAATACAACTCTGAGCATGTTTTCTGCATAGTTGTTGCATTTGAATAAAAGATTTTACACCAGGGTGTATGTCAGCCAGGCTATTCCAGGAGTCCAGTAAATGATATATAAATTATAAAACCTAAAGAGTGGGTAAGACTTGTATTTAATGAATATAACTTAATATTTTATTGCATAATGAAATTATATAAGAATTTTATTATATACAAATGTTACATTAAATTTATTGGTTATATATATTTTTATATACAATTAAATTGAGCATAATATAAGATATTCTACAAATAATGGCGCATTTTTATGTATTTAATAATTATAAATTTATATTTAATTAATTAAAAAACATATATTATAATTACAAGTGTAAATTTGATTTATAATATATTTAAATTAATTACTTAAATTTATATATTAAATAATACCTCTCATATGATACTATACAATTTTTAAGGACGCTTCTTTTGACCCTTAATTGTGTTAGAAAAAACAAATAAATTAATTTGGACTAGATTGAGATTAATTGCTTGTTTTGTTGCGTCAAATTATTTTTTGTTTCACTTAAAATGTCCTCTAATCAGAATGTACCATCTGTTGGGAATTATATTTCTCATAGTTCCTATGTTTCCAATCTTGTTTAGTTATTCACTATTGCCACTTACTGATTTGGGGATTAATGGCGGGGAAATTGGATTCTTAATTGGGTTTTTAATTATTTGTTTCATGTTTTTCTCTATATTGTTATGTTTCATTTACTCTTTTGATATGTTTGTTTTATTCCTTTCTAATCATTGTATTTACTGATATAGTAGCGCTTCAGAGGACCCATTGCCTATAAAAGGGCCTTGGATAATCCCCTGTAGCCATATCACTTATTATACACTCAACAAATTAAAAACTATTTTACTACGTTTATATTTTTTTTTAGTAATACAATTCTAATTAAAAGTCTATATAAAAAATTAAAGGTTGCCTTAAGTCTGATAGTAACTATATTGTTTGCCGCGCAGAACTCTTACTTAAATAATAATAATATTTATAAAACCAATTTGTTGTCTCTTCTCAGCTCACTCATCGTTGCCTTTTCTCAATAAATTAAATAATTTTATTAAATTTTATTTCTTTTATTACCCATACTCCTTTCCTCCTTCTCCTCCTCTCATTTCTTCCCTCTTTTCTTATCTCTTCTAGACGACTGACCGACAACTGAGGGCCTTTCCAAACGACGACGACGATCGAGCCTGGCGACAAACGACAAAACGCACGGACCACCTAGCAAAACGAAACTTTTGCCGCGACTGTGTTTTGAACTTGGGTTCGACATCTTAGGTTTATATATTATTAATTTTTTATATTATTTTGAAGTGATTTTTCGATCACTATAGTAAGTTCACCTTTGCGCCTCTCACTCATATTATTATATTTTTATTGCAATAACAGTGATTGTGGCTTAATTGCTGATTCACTGAGTGTAAGTGTTCAATTTTAAAAATTTTTTTTTTCCTAGTTGACCATTATAGAGTTTTAAATCCTCTTAGTCCTAGAAGAATTGACATTATTATTAATACAAATTGAATTATTAATTTAATTTTTTATTATTATTAATTATTGTTAATTTTGGTTGACTTAAAAGTACATTGTGCTTGTCCCAAATATATTGCCATATTTAATATTGGTAATTAATTGGTTGAATTAACTTACTTGTTATTCCCAATTTAACCTTGCAATCCATTTTTTTTAAAAAAAATTAATTAATTTTTTAATTATTACTTTATATTGAAAATTATTTCTATAATTTAATTAATTAAATATTTTTTTTTATTATTTGGAGCAATTATTGACTAACTTTGATTATTTTTTTTATAAAGTACAAAGTAAAATATAAATCTTCCCACTAGTATGTCCAACAATTTGGCAGAAAAAATGGATAACATGCAAGTGGATGAGATAGAAATTGACTATGATGCTGACACTGTAAGTTCTTCTAAAGTTGGTCATAAAAAATCTTATGCTAACACAAAGAATTCACATACTGCAGGATGTGGAAATGACAGGAAATGCAAACAAACCAAACCCCCTTCCCCCAGTACCACAGAAGGAAGTAAAGCCTCTAGTGCCTCAAGAAGGTCTTCCAAAAGGCTTCAAAATAAAAAAGCTTCCTCTGCCACAACAAATCAGCAACCTATCCAGTCATATAAAAGAGTTGAAGACAGAAAATATGACGTACAAAGCAAAGGTAGACACATTGTGGGATCAGGTCCAAGAACTCAGGAACCAGATTCAGGCCCAGGCCCCTCCTCAATTGCCTCCCAATCAGATTCAATTTCAGGCTCAAACTTCACAGCCACCCAGCTCAACCATCCAAAATCAAAATACTATGGAAGTAGAGCAATGGAAATGGGATTATCTAATGAGTCACTACCAACAGAATGTGCAACACCCTCCTCATCATCAGCCTGGCCCATCGAGAACACCCAATTTCCATCCACCTCCTCATCCCTACCAACAAGGCAGGAGAAAGAAGGCCCAAGCACAATCCCAAACCCAGTCCCAGGGGAAGTTTCCTCCTCTGCCATGGTAAGTAATTTGGTTGATAGTCACTTGGGTATGTTTTCTAATAAATCTTCTTCTGCAGGTAATATTATTGAACATGGTGAAAGAACAGTTAAACCTGTTAAAAGACAGCTTCCTGTAACTAGTAGCCCTATTGATGTAATTAGCAAATTGTCATTTGATGAACCTTTACATTTAACTTCTACATCTTTAATTAATCCTTCTCTTGCAATTAAAAATGATTCTGTTCCCCCTGAAATCTATACCTTAATTGAAAAAACTTCTGAGGAAATATTGAAAGATACCCTTGATTTTAATATTGTGAAAGACAAACATGTGAGAGATGTGTTAATCCATGAAAATGATAGATTAAATAATTTACACTTGCAATGTAAAGTGAGTTCTTCTGTACAAGATACAGCTTATTTAAAAATCAAAGAAACCTTGAATATTGTTCTTAGTCAACAAAAACAAATAAGAAGTGACCATAGAGCTATCTCAGATAGAAATATCAGTCTACATAAGACCTTGAGTGAACTGAAACCCCTTATTGAGGAAAATTATTCATTCAAAAATGAAATAAAATCTCTGCAAAATGAGTTTAAGAAGCTAAAAAATGATTTCCATGCACTAAGTACCAAGCACTCAGTTTCTGAGGACAGAAATGTTCTATCTCTTGCAAAAGTAAATGACCAGATGTCTGAAATTCCAAGAATAAGAAACTATGTGTCTGACCTACAGGAAAAGTTCTCAACCTTAACCATCAATAATGAATTAAATGAGATTTCTGCAAATAAGCTGCATAAAAATAAAGGGAAAAAACCTGAACAAAGTTCATCCTTTCTTCCTCATATTTCAACCATTAAACAAACTGACAATGAGTCTGTAAAATCTTTTGCTACTAGCAAAAAATCTTGTGATGGTCATGCACCAGCTGTTTCTGTAAATAATGAAATTTCTGAACACCTGGCTAAACTTCAGGAATTATTACTAATGAATAATTCAAACCAAAAAGTGGACCATCCCAGTAGTCAGAAAAATTGGCCTAAGTTAGACCAATATCCTACCTTTGATGGTGATTCTTCCTCTGATTGGCAACACTTTATCCAGAGAATTGATAATTTAAAGAAATCTTATAAACTACCTGATGAGGAAATTGTTTCTAAGCTAATTTCTTTATTTTCCAATGTAGCCTTGATGTGGTATGAATCTGTCCTCTTAGATAACAATCATTATACATGGAATGATTGGAAATCCTTGATTGAGAATCAGTTTGGTGGTTCAAAATTCAGGTTAGCTCAGCAAAGACTGTATGAGAATACTAGATATGTATCCTCCTCTGTTGAAAAGCCCATTGTTTTTCTGATGAAAATAACTAAAATCCTTAGAGCAATTGATCCAAAGATGGATTATGATATTTGGAGAGATAAAATCTTGTATAAATTACCAAATTCTCTTAGGGATTTGATTGTGGCTAGAACTGAGCATGTAAGGGAAAATTCTTCTTTCATTAATATCTGTAATGAAGTACTACTCAACCATAGATATGAACCAAAGAATTACCTTAGTAAATCTTATAATGATCAGAATAAACCTTCTATAAAGCTCCCAGAAAAATCTGGTAAACCCTCTTCCCCAATTGCACCTAAAAAATATGCAACAAATACTTGTTATAAATGTAACAAACCGTGGCAGAAGGGTCATGTTTGTGACAAGAAAATTCATCTTGTTGAACAAAATGAAGACACTGATGAAATTGAACTTGATGTCAATAATTCTTCCAGTGACTGTGAAAGTAATATCTCCTATGACAATGAATCTGTTAAAGATGTTTTAATGTTGGAACATGATGTCCATTATTTAAATAATGTATCAGAAGATTGTGTATTGAATTTATCTTCAGTAGAAAATGCTGAGATAATTAAAGATATTACTAACAATTCTATTCCTATATCCCCTTTAAAAGCACCTGTTATCATTAATGGTAAAAATGTTGATGTAGTTCTTGATTCTGGTGCTGGAGGAAGTGTAGTATCTGAAAAAGCTTTGGCTTCAGTGGATAAGGAATATTTGAGTAAATTATTGCCTATAACTTCTGAAAAATGGAGAGGGTATGGTTCTACCTTATTTCCTATTGGCAAATACAAAACCTCTGTATTCTTCAAATATAATGGTGGTTTTGTCAGAGCTATTTGTGAGTTTGTTGTCATGAAAAATGATAATTTGAGCAATTGGTTTATTATGGGAAATGATATTTTAACCATGTTTGGTGTGAAACTGGACCCAGCAAATAATAGCTTTACCTTAGGAATGAATGGGAAAAGAAAATTCAAAATTTCTTCTCCTAAACCTTCTGGGCATTTGTTGAAATCTTGTAACTCACTGACCCAATGTGAAGGTAGAACAACAACTGAAATGGATGATTTATTACATGAAATAAATACCGCTTCTTTTGGTGATCATTTGACTAATGAGCAAAAGGATTCTATTGTTGCCTCTATTACCTCTTTCCCTATGGCTTTTGCTCATGGTTCTCATGTGTTGGGAATTGTTCAGGAAGAGATGAAAATTACCTCATCCTGTAATTTGAGTGATATTCCTCCTTCCCTTAAGAAAAAACCATATCCTGCTTCTCCATCAAAAAGAAAAGATATTGAAGATAATATTGAAACATTATTGAAAATGAATATCATTGAGAAAGTGAATGTCACCCCTAAATATTGTGTCATCTCCCCAGTCTTGATTTCATATGAAAAAGATAAAGCTAGATTATGTGGAGATTACAGAGCTTTAAATACTTATACTGTTGATGATATTTATCCTTTACCCAGAATTAATTCAATACATGCTACCTTGCAAGGTGCAAAATTTATTAGTTGTCTGGATGGTAATAAAGGCTATCATCAAGTTCCAGTTGAGAAAAATTCTCAAAAATTTTTGCTTATTGCTACTCATATGGGAATATATAAGTATGTTAGGATGCCATTTGGCCCTAAAAATGCTCCTTCAGTTTTCCAGAAAGTCATGGATAACACTTTCCATCAAGAAATTATTGAAGGTTGGCTCATGGTTTATATTGATGATATTATTGTTTTTTCTAAAACTTTTGATGAACATATGATTCACTTGAATAGAGTTTTCCAAAAAATGGATGAAATCAATATGACCTTATCTTTAAAAAAGTGTAAATTTGGTTTTCAATCTTTGAAAGTCCTTGGCCATGTTGTGTCAGGCTTACAAATTTGTGTAGACCATAATAAAGTTGCTGCCATTCAAAATGTTAAAGCACCAACTTCTGTAAGAGAAATCCAAAGTTTTTTGGGTATGTGTGGCTATTATAGACAATATATTAAAAATTATCAGGTCATAGCCTTGCCTCTTACAAAACTAACCAGAAAAGATGTTGCTTTTCTCTGGAATGATGACTGTCAGAAAGCTTTTAATACATTGAAAAATTGCTTAATGACAGCCCCTATATTGGCTCTCCCAGATTTTAACAAGCCATTTTTACTTTATACAGATGCTAGCTTTATTGGTCTGGGTGCTGCCCTTCACCAAAAGCAAATTATTAATGATAAATCCTCAGAGGTTGTAATTTGTTATATTTCAAGAACCTTAAGAAATAGTGAATTGAAATATGGTGCCACTCAATTGGAGTGCTTAGCAGTTGTTTGGGCTCTTGAGAAACTTCATTACTACTTGGATGACCAAAAATTTGAGTTGGTAACTGACTGTAGTGCTGTGAAATCTCTCTTAAACCTCAAAACACCTAACAGACATATGTTCAGGTGGCAACTTGCTGTTCAGGAATACAGAGGAAGGATGACTATTATCCACAGAGCTGGAAATGTTCACTCTAATGTTGATATGCTCTCCAGATTGCCTCTGCCAAATAATGACTCCAATCCTGCTTATGTACCTGAGGATGACACTGTTCATATACATGGTATATTTATATTTGATATGGAAGAAGAGTTATTACAGTTAATACTGGATTCATATGATAAAGATTCTGACTTAAATAAATTAGTTACTATTTTGAATGATCCTAAGAATGCTTCAATTCAAGCATTAATAAAAACTCTTCCTGCAAAATACCAAAATGCTTTAAATAAAGGAAAGTTTTCTATTGAAGATGGTTATATTTGTTATAGAAGGAAGCTTACCAATGTAATTGTTATTCCTCCTTCAATGAAAGAAACTATCCTCAAACTTTGTCATGATGACATATTAGCTGGTCATTTTGATCTTGAAAAAACATTGATTAGAATCAAAAACACTGCATGGTGGGCTAATATGTCTGAAGACACAAAATTATATGTTGAATCTTGTGATTCCTGCCAAAAATCTAAAAGGTTAACAGGTAAGAGAGCAGGGTTATTACAACATATTGAAGCACCTAGTGCTCCCTGGCAAATCATTAATATGGATTTTGTCACTGGTCTTCCTGTTGCAGGTAAAGACAGTTTTAACTCTTGTTGGGTAATAGTTGATAGATTCACAAAAATGTGCAAATTTATTCCAACCCACAAAGATGTATCCACCAAAGAATTAGCTTTCTTATGGTGGTCTTACATGTTTAATATTATTGGTTTTCCAAAAGCCATTATCTCTGATAGGGATCCAAAATTCACTTCTGAGTTTTGGACCTCTTTGATGGATATTTGTGGCTGTGAGTTAAAATTGTCTACAGCTCACCATCCTCAGACTGATGGTCTAGCTGAAAGAATGATTCAAACTCTGGAAGATATGATTAGAAGGTATTGTGCCTTTGGTTTAGAATATAAAGACAATGACAGATTTACTCATGATTGGGTCACTCTTTTGCCTGGTCTTGAATTTGCATATAATAGCACTGTTCATTCTGTCACTGAGAAAAAGCCTTTTGAGCTTTGGTTAGGTTATGTCCCAAACACTCCTGCTCAGATTCTCAATAATAAATTACCTAAGTTGGAACTACACCCTGGTGTAAAATCTTTTATGCAAATGCAACAGTTATGCAGAAAACATGCTCAGAGTTGTATTGATAAAGCATTTGAATATGAAAAGAAAAGATGGGATAAATCCCATAAAGAATACACATTTAACAAGGGTGATGAAGTGTTGATCTCTACTGTCCATTTCAATTTACAAGGTAACCACAAATTAAAAGATCCTTTTGTAGGACCATTTGTTGTTAAAAGAATGGTTGGTGATAATGCAGTAGAAGTTGTATTGTATTCTCCATATGATAGGAAACATCCTGTCTTTCCCATTTCTTTGCTTAAACCTTATACTTCCAACAGTGACTTATTTCCAAAAAGAAGAGGAAGACCTAAGAAGAACCCTCAGGAAGTCACAGAAACAGCAGAAATTGATAAAATTCTCAATGATAGAATTATAGCTTCTGAAAGAGGTACTGAATATTTATTGAGATATAAGAACAAATCATCTGAACATGATGCATGGATACCTGGCAAAGAAATTTCAAATCTGCCTGCTCTGTTGAAAAAATACAAAAAGAAAAAATCTTAGCATTTTTTTTTATTGTTTTTTTTAGAGTGAGGGAGTGTCAGCCAGGCTATTCCAGGAGTCCAGTAAATGATATATAAATTATAAAACCTAAAGAGTGGGTAAGACTTGTATTTAATGAATATAACTTAATATTTTATTGCATAATGAAATTATATAAGAATTTTATTATATACAAATGTTACATTAAATTTATTGGTTATATATATTTTTATATACAATTAAATTGAGCATAATATAATATATTCTACAAATAATGGCGCATTTTTATGTATTTAATAATTATAAATTTATATTTAATTAATTAAAAAACATATATTATAATTACAAGTGTAAATTTGATTTATAATATATTTAAATTAATTACTTAAATTTATATATTAAATAATACCTCTCATATGATACTAAACAATTATTAAGGACGCTTCTTTTGGCCCTTAATTGTGTTAGAAAAAACAAATAAATTAATTTGGACTAAATTGAGATTAATTGCTTTTTTTGTTGCGTCAAATTATTTTTTGTTTCACTTAAAATGTCCTCTAATCAGAATGTACCATCTGTTGGGAATTATATTTCTCATAGTTCCTATGTTTCCAATCTTGTTTAGTTATTCACTATTGTCACTTACTGATTTGGGGATTAATGGCGGGGAAATTGGATTCTTAATTGGGTTTTTAATTATTTGTTTCATGTTTTTCTCTATATTGTTATGTTTCATTTACTCTTTTGATATGTTTGTTTTATTCCTTTCTAATCATTGTATTTACTGATATAGTAGCGCTTCAGAGGACCCATTGCCTATAAAAGGGCCTTGGATAATCCCCTGTAGCCATATCACTTATTATACACTCAACAAATTAAAAACTATTTTACTACGTTTATATTTTTTTTTTTAGTAATACAATTCTAATTAAAAGTCTATATAACAAATTAAAGGTTGCCTTAAGTCTGATAGTAACTATATTGTTTGCCGCGCAGAACTCTTACTTAAATAATAATAATATTTATAAAACCAATTTGTTGTCTCTTCTCAGCTCACTCATCGTTGCCTTTTCTCAATAAATTAAATAATTTTATTAAATTTTATTTCTTTTATTACCCATACTCCTTTCCTCCTTCTCCTCCTCTCATTTCTTCCCTCTTTTCTTATCTCTTCTAGACGACTGACCGACAGTGTAGTTCCACTTAGGTTATTTATTATTGAGAATCTGAGCAGGAGTGTTTGGGACATAACCTAACCAAAGCTCAAAAGGCTTTTTCTCAGTGACAGAATGAACAGTGCTATTATATGCAAATTCAAGACCAGGCAAAAGAGTGGCCCAATCATGAGTAAATCTGTCATTGTCTTTATATTCTAAACCAAAGGCACAATACCTTCTAATCATATCTTCCAGAGTTTGAATCATTCTTTCAGCTAGACCATCAGTCTGGGGATGGTGAGCTGTAGACAATTTTAACTCACAGCCACAAATATCCATCAAAGATGTCCAAAACTCAGAAGTGAATTTTGGATCCCTATCAGAAATAATGGCTTTTGGAAAACCAATAATATTAAACATGTAAGACCACCATAAGAAAGCTAATTCTTTGGTGGATACATCTTTGTGGGTTGGAATAAATTTGCACATTTTTGTGAATCTATCAACTATTACCCAACAAGAGTTAAAGCTGTCTTTACCTGCAACAGGAAGACCAGTGACAAAATCCATATTAATGATTTGCCAGGGAGCACTAGGTGCTTCAATATGTTGTAATAACCCTGCTCTCTTACCTGTTAACCTTTTAGATTTTTGGCAGGAATCACAAGATTCAACATATAATTTTGTGTCTTCAGACATATTAGCCCACCATGCAGTGTTTTTGATTCTAATCAATGTTTTTTCAAGATCAAAATGACCAGCTAATATGTCATCATGACAAAGTTTGAGGATAGTTTCTTTCATTGAAGGAGGAATAACAATTACATTGGTAAGCTTCCTTCTATAATATATATAACCATCTTCAATAGAAAACTTTCCTTTATTTAAAGCATTTTGGTACTTTGCAGGAAGAGTTTTTATTAATGCTTGAATTGAAGCATTCTTAGGATCATTCAAAATAGTAACTAATTTATTTAAGTCAGAATCTTTATCATATGAATCCAGTATTAACTGTAATAACTCTTCTTCCATATCAACTATAAATATACCATGTATATGAACAGTATCATCTTCAGGTACATAAGCAGGATTGGAGTCATTATTTGGCAGAGGCAATCTGGAGAGCATATCAACATTAGAGTGAACATTTCCAGCTCTATGGATAATAGTCATCCTTCCTCTGTATTCCTGAACAGCAAGTTGCCACCTGAACATATGTCTGTTAGGTGTTTTGAGGTTTAAGAGAGATTTCACAGCACTACAGTCAGTTACCAACTCAAATTTTTGGTCATCCAAGTAGTAATGAAGTTTCTCAAGAGCCCAAACAACTGCTAAGCACTCCAATTGAGTGGCACCATATTTCAATTCACTATTTCTTAAGGTTCTTGAAATATAACAAATTACAACCTCTGAGGATTTATCATTAATAATTTGCTTTTGGTGAAGGGCAGCTCCCAGACCAATAAAGCTAGCATCTGTATAAAGTACAAATGGCTTGTTAAAATCCGGAAGAGCCAATATAGGGGCTGTCATTAAGCAACTTTTCAATGTATTAAAAGCTTTCTGACAGTCATTATTCCAGAGAAAAGCAACATCTTTTCTGGTTAGTTTTGTAAGAGGCAAGGCTATGACCTGATAATTTTTAATATATTGTCTATAATAGCCACACATACCCAAAAAACTTTGGATTTCTCTTACAGAAGTTGGTGCTTTTACATTTTGAATGGCAGCAACTTTATTATGGTCTACACAAATTTGTAAGCCTGACACAACATGGCCAAGGACTTTCAAAGATTGAAAACCAAATTTACACTTTTTTAGAGATAAGGTCATATTGATTTCATCCATTTTTTGGAAAACTCTATTCAAGTGAATTATATGTTCATCAAAAGTTTTAGAAAAAACAATAATATCATCAATATAAACCATGAGCCAACCTTCAATAATTTCTTGATGGAAAGTGTTATCCATGACCTTCTGGAAAACTGAAGGAGCATTTTTAGGGCCAAATGGCATCCTAACATACTTATATATTCCCATATGAGTAGCAATAAGCAAAAAATTTTGAGAATTTTTCTCAACTGGAACTTGATGATAACCTTTATTACCATCCAGACAACTAATAAATTTTGCACCTTGCAAGGTAGCATGTATAGAATTAATTCTGGGTAAAGGATAAATATCATCAACAGTATAAGTATTTAAAGCTCTGTAATCTCCACATAATCTAGCTTTATCTTTTTCATAAGAAATTAAGACTGGGGAGATGACACAATATTTGGGGGTGACATCCACTTTCTCAATGATATTCATTTTCAATAATGTTTCAATATTATCTTCAATATCTTTTCTTTTTGATGGAGAAGCAGGATATGGTTTTTTCTTAAGGGTAGGAGGAATATCACTCAAATTACAGGATAAGGTAATCTTCATTTCTTCTTGAACAATTCCCAACACATGAGAACCATGAGCAAAAGCCATAGGGAAAGAGGTAATAGAGGCAACAATAGAATCCTTTTGTTCACTAGTCAACTGATCACCAAAAGAAGCTGTATTTATTTCATGTAATAAATCATCCATTTCAGTTGTTGTTCTACCTTTACATTGGGTCAGTGAGTTACAAGATTTCAACAAATGCCCAGAAGGTCTAGGAGAAGAAATTTTGAATTTTCTTTTCCATTCATTCCTAAAGTAAAGCAATTATTTGCTGGATCCAATTTCACACCAAACATGGTTAAAATATCATTTCCCATAATAAACCAATTGCTCAAATTATCATTTTTCATGACAACAAACTCACAAATAGCTCTGACAAAACCACCATTATATTTGAAGAATACAGAGGTTTTGTATTTGCCAATAGGAAATAAGGTAGAACCATACCCTCTCCATTTTTCAGAAGTTATAGGTAATAATTTACTCAAATATTCATTATCCACTGAAGCCAAAGCTTTTTCAGACACTACACTTCCTCCAGCACCAGAATCAAGAACTACATCAACATTTTTACCATTAATGATAACAGGTGCCTTCCAAGGGGATATAGGAATAGAATTGTTAGTAATATCTTTAATTATCTCAGCATTTTCTACTGAAGATAAATCTAATACACATTCTTCAGATATATTATTTAAATAATGGACATCTTGTTCCAACATTAAAACATCTTTAACAGATTCATTGTCATAGGAGATATTACTTTCACAGTCACTGGAAGAATTATTGACATCAAGTTCAACTTCATCAGTGTCTTCATTTTGTTCAACGAAATGAATTTTCTTGTCACAAACATGACCCTTCTGCCATGGTTTGCTACATTTATAACAAGTATTTGTTGCATATTTTTTAGGTGCAACTGGGGCAGAGGGTTTACTAGATTTCTCTGGGAGCTTTGTAGAAGGTTTATTCTGATCATTATAAGATTTACCAAGGTAATTCTTTGGTTCATATCTATGGTTGTGCAGTACCTCATTACAGATATTAATGAAAGAAGAATTTTCCCTTACATGCTCAGTTCTAGCCACAATCAAATCCCTAAGAGAATTTGGTAATTTATACAAGATTTTATCTCTCCAAATATCATAATCCATCTTTGGATCAATTGCTCTAAGGATTTTAGTTATTTTCATCAGAAAAACAATGGGCTTTTCAACAGAGGAGGATACATATCTAGTATTCTCATACAGTCTCTGCTGAGCTAACCTGAATTTTGAACCACCAAACTGATTCTCAATCAAGGATTTCCAATCATTCCATGTATAATGATTGTTATCTAAGAGGACAGATTCATACCACATCAAGGCTACATTGGAAAATAAAGAAATTAGGTTAGAAACAATTTCCTCATCAGGTAGTTTATAAGATCTCTTTAAATTATCAATTCTCTGGATAAAGTGTTGCCAATCAGAGGAAGAATCAACATCAAAGGTAGGATATTGGTCTAACTTAGGCCAATTTTTCTGACTACTGGGATGGTCCACTTTTTGGTTTGAATTATTCATTAGTAATAATTCCTGAAGTTTAGCCAGGTGTTCGGAAATTTCATTATTTACAGAAACAGCTGGCGCATGACCATCACAAGATTTTTTGCTAGTAGCAAAAGATTTTACAGACTCATTGTCAGTTTGTTTAATGGTTGAAATATGAGGAAGAAAGGATGAACTTTGTTCAGGTTTTTTCCCCTTATTTTTATGCAGCTTATTTGCAGAAATCTCATTTAATTCATTATTGATGGTTAAGGTTGAGAACTTTTCCTGTAGGTCAGACACATAGTTTCTTATTCTTGGAATTTCAGACATCTGGTCATTTACTTTTGCAAGAGATAAAACATTTCTGTCCTCAGAAACTGAGTGTTTGGTACTTAGTGCATGGAAATCATTTTTTAGCTTCTTAAACTCATTTTGCAGAGATTTTATTTCATTCTTGAATGAATAATTTTCCTCAATAAGGGGTTTCAATTCACTCAAGGGCTTATGTAGACTGATATTTCTATCTGAGATAGCTCTATGGTCACTTCTTATTTGTTTTTGTTGACTAAGAACAACATTCAAGGTTTCTTTGATTTTTAAATAAGCTGTATCTTGTACAGAAGAACTCACTTTACATTGCAAGTGTAAATTATTTAATCTATCATTTTCATGGATTAACACATCTCTCACATGTTTGTCTTTTACAATATTAAAATCAAGGGTATCTTTCAATATTTCCTCAGAAGTTTTTTCAATTAAGGTATAGATTTCAGGGGGAACAGAATCATTTTTAATTGCAAGAGAAGGATTAATTAAAGAAGTAGAAGTTAAATGTAAAGGTTCATCAAATGACAATTTGCTAATTACATCAATAGGGCTACTAGTTACAGGAAGCTGTCTTTTAACAGGATTAACTGTTCTTTCACCATGTTCAATAATATTACCTGCAGAAGAAGATTTATTAGAAAACATACCCAAGTGACTATCAACCAAATTACTTACCATGGCAGAGGAGGAAACTTCCCCTGGGACTGGGTTTGGGATTGTGCTTGGGCCTTCTTTCTCCTGCCTTGTTGGTAGGGATGAGGAGGTGGATGGAAATTGGGTGTTCTGGATGGGCCAGGCTGATGATGAGGAGGGTGTTGCACATTCTGTTGGTAGTGACTCATTAGATAATCCCATTTCCATTGCTCTACTTCCATAGTATTTGGATTTTGGATGGTTGAGCTGGGTGGCTGTGAAGGTTGAGCCTGAAACTGAGGCTGATTGGGAGGCAACTGAGGAGGGGCCTGGGCCTGAATCTGGTTCCTGAGTTCTTGGACCTGATCCCACAATGTGTCTACCTTTGCTTTGTACATCATATTTTCTGTCTTCAACTCTTTTATATGACTGGATAGGTTGCTGGTTTGTTGTGGCAGAGGAAGCTTTTTTATTTTGAAGACTTTTGGAAGACCTTCTTGAGGCACTAGAGGCTTTACTTCCTTCTGTGGTACTGGGGGAAGGGGGTTTGGTTTGTTTGCATTTCCTGTCATTTCCACATCCTGCAGTATGTGAATTCTTTGTGTTAGCATAAGATTTTTTATGTCCAACTTTAGAAGAACTTACAGTGTCAGCATCATAGTCAATTTCTATCTCATCCACTTGCATGTTATCCATTTTTTCTGCCAAATTGTTGGACATACTAGTGGGAAGATTTATAATTTACTTTTTACTTTATAAAAAAAATAATAAAAGTTAGTCAATAATTTCTCCAAATAATAATAAAAAAAATATTTAATTAATTAAATTATAGAAAAAATAATTTTCAATATAAAGTAATAATTAAAAAATTAATTTTTAAAAAAATGGATTGCAAGGTTAAATTGTGAATAACAAGTAAGTTAATTCAACCAATTAATTACCAATATTAAATATGGCAATATATTTGGGACTAAGCACAATGTACTTTTAAGTCAACCAAAATTAACAATAATTAATAATAAAAAAAATTAAATTAATAATTCAATTTGTATTAATAATAATATCAATTCTTCTAGGACTAAGAGGATTTAACACTCTATAATGGTCAACTAGGAAAAAAAAATTTTTTAAAATTGAACACTTACACTCAGTGAATCAGCAATTAAGCCACAATCACTGTTATTGCAATAAAAATATAGTAATATGAGTGAGAGGCGCAAAGGTGAACTTACTATAGTGATCGAAAAATCACTTCAAAATAATATAAAAATTAATATTATATAAACCTAAGATATCGAACCCAAGTTCGAAACACAGTCGCGGCAAAAGTTTCGTTTTGCTAGGTGGTCCGTGCGTTTTGTCGTTTGTCGCCATGCTCGATCGTCGTTGTCATTTGGAAAGGCCCCCAGTTGTTGGTCAGTCGTCTAGAAGAAGGTAAGAAAAATAGGAGAAAAGGAGGAGAGAAGGAGGAGGACAAGGGAAAATAAAAGAAATAAATTACAATAATATATATTTAATTTATTTGAGAGGGAAACAATGGTGAGCAACTTTGAGAGGTGACAAAAACTTAGAATTTATTAATAATAATATTATTCAATGTAAGGGTTCTGCGCAGCAAACACTTTTAATTACTATCAGACTTAAAGCAACCTTTAATTTGTTATATAGACTTTTAATTAGAATTGTATTACTAATAAAAAAAATATAAACGTAGTAAAATAGTATTTAATTTGTTGAGTGTATAATAAGTGATGAGGCTACAGGGGATTATCCAAGGCCCTTTTATAGGCAATGGGTCCTCTGAAGCGCTACTATCTTTGTAAATACAATGATTAGAATGGAATAAAACAAATATATCAAAAGAGTAAATGAAACATAACAATATAGAGAAAAACATGAAACAAATAATTAAAACCCCAATTAAGAATCCAATTTCACCGCCATTAATTCCCAAATAATTAAGTGACAATAGTGAATAACTAAACAAGATTGGAAACATAGGAACTATGAGAAATATAATTCCAAACAGATGGTACATTCTGATTAAAGGACATTTTAAGTGAAACAAAAAAAATAATTTGACGCAACAAAACAAGCAATTAATCTCAATTTAGTCCAAATTAATTTATTTGTTTTTTCTAACACAATTAAGGGCCAAAAGAAGCGTCATTAATTATTGTTTAGTATCATATGAGAGGTATTATTTAATATATAAATTTAAGTAATTAATTTAAATATATTATAAATCAATTTTTCACTTGTAATTATAATATATGTTTTTCAATTAATTAAATATAAATTGATAATTATTAAATACATAAAAATGCGCCATTATTTGTAGAATATATTATATTATGCTCAATTTAATTGTATATAAAAATATATATAACCAATAAATTTAATGTAACATTTGTATACAATAAAATTCTTATATAATTTCATTATACAATAAAATATTAAGTTATATTCATTAAATACAAGTCTTACCCACTCTTTAAGTTTTTTTAATTTATATATCATTTACTGGACTCCTGGAATAGCCTGGCTGACAAAAACCCTCCTCCTTTTATACACAATGAGTTCCCCAATGATTCCCTTGATTTACCACCCAATACACAGTTAATGACGCCTCTAAACAACTAATAGACATGCCCATTAACATTCCCAGTAATCCGTGACATAATTAGAAGAGTAAAAACTTTCAAAATCCTGTATTAATAAGGAAAATACATCAAAATTAAGAAATAAGATAAAAAGAGAATATATGTCTAATAAACAATGATATAAAAGTATAAAGGGGAATTTTTAAGGTTTATTATAGTTTAATAGTAAGGGAGATTCACTTTAGAAATAATGGGGCTAATCCTGACATTATACTACATGAAATTCTCAGTCAAAAATACCCAATATTGACTGAGAAACTACCCAAAAACTCAAAAAAGAGCGTGAGATGTGGGGTAACTACATGCAGTCCTTGGAAGGCGCTTTCACAGTTAATTCCTTTACTAAATTTAGGCAAATTTAAGTGTGGTGATGAAATAAGATGCCAAGAGTAAGGTTATTAATGAAATTAGTGCATATAAACAAGGTTAATGCATTATTAATTAAGCTAGGACACTAAATAAGTGCCTGTCACCTATTTTAGTGTGTTTCACCACAGTGGACGTAGAATGTGGGGTAATTATAGTGTGAAAAAGCTAACTTTGCTAAAAATTAAGCTATTCACACAGGAAAAAAGCAGGCAGTATGTGGCCAGTACACAGAAGCTATTTCTGGCATAAAAAACACCAAATTTTAAAAGTGTTATTTTTATGCATTTAAATTGCCAAATCAATAGTCCTAAATGAAAAAATTGATCTGTCAAAGCGCAATTTTGATATTCTCAAATTTATTGCACATATAGTTAACTTTTAAGTGAAATAAAGCCATTTCTTGTTTTTTGCATAAAACAGTGAAAATAACAGCTTTAAGTGTACTTAAAAATTATTAAGCCTTATACTTAAGGTTCTTAAGATTACCCTAACATATTCCAACTTAATATTAAGTGCATAAGACTTATAAAAGGTGGATATATGTGTGTGTATAAGGTGTTATAATGGCATATTTTGTATATTATCATAATTTTACTTATGTATACTGTTTGTGTACTATTAATTATTATTCCCATGTATAGTTCATGTGTTTAACATAAATTATGAGTACTTTTTACTCAGTCCTGGGGATATACAGGCTGACAACTTTTGTCCTGATAATGAGAATTTTATATTATTATTTCAGTTGCTAAGTTGTCCTGACAGTAAATAAATAATATTATAAATTAAATAAATTAATTAAATCAAATATTTCAGTTGAAATTAAGTCCTGGTAATTAAAATTATTTCAGTTGACAATAATTCCTGGTAATTGAATTATTTTCAGTTGACATTATGTCCTGGTAATTAGATTCCTTCAGTTGATTCTAATCCTGATAATTATCAAAATTTCAATAATTAATTAAAAATCATTTTAATTACTTCAGTTGATTTCTTTTAATCCTGGTTATAAAATTATTTTGAATGAATAAAATTGTGATTATTATTTCAGTTGATTTTTGTCCTGAAAATTTTTATATTTTAAATTTTTAAATTTTAAATTTTTCTTTTAATAAAGCAGAAATAAAACTAATATATCTTAATATTTCTTTCTATCAGTTCAAGATAAAATTACAATATTACTGATCAAGGTGCTTCTGCTGGCTGTTATAAGGAATTGTATTTAATTGATTATGATGAAGCTACTTCTGTAAGTTCTCCCTTGACTACAAGACTAGCTCAAATTAATAGATTATTGGATCATTCAGGATGTGGAAATGGAGGAAGTGGAAATACTAGTGGAGACAAATGCTCAGTAACAAAAGCCTTCCATCAACCCCCAAGAAGGACTTCCAAAAGGCTTCAAAATAAAAAATATGCCTTTACCTCAGCAAGTAAAGAATCTCTCCACCCACATAAAGGAACTGAGGACAGAGAACTTGAGGCTGAGAGCAAGCACACACTCACTAGAAGAAATGGTAAGAAAAAAAGATGCCTTTCTTCAAGAGAAGAGGAGAGCTCCTCCCACCAGGGATCTTCCACAATTGGCTCCCCAGCAACCAGAAAAGGTGGAAGTATCAAAGTGGAATTGGGATTGGTTAAACACCCAGCGGGATAATCTGTCTCAACATCAGCAGCCTCGAATACCTCAGGCAGGTCCGTCAAGACCCAGTCAATTCAACCCCACACATTCTCACCCTTATCAAGGAGGCAGAAAAAGAAAAAAAAATCTTCAGATCTATCACATGCCTTGGTAAGCCCCTCTATTGAATCTCAAGTAACATTTCTTGTTTTTGATTCAGTTCCTTCAGGTAATTCTGGAAAAGGAGATGAAACTATGAGACCAGTAGAGGTTGATAAGAGTAGACAAATCACTCAATATTGTAATGTATCTAATCATTTAGTTTTAATTTCTACTTCAATGATAAATCCTGATATGGCTATTATTGATAAAACACATTAGCCTGTGTTTTATGAGAATCTGAAAAGCTACTCTGTTTCTTTATTGAGACACACTGCAGATGTAGCAAAAATTAATGATGAATATTTGAGAGATATTATAGCTAAACCAAATCATATCATGAACAACATGCAATTGACTCAGAAATATAATAGTTTCTTAACTGAACAGGGTTATCAAGCATTGAGGAGTGACATACAGAGTGTTTCTGATAATTTTTTTCTTTGCAAAGTAACTCATGAAAAGAAAGTTGCTTTATGGAAAAATATCAAGAATTATTTGTTTAAATTAAAAGATACTGTGTCAATCTGTTTCTAGGAGCTAGAGGGAAACAAGATGAACTTATAAATATTAAGTAACCATTATTCATCTTTACAAAATAAGAATCAATTATCTTTTGCAACCATCAATGAGAATTTATCTAGTATTCCAAGAGTAAAAAATAAGTTAACAACCAGTGAGGAGAAATTGAATTCATTGTTATATAATCAAAAGCTTTCTTTTTTTTCTTTGGAAGAACTTGTTGAGGAGGATACCCCAATTTTATCTGTTCCTAGTTTATCGAAAGAAAAATTAGTTCCAGAAATACCTCTTGATATCACTGAGTTTCCATTGAAAATTGATGATGTACCTGGACCATCCACACAAGGATTAAACAATTATATTACTTCTTAATTGGAGAAGTTACAGCTCCTTCTCACTCAGAAACAAGCTTGTAATAAGAAGACTACTTCAAATCAAAAGTATTTGCCAAAAATTGACCAGTATCCAACATTTGATGGTGATTCTTCTTCTGATTGGCAGCATTTCATTTGCAGAATTGATAATCTAAAAAGTTCTTACAAAATCCCAGATGAGGAAATTGTGTCTAAGATAATTTCTTTGTTTACCAATGTAGCCCTAATGTGGTATGAATCTATTCTCTTGGATAGGAAAACTGATGGGAAGATTGGAAGAAATTGATTAAAGCACAATTTGGTGGCTCAAGCTTAGGATGGCTCAAAAAAGGCAGTATGAGTAGACTAGATATAGCTAAACTACTGATAGAACTATTGATTTCTTAATGAAGCTTGTTAGAATCTTGAGGGTAATGGACCCAAATATGGAGTTTGAGTTATGGAAGGACAGGATCCTTTATTAATTACCAATGTCTTTGAGAGACATGATATTGGCTAGGACTGAGTTCTCAAGAGAACCTTATTCCTTCATTAATACTTGTAATGAGATCCTTCTAAACAACAAGTATGATTCAAGAAGATTCATTCCTAAAACCTCTTTGGAGAAACCCTCCACTTACAAACAGAAACCTCTGGAAAAGGTTGGTAAACCTTCTGCCCCTGTTGCATCTAAAAAGTATGCAACAAACACTTGCTTCAAGTGCAACAAGCCTTGGAAGAAAAGCCCTGTTTGTGACAAGAAGATAAATCTTTTTGAACAAACTGAAGAGCATGCTGATGTCACAATAGCACTGGATGATACTTCAAGTGATTGTGCCAGCAATATTTCATATGAATCTCATCAATAAATCTTGATGCTTGAAGAAGATATTCATTATTTAAATAATATTGATATTGATAATAATGATTTATCTACAGTTGAGGATGCTGAGATCATAAATAAAATTGAGGATAGCTCAATTTTTATTGCCCCTCTCAAGGCACCAGTCTTGATCAATAGAACCAGAATTGAAGTTGTTCTGGATTCTGGAGCTGGAGGAAGTGTAGTATCTGAAAAAGCACTTGCTTCAGTGGATCAAGACTATAAATCAAAACTTACACCAATAATTTCTGAAAATTGGAGAAGTTATGGCTCTGTTTTGTCCCCCATTGGTAAATACAAAGCCACAGTTTTTTTTAAATATAACCATGGATTTTTAAGAGCTATTTGTGATTTTGATGTCATGAAAAATGATAACTTAAGCAGTTGGTTTATTATAGGAAATGATATTTTAACCAAATATGGCATAAAATTGGATCCTTCAAACCAATGTTTCACAATGGGGATGAATGGGAAGAGAAAATTTAAGATTTACTCCCCCAAAAAATTATTAAAACCAGAATTGAAATTATATAATTCTGTGGTTCAATATGAAGGAAGATCTACAAAAGAAATTCATTCCCTTATGCCTGAAATTTAAAATGCTTCTTTTGGAGAACAACTATCTGTTGAGGATCAATATTCCATCATTAAATTAATATAATCTTTTCCTATGGCCTTTTTTCACGGGTCACAAGAACTAGGATTGGTTAAAGAAGAGATGAAAATTTCATTATCTTGTCCATTAACTGAAATACCACCTATTTTAAAGAAGAAGACTTATCCTGCTTCTCCCACAAAGAGAAAAGATATTGAAGACAATATCTCTACCCTTTTATAAATAAATATTATTGAAAAGGAAGTTGAAACACATAAATATTGTGTTATCTCACCTGTCCTAATTTCTTATGAGAAAGATAAAGCCAGGTTATGTGGTGATTTTAGAGCATTAAATTCTTATACTGTTGGATATATCTATCCTTTACCTACAATTAGCTCTATACATGCTACCTTACAAGGTGATAAATATATCAGCTGTCTGGATGGTAGAAAGTGATATCACCAGGTAACTGTTGAGAAGAATTCCCAGAATTTTCTAATGATTGCTACTCATATGGGTATTTATAAGTATTTTAGGATGCAATTTGGCCCTCAAAATGCCCCTTCATTTTTTCAAAAAGTTATGGATAACAGATTCTATCAAGATATAATTGAAGGATGGCTGATGGTGTATATTAATGATATCATTATATTCTCAAAAACATTTGAAGACCATCTTAACCACCTGTGTAAAGTGTTTCACAAAATGGATAAAATAAATATGACACTTGCTTTGAAGAAATGTAAATTTGGTTTTCATTCTTTAAAATTACTTGGTCATGTTGTTTCAGGGTTACAAATATGTGTTGACCAAAACAAAGTGGCAGCCATACAACAGGTGATGGCTCCTACCATAGTTAGATGATAATGTATCAGAAGTAGTAATTTGTTATATTTCCAGAACCTTGAGAAATAAAGAATTTAAATATGGTTCCACTCTACTAGAATGTTTAGCAGTAGTGTGGGCTCTAGAGAAGCTACATTTATAATTGGATGACCAGAAATTTGAACTTGTTACTGACTGCAGTGCAGTAAAATCCCTATCAAACTTTAAATCACCTAACAGACATATGTTCAGATGGCAGCTGGCTGTTCAAAAATACAGAGGGAGAATAACAATACTTCATAGGGCTGGTATTGTTCATTCAAATGTGGATATTTTATCAAGTTTAGCTTTTCAAAATGATGACTCAAATGCTGCATATGATCCTGAAGATGAAGTAATTCATATTCATGGGATATATGTGGTTGATATGGAGGAAGAGCTATTACTGCTTATTCTGGATTCATATGATAAGGAAACTGATTTAAAAAAGTTATGCACCATATTTAATGATCCAAAGAATGCTTCAATGGAAGCATTAATTGAAACGCTTCCATCAAATTACCAAAAGGCTTGGGAAAAATGTAAATTTTCAATTGAAGAAGGATATCTATATTATAGAAGAAAGTTGAGTAATGTCATTGTTATTCCCCCTTCTATGAAAGAAATCATATTGAAAATTTGTCATGATGACCTATAAGCTGGACATTTTGATCTTGAAAAATAATGATCAGAATTAAAAACACTGCTTGGTGGGTTAATATGTCTGAAGAAACCAAAGTATATGTTGTACTTGTGATTCTTTCCAAAAATCAAAAAGATTGACTGGTAAAAGAGCTGGATTAATGCAACATATTGAACCTCCTGATACACCATGGCAGATAATAAAAATGGATTTTGTAACAGGATTATTAATTGATGGAAATGACAGTTATAACTTTTCTTGGGTTATTGTGGACTGATTCACAAAAATTTGTAAATTTATCCCTACTCACCAGGATGTTTCCACTAAAGAATTAGTTTCTTATGGTGGACTTATATGTTTAATACTGCTGGTTTTCCTAAAGCCATAATCTCTGACAGAGACCCTAAATTTACTTCTGAATTTTGGATGTCTCTGATGGATGTTTGTGGTTGTGATCTGAAACTTTCTACTGCCCATCACTCTCAGACTGATGGATTAGCCAAAAGAATGATTCAAACTTTAGAGGACATGATAAAAAGTAATTTTACCTTTAGCCTTGAGTATAGAGAAATTGACAGATTCAATAATGATTGGGTTACCTTACTTCCTGGGTTGGAATTTTCTTATAATAGCACAGTTCATTCTGTTACTGAAAGAAAGCCTTTTGAGCTCTGGCTTGGATATTTTCCAAATACTCCTTCCCAAATTCTCAAGAATAAAATACCCAAATTGGATTTACATCCTGGTGTAAAATCTTTTCTTCAAATGCAACAACTTTGCAGAAGTCATTCTCAAAAATTTATTGAAAATTCCTTTGAATACAAGAAGAAGAGATGGGACAAATCCCATAAAGAGTACACTTTTAAAAAGGGTAATGAAGTGTTGATTTCTACAGTCCACTTCAATTTACAATGTAATAACAAATTGAAAGACCCATTTGTTGGTCCATTTGTTGTCAGAATAATGATTGGAGATAATGCAGTTGAAGTTATTTTGTATTCTCCATATGACAGAAAACATCATTTTTTTCCAATATCTCTTTTGAAATCTTACACATCCAATAGTGATTTATTTCCAAAAATGAGGGGAAGAACAAAGAGAACCCCTAATGAAATCACTGAGACAGCAAAAATTGATTAGATTCTGAATGACAGAATAGTCACTGCTGAAAAAAGTACAGAATATTTATTGAGATTCATGAATAAATCATCTGAATATTATTGTTGGATACCTTGAAAGGAGATATCTAATCTTCCTACTCTACTAAAGAAGTATAAAAAGAAAAAATCAAAGCATTTTTTCATTTTTTTTTAAAGTGAGGGAGTGTCAGCCAGGCTACTAGACTTATCCAGTATAATAATTAATTATCTTACTGAGATGAAGCCACACCTTTTAAATCCTTCTTAATAATTAATTATTTAATGCTTAATTATGTATTACTTACAATTAAATAGCTAAATACATTAAGTAAATTTAATAATTAATAAAAATAAATGTCACATAAATTTTTACTCCCTAACACCATGCTCAATAATACAGTTGAGAATGGAATAAAAATATTTTTAAAAATATGATAAAATCTAAAAAAAATCAAATTCCTTTATTAAGAAATTTAAATTTCGGTTAAAAGAACATTTTAAATCAAATGTTTTATACTAAGTGTGACAATCCAAGGGAACTCAAGTTTTATTTCAAAAAAAAATGATACCTTTTACTGAAGCACCATTTAGTATATCTTTTTATATTTCACATAATCTCTTTATATTTAGTTTTTTTCCTCTCACACCATTTTTTTAGGTGGTGTTAACTCCATGATTTTATCTCTCACATTTTGCCTATAAAAGGCCCTCCATTTTTGTACTTTTTGAGTCATTCCATTACTTACTTATTTCATTTAAAAAATTTACTAAACTTAAAATATTTATTACTGTTTATTATTGTTTTAGTATTTACAAATACATAATTCTAAATCATTAATTATAATAATTTTTATAAATTTTCTACCTCTTATATTTGAATAAAATCAATAAAAGATAGAAGTACGTACCATAAACTTTGAGATCAAAAAATCCCCTTGTTACCGCCATTGGACTGCCTTTAAAAACCTTTTAGACTTAAAAGACCCCTTGACAGTAAATATTTTAATTAAGGTAGGTAGTTACCTTCATTTAGGAGTTATTCCTTGTAACAATAGTAGGTAGTTTATCATCATTTTCTAGTTATACTTCTGCACACTTGGTGCCCCTATAAGGAAGCCACTTGACTTGATATCCAACTCTTCTAACACATGAAACCACAAAATATTTGGGGGGAGGACCTGCTAGCGAGTCCTAAACTTGAATTCAGATGGAACTCATATGGGACTCAGAATGAGCTCACACTAAACTCAGATTGAAATCTTCCTGAAATAAACTTGAAATTTTCACAAAACATGGTTGATTTTTTATTAAAAGCATTATGAAAAACTATTCAAATCTGAATGGGAATAAGAATATAAAATCTTATTAAATCTTTTCAATAAACAATACTTTTTGATGAAATGTAATCAGATGATCTTTTTGAATAAAAATTTAAGAACAAAAATACATGAAATTACATTATTTTTCTTAAGTATAAATTTTAGTCATTCTAAGAAATATACCACCTGTTTTTGAAAAAAATTAAAAAATATTTCATGAATTCTTAATGTAGAAAACATCCATTTTTTAATAATACAAATCATTCATTTTTTTATAGCGACCATATAAACTGAATTATTCTCAATTTTTTTTTTCAGAATTCTAATCTTATGCAATACATTTTTTTATAAAAATTAATTATATAACTAAAAAATTAAGCCATAGTTCCTATCCTATATTATATTCTAAAGTTCTGTATAAAAGACACAAAATTATAAAAATTAAATGAAGCAAGATTTTATTTTTAAAAGATGGACATGATGAAGAACCCTCATTTCTCCTTTCTCCATATAATTAAAAATTGAAGAATGAGATTATAAATGCTAAACAAACAAAAATTTCTACAAGTGCTAAAGTCTAATATTTTTTTATTAAATTCAAAAATGCAAGAAAATGATACAAACAGTAAGTTAAATAATTTTTCTCTTTTTTAGGATAAAATGTGCTCAAATTCAAAAGCATTTAATGTTATATTTTTAGTATATCCAATAATTTTAAAATTATGAAGCAATTTTTATCAAATCCATAAATATTCTTTAGGTCAATTTTCATTTTTTAAATTAATTTGATCAAATCACAAAAAATTAACTTCTACTAAGTGAAATTGTGCTCTTAAAATCATATAATTAAAAGTTATACAACATATCAATGGGAGAATTAATATAAATCATTAAATATTCTTTAGAAATGTAAGCTGAATGCTTTATTTTTCTTGAATTCATTCATTGAAGATATCAATATTTTTCACCTGGGAATACACAGCACAAACTAAACAGATTTCTATTGCACACTATGAGAGTTTTTGAATTTAAATATCAAGTTCTACTATTTTTCACAGACTCTATATTCTGTATTAAAGTGAATCTTTATGTATAAATGCATGATTATATTTATAGAAGAATCAATAAATGAGATTATAGTTTGAAATGAGAAAAATTATATATTTATAGTGATACTCATAGAAAAGGCTAATATTAGGATATTTGAATATTTATTAATTAAAAGTTAAGAAAATATTTTAAATTGAAGCATGAAATATTTCAATTTTTTCTTTTTGTCCTTTGAATTGAGTATAGTAGTGCAGAAATACCTTCTTATTTTCAAGAACAAGAGTATTGAACATGTTAATTTACAATACAAAATGCAAAAATTATAGTCAAGTGAAAAAATACAGATTAATAATTTATTGATGCTTTGTTAGTAATATTATTTTAACACCAATATTCACAAAAATGAAAAATATGTTCTTTACTGGTAATATAGAAAATAAAAAAAATTTGAAATTTTATTGAACAGTAAAAATTCATGCATCTTCTAAGTTATCTTCCTTATCCAGAATATATACTTAAATAAATTCATTTTTAAAAAAAACATTTTAATGGAATAGGTTTTAAAATTTTCATTTAATTTCAAAAGAACAATTAAAGGATGTAAGTTTAAATCATCTTCAATCTCAAATTGATGAAAAATATTTTTTTCACATTTTTAAACTATCTGAATTCATAACTTGAGGTTTTTTATAAAATTTGAAATAAAAATCTAAGAAATTTTTTTTTGATAATCAGATGGAGATAAATAATTTTTAATAAATACAAAATTAATATTCCTCCAATTTAGTTTAAATAAAAAAAGAAAAATATCTGTCTTTTCTTGTGCATTGTAGATAAAAACAATGAAATTTAGAAGCTTTTTTAATCTATCATATGAGAAAACTCACATTATAATAATTAAGAAGAAACTTAAAGATTTTATTTTTAAAATAAAGATCAGAATAATTCAAAATTTATATTTATGTTCAGCATTTCCTAGTATTTGGTATAAATCTTTTCAATAAAAAGATAAACCTGGACATGCATTTAGGAGTTTACAATCAAATTTTAAATAAAATAAATAAAATTCTCCCAGATTAAATTATCTTGAAAAGCGGTCAGGAACAGAATGTCATTGGGAGATCAATCCAAGCCCCATTTTTATGTTTATAAAATTGTAAAAAAATTCATTGTTTGAAAAAAATTAAGCAATGAAAAGGTCTCAAGTGCTTATTATTTTACTAAATCAATATAATTAAATATATTTGAACATCTTTATTACTTAATTTTGTTAAATTTTTATTTATTAATTATAATTATTCAAATATTTATATTAATGATAAAAAAACAAAAAATATAAAAGGTAAAATATAGAAATCAATTTTTTATTCAAGTCTCATCTGCACTATATAAGGAAAGCCATAGCTATTTTTCATATCACCAACAGCATTTTTTATTAAATTAAAGGATAAATAATTTAACCTCATAATATAGAAAAGATATTTTTATTTTTAATATCATAGGTGGTTTTTTCCATTTATCAATTTTTTTCTATAATTTACATGTAAAATTTATTTTTTTATCTTATGTATAACTATCACAATTATTCCATGAAATGATTTTTATAAAATGTACTTATAATTCTTCTACTTCAAATACAAGTATTTATTACAAACAGCCAATATATGTGTATTTTGAATTGATTAAGGATGTGAAATAGCCATACAAAAGGCTTAAATATTGTTTTTATAAGTGGAAGAAAAACATCATATTATTGCAGGGTGGACTCTATCCTTTGGCCAAAAGAAAGAGTTCATTTTCTTTTTATCACCGCCTTTTTGATACTCACTCAACCCCTTTGTACATACTTTTCCGAATCTTCACCTGTTTCATTTGTATTATGTCCTCTTTCCTTTTGCTAATCATCCTTTAAAATTTGTTTTGCTTTTGATGCCTTCAAACCTGAACTTTTACTCTTCTCACCCTTCCTCACCTATTTTGCTCACACTCAATACTCTTCCCTTTCAAGTTTCAGCCGATTCCACCCCTCTATCTCCAATCATCACCCTTCTAACTCTTTCTTTTTCCTCTTTCTAACCCACACCAGCCCTTCTGATGTGGTCTCCCAAAATTTGCAGAGCCTTTTTGGGTCTATTTGGTGTTGTTTTGATATGTCTTTAATGGCATTGTTTAATAATTGGGTGTTTTTCTGGAACTTTTTGGCAAATATTGGGGCAGAGGGGATGTGGGTACTATCATTAGATAGCCCTAGTTTTTATCTATATTTTATGTCTTGATGACATTTCTGAGATTTTAATTATTTAAGGGATTATTTCTCATTTCTCATTTTCAAAGATAGCTGTTTAATTTGGTTTTTTGTGTTTTACAGGCTAACCTTAAGTCTTAAGGTTGAGTGCTTAGTACCATTATAATGGACTAAATTTTCTCTACATTTCATGTCTCAAAGTTTTTATAGCTTAATTATGTGTTTTAAAGGTTTTAGTAGTTGTAGTAAATTTTTCTAAGTATTTTGGGTATTTTTGGAGATTTTTGGTGGTTTTCTGGCTTCAGGGTAGTCTGGCCACCTAAGGCAGGCCTCCCTACATCAGGTGGACCGCCTGCCTTGATGCTTGAAGACTGGGAAGAGTTTCTATAGGGGTCTTATGCAATTTGGCACTCAGAAACGCCAATCTTGTTGGTGTGCATGGGCTTTTAGATAGTGGTCTGTTTGTATATAGTGAATAAGACAGTTTGGGGCAACTTTAATTATCATACAACCATCCAGAGGTGATATCCTTGTTCCTCACTCAGTTTTCACTGTTTTCTGGTCACAATTGGCTGTGTTTGTTAAAAGGTGAGTTCTTCATTTAACTTAACTTGGCAACTTGTTTCTCTGGTGTAGTCTTGCAAGCTATATCAAGTATTATTGCTGTCTCTGGTGTGGATTTTCAACCTACATCAAGTATCATTGCTTTCTCTGGTGTGGACATTGGTCTAAATTTCAGTTCTTTAGTTTGGTAGTCTGTCTGGGGACTACTTTCTTGAATGATCAGGCAGTCAAGTGTATTTGAAAAGGGGCTTTAGCAACAGACACCAATATACTGTAGCAGGTAAATCTCACTTTGTTTTTCTAAAGGAACAGGGGTTTTTCTCTCTGGGATTTTTTCCAACTCCCTTGGTAAAGGCCTATAGCTATTACTATAGAATTTTATACACCAATTTCCACATTACCCTACCACACCCTTTGGTTTCCCAGTCCACACCACCATACTCCACTCACTATCACTTCCACCCCCTTTCTAACATTTTTTATCCCCCACCACCTCTTTTCTATCTATCCCACCTCTTTTCTTCTCACCCTAACTCTACTTCTCTTCAATAAAATTCGCTTCCCAAGCTTTCCAACTCCTCCTGTCAAAGGGTCCTGATGTTCTAGAAGATTTTTAATGGAGGTCCAACAGCCGTGATTGGTAGATTTGGAGATCTCAAGGTCAAGGTACGTATGAAGTTATCTTTTAATTTAATTATTCAAATAAAAGTGGTAAAAGTGTTGTAATTATTAAAATAATTTAAAATTTAGAATTACTTTGTTGTAAGTACTAAAACAATAAATAATATTAATAAATTCTGATTCAATAAATGATTTACTTAAATAAGTAATTAAGTTAGGAATTAATAAAAAACAAACAGAAAGGGAGGCCTTATATAGGCAAAGGAGAGACAAGTGACAGAATAAAAATTCTAAATACAAGTTTATGAGAGAGAGAAATAATTTTCAAGAAGAAAAAACATTTCAAATTATAGGATTGTTCTATAAAGAATATTTTAGAATATTTAATTCTCTGTATATGCCAAAAGAAACATATTTATTTAACAATTCCAGTGCTTGTTATTTTTAAATAAACAAATTGATAATTTGTACATAATTATTGATATTTTAAATTGTACTTCAAATATTAAAAAAACTCTTCTTAATTTAGTATTTTATTTAATATTTAAAGTTTTATTCCCATTAACCTGTCATTTGAGAATAGTGTTAGAAAAATTAAAATAAAAATAAGAATAAAATATATATAGGACAATTAATATTAATTTAAAATTTTACTAAAGTTACTTTTTTGTAACTAGATAATTTATTACAAGTTACTTTAAAGTAAATAAAAATAAAAATAATTAAAAAGCCTGACTTCATCCCAGGAATTAATTGATTATTTTACTGGGTGAGTCTAGAAGCCTGGCTGACACCTCCCTTTTAATTTCTACCTTACTTCTTTCACTCTAAAGGAAGTAAAAAGGGGTGGATAAGGGAGTGAAAGGAGTGAGTTCAAGGGAGGGGGGATGTAGAGGTGTGGAGAGGCAACCACAAAGAGTGAAGATGAAATATAACAGTCAAGATAATTAATTTGAGCATAATGGGGAATATTTAACAGGGGAAGAACATGATATGGTCCAGAAATTTAAGGAAAAAATATTGAAGGAGAATTTCAAAATAAAGTAAAATATATATATATATATATATATATATATAACATAACAAGGAACAGGAATGGGTTATATCCTGAAACCAAAAAAAAACCCCAAATTCTAGTGTACTAATTATTAGACATATGGTTTATCATCATAAGATTCCACCCTTATTATTTTGATTTATTGAAGAAGAATGAAATTTATTATGTAAAAATAATAGTGACAATATAATTTTTTCATTTATTAAAAAAATGATATGTACCAATTATATAAATGATAACTTTAAATTAATGGATTTAAATTATATCTGAAAGAAATTTTTAACTTTCAAAAATATTTTAAAGCTTGAAAAAATTGATAATTCCTGATCATAATATTAGAATAAATATATATATTTACAAGACTTTTAATGATGAAATCCAATGAAAAATATCAGTAAACTACATATTTTCTCTTCAAAAACTTCTTATGATATTAAGTAATATCTCTATATATTGATAGCTCCTCAAACTTTTGTGAAGATGTAAAAAAGCTTTTGATTTGATTTACATGAGAAATTTACTATTACATATGAATTCATAAAGCAGAAGCATATTAAATTTATAATATTATGCATTTTACAGTCTGTTAATGTTTTGGACTTCACTCATATCAATATTTCTTTTATAGTTAGAGTAACTCAGATTACAAGACTTTTTGCAATAATGATCAACTGTGCTTTAATAAGTATTAAACTTGTCTTTGAGTTTTTTTCAGAGAGGTTCCAAGATTGATTGTTGGTTGTTTCATCACTGCCTCATTATATGCTCAATTAAATATTAATTTGGGTTCAGGCTTATGGACTTGCTAGCAAGTCTGCCCCCCATATTGCGTGATGTGAACCTCCAGATATCTTTTCTCTAACGCTGTAGGGTCCATTCCACCTATCTGCAAACATTCTTCCCCACTGACTTTCCAAAATCCTATTATACACCAAGACCATATCTCCAGTTTTAAAAGGATTACTTAATTTATGAGCCAACCTCTTATCCCAATATCTAACTGACTGATTCCTAATATTCATCATTTTTGAATATGTCTTTTATAGAGTTTTTTCTTTCTTTTCTATCTGAACCATTCTTGAACATAATAATTCTTCAGTAGTTTTAGCCATGTCCCAATCTACTCCAAGGTATGATTCAGCCTCTAAATCAACTGGTAAAACATCTTTCTGTCCAAAAACTAGTTAATATGGTCAATATCCAGTAGTCATTTTGGAAGTGATTCTGTCAGCAAATAAAACCAATGGTAAATAGTGCCTGCAATCTTCAGCACTTGATCCACACATTTTAACTAAAGAATCCTTGCTAACTCAATTCCCTCCTTCTACAATTTATTCAGCTTTAAGATAATATGGGGTCTCTAACCTATCCTTTGATCCAACTATTGATATTGCCTCTCTATACTCTTTCCCGAATTCATAGCCTCCATCAACAGTTACCAAATTCATCACTCCATACCTATGTACCCAATTCTTTATCAAAAAATCTGCCACATTCCTGGAATTAAAATTTATAAGAGTAACTGCCTCTACCCACACTGATAAATCATCTCTGGCTATTATCAAATACTTATATCTCCCCTCCTTAATATGAACAGCATCCAAACCAACCCTACAAAAAAGAGTATTTCCACTGTTTACATGTACAGGTTCTTTTTGCCTTAAATAAATTCTCCTTTGACATTCTTGACATGAATGAGCCCATTTTTTAACAGTCAAATTTATACCAGGCAACCAAAATCTATCAGAAATCATTCTATAGGTCTCACCAACTCCTCTATGACCTAGATCTCCATTCATTGATTTCATAACCAATTTTTTCTCTTTCTTTTGAGTAATAACTACTTTAGGATTTGGATACCTCTTTCTCATCAATCTTCTTCCAGAGAGATAAAATTAAGGTTACTTCCTTTTGATAGCCCCCCAATCATCATTATAATTATTATTCTTTCTTTCTAATGTTAATTAATATTTGACCATTTTATAATAAAATCCAGTGTGTCCCCAGACTTCATCTTGAAAATCAATTAATATTATTTCTAGGGGCACTTAATTATCTCCTAAATAACCTGCACATGAATGAGCTAGTAAATTTATGTCTTGACTTTGCCTTTTATCATAAAATATTTTTGAAATTTCCATCTTTGAACCTTCCAACCTTTTAGAAACCACATTTTCTACTTTCTCTTTTTTACCCTTTTCAGCATCAGCATCATCATCTTCCTCCAACCTCCTTTTAAATAAATTTTTATTATCACCAGCCTCTCTTTAACCAAACTTTCTAAAACTCCAACATATACACCTTTCATCAAATTTTTACTATCCCACACTATTTCACCATCCTCATCCATTTAGACAATATCTTCAACCTCTTTTTAAACAAATTTATCAACACCATCATGAAACTCCCCAAAAAAATAGTTAATGATATTTTTATTATTTTCCAGGCTATTCTCATGGTGGAGGTAATCATCATCTTTATGCACATATATTAATCCTGCAAGTTTAAACTCTTGGGAAAGGTAAAGAAAGCATTAAGCACCTTTTGTACTAGACTTGATTACAGGTATATATTCATCAAATTCCTCTGAGTCAGAATCTTCTTCAGTAGGTGGTCTTATTGATAAGCCATTGGTCATAGTAAACATATTTCCAGGCATTTTAACTAAATCAAAAGAAATATGTTGAATAAAAGCTACTGATCTAGTCATAGACCCATTCAGTAAACTAGGGGAATTCATCATTTGAATCAAAGATTTAGAATCAACTTTCAATTTGAAGTGTTGTCCTCATAAACTATTTTGAAGTTTCTATAAGAATTGTCCCAACCCAAAAAGTTCCAATTTTGTTTGAGAATATCTTGATTCCACCTCAGTAAAAACCACAGATTAATACCTTACTGGTCTTATATAACCAGATTTATCCATTTGAGACAAAACCGCCCCAGCAGCAATTTGACTTGAATCTACTGCTAAATAAATATTGCCTGCACCTTTCAAATAATCTCACTTGTGCAGAATAATATATTTGCCAACTACTTTTATTACCTAATAAAGACCTTTTCATTCTCTTCATCATACTCCAAATCATAATCCTTCTTATTCAACTGTCTCAAAGAGAAGCCAATGAAGAAAACTCCTTGATAAACATTCTAAAATAAACACATACACCTAAAAATCCTCTGAAATCAGTCATATTCTTGTGTCTTGGCCAGGACTGAATTTTATTTACTTTCATCTTTGACATAATTCTACCCTCTCTACAGACCACATGACCTAAGATTTCCAAAGTTGACACACAACATAAAAATTTTACACCTGCAATTTTTAAACCAGCCTATTCTATCCTAAACAAAATCCTCTCTAGAATTAAAGCATATTCTCAGATAAATTTTTGTATTCCTGGATTCTCCTTCAGTCCTTCATTACCATAATTTGTTGAATTTCCTTTTATTCTAACATCATCAATAAATATACCAACATACTGTATAATTTTGTCTTGTAGAATCCATGCCATATGAGCTTGATAAGCAACAACTGAATTTGTTTCTCCTTGAGGTAATCTTGTTAGCTGTAATTGTAAAAGTGGTGTATCAAAAGTTGTAAGAGGTCTAGAGTCTGGATGTAACTCTCTTTCATCATATCCCCCTATTATATCTCCTAAACCATAACAAACTCTCCCTGAAAACATCTCTAAAACCTCCTCCACACTAAGTGGAAATATTGCATCTTTTATTGTAACCCTATTAAGTCCTCTTAAATAATGAACTAACCTAAGCTTTCCATTAGATTTTTTAATCATGAATACTTGAATTGAATAACATGATGATTATTTTTCATATTATCCAGTTCAAATTCTTTCTCTAATGACTTCAATATAATATTCTTTTAAAATAGCAGGTATTGGAATCAATTTCTGTTTCCATGGTTCAAGAAAAACAACTTGAATCTTGTAGGGCTCCTGATAAGAATGCTTTAACACACCTCTCTACTCTTTTAAAAATGATATTGCTTTCTTCCTCTTAATAATTACATCCAACAACAACCTTTTCTCTTCACCTGACAGCCATCCTTCAGGCCAAAAATTATCAACCTCTAATCTATTGACAGTGATCCTAGAAGTTTAATGAAATTATGGAAATATCTTGAAGAACGGAAAGTCATAAGGATCTCTTTAGAAAACTGGTGATCTCAAAGGCAGATTTAATTCAGCTGGAAAAGGTTTGTTAATAGGCCAATTTTTTTTGCTGCCTTTTTATATTTTTCCATGCCAACGTCCACTTTTACTTCAGATACTTGATCCATTATAGTTTTACCATTATATGATTTGTCATAAAAATTTTCTTCATCTTCAGAACCAGAATCAGAAATAAAGTAACTTGAAACATAATTTTTATTTTCAAAATTCTTATTATTATCATTACAAACCTCTTTTCTTTTGTCTAATTTATCACATAGATTTCCAACACCTTTTTCCCTTTCATCTCTTACCCTAAAATCACTAGTATATAAATCTGGAAGTTTAAACTCTTTCTGGAGGAAAGAAATAGAATCTTCAAAAATATTATCTTTTGTGAGTTAACTATACTAAGATTTTTTTGTTGATTTTGATGTGATATTTGATTTTATCCTCATGCTGGAGGCAATAAAATAATTCACCACTAATATCTTCATAATTTGCCAATTTCCCTTTCCAATTTTTGTCAAACGTAACATATCCCATCTTTCACTTTGAACCATTTTTTAATTTTATAGAATAATTTGATAAAGATAATAAAAATATAGAAAAATCCAACACATAAAAAAATTCCAATGAAATATCAACAAAAAATAATTGATACTCCACTTGAATTTTTTTAAGTGAGCTGACCTATTGAAATCCAGGATCTCTTCTTGAGGTGAGTTTGAAAGATTAGACAAATCAGACCTTACTACCCCAAAAAAAGAGGGTACTCATACTTATCTTTTTCAATTAATTCATTAGAAGCTGAACTTTTTATTTTCCTATTCTTGGTGCAAGAACATCACTTACACATTGTGGTAAGACCAAGTTTTTGTTCCAAGTCATTTTCTCATGGAGGTGTTAATTGTAAATGAAGCCTTCTAATATTGTCAGAAGTAATCTCTTAAACAATTCCCATAACACTCTTGTAACATCTCCTTCTTTCAAAATCTATCAAAAAGGGCACACCAAGATGAGTTTTTAATGATAATCTGGCCACATAAAAGTACACTCTTCCAACAGATCCACCAATACACAACTTGACATACTCTGCTGTACCCATAAGTTCAGTAGCATGACCACTTATGCCTCTTAAATTACCACCAGTGCCAGTTTTAATTTGAAATCCTATAATCTTTGCTTCCTCTAAAGAATTTAAATTAATTTGTGACCCAGAATCCACCAGGGCCTTCACCTCTTTACCATTTAAAAACACCATTAAATACCCTAAAGGAGAAGAGAAATGAGTTTCTGCTTCCTCTAAAAACTTTTCAGAATATTCACCTATATACTTTACCTCTCTAACTGATACCCTTGTCCTTTTCAGATGCTTATTTTTCTTCTCTGAAAGGGCAGAACTAATCATAAATTATTCTACTAAAGATGAAGGAGTCTGAAGTTGATTCACTCTACCCAAAACCATCACCATAAAATTTTCTTGAACAGATACAGCTGGCCTCTTGTATTGAACTTTATTTTTAGAAAACTTAGCCCTGGGAACCTCTTGAGGACCCACATTGGCATCTTCACCCCCCATTATAACATCTTCATATACCATAACCCTATCTGCATCTCCAGCTTCTTTCACCAATCCATATCCATAACTGGTTCTCCTTACCCCTTCTATAGGAGTAGGACCAGCAAAACTTAGTTTGGGAAGAGATGCTATTGGTAAATCCACCTCAGAATCAGATTATTCATCCAAAGGAATTGGATCACTATTTTAATCAAACTTTCCATAACTTGGAGGCCCCATATCCACCATTACCTTCTTCATTTTACAAATTTCTCCTTGGTGTAAGGTTTCTTTTCAATCTTCTTAATTTCAGCCTTTCCTGGTTTAGCCCTAGGTTTTTTCTAAATGCTACTCTTAGCTTTAGTAGCAGCTGCTCTTCTAGAAGAATCAACATCATATTAACCAACCATACAGTTTTCATCTCCTCTAGCAACCGTTCCCAACTCTAATTCACCATATGAAGTTGTAAAAGTGGCCTTACTGACCTCTTTTTCTTTACCATTATCTAATTTTCCACCATCAGTACCACAGCTCCTTTTTCCACATTTAGTGTTATAATCATCATAACCAGTTAATTCTTCAAATATTTCTCTACTTTCAGCCATTAAATTCATCCTAACTAAGTCTGAAGGAGCTTTCCAGTCACTGGGTTTGATGAAAGATTCATCTTGGAATTCATAAAGCTTTCCATCAAATTTTACTCTACCAGCCTGCAAGTCCTTGACCAAAAAATAGAAATCTGCTGCTTTGTGCCCCCTCCTATTACAATAGGAGAAAACCTTTGGTTAGCCATATCTACACCTATAACCATTTCCACCATTCCCATTCCCATTACTACCACAAATACTATTTCCATTAAAGCCATAGTTCCTTCTCTCATAACCCCTAGATTGATAAGAAGAAGAAGTATAATATGGATTTACAGGCACTCTGTTGGCCTTCTGAGTTTCTTGAACAAATATTTTGAGCCTCTTAGTTAAGTCAGATAAATGATCCGCCATTTTATTATCAAGATTATCCTAAACCTTAGCAAAAGCCTCACCCAACTGAGCCTTCTTTTCTTCTTGTGTCTTGATGATAATATCATTATTTTTGGCCATAACTTCACTCACCTTGCTAACATACTGAGTACAAGATTCTTGACACTTTTCCAAAGCCATTAATTTTAAAAATTGCTGAATTCTTTCTTTTATGACCTCTAAAGCTGGTAGTTTCTGTTCTCCATTCTGACTGTCCTTCAACTTCTTTTTCCTTGAAAGTTCCTTTAAAACCTTCATCCTGATCTCCCTACTAAATTCTAATGAAAACAAATCCTTTGCCTGATTTTCATGGCCAATCTCCTCAATCAGAATTAGATAATCCACCACTTCAATAAACTGCCTAAATAAATTTTTGAAGTCCACCATATTAGAAACACCACCTTTAGCTTACCATTTACTGACACTTTTGTTGAGCTCCACCATATTATACCTGACTCCCCATCTGTCCACCATCTCTTAAGAAAATTCTAACCAATTTCACTTCTTATAACCTTGCATCTCAGTAACCTCCAATTCCAACTCTCTATCAACAATAAAGAACCTAAACTGCTTCACCATGTCCAAATGTGACACCCCATCAACAGCAGAGGCAGATAATATTGATTAAAAAACCATTTGACTTCTAGCCCATTAGACTTGAGCCCATAAGAAGAAAAAATCCTGACTAAAGCACCAACAGGAAGAGAAACATCAGATCCAGAAGTAGAAGACAGCCCAAAACTATATGATTACACTGTTGAAATAAGATAAGCATTTGTTTGATAATACTCTTGCACGTTAAGATAGTCCAGATATCAAGTAAGATTGATTAAAAGACAGAAAATTTGAACCCCATGTTGGGCCCCACCAATGTAGAAAGACTCTTAAAGTTGCCTTTCTGTAAGCAAAATCTAAGGGATTTGTATAAACTTAGGAAAAACCCGTCCCTTTAAGTAAAAAAAAGATTTCACAATTTTCTAAGCTATAGCCTCTACTTGATAAGGAATGACCAAAAAACTATATGTAATTAACAATATTGAGATGCAAAATCAGTGTTTTTCATAATGAGTTTGAAAAACACAACAGTGAGGCTGAATTTAGAAAATTTATTTAAATTATTGAATAATATATTTTTATGAAGCTTTTTTGTATAATATTTAGTTGTTAAAATCTAGTCCCTGGTTATGAGACCCTTAAAATGGTAACCTAAATGTTATTATATAAGATGATGAGTGAAATTAAGAAATTTTATATAAAAGTGCTATATTTATCATGGTATTACAATTTTTATAATTTTTTATGAATATAATAAATGATTGTTATAATATGTTTTGTTGCAGTTGGTTGTTGTGTAATGATTTTTATTATTTACTGATGATATCTAATTTTGAGTCTACAGACTTTATATGCATAGTTAGTCACATGCCCTAATTTTCCTAACCAGAGCATTCTGAAGCTTGTCCAGAGCATGTCTAGATATCAATGGAGTTTGCATGGAGCTTGAACAGAATTCTGTACTCAATTAGAACCTTTAAAATATTTATAAAAAATATTGAAAAAATACAGATGATAAAGCTACTTCTCCTTTATATTCCATTATAATTTATTTAGCCTGTGTAGCCCTATTCACCTAGCAAAAAATTATCAAAGTGAAGCAATCATTAAAAATAAAAAATATTTTAAAATATTTTAAAAAATTATTAAAAATAGTAGAAAAATAGTTAAAACTCATGAAAAAATCCTAAAGGTTTGGAGAATCTTGACTTCAACTTCCATGCACTTTTAAACATATACCTGCACTTCCTGTTAAGTAATTTTTTGTTAAATATTGACCTGTAAAATTAACCCTTTTTAACCACTTTTAATATTTAATTTTTTAATATAACTGTCAGCCAGGCTGCTAGACTTACCCATTAAAATAATTATTTATTTATTGGGCTGAGGCCACAGCATTTTTATTTCTTATATTATTATTAATTTTATTATAATTTTTTCAAAAATAACTTGTAATAAATTAAATAATTACTGTAAGTAAATTTAGTAAATATTTAAATTAATTTTGATGTCCCTTATATTTTTCCCTAACACTCACTACACAATGTAGGGGATGAACTTTCTAGAAAGTCCTCAACCTGAACTCAGATAGAACTCAGATTTAACTCAGACTGAACTCATACTGAACTCATAGTGAACTCTACTTGAACACCCACCTAAAATGTTTCTTCTGAGTAGTGTTCATCCCTGATTGTATGGTTCCTTTATAAATAGCTCAATGTGTGTTCAATCTGTGGTGATTTTGGGTCCAAGGTTGCAGACTCACTAGCAAGTCCACCCCCCATGTGTGTGGTGACTGTTCTCAATAACAGATTAAAGAGATAAAAATATCCTAATACTAAAAATGGAAAAATATTAAAATTAGCTTATTTAAAATACTTAAATTATATTAAATTCTAAAAAATCTAAAATTCAAATTGTTTTGCACTTAGTGTGAAATTTAAAAGTGAACTTTAAAATATAACAAATAAATTGATATATATTAAAACATATTTTATTGGCGCATCTTTTTAGTACTCTCTATTATTTGTAATTTCTTATTTTGGAAATATCTTTTCTCTCACACCCTTGTATGTAGGCTTCTTAACTCCTTGTTCTCTCTATAACTTTTTGTATATAAAAGACCTTCCATTTTGTGATGTTTTTCTTCATTCAATACAACTTACAATTTTATTATAGAAAAATCAAAAATCATCTTGTTACTACTACTACTGTTTTAGTACTTAAATTTTCTAGAATCTAAACCTTATAAGTAATAATAATCTTATCCATATACCTCTTATTTTATTAATTAAACATAAAGTGAAAATCTATGTACCTGCTTTGAAATCCTTGAGTTTTCCACCTTCTCCACTGTTTGGACCACCATAAAATCTTCTAGACCATTAGGCCCCCTTGACAATAACAAGTTTAAAATAAGATTGGCCTTTGCAATCTCAACAATAATTCACAAAAAATTAATTTTAATAAACTTTTGTGCCCTACTAAACTTTTGACTTCCACATCATATAAAAATTTATTACTCTACACTCTATAATTAGCCTTTACTTGCTCAAATTACAGGGGAGGTATCTGGTATATATATATATATATATTATTTTACTTGTAAAAAAAGATAGAACACAAAATTTTATTAGTCCTAGAAGTAATATAATTGTAATTATTTGATTAAAAAATTAAATTAATTAATTATTTCTGTTGACTATTGGTCCTGATAAATAATATATTATTTTATTATTTCAGTTGACTATTAGTCCCGTTCATAAATAATAACATTATATTATTTAATTATTTGATAAAAAATTATATAAATTAATTATTTCAGTTGACTCTTGGTCCTGATAATTAATATACTATTTTATTATTTCAGTTGACTATGAGTCCTGGTAATAAATAATAATAATTAATTTTTTAAATTATTTCAGTAGAATATTAGTCCTGGTAATTAATAAAAAATTTTAAATTGTAATATATATTTTTAATTTTTTTAATTTTTTTTTTTAAAAAACAAAGAAAAAAATATCACTGACAAAATATTAAAATATTTTTCTCTCAGCTCAAGTTATTCAAAAAATGGCTGATTTATATGTTTCCAAAAACCATTAAGAGGAGTTAGATCTAATTGATTATGATGAAAATTTTGAAAGCTCTCCTTTGACTACTAAATTTTCTCTGAATAATTAATTTTTTAACCAAAAAGGATAAAGAATATAAAGAAAGAAAAATTTCCCCAGGAGTCCAAGCCCCAGGATCTCCCTCCAGAAGAACTTCCAAAATGCTTCATAATAAAAAAAATTCCAGTACTGCAGCAGGTAAACAACCTATCAACTCACATCATGGAGTTGAAAACTGTCAACTAATTATCTAGAAGAGATAGTAAACAAAGATAGAGGAGGAAGAAGAAGAAGAAGAAATAAAAGAATAAGGGGTATTAGAAGTGGGCAGAATATTAAAGGAGGACAACAAGAACTGGAATTTAAGAACTTTAAAACAGGGTTTTTATGGTATTTACAGATTTTGTAAGTGTTCTATGTTTCTGCTTATAACCAAACTATTATTAATACTAAAAGAATTCTCCTAATGCAACCAATAAATTTTTTAGTAATTATATTTCTAAGTAGACTTAAACAGAACAAGTAAGTAATATAAGTAAAAAAACAGACTCTTTATTTATTTAAAAATAATAGAATTTTTAATAATTAAAAAATTGTAAGTGATGGGCTGCTAGGGAGTACCCAAGACCCTTTTATAGGGAAGGAGTCCTCTAAAGCACTACTAAATTGTATATACAAATTAGTAATTAAGTAAAAAAAGAAAATCAAAGAAAATAAGTGAAACCTGGATATTGAGAGAAAAATATAAAAAAGTAATTAGACCCATGAGTAAAAAACTAATTTTTCCATCCTATAATCCCAAAACTTAATTAATAAAAATAGTGAGTAACTAACCAAGTGTATAACATAAGAAACTGTGAGTAATATATCTAAAACAAGTATTACAATTATTTTTAAGTGATTTTAATTGAACCAATTAATTCATGCCATTTTTATGCAAGAATTTATGTAATCAATTCAATACTAGTATAAAAATTAAATAAGTAATCTGTTTTAACTACTTCATTAGAGCAAAAACTAATTTTAGTGAAAACAAGTGACTGATTTAATTAATTACTAATTTAAAATAAGTATTTTAAAATTTTATTAAGTAAGTGTTTTAACTTATTTAATAACTTTTCTGACACAATTAAGGGTCAAAAAAGCGCCCAATATTTATGGATTATAACATATGAAAATTTTAATTTAATATATAAATTTAATTAATTTAGTTTCAATTAAATTATAAGTTAATTTTACAATTGTAATTATAATATATGTTTATAATTAAATAATTATTAATTTATTAATAATAAATACATAAAAATGTGCCATAATATATAGAATATAATATAAATTATGTTTTTTATGAATCTATAAAAAATTTATTTAATAATAAAATTAATATAATACTTACTTTACTATTTTTAATAAAATATTTATATAAATTTTATTATGCAATAAAATATATTTTTAATTACATAAAACAAAAAAAATTTATTCCCTCTTATACTTCCAATAAAGTATTATAAAATTTTACTGGGCTCCTGAGACAGCCTGGCTGACACTCCCTCACTCTAAAAAAAACAATAAAAAAATGCTAATATTTTTTCTTTCTATACTTTTTTAACAGAGTAGGAAGATTTGAAATTTCTTTTCCAGGTATCCATGCATCATGCTCAGATAATTTTTTTATATATCAATAAATGTTCAATTCCATTTTAAGAAGTGATGATTCTATCATTTAGAATTTTATCAATTTCTGCAGTTTCTGTGACTTCCTGAGGATTTTTCTTAGGTCTTCCCCTTCTTTTGGGAAATAAGTCACTTTTAGAAGTATAAGGTTCAAGCAAGGAAATGGGGAAAAAAGGATGTATTCTATCATATGTAGAATACAACACAACTTCTACTGCATTATCACCAACCATTCCTTTAACAACAAATGCTCCTACAAAAGGATCTTATAATTTGTTGTTACCTTGTAAATTGAAATGGACAGTAGATATAAACACTTCATCACCCTTTTTAAATGTGTATTCTTTATGGGATTTATCCAATATATTCTTCTCATATTCAAATTCCTTATCAATACAGCTTTGAGAATTCTTTCTGCATAGCTGTTGCATAAGCATAAAAGATTTTACACCAATGTGTAGTTCCAACTTTGGTAATTTATTATTGATAATTCAAGCAGGAGTTTTTAGGACATAACCTAGCCAAAGCTCAAAAGGCTTTTTCTTAGTGACAGAGTGAAAAGTGCTATTATAATCAAATTCAAGACCTGGTAATAAATTAACCCAGTCTTAAGTAAATCTGTCATTATCTTTATATTCTAAGCCAAAGGCACAATACCTTTTAATCACATTTTCCAGGGTTTGAATCATTCTTTAAGTTAGGCCATCAGTTTAGGGATGGTAAGCTGTAGATAATTTCAACTCACAGCAACATATATCCATCAAAGACATCTATAAATCAAATTTAAATTTTTGGTATCTGTCTGAGAAAATGGCTTTTAGATATCCAAATATATTAAACAATTATGATTACCATAAGAAAGCTAATTCCTTTGTGGATACATCTTTGTGGGTAGGGATATATTTGCACATTTTGGTGAATGTATCCACTATTACCCAAGATCAGTTATAACTGTCTTTACCTGATAAAGGAAGACCAGTGACAAAATCTATGTTGATAATTTTCCAAGGAGCATAAGTTGCTTCAATATTTTGCATAAATCCTGCTCTTTTACCTGTTAATCTTTTAGATTTTCAGCAAGAATCACAGGATTCAACATCTAATTTTGTGTCCTCAGACATATTAGCCCACCATGAAGTGTTCTTAATCCTGAAAATGGTTTTTTCTAGATCAAAACTACCAGCTAAGATGTCATCATGACAAAGTTTTAAAATAGTTTCTTTCATCAAAGGAGAAATTATAATGACATTAGTAAGTTTTCTCCTGTAATAAATATAACCATCATAAATAGAAAATTTTCCTTTATTCAATGAATTTTGATACCTTAGGGGTAGAGTTTTTATCAATGCTTGGATTGAAGCATTCTTAGAATCATTTAAGAGTGTAACATTGTTTTTAAGTTTAGAAACATTCTCATATTAATACAGAATTAATTGTAATAATTCTTCTTCCATTTCAACAATATATATACCATGTATATGAACTGTATCATCTTCTGACACATAGGCATGATTAGAATTATTATTTGGAAAAGGCAATCTTCTCAACATATGTACATTTGAATTAAAATTACCAGCTCTGTGGATAATTGTCATTTTACCCGTATACTGTTGAACAACTAATTTCCACCTAAAAATATTTATGTTTGTTGTTTTTTGATTTAAGAGGGATTTCACTGCACTACAGTCAGTTCCAAAAATTAAAATTTCTGATCATCCAGGTAGTAATGAACTTTCTCTAGGGCCCAGACAACTTCTAAAAACTCCAATTGTGCAGAACCATATTTCAATTAACTATTTTTTAAGGTTCTTGAAATATAATAGATTACTACTTCTGAACATCAATCATTTATAATTTGTTTCTGGTGGAGAGAAGCTCCAAGTAAAACAAAACTTGCATCTGTACAGAGGACAAAAGGTTTATTGCAATCTGGGAGAGCCAGTATTGGGGCAGTCATTAAAAATTTCATCAATGTATTAAAGGCTTTTTGTTTTTCCTCATTCCATATAAAAGCTAAATCATTTCTGCTCAGTTTTGTAATAGGTAAGGCTACGACTGGATAATTTTTTATATATTGTCTATAATAGCCACACATTCCAAAAAAACTTTGGATTTCTTTTACAGAAGTTGGTGCTTTCTCATTTTGGATTGCAGAGACTTTATTTTGATCCACACAGATCTGTAAGCCTGACACAACATGACCCAGGACTTTCAAGGATTGAAAACCAAATTTACACTTTTTCAAAGATAGTGTAATGTTAATTTCATAAATTTTTTGGAAGAATCTATTTAAGTGGTTTATGTGTTCATCAAAATTCTTGGAAAATATTATAATGTCATTATTATATACCATCAACCATCCTTCAATAATTTCCTGATAAAATTTATTATCTATTACTTTCTTAAAGTTTGAAGGGGATTTCTTAGGGCCAAATTGCATCCTCATATATTTATATATTCCAATATGAGTTGCAATAAGCAATAAATTCTGGGAATTTTTCTCAACAGGTATTTGATGATAACCTTCATTACCATCCAGGCAACTTCTAAACTTTACACCCTGTAAGAATGCATGTATAGTGTTTATCCTTGATAAAGGGTAAATATCATTTACTGTGTAAGTATTTAAGGCTCTATAATCTCCACACAATTTAACCTTATCTTTCTCATAAGAGATAAAGACTGGAGATATGACACAATATTTTTGGGGAACATCTACTGTCAGCCTAAATATCCTTAGGACTGAGTATTCCTTATGCTTAAAATAAGATAACCTTAATTAGATTAAGCTTATATCTTAAAAATAAGGTTAAAATAATAATATATATTATTTTATTATATATATATATAATTATTATTCTATTATATAATTTATAATAGTTTAAATAGCTTATCCATGGCCTAATAATACTTATTAAGGTGTTAATGGAGTCATAATATACTTATCTTAAGTGATATGAAGTAATTATTGACATACATAAGCTTATATGTATACATAAATCTCATATTCAGTGAAATATGCAGTATATTATGTATATTTAGGTATATAAGTGGGTTTTAGCCCCTTAATAGCCTATAACCTTTGTTTTTCTGCTTATTTTAGGTCATATGGACGAAATCAGTGGACTCACAACGCCTACAGAAGCATAGACACCTATATCAGGCGCATACACCCAGTTTGGACAACTAAAATTACTTCCTTGGATGGTTATTCACGGATTTATGGGTTGGAAATATGTTTTTGGGTTAATGTGGATGCTTGGGGATGTTATTGGGGGCTTGGACATTTTATTTGTTTCCTTTATATGCTTTTAGTTTCATTAAATCTCTTTTTGATCTTTTATTTTACCTGTTTCTTTATGGTATCCGCTTTTATCTGGGATTTCTATTTATGGTATGGCTCTGTGTTATTATTAATAGTGATGGAGGGTCCTTACTGGAGGTCTGGGTGTTGAAACTGCTTGAAGTGGACGCCATGGGGAGGTGATGGTCCCTCACAGTGCTGTAATTGCCGGGGATAGCAGTGACATCATCTGGATTGAAGGTCTGTGCACTCCAGTGGATTTGGGTATAAGTAAGGAGGGATTTTGACGGTTTATTATCATCATTCAATTACTACACTTCAAATAAACACTACACTACAATTATTAACATCTAGAAATATATTATAAAGCCCTTATAAATTGATATTATCTTTATAAAAGCTATAACTATATTTTATTCTTCTATTTTCCACCACTAGCACGCATTTAAATCCAAGTATTGTGAGTTTAACTTGAGTATAACTATTCTATTAGTCTTCCCCTGAGGTTTAATCACTAAATCATTTATTAATAAGTAGTAGGACCATAAAATAACACTATTATATCATACTTATATACTAGACTGTACTGACAATTGGGGGTCTTTCCTTATATTTTACTTATTATTTAGTATAAGCCTTGGGACGTGATTTTTACCTTAGTACAACTCAAAATTAACCAAATATTTGGGTCTGCGGCATATTAGTGGGTCATCATAACTCATTGATTGCGGAAAAGAACCCTTATAATAATTGTACTAATTTTTTATTATAAAAATTAGATATTTACAGTAGTAACTGTACCCAATATAAACCCAATTTCACTTGGTATTTGGACACCAATATAACACCCAATAAAATTGGTATTTGGCTAAAGCTTGGTAAGCTAATTATTCACCCTTATAGAGGTCTAGTTAAACTTATTATTATATTTTTAACAGATTTTTTCGAATTTTTCTTATATTTTATTTAAATAAATAAAGATATAAATTCAGGGTAAGCTCCATTGCTTTTTTATTAGTAATATAATTACTAATATCTTTTGTCTACTAATTCCACAGAGTTTTTTCCTTTTGTAGACGTAAAATATTGTTATTCTGAACAATATGAGTGCTCCTCAGGATAGTGTAAGTGAACAGCCTGCTTATAATACCAGGTCTAAAGCTAATAAAAACTTTCCAGGACATCACCATGGAGGGACAACAGTACCCCCAACCAGAAAGCATGAGTGTAGAGGAAAAGGACGCCCTCTTAAAAAAGATAACTATCAAAAAGACGTCTCCTCCTCTTCAGGATCAACTGTCCCATCTGGCCAAACAGGTTCTGAAGCTAGAGGAATCAAAATCTCTCATGTTCAAAGAAGTAGAGCAGTTGCAAAACAATTGCAAGGTAGGATTTCAGCAGATGAATCAGGCAATGGCAGAATTAAAGGGAGGCCTGCCCAGTCAATCAAATCAGCAACCCCCTATCCAAGGAGGGTCCACTCACTCCCAGGAGAAAATCCTGGTAGACAAATGGAAATGGGACTGGTTTCACCAACAGTGGACAAGCCACAGTTGCAACAGGGATCCGCCCCCTCATCTGACTTCCTCAGCTCACCCTTACAAGGGAAAAAAGCGCCAAAAATCAGGCCTGGCAACCATCCCTTGGTAAGTAACTTACCCCCTCAGATTAAACATAATACTGATAATTACAATATAGGTAATTCTATTGATGTTAAATCTGTACAAAAAATAGAGGAGGATTTAAGAAATTTGGGTTTTAGAGTAGATACACCTGACTTGTCTTTTATCCATAATAACAGTACTATATACAATGATAATACAGTTAATCCTCAGTTGCAACCACCTACTAGTGATATGAGTAGTTCACAGGAGAGTGAGAGAATTGAAAAGGAGGACATGGAATATTTTAACAATAATCCAACTGTCCATAGAATTGTTTCAGCATTGTGGAATAGAATGACTGATTGTGAGGAACAGACAGTTAAGCTCACTAGTGATACAATTTCATCCTTAACATTGAACATTTCTCAATTAGCAACACGTAATAAAGAATTAGAGAAAGAACATTTGTCTCTAACTCTTAAATATGATTCATTGAGTAATAAATATAATGACCTTTCAAACAAATTTTGTGAGTTAGAAAAATTATATGAAACACACTTATTAAAAACTGAATCAAGAACAAAGTTATCTTTTGCACAGACAAATCAAAGTGTCTCTGAGCTGCTACAAAGATTAACTAAAGTTGAGATTGAAACTGCCAATCTACTAATGAACCAGGATAATCATAAGTATAATCAATATAATAATAATCCTTTCATTGGCAAAAGTGAATCTCATTCCTTCCCTGTACCACCACAATTAAAAACATCTGGTGGTAGTGTCAAATCTGAAAATGTAAGTCACAAATCCGTGCAGGAAGAAATACAAGACCATTTATCAAAAGTAAATGAGTTGTTGAATTTACCTAAGATTAGTGAGATAAAATCCAATCAGAAGAACTGGCCTAAGATAGATCAGTACCCAACTTATGATGGGGAAGCCAGCTCTGATTGGCAACATTTTATTCAAAGAATTGACAACTTGAAATTCTCATATAAGTTACCAGATGAAGAGATAACATCAAAATTAATTTCTTTATTTAAGGATGTTGCTTTATTATGGTTTGAAGCTGTCTTAAGTGAGGGTAGAGACTACTCTTGGGCTGAATGGAAACAACTTATTGAAAAACAATTTGGAGGTTCTAAATTCAGGCTTACTCAGCAGAGACTGTATGAGAAAACTAGGTATAATCCGTTGAATGGTGACAAACCTATGGTATTTTTAATGACTTTAAACAAAATCTTAAAAGCCATTGAGCCTCATATGGATTTTAACTTATGGAAAGATAAGATAATTTACAAATTACCTATATCTGTCAGAGATATTGTTGTAGCTAGAACATTTAATGTTACTGAATATTCTGATTTTATTAATATTTGCAATGAAATATTATTGAACCATAAGTATGAATCAAGGTATTCCACTTATAAGCAAAATGTTGAACCTGTAAAATCTCAGAATTCAAAAACACTTCAGGAGAAGCAGAAAAAACCTACTGCACCTGTAGTACCTAAAAAGTATGAAACAAATACTTGTTATAAGTGTAACAAACCTTGGGTAAAAGGTCACAAATGTGAGAAAAATATAAATATTGTTGAAAATCAACGTGAATCTGAAACTGAAACTGAAAAAAGTAAAGAATCAAGTGATTATGACAGCAATATCTCATATAGTGATGAAAATGAAGTCTGTATGTTGGAAGATGATTTGTCCATCTTTGAAAATCCAATATTAAATATGGACTCAAATGAATCTTTAATGAATTTTGAGGATGCTGAAATCATTAAGGATATACAAGCTGATAACTTTAAAATGACACCTATCACGGTTCCAGCTATCATTTCTGGTGAAAATGTTAATATAGTATTGGACACAGGAGCTGCTGGTTCAGTTGTTTCCACTAATACATTACAGAAAATTGATAGTGACTACAAGTTTAAGCTTGAACCACTTCAGAATAAAAATTGGAGAGGTTTTGGATCAGTACTACACCCCATTGGTAAATACAAAGCTGCTGTTTTCTTTAAACACCAACATGGTTATGTAAGGGTAACTTGTGACTTTGTAGTAATGGATAATACAAATTGTAGTAACTGTTTTATCATTGGAAATGATATTCTGACTAAATTTGGTGTAAAATTAGACCCTGCTAATAACAATTTTACAATTGGCATGAATGGTAAAAGGAAATTTAAAATAAATTCTTTTAACACAGTCTTACACATTGAGTCAGTAACAAATTCCCCGTCTAAAGGAAGAGAATCCAATGAGATGGAACTTCTGGAAACAGAAATTTCAAAAGCATCATTTGGCACTCAGATAAGTGAAACTGAGAAAGATAATATTTTGGAATTAATTAAAGCTTTTCCAATGGCTTTTGCACATGGTACAAATGAACTTGGCCTTGTAAAAGATCATGAAATGAAAATTAGTTTAACCTGTGACATGGATAATATTCCTGCTAGTCTTAAAAAGAAACCATATCCTGCTTCACCAATGAAGAGGAAAGACATAGAGGATAATATTAAGATGTTATTAAAGATGAACATTCTTGAGAAGGTTGAAACTACACCAAAATATTGTGTAATATCACCAGTGCTGATTTCTTATGAACAAGATAAAGCAAGACTGTGCGGTGATTATAGAGCATTAAATAAATTTACAGTAGATGATATTTATCCCTTGCCAAGGATTGCCTCTATACATGCTACCCTTAAAGGTGCTAAATATATAAGTTGCCTGGATGGAAATAAAGGGTACCATCAAATTCCTGTTGAAAAGAATTCACAGAACTTTTTGTTGATAACAACACACATGGGAATTTATAAGTATGTCAGAATGCCATTTGGACCAAAGAATGCCCCATCAGTATTTCAAAAATTAATGGATATAACATTCCATAATGAAATGATTGAGGGATGGTTAATGGTATACATTGATGACATCATAGTGTTCTCTAAAACTTTTGATGAACACTTAATCCATTTAAGGAAAGTATTTCAGAAAATGGATGAAATAAAAATGACCCTTGCATTGAAAAAATGTAAATTTGGGTTTGAATCTTTAAAAGTGCTTGGTCATATTGTATCTGGCTTACAAATATGTGTAGACCAAAATAAAGTGGCTGCAATAAAGAATATTGGCATTCCTCAAAATGTGAAGGATGTACAATCTTTTCTTGGAATGTGTGGTTATTATAGACAATATATAAAAAACTACCAATCAATTGCTGCACCACTGACCACACTGATAAAGAAATCAGAAGCTTTCATTTGGAATAATGAAAGACAACAAGCTTTTAATAAGTTGAAAGAATGTTTAATGACAGCTCCTATCTTGGGATTACCAGATTTCCAATTACCTTTTGTATTATATACAGATGCAAGTTTTATTGGACTGGGTGCTGCTTTGCATCAGAAACAACTTATTGAAGGTAAAATGTCAGAAGTAGTAATCTGCTATATTTCACGTACTCTGAGAAGTAGTGAATTAAAATATGGTGCTACTCAACTTGAATGTTTGGCAGTAGTATGGGCTCTTGAAAAGCTACATTATTACCTTGAAGACCAAAAATTTGAGTTAATAACTGACTGTAGTGCAGTTAAGTCACTCTTAAACATGAAAACTCCTAATAGACACATGTTTAGATGGCAATTAGCTGTACAAGAATACAGAGGACGGATGACTATTACACATAGAGCAGGAACCTTACACTCTAATGTAGACCTGTTATCTAGAGCACCTCTGCCTAATAATGATGATAATCCTGCTTATGTTCCTGAATCAGAGATTATTAACATTTATGGCATTTATATTGTAGATCTTGAGGATGAATTTATGCAATCAATTCTTGATAATTATAATTCAGATCCTGACTTAAGTAAATTAACTACAATATTAAATGATCCATCTAATGCTTCAATGAATGTTTTAATAAAAACATTACCAGATAAGTATAAAGAGGCATTAGAGAAAGGAAAATTTTCCATTGAGGATGGTTTTATATATTACAGGAAAAAATTAAGTAATGTAATTGTAATTCCCCCTTCAATGAAGGAGTTAATGTTAAGTATATGTCATGATGATATATTAGCAGGTCATTTTGACTACCATAAAACATTAACCAGAGTAAAAAACACAGCTTGGTGGATTAACATGTCTGAGGATGTTCAGAAATATGTTGAAACATGTGATTCTTGTCAAAAATCTAAAAGATTAACAGGAAAAAGAGCTGGTTTATTACAACAAATTGAGCAACCAAAAGCTCCATGGGAAATCATTAACATGGACTTTGTAACAGGTTTGCCAATAGCAGGGCATAAGAGTTATAACTCCTGCTGGGTAATTGTAGATAGATTTACAAAGATGTGTAAATTTATTCCTACCCACAAAGAGGTTTCTGCAAAGGACTTAGCTTTTTTATGGTGGACACAAATGTTAAATACAGCAGGTTTCCCCAAAGCAATAGTTTCAGACAGAGATCCTAAATTTACTTCTGAGTTCTGGACGTCACTTATGGATGTTTCAGGGTGTCAATTAAAACTTTCTACAGCACACCATCCACAAACTGATGGGCTAGCAGAAAGAATGATACAAACCTTAGAAGATATGATAAGAAGATACTGTGCTTTTGGTCTTAATTTTAAAGACAATGACAAATTCACGCATGATTGGGTAACCCTTATCCCAGGTTTAGAATTTGCATATAATAGTACAGTACATTCTGTCACTGGCAAAAAGCCATTTGAGTTATGGTTGGGTTATGTACCTAATACCCCTGCTAAAACTCTTAATAAGTTACCTAGATTGGATATTCATCCAGGTACTAAATCTTTTCTTCAGATGCAAGAACTATGCAGAAAACATGCTCAAGAATGTATAAATAAGGCTTTTGAGTATGAAAAGAAAAGATGGGATAAAGCCCATAAAGAACAAATGTTCAAAGAGGGTGATGAAGTCCTTATTTCAACGCTACATTTCAATTTAAATGGTAATGTTAAATTGAAGGATCCATTCATTGGACCATTTGTAGTTAAAAAGATGGTTGGTAATAATGCTGTTGAGGTTATTCTATATGCACCATATGATAGAAAACATCCAGTATTTCCTATTTCTCTTATAAAACCATACCATTCTAATGATACTGCTCTCTTTCCAAGAAGATCAGGAAGGCATAAACAGCAACCTGAAGAAATAGTGGAAAAAGCAGAAATTGAAAAGATACTTAAAAAGAGACACCTTACTAAAGAAAAGGGAGTTGAGTATCTATTAAGATTTAAAAATAAATCAAGTGAATATGACCAGTGGATTCCAGAAAATGAAATCTCTGATCTTAAAAATCTCTTGAAAAAATTTAAATCTAAATAATACTGTTCATTCAGTATATGTATTATAAAAATTATTTTTTATTTTTTATTTCATTCCTTAAGATTAATTAAAATGTCTTAACATTTTTTTATTGTTTTTTTGGGGTGAGGGAGTGTCAGCCTAAATATCCTTAGGACTGAGTATTCCTTATGCTTAAAATAAGATAACCTTAATTAGATTAAGCTTATATCTTAAAAATAAGGTTAAAATAATAATATATATTATTTTATTATATATATATATAATTATTATTCTATTATATAATTTATAATAGTTTAAATAGCTTATCCATGGCCTAATAATACTTATTAAGGTGTTAATGGAGTCATAATATACTTATCTTAAGTGATATGAAGTAATTATTGACATACATAAGCTTATATGTATACATAAATCTCATATTCAGTGAAATATGCAGTATATTATGTATATTTAGGTATATAAGTGGGTTTTAGCCCCTTAATAGCCTATAACCTTTGTTTTTCTGCTTATTTTAGGTCATATGGACGAAATCAGTGGACTCACAACGCCTACAGAAGCATAGACACCTATATCAGGCGCATACACCCAGTTTGGACAACTAAAATTACTTCCTTGGATGGTTATTCACGGATTTATGGGTTGGAAATATGTTTTTGGGTTAATGTGGATGCTTGGGGATGTTATTGGGGGCTTGGACATTTTATTTGTTTCCTTTATATGCTTTTAGTTTCATTAAATCTCTTTTTGATCTTTTATTTTACCTGTTTCTTTATGGTATCCGCTTTTATCTGGGATTTCTATTTATGGTATGGCTCTGTGTTATTATTAATAGTGATGGAGGGTCCTTACTGGAGGTCTGGGTGTTGAAACTGCTTGAAGTGGACGCCATGGGGAGGTGATGGGCCCTCACAGTGCTGTAATTGCCGGGGATAGCAGTGACATCATCTGGATTGAAGGTCTGTGCACTCCAGTGGATTTGGGTATAAGTAAGGAGGGATTTTGACGGTTTATTATCATCATTCAATTACTACACTTCAAATAAACACTACACTACAATTATTAACATCTAGAAATATATTATAAAGCCCTTATAAATTGATATTATCTTTATAAAAGCTATAACTATATTTTATTCTTCTATTTTCCACCACTAGCACGCATTTAAATCCAAGTATTGTGAGTTTAACTTGAGTATAACTATTCTATTAGTCTTCCCCTGAGGTTTAATCACTAAATCATTTATTAATAAGTAGTAGGACCATAAAATAACACTATTATATCATACTTATATACTAGACTGTACTGACATCTACTTTCTCAAAAATATTCATTTTCAATAAGGTAGAAATATTATCTTCAATGTCTTTCCTCTTAGTGAAGGAAAAAGGATAAGGATTTTTCTTCAGACTAAGAAGAATATCATTCAAATTACATAATAAAGAAATTTTTATTTTTTCTTTAAAAATCCCAATTCATGGGATCCATGAGCAAAAGCCATAGGAAAAGAAGTAAATAAGGAAATTATAAAATATTTCTGGTCACCAGTTGACTGATCCCTAATTGAAGAACTATTAATTTAGACAATAAATCTTCCTATTCCTCCTTTTGTCTTCTTTTACACTGAATCAATAAGTTACAATATTTTAACAGGTGTGCAGGATGTTTTTCAGGAGGAGAAATTTTAAATTTTATTATTCCCTTCATGCCCAATGTGAAACAATTGTTTTCTGGATCCAATTTAAAACCAAACATGGTTAAAATGACATTACCCATGATAAACCAATTTCTCAATTTATCATTTTTCATCACAACAAATTCACACACAGCTCTGACAAAGCCACCATTATATTTAAATAATACCATAGTTTTGTACTTGCAAATGGAACATAAAACAGAAGCATAACCTCTCCATTTTTAAGATGTTATAGGTAAAACTTTACTATGATAATTATTATCTATTGAAGCAAGTGCCTTCTCAGACACTATGCTACCATCAGCACCAGATTCAAGAACAACCTCAACATTTTAACATTAATTATAACTTGTGCTCTAAAAGGGGAGATAAATATGGAACTTTCAGTAATATCTTTTATAATATCAGAATTTTCTACTGAAGATAAATCCAAGTTACAAGCTTCAGATAAACTATCCAAATATTGTACATCATGTTCTAAATTAAAAACATCATTGAGGGAATCATACATATAAGATATATTACTATTACAATCACTTGAAGATTCATCAAGGCCAAATGTAGAATCTTCAGGATCTTCAGTTTTCATAACATGATGAATTTTCTTGTCACAAACATGTCCTTTTTGCCATGATTAGTTACATTTAAAATAAGTGTTTATTGCATATTTCTTTTGTGCAACTAGGGAAGAGGGTTTACCAGCTTGTTCTGGAAGTTTTTTGAAGGCTTCTGATGGTCATGATAAGACTTTAAAGGATAATTCCTCAGTTCATATCTATGATTAAGTACAGCTTCATTACAGGTATCAATAAAGGAAGAATTTTCTCTCACATGCTCAGTCCTGGCTTCAATCAAATCCCTCAGTGAGTTTGGCAATTTATAGAGTATTTTGTCTCTCCAAATATCATAATCCATTTTTGGATTTATAGCTTGAAGGATTTTTGTTATTTTCATGAGAAAACTAATAGGTCTCTCAGAAGAAGAAGATGTATATTTAGAATTCTTACATAATATTTGTTGTTCCAATCTTAACTTTGAACTACCAAATTGATTCTAAATTGATGTTTTCCACTCAGCCCAAGTATAGTGATGATTTACCATCATGACAGATTCATACCACATAAGGGAAAAATTGGAGAATAAGTGAATCAGCTTAGAGACTATTTCTTCTTCTGGAATTTTATAAGAATTATTTAAATTCTCAATTCTTTGAATAAAATGCTGCCAGTCAGATGAAGAATCACCATCAAAGGTGGGATACTGATCAAGTTTAAACCAAATTTTATGGCTACTTGGCTGATAAGCTTTAGATTTATTCATGGTAATTAATTCCTGAAGCCTGGATAGGTTTTCAGAAATTTTATTATTGAAATAAACAGCTGTCTCATGATGAGTATTTACAAACTTTTGTGGTCTAAAAAAGAATTAATAGATACATTGTCAGGCTGTTTACTGGAAACCCTTAAATGGGGGTACAAACTACTTCTCTTAGGTTATTTACCCTTACTTTTGAAGGACTGATGAGTTGTATTGTCAATTTGACACTCAAGTTCATCAGGAATAAAAGTTAAGGTAGAGAATTTCTTCTCAAGATTAGACAAAGAATGTCTCAACCTAGGAGTTTCAGATAGTTGATCATTAATTTTTAAGAGATAAAACATTTCAGTCTTCATATACTGAAAATTTATTACTCAAAGCTTGCAAATCAATTTCAATGTTTTCAATTCATTATGTAAGGATGAATTTTCATCTCTAAATGAAGGATTTTCAATTACAAGTTGCTTTAAATCATGATTAATTTTTTGCAAATTAGAAAACTTTTCCACAAGATCCTTGTAGTAATTTTCCATTTTTTTGATGAAAAAGAAAATTATTTGAGGTTTCTTTTAATTTAAAATAAGTATTTGCTTGAGCGGAAGAACTCACTTTACAATGTAAATTCAGATTATTTAATCTGTTATTCTCATGCTTCAAAAAATCTCTCAGTAGTCTATCTTTGATAACACCAATATCAGGATAATATTTTAATATTTCCTCAGAATTTTTCTGAAGAAAGACATATACCTCAGGGGCAAAAGAATCATTTTTAACTGCAAGAGAAGGATTAATTAAAGAAGTTGAAGTTAAGTGTAAAGGTTCATCAAATGACAATTTACTAATTACATCATTTGTGCTACTTATAACAGAAAGTTTTATCTTAATAGGTGTAACAGTTCTTTCACCATGATCAACAGAATTACCTGTAGAGGAAGATATATAATTATAAATACCAACATGTTTATCAAACACATTACTCACCATGGCAAGGGAGGAAACTTTCCTTGTGTTTTCTTTTTTCTGCCCCCTGATATGGATGGGCTTGAGAGGGTTGATGGTAAGTTTGTGTCATTGATGGGCCTGGTTGATTAGCTGGGTGATTCTGTACATTCTGCTAGTAGTGGCTCATGAGATAGTCCCACCTCCACTGTTCCACTTCCAGAGTATTTTAATTTTGTTGTGAAGAGCTGGGGGTTTAATGGGACTTTAGCTAAGTCTGGTTGGTCTGAAAGGGAGGTGGATGTGCCTGTCTTTGAGTCAAGAGCTCCTGAATTTGGCCCCAGAGCATGTTCACCTTTGCCTTTTATGTCATATTGTCTTCCTTTAGTGCCTTTATGTGACCTGACAAATTTTATACTTTCTGTGACAGTGGAATCCTTTTTATCTTAATTCCCTTTAAAGGATTGTCCAGATTTATTAGAGGCTTCACTTCTTTCAGAGTTGATTGGGGAGGGGAGTTTATCACTCCTTTTGAAATTTCTAAATCCTAAAGAATTTGATTTATACTTGTCAGTAGAAGAATTTTCGTAAGTCAATTTAGAGGAACTTACATAGTCAACTTCACATTCTACCTCAATTTCATCTACATTTAAGTTATCCATTCTCTCAGTTAAGTTACTAGACATGATATCTAAAAAAAAATTATTTTTCAACAAGAGTGAACTTATTTCTCAAAAAGTGGTTTCAATATTTTAAAACAATAAGAATATAAATATTAATATATTATTCACCACAGGAAATCTAGGGGTGAATTGCTATAAATCCCCTCTCTTGAAATTTAGAGTGTCCCTTAAATATGCCAGGTTTATGAATACTTTATAAACATAAGTAAATTAGAGTTAGATTTACATTTATTCTCAGATTGATTATAGACAGAATTTAAACCAATTCCAAATTATGCACAAGTTGATCCTCCAGAACTTGATTTCCGTCCTCTGATGAGCACAAATTGAGCACAAATTGATCTAACCTAAGCTTATGCATATATAATAATTCAGGATACTTGCTCTATTAAATTTGATAATAAATTAAAATATTGATGAATTTATATAAAAAAAATTATTATGTAAGATATTAAATTATAAATTTAGGCATCATAGAAGGGCACTTAATATAACTTAATTATACTATGTGACACCTTAATACTGTATCAGGCAGTTTGAAACATATAAAACAAAATAAGTCATGATGGGCAATGAAATTGCTTGGACAGACACTTTCAAAATTAATACTGACCATAATACACAAGTATGAAACCTTGGCAACTATCCAATAAAAGTTTTTCCTTCTGATAAATGGATTTTTCTCAGTTACTCCCTGCTAAAAAGTGTCCTTCTGAGGTTTGTCTCACCTTCAGGGGGGTAATTTGGCCACATCACACTACTTCTATTTCCATGATTGACCAAAACATCATCCTCATTTCCATCTAAAGAGTTGATCTCATCTGACTGTGGCTGTTCAAAGGGATCCACCACAAGCTTAGCCAAAATTTTGGTGAACACTTTTTTGATGGATAGTGACTAACTGGTGCTTTCCGAAATTGTCCAACTCAAGTTAGGCTAAACTTCAGGAGGATAAATTTATTATTAATACCAATTTAACTGAAGAATACTTTTTCCCTAGCTACTCTGCATCATAAAAGTGTCCAACTGAGGTTTAGCCATAATTCAGGTAGACAATTTTGGAAAGGCACAGTCTGATGAGTTTAATATCTATATATGGCAATAAGTATCAGTTTTTTATCAACATGGAACTAGAATTAATTTAATATGGCCAAAGTGTCCACCTGAAGTTTGGCCAAAATACAGGTGGAAATTATTATGAGGATTACTTGATAAAATGAAGAAGACTTGCAATTACTTTCCATCATAAAAATTTCAAACTTGAGTTTATAAAAAATTGTGGTGACACTTTTGCCAGATCCAGTCATATGGGATCAACTCTCTATATGGCAATAAGAATCAATTTTTAGTCAATCACGGCATTAGAAGTAATTTTATATGGAAAAACTTTCCACCTGATTTTTGGCCAAAAATAAGTTGAAAATGTTTATGAGGAATACTAGATTAACTAAAGAAGACTTGCACCCTACTACTGTCCATCATAAAAGTGTCCACCAGAAGAATTCTCAAACTTGTGGTTGACACCTTTGGCCTGGTCCAGCCATATGGGATCAATTCTGCATATGGAAATGAGGATTTAATTTGGTAAATCATGGTACTAGAATTAATTTGATATAGATAAAGTGTTCAACTAAATATTGGAAAAAAATCAGTTGAAAACTTCATTTAGTTTTTCAAAAAATAAAATTAAGTAAAATTTTATTCCTGATGATGCCCATTTTATCCAACACCTCTTGTGAGCCTTGAAAGTAGGCATTTAGCTTGAATTTTGAATTTCATATAAAATCCCTGCTATTCAACCTATTTCTTTATATCCTATATTTTTCATTTAGATATCAATTAATTTTATGTAAAACAAATCATTTTCATAATTTTTTACCTGTATTTAATAAAATTATTAAAGGTTTAACATCACCCTGTAAGCATTTGGCACATGTTTTTTTGCTATACTAATAAAAATAATAATATATTGGTAACAAAAAATTGATCAAATGATAAAATATTAATAAAACATAAAGATCAAATACCAGTGGATATGTTTTAAAAAAATACCAGTTGCACTGAAGAAGAGCTGCACCCTAGATACTCACCATCAAAAAAGTGTCCAGCACAAGTTTGGCCGAACTTGTGCTGGACACTTTTGGTCAGTTGCAGTCATATGAGATCAATTCTCACTGTGGCAATGAAAAAAAATTTTTGGATAAAAAACTTCACTAGAAGTAGTTTTACATAGCCAAATTTTCTACCTAGATTTCATCCAAACCACAGGTGCACAATTTTTTATCTTTAAAAAGTCAATTTAGAACAATTTATCCCTGATGGCTCTCATTTGCTTCAACACCTCTACTGGCCTTTGATAGTAGGAATATTACTTGGATTTCTTTTTACATATTTGATCCCTTTAACTTAATTTTATATTCCTAATATTGCTTTTGGATATCAATTAAAAATATTTAAAATAAACTATTTTCATATTTTTATACATTTATTTAATAATATTATAAATGGCAAAACATCACCTGGTATGCATTTGGCACATGAGTTTTTTACATACTTATAAAATTAATAATATAATGGCAACCAAAAATTAATCAAATGATAATTAATGAGTGAGGAAAATATATAAAATACCAGTAGACATGTTTGTAAGAAATACTAGATGAGCTGAAGAAAAATTCTACCCTAGCTACTCTCCATCATAAACGTGTCCAGCAAAAGTTTGGCCGAACTTGTTCTGGACACTTATGGTCAGGTGCAGTCAGATGGGAGCAATTCTCTCTATGAAAATGAAGATAAATTTTTGATATAAAATTACGCTTGAAGTAGTTTGATATGGCAAAATTTTCATGCTGAAGTTTTGGTAAAGCTCAAGTGGATTTTTTTTTTATTTTTACAAAAAAGAAAATTTAGTGCAAGTTTAGCTCTGATTGTGCTAATTTGATTCAAAATCTCTTTTTTCTGTTTATGGCAGGAATTTAACTTGGATTTTAATTTTCATCTTTTATTTCTTTTATTTTACTTTATTCCTCTCATATTGCTTTTGGATACAAGTTTATTTTTTGTAAAATAAATCATTTTAATATTTTTTTACCTTTATTTAATAATATTATAAAAGGTGTAACATCACCCAGTATTCATTTGCACACAAGTTTTTCCTATACTGATAATATTAATAATATAATGGTGACAAAAAATTAATCAATTGATAAATTAGAGTGAGGCTGTCACCGGATGACCTACGCACAAGGTCGAGGATGTTCCTGAAAGTGAGATGAGGGATTTTAGAAACTTCTTCGAAGCACAGAGGAATGCTTCGAGGAAATGATTCAAAGGTCACTTGAAGTAATAGCTATAGGTTCGAGGTTTGTTCGAGAAGAATTATAAACTAGTTTCAAAGTTAATAGTAATTCTTAAAATCTCACGAAGGGTTGGAAACTCAATAATCAAAGATTTAGGATTTAGAAATGAATATTGAGAAAGTAAAAGAAAGATACAATAACAATGATTTAACTTTTAAGGGTTTACCACTATTAATGTAAATACGATTTTATAATTTAATTCTAAGGAATATCGAACCAAATACCCAACTCCTTTTATATCCTTTGTTCCTCTTCGCATTGACCTCCCTTCCATCACAGCATTCCCATTCCATTGACCATTACTAACATACACTTAGACCCTCTCCACTAAATATCCGTCCATGCTCAATTTACCCCTTTTTAATTAATTAACAAAACTTTAATGAAAAAACTACTACTGTACTATTTTGTTGATCCTATCGCTGTGCGTCGCTTATTGAAAAGGACTAAGGTACCGTATTGGGAGATTGACTAATTTAGATTTAGAGTTTAGGCTATCACAGTTAAATAGTAAGTACACAAAGGAAAATTTCAGTTGCTATGGAGAATTGCTTTCTGCGCTTCGAGTATAGATTTAGGACTCGATATTATTGATTTAATGAGTTGATTTCGCCTCGAGTGTCACGTGGCGCGTGACAGATGCCCGGGTATAAAAAAAGCGAACTCCGTTGAGCTTGAGCCATCTTCCCACACTAATTTCCCTTTTCTAATACTTTTTTCCCTCACCTCTTAATTACTTATTTTATAATGAACTGCCCTACTCCCACACCTACGCCTCCACACCCTAAAGCGGATGGGGGAATAATCACACGACAGTTTTCACAGACTTGCACGGCTTGTGAAAGCATGGAATATTTCTGTGTCGAAAGTACGGCGACTTGAGGCCCTTGCCAGAAATGCGAGTTTTGCCGTTGGTGGCGAGTGGTGTGCGATGCGTTGACGAAGAACGCGGAAATCGAAAAACAATTTACCAAAACTAAGTTTTAGGTTGTTCCGAAGACCAAAGAGGTGGTCGAAGACATTTGGGATGTCTCGATCGAAGATGAACAATCGGTGGGGGAAAATGATAAGGAGTTAAACAATGAGATCTCAACCTGGGTAACCCAGGCCACGAGTTCGAAGCGAGGTGTCGAGGAAGAGGTCGACGAGTTGGTGGAGGAGGATGAAGATGAAGTCCCTGTTCCAGGGAAGGCACCCAAGAAACGACAGGTGGTCATCGAGGAGGATGAGGAAGAGAGAGAGGTAGAGGTCGAAGTGAGGCCCAGGTTATTTCTAGAGCCTGACCCCATCTTCAAGGTAAGTTTTATTTGTTTATTTTAAGGATGAAGTTACTGATGAATTTTTTGTTTTTAGACATTGAATAACCTTGAAGAGCCGATTGCTGAGCCTGCGCCGGTTATACCAACTGAGGCAAACCCTCCAGCCACAGAAGTAGTTGAAGAGCCCGAAGACACCCTGGACCAGGTGTGGTCGAAGAAACCTCGTCAAGGTCGATGAGTAAGGTTCGCGGAAGAACTATGTGGGGAGGTCGACACTATTATTGACGCTGCTTCCTTCAACGTGGCAGAGGAGCTCTTGAGATGGGAGAGGTGGTTCCGGTAGGAGAGGAGGAGGTATTTGAGAAATGCAGGAAGGAGATAAGGGTAGTTTTGGAGAAAATGAAAAGATTGGTTTGAGAGAAGTTAAAAGAAAATATTTGAAATGAAAAGGAGATGTAAAGAAGTAAAAAAAATTGTATTTTAGTTTTATTTTATTTTTATTTTATTTTATTATTATTATTTTTTTATTGTAGGTGAATGTTATTAATTTTATAAGATTTGAGAGAGAGAGAAAAAGAAGAGAAAAAAAAGAAAAAAAGAAGTTTTAAATAAAAAATTTTTAGAATTTGAAAGAAGAATTTTAAAGAAAGAAAAAGGTTATTTTAATTGAAGGAAGTTTTAGTGTTTTTTAAAGGAAAATTTTTATGTAAGAAAAGAGAGAGAAAAAAGAAACGGTTTTGTGATTGAGATGAGTTTGTTAAATTAAGGATTTAAAAAATTTTTTTTTTTGAAATTTTAGTTGAAAAGAGAGGAAGATGAAAGAAAAGAAAAAAAAACAGAATTTAGAATTTAAGAGAATTTGAAAAGAAGAATTTTAGGGAGATTTAGAGGTTGAAGTTAAGTTCGAGGAAATGGTTGTATCGTACAAGATTTGATGATTCGAAGGAAAGAAAGTTTCTTAAAAGAGAGAATAAATTTTTGGAAGAGAAATTTTTGAAGAGAATTTTAAATTTAAGAAAAGAATGTATTTAAAGAATTGAAAAAGAAAAGAAAGAAAATATTTAGAGAGATTTAAGAGTTTTTTATTTTTATTTTATTATTTATGTTTATTCTATTTATTTTATTTTATTTTATTTTATTTTATTTTATTTTATTTTATTTTATTTTATTTTATTTTATTTTATTTTATTTTATTTTATTTTATTTTATTTTATTTTATTTTATTTTATTTTATTTTATTTTATTTTATTTTATTTTATTTTATTTTATTTTATTTTATTTTATTTTATTTTATTTTATTTTATTTTATTTTATTTTATTTTATTTTATTTTATTTTACTTTATTTTATTTTATTTTATTTTGATTTTATTTTTAGTTGGTTTTGGAGGAAATTTTATAGAAGGAGAAGAAAGAAAAAAGAAGAGAGAAAAAAGAAAACAAGGCTAAGAAATTTAAGAGGTGTTTTAGATTTTAAAGAAAGAAAGAAAAAGAAAAGAAAATTTTAAATAAAGAAATTTTTTAAGGTTTTGGTTTTAAAGGATATTTCAAATGAAAAGATTTTAGGAGTTCAGGGGCGTTAGAAACATTAATGGCTGGTTCCCAGAATGTTTTGTCTGAGTCATTGAGGAAGCCTTCCCATTCCACGAGGTATTGAAGTTTCCCCTTGCGTATTCTTGAATCAAGGATACGACTTATTTCCCACTCTAGATGATCTTCTACTTCGACCGGTTCCGGAGGGGGTTGGTTCTTGCCCGGGTATATTTCTCGAGCCAGTTCCAGGAGAGATACATGGAAAACAGGGTGAATCGCCTGCCATTTAGGAGGTAACTTGAGTCAAAATGCAGTTTTAGAGACTTCAGAGTCGATTTCAAATGGTCCCAAGCATTTTTCAGCCAGTTTCTTTGATGGTCTTGTTGTTCGAATGTTTTGTGCGTCGAGCCATACTTTGTCGCCTGGTTTAAAGGAAGGAGCAGATTGTCGATGTTTGTCGGCCTGTTCCTTGCATCTTCGAATTGCTGATTCCAAATTTTTTTTAAGTTCTTCTTGGAGTTGTGATATAGTTCGAAGATAAAGTTCCGCAGGATGATTAGTTCCTACATGGATTGAGTTGAATCGAGGATGTCTTCCATAAATGGTTTCGAAGGGAGATTGTCGTGTCAAAGAATGAGTCGAGTTATTATAAGGAAATTCGGCCAATGGTAACCATGTGGTCAAATCCTCTTGTTGGTAACTGACATACATTCGAAGATATTGTTCGAGGATTTGGTTAACTCTTTCTGTTTGACCATCGGTTTCAGGGTGATAGGCCGTGGAGTGATTCCTTGTGATATTGAGTTGTCAACACAGTTGGGTCCAGAATGTGGATACAAACAATGAGCCTCTATCTGAAATAATATCATTTTGTAAGCCGTGTTTAGAAAATACATATTCTAGAAACAATTTTGACAAATCTTCTGCTGTAGCAGTAGTAGTGGTTTTAATAAAAATAGACATTTTTGAAAATCTATCTACTATTACTAATATAGCATCAAAATCATTAGAAATAGGAAGTTGAGAAATGAAATCCATTGATAAAGATTCCCAAGGTTTAGAGGGAATAGGAAGTGGTTGAAGCAACCCATGCTTCCCGTGACGGGGAGCCTTATTCCTATTACATTTGTAACAAGCTTTTATATAGGCCTTGATTTCCCTGGTCATACCTGGCCAGAAGAGATCCCTCGCAATTAACTGGTAGGTTTTATCAACCCCAAAATGACCAGCTAATGGAGAATCATTTCAACTGTTGAAAATCCATAATTTTATCTCATTGTTGTCGGGTATGACTACTCTACCTTCGAAGACTAATAGACCTGATTCAATACTAAATCTTTTGGCCCCTTGCTTCGAGAGTATTTTATCTTTTAACCCTAAACAATAATCGTCGTTTGACTGAGCTTCAAGGATGTTGGATAGTGGATTTTGAAAAGATTGAGTTGTCATCGAATTAAGTTGATGAGTCTTTAACATTGATTCTTTGAAGATTGATTGCACATTTGCTGGGTTCTTGTCAGAAAATGCATCCCCCCGCTGTGGGTAAACGTTGTCCCGACGTGACAAGATATCTGGGACAATGCAGTTTTTTCCTGGGCAATAGGAAATAGAGAAAGAAAATTCAGACAAAAATTCATCCCACCTGGCTTGAAGCCTGGTTAACAATTTAGAAGACATGAAGTATTTCAAAGCATTATGATCTGTTAAAATTTAAAAAGGACTATCTAGGCTGAGAAGAAAAGAACGCCATTTTTTAAGACAATGGATAATAGCTAAAAGCTCTTTGTCATGAATTTCATATTTTAATTCTGCGGCTATGAGTTTGCGTGACTCAAAAGCAACAGGATGAAACAAATTTGTTTCAGGATTTAATTGGGAGATGACCCCTGCAATAGCATAGTCGCTCGCATCTGTCTCAACTATTGTCAAGGCAGAAGGATCAAAATTTTGAAGAATTGGGGCTGCAGTGAACGCCATTTTTAGTGCTTCGAATTCCTTTCGTGCTGTAGAAGTAAAAACAAAAGGAATATCTTTTCTAAGAAGAGAAGTAAGATTGGAAATAGTTTTAGAGTAATCTTTAATAAATCTTCTATAGAAGTTTTCAAAACCCAAAAATCCTTGGAGTGATTTAATGTTTTTTGGCTCAGGCCATTCCAGGATTTTCTGGACTTTTTTGTCATCCATAACTAAACCGTCAGTCGACAACGTAAAACCCAAAAAATCAATTGATTTGAGGTGGAATTCGCATTTATTATGCTTGGCGTAGAGACCATGATCTCGAAGACGATTTAGGACCTGTCGAACATGATGAATATGTTCATCCAGTGTTTTTGAGAATATTAAAATATCATCTAAATAGACAACTACAAATTGTTCAACAACATCTTGAAAGATATCATTTACAAAAGTTTGAAAAGTTGAAGGTGCGTTACATAATCCAAAAGGCATAACTAAATATTCAAAACTACCAAATCTAGTGCGCATTGCAGTCAGTGGTTCATGACCTTCCGCAATGCGAATAAGATTGTAAGCGCCTCTAAGATCAATTTTAGAAAAGAAATTAGCACCATTGAAAAGGGTAAGAAGTAATGACATAGGAGGAACAGGATATGCATTCTTCTTAGTGACTGTGTTGAGCTTTCTATAGTCCACACACAACCTAAGACTACCGTCTTTCTTTTTTACAAAGAGGAGAGGGGAGCCGGTTGGATATTTACTGGCTCTGATGAAACCTTTGGCTACATTCTCTGCAATGTAGTCTCGAAGAACTTGAGATTCTTCCTTCGATAAAGAATAGACAGGACCTGCCGGAGGTACTGGGCCTATTAACTCTATTTGATGGTCGTAGGGTCGATGAGGTGGTAACTTATCGGCCTTGCGGATTGAGAAAACATCGAGGAAATCATGGTAGATTTCCGGTAGAGTTGATTTGATGGCTTCAACGTTGATTTGGTCGTCCTCTTCATCTTTGAGAGAATCTGTCAAGGGGATACCTGTATTGAGAGAGCAGAATTCGATTACTTCGAGGCAATTTAAATCATCTTCGAGTGAAGTCATCGAGCTAGAAGGGTTAGCCAATTGCTCATTTAAAGAAGGATCAGATGCTTGCAAGTCATCTGGCAGAGACTTGTCCTCTAGCAGGATGTTGTCAGGCGGGTTGTTTAACTCCCTATTGACCTGAATTGAAGAATCAGAAATATACTTAGAGCGTGGGGTGATCAATCCCCTAGTCCAATCAATTTCGGGATTCCAATGCATTAAAAAGTCATGGCCAAGAATGGTATTGTCCATCCTTGGGGCGTCCAAGACTGATAATTCCCACTCAAAGGGGGGAAAGTTCGGAAAGTTGAAAACCCGTAAAACTTTCTTACTTACCCAATATTTGGGTTCCTCTGATTCGACCAAATAGATGGGAGTTCGATTGATATCTGTAAATGTTAGTTGAAGCTTCTTGGCAAAAGATAAACTAACAAAAGAAATTGAAGCTCCAGAGTCTATAAGACAACTGAAGGGGATATCCTCCTTAAAAAGAATGAATCTCAAGCTGTTTAAGGCAACTCCAGTCCTTAAGACATGGAGGTTCTGTTCACTGGGAGAGATAAGATAGTTTGCTTTGCACACAAGTAAACTATCTACTAGTTTTTTGACTTCGAACTAGTACCTTCTCTTTCCTTCAACTTTACACAGTCTTGCAGCTTGTGCTTACCCCCACAATACATACATAACCCATTATCTGCTCGTCTCTTCCTCTCAGCTTCTTTAAGTTCCCCTTTAGGATCCAGTACTTTGCTGATATCGCCTTGGGTCGAGCCTTTTGGTCGAGGTTTATCCTTTCCCTTATTGGGTTTGGATTGAGTCGAGGAGGATTGATTTGGTTGTGGGTGTGAAGAAGGTCCCGATTTAAAATTTAGGCCTTGAGATTTGTTGGCATATCGATGATGTTGAAGTCGTCCTTGATAAACGCCGTCAAGTTCGAGGGTTCGATCCATTAAATCAGTTAAGGTAGTCATCTTCTGACCGTGAAGATTTAATTGATCTAGAATCCTCCAAGGAAGTCCTTTCTTGAAATGATACTTAAGGGCAGCATCATTCCAACCTACTCGAGTTTGAAGTGCTCTGAAGTTCGAGATATATTCAGAAGATTTACCATTATCACTCATGCGAAGAAAATTAAGTTCAATTTCCGCGTTGCCCGTTTCATTAGGGTCCCCAAACAACGTAAAAAGTTGGTCCTCGAATTTTTCCCAATTATTGATAAGTAAGTGGGTTTCTGTCGAAGAGAGCATGAGTAGATAAGGTTCGAACCATCTTGCTGCTTTCCCGGCTAGGAATGAAGAAGCGTAAACAACCTTTGATCAGTCGCTGTTAAAGGTTCAAGGGTCATTATGGAACAGTAGCTTGCAGGTTTACAAGAAGGGTCGCAATCTGTCAGGGTGATCTCCGTCGAATTTGTCAGGAGATTTCATAGAAGGAGTTTTGAACTTAGATCCCTCTGAAGACGTTGGATTTGAAAGGGTTTTCATGAAAAGTCTCATGAAATCTTCCAGAGAGTTAGATGGTCCCGGTTCTGAGGATTAGCCAGAAGGGTGATTGGCAGGGGCAGATGGTGCCTCATGCATTGTATCCTTTCCTTCTTCTTCATCACTAGAATCCTCAAAATCTTGTGGAAAGTCTTCTACAGATTGAACTGAATGTTGCCGTTCCTTAAGGTCAAGTGGTTCCAAAGAGTGAGTTCGAGAAACAGACCTTGTGGCTGTTGGCCTGCCTCTAGTGCGAGCTCTAGTAGTAGCGCCCGTAGGAGGAGTGCGTTGAACAGGTGCCATTTAAAATTTTACAAACACCTAAAAGGACGTAGTAGTGCAAAGAATGAGAACTACGGAGAATTAAATTATACTGTCACCGGACGACCTACGCACAAGGTCGAGGATGTTTCTAAAAGTGAGATGAGGGATTTTAGAAACTTCTTCGAAGCACAGAGGAATGATTCGAGGAAATGATTTGAAGGTCACTCGAAGTAATAGCTATAGGTTCGAGGTTCGTTTGAGAAGAATTATAAACTAGTTTTAAAGGTAATAGTAATTCTTAAAATCTCACGAAGGGTTGGAAACTCAATAATCAAAGATTTAGGATTTAGAAATGAATATTGAGAAAGTAAAAGAAAGATACAATAACAATGATTTAACTTTTAAGGGTTTACCACTATTAATGTAAATACGATTTTATAATTTAATTCTAAGGAATATCGAACCAAATACCCAACTCCTTTTATATCCTTTGTTCCTCTTCGCATTGACCTCCCTTCCATCGCAGCATTCCCATTCCATTGACCATTACTAACATACACTTAGACCCTCTCCACTAAATATCCGTCCATGCTCAATTTACCCTTTTTAATTAATTAACAAAACTTTAATGAAAAAACTACTACTGTACTATTTCGTTGATCCTAGCGCTGTGCGTCGCTTATTGAAAAGGACTAAGGTACCCTATTGGGAGATTGACTAATTTAGATTTAGAGTTTAGACTAGCACAGTTAAATAGTAAGTACACAAAGGAAAATCGCAGTTGCTATGGAGAATTTCTTTCTGCGCTTCGAGTATAGATTTAGGACTCGATATTATTGATTTAATGAGTTGATTTCGCCTCAAGTGTCACGTGGCGCGTGACAGAGGCACGAAGATTTTATAACAGTGGAAATGTTTATAAGAAATTTCAGATGATTAAAAATGACTTGCACCCTGGCTACTCTTCATGATAAAAGTGTCCAGCACAAGTTTGGCCAAACTTGTTCTGGACACTTTTGGTTTCATGCCGTTGTGGTCTTTCAACATTGGCAGGGGCCTTTGTTGTGTGATTTGGTGCTGTTTGTGCATGTCTTATTTGACATCTGTTAAAGAATTGGGTATTTTTCTGGTTTTAATCCGTGGATATTGGATCTGCAGGTATGTGGGTACTATCATTGGATAGCCCCAGTTTTTCTCTATATTTTATGTCTTGTAGACATTTTTCATATTCTGAGTTTTAAGGGGTCATTTCCTCATTTTTCATTTATAAATGATTGCTGTTTAATTTTGTTTTTTGTGTTTTATGGGCTAACCTTAAGTCTTAGGGTTAAGTGCTTAGTACCATTGGATAGAGCTAATTTTTCTCTATATTTCATGTCACAATGTTGTTATAGTGAAATTCCGTGTTTTAAAGGTTTTAGTAGTTGTAGCTAATTTTGCTAAGTAGATTAGTTGTTTTTATTGGTTTTCTGGATTCAGGGAGGCCAGGCCGCTTCAGGCGGCATCTCCAATGTCTGGCAGCCCGCCCGCCTCTGTTTTAGGAGGTTGGGGAGCACTCCAGGAGGGTTTTTAATGTAATTTGGCAGGTACAGGCGCCAGATTGGTGGGTGCCCATGGGCTCTTAGTTAGTGGTCTGTGTGTACATAGTGAATAAGACAGTTTGGGGCAACCTTAATCATCATACAACCATCCGGAGGTGATCTCATTGTTCCTCACTCAGTTTTCACTGTTTTCTGGCCACAATTGGCTGTGTTTGTTTCAAGTGAGTTCTTCATTTAACTTAACTTTGTCAACTTTTTTCTCTGTTAAAGTCTTGCAAGCTATAGCAAGTATTATTGCTGTCTCTGGTGTGGATTTGCAGCCTACATCAAGTATCTTTGCTGTCTCTGTTGTGGACATTGTTCTATATTTCAGTTCTTTGGTCTGGTAGTCTGTCTGGTGACTACTTTCTTGGCTCATCAAGCAGTCAAGTGTGTTGAAAAGGGGCTTTAGCAAAACAGGAACCAACTTACTTTAGAAAGTAAATCTCACTCTATTTTTCTAAAGGGACAGGGGATTTTCTCTCTGGTTTTTCTCCAACTCCCTTGGTCAAGGCCTATAGCTAGTACTATAGGATTGTCTACATTTCTGGCGCCCAACGTGGGGTAGAACTTGCTAGTTCTTTGGAATCTCTGTTTTTATTGGTTGGCTCTTTTTGGTGTTTTGGACTGGAGGAATGGCTTCTGGTTCCTCTATTCCTGTGGTGACTGTCAGTGGGGGGGATGGTCCTCCTTCTGTGATGGTTAGGGAGTGTGTGAGGATTAAATCTTGGGATGGTACCAAGTTTAATGGGGAGTATGCCAAGTGGTTTCTAGAGAAGTATGAAAATGCTGCTGGAGTGGATAGTGCTTCCTACCTGGACATGGTGAAGCAGATTATCTTCTTCATTGGTGATAGGTCAGTGAAGAAGGAGATTGTGGCCATGTCTGGCTACAAGAAGAGGGATTGGAGATTGTTGTGTAGGGAAATGGTGGATAGATGGGGTGTCAGGCTCACTATGGTGGATCTGAACAAGGTTGTCAGTGAATGGAAATCTTATGATAGTATTGGTAACTTACATAGTTACAGGAAGTTTCTGCTACAGTTTGATCCTGTGGTAGAATATTTGGTGGAAGTGGAGGAGCTGGCACATGAAAATGCTGCCAAGGATGTTTTTTTGGTCTGCCCTGGCTATAGATGTCAGGATGGATGTGTTGAAGGAGTTTTCAAGAAAGAAAATGATGAAGACTCTTTCTAATTGGGATCAGAAGTTGCCTGCCTTCGATAAGGTGAAGGAGGCTGTTGAGGCCCATTTGAAGTTATTGGCTGTGGACACCTATCAGGAGGGATGTGCCAAATATGTCAGAAAACTAAGTGAGGCTTTGGCAGAAGAGGAAGTTAGGGAGAAGAAGGAGGAGAAGAATTTGGTGCAGGTTCCCAAACAGGAGAGGGACCCAATGGTGGAGCAGTTGGCTGATCTGACAAAACAGCTTCACATTTTTGTGCAGGAGGCTAAGAAGGTTAATTAGGTACCTTCACATCCCAGAGATTTTGAAAGAAGGGCTGGTAGGAGTGATCCTTGGGTTTGCTCTAATTGCAGTAGAAGGGGGCACAGGTCCAATGATTGTTGGGCATTGAACAGAGATGTGCCTGAAGGAAAAGTGGAGTTTTATGGTAGGGTTTTTAAGTTCCCTGACGGTTCTTTTGTGAAGCCCAGTGAGGGGAAGGCTCCTGTGGATTTGGTCAGGAGAAGGGGTGGTCTCAATCAAAGGAGGCCAAGGTTTGAGGAGATTCCTGATCAGGGGAAGTCTTCTGTTAAGGTAAATGAGGACGTCAAGGGAAAGGGGAAGGAGGTCAATAAGGTCTCTTTTTCTACTTCCTTTGGTGGTTTGGAGTTGTATTCTTGTGGTGGACAGTCAAGTGGTGAATGCTTGGCTGGTGTTTATGATGTGGAAGCAGGAAAGGTCGGAAGGCCTAAGAGCAGTTCTCAGGCCCAACCAAAGCCAAATGCTTCATAGGTGGATCCTAAGCTGAGTGTAGCTAGGAAGAGGTACAGCAAAGAGGAGCTGTACAAGATGCAGAAGGGTATGGCTGACATGGGCCCCCCTAGATTTGGTGCATTGGATCTAAATGGTGAGCCAATGCCAATGGAGGTGGATTCTGACTCTGAGGAGGATGACCCTTTGGCTTCATTACCAAAGACTGTTGGAGTCAGAGGTTCTGGTGAGGGATCTGGTTTGGTTCCTGTTAATGGTAAATCTGTTGGTGGTGCTGGTCCTCAAGAAGCTTCTAGGACCAAGGTGGTGAAGCCAAGGGCTCACTTTGAGAGGCCAGTAGTGTCTGGTCAAGTTAATGTTATGGACTCTGTCCTGGAAAGGATGAATCAGGGTCAGGTTTCCCTATCTTATGTGGAATTGTATGCTATCAGTCCAGGGTTGGCTGATAGACAGAAAAAGTTGTTGACCAGGAGAAGAGTTTCTTCTGGTGAGGTAGAATACATTTGTGATTCTGCTGAAAAGTTTGGTGAGGGGTTGGAAACTCATTTTTCTGCTCCTCTAGGATATGTCAATGTCACTCTGAATAGCAGGGAGGCAAGGGCATTGGTGGATTCAGGTTCTCAGATAATCCTGATTTCTTTGTTTGAGGCAACTCATATGGGCCTCCCCATCAAAACTGGTATTGGTGGGAATTTGAGAAGGATCGGTGGCCATGTCACTGAATTGGTTAGAACTTCAGAATTTGTGAAGTTAGATGTTGGAGGAGCCTCAGGGAAGGTTCATTTTTACATTGATAAAGGTAATGTAAAAGCAGTTTTGGGTGGGCCATTCTTGATGGATTTTCAGGCAAGAATTGGTTATCAATTTTATTTGGGAATCAGTTTGGAGTTGACTGCTGAAGACAAAGGAGGCTTCACATGAGGTTATCATCCCCTGGAGAGGATGGTTGGGAGACCAGGCCTGGTTTATCTTCAATGTGCCAGTGCATGGACTGCTGCAGGAGAAGGAAGGAAGTGGGTGCTGCCTCTGGTTTTTTGGAGTGCGGCTCAGGCTCTATTGAGAGTCTGTCTTTTTTAGAGTAATGAGGGCTGATCACCCTAATGCTACAACCTCTCCCCAAGATGAGGAAATCCCAGATTGTAGTAGGTTAGCTCCCTTGGAGATATACCAAGTGGATTTTCAACTTTCTCTTTTTAATGTTTCTCTTCTCTGCAAGTATTCATCAAGTTTTTTATCAAGATTCTTAATTATTTTTAATTCAAGTTCAAAGAAGAAGATTGGTTATATATCTTTATTGAAAGATATGCGGAAAAGTTTTGGGGCGGTGAGATTGGGGTCTAAAAGTAAGTCCTCCCAATTGTGCACCGCTTGGGTTTCTTCTACACCTTTCAAGAACATTACCTGGGCCACACCTGTGAGCATTGGGGAAACCCCTGGTTATTTATGTAGGTCAGAAGAAAACTCAAGAAAAGAAGATAAAAATTTAAAGATAATTCATGAAAATCAATAAAAAAATCTGAAGATAAGGAAGAAAGAAGATGCAAAGTATTTTTGTGAAGATCGTCAAGATCTATTTTTGGGCCTCCAGCATGAGGTTAAACTGCAGAAAATTATGAAGAATGAAGATCATCAAGATCGATTTTTGGGCCTCCAGCATGAGGATAAACTGCACAACTTTAGAAGATGTGATTTAGAAGATGAATCAAGATTTGAAGATTTGGAAGTTGGGAGTGAGGATGAAGATGTGGAATTGCGGAAAAGTTTTGGAGTGGTGAGATTGGGGTCTAAAAGTAAGTCCTCCCAATTTTGCACCGCTAGGGTTCTTTCTACACCTTTCAAAAACATTAACTTGGCCACAAATGTGAGCAATGGGGAAACCCTTGGTTTTTGTTCCAGGTCTGGTGATGAAGAATTCCGGAAGATCCCTCGAATTGAAGGTGGAGCGGCAAAGTATTAGAAGGTAGCGCAGAAGATTAGGCCTGTAAATCGGCCTATGCCTGTGGGTTTGAATCTGCCCTTGAAGAAACCTCCTTTTTCAAGAGATCCGTACTGTACTCCTTTGGTGAAGAATCCTCCAGAATTTGTAGAGACGGCTAGGGTGACTGTGGAAAGGTTGAAAGTTGTTAATTTCGGTCCTGGTAGGTGGTTGTCTGAGGAAGAAAAGAAGTTGTTGTGGCACATTATTGTGCTAAGGAAAAAGTCTGTGGCGTTTGTTGAGGAGGAAAGGGGTGTATTGAAGCACTCTTATGGGGAACCTTACTTGATTCCTGTGGTTTGCCATGAACCTTGGCAAATCAAACCTATTCCGATTCCGGCCGCTATTAGAGAGTATTTTGTAGAGATTTTTAGGGAAAGATTCAGGACTGGGTTATATGAACAATCAACATGCAGTTACTCAAGTCCATTTTTCTGTGTAAAGAAGCAGAATGGAAAGTTGAGGGTGGTTCATGATCTTAGAGCCTTGAACAGAGTCACTATCAAGGACGCTGGTATGCCACCAAGTGCAGAATATTTTGTTGAAGCTTTCTCTGGAAGGGTGTGTTATGGCTTGGGTGATATTATGGGTGGTTATGATGAGAGGGAACCCCATACGGATTCAAGGCCTCTCACAACTTTTAAGACTCCTTTGGGAAGATTTCAGCTCACTAGGTTGCCTCAAGGAGCAACTAATTCAGTGGCATTTTATCAAGCACAGATGGCTTGGATTTTGCAGGATGAGGTTCCTACTCATGCTGGTATTTTTGTTGATGATGGTGGAATTAAAGGACCATCCACTGATTATGGTAATGAGGTGTTAGCGGAGAACCCTGGCATAAGGAGGTTTGTGTGGGAATATGCAATAACTCTAGAGAGAGTGTTGTTCAGAATTAAAGAGGCTGGTTTGACCATTTCAGGGTCAAAATTCTGTTGTTTTGTTCCTGCTTTGGAAATTCTGGGTCATGTAGTATATAAAGAGGGAAGGATTAAGGCTAAGAAGAAGATTAAAAAAATTCAGTCATGGCCAAGGCCTAAAAATACTACTGAAGTCAGGGGATTTTTGGGTGTATGTGTATATGTCAGGATTTTCATTAAGGATTTCTCTTTGTTGGCTTCACCTTTAAGGAGGTTGACTAGAAAAGATGCATATTGGGAATGGACTGAAGAGTGTGAAGAGGCTTTTCAGAAGTTGAAAAAGGTTGTTGGTGAAGATAAAGTTCTTCACAAGTTGAATTATGGTGTTGGTGCTGGAAAAATTTATCTGGCAGTGGACTCAAGTTATATTGCTGCTGGTGCTGTTTTGTCTCAGGAGGATAATACTGGGAGGGTCAGGCCAGTAAGATAAGAGTCTGTGGTGTTTAATGAGGTAGAATCTAGGTATTCTCAACCTAATTTGGAATTGTGTGGCGTAGCTAAAATTTTAAAGAAGCTACAGACGGTTTTGTGGGGGCAGAATTTTGAGCTGAAGGTGGATGCAAAATCTTTGGTTCAGATGATCAATACACTTAGTCTTCAAAATGCTCCAATGACTAGGTGGGTGGAATTTATTCAACATTTTTCTTTTGACCTGGTACACAAACCAGGTAAATCTTTTACTATGCCTGATGGATTATCAAGGAGGCCACCTACAGATGAGGATTCTGATTCTGAAGAGTTTGACAAAGATGTTCCAGTGGTTAGGGCCAGCAAAAAGGGTGCTGAGGATTTTTCTCTCCTCCCCCATGAGGCTAAACTGGACGATTGTTCTGACCTACCCCAAGAGGCTAAACTGACGGGATCTGATCTTGATTCTGGTGATCAGGATGTTTTTGTTCATGAAGATGGAGTTGTTGTTTGGGACAGCTCAAAATTGGAAAAGGGTGTTTTTGTTAGTGAACTGGATTCTCAAAAGGTTCAGTGGAAAGAGAAGGACTTACCAAAATTTAAGGATTGGTGCCCTGGTTAGGCTGCTCAATTGGCTCATGTTCATACTGGTGATTTTAATGACAGAGTTGTACCCTTGGATGTGGTGTTGTTGGATTTTGAAGATGAGACCTGTGGTCAGTCTGGGTTTTATTTTATTTTGGTGGAATATCTGTTGACCTTGGAGAGGCCAGATAGTTGTGATGATGATACTTGGTTGGCAATCAAGAAGAAAAGTCCTGGATTTTATGTGTCAGGAAGGTGGTTGATGAGAAGGAGACATTCAAATCCTCAAGTGGTGGTGACTCAGAAGAAGGGTCAAGAATTGGTTTTGAAGTCTTTGCATGAAGACCTTGGTCATAGAGGCTTTGGGTAGACTTATAGAAGAGTATCAGACAGATTTTGGTGGCCAGGTATGAAGTTGGCTGTGCAGGGTTGGGTTCAATCTTGTGAAGAATGTCAAAGAAGAAGTCACTTGAAACCTAAAGAGGTGGGCCGTGCTACTGGTGAATCAACTGTTTTTGGAAGGGTCAGTCTGGATGCTGTCCATATTAAAGAGGGCAGGTATAAATACTTGATTGTTGCTAGGGATGATTTGTTTGGTTGGGTTGAGGCAGTGCCTCTGGTTAATTTGACTGCCAAGAATGTGGCAGAGTTTTTGAAGGAGTGGATTTATAGGTATGGGTTGATGAAGTTGGTGACTGTTGATGGTGGGCCAGAGTTTGGTGTCAAATTTAAAGAAGCTGTGGCTAGTGTTGGTTCTAAAGTTAGAGTGGCTACACCTTATTATCCTGAAGCTGAAGGCATGCTTGAAAGAGGCCATCAAGTTATCAAGAATGCTTTGGTGGAGATGTGCGGAGATAGTGCTGAAAAGTGGAGGCATTATTTATCCTTGGTGTTATTTGCTGATAGGGTCACTGTGAAGAGGACAACTGGCTATTATCCTTATAAGTTAATTTTTGGTCGGAAAGCCGCTCTACCAGTGGACTTGGAAGCTGTCTCTTATCTTGGAATTGATTGGGATGATGTGCACTCAACAGAAGATTTGCTCTGTTCCAGGATGCAACAGTTGGAATGTAGAGAGGAATGTCAAGAGAAGGCATACTCTAGAATGATGAAGATTAGGAATCAATCAGTCAGGTACTGGGACAAGAAGTTGGCTCATAGACTCAGGAATCCCTTGAAACCTGGTTTTTTGGTTTTGGTGTATAATAAAAGTTTGGAGATTAAGTGGGAGAAAATGTTTGCTGACAGATGGAATGGACCTTACAGAGTCAGATCTCAGGCGTCTGGAGGTTCTTATGTTTTGGAAGAGTTGGATGGTGCACTCTTGAAAAAGAGGGTGGCTGCAGACCAAGTGAAGAGGTTTTATCCCATAGGCACTAGGCATGAAGAAGTTTGACTCCGCAATGAGTATAAATTACCGACCATTCTTTAATCTTGTTTTTTTTGTGGTGTTGAAGAGCAACTTTTGTGTTGGAAACTTTTTGTTAGAAGGTACCCATGGGTGGGGCTTCTAGATTTGATCTTGGAAAGTGTAGGGGTGACTGATGGGCTGGCTGCTCTAACAACAGTTACCCCAGATTGTCTGTTTCCAACCCTTTTTCTTAATTTGGTTGAACCCTAATATTGGTTTCTTTTCACAGGTTTTAGTCCTCTATGACTTTAAACTGGAATTTCCTCTGGTTTTCATGTGATGGTCTCTTCACTCTTATTGTTTTTTGTTTTTTTGTGTTGGACATTGTGTTTTTATTAGAAGGTACCCAGGGGGGGCTTCTAGATTTTATTTTGGCAAGTGTGGGGGTAACTGATGAGCTGGCTGCTCTGTAGAACAGTTACCCCAGATTGTCTGTCTCAAGTCTTTTGTTTATCCTAGTTGAATTCTAGTTCTGTTGTTTATTATTCAGGTTTAAGTCCGCTATGACTTTAAACTGGTTTGGGACTGGCTTCTTTATCTTTGGTTCTTTCAGATTGGTGGTGGATCACTGGTGGTCTCCCATCATTTTTACTTATTGGAGGGAGCCCACCCAGTGATCATTTCTATGGACCGGACTTTCTCTTATTTGACCGTCTATGGAGCTGGACTTTCTTTGATTTTGCAGTTATATTTTTTCTATATAGCAGTTTAAGATTATTTTCTTTTTTCTATTTTTTTCTTTTAATTTTTTTATGGTGGTTGTTTAAAATATAAAATCAAAAATATAGGGTGTTACCACATCAGGGTCACCTGGATGTGGGCAAGCATTGGTGGGGGAAGGCTCATCAATTGGCCGGGCAATGCTATTTTCTTTTTTATTTATTATTTATTTCATGTGTTTCTGTGTTTCATTATTTTTATAATCTTCTGAATTTCTAAATATTTTTATTTTTATTTTTTGTTAATCATTTAAAATATTTAATTGTGTATCCACATCAAGGTGCACTTGGATGTGGGTAAGGTATCAGGGGATCAGCTCATCAATTGGCTGGGGGATACCATTTGTATTATTTTTTTTTATATTATATTATATTTTATTTCATTTATTTTATTTTATTTTATTTATTAATTTTTAATTTTAGTATAAAAAAAAATAAAAAAAAAAAAATAAAAAAAAATAAAATTCTGAAATTATTTTTATTAATTGTTTTATATTATTATTGTGTTTCTAATCTTTTTGCAGGAGCTCATTGTCCAGATGATAAAGCTTCTGGAGGCTGGTCCGGATTGTGATGACATTTTTGTTTTTTTTTGGGATTGTGGATAGCACTGTGTTCTTTGAAGTGCATCCTGCTGGAGAGATGATAGGGATTGTAATGGTCAGGAATTGGATTTGAGGGAAGTTCAGAGGAGGAAGAAGAAGAGGAAGGAATGGAGTGCTGGAGGGTGTGTTTAATGATCCTAGACATTTTCCAGTGATTTTCCAGTAGGCGCTTTCTCAGGGATTTTTCAAAGTCATTCAAAGGTCCATGGAGGGCAAAGGCTTTTAGCATGTTGGAATACATGGTGCTTAGGTGTTTCCTCATGTCTCCATAATCCAGGGTCAAAGAAGTTTCAAGAGGTTGGCCAACTCCAATAATAGATTCAGGAGGAGGGGTGCCAACTAGACAAGAAGAATTGGATCAGTAATTATTTTTGTTGAAGAAATGGAATAATTAATTTGGTACTTACAGATTGGAAGCTCATCAAATCTGTAAGCAGCTGGGATTTGGATCTCTGACGATTTTGTAATGGTCATAGTGGGTGGATCAACTAGGGAAAGATATGGATTCTTATGGTCTTCCTCTGAAGGATCCTGAGAAGGTGAACTGGGATGCTGAGGTTCCTGGGGCCTAGTTGGAGCAGTGAGATTGTTGTTGTTGTTGTGGTTGTTATTTCTGTTGGATTCAGCTGGAGGAGGTGCTGGTGATGGAGTACCAGTGTTGTTAAAGGATGGAGCAGGAGAGGGGGATTTGGAAGCAGACTGCTCTCTTCTGGATGGAGAATTTGAAGAGATGGAACTGTCAGATGAGTAGTTGGCTGATAGAGGAGAGGTGTAGTTTCTTTGTCTTAGTTGGGGACGAAGTTGTTGTTGTGGAGCAGTGTGTGGTGTTCTGGTTTCTTCTTGGGGTTCTCTGGCAGGTCTCTTAGAAATCTGGTAAATTTTGGTGCTTTTGAACTTTGGAAGGGTGGATTGCATTGCTCTGGGAGCAGTAGCAGGTAGTTTGGTTGAGTTGTTGTTGTTTTCTGGATGAATTTGGCTGTTTTCTGGCCATTTTTGGAGGTTTTGGCCCTGATTTTTATGGTTTGGTGAGGCGGGCGGGCCGCCTGACGTCAGCCGGGCAGCCTGGACACGGTCTAGAAGCCTGGGAGTTGATCTTTAAACTTTTGGAGCTAATTTTGCGGAGATAAAAGCAGTTTCTTGTGAGGCTAAGGCTGGACTTTTGGGAAAAGTGCGGGAAGCTGAGCTTCTGGATCTTCTGGAAGGAGCAGAAGATAGAGAGGAAGAGGAAGGACCAAGCTCTGGGGATCTGGTAGGGGATCTGGATATGTATTTGTGAGAAGGAGAAGGAGGAGGACTAGGGTAGTTGGCGTCTCTGTCACATCTTTTCTTTTTGGAATAGCAAGAGTCACAAGCCCTGTTGTAGAATTTGGATTCAGGATTAGGAAGTGTGAATGTGCAAGGTCTGCACATGTGGATGCACTGTTTGCAGGAATAGTCCTTGGGAGCAGTGAAGTAAGGGAGAGTAGAAGGGTTAACATCAGGAGATCCAGCCATGATCTGTGGTGAGAAAAGATGATGAAAAGGGATAGGAGGAGATTTTTGTCAGTGATGGGTAGATGATGAAGTGAAGGTGGAAGTTCAGCAGGTTGGCTGTAGGGGTGGTCTGTATGAAATTGGCTGCATCTATTTTATGCAAAATTCCGCCAGTCCATCAAGACTTTAAACTGAAATCTGGTCTGTCAGTCCTCCAAGACTTAAAACTGGCTGGTTTTTAAAGATTTATTCAAGAATTTAATTTTACTACTGTGGAACTAGTAGTCCTCCAAGAATTTAAACTGGATGGTTTCAATATTTTATCAAGACTAGTCCGTCAAGACTTTAAACTGAACACTGTGTTAGTCCCCCAAGGCTTTAAACTGAGGATTGTTTTTGTTTTAGTCCCCCAAGACTTTAAACTGAGGGTTTTAAGTCCCCCAATATTATAAACTGAGAAACGTTTTTGTTGTTGGAATTGGTTTTGAAAGATTGGTGGAGGGTATCCACAGGGGGAGCCTCCGAATTTAGAAAAGGCAAGTTTGGGGGTAATTGATGGGCTGGCTTCTCTATTCACAATTACCCTAGACTGCTAGTTCTTTTCTCTGTGTCTTAATGTGGTTGATCTCTGGTTCTGGGTTTATGATTTAGGTTTTTGAGTCCTCCAAGACTTTCAACTGAGGGTTTTTGAGTCCCCCAAGACTATAAAATGAGGATGGTTCCCCAAGACTTAAAACTGGGAGTTTTTTGTGGTTTCATCCTATATAGGGTGTGGTCAATTTTTCTTTTCTGAATCAAACTCAAGTACTAGTGGAATTACAGAGGGAATCAAGAGATGAAATGAAGTGTTCAGAATTAGCCTTGAACTGTTGAATGAGGTGTCTTCTGTTCTCAATGTCCTGTGGATCTCTAGCAGGAGTTGATTGGAAGTAGTGAAGCAGAAGTTGTTTATTTTGAGATGTCTGTTGTTGGAACTTGGCCTTGATAGTGGGCAAGTGCGTTGGTCTTGGTGGTGCAATGGATCCTACATTGTTATCATCACTATCAGAAGAGGGAGGAACTGAGAATTTATCAGTTTTAAAAGTTGAAGGAAGAAATGAATGTTCTTTACTATCAGATGGGCAAGTGATGGGGGAACCAGTTGTTTTATGGGTTGTGGCACTCTTCTGGGAAGGGTGGAGCTTTTTGATTAATCTGGGTATCAGGATGGATGGCCTAGATCTTTTGGTGCTGGCAGATGAAGCACCAGGTTGAGGTGGAGGTGAATGTGTTGTTGAAGAAAGTGGACCAGGTCTGTTGCAGGTCTTCTTTCTGGATTGGCAGACATTGCATGCGTTCTGTATGGATGGACAGGTGGTGTCATGGTGCAGATTAAATTATTGTCGATGCAGTATTGGCAGGGACCCATTTCAGAGGCAGATTTGGGAAGAAGGTTAAACATGGTGGTTGGATGAAGATAGAATGTGGACACTCTCAATTGGAGGGAGGACGTGGTCTTCCAACATTGTCAGGGGCCTTTGTTGTGTGATTTGGCGCTGTTTGTGCATGTCTTAATTGACATCTGTTAAAGAATTGGGTATTTTCTGGTTTTATTCCATGGATATTGGGTCTGCCGGTATGTGGGTACTATCATTGGATATCCCTGTTTTTCTCTATATTTTATGTTATGGAGACATTTTTCATATTCTGAGTTTTAAGGGGTCATTTCCTCATTTTTCATTTATAAAAGATTGATGTTTAATTTTGTTTTTCATGTTTTACGGGCTAACCTTAAGTCTTAGGGTTAAGTTTTTAGTACCATTGGATAGAGCTAATTTTTCTCTATATTTCATGTCACAATGTTGTTATAATGAAATTCCGTGTTTTAAATCAGGTCTAAATTTGATAAAATTTAATTTTTTTTAAAGATGAAAAATTTTTCACCTGAGGTTTGGAAAAACTCAAGGTGGATAATTCAGCCATACTAAACTACTTCTAATGTAATTATTTAGCATTTTTTAATTTAATTTCCACAGACAGAATTGATCCCATCTGACTGCACCTGAACAAAAGTGTCCAGCACAAGTTCGGCCGAACTTGTGCTGGACACTTTTATGATGGAGAGTAGCTAGGGTGGAAGTGTTTCTCAGTACATCAGTTTTTTTGTTTTTCACATTTCTATTGGGTTTTTAACTTTTTTTTATCATTAATATTTATCTTATAATTAATTTTTTGTCACCATATATATTATTAATGTTTCTAGTATAGCAAAAACCTGCATGCCAAATGCAAAATTGGTGATGTTACAACTTTAATAATATTATTATATAAAGTTAAAAAAATATAAATATGTTTAGTTTTTAAAAAATTAAATTGATATATAAAATTAAAAAGAGTAATAGAAAAGTAAAATGAAAATAAATGGGATCAAATACAAAATAAAAAATACAAGTAAAATTTTTACTATCAAGAGCCCGAAGTGGTGTTAGGACAGTTGGGGACCCCTAGGTCAAGACTTGGTCTAAACATACTTTTATGTATGGCTAAAAAATTTTGACCTGAGGTTTGGACAGACTTCCAGGGGACAATTTTACAATATTAAACATTCTTTACTTCAATAATTGAGTGAAATATCATTTTTATTGCCATAGAGAGAATTTATCTCATATGACTTCATGCAACCAAAAGTGTCCAGCACAAGTTCCGCCGAAATTGTGCTGGACACTTTTATAATTGAGAGTAGGCATACAGAAAATCATCTTAAACTCAAAAGGGATTTCTTATAAACATTTCCACTGGAATTTGATCTTTCTGTGTCATTTAAATTTACCATTTGATTAGTTTTTTGTCACCATTATATTATTAACGTTATTACTATAGTAATAACTTGTGTGAAAAATGCATACCAGGTGTTGTTCCACCTTTAATCATATATTATTAAATAAAGGTATAAGAGTATGAAAATTATTTATTTTAAAAATTAAAAATTGATATCCAAAGCAATATGAGCAATAAAAAAGTAAAATAAAAGGGATAAAACAAGAAAAAAAAATCTAAGGAAAATTCCCACTATCAATAACAAGTAGAGCTGTTAGATCAAATTTGCACCACCAGGGTTAAAATTTGCACTATATTTTCTTGTTTGTTAAACCAAAGAAAGTGTCCTGATTAGTTTTGAAAAATCATCAGGAGGACATTTTGGCAATATCAAACTACTTCTTGTGAAATAATTGAGCAAAATGTAATTTTCATTTCCATAGAGTAAATTTATCCCATCTTACTGCATGCAATCAAAAGTGTCCAGCACAAGTTCGGCCGAACTTATGCTGGACACTTTTATGATGGTGAGTATCTAGGGTGCAGGTCTTCTTCAGTTCATCAGGTATTCCTTATAAACAAATCCACTTGTATATGATCTTTCTGTGTAATTCATATTTATCATTTGATTCATTGTTTTTCACCATTATAATATTAATTTTATTAGTATTGAAAAAACTTGTAAGCCAAATGCATACTGGGAGATGCTACATCTTTCATAATCTTATTAAATAAAAGTGAGAAAAATATGAAAAGTATTAGTTTTACAATAAATAAATTGATATTTGAAAGCAAAAACAGGAATAAAAAAGTAAAATAAAAGTGATTTAATATGAAATTAAACATTCAAATAAAATTTCTGCCATCAAAGATAATTTGAGTTTTCAGACCAAATTTGCACCACCAGTTCTAGATTTGGAATTTTTTTTCTTTTTTTTAAAATTAATAAAAGTGTCCACCTGATGTTTTCCAAAAAATCAGGAGGATAGTATAGCAGTATAAAGCTACCTCCTGTGCAATGATTGAGCAAAAATTTATTTTAACTTCCATTGAGTAAATTTATCCCATCTGACTGCATGCAACCAAAAGTGTCCAGCACAAGCTCAGCTGAAATTGTGCTGGACACTTTTATGATGGAGAGTAGCTGGGGTGCAAGTTTTCTTCAGTTAATCTTATATTCATTTTAAAAATGTCTATGGGTAATTGATCTTTCTGTGTCATCCATATTTATTATTTGATTATTTTTTAGTCACCATTATATTATTAATGTTTTTAGTATAGCAAAAACATGTGTAATGAATGTACACTGGATGATTTTTTAACTTTAATAATATAATATAATAAATGTAAAAAAATGTGAAAGTTATAAGTTTTACCAAAATAAAATTGAAATTTAAAATCTAAAGGATAAATAAAAGGGTAAGATTAAAATTAAAGAGATCAAACATGAAATAAAGATATTAAGTATAATTTCTGCTATCATGAGCCAGTAGAGGCTTCAGAAAAAATGGGCACCATCATAGATTAACATGGAACAAATTTACATTTTACCAGAAGAAAAAATTGTCTACCTTAGGTTTGGACAAACTTCCAGGGGACAATTTGTCTATATAAAACTTCTTTAAGTGCAATGATGGTGTGATAATTCAGTCTCATTTCCATAAAAAGAATTGATTGCGTCTGATGGTGTAGACAATCTATAGTACTAGCTATAGGCCTTGACCAAGGGAGTTGGAGAAAAACCAGAGAGAAAATCCCCTGTCCCTTTAGAAAAATAGAGTGAGATTTACTTGGTAAAGTAAGTTGGATCCTGTTTTGCTAAAGCTCCTTTTTAACACACTTGACTGCTTGATGAGCCAAGAAAGTAGTCCCCAGATAGACTACCAGACCAAAGATAGAAAAAAGTCCACACCAGAGACAGCAAAGATACTTGATGTAGGCTGCAAATCCACACCAGAGACAGCAATGATACTTGCTACAGCTTGCAAGACTATAACAGAGAAAAAAGTTGCCAAATTTAAGTTAAATGAAGAACTCACTTGCAACAAACACAGCCAATTGTGGCCAGAAAACAGTGAAAACTGAGTATGGAACAATGAGATCACCTCCGGATGGTTGTATGATGATTAAGGTTGCCCCAAACTGTCTTATTCACTATGTACACACAGACCACTAACTAAGAGCCCATGGGCACCCACCAATCTGGCGCCTGTACCCGCCAAATTGCATAAAAACCCTCCTGGAGCACTCTCCAACCTCCTAAAACAGAGGCGGGTGGGACGCCCAACGTCTGAGATGCCTCCTGAAGCGGCCCCGCCTCCCTGAAACCAGAAAACCAATAAAAACAACTAATCTACTTAGCAAAATTAGCTACAACTACTAAAACCTTTAAAACACGGAATTTCATTATAACAACATTGTGACATGAAATATAGAGAAAAATTAGCTCTATCCAATGGTACTAAGCTCTTAACCCTAAGACTTAAGGTTAGCCCGTAAAACACAAAAAACAAAATTAAACAGCAATCTTTTATAAATGAAAAATGAGGAAATGACCCCTTAAAACTCAGAATATGAAAAATGTCTCCATAACATAAAATATAGAGAAAAACAGGGATATCCAATGATAGTACCCACATACCGGCAGACCCAATATCCATGGAATAAAACCAGAAAATACCCAATTCTTTAACAGATGTCAATTAAGACATGCACAAACAGCGCCAAATCACACAACAAAGGCCCCTGCCAATGTTGGAAGACGGCACCCATTTGTTTCAACACCTCTACTGGCCCTTGAAGGCAGGAATTTTTCTTGAATTTTTCTTTTTCATATTTGATCTCTTTTACTTTACTTTTTTATCACTCATGTTACATTTGGATATTAATTTATAATTTTGGAAAAGAAATCATTTTCATATTTTTTTAACATTTTTTAATAATATTATAAAAGGTGTAATATAACATGGCATGCATTTGGCGCACAATTTTTTTCTATACTAATAAAATTAATAATATTCTAATGACAAAAAATTAATTAGATAATAAAATATGAATATCACAGAAAGATAAAATACCATTTGACATGTTTTAAAAAAATAACAGTTGCACTGAAGAAGACCTGCACCCTAGCTACTCTCCATCATAAAAGTGTCCAGCACAAGTTCGGCCGAAATTGTGCTGGACACTTTTGGTCAGGTGCAGTCAGATGGGATCAATTCTCTCTGTGGAAATTATATTAAAAAAAATGCTAAATAATTACATTAGAAGTAGTTTAGTATGGCTGAATTATCCACCTTGAGTTTTTCCAAACCTCAGGTGAAAAATTTTTTATCTTTCAAAAAAATTAAATTTTATCAAATTTAGCCCAGATGGCACCCATTTATTTCAACACCTCTACTGGCTCTTGAAGGCAGGAATTTTTCTTGAATTTTCCTTTTTTATATTTGATCTCTTTTACTTTACTTTTTCATCACTCATGTTACATTTGGATATTAATTTATAATTTTGGAAAAGAAATCATTTCCATATTTATTTAACATTTTTTAATAGGGGGTATCAATCACCACACAATATGGGGGGCGGACTTGCTAGTGAGTCCGTAACCTTGGACCCAAACTCACCACAGATTGAACACACATTGAGCTATTGATAAAGGAACCATACAATCAGGAATGAACACCACTCAGCAGAACAGTTTTAGGTGGGTGTTCAAGTAGAGTTCAGTATGAGTTCAGTCTGAGTTCCATCTGAGTTCCATCTCAGTTCAGGTTGAGGACTTGCTAGCAAGTCCACCCCCTATATTGCGTAGTGAATGTTCAGGGATCCGCAATTAGGGATCATGAATTTTTTTTTCTGGGATCAGACATTATTACTTGCAGAAGATTCTTATCCACTGTGTTGTATAAAAGGTAATCATGATAACATTTATTTGTTTCATGGGGTTCCTCTAGCTTATACCTGTCGAAAGTCCCAAACTGTTGTTTCTAGACTTGGTCTGCATTTTGGCTTGAGGGATTGTCATTACTTTAAACTAGGGAAAGTGATATATATTAGATATTTATTTAAAAATTTATGTAATAATATTAAATTTAGATGACTTTCACCACTTACTTCAAGAAAATGCAGGGGGGGGGGGGTTATTGCCAAATTTTCAAATCTGACATGTGAAATTGATGACTTATAAAAATTTTGGTGATACCCACCCCTTGCTTCAATAAAATGCAGGGGAGAGTATTGCCAATTTTTTAAAACAGATATAGAATTTTTCTGACTTATAAATTTTTTGGTGAAATTTTTTTGGTGATACCCATCCCTTACTTCAATAAAATCCAGGGGGGGGTATTGCCAAAATTTCTTATAAGACTTGTGAAATTCTTGACTTGTAAGAATTTTGGGGATACCGGTAAAATGCAGGGGGTAGTAAAGCCAAATTTTCATATAAGACTTTCAAGATTCATAACATAAAAGAATTTTTGTGATACCCACCCCTTACTACAAAAAAATCCAGGGGTGGGAGATTGTCAAATTTTCAAAGGAGACTTGAAAATTTTATTTAAAAAAAGAATATTTAACATTAAAATACAAAATTTCAAGAAATACAGAAAATAATTGTAAAATTTATGTACAAATAAATATGAACACATGAAGTGTGAAAGAAATAAAAGAAACTAGTCAAAAAAAAAATTCATTAAATGTTCTATTTCTTCAACAGATTTGTTTGCTTTAATGCATTCGATCAAGAAATCTTTCTTGAAGATCATGCTTATACTTCATCTGTTCCATTAAGTTTTGATGCTCAAGTGTTTTTTCCTCTTTTTAGGATTTTTCAATACTAAGAGTTAACTCAAACTTCTTCTCCTCCAAATCTTGGACCCGATCATCCTTCCGTAAGGAGAGCTCGTACTTCCTCTCTTCCAAATCTTGTATTCTGTCATCCCTCCTTAAAGAGAGCTCGTATTTCTTCTTTTCAAAGCTTAGAGTCTCTTTAGCAATTTCCACTTGTTCTAGAGTGAGAATAAAAATTAACATAAAGTAGAAGAAAAGCAGTGTAAAGTGATAAGAGGTATGATATCACTTACCAGCATCAAGTTTCTCTAAAAACTGTTCCATCAAAGAAAAAGGTGTTTGTGATGAAGTATCACTTTTTCATCTTTTTTGAAAGATGAAATTTAGACTACTTGAAGACCTTTGCTTTTTTTTCAACGTTGCATTTTCCTCCTCATCATTTTCACTAGCTTCAGACTCAGTTGATTGAGGATCCTGGGTTTGTTCATCAGCCTTTTAAGAAATAAGAAAAAGATAAGTAAATAAAAAATAGAAAAGATAAGATAAAAAAAAAGAAACAGACCTGAGTTATATTTGGTTGGGTTAAATCACCTATAGGATCTACAGAAAAGCTATCTAGATATGTCTCATTCAAATGAGGGGAGGCTTGAGTGGAGGAAGAGGATGGGAAAAGATTTGCTTCAACATCATGTTCGGAGATAGGATCTTCTCCATCCAACATTTTTACAGGATTAACATCGGCTCGCTCTCCAAAAATTGCATCCATCTCTTTAAAGTAAGGACATAAAGAATCAAGTTTATTGTCTATGGATTTTATGCCCTTAGTTATATCGTTGTCGGTAATCCCAAAACCAGTGGAAGATGAAAGAGCCTTTGCCTTCTTGTATTTTGCTTGGTAATGCTTGAAGCGTTCAGACATCTGTTTAGGCAAAAGATCAATCCTTCCCTTGGTCTTAGTGCGTAATTCATTTGCCATTAGAAGATAGCCATTAACTTTTGATGCAGGGGGCCGTCCTACTTTAGTGGCATACTCAGTACCAAAACAAGAATCATAGTTAGATTTGGTTTTCAGCCAGTTGATAAGAATGAGATGTTCATCTTTTTTTAATTGAACGGTCTTTGATTTCTCAGCTGAGCGGGGGAAAGAGGAAGTAGTGGGAATTGAAGAACAACTGGGTGATGGCTGCCTTTGAGAAGATCTGGGATGACGAGGCATGTTATTATAAATGAAGATGAAAAGGAGCAGAAATAAGCAGATGAGATAGCGAGATGAAAAGGAGAAGAATCAAATAGATGAAATGGGGAGAAATTCTGAGCAGATAGAATGAACAGGATGGGATGAGAATGGAAGTGCGCAGCAAGGTAGAAGGCTGGGATATCCAGAAAGTTGTCCAAGATGTGGTTATCAAATATTGAGGATAAAAATGTCAGATAAGAGGTGAACATTGACACGTAAAGTGTCTTATAACCCAATTATTAGCAAAAATAATTGCGGAAGATAATTGAGGTATGCAGATTATTTTCTGCAATTAATTTAATTGCAGATCGGTCAACATTGATACCCCCTAATAATATTATAAAAGGTGTAATATAACATGGCATGCATTTGGCGCACAATTTTTTTCTATACTAATAAAATTAATAATATTATGATGACAAAAAATTAATCAGATAATAAAATATGAATAACACAGAAAGATCAAATACCATTTGACATGTTTTAAAAAAATAACAGTTGCACTGAAGAAGACCTGCACCCTAGCTACTCTCCATCATAAAAGTGTCCAGCACAAGTTTGGCGGAAATTGTGCTGGACACTTTTAGTCAGGTGCAGTCAGATGGGATCAATTCTCTCTGTGGAAATTATATTAAAAGAAATGCTAAATAATTACATTAGAAGTAGTTTAGTATGGCTGAATTATCCACCTTGAGTTTTTCCGAACCTCGAGAGAAAAAATTTTTATCTTTAAAAAAAATTAAATTTTATCAAATTTAGCCCTGATGGCTCTTATTTGCTTCAACATCTCTACTGGCCTTTGATATTAGCAATAATACTTGGAGTTCATTCTTCATATTTGATTCCTTTAACTTAATATTTTATTCCTCATATTTCTTTTGAATATCAATTAATAATTTTGAAAATAAATTATTTTAATATTTTTATACATTTTTTTAATAATATTATAAAAGGTTTAACATCACTCAGTATACATTTGGCACACAATTTTTTGATATACTTATATAATTAATAATATAATTAAGACAAAAAATTAATCAAACAATATGTATGAGTGAGGCACAAAGATAAAATACCAGTAGACATGTTTGTAAGAAACACAAGATGAACTGAATAAAAATTCTACCCCAGCCGCTCTCAATCATAGAAGTGTCCAGCACAAGTTCGGCCAAACTTGTGCTGGACACTTTTGGTCATGTGCAGTCAGATGAGGTCAATTCTCTGTATGGCAACAAAAAATTGTTTTATCAAATTTCACTAGAAGTAGTTTGGTTTAGCTGAATCATCCACCTGCTGTTCTGCCCAATATCAGGTGTATAATTTTTTATCTCTAAAGAAAAGGTCACTTATTACAATTAAGCCCTGATGGCTCCCATTTGCTTTAACACCTCTACTGGCTCTTGATAGCAGGAATTTTACCAGTATTTTTTTCATATTTGAACTCTTTGACTTTTATTTTACTCTTTTATTCCTCTTTTTACTTTTAAATTTCTATTTAATTTTTGTAAAACTAATCCTTTCCATCTTTATTTAAGTCTATTTTAAAAAGTTATTGAAGGTATAACTTCACATGGTATGCATTTGGCACACAAGTTTTTGCTATACTAATAACATTAATAATATAATGGTGATAAAATTTTAATCGGATGATAAATATGAAAGATACAGACTGATCAAATACCAGTAGACATGTTTATGAGAAATACAAGATGAAGGAACTGAAGAAAATTTCCACCCAAGATACTCTCCATCATAAAAGTGTCCAACACAAGTTCGGCCAAACTTGGGCTGGACACTTTTAGTCACGTGCAGTCAGATGGGATCAATTCTCTATATGGCAACAAAAAAACATTTTTTTATTAAACTTCACTACAAGTAGTTTTTTTTAGCTGAATCATCCACCTGTTGTTCTTACCAACCTCAGGTGTATAATTTTTTATCTTTAAAAAAAGGTCACTTATTTCAATTTAGCCCTGATGGCTCCCATTTGTTTCAACACTTCTACTGGCTCTTGAGAGCAAGAATTTCACTAGTATTTTGTTTTTCATAATTGATCTCTTTGAGATTAATTTTAACTTTTTATCCCTCAAATTGCTTTTGTATATCAATTTATTTTTTGTAAAACAAATCATTTTCATATTTTTTTACCGTTATTTAATAATATTATAAAAGGTGTAACATCACCCGGTATGCGTTGGGCACACAAGTTTTTTCTATACTTATAATATTAATAATATAATGGTGACAATAAATTAATCAAATGATATATATGAGTGAGGCACAAAGATCAAGTACCAATGGACATGTTTATAAGAAATACCAGATTAACTGAAGAAAAATTCTACCCTAGCTACTCTCCGTCATAAATGTGTCCAGCACAAGTTCGGCCGAAATTGTGCTGGACACTTTTTGTCACATGCAGTCTGGTGTGATCAATTCTATCTCAATCATTGAACGAGAAGTTGTTTGATATGGCAAAATGTTTCTGCTGAAGTTTTTTTAAACCTCAGATTGGCACTCTTTTGTTTTTCATAAAAGCAATTATAGTCCAAGTTTAGCCTCACTAGTGGACATTTGCCCCAACATGTCTACTTGCTCTTGATGGCAGTAGATTTATTTTAATTTTTTATTTCATATTTGATTTCTTTAATTTTACCTTTTTATCCCTCATATTGCTTTTGTATATCAATTTTTTTTTGTAAACAAATCATTTTCATATTTTTTACCGTTATTTAATAATATTATAAAAGGTGTAACATCACCCGGTATGCGTTGGGCACACAAGTTTTTGCTATACTTATAATATTAATAATATAATGCTGACAACAAATAATCAAATGATATATATGAGTGAGGCACAAAGATCAAGTACCAATGGACATTTTTATAAGAAATACCAGATTAACTGAAGAAAAATTCTACCCTAGCTACTCTCTGTCATAAATGTGTCCAGCACAAGTTCGGCCGAACTTGTGCTGGACAGTCTTTGTCACATGCAGTCTGGTGTGATCAATTCTCTCTCAATCTTTGAACGAGAAGTTGTTTGATATGGCTAAATGTTTCTGCTGAAGTTTTTTTAAACCTCAGATTGGCACTTTTTTGTTTTTCATAAAAGCAATTATAGTCCAAGTTTAGCCTCACTGGTGGACATTTGCCCCAACATGTCTACTTGCTCTTGATGGCAGTAGATTTATTTTAATTTTTTATTTCATATTTGATTTCTTTAATTTTACCTTTTTATCCCTCATATTGCTTTTGTATATCAATTTTTTTTTTGTAAACAAATCATTTTCATATTTTTTACCGTTATTTAATAATATTATAAAAGGTGTAACATCACCCGGTATGCGTTGGGCACACAAGTTTTTGCTATACTTATAATATTAATAATATAATGCTGACAACAAATAATCAAATGATATATATGAGTGAGGCACAAAGATCAAGTACCAATGGACATTTTTATAAGAAATACCAGATTAACTGAAGAAAAATTCTACCCTAGCTACTCTCTGTCATAAATGTGTCCAGCACAAGTTCGGCTGAACTTGTGCTGGACACTTTTTGTCACATGCAGTCTGGTGTGATCAATTCTCTCTCAATCTTTGAACGAGAAGTTGTTTGATATGGCTAAATGTTTCTGCTGAAGTTTTTTTAAACCTCAGATTGGCACTTTTTTGTTTTTCATTAAAGCAATTATAGTCCAAGTTTAGCCTCACTGGTGGACATTTGCCCCAACATGTCTACTTGCTCTTGATGGCAGTAGATTTATTTTAATTTTTTATTTCATATTTGATTCCTTTAATTTTACCTTTTTATCCCTCATATTGCTTTTGTATATCAATTTATTTTTTGTAAAACAAATCATTCTCATATTTTTTACCTTTATTTAATAATATTATAAAAGGTGTAACATCACCATGTATGTGTTGGGCACACGAGTTTTTGCTATACTTATAATATTAAAACATAATGGTGACAAAAAATCAATTAAATGATAAATATGAGTGAGGCACAAAGATCAAATACCAGTGGACATGTTTATAAGAAATACCAGATGAACTGAAGAAAAATTCCACCCTAGCTAACCTCCATCATAAAAGTGTCCAGCACAAGTTTTGCCAAACTTGTGCTGGACACTTTTGGTCACATGCAGTCTGATGTGATCAATTCTCTCTATTGCAATGAAAATGAATTTTTCTTCAATAATTGCACTAGAAGTTGTTTGATATGAAAAAATTGTCATCCTGAAGTTTTGGTAAAGCTCCAGTGGATTATTTTTTATTTTTAGATAAAAGAAATTTTAGTCCAAGTTTAGTGCCACTGGTGGGCGTTCACCCCATCATGTCTACTTGCTCTTGATGGAAGGAATTTCAATTTAATTTTTTATTTCATATTTGATCCCTTTAATTTTACCTTTTTATCCCTCATATTGCTTTTGGATATCAATTTATTTTTTGTAAAACAAATCATTTTCTTATTTTTTTACCTTTATTTAATAATATTATAAAAGGTGTAACATCACCTGGTATGCATTTGGCACACGAGTTTTTGCTATACTTATAATATTAATAACATAATGGTGACAAAAATCAATCAAATGATAAATATGAGTGAGGAACAAAGGTCAAATACCAATTAATCAATAGTTCTTTTTAATATTATAAATTTTTTGATTAAATAAAATGGTAATAATGAATTACATTTTTCATCCACAATTCCACCCTAATGATTCCCACTGCACAAAAAGGGTTCACTTGGTATTTTCATTAATGCTTGTGCATATATTTTATTGCCCACAGTACTACACTTTTTTGTAGTGATTATCCCACATCTGATTCAGGAATATTGTTAAGCAATATAAATTTTTTTTACAAAAGAACTTATCATATCCAATATCCCACAAAAAATACAACCTGTTTTTGTATTAAAACACATTAATTATTAAGAAAATGTTAAAATAATTAGATTAGACCCTGGCACAGCTAGATCCATACCAACTGACCTAAAGTCTTTTCAATATTGAAAACAATTAAATAAAATTATGATATCATACTAAATTATGGGCACCAACCATAATTCAGCACTTCTCATTTGCTCTGCTACAAGATGAGTGCATGTAGCATTTTTCTAACGTCAGACTGTTTTTCTTCCTTCCCTCACACCTTTAGTCCAGAATGAAAATTTAGTATGAGTTTTGGTCAAAATGGTTTGCCAGTATTATCTGTATGCAATATGAATTCATATTGCATATTTCTATTTATGCATAAAATATACTCGTTAAGCATCATTTTTTTGCATTTTTCAATCATTATGCATTGTCACGCGCCACGTGACACTCGAGGCAAAATCTGCTCATTAAATCAATAATATTGAGTCCTAAATCTATACTCGAAGCGCAGAAAGCAATTCTCCATAGCAACTGCGATTCTCCTTTGTGTACTTACTATTTAACTGCGTTAGCCTAAACTCTAAATCTAAGTTAGTCAACCTCCCAATAGGGTGCCTTAGTCCTTTTCAATAAGCGACGCACAGCGCTAGGTTCAACGGAATAGTACAGTAGTAGTTTTCATTAAAGTTTTGTTAATTAATTAAAAAGGGGTAAATTGAGCATGGATGGATATTTAGCGAAGAGGGTCTAAGTGTATGTTAGTAATGGTCAATGGAATGGGAATGGTGCGATGGAAGGGAGGTCAATGCCAGGAGGAACAAAGGATATAAAAGGGGTTGGTTATTTGGTTCAATATTCCTTAGAATTAAATTATAAAATCGTATTTACATTAATAGTGGTAAATCTTTAAAGTTAAAATCATTGTTATTGTATCTTTCTTTTATTTTCTCAATATTCATTTTCTAAATCCTAAATCTTTGATTATTGAGTTTCCAACCCTTCATGAGATTTTAAGAATTACTATTACCTTTGAAACTAGTCTATAATTCTTCTCGAACGAACCTCGAACCTGTAGCTATTACTTCGAGTGACCTTCGAATCATTTCCACAAATCATTCCTCTGTGCTTCGAAGATGTTTCTAAATCCCTCATCTCACTTTCAGGAACATCCTCGACCTTCTGCGTAGGTCGTCCGGTGACAGTATAATTTAATTCTCCGTAGTTCTCATTCTTTGCACTACTACGTCCTTTTAGGTGTTTCTAAATTTTTAAATGGCACCTGTTCAACGCACTCCTCCTACGGGCGCTACTACTAGAGCTCGCGCTAGAGGCAGGCCGACAGCCACAAGGTCTGTTTCCCGCACTCACTCTTTGGAACCACTCGACCTTAGGGAACAGCAACATTCAGTTCAATCTGTAGAAGACATCCCACAAGATTTTGAGGATTCTAGTGATGAAGAAGAAGGAGAGGATACAATGCACGAGGCACCATCCGCCCCTGCCAATCACCCTTCTGGCAATTCCTCAGAACCTGGACCATCTAACTCTCTGGAAGATTTCATGAGACTTTTCATGAAAACCCTTTCAAATCCAATGTCTTCAGAGGGATTCAAGTTCAAAACTCCTTCTATGAAATCTCCTGACAAATTCGACAGAGATCACCCCGACAGATTGCGACCCTTCTTGCAAGCCTACAAGCTTCTGTTCCATAATGACCCTCGAACCTTTAACAGCGACCGATCAAAGGTTATTTATGCTTCTTCATTCCTAGCTGGGAAAGCAGCAAGATGGTTCAAACCTTATCTACTCATGCTTTCTTCGACAGAAACCCACTTACTTATCAATAATTGGGAAAAGTTCGAAGACCAACTTTTTACGTTGTTTGGGGACCCTAATGAAACGGACAACGCGGAAATTGAACTTAATTTTCTTCGCATGAGTGATAATGGTAAAGCCTCTGAATATATCTCGAACTTCAGAGCACTTCAAACTCAAGTAGGTTGGAATGATGCTGCCCTTAAGTATCATTTCAAGAAAGGACTTCCTTGGAGGATTCTAGATCAATTAAATCTTCACGGTCAGAAGATGACTACCTTAACTGATTTAATGGATCGAACCCTCGAACTTGACGGCGTTTATCAAGGACGACTTCAATATCGTCGATATGCCAACAAATCTCAAGGCCTAAATTTTAAATCGGGACCTTCTTCACACCCACAACCAAATCAATCCTCCTCGACTCAATCCAAACCCAATAAGGGAAAGGATAAACCTCGACCAAAAGGCTTGACCCCAGGCGATATCAGCAATGTAATGGATCCTAAAGGGGAACTTAAAGAAGCTGAGAGGAAGAGACGAGCAGATAATGTGTTATGTATGTATTGTGGTGGTAAGCACAAGCTGGAAGACTGTGTAAAGTTGAAGGAAAGAGAAGGTACTAGTTCGAAGTCAAAAAACTAGTAGATAGTTTACTTGTGTGCAAAGCAAACTATCTTATCTCTCCCAGTGCACAGAACCTCCATGTCTTAAGGACTGGAGTTGCCTTAAACCGCTTGAGATTCATTCTTTTTAAGGAGTATATCCCCTTCAGTTGTCTTATAGAATCTGGAGCTTCAAATTCTTTTGTTAGTTTATCTTTTGCCAAGAAGCTTCAACTAACATTTACAGATATCGATCGAACTCCAATCTATTTGGTCGAATCAGAGGAACCCAAATATTGGGTAAGTAAGAAAGTTTTATGGGTTTTCAACTTTCCGAACTTTCCCCCCTTTGAGTGGGAATTATCAGTCTTGGACACCCCAAGGATGGACGATACCATTCTTGGCCATGACTTTTTAACGCATTGGAATCCCGAAATTGATTGGACTAGGGGATTGATCACCCCACGCTCTAAGTATATTTCTGATTCTTCAATGCAGGTCAATAGGGAGTTAAACAACCCGCCTGACAACGTCCTGCTAGAGGACAAGTCTCTGCCAGATGACTTGCAAGCATCTGATCCTTCTTTAAATGAGCAATTGGCTAACCCTTCTAGCTCGATGACTTCACTCGAAGAGGATTTAAATTGCCTCGAAGTAATCGAATTCTGCTCTCTCAATACAGGTATCCCCTCGACAGATTCTCTTGAAGATTAAGAGGACGACCAAATCAACATTGAAGCCATTAAATCAACTCTACCGGAAATCTACCACAATTTCCTCGATGTTTTCTCAATCCGCAAGGCCGATAAGTTACCACCTCATCGACCCTACGACCATCAAATAGAGTTAATAGGCCCAGTACCTCCGGCAGGTCCTGTCTATTCTTTATCGAAGGACGAATCTCAAGTTCTTCAAGACTACATTGCAGAGAATGTAGCCAAATGTTTCATCAGAGCCAGTAAATCTCCAACCGGCTCCCCTGTCCTCTTTGTAAAAAAGAAGGACGGTAGTCTTAGGTTGTGTGTTGACTATAGAAAGCTCAACACCGTCACGAAGAAGAATGCATATCCTGTTCCTCCTATGTCATTACTTCTTACCCTTTTCAATGGTGCTAATTTCTTTTCTAAAATTGATATTAGAGGCGCTTACAATCTGATTTGCATTGCGGAAGGTCATGAACCACTGACTGCAATGCGCACTAGCTTTGGTAGTTTTGAATATTTAGTTATGCCTTTTGGATTATGTAACGCACCTTCAACTTTTCAAACTTATGTTAATGATATCTTTCAAGATGTTGTTGAACAATTTGTAGTTGTCTATTTAGATGATATTTTAATATTCTCGAAAACACTAGATGAACATATTCATCATGTTTGAAAGGTCCTAAATTGTCTTCGAGATCATGGTCTCTACGCCAAGCATAATAAATGCAAATTCCACCTCAAATCAATTGATTTTTTGGGTTTTACGTTGTCCACTGACGGTTTAGTCATGGATGACAAAAAAATCCAGAAAATCCTGGAATGGCCTGAGCCCAAAAACATTAAATCACTCCAAGGATTTTTGGGTTTTGCAAACTTCTATAGAAGATTTATTAAAGATTACTCTAAAACTATTTCCAATCTTACTTCTCTTCTTAGAAAAGACATTCCTTTTGTTTTTACTTCTACAGCACGAAAGGAATTCGAAGCACTAAAAACGGCGTTCACCACAGCCCCAATTCTTCGACATTTTGATCCTTCTGCCTCGACAATAGTTGAGACAGATGCGAGCGATTACGCTATTGCAGGGGTCATCTCCCAATTAAATCCTGAAACAAATTTGTTTCATCCTGTTGTTTTTGAGTCACGCAAACTCATAGCCTCAGAATTAAATTATGAAATTCATGACAAAGAGCTTTTAGCTATTATCCATTGTCGTATAAAATGACGTTCTTTTCTTCTCAGCCTAGATAGTCCTTTTCAAATCTTAACAGATCATAATGCTTTGAAATACTTCATGTCTTCTAAAGTGTTAACCAGGCGTCAAGCCAGGTGGGATGAATTTTTGTCTGAATTTTCTTTCTCTATTTCCTATCGCCCAGGAAAAAACTGCATTGTCCCAGATATCTTGTCACGTTGGGACGACATTTACCCACAGCGGGGGGACACATTTGCTGACAAGAACCAAGCAAATTTGCAATCAATCTTCAACGAATCAACGTTAACGACTCATCAACTTAATTTGATGACAATTCAATCTTTTTGAAATCCACTATCCAACATCCTCAAAGCTCAGTCGAAGGACGAATATTGTTTTGGGTTAAAAGACAAAATACTCTCAAAGCAAGGGGCCAAAAGATTTAGTATTGAATCAGGTCTATTATTCTTCGAAGGTAGAGTAGTCATACACGACAACAATGAGATAAAATTATGGATTTTCAACAGTCGACATGATTCTCCATTAGCTGGTCATTTTGGGGTTGATAAAACCTACCAGTTAATAGCGAGGGATTTCTTCTGGCCAGGTATGACCAGGGAAATCAAGGCCTATATAAAAGCTTGTTACAAATGTAATAGGAATAAGGCTCCCCCTCCACGGAAGCATGGGTTGCTTCAACCACTTCCTATTCCCTCTAAACCTTGGGAATCTTTATCAATGGATTTCATTTCTCAACTTCCTTTTTCTAATGATTTCGATGCTATATTAGTAATAGTAGATAGATTTTCAAAAATGTCTATTTTTATTAAAACCACTACTACTGCTACAGCAGAAGATTTGTCAAAATTGTTTCTAGAATATGTATTTTCTAAACACGGCTTACAAAATGATATTATTTCAGATAGAGGCTCATTGTTTGTATCCACATTCTGGACCCAACTGTGTAGACAACTCAATATCACGAGGAATCTCTCCACGGCCTATCACCATGAAACCAATGGTCAAACACAAAGAGTTAACCAAATCCTTGAACAATATTTTTGAATGTAAGTCAGTTACCAACAAGAAGATTGGACCACATGGTTACCATTGGCCGAATTTGCTTAAAATAACTCGACTCATTCTTCAACACGACAATCTCCCTTTGAAACCATTTATGGACGACATCCTCGATTCAACTCAATCCATGCCTGCGGAACATTATCATCGAACTATATCACGACTCCAAGAAGAACTTTAAACAAATTTGGAATCAGCGATTCGAAGATACAAGGAACAGGCCGACAAACATCAACAATCTGCTCCTTCCTTTAAACCAGGCAACAAAGTATGGCTCGACGCACGAAACATTCGAACAACAAGACCATCAAAGAAACTGGCTGAAAAGCGCTTGGGACCATTCGAAATCGACTCTGAAGTCTCTAAAACTGCATTTCGACTCAAGTTACCTCCTAAATGGCAGGCGATTCACCCTGTTTTCCATGTATCTCTCCTGGAACTGGCTTGACAAATATACCCGGGCAAGAACCAACCCCCTCCGGAACCGGTCGAAGTAGAAGATCATCTAGAGTGGGAAGTAAGCCGTATCCTTGATTCAAGAATACTCAAGAGGAAACTTCAATACCTCGTGGAATGGGAAGGCTTCCTCAATGACTCAGACAAAACATCCTGGGAACCAGCCATCAATGTTTCTAACACCCCTGAACTCCTAAAATCTTTTCATTTGAAATATCCTTTAAAACCAAAACCTTAAAATTTCTTTATTTAAAATTTTCTTTTCTTTTTCTTTCTTTCTTTAAAATCTAAAACACCTCTTAAATTTCTTAGCCTTGTTTTCTTTTTTCTCTCTTCTTTTTTCTTTCTTCTCCTTCTATAAAATTTCCTCCAAAACCAACTAAAAATAAAATAAAATTAAAATTAAAATTAAATAAAATAAAATAAAATAAAATAAAATAAAATAAAATAAAATAAAATAAAATAAAATAAAATAAAATAAAATAAAATAAAATAAAATAAAATAAAATAAAATAAAATAAAATAAAATAAAATAAAATAAAATAAAATAAAATAAAATAAAATAAAATAAAATAAAATAAAATAAAATAAAATAAAATAAAATAAAATAAAATAAATAGAATAAACATAAATAATAAAATAAAATAAAAAACTCTTAAATCTTTCTAAATATTTTCTTTCTTTTCTTTTTCAATTCTTTAAATACATTCTTTTCTTAAATTTAAAATTCTCTTCAAAAATTTCTCTTCCAAAAATTTATTCTCTCTTTTTTTAAAAAAAAGAAAGACTTTCTTTCTTTCGAATCATCAAATCTTGTACGACACGACCATTTCCTCGAACTTAACTTCAACCTCTAAATCTCCCTATAATAATTCTTCCAAACAAATAATTCTTCTTTTCAAACTCTCTTAAATTCTAAATTTTGTTTTTTTTCTTTTCTTTCTTCTTCCTCTCTTTCCAACTAAAATTTCTTTTAAAAAAAAAAAAAAAAAAAAAAAAAAACATATATTTTTCTCTCATTAAATCCTCAATTTAACAAACTCATCTCAATCACAAAACCGTTTCTTTTTTTTCTCTCTCTTTTCTTACATAAAAATTTCCTTTTAAAAACATTAAAACTTCCTTCAATTAAACAAACTTTTTTCTTTCTTTAAATTTCTTCTTTCAAATTCTAAAATTTTTTATTTTAAACTTCTTTTTCTTTTTCTCTCTCTACCAAATCTTATAAAATTAATAACATTCACCTACAATAAAAACAAATAAAATAAAATAAAATAAAATAAAACTAAAATACAAATTTTTTTTTCTACTTCTTTACATCTACTTTTCATTTCAAATCTTTTCTTTTAATTTCTCTTGAATCAATATTTTCATTTTCTCCAAAACTACCCATATCTCCTTCCTGAATTTCTCAAATACCTCCTTCTCTCCTACCGGAACCACCTCTCCCATCTCCAAGAGCTCCTCTGCCACGTCCAAGGAAGCAGCGTCGATAATTGTGTTGATCTCCACACATAATTCTTCTGCGAACCTTACTCATCGACCTTGACAAGGTTTCTTCGACCACACCTGGTCCAGGGTGTCTTCAGGCTCTTCAACTACCTCCGTGGCCAGAGGGTTTGCCTCAGTTGGTATAACCGGCGCAGGCTCCCCAATCGGCTCTTCAAGGTTATTCGATGTCTAAAACAAAACTCATCAGTAACTTCATCCTTAAAATAAACAATTAAAACTTGCCTCGAAGATGGGGTCAGGCTCTAAAAATAACCTTGGTGCCACTTTGACCTCTACCTCTCTCTCTTCCTCGTCGTCCTCGATGACCACCCGTCAATTCTTGGGTGCCCGCCCTGGAACAGGACTTCATCTTCATCTTCCTCCACCAACTCGTCGACCTCTTCCTCGACACCTCGCTTTGAACTCGTGGCCTGGGTTACCCAGGTTGAGATCTCGTTGTTTAATTCCTTATCATTTTCCCCCACCGATTGTTCATCTTCAATCGAGACATCCCAAATGTCTTCGACCACCTCTTTGGTTTTAGGGATTACCCAAAATTTAGTCTTGGTAAATCGCTTTTTGATTTCTGCGTTCTTCGTCAACGCATCGCACGCAACTCGTCGCCAACGGCAAAACTCGCATTTCTGGCGAGGGCCTCGAGTCGCCGTACTTTCGACACAGAAATACTCCATGCTTTCACAAGCCGTGCAAGTTTGTGAAAACTGTCGCGTGATCATTCCCCCATCCGCTTTAGGGTGTGGAGGCGTAGGTGTGGGAGTGGGGCAGTTCATTATAAAAAAGTGAAATTAATAAGTGAGGAAAAAATTATTAGAAGAAGGGAAACTAGTGTGGGAAGATGGCTCAAGCTCAAAGGAGTTCGCAATTTTTATACCCGGGCATCTTTCACGTGCCACGTGATACTCGAGGCAAAATCAGCTCATTAAATCAATAATATCGAGTCCTAAATCTATACTCAAAGCGCAGAAAGCAATTCTCCATAGCAACTGTGATTCTCCTTTGTGTACTTACTATTTAACTGTGTTAGCCTAAACTCTAAATCTAAATTAGTCAACCTCCCAATAGGGTGCCTTAGTCCTTTTCAATAAGCAACGCACAGCGCTAGGTTCAACGGAATAGTACAGTAGTAGTTTTCATTAAAGTTTTGTTAATTAATTAAAAAGGGGTAAATTGAGCATGGACGGATATTTAGCGAAGAGGGTCTAAGTGTATGTTAGTAATGGTCAATGGAATGGGAATGGTGCGATGGAAGGGAGGTCAATGCAAGGAGGAACAAAGGATATAAAAGGGGTTGGGTATTTGGTTCGATATTCCTTAGAGTTAAATTATAAAATCGTATTTACATTAATAGTGGTAAATCTTTAAAGTTAAAATCATTGTTATAGTATCTTTCTTTTATTTTCTCAATATTCATTTTCTAAATCCTAAATCTTTGTTTATTGAGTTTCCAACCCTTCGTGAGATTTTAAGAATTACTATTACCTTTGAAACTAGTCTATAATTCTTCTCGAACGAACCTGGAACCTGTAGCTATTACTTTGAGTGACCTTCGAATCATTTCCTCGAATCATTCCTCTGTGCTTCAAAGAAGTTTCTAAATCCCTCATCTCACTTTCAGGAACATCCTCGACCTTGTGCGTAGGTTGTCTGGTGACATGCATATTCATATGCATATTCATTATACAGATTTATATGCATATTAATATATTTTTTTCATATACATATATGCACCTTTTTTTGCATATTCATTATGCATATTTTTAATGCATATTCAATATGCATATTTTTATGCATATTCAATATTCATATTTTTATGCATATTCAATATGTATATTTTTATGCATAATCACTATGCATATTTTTTATGCATATTTATTCTTCATAGTCATTATGCATACACTTTGGATAGGCATTTCACATCAATTTTTAGCATGCAATAAGTATCCACCATGCAAATTCAAATGCATATGCATCTATATCATACACGCAACATATATTCAAGTTTAATATTTGAATATTAAGTTATTCTAAGTGATGTTGTTCAACCTTTTGCTAAACCTGAGATTAACTGATGTTCAATGTGGTTCTTAAGCTCTGCTCAAGGAGGGATTGTTCTGGATTCAATCTGTGACAGTTTATTTTTTCAATGTTTTTTCATCAGATTTAAAAACATCTTTCTGACAGTTTCAGGATGGTTTCCCAACAGTTTTCTGACAAATTCGTGATAGTTTCAAATAGAGGGAACTGCTAGCAGTTCACCCCCAGATTTCCCGTGGTGATTTGAGTTAAAATAAATTGATAATAAAATTTTTACCAAGATTATTATCTATAAGGTAGAAATAACAATAAAAAATTATTATTTATTCAAGTTAATGTTATTTTATTTATAATATAAAATAATATCAGATAATTATTAAAATGGGACAAATACAAAAGTATAAATAACAACCAATAATAATAATACAAAAATTTAATGGCAATAATTGTGACTAAGCACAGTGTACTATTATTTTCAACCAATATTATCAAAATTTAATTAAAATTTAATTTAAAAATTTAATCAAAAAATTAATGATCTTCTTGGACTAAGAGGGTTGCTCTATTATTGTAAACTAGGAAAATAAAATTTTATAAAAATTTATCACTTACACTCAGTGTCTCAGCAAAATAGCTAAGGCACTGTTATTGCCATTAAAATTTAGTATTAAAATTGTGAGGTGCAAAGTGAGACTTACTTAAGTGATTGAAAAATCACTATAATCTATATGAATAATATTACTTTATAACCCGTATAAGGATTAACACGGTTTGATTAAAATTCATTGAAAAATTTGGTTTTGTGTGCGCAAGGTGGTCCATGTGTCAATTTCTTTCTCCAAAAAAATTGCCTGTGTCATTCAGAATGGTCCTCAAATTCCAGCAGTTCATCCAGAAGAGATAGGATAAGAAGAGAGAAGAGGAAGAAGAAATAGAAGAAGAAGGAGTAGTAGAAGTGGTTATAATATGAAAGGAAGACAACAAGAACTGCATTTAAAGGACTTATAAACAGGTTTTATATGGTATTTATAGATTTTGTAAGTGTTCTATGTTTCTGCTTATATCAACACTATTATTAATACTAAAAGGATTCTCCTAATGCAATTAATAAATTGCTTAGTAATTATATTTCTTAGTAGACTTAAACAGCACAAGTAAGTAATATAATTAAAAAAACAGACTCTTTATTTATTTAAAACTAATAGAATGTTTAATAATTAAAATATTGTAAGTCATGGGCTGAAGGGGAGTACCCAAAACCCTTTTATAGGGAATGAGTCCTCTAAAGCACCACTAAATTGTATATTCAAAGTAAAAATAAAGTAAAACAAGAAAATAAAAGAAAAAAAGTTAAACCTGGATATTGATAGAAAAATATGAAAAATCTAATTAAAACCAAGAGTAAGAGACCAATTTTCCCATCCTATATTCCCAAACCTTAATTAAATAAAATAGTGAGTAACTAAACAAGTGTATAACATATGAAACTGTGATTAATATATCTAAAACATGTATTACAATGATTTTTAAGTGTTTTTAAATGAACCAATAAAATCATGCTAAATTTTATGCAAAAATTTATGTAATCAATTCATTCATAGTATAAAACAGAAATAAGTAATCTGTTTTAACTACTTCATTAGATAAAAAACTAATTTGAGTGAAAACAAGTGACTAATTTAATGAATTTATAATTTAAAATAAGTATTTTAATATTTTTTATTAATTAAGTGTTTTAACTTATTTAATAATTTTTCTGACACAAATGCGATCAATATTTATGGATTATAACATATGAAAAGTTTTATTTAATATATAAATTTAATTAATTTAGTGTTAATAACATTATAAGTTATTTTTACAATTTTAATTATAATATATTTTTATTATTAAATAATTATTAATTTATGAATATAAAATACGTAAAAATTCACCATGATTTATAGAATATATTATATATTATATTTTATGAAAATGTATAAATAATTTATTTAATAACAAAATTAATAAAATATTTATATAATTTTATTATGCAATAAAATATTTTTTAATTACATAAAATACATAAATTTATTCCCCTTTATGGTTCCAATAAAGAGTTATAACATTTTACTGGGCTCCTGAGAAAGCCTGGCTGACAAAAACCGAGAACCTCAGATTAAAGGAAAAGGGAGATCTACAAAAAGAAAAGAGTAAAAATGATAGATATTTTTCTTCAAGTGAGGAAGAAAACTCAAAAAGTAGCAAAACCCCCTCCACAATTGGCTCCTCCCAAAAAACAAGAAAATGTTGAGCTTTAAAAATGGCTGTGGAACTGGATGAACACTAAATGGGACTCATTTCAGGCCCAGAAGATACAAAAGGCTCATCAATCAGGTACATCCAGGCCCCAAAAATTTAATGTAACCCCTCCTCATCCCTACCAAAGAGGAAGAATAAAGAAAAACAACCACATCAAAAATTTTCCAAAACCATGGTAAGGCCCTCCATTGAATCTCAATTTCCTTTTCTTGTAACTGATACAGTTCCTTCATGTAACTCTGAGATATGATATGAGACTTTGAGACCAGTAGAAGCTGTTTCTAGCAGACTAAATACTAAATTTTCTACTCATGTAAAGACACCTTTAATTTTAAATTTGACCTCAATGATAAATCCAGATATGGCTATTGTACATAAATCAATTGATCCAGAAGTATATGAGACTCTTTAGACTTACTCTGTCTCTATCCTGAGAGATTCCCCTGATGTAGCAACTATTGATAACCAATATTTGAGAGACTTCACCAAAAAAAATCAGATAATGAACAACTTAAAATTTTCACAAAAATTTAATAGCTTTTAAACTGAGAAAGGTTACCAAGCATTTAAAAGTGAGTTGAATAGTGTTTCTGATGAAATTTTTATGTACAAGGTAGATTATGAAAATAGTAAAAAAAAATTTGCTTTGTGGAAAATATTAAAAATTATCTGTCCAAATTTCATGACACTGTGTCTATCTGTTGTCAAGGACTAGAATATCATAAGTCACACTTGAAAAAAATAAATGATAATTATTCATCTTTACAAAATTAGAACAAATTATCTTTTCTTACCCTAAATGAGACATTAACTATTATTCCAAGAGTCAAAACTAGGTTAACCAACATTGAGGAAAAATTGAACTCCTTAGTATATGAACAAAAATTATCTGACACTCCTCTGAAGGAAACTGTTGCAAAGGATACTCCAAATTTACCTGTGCCATTTTCCTATAAAGAAAAATTAGTACAAGAGAGACCTGTACATATTTCTAAGTTTCCATCAAAAATTGATGATGCAACCTGTATATCTACAAATGGGTAAAATAATGAGATTACTGCTCAATTACAAAAATTAATGCTGCTTCTTACACAGAAACAGGTAATCCAAAAGGAAATTACTTCAAAACAGAGAAATTGGCCTAAACTGGACCAATATTTAACATTTAATGGTGACTCTTCCTCTGATTGGCAGCAATTCATATCCAGAATTGATAATCTTGAAAAATTCTTATAAACTACCAGATGAAAAAATTGGGTCTAAATTAATTTCTTAGTTTTACAATGTTGCCTTGATGTGGTATGAATCTGTCCTTTTAGATAACAATGATTACTCTTTGGAGGATTTAAAAAAATTAATTAAAGCACAATTTGGTGGTTCAAAGTTTAGGTTAGCCCAACAAAGGAATTATGAGGAATCTAGATATAGCTCATTATCTACAGAAAAACTTATTGAGATACTTATGAAACTAGTTAAAATATAGAGAGCAATGGATCGAAAAATGAATTATGAATTATTTAAAGAGAGTTTCCTTTCAAAATCTCAACTGTATTTGAGAGATTTAATTGTTTCTAGAACTTAAATCTCAAGGAAACCTTCTTCTTTTATTAATTTTTGTAATGAGATCCTTTTAAATAAAAAGTATGATTCCAGAAGATTCATTTCTAGAACTTCATTGGAGAAAACCTCCAATTACCAACAGAAACCTCTTGAAAAAGTTGTTAAAACTTCTGCCCCTCTGGCACCTGAAAAATATGCAACCAAGACTTGCTTTAAATTCAGCAAGACTTTGCAGAAAGGCCATGTTTGTGACAAGAAAATAAAAAATGTTGAACAAACAGAGGAGCCTTTAGATGACACAGTTGCACAAGATGATAATTCAAGTGATTTTTCCAAAATCATTTCTTATGAATCTCACCAGGAAATCTTTATTCTGGAGGAAGATATTCAATATTTAAAAAATATTGAAAATGATACTAATTATTTATCCAAAGTTAAACATGCTGAAATAATAATAAATATTGAGGAAACCTCAGTACTTATTACCCCTCTCAAGGCACCAGCCTTTATCAAAGGAAAAAACATTGAGTTTGTTTTGGATTCTGGAGCTGGAGGAAATGTTGTATCAGAATAAATTACTTATTTCAAATAATCAGGATTATAAATCAAAAATTATGTTTGTCACTTCTGAAAATTGGAGAGTTGATGTCTCTGTTTTGTCCCTATTGGTAAATACAAGGCTTCATTAATTTTCAAATATGGCCATGGCTTTGTAAGATCAATGTGTGACTTTGTAGTTATAAAAAATTTTAACTTAAGCTAGTGACTCATTGTGTGAAATGACATATTAACTAAATTTGGAATTAAACTTGATCCTTCAAACCAATGCTTGACATTGGGATTGAATGGTAAGAGAAAATTTAAAATTTCTCTCCCAAAAAATTATTAACACCAGTATTGAACACATATTATTCTGTGGTTCAATATAAAGGAATATCTACAAAAGAAATGTCTTCTCTCCTTTCTGAAATTTACACAGCTTCTTTTGAAGAAACATTTTCTGGAAAGAAAAGATTCAGTCATAAATTTGATTAAAAACATTCCTATGGCTTTTAGTCATGGGTCACATGAACTAGTATTGGTCAAAGAAGAGATGAAGCTTTAATTATCTTGTCCATTGACTGAAATACCACCTTGTTTAAAAAAGGAAACTTATACCACTTCCCTTACAAAGAGAAATGATATTGTAGACAATATCTTTACCCTTTTAATATTGAATATTATTGAAAAGGTAGTTCAAAAACCAAAACATTGGGTTATCTCACCTGTCTTAATTCCTTTTGTGAGAGATAAAGCCAGGTTATGTGATGATTATAGTGCATTGGATACCTATACTGTAGATGATATTTAATCTTTACCAACAATTATCTCTGTCCATGCTACGTTGCAAGGTGCTAAATATATCAGCTATCTAGATGGTAATAAATGATATCACCAGGTACCTGTTTTGAAGAATTACCAGAATTTTCTAATTATTGCTACTCATATAAGTATTTATAAGTATATTAGGATTCCATTTGTCCCCAAAAATTCCCCTTAAGTTTTTCAAAAAGTTATGGATAACACATTTCATTAAGAAATAATTGAAGGATGGATGATGGTTTACATTGATGATATTATCATATTCTACAAAGCATTTGAGGGACACCTTAACAACCTATGTAAAGTTTTCCATAAAATAGATGAGATAAATATGATACTTTCTTTGAAAAAAATTAAATTTGGTTCTTGTTCATTGTAAGTGCTTGGTAATGTTATCCCAGAGTTACAGATATGTGTTGACCAGAAAAAAGTGGCAGCCATACAACAGGTAAAAGATTATACTATGCTTAAGGATCCCCAAAATTTTTTAGGAATATTTAGACACTATAGAAAATATATTAAAAACTATCAGGTCATTGCATTACCCCTAACCCAGTCAATTAGGAAGGATGTTGATTTTTTCAGGAACTGTCAGGCTGATTTCAAGTAAAGAGAAATGAGTAGCTTGATTAGTTAGTATTATAGAAGATTTTTAATGGTCCTATATGAATACTGTAGTAAAAATTTAATAAGTATTAAAATATAACTCAATATCAGGGTCTTAGTAATTTTAATCTCACTAATTATATATGGGTTACAATTTTATAGTTAGTAGGAAAATAGATGTGAAAATTCAGGTACTATTCAGAGACTTTATAAATATTGTTGATATGTATTGTAATTTTACTGGTTATATAATATTATTGTAATGATAAAGAATGTATAAAAGAAGACCAAAAACTCTGTCAGCCAAGCTGCTAGACTTACCCAGTGAATTAATTAATTATTTACTGGGATGAAGCCAGGCCTTTTTTATTTCTTATTTCATTATTAGTTATAGTATATTTTCTTTAAAATTACTTGTAATAAATTAACTAATTACAATAAGTAAATTTAGTAAATATTTAAAATTAATGTCCCTTATATTTTTATTCCCTAACACTGTGCTCAATGACAGGTTAAATGAAATAAAAGTTAATACTAAAATAAAATAAATAAATTAAAATTCAAATTATTTATTTAAAAGTGGCTTTTACAGAAACTTTAAAATAAATAAAAAAAATTTACATATAAAGTAAATACATTTTTTTAATACACTCTTTATAGAACAACCTTAATATTTGCAATTTTTTTTTCTGTAATTTTCTTTTTCTCTCATACTCCTGTATATAAGATTTTTTAGTTCCTTGATTTCTCATCCTTTTGCCTATATGAGGCCTCCCCTTTTGGTTGTTTTAAAGCATCTTTTTTTACACAACAATTTATTTAATTACTAACAATAATACCTTTATTACTACTACTTTTTGCTTTGGTATTTGCATTTGCATAATTTAAATCCATATAAGTATAATAATAATTGTAATTTTACCTTATAATTGAGTAATAAAACATAAAGATAATCCTCTACATACTTTACTTTGAGATCCTTGAATATCCACCTATTAATGCTGTTAGACCTCTGCTAAAATCTTCTAGACCATTAGGACCCTTGACACTTGAGGGCCTTTCAAAAGTTTTGTCAATGGACTGATAACTTGACACCTGCAACCGTGAGACCATCAACTACAAGGACCAATAAGGACTGGTGGACAACTAAAAACAACAAACATCACCAGGCACGTGACTTACTGTTTTTCTGCGACTGGGAATCAAACCTAGATCCAAATTTAAGGTTTATATATTGGCGATTGTCATATATATTTGTGGTGACTATATTGGTTACCATCTTTGGGTCTCACTTTGCATATTCCATAGTTTACATATATCTTTTTTACTCAGAACTCTGTAGTGGCATTAATTTACTCACATTATAGAGGGAGGTTCGTGGTAAATACTAATTTTTTTCTTCCTAGTTGACAAAGATAGAAATATTTTATTCTTAGTCCTAGAAGTAATACAAATTAAATTAATTTTATTATATATATTTTTTTAATTATTTCTGTCGACCTTTTGTCCTGATAATTAAAATATTATATTATTTTTTCAGTTGACAAATTGTCCTGGCACTAAAATAATACATATATAAAATTAATTGAATTAATTCTATTAAATTTTTTCAGTTGAAATAAAGTCCTGGTATTAAATTTTTCAGTTGACTCTTAGTACTGATAATTTTCAACATAAATATAACTAATTAATTGAGAACTGTATTAATTCAACCAGTTTACTCTTTGTCCTGATAATTTATAAATTATTTTATTATTTCAGTTGATTTATTTTAAATCCTGGTAATAAAATATAAATATCTTGATTTAATAAATAAAAATTGTGATTATTATTTCAGTTGATCTTTTGTCCTGTTAAACATTAAATTTTCATTATTCCAGTGGATTAAATAATTTTGATATTTGATTATAAACTTGAAATATTTTTATTTTTCTCTTATTTTCTTTCAACAAAGTAAGATAATAACTAATTAAATTTTAATATTTCTTTCTCTCAGTTCAGGTTATCTACAACAAAGACTGATCAAAGCTCTTCTGCTGCCCGTGATGAGGAACTAGACTTTATTGATTATGATGAGACTTTTGTAAGCTCTCCTTTGAATACAAAACATGCTCAAAGTAATCAATTATTGGGCCAATCAGGATGTGAAAATGCAAGAAATAGAAATTAAAGTAGAAAAAACTTCTCTGGATCAAATGCCTTCAGTGAATTTCCCAGATGAGCTCCCAAAAGAATTCAAGATAAAAAAGATGCCCTTACAACAGCAAGTCAGAAACCTCTCCACTCACATCAAGAATTTTAGGGTAGAGAATCTCAAACTGATGTAAAAAACAGAAATTCTAGAAGAAAAGGTAAGAAATATAAAATTCTTTCCTTAAGAGAAGAGGTAACCTCCTCCAGCACCAAAAGCCCTTCCACAATTGGCCCCTCAAAAACAGGAAAAGGTGGAAGTTTCAAAATGGCAATGGGACTGGCTAAACACCCAGTGGGAATATCTCCAGGCCCAACAACAGCAACAGCAAGCACCTCAGGCAGGTCCTTACAGAAACCATCAGCTCAACCCAACACCTCCTCACCCCTACCAAGGAGGAAGAAAGAGAAAGAAAAATTGTATTCAATTTTTGTCAAAACCAAGGTAAGCCACTATATTGAATTCCAAGTACCATTTCTTGTTACTGTTTCAGTGACTTCAGGTAATTATGGAATATAAGATGATACTTTAAGACCAGTAAAGACTGACTGTATTAGGCGGATCAATCAATATTTTGATGTAACTAATCCTGTGGTATTGATTTATACTTCAATGATAAATCCTGATATGGCTATTATTAATGAAACATTTGATCCTGAATTTTATGAGAATCTGAAAAAAATTTCTGTTTCCTTATTAAGAAATACTTCACATGTAGCTACCATTAATGATGAATATTTGAGGGTTATTATTGCTAAAAAAAATCATATAATGAACAACATGCAATTGACTCAGAAATTAAATAGTTTGTTAACTCAACAGGGTTATCAATTAGCAAGAAGTGAATTACAGAGAGTTTCTGAAGATTTGTTTAAGTACAAAGTAACTCATTAAAAGAATGTTGCTGTTTTGCAAAATATAAAGAATGATTTGTCTAAATTACAAGATACTGTTTCTATCTGTTTCCAGGAGCTAGAGAGACATAAGTTGAACTTAAAGAGATTAAGTGACCATTATTCATTGTTGCAAAATAAGATCCAGTTATCTTTTTAAAAATAAATGAAATTTTATATAGTATTCCAAGAGTGAAGACTAGGCTAACAAACATTGAAGAGAAATTGAATTCATTGTTACATGACCAAAAGTCTTCTTATATTTCTTTGAAAGAACCTGTTTCACAGGATACTCTAATTGTACCTGTGCCTAGCTCATCTAAAGTAATATTAGTTCCAGAAATGACTGTAGATATTACTGAGTTTTTATCAAAAATTGATGATGTACCTTGTTCATCTACAAAAGGGTTAAACAATCAGATTACTGCCCAATTGGATAAGTCAAAGCTTCTTCTCACTCAGAGACAAGCTTGTAATAAGGAGACTACTTAAAATTAAAATAATTGGCTCAAACTTGACCAATATCCAACGTTTGATAGTGATTCTTCTTCTGCTTGGCAGCAGTTTATTTACAAGATTGATCATCTGAAAAGTTCTTACAAACTCCCAGATGAGGAAATTGTTTCAAAATGAATTTATTTATTTACCACTTTAGCCCTAATTAAATATGAATCTTTCCTCTTAGATAAAAATGAATACTCATGGGAAGATTGGAAAAAATTAATTAAAACACAATTTGGTGTTTCCAAGTTTAAATTAGCTCAACAAAGGCAGTATGAAGAAGCTAGATATATCTATTCTTCTTCTGTAAAACCTATTGACTTCCTGATGAAACATGTAAAAATCCTATGGGAAATGGAACCAGATATGTAGTTTAAATTATGGAAGAACAGCATCCTCTATAAATTTCCTATGTCTCTGAGAGACCTGATAGTTGCTATGACTGAGTTCTCAAAAGAACCTTCTTTTTTTATTATTTTTTGTAATGAGATCCTTTTAAATAACAAGTATGATTCTATAATATTCATTCCTAGAACTTCATTGGAGAAAACCTCCAATTACCAACAGAAACCCCTTGAAAAAGTTGGTAAACCTTCTGCACCTGTTGTACCTAAACAGTATGCAACAAACACTTGCTTCAAATGCAAAAATCCTTGGAAGAAAGACCATTTTTGTGACCAGAAAATAAATTTTGTTGAAAAGAAAGAGGAACATGCTGAAGACAAAGTTGCACTGGATGATTTTTCAAGTGATTGTGCCAGCAATATTTCATATGAATCTCACCAGGAAAATTTAATTCTAGAAGAATATATTCATTATTTAAATAATATTAATATTAGAAAAAATAATTTATCTACTGTATAAAATTCTGAGATTATAAGAAATATTGAGGAAAGCACAATTATTATTTCCCCCCCAAGGCACCAGTCTTGATAAATGGAAATAACATTGAGGTTATTTTATACTCTGGAGCTGGAAGAAGTGTAGTATCTGAAAAAGCATTTTCTTCACTGGATCAAGATTATTAATCAAAACTTATTCATATCATTTCTGAGAATTGGAGAGGTTATGGCTCTGTTTTTCCCCCATTGTTTAATACAAAGCCACAGTATTTTTCAAATATACCATGGTTTTGTAAGAGCTATGTGTAATTTTTTTTCATGAAAAATGATACCTCAAGAAGTTAGTTCATTGTGGAAAATGATATTTGAACCAAATATGGCATGGAATTGGATCTCTCAAAACAATGTTTCACAATGGGGATAAATGGGAAGAGAAAATTTAAGAATTCCTCCCCCAAAAAATTATCAAAACCATGATTGAACACATGTCATTCTGTAGTTCAATATAAAGGAAGATCTACAAAAAAAATACCTGCCCTTGTGTCTGAAATTGACAATGATTCTTCTGGAGAGCAACTACCTGGTGAGGATAAAGATTCCATCATTAAATTGATAAAATATTTTTCTTTGGTCTTTGCTCATGGGTCACATGAATTAGGATTGGTAAAAGAAAAAATGAAGATTTCATTATCTTCTCCATGAACTGAAATACAATATATTTTATAGATGAAGCCTTATCCTACTTTTCCCATAAAGACAAATGATATTGAAGACAATATCTCTACCCTTTTAAAAATAAATATTATTGAAAAGGTAGTTGAAACACCTAAAAATTGTGTTATCACACCTTTCTTAATTTCTAATTATAAAGATAAAGCCAGGTTATGTGGTGATTATAGAGAATTAAACACTTATACTCTTGATGATATCTATCCTATACTTAAAAGTAGCTCTATACATTCTACCTTACAAGGTGCTAAATATATAAGCTGTTTAGATGGTAATAAAGGATATCACCAGGTACCTGTTGAGGAGAATTCTAAGAATTTTCTGATGATTAACACTCATATGGGTATTTATAAGTATTTTAGGATGCCATTTGGCCCCAAAAACTCCCCTGCAGTTTTTCAAAAAAATTTGTATAACACATTTCATCATGATATAATTGAAGGATTTCTGATGGTATACATTGATGATATCATCATATTCTCTAAAACATTGAAGGACCATTTTAACCACTTATGTAAAGTTTTTCATAAGTTGGATGATATAAATATGACACTTGCCTTAAAAAAATGCAAATTTGGTTTTCATTCCTTAAAAGTGCTTGGTCATGCTGTCTCAGGTTTGCAGATATGTGTTGACCAAAACAAAGTGGCAGCCATACAACAGGTGAAAGGTACTACCACATTTAGAGATCTACAGGATTTTTGTGAATGTGTGCACTCTAAAGATAGTATATTAAAAATTATAAGGTCATTGAATTACCCCTTACTCAATTAACTAGGAAAGATGTTGCTTATGTCTGGAACAGTGAAATACAAAGAGCTTTTCACACTATGAAAAATTATTTGATGTCAGCACAAATTCTTTCTTTGCCTGACTTTAATCAACCATTTGTTTTATACACTGATGCCAGTTATATTGGTCTTGGTGCTTCTCTCCATCAAAAAACAGTTACAAATGATAAAGTATCAGAAGTAGTAATTTGTTATATTTCAAGAAACTTGAACAATAGTGAATTGAAATATGATGCCAATCAACTGGAGTGTTTAGAAGTAGTTTAGGCTCTGGATAAGTTACATTACTATCTTGATGGCCAGAAATTTGAACTTGTCACTGACTGCAGTGCAGTTAAATCCCTCTTAAACTTGAAAACACTTAACAGACAGATATTCAGAATGCATCTAGCTGTTCAAGAATACAGAGGGAGGAAGAAAAAAGCTCATAGAGCTGGTATCATTCACTCAAATGTGGATATTTTATCAAAGTTACCTTTTCCAAACGATGACTCAAATCCTGAATATGATCCTGAAGATGAAATAGTGCACTTTTTTGTGATATATGTGGTTGATATGGAGGAAGAGCTTTTACAGCTTATTCTGTATTCATATGATAAGGAAACTGACTTGAAAAAGTTATGTACCATAATAAATGATACAAAGAATTCTTTAATACAAGCATTCATTAAAACCCTTTCACCAATATACCAGAAGGCTTTTGAAAAAGGTAAATTTTCAATTGATGAAAGATATCCATATTATGAAAGAAAGTTGAGTAATGTTATTTTTATTCCTCCTTCTATGAAAGTGATCATCTTGAAAATTTGTCATATGACATATTGGCTGGACATTATTATCTTGAGAAAACAATGATCAAAATAAAGATCACGGCTTGATGGGTCAATATGTCTGAAGACACCAAACTATATGTTAAATCCTGTGATTATTGCCAAAAATCAAAAAGATTGACTGGTAAAAAAGCTGGATTATTGCAACATATTTAAGCTCCTGATTCACCATGTCAAATAATAAACATGGACTTTGTAACAGGATTAACCATTTCTGGGAAAGACAGTTATAACTCTTGCCGGGTTATTGTGAACCAATTCACAAAAATGCATAAATTTATTCCTACTCATAAGGATGTTTCCACTAAAGAATTAGCTTTCTTGTGGTGGTCTCATATGTTTTATACTTCTGGTGTAGACAATCCTATAGTACTAGCTATAGGCCTTGACCAAGGGAGTTGGAGAAAAACCAGAGAGAAAATCCCCTGTCCCTTTAGAAAAATAGAGTGAGATTTACTTGCTAAAGTAAGTAGGTTCCTGTTTTTCTAAAGCCCCCTTTCCAACATACTTGACTGCTGGATGAGCCAAGAAAGTAGTCACCAGCCAGACTACCAGACCAAAGAACTGAAATGTAGACCAATGTCCACACCAGAGACAGAAAAGATACTTGATGTAGGCTGCAAATCCACACCAGAGACAGCAATAATACTTGCTATAGCTTGCAAGACTATAACAGAGAAAACAGTTGCCAAAGTTAAGTTAAATGATGAACTCACTTGCTACAAAAACAGCCAAATTGTGGCCAGAAAACAGTGAAAACTGAGTGAGGAACAAGGATATCACCTCCGAATGGTTTTATGATAATTAAAATTGCCCCAAACTGTCTTATTCACTATGTACACACAGACCACTATCTAAGAGCCCATGCACACCCACCAATCTGGCGCCTGTACCAGCCAAATTGAATAAAAAACCCTCCAGAAGCGCTCCCCAACCTTCTTAAACAGAGGAGGGCGGGCCACCCGACGTTGGAGGTGCCGCCTGAAGCGGCCCGGCCTCCCTGAAGCCAGAAAACAAATAAAACAAATAATATACTTAAAAAATTAGCTACAACTACTAAAATCTTTAAAACATGGAATTTCACTATAACAACATTGTGAAATGAAATATAGAGAAACATTAGCCCTATCTAATGGTACTAAGCACTTAACCCTAAGACTTAAGGTTAGCCCGTAAAAGACAAAAAACAAAATTAAACAGCTATCTTTTATAAATCAAAAATGAGGAAATGACCCCTTAAAACTTAGAATATGAAAAATATCTACAAGACATAAAATATAGAGAAAAATTGGGGCTATCCAATGATAGTAACTACATACCTGCAGACCCAATATCTAGGGAATCAAACCAGAAAAATACCTGATTCCTTAACAGATGTCAATTAAGACATGCACAAACAGCGCCAAATCACACAACAAAGGCCCCTGCAAAGGTTGGAAGACCACATCCTCCCTCCAATTAAGAATGTTCACATTCTTTCTTCATCAAACCACCATGTTCAACCTTCATCCCAAGCATGCCTCTGAAATGGGTCCTTGCCAAAACTGCATTGACAATAATCTAATCTGTGCCATGACACCACCTATCCATCCATACAGAATGTCCTGTGATGTCTGCCAACCTAGAAAGAAGACCTGCTCCAGAACTGGTCAATTATCTTCTGCAACAGATTCCCCTCCCCCTCAACCTGGTCCATCTTCTGCCAGCACCAAAAGATCTAGGCCATCCATCCTGATACCCAGATTAATCAAAAAGCTTCACCCTTCCCAGAAGAGTGCCACAACCCATAAAACAACTAGTTCCACCATCCCTAGTCCATCTGATGGTAAAGAAATTTCCTTCCTTACTTCAACTTTTTAAACTGATGACTTCTAAGTTCCCCCATCTTCTGATAGTGATGATAACAATGTAGGATCCATTGCACCACCAACACCAAACTACTTTCCCACTATCAAGGCCAAGTTCCAACAACACACATCTCAAAAGAAACAAATTCTGCTTCACTACTTCCAATCCACTCCTGCTAGAGATCCACAGGACATTGAGAACAGAAGACACCTCATTCACCAGTTCAAGGCTAATTCTGAACACTTCATTTCATCTCTTGATTCCCTCTGTAATTCCACTAGTACTTGAGTTTGATTCAGAAAGAAAAATTGACCACACCCTCTATAGGATGTAACCACAAACAACCCTCAGTTTTAAGTCTTGGGGGACCATCCTCATTTTATATTCTTGGGGGACTCAAAAACCCTCAGTTTAAAGTCTTGGGGGACTCAAAAACCTAAATCATAAACCCAGAACCAGAGATCAACCACATTAAGACGCAGAGAAAAATCTAACATTCTGGGGTAATTGTGAATAGAGCTTCCAGCCCATCAATTACCCCCAAACTTGCCTTTGCTAAAATCAGAGGCTCCCCCTGTGGATACCCTCCACCAATCTTTCAAAAGCAACTCCAACAACAAAACCCATTCCTCAGTTTATAGTCTTGGGGGACTAAACTTACAACAATCCTCAGTTTAAAGTCTTGAGGGACTAACACAGTGTTCATTTTAAAGTCTTGACGGACTAGTCTTGATAAAATATTGAAACCAGCCAGTTTAAAGTCTTGGAGGACTAACTGAAACCAGATTTCAGTTTAGAGTCTTGATGGACTGACAGAATTTTAAATAAAATAGATGCAGCCAATTTCATACAGAACACCTCTACAGCCAACCTGCTAAACTTCCACCTTCACTTCATCATCTACCCATCAGTGACAAAAATCTCCTCCTATCCCTTTCCATCATCTTTTCTCACCAAAGATCATGGCTGTATCTCCTGATGTTAACCCTTCTAATCTTCCTTGCTTCACTGCTCCCAGAGACTATGCCTGCAAACAGTGCATCTACATGTGCAGACCTTGCACCTTCTCTCTTCCAACTCCTGAAGCCAAATTCTACAACAGGGCTTGTGATTCTTGCTACTCCAAAAAGAAAAAATGTGACAGAGATTCCAACTACCCTATTCCTCCTCCTTCACCTTCTCATGAATACATCTCCAGATCCCCTACCAGATCCCCAGAGCTTGGTCCTTCCTCTTCCTCTTTATCTTCAGGACCTTCCAGAAGATCCAGAAGCTCAGCTTTCAGAACTCTTCCCAAAAGACCAGCCTTAGCTTCCCAAGAAACTGCTTTTATCTCTGCCAAATTATCTCCAAAAGCTTCAAGATCAGCTTCCAGGCTTCTAGACAGCGTCCAGGAACCCCCGGCCAACTTCAGGCGGCCCGCCCACCTCACTAGACAGTGAAAATCCAGCTCAAAACCTCCAAAAACAACCGGAAAACAGCCAAATTCAATCAATCAACGAAAACAACTCTACACACTCACCTTACACTGCTCCCAGAGCAATGCAGACAACCCTCCCAAGGTCCAAAAAATCCAAATTTTCTCAAACTTCTAGGAGACCTGCCAGAGAGCCCCAAGAAGAAACCAGAACACCCAACACTGCACCCAAGCAACAACTTTGTCCCCAGCTAAGACAAAGAAACTACACCTCTCCTCTGTCAGCCAACTATTCTTCTGACAGTTCCATCTCTTCAAAATATCCATCCAGAAGAGATCAATCTGCTTCCAAATCACCCTCTCCTGCTCCATCTCTTAACAACCCTGGTACTCCATCACCAGCACCTCCTCCAGCTGAATCCAACAGAAATAACAACCACAACAACGACAACAATCCCACTGCTCCAACTAGACCCCAGGAACATCAGCCTCCAAGTTCACCTTCTCAAAATCTTTCAGAGGAAGACCAAGAGAATCCATATCTTTTCATGGTTGATCCACCCACTATTACCATTACAAAATCTTCAGAGATCCAAATTCCAGCTGCTTAAAAATTTGATGAGCTTCCAATCTGTAAGTACCAAATTAATTTATCCCATTTCTTTAAGAAAAATAATTACTGATCCAATTCTTCTTGTCTAGTTGGCACCCCTCCTCCTGAATCTATTATTTGAGTTGGCCACCCTCTTGAAGCTTCTTTGACCCTGTATTATGGAGACATGAAAAAACACTTAAGCACCATGTATTCCAACACGCTGAAAGCCTTTGCCCTCCATGGACCTTTGAATGACTTTAAAAAATCCCTGAGAAAGCGCCTGTTGGACGACCACTGGAAAATGTCTAGGATCATTAAGCACATACTCCAGCACTCCATTCCTGCCTCTTCTTCTTCCTCCTCTGAACTTCCCTCTAATCCAATTCCTGACCATTACAATCCCTATAATCTCTCCAGCAGGATGCACTTCAAAGAACACAGTGCTTCCCACAAACCCAACAAAAAACAAAAACGTCATCACAATCCGGACCAGCCTCCAGAAGCTTTATCATCCAGACAATGAGCTCCTGCAAAAAGATTAGAAACATAATAATAATATAAAACAATTAATAAAAATAATTTCAGAATTTTTTTTTTATCTTTTTTTTATCTACTAATATACTTAAATAAAATGAAATGAAATAGCATAAATGAAATAAAATAAAATATAAAAAATAATACAAATAGTATCCCCCAGCCAATTGATGATTGATCCCCTGATACCTTACCCACATCCAAGTGCACCTTGATGTGGATACACAATTAAATATTTTGAATGATTAACAGAAAAAAAAATAAATAAATTTAGGAATTCAGAAGATAATAAGAATAATGAAACACAGAAACACATGAAATAAATAATAAATTTAAAAAGAAAATAGCATTGCCCGGCCAATTGATGAGCCTTTCCCCACCAATGCTTGCCCACATCCAGGTGACCCTGATGTGGTAACACCCTGTATTTTTGATTTTATAATTTTAAACAACCCCCATAAAAAAAAAGAAAAAAAGAGAAAAAAGAAAATGATCTAAAACTGCTATCTAGCAAAAAAATAACTGCAAAATCAAAGACAGTCCAGCTCCATAGATGGTCCAATAAGGGAAAGTCCAATCCATAGAAATGATCACTGGGTGGGCTCCCTCCAATAAGTAAAAATGATGGGAGACCACCAGTGATCCATCACCAATCTGAAAGAACCAAAGATAAAGAAGCCAGTCCCAAACCAGTTTAAAGTCATAGTGGACTTGAAACCTGAATAATAAACAAAAGAACTATAATTCAACTAGGAAAAACAAAAGACTTGAGACAGACTTTCTGGGGTAACTGTTCTACAGAGCAGCCATCTCATCAGTTACTCCCACACTTGCCAAAATAAAATCTACAAGCCCCCCCTGGGTACCTTCTAACAAAAACCCAACATCCAACACAAAAAAACCAAAACCAATAAGAGTGAAGAGACCAGCACATGAAAACCAGAGGAAATTCCAGTTTAAAGTCATAGAGGACTAAAACCTGTGAAAAGAAACCAATACTAGGGTTCAACCAAATTAAGAGAAAGGGTTAGAAACAGACAATCTGGGGTAACTGTAGATAGAGCAGCCAGCCCATAAGTTACCCCACACTTGCCAAGATCAAATCTAGAAGCCCCACCCATGAGTACCTTCTAACAAAAAGTTTCCAACACAAAAGTTGCTCTGAAACACCAAAAAATAATTACAAAACATAAAGAATGTTCCATAGTTTATCCTCATTGCAGAGTCAATCTTCTTCATGCCTAGTGCCTCTAGGATAAAACCTCTTCACCTGGTCTGCAGACACTCTCTTTTTTAAGACTGCACCATCCAACTCTTCCAAAACATAAGAACCTCCAGATTCCTGAGATCTGACTCTGTAAGGTCCATTCCATCTGTCAGCAAACATTTTTCCCCACTGACTCTCCAAACTTCTATTATACACCAAAACCATACAACCAGGTTTCAAGGGATTCCTAAGTCTATGAACCAACTTCTTGTCCCAGTATCTGACTGATTGATTCCTAATCTTCATCATTCTAGAGTGTGCCTTTTTTTGACATTCCTCTCTACATTCCAACTGTTACATCCTGGCACAGAGCAATTCTTCTGTTGAGTGCACGTCATCCCAATCAATCCCAAGATAAGAAACAGCTTCCAAGTCCACTGGTAGAGCGGCTTTCTGACCAAAAATTAACTTATAAGGATAATAGCCAGTTTTCCTCTTCACAGTGACCCTATCAGCAAATAACACCAAGGGTAAATAATGCCTCCACTTTTCAGCACTATCTCCCCACATCTTCACCAAAGCATTCTTGATAACTTGATGGCCTCTTTCAAGCATGCCTTCAGCTTCAGGATAATAAGGTGTAGCCACTCTAACTTTAGAACCAACACTAGCCACAGCTTCTTTAAATTTGGCACCAAACTCTGTCCCACCATCAACAGTCACCAACTTCATCAACCCATACATATAAATCCACTCCTTCTTCAAAAACTCTGCCACATTCTTGGCAGTCAAATTAACCAGAGGCACTGCCTCAACCCAACCAGACAAATCATCCCTAGCAACAATCAAGTATTTATACCTGCCCTCTTTAATATGGACAGCATCCAGACTGACCCTTCCAAAAACAGTTGATTCACCAGTAGCACGGCCCACCTCTTTAGGTTTCAAGTGAATTCTTCTTTGACATTCTTCACAAGATTGAACACAACCCTGAACAGCCAACTTCATACCTGGCCACCAAAATCTGTCTGCTACTCTTCTATAAGTCTCCCCAAAGCCTCTATAACAAAGGTCTTCATGCAAAGACTTCAACAAATGTTCTTGACCCTTCTTCTGAGTCACCACCAATTGAGGATTAGGATGCCTTCTCCTCATCAATCTTTTTCCTGACACATAAAATCCAGGACTCTTCTTCTTGATTGCAAACCAAGTATCATCATCACAACTATCTGGCCTCTCCAAGGTCAACAGATATTCCACCAAAAAAAAATAAAACCCAGACTGACCCCAGGTCTCATCTTCAAAATCTAACAAAACAACATCAAAGGGTACAATTCTATCATCAAAGTCACCAGTGTGAACATGAGCCAATTGAGCAGCCCAACCAGGACACCAATCCTTAAATTTTGGCACATCCTTCTCTTTCCACTGAACCTTGTGAGAATCCAGTTCATTAACAAAAACACCCTTTACCATATTTGAGCTGTCCCATACAACAACTCCATCTTCATCAACAAAAACATCCCGATCACCAGAATCAAGATCAGATCCAGCCAGTTAAGCCTCTTGGGGGAGGTCAGAAAAATCTTCAGCACCCTTTGTGCTGGCCCTAACCACTGGAACATCTTCATCATACTCTTCAGCCTCAGAATCTTCATCTGTAGGTGGCCTCCTTGATAATCCATCAGGCATAGTAAAAGTTTTGCCTGGTTTGTGTACCAGGTCCAAAGAAAAATGTTGAATAAATGCCACCCACTTAGTCATTGGAGCATTTGGAAGACTAGGCGTATTGATCATCTGAACCAAAGATTTTTCATCCACCTGCAGCTCAAAATTCTGCCCCCACAAAACCGTCTATAGCTTCTTTAAAATTTTAGCTACACCACACAATTCCAACTTAGGTTGAGAATACCTAGATTCCACCTCATTAATCACCACAGACTCATATTTTACTGCCCTGACCCTCCCAGTCTTATCCTCCTGAGACAAAACAGCACCAGCAGCAATATAACTTGAGTCCACTGCCAGATAAAGTTTTCCAGCACCAACACCATAATCCAACTTGTGAAGAACAATATCTTCACCAAAAACCTTTTTCAAATTCTGAAAAGCTTCTTCACAATCTTCACTCCATTCACAAGCTTCATCTTTTCTGGTCAACCTCCTTAAAGGTGAAGCCAACAAAGAAAAATCCTTAATGAAAATCCTGACATATACACATACACCCAAAAATCCTCTGACTTCAGTAGTATTTTTAGGCCTCGGCCATGACTGTATTTTATTAATCTTCTTCTTTGCTATAATCCTTCCCTCTTTACATACCACATGACCCAGACTTTCCAAAGTAGGAACACAACAACAGAATTTTGACACTGAAATGTTCAAACCAGCCTCTTCAAATCTAAACAACACTCTCTCTAGAGTTATTGCATATTCCCACACAAACCTCCTTATGCCAGGGTTCTCCACTAACACCTCATTACCAGAATCAGTGGATGGTCCTTTAATTCCACCATCATCAACAAAAATACCAGCATGAGTAGGAACCTCATCCTGCAAAATCCAAGCCATCTGTGCTTGATATACAGCCACTGAATTAGTTGCTCCCTGAGGCAACCTAGTGAGCTGAAATTTTCCCAAAGGAGTCTCAAAAGTTGTGAGAGGCCTTGAATCCGTATGGAGTTCCCTCTCATCATAACCACCCATAATATTACCCAAACCATAACACCCCCTTCCAGAAAAAGTTTCAACAAAATCCTCTGCACTTGGTGGCATACCAGCGTCCTTGATAGTGACTCTGTTCAAGGCTCTAAGATCATGAACCACCCGCAACTTTCCATTCTTCTTCTTTACACAGAACACCGGACTTGAATAAGTGGATGTCGATTGTTTGTATAGCCCAGTCCTGACTCTTTCCCTAATAATCTCCACAAAATCCTCTCTGATAGCAACTGTAATCAGAATAGGTTTGATTTGCCAAGGTTATTGACAAACCCCCGGAATCAAGTAAGGTTCCCCATAAGAGTGCTTCAATACACCCTTTTCCTCCTCAACAAATGCCACAGCCTTTTCCCTTAGCACAATAACGTGCAACAACAACTTCTTTTCTTCTTCAGACAACCACCCATCAAGACCAAAATTAACAACTTTCAACCTTTCCACAGTCACCATAGCCATCTCTACAAATTCAGGAGGATTCTTCACCAAAGGAGTACAGTAAGGATCTCTTGACAAAGGAGGTCTCTTCAAGGGCGGATTCAAACCCACAGGCATAGGCTCATTGACAGGCCTAATCTTCCTTTTTATACTTTTCCGCTCCACCTTCAACTTGAGGGATCATCAAGAAATCTTCACCACCAGACCTGGAACAAAAACCAAGGGATTCCCCATTGCTCACATGTGTGTCCAAGTTAATGTTTTTGAAAGGTGTAGAAGAAACCCTAGCGGTGCACAATTGGGAGGACTTACTTTTAGACCCCAATCTCACCACTCCAAAACTTTTCCGCAATATCAAATCTTCATCCTCACTTCTGTCTTCCGAATCTTCATATCTTGATTCATCTTCACAATCAACTATTTTAAAATTTTGCAGTTTAACCTCATGCTGGAGGCCCAAAAATTGATCTTGACGATCTTCACAAAAATATTTTGAATCTTCTTTCTTTATTATATTCAGATTTTTTTCTATATTTTCTTGAATTATCTTGAAATTTTTATCTTCTTTTCTTGAGTTTCCTTCTGACCTACAAAAATAACCAGGGGTTTCCCCAATGCTCACAGGTGTTGCCTAGGTAATGTTTTTGAAAGGTGTAGAAAAAACCCTAGCGGTGCACAATTGGAAGGACTTACTTTTAGACCTTAATCTCACCGCCCCAAAACTTTTCCGCACATCTTTCAATAAAGATATATAACCAATCTTATTCCTTGAACTTGAATTCAAAATAATTAAGAATCTTGAGAGAGAACACAGACTTGATAAAAAATTTGATGAATACTTGCAGAGAAGAGAAAAATTAAAAAGAGAAAGTTGAAAATCCACTTTGTATATCTCCAAGGGAGCTGACCTACTACAACCTGGGATTTCCTCATCTTGGGGAGAGATTGTAGCACTAGGGTGATCAGCACTCATTACTCTAAAAAAGACAGACTTTCAATAGAGCCTGAGCCACACTCCAAAAAACCAGAGGCAGCACCCACTTCCTTCCTTCTCCTGCAGTAGTCCATGGACTGGCACATTGAAGATAAACCAGGCCTGGTCTCCCAACCATCCTCTCCAGGGGATGATAACCTCATGTGAAGCCACCTTTCATCTTCACCAGTCAACTCCAAACTGATTCCCAAATCAAATTGATAACCAATTCTTGCCTGAAAATCCATCAAGAATGGCCCACCCAAAACTGCTTTTACATTACCTTTATCAATGTAAAAATGAACCTTCCCTGAGGCTCCTCCAACATCTAACTTCACAAACTCTGAAGTTCCAACCAATTCAGTGACATGACCACCAATCCCTCTCAAATTCCCACCAATACCAGTTTTGATGAGGAGGCCCAAATGAGTTGTCTCAAACAAAGAAATCAGGTTTATCTGAGAACCTGAATCCACCAATGCCCTTGCCTCCCTGCCATTCAGAGTGACATTGACATATCCCAGAGGAGCAGAAAAATGAGTTTCCAACCCCTCTCCAAATTTTAAGCAGAATCACAAATGTATTCTACCTCTCCAGAAGAAACTCTTCTCCTGGTCAACAACTTTTTCTGTCTATCAGCCAACTCTGGACTGATAGCATACAATTCCCCATAAGATAAGGAAACCTGACCCTGATTCATCCTTTCCAGGACAGAGTCCATAACATTAACTTGACCAAAAACTACTGGCCTCTCAAAGTGAGCTCTTGGCTTCACCACCTTGGTCCTAGAAGCTTCTTGAGGACCAGCACCGCCAACAGGCTTACAATTAACAGGAACCAAACCAGATCCCTCACCAGAACCTCTAACTCCAGGAGGCTTTGTCAATAAAGCCAAAGGGACATCCTCCTCAGAGTCAGAATCCACCTCCATTGGCATTGGCTCACCATTCATGTCCAATGCGCCAAAACTAGGGGGGCCCATGTCAGCCATACCCTTCTGCATCTTGTACAGCTCCTCTTTGCTGTACCTCTTCCTAGATGCACTAAGCTTATGATCTAACTTTGAAGCATTTGGCTTTGGTTGGGCCTGAGAACTGCTTTTAGGCCTCCCCACCTTTCCTGCTTCCACATCATTAACACAAGCCAAGCATTCACCACTTGACTGTCCACCACAAGAATAAAACTCCAAACCACCAAAGGAAGTAGAAAAAGAGACCTTATTGACCTCCTTCCCCTTTCCCTTAGTATCCTCATCCTCCTTACCAGAAGACCTCCCTTGATCAGGAATCTCCTCAAACCTTGGCCTCCTTTGATTGAGACCTCCCCTTCTCCTGACCAAATCAACAGGAGCCTGCCCCTCACTGGGATTAACAAAAGAACCATCAGGGAACTTGAAAACCCTGCCATCAAATTACACCTTTCCTTCAGACACATCCCTGTTCAATGCCTAACAATCATTGGACCTGTGCCCCCTCCTGCTGCAATAAGAGCAGACCCAGGTATCACTCCTACCAGCCCTCCTATCAAAATCTCTAGGCTGAGAAGGTGCCTTATTGACCTTCGTAGCCTCCTGAGCAAAAATATGCAGCTGCTTTGTAAGATCAGCCAACTGCTACACCATTGGGTCCCTCTCCTGTTTGGGAACCTGCACCAAATTTTTCTCCTCCTTCTTCTCCCTAACTTCCTCTTCAGCCAAAGCCTCACTGACTTTGCTGACATACTTGGCACACCCTTCCTGATAGGTGTCCACAGCCAAAAACTTTAAATGGGCCTCAACAGCCTTCTTCACCTTATCCAAGGCAGGCAACTTCTGGTCCCCATTAGAAAGAGTCTTCATCAATTCCTTTCTTGACAACTCCTTCAACACATCCATCCTGACATCTCTAGCCAGGGCAGACCAAAAAACATGCTTGGCAGCATTTTCATGTGCCAGCTCCTCCACTTCCACCAAATATTCTACCACAGGATCAAACTGTAGCAGAAACTTCCTGTAACTATGCAAGTTACCAACACCACCATTAGATTTCCACTCACTGACAACCTTGTTCAGATCCACCATAGTGAACCTGAAACCCCATCTATCTACCATCTCCCTACACAACAATTTCCAATCCCTCTTCTTGTAGCCATACATGGCCACAATCTCCTTCTCCACTGCCCTATCACCAATGAAGATAATGATATGCTTCACCATGTCCAGGTAGGAAGCACCATCCACTCCAGCAGCAGTTTCATACTTCTCTAGAAACCACTTGACATCCTCCCCATTAAACTTGGTACCATCCCAAGTTTTAATCCTCACACACTCCCTAACCATCACAGAAGGAGGACCTTCTCCCCCACTGACAGTCACCACAGGAATAGCAGAACCAGAAGCCATTCCTCAAAACCAAAACTCCAAAAAGAGCCAACCAAAGAAAACAGAGATTCCAAAGAACTAGCAAGTTCTACCCCACGTTGGGCACCAGAAATGTAGAAAATCCTATAGTACTAGCTATAGGCCTTGACCAAGGGAGTTGGGGAAAAACTAGAGAGAAAATCCCCTGTCCCTTTAGAAAAATATAGTGAGATTTACTTTCTAAAGTAAGTTGGTTCCTGTTTTGCTAAAGCCCCTTTTCAACACACTTGACTGCTTGATGAGCCAAGAAAGTAGTCACCAGACAGACTACCAGACCAAAGAACTGAAATATAGAACAATGTCCACACCAGAGACAGCAAAGATACTTGATGTAGGCTGCAAATCCACACCAGAGACAGCAATAATACTTGCTATAGCTTGCAAGAATATAACAGAGAAAACAGTTTCCAAAGTTAAGTTAAATGAAGAAATCACTTGCAACAAACACAGCCAAATTGTGGCCAGAAACAGTGAAAAGTGAGTGAGGAAAAAGGATATCACCTCCAGACGTTTTTATGATGATTAAGGTTGCCTCAAACTGTCTTATTCACTATTTACACACAGACCACTATCTAAGAGTCCATGCACACCCACCAATCTGGCGCCTGTACCCACCGAATTGAATAAAAAACCCTCCTGAAGCGCTCCCCAACCTTCTAAAACAGAGGTGGGCAGGCCGCCCAACGTCTGAGGTGCCGCCTGAAGTGGCCCGGCCTCCCTGAAGCCAGCAAACCAATAAAAACAATTAATCTACTTAGAAAAATTAGCTACAACTACTAAAACCTTTAAAACACGGAATTTCACTATAACAACATTGGGACATGAAATATAGAGAAAAATTAGCTCTATCCAATGGTACTAAGCACTTAACCCTAAGACTTAAGGTTATCCCGTAAAACACAAAAAACAAAATTAAACAGCAATCTTTTATAAATGAAAAATGAAGAAATGACCCCTTAAAACTTAGAATATGAAAAATGTCTTCAGGACATAAAATATAGAGAAAAACTGGGGCTATCCAATAATAGTACCCACATACCTGCAGACCCAATATCCACTCAATAAAACCAGAAAAATACCCAATTCCTTAACAGATGTCAATTAAGACATGCACAAACAGCGCCAAATCATGCAACAAAGGCCCCTGCCAATGTTGGAAGACCACACCGGTAAAATAATTGATTATTTTACTGAGTTGAAGCCACGCCCCTTCTTCTTACTAATAATTTATTATCTACTTAAGTATTACTTACAATTAACTAGTTAATTACAATAAGTAGTATAATTAATTAGTTTTAATAAAATGTCCCCTACAATTTTATTCCCATTGACTTATAATATTGAGCACGGTGTTAGGGAGGAAAATTGTAGGGGACATTTTATTTATACTAATTAATTATACTACTTATTTTGCTTAACTAGTTAATTGTAAGTAATACTTAAGCAGATAATTAATTATTAATAAGAAGCAGGGGCGTGGCTTCAACTCAGTAAAATAATCAATTATTTTACTGGTTAAGTCTAGTAGGCTTGCTGACACTCTCTTGTAGGGGACATTTTATTTACACTAATTAATTATACTACTTATTGTACTTAACTAGTTAATTGTAAGTAATACTTAAGTAGATAATTAATTATTAGTAAGAAGAAGGGGTGTGGCTTCAACTCAGTAAAAAAATCAATTATTTTACCGGTTAAGTCTATTAGCCTTGCTGACAGATTCACTCATGATTGTGTTACATTACTTCCTGGTTTGGAATTTGCTTATAATAGCACTGTTAATTCTGTTACTCAGAAAATGTCTTTTTAGCTCTGGCTTGGATATGTTCCAAATACCCCTGACCATGTTCTCAATAATAAAATACCAAAATTGGATATACATCCTGGTGTGAAATCTATTCTTCAAATGCCACATATTTTCAGAAGTCATGCTCAAAAATAAATTGAAAAATCCTTTGAATATGAGAAGAAAATATTGGACAAATTGCATCAAGAATACATTTTTAAGAAGGGTGATGAAGTACTAATTTATACAGTCCACTCCAATTTACATGGTAATAACAAATTAAAAGACCCATTAGTAGGTCTATTTGTTGTCAGATGAATGGTTGGTGATAATGCAGTCAAAGTGATCCTGTATTCTCCATATGACAGGAAACATGCTGTTTTTCCAATATCTCTTTTGAAAACTTACATTTCCAATAGTTATTTCTTTCTCAAAAGGAGGGGAAGACAAAAGAAGACCCCTAATGTAGTCATTGAGATAGCAGAAAATAATAATATTCTAAATTACAGAATAGTAACTTCTGAAAAAGGTATTGAATACCTATTGAAATTCAAGAATAAATCTTCTGAATATAAATCTTGAATATATAAGAAAAAGATATCTTATCTTCCTACTCTTCTAAAGAAATATAAAAAGACCAAATCATAGCATTTTTTAATTCTTTTTAGAGTGAGGGAGTGTCAGCTGGGCTGCTAGACTTACCCAGTAAAATAATTAATTATTTACTGGTATGAAGTCACACCTTTTTTATTTCTTATTTTATTATTATTATAGTATATTTACTTTGAAATTTTTTGTAATAAATAAACTAATTACAATAAGTAAATTTAGAAAATATTTAAAATTAATATTAATGTCCCTTATATTTTTTATTCCATAACACTTTGCTCAATGACAGGTTAAATGAAATAAAAATAAATACTAAAATAAGATAAATAGATAAAAATTCAAATTGTTTATTTAAAAATGACATTTACAGAAACTTTGAAATAAATCAAATAATTTGAAATATACAGTAAATACATTATTTTAATACACTCTTTATAGAACAACCTTCATATTTGCAATATTTTTTTCTGAAATTTTCTTTTTCTCTCATACTCCTGTATATAAGATTTCTTAGCTCCTTGTTTTATCTCCCTTTTGCCTATACAAGGCCTCCCCTTTTGGTTGTTTTAAAGCATCTTTTTTTACACAACAATTTATTTACTTACCAACAATAATACCTTTATTACTACCACTTATTGCTTTAGTATTTGCATCTACATAATTCTGATCCATCTAAGTATAATTGTCAGCCTGTATATCTCCAGGACTGAGTAAAAAGTAATTATAAGTTATGTTAAACACATGAACTATACATGGGAATAATAAATAAGAGTACACAAATAGTATACATAAGTAAAATTATGATAATACACAAAAAATGCCATTATAACACCTTATATACACGCATATATCCACCTTTTATAGGTCTTATGTACTTAATATTAAGTTGGAATATGTTAGGGTAATCTTAAGAACCTTAAGTATAAGGCTACATAATTTTTAAGTACACTTAAAGCTGTTATATTCATTGTTTTATGCAAAAAACAAGAAATGCGCTTTATTTCACTTAAAAGTTGACTATATGCGCTATAAAATTGAGAATATCAAAATTGCGCTTTGACAGATCAATTGGGCTCATTTAGAACTATTGATTTGGCTATTTAAATGCATAAAAATAACACTTTTCAAATTTGGTGTTTTTTATGCCAGAAATGGCTTCTGTGTACTGGCCACATACTGCCTGCTTTTTTCCCATGTGAATAGTTTCATTTTTAGCAAAGTTAGCTTTTTCACACTATAATTACCCCACATTCTAATCCCACTGTGGGGAAACACACTAAAATAGGCGACAGGCGCTTATTTAGTGTCCTAGCTTAATTAATAATGCATTGACCTTGTTTATATGCACTAATTTCATTAATAACCTCACTCTTGGCACTTTATTTCATCACCACGCTTAAATTTGCCTAATTTTAGTCAAGGATTTACCCGTGCAAGCGTCTGCCAAGAACTGCATGTAGTTACCCCACATCTCACGCTCTTTTTTAGGTTTTTGGGTGGTTTCTCAGTCAATTTTGGTTATTTTTGAATGGGAATTTCACGTAGTATAATGTCAGGATTAGCCCCATTATTTCTACAGTCAATCCCCCTTATTATTAAGCTATTATTAACCTTAAAAAGTCTCCTTTAGTCTCTTATATTATTGTTTTATACGCATATACTCTCTTTTTGTCTTTTCTTTAATTTTGATGGATTTCCCTTATTATTGCAGGATTTTGGCAGTTGTTACTCTTATAATTATTTCATGGGTTACTGGGAATGTTGATGGGCATGTCTATTAGTTGTTTAGAGGCGTCATTAACTGTGTATTGGGTGGTATATCAAGGGAATCATTGGGGAACTCAGTGTGTATAAAAGGAGGAGGTTTTTGGGTTGTATTTCTTCATTCTTTATCATTACAATTTAACCAATATAACCAAACCAATTACAATACATATCAATTAGTACTTTTATAAGACTTTTGAATAGTATCTGAATTTATATAATCTATTTTTCTACCAACTATAAATATTGTAAGCCATATATAAGAATAGTGAGAATTATATTACTGAGACCTTTATATTTGATTATATGTTACAACTTAGTGGATTAAATCTACAGTATTCATATAGGACCATTAAAATCTTCTAGACAACTGACTATTCAAGCTAGTTCACGTCCTTGTACTTGACCTTAGCCTGACAATTGGGGACCTTTCCTCAAGAATTCTGTTATAATCCTGTAAGTGAAATTTTCAAAAGAAGGTGCACGTAAATAATATCCCTATAGAAATATTTGGATAATTACAACAGGTTGGGGTCACTTATATAGTGATTTCAGAAAAAGAAGCCCTGTTATATAATAAAATTGTGATATTGAATCATCAATTATACCACTAATTTAACATATAATTGTTCTTAGTGTGAGTCAGTCAATAGACCAATTAAATTTGTGATCTTTGCAGATAATAACCAATTAAACTGATTAATTGTTTTCTTTTTACAGGACTCTTAATCCCTTTTTATTGGTTTGTAAAATTCATTTAATATTTAGAAAGAATCTTACTAACAAATTTTCTTTTTTAAATATAAATACACGGCTACATATTGTAGACCAGTTAAATCAAGTGACCACATAAAAGCATATTTGACTTTTGGAACTTAAAAAATTCACTTAATACCAATAAGTAGGCAATAAAATTGTCTTCAGTGGTACTAATAAATAATGATTAAACTCCTTTTTGAAGTTTTTCAAATCTAAACTTTCAATTCTCTAAAATTCCATGTAAAAATGTGTGACAACAATGACATTGTAAGTAATAAGGCAAAACCTTATAACTTAAGTACTAGAGCTGAAAGACCTGTTGGAGGACATCCAAATGGAGGGTCAAGAATCACCAGTAACAATAAACAACACCCCACCAATGTCCATGGAGGAAAAGGAAAAGCTCTTAAAACAAATGTCAATAAAGAAGTCCAAAAACACCTTACAAGAGCAAATTCACTCCCTCTCAACCCTACTGAATACACTAACAATAAGAGTAAACAATATGTTAGACCAGATCAACAATCTGGAGAAAAGGGCGGCACAGGGCTTTATAGAAGTCAACCAGGCTCTATTGGATATAAGGTCTCATCAACAACCAGTGGCACCAAATACCACAGCAACACCTCCAGTCCCAGAAGAGGACCAAAAGATAACTGTAAGAAAATGGAAGTGGGATTGGTATACCCAAAACTACAACAGTCCTCCTCAACAGGGATCCAGCAGTCACCCTTACAGGGGAAAGCCAAGGAGAGGCAGGGGAAATGGAATAAGACCGTGGTAAGTCATCCATCTTCTCAAGATCAATTATATAATCCTAACAATGAATTACTTATAGGTAATGAAATTGATAGAGAGTTATTGGATATAATTGATAAGGATTTAAAAAATTATTCATTTGAAAATAACATGTTAGACTTGTCATTACATGAGGACAATGTACATAGTTTTATTGATCACCAGGAAAATACTATTAATATAAAAATGGAATCAAATGAATTAAAAATTGACCCTGATGATGAATCTTCTGAATTGGAAACAGACAAAATTGAATATTTTCTGAAAGAAAATCCAATGGAATCAAAAATAATTAGTAAATTATTATTAAGAATTGAAAAATTGGAAGAATTCTCTAGAGAGTCCAACAATAATACAGAAAGTGTATTATTAAACATCACACAATCATTGAGTACAACAGCCAATAAGTTAAAAGTTATTGAGAATTCAAATAATGAATTAATCAATGAAAACAAAAGATTAAATTCTGAGATTAAAAATTTAGAAATTAAATTAGAACATTCTCAAAATATTATGGCCACCATAGAGGGACGTGTAAAATTGTCTTTTTCAAATGTAAATGATACTTTAACTCATGTACCTGTAATAAAAGATAGGTTACAAAGAGTAGAAATTGAAGTAGCTAACATTTTGAAAAATACTGAAACAATAAAGGATAATACCTCTTATGTAGAAAGAGTACCAGTTTTTATGAAACACTCTGATGATAAGCCAATGATGGAACATGAACATAGTGTCATGGGCTCTGAGAATATAAAATCAGTAAAAGAAGAAATTAATGATCATCTTTCTAAAGTGAGTGAATTACTCAATATTCCTCAGGTTAGGGAAGCTAAAACTAGCCAAAAGAACTGGCCTAAGTTAGATCAGTACCCTTCTTTTGACGGGGATTCAAAATCTGATTGGCAACAATTCATACAAAGAATTGATAACTTAAAATTTTCATACAAATTACCTGATGAAGAAATTACTTCAAAGTTAATATCTTTATTTACAGATGTGGCCTTATTATGGTTTGAATCTGTATTGAGTGAGGGAATTAATTACTCCTGGAATGAATGGAAGGCACTAATTGAAAGGCAATTTGGTGGCCCAAAATTTAGAATTACTCAACAAAGACTGTATGAAAGGGCCAGATATAATCCAAATGCTGGAGATAAACCCATGGTATTCTTAATGAATTTAATAAAAATCATGAAAGCTATGGATCCAAAAATGGATTATGAAGAGTGGAAAGAAAAAATAATATACAAATTGCCTATATCAGTTAGAGACATTATTGTAGCTAGAACTGAAACTGTCAGAGACACCTCTGGATTCATTAATATATGCAATGAGATATTATTAAACCACAAGTATGAAACCAAGTATAGTAATTACAGACAAAGTGTTGATGTGGTAAAACCTACTACAAGTAAGTTACCAGTGGAAAAGAAAAAACCTTCAGCTCCCCTTGTCCCTAAGAGACAAGAAAATAACACTTGTTACAAATGTAATGAACCTTGGGTTAAAGGTCACACATGTAAGAAAAGAATAAATGTTATTGAAACCTCACAGAATTCTGAACCTAGTAATCATGAAGATGAGAATGTGGAATCCAGTGAGGATTGCAAAAGTAACATATCTTACAGTGATGATGAAAATGAGATATTTGTATTAGAACAGGATATAATGTTCCTGAATGATGCTATACCTCATACAGACACATCTTTAACTTACATAGAGGAAGCTGAAATACTTAAAGATGTATCTCATGACACTTACAAAATAACACCTATCAGAGCACCTATTATCATATGTGGAAAAGAAATGAATGCCATTCTTGACACTGGGGCTGCAGGTAGTGTAGTTTCACTTAATGCATTAATGAAACTTGATAGTAAGTACCAGGAAAAACTAGAACCTGTTCAGACAAAGAACTGGAGGGGTTTTGGTTCAGTATTAAATCCAATTGGCAAATACAAAACTGCTGTATTCTTTAAATATAATAATGGATATGTTAGGGCAGTTTGTGAATTTGTAGTAATGGATAATAATAATTGTAGTGATTGGTTTATTATTGGCAATGATTTATTGACAAAATTTGGCATTAAACTAGATCCTGCAAACAGTTGTTTCACCATAGGGGTGAATGGTAAAAGAAAATTCAAAATATGTTCTGAAAATTCAGTATATGCCATTTCTCCTAAAGAAGAACAACTGCAAGGTGGAAGAACCACCAATGAAGTGGGTGAATTGGAAAATGAAATCCAAAAGGCCTCTTTCAGTCCTCAACTCTCAAAAATTGAACAAGAAGACATTTTGAGATTGATTAAATCATATCCTATGGCATTTGCTCATGGATCAATTAAACTAGGATTGGTCAAAGACCATGAGATGAAAATCTCTCTAAGCTGTGATCTGGATAATATTCCTGGCAGCTTAAAAAAGAAACCTTACCCAGCATCTCCTGCAAAAAGGAAAGATATTGAAGACAATATAAAATTGTTATTGGAAATGGGTATTGTTGAAAAAGTGGACACAACACCTAAGTATTGTGTCATTTCACCAGTATTAATCTCTTATGAAAAATATAAGGCAAGATTATGCGGTGATTATAGAGCTCTGAATACATATACAGTAGATGATATTTACCCTCTACCAAGGATAGCTTCTATCCATGCTACCTTACAAGGAGCAAAATATATTTCCTGTCTGGATGGGAACAAGGGTTACCACCAGATTCCTTTGGAAAGAAATTCTCAAAATTACTTATTAATAACCACACATATGGGTATATATAAGTATGTGAGAATGCCATTTGGCCCAAAGAATGCCCCTTCAGTCTTCCAAAAATTGATGGATAGTGTTTTTCATCAGGAAATGGTTGAAGGATGGCTATTGGTCTATATTGATGACATCATAGTGTTTTCAAAGACATATGATGAACATTTAAATCACCTGAAAAGAGTCTTTCAAAAAATGGATGAAATTAATATGACTATTGCATTAAAGAAATGTAAGTTTGGATTTCAATCCTTGAAAGTACTTGGACATGTTGTATCTGGATTACAAATTTGTGTTGACCAGAATAAAGTGGCAGCAATTAAAAACATTGGGATACCTAAAAATGTAAAAGAGTTTCAAAGTTTTTTGGGTATGTGTGGATATTATAAACAATATATTATAAATTACCAATCCATTGCAGCCCCTTTAACAACATTAATAAGGAAGAATGAAGCTTTCATTTGGAATAATGAAAGACAACACGCCTTTAATAAATTAAAGGAATGTTTAATGTCAGCTCCAATATTAGGACTGCCAGATTTCACCCTACCTTTTATCTTGTACACTGATGCAAGTTTCATAGGTTTGGGTGCTGCTTTACAGCAGAAACAGATAATAAATGGAAAATTATCTGAAGTAGTTATCTGTTATATATCCAGAACTTTAAGAAAAACAGAATTAAGGTATGGTGCCACACAGCTAGAATGTTTAGCCGTGGTGTGGGCTTTGGAGAAACTTCATTACTATCTGGAAGACCAGAAGTTTGAACTTATAACAGATTGCAGTGCAGTAAAATCATTACTAAACATGAAAACACCTAATAGGCACATGTTTAGATGGCAACTAGCTGTACAAGAGTACAGAGGAAGAATGACAATCACTCACAGAGCTGGAACATTGCATTCAAATGTGGATTTATTATCCAGAAGTCCTTTGCCAAATGATGCTGACAACCCAGATTATGTACCTGAAAATGAGATTATACATATATTTGGGATTTATATAGTGGATTTAGAAGAAGAGTTTATGCAAACTATATTGGAAAATTATTCATCTGATAAAGATTTGTCTAAACTATCTACCATTCTTAATGATCCAACAAATGCCTCCATGAGTGCATTAATTAAAACCTTGCCTCCAAAGTATAAAAATGCGTTGGAAAAAGGTAAACTATCAATTGAAGATGGATATATATATTACAGAAAAAAGTTAAGAAATGTAATAGTAATACCACCTTCTATGAAAGAGTTAATGTTGAGTACTTGTCATGATGACATCTTAGCTGGTCATTTTGACTTTAACAAAACATTAACCAGAGTTAAAAATACAGCCTGGTGGATAAACATGAAAGAAGATGTACAAAAATACATTGAAACATGTGACTCTTGTCAGAAATCTAAAAGATTAACTGGGAAGAGAGCTGGGTTGTTACAACAAATAGAGCAGCCAAAAGCTCCATGGGAAATTATAAACATGGATTTTGTAACTGGCCTGCCATTAGCAGGAAAAGAAAGTTTCAATTCTTGCTGGGTAATAGTGGATAGATTAGCAAAAATGTGTAAGTTTATCCCTACCCATAAAGAGGTATCTGCTAAAGACTTGGAGTTACTATGGTGGACTCAGATGATGAATACTGCTGGGTTCCCCAAAGCCATAATCTCTGACAGAGATCCTAAATTTACTTCAGAGTTCTGGACATCTTTGATGGAAGTATCAGGTTGTCAATTAAAATTGTCTACAGCACACCATCCACAAACTGATGGGCTGGCTGAGAGGATGATACAAACTCTAGAAGACATGATCAGAAGATATTGTGCCTTTGGATTAGAATACAAAGACAATGAGAAATTCACACATGACTGGGTAACATTAATTCCTGGCCTTGAATTTGATTATAACAGCACAAATCATTCTGTAACAGAGAAGAAACCATTTGAACTCTGGCTGGGATATGTACCAAATACCCCAGTAAATCATTTAAATAAACTACCAAGGTTGGATATACACCCTGGCACTAAATCCTTTATTCATATGCAACAAATGTGTAGAAAGCATGCAGAAGAATTCATCCAAAAAGCATTTGAATATGAAAAGAAAAGGTGGGACAAATCTCATAAAGAATTTGAATTTAAAAAGGGAGATGAAGTCCTCATATCAACACTACATTTTAACTTACAAGGTAATGTTAAATTAAAGGATCCCTTTGTAGGACCTTTTGTAGTAAATAAAATGGTTGGGAATAATGCAGTGGAAGTCATTTTATATGCTCCATATGATAGGAAACATCCAGTTTTCCCTATCTCATTATTGAAACCTTACCATGCAAATGATCCTGACTTATTTCAAAAAAGAAGGGGAAGGCCTAAAAAGCAACCTGAAGAAATTGTGGAAAAAGCAGAGATTGAAAAAATACTCAAGAAAAGAATCCTTACTAAAGAAAAAGGAACTGAGTATTTACTAAGATTTAAAGGGAAATCAAATGAATTTGATAAATGGATACCTGAAAAAGAAATTTCTAATTTATCCACCCTTCTTAAAAAATTTAAACAGAAATAAATTTCTGTTCAACCAGCTGAGGGGTTAAAAAACCAGTACTCATAATATTTTATTATGTTTTATTTCTTTAAAGTTGAATCTTTAATGCTACAGATTTATTCTGCATACCTGAAAATTACAAATTAATAAAATAAAATGTATAACTTATCATTTTTTTTATTGTTTTTTTTGGGTGGGCGAGTGTCAGCCTGTATATCTCCAGGACTGAGTAAAAAGTAATTATAAGTTATGTTAAACACATGAACTATACATGGGAATAATAAATAAGAGTACACAAATAGTATACATAAGTAAAATTATGATAATACACAAAAAATGCCATTATAACACCTTATATACACGCATAAATCCACCTTTTATAGGTCTTATGTACTTAATATTAAGTTGGAATATTTTAGGGTAATCTTAAGAACCTTAAGTATAAGGCTACATAATTTTTAAGTACACTTAAAGCTGTTATATTCATTGTTTTATGCAAAAAACAAGAAATGCGCTTTATTTCACTTAAAAGTTGACTATATGCGCTATAAAATTGAGAATATCAAAATTGCGCTTTGACAGATCAATTGGGCTCATTTAGAACTATTGATTTGGCTATTTAAATGCATAAAAATAACACTTTTCAAATTTGGTGTTTTTTATGCCAGAATTGGCTTCTGTGTACTGGCCACATACTGCCTGCTTTTTTCCCATGTGAATAGTTTCATTTTTAGCAAAGTTAGCTTTTTCACACTATAATTACCCCACATTCTAATCCCACTGTGGGGAAACACACTAAAATAGGCGACAGGCGCTTATTTAGTGTCCTAGCTTAATTAATAATGCATTGACCTTGTTTATATGCACTAATTTCATTAATAACCTCACTCTTGGCACTTTATTTCATCACCACGCTTAAATTTGCCTAATTTTAGTCAAGGATTTACCCGTGCAAGCGTCTTCCAAGAACTGCATGTAGTTACCCCACATCTCACGCTCTTTTTTAGGTTTTTGGGTGGTTTCTCAGTCAATTTTGGTTATTTTTGAATGGGAATTTCACGTAGTATAATGTCAGGATTAGCCCCATTATTTCTACAGTCAATCCCCCTTATTATTAAGCTATTATTAACCTTAAAAAGTCTCCTTTAGTCTTTTATATTATTGTTTTATACGCATATACTCTCTTTTTGTCTTTTCTTTAATTTTGATGGATTTCCCTTATTATTGCAGGATTTTGGCGGTTGTTACTCTTATAATTATTTCATGGGTTACTGGGAATGTTGATGGGCATGTCTATTAGTTGTTTAGAAGCGTCATTAACTGTGTATTGGGTGGTATATCAATGGAATAATTGGGGAACTCAGTGTGTATAAAAGGAGGAGGTTTTTGGGTTGTATTTCTTCATTCTTTATCATTACAATTTAACCAATATAACCAAACCAATTACAATACATATCAATTAGTACTTTTATAAGACTTTTGAATAGTATCTGAATTTATATAATCTATTTTTCTACCAACTATAAAGATTGTAAGCCATATATAAGAATAGTGAGAATTATATTACTGAGACCTTTATATTTGATTATATTTTACAACTTAGTGGATTAAATCTACAGTATTCATATAGGACCATTAAAATCTTCTAGACAACTGACTATTCAAGCTAGTTCACGTCCTTGTACTTGACCTTAGCCTGACAATAATAATAATAATAATCTTACCTTCTAATTGAGTAATCAAACATAAAGATAATCCTCTATATACCTTACTTTGAAATCCTTGAATATCCACATTACACTGCCATTTGAGCTCGGTTAAATTGTTCTAGACCATTAGGAACCCTTGACAAACTCCCTCCTGTTATACCCAATAATTCTCCAATGAACCTCTTGATTTACCAGTTCTATACATGGCCAATGAAGCCTCATTATAGCCAATAAACTGCCGCAAAAAAATTAGGAATGACAAATAACATAATCAGAATGATATCACCCACCAAAATGTTGGAGTAATAGGATTAATCCTTCAAAAATAAAGAATAAGCAAAAAGAGGGTATATACATGTAATGTCTTAAAACAAAAGACTATAAAATAAGTAATAAAGCCAAATATTACACAATATTAAGTAAGATTGACAGTATAAATGATGTGGATAATTATTACAATATACTATGTGAAATCTCCATCCAAAAATAACCAATATTGAATGAGAAACCACTGAAAGACACAAAAAAGGGTGTGAGAAGTATGTTAATTACACGCAGTCCTTGGCAGGCTCTTAAATGTGTAAATACTTGACTAATTTAGGCAAATTTAAGTGTGGTAGAGAATTAAAGCTTCCAAGCTTGAGTTTATCAATGAAATTAGTGCATTTAATAAGGTCAATGAACCTATAATTTAATTAGGACACTAAATATGCCATTGTTGCCTATTTTAGTGTTTTTCCCCACATTGGGCATAGAATTTGGGGTAATTATATTTTGAAAAAGCTAAATTTACTAAAAATGAAGCTATTCACATGGGAAAAATGCAGGCAGTATGTGGCAAGTACACAAAAGCCATTTCTGGCATAAAAAACACCAAATTTGCAAAGTGTTATTTTAATGCATTTGAGTAGCCAAAAAAATAATACTAATTAAAAGAAATTGATCTGTCAAAGCGCAATTTTTAATATTATTAAATTAATAGTGCATATAGTCAACTTTTAAGTGATTTAAAGCTCATTTTTTGTTTTTGACATAAAACAATGAAAACAGCAGCTATAAGTCTACTTAAAAGTTATGGAGCCTTATTTTTAAGGTTATTAAGATTATCTTAGAATATTCCAGCTTTAAATATTAAGTACATAGGACTTATAAAAGGTGGATATATGCATCTATATAAGGTGTTATAATTGCATATATTGTATTTTATTATAATTTTTACTAATGTATACAAGTTGTGTACCTTTATTTATTGTTCACATGTAATTTAAATGTCAGTGGATTTTAGTATCTTAGTATGATTTAATAGTCAATATTATTGGTCCTACTACTTATTGTTAAATTATTTATTGATTAAACCTCAGGGGAAGACTAATAAAAAGTTATTCTCAATATTAACTCACAATACTTGGATTTTTATGCATGCTAGCAGTGGATAATAGATTAATAAAATATAGTTATAGCTTATTTAAAGATAATATCAGTTTAAAAATGCTTTATAATATATTTATATATGACAATAATTGTGTTATAGTGTTTATTTGATGTGTAGTATGTAAGTGATGTCTAATAACCCAACAAATCCTCCCTTACTTATACCAAAATCCACTGGAGTGCACAGACATTCAATCCAGATGATTTCACTGCTATTCCTGGAAATTAAAGCAATGTGAGGGCCCATAAAATCCCCATTTCATCCTCTTCAAGCAGTTTCAACACTGAGATCTCCAGTTAGAACCCTCCATCACAATTAATGATACCACAGACCCATACCATAAATAAAATAAACAGATAAATGTGGATATCATAAAGAAAAAGTAGAAATAACTCATCTAAAGAGCATATAGTGAAAACCAAAGAATTTAAAGTATCCCAATTAGCTTTTCAAGCCCCCAATAACATCCCTAAGCATCCATATTAAACCAGTAATCATATCCTAACCCATAAATCCATGAAAATCCATCAAAGGAATCAGATTATGTTGTCCAAACTGGATATATGCGCCTGAAAAAGCGGTATATACTTATTTAGGCCTTGTGAGTCCAATAAATACGTCCATATGACCTAAAATAAGCAGAAAAATAAATTTTATTGGCTATAAACAGGTTATGACCCACTTATAGACCTAAATATACATAATTTAACTACATATTTCACTGAATATGAGGTTTATGTATACATACAAGCTTATGTATGTCTATATTTACTTAATATCAATTAAGATAAGTATATTATTACTTCATTAAATCCTTAATAAGTATTATTAGGTTATGGATAAGCTATTTAGACTACCTTGAGTCATATAATAGTGTAATAAATATATATTTAAGTATTATAACCATATATATACATATTTTAACCTTATTTTTAAGTCATAAGCTTAATGTAATTAAGGTTTTATTATTTTGAACATAAGAACTACTCAGTCCTGGGGATACCTAGGCTGACAGTAAAGGTGTTTAAAACAATTTATAAGTACTTCTTACCCAGTCCTTGGGATATCCAGGCTGAGAGGAACAGATAAAGACAAAGACCTTTTGACACCATGAAACATTGTTTGATTTCAGTACCAATTCTTACTTTTCCTGAATTTAATCAAAAAAATTTTATACACTGATTCCAGTTTTATTCGCCTTGGTGCTGCTCTCCATCAAAAACAAGTTATGAATGATAAAGTATCAGGAGTAGTAATTTGTTATATTTCAAGAACCTTGAGAAATAGTGAATTGAAATATGGTGCCACTCAACTTGAGTTTTTAGGAGTTTTGTGGGCTGTTGAAAAACTAAATTATTATCTGGATGACCAAAGATTTAAGCTTGTCACTGACTTCAGTGTAGTCAAATCTCTCTTGAACTTAAAGACCCCTAACAGACACATGTTCAGATGACAGTTAGCTGTTCAGAAATACAGAGGAAGAATGACAATAATTCATAGTGCTGGTATTTTTCACTAAAATGTGGATATGTTATCAATGTTACCTTTTCCAAATGATGACTCTAATCCTGCATATGTCCCTGAAGATGAAATAGTTCACATTCATGGGATATATGTGGTTGATATGGAGGAAGAGCTGTTAAAGCTTATTCTGGATTCACATGATAAAGACACGTACTTGGTAAGCTGTGTACTATATTAAATGATCCAAATAATGTATAAATACCACCATTAATTGAAACCCTTCCACCAAAGTACCATAATCCTTTGGAAAAAGATAAATTTTCAATTGATGAAGGCTATCACTATTATAGAAGAAAGTTGACTATTTTTATTTTTATTCTTCCTTCTATGAAAGAAAACTTCTTCAACATTTGTCATGATGACATATTGGCAGGAAATTTTAATTTGAGAAAACATTTATTAGAATTAAGAACACTGCTTGGTGGGATAATATATATGAAGACACAAAACTGTATTTTTAGTCCTGTGATTCTTGCCAGAAATCAAAGAGATTAACTGGGAAAAGAGCTGGATTAATTCAAGATATTGAATCTCTATGTGCACCATGGAAAATTATAGAAATAGATCTTTTAGAAGGACTACCCATTTCTGGGAAAGACAGTTGTAACTCTTTCTGGTTTATTGTGAACAGATTTAAAAAAATGTGTAAATTAATTCCTACTCATAAAGATGTTTCCACTAAGGAATTAGCCTTCTTGAGGTTGTCTCATATGTTTAATACTGCTGGTTTTCCAAAGGACATAATAACTGACAGAGACCCTATATTTACTTCTGAATTTTCAATTTCTTTGATGGATGTTTGTGTTGGTGATCTGAAGCTTTCTACTGCCCATAACCCTCAAACTAATTGCTTGGCTGAGAGGATGATTCAGGAATTAGAGGACATGATGAGAAGGTATTCTGTCTTTGGATTTGAGTATCAAGTAAATAATAGTTTTGAACATGATTAGGTCACCCTACTTCCTGGTCTGCAATTTTCTTATAGTAGCACTTTCCACTCTGTTACTCAATGAAAGTCTTTTGAGCTCTGGCTTGGATGTGTTCCAAATACTCCTGTCCAAATTCTCAATAATAAAATACATAAATTGTATTTAAATTTCAGTGTAAAATCTTTTCTTCAAATGTGACAAATTTTAAGAAGTCTTTCTCAAAAATGTATTGAATTTTTTTTTTGAATATGAGAAGAAGAGGTTGGACAAATCCCATAAAGAATGCACCTTTGATAAGGGTGATGAAGTACTGATTTCTACAATTCACCTCAATTTGCAAGGTAATAACAGATTAAAGGACCCCTTTTTAGGTCCTTTTGTTTTCAAAAGAATGATTGGTAATAATTCAGTTGAATTTATTCTGTACTCTCCATTTGACAGAAGACATCATTTTTTTCCATTATCTCTTTCAAAATCTTACACATCCAATAGTGATTAATTTCCAAAAAGGAGGGGACAACCAAAGAAAACTCCTAAAGAAATCACTTAGACCACAGAAATTGATAAGATACAGATTTACAGAATTGTCACTGCTGAAAAAAGTACTGAATACTTATTGAGATTCATGAATAAATATTCCTAACATGATTCTTGGATATGTAAGGAAGAGATATCTAACCTTCCTGATCTACAACAGAATTATAAAAAGAAAAAATCATAGAATTTTTATATTGTTATTTTGAAGTGAGAGTGTCATCCAGGCTGTACCAGGAGTCCAGTAAATGTTATAACATTTAATTGGACTTCAAAATGGGAAAATTTTTAATTTTTTTTATGTATTTAAATTAATATTATATCAAGCAATAAAATTACATAACTAAATTATAATAGTAAGAGTTATATAAATTTTATTACTATATAAATTGTAAATAAAATCAAGTAAATAAATAATACATTATATTCTATTAAATATGAGCGCTTTTTAATGTATTTAATAATTAGAAATGTTTAATTAATATAATATTATACTTTAATTTTAAAAATATAAACTAATTAATTAATTAATTATATATAATTATATTCTTCATAACCTATAAATCATAATTATTGGCTGCTTTTTTGACCCTTAATTGTGTCAGAAAAATACCAAAGAAGTTAAAATACTTACTTAACAAAACAATATTAAATTTCTACTTTGATTTAGTTAGTTCATTAAATTAATTATATGTTTTAATTCAAAATAAATATTACAATATTAAAATGCTAGAAACAATTTATATTTACGTTTTATACTAACTATATTAATCATATTTCTAAAGTAGAATAATTCTTGATGTTTCACCTAATTTGTTTACCATTTTCATTATGTTATAATACTTGTTTTATCTTAAAATGGTTTACTCTTGTGTTTCAATTTATCATAATGTTTCAATTAGATTTAAAAACCTTTTTTGGGATTAAAGTGGGTGGAAACTAGGGCTCTTACTATCATTTGTTACATGTTCTATTTTTTCCCTTTTTTTATTGTTATAGTTATTTTATTAATGTTTTATTTCATTTTATTCTCATGTATCTGTTTTTGTGGCGCTTCAGAGGATCCCCTGCCTGTATAAAGGCATTGGTTAATACCCTGAATCATCATCACCTATATCATTTAACTATCAATTATATTTTTATTTTTTTATTAAAGAAATAAATATTACATTGTTTTTTACCTGTATTACTTTACTGTGGTGACTAAACCTTTTAAGAAATATAATTACTAAACAATATATAGGTTGCAATAAGAGAATTCTTTTTAGTATTTAATAATTGCGTTGTTCTGAGCAAAAATAAAGATACTTACAAAAGTCTTTATAAACAATATAAACCAGGTTTACAAGTCCCTTACAACCACTATAGTTTGTCCTTCTTTTAATTCTCTCCTCCTTCTACTACTTCTTCCCCTTCTTCTCCTTTTTCTCCTTTTTCTTCTTCCCCTTCTTCCTTTTTTTTTCTTATTCCTTCTAGACAACCAGCCAACAGAGGGAGTGTCAGCCAGGCAGGCTACTAGACCTACCAAATAAATAATTATAAATATTTACTAGAGTAGAGCTACGCCTTTACTCTTACATTATTAGTTATATTTAATTTATAATTTCTTATAATATTTTAATTAGTTAATAAGTAAAATTATTTAAATATATAATTATAATGTTTCCTCATTTTGTTTCTCCTTGACAGAATCCTCATGACAGCTGAAAAGTAGATTAATATATAACAATACAGAATATTAAAGAAAAATCAAATATTTTTTTTACCTTGACATGTACAGGAAATACTGTATACAGAACATTCTTTCTAAAATATATTATAATTTGAAATTTAATTGCGGGAATGTCTCCCTTTTATGTTCTTGTATGTAGGATGTGGTACTGTATTTTATTCTCTCTCTTTTTCCTATATAAGGTCCCTCAATTTTGCTGTTTTCAATCATTCCATTCCATTCTTTACTCACACTAATATTATATATACAAATAAAATATAAATTACTACTATTAAAATCCTCTTAGCATTTAAAATTTCATAGTATAAGTTATAAAGGAATAATAATAATTTCACTCTTCACCTTTTAAATTGAGTAAAAAATATAGAAAATTAAAATACGTACCAAAATCTTGAAATCTTGAGTTTTCCTACCCTTTACCGCCGTTGGACCGCTGGAATTATCTTATAGACCAAAATAACCCCCTGACACAAATCTTGAACCCTGGCACTTACATTTTATATTATTGAAACAATTCGCCATTATAAACTCAGTGTTTTTGGTATTACAAATTGTTGATTTAACTTTAAGATATCGCAGTGAGTTAGTGTACCAGTAACTAAACACGCTGACAGACAACTTGATATTGATAATCACCTTTTAGATATTGCAGTGAGTTAGTGTACCAGTAACTAAAAATGCTGACAGACAACTTGATATTGATAATCACCTGTCCCAGTGATTATCCGTGTTGAGTTGTATATGTCACGGTTTTAGTTATATGGTAGGGTGATTAAGATACAAGTGTAAGTGGAAATAGAAGATGAGTAGAAAATGTGTCAGTAAGAAATATATTGTAAAGATTGGATGTATTGCATGATAAAATGATCAGTTGTTTAGGTGATGTAGCAAAATATAGTTATTCCAACAAATGGGACCACCATTGAAGAGTACAACATATCCAGAGACAGGTTGCCTTGTGTTCGGACAGTTGGCGTAATTGGAATCACAGTAGCTGGTGAGTTGAAGTTTGGAATTCAATTGTGGAAACTAAATGCCAATTTCATCATTTGTAAAAACATATTGCAGGAGTTTTTTGGCAATGTTCCAGTGGGTGATTGAGTTTTTGGAGTTGAATTTTGAGAGTAAATTGAGTGCATGACATATGTCGGGTCATGTTGCAACCGCCAGAAAGTTGAGACATCCTATGAGTTGCTGATATGGTTTGCTGCGACCCTCCTCTGATTCAGTTTTTGTGGGATCCATGAGCTTGGTTCCAATTGGAAGAGGAGTGGATAGCTTTTTGCAATCAACCATATTGAAGAGAGTTGAAAGTGATTTCACATATGCTTCTTGAGTGAGGCATATGGATGAAGAGGAGATAGTGATGTGAATTCCTAGGTGATACGTAGGAGATTCATTCCATTTTACTTGATAGTGTTTTTTAAGATTCTCATAAAAATTCTGAAGTAGAGATTTGGAATCGTAGAAGACAATCCCATCATCGACATGGAGGTGAAGAAAAATGAATCCATCCGTCCCTTTGTAGATGAAGAGTGATTCGTCTCCATATGACTCATGAAATATTAGATTGGATAAGGTAGAAGTGAATTTTTCCTTCCATTGTCTTGGTGCTTGTCGAGAGCCATAAAGTGATTTTTTAAGTTTCCAGACTATGTTTTTGTCTATCTCAAAGCCCTTGACCTGAGTGACATAGACATCATCTGTCATGATGCCATGTAGGAAGGCTGTAGAGATGTCAAATTGACATATGTGCCAGTGATGTTGTGGTAGCCTAAAGTTTAGTACGGCACCTAAGTACGTAAATGGAGTTATTACGGCGTGCAAGATTGGCGTTATTATTTTTTTATATATAAAAGGGTTTTATTTAATTTATTTGAGTTTTAAATATGAAGAAATTGGTCACGAGCAAATGCCTACACAAAAACAATTTATTTTACGGAGAAAACTTATTTTTACGGTCTGAAAAATTTATAAGTATCAAGTCAAGTCACTCAAGAACCTTGGGAAATGTTCCCAGAATTTTTACTATTTTTCTTATATTTTTAAATGAATTTTAAAGTTTTATAGAAATATTTACGTTTTCAGAAATTACTTAACTTCGATGAATTTTCACGGGGTAATTAGAGCTGCGCAGACTACGAAAATTAGTTTGGTATGTAAAGGAGAAGTAGTTCTATTATGTGTAATTTTTCTAGATTTTTTATTATAGTTTTAAGGTTCTAATTGAGTCCGGAAGTCCGGACGGACTCCGCTTCGACTCCGTATGGACTCCGTTCGGACTCCGCTTCGGCTCCGTACGGACTCCGTACGGGCTCCGGATTGACTCTGGAAGAGCTCTGGAGGGGAAAACTTAGGCACGTGACTAGGAATACTTAAGCGCTTCTCAAACTCGAAATTGAGAGGGGGGGATACATCATACAGCTTAATCCTTAACCACCACAGTCTCATTTTTTATTACTCAACAAATTAAATAAATTTGTAATACCCTTATAACTTTATATTTTATATATAACATTTTAGAAATACTACTCAACAATTTAAAACACACTTCATATAGGGTATCTTTAGAAAGGTCTTCATCACTGGGACTTGATTATTGCTGTCTCATAAAAATTTAAATTATTATAAAAACATAAAAGTCAATCTTTTCAGATCTTTCACTGGTACACCTTAATTGTTGTTATCAGTATTTCTTTTATCAACAGCCACTTTCTTTAAAACTCAATAAGCATTAATTATTTTAGAGTTTCATTATTTTATAAATCAGATCCAAGTAGATTGGTTAGCTTAGTGATTTAGAATTCCCATTTTGATATTTTTGTTGTAAGGACGGGGTTTTCAGCTAAATCCACATATCTCCTCCGGATTCTGCTTACAGCAAGGCGACTGTAAGAGTTTACCTTACCATAGTTGGCGCCCAACGTGGGGTTCAATTTCTCTAGCTTTCTTTAAAGACTTACTTGGATCAAGAACGTTATTAGCCTGCAAGAGGCTTATTTTCTGGAACTCTAATTGGATTTTTGTTATTGGCCTGCAAGAGGCTTGTTATTTTATTGATTGTTAACACTTTTCATTACTTATTGGGATGTCTTCTTCTGCTGTTGCTTCTGGATCTTCTAACCCTCTTACTCCCTCAGTTAGAATTTTTTCTTGGGATGGCCCAAAGTTTGATGGGGAGGAGGTTAAATGGTTCATTAGCAGGTATGAAGCTGCTGCTGCTGTTGATGGTGCTTCCCATGTGGATATGGTGAAGCAAGTTAGGTTTTTTATTGCTGATAGGGAGGTGGAAAAAGAGGTTATTGCTATGCAGGCATTCAAGGACAAGGATTGGGTTAAGCTTTCTAAAGCTATGGTCGATAGATGGGGTGTTAGGTTTACTATGATGGACCTCAATAAAATTGTTGGAGACTGGCAAGCAAAAGGTGGTGTTTCTTCTATGGCTGACTTCAAAAAGCTCTGTGTTCAGTTTGATGAAGTGGTGGAATATCTCATACTGGTGGACGAGTTAGTGCATGAGAACCAAGCAAAAGATTTGTTTTGGACAGCATGCAGCAGGGATATTCGAATGGACCTCTTGAAGGATCTTTCAAGAAAAGATTTGATGAAGGAACTGCCTAATGGTGAGCAGAAACTGCCGGCTCTGGAGGTTATCAAAGAGAAAATTCAGGCCCATCTCAAGTTATTAGCGTTGGACAAATATCAAGAGTCTTGCACTCAATATGTTAGCAAGGTTAGCGAGGTTTTGGCCGAAAACAACGATATTATGTTCAAAGCCCAGGAGGCCAAGAAGGCACAAATGGGATTACCTGCTGCTAAAGTGGAGGGCAATGTAGATAATAAGATGGTCGATCACTTGGCCGATTTAACAAAACAATTAAAAATATTTGTTCAAGAGACTCAGAAGGCCAACAAGGCCCCAATCGCTTCTTCGTCGACGTCAACTTCTTATCAGTCTAGAGGTTATGAACGTCGAAATTATAATGGCAATAACAACGGTAACCGCTTCCCAGGCAATGGGAGAAATGGTGGGAATGGTGGTAATGGATATAGAGGTGGCTATGATGAGCCAAAGGCGTGCTCCTATTGTAATAGGAGGGGGCACAGAGCAACAGTTTGTTTTGCTCTTGATAAGGATATGGATGCTGGGCGAGTTTTATTCGATGGTAAAGTTTATAAATTTCCTGATGGTTCGTTCATCAAGCCCAGTGATGGACAGTCTCCTTCTGATTTGGTCAGAAGAAGTTTAACGGCTGAAAGGAGAGCCAGATTTGAAGAGGTGACGGATGAAGATGTTAATGCCAAGAGTGGCAAAAATGGTAATGGTAATGGTGGTAAAGCTGACAAGAGCAAGGAGAAAGAGGTCAGTAAAGCCACATTTTCTACTTCTTTTGGTGGTTTAGAGCTGGCGACGGTTGCCCAGGTGGAGGGTAGCTGTATGGCTGGCGAATACGATGTTAATGCTGCTAGAAGAGCAGCTGCTACTAAGGCGAAAAGTAGCATTCAGAGCCAATTGAGGGCTAATCCTGGCAAGGCCAATAACAAAGTGAACCCTTACTCTAAGGACAAGAATTCTAGTGCTCAAACTGCCGCCAACAAATTGAACCCTTACTCTAAGGACGAATTATATAAAATGCAGAAGGGGATTGCTGATATGGGGCCCCCTAGTTATGGCAAGTTTGATTTAAATAGTGAGCCTATGCCAGAGGATGATTCGGATTCTGAGGAGGACGTACCGTTGGCGTCTCTACCCAGACCAAGTTTTAGCGGTCCCATCCCAATGGAGGGAGTAAGAAGGACTAGCGATGGATCAGGATTAGTGCAAGAAGCTGGTGATGGAGTTAGGGTTATAGAAACTGAAGATGGCTCGGTTGGACCTCAAGAGGTACCCAGGGCCAAGGTTGTTAAATCAAAGGTCCAGTATGAGCGGCCAGTAGTTTCTGGTCAAGCTAATGCGATGGACGCAGTTTTGAATAGGGTGAATCAACTTCAGATTCCCTTATCTTTGGGGGAGTTATTTACGATTAGTCCGGCGCTTGCTGAAAAGCAAAAGAAGCATTTGACGAGGCGTCGGGTTTCCACTGGAGAGGTGGAATATATTTGTGAAAATGCTGAAAAGTTTGGGGAAGATGTAGATACACATTTTTCCACTCCCCTGGGTTACCTGGTGGTAACTCTTAACGGTAAAGAAGTAAAGGCCTTGGTCGATTCAGGGTCTCAAATTAATTTAATTTCATTGGAGCAAGCAACGAGTATAGGCTTACCAATTAAAAGTGGAACTGGGGGAAACCTCAGAGGTATTGGAGGGCATGCAACAGAGCTGATGGGTACAGCTGAGCATGTCAGGTTAGGCATTGGTGGATCTGTTGGTAAGGTTCACTTTTATGTGGCCAGAGGAGCAGTCAAAACTGTTCTTGGGGGTCCTTTTTTGATGGATTTTGAGGCCAGGATAGGGTATCAAGATGGCATGGGGATTAGTTTGGAGATCACTGGTGAAGATATGCGGAGGTTACATATGCGGTTAGCGCCTCCTGGAGATGAAGGTTGGGAAACACAGCCAGGGATTACTACTCTGTGCCAGTGTTGTGTTTGCACCAAGAAGCGGCATATTAAACGGACGGCTTCTGGAGAATTATGTTTGTTGGAAAGGGATGGATGCCCTCATTTTTTGGGGTAGCAGGGGCTGATCACTCTAATGTTGTAATCTCTCCTCAGGATGAGATCCCGGATTGCAATAGGTCAGCTCACTTGGAGATAATTCAAGTGGATTCTCAATTATTTTCTGTTAATATTACTTTGGAGTGAAAATACGTTTTGGACTTTTCTATATGTTTATTGGATTTACCCAGTTTTTCTATTAAATTTAAAAACGGTGAAAAAGGCAAAATGGGCCAAATTGGGTTGGATAAAAATTGGAAGGGTATGTTTTTGGACCTCCAGAAAGAGGTTAAACTGCAAGTATCTCCCTCTATTACGGACCTCCAGCAAGAGGGTAAACTGCAAATATCACATCAAAATCCAATAAAAAATCTCAGTATAATTAAAACACAAAAAAATAATTTTTGTGAAAATTCAATTCCGGTCCTCCAGCAAGAGGTTAAACTGCCGGCTTTCTTTACGGGTGATTTACTGTTGGATAAGGGAAGCAAAGGTGTTGGAAAATCTGTTTATAAATTAGACAAGGGAAAGGAGAAAAGGGTAAAATTTAATAATGAAATAAAATATTTTTCAAATTTTTCTTATTCAAATTCTGACGATGAAGAAGATTCATTTGATGAAAGTTTTAATGGTGATAAAAAAGAAAATGTTTTACCTCAAGTTAATTTAGATGTGGACGCAGCCAAATATAAGAAAGTAGCAAATAAAGTTCGACCTATTAATGAACCGCTACCTGCTGAATTAAATCCACCTTTGAGAAGACCAAGGTTATCAAGAGATCCTTATGAAAGTCCCTTGGTAAAGAATACGCCTGAATTTTCTGAGACGTCAAGAATCACTTTTGAGAGACTGGGTGTTGTTAATTTTGGACCTGATGGTTGGTTGTCTGGAGAAGAGAAGAAGTTGTTGTTGGATGTGATGGTCAAGCGAAAGAAGGCCATTGCTTTTGTAGAAGAGGAGAGGGGTGTGTTGAAGCATTCCTATGGGGAGCCTTACAAGATTCCTGTGGTATGTCATGAACCGTGGCAGAAGAAACCGATTCCTATTCCGGCTGCATTAAAAGAAGCCTATATTGAAGTTGTCAGAGAACGGATACGCACTGGACTGTATGAGCAATCAACATCAAGTTATTCTAGTCCGGTATTTTGTATCAAGAAACCAAATGGCAATCTTAGAGTTGTTCATGATCTTAGGGAATTAAATAGGGTTACAATAAAGGATGCTGGGATACCGCCTAGTGCTGAGGAGTTTGTTGAAGCGTTTGCAGGGAGAGTGTGTTACGGTTTAGGAGATATTATGGGTGGATATGATGAGAGAGAGTTACATCCGGACTCAAGGCCTCTCACTACATTCGATACGCCACTAGGACGTTTACAGTTAACAAGATTACCTCAAGGAGCAACAAATTCGGTTGCAGTTTATCAAGCTCAGATGGCTTGGATCCTTCAAGACAAAATTCCACAATATGCTGGAATCTTTATAGATGATGGAGGAATTAAGGGACCAACAAGCGACTATGATAACCAGGTGTTGGAAGAGAATCCCGGGATACGCAAATTCATTTGGGAGTTTGAAATTATATTAGAAAGAATCTTGTTTCGAATTGAAGAGGCTGGTTTAACTATTTCAGGTTCAAAACTTTCATGTTGTGTGCCAGCCTTAGAAATATTAGGCCATGTGGTATGTAGAGAGGGTAGGATTATGTCCAAGAAGAAAGTTAACAAAATTCAGTCCTGGCCAAGACCCAAGAATACAACCGAAGTTAGAGGGTTTTTAGGCGTTTGCGTATATGTTAGAATGTTTATTAAGGACTTTTCTTCATTGGCAGCTCCATTGAGACGGTTAACGAGAAAGGATGCAGACTGGGAGTGGGATGAAGAGTGTGAGAAGGCATTTGTGAAGTTGAAGGAGGTTGTAGGGAAGGATTTAGTCCTGCACAAGTTGGATTATGGAAAAGAAGCTGGCAGAATTTATTTAGCAGTTGATTCAAGTCAGGTTGCAGCTGGGGCGGTTTTGTCTCAGATGGATAAAGCTGGTTACATCAGGCCAGTTAGGTATGAATCTGTAGTATTTACTGAGGTCGAATCAAGATATTCTCAACCAAAATTGGAATTATGTGGTGTGGCAAAAATACTGAAGAAACTTCAGCATATTTTGTGGGGGCAACATTTTGAGTTGCAAGTGGATGCGAAATCGTTAATCCAGATGATTAATTCCCCAAGTTTACCAAACGCACCCATGACGAGATGCGTAGCTTTTATTCAACATTTTTTCTTCGATTTAGTTCATAAGCCTGGCAAAACTTTTACTATGCCAGATGGTTTATCAAGGAGACCACCCACTGAAGAAGATTCAGACTCAGAAGAGTTCGATGAAGATATACCTATTATCAAAGCCAGCACTAAAGGAGCTGAAGACTTTCAATACCTCCCCCATGAGGTTAAACTGGCAGGACTATTGTGTTTAGATTATGGTGATGATGACCTCCACCAAGAGGATAAACTGGAAAATAGTTTTTATGTTAATAAAGGTGTTGGAAAAGGTGTAGATAAATTTGGCAGAGAGGAGGTAGAAGAAGATGTGGTGTATGTAGAGGAAGATGGATTGGTAGTGTGGGATAGTAGTAAATTAAGGAATGGTGTATATGTTGGAGAATTAGAGAATTTAAATAAAAAGGTGGATAAAGAGAAAGAGGTATTTTCAAATACGGTTTACGAAGGATCCAAAGGTTCAGAAGAAAAACGACTACATAGCTCAATTAAAGATTTATTTAGGGGTCAACGATTATTGGCTCATTCATGTGCAGGTGATATTGGTGATAGAGAAGTCCCTATTGATGTTATATTAATCAATTTTCAAGATGAAGTCTGGGGTCAGACTGGTTTTTATTTTTTGTTAGTCAAATATTTGTTGACTTTAGAAAGGCCAGAAGATTGTGAAGACGATGAATGGGTGGCTATCAAGAGGAAGTCATCTACGTTTTACCTATCTGGTCGACATTTAATGAAGAGGAGGTATCCAAATCCTCAAGTAGTTTTAACTCAACAGAAGGGGCAAGAATTAGTTTTGAAATCACTGCATGAAGATCTCGGACATAGAGGCATTGGAGAAACGTTTAGAAGAATTTCTGATCGATTTTGGTGGCCTGGAATGAAGATGGCTGTTAAACAGTGGGTTCAGTCATGCGAAGAATGTCAAAGACAAAGTTATTTAAGGCCAAAAGAACCTGGACACGCAACCGGTGAATATACACTCTTTGGGAGAGTTGGTTTAGATGCCGTTCATATAAAAGAGGGACGGTATAAATATTTAATTGTGGCCAGAGATGATTTATCTGGTTGGGTAGAGGCAGCACCTCTTATTAATTTAACTGCCAAAAATGTGGCAGAATTTTTTTTGAATAATTGGGTGTATCGATATGGAGTGATGAAATTGGTGACGGTAGATGGAGGTCCTGAATTTGGGACAGAGTTTAAAGAGGCCGTATTGAAAGTTGGATCAAAGGTTAGGGTAGCAACCCCATATTATCCTGAAGCTGAAGGCATGGTTGAAAGAGGGCATCAAGTTATTAAGGATGCTTTAGTTAAAATGTGTGGGACAAGTGCCGAAAAGTGGAGGCACTATTTACCTTTAGTTTTATTTGCTGATCGAATCACTGCCAAAAGGACGACCGGATTTTCACCTTATGAACTTGTTTTTGGACAGAAAGCAGTTTTACCGGTTGATTTAGAAGCTGAATCATATCTTGGAGTTGACTGGGACACGGTCAAAACTACTGAAGAATTATTGTGTGCAAGAATGATGCAGTTAGAAGAGAAAGAAGAATATTTAGAAAAGGCATATTCGCGGATGATGAAGATCCGAAATCAATCAGTCAGATATTGGGATGAGCGGTTGGCACATCGATTAAGGAAACCTTTGAACCCAGGAGATATGGTCCTGGTGTATAATAGGAGTTTGGAAAGTCAATGGGGAAAAATGTTTGCAGATAGGTGGAATGGACCGTATAAAATCAAGGAGCAAGTTTCCGGCGGTTCATATGTGCTAGAAGAGTTGGATGGAGTAGTATTAAAGAAGAGGGTAGCAGCCGATCAAGTGAAACGGTTCTATCCTAGAGGCACCAGGAGTGCCGAAGTCTAACTCCGAAATGAGGATAAACTACAATTTTAATGACATTTAAAAAATCTTATCGACCTCCGCAACGAGGATAAACTATCTTCTTTTTTTTTATCAAAATACTTTACTATCGTTACACTGTATATGGTCAACGAAACTGTGATGTAACATAACGAAATGCGTGAAAACCTTCTTTGAAATTTTCAAAAAAACTTAAAATTTCTAAAAATATGGGTGAAGATAGTGTTGGAAAATTTTAAAAATTTATTGGAAGAAGTGTTCACAGGGGAACCTTCTTAATTTAATATTGGCAAGTGTGGGGGTAATTGATGGGCTGGCTGCTCTATACACAATTACCCCATAATGTTCGTTTCCAAAATTTTCCCTGTTTCTAGTTGAATCCTGGCTTTGTCTTTTAATTATAGGAAGTCCACTAAGACTATAAACTGGAACGAATCAAGAGACACCGCTCTCAACGCCGGATTCAAGATTCTTTTTATTTTATTTTGTTTTTGATTTTTTATGTTAGATTGTGATTTCTTTTCTTTAATATATATTATGAATTATTGTAAAGGTGATGCTCACTGGTTGTCGGTCAGTCGTCTAGAAGATATAAGAGAAGAGGGAAGAAAAGAGAGGAGGACAAGAAGGAGATAATAGTTTTAGAAATAAAAGAAATAAAAACAATTAAAATTATTTAATTTATTTGAGAGAAGGCAACGACGAGTGATCTGAGAGGTGACAACAACTTGGTTTTATTAATATTAATATTATTTAAGTAAGAGTTCTGCGCGGCAAACAATATAATTACTATCAGACTTAAGGCAACCTTTAAATTGTTATTTAGAATTTTTAATTAGAATTTAATACTAATAAAAATAATAATAAGCGTAATAAATTTATCTTTAAATTGTTGAGTGTGTAATAAGTGATAAGGCTACAGGGGATTATCCAAGGCCCTTTTATAGGCAATGGGTCCTCTGAAGCGCTACTATATTTGTAAATACAATGATTAAAATGGAATAAAACAAACATATCAAAAGAGTAAATGAAACATAACAATATAGAGAAAAACATGAAACAAATAATTAAAAGCCCAATTAAGAATCCAATTTCCCCGCCATTAATTCCCAAATCAGTAAGTGACAATAGTGAATAACTAAACAAGATTGGAAACATAGGAACTATGAGAAATATAATTCCCAACAGATGGTACATTCTGATTAGAGGACATTTTAAGTGAAACAAAAAATAATTTGACACAACAAAACAAGCAATTAATCTCAATTTAGTCCAAATTAATTTATTTGTTTTTTCTAACACAATTAAGGGTCAAAAGAAGCGTCCTTAATAATTGTTTAGTATCATATGAGAGGTATTATTTAATATATAAATTTAAGTAATTAATTTAAATATATTATAAATCAATTTTACACTTGTAATTATAATATATGTTTTTTAATTAATTAAATATAAATTTATAATTATTAAATACATAAAAATGCGCCATTATTTGTAGAATATATTATATTATGCTCAATTTAATTGTATATATAAAAATATATATAACCAATAAATTTAATGTAACACTTGTATATAATAAAATTCTTATATAATTTCATTATGCAATAAAATATTAAGTTATATTCATTAAATACAAGTCTTACCCACTCTTTAAAGTTTTATAATTTATATATCATTTACTGGACTCCTGGAATAGCCTGGCTGACACTCCCTCACTCTAAAAAAACAATAAAAAAAAAAATACTAAGATTTTTTCTTTTTGTATTTTTTCAACAGAGCAGGCAGATTTGAAATTTCTTTGCCAGGTATCCATGCATCATGTTCAGATGATTTGTTCTTATATCTCAATAAATATTCAGTACCTCTTTCAGAAGTGATAATTCTATCATTGAGAATTTTATCAATTTCTGCTGTTTCTGTGACTTCCTGAGGGTTCTTCTTAGGTCTTCCTCTTCTCTTTGGAAATAAGTCACTGTTGGAAGTATAAGGTTTAAGTAAAGAAATGGGAAAGACAGGATGTTTCCTATCATATGGAGAATACAATACAACTTCTACTGCATTATCACCAACCATTCTTTTAACAACAAATAGTCCTACAAAAGGATCTTTTAATTTGTGGTTACCTTGTAAATTGAAATGGACAGTAGAGATCAACACTTCATCACCCTTGTTAAATGTGTATTCTTTATGGGATTTATCCCATCTTTTCTTTTCATATTCAAATGCTTTATCAATACAACTCTGAGCATGTTTTCTGCATAATTGTTGCATTTGCATAAAAGATTTTACACCAGGGTGCAGTTCCAACTTAGGTAATTTATTATTGAGAATTTGAGAAGGAGTGTTTGGGACATAACCTAACCAGAGCTCAAAAGGCTTTTTCTCAGTGACAGAATGAACAGTGCTATTATATGCAAATTCAAGACCAGGCAAAAGAGTGACCCAATCATGAGTAAATCTGTCATTGTCTTTATATTCTAAACCAAAGGCACAATACCTTCTAATCATATCTTCCAGAGTTTGAATCATTCTTCCAGCTAGACCATCAGTCTGAGGATGATGAGCTGTAGACAATTTTAACTCACAGCCACAAATATCCATCAAAGAGGTCCAAAACTCAGAAGTGAATTTTGGATCCCTATCAGAGATAATGGCTTTTGGAAAACCAATAATATTAAACATGTAAGACCACCATAAGAAAGCTAATTCTTTGGTGGATACATCTTTGTGGGTTGGAATAAATTTGCACATTTTTGTGAATCTATCAACTATTACCCAACAAGAGTTAAAGCTGTCTTTACCTGCAACAGGAAGACCAGTGACAAAATCCATATTAATGATTTGCCAGGGAGCACTAGGTGCTTCAATATGTTGTAATAACCCTGCTCTCTTACCTGTTAACCTTTTAGATTTTTGGCAGGAATCACAAGATTCAACATATAATTTTGTGTCTTCAGACATATTAGCCCACCATGCAGTGTTTTTGATTCTAATCAATGTTTTTTCAAGATCAAAATGACCAGCTAATATGTCATCATGACAAAGTTTGAGGATAGTTTCTTTCATTGAAGGAGGAATAACAATTACATTGGTAAGCTTCCTTCTATAATATATATAACCATCTTCAATATAAAACTTTCCTTTATTTAAAGCATTTTGGTATTTTGCAGGAAGAGTTTTTATTAATGCTTGAATTGAAGCATTCTTAGGATCATTCAAAATAGTAACTAATTTATTTAAGTCAGAATCTTTATCATATGAATCCAGTATTAACTGTAATAACTCTTCTTCCATATCAACTATAAATATACCATGTATATGAACAGTATCATCTTCAGGTACATAAGCAGGATTGGAGTCATTATTTGGCAGAGGCAATCTGGAGAGCATATCAACATTAGAGTGAAAATTTCCAGCTCTATGGATAATAGTCATCCTTCCTCTGTATTCCTGAACAGCAAGTTGCCACCTGAACATATGTCTGTTAGGTGTTTTGAGGTTTAAGAGAGATTTTACAGCACTACACTCAGTTACCAACTCAAATTTTTGGTCATCCAAGTAGTAATGAAGTTTCTCAAGAGCCCAAACAACTGCTAAGCACTCCAATTGAGTGGCACCATATTTCAATTCACTATTTCTTAAGGTTCTTGAAATATAACAAATTACAACCTCTGAGGATTTATCATTAATAATTTGCTTTTGGTGAAGGGCAGCACCCAGACCAATAAAGCTAGCATCTGTATAAAGTACAAATGGCTTGTTAAAATCTGGAAGAGCCAATATAGGGGCTGTCATTAAGCAACTTTTCAATGTATTAAAAGCTTTCTGACAGTCATTATTCCAGAGAAAAGCAACATCTTTTCTGGTTAGTTTTGTAAGAGGCAAGGCTATGACCTGATAATTTTTAATATATTGTCTATAATATCCACACATACCCAAAAAACTTTGGATTTCTCTTACAGAAGTTGGTGCTTTCACATTTTGAATGGCAGCAACTTTATTATGGTCTACGCAAATTTGTAAGCCTGACACAACATGGCCAAGGACTTTCAAAGATTGAAAACCAAATTTACACTTTTTTAAAGATAAGGTCATATTGATTTCATCCATTTTTTAGAAAACTCTATTTAAGTGAATCATATGTTCATCAAAAGTTTTAGAAAAAACAATAATATCATCAATATAAACCATGAGCCAACCTTCAATAATTTCTTGATGGAAAGTGTTATCCATGACCTTCTGGAAAACTGAAGGAGCATTTTTAGGGCCAAATGGCATCCTAACATACTTATATATTCCCATATGAGTAGCAATAAGCAAAAAATTTTGAGAGTTTTTCTCAACTGGAACTTGATGATAACCTTTATTACCATCCAGACAACTAATAAATTTTGCACCTTGCAAGGTAGCATGTATTGAATTAATTCTGGGTAAAGGATAAATATCATCAACAGTATAAGTATTTAAAGCTCTGTAATCTCCACATAATCTAGCTTTATCTTTTTCATATGAAATCAAGACTGGGGAGATGACACAATATTTGGGGGGGACATTCACTTTCTCAATGATATTCATTTTCAATAATGTTTCAATATTATCTTCAATATCTTTTCTTTTTGATGGAGAAGCAGGATATGGTTTTTTCTTAAGGGAAGGAGGAATATCACTCAAATTACAGGATAAGGTAATTTTCATCTCTTCCTGAACAATTCCCAAGACATGAGAACCATGAGCAAAAGCCATAGGGAAAGAGGTAATAGAGGCAACAATAGAATCCTTTTGTTCATTAGTTAAATGATCACCAAAAGAAGCGGTATTTATTTCATGTAATAAATCATCCATTTCAGTTGTTGTTCTACCTTTACATTGGGTCAGTGAGTTACAAGATTTCAACAAATGCCCAGAAGGTTTAGGAGAAGAAATTTTGAATTTTCTTTTCCCATTCATTCCTAAGGTAAAGCAATTATTTTCTGGGTCCAGTTTCACACCAAACATTGTTAAAATATCATTTCCCATAATAAACCAATTGCTCAAATTATCATTTTTCATGACAACAAACTCACAAATAGCTCTGACAAAACCACCATTATATTTGAAGAATACAGAGGTTTTGTATTTGCCAATAGGAAATAAGGTAGAACCATACCCTCTCCATTTTTCAAAAGTTATAGGCAATAATTTACTCAAATATTCCTTATCCACTGAAGCCAAAGCTTTTTCAGATACTACACTTCCTCCAGCACCAGAATCAAGAACTACATCAACATTTTTACCATTAATGATAACAGGTGCCTTTAAAGGGGATATAGGGATAGAATTGTTAGTAATATCTTTAATTATCTCAGCATTTTCTACTGAAGATAAATTCAATACACAATCTTCAGATATATTATTTAAATAATGGACATCATGTTCCAACATTAAAACATCTTTAACAGATTCATTGTCATAGGAGATATTACTTTCACAGTCACTGGAAGAATTATTGACATCAAGTTCAATTTCATCAGTGTCTTCAATTTGTTCAACAAGATGATTTTCTTTTCACAAACATGACCCTTCTGCCACGGTTTGTTACATTTATAACAAGTATTTGTTGCATATTTTTTAGGTGCAACTGGGGCAGAGGGTTTACCAGATTTTTCTGGGAGCTTTATAGAAGGTTTATTCTGATCATTATAAGATTTACTAAGGTAATTCTTTGGTTCATATCTATGGTTGAGTAGTACTTCATTACAGATATTAATGAAAGAAGAATTTTCCCTTACATGCTCAGTTCTAGCAACAATCAAATCCCTAAGAGAATTTGGTAATTTATACAAGATTTTATCTCTCCAAATATCATAATCCATCTTTGGATCAATTGCTCTAAGGATTTTAGTTATTTTCATCAGAAAAACAATGGGCTTTTCAACAGAGGAGGATACATATCTAGTATTCTCATACAGTCTTTGCTGAGCTAACCTGAATTTTGAACCACCAAACTGATTCTCAATCAAGGATTTCCAATCATTCCATGTATAATGATTGTTATCTAAGAGGACAGATTCATACCACATCAAGGCTACATTGGAAAATAAAGAAATTAGCTTAGAAACAATTTCCTCATCAGGTAGTTTATAAGATCTCTTTAAATTATCAATTCTTTGGATAAAGTGTTGCCAATCAGAGGAAGAATCACCATCAAAGGTAGGATATTGGTCTAACTTAGGCCAATTTTTCTGACTACTGGGATGGTCCAATTTTTGGTTTGAATTATTCATTAGTAATAATTCCTGAAGTTTAGCCAGGTGTTCAGAAATTTCATTATTTACAGAAACAGCTGGTGCATGACCATCACAAGATTTTTTGCTAGTAGCAAAAGATTTTACAGACTCATTGTCAGTTTGTTTAATGGTTGAAATATGAGGAAGAAAGGATGAACTTTGTTCAGGTTTTTTCCCTTTATTTTTATGCAGCTTATTTGCAGAAATCTCATTTAATTCATTATTGATGGTTAAGGTTGAAAACTTTTCCTGTAGGTCAGACACATAGTTTCTTATTCTTGGAATTTCAGACATCTGGTCATTTACTTTTGCAAGAGATAGAACATTTCTGTCCTCAGAAACTGAGTGCTTGGTACTTAGTGCATGGAAATCATTTTTTAGCTTCTTAAACTCATTTTGCAGAGATTTTATTTCATTTTTGAATGAATAATTTTCCTCAATAAGGGGTTTCAATTCACTCAAGGTCTTATGTAGACTGATATTTCTATCTGAGATAGCTCTATGGTCACTTCTTATTTGTTTTTGTTGACTAAGAACAATATTCAAGGTTTCTTTGATTTTTAAATAAGCTGTATCTTGTACAGAAGAACTCACTTTACATTGCAAGTGTAAATTATTTAATCTATCATTTTCATGGATTAACACATCTCTCACATGTTTGTCTTTCACAATATTAAAATCAAGGGTATCTTTCAATATTTCCTCAGAAGTTTTTTCAATTAAGGTATAGATTTCAGGGGGAACAGAATCATTTTTAATTGCAAGAGAAGGATTAATTAAAGATGTAGAAGTTAAATGTAAAGGTTCATCAAATGAAAATTTGCTAATTACATCAATAGGGCTACTAGTTACAGGAAGCTGTCTTTTAACAGGTTTAACTGTTCTTTCACCATGTTCAATAATATTACCTGCAGAAGAAGATTTATTAGAAAACATACCCAAGTGACTATCAACCAAATTACTTACCATGGCAGAGGAGGAAACTTCCCCTGGGACTGGGTTTGGGATTGTGCTTGGGCCTTCTTTCTCCTGCTTTGTTGGTAGGGATGAGGAGGTGGATGGAAATTGGGTGTTCTGGATGGGCCAGGCTGATGATGAGGAGGGTGTTGCACATTCTGTTGGTAGTGACTCATTAGATAATCCCATTTCCATTGCTCTACTTCCATAGTATTTGGATTTTGGATGGTTGTGCTGGGTGGCTGTGAAGGTTGAGCCTGAAATTGAAGCTGATTGGGAGGCAATTGAGGAGGGGCCTGGGCCTGAATCTGGTTCCTGAGTTCTTGGAACTGATCCCACAATGTGTCTACCTTTGCTTTGTACGTCATATTTTCTGTCTTCAACTCTTTTATATGACTGGATAGGTTGCTGATTTGTTGTGGCAGAGGAAGCTTTTTTTTTTTGAAGCCTTTTGGAAGACCTTCTTGAGGCACTAGAGGCTTTACTTCCTTCTGTGGTACTGGGGGAAGGGGGTTTGGTTTGTTTGCATTTCCTGTCATTTCCACATCCTGCAGTATGTGAATTCTTTGTGTTAGCATAAGATTTTTTATGACCAACTTTAGAAGAACTTACAGTGTCAGCATCATAGTCAATTTCTATCTCATCCACTTGCATGTTATCCATTTTTTCTGCCAAATTGTTGGACATACTAGTGGGAAGATTTATATTTTACTTTGTACTTTATAAAAAAATAATCAAAGTTAGTCAATAATTGCTCCAAATAATAAAAAAAAATTTTTAATTAATTAAATTATAGAAAAAATAATTTTCAATATAAAGTAATAATTAAAAAATTAATTTTTTTAAAAAAAAATGGATTGCAAGGTTAAATTGGGAATAACAAGTAAGTTAATTCAACCAATTAATTACCAATATTAAATATGGCAATATATTGGGACTAAGCACAATGTACTTTTAAGTCAACCAAAATTAACAATAATTAATAATAAAAAAAATTAAATTAATAATTCAATTTGTATTAATAATAATGTCAATTCTTCTAGGACTAAGAGGATTTAACACTCTATAATGATCAACTAGGAAAAAGAAATTTTTAAAAATTGAACACTTACACTCAGTGAATCAGCAATTAAGCCACAATCACTGTTATTGCAATAAAAATATAGTAATATGAATGAGAGGCGCAAAGGTGAACTTACTATAGTGATCGAAAAATCACTTCAAAATAATATAAAAATTAATATTATATAAACCTAAGATGTCGAACCCAAGTTTGAAACACAGTCGCGGCAAAAGTTTCGTTTTGCTAGGTGGTCCGTGCGTTTTATCGTTCGTCGCCAGGCTCGATCGTCGTCGTCGTTTGGAAAGGCCCTCAGTTGTCGGTCAGTCGTCTAGAAGATATAAGAGAAGAGGGAAGAAAAGAGAGGAGGACAAGAAGGAGATAATAGTTTTAGAAATAAAAGAAATAAAAACAATTAAAATTATTTAATTTATTTGAGAGAAGGCAACGACGAGTGATCTGAGAGGTGACAACAACTTGGTTTTATTAATATTAATATTATTTAAGTAAGAGTTCTGCGCGGCAAACAATATAATTACTATCAGACTTAAGGCAACCTTTAAATTGTTATTTAGAATTTTTAATTAGAATTTAATACTAATAAAAATAATAATAAGCGTAATAAATTTATCTTTAAATTGTTGAGTGTGTAATAAGTGATAAGGCTACAGGGGATTATCCAAGGCCCTTTTATAGGCAATGGGTCCTCTGAAGCGCTACTATATTTGTAAATACAATGATTAAAATGGAATAAAACAAACATATCAAAAGAGTAAATGAAACATAACAATATAGAGAAAAACATGAAACAAATAATTAAAAGCCCAATTAAGAATCCAATTTCCCCGCCATTAATTCCCAAATCAGTAAGTGACAATAGTGAATAACTAAACAAGATTGGAAACATAGGAACTATGAGAAATATAATTCCCAACAGATGGTACATTCTGATTAGAGGACATTTTAAGTGAAACAAAAAATAATTTGACACAACAAAACAAGCAATTAATCTCAATTTAGTCCAAATTAATTTATTTGTTTTTTCTAACACAATTAAGGGTCAAAAGAAGCGTCCTTAATAATTGTTTAGTATCATATGAGAGGTATTATTTAATATATAAATTTAAGTAATTAATTTAAATATATTATAAATCAATTTTACACTTGTAATTATAATATATGTTTTTTAATTAATTAAATATAAATTTATAATTATTAAATACATAAAAATGCGCCATTATTTGTAGAATATATTATATTATGCTCAATTTAATTGTATATATAAAAATATATATAACCAATAAATTTAATGTAACACTTGTATATAATAAAATTCTTATATAATTTCATTATGCAATAAAATATTAAGTTATATTCATTAAATACAAGTCTTACCCACTCTTTAAAGTTTTATAATTTATATATCATTTACTGGACTCCTGGAATAGCCTGGCTGACACTGGTGGTCTCTAATCATTTTTATAAATTGGAGGGAGCCCACCCAGTGATCATCATTATAAAAATTATCTTTTAAAAACTTTCATTTATTTTCTTTTCTTTTCAATTTCTTAAAATTGTGTAACCACATCAAGTTGCACTTGGATGTGGGTATGATGTCGAGGGTACGGCTCATCAAATGGCCGGGGGGCATCTTTTAAAATTTTTTTTTTTTTTTTTTTTTTTAAATTTTTTTTTTAGTACTTTTTTTATCTTTCTTTTCACATTCATTTATCTTTCTTTAAAATTAAATTTTAACTTTTATTTCAAAACTATCTTTTCTAAAATCTTTTATTTTAAATTTAAATCAAAAAAAAATAAAAAATAAAAAAAATAAAAAAAAAAAAAAAATAACAATAAAAATAAAATAAAAATAAAAATAAAATAAATAAAATAATTAGAAAAAAATAAAAAAAAATAAAAATTAATTAATTAAACCAAAATTATTATATTTCTTAGTTTTATTTTTCAGTTTTCATTCTTTTTAGTTTTATTCATTTAGTTTAGACAGGAAACAGGGTCTAGGGGAACTCAATACCTATGGGATTTTACTTCAAGACATCTGTTAGTCCTCCAAGACTTTAAACTGGCTACTGTTCAAGACGTTCTTTAAGGTTTTTTTTTATATGTATTTTGGATCTGTTAGTCCTCCAAGACTTTAAAATGGCTACTGTTCAAGACATTCTTTAAGGTTTTTTACACGTATTTTGGATCTGTTAGTCCTCCAAGACTTTAAACTGGCTACTGTTCAAGACTTTCCTTAAGGTTTTATACGAATTTTGGAGCTGTTAGTCCTCCAAGACTTTAAACTGGCTAATTTTCAAGACTTTCATTAAAGATTTTATATTGGAGCTGTTAGTCCTTCAAGACTTTAAACTGAATTTCAAGGATAATCAAGATTTTATGGATATTTTCGGAGACGGATTTCTTTTTATATAAATCAAAATGTTAGGTCCACCAAGACCTTAAACTGGACTATTATCAAGTGTTGGGTCCACCATGACCTTAAACTGGATTTCTTATCAATTAAATGTTTGGTCCACCATGACTTTAAACTGGTAGTTCATTCATTGTTTAGTCCACTATTACTTTAAACTGGAAAATTAATATCTGCAGGATAATTCAACATTCATTGGACCACTATGGCCTTATACTGGATTACTTGTCGATCAAATGTTTGGTCCACTATGACATTAAACTGGATTATCAAATTTATTCAATCTTTGGTCAAGCCTAGGCCTTACTTAGGAATATATCAAGATATTTATGCACTTAAATGATCTTTGGTCCACCAAGACCATAAAGTGGCAATCGATTATATGTTTGGTCCACCAAGACTTTAAACTGGAATGTCAATCTTGTTTGGATAACTCAATTCAATCTTTTAATTTATCACTGTCCACTAAGACTCTAAACTGGTTATTCAATTATTTCTGGAATTGGGTGCTGATAGCTTTAGGAGGTTAAAATTTTAGGTGGTGATGATGCTAAGGAAAGCATAATGGTTAATTAGGTGAAATTTGTGGCGCTTTAACATGGTCTAAAGTTAATATTATTATTGGAAGCCTGGCAAAAGTATTTTATGGGTTTGCTGTATAGCAAAGTTTGAAAATTGTGATGAAGGAATCCGAAGTTAGGATGGTAGTTGGATTTTAGGGAATGATTTTTTTTAGTGCCTCATAGTTAGGCCATTTTTTTTGGTGTGAAGCTTGGAGGACCTTATGGCGAGATTGGAATCATAGAATTTGGCTCAGTGGGGGGCCCTATGAGGTTGGAATCAGGAGTATTCGGCTCATAGGAAGATCCACTCTCTCAATGCTGTGACAAGAAGGAAGACTGGTATATGGGAGTCTGAAGGGATTCAAACCTTTCTCTCAGTAGTGGAATCATCACAAGATTTATATTATTTTATTTTATGTAATATCAAGCCAGAGAAGAAAGAAAACATCATTTATGTTGAAAGTTTAAGAAGACCAAGCAAAAACAAAATTTTATCAAGTTATACTGTTAGAAAAGATAATTTCTTTGAAATTGTTCAACATCATTATCAAAGCTTTGCATTAAAATTCTTCTTCTCATGAGGTCTTCATGGTTATTAGCTGGAGTTTCTTGAAAATAGGCCAGCATTTTTTGTTTCAACTCATTAGTAAAGTCAAGAAAAAGATAGCGATGAAAATTTGGGTAATGATTGATATAGTCCGTCTTCACTCTACCAACATCATCAGTGTTGGTTATTTCGACAGCTAGAAGTTCAAATATGTTATTAAGTCATAGGTTTAGTCAATTTTGATTAAAAGTTTTTTTTAGTAAGATAAATAGGGTCTTACATTTAGAGCCAGGAAACATAGTCTCAGCAAAGATAGTTGGGGGTACTGGTGTTATAGGATTAGGATCTTGTGAAGGCAAAATTAGGCCGGGATCCGCTGATGAAGATTGAACTTTTGAAGCTGTTTTTGATCTTATTCGTTTTAAGAAGACAGGAATTTTGGATCGCTTTTTAGAAGTTGAGGGATCAGGGAGAGCTGCTGGTCCTAAATATACGTTTGTTTTAGAAGGAACTATTGGCCGGTTGCATTTGACTTTTTTCACACGGCATAAGTCGCAAGCTGTTCTGCCAGGAAGATTAGGGTTGGACATTAAACAAGGTACCTGGTATCGAGCACAGAGTTCACATGGAGCGACAAGTTCTTTGGAAGACATATTGATGAAGATGAATTTTATAGTTGATTAAAGAAGATGGTGGTTGAAGGTTAAAGAAGAATATTGTGTTCGACCACTTATGCAAAGTTTTAAGAATGGGGACATTCTTGATTGGAGGGAGGATGTGGTAGCCTAAAGTTTAGTACGGCACCTAAGTACGTAAATGGAGTTATTACAGCGTGCAAGATTGGCGTTATTATTTTTTTATATATAAAAGGGTTTTATTTAATTTATTTGAGTTTTAAATATGAAGAAATTGGTCACAAGCAAATGCCTACACAAAAACAATTTATTTTACGGAGAAAACTTATTTTTACGGTCTGAAAAATTTATAAGTATCAAGTCAAGTCACTCAAGAACCTTGGGAAATTTTCCCAGAATTTTTACTATTTTTCTTATATTTTTAAATGAATTTTAAAGTTTTATAGAAATATTTACGTTTTCAGAAATTACTTAACTTCGATGAATTTTCACGGGGTAATTAGAGCTGCGCAGACTACGAAAATTAGTTTGGTATGTAAGGGGAAGTAGCTCTATTATGTGTAATTTTTCTAGATTTTTTATTATAGTTTTAAGGTTCTAATTGAGTCCGGAAGTCCGGAAAGACTCCGTTTCGACTCCGTACGGACTCCGCTTTGGCTCCGTACGGACTCCGTACGGGCTCCGGATTGACTCTGGAAGAGCTCTGGAGGGGAAAACTTAGGCACGTGACTAGGAATATTTAAGCGCTTCTCAAACTCAAAATTGAGAGGTGGGGATACATCATACAGCTTAATCCTTAACCACCACAGTCTCATTTTTTATTACTCAACAAATTAAATAAATTTGTAATACCCTTATAACTTTATATTTTATATATAACATTTTAGAAATACTACTCAACAATTTAAAACACACTTCATATAGGGTATCTTTAGAAAGGTCTTCATCATTGGGACTTGATTATTGCTGTCTCATAAAAATTTAAATTATTATAAAAACATAAAAGTCAATCTTTTCAGATCTTTCACTGGTACATCTTAATTGTTGTTATCAGTATTTCTTTTATCAACAGCCACTTTCTTTAAAACTCAATAAGCGTTAATTATTTTAGAGTTTCATTATTTTATAAATCAGATCCAAGTAGATTGGTTAGCTTAGTGATTTAGAATTCCCATTTTGATATTTTTGTTGGAAGGACGGGGTTTTCAGCTAAATCCACATATCTCCTCCGGATTCTGCTTACAGCAAGGCTACTGTAAGAGTTTACCTTACCATAACGTGCAGCTGCAATGGAGATGAGTATTCTGAACGTTTCTGTGCGAACTACTGAGGCATATGTTTCGCCGTAATCAATGCCTTGTCTTTGATGATTTCCGAGGGCAACCCATCTGGCTTTGTAGCGTATGACATTTCCTAGTTCATCACGTTTTTTAGTGAGTTGCCACATTCCGCCAATAACCTTCATTTCTGGAGTTCTTGTGACCAGTTCACCTACGTTATGATCACATAGAGATTCGAATTCCTCCTGCATGGCCAACTTCCACTTTTCGCTTTCAGGGCCTCTTATGGCTTTTGAGTAGGTTGGAGAGTCATCTGGGTGAGTGGTGTTGAAGCCATAAAAATAAGGTGGTCTTCGGATACTTGTGGGTCAACAATTGTCTGAATGAGCCTCGTCTGAGGGAATAGCGGGTAGGACAACCCCCTGTTACTGATTTTCTGTGTCAGTAACTGGTGAAGTCGGTTCAGGTGTGTGACGTTTCATTACAATGTGGTCTTCCAACATTGGAAGGGGCCTTTGTTGTGTGATTTGGCGCTGTTTGTGCATGTCTTAATTGACATCTGTTAAGGAATTTGGTATTTTTCTGGTTTTATCCCGTGGATATTGGGTCTGTGAGTATGTGGGTACTATCATTGGATAGCCCTGGTTTTTCTCTATATTTTATGTCTTGAAGACATTTTTCATATTCTGAGTTTTAAGGGGTCCTTTCCTCATTTTTCATTTATAAAAGATTGCTGTTTAATTTTGTTTTTTGTGTTTTATGGGCTAACCTTAAGTCTTAGGGTTAAGTGCTTAGTATCATTGGATAGAGCTAATTTTTCTCTATATTTCATGTCACAATGTTGTTATAGTGAAATTCCGTGTTTTAAAGGTTTTAGTAGTTGTAGCTAATTTTTCTAAGTAGATTAGTGGTTTTTATTGGTTTTCTGGCTTCAGGGAGGCCGGGCCGCTTCAGGCGGCATCTCTGACGTCGGGCGGCCCGCCCGCCTCTGTTTTAGGAGGTTGGGGAGCGCTCCAGGAGGGTTTTTTATGCAATTTGGCGGGTACAGGCGCCAGATTGGTGGGTGCGCATGGGCTCTTAGTTAGTGGTCTGTGTGTACATAGTGAAGAAGACAGTTTGGGGCAACCTTAATCATCATACAACCATCCGGAGGTGATCTCATTGTTCCTCACTCAGTTTTCACTGTTTTCTGGCCACAATTGGCTGTGTTTGTTGCAAGTGAGTTCTTCATTTAACTCAACTTTGGCAACTGTTTTCTCTGTTATAGTCTTGCAAGCTATAGCAAGTATTATTGCTGTCTCTGGTGTAGATTTGCAGCCTACATCAAGTATCTTTGCTGTCTCTGGTGTGGACATTGGTCTACATTTCAGTTCTTTGGTCTGGTAGTCTGTCTGGTGACTACTTTCTTGGCTCATCAAGCAGTCAAGTGTGTTAAACAGGAGCTTTAGCAAAACAGGAACCAACTTACTTTAGCAGGTAAATCTCACTCTATTTTTCTAAAGGGACAGGGGATTTTCTCTCTGGTTTTTCTCCAACTCCCTTGGTCAAGTCCTATAGCTAGTACTATAGGATTGTCTACAACAACCCGAATCCTTTTAATGTTATTTTTGGCGGGTGGTTGTGTAGTTGGTGAGATTGATAGTTGTGGTGGTGACAAAGGTAGAGTTGAGATGTGTTGTTCAGGTGATGAAGGGGAATAGTAGTCGGGAATTTTCGGCAGGGAGGTTTCAGTTGTGAAGTAATTTGTGTGTTCGAGTACATTGACATTTCTTGAGATAATGATAGTTTTTTGAGATGAGTCATACAGTCGATAAGAGCGAGAGTTTTTTTAATAACCTACCATTGCCAGTTTTTCACCCTTGGGATCAAGTTTTGATGATCGATTTTCTATGTCAATATGTCAAATGGCAAGAGAGCCAAAATGTTTGAGAAAATGATAATTGGGCTGATGAGATCCTGTATTTCCAGGTATGAAGCTTTTCCAGAAGTCATATGGGTTAATGAAATTCTTAATTTTTGGGGGAGGAGTAAGATTAATGGTATAGGAGGAATAGTGGGCACATTCTCCCCATAGTTCAGGGGGAGCAGACGAGTCAACTAGTAAAGTCACCATTTTTTCAGTAAGAGTCCTGTTGAATCGTTCTGCTACTGAGTTATTTTGAGGAGTTCAAGCAGGTGCTTGTTCAGCAGTAATACCATTTTCTGAAAGGAATTTTTTTAATTTGTTAGACAAGTATTCTCCTCCCTTGTCACATTTTAGAAATTTTATTTTTTTTCCAGAAGGTTTTCAACTTGATTTTTGTAGTTTTTAAAATGCAAAAATACTTCTGATTTGTTCTTCATTAGGTATATAGTTACATATCTGGAACAGCCATCTATGAATGTTAAGATATATCGACAATTTCTTATGGTTGGCAGATTTATAGGACCAATAACATCAGAGTGAATTCGGAATAGGGGAATATCAGAGATAGGAAAATTTGAAGAGAACGGATTTTTTGTGATTTTTCCTAATGAGCATGATATACATTCAAAGTCTTTAATATGTACATTTACATTTAGATTTTTGAGTAATTGTAAGAGTGACTTCTTATTTGAATGTCCTAAACGATGATGCCATGATTGTAGGTCAGAGTCAGCCGATGAAATTGCAGATAACCCATGAGTGGAGGGAACATACCAGAGTAGTTCCTGAGAGTTTTCTCTGTCAACAGTAGCAATCACTTTGTTTTTAGGGTCATAGATTATGGCCTTTTTTGGATTGAAGTGTATTTGAAATCCTATGTTATTCAATTGTGTGACAGATATGAGATTGCTTGATAGATTTTTGACAAATAGAAAATTTTTGAGTGTAATTTCCTGGGTAAGCTTCAAGTCTCCTTGATGACTAGCCTCAAGAATTTGAGAGCCAGCGGTACGTATTCGTCGAGGTATGGGTAAGGCTTGAATGTTGGTGAGAAGATCAATCTTCTTCACCATGTGTGCACTGGCTCCGGAGTCCAGTACAAAAGAGATCTTTTTCAGATCTTGAGCCACATAGGCTAAGTCCTTGTCTGTGGATGCAGTTGAAGCAACTTTGACTTCCGGTTTTGCAGTTTTTGCATTACTTGTTTTGAGTTTTTTTAGTTTTTCCACAAGCTGTGTTATGCATTAGTCGTCACGGCGGCCAATATGACCAAGACTGCATTTTGGAGTCCTTGAGAAGGAGGAGTTAGAGGGTTTTTGTGAGTTTTTCTCTTTTTGATTATTTTTTTTTTTCCTTCTGTTTTGTAGGCCACAAGACTTGTTGAGTTGGAAATTTCATTTCTGACAGCTTTGGCGTGGATTGTGTTGTATACTGCTTTGAGGGTCATGTTACTTAGGTTGCTGAACAGTCCCTGAGTGATCCCAATAATTGATTCGTGTTCAAGACCATTAAGAAGATAGATTTTTAAGAGTCAGTCAGAAATCATGAAATACGGATCAGACGCAGTATTTTGCTGAATAAGTGTTTCTATTTCTTTGAAATTATTCAGGTGTTCTCGGAGAGACAAAGATCCATCCCAAATGAGAAAGGAGGCTTGTTTCAGCAGGCTTGCAAAGACAGCATCATTTCCTTGTCCATATTGGCTGAGAAGGGTTTGAATGGCGGTATAGGAGTCGTTGTCGTTTGAGACCCATAGTGCATCTTGACTTTTTACGGTTCCCATGAGATGGACTTTCACTTTGGCCTTGCCCTTTTCCCATTCATCCTCAGTCACGTTAGTAGGTTTTCTTCCCGCCATGATGTGTTTCTTTAGTCCTAATGTGATGAAATAGAATTCTATTGACTTCTTCAATAGTGAGACATTTACGCTGTCAAGGATAGGAAGTTTGGGTGTTTTCAAGTCAGTAGATTCAGACATTTCTGTATTGTAGTGTATAGGAGGTTCTGAAGTTATGGTTTCGTTGATACGGCGGGAATCACGTGGTACCTGAGAAGTTTTGAGGGTATCAAAGGAAGTTATATTATGGCAATTGGATCAAGTTTGATTTGATATGGGACCTTCAGGTACAAGTGATTGTTCTATACCTGCGTCAGAATCTGACATAAACTGATCGGACTTTTAATCTGTTGATCCAACTTTTAGATATTGCAGTGAGTTAGTGTACCAGTAACTAAACACGCTGAAAGACAACTTGATATTGATAATCACCTTTTAGATATCGCAGTGAGTTAGTGTACCGGTTACTAAACACGCTGACAGACAACTTGATATTGATAATCACCTGTCCCAGTGATTATCCGTGTTGAGTTGTATATGTCACAGTTTTAGCTATATGGTAGGTTGATTAAGATAAAAGTGAAGTGGAAATAGAAGACGAGTAGAAAACGTGTCAGTAAGAAATATATTGTAAAGATTGGATGTATTGCATTTATAGAGAAGAGTATATATATATCCACCTTTTAGATATCGCAGTGAGTTAGTGTACCAGTAACTAAACACGCTGGCAGACAACTTGATATTGATAATCACCTAGTAGCATGTGTTAGTGTAATACAATATTTTAGTAGTTGAGAAACAAGTACCTGTCTCAGTGATTATGCGTGTTGAGTTGTATATGTCATGGTTTTAGTTATATGGTAGGGTGATTAATATACAAGTGTAAGTGGAAATAGAAGACGAGTGGAAAACGCATCAGTAAGAAATATATTGTAAAGATTGGATGAGAACAAGGTATAGTAGTACATAGTGTTTATATATTCAATCAATACAGTATATTACATAATTCATTACACATATATCTTGTTACATCACTATCTAAAAGGGGAACAAGGTGATCAGCTTAGATTATAGTGGGAACACGGTGATCAGCTTAGATTATAGTATTTGATATAATGATCAGTTGTTTAGGTGATGTAGGAAAGTATAGTTATGTGGACTTTTATAAGATAAATAAGATCTTGTGAGTTACAAGATCAGATGGAGTTGGCAAATGCTAGTGAGCCAACCTTTTATAAGATAAATAAGATCTTGTGAGTTACAAGATCAGATGGAGTTGGCGAATGCTAGTGAGCCAACCTGTGATTGATTGTAACAAAGGGTTACAAGTAATGCGCAATTAGTGAGTGATGTTGGTTATTGATAGTATTGCTATAACAATCAATAATAATATCATAGTAATCATGAGCTATATGTATTTGGTTGTTATCACATCATTTAACCTATCTCTATAACCTATCAATAAAGTATGTAGTACACATTATAAACATAAGATAGCATGAGAAAATAAAAATATGTGTAGTCGATGTATTGTGTTAAGTCACTAGGACTATGTACTTAGTTATGTGTGCAAATGTATATAGACTGTAGTCGTGGCGTCCCCTGTTCTCTGGTTCTTTCCGGAGTTCTACAGGCTGACACCATACTACAGGTTATGGGCTGTACCCGCGGGCATTGAAACGTTAGCCATGGATAACTCCACCAGCGTTAGCGACACTAGGAACGCTAGTAGCCGAGAGACCCCCAGCGTATGTCTAAAAAAGACGAAACCACAGACGCTGGTAAAACTAAAACTACCTGACTCACTCGCTCAATTTCTAACCGTTAGCTTCGTGGCCTTGGTATCAATCCACTTACTTCCGAGATACAATCTTCTTCGCGCAGCACTCGTGCTCATCCCTCCATTACACCCGCTCCAACTCTTACCCCTATTCCACAGACGCCTCCCACTCCCAAACCCTTCCCCCTTTCTTCACCCTACTCTTCCTTATCTCAAGCACAAACTGAAGCGATCACTCACGTTGAACCCAACCCCCAATTATCCTCTGCAGAAGCTATTGCTCCCCTTCCACCTAACCCCCTTATTTCACCTACCTTAATAAATAGCGAGGCACCTGCTCTCGCTTCTACCCCTAACGAGGCCTCCACCCTCGCTCCTACCCCTACCCCCGTTTCCACCTCTAGACCCCTTTTCACATATCAAAACAAAACCTCCAACCTCACACCTACCCCTACCCCTGTTTCCACATCTAACCGTCTTACAGAGCATAGCGAGGCTCTCAGACTTGCCACTAACAATACTAATACCATAAACACCCCAATCGACGAAATTACTCGCACGATTGGGGAATTGTCCATTAGCTCTAGTAACATGGAAAATACAAATGCACCTCCACCTATTCCTCGTCCCTCATCTCCTTTCAGGAGGAATGTGCCACCTCACCTTGAACAACAGCATCAACCCATTGGTATGATTGAGAGACAACGAACTTTAAGAAATGTTATTGAATTCACAAAATCAATCCCAACTCTTGAATGCTCTGGCTCTAATTTCTCTGAATGGCACAACAATGTCTTAGCACTGATCAAAGATTTTGTAGGCACAAGGGCATATGCATTGAATGATGGCACTGGCCCTGATGATTATGAAGACAGAGTAACGCATCTAATTCTTGTACACTCTATTTCTCCCACCTTGCGCCATGAGATATCTACAGACTGGAGAGCGCGCCCAAACTATCTTCATATCTTCAACAAATTCTCTAGATCTAACCATACTTCCAAAATGACAGCCATCTGTAATTTCATCAACCTAAAGCAAACACAGTTCACATCCCACAGTGAGTATCTAGAGGCATTCAACAAATATTTTGAAACAAATTGAACGTCAATGAATCACTTTTGATCATAAAGTATTCAAAGCTTTAATGTCTCACGCCTTATTACCATCATCCCTTAAGGACCTATACGTTGATCTCTGTGTTGCTTTGGACAATCGTGCTGACTCAAATGCGGTCACTTTTGAGGATTTCCGCCAACTGATGCAATCTTTAACTCATAATAGGGTGGATAGAGAATCTGTAACAACAACTCCTGCTGCTTCTTTGTTATCTGAACCCATCTTTAGTGTGGCAACTCACCCCCAACGCCATACAGACTCCTACAGGCCCCCAGGTGCTCAAAGACAATGCCACGAATGCAAATCAACTGCTCATTTCTTTACACACTGTCCATACAAGCTTAACTCATCCACCTTTTCTGAAAGACTCTACCTCATGAGAGAACGTGCTACAACCCTTGCCTCTGACCCCAATGTGAAAAGAAAACCAATATACATCCCTTACAAAAGACCACAACGCAGACAAATTAGAGCAAGAGATGTACAAATAGAAGCAGACGTAGTCACTATCTTTGAAGAAAATGTGGAGGATCTGTATGAACAGTTGGAACAAATTGATCTGAACAGTGCAGAATGGTCACTTGAAGCACTTGCCGGGAAGGTGGCAATATTGGACTCAGGTGCCACCCATCATGTCACTGGCAATGTGAGCCTTCTCAGCAATTTCAGACCTCTAGAAAATCAAATCCCTATCAAAGTAGCAACTAACTGTCCTTCCTCATTTATCACTGGCATAGGGGACCTAAAAATAAAAGGAGATGGGAAAGTTGTTACTATTACCAATTTTTTTTACTATCCAGAAGTTAGAACTACTCTTATTTCTCTCTTTGATTTAGTGGACAATGGTTTTTGTTTTGATTTATGTTCTGAAGACAAAAATTTAGGGATTTATTTTAAAGATGAACTGATTATGACAGGGCGGTTAGAAAGTACTAGGAGAAGATGGATTTTAGATGTAATTAGGTCTAGTGACTGCAATCAAAATGTTTCCTCTTATCATTTACCACTGTCTCCTTCCCTCCTGCGTACTTTTAAAAAGAATGAAACCATCAATAGAACCCCTGCTGCAAAAGGTTCCCTCATGGACTGGCATAGAAGGCTTGGCCATATCAGCAAAAACACAATTCGTACTATCATCAGAACTGGAATTGGTGCTGGGTTGCCCCTATCTATTCCACCAGGTAAGATTGACTGTGAAGATTGCTTAATCGCCAAAAGTACAAGAAAACCATCAGCAACACGGGAATCAAGACCTGAATCAATGATGAGCCTTATTGTTGGAGACCTGGTTGGCCTTATGGACCCCACTGTTAATGGGGCAAGATGGGCAGCGATGTTTAGAGAAAGTTCAACTTCCTATGGTGAGGTATTTTTGCTCAACTCCAAATCTGAGGCTACAACTGCATTTGTCACTTTTTACAAAAAGCTAGAAAATTTTACTGGTAAGAAATTACAAGCATTAAGAACCGATGGGGGAGAAATGCACAGTAAACAGATGGAGCAGATACTGGCTGATATTGGGGCTACTCATGAAATCACCTGTCCTCACCATCATGAACAAAATGGATCAGCTGAACGTTTCAACAGAACTGTAGGTGACATTGCCAGGACAATCTTACTAGCAAGTGAACTACCTGAATGTTTCTGGGGCCTTGCTTACAAATAGGCAGCCCATGTTCACAAGCGTCTCCCTAATGTCAAGACTGGTGACAAAACTCCTTTGAAGCTCATGTACAATTGTGACCCAACTTACTCAAACCTCAGAATATTTGGTGAAACAGCTTTTGTCCATATCCACAAAGAAACTAGACGTAAACTGGACCAACGAGCTTTGATCTGTAAGTGTATAGGATATTCTCTGAATAATGCAGGTTGGATTTTTTGGCACCCAGAATCAAACTCCTTTTTTGAATCTGCCATGGCTTTTTTCCCTGGCAACCAACTTCCTGCTCACAAAGCTGCCTATCAACCACCGCCATCTAAGGGCTCTCTAGATCATATCCTCAATAATATGAAACTAGGTGATTTCAAGGATGAGGAAACTCTTATTTCTCAGGAAAAAGCTGTACATGAAACTGTTAAAAAAGGTTTGTCCCAATCATCCATTATTCCCAGATCACATCTGCAAGCTATGATCTCACCTGAAAGTTGCAAGTGGGACCAATCTTGCAAAAGGGAACTGCTGAATATGAAAGACATGGATGTATGGTATGAGGAAAAGCTCCCCCCTGGCGCCAAGCTCACCAACGCAAAATGGGTCTTCACAATCAAAAATCCTTCTTCCAAAACTCCAATCTACAAGGCACGATATTTAGCTAAAGGTTTTTTACAACAGTACAGTATTGATTTTACTGACACCTTTGCCCCTACTTCTACTTTTGCTTCACAACGCATCCTCCTCACTTTAGCAGCTTATCACAAATGGCCTGTCAAATCATTTGATGTCACTGCTGCTTACCTTCACAGTCTGATTGATGAAGCAATTTGGGTGCGACCTCCTGAAGTTTACCAGCTACGTGAAGTTGGAAATGCCTTACGCTTAAAGAAGGCCCTATATGGTACCAAGCAAGCAGCAAGATGCTGGTGGCTTCATATAGCCAGCAAATTGGACGCCGTGGGGTATAAGGCAAGTCAGTATGATAAAAGTTTCTATGCTCTTAGGAAGAAGGATTGTTTGGGTGTGATTTGGATACATGTTGATGATGGTATAGTTACTAGTAGTAGTGAGGAAGTGTTAAAATGTTTGGAAGATGGTTTGGATGGTAGTTTGAAGGTAAAATGGAATGATAGTGTTGATGGTTTAGTAGGTGTCTCTATCAAAGAAGTTCCAGAAGGTTTTGATCTACACAATTTTCAGCTCATTGACAAGATACTAAGGACTCATAACCCATCTGGCTTGACCACTAGATCACCCTTACCAAACAATTTGGAAATCACCACGGCAAAAGATGAAGAAGTAGCTATAGAGACAACTAAATATCTCTCCATTTTAGGTGCTCTCAGTTATGTGGCAGTTGCAACCAGACCAGACCTGTCTTTCGCAGTCAATTTTTTGGCATGCTTCTCCTCCAAACCTAATGCCACCCACTGGATTGCTCTCAATCACCTTATTGGATATGTCCAGCACACCGCCACCCTTTGTCTTCACATCCACCCTGACCGTAACTCACCACTTGAACTACTATCTTTTTCTGATTCCACTTGGAATAACAAAGAATTCTCAAGAGCTCAAAGTGGACACCTGCTACTCCTTAACTCTTGCCCTATTGTTTGGACATCAAGGCGCCAGTTGACAGTAAGTGATTCATCATGCACAGCTGAATATGTGGCACTTGGTGGTGGTATGAAAGACGCAATTTGGATCTCAAACTTGCTCAAAGATATCTTCCCTGATATTCCCCCTATCAAGATTTTCTGCGACAACAAAGGAGCAATTGCCAATGCAAAAGATAACCCTGGCAACAAGCAGACACGACATGTGGATAGGTGTTTCTATATTGTAAATGAACAACTCTTTCTAAAAAAGGCAACATTGGAATGGGTTCCTACTGCCCAAATGCGGGCTGATATACTTACAAAATCACTGGGCCCATCTCTAACAATGCTGAGAAGGAAGGATGTGTGTGTGTGGTGATGGGGTTATATTTCTTTTCTCTTATCTTTCTTTTATTTTCCTTTTTTATCTTTTTATTTTTCTTTTCATTTTGGAGTTGGTTATGTTTGCATGGGGGGGATATCAGTAATATTTTTCATAACTAAGTGGGGGGGATGTTAAGTCACTAGGACTATGTACTTAGTTATGTGTGCAAATGTATATAGACTGTAGTCGCGGCGTCCCCTGTTCTCTGGTTCTTTCCGGAGTTCTACAGGCTGACACCGTGCTACATATTGTTGAGTTAGGAAGCATGATCGCTAGAAACTCGACAAGTTATTCCAACACAAATATATTACCATTGATGTTTGGCATGACAGTAAACTACAACTTGTCTCACTCTCTTCTTACTACTACACTTACTCTGTTTCACTGAATTATGAAACACAAAGATGATTTGGTTACAAATTAAAAATTCGAAAAGAGACGCGCATTCACATCCCTTTAAACCCTCTTTCCCTTCCTTTTAGGAAATTATCATGTCTCAATTTTTCTGGGCAGTTGTTCCTTTTTGCAGCCTACTTTTAATATCTATATTTAATTATTCGGTATCTGGCTTCCAGAATGAACTTTTATCAAACAACGTTACTAGAAGTTTTACTTCTCTTTGTGAAAGTGTCACCATAGAAGATTCATCTAATCCAAGTCTCGAAATAGATTCAAAAGATGTTCGAAAAGCAATGGGTGCGCACGAATTTCATAATGAAACGAAAAATGAAATCAAACAAGCCCCGCCCATCTCTAGCAAACTGGAATCAGTAAAAAATTCCAGTGCGCCTCCCCAAGTTCAACAATTTGGCCCTAAATGTTCTGAATCTACCTGCGTTGATACGAGCGTTGCCTTTCAAGGGTGTGCCATGCAGCTAAGTGGCAAAATAAGTGATTCCCAAAAATCAATAAATCGGATAGAAAATCATGATATAACAAAAGACTCAGGAAAACAAGCCCATCCACTCTCTAGCAAGCTCAACCCGAAAGCAAATCCCTTTACGCCTGCTCAAGTCAAAAATTCAGGTCTTCACAGCTCTCAATCCACATCTCTCCATAAAAGTGCCACCAAAAAAGAGTCCCGATTTCTGAGAGAGAAAATATGTTCAAAAGATACTTCAAATCCAACAAATGATAAAAAATACCATAATCAAGACCCAAATTCAGTTATACAATCCCAATTAGTCTCCAGAAAGCTGAGTCTCGGGGCAGATGGTTACTTACCACTTCAAATGCAAAACTTGGGTCCTTACTTCTATCAATCTACAGCTGGCATTATTTCGTACATAAATCAACCGTTTCCTGTGTCACACACTTATGATGTTTTCTTGCAACAAGGACCTTTAATGAGTTCTCTCCCAACGAACCCTGGCTCACGGCACTATGAAAATCAACTTGATTTCTTGCCCGATCATCTAAAGGGTTATGCAATAAATTTTCTCCATTATCTTCAAAATCTTGAAGCCGCAAATGAAAAAATTGAAAGTAAAAATCATGACCTTGTGCCAGGAAGTCAAAATTACATATCTCAATATACGCTCAGGCTACTTGCTCAGGAAGAAAAGCCTGAGTGTTTGAAAAATGACTGGGAACCAAACTTTAATGACCGTTGTAAGGCCTGGAAAAAAAAGTTAAAAAAGGGTACGTTGCTAGATGACTCAATGAGTCAACTTGCGGAGGTAGTCAATTCGGAAGATTCAAATCCATGGAAACTCATAAATTATATTACTTTGGACTTGCATCACTATGAAACTATTATCCGTCATGGCTTCAAAGAAGAGGTTGTGACAAAAAAAAAATTACATTCCTTGCTGAGGGATGCACAAAACTTGATGAAGTTCGAGTCTCTTCTAGTAGACGTTATAAAGTATTTTGTTAAATATACAGAGGCTAGGGATAAATATCTCTACTCTTATTTGGTAACCAAAAGGATATATTCACCTCCGACTAATAAAATGGCAAAATTTATTGGTTTTAAAAGAGCTCAAACATTACTGCAACGGGTTGTTTTGGAACACGAATATCGATCAAACCTTTTCGAAAATGCAGGGAAAAGAATTTTTACCGCTAGAAAGAGAAGAGCAATAGAATTTTTAAGAGATTTTATTATGGATGGAGAAAATGTCACGCCAAAATGCTCCCCAGAACTTATACACGACCCCAGTATTCAACAGAGTATAAGAAATGTATCTAGCGACAAAAAAAATTATCCAGATTAGAAGTCATTTCCATAGTAATTTTATGCGACACGGATAGAAGTAAAATTTTATAATTCTTTGATATTCAAAAAATACAAGTACGCATGTGATGAGAATTGAAAATTGGCAAGGAGTAAAAGGGTTTTGGCATTTGGAATGACCAAGTTATGATAAATAACACACTATCAATGTCAGCTGAAAGGTTCCACTGGACTACCAGCACACAGTTGTTGAGAGCTATTATTTTGATAGATTTTAATAAAATTTTAATAATAGAAGTATATCAATATATTATTAAAAATTTATATATACACCACGCAATATTTGGGGGGGGGACTTGCTAGAAAGTCCTCAACTTGAAGTCAGATGGAACTCAGACTGGAATCAGACTAAACTCAGACTTGACTCAGACTGAACTTTACTTTGAACTAATCTTGAGCTCTTAACCAAAAATGGATGAGTCTGTGCTGGAATAATAGTAAAAGTTTAATGAATAATTTATAGAAATAATCACAAGGGAAGATTAATAATCTGATCCATTCACAGAATTTTTTTCATAAAACTCATTTTAATTTTCATTTAGAATTTAACTTGATTATTAAAAAGGCTAAAAATTATACTACTTATTTCAAAAACATCACTTTTAACCTCTCCAATGATTTTATTCTATTTTTTTGAAAAAATATAAAATAAGATCAGTGGTTCTTTTTATTGATTACTCCTTATAACCAAGAATTTGAAGTATTTATGATTTAATTTAAACCATATTACCTGATTTTTTATTGTATTTTTATTATTTTTGATTATGAATCAAAATTCTCATGTTTTTATTCTAGAAAACTGTGAAAAGACTCATAATTAAAAAAAATAAAAGATAGATATATGTTTTCCTAATTTCTCTTTCAATGAAGTCCACTAATAGCTTATTTAAACTAAGCACTAATAATTGGTAAATTGTTTAATTATATGTCTAGAAAGAAGTATAATTCTTATACCAGTGAAATTTAATCTAGTTTTTTACAATTTTGTATGCAAGAAGATGATTAAAATTAAGAGGTATATCTTTTTGCTCTTTTTTTTCTATAGAATATTCAACTACTAAGAATTTTTGCAATATAACTTTTTTCAATGTAATATATATATGATATCCTAGAACTCTTCATGATGTATTTAATTAAAATTACATGTAAATATGGTTATTAGGTAGAGTAATCTCATGATTTGAAATCATTGATCACTACTTAGTGAATTCCATATAAAAGACCTAAATTCAAGATAGATGTAAAAGTTTATAGATAGTAAAAAAAAAGTAGTATAAATTTATTCAAACTTTAATTTTAGTGCTAGATTTTTCTTCAATGCTGTAAGCCAGGCTGCTAGACTTACCCAGTAAAAAAATTAATTATTTACTGGGATGAAGCCACCCCTTTTTAAATTCTCATATATTATTATTAATTATAATGTATTTACTCTAAATTTACTTGTAATAAATTAACTAGTTACAGCCACCCCTTTTTAAATTCTCATATATTATTATTAATTATAATGTATTTACTCTAAATTTACTTGTAATAAATTAACTAGTTACAAAACAATAAAATTAGTAAATAAATAAAATCAATATTAAATGTCCCTTATATTTTTTTTTCCTAAAACCGTGCTCAATTACAGGTTAAGAGAGATAAATATTAATATTAATTAAAATTTAATATTGAAATACAAATTTATATAAAAATTAAAATAAGTATATACAAGAAATTCAAATTACTTATTTAGAAATGACAATTACAGTAATTTTTAAATAAACAAATTTACTTCTGACATATACAGTAAATACACATTTTTAACACATTCTTTATTGAAAACCTTATTATTTGTAAATATGTTCTGGAATTTTCTTTTTCTTCTTTTATACACCTGTATATAGGATTTTTATTTTGTGCTTTGTCTCTCTTTTACCTTTATAAGGCCTCCCCTTTCCTGGTTGTTTGCAGCATCAATTTACTTACTTATTACTCCCTTAAAACATTTATCATATTAATTATTTTATTAATATTTATTACTTTAGTATTTATATCTCCGTATTTCTAATATTTTAAAGTACAATAATAATTATAAAAAATTTATACCTTTTACAAATTGAGTAAAATAAATAAAAGATAAATTATATGTACCTTTGACTCTGAAACCTAAAATTCACCTACCACCGCCATTGGACGTCCCTTAAAAATCTTCTAGACCATCAGGACCCTTCGACACTTGAGGCCCTTTCCAAATTGTCAATGGTGCATAGATATTTTGAAGCCAGAGAGCAAGGGACCATCAACAATGAGGTACCAGTAGGATGAGTAGACGAAAAAAACAACGAACTTCATAGACCACGTGACTTATTTTTTTTCTGCAACCAGGAATCAAACTGCACTCAAAAATTTAGGTTCATATATTGACAATAGTCATATATATTTGTGAAAATTATAGTTATTACTATTTGTGGGTCATTCTGCACATTTCATTGTCCACATATATCTTTTTCACTCAGCACTCTCACAGGGGGGAAAAAATGAGGACTTGTAGGCAAGTTGTTTTTCAGGTTTCCTGGAGTAATCTGTGGAGTAATCTCTTGATGCTAAATTTGATGTCTAGATATAGGTGTACAATTTGTTATCAATATCTGATAATTTAGGGAAATCTTTACAACCAAAATTTTTTTCTTGGATGCAGATTTTGGAATGGAAAAATCTTTGAAACTCTAAAAAACAGATATCATCAAATTTCAGACAAGTTCAAATAATATTCTGCATTTTCTTCATGAAAAACACAAATTATTTCTGTCAGCCTGTATGTATCCAGGACTGAGTAAAAATTGCTTATAAGTTATTTTAAACACATGAAATATACATGGGAACAATAAATAAGAGTACACAAATAGTATACATAAGTAAAATTATGATAATATACAAAATATGCCATTATCACACCTTATATACATGCATATATCCACCTTTTATAAGTCTTATGTACTTAATATTAAGTTGGAATATGTTAGGGTAATCATAAGAACCTTAAGTATAAGGCTACATAATTTTAAGTACACTTAAAGCTGTTATATTCATTGTTTTACACAAAAAACAAGAAATGTGCTTTATTTCACTTAAAAGTTGACTATATGCGCTATAAAATTGAGAATATCAAAATTGCGCTTTGACAGATCAATTGGGCTCATTAAGGACTATTGATTTGGCTATTTAAATGCATAAAAATAACACTTTAAAAATTTGGTGTTTTTTATGCCAGAAATCGCTTCTGTGTACTGGCCACATACTGCCTGCTTTTTTCCCGTGTGAATAGCTTCATTTTTAGCAAAGTTAGCTTTTTCACACTATAATTACCCCACATTCTACACCCACTGTGGGGAAACACGCTAAAATAGGCGACAGGCACTTATTTAGTGTCATAGCTTAATTAATAGTGCATTGACCTTGTTTATATGCACTAATTTCATTAATAACCTCTCTCTTGGCATCTTATTTCATCACCACGCTTAAATTCGCCTAATTCTAGTCAAGTATTTACCCGTGCAAGCGCCTGCCAAGGACTGCATGTAGTTACCCCACATCTCACACTCTTTTTTAAGTCTTTGGGTGGTTTCTCAGTGAATTTTGGTTATTTTTTGATGGGAATTTCATGTAGTATAATGTCAGGATTAGCCCCTCCATTTCTACTGTAGATCCCCTTTATTATTAAGCTATAATTAACCTTAAAAAGTCTCCTTTAGTCTTTTATATCATTGTTTTTCACGCATATACTCTCTTTTTGTCTTTTCTTTAATTTTGATGGATCTCCCTTATTATTAATAAGATTTTAGTGGTTGTTGCTTGTCTAATTATGTTATGGGTCACTAGGGGTGTTGATGGAGAGGTCTATTAGTTGTTTGAGGCGTCATTAACATTGTATTGGATGGTACATCAAGGGATTTATTGGGGAACTTAGTGTGTATAAAAGGGGGAGGTTTTGGGTCTTGTTTTCTGCATTCTTTTATCACTTCAATTTATCCAATATAATCAAACAAATTACAATAAAAATCAATTATTACTTTTATAAGACTTTTGAAAAGTATCTGAAATTATTGAATCTATTTTTCTACCAACTAAAAAGATTGTAAGCTACATATAAGAATAGTGAGAGTTATATTACTGAAACCTTTATTCTGAATTATATTTTACTATTTGTTGGATTTATACTACAGTATTCATATAGGACCATTTAAATCTTCTAGACAAAGACTTTTCAAGCTAGTTCATGTCCAATTAGTTGATCTTAGCCTGACAACTGGGGACCTTTCCTCAATAATTCTGTTATAATCCAGTTAGTGAAATTTTCAAAGAAGGTGCACATAAATAATATCCCTATAGAAATATTTGGATAATTACAACAGGTTGGGGTCACTTATATAGTGATTTCAGAAAAAGAAGCCCTTTTATATAATAAAATTGTTATATTGAATCAACCATTTTACCACTAATTTAACATAAAATTGTTATTAGTGGGAGTCTGTAAATAGACCAATTAAATTTGTGATCTTTGCAGATAATAAACCAATTAAACTGATTAATTGTTTTCTTTTAATAGGAATCTTAATCTTTTCTTTTTATTGGTTTGTAATTTTCATTAAATATTTAGAAATAATCTTACTGACAGCTGTTTTCTTTTAAATATAAAAACACAGCTACATATTGTAGACTAGTTAAATCAAGTGACCACATAAAAAGCATATTTGACTTTTGGCACTTAAAGATTCACTTCATACCAATAAGTAAGCAATAAAATTTTCTTCAGTGGTATTAATAAATACTGATAAAACTCCTTTTTGAAGTTTTCATATCTAAACTTTCAATTCTTTAAATTCCACGTTAAAATGTGTGACAACAATGACATTGTAAGTAATAAGGCAAAACCTTATAAATTGAGACCTAGAGCTGAAAGACCTGTTACAGGACATTCAAATGGAGGGCCAGGACTCTCCCATAATCAACAACACTCCACCAATGTCTCTGGAGGAAAGGGAAAAGCTTTTAAAGCAGGTTTCAATAAAGAAATCAAAAAATACATTACAAGAACAAGTTCACTCCCTATCCACCCTACTGAACACCTTGACAATACGAGTCAACAATATAGTGGACCAGATAAACAATCTGGAAAAGAGAGCTGCTCAAGGTTTCATAGAAGTCAACCAAGCTCTAGTGGACATAAAGACTCAACCACCAACAGTGGCACCCAACAATTCCATAGCAACACCTCCAGCCCAAGAGGAGGACCAAAAAATTACAGTAAGCAAATGGAAATGGGATTGGTACGCCCAAAACTATAACAACCCTCATCAACAAGGATCCAGCAGTCACCCTTACAGGGGAAAGCCAAGGAGAGGCAGGGGAAATGGAATAAGACCATGGTAAGTCATCCATCTTCTCATGATCAATTATATAATCCTAACAATGAATTACTTATAGGTAATGAAATTGATAGAGAGGTATTGGATATAATTGATAAGGATTTAAAAAATTATTCATTTGAAAATAACATGTTAAACTTGTCTTTCAATGAGGACAATGTACATAGTTTAATTGACCACCAGGAAAATACTATTAATATAAAAATAGAATCAGATGAATTAAATCTTGACCCTGATGATGAGTCTTCTGAATTGGAGACAGACAAAATTGAATATTTTCTAAAAGAAAACCCACTGGAATCAAAAATAATTAGTAAATTATTATTAAGAATAGAAAAATTGGAAGAATTCTATAGAGAGTCAAACAATAATACAGAAAGTGTATTAATAAACCTTACACAATCATTGAGTACAACGGCCAATAGGTTAAAAATTATTGAGAATTCAAATAATGAATTACTCAATGAAAACAAAAGATTAAACTCTGAGATTAAAAATTTAGAACATAAATTTGAGCATTCTCAGAATATTATGGCTACCATAGAGGGACGTATAAAATTGTCTTTTTCAAATGTAAATGATACCTTAACTCATGTACCTGTAATAAAAGATAGGTTACAAAGAATAGAAATTTAAGTAGCTAACATTTTAAAAAGTACTGAAAAAATAAAAGATAATACCTCTTATGTGGATGGAGTACCAGTTTATATTAAACACTCTGATAATAAACCAATGATTGAAAATGAACATAGTCACCACGGGAAATATAGGGGTGAATTGCTAGCAATCCCTCTCTTGAAATTTAGAGTGTCCCTTAAATATGCCAGGTTTATGAATACTTTATAAACATAATTAAATTAGAGTTATATTTACATTTATTCTCAGATTGATAATAGACAGAATATCAACTGATTCCAAATTATGCACAAGTTGATCCTCCAGAACTTGATTTCGGTCCTCTGATGAGCACAAATTGAGCACAAATTGATCTAACCTAAGCTTATGCATATATAATAATTCAGGATACTTGCTCTATTAAATTTGATAATAAATTAAAATATTGATGAATTTATATAAAAAAATTATTATGTAAGATATTAAATTATAGATTTAGGCATCATAGGAGGGCACTTAATAGAACTTAATTATACTATGTGACACCTTAATACTGTATCACGTAGTTTGAAACATTTAAAACAAAATGAGTCATGATGGCCAATGAAATTGCTTGGACAGACACTTTCAAAATTAATACTGACCATAATACACAAGTATGAAACCTTGGCAACTATCCAATAAAAGTTTTTCCTTCTGATAAATGAATTTTTCTCAGTTACTCCTTGCTAAAAAGTGTCCTTCTGAGGTTTGTCTGACCTTCAAGGGGGTAATTTGGCCACATCACACTATTTCTATATCCATGATTGACCAAAAAATCATCCTCATTCCCATCTAAAGAGTTGATCTCATCTGACTGTGGCTGATCAAAGGGGTCCACCACAAGTTTAGCCAAAATTTTGGTGAACACTTTTTTGATGGATAGTGACTAACTGGTGCTTTCTGAAATTGTCCACCTCAAGTTAGGCTAAACTTCAGGAGGATAAATTTATTATAAATACCAAATTAACTGAAGAATACTTTTGCCCTAGCTACTCTGCATCATAAAAGTGTCCAACTGAGGTTTAGACATAATTCAGGTAGACACTTTTGGAAAGGCACAGTCTGATGGGTTTAATATCTATATATGGCAATAAGTATCAGTTTTTTATCAACATGGAACTAGAATTAATTTAATATGGCCAAAGTGTCCACCTGAAGTTTGGTCAAAATACAGGTGGAAATTTTTATGAGAATTACTTGATGAAATGAAGAAGACTTGCAATTACTTTCCATCATAAAATTTTCAAACATAAGTTTATCAAAAATTGTGGTGACACTTTTTCCAGATCCAGTCATATGGGATAAACTCTCTATATGGCAATGAGAATCAATTTTTAGTCAATCATGGCATTAGAAGTAATTTTATATGGAAAAACTTTCCACCTGATTTTTGGCCAAAAATAGGTTGGAAATGTTTATGAGGAATACTAGATTAACTAAAGAAGACTTGCACCCTACTACTGTCCATCATAAAAGTGTCCACCAGAAGAATTCTCAAACTTGTGGTTGACACCTTTGGCCTGGTCCAGCCATATGGGATCAATTATGCATATGGAAATGAGGATTTAATTTGGTCAATCATGGTACTAGAAGTAATATGATATAGATAAAGTTTCCAACTTAATATTGGAAAAAAATCAGTTGAAAACTTCATTTAGTTTTTCAAAAAATCAAATTAAGTAAAATTTTATTCCTGATGATGCCCATTTTATCCAACACCTCCTCTGAGCATTGAAAGTAGGCATTTAGCTTGAATTTTGAATTTCATATAAAATCCCTATTATTCAACCTATTTCTTTTTATCCCTTTTTTTTATTTTAGATATCAATTAATTTTATGTAAAACAAATCATTTTCATAATTTTTTACCTGTATTTAATAAAATTATTAAAGGTTTAACATCACCCTGTAAGCATTTGGCACATGTTTTTTTGCTATACTAATAAAGATAATAATATACTGGTCACAAAAAATTGATCAAATGATAAAATATTAGTAAAACAGAGAGATCAAATACCAGTGGATATGTTTAAAAAAAATACCAGCTGCACTGAAGAAGAGCTGCACCCTAGATACTCACCATCAAAAAAGTGTCCAGCACAAGTTTGGCCGAACTTGTGCTGGACACTTTTGGTCAGTTGCAGTCATATGAGATCAATTCTCACTGTGGCAATGAAAAAAAATTTTTGGATAAAAAACTTCACTAGAAGTAGTTTTACATAGCCAAATTTTCTACCTAGATTTCATCCAAACCACAGGTGCACAATTTTTTATCTTTGAAAAAAAGTCAATTTAGTACAATTTATCCCTGATGGCTCTCATTCGCTTCAAAACCTCTACTGGCCTTTGATAGTAGGAATATTACTTGGATTTATTTTTTCATATTTGATCACTTTAACTTAATTTTTTATTTCTAATATTGCTTTTGGATATCAATTAATAATTTTTAAAATAAACTATTTTCATATTTTTATACATTTATTTAATAATATTATAAATGGCATAACATCACCTGGTATGCATTTGGCACATGAGTTTTTCTATACTTATAAAATTAATAATATAATGGCAACCAAAAATTAATCAAATAATCGAATTATGTTCTCTCAATTCTGGTCTTCCCTCAACAGATTCTCTCAAAGATGATGAGGACGACCAAATCGACGTTGAAGCCATTAAATTGTCTCTACCAGAAATCTATCATGATTTCCTTGATGTTTTTTTAATCCGCAAGGCTGATAAGTTACCACCTCATTGACCCTACGACCATCAGATAGAGTTAATAGGTCCAGTACCTCCGGCAGGTCCTGTCTATTCTTTGTCGAAGGACTAATCTCAAGTTCTTCGAGACTACATTGCAGAGAATGTAGCCAAAGGTTTCATCAAAGCCAGTAAATCTCCAACCGGCTCCCCTGTCCTCTTTGTAAAAAAGAATGATGGTAGTCTTAGGTTGTGTGTTGACTATAGAAAGCTCAACACAGTCACTAAGAAGAATGCATATCCTGTTCCTCCTATGTCATTGCTTCTTACCCTTTTTAATGGTGCTAATTTCTTTTCTAAAATTGATCTTAGAGGCGCTTAAAATCTTATTCGCATTGCGGAAGGTCATGAACCACTGACTGCAATGCGCACTAGATTTGGTAGTTTTGAATATTTAGTTATGCCTTTTGGATTGTGTAATGCACCATCCACTTTTCAAACTTTTGTCAATGACATCTTTCAAGATGTTGTCGAACAATTTGTTGTTGTCTATTTAGATGATATTTTAATTTTCTCGAAGACACTGGATGAACATATTCATCATGTTTGACAGGTTTTAAATCGACTTCGAGGTCATGGACATAACGCCAAGCATAATAAATTCAAATTCCATCTTAAATATATTGATTTTTTGGGTTTTAAATTATCCACTGATGGTTTAGTCATGGACAACAAAAAAGTTCAAAAGGTCCTGGAATGGCCTGAGCCCAAATCCGTTAAATCCCTCCAAGGATTTTTGGGTTTTGCAAATTTCTATAGAAGATTTATTAAAGATTACTCTAAAACTATTTCCAATCTTACTTCTCTTTTAGAAAAGATATTCCTTTTGTTTTTACTTCTACAGCGCAAGAGGAATTCGAAGCATTGAAGACGGCGTTCAGCACAGCTCCAATTCTTTGACACTTTGATCCTACTGCTTCGACAATAGTCGAGACAGATGCGAGCGATTATGCTATCGCAGGGGTTATTTCTCAACTGAATCCAGAAACAAAACTGTTTCATCCTGTTGCTTTTGAGTCACACAAACTCATTGCAGCAGAGTTAAATTATGAAATTCATGACAAAGAGCTTTTAGCTATTATACACTGTCTTAAAAAATGGCGCTCTTTTCTTCTCAGCTTAGATAGTCCTTTTCAAATTTTAACAGACCATAATGCTTTGAAATAGTTTATGTCTTCCAAAGTGTTAAACAGGCGTCAAGCCAGGTGGGCTGAATTTCTGTCTGAATTTCCCTTTTCTATTTCCTATTGCCCAGGTAAGAACTGCATTGTCCCAGATATCTTGTCACGTTGGGACAACATTTACCCACAGCTAGGGGACACATTTGCTGACAAAAATCCAGCAAATGTGAAATCAATCTTCAACAAATAAATGTTAACGACTCATAAACTTAATTTGATGACAATTCAATTGTTTCAAAATCCACTATCCAACATCCTTGAAGCTCAGTTGAAGGACGATTATTGTTTAGGGTTAAAAGACAAAATACTCTCGAAGCAAGGGTCCAAAAGATTTAGTATTGAATCAGGTCTATTAGTCTTCGAAGGTAGAGTAGTCATACCCGACAACAATGAGATAAAATTATTGATTTTCAATAGTCGACATGATTCTCCATTAGCTGGTCATTTTGGGGTTGATAAAACCTATCAGTTAATAGAGAGGGATTTTTTCTGGCCAGGTATGACCAGGGAAATTAAGGCCTATATAAAAGCTTGTTACAAATGTAATAGGAATAAGGCCCCCCTTCACTGGAATTATGGGTTGCTTCAACCACTTCCTATTCCCTCTAGACCTTGGGAATCTTTATCAATGGATTTTATTTCTCAACTTCCTCTTTCTAATAATTTTGATGCTATATTAGTAATAGTAGATAGATTCTCAAAAATGTCTATTTTTATTAAAACACTACTACTGCTACTGCAGAAAATCTGTCAAAATTGTTTCTAGAATATGTATTTTCCAAACACGGCTTACCTAATGATATTATTTCAGATAGAGGCTCATTGTTTGTATCCACATTCTGGACTCAACTGTGTCGACAACTCAATATCACGAGGAACCTCTCCACAGCCTATCATCCTGAAACCAATGGGCAAACAGAAAGGGTAAAACAAATCCTCAAACAATACCTTCGAATGTATTTCAGTTACCAACAAGACGATTGGACCACATGGCTACCATTGGCCGAATTTGCTTATAATAACTCGACTGATTCTTCAACACAACAATCTCCTTTTTAAACTGTTTATGGAAGACATCCTCGATTCAATTCAATCCATGTAGGAACTAATCATCCTGCGGAATATTATCTTCGAACCATATCACGACTCCAAGAGGAACTTAAATCAAATCTGGAATTAGCGGTTCGAAGGTACAAGGAACAGGCTGACAAACATCGACAAACTGCTCCTCCTTTTAAACCAGGTGACAAAGTATGGCTCGACGCACGGAACATTCGAACAACTTGAACATCAAAGAAACTGGCTGAAAAACACTTGGGGCCATTCAAAATCGACTCTGAAGTTTCTAAAACTGCATTTCGACTCAAGCTACCTCCTAAATGGCAGGCTATTCACCCTGTTTTTCATGTATCTCTCCTGGAACTGGCTCAAGAAACATACCCAGGCAAGAACCAACCTCCTCTGGAACCGGTCAAAGTAGAAGACCATCTAGAGTGGGAAGTAAGCCATATCCTTTATTCAAGAATGCGCAAGGGGAAACTTCAATACCTTGTGGAATGGGAAGGCTTCCTCGATGACTCAGACAAAACATCCTGGGAACCAGCCATCAATGTTTTTAACGCCCCTGAACTCCTAAAATCTTTTCATCTTAAATACCCTTTAAACCCAAAACCTTAAAACTCTCTTTTTTCTTTCCTCTGTTTTTTTTCTTCTTTTCTTTAAAATCTAAAACATTTGTATTTCTAAAAAATCCTTTTTGTTTTCTTCTTTATTCTTTCTCTTTTCAAAATGTTTCAACCTTCTTTTTAAAAAAATAATAAATAAAATAAAATTAAATTAAATTAAATTAAAATAAAAGTAAAATAAAATAAAAATAAAAATAAAATAAAATAAAATAAAATAAAACCAAATTAAAATAAAAATAAAAATAAAACAAATAAAAAATTAAAAAAAAAAAAAAAAATTCTTCTCAATTTTCTATATACATTCTTCTTTAAAATTTTATTTTCCTTGAACTTCACTTTAAAATTCTAAATCACCTTTTAAATTCTTCAAAACAAATTACTTCTTTCTTCAAAATCCTCTTAAAATTTTATTTCGTCTCTTCTTTTCTTTCTTTTCTTTTTTCAAATAACTAAAATCCCTCAAATCTTCAATTAACAAACTTAAATAACAATTTTTTCCCTAAATTATCTCAATCAATTATTTCATTCTTCTTTCTTTCTTCTTACTTAATTCTTTTCTTTTGAACTTTAAAACTAAAACTCCTTCAATCAAGTATTCATTCTTTTTTTTTCTCTCATTTAAACTTCTTCTTTCAAAATCTTAAAACAAATTCTATTTAAATCTTTTTTCTGTCTTTTCCTTCTTTCTCTCTAAATCTTATATAAAAAATAATAAAATAAAATAAAATAAAATAAAATAAAATTAAATAACAAAATAAAATAATTAAATACAAATTGTTTTTACATTCTTTTTCTTCTTTTCTCCTTTTATTTTAAATTTTCTCTTTTATCTTCTCCCAAACCAATCCCTTCATCTTCTCCAAAATTTCCCTTATCTCCTTTCTACATTTCTCAAAGTTCTCCCCCTCTTCTACCGGAATCAACTCCCCAAGTTCAAGTAACTCCTCTTCTACGTCGAAGGAAGCGGCATCAATAATGTTATCAATCTCGCCGCTGAAGTCTTCAATATATTTTGCTTGTCGAACCTGACGAGGTTTCTTTGACCAAACTTGATTGAGGGTTTCGTCGTTTTCCTCCCTCGAGGTAACAGTTGGTAATCTACCCTCCACCGACACTGCCACTTCCACTGCAGTGGGTACCACAAGGGCCGCTTCCACATTTGAAGCTTCCGTCGTAGGGACCTCGATGATGACTTCTGAATTCTAAAACAGAATCATCAGTAATTAAAATTATGAATTATAAAAAGGTGAACTTACTTCGAAGATTGGGTCAGGCTCCAAAAACAATTTAGGAGTGACCTTCTCTGCCACCTCCCTTTCCTCTTCGTCATCTTCGATGACCACCCGTCGTTTTTTCGGGTTTTTCCTCGAGATGGGAATTTCTTCCACCTCCTCGACCAATTTGTCAACTTCCTCCTCGACGACCCCCCTCTTGTTTGCAGCCCTAGCCACCCAGATGTTCACATCATCTTCAACTTCTTCCTCATTTTCCCCCACCGATTGATCGTCCCCAATGGACACATCCCAGATGTCCTTGACTACTTCCTTTGTTTTAGGGATCACCAAATACTTTGTCTTAGTAAACTGACTCTCAATGTCGGCATTCCTCGCCAAGGCGTCACACGCCACTCTTCTCCATAAGTAAAACTCGCACTTCTGGCAAGGCCCTCGTGTCGCCATGCTCTCCACGCAGAAATACTCCATCAACACGCAAGCCGTGCAAGTCTTCAAAAATTGCCATGTGACAACACCCCCATCCGCTTTAGGGTGTGGAGGCGTGGGAGTCGGTGTAGGGAAATCCGGCATAATGAATTAAAGTAATAAAATAATAATTAAGTAAAGAGGAAGGAAAATTAGTGTGGGAAATATGTTTTACGCTCAACGGAGTTCGCGTTCTTATAACCGGGCATCTGTCACGCGCCACGTGACACTCGAGGCAAAAGTAGCTCATTAAATCAATACTAAAGGGTTCAAATCCATACTCAAAGCACAGAAAGCAACTCTCCATAGCAACTGCGACTTTCCTTTGTGTACTCGCTATTCAATTGCGCTAGCCTAAAACTCTAAATCTAAATTAGTCAATCTCTCAATAGTGTGTCTTAGTCTTTTTCCCAATAAGCGACGCACAGCGCAATAGTTAATATAATAGTACATTAAAAGGTTGATGAAATGTCTGTGGGTTATTAAGGGGTAGTGAGAATGGACAGAATGGTTAGTGAAGGATTTAGGGGTTAACGGATGTTAACGGATGCTAGTGAGGAGGGTCCAGGTGTAACGGATATATTTTAAATGGGTTATGGTGTGCAGAATGGTGGATGAGTATGAGGTCAATGCAAGGAGGAGTAAAGGATATAAAAGGGGCTGGGTTTTTGGTTTGACATTCCTTAGAATTAAATTATAAAACGTATTTATAGTTAATAGTGATAAAACTCTAAGTGAAAATCATTATTATTTTATCTTTCTTTATTTTCTCAATAATCATATCTAAATCCTAAATCTTTGATTGTTGAGTTTCCAACCCTTTGTGAGATCTTAAGAATTTTAATATTACCGTTCAATTATATTAGAATCCTTCTCAAACATAACTCGAAACAGTAGTTCTTCCTTCGAGTCATCTTCAAATCACTTCCTTGAACTACCTTTCTGTGCTTCGAAGAAGTATCTGAACCTTTTATCTCACTTGCAGGAACATCCTCGACCTTGTGCGTAGGTCGTCCGGTGACAATTATCTGAAGTAGTTATCTGTTATATATCCAGAACCTTAATAAAAACAGAATTGAGGTATGGTGCCACACAGCTAGAATGTTTAGCCGTGTTGTGGGCTTTGGAGAAACTTCATTACTATCTGGAAGACCAGAAGTTTGAGCTTATAACAGATTGCAGTGCAGTAAATACATTACTAAACATGAAAACCCCTAATAGGCACATGTTTATATGGAAAATAGCTGTACAAGAATACAGAGGAAGAATGAGAATCACTCACAGAGCAGGAACATTGCATTCTAATGTGGATTTATTATATAGAAGTCCTTTTCCAAATGATTCTGACAACCCAGCTTATGTACCTGAAAATGAGGTTATACATATATTTGGGATTTATATAGTGGATTTAGAAGAAGAATTTATGCCCACTATAATAGAAAATTATTCATCTGATAAAGATTTGTCTAAACTATCTACCATTTTTAATGATCCAACAAATGCCTCCATGAGTGCATTAATTAAAACCTTGCCTCCAAAGTATAAAAATGCTTTGGAAAAAGGTAAACTATCAATTGAAGATGGATATATATATTACAGAAAAAAGTTAAGTAATGATATAGTAATACCACCTTCTATGAAAGAGTTAATGTTGAGTACTTGTCATGATGACATCTTAGCTGGTCATTTTGACTTTAACAAAACATTAAAAAGAGTTAAAAATACAGCCTGGTGGATAAACATGAAAGAAGATGTACAAAAATACATTGAAACATGTGACTCTTGTCAGAAATCTAAAAGATTAACTGGTAAGAGAGCTGGGTTGTTACAACAAATAGAGCAGCCAAAAGGTCCATGGGAAATTATAAACATTGATTTTGTAACTGGCTTGCCATTAGCAGGAAAAGAAAGTTTCAATTATTTCTGGGTAATTGTGGATAGATTAACAAAAATGTGTAAGTTTATCCCTACCCATAAAGAGGTATCTGCAAAAGACTTGGCATTATTATGGTGGACTCAGATGATGAATACTGCTGGGTTCCCCAAAGCCATAATCTCTGACAGAGACCCTAAATTTACTTCAGAGTTCTGAAGTATCAGGTTGTCAATTGAAATTATCCACAGCACACCATCCACAAACTGATGGGCTGGCTGAAAGAATGATACAAACTCTAGAAGACATGATCAGAAGATATTGTGCCTTTGGATTAGAATACAAAGACAATGAGAAATTCACACATGACTGGGTAACATTAATTCCTGGCCTTTAATTTGCTTATAAAAGCACAACTCATTCTGTAACAGAGAAGAAACCATTTGAACTCTGGCTGGGATATGTACCAAATACCCCAGTAAATCATTTAAATAAACTACCAAGGTTAGATATACACCCTGGTACTAAATCCTTTATTCATATGCAACAAATGTGTAGAAAGCATGCAGAAGAATGCATAAAAAAAGCATTTGAATATGAAAAGAAAAGGTGGGACAAATCTCATAAAGAATGTGAATTCAAAAAGGGGGATGAAGTCCTAATATCAACACTACATTTTAACTTACAAGGTAATTTTAAATTAAAGGATCTCTTTGTAGGACCTTTTTTAGTAAGAAAAATGGTTGGTAATAATTCAGTGGAAGTCATATTATATGCTCCATATGATAGGAAACATCCAGTTTTCCCTATCTCATTATTAAAACCTTACCATGCAAATGATCCTGACTTGTTTCCAAAGAGAAGGGAAAGGCCTAAAAAGCAAACTGAAAAAATTGTGGAAAAAGCAGAGATTGAAAAAATACTCAAGAAAAGAATCCTTGCTAAAGAAAAAGGAACTGAGTATTTACTAAGATTTAAAGGGAAATCAAATGAATTTGATAAATGGATACCTGAAAAAGAAATTTCTAATTTATCCACCCTTCTTAAAAAAATTAAACAGAAATAAATTGCTGTTCAACCAGCTGAGGGGTTAAAAACCAGTACTTATAATAATTTATTATGTTTTATTTCTTTAAAGTATAATCTTTAATGCTACAGAGTTAATCTGAATACATAAAAATTACAAATAAATAAATAAAATGTATAACTTATCATTTTTTACTGTTTTTTTTTGGGTGGGCAAGTGTCAGCCTGTATGTATCCAGGGCTGAGTAAAAATTGCTTATACGTTATGTGAAACACATGAACTATACATGGGAAAAATAAATAAGAGTTCACAAATAGTATACATAAGTAAAATTATGATAAATACACAAAAGATGCCATTATAACACCTTATATACACGCATATATCCACCTTTTATAGGTCTTATGTACTTAATATTAAGTTGGAATATGCTAGGGTAATCTTAAGAACCTTAAGTATAAGGCTACATAATTTTAAGTACACTTAAAGCTGTTATATTCATTTTTTTACGCAAAAAACAAGAAATGTGCTTTATTTCACTTAAAAGTTTACTATATGCGCTATAAAATTGAGAATATCAAAAATGCTCTTTGACAGATCAATTGGGCTCATTAAGGACTATTGATTTGGCTATTTGAATGCATAAAAATAACACTTTAAAAATTTGGTGTTTTTTATGCCAGAAATTGCTTCTGTGTACTGGCCACATACTGCCTGCTTTTTTCCCGTGTGAATAGCTTCATTTTTAGCAAAGTTAGCTTTTTCACACTATAATTACCCCACATTCTACACCCAATGTGGGGAAACACACTAAAATAGGCGACAGGCGCTTATTTAGTGTCCTAGCTTAATTAATAGTGCATTGACCTTGTTTATATGCACTAATTTCATTAATAACCTCTCTCTTGGCATCTTATTTCATCACCACTCTTAAATTCGCCTAATTTTAGTCAAGGACTTACCCGTGCAAGCGCCTGCCAAGGACTGCATGTAGTTACCCCACATCTCACGCTCTTTTTTAAGTTTTTGGGTGGTTTCTGTCAGGCTAGGGTCAAGTACAAGGACGTGAACTAGCTTGAATGGTCAGTTGTCTAGAAGATTTAAATGGTCCTGTATGAATACTGTAGTACTAATCCACTAAGTTGTAAAATATAATCAAATATAAAGGTCTCAGTAATATAATTCTCACTAAACTTATATATGGCTTACAATCTTTATAGTTGGTAGAAAAATAGATTATATAAATTCAGATACTATTCAAAAGTCTTATAAAAGTACTAATTGATATGTATTGTAATTGGTTTGGTTATATTGGTTAAATTGTAATGATAAAGAATGAAGAAATACAACCCAAAAACCTCCTCCTTTTATACACACTAAGTTCCCCAATGATTCCCTTGATGTACCACCCAATACACAGTTAATGACGCCTCTAAACAACTAATAAACATGCCCATCAACATTCCCAGTAACCCATGACATAATTAGAAGAGTAATAACCGCCAAAATCCTGAAATAATAAGGGAAATCCATCAAAATTAAAGAAAAAGACAAAAAGAGAGTATATGCGTATAAAATAATAATATTAAGGACTAAAGGAGACTTTTTTAAGGTTAATAATAGCTTAATAATAAGGGGGATTGACTGTAGAAATAATGGGGCTAATCCTGACATTATACTACGTGAAATTCCCATTCAAAAATAACCAAAATTGACTGAGAAACCACCCAAAAACTTAAAAAAGAGCATGAGATGTGGGGTAACTACATGCAGTTCTTGGCAGGCTCTTGCACGGGTAAATCCTTGACTAAAATTAGGCAAATTTAAGTGTGGTGATGAAATAAAGTGCCAAGAGTGAGGTTATTAATGAAATTAGTGCATATAAACAAGGTCAATGCATTATTAATTAAGCTAGGACACTAAATAAGCGCCTGTCGCCTATTTTAGTGTGTTTCCCCACAGTGGGCGTAGAATGTGGGGTAATTATAGTGTGAAAAAGCTAACTTTGCTAAAAATGAAGCTATTCACACGGGAAAAAAGCAGGCAGTATGTGGCCAGTACACAGAAGCCATTTCTGGCATAAAAAACACCAAATTTGAAAAGTGTTATTTTTATACATTTAAATAGCCAAATCAATAGTTCTAAATGAGCCCAATTGATCTGTCAAACCGCAATTTTGATATTCTCAATTTTATAGCGCATATAGTCAACTTTTAAGTGAAATAAAGCGCATTTCTTGTTTTTTGCATAAAACAATGAATATAAAAGCTTTAAGTGTACTTAAAAATTATGTAGCCTTATACTTAAGGTTCTTAAGATTACCCTAACATATTCCAACTTAATATTAAGTACATAAGACCTATAAAAGGTGGATATATGCGTGTATATAAGGTGTTATAATGGCATTTTTTGTGTATTATCATAATTTTACTTATGTATACTATTTGTGTACTCTTATTTATTATTCCCATGTATAGTTCATGTGTTTAACATAACTTATAATTACTTTTTACTCAGTCCTGGAGATATACAGGCTGACACTCGCCCACCCAAAAAAACAATAAAAAAAATGATAAGTTATACATTTTATTTTATTAATTTGTAATTTTCAGGTATTCAGAATAAATCTGTAGCATTAAAGATTCAACTTTAAAGAAATAAAACATAATAAAATATTATGAGTACTGGTTTTTTAACCCCTCAGCTGGTTGAACAGAAATTTATTTCTGTTAAAATTTTTTAAGAAGGGTGGATAAATTAGAAATTTCTTTTTCAGGTATCCATTTATCAAATTCATTTGATTTCCCTTTAAATCTTAGTAAATACTCAGTTCCTTTTTCTTTAGTAAGGATTCTTTTCTTGAGTATTTTTTCAATCTCTGCTTTTTCCACAATTTCTTCAGGTTGCTTTTTAGGCCTTCCCCTTCTTTTTGGAAATAAGTCAGGATCATTTGCATGGTAAGGTTTCAATAATGAGATAGGGAAAACTGGATGTTTCCTATCATATGGAGCATATAATATGACTTCCACTGCATTATTCCCAACCATTTTATTTACTACAAAAGGTCCTACAAAGGGATCCTTTAATTTAACATTACCTTGTAAGTTAAAATGTAGTGTTGATATGAGGACTTCATCTCCCTTTTTAAATTCAAATTCTTTATGAGATTTGTCCCACCTTTTCTTTTCATATTCAAATGCTTTTTGGATGCATTCTTCTGCATGCTTTCTACACATTTGTTGCATATGAATAAAGGATTTAGTGCCAGGGTGTATATCCAACCTTGGTAGTTTATTTAAAAGATTTACTGGGGTATTTGGTACATATCCCAGCCAGAGTTCAAATGGTTTCTTCTCTGTTACAGAATGAGTTGTGCTGTTATAAGCAAATTCAAGGCCAGGAATTAATGTTACCCAGTCATGTGTGAATTTCTCATTGTCTTTGTATTCTAATCCAAAGGCACAATATCTTCTGATCATGTCTTCTAGAGTTTGTATCATCCTCTCAGCCAGCCCATCAGTTTGTGGATGGTGTGCTGTAGACAATTTTAATTGACAACCTGATACTTCCATCAAAGATGTCCAGAACTCTGAAGTAAATTTAGGATCTCTGTCAGAGATTATGGCTTTGGGGAACCCAGCAGTATTCATCATCTGAGTCCACCATAGTAACGCCAAGTCTTTAGCAGATACATCTTTATGGGTAGGGATAAACTTACACATTTTTGTTAATCTATCCACTATTACCCAGCAAGAATTGAAACTTTCTTTTCCTGCTAATGGCAAGCCAGTTACAAAATCCATGTTTATAATTTCCCATGGAGCTTTTGGCTGCTCTATTTGTTGTAACAACCCAGCTCTCTTCCCAGTTAATCTTTTAGATTTCTGACAAGAGTCACATGTTTCAATGTATTTTTGTACATCCTCTTTCATGTTTATCCACCAGGCTGTATTTTTAACTCTGGTTAATGTTTTGTTAAAGTCAAAATGACCAGCTAAGATGTCATCATGACAAGTACTCAACATTAACTCTTTCATAGAAGGTGGTATTACTATTACATTGCTTAACTTTTTCCTGTAATATATATATCCATCTTCAATTGATAGTTTACCTTTTTCCAACGCATTTTTATACTTTGGAGGCAAGGTTTTAATTAATGCACTTATGGAGGCATTTGTTGGATCATTAAGAATGGTAGATAGCTTAGACAAATCTTTATCAGATGAATAATTTTCCAATATAGTTTGCATAAACTCTTCTTCTAAATCCACTATATAAATCCCAAATATATGTATAACCTCATTTTCAGGTACATAAGCTGGGTTGTCAGCATCATTTGGCAAAGGACTTCTGGATAATAAATCCACATTTGAATGCAATGTTCCTGCTCTATGAGTGATTGTCATTCTTCCTCTGTACTCTTGTACAGCTAGTTGCCATCTAAACATGTGCCTATTAGGTGTTTTCATGTTTAGTAATGATTTTACTGCACTGCAATCTGTTATAAGTTCAAACTTCTGGTCTTCCAGATAGTAATGAAGTTTCTCCAAAACCCACACCACGGCTAAACATTCTAGCTGTGTGGCACCATACCTTAATTCTGTTTTTCTTAAGGTTCTGGATATATAACAGATAACTACTTCAGATAATTTTCCATTTATTATCTGTTTTTGCTGTAAAGCAGCACCCAAACCTATGAAACTTGCATCAGTGTACAAGATAAAAGGTAGGGTGAAATCTGGAAGTCCCAATATTGGAGCTGACATTAAACATTCCTTTAATTTATTAAAGGCGTGTTGTCTTTCATTATTCCAAATGAAAGCTTCATTCTTCCTGATTAATGTTGTTAAAGGGGCTGCAATGGATTGGTAATTTTTAATATATTGTCTATAATATCCACACATACCCAAAAAACTTTGAACCTCTTTTACATTTTTAGGTATCCCAATGTTTTTAATTGCTGCCACTTTATTCTGGTCAACACAAATTTGTAATCCAGATACAAAATGTCCAAGTACTTTCAAGGATTGAAATCCAAACTTACATTTCTTTAATGCAATAGTCATATTAATTTCATCCATTTTTTGAAAGACTCTTTTCAGGTGATTTAAATGTTCATCATATGTTTTTGAAAACACTATGATGTCATCAATATAGACCAATAGCCATCCTTCAACCATTTCTTGATGAAAAACACTATCCATCAATTTTTGGAAGACTGAAGGGGCATTCTTTGGGCCAAATGGCATTCTCACATACTTAAATATACCCATATGTGTGGTTATTAATAAGTAATTTTGAGAATTTCTTTCCACAGGAATCTGGTGGTAACCCTTGTTCCCATCCAGACAGGAAATATATTTTGCTCCTTGTAAGGTAGCATGGATAGAAGCTATCCTTGGTAGAGGGTAAATATCATCTACTGTATATGTATTCAGAGCTCTATAATCACCGCATAATCTTGCCTTATCTTTTTCATAAGAGATTAATACTGGTGAAATGACACAATACTTAGGTGTTGTGTCCACTTTTTCAACAATACCCATTTCCAACAACAATTTTATATTGTCTTCAATATCTTTCCTTTTTGCAGGAGATGCTGGGTAAGGTTTCTTTTTTAAGCTGCCAGGAATATTATCCAAATCACAGCTTAAAGAGATTTTCATCTCATGGTCTTTGACCAATCCTAGTTCATTTGAGCCATGAGCAAATGCCATAGGATATGATTTAATCAATCTCAATATATCTTCTTGTTCAATATTTGAGAGTTGAGGACTGAAAGAGGCTTTTTGGATTTCATTTTCCAATTCACCCACTTCATTGGTGGTTCTTCCACCTTGCAGTTGTTCTTCTCTAGGAGAAATGGCATATACTGAATTTTCAGAACATATTTTGAATTTCCTTTTACCATTCACCCCTATGGTGAAACAACTGTTTGCAGGATCTAGTTTAATGCCAAATTTTGTTAATAAATCCTTGCCAATAATAAACCAATCACTACAATTATTATTATCCATTACTACAAATTCACAAACTGCTCTAACATATCCATTATTATATTTAAAGAATACAGCAGTTTTGTATTTGCCAATTGGATTTAATACTGAACCAAAACCCCTCCAGTTCTTTGTCTGAACAGGTTCTAGTTTTTCCTGGTACTTACTATCAAGTTTCATTAATGCATTAAGTGAAACTACACTACCTGCAGCCCCAGTGTCAAGAATGGCATTCATTTCTTTTCCACATATGATAATAGGTGCTCTGATAGGTGTTATTTTGTAAGTATCATGAGATACATCTTTAATTATTTCAGCTTCCTCTATGGAAGTTAAAGATGTGTCTGTATGAGGTATAGCATCATTCAGGAACATTATATCCTGTTCTAATACAAATATCTCATTTTCATCATCACTGTAAGATATGTTACTCTTGCAATCCTCACTGGATTCCACATTCTCATCTTCATGATTACTAGGTTCAGAATTCTGTGAGGTTTCAATAACATTTATTCTTTTCTTACATGTGTGACCTTTAACCCAAGGTTCATTACATTTGTAACAAGTGTTATTTTCTTGTCTCTTAGGGACAAGGGGAGCTGAAGGTTTTTTCTTTTCCACTGGTAACTTACTTGTAGTAGGTTTTACCACTTCAACACTTTGTCTGTAATTACTATACTTGGTTTCATATTTGTGGTTTAATAATATCTCATTGCATATATTAATGAATCCAGAGGTGTCTCTGACAGTTTCAGTTCTAGCTACAATAATGTCTCTAACTGATATAGGCAACTTGTATATTATTTTTTCTTTCCACTCTTCATAATCCATTTTTGGATCCATAGCTTTCATGATTTTTATTAAATTCATTAAGAAGACCATGGGTTTATCTCCAGCATTTGGATTATATCTGGCCCTTTCATACAGTCTTTGTTGAGTGATTCTAAATTTTGGGCCACCAAATTGCCTTTCAATTAGTGCCTTCCATTCATTCCAGGAGTAATTAATTCCCTCACTCAATACAGATTCAAACCATAATAAGGCCACATCTGTAAATAAAGATATTAACTTTGAAGTAATTTCTTCATCAGGTAATTTGTATGAAAATTTTAGGTTATCAATTCTTTGTATGAATTGTTGCCAATCAGATTTTGAATCCCCGTCAAAAGAAGGGTACTGATCTAACTTAGGCCAGTTCTTTTGGCTAGTTTTTGCTTCCCTAACCTGAGGAATATTGAGTAATTCACTTACTTTAGAAAGATGATCATGTATTTCATCTTTTACTGATTTTATATTCTCAGAGCCCATGACACTATGTTCATGTTCCATCATTGGTTTATCATCAGAGTGTTTCATAAAAACTGGTACTCTTTCTACATAAGAGGTATTATCCTTTATTGTTTCAGTATTTTTCAAAATGTTAGCTACTTCAATTTCTACCCTTTGTAACCTATCTTTTATTACAGGTACATGAGTTAAAGTATCATTTACATTTGAAAAAGACAATTTTACACGTCCCTCTATGGTAGCCATAATATTCTGAGAGTGTTCTAATTTACTTTCTAAATTTCTAATCTCAGATTTTAATCTTTTATTCTCATTGATTAATTCATTATTTGAATTTTCAATAATTTTTAATTTATTGGCTGTGGTACTCAATGATTGTGTTAGTTGTAATAATACATTTTCTGTGTTAATGTTTGACTCTTTTGAGAACTCTTCCAATTTTTCAATTCTCAATAATAATTTACTTATTATTTTTGATTCCATTGGATTCTCTTTTAAAAAATATTCTATTTTTTCTGTGTCCAATGCAGAAGACTCATTATCAGGGTCAAGATTTAATTCATTTGATTCCATTTTTATATTAATAGTATTTTCCTGGTGATCAATAAAACTATTTACATTGTCCTCATGTAAAGACAAGTTTAACATATTCTGTTCAAATGAATAATCCTTTAAATCTTTATCAATAATATCCAATATTTCCTTATCAATCTCATTACCTATAAGTAATTTATTTTCAGGTTGATATAATTGATCATAAGAAGTTGGATGACTTACCAAGGTCTTATCCCACTTCCCCTGCCTCTCCTTGCCTTTCCCCTGTAAGGGTGACTGCTGGAGCCCTGCTGTTGAGGATTGTTGTAGTTTTGGGCGTACCAATCCCATTTCCATTTGCTTACCGTAATTTTTTGGTCCTCCTCTTGGGCTGGAGGTGTTGCTATGGAATTGTTGGGTGCCACTGTTGGTGGTTGAGTCTTTATGTCCACTAGAGCTTGGTTTACTTCTATGAAACCTTGAGCAGCTCTCTTTTCCAGATTGTTGATCTGGTCCACTATATTGTTGACTCTTATTGTCAAGGTGTTCAGTAGGGTGGATAGGGAGTGAACTTGTTCTTGTAAAGTATTTTTTGTTTTCTTTATTGAAACCTGCTTTAAAAGCTTTTCCCTTTCCTCCAGAGACATTGACGGAGTGTTGTTGATTATGGGAGAGTCCTGGCCCTCCATTTGAATGTCCTGTAACAGGTCTTTCAGCTCTAGGTCTTAAGTTATAAGTTTTTACCTTATTACTTACAATGTCATTGTTGTCACACATTTTTACGTGGAATTTAAAGAATTGAAAGTTTAGATATGAAAACTTCAAAAAGGAGTTTTATCAGTATTTATCAATACCACTGAAGACAATTTTATTGCTTACTTATTGGTATGAAGTGAATATTTAAGTGCCAAAAGTCAAATATGCTTTTATGGGGTCACTTGATTTAACTGGTCTACAATATGTAGCCGTGTTTTTATATTCAAAAGAAAACAACTGTCAGTATGATTCTTTCTAAATATTTAATGAATTTTACAAACCAATAAAAGAAAAGATTAAGAGTCCTGTTAAAAGAAAACAATTAATCAGTTTAATTGGTTTATTATCTGCAAAGATCACAAATTTAATTGGTCTATTGACAGACTCCCACTAAGAACAATTATATGTTAAATTAGTGGTAAAAATTTTATCTGCAAAGATCTCAAATTTAATTGGTCTATTAACAGACCCACTAATAACAATTATAAGTTAAATTAGTGGTAAAATTGTTGATTCAATATCACAATTTTATAATATAACAGGGCTTCTTTTTCTGAAATCACTATATAAGTGACCCCAACCTGTTGTAATTATCCAAATATTTCTATAGGGATATTATTTACGTGCACCTTCTCTTGAAAATTTCACTTACAGGATTATAACAGAATTCTTGAGGAAAGGCCCCCAATTGTCAGGCTAGGGTCAAGTACAAAGACGTGAACTAGCTTGAATGGTCAGTTGTCTAGATGATTTAAATGGTCCTGTATGAATACTGTAGTACTAATCCACTAAGTTGTAAAATATAATCAAATATAAAGGTCTCAGTAATATAATTCTCACTAAACTTATATATGGCTTACAATCTTTATAGTTGGTAGAAAAATAGATTATATAAATTCAGATACTATTCAAAAGTCTTATAAAAGTACTAATTGATATGTATTGTAATTGGTTTGGTTATATTGGTTAAATTGTAATGATAAAGAATGAAGAAATACAACCCAAAAACCTCCTCCTTTTATACACACTAAGTTCCCCAATGATTCCCTTGATGTACCACCCAATACACAGTTAATGACGCCTCTAAACAACTAATAAACATGCCCATCAACATTCCCAGTAACCCATGACATAATTAGAAGAGTAATAACCGCCAAAATCCTGAAATAATAAGGGAAATCCATCAAAATTAAAGAAAAAGACAAAAAGAGAGTATATGCCTATAAAATAATAATATTAAGGACTAAAGGAGACTTTTTTAAGGTTAATAATAGCTTAATAATAAGGGGGATTGACTGTAGAAATAATGGGGCTAATCCTGACATTATACTACGTGAAATTCCCATTCAAAAATAACCAAAATTGACTGAGAAACCACCCAAAAACTTAAAAAAGAGCGTGAGATGTGGGGTAACTACATGCAGTTCTTGGCAGGCTCTTGCACGGGTAAATCCTTGACTAAAATTAGGCGAATTTAAGCGTGGTGATGAAATAAAGTGCCAAGAGTGAGGTTATTAATGAAATTAGTGCATATAAACAAGGTCAATGCATTATTAATTAAGCTAGGACACTAAATAAGCGCCTGTCGCCTATTTTAGTGTGTTTCCCCACAGTGGGCGTAGAATGTGGGGTAATTATAGTGTGAAAAAGCTAACTTTGCTAAAAATGAAGCTATTCACACGGGAAAAAAGCAGGTAGTATGTGGCCAGTACACAGAAGCCATTTCTGGCATAAAAAACACCAAATTTGAAAAGTGTTATTTTTATGCATTTATATAGCCAAATCAATAGTTCTAAATGAGCCCAATTGATCTGTCAAACCGCAATTTTGATATTCTCAATTTTATACCGCATATAGTCAACTTTTAAGTGAAATAAAGCGCATTTCTTGTTTTTTGCATAAAACAATGAATATAACAGCTTTAAGTGTACTTAAAAATTATGTAGCCTTATACTTAAGGCTCTTAAGATTACCCTAACATATTCCAACTTAATATTAAGTACATAAGACCTATAAAAGGTGGATATATGCGTGTATATAAGGTGTTATAATGGCATTTTTTGTGTATTATCATAATTTTACATATGTATACTATTTGTGTACTCTTATTTATTATTCCCATGTATAGTTCATGTGTTTAACATAACTTATAATTACTTTTTACTCAGTCCTGGAGATATACAGGCTGACAGTTTCTCAGTCAATTTTGGTTATTTTTTGATGGGAATTTCATGTAGTATAATGTCAGGATTAGCCCCTTCATTTCTACTGTAGATTCCCCTTATTATTAAGCTATAATTAACCTTAAAAAGTCTCCTTTAGTCTTTTATATCATTGTTTTTCACGCATATACTCTCTTTTTGTCTTTTCTTTAATTTTGATGGATCTCCCTTATTATTAATAAGATTTTAGTGGTTGTTGCTTGTCTAATTATGTTATGGGTCACTAGGGGTATTGATGGAGAGGTCTATTAGTTGTTTTAGGCGTCATTAACATTTTATTGGACGGTACATCAAGGGATTTATTGGGGAACTTAGTGTGTATAAAAGGGGGAGGTTTTGGGTCTTGTTTTCTGCATTCTTTTATCACTTCAATTTATCCAATATAACCAAAAAAATTACTATACAAATCAATATTTACTTTTATAAGAATTTTGAATAGTATCTGAAATTATTGAATCTATTTTTCTACCAAGTAAAAAGATTGTAAGCTACATATAAGAATAGTGAGAGTTATATTACTGAAACCTTTATTCTGAATTATATTTTACTATTTGTTGGATTTATACTACAGTATTCATATAGGACCATTTAAATCTTCTAGACAAAGACTTTTCAAGCTAGTTCACCTCCATTTAGTTGTTCTTAGCCTGAAAATTTCTATCAAAAGACCAATAACAGGAAAAAGTGCCATTTTATGATTTATTAGAAAAAAAAGTCAAATATTATAACCTGTCATAATGTATTTTGCACTATTATTATTTTTCATTAAAAAAATGGATTACATATATTAAGGTAGAGATTCTTGTGCACTGAATTTACTATATCTGAGCCATAAAAATGACCATGTCCACATCTTATCTAAAGTTTATTTGTTGTTAAGTAATATTTGAAGTGTTTTCAAATTGCAAACTAGCAAGCATAATCCAAGAGCTATTTTAAAATTTTGATCAAGATTAATTTTCTTATTCTAATCAAGAAAATTTTCCTTCAGCTAATGTCAAAAGGTTAGATATTTTTTATGTTTTGTCAGTCAAATGATAGTATCAATTTTTTGATATCATTATTTCTCCAACTTCAGAAGTTTTTTTTTTGTTTTGTTTTGTAAGATTAATAATAAAACTGAAAAGTGTTTGCACTTTTAATATAGATATAGATTAGTCTTTATCATTATTAATATGAAACTCGAAATTCATGTTAGGAATATTATTTTTTATGATTTATTTTTCCTTTTTTCACTTATAATATATGAAATATAATAATTTTAAAAAAAAAAGCATTTCTTCCACAAACAGATTACAGAAAAATCAGAAGCTCAGAAAAAAATTTCCAAAATATAAAATATCAAAAGCAGAAAATTTTGATATGGAAATTGATGCACTATTTCATACAAAGACTAATGGCTTTGAAATAAGAACAATTCTTTTTCTTCTTCATAGATGCTCCTATTATAGGCTTTTTATTTGATCTAAACCTTTTTTTCATATCACTCTCCTTAGTTCTTGGATAATTCTCCTCTTTATTACCTCACTCAGACCTGGAAAAAATAATCATCTTTTTTTAACCTTTCTCTCAGCAATAATTCTTCTAAGCTTCAACTATTTTTGGAATTATGTAGTTATTTTTTTTTTTTTTTGTAAATCATTGATGTTTACCCATCAGGCTATGTTTGCAACTGGTTAATTTTTTTTGAAGTTAAAATATATTTCAGACTTAGATTAGGAAATAACTTAATTTTACATATATTTGTTTTTCTGATAAATCAAATATTAATAAAATAGCTCTTGAAAATTCAAGCCTAGCTAAATACTCTGAATAAAGCTCCAGTAAAATTTTGTACAAAATTTTGAGCTATATTTTCTTATCATTAGATTTTACAACTACAAAAAATTGATCTTGGCTCACATAATCAGTGTTTTTTTTATTGAAAAATTTAAATGTATTATTTATTTTGAAGAATTAACAAAATTAAAGATCACATCAGTAAAATCTTATGAAACCTACATCAGGCAGATTTTAACTTTTTCAGAAAAGTAGAAAAAGAAAAAAAAATCTATTATGGTTTACAACTATGTAATGCTCTTATGATCAATTCTACTTTTTTAAATAGGAAATTTCCATTTTACGTGGAATATTATTGTAAAAAGATTTATGTAGATGTACTATTGTTGATGTAGTGGGTTTAAAAATATCATGGGGACAAAAACAATTCAAATGCTTGTTCAAATTACAAAGATAAAATTTTTAACAATTTGGAAAAAAATAGTGAATTACTAGTGACAGTAAAAGGAGTGATGATGATTGTTGTGAAATAAAATTTGAATTTTTAGGGTTTGGAAAGTTATTTGAGGCTATGAAAAACAATAGAGACAGTGAAAGAAAATTGTAGAAGACTGAAAAAATTTAATTTAAAAATTTAAAAAAATTTAAAAAAATAATGGAGAGCAATTTTAACCCACCATAGATTATATAGTGGAATATAAATATAAAAAAATAAAGAGATGGGGAGAAAATGATTGTAAATAGAGAATGGAAAATGATTGGAGCCTAATGAGGGATGATTGAGATAGTAAAAGAAATTCTATATTGGTGATATCCATGTTTGTATTTCTTCAAACTAATGTCTCTAGCCCTTGTATATACTATATATCCATCTTTTTCAAAAAACAAAAAACAAAATTTTAAATAGCACATTTACAATTCAGTAAAAATTATCCAAATATAACTAAAATAAAAAAATCTTCTTTTCAGATATTCTATTTGCTTAGGAGTTAACATAATCTCACTACCAGAACAGTAATACTCAATAACTTCAGCTAACTCCTTCGAATCAATATCACTTTTATTATCTACACACAATTTTTCTATTACACTGAGTTTGCTATAATATTTATCATCAACATAAGCTTTAGAAATACCATTGGGAAGAGTTTTATCATCAATTTCATATTTAATGTGACAATTGCGAGGCCCTGCTTCAGGTTTATTTCCCTCAGTTGTTGGTGGTAAAACTTGTTTTAGAGGACGAGTGACCTTGGCCCTCACAGAAGCTTTGGCTGTTGATGATTTTGCTTTAATCATTGATTTCTTGACCCAGCCTTCATTGAGTGAATCTAAACATTAGACAAGTGCTGGACTTTTCCAAGGAATTATTCTATTAGTGTGAGTTCTACTAGCACTTACCTCTGTGTCTGAATGAAGCTCAGCATCTTTGAAAAGCCCTGCCTTATCAGGAACCAAGAATGAAGCAGCAATCTCAATTTGAAGGTCACACAACTATATAAGTCAATAATCAATTTATTTATATACTACTGTGATAAAGTAGTTCACTTACCTCTCTTCTCATTTTAGCAGTCTGCTGTTTCACACTTTTTATCTTCTGCACTTGGGCAAGATCAGAATCAGATTGTTTTTTTGGCTTTATCCCTGAAAATTTTGGCCTGTCCAGATATCCATTGCTGAAGAATGCTTAAAACTGCTTAATTACTGAAAATGTCTTGAGAAATCGGGACATTTTGGAAACCTTTGCCCTGATAACAAGCCATCCATCCAGAGACAATTTGAGTGAGGATGGTTGAGTTCCAATCATCATCATCACTTTTTCCCCAGTCATAAAAGAAGCAAGAGATCCCAGTTTGAGCCAATTTAGCTTCAGCTTGACGTTTCCAAACAAGTTTAATGCTCTGGCCTGGTGGAAGGGGGTAGTCAGAAGTGGGTGTAAAGGTAGGATTTTTGAAGGTAGAAACAAGCTGATCAAGTTCGGATTTGATAATATTTTTTTTGAGCAAAATCCAGGCTAGGACGGGGCTTATTTTGAATCTCTTGAATCATTTTTTCCCTTTTCTGGTGCAGGCTTCTCCATTTTTTGACTAGCCCTGGTTCAGGGCACGGCGGAAATTTTTGCTTTGAGGGGTCAAAGCCTAAAAGAAATCTTGCAAACATGATGACAGATTGTCCTAAGGGAGAGGATGCAGATGGAATTTGATTCTTTTTGGCTAAAGAAGTGACTTGTCTCCTGGAGGAATTTTCAGACTTTCTCTTTTTTTCCTGTGATTCTTTGTGCTGATGCCATTGAATATAAGACTGTAAATCCAAAGCTGATTCCACTGTAAATTAAATTAATAAAGATAAAATGAAACAATAAATATATGAATTTGTACTTACCATCATCATCACCAGATGAACCTTGAAGAAAATCCTGGATGTTCCTTTTTTCTTTTTCTGGTTAAATGAAAATCATTTGAAATAAGCAAATGAAAATTTTGGATTTCCCATTTACTTACCTGCTACAACAACCACAAAATGTATTTAAAAAAAATAAATATTGATGAAATTGTGAGTATAAAACATGTAATATCATGTTGTTATAAGGTAGAGATATTTACCTGCAGAAGGTTTACTTCTTTCACTCTCTCCAGGTTCAGGATTGGGTCCTTGTGATTTCTCACACAAGGGTGAAGCAGGTGGGGGTGCTGTACTCTCCTCTTCTTGTCTATTTGGTGATGCATGTGATGAGTTGGGTTGGGGGGAATTGTCTCTACTATCTCTTGGAGAATCAACCATTCGAACTTTTTTTCCAGTGAGTACAAGAGTTGAGATCACAAACACGAAAAATAATTACCATCTGTACTGATGTCCATTTTTGAGGATAACTTGGCTTAGTAAAAAAAAGATTTGATACTCTTGAAGGTAGATGTTGAATGTGGTTGTTATTAGGAAATAAGGCAAGTTTTGAAATATCATAGAACCTTCTTAGAACAAAATAATTATAATATGCATTATTCATTATATCTGACAAGAAGAAATAAATTTATAGTAAGAATTTTAAAACATCCATAATAAGATAGCCATTAGGTAAAAAAAATTGCAATTGATTCTTTCTGGCCAAAAATATGAACTTTTACTCAATATTATTAATTTGTAAAACATATTTCACTCTTCCATGGAAATGGAAATTAGTAATTCATAGCCATCAACTGATCTTTTTATAAAATATATTAAGATGGAAAAATTTTTAGATTCACGCAAGCAAACATGAAAAATATAATCAGATCATATTTATTTAAAAAAATAAAGCAATGTATTTACAAGCTTATACTACGAGGCTGATCTTTTTTCCCCCCTTTCCAATCCATGGAAGTTCCTGGTTTTTAGTATCTACAGACCATTTCTCTAAAAAATTTAAAACAATAGCCATTGAAATGTCTTCAATACTCATACTAAACTTATTGAAAAAATTGTCAGAACCCAGACAGGTAAAAATAATATCAACAATGTATTTATGTGTCCTGGGCCACTTGACTCTATCCCTGTTTTTGTGACTCTTCTTGAGCCAATTGGTGACCTCAATTAGCTCAGCACAAAAAACATATCTTGCCTTCCTGATATCATCCTTGCACAAAAACAAACCTCTTACCCCACCAGCTAAGAAAAAAGCTAGATAAGAATAGTTTTTATCCTGGTTTTCTGACTGAAGTTCTGTGTTTGTTTTTGATTTAACCAAAGTATCCCAGTTTTTTCTTCAGACAAAAAGTCAGGTTTTTTGGAGTACCCCTTCAACATAGTAAAACATTGAAGCATAACAAGGATTCAGTCATGAAGAAGAGTGAGATGTCCAATAGAAACCTTTTACACGTGAAATATAGGGGTGAATTGCTAGCAATTGCCTCTCTTGAAATTTAGAGTGTCCCTTAATTATGCCAGGTTTATGAATACTTTATAAACATAATTAAATTAGAGTTATATTTACATTTATTCTCAGATTGATAATAGACAGAATATCAACTGATTCCAAATTATGCACAAGTTGATCCTCCAGAACTTGATTTTGGTCCTCTGATGAGCACAAATTGAGAACAAATTGATCTAGCCTAAGCTTATGCATATATAATAATTCAGGATACTTGCTCTATTAAATTTGATAATAAATTAAAATATTGATGAAATTATATAAAAAAATTATTATGTAAGATATTAAATTATAGATTTAGGCATCATAGGAGGGCACTTAATAGAACCTAATTATACTATGTGACACCTTAATACTGTATCACGTAGTTTGAAACATTTAAAACAAAATGAGTCATTATGGCCAATGAAATTGCTTGGACAGACACTTTCAAAATTAATACTGACCATAATACACAAGTATGAAACCTTGGAAACTATCCAATAAAAGTTTTTCCTTCTGATAAATGAATTTTTCTCAGTTACTCCTTACTAAAAAGTGTCCTTGTGAGGTTTGTCTGACCTTCAGGGGGGTAATTTGGCCACATCACACTACTTCTATTTCCATGATTGACCAAAACATCATCCTCATTTCCATCTAAAGAGTTGATCTCATCTGACTGTGGCTGATCAAAGGGGTCCAACACATGTTTAGCCAAAATTTTGGTGAACACTTTTTTGATGGATAGTAACTAACTGGTGCTTTCTGAAATTTTCCACCTGAAGTTAGGCTAAACTTCAGGAGGATAAATTTATTATGAATACAAAATTAACTAAAGAATACTTTTGCCCTAGCTACTCTGCATCATAAAAGTGTCCAACTGAGGTTTAGACATAATTCAGGTAGACACTTTTGGAAAGGCACAGTCTGATGGGTTTAATATCTATATATGGCAATAAGTATCAGTTTTTTATCAACATGGAACTAAAATTAATTTAATATGGCCAAAGTGTCCATCTGAAGTTTGGCCAAAATACAGGTGGTAATTTTTATGAGGATTACTTGATGAAATGAAGAAGACTTGCAATTACTTTCCATCATAAAATTTTCAAACTTAAGTTTATCAAAAATTGTGGTGACACTTTTGCCAAATCCAGTCATATGGGATCAACTCTTTATATGGCAATGAGAATCAATTTTTAGTCAATCATGGCATTAGAAGTAATCTTATATGGACAAACTTTCAACCTGATTTTTGGCCAAAAATAAGTTGAAATGTTTATGAGGAATACTAGATTAACTAAAGAAGACTTACACACTACTACTGTCCATCATAAAATTGTCCACCAGAAGAATTCTCAAACTTGTGGTTGACACATTTGGCCTGGTCCAGCCATATGGGATCAATTCTGCATATGGAAATGAGGATTTAATTTGGTCAATCATGGTACTAGAAGTAATTTGATATAGACAAAGTGTCCAACTAAATATTGGAAAAAAATCAGTTGAAAACTTCATTTAGTTTTTAAAAAAATCAAATTAAGTACAATTTCATTCCTGATGATGCCCATTTTATCCAACACTTCTTCTGAGCCTTGATAGTAGGCATTTAGCTTGAATTTTGAATTTCATATAAAATCCCTACTATTCAACCTATTTCTTTTTATCACTTTTTCTTCTTTTAGATATCAATTAATTTTATGTAAAACAAATCATTTTCATAATTTTTTACCTGTATTTAATAAAATTATTAAAGGTTTAACATCACCCTGTAAGCATTTGGCACATGTTTTTTTGCTATACTAATAAAAATAATAATATACTGGTAACAAAAAATTGATCAAATGATAAAATATTAATAAAACAGAAAAATCAAATACCAGTGGATATTTTTTAAGAAATACCAGTTGCACTGAAGAAGAGCTGCACCCTAAATACTCACCATCAAAAAAGTGTCCAGCACAAGTTTGGCCGAACTTGTGCTGGACACTTTTGGTCAGTTGCAGTCATATGAGATCAATTCTTGCTATGGCAATGAAAAAAATTATTGGATAAAAAACTTCACTAGAAGTAGTTTTACATAGCTAAATTTTCTACCTAGATTTCATCCAAACCACACACTACGCAATATAGGGGGTGGACTTGCTAGCAAGTCCTCAACCTGAACTCAGATGGAACTCAGATGGAACTCAGACTGAACTCAGACTGAACCCATACTGAACTCTACTTGAACACCCACCTAAAACTGTTCTGCTGAGTGGTGTTCATCCCTGATTGTATGGTTCCTTTATCAATAGCTCAATGTGTGTTCAATCTATGGTGAGTTTGGGTCCAAGGTTGCGGACTTGCTAGCAAGTCCGCCCCCCATATTGTGTGGTGACAGGTGCACAATTTTTTATCTTTAAAAAAAGTCAATTTAGTAAAATTTATCCCTGATGGCTCTCATTTGCTTCAACACCTCTACTGGCCTTTGATAGTAGGAATATTACTTGGATTTCTTTTTTCATATTTGATCCCTTTAACTTAATTTTTTATTCCTAATATTGCTTTTGGATATCAATTTATAATTTTTAAAATGAACTATTTTCATATTTTTATACATTTATTTAATAATATTATAAATGGCATAACATCACCTGGTATTCATTTGGCACATGAGTTTTTTCTATACTTATAAAATTAATAATATAATGGCAACCAAAAATTAATCAAATGATATTGATGAGTGAGGAACAAATATAAAAGACCAGTAGACATGTTTGTAAGAAATACTAGATGAACTGAAGAAAAATTCTACCCTAGCTTCTCTCCATCATAAAAGTGTCCAGCACAAGTGCGGCCGAACTTGTGCTGGACACTTATGGTCAGGTGCAGTCAGATGGGAGATATTCTCTCTATGGAAATGAAGATAAATTTTTGATATAAAATTACACTAGAAGTAGTTTGATATGGCAAAATTTTCATGCTGAAGTTTTGGTAAAGATCAAGTGGATTTTTTTTTATTTTTACAAAAAAGAAAATTTAGAGCAAGTTTAGCCCTGATTGTGCTAATTTGATTCAACATCTCTTTTTTCTGTTTATGGCAGGAATTTAACTTGGATTTTAATTTTAATCTTTGATTTCTTTTATTTTACTTTATTCCTTTCATATTGCTTTTGGATAGAAGTTTATTTTTTGTAAAAAAAATCATTTTCATATTTTTTTACCCTTATTTAATAATATTATAAAAGGTGCAACATCACCCAGTATTCATTTGGCACACAAGTTTTTGCTATACTGATAATATTAATAATATAATGGTGACAAAAAATTAATCAATTGATGAATATGAGTGAGGCACAAAGATTTAATAACAGTTGAAATGTTTATAAGAAATTTCAGATGATTAAAAATGACTTGCACCCTGGCTACTCTTCATGATAAAAGTGTCGAGCACAAGTTTGGCCAAACTTGTACTGGACACTTTTGGTTGCATGCCGTCAGACGCAATCAATTCTTTTTATGAAAATGAGACTGAATTATCACTCCATCATTGAACTGAAAGTAGTTATATATAGACAAATTGTCCCCTGGAAGTTTTCCAAACCTAAGGTAGACAAATTTTTCCTTTGTTAAAAAGTAAATTTGATCCCTGTTAATATATGATGGTGCCCATTTTTTCTGATGCCTCTACTGGCTCATGATAGCAGAAATTATACTTAATATCTTTATTTCATGTTTGATCTCTTTAATTTTAATCTTACCCTTTTATTTATCCTTTAGCTTTTAAATTTCAATTTTATTTTGGTAAAACTGGTAACTTTCAAATTTTTTTACATTTATTATATTACATTATCAAAGTTGTAAAATCACCCAGTGTACATTCATTAAACATGTTTTTTCTATACTAAAAACATTAATAATATAATGGTGACTAAAAAATAATCAAATAATAAATATGGATGACACAGAAAGATCAAATACCCATAGACATTTTTAAAATGAATATAAGATTAACTGAAGAAGACTTGCACCCTAGCTACTCTCCATCATAAAAGTGTCCAGCACAATTTCAGCTGAGCTTGTGCTGGAAACTTTTGGTTGCATGCAGTCAGATGGGATAAATTTACTCAATGGAAGTTAAAATGAATTTTCGCTCAATCGTTGCACAAGAAGTAGTTTTATACTGCTATACTATCCTCCTGATTTTTTTGAAAATCTCAGGTGGACACTTTTATTAATTTAAAAAAAATGAAAATATATTGCAAATCTAGAACTGGTGGTGCAAATTTGGTCTGAAAACTCAAATTATCTTTGATGGCAGAAATTTTATTTGAATTTTTAATTTCATATTTAATCACTTTTATTTTACTTTTTTATTCCTCTTTTTGCTTTCAAATATCAATTTATTTATTGTAAAACTAATACTTTTCATATTTTTTTTACTTTTATTTAATAAGATTATGAAAGATGTAGCATCTCCCAGTATGCATTTGGCTTACAAGTTTTTTCAATACTAATAACATTAGTAGTATAATGGTGAAAAACAATGAATCAAATGATAAATATGAATGACACAGAAAGATCATATACAAGTGGATTTGTTTATAAGGAATACCTGATGAACTGAAGAAGACCTGCACCCTAGATACTCACCATAATAAAATTGTCCAGCATAAGTTCGGCCAAACTTGTGCTGGACACTTTTGGTTGCATGCAGTCAGATGGGATAAATTTACTCTATGGAAATGAAAATGACATTTTGCTCAATTATTGCACAATAAGTAGTTTGATATTGCCAAAATTTCCTCCTGATGATTTTTCAAAACTCATCAGGACACTTTCTTTGGTTTAACAAAAAAGAAAATATAGTGCAAGTTTAGCCCTGGTGGTGCACATTTGATCTAACACCTCTACTTGTTATTGATAGTGGGAATTTTCCTTAGATTTTTTTTTCTTATTTTATCCCTTTTATTTTATTTTTTATTGCTCATATTGCTTTGGATATCAATTTTTAATTTTTAAAATAAATAATTTTCATACTCTTATACCTTTATTTAATAATATATGATTATAGGTGAAACATCACCTGGTATGCATTTTTCACACAAGTTATTACTATAGTAATAACATTAATAATATAATGATGACAAAAAATTAATCAAATGGTAAATTTAAATGACACAGAAACATTAAATTCAAGTGGAAATGTTTATAAGAAATCCCTTTTGAGTTTAAGAAGATTTGCTGTATGCCTACTCTCAATTATAAAAGTGTCCAGCACTAGTTTGGCCGAACTTGTGCTGGACACTTTTGGTAGCATGAAGTCATATTAGATAAATTCTCTCTATGGCAATAAAAATGATATTTCACTCAATTATTGAAGTAAAGAATTTTTAATATTGTAAAATTGTCCCCTGGAAGTCCGTCCAAACCTCAGGTCAAAATTTGTTAGCTATACATAAAAGTAAGTTTAGACCAAGTCTTGACCTAGGGGTCCCCAACTGTCCCAACACCACTTCTGGCTCTTTATGGTAAAAATTTTACTTGTATTTTTTCTTTCGTATTTGATCCCATTTATTTTCATTTTCTTTTCTATTACTCTTTTTAATTTTAAATATCAATTTATTTTTTTAAAAACTAAACATATTCATATTTTTTTAACTTTATATAATAATATTATTAAAGGTGTAACATCACCAATTTGCATTTGGCATGCAGGTTTTTGCTATACTAGAAACATTAATAATATATATGGTGACAAAAAAAAATTATAAGATAAATATGAATGGTAAAAAAAAGTTAAAAAACCAATAGAAATGTGAAAAACAAAAAACTGATGTACTGGGAAACACTTCCACCCTATCTACTCTCCATCATAAAAGTGTCCAGCACAAGTTCGGCCGAACTTGTGCTGGACACTTTTGTTCAGGTGCAGTCAGATAGGATCAATTCTCTCTGTGGAAATTAAATTAAAAAAAATGCTAAATAATTACATTAGAAGTAGTTTGGTATGGCTGAATTATCCACCTTGAGTTTTTCAAAACCTCAGGTGAAAAATTTTTTACCTTTAAAAAAAATTAAATTTTATCAAATTTAGCCCTGATGGCACCCATTCGTTTCAACACCTCTACTGGCTCTTGAAGGCAGGAATTTTTCTTGAATTTTTCTTTTTCATATTTGATCTCTTTTACTTTACTTTTTTATCACTCATGTTACATTTGGATATTAATTTATAATTTTGGAAAAAAAATCATTTTCAAATTTTTTTAACATTTTTTAATAATATTATAAAAGGTGTAATATAACATGGCATGTATTTGGCGCACAAGTTTTTTCTATACTAATAAAATTAATAATATTCTAATGACAAAAAATTAATCAGATAATAAAATATGAATAACACAGAAAGATCAAATACCAGTTGATATGTCTTAAAAAAATAAAAGTTGCACTGAAGAAGACCTGCACCCTAGCTACTCTCCATCATAAAAGTGTCTAGAACAAGTTCGGCAGAACTTGTGCTGGACACTTTTGGTCAGGTGCAGTCAGATGTGATCAATTCTCTCTATGGCAATGAAAAAAATTATTTGATAAGAAACTTCACTAGATGTAGTTTGATATAGCTAAAATATCCACCTAGAGTTCATCCAAACCACAGGTACATAATTTTTTATCTTTAAAAAACAGTCAATTTAGTACAATTTATCCCTGATGGCTCTCATTTGCTTCAACATCTCTACTGGCCTTTGATATTAGGAATAATACTTGGATTTTGTTTTTCATATTTGATCCCTTTAACTTAATTTTTTATTCCTCATATTGCTTTTGGATATCAATTAATAATTTTGAAAATAAATTATTTTAATATTTTTATACATTTTTTTAAAAATATTATAAAAGGTGTAACGTCACTCAGTATGCATTTGGCACACAATTTTTTGCTATACTAATATAATTAATAATATAATTACGACAAAACATTAATCAAACAATATGTATGATTGAGGCACAAAGATAAAATACCAGTAGACATGTTTGTAAGAAATACCAGATGAACTGAAAAAAATACTACCCCAGCCACTCTCCATCATAGAAGTGTCCAGCACAAGTTTGGCCGAACTTGTGCTGGACACTTTTGGTCATGTGCAGTCAGATGGGATCAATTCTCGTTATGGCAACAAAAAATTTTTTTTATAAAATTTCACTAGAAGTAGTTTGGTTTAGCTGAATCATCCACCTGCTTTTCTGCCCAATATCAGGTGTATAATTTTTTATCTTTAAAGAAAAGGTCACTTATTACAATTAAGCCCTGATGGCTCCCATTTACTTAAACACCTCTACTGGCTCTTGATAGCAGGAATTTTACTAGTATTTTTTTCATATTTGAATTCTTTGACTTTTATTTTACTCTTTTATTCCTCTTTTTACTTTTAAATTTCAATTTAACTTTTGTAAAACTAATTCTTTCCATATTTATTTATGTCTATTTTAAAAAATTATTAAAGGTATAACTTCACCTGGTATGCATTTGGCACACATGTTTTTGCTATACTAATAACATTAAAAATATAATGGTGCTAAAATATTAATGGGATGTTAAATATGAAAGATACAGACTGATCAAATACCAGTAGACATGTTTATGAGAAATACAAGATGAAGGGACTGAAGAAAATTTCCTCCCAAGCTACTCTCCATCATAAAAGTGTCCAGCACAAGTTCGGCCGAACTTGTGCTGAAAACTTTTAGTCACGTGCAGTCAGATGGGATCAATTCTCTATATGGCAACAAAAAACATATTTTTATTAAACTTCACTACAAGTAGTTTTGTTTAGCTGAATCATCCACCTGTTGTTCTTCCCGACCTCAGGTGTATAATTTTTTATCTTTAAAAAAAAGGTCACTTATTACAATTTAGCCCTGATGGCTCCTATTTGTTTCAACACTTCTACTGGCTCTTGAGAGCAAGAATTTTACTAGTATTTTGTTTTTCATAATTGATCTCTTTGAGATTAATTTTACCTTTTTATTCCTCATATTGCTTTTGTATATCAATTTTTTTTTGTAAAACAAATCATTTTCATATTTTTTTACCTTTATTTAATAATATTATAAAAGGTGTAACATCACCTGGTATGCATTGGGCACACGAGTTTTTTCTATACTTATAATATTAATAATATAATGGTGACAATAAATTAATCAAATGATATATATGAGTGAGGCACAAAGATCAAGTACTAATGGACATGTTTTTAAGAAATACCAGATTAACTGAAGAAAAATTCTACCCTAGCTACTCTCTGTCATAAATGTGTTTAGCACAAGTTCGGCCGAAATTGTGCTGGACACTTTTTGTCACATGCAGTCTGGTGTGATCAATTCTCTCTCAATCATTGCACTAGAAGTTGTTTCATATGGCTAAATGGTTCTGCTGAAGTTTTTTTAAACCTCAGATTGGCACTTTTTTGTTTTTCAAAAAAGCAATTATAGTCCAAGTTTAGCCTCACTGATGGACATTTGCCCCAACATGTCTACTTGCTCTTGATGGAAGTAATTTTATTTTAATTTTTTATTTCATATTTGATTCCTTTAATTTTACCTTTTTATCCCTCATATTGCTTTTGTATATCAATTTATTTTTTTAAAAACAAATCATTTTCATATTTTTTTACCTTTATTTAATAATATTACAAAAGGTGTAACATCACCCAGTATGCGTTGGGCACACGAGTTTTTGCTATACTTATAATATTAATAACATAATGGTGACAAAAAATCAATCAAATGATAAGTATGAGTTAGGCACAAAGATCAAATACCAGTGGACATGTTTATAAGAAATACCAGATGAACTGAAAAAAAATTCCACCCTAGCTACTCTCCATACCAGCACAAGTTTGGCCGAACTTGTGCTGGACACTTTTTGTCGGTCAGTCGTCTAGAAGAGATAAGAAAAGAGGGAAGAAATGAGAGGAGGAGAAGGAGGAAAGGAGTATGGGTAATAAAAGAAATAAAATTTAATAAAATTATTTAATTTATTGAGAGAAGGCAACGATGAGTGAGCTGAGAAGAGACAACAAATTGGTTTTATAAATATTATTATTATTTAAGTAAGAGTTCTGCGCGGCAAACAATATAGTTACTATCAGACTTAAGGCAACCTTTAATTTGTTATATAGACTTTTAATTAGAATTGTATTACTAATAAAAAAAATATAAACGTAGTAAAATAGTTTTTAATTTGTTGAGTGTATAATAAGTGATAAGGCTACAGGGGATTATCCAAGGCCCTTTTATAGGCAATGGGTCCTCTGAAGCGCTACTATATCAGTAAATACAATAATTAGAAAGGAATAAAACAAACATATCAAAAGAGTAAATGAAACATAACAATATAGAGAAAAACATGAAACAAATAATTAAAAACCCAATTAAGAATCCAATTTCCCCGCCATTAATCCCCAAATCAGTAAGTGACAATAGTGAATAACTAAACAAGATTGGAAACATAGGAACTATGAGAAATATAATTCCCAACAGATGGTACATTCTGATTAGAGGACATTTTAAGTGAAACAAAAAATAATTTGACGCAACAAAACAAGAAATTAATCTCAATTTAGTCCAAATTAATTTATTTGTTTTTTCTAACACAATTAAGGGTCAAAAGAAGCGTCCTTAATAATTGTTTAGTATCATATGAGAGGTATTAGTTAATATATAAATTTAAGTAATTAATTTAAATATATTATAAATCAAATTTACACTTGTAATTATAATATATGTTTTTTAATTAATTAAATATAAATTTATAATTATTAAATACATAAAAATGCGCCATTATTTGTAGAATATATTATATTATGCTCAATTTAATTGTATATAAAAATATATATAACCAATAAATTTAATGTAACATTTGTATATAATAAAATTCTTATATAATTTCATTATGCAATAAAATATTAAGTTAAATTCATTAAATACAAGTCTTACCCACTCTTTAAGGTTTTATAATTTATATATCATTTACTGGACTCCTGGAATAGCCTGGCTGACACTCCCTCACTCTAAAAAAAACAATAATAAAAAAAAATGCTAAGATTTTTTTTTTTTGTATTTTTTCAACAGAGCAGGCAGATTTGAAATTTCTTTGCCAGGTATCCATGCATCATGTTCAGATGATTTGTTCTTATATCTCAATAAATATTCAGTACCTCTTTCAGAAGTGATAATTCTATCATTGAGAATTTTATCAATTTCTGCTGTTTCTGTGACTTCTTGAGGGTTCTTCTTAGGTCTTCCTCTTCTTTTTGGAAATAAGTCACTGTTGGAAGTATAAGGTTTAAGCAAAGAAATGGGAAAGATAGGATGTTTCCTATCATATGGAGAATACAATACAACTTCTACTGCATTATCACCAACCATTCTTTTAACAACAAATGGTCCTACAAAAGGATCTTTTAATTTGTGGTTACCTTGTAAATTGAAATGGACAGTAGAGATCAACACTTCATCACCCTTGTTAAATGTGTATTCTTTATGGGATTTATCCCATCTTTTCTTTTCATATTCAAATGCTTTATTAATACAACTCTGAGCATGTTTTCTGCATAGCTGTTGCATTTGCATAAAAGATTTTACACCAGGGTGTAGTTCCAACTTAGGTTATTTATTATTGAGAATCTGAGCAGGAGTGTTTGGGACATAACCTAACCAAAGCTCAAAAGGCTTTTTCTCAGTGACAGAATGAACAGTGCTATTATATGCAAATTCAAGACCAGGCAAAAGAGTGGCCCAATCATGAGTAAATCTGTCATTGTCTTTATATTCTAAACCAAAGGCACAATACCTTCTAATCATATCTTCCAGAGTTTGAATCATTCTTTCAGCTAGACCATCAGTCTGGGGATGGTGAGCTGTAGACAATTTTAACTCACAGCCACAAATATCCATCAAAGAGGTCCAAAACTCAGAAGTGAATTTTGGATCCCTATCAGAAATAATGGCTTTTGGAAAACCAATAATATTAAACATGTAAGACCACCATAAGAAAGCTAATTCTTTGGTGGATACATCTTTGTGGGTTGGAATAAATTTGCACATTTTTGTGAATCTATCAACTATTACCCAACAAGAGTTAAAGCTGTCTTTACCTGCAACAGGAAGACCAGTGACAAAATCCATATTAATGATTTGCCAGGGAGCACTAGGTGCTTCAATATGTTGTAATAACCCTGCTCTCTTACCTGTTAACCTTTTAGATTTTTGGCAGGAATCACAAGATTCAACATATAATTTTGTGTCTTCAGACATATTAGCCCACCATGCAGTGTTTTTGATTCTAATCAATGTTTTTTCAAGATCAAAATGACCAGCTAATATGTCATCATGACAAAGTTTGAGGATAGTTTCTTTCATTGAAGGAGGAATAACAATTACATTGGTAAGCTTCCTTCTATAATATATATAACCATCTTCAATAGAAAACTTTCCTTTATTTAAAGCATTTTGGTACTTTGCAGGAAGAGTTTTTATTAATGCTTGAATTGAAGCATTCTTAGGATCATTCAAAATAGTAACTAATTTATTTAAGTCAGAATCTTTATCATATGAATCCAGTATTAACTGTAATAACTCTTCTTCCATATCAACTATGAATATACCATGTATATGAACAGTGTCATCCTCAGGTATATAAGCAGGATTGGAGTCATTATTTGGCAGAGGCAATCTGGAGAGCATATCAACATTAGAGTGAACATTTCCAGCTCTGTGGATAATAGTCATCCTTCCTCTATATTCCTGAACAGCAAGTTGCCACCTGAACATATGTCTGTTAGGTGTTTTGAGGTTTAAGAGAGATTTCACAGCACTACAGTCAGTTACCAACTCAAATTTTTGGTCATCCAAGTAGTAATGAAGTTTCTCAAGAGCCCAAACAACTGCTAAGCACTCCAATTGAGTGGCACCATATTTCAATTCACTATTTCTTAAGGTTCTTGAAATATAACAAATTACAACCTCTGAGGATTTATCATTAATAATTTGCTTTTGGTGAAGGGCAGCACCCAGACCAATAAAGCTAGCATCTGTATAAAGTACAAATGGCTTGTTAAAATCTGGAAGAGCCAATATAGGGGCTGTCATTAAGCAACTTTTCAATGTATTAAAAGCTTTCTGACAGTCATTATTCCAGAGAAAAGCAACATCTTTTCTGGTTAGTTTTGTAAGAGGCAAGGCTATGACCTGATAATTTTTAATATATTGTCTATAATATCCACACATACCCAAAAAACTTTGGATTTCTCTTACAGAAGTTGGTGCTTTCACATTTTGAATGGCAGCAACTTTATTATGGTCTACGCAAATTTGTAAGCCTGACACAACATGGCCAAGGACTTTCAAAGATTGAAAACCAAATTTACACTTTTTTAAAGATAAGGTCATATTGATTTCATCCATTTTTTAGAAAACTCTATTTAAGTGAATCATATGTTCATCAAAAGTTTTAGAAAAAACAATAATATCATCAATATAAACCATGAGCCAACCTTCAATAATTTCTTGATGGAAAGTGTTATCCATGACTTTCTGGAAAACTGAAGGAGCATTTTTAGGGCCAAATGGCATCCTAACATACTTATATATTCCCATATGAATAGCAATAAGCAAAAAATTTTGAGAATTTTTCTCAACTGGAACTTGATGATAACCTTTATTACCATCCAGACAACTAATAAATTTTGCACCTTGCAAGGTAGCATGTATTGAATTAATTCTGGGTAAAGGATAAATATCATCAACAGTATAAGTATTTAAAGCTCTGTAATCTCCACATAATCTAGCTTTATCTTTTTCATATGAAATCAAGACTGGGGAGATGACACAATATTTGGGGGTGACATTCACTTTCTCAATGATATTCATTTTCAATAATGTTTCAATATTATCTTCAATATCTTTTCTTTTTGATGGAGAAGCAGGATATGGTTTTTTCTTAAGGGAAGGAGGAATATCACTCAAATTACAGGATAAGGTAATTTTCATTTCTTCCTGAACAATTCCCAAGACATGAGAACCATGAGCAAAAGCCATAGGGAAAGAGGTAATAGAGGTAACAATAGAATCTTTTTGTTCATTAGTCAAATGATCACCAAAAGAAGGGGTATTTATTTCATGTAATAAATCATCCATTTCAGTTGTTGTTCTACCTTTACATTGGGTCAGTGAGTTACAAGATTTCAACAAATGCCCAGAAGGTTTAGGAGAAGAAATTTTGAATTTTCTTTTCCCATTCATTCCTAAGGTAAAGCAATTATTTGCTGGGTCCAGTTTCACACCAAACATGGTTAAAATATCATTTCCCATAATAAACCAATTGCTCAAATTATCATTTTTCATGACAACAAACTCACAAATAGCTCTGACAAAACCACCATTATATTTGAAGAATACAGAGGTTTTGTATTTGCCAATAGGAAATAAGGTAGAACCATACCCTCTCCATTTTTCAGAAGTTATAGGCAATAATTTACTCAAATATTCCTTATCCACTGAAGCCAAAGCTTTTTCAGATACTACACTTCCTCCAGCACCAGAATCAAGAACTACATCAACATTTTTACCATTAATGATAACAGGTGCTTTTAAAGGGGATATAGGAATAGAATTGTTAGTAATATCTTTAATTATCTCAGCATTTTCTACTGAAGATAAATTCAATACACAATCTTCTGATACATTATTTAAATAATGGACATCATGTTCCAACATTAAAACATCTTTAACAGATTCATTGTCATAGGAGATATTACTTTCACAGTCACTGGAAGAATTATTGACATCAAGTTCAATTTCATCAGTGTCTTCATTTTGTTCAACAAGATGAATTTTCTTGTCACAAACATGACCCTTCTGCCACGGTTTGTTACATTTATAACAAGTATTTGTTGCATATTTTTTAGGTGCAACTGGGGCAGAGGGTTTACCAGATTTTTCTGGGAGCTTTATAGAAGGTTTATTCTGATCATTATAAGATTTACTAAGGTAATTCTTTGGTTCATATCTATGGTTGAGTAGTACTTCATTACAGATATTAATGAAAGAAGAATTTTCCCTTACATGCTCAGTTCTAGCAACAATCAAATCCCTAAGAGAATTTGGTAATTTATACAAGATTTCATCTCTCCAAATATCATAATCCATCTTTGGATCAATTGCTCTAAGGATTTTAGTTAATTTCATCAGAAAAACAATGGGCTTTTCAACAGAGGAGGATACATATCTAGTATTCTCATACAGTCTTTGCTGAGCTAACCTGAATTTTGAACCACCAAACTGATTCTCAATCAAGGATTTCCAATCATTCCATGTATAATGATTGTTATCTAAGAGGACAGATTCATACCACATCAAGGCTACATTGGAAAATAAAGAAATTAGCTTAGAAACAATCTCCTCATCAGGTAGTTTATAAGATCTCTTTAAATTATCAATTCTCTGGATAAAGTGTTGCCAATCAGAGGAAGAATCACCATCAAAGGTAGGATATTGGTCTAACTTAGGCCAATTTTTCTGACTACTGGGATGGTCCACTTTTTGGTTTGAATTATTCATTAGTAATAATTCCTGAAGTTTAGCCAGGTGTTCAGAAATTTCATTATTTACAGAAACAGCTGGTGCATGACCATCACAAGATTTTTTGCTAGTAGCAAAAGATTTTACAGACTCATTGTCAGTTTGTTTAATGGTTGAAATATGAGGAAGAAAGGATGAACTTTGTTCAGGTTTTTTCCCTTTATTTTTATGCAGCTTATTTGCAGAAATCTCATTTAATTCATTATTGATGGTTAAGGTTGAAAACTTTTCCTGTAGGTCAGACACATAGTTTCTTATTCTTGGAATTTCAGACATCTGGTCATTTACTTTTGCAAGAGATAGAACATTTCTGTCCTCAGAAACTGAGTGCTTGGTACTTAGTGCATGGAAATCATTTTTTAGCTTCTTAAACTCATTTTGCAGAGATTTTATTTCATTTTTGAATGAATAATTTTCCTCAATAAGGGGTTTCAATTCACTCAAGGTCTTATGTAGACTGATATTTCTATCTGAGATAGCTCTATGGTCACTTCTTATTTGTTTTTGTTGACTAAGAACAATATTCAAGGTTTCTTTGATTTTTAAATAAGCTGTATCTTGTACAGAAGAACTCACTTTACATTGCAAGTGTAAATTATTTAATCTATCATTTTCATGGATTAACACATCTCTCACATGTTTGTCTTTCACAATATTAAAATCAAGGGTATCTTTCAATATTTCCTCAGAAGTTTTTTCAATTAAGGTATAGATTTCAGGGGGAACAGAATCATTTTTAATTGCAAGAGAAGGATTAATTAAAGATGTAGAAGTTAAATGTAAAGGTTCATCAAATGACAATTTGCTAATTACATCAATAGGGCTACTAGTTACAGGAAGCTGTCTTTTAACAGGTTTAACTGTTCTTTCACCATGTTCAATAATATTACCTGCAGAAGAAGATTTATTAGAAAACATACCCAAGTGACTATCAACCAAATTACTTACCATGGCAGAGGAGGAAACTTCCCCTGGGACTGGGTTTGGGATTGTGCTTGGGCCTTCTTTCTCCTGCCTTGTTGGTAGGGATGAGGAGGTGGATGGAAATTGGGTGTTCTGGATGGGCCAGGCTGATGATGAGGAGGGTGTTGCACATTCTGTTGGTAGTGACTCATTAGATAATCCCATTTCCATTGCTCTACTTCCATAGTATTTGGATTTTGGATGGTTGAGCTGGGTGGCTGTGAAGGTTGAGCCTGAAATTGAAGCTGATTGGGAGGCAATTGAGGAGGGGCCTGGGCCTGAATCTGGTTCCTGAGTTCTTGGACCTGATCCCACAATGTGTCTACCTTTGCTGTGTACGTCATATTTTCTGTCTTCAACTCTTTTATATGACTGGATAGGTTGCTGATTTGTTGTGGCAGAGGAAGCTTTTTTATTTTGAAGCCTTTTGGAAGACCTTCTTGAGGCACTAGAGGCTTTACTTCCTTCTGTGGTACTGGGGGAAGGGAGTTTGGTTTGTTTGCATTTCCTGTCATTTCCACATCCTGCAGTATGTGAATTCTTTGTGTTAGCATAAGATTTTTTATGACCAACTTTAGAAGAACTTACAGTGTCAGCATCATAGTCAATTTCTATCTCATCCACTTGCATGTTATCCAGTTTTTCTGCCAAATTGTTGGACATTCTAGTGGGAAGATTTATATTTTACTTTGTACTTTATATAAAAAAAATAATCAAAGTTAGTCAATAATTGCTCCAAATAATAAAAAAAATTTTTTTAATTAATTAAATTATAGAAAAAATAACTTTCAATATAAAGTAATAATTAAAAAAATTATTTTTTTTTTTTAAAAAAAATGGATTGCAAGTTTTAAATTGGGAATAACAAGTAAGTTAAGTCAACCAATTAATTACCAATATTAAATATGGCAATATATTGGGACTAAGCACAATGTACTTTTAAGTCAACCAAAATTAACAATAATTAATAATAAAAAAAAATTAAATTAATAATTCAATTGTATTAATAATAATGTTAATTCTTCTAGGACTAAGAGGATTTAACACTCTATAATGGTCAACTAGGAAAAAATTTTTTTTTTTAAAATTGAACACTTACACTCAGTGAATCAGCAATTAAGCCACAATCACTGTTATTGCAATAAAAATATAGTAATATGAGTGAGAGGCGCAAAGGTGAACTTACTATAGTGATCGAAAAATCACTTCAAAATAATATAAAAATTAATATTATATAAACCTAAGATGTCGAACCCAAGTTCGAAACACAGTTGCGGCAAAAGTTTGGTTTTGCTAGGTGGTCCGTGCGTTTTGTCGTTCGTCGCCAGGCTTCGATCGTCGTCGTCGTTTGGAAAGGCCCTCAGTTGTCGGTCAGTCGTCTAGAAGAGATAAGAAAAGAGGGAAGAAATGAGAGGAGGAGAAGGAGGAAAGGAGTATGGGTAATAAAAGAAATAAAATTTAATAAAATTATTTAATTTATTGAGAGAAGGCAACGATGAGTGAGCTGAGAAGAGACAACAAATTGGTTTTATAAATATTATTATTATTTAAGTAAGAGTTCTGCGCGGCAAACAATATAGTTACTATCAGACTTAAGGCAACCTTTAATTTGTTATATAGACTTTTAATTAGAATTGTATTACTAATAAAAAAAATATAAACGTAGTAAAATAGTTTTTAATTTGTTGAGTGTATAATAAGTGATAAGGCTACAGGGGATTATCCAAGGCCCTTTTATAGGCAATGGGTCCTCTGAAGCGCTACTATATCAGTAAATACAATAATTAGAAAGGAATAAAACAAACATATCAAAAGAGTAAATGAAACATAACAATATAGAGAAAAACATGAAACAAATAATTAAAAACCCAATTAAGAATCCAATTTCCCCGCCATTAATCCCCAAATCAGTAAGTGACAATAGTGAATAACTAAACAAGATTGGAAACATAGGAACTATGAGAAATATAATTCCCAACAGATGGTACATTCTGATTAGAGGACATTTTAAGTGAAACAAAAAATAATTTGACGCAACAAAACAAGCAATTAATCTCAATTTAGTCCAAATTAATTTATTTGTTTTTTCTAACACAATTAAGGGTCAAAAGAAGCGTCCTTAATAATTGTTTAGTATCATATGAGAGGTATTAGTTAATATATAAATTTAAGTAATTAATTTAAATATATTATAAATCAAATTTACACTTGTAATTATAATATATGTTTTTTAATTAATTAAATATAAATTTATAATTATTAAATACATAAAAATGCGCCATTATTTGTAGAATATATTATATTATGCTCAATTTAATTGTATATAAAAATATATATAACCAATAAATTTAATGTAACATTTGTATATAATAAAATTCTTATATAATTTCATTATGCAATAAAATATTAAGTTATATTCATTAAATACAAGTCTTACCCACTCTTTAAGGTTTTATAATTTATATATCATTTACTGGACTCCTGGAATAGCCTGGCTGACACTTTTGGTCACATGCAGTCTGATGTGATCAATTCTCTCTATTGCAATGAAAATGAATTTTTCTTCAATAATTGCACTAGAAGTTGTTTGATATGGCAAAATTGTCATCCTGAAGTTTTGGTAAAGCTCAAGTGGATTTTTTTTTATTTTTACAAAAAAGAAATTATAGTCCAAGTTTAGTGCCACTGGTGGGTGTTCACCCCATCATGTCTACTTGCTCTTGATGGCAGGAATTTTACTTTAATTTTTTATTTTATATTTGATCCCTTTAATTTTACCTTTTTATCCCTCATATTGCTTTTGGATATCAATTTAGTTTTTGTAAAACAAATCATTTTCATATTTTTTAACCTTTATTTAATAATATTATAAAAGGTGTAACATCACCTGGTATGCATTGGGCACACGAGTTTTTGCTATACTTATAATATTAATAACATAATGGTGACAAAAATCAATCAAATGATAAATATGAGTAAGGCACAAAGGTCAAATACCAATTAATCAATAGTTCTTTTTAATATTATAAATTTTTTGATTGAATAAAATGGTAATAATGATTTATATTTTTCTTCCACAATTCCACTCTAATGATTCCCACTGCACAAAAAGGGTTCACTTGGTCCTTTCTTTTCTGCTTGTGCATATATTTTATTGCCCACAGCACTACAATTTTTTGTAGTGATTATCCCACATCTGATTCAGGAATATTCTTAAACAATATAAGTTTTTTTTACAAAAGACCTTATCATATCCAATATCCCACAAAAAATACAACCTGTTTTTGTATTAAAACCCATTAATTATTAAGAAATTGTTAAAATAATTAGATTAGACCCTGGCACAGCTAGATCCATACCAACCGACCTAAAGTCTTTTCAATATTGAAAACAATTAAATAAAATTATGATATCATACTAAATTATGGGCACCAACCATAATTCAGCACTTCTCATTTGCTCTGCTACAAAATGAGTGCATGTAGCATTTTTCTAACGTCGGACTGTTTTTCTTCCTTCCCTCACACCTTTAGTCCAGAATGAAAATTTAGTATGAGTTTTGGTCAAAATGGTTTGCCAGTGTTATCTGTATGCAATATGAATTCATATTGCATATTTCTATTTATGCATAAAACATACTTGTTAAGCATCATTTTTTTTGCATTTTTCAAACATTATGCATATTTATGCATATTCATATGCATATTCATTATACAGATTTATATGCATATTAATATATTTTATTCATATACATATATGCACCTTTTTTTTGCATATTCAATATGCATATTTTTATGCATATTCAATATTCATATTTTTATGCATATTCAATATGCATATTTTTATGAATATTCAATATGCATATTTTTTATGCATATTTTTATGCATATTTTTTATGCATATTTATTCTTCATAGTCATTATGCATACACTTTGGATAGGCATTTCACATCAATTTTTAGCATGCAATAAGTATCCACCATGCAAATTCAAATGCATATGCATCTATATCATACACGCAACATATATTCAAGTTTAATATTTGAATATTAAGGTATGCTAAGTGATGTTGTTCAACCTTTTGCCAAATCTGAGATTAACTGATGTTCAATGTGGTTCTTAAGCTCTGCTCAAGGAGGGATTGTTCTGGATTAAATCTGTGACAGTTTATTTTTTCAATGTTTTTTCATCAGATTTAAAAACATCTTTTTGACAGGTTCGGGATGGTTTCCCAACAGTTTCCTGACAAATTCCTGATAGTTTCAAATAGAGGGAACTGCTAGCAGTTCACCCCCAGATTTCCTGTGGTGCTTCTTACTAGTTGACAGTGCATCTGATTTCTCTTCATTGTTGACATCTTTCTGTATCTTAAAGCTCTCAAAGTATGAGATAGCATCTAGGACACTATCTTCAGTGCTGCCAGTCTGAAAAGTTTCTCTTGAAGAATTCAATCAGGGTCCGGATAAACTGATTTCTTCCATTATAAGATGAGCCCAAGAATTCTTCTGACCCTTGGATGGCTCATTTAGCTGGAAAAGACCAGTAAATAAGTAGGTTGAATTCTTGAATTAACTGTTGATAAAGCCTGTATGGAAGATGTCACGTCAATACCATAGTTCAGATTCTGAGGGAAGGAGGTAAGAAGGTGCTGTAAAAAATGTCAACCACTGCTATTATAATTCAGATGAAAATATGAAATAACATACCTAAAGTCAAAACCTGCTGAAGCCATTTCCCTATAGATCAGCTTTCTTGCTGCCATGCACAGTTTTTTGAATTATTCGTTTCACTAGATGAATAAACCCTGATAGAGTGATGATACTCCAATATATTGTAAGAATTTAATGCCATTTTCCTCCAGGCATCTCTATCCATTCTACCTGAAAATGTGGAACAAATTCTTTCCACAGATTCTCTATGCTGGGCCAAGACAAAGTGGTAATTTCATTTAGCAGTAGATGATGATGCCTCATTATCTGGATTGGATGTAGAAGCTGGGGTAGTGGAATGAACGGCAGTTGAAGATGAGGCAATGGGAGCTGAAGTGGGTTGGGGAGGGAAAGATGTAGAGGAAGCAGGTGTATGAACTGAAGCAGGGATAGAACTTTGTTCTTTTGAAGTTGAAGAAGATTCTGGAGGGCCAGCCAGTTGCGATAAAGTTGAAGCAGATAAGGGTCTTGAGGATTCATCAGGGATAGATTTTTCAGCTGGAGCATTAACAGGAGTTTGAGTTGAGGGGGACTGAGCAGGAGATTGAACAGGGGGAGATGTAGCAGTGGGAGATTTAGCAGGGGGAGGTTTAGAAGTGGGAGGTTTAGAAGGGGTTAATTGTATGATAGATTTGGTAACAGTTGCTTTAGAACCAGCAGTTTTCTTTGAAGGGAGTGATGGAGCTTCAATATTTTTAGCAGGTTCAGGAATAGAGACAGAAGGATTGGGGATACAGGGAGCTGATGAAGTTTCCTCTGGGGGAGGAGGTATCTTGGAGGTTGAGGCTTGTGGTAGTGAGGAATCTAGATTAGCTGATAACCTTTGCCTCTTGGGTGCATCCTTTTTGTATAGTGAACGTAGCTTTGAGTGAGGCTGGGAGTAATCCTCTGAGTCAGATAGAACAGGATGGCTGGAAACTCTTATGGTCTGTTTTCTTTTTGAAGCCCTTCTTTCAGGTTCGTTCGTGAGATCAATGATGACAATTTGATCATTTGGTGGAAGCTGTTTTCCACTAGCAACAGCTAAAATTGAAGAAATTAGTTATTTGAAAAATAATTAATACTAGAATACATACTTTTTTCGGATTTTTCACATGCAAGTAGAAGCTCTTGAACCTTTTGCTTGATTTCGCCTGAAAGAATCTTCTTGCCAGCAAGTTTCTCCACTGATGCTTGAAACTCAGATACAGATGTGAGGAAATCATCCTTTGAGACTTGAATGACTTTATCCTTCAAAATTCTGTCCTTGTACTCTTCAAAGTCTTCCATTTCGTGAGCGTGATCTGAAGCACCATCTGAAGTAGAGCTTGTTAGCTCAAAATAAAACTAATAATGATACAAAAAACTCACCAGAGCCTCCACCTGATTCTTGAGAATCTTTTATAGAGGAGAGAGGGCTAGATATATCCACGGACTTGGAAAACTTTCCAGACTCTAATTGATACAAGAAGAGACCAAAGTAAAAAAAAGAACTCAAGAGGTAAACATTACACAAAAAATTAGACTTGCCTGTTCCAGCATTATCTTTATCTTGAGTAGAAACTTGTGCTGTAGCAGGTACAGGAAATTCTGATTCTTCATCCACAGAGGGAGAGCTTGGAGGGGATTGGCTAGGGGTTGAAGTCTGGGAAGGCATAATATCTGAATAAGTTGAAAGAGTTGAGCCTGATTGTGGTTAAAGGAAGAAAGAAGCAGCTGCAGATGTAATTGCGCATGAATCTAAATGTGAAGGTCATCTCATATTCATTATTCACATTGAAGTTGAATACAATACATTTTAATTTATGCACAAATTTATATATATTAATATAAATGGAAATGTAATATTATAAAAATTTAATTGAACTCATATGTGCATAGCACAGCCATGTTATTTCACAGCCTGCCTGATTTTGTTTTTTCTTTGTGGTGTTTTTGATTTTTTTGTGATTAATATGAGCTTACTATAAATTAACATTTAATTAAGATAATTGAATTTTTCTTTAAATTTTTATTAACTCTCAATTTTTCCATATTATTATTTATTTTGCCTAATGGCACATTTAAATTTTTTATTTTTTTTTATTTTCATTTTTTAGCCATATGAAAAAAGGTATCACTGATACTTATTTTCATATGATCATTTCTATTTCTCACAGTATAGCTAGATGAACCAGAATATCTGGTCCATCTAGCTATTTCCCTTTTTTTTTGCTTCTCACCTCTAGGTCATGTGCAACAAAGTATCGCAGCGATACTTTGCTGCACGTGACAAGTAATGGTTTAGGTGGCCAGGTCAAATTGAACATATCATAAAACAGATATAGTTCATTTGACCCAGCCTTTGGTGGCTAGCTGCTGGTCACATGCAGAAAAGTGTTGCAGCAATACTTTGCTGCACGTGACTAAGTATCAGGCACCAATCCTGGCTCAAAAATGAGCCATAAGAAATTGAATGTTTGATTAATATAGCAAAAATACGTGAGTTAAAATACTGTGGTCCCATGAAAATAAAAATAATTTTGGGATTTTTTTTCATGGGATCAGAGAATGTGAGTTTAAAAAAAGGTTCAATGCACCATATATTAAGCATTATGGTCCATCAAACCATGAATAAGGGAACTGGGACAGGTGATGACTTTGGAATAAGTATATAGGTAATTCTTTTTTCAATGTGAAAAGTGAGTAATTGGGGAGTTTCATAGGAATAAATCAACAAAAAATTTATTTTTTTCAACTACATTTTACTACATATTCTATGGGAAATAACATATATAAAAATTCGTGACTGGAAACATGGAGACAGAGAAAAAAAGTAAGAAGAGATTAAACATAATATTTATATAAGGTTATGGATTTTAAGTTTATGGAATTGAGAAAGGTTTTTATGAGGGGTTTAACAGAATTTTACTAGAGAGAAAAACCTTTGCGCAGCCTTTCCTGGCACTTTTTAAGCCCCTTTTCCACCCCCAGTCGGCCCCAGGGGGGCCCCCTGGGGGTGACAGAGGGGCTAAAGGGGGGCTTCAAAGGTTTAAAATAAGTGATTCAAAGGAATAAGTCAGAGGTAATGAAGGTAAAATTAATAATATACTTTTCTTAAAACATAATTTTTTTTTTTTTTTTTTTTGGTTTTTATGAAATTAAATTTTTTATGTCAATTATTTTGTATAATTTTTTGGTGTTGAAAATAGCAATTTTCAAGATTCCCAATATCAAGGTACATATAAATTCCTTAAAATTTCATTGGGAAATTAAAAGCTTTTTTGAATTTTAATAAGCTATTTCATAAGGTAAAATTTAATCAAATGTACTAAAATATATTGTGATATTATTCTATACACTGAACTCATCTAGCCTTCAAATCTAAAACCATTTCTAGGAAACAGGTTCTTAGAAAGTTTCAAGATGATTATTCAAGTGAAATATGAAAAAATATAATCATTATTAATTTATGTAAGCAGCTGTAAGCTAAAGTAAATGTAGGCAAATGAGTATTATTTAATTATTGATCTCTCAAACTATATTTGATGACCTTTTTTTACAAAATATGAATTTAATTTATTAAATGCACCTCTAAAAAATTAAAAATAAAGTTCATTGAAAGTTTTTACTCTATAAAATGAAGATTTATTATGTAGTACATGTGGTTTTTATATATAATTGAAGGATTTACATTATTAATTTATCCCTTTATACTTCTGCATTAAATTAAAACACTTCCAAACTAAAAAGTCCCTTTGTTCCCAAAATATCAAGTCCTATATATAGGGCTCTGCTTCCTCAAAAATTTGTCCCATATTTTATTTCTTTACCATCATGGATGTTTCTACTATCAAACCCATTTGAAATGGCATCTTGAGGTCCTACACCACAACTAGTCACAATACAGCTTCAGTTCAGAAACAGCATGTTTCTATTTATTTATCTAAAACTGAAAATATTATCAAAATATTTTCACAGAAGCCAAAGTTTTGTGTGGGAAATCTTATCTCTACACATGCAAAGGTGCTCTACGCTCTTCTTGGAAAACCATCCTCCTCAACAACTATAGCTCCAGCTGGTGGTTGGACGCCTAGTCAAGAAACACCTCTTCTACTCATTGAGACTCTTCTTGTTCCTCACCTAGATCTCACCCTTCCTCCAACAATCAATATATTACTTTTCTGTTTACCGGCACATATTTCTTCCCTCTACACCTTCCTTCTTCCTATCAAAGAGGATATTTCTGAGCCAACTAACTATACACCCTCTCTTCATTTGGGCTGTGAAGTTCAATATCCGTTTTCAACTCAGCTTGACGGTTCACTCATTCACATACAGGAACTCCTCTCCATCAAATTCAGTCACCCAGCTTCTATGGCTCAACCCCAACATTTGAAAACACGCCTTTTACCCCATCAAAGCCAGGCTCTTGCATTTATGCTACTTCAGGAAAGCTGTACTGCAACATATTTATGGAGGTGCTGTGGAGATTTAACTTGGGAAAGTGAATTGAGTGGAAGATTTACCAACAAACTTCCAAAATCAATTCTATTAGCAGATGACATGGGCCTTGGGAAGACAGTGTCAACAATTGCTCTGATTGTTAGTACTTTAAATGAAGCTGCTGAATTTTCACGTCTTCAAAACCCTTAATCAAGCACAAAGAAGGTGAAGGCAACACTAATATTGGTACCTTCAACTTTATTGAAACAATGGAAACACAAAATTTTATGACATACTGATCCTGATTTGATGATTAAAGTGATTATTCATCATGGAAAGGGCAGAAGTGAAAATTTCATAAGCTTTTATGAGGCTGACATTTTTTTAACATCATATCATATTATGATAAATGATTTAGGAAGTTTAGAAAAGGAAGGTTTATTCCATGTTCAATGGTTTCGTGTGATTCTGGATGAAGCACAGTAAGTTTTTAATCACTATTGATTTAATAAATTTGATTCATTTTCTTATAGTCAGATAAGTGATCCATCTTCAAAGTCCTCCATATCTGTTACTGCACTAAAGACATCTTGCCGTCTTAGTCTAACTGGAACTCCCATCCAGAACAAAGTCCAAGATTTATTTCCCATCTTTCAATTTTTACGTCTTGAGACACTATCAACCTCTGAAGGATGGAATAAATATGTTGGAACTCCAGCAAAAAAAGGCCAATTTACTAATGTCAAAAAGATTATTCAAAACGTCTTAGGGGACATAATGATTTGAAGGAAAAAGAATTCTATATGTCTGGATCAGGGGGATGTTAACTTCATAAATAGAGTGAAATATCAAAACTTCATTATCAATTTGACGGGTCAACTTTCAGAAATGTACATCATGCGTCATAATACCTTATTCAAGCAGCTAAACATGGATGAAAACAGCTTACCTGCTAAAGATCCTTCTGGATTAGTGGCTCTATCAGCATTGCAACGTTTCTGCAATCACCCTCAGTTCCCACACAATTCAGAAATATCTGTGGTGGAAGATATGGACTGGAAGGAGAGTCCAAAATTTTTCCACCTGGTCAACTTCCTTCTCAAATTATACTCTATTGAAAAAGAAATGAAATGTGTCATTTTCTCTGAGTGGACTGACACACTCAAATTGTAAGTTTTTCTTTCAATGAAAAAATATTAAAAATAGCCTTCAAAATAATAGAATTTCATTTGCTCTTTCTGAGTACAATATCCAAAATCTCAGATTTGATGGTTCACTTGACATGAGTGCACGGGAAATCGTCCTCCAGTCATTCTCTACCATTGATTCCTGTGTTCTTTAAGTGTCTTTGAAGGCTGGAGGAGAAGGTATTAATCTGACAATGGCATCACATGTTTTCTTAATTGTAAGATTTCAATTTCTCAAATTATGATTAATCTAACTTTTATTTTTAGGAACCTTACTGGAAACCTTTGATGAATAAACAAGCCATTGACAGTGTTTTCAGGATAGGTCAAACTAAAGAGGTCAATGTTTACAGATATATTTTTGCCTCTACAATAGAAGAAAACATTACACGAGTGGGTAATTTTCTATGAATCTTTATCAATATTATTACTCAATAATTTAAAATTTTAGATTCAATCAAGAAAGCTGTACTTGGCTGAGTAAGCTATTTTCATTTTCAACTGTGATTCTTTGAGACTGAATTTGATATACTTTTAGCTTGGCAGTTCCTGAGAGCAGCATCTAGATGGGCGAAAATATCTTCATAATCATCTTGTAATTACATGTACTTTTAATAAAATGTTTGATTTTCTTAGTTTGATTAAAAAATGTTTTTAGGTTCACAAGTACACAAAGGAAAAAAAAATTATTAGGCCCTTTCAATGTTATTAACAAGGGGAAAATTTTAAAATTTGATATATAAGGTGTACTTATCCCCTCTTTTCCCCATTTCCCCTGATTTGAACATATTTTTAATTACCACAAACAATGTCTTCATGTAAGTTTCCTATTCGATAGGCTATAATTTTTTCACTAATGTAAAATTTTAGATTCTACTTTAATACCAGCAACAGGTTTCAAAAGCTCTAGGGCATTCAATAAAATTCTTGCTGAAATAGGTGTTCCCAACTCCAAGGCTACCTCAACAGCTTCTATAATTGATTTTATAAAGCTTATCCTTGGGAAATGCAAGAAAGAAGATACTTATCCATCTTCTCCGACTGTTTCTGAAATCTCTTCTCTTGTCAATCCTTTACCTTCTACTTCCCTTCGAAAAATATCCGAAGCAACTGAAACCATGGAGGAACTGCAGTTATTTCCCTCTGGGCAGCAAAAAACAATTCCACTTGTTTTTCATCATATTTTTCATAATGATGCTAAAGCAGTTGGAATACCTTGACTATGCTTTTCTATGAATGATGACACAGAATGGAATCAATTGGTTATCTCTCATCTGACAAAGCACTATTGCTATGCCTTCAAAAACCAGGCATTTTGATATTATGTCTTTGATCATAATGAGTACCAAGTGGATTTTGTGCCACTCATAATAGAACAATGGCTCGCACCCAACAGGGACAGTCCAAATCACCTCTAATTTTCTGTCCTGGAAAAAAAAATAAGGAAACTAGAAGAAAAGTGAGTCAAGTTTTTTTTTTCTAGAGGAACTTTCATTGAAACTCTACTTTGGTTACAAAAATCTCAGCTCCATACTGCAATATCTGTACTGGATCAAGAATATCTCTTCTTATTTGATAACCCTAATTATCACTCTGACACTGAGAAGGATGAGGAAGGAAATCTTTGGAAGAGAAAATTGAAATGGTGATCAGATGAACTTTTTAATTTTTATTCCAAGATTGATCAGATTACTTTGAATAAGTTAACAGGAACCAGAAAATGTAAATCTTTGTATAAACATGTTGTTTCAATTAGAAAATAATCATCCTTTATATTAGAAACATCATCTTGTTTAAGTAATCTTCCACTGTGTTGCTATAATACTGATTCATTAACTACATCACAGTTTTTATTGCTATGCAGGAATCGATCCTTTAAAATACCCTCTCTTTTACATTTATTATAATATTTATTCTATTATTTATAACCTTATTTATTTTAAAATATGTGTACATTCAATAGCAACAAGAAAAATTATTTCACTGTATTAATGAATTTTGCAATTTTTAATTTTATCCATTCACAAGAATTCCTTTAATGATGAAATTTTTTTAAAAAAAAACACTGAATATCATTTTTCATAATTGCACCTGAAAGATTACCTTTGAATGGTATAATTTTTAAGTTTTGACATGTCATTGCTTAAATATCAATTTAAATTCATAACTTCTTTCATTTAAATTCTATTCACTCCATAAACGTGATTTTAGAAATAAATTATATGGTTCATTATCTATGGTTAAGCTGAATATACAATATTATTTTTGAACAAAACTTTCCTTTTTCATTTTCCTAACAATACAAATTACAGTCTTTAAATTTTAAATTATACTTCCTTTTTTCATTGACCAAAATACTCAGAGAATCATGCAGTAAAACAAAAAGTACTCTAATTTTTAAATGAAAAAAGTTTAGTATCTTGTCAACCATTTCTTATACATGTATGTTCAATATCCCTGATTGATTATGGTACACAATTTTTTACTTGTATCTGTATCTTCTACCATGCAGTTCATGCAATTTCATGCTCCTACACCTTTAATATTAAAACCATGAAACTTGAAAAAAAAAATTAATTCAATTTAGTATATTATTCAAATTGAATAATCAGTTATGATACATATTTTGGCATGGAATACATCAAATTTCATTTCCCCCTTGTTCCTCTATCACCACCATCCTAAGTATTATATTTTTATAAGCCATTTAAAAATGCCAACTAAGTACAAGATTTGCATTTGCTCTGAGCTTGGCTGTGATAAGAAGACATTTACTAGTCCTAATGGTGAAATTGAAAGAGGTGTTTCAATGTCTTCTACAACATTTTATAAACATCAAAATTAAATTTTACTCTTTAAAAAAATCAAGAAAATCAATCACCAACAATTTCCAACATTCCATCCACTCTTCCTTCAACCTCCCATCCTGAAGTAACTTTGAGTTCACATCCAATTGCCAGCACTTCACAACGAAGAATCCCCCTCTCGGAAGAGGTATGCAATTGAATTATTCTCTAATTTTATATCATTTCTAACCACCAAAATAATTTTTATCATCATAGCCAACCCACCAACCCATTTTAACACCTACTACTTTGAATACCGACTCAAATACCCCTATTTTAAGAAAATATAATATCTCAAAAACATCTAGTTTGTCAAACTCAAATTTCACACGTGTTGATTCCTCTGATTTTTCTCCACCTGCTCTTGTTCATCTCTCACCTTATATTTTCTTTACCCTCATTGAAATCGCTCATGGCCACTTGGTACAAAACCTATCTAGGGACCAAATTGAAATAAGAATTAAAGCTGAATTTTTCAAAATTCAACTAATTTACAGAAGTTTTGGAAATCCTGCTAGTTTTGAACGAGAATCTCAATTACTTCCGCACGATATATACACTATTATCCAGAGACTTAATCTTGAAGCCCCTTTAAAAACATTACTCTGTTGTCCGAATTGCTTTCATCAACCTTTCAAATAAGTCAATGAGTACAACTATGATCATAGTCACTGCAAACAACTTCTACTAAATCCCATTCCTAAGAAGGATGAAGATTTTCTGATATGCAACTACCCCTTGTTCAAAGTGAAAAATAATAAATCCTTACTAGCACAAACTTATACAACTCAGTCCCTTATATCTTGGCTTGCACCTCTTCTACTTCTTCCTGGATTTGAGGATTATCTTGACACTTCTTTGATAAGACCACGGCAGACACGTGGAAAAATGTGTGACGTATGGGATGGGTCAGTGTGGAAAGAATTTAAAGATTCTAGTGGAGTTTATTTTACAAAAAAAAGTGGGAATTTGGTTTTTAGTTTGTATATGGATTGGTTTAATCTATTTGGGAACAAAATTGGTAGTTATAATAAGATATCATTTGGTTCAATCATACTGATTTTTCTCAATCTCCCACCTCATTTACGATATAAAAAGCAACATGTCTTTTTGGCTGGAATTACACCTGGGCCTCATGAACCCAGTTTGGACCATTGTAATCACGTTATTACACCACTTTTGGACGAACTTCTTGCCTTGTGGAAAAGATGTTTTTTCTCCAAGACTTATAATCACCCAAATGGACGGTTAAGCCATGCAGCGATATTTCCTTTGATTGGCGATCTTCCAGCTATCCAGAAGCTTTCAGGATTTTCCAGCTAGCTCTAACATCCCATGCCATTTTTGCTACATTTCAAAGGAGGAACTGAAATCTGGCAAAACTCCTTCTTAATTTCTTTCTCAGACTGATTCTCACCATCGCACATAAGCTCTCAAATTGAAAACTGATTCCAGTGCACAAGAAAGGAAAGAAATCTTGGAGAGTAAAGGTTTACGATATTCATCACTCCTTAAGCTTCCATATTGGAAACCAATTTCATTTGTTGAATTGAGTTGATGCACTGCTTACTCCTTGGAATGGCAAAGGACTTCAGAAAAATGTACCTTCTCATACATGTGGCTGGAGAAAGAATTCAAAAACAAAAGAAAAATAGATCAAAAAGAGGATTTAATGATTTCGATACAAATCCTTCCATATCAAGCCAAAATTCATTTTCTAGTGCCTCTAGTAATTTCATATATTCGTTTTCAACTGAAGAGAAAAAATCAAAGTCTCCTTCTTACCCTCATTCATCCTCTCAACCTTTGAGAAAATCTAATAAATCAAAAAGTTCTGTTTGTGTACTTCTACCTCTGCGAAACATTTTTAAACTTAAACCTTCTCATCAAGATAGTTTTCATGAGCAGGTCAAGAAAGTAAAAACGGCTGGTCCATCAAAAAGTCACAATCAACTTCCTAAAGATATCTGTTTGGATGAAAATGATTCTAGATCCAATTTTTCCAGTTCAAGTAAGTTAAAATGAGCTATTATTATATGAAAATTATATCTCAAAATATTTTTGTAGATCACAACTTTCAGAAATATTCAGATTTATCAAGACCCAAAGTCACTTTGAAACCAGCACAAAACCCAGATGCATAAACAGATAATTTGTGTCTACGATCGAGTGAATTTTTAATTGTTCAAACCTGTATCCGCAATACTAAGACCCCTTCATGGCTAACCTGTGTCCCTAGTAGTCTAGGAGAGGCTGGTACAAATCTTAAAGCTGCTGAATGGTTTGTACTATGTAAAATTTACTATGTGGCAACTTTGATACCAGTTTGGGCTATTGAAAATTCTGAAGCACGAGAGAAGAAGTTGATTAAATGTCTTTCACTGCTGGTTTCAATAATCAATATTCTGACTTCCTTGGAGATATGTGAAGCTCAAATTTCATCTCTTCAAGGTCAGTTAAAAGATTATATGAAGTGTCTTAAGGAATTTTGGCCAGATATCAATATAAAGCCAAACATCCACTTAGCACAACATTTTCCTGAAGTTCTGAGAAGATTTGGGCCAGCACCATCAACTGCAGCATGGGCCCACAAGCGTATAAATGGAATGTTAAGCTCCATTCTAACCAATAAGAAAACATGTATGTTTTCCTTAATTAAAGCTACTTAACTATATTAATTTCATTTTTTTAAAGATCAAATGGACAAGACCATTATGAAAAGGTTTATTTTGACCTGTCAGCTTCAATCATTAATGGAAAGAACTAATGATCGATTTGAGAATGAAATGTAAAATGTCTTCAGTTCAGAGAAAAGAAAAGTTCCCTCAAAATCATCTCAACTACTGTGTGAAGACTATGAATTGTGGATAGAGTATCTCAACATGATTGATTGTAAAAAAATATTTTCCAGTATTTTTCCGAAAAATCAACCATCTGTTTCATCTCAAATTCTATCACCTCAAATTATTGAAGTAGATGACTTGTTACTGGATGGAAAAAACTACTCATTATATTCAACAAATCAAGGAAATGGCAATGTTGAGGTAAATTCATCAAAAGGAATTGTTGTAGGGTTTATATTTAAAATGTGGCAGTCAACAACATTTTCAGGTCAAAATTTTATTTTAGTTGGCTTATATGACATTGTGGATCCTAAAATTGAAAATCCTTATTTAAAAGCTGGGCTTAATGTTTTTTGGTGTTATGATAAATGGTTAAAAAAAGTAGTTATGAATAGCAAGGAAATTATTGGTCATGTTTCAAAAACTACACATCCTAGTGGTTTTGAAAATATATTCTCAAATACATGTTGTATGATATCATTAAAAAATATAGCCAGCAGCTATTCTGATTTTTAATGTGGTTTTAGAATTGTATACTTTTTTGGACAATAAATATATATACAAATATTTACTGCCAGTGATTGAGCTAACTAATAAAAGTAAAAAGTATGGACTCCAAATTTCACTCCCTGATTCATGAGAGGCAGTTTTGAATATGAATCACTTGAAGTTCTAACCAGGTTACAGCAAGGTTAGTCAGAAATACAAAAAAACGACTTGCCTACAAGTCCTCATTTTTCCCCCCCTGTGTTTTGCCAAACCTGAGATTAACTTATGTTCAATGTGGTTCCTAAGCTCTGCTCAAGGAGGGATTTTTCTGGATTCAATCTGTGACAGTTTATTTTTTCAATGTTTTTTCATCAGATTTAAAACATATTTCTGACAGTTTCAGGATGGTTTCCCAACAGTTTCCTGACAAATTCCTGATAGTTTCAAATAGAGGGAACTGCTAGCAGTTCACCCCCAGATTTCCCGTTGTTTCTGTTACTGTGGGACTCTCTACTTTGTGGACTCTTTGTGGACTTTGGATTTTCGGTTCTGTATCTCTCTGTTGTTGGTCTAGGTGATATTTTCTTTAGTTGGATTTGGTACCTCCTAGGTCTCTGAAGGCTATTGGGAGACTTTGGCTATCTGTGGTGGAACATTGGGTAGGTGTAACTCGAAATATATAGGATGGTCAGGATTAAATAATGGAAAGGGAAAATTTGCTTTGGAGAGCAGGCAAGGTTATTTTTGGAGATCTTTGAATCTGCTGCTGATGTGGATGGGGTTTCATATCTGGATAGGGTGAAGCAGGTGATCTTCTTCATTGATGATAGAGAGGTGGTGAAGGAAGTTCATAGGATGGAGGGATATACAATTCAGGATTGGGGAAAGTTGAAGATGGAAATGATCAGGAGGTTGCGCACTGTGTTTTAAATGTATGATCTTTATTGCATTTCTAAGAAATGGGAAATGGATTGTGGTGTAACTTCTCTGGTTGAGTATTGTAAATTTATGGAGGAATTTGAAGAGGTTATGGATTATCTGGATTTTAATGGTATGTCTTCTCATGAAATGGAGGCCAAGAGTTTATTTTGGAGTGCCATTGGTCTGGAGGTCAAAAATGAGGTTCAGATATTTCTGTTAAAGGCTGGGCTGATGAATACACTTCTAAATGGAGAAATTATGATTCCTGCTATAGGTGTTTTGAAGAAGGTTATTCTGGGGCATCTTGAAACCTTTGTTTCTAAAGAGGTAGAACCTGAAAATGAAAATTTAATGGATGGAAAGGTTCAGGAAGAAGTGACAGAAAGTTAAGCTACAGTAGAAATTTTAGAATCACCCACATTGGGAGATGATGATGTTTGTGATGTTTCTAAAACTTTTATTTCTTTAACAGATTATGTCAATTGATCTCAAGAATGTGCTTTATTTGATGTTTTGGATGTGTGCACACTGGATGATCAGTGTATTTTTTCAAAGATGGATGAGCTCTGTGGGAAGGAAAAATTAGATGTTAATGATGATATGGTTTCTTCATGTTAAGATAATATTTTTTTGTATCAAGATGTTTCTTTACAATATGTTTATGGGCAGAAATAGTCTGTGTTGGATATTTTTCTCTTAGAGGAAGATTATTTTCTGGGTGCTCCTTTAAGGTCAGAAGATGTATGCTTGGAGCAGGATGTTAATTTTGTTATTATGGACTCTATTCTGGAGGAACTTTTGGATTCTCAGAGTAATTCTAAACTTAATGATTTTAAGCCTCATCAAAAATATTCTCAGTTTCTTATTTCAAGTTCAAAAGATTAAAGAAGTGGTGACAATCTCTCTATAGAATGTTTGGATCTTCAGAATGATTATGTTCTGGATGTATGTTTGTTGGAGGAATATAATTCGAAGCTGGTTCCTTCAAGATCAGAAGATAGTTGCTTGGTAGAAGATGATTCTTTTAGTGTTCTGGATCCTGTTTCGGAGTATTTTTTTTAAATATCAAAACAATTTAGTGATTGATGATTTGGAGTTGGAGACAGTAAACTCTAAGCTTCTTCCCTTAGCTGGAGATGGTTTTTTTAGAAAGGAGGATAAAATTATTGATGCTGTAGATTGGTCTGTTTCAAAGGATATAGGTTGGATGGACACTGGTAATGAAATTGATGGTAAATTCAGTGTATGTAGAAGGATGGGGATTTTGTTTGGAGGTCTTATTATGGGATATAAGAATTGGAAGAGGGGCTTAAATTTTTGTTACCCTAGGGGCAAAATTATTGGTTTCAACCTGGGGATTTCAAGAATCTGAATCCTCCAAAATGAGGAGAAACTACTTAATTTGTTTTGGTTTTGTTTAATTTGGCCTCTATGTATTTGGTCAGGATTTTTTTGACCAATTCTTATCAGTCTCTCTGGTTTAAGTCTCTATATATATATAAAGTTCTTAGTATAATGAAGATGGTGGAAAAGAGAAATTCAATTGAAGATGGATATTTTATTTAATAGAAAATGAAGATTAAAATGATGATAATTGGTTTTATCTAACCTCCAGCATGAGGTTAAACTGCAAAAAAAATATATATTTCTAAAGTGGATTTCTGGCTTTCAAGAATTTCAATGGTTTTTTTAATGTTTTTGCTTTTATGGGAGAAGATTTGTGTTTTATTAAAATCCTTTTGTTAGAAGGTACCCAAGGGTGGAGCTTCTAGATTTAATTTTGGCAAGTGTGGGGGTAACTGATGGGATGGCTTCTCTATCAACAGTTACCCCAGATTGTCTGTTTCCAACCCCTTCTCTTAATTTTGTTGAACCCTAGTATTGGTTTCTTTTCACAGCTTTTAGTCCTCTATGACTTTAGACTGGAAATTCTTTTGGTCTTCAAGTGCTGGACTCTTCCCACTTATTGGTTTTGGCTTATTGTGTTGGATTTTGTGTTTTTGTTAGAAGGTACTTAGGGGGGGCTTCTAGTTTTTATTTAAACAATTGTGGGGGTAACTGATGAGCTTGCTGCTCTGTAGAACATTTACCCCATAATGTCTGTTTCAAGTATTTTGCTTTTACTAGTTGAATCCTAGTTCTGGTTTTTGTTATTCAGGTTTCAAGTCCACTATGACTTTGAACTGGATTGTGACTGGCTTCCTTATCTTTGTTTTATTTGGATTTCTGGTGGATCACTGGAAGGCTCTCATCATTTTTACATATTGGAGGGAGCCCGCCCAGTGTTCTTTTATGTGGACCTGGACCTGGCTCTGTTATGTGGTTTTAGGGTGTTGGCTGTTAAAGTGGTGGATTCAAGATAATTTTTTATCTCTTTTTTTTAATTTTTTAATGGAGGCTATTTTTTTTCAAATGCTCAAGAATTTTGGTAGAATAGAAGGAGTCAAAATAAAAAAAAAATTTTAGGTGTGACCACATCAAGGTGCACTTGGATGTGGGTAAGGTATGAGGGAATCTGCTCATCAATTGGCTGGGGGATACCATTTTGTTATTTTTTTAGACAGGATGAAGGGTCTAGTAGAGCTCAAGAACTGTTGGATACTACTTCCAGATATTTTGCTAGTCCTCCAAGACTTAAATCTGGCTGGTTTTTTTTAGCATTGCTTCAAGATTTTTATTTTTTTTACTTTTGTGGATCTTTTAGTCCTCTATGTTTTAAAATGGCTGGTTTTCAAGATTTTTTCAAGAATATGGCTTATTCTTTTTTTGATATACTAGTCCTTTAAGACTTTAAACTTTCTGATTACAATTTCATTTTAAGAATTTGAATACTTTATTGGTTCTAAAGTCTGTCAAGACTTTAAACTGAAATCTGTGGTAAGTATTTCAAGACTTTAAACTGAACACTGTGGTCAGTCCATCAAGACTTTAAAATGAAAAATGGTATAGTCCCCCAAGACGATAAATTGAAGATTGTTTGATGGTTGAGTCTTTCAGGACTATAAATTTATAATTTGGCGTTGGTGTAATTCTGGAAGAGGGAATTCAAAGGGAGAGTCTTTGAATTTAGTTAAGGCAAGTGTGGGGGTAACTGATGAGCTGGCTGCTCAGTAGAACAGTTACCCCAGAATGTTTGTTTTTTTTCTTTAGTCTTTAATGGTTTGATCTCTGGTTCTGTCTTTATGATTATAGTTTTGAGTCCCCCAAAACTACAAACTGAGGAAATTTTTTATGGTTGGATAAATTCAGAAAGTCTGGAAAGTGGTGAATTTTTTTATTTTTTTCTAAATGAAGAATTACAGGCAAGAATCAATTACAGAAGAGAATCAAGAGATAAAAAAAATGATCAGCATTAGTCTTGAACTGGTGGATGAGGTGTCTTCTTTTCTTAATTTCCAGTGAATCATTGGCAGGAGTGGATTGGAAGTAGTTTAGAATGAGATGTTTTCGTTTGGAAAGTTGCTGTTGGAATTCATCCTTTATGGTGGGAGATTGATTGGGTGGTGGTGTTTCAATGGTTCCCACATTTTCATTATCACTGTCTGGATGGGAATGAACTTGAAATTCATCAGTTTAAAATTAATTATAGAGAAGCATTGGTTTAACCATCAGAAGGACCAGTCACCACACAATATGGGGGGCGGACTTGCTAGCAAGTCCGCAACCTTGGACCCAAACTCACCATAGATTGAACACACATTGATCTATTGATAAAGGAACCATTCAATCAGGGATGAACACCACTCAGCAGAACAGTTTTAGGTGGGTGTTCAAGTAGAGTTCAGTATGGGTTCAGTATGAGTTCAGTCTGAGTTCCATCTGAGTTCCATCTGAGTTCAGGTTGAGGACTTGCTAGCAAGTCCACCCCCTATATTGCATAGTGAGTTATGGTAGAGCTAGTGGCTGTAGTGGTGTTTGCACTCTTTTTGGAAGGGTGTAACTTATTGATTAATCTGGGTATCAAGATAGAAGGCCTAGATCTTTTGGTTTTTCTGGAAGATGGACCAGATTGAGGGGAGTTGAATCTGTTGCAGATGATAATGGACCGGTTTTGGAGAAATATTTGTTTCTGGAATATCAGGCATCACAAGAAGTTCTGTATGAATAAATTGGTGGTGTTATGGTGAAGATTAGGTTATGTTCAATAGAGTATTGACAGGGACCCCTTTCAGAGATTGATTTCAAAAAATTTGTGAAAATGGTGGTTTTGGTGAAGGAGAATGCCGACATTCTCAATTGGAGGGAGGATGTATTCTTCCAAAATTGGCAGAGGCCTTAGTTGGGCTGTTTGGCGCTGTTTTGGTATGTCTTAATCAACATTGGTTGAATAATTGGGTGTTTTTATGTTTTATTCAGTGAATATTAGGACTATGGGAATGTTGATACTACCATTAGATAGCCCCTGTTTTTTTCTATATTTTATATCTTGTTGACATTTTTCATATTCTAAGTTTTAAGGGGTCATTTGCTCACTTTTCAATTCAAAAGATAGCTGTTTAATTTTGAGTTGTGTTTTATGGGCTAACCTTAAGTCTTAGGGTTAAGTACTTAGTACCATTAAGTAGAGCTAATTTGGCTCTATATTTTAAGTCAAAATGTTTTCATAGCTTAATTTTGTGTTTTGAGGGTTTTTGTAGTTGTGGTGGATTTTTCTAAGTATTATAATGAGACGTTTATGTTGAGAAGAGTGTTGTTGGAATTTGTCCTTGATGGTGAGATATTGATTGGGTGGTGGTGTTTCAATGGTTTCCAAATTGTCATCATCACTGTTTGGATGGGAATGAACTGGAAATCCATCAGCTTAAACTTCAGTATAGAGAAGCATTGGTTTTACCATCAGAAGGACCAGGTATTATAGAGCTAGTGGCTGTAGTGGTGTTGACACTCTTTTTAAAAGGGTGTAACTTGTTGATTAATCTGGGTATCAAGATGGAAGGACTAGATCTTTTGGTTTCACTGGAAGATGGACCAGGTTGAGGTGGAGGTAAATCTGTTGCAGATAATAATGAACCAGGTCTGGAGCAAGATTTCTTTCTGGAATAGCAGGCATCACAAGCAGCTCTTTATGGATGAACTGGTGGTGTTATGGTTCAGATGAGGTTACAGTCAATGCAGTGTTGGAAAGGGCCCATGTCAGAGGCAGATTTGAAAGAAAGCTGAACATGGTGTATGTTATGTAGGTGAATGTGGACATTCTCAATCAGAGGGAGGATGTGGTCTTTCAATGTTGGCAGAGGCCTTTGTTGGTTTGTTTGGAGCTGTTTTTGTATGTCTTAATTGACATTGTTTGAATAATCAAGTGTTATTTTGGTTTTATTCAGTGAATATTGGGACTATGGGTATATAGGTACTACCATTAGATAGCCCCAGTTTTTCTTTATATGTTATTTCTGGATGACATTTTTCATATTCTAAGTCTTAAGGGGTCATTTCCTCATTTTTCAATTCTAAAAGATAGTTGCTTAATTTTGTTTTTTGTGTTTGATGGGCTAACCTTAAGTCTTTGGTTTTAGTGCTTAGTACCATTAAGTAGAGCTGATTTGGCTATATACTTTATGTCTCAAAGTTTTCATAGCTTAATTTTGTGTTTTAAGGGATTTAGTAGTCATGGTGGATTTTTATAAGTATTTTGGGATTTATTGGATGTTTTTGGTGGTTTTCTGGCTTCAGGGATGTCTGGCCCCTTCTTGGTGGGCCACCTGTGTCAATTATAGAAGTCTGGAGAGCGTTTCTAGAGGGTTTTTATTCATATTGGTTGTCAAAAGTGCCCAATTTGTTCCTGTTCATCAATTTTTTAGAGGGTGTTCTGTGTGTACATATTGAATAAGACAGTTTGGGGAAGCCTTAAATATCATACAACCATCTGGTAATTATATCACTATTTCTGACTCAGGTTTCACTGTTTTTTGGACACAATTGGCTGTGTTTGTTGCAAGGTTAGTTCTTCATTTAACTCAACTTTGGCAACTGGTTTCTCTTGTGTAGCTTTTAAACCTTCATCAAGTATTATTGCTGTTTTCAGTGCTTCAAGTGCACAGTGTTTTAGTTTTCTGGTGTGAATCTTTCTGAATTTCAGGTTCTCTTTGGTCTGTGGTTTATCTAGGCTACTTTCTTGACTTTTTAAGCAGTCAAGATGTGTTCTGGAATGGGTATAGTAATAGTCTCTATTTTTCTATAGCATACTAATCTCACCTGGTATTTCTCAAAGGGACAGGGGGTTTTCTCTCTATTTTTACTCCAACTCCCTTGGTCAAGGCCTATAGCTAGTAATGTAGGATTTTCTATACTGGTTGAATGAATGTTTTGTGATTCAAGGAAGGGGAGAGCAGGTGCTGGTTCAGAGTCCTCTTCTTCATAAAGATCATTCCACTCATCCTTCAAATCAGCTAGGATATTGTGGAGTATAACACGAGTCAATATCCAATGATATGCAGTTTTTATTTCCATTTTTTTTGAAATTGGATTTTGAGCTCCAGAAGAAAAGAAAATCTTCCCTCTAAAATCCCAATAGCATGTTCAATATGTACTCTTCATTGGGCAAGGTGATAATTAAAGTTGGTTTTAGGGTCATTTTCTATAGTTGTGCGACAGAAAGCTGCTATAATGTACTTTCCACTTGCATATGCTGAGTCTGCAAGGAGGTACTGAGACGTGTCAAATTATGAGTCATGAGTTTAAGAAATTTTCATTCTTTGGAAGAGGGTGTAGACAATCCTATAGTACTAGCTATAGGCCTTGAACAAGGGAGTTGGATTAAAACTGGAGAGAAAAACCCCTGTCCCTTTGAGAAATACCAGGTGAGATTTCATTGCTACAGAAAATTAGAGAATTTTACTATACCCCTTCCAACACACTTCTTGACTGCTTAATAAGTCATGACAGTAGCCAATAGCAGAGAAACAAGAACTAAATAACCATTAACCTAAAATGCACAAAGATCCACACCAGAAAAACAAAACACTGTGCACTTGTTGCACAGAAAAAAGCAGTAATACTTGATGCAGGTTTCAAAGCTACACCAGAGAAACCAGTTGCTAAAGTTGAGTTAAATGAAGAACTAACCTTGCAACAAACACAGCCAATTGTGGCCAAAAAACAGTTAAAACTGAGTGAGAAACAATGATATCACCTCTGGATGTTTATACGATAATTTAAGTTGCCGCAAACTGTCTTATTCAGTATGTATACACAGACCACTATCTAAAGAATCCATGCACAGCAACAAATTTGGCACTTTTGGCAGCCAAATTGAATAAAAACACTCTAGAAGAGCTCCCCAGCCTTTTATAAATGAAGCAGGCAGATAGACCTCCCTGAAGCCAGAAAACCACCAAAAACCATCAAGAAAGCCCCAAAATACTTTGAAAAATCCACCACAACTACTAAAACCCATAAAATACAAAATTGAACTTTGACAACATTGTGACTTAAAATATAGAGCCAAATTAGATCTACTTAATGGTACTAAGCACTTAAACTTAAGACTTAATGTTAGCCATAAAACAAAACTCAGAATTAAACAGCTATCTTTTGAAATAAAAGTGAGCAAATGACCCCTTAAAACTTAGAATATGAAAAATGTCAACAAGATATAAGATATAGAAAAAAAAGGGCTATCTAATGGTAGTTTCCACATTCTAATAGTCCCAAATTTCACTGAATAAAACAGAAAAACACCCAATTATTCAACCAATGTCATTTAAGACATACCAAAAGAGCGCAAAACGGCTTAACAAAGGCCTCTGCCAATTTTGGAAGAATACATCCTACCACCAATTGAGAATTTCCGCATTCTCCTTCACTAAAACCACCATGTAAACAAATTTTTCAAAATCAATCTCTTAAAGGGGTCCCTGTCAATACTCTATTGACCATAACCTCATTTGCACCATCACACCACCAATTCATCCATACAAAACTGCTTGTGATTTCTGCTATTCCAGAAAGAAATCTTGATCCAGAATTGGTCCATTATCATCTGCAACAGATTTACCTCCCCCTCAATCTTCCAGTAAAACCGAAATATCTAGGCCTTCCATCTTGATACCCATATTAATCAATAAGTTAGACCCTTCAAAAAAGGGTTCCAAGACCACTAAAGCCACTAGCTCTACCATACCTGGTCCTTCTGATGGTAAAACCAATGCGTCTCCATACTAAATTTTAAACTGATAAATTTACAGTTCATTCCCATCCAGACAGTGATAATGACAATGTGGGAACCAATGAAACACCATCACCCAATCATTTTCCCACCACAAAGGATGAATTCCAACAGCAACCTTCCCACCAAAAACATCTCATTCTAAACTACTTCCAATCCACTCCTGCGAAAGATTCACAGGAAATTGTGAAAAGTAGACACCTCATCCATCAGTTCAAGACTAATGACCACACAATATGGGGGGCAGACTTGCTAGCAAGTCGGCAACCTTGGAGCCAAACTCACCACAGATTGAACACACATTGAGCTATTGATAAAGGAACCATACAATCAGGGATCTAAACCACTCAGGAGAACAGTTTTAGGTGGGTTTTCAAGTAGAGTTCAGTATGGGTTCAGTATGAGTTCAGTCTGAGTTCCATCTGAGTTAAGGTAGAGGACTTGTTAGCAAGTCCACCCCCAATATTGCATAGTGAATGCTGAAAACTTTCTCTTATCTCTTAATACTCTTCTGTAATTGATTCTTGCCTGCAATTCTTGACTTAAAAATAAAAAAATTACCACTTTCCAGACTTTCTGAATGTAGCCAACCATAAAAAAATTTCTCCGTTTAAAGTCTGGGGACTCATCCTCAGTTTTAAGTCTTGGGGGACTGAAAACCCCTCAGTTGATAGTCTTGGGGGATTCAAAACCTAAATCATAAAGACAGAACCATAGATCAAACCATCAATGACCAAAATGAAACTAACATTCTGGGGTAACTGTTCTACAGAGCAGTCAGCTCAACAGCTACCCCCACACTTGCCTTAACTAAATTCAAAGACTCCCTCTTTGTATGCCCTCTTTCAGAATCACACCAACATCATATTATCACTCTATAGTCCCAAAGGGCTCAACCATTAAACCATCCTCAGTTTATAGTCTTGGGGGACTATACCATTTTTCAGTTTAAAGTCTTAATGTACTGACCACAGTGTTCATTTTAAAGTCTTGATGGACTTTCCACAGTTTTCATAAATAGACGGAGCCAATTCCATGCAAAATACTCTGCAATCACCCTACTGAACTTCAACTTTCTTTTCATCATCTACCCATCACTGATTAAAAATTTTATTTTATCTCTTTTCTCTTCACTGTTTTCTCATCCCATATCATGGCTGGATCCCCAGATTTTGACCCATCAAGCCTTCCTTGTTTCACTTCTCCCAAGGACTATGCTTGAAAACATTGTATCCACATGTGAAGACCTTGCACTTTCACTCTTCCGACTCCTGAGGCCAAACTTTACAACAGGGCCTGTGATTCTTTTAACTCCAAAAAGAAAAAATGTGACAGAGACCCCAATTATACTATACCACCACCTTTACCTTCACAAAAATACATCTATAAATCTCCTACCAGATCCTCAGAACTTGGTCCTGCTTCCTCTTCTTTATCCTCAGCTCCTTTCAGAAGGTCATGCTTCTCCATCCCCAGAACACTCTCCAAAGGACCTGCATTATCATCACAAGAAATAGCCTTTATCTCAGCAAATTCAGCTAAATATGCTTTAAAATCAGCCCCCAGGCTGCTAGACCGCATCAAGGAGGCCCGCTCTCCTCACTAGGAAGCAAAAATCAGGCTCAAAACCTTCAAAATTAGCCCAAAAACAGCCAAATTCAGCCAGAAAACACCAAGAACACCTGGAAACAACCTCCTAGTTCTCAGAGAGCAATGTTCTCAACAATTTATTCATCAAAAAATTCCAAAAATTTAAAATTTTTTAGAAGAACTGTCAGAGGACCTCAAGAAGACACTAGATCACAAAAGACTTCTCCCAGACAAAATCTCCCTCTCAAACAAGAAGATTTTACTACACCTCTACTCTGCCAGACAATTACTCATCTGAAAGTTCCATTTTTTCCTGATTTTCATCCAGAAGATCTTAATCAGCTTCCAAGTCACCGTCTCCTGGTCTATCCTACAACCAACCTGGTACTCCACCACCAGTATCTAACCAAACTGGGCTAAGAAACAATATCAAAAACAACAAAAGCAGCCATGCTGCTCCAGTCAGGCCACAGGAATATCCTCCTTCTAGTTCATATTCTCAAAACCATTTCAATGATGACCATGAAGATCCATACCTCAATCTGATTAATTCTCCTGCTACATCCATTCAAAATCCTTCAACAGTCCAGATTCTAGCCGCTTAAAAATTTGATGAGCTTCCAATTAGAAGTACCAAATTAATAAATCCAATTTCTTTAACAGACAACAATTACTGATCCAATTCTTCTGTTTAGTTACTCCCTGCCTCCTGAAACTGCTATTGGAATTGGCCTACCTCTAGAAGACCGATTGACACTGGATTACGCTGATATGAAGCAGCACTTAAGTATGATGTGTTCAAAAATGCTTAAGATCTTTGCTCTTCATGGTCCATTGAATGAATTTGAGAAGAATCTGAGGAAAGAACTTCTTGATGACCTCTGGTTGATTTCTAGACTACTTAAGTATACCTACCAACACTTAATCCCAGCCACTTCTACTTGTACCCAAAAATTACCTTCCAATTTCGTTTCTGACTGTCGGGGGACTCCTTTTGGTCTGGATAATTTTTTGGTGGCAATTTACAGTATTGGACAACGGATTTAAAATTATCAAGTCAAGTACGTATAATTTATCTTATGATTTAAATTTAACTGAATAGAAGATGTAAGAATATAAATATTATTCTAATTTATAAATTAGAATCACAATAATGTAAATACTAAAAGACAAATAATATTAATGATTTACTTTAAAGTGTTTTAATTAAATAGTTTAGTAAATAAATGAGTCAAACAGCACAAAATAGGAGGCCCTTTATAGGCAAAAAGGAGAGAGAAAATACACAGATTTAACAAGTATACATTAGGTAGGGTGAGAAAAAATTATTACAAAATTAATAATGTGCAAGTAACAAAAGTGTGCTAAAATTATGCGTCAATAAAAGATATCACATTATTTGATATAGTTTAGAGTTCACTTTTGATGTCACATTTAGTACAAATTAATTTGAATTTAAAATAAAACTTTAAAAATTTAAAATAAAGTAATTTTTATTTTTAAGATTTAGTATTAATATTTTTATTTCTCTTTCAACCTGTTATTGAGCACGGTGTTAGGGAGTAAAAGTATAGGGACACTATTATTAATTTTATATCATTAATAAATTTACTAATTGTACTTAGTTAGTTTATTGGAAGTAATTCATTATAAAATATAAAATAATTAATTAATAATAGGAATTTTAAAAGGTGTGGCTTCATCTCAGTAAAATAAATAATTATTTTACTGGATAAGTCTAGTAGCCTGGCTGAAACTCCCTCAATCTAAAAAATAACAATAAAAAAATGTTAAGATTTTTTCTTTTTTTATTTCTTTAGCAAGGTGGAAAGATTAGATATATCCTTCCCAGGTATCCAAGAATCATATTCAGAAGATTTATTCTTGAATGTCAATAAGTATTCTGTACCTTTTTCAGTGGTAACTATTCTGACATTCAGAATCTTATCAATTTCTGCTGTCTCAGGGATTTCATCAGGGGTTTTCTTTGGTCTTCCCCTCTTTTCAGGAAATAAATCACTATTGGATGTGTAAGGTTTTAAAGATATATTGGAAAAACAGCATGTTTTCTGTCATATGGAGCATATAAGATAACTTTAACTGCATTATCATCAACCATTCTTCTGACAACAAATGGACATACAAATGGGTCTTTCAATTTGTTATAACCTTGTAGATTGATGTGGACTGTAGAAATAAGTACTTCATCACCCATTTTAAAAGTGTATTCTTTATGGGATTTTTTGCATCACTTCTACTCATATTCAAAGGATTTTTCAATACATTTTTGAGCACAACTTCTGAAAAATTGTTGCATTTGAAGAAAATATTTTACACCAGGATTTAAATCCAATTTAAGTATTTTATTTTATTGAGAATTCGGTCAGGGGTATTTCGAACATGTCCAAGCCAGAGCTCAAAAGGCTTAATCTGAGTAACAGGATGAACAATGCTATTATAAGCAAATTCCAAACCAGGAAGTAAGGTAACCCAATAATGATTAAGTCTTTAATTGTCTTTGTACTCAAGGCCAAAGGCACAAAACCTTTTTATCATGTCCTCTAAAGTCTGAATCATTCCTTCAGCTAATCCATCAGTTTGGGGGTGATGGGCGGTAAAAAGTTTCAGATGACAGCCACAAACATCCATCAGAGCCATCCAGAATTCAGAATTAGATTTAGGGTCTCTATCAGAGATTATGGCTTTAAGAAATCCAGCAGTATTAAACATATGAGACCACCACAAAAAAGCTAATTCTTTAGTGAAATCATCCTTGTGAGTAGGGATAAATTAACACATTTTTGTAAATCTGTCCACAATAACCCAACAAGAGTTATAACTGTCTTTACCAGAAATGGGAAATCCTGTTACAAAGCCCATGTTAACTATCTGCCATGGTGCATCAGGAGGTTCAATATTTTGCATTAATACAGCTCTTTTACAAGTCATTCTTTTTAATTTTTGATAAGAATCAAAGGATTCAACATATAATTTGGTGTCTTCAGACATATTCACCCACCAAGCAGAGTTTTTTATTCTGACCATAGTTTTTTCAAGATCAAAATGTCCAGCCAATATGACATCATGACAAATTTTCAGGATGATCTATTTCATAGAAGGAGGAATAACAATAACATTACTCAACTTTCTTCTGTAACATAGATATCCTTCATCAATTGAAAATTTACCTTTTTCCAAAGCCTTCTGGTACTTTGGTGGAAGGGTTTTAATTAATGCTTGTATTGAAGCATTCTTTGGATCATTTAATATGTTACATAACTTTTTAAGTCAGTGTCCTTATCATATGAATCCAGAATAAGCTGTAATAGCTCTTCCTCCATATCCACCACATTTATTCCATGAATATGAACTATCTCATCTTAAGGAATATATGAAGGATTTGAGTCATCTTTTGGCAAAGGTAACCTTCACAACATATCTACATTTGAGTTAACAATACTATCCCTATGAATTATTGTCATTCTCCCTCTGTATTTTTGAACAGCTGGCTGCCATATGAACATATGTCTGTTATGTGTTTTAAAATTGAATAGGAATTAAACTGAACTACAGTCAGTAAAAAGTTCAAATTTCTGGTCATCCAGATAATAATGTAGCTTCTCTAGAGACCACAGTACTGCCAAACACTCTAGTTCAGTGGCATCATATTTCAATTCACTATTTCACAAGGTTCTTGAAATATAACAAATTACTACTTCTGATAATTTATCATTCACCACTTTTTTCTGATGGAGAGCATCACCAAGATTAATAAAACTGGGATCAGTGTATAAAACATATGGTTGATTAAAGTCAGGTAAAGCAAGAGCTGGTGCTGACATCAAACAATGTTTCATAGTGTCAACAGCTCTTTGTCTTTCACTATTCCAGACAAAAGCAACATCATTCCTAGTCATTTGGGAAAGGGGTAATGCTATGACTTGATAATTTTTAATGTACTGTCTATAGTATCCACACATTCCCAAAAAACTCTGGAGCTCTCTGACTGTGGTAGAAGACTTCACCTGTTGTATGTCTGCCACTTTTTTTTGGTCAACACATATCTGTAACCCTGAGAAAACATGACCAAGCACTTTTAAGGAATGAAAACCAAATTTGCATTTCTTCAAAGCAAGTGTCATATTTATCTCATCCATCTTATTGAACACTTCACACAGGTGGTTAAGATGGTCCTCAAATGTTTTAGAGAATATGATGATATCATCAATATAAACCATCAGCCATCCTTTAATTATTTCTTGATGGAATGTGTTATCCATAAGTTTTTGAAAAATTGAAGGGGAATTTTTAAGGCCAAATGGCATCCTAACTTAATTATAAATACCCATATGAGTGGCAATTATCAAAATATTCTGAGAATTCTTTTTAAAAGGTACCTGGTGATATCCCTTGTTACCATATAAACTGCTGATATATTTAGCACCTTGTAGGGCAGCATGTATAGAGCTAATTCTGGGTAAAGGATAGATATCATCAACAGTATTGTTTTCAATACTCTATAATCACCACATAACCTAGATTTATCTTTCTCATAAGAAATTAGGACATATTAGATAATGCTAGATATAGTTTTTTTAACTAACTTTTCAATAATATTAATTTTAAAAGGGTAGTGATATTGTTTTCAATATCTTTTCTATTTTTGGGAGAAGCAGGATAAGGCTTCTTCTTTAAACTAAGTGCTATTACAGTTAGTGTGCAAGATAATGAAAGCTTCATTTCTTCTTTTACCAATCCTAATTCATGTGACCCATGAGAAAAGGCCATAGTAAATGATTTTATCAATTAAATTATTGAATCTTTTTTTTCAACAGAAAGTTGTTCTCCAAAAGAAGAATTGTAAATTTCAGAAATAAAGGCAGGCACTTCTTTTGTTGATCTTCCTTTTTATTGAACTTCAGAATGACATGTGTTCAATCCAGGTGTTAATAATTTTTTGCAGGAGGAAATTTTAAATTTTCTCTTCCCATTCATCTCCATTCTGAAACATTGATTTGAAGGATCTAATTTTATTCCATATTTGGTTAAAATGTCATTTTTCACAATGAACTAGCTACTCAAGTTATCATTTTTCATGACAACTAAATCACATATAGCTCTTACAAAACCATTAATATATATTTTAAAAATACTGTGGCTTTGTATTTACCAATGGGGGACAAAACAGAGCCATAACCTCTCAAATTCTTAGAAATGATAGGCATATCTTTTGATTTATAATTTTGGTCCACTGAAGCAAGTTTTTTTTCAGATACTACACTTCATTCATCTCCAGAATCTAAGACAACCTCAATGTATTTTCCATTGATCAAGACTGGTGCCTTGAGAGGGGCAATAATATTTGAACTTTTCTCAAGGTTTTTTTTTAATCTCAGAATCCTCTACTGTAGATAAATCATTGTTCTTAATATTAATACTATTAAAATAATGGATATCCTCTTCCAGCATCAAAATTTGCTGATGAGATTATTATGAAATATTGCTGTCACAATTACTTGAAGTATCATCCTGTGCTATTGTATCATCAGAATGTTTCTCTGTCAGCTCAAAAATATTTATCTTCTTGTCAAAATCATGACCTTTCTGTTAAGGCTTGATGCATCTGAAGCAAGTGGCTGTTGCATACTTTTTGGGTTCAGAAGGGAAGGAAGGTTTACCAAATTTTTCCAGAGGTTTCTGTAGGAAATTGGGGTTTTTCTCCAATGGAGTTCGAGGAATAAATTTTCTAGAATCATAATTTTTGTTTAGAAGGATCTCATTAAATGTTTTAATGAAAAAGAAGGTTCTCTTGAGAACTCAGTCCTAGCAACTATCAAGTCTCATAAAGACTTAGGTAATTTATAGAGGATCCTATCCTTCCATAATTCAAACTCCATATTTGGGTCCATGGAACTTAAGATTTTCACAAGTTTCATCAGTAACTCAATGGATTTTTCAGTAAAAGAGCTATATTTAGTTTCTTCATACTGCCTTTGTCAACCTATCCTAAACTTTGAACCACCAAATCGTGCTTTAAATAATCTTTTCCAATCTTCCCATGAGTGATCATTTTATTGAAGAGAACAGATTCATACCACATTAGGGCCACATTGGTAAACAAAGAAATTAATTTTGACACAATTTCCTCATCTGGGAGTTTATAAGAATTTTTTAAGTTATCAATTCTGCAAATGAGCTGCTGCCAATCAGAGGAAGAGTCACCATGAAATTTTTGATATTGGTCAAGTTTTGGCCAATTCTTTTAATTTGAAGTAGTCTCCTTATTACAAGCTTATTCTTGAGTTATAATTAGCTTTAATTTCTTTAATTGGGAATTAATTTCATTGCTTAATCCTTCTGTGGTTGATCCAGGTAAATAAACAATTTTTGATTGAAACTCAGTTATATAAACAGGTAATTCTGGAACTAATTTTTCTTTGGATGAACTATAAACAGGTGAAATTGGGGTATCCTTCACCACATGTTCTTTCAAAGAAATCTCAGAAAACTTTTGATCATGTAACAATGAATTAATTTTATCTTCAATGGTTGTTAGCTTTGTCTTCACTCTTGGAATACTAGATAAACTCTCTTTTATGGTTAAAAAAGATAAATAGTTTTTATTTTTAAAGGATGAATAATGATCACTTAATCTTTTTATGTTCAACTTATCTTCCTCTAGTCCTTGGAAACAAATGGAAACAGTATCTGTTAATTTAGACCAATCATTCTTGATATTTTTCCATAATAAAACTTTCTTTTCATGAGTTACTTTGTAATGAAACAAATCATCACAAAATCTCTTTAATTCACTCCTCAATGCTTGATAACCCTTTTCAGTTAAAAAATTAATAGATTTATGAGTTAATTTCATGTTGTTCATTATATGATTTTGTTTAGCAATAATATATCTCAAATATTCATCATTAATATTAGTTACATCTGCAGTATTTCTCAATATGAAAACAGAATAACTTTCCAGATTCTCATAAAACTCAGGTTCAAGTGTCTCATCAACAATAGCCATATCAGGATTTATGATTGAAGTAGAAATAAAAACCATAGGATTATATACATTAGATTATTGAGCAACTTGTCTACTACTCTCAGCCTCTACTGGTCTTACATTCTCATCTCCTTTTCTAGAATTACCTGAAGGAACTGAATCAGCAACTAGAAATGGTACTTGAAATTCAATAGAGGGACTTTCTATGGTTTGGGCAAGAATTGAATGTAATTTTTTTCTTCTTTCTTCCTTCTTGATAATGGTGAGGAGGTGTGGGGTTGAACTGATTGGTTCTTGAAGGACCTGCCTGAGGTACTTGTTGTTTCTGTTGTTGGGACAGATAATCCCACTGCCACTTTGAGACTTCCACCTTTTCTTGTTTCTGGGGAGACAATTGTGGAAGGGCTTTTGGGGGATGGGGGGGTTTCTTTTTCTCTTGAAGAAAGGTTTCTATTTTTTTACCTTGTCTTCTAGAGAGTCTGTTCTTGACCTCAACCTGAGATTTTCTGACCTCAATTACTTGATGTGGGTGGAGATATTTCTGACTTGTTATTTTAAGGGTATCTTTTTTATTTTGAAGCCTTTTGGAAGCTCTTCTGGGGGGTTGCTTGAAGGATTTTGTTCCTGAGAAGTTTTCTCTACCAATATCTCTATCTCTTGCATCTCCAGGTCCTGATTGGTCCAGTAATTGATTAATTTGAGCCAGATTTCTAGTCAAAAGAGAACTTACAGAAGAAGCTTCATCATAATCAATTAAATCTAGTTCCTCATCACGGCCAGCAGAAGAACCTTTGTCGGTTATGGTTGTAGTTAACCTGAACTGAGAGAAAGAAATATTTAACCAGTTATTATTTTTACTTTATTTAAAGAAAAATAAGGGAAAAAATTTAATATGTAAGTACTTATCAGGATTTTTTAATCTACTGGTATAATTAGAATATAATGTTTTTCAGGACAAAGAATCAACTGAAATTATAATCAAAATTCTATTAATTAATTTAAGGTAATTTTATAACCAAGATTAAAATAAATCAACCAAAATAATAAAATTAATAAGTAATTTGTAATGTTAAAGTTGATAATTATTAGGACTAAAGTCAAATGAAAAATTTAATTACCTGGACTTAATGTCAACTGAAAATAATTTTAATTACCAGGACTTAATGTCAACTGAAATAATTCAATTACCAGGACTTATTGTCAACTAAAACAATTTTAATATAATAAATTTAATTATTTTTAAATATAATTATTTCACTTCCAGAACAATTGACATCTGAAGCAATAATATAATTTTTAAATAATCAGGACAGAGATCAACTGAAATAATTAAAAACAAAATATAAAAAAATTGATTTAATTTTTTATATTACTTCTAGGACTAAGAAAAATACAGTTATATCTTGGTCAACTAGAAAAAAAATTTTTTTATCTGGCACCTCCCCCTGTAAAATGATCAAGTTAATGCCACTTACGGAGTGCTGAGTAGAAAGAATTATGTAGAAAATGAAATGTGCAAAGTGACCCACAAATAGTAATTAATATAATTACCACAAATATATATGGATATTTCTAATATATGAACCTAAGTTTTGAAGTGCGGTTCAATTCCTTGTGTAGACAATCATATAGTACTAGCTATAGGCCTTGACCAAGGGAGTTGGAGAAAAACAAGAAAGAAAATCCCCTGTCCCTTTAGAAAGATATAAGTGAGATTTACCTGCTACATTAAATTGGTTCCTGTTGTTTAAAGCCCCTTTTCCAATACACTTGACTGTCTGATCAGCCTAGAAAGTAGTCTCCAGACAGACTACCAAACCATAGAACTGAAATGTAGACCAATGTCCACACCAGAGAAAGCAATGATACTTGATGTAGGTTGAAAATCCACACCAGAGATAGCAATAATACTTGATAAAGCTTGCAAGACTACACCAGAGAAAACAGTTGCCAAAGTTTAACGAATTCAGCGTTTCTTAGTACCAAATTTCATACAACCCCTCTAGAAACGCTTCTCAGCCTTCTTGCACTGAGGCAGGCAGTCCTCCTGACTTTTAGAGGCCAGTCTGAGGCGACTGGACCACCCTGAAGCCAGAAAACCACCCAAAACCTCCAAAAATACACAAAATACTTAGAAAAATAAGCTACAACTACTAAAACCTTTAAAACACATAATTAAGCTATAAAAAAATTGAGACATGAAACTAGAGAAAAATTAGCCCATTATAATGGTAATAAGCACTTAACCCTAAGCCTTAAGGTTATCTCATAGAACACAAAAAACAAAATTAAACAGCAATCTTTTAAAATGAAAAAAGAGAAATAATCCCTAAAATACTTAGAATATAAAAAATTTCATCAAGACATAAAATATAGATAAAAACCGGGGCTATACAATGGTAATACCCACATCCCTTCAGTCCCAATATTCGCCAAATAATTCCAGAAAAACACCCAATTTTTAAGAAATTCCATTTAAGACATATCAAAACAGTGCCAAACAGACCAACTGTTGGGCTGAGGTCAAGTACAAGAACGTGAAATAGCTTGAATGGTCAGTTGTCTAGAATATTTTAATGGTCCTATATTAATACTGTAGTACAAATCCAATAAGTATTAAAATATAACTCAATATAAGGGTCTCAGTAATTCTAATCTCTCTAATTATATATATGGCTTACAAGCTTTATAGTTAGTAGAAAAATAGATTTAATAAATTCAGATACTATCCAAAGACTTTATAAGTACTATATATATGTATTGTAATTTTATTGGTTATATGTTTAAATTGTAATGATAAAGAATTCAGAAAATAAGACCAAAAACCTCCTCCTTTTATACACAATTACTTCCCTAATTCCCCTATGATTTTCCAGCTCAATAAACAATTAATGATGCCTCATTCTAGCCAATATACATTTTCAGAACCAAAAAGAGTTACTAGTAACCTAATTATAATGATATCACCTGCCAAAATCTTGTAGTAATAGGGATAATCCATCAAAAATACAGAATAAGCAAAAAAGAGAGTATATGCATATTATACATTAATATAAAAGGCTAAAAAAAGGAAAATTAAGACTAATTAATACTTAATAATAAGAAGGATTAACTGTAGAAATGTTGGGGCTAATCATGACATTATACTACATGAAATCCCTATTCACAATTAACCAAAATTGACTGAGAAACTACCAAAGAAACCGAAAAATGGCATGAGATGTGAGGTAACTACATCCAGTCCTTGGAAGGCGCTTGCACGGGTAATTCCTTGACTAATTTAGACAAATTTAAGTACCAAGAATGAGGTTGACAATGAAATTAGTGCATATAAAGAGGGTCAATGCATTTTTAATTAAACTAGGACACTGAACAAGTGCCTGTTGCCTATTTTATTGTGTTTCCCCACAGTGGGCAAAGAATGTGGGGTAATAATAGTGTGAAAAAGCTAAATTTTCTAAAAATGATGCTATTCACATGGGAAAAATGCAGGCAGTATGTGGCCAGTACACAGAAGCCATTTCTGGCATAAAAAACACCAAATTTGAAAATTGTTATTTTTATGAATTTGAGTAGCTGAATCAAAAGTCCCAATTAAGAAAAATTGATCTGTTAAAAAGTATTTTTAATATTATTAAATTTATAGTGCATATAATCAACTTTTAAGTGATTTAAAGCGCATTTCTTATTTTATACATAAAACAATGAAAATAACAGCTTTAAGTGTACTTAAATATTATGTAGCCTTCTATTTAAGGTTCTTAAAATTACACTAACATATTCTAACTTAATATTAAGTGCATAAGACTTATAAAAGGTGGATATATGCCTGTATAAAAGGTGTTATAATGGCATTTTTGGTATATTATCATCATTTTACTTATGTATACTATTTGTGAACTTTAATTTATTGCTCCCATGTATAGTCCATGTGTTTAACATAACTTATAAGTACTTTTTACTCAGTACTGGGAATATCCAGGCTGACACCAACAAAAAGCTACGCAAAAGCTGGAAGACCAAATCCTCCCTTTAATAGAGAATGTTTACATTCTCCTTCATCACAACTACCATGTTCAGCTTCCTCTCAAAATCTGCTACTGACATGGGTCCTTGCCAATACTGCATTGAAAACAATCTTATCTGTACCATCACACCACCAGCTCATCCATACAGAACCTCCTGTGATGCTTGTCACTCTAGAAAGAAGACTTGTTTCAGACCTGGTCCATTGTCCTCTTCAACATCTTCTCCTCCTCCACAACCTAATCCACCTTCAACCAGCACTAAAAGATCCAGACCATCAATCCTGATCCCCAGACTGGTCAAAAATTTACACCCTTCAAAAAAGAGTTCCAACCCCGCTAAAAAAACTAGCTCTTCCATCCCTGGTCCTTCTGATGTTAAACCCAATACTTCTGCATACTGAAATTCAATCTGACAAATTTCCAGTTCATTTACATCCAGACAGTGATGATGACAATGTGGAAGCCATGAAGAACCCCCACCTAATCCATTGCTCACCATCAAAGACAATTTCCAAAAAAAATTTTCTCAACAGAAGCATCTCATCTTAAATTATTTCCAATCCACTCCTGCTAGGAATCCACAGGACCTTGAGAAAAGGTAAAACCTCATTCACCAGTTCAAAGCCAATCCTGAAATTTTTTTTACCTCTCTTGATTCTTTTCTGTAATTGCTTCTTGCTTAAAAATCTTGATTTAAAAAAAATAAAATAAAAGAACTCCTCAGTTTAAAGTCTTGGGGGACTCATCCTCAGTTTAAAGTCTTGGGGGACTAACAGCCCTCATTTTATAGTCTTTGGGGACTCAAAAACACTCATTTTATAGTTTTGGGGGATTCAAAACCTAAATCAAAAGACAGAACCAGAGATCAAAAGATTAAAGACCAAAGAGACAAACTAAAATTCTGGGGTAACTGTTCTACAGAGCATCCAGCTCATCAGTTAACCCCACACTTTCCTTAAAAAAATTCAGAGACTCCCCCTTGGATGCTCTCTGCCAGAATCACACCAACTCCACATTATCAGTTTATAGTCCTAAAGGACTCAAACAACAACCATCTTCAGTTTATAGTCTTGGGGAAGTATCCACAGTGTTCAGGTTGAAGTCTTGACCGACTACAGATCCACATTAGTAATAAAAAAATAAAAATCTTGAAGCAATCTTTAAATAACCAGCCAGTTTTAAGTCTTGGAGGACTACCAGTGTTCAGTTTAAAGTCTTGATGGACTAATCCACATTTTGCATATAAGGGCAGAGCCACCTCCATGCACAGTGCTCCACAGCCAACCTGCTGAACTTCCAATCTTTCTTCATTATCTACACATCACTGATAAAATTTTCATTCATATCTTTTCTCTTCATTATTTTTCCTTCACATATCATGGCTGAATCCTCAGACTTTGGCCCATTGGACATTCCCTGTTTCACTGCTTCAAAGGAATATGCTTGAAACAGTGCATCCACATGTGCAGGCCTTGTACCTTCACTCTTACAACTCCTCTGGCCAAATTCTATAAAAGAGCCTGTGATTCTTACAACTCTAAAATGAAAAGATGTGACAAAGACCCCAACTATCCAATACCTCTGCCTTCACCTTCACACAAATATATTTCCAGATCTCCTACCAAGTCACCAGAACTTGGACCTGCTTCTTCTTTTATTATCTTCCACTCCTTCCAGAAGATCACACCGTTCTATTCCCAAAATTTACCTTCTACTCCGGTCCCTGACCATCACAACCCATATACACTTTCCAGCCGCCTACATCACAAGGAACACAGTTCTTCCACCAATCCTAACAAAAAGAAAAAACCCCATCATAATTGGGACCAACGGCCAGAGGCTTCTTCTTCCAGACACTAAAATAAAAAAGAAATTAATAATTCACAAAGTAGAGAGAACAAAAATAATTAACAGATATATAAAAAAAATTTGTTTTATTTTTATCTTTATTTTATTTTATTTATTTATTTATTTTTATTTTTTTTGCTTTATTTTATTTATTTTTTATTTAAAACTACTAACATACTAAAAAAAACTTGAAAATAAATAACAAAATTAATTAAAAATATGAGAATAAAAAAAATTAAAATGAAATGAATAATAATAATAACAATAGTTACTAATGGTATCCCCCAGCCAATTGATGAGCTGATCCCCTGATACCTTACCCACATCCAAGTGCACCTTGATGTGGATACACTGTTCAATAATTTTTTTAAATGAATTAAAATAAAAAAAATAAAGATGAAATAAATAGAAATTGAGAGAATAATAAGAAAAAGAAAGAAAATAGCATTGCCTGGCCAATTGATGAGCCTTTCCCAACCAATGCTTGCCCACATCCAGATGACCCTGATGTGGTGACACCATATAATATAATTTTGTGATTTTTCCACTTTATATCCTAATAACTCCCATACCAATATTAAAAGAAAAAGAGAGAAAAAAGAAAATAATATAAAGCTACTATCTAACACAACCATAGACACAAAAGTTAAAGAAAAGAAAAAGAAAAAATCCAGCTCCATAGAAAGTCAAGTCCAAGGAAATGATCACTGGGTGGGCTCCCTCCAATAAGTAAAAATGATGGGAGACCACCAGTGATCCACCACCAAACCCAAGAAGCCCGTCTTGAACCAGAAAGTCAGTTTAAAGTCATAGTGGACTTAAATCCTGAATAACAAAAACAAGAACTAGGATTCAACTAGAACAAACAAAATACTTGAAACAGAAATTTTGGGGTAACTGCTCAACAGAGCAGCCAGCTCATCAGTTACCCCCACACTTTCTAGAATAAAATCTAGAAGTCCCCCCTGGGTACCTTCTAAAAAAAACACAAAATCCAAAACATTAAACCAAAACCAATAAGCGTGAAGATTCCGGCACTTAAAGACCAAAAGAATTTCCAGTTTAAAGTCATAGAGGACTAAAAACCTGTGAAAAAAAACCAATACTAGGGTTCAACCAAATTAAGGGAAGGGGTTGGAAACGGTCAATCTGGGGTAACTGTTGATAGAGCAGCTAGCCTTTCAGTTACCCCCACACTTTCCAAAACAAAATCTAGAAGCCCCACCCATGGGTACCTTCTAACAATAAGTTTCCAACAAAACAGATGCACAGCATCACCAAAATCCAAATTTAAATAATGTTCCATAGTTTATCCTCATTTCGGAGTCAATCTTCTTCACTTCTAGTGCTTCTAGGATAAAATCTCTTCACCTGATCCACAGCCACTCTCTTCTTTAAGGCTGCGCCATCTAACTCCTCCAAAACATATGAACCTCCAGACACCTGAGATCTAACTCTATAAGGTCCATTCCATCTGTAAGAAAACATCTTTCACCACTGACACTCCAAACTTCTATTATACACCAAAACCAAACAACCAGGTTTCAAGGGATTCCTGAGTCTATGAGCCAACTTCTTGTACCAGTATCTGACTGATTTATTTCTTATCTTCATCATTCTAGAGTATGCCTTCTCTTGATATTCCTCTCTAAATTCCAACTTTTGCATGCTGGTACAGAGCAAATCTTCACTTGAGCATATATCATCCCAGTCAATTCCAAGATAAGAGGCAGCTTCCAAATCCACCAGTGGAACAGCTTTCTGCCCAATAATTAATTCATAAGGGTAATATCCAGTTGTCCTTTTCACAGTGACTCTATCAGCAAATAACACCAAGGCTAAATAATTCATCCATTTTTCAGCACAATCTCCACAAATTTTCACCAAAGAATTCTTGATAACTTGATGGCCTCTTTCAACAATGCCTTCAGCCTCAGGATAATAAGGTGTAGCCACTCTGACTTTAGACCCAATATTTTACACAGCTTCTTTAAAATCAGCTCCGAACTCTGGGTTGCCGTCAACAGTCACTAACTTCATTAAATCATACCTAAAAACCTATTCCTTCTACAAAAATTCTTCCACATTTTTGGCAGTCAAATTCACCAGAGGGACCACCTCAACCCAACCAGAAAAATCATTCCTGGCAACAATCAAGTATTCATACCTTCGCTCTTTGATATGGACAGCATCCTAGCTGACTTTTCCAAACACAGTTTTTTCACCAGTAGCAAGGACAACCTCTTTAGGTTTCAAGTGACTTCTTCTTTGACATTCTTCACAAGATTTAACCCAACCCTGCACAGCCAACTTCCTACCTGGCCACCAAAATCTATCTGCTAATCTTTTATAAGTCTCCCCAAAGCCTCTATGACCAAGGTCTTCATGCAAAGACTTCAACACAAACTCTTAAACCCTTCTTCTGAGTCACCACCACTTGAGGATTTGGATGTCTACTCCTCATCAACCTCCTTCCTGACATGTAAAAGCCAGGACTCTTCTACTTTATTACCACCCAAGTATCATCATCACAAGTATCTGTCCACTCTAAGGTTAACATATATTCATCCATAATAAAATAAAACCCAATCTTCCCCCAGGTCTCATCTTCAAAATCCAACAAAAAATTATCCAAGGGTACAACCCTGTCATCAAATACTCCAGTGTACACATGAGCAACAAAACCAGCCCATCCAGGACACCAATCCCTAAACTTTGGAACCTACTTTTTCTTCCACTGAATCTTAAAATAATCCTGTTCAACAACAAAAACACCATTCTCCAATTTTGATCCATCCCAAACAACAGCTTCATCTTCATCAACCAAAACATCCTGATCATCAGAATCAAGATCAGACCCATCCAGTTTAACCTCTTGGTGGAGGTAAAAGCAATCATCTAGTTTAGCCTCTTGAGGGGGGGGGAGTGAAAAATCTTCAGCACCCTTTGCGCTGGGCCTAACCACTGGAACATCCTCATCAAATTTTTTGGAATCAGAATTATCATCTGTGGGTGTTCTTCTTGATAATCTATCTGGAATTGTAAAAGTCTTACCTGGCTTGTGCACCAGGTCAAAAGAGAAATGTTGAATAAATTCCACCCACCTAGTCATTGGAGCATTTGGAAGACTAGGTGTGTTGATAATTTGAACCAGAGATTTAGCATCTACCTCCAGGTGAAAATGCAGCCCCCACAAAACGGTTTGTAGCTTCTTCAAACTTTTGCTACACCACACAATTCCAACTTTGGCTGAGAATACCTAGATTCCACCTTATTAAAAACTAAAGACTCATACCTTACTGGCCTGACCTTCCCAGCTTTATCTTCCTGAGACAAAACAGCACCAGCAGCAATATGACTTGAGTCTACCGCCAGATAAATATTTCCAGCTTCCCTTCCATAATCCAACTTGTGAAGAATAATATCTTCACCTACCACCTTCTTCAATTTCTGAAAAGCCTCTTTATAATCTTCAGTCCATTCCCACTCCGCATCTTTCCTGTTCAACCTTCTCACAGGTGAAGCTAACAAAGAAAAATCTTTAATAAAAATCCTGACATACACACAAACTTTCAAAAATCCCCTAACTTCAGTAGTATTTTTTGGCCTTGGCCATGACTTAATTTTATTAACTTTCTTCTTTGCCATAATCCTTCCCTCCCTACATACAACATGACCCAGAATTTCCAGATCAGGAACACAACAACAAAACTTTGACCCATAAATGGCCATACCAGTCTCCTCAGTCCTAAGCAATACTCTCTCTAGAGTAATTGCATATTCTCAAACAAACCTCCACCTCCACCTCCTCTCCCCTTTACCTCCACCTCCTCTCACCTCCACCACCTCCTCTTGCCTCCACCTCCACCTCCACCACCTCTTGCATCCACCTCCACCTCAATCTCCATCACCTCCACCACCTCCTCCTCTTGCCTCCTCTTGCCTCTACCTCCACCACCTCTCGCCTCCACCTCCACCTCCATCTTCACCACCTCCACCTCCACCTCCTCTTGCCTCCTCTTTCCTCAACCTCCACCTCCTCTTTCCTCCACCACCTCTTGCCTCTACCTCCACCTCATTTTGCCTCCTCTCGCCTCCACCTCCTCTTGCCTCCACTTCCACCTCCTCTTGCCTCCACCTCCACCTCTACCACCTCTTGCCTCCACCTCCACCTCCTCCTGCACTCACCTCCTTTGCCTCCACCTCCACCTCCATCTCCATCTCCACCACCTCCACCACCTCCTCCTCTTGCCTCCTCTTGACTCCACCTCAACCTCAACCTCCACCTCCACCTCCTCCATGTCCTCCTCCATGTCCACCACCTCCACCACCACCTCCTCTTGCCTCCACATCCACCTCCTCTACCTCTTACCACCCCCACCTCCTCCTCTCGCCTCCACCTCCACCTCAACCTCCATCACAATCTCCAAATACCACCATTTCCACCTCCCCCATCTCTACTTACCACCATTGCCACCTTCAATCAAAAATAAATTATGGGTATCAAGGGGGAGCTGAAGAGACATTTAATAAAACTATGTTTACAGATGATTAAGTTTTTTTTTTGTAAATATTCCTGATATTTTGGTGATTTTTCTTTATCTAAATATTTCAATGGCAATGAGAAAATTGTATTTTTCAATGATTTGTTTCAATAAACTGGTGTTAAAATGAATCCTTATCAAAGGCTATGTTGTACGTGAAAGAATAAAGATAATTAAAAAAAGATAAAGATAAAAAAGAGTCAAGAAGAATGAAAGAGATGTGCAGCAAAAGTAATTGCTGTCACAAGATATCTTTATTGGTCCTTTGTAATTTTCAAGGCCAATTTTTGGCTTGCAATTGGCAGTTTCAAGACAGCCTGCAACACCACTTTCGAACGTAGTGTAACAGCAAATTCAAAAACAAAATAAATATGCCAAAAAAATACCATTCTCAGTGAATAAAACATGTGAATCGATCATTTGAAGAGTATGAAAAAAATTAAAATTGCGTTGAAAAACTTTGGAGTGTTATTGGAAGATTTTTTGCCCTTATACTAGTTGATTGAGAAATAGAAGTGTTGGATATAGTTGGAGGTGAATCAACTTCTTCATCTTCATACAGCTCTAACCATTGATATTTAAGGTCAGAAAGTAGGTTATGAAGTATAGTGCAACACAGAATCCAGTTGATCACTGCCTCTATTTCAGATTTATTTATAAGAGGACTTCTTAATTCCCTTAAACTAGAAAAAAATCCTTTCAAGATTCCAATATAATGTTCAATACGGACTCTTGACTTTGCCATATGATTGTTGAACTTGGAATTTTGACTGTCTTCTGAAGCTGATCCCCAAAAAGCAGGAAATACATACTTTCCATTAACATAAGGAGAATCTTCAAGAATATACTGATATTCATCAAAAAAAATTCAGGTTCATTTGAAATTTGCATTCTTTCAAAGATGTAGGAGTCATGACATGAGCCAGGATAGCCAGCAAAGAATGATATAAATTTTTTGTTAACGTCACATATAAGCTGAATGGAAATTGAATAACTATAAAGAAGATACAGTTGTTTTTGTTAGGTTAGAAGAGGATGAAAGAAGTTGAAAATAATCTACCTCTTTTTATGGTCAAAGTAATTTTTTCCACCTTGAGCAGGTTTCTGGCTCAAAGGAATAGTATTACCGTCAACAAAACCAATATATCCTGGGAAGCCCTCTTCTTGCATAACCTGTGATGATTCAAGACACTCTTCTTTTGTTGGACAGGTGATGTCAGTATAGTCTAGTATATAAGTATGATATAATAGTGTTTATTTATGGTCCTACTACTTATTGATAAATGATTTAGTGATTAAACCTCAGGGGAAGACTAATAAAATAGTTATACTCAAGTCAAACTCACAATACTTGGATTTAAGTGCGTGCTAGTGGTGGAAAATAGATGAATAAAATATAGTTATAGCTTATATAAAGATAATATCAATTTATAATGGCTTTATAATATATTTCTAAAGGTTAATAATTGTATAGTAGTGTTTGTTGGAGTTGTAGTAATTGTATGATGATAAATAACCGTCAAAATCCCTCCTTACTTATACCCAAATCCACTGGAGTGCACAGACCTTCAATCCAGATGATGTCACTGCTATCCCCGGCAATTACAGCACTGTGAGGGCCCATCACCTCCCCATGGCGTCCACTTCAAGCAGTTTCAACATCCAGACCTCCAGTAAGGACCCTCCATCACTATTAATAATAACACTGATCCATACCATAAATAGAAAATCCAGATAAAAGCGGATACCATAAAGAAACAGGTAAAATAAACAATCAAAAAGAGATTTAATGAAACTAAAAGCATATAAATGAAACAAATAAAATGTCCAAGCCCCCAATAACATCCCCAAGCATTCACATTAACCCAGAAACATCCTTCCAGCCCATAAATCAGTGAATAACCATCCAAGGAAGTAATTTTAGTTGTCCAAACAGGGTGTATGCACCTGATAAAGGTGTCTATGCTTCTTTAGGCGTTGTGAGTCCACTGATTTCGTCAATATGACCTAAAATAAGCAGAAAAACAAAGGTTATAGGCTATTAAGGGGCTAAAACCCACTTATATACCTAAATATACATAATATACTGCATATTTCACTGAATATGAGATTTATGTATATACATATAAGCTTATTTATGTCAATAATTACTTCATATCACTTAAGATAAGTATATTATGACTCCATTAACACCTTAATAAATATTATTAGGCCATGGATAAGCTATTTAAACTATTATAAGTTATATAATAGAATAATAATTATATATATATCTAATAAAATAATATATATTATTATTTTAACCTTATTTTTAAGATATAAGCTTAATCTACTTAAGGTTATCTTATTTTAAGCATAAGAAATACTCAGTCCTAAGGATATTTAGGCTGACACTCCCTCACCCCAAAAAAAACAATAAAAAAAAATTTAAGGCATTTTAATTAAAAATAAGGAGTGAAATAATAAAATAAAAAAATAAAAAATAATTTTTATAATACATATACTGAATGAACAGTATTATTTAGATTTAAATTTTTTCAAGAGATTTTTAAGATCAGAGATTTCATTTTCTGGAATCCACTGGTCATATTCACTTGATTTATTTTTAAATCTTAATAGATACTCAACTCCCTTTTCTTTAGCACAGTGTCTCTTTTTAAGTATCTTTTCAATTTCTGCCTTTTAAACAATTTCTTCAGGTTTCTGTTTATGCTTTCCTGATCTTCTTGGAAATAGAGCAGTATCATTAGAATGGTATGGTTTTATAAGAGAAATAGGAAATACTGAATGTTTTCTATCATATGGTGCATATAGAATAACCTCAACAGCATTATTACCAACCATCTTTTTAACTAAAAATGTTCCAATGAATGGATCCTTCAATTTAACATTACCATTTAAATTGAAATGTAGTGTTGAAATAAGGACTTCATCACCCTCTTTGAACATTTGTTCTTTATGGGCTTTATCCCATCTTTTCTTTTCATACTCAAACGCCTTATTTATACATTCTTGAGCATGTTTTCTGCATAATTCCTGCATCTGAAGAAAATATTTAGTACCTGGATGGATATCCAATCTAGGTAACTTATTAAGAGTTTTAGCAGGGGTATTAGGTACATAACCCAACCATAACTCAAATGGCTTTTTGCCAGTGACAGAATGTACTGTACTATTATATGCAAATTCTAAACCTGGGATAAGGGTTACCCAATCATGCGTGAATTTGTCATTGTCTTTAAAATTAAGACCAAAAGCACAGTATCTTCTTATCATATCTTCTAAGGTTTGTATCATTCTTTCTGCTAGCACATCAGTTTGTGGATGGTGTGCTGTAGAAAGTTTTAATTGACATCCTGAAACATCCATAAGTGACGTCCAGAACTCAGAAGTAAATTTAGGATCTCTGTCAGAAACTATTGCTTTGGGGAAACCTGCTTTATTCAACATTTGTGTCCACCATAAAAAAGCTAGGTCCTTTGCAGAAACCTCTTTCTGGGTAGGAATAAATTTACACATCTTTGTAAATATATCTACAATTACCCAGCAGGAGTTATAACTCTTATGCCCTGCTATTGGCAAACCTGTTACAAAGTCCATGTTAATGATTTCCCATGGAGCTTTTGGTTGCTCAATTTGTTGTAATAAACCAGCTCTTTTTCCTGTTAATCTTTTAGATTTTTGACAAGAATTACCTGTTTCAACATATTTCTGAACATCCTCAGACATGTTAATCCACCAAGCTGTGTTTTTTACTCTGGTTAATGTTTTATGGTAGTCAAAATGACCTGCTAATATATCATCATGACATATACTTAACATTAACTCCTTCATTGAAGGGGGAATTACAATCACATTACTTGATTTTTTCCTGTAATATATAAAACCATCCTCAATAGAAAATTTTCCTTTTTCTAATTCCTCTTTATACTTAATTGGTAATGTTTTTATTAAAACATTCATTGAAGCATTAGATGGATCATTAAATATTGTAGTTAATTTACTCAAGTCAGGATCTGAATTATAATTATCAAGAATTGATTGCATAAATTCATCCTCAAGATCTACAATATAAATGCCATAAATGTTAATAATCTCTGACTCAGGAACATAAGCAGGATTATCATCATTATTAGGCAGATGTACTCTAGATAACAGATCTACATTAGAGTGCAAGGTTCCTGCTCTATGTGTAATAGTCATCCGGCCTCTGTATTCTTGTACAGCTAATTGCCATCTAAACATGTGTCTATTAGGAGTTTTCATGTTTAAGAGTGACTTAACTGCACTACAGTCAGTTATTAACTCAAATTTTTGGTCTTCAAGGTAATAATGTAGCTTCTCAAGAGCCCATACTACTGCCAAACATTCAAGTTGAGTAGCACCATATTTCAATTCACCACTTCTCAGAGTACGTGAAATATAGCAGATTACTACTTCTGACATTTTACCTTCAATAAGTTGTTTTTGATGTAAAGCAGCACCCAGTCCAATAAAACTTGCATCTGTATATAATACAAAAGGTAATTGGAAATCTGGTAATCCCAAGATAGGAGCTGTCATTAAACATTCTTTCAACTTATCAAAAGCTTGTTGTCTTTCATTATTCCAAATGAAAGCTTCTGATTTCTTTATCAGTGTGGTCAGTGGTGCAGCAATTGATTGGTAGTTTTTTATATATTGTCTATAATAACCACACATTCCAAGAAAAGATTGTACATCCTTCACATTTTGAGGAATGCCAATATTCTTTATTGCAGCCACTTTATTTTGGTCTACACATATTTGTAAGCCAGATACAATATGACCAAGCACTTTTAAAGATTCAAACCCAAATTTACATTTTTTCAATGCAAGGGTCATTTTTATTTCATCCATTTTCTGAAATACTTTCCTTAAATGGATTAAGTGTTCATCAAAAGTTTTATAGAACACTATGATGTCATCAATGTATACCATTAACCATCCCTCAATCATTTCATTATGGAATGTTATATCCATTAACTTCTGAAATACTGATGGAGCATTTTTTGGTCCAAATGGCATCCTGACATACTTATAAATTCCCATGTGTGCTGTTATCAACAAAAAGTTCTGTGAATTCTTTTCAACAGGAATTTGATGGTACCCTTTATTTCCATCTAGGCAACTTATATATTTAGCACCTTTAAGGGTAGCATGTATAGAGGCAATCCTTGGCAAGGGATAAATATCATCTACTGTAAATGTATTTAATTCTCTATAATCACAGCACAGTCTTGCTTTATCTTGTTCAAAAGAAATTAGCACTGGTGATATTACACAATATTTTGGTGTAGTTTCAACCTTCTCAAGAATGTTCATTTTTAATAACATCTTAATATTATCCTCTATGTCTTTCCTCTTCATTGGTGAAGCAGGGTATGGTTTCTTTTTAAGACTTGCAGGAATATTATCCATATCATAGGTTAAACTAATCTTCATTTCATGATTTTTTACAAGGCCAAGTTCATTTGTACCATGTGCAAAAGCCATTTTAAAAGCTTTAATTAATTCTAAAATATTATCTTTCTCAGTTTTACTTATCTTAGTGCCAAATGATGCTTTTGAAATTTCTGTTTCCAGAAGTTCCATCTCATTGGATTCCCTTCCTTTAGACGGGGAATTTGTTACTGACTCAATGTGTAAGACTGTGTTAAAAGAATTTATTTTAAATTTCCTCTTACCATTCATGCCAATTGTAAAATTGTTATTAGCAGGGTCTAATTTTACACCAAATTTAGTCAGAATATCATTTCCAATGATAAAACAGTTACTACAGTTAGTATTATCAATTACTACAAAGTCACAAGTTACTCTTACATAACCATGTTGATGTTTAAAGAAAACAGCAGCTTTGTATTTACCAATCGGGTGTAGCACTGTTCCAAAACCTCTCCAATTTTTATTTTGAAGTGGTTCAAGCTTAAAATTATATTCACTATCAATTTTCTGTAATGTATTAGTGGAAACAACAGAACCAGCAGCTCCTGTGTCCAGTAATATATTAACATTTTCACCAGAAATGATAGCTGGAAACGTGATAGGTGTCATTCTAAAGTTATCAGCTTGTATATCCTTAATGATTTCAGCATCCTCAAAATTCATTAAAGATTCATTTGAGTCCATATTTAATATTGGATTTTCAAAGATGGACAAATCATCTTCCAACATACAGACTTCATTTTCATCACTATATGAGATATTGCTGTCATAATCACTTGATTCTTTACTTTTTTCAGTTTCAGTTTCAGATTCACATTGATTTTCAACAATATTTATGTTTTTCTCACATTTGTGACCCTTGACCCAAGGTTTGTTACACTTATAACAAGTATTTGTTTCATACTTCTTAGGTACTACAGGTGCAGTAGGTTTTTTCTGCTTCTGCTGAAGTGTTTTTGAATTCTGAGTTTTTACAGGTTCAACATTTTGTTTATAAGTGAAATACCTTGATTCATACTTATGGTTTAATAATATTTCATTGCAAATATTAATAAAGTCAGAATATTCAGTAACATTTAATGTTCTAGCTACAACAATGTCTCTGACAGATATAGGTAATTTATAAATTATCTTATCTTTCCATAAGTTAAAATCCATATGAGGCTCAATGGATTTTAATATTTTGTTTAACTTCATTAAAAATACCATAGGTTTGTCACCATTCAACGGATTATACCTAGTCTTCTCATAAAGTCTCTGCTGAGTAAGTCTGAATTTAGAACCTCCAAATTGTTTTTCAATAAGTTGTTTCCATTCAGCCCAAGAGTAGTCTCTACCCTCACTTAAGACAGCTTCAAACCATAATAAAGCAACATCCTTAAATAAAGAAATTCATTTTGATGTTATCTCTTCATCTGGTAACTTATATGAGAATTTCAAGTTGTCAATTCTTTGAATAAAATGTTTCCAATCAGAGCTGGCTTCCCCATCATAAGTTGGGTACTGATCTATCCTAGGCCAGTTTTTCTGATTGGATTTTATCTCACTAATCTTAGGTAAATTCAACAACTCATTTACTTTTGATAAATGGTCTTGTATTTCTTCCTGCACGGATTTGTGACTTACATTTTCAGATTTGACACTACCACCAGATGGTTTTAATTGTGGTGGTACAGGGAAGGAATAAGATTCACTTTTTCCAATGAAAGGATTATTATTATATTGATTATACTTATGATTATCCTGGTTCATTAGTAGATTGGCATTTTCAATCTCAACTTTAGTTAATCTTTGTAGCAACTCAGAGACACTTTGATTTGTCTGGGCAAAAGATAACTTTGTTCTTGATTCAGTTTTTAATAAATGTGTTTCATATAATTTTTCTAACTCACAGAATTTTTTTGAAAGGTCATTATATTTATTACTTAATGAATCATATTTAAGAGTTAGAGACAAATGTTCTTTCTCTAATTCTTTGTTGCATGTTGCTAATTGAGAAATGTTTAATGTCAAGGATGAAATTGTATCACTAGTGAGCTTAACTGTCTGTTCCTCACAATCAGTCATTCTATTCCACAATGCTGAAACAATTCTATGGACAGTTGGATTATTGTTAAAATATTCCATGTCCTCCTTTTCAATTCTCTCACTCTCCTGTGAACTTCTCATCTCACTAGTAGGTGGTTGCAACTGAGGATTAACTGTATTATTATTGTAAATAGTACTGTTATTGTGGACAAAAGACAAGTCAGGTGTATCTACTCTAAAACCTAAATTTCTTAAATCCTCCTCTATTTTTTGTACAGATTTAACATCAATAGAATTACCTATATTGTAATTATCAGTATTATGTTCAATCTGAGAGGGTAATCTACTTACAAAGGGATGGTTGCCAGTCCTGATTTTTGGCGCTTTTTTCCTTTGTAAGGGTGAGCTGAGGAAGTCAGATGAGGGGGTGGATCCCTGTTGCAACTGTGGCTTGTCCACTGTTGGTGAAACCAGTCCCATTTCCATTTGTCTACCAGGATTTTCTCCTGGGAGTGAGTTGACCCTCCTTGGATAGGGGGTTGCTGATTTGACTGACAGGGCTGGCCTCCCTTTAATTCTGCCAATGCCTGATTCATCTGCTGAAACCCTACCTTGCAATTGTTTTGCAACTGCTCTACCGCTTTGAACATGAGAGATTTTGATTCCTCCAACTTCAGAACCTGTTTGGCCAGGTGGGACAGTTGATTATGAAGAGGAGGAGACGTCTTTTTCATAGTTATCTTTTTTAAGAGGGCGTCCTTTTCCTCTATACTCATGCTTTCTGGCTGGGGGTACTGTTGGCCCTCCATGGTGATGTCCTGTAAAGTTTTTGTTAGCTTTAGACCTGGTATTATACGCAGGATTTTCACTTACACTGTCCTGGGGAGCACTCATATTGTTAAGAATGACAATATTTTACGTCTACAAAAGGAAAAACTCTATGGAATTAGTAGAAAAATAATATAAGCAATTATATTACTAATAAAAAAGCAATGGAGCTTACCCTGAATTTATATCTTTATTTATTTAAATAAAATGTAAGAAAAATTCGAAAAAATCTGTTAAAAATATAATAATAAGTTTAAATAGACCTCTATAAGGGTGAATAATTAGCTTACCAAGCTTTAACCAAATACCAATTTAATTGGGTGTTATATTGGTGTCCAAATACCAAGTGAAATTGGGTTTATATTGGGTACAGTTACTACTGTAAATATCTAATTTTTATGATAAAAAATTAGTACAATTATTTTAAGGGTTCTTTTCCACAATTAATGAGTTATGATGACCCACTAATATGCAGCAGACCCAAATATTTGGTTTATTTTGAGCTGTACTAAGGTAAAAATCATGTCCCAAGGCTTATACTAAATAATAAGTAAAATATAAGGAAAGACCCCCAATTGTCAGTATAGTCTAGTATATAAGCATCATATAATAGTGTTTATTTATGGTCCAACTACTTATTGATAAATGATTTAGTGATTAAACCTCAGGGGAAGACTAATAAAATAGTTATACTCAAGTCAAACTCACAATACTTGGATTTAAGTGCGTGCTAGTGGTGGAAAATAGATGAATAAAATATAGTTATAGCTTATATAAAGATAATATCAATTTATAATGGCTTTATAATATATTTCTAAAGGTTAATAATTGTATAGTAGTGTTTTTTGGAGTTGTAGTAATTGTATGATGATAAATAACTGTCAAAATCCCTCCTTACTTATACCCAAATCCACTGGAGTGCACAGACCTTCAATCCAGATGATGTCACTGCTATCCCCGGCAATTACAGAACTGTGAGGGCCCATCACCTCCCCATGGCGTCCACTTCAAGCAGTTTCAACACCCAGACCTCCAGTAAGGACCCTCCATCACTATTAATAATAACACTGATCCATACCATAAATAGAAAATCCAGATAAAAGCGGATACCATAAAGAAACAGGTAAAATAAACAATCAAAAAGAGATTTAATGAAACTAAAAGCATATAAAGGAAACAAATAAAATTTCAAAGCCCCCAATAACATCCCCAAGCATCCACATTAACCCAGAAACATCCTTCCAACCCATAAATCCGTGAATAGCCATCCAAGGAAGTAATTTTAGTTGTCCAAACAGGGTGTATGCGCCTGATAAAGGTGTCTATGCTTCTGTAGGCGTTGTGAGTCCACTTATTTCGTCCATATGACCTAAAATAAGCAGAAAAACAAAGGTTATAGGCTATTAAGGGGCTAAAACCCACTTATATACCTAAATATACATAATATACTGCATATTTCACTGAATATGAGATTTATGTATATACATATAAGCTTATTTATGTCAATAATTACTTCATATCACTTAAGATAAGTATATTATGACTCCATTAACACCTTAATAAATATTATTAGGCCATGGATAAGCTATTTAAACTATTATAAGTTATATAATAGAATAATAATTATATATATATCTAATAAAATAATATATATTATTATTTTAACCTTATTTTTAAGATATAAGCTTAATCTACTTAAGTTTATCTTATTTTAAGCATAAGAGATACTCAGTCCTAAGGATATTTAGGCTGACATGTGAGAAGTTGAGATTCCAAGGAGTTGATGGCAGTGATGAATTGTTTGGTATAAGTGTTAACTGAACTGTACCCTAATTCAAAGACATTTTCTAAATGTTTCAAAGGGGCTCTGTTACCATTGGAACCCAAACGACATAGTGTGATGGCCAATTGAATTGAAGGATGTTGTTGTTCTTTTTGATAATTATTGTGAAATATGAGATTATCCTGAATAAGCCCAAGCAATTTAAGGAAAAATTTCGGAGAAGTCCTGAAGAACTGTCTAAAACTGGGTGTAGATAGGTTAAGAAGTGTTTTAATGGTGTACTTGGGGGTATGAAGTACTTGAAGCTTTCTGGGAAGAAGGTAACGTTTCGAGGCCATTTTTGATAAAAAGACAAAATCTTCTTATAGATCAGAATCGGAATCACAATCAGAGTCTAAGAGCAGTTCAAGAGCCATGAAAGTCATTGCTTTATGTAATTTATCACAATTTTAAAGTGAGGAAGGCATGACTCTTATATGATATGATATGAAAATGTAAATGATGTACAATGTTCTGAGTTATGAAGTGTTATGCTGCGGAGTGCTCTGTATGATTGGGATAATGCTGACAAATCAGTGAAATGGGACTTTATGGTGAAATCAGCACTTTTGGTTGAGAAAGTGCGGATTTGAGTGAAATAAGTGACTTATTTTATTTTTAAATCCACCAGTATTGGGGCTAGTGTGTTTTGGAAATCCGCACTTAAAAAAGTGTGGATTTGGTCAAATTTAAGTGCAGATTTGTAAGTGCGGATTTGCCAGAACTGACACCCCTATTATGTAAACATTTTGTGCACATTTTAAATCAATACCTAGCCCTTCTGACTTAATTGAGCCAAGAAGAACAAAGCAATTGATATTGTTTTTAAACCTGTTTAGACTTTCATCTCAGGCCCTCAGACTCAAATCACCTACATACATTGTAAAGCCAGTGTTATACTCTTTTAGTGCTTTCAAAATCCTTTTGAAAATAATCACTCCTTTAATTTTCCTTTATCAAAGAGTGTTAAGTTAGTCACTTACATTTCTAAAAAGTCCACATATTCTGAAAATATGACTTCTTTGGGCTCCTTTATGCCTCTTGGCCCTTGCAAAAACTCCATCACATTCTCAATGAGATGTATTATCTTAGCCGAATCTCTCCATGTATACCTATAAGGCGGTTCATCTTCTCTAAATTCATACATTGCATGGTTGCAAAATAGTTGTAAAACCTTTAGTTGCCGTAGAAATTCACTATTATCCCAAGTTTGTTGTTTATCATGATTTGGACCAAATTGCTTGTAAAATTCTTCCTCTAGTTTGTCCAGTCTTTTTTTCCAGTGTCTTCAAAATCTCACTAATATACCTTCTTCAACCTTTTTAGGGAGATTTAGGACAACATCCTTTGTTCGCCGTAAGAAGACCACCTTCATAAGGTGGTTGATAGTTCTGACTGCCTGCAGTGAACCAACTTTCAGTTTTGGTGTAATTTGCTCCCTCTAAAGAGACCCCTCATCCCATCCATCCAATTGAAGAAAAGTTATTAAACTCTGCAGATCTTTTGGTGAGTTCTGTAACGGTTTTCCTGTTAAAAATAGTCGATGCTTGGAAAGTAAACTAAAAATCTTCTATGTCCTTTTGGCTAGAGGATTTTTGATGTAGCTATAATAAATTATTGTTTCTTTTTAAATCTCCTAACATCATTTATTTTTTCAAGATACATATATAACTTACTGTGCTTCATCCAGAACAATTCGATACCATATAATTTTACTTATCAGTAATAACTTTTTTTCAATTTGCTTATTTATTGTCAAAGGGCTGACTGTTTCATAAGTGGTAAGTACAATTGCAGTTCTCTGGAGCTCTTCTTCTTGTAAATTATCATAAATCTTACCATGAAATACATGGTATGGAAGAGATAAAGGGTTGAAATGAAGATTTATTTCATTTTCCCAGTTTGAGAGTATAGATAATGGGCATATAATTAGTGTGGCAAAACGTAGTTTTTTACCAAAAAGCTCCAATCTTTGTTGAAATATTATTGCTTGCTCTTGTGTTGCACTTATCAGAGCAAGTGTTGATAGTGTTTTTCCTAAACCCATTTCATCTGCAAGTATTGACCTATATCCACCAAAAAGTTGTTCAATATTTTCATAATTTTGTTTTGAAGGACGGTACACACTGTGAAGCCATTTATTATCATTGTGCTCCCAAAGCTTATCCAGTTTATCTTTCAAAAAATTTTCTTTGTCAATCATAAAGTTGACTTCTTGACATTGGTGCGTTTTTAATGCTGTTTTTATTCCTAGTGTTTGATTTTGAGTTATCAAATTTTGTCCAATCCTAAATGAGTCAATTTCTGACAGATAAGAAGCAATATTGTAAAATGTTTTGCTGTCATAATCATCAATTTCTAGTATACTTATTTGAGCAAGATAAAATTTTTGTTTTATTTCATTAAGATGCCTATTGATTCCAAATAAAGTGAACCACAGCTGAAATGTTTTATTTTGCTGTTTGAAAATGTAGCTCTGAGAATAGGCTTTATTCTGCGGCTGCATCACAGATTCAAAGTTCAACCAATGAGAGCTGTTGCCAATTTCTCCAAGATGCGGTCCATTTGTTCACTTTGCTTTTCCGAAAGTTCTCCAATAAATTTAAGAGTCTTTGTGTCTAACATAGAAAGAATGTGAACTCTTTTTCTACCTTGCTGAAGTATTGCATTTTCCATTTGGTTTTTTGATAATTGTAATATCATATATGATGGTGTTGGTTCAAATGAAACCATAAATTGACCAAGACATTTCAAGGAACTCATTTTGTGGAGATATGAGAAGGATTAAAAATGAATATAAATGGTGTAGAATTTGCACAATCCAATTAATAAATATTAAGACTTATTGAATGAATATGAAGATCATGTTTTCCAGGAGCCCAGTGACTCCATGGAAATGATTGGTAAAAAGTATAGAATAACACAATAATTTTTGTCAGAATTTTGAAGTCAATTTATGGTTACATTGAATAGGATTTTAACTAAACCAATACCATAACTGAAAATATTTATAAGTATCAGCACAAAGTCCAAAAAATTATGTACATAAAGATTCTTTTAGTTAAAATGAAGTTCAATGATTTTTCTACAAGGAACCAATGTATGTTATAAGAGTAGTGAAAATTTAACATGAAATCACACTTTGATTAAAATTTTTAGATATCTTTCTTACATTTTTTGTTTTGTCAGATAATATATGACAAAATTTTGTTGATTAAAAAAAAGGTAGGTTTTAAGATATCCCAAGACTTCTGAAAATCCCAAAAATAATCTTGAATAACCAAGCCACTCATTATGTGTTATCAATACGAAAAAATGATTATATCCTTAAAATGAGAGAAGCCAAATAATACTAAAAAGCCTAAATTATCAGTCTCCTATATTATAAAGCTGAACATTATAATTCAGAATAAAAGAATGGCTTTCAATTTTGACTAATCATCTTAAAAAATAATTCAGCTTTTACTTGTTTCAAGCACCAAATATCATGCAATCCTCTATTCAAACATTCATTATAGTTTTACTGAAGATCCATTGAGTATTGGCACAGAGTTGAGGATAATTTCAAGCAGATTTCAGTCTCATTTGAGTATTAGTTCAGTCTGAGTTCAGTCTGAGTTCAATCTGACTTCAAGTTGAGGACTTGCTAAAAGGCCCCCCCAAATATTTTGTGGTGATTAATTAAAACCCTTCCATCAAAGTACCATAAGGCTTTGTAAAAAGTTAAATTTCTAATTGATGAAGGATATCTATATTATACACTACACAACATAGGGGGTGGACTTGCTAGCAAGTCCCCAACTTGAACTCAGACTGAATTCATACTGAACCCATACTGAACTCTACTTGAAAACCCACCTTAAACTGTTCTGTTGAGTGGTGTTCATCCCTGATTTTATGGTTCCTTTTTCAATAGCAAAATGTGTGTTCAATCTATGGTGAATTTTAGTCCAAGTTTGCGGACTTTCTAACAAGTCTGCCCCCCATATTACGCAGTGATATAATAAAGTTTAGTAATGTTATTGTTATTCTTCCTTCTATGAAAGAGATCATCTTGAAAATTTGTCATGATGACATATTGGCTGGACATTTTGATCTTGAAAAAACAATGATCTGAATAAAAACACTGCTTGGTAGGTGAATATGTCTGAAGACGCCAGATTATATATTGAAACCTGTGATTCTTGCCTAAAATCAAAAAGATTGACTGGTAAAAGCGCTGGATTAAAGCAACATATTGTCTGATGCACCATGGAAAATAAGAAACATGGACTTTGTAACAGGATTGCCCATTTCTGGGAAAGACAGTTATAACTCTTGTTGGGTTATTGAGGAAAGATTCACAAAAATTTGTTAATTTATCCCTACACACAAGGATGTTTCCACTAAAGAATTAGCTTTCTTGTTGTGGACTCATATGTTTAATACTTCTGGATTTCCTAAATCCATAATCTCTGATAGAGACCATAAATTTACTTCTGAATTTTGGATGTCTCTGATGGATGTTTGTGGCTGTGATCTGAAACTTTCTACTGTCCATCACCCCCAAACTGATGGATTAGTGAAATAATGATTCAGACTTTAGACGACATGATAAGAAGGTATTGTGCCTTTGGCTTTGATTATAAAGACAATAACAGATCTACACATGATTGGGTTACTTTACTTCCTGGTTTGGAATTTGCTTATAATATCACTGTTCATTCTCTTACTCAGAAAAAGCCTTTTGAGATCTGGCTTGGATATGTTCCAAATACCCCTGCCCAAATTTTCAATAATAAAATACCTAAATTGGATTTACATCCTGGTGTAAAATCTTTTCTTCAAATGCAAAAACTTTTCAGAATTGATGCTCAAAAATGTTTTGAAAAATCCTTTGAATATGAGAAGAAGAGATGGGACAAATCTCATAAAGAATACACTTTTAAAAAGGGTGATGAAGTATTGATTTATACAGTCCACTTCAATTTAAAAGGGAAAAAATAAATTAAAAGACCCATTTGTAGGTCCATTTGTTGTCAGAAGAATGTTTGGTGATAATGCAGTTGAAGTTATATTGTATTCTCCATATGACAGAAAACATCCTGTTTTTCCGATATGTCTTTTAAAACCTTACACATTAAATAGTGATTTATTTCCCAAAAGGAGGGGAAGACCAAAGAAATCCCCTAAAGAGATCTCTGAGACAGTAGAAATTGATAAGATTCTGAATGACAGAATAGTTACTGCTGAAAAAGGTACAGAATACTTATTGAGATTCATGAATAATTAATCTGAATATGATTTTTGGATACCTGGGAAGAAGATATCTAATCTTTCTACCTTTCTTAAGAAATATAAAAAGAAAAAATAATAACATTTTTTTATTCTTTTTTTTAGAGTGAGGGAGTGTCAGCCAGGCTACTAGACTTATCCAGTAAAATAATTAATTATTTTATGAGATGAAGCCACACCTTTTATTTCTTATTATTAATTATATTATATTTAATTATGTATTACTTGCAATACACTAACTAATTACAATAAGTAATTTTAGTAAATATTTAAATTAATTATAATGTCCCTTATATTTTTATTCCCTAACACTGTGCTCAATAACAGGTTGAAAGAGAAATAATAATATTAATACTAAATCTTAAATATTAAAATTACTTCATTTTAAATGTTTGAAATTCTATTTTAAAAAAAAATCAAATTAATTTGTACTAAGTGTATCATCTTAAGTGAACTCTAAACTATATCAAATAATGTGATATCTTTTATTGATGCATTATTTTAGCACACTTTTGTTACTTGATCATTCTTATATTTGTAATAACTTTCTCCCACACTCCCTTTTGGATACTTGTTAACTCCGTGTATTTTCTCTCTCCTATTTGCCTATTAAGGGCCTCATCTTTTGTGCTTTTTGATTCATTCCCTTACTTAACTATTTTATAAAACACTTTAAAGTAAATCATTACTATTATTTGTCTTTTAGTATTTACATTATTGTGATTTTAAATTATCAATTATAATAATATTTATATTCTTATCTTTTCTATTGAGTAAAATTAAAATCATAAGATAAATTATACATACTTGACTTGAGAATTCCAAATTCATTGTCCAATACTGTAAATTGCCACCAAAAATCTTCTAGACCAAAAGGAGTCCCCCGATAAAAACCTTTTATATCTATTTTTAATACCTGTTTTGGATTTTCTTTCTAATATTTCTCAGTTTTCACACTCACGTAGGTTTTCATTATCTTAATTGTTTTGTTTTGGGATCATATGGTTGGTAAATAGTTCCTTATTCACGGGTTTAATTTACTGTTTCTTTTTTGTTATTTAATATGTTTCAATTAAATAAAATTACTTGGTTTTTTATCACATTACTTTACTCTTTGTAGATACAATTGAAACACCCCAGATGATCCTCTTGCCTATCAAAGGGCTCTGGAATCCTCTCTGGTAATTATCACTTACATTACAATTATTTTAAATAGTTACAAACCTTTATTTTCTATTTCTATTAGTATTATAAAATCTAGTATAAATATTCAATAAATAATTAAAGGTTGCTCTAAGTCTATTAATAATAACTATTGTTAGCCATCCAGAGAATAAATCACTTATTCAATTAAATCATATCTCACTGTTGTGTCATCTCTCAACAATTGACGTTGCATTTCTCTTATTTAATTTAGTTATTTTTATAATTTCTATTCTTTTTTCCCTTTTGTAATTCTGCCTTTATTTCCTCTTTCTACTCTTCATTTAATTCTTCTTCTTCTTATTCTTCTAGATGACCAACCAACAATTGGAGGCCTTTCCAATAAACAACAACATTTTTTGACAAATGACATAACGCATGGACCACCTAGCGCAAAACAGCAAATTTTTGACACAACTGTGTTTCAAACTTGGGTTCAATCTTCATGGTTTATAATATATTAAATTATATATACTTTAAAGTGATTCCTTGACCACTATTTTATGTAAACCTTTTCAACTCTCATATATATTATTAAATTTTTATAGCAATAACAGTGTTTTTGGCTAAATTGCTGAATCATAGAGTGTAAGTGATCATATTTTTTTAATTAATTTTTTCCTAGTTGACCATAATAGAGTTAAAATCTTATTCCTAGAGGATCATTAAATTTTTTTAAATAAATTATTATTAAATTAATTTTTATTGAAATTTTTTGATATATTGGTTGACCACAATTTTCAAGGTATACTTTTGGTCTAGAAGATTGGTATGAAGTTTTTACAAGGATTCTGAAGGTTTAAATGGACTCTCAACAAATTTGTACGTATTTCTTAAATCAAGGCTGATTATTTTACTCAATTAAAAGAGGTTGGATTAAAATATTGATATAATTTATAGATTAGAGTTACGCTATTGTAAGTACTAATGATATAGAATATAAGAATAAGTTTTGATTGGTTGTTGTTGTAATAAAATGATCTAGTAAAGGAATGACGAAAATACAACAAAAAGAGAGGCCTTATATAGGCAAAGAAGAGACAAAGCACGGCAATCAAATTCTAAAAACAGTAGTATGAGAGAGAGAAAAGAATATTCCAGAAGGAGTATTTTCAAATAATAAAGTTATTCTAAAAAGAAGGCGTCAAAAAGATGTATTTACAGAGTATGTCAGAAATACATCAATTTATTTAATATTTACTGTAGAAGTCAATCCTAAATATGAAATTTGAATTTTTTGTATATACTTAATATTATTTGAATATTAAAATCTTATTTTATCTTAATATCGATTTTTTAATATAAATTTTTATTTTTTCCAACCTGTCAAATGAGCACGGTGTTTAGAGAAAAATATAAGGGACAATTTTATATTTTAATTTTAATTATTTATTTAATTTTATCATTCTGTAATTAGTTAATCTATTATAACTAATTTTACTGTAACTAAATTATAATTAAATAATAATTAAAATGATAAGGTGCGGCTTCATCCAGTAAATAAATAATTATTTCACTGGGTAAGTCTAGTAGCCTGGCTGACAATCCCTCAATCTAAAAAAAAACAATAAAAAAAAATGCTATGATTTTTTCTTTTTATACTTTTTTAGTAAAGTAGGAAGATTAGATATCTCCTTCCCAGGTATCCAAGAATCATACTCAGATGATTTATTCTTGAATCTAAAAAAGTATTCTGTACCCTTCTCAGCAGTGACTATTCTGTCATTTAAAAAAATTTCAATTTCTGCTGTTTCAGTGATTTCATTTGGGGTTTTCTTTGGTCTACCCCTCCTTTTTGGAAATAAATCACTATTGGATGTGTAAGGTTTCAAAAGAGATATTGGAAAAACAGGATGTTTTCTGTCATATGGAGAATACAGAATAACTTCAACTGCATTATCTCCAATCATTCTTCTGACAACAAATGGACCAACAAATGGATCTTTCAATTTGTTATTACCTTGTAAGTTGAAGTGGACTGTAGAAATCAACACTTCATCACCCTTTTTATAAGTGTATTCTTTATGGGATTTGTCCCATCTTTTCTTCTCATATTCAAATGATTTTTCAATACATTTTTGAGCATAATTTCTACATAGCTGTTGCATTTTAAGAAAAGATTTTACACCAGGATGTATATCCAATTTAGGTATTTTGTTATTGAGAATTCGGGCAGGAGTATTAGGAACATATCCAAGCCAGAGCTCAAAAGGCTTTCTTTGAGTAACAGAATGAACAGTGCTATTATAAGCAAATTTTAACCCAGGAAGTAAGGTAACCCAATCATGAGTGAATCTGTCATTATCTTTATACTCAAGGCCAAAGGCACAATATCTTCTTATAATGTCCTCTAAAGTCTGAATCATTCTTTCAGCTAAACCATCAGTTTGAGGGTGATGGGCAGTAGAAAGTTTCAGATCACAACCACAAACATCCATCAGAGACATCCAAAATTCAGAAGTAAATTTAGGGTCTCTGTCAGAGATTATGGCTTTAGGAAAACCAGCAGTATTAAACATATGAGACCACCATAAGAAAGCTAATTCTTTAGTGGAAACATCCTTGTGGGTAGGGATAAATTTACACAATTTTGTGAATCTGTCCACAATAACCCAACAAGAGTTATAACTGTCTTTACCAGCAATATGTAATCCTGTTACAAAATCCATGTTTATTATTTGCCATGGAGCATCAGGAGGTTCAATATGTTGCATTAATCCTGCTCTTTTACCAGTTAATCTTTTTGATTTTTGGCAAGAATCACAAGATTCAACATATAATTTTGTGTCTTCAGACATATTAGCCCACCAAGCAGTGTTCTTAATTCTGATCATTGTTTTGTCAAGATCAAAATGTCCAGCTAATATGTCATCATGACAAATTTTCAAGATGATTTCTATCATTTAAGGAGGAATAACAATAACATTACTCAACTTTCTTCTATAATATAAATATCCTTTATCAATTGAAAATTTACCTTTTTCCCAAGCTTTTTGGTACTTTGGTGGAAGGGTTTTAATTAATGTTTGTATTGAAGCATTCTTTGGATCATTTAATATGGTGCATAACTTTTTCAAGTCAGTGTCCTTATCATATGATTCCAGAATAAGCTGTAATAGCACTTCCTCCATATCAACCACATATATCCCATGAATATGAATAATTTCATCCTCAGGATCATAAGCAGGATTAGAGTCATTATTTGGTAAAGATAACCTTGATAACAGATCCACATTTGAGTGAACAATACTAGCCCTATGTATAATTGTCATTCTCCCTCTGTACTCTTGAACAGCCAGCTACCATCTGAACATATGTCTGTTAGGTGTTTTCAAGTTTAAAAGGGATTTAACTGCACTGAAGTCAGTGACAAGTTCAAATTTCTGGTCATCTAGGTAATAATGAAGCTTTTCTAGAGCCCATACTACAGCTAAACACTCTAATTGAGTAGCACAATATTTCAATTCACTATTTCTCAGGGTTCTTGAAATATAACAAATTACTACTTCTGAAACTTTATCATTCATCACTTGTTTTTGATGGAGGGCAGCACCAAGACCAATGAAACTGGCATCAGTGTACAAAACAAATGGTTGATTAAAGTCAGGTAAAGCAAGAATTGGTGCTGACATCAAACAATGTTTCATAGTGTCAAAGGCTCTTTGTCTTTCACCATTCCAGACAAAAGCAACATCCTTTCTAGTTAACTGGGTAAGGGGTAAAGCTATGACTTGGTAATTTTTAATATACTGTCTATAGTTTCCACACATTCCCAAAAAACTTTGGAGCTCTCTCACTGTTGTAGGAGCTTTCACCTGTTGTATGGCTGCCACTTTGTTCTGGTCAACACATATCTGTAAGCCTGAAACAACATGACCAAGAACTTTTAAAGAATTGAAACCAAATTTACATTTCTTCAAAGCAAGTGTCATATTTATTTCATCCATTTTCTGGAATACTTTAAACAGGTGTTTAAGATGGTCCTCAAATTTTTTTGAGAATATAATTTTATCATCAGTATAAACCATCAGCCATCCTTCAATTATCTCTTTATGAAATGTGTTATCCATGACTTTTTGGAAAACTAAAGGGGCATTTTTAGGGCCAAATGGCATCCTAATATACTTATAAATACCCATATGAGTGGCAATCATCAGAAAGTTCTGAGAATTTTTCTCAACAGGTACCTGGTGATATCCTTTATTACCATCCAAACAGCTAATATATTTAGCACCCTGTAAAGTAGCATGTATAGAGCTGATTCTAGGTAAAGGGTAGATATTATCAACAGTATAAGTATTTAGTGCTCTATAATCACCACATAACCTGGCTTTATCTTTCTCATAAGAAATTAGGACAGGTGAGATAACACAATATTTAGGTGTTTCAACTACCTTTTCAATAATATTCATTTTTAAAAGGGTAGAGATATTGTTTTTAATATCTTTTCTCTTTGTGGGAGAAGCAGGATAAGGCTTCTTCTTTAAACTAGGTGGAATATCAGTTAATGGGCAAGACAATGAAAGTTTCATTTCCTCTTTAACTAATCCCATTTCATGTGACCCATGAGCAAAGGCCATAGGAAAAGATTTTATCAAGTTAATGATGGAATCTTTATCCTCACCAGAAAGTTGTTCTCCAAAAGAAGCATTGTCAATTTCAGACATAAGGGCATGCATTTCTTTGTAGATCTTTCTTTATATTGAATCACAGAATTACATGTGTTCAATTTTGGTTTTAATAATTTTTTAGGGGAGGAAATCTTAAATTTTCTCTTCCCATTCATCCCCATTGTGAAACATTGGTTTGAAGGATCCAATTTTATGCCATACTTGGTTAAAATATCATTTCCTACAGTAAACCAATTGCTCAAGTTATCATTTTTCATGACAACAAAATCACAAATAGCTCTTACAAAACCATGGTTATATTTAAAAAACACTGTGGCTTTGTATTTACCAATGGGGGACAAAACAGAGCCATACCCTCTCCAATTTTCAGAAATGATAGGCATCAGTTTAGATTTATAGTCTTGATCTACTGAAGCAAGTGCTCTTTCAGATACTACACTTCCTCCAGCTCCAGAATCCAGAAAAACTTCAATGCTGGTTCCATTGATCAAGACTGGTGCCTTAAGAGGGGCAATAACAATTGAGTTATCCTCAATGTTCTATATGATCTCAGCATCCTCAACTGTAGATAAAGCATTATTATCAATATCAATAGTATTTAAATAATGATTATCCTCTTCCAGCATCAAGATATCTTGTTGAGATTCATATGAAATATTGCTGGCACAATCACATGATGTATCATCCAGTTCCACTGTGTCATCAGCATGCTCCTCTGTTTGTTCTACAAGATTTATCTTCTTGTCACAAACATGTCCTTTCTGCCAAGGCTTGTTGCACTTGAAGCAAGTGTTTGTTGCATACTTCTTTGGTGCAACAGGGGCAGAAGGTTTACCAACCTTTTCCAGAGGTTTCTGTTGGTAAGTGGAGGGTTTCTCCAAAGTGGTCCTAGGGATGAATCTTCTGGCATCATACTTATTGTTTAGAAGTATCTCATTGCAAGTATTAATGAAAGAAGAGGGTTCTTTGGAGAACTCAGTCCAAGCCACTATCAAGTCTCTCAGAGACATTGGTAATTCATAGAGGATCCTGTCCTTCCATAAATCAAACTCAATATTTGGGTCCATTGCCCTTATGATTTTTACAATTTTCATTAAAAACTCAATAGGTTTATAAGTAGAAGAGCTATATCTAGTTTCCTCATACTGCCTTTGTTGAGCCATCCTGAACTTGGAGCCACCAAATTGTGCTTTAATTAATTTCTTCCAATCCTCCCATGAGTATTCATTCCCATCCAGGAGAACAGATTCATACCACATCAGGGCAACATTAGTGAATAAAGAAATTAATTTGGACACAATTTCCTCATCTGGGAGTTTGTAAGAATTTTTTAAGTTATCAATTCTGCAAATAAATTGTTGCCAATCAGAGGAAGAATCACCATCAAATGTTGGGTACTGGCCAAGTTTTGGCCAATTCTTTTGATTTGAAGGAGTATCCTTAGTACTAGCTTGTTTCTGAGTAAGAAGCAGCTTTAATTTCTCTAATTGTGCTGAAATCTCATTGTTTAATCCTTCTGTTGCAGATCCTGGTGCATCATCAGTTTTTGATGGAAACTCAGTGTTTTCAACAGGTATTTCTGGATCTATTTTTATTTTAGATGAACTAGCCACAGGTACTATTTGAGCATCCTGCACTATATGTTCCTTCCCAGAAATTTCAGAATATTTCTGGTCATTCAAAAATGAGTTCAATTTTTCTTCAATGGTTGTTAGTCTTGTTTTCATTCTTGGAAGACTAGATAAACTCTCATTGATAGTTGCAAAAGATAATTGATTTTTATGTTGAAAAGATGACAAATGGTCATTCAATCTTTTCAGATTTATCTTATCTATCTCTAATTCCTGGCAACAGGCTGATACATTATCTTTTAGTTTAGACAAATCATTTTTTATATTTTGCCATAAAGAAACTTTCTTTTCATGGGTTGCTTTGTAATGAGACAATTCATCAGAGACTCTCTGTACTTCACTTCTTAATGCTTGATAACCCTGATCAGTTAACAAACTATTATATCTCTGAGTCAATTGCATATTTTTCATTATATGATTTTGCTTGGCAATAATATCTCTCAAGTGCTCATCATTAATTCTTGCTACATCTGGAGTGTTTCTCAATAAGGAAACTGAGTAACTTTCCAGACTCTCATAGAACTCAGGGTCAAGAGTTTCATCAATCACAGCCATATCAGGATTAATCATTGAGGTAGCAATTAAAAGTAATGGATTAGATACATGAGATATCTGTCTACTATTCCCAGCCTCTATAGGTCTCAAAGTTTCATCCTCCCTTCCAGATTTACCTGAAGGAACAGAGTCAGCCACAAGAAAAGGCACTTAAGAATCAATAGAGGGACGTACCAGGGCTTGCTGTGTATCACCATATTGGGCTTCCTTCTTCTTTTACCTCCTTGATAAGGGTGGGGAGGAGTGGGGTTGACCTGGGTGGGCCTTGATGGACCTACCTGAGGTAACTGATGCTGGTTTTGAGCCAAGTAGTCCCACTGAGTGTTGAGCCAGTCCCACTGCCACTTGGAAACTTCCACCTTCTTCTGGGACTGGGGAGCCAATTGTTGTTGATCCCTGGGAGGAAGAGGTTTCTTCTTCTCTTGGAGAAAAGTATCTTTTTTTCTCACCTTTTCTTCCAAGGCATCTACCCTTACCTTTAGTCTCAAGCTGTCTGTCCTTAACTCCTTTATGTGAGTAGACAGATTCTTTACCTGCTCAGACAACGGCATCTTTTTTATCCTGAAGCCTTTTGGAAGCTCTTCTGGTGGGTTTATCATGGGCTTATGATCCTGAGTTGTGTCCACTAGGATTTCTACTTCTTCCATTTCTACATCCTGTTTGGGGCAAGGATTTATTAGTTTGAGAAATTCTTCTTGTTAAAGGAGAACTTACAGAAGTAGGCTCATCATAATCAATTAAGTCTAGTTCTTCTTCACATGCAGCAAAACCACTTTGGTCAGTCATTTTAAGATTTAACTGAAATGAAAAAAATAGACAAATTAATTAGTCTTTTATTTTTAATTTTTATTTAACAGAAATAAAATAAAAATAATAAAAAAAAATTTTTTAGGATAAAAATCAACTTAAATAAATTAATTTATAAAAAAAAAATTAAAACCAGGATTATAATATATTCAACTGTAGAAATAAATTAAAATTTTTATTAATAATTATTTATTTTTAGGATTTAAATCAACTAATTTATTACCAGGACTTATTGTCAACTGAAGTAATCAAATATGAAACTTTATTAATTTAACAAAATTTTATTAAACTGATTAACTTAACTACCAGGACTTAATGTCAACTGAAGTAATTAAATTAAATTTTTTATTTTAAAATTTTATTAAACTGATTACTTAACTACCAGGACTTAATGTCAACTTAAGTAATTAAATATGAGTTTTATCAATTAAAAAAAAATTTCTTGAACTACCAGTATGGTAAGGTAAACTCTTACAGTCGCCTTGCTGTAAGCAGAATCCGGAGGAGATATGTGGATTTAGCTCAAAACCCTGTCCTTCCAACAAAAATAACAAAATGGGAATTCTAAATCACTAAGCTAACCAGTCTACTTGGATCTGTTTGATAAAAATAATGAAACTCTAAAATATTTAACGCTTATTGAGATTTAAAGAAAGTGGCTGTTGAGAAAGAAATACTGAATACAACAATTAAGGTGTACCAGTGAAAGATCTGTAAAGATTGACTTTTATGTTTTTATAATAATTTGAATTTTTATGAGACAGCAACAATCAAGTCCCAGTGATGAAGACCTTTCTAAAGATACCCTGTATGAAGTGTGATTTAAATTGTTGAGTAGTATTTCTAAAATGTTTTATATAAAATATAAAGTTATAAGGGTATTACAATTTTATTTAATTTGTTGAGTAATAAAAAATGAGACCGTGGTGGTTAAAGATTAAGCTGTATGATCTATCCCCCCTCTTAATTTCGAGTTTGAGAGGTGCTTAAGTATTCCTAGTCACGTGCCTAAGTTTTCCCCTCCAGAGCTCTCCCAGAGTCAATCCCGAGCCCGTACGGAGTCCGTACGGATTCCAAGCAGAGTCCAAACGTAGTCCAAGCGGACTCGATTAGAACCTTTAAAACTATAATAAAAAATCTAGAAAAATTACACACAATAGAGCCACTTCTCCTTTACATTCCAAACCAATTTTCGTAGTCTGCGCAGCTCTAATCACCCTGTGAAAACTCATCAAAGTTAAATATTTTCTAAAAACGAAAATATTTCTATAAAACTTTAAAATTCATTTAAAAATATAAGAAAAATAGTAAAAATTCTGGGAAAATTTCCCAAGGTTCTTGAGTGACTCGACCTGATACTTATAAACTCTTCAGACCGTAAAAATAAGTTTTCTTTGTAAAATAAATTGTTTTTTGCGTAGGCATTTGCTTTTAACCAATTTCGTCATATTTAAAACTCAAATAAATTAAATAAAACCCTTTTATAAAAAATAATAGCTCCAATCTTGCACTCTGTAATAACTCCATTTACGTATTTAGGTGCCGTACTAAAATTTAGGCTACCACATCCTCCCTCCAATTGAGAATGTCCCCATTCTTATAACTTTGCATAAGTGGTTGAGCAATTCCAAAAGAATTATCTTTTCTAATAAAATAATTTGATAATTTTGTTTTAGCTGGTCTTCTTTTAATTCTTTATAATAAAAATGTTGTTTCTTCTTCTCTGGCTTGATATAACATAAAATAAAATAAAATAAATCTTGTGATGATTCCACTACTGAGAGCAAGGTTTGAATCCCTTCAGACTCCCATTAACCAGTCTTCCTTCATGTCACAGCATTGAGAGAGTGGATCTTCCTAATGAGCCGAATACTCCTGATTCCAACCTCATAGGGCCCCCACTGAGCCGAATTCTATGATTCCAATCTTTCCATAAGGTCCTCCAAGCTTCACACCAAAAAAAATGGCCTAACTATGAGGCACTAAAAAAAATCATTCCCTAAAATCCAACTACCATCCTAACTTCTGATTCCTTCATCACAATTTTCAAACTTTGCTATACAGCAAACCCATAAAATACTTTTGCCAGGCTTCCAATAATAATATTAACTTTAGACCGTGTTGAAGCGCCACAAATTTCACCTAATTACCCATTATGCTTTCCTTAGCATCATCACCACCTAAAATTTTAACCTCCTAAAGCTTATCAGCACCCAATTCCCAAAATAATTGAATAACCAGTTTAGAGTCTTAGTGGACAGTGATAAATTAAAAGATTGAATTGAGTTATCCAAACAAGATTGACATTCCAGTTTAAAGTCTTGGTGGACCAAACATATAATCGATTGCCAGTTTATGGTCTTGGTGGACCAAAGATCGTTTAGGTGCATAAATAACTTGATAAATACCTAAATAAGGCCTAGGCTTGACCAAAGATTGAATAAATTTGATAATCCAGTTTAATGTCATAGTGGACCAAACATTTGATTGACAAGTAATCCAGTATAAGGCCATAGTGGACCAATGAATGTTGAATTATCCTTCAGATATTAATTTTCCAGTTTAAAGTCATAGTGGACTAAACAATGAATGAACTACAAGTTTAAAGTCATGGTGGACCAAACATTTGATTGATAAGAAATCCAGTTTAAGGTCATGGTGGACCCAACAGCTTGATAACAGCCCAGTTTAAGGTCTTGGCGGACCTAAAATTTGATAACACTCCAGTTTAAGGTCTTGGTGGACCTAACATTTGATTTATATAAAAAAAAATCCGTCTCCAAAAATATCCATAAAATCTTGATCATCCTTGAAATTCAGTTTAAAGTCTTAAGGGACTAACAGCTCCAATATAAAATCTTTAATGAAAGTCTTGAAAATTAGCCAGTTTAAAGTCTTGGAGGACTAACCGCTCCAAAATTTGTATAAAACCCTTAAGGAAAGTCTTGAACCGTAGCCAGTGTAAAGTCTTGGAGGACTAACAGATATCTTGAAGTAAAATCCCATTGGTATTGAGTTCCCCTAGACCCTGCTTCCTGTCTAAACTAAATGAATAAAACTAAAAAGAATGAAGACTGAAAAATAAAACTAAGAATTAAAATAATAATTTTGATTTAATTAATTGATTTTTTTTTTTTTTTTTTTTTTGATTTTTTTTTTTTTTTTTTTTTTAATTTTTAATTTTTTATTTTTTTATTTTATTATTTTATTTTTATTTTATTATTATTATTTTATTTTTTTTATTATATTTTATATTATTTTTTTTATATTTATTTTATTATTTTTAATTTTAATTTTGTTTTTAATTTAAAATAAAAGATTTTAGAAAAGATAGTTTTGAAATAAAAGTTAAAATTTAATTTTTAAAGAAAGATAAAAAAGTAATAATAATAAAAAATTCAAAAAGAAAAATTTTAAAAGATGCCCCCCGGCCATTTGATGAGCCGTACCCTTGACATCATACCCACATCCAAGTGCAACTTGATGTGGTTACACAATTTTGAGAAATGGAAAAGAAAAGAAAATAAATGAAAGTTTTTAGAAGATAATTTTTATAATGATGATCACTGGGTGGGCTCCCTCCAATTTATAAAAATGATTAGAGACCACCAGTGAGCATCACCTTTACAATAATTCATAATACATATTAAAGAAAAGAAATCACAGGCTAACATAAAAAAATCAAAGACAAAATAAAATAAAAAGAATCTTGAATCCGGCGTTGAGAGCGGTGTCTCTTGATTAGTTCCAGTTTATAGTCTTATTGGACTTCCTATAATTAAAAGACAAAGCCAGGATTCAACTAGAAACAGGGAAAATTTTGGAAACGAACATTATGGGGTAATTGTGTATAGAGCAGCCAGCCCATCAATTACCCCCACACTTGCCAATATTAAATTAAGAAGTTTCCCCTGTGAAAACTTCTTCCATTAAATTTTAAAATTTTCTAACACTATCTTTACCCATATTTTAAGAATTTTAAGTTTTTGAAAATTTCAAAGAAGGTCTTCTTGAATTTTGTTAAGTTTCCTCATAGTTTCGTCGCCCATATACAGTGTAACGATAGTAAAGTATTTTTGATAAAAAAAGAAGATAGTTTATCCTTGTTGCGGAGGTCGATAAGATTTTTATAAAAATCATAGTTTATCCTCATTGCGGAGGAATCCATAAAATTTCATTGATATCATAGTTTATCCTCATTGCGGAGGAATCCATAAAATTTTGTAAATGTCATAGTTTATCCTCATTGCGGAGGTCATCATCACCATAATCTAAACACAATAGTCCTGCCAGTTTAACCTCATGGGGGAGGTATGGAAAGTCTTCAGCTCCTTTAGTGCTGGCTTTGATAATAGGTATATCTTCATCAAACTATTCTGAGTCTGAATCTTCTTCAGTGGGTGGTCTCCTTGATAAACCATCTGGAATAGTAAAAGTTTTGCCAGGCTTATGAACTAAATCAAACAAAAAATGTTGAATAAAAGCTACCCATCTCGTCATGGGTGCGTTCGGTAAACTTGGGGAATTAATCATCTGGATTAACGATTTCGCATCCACTTGCAACTCAAAATGTTGCCCCCACAAAATATGCTGAAGTTTCTTCAGTATTTTCGCCACACCACATAATTCCAATTTTGGTTGAGAATATCTTGATTTGACCTCAGTAAATACTACAGATTCATACCTAACTGGCCTGATGTAACCAGCTTTATCCATCTGAGACAAAACCGCCCCAGCTGCAACCTGACTTGAATCAACTGCTAAATAAATTCTGCCAGCATCTTTTCCATAATCCAACTTGTGCAGGACTAAATCCTTCCCCACAACCTCCTTCAACTTCACAAACGCCTTCTCACACTCTTCATCCCACTCCCAATCTGCATCCTTTCTCGTTAACCGTCTCAATGGAGCTGCCAATGAAGAAAAGTCCTTGATAAACATTCTAACATATAGGCAAACGCCTAAAAACCCTCTAACTTTGGTCGTATTCTTGGGTCTTGGCCAGGACTGAATTTTGTTAACTTTCTTCTTGGACATAATCCTACCCTCTCTACATACCACATGGCCTAATATTTCTAAGGCTGGAACACAACATGAAAATTTTGAACCTGAAATAGTTAAACCAGCCTCTTCAATTCGAAACAAGATTCTTTCTAATGTAATTGCAAACTCCCAAATGAATTTGCGTATCCCGGGATTCTCTTCCAACACCTGGTTATCATAGTCGGTTGTTGGTCCCTTAATTCCTCCATCATCTATAAAGATTCCAGCATATTGTGGAATTTTGTCTTGAAGGATCCAAGCCATCTGAGCTTGATAAACTGCAACCGAATTTGTTGCTCCTTGAGGTAATCTTGTTAACTGTAAACGTCCTAGTGGCGTATCGAATGTAGTGAGAGGCCTTGAGTCCGGATGTAACTCTCTCTCATCATATCCACCCATAATATCTCCCAAACCATAACACACTCTCCCTGAAAACGCTTCAACAAACTCCTCAGCACTAGGCGGTATCCCAGCATCCTTTATTGTAACCCTATTTAATTCCCTAAGATCATGAACAACTCTAAGCTTGCCATTCGGTTTCTTGATACAAAATACCGAACTAGAATAACTTGACGTTGATTGCTCATACAGTCCAGTGCGTATCCGTTCTCTGAAAACTTCAATATAGGCTTCTTTTAATGCAGCCGGAATAGGAATCGGTTTCTGCTGCCACGGTTCAAGACATACCACAGGAATCTTGTAAGGCTCCCCATAGGAATGCTTCAACACACCCCTCTCCTCTTCTACAAAAGCAATGGCCTTCTCTCGCTTGACCATCACATCCAACAACAACTTCTTCTCTTCTCCAGACAACCAACCATCAGGTCCAAAATTAACAACACCCAGTCTCTCAAAAGTGATTCTTTACGTCTCAGAAAATTCAGGCGGATTCTTTACCAAGGGACTTTTATAAGGATTTCTTGATAACCTTGGTCTTCTCAAGGGTGGATTTAATTCGGCAGGTAGCGGTTCATTAATAGGTCAAACTTTATTTGCTACTTTCTTATATTTGGCTGCCTCCACATCTAAACAAGCTTGAGGTAAAACATTTACTTTTGATTCGCCATTAAAAATTTCATCAAATAAATCTTCTTCATTGTCAGAATCGGAATAAGAAAAATTTGAAAAATATTTTATTTCATTTTTAAATTTTACCCTTTTCTCCTTTCCCTCGTCTAATTTATAAACAGATTTTCCAACAACTTTGCTTCCCTTATCCAACAGTAAATCGCCCGTAAAGAAAGTTGGCAGTTTATGCTCTTGCTGGAGGACCGGAATTGAATTTTCACAAAAATTATTTTTTTGTGTTTTAATTATACTGAGATTTTTAATTGGATTTTGATGTGATTTTGCAGTTTACCCTCTTGCTGGAGGTCCGTAATAGAAGGTGATACTTGCAGTTTAGCCTCTTGCTGGAGGTCCATAATAGAAGGAGATACTTGCAGTTTAACCTCTTGCTGGAGGTCCATAATAGAAGGAGATACTTGCAGTTTAACCTCTTGCTGGAGGTCATAAAACATACCCTTCCAATTTTTATCCAACCTAATTTGGCCCATTTTGCCTTTTTCACCATTTTTAAATTTAATAGAAAAACAGGGTAAATCCAATAAACATATAGAAAAGTCCATAACGTATTTGCACTCCAAAGTAATATTAACAGAAAATAATTGAGAATCCACTTGAATTATCTCCAAGTGAGCTGACCTATTGCAATCCGGGATCTCATCCTGAGGAGAGATTACAACATTAGAGTGATCAGCCCCTGCTACCCCAAAAAATGAGGGCATTCATCCCTTTCCAACAAACATAATTCACCAGAAGCCGTCCGTTTAATATGCCGCTTCTTAGTGCAAACACAACACTGGCACAGAGTAGTAATCCCTGGCCGTGTTTCCCAACCTTCATCTCCTGGAGCCGCTAACCGCATATGTAACCTCCGCATATCTTCACCAGTGATCTCCAAACTAATCCCCATGCCATCTTGATACCCTATCCTGGCCTCAAAATCCATCAAAAAAGGACCACCCAGAACAGTTTTGACTGCTCCTCTGGCCTCATAAAAGTGAACCTTACCAACAGATCCACCAATGCCTAACCTTACATGCTCAGCTGTGCCCATCAGCTCTGTTGCATGCCCTCCAATACCTCTGAGGTTTCCCCCAGTTCCACTTTTAATTGGAAAGCCTGTACTCGTCGCTTGCTCCAATGAAATTAAATTAATTTGAGACCCTGAATCGACCAAGGCCTTTACTTCTTTACCGTTAAGAGTTACCACCAGGTAACCCAGGGTAGCGGAAAAATGTGTATCTACATCTTCCCCAAACTTTTCAGCATTTTCACAAATATATTCCACCTCTCCAGCGGAAACCCGACGCCTTGTCAAATGCTTCTTTTGCTTTTCAGCAAGTGCCGGACTAATCGTAAATAACTCCCCCAAGATAAGGGAGTCTGCAGTTGATTCACCCTATTCAAAACTGCGTCCATCGCATTAGCTTGACCAGAGACTACTGGCCGCTCATACTGGACCTTTGATTTAACAACCTTTGCCCTGGGTACCTCTTGAGGTCCAACCGAGCCATCTTCACTTTCTATAAACCTAACTCCATCACCAGCTTCTTGCACTAATCCTGATCCATCTCTAGTCCTTCTTACACCCTCCATTGGGATGGGACTGCTAAAACTTGGTCTGGGTAGAGACGCCAACGGTACGTCCTCCTCAGAATCCGAATCATCCTCTGGCATAGGCTCACCATTTAAATCAAACTTGCCATAACTAGGGGGCCCCATATCAGCAATCCCCTTCTGCATTTTATATAATTTGTCCTTAGAGTAAGGGTTCAATTTGTTGGTGGCAGTTTGAGCACTAGAATTCTTGTCCTTAGAGTAAGGGTTCACTTTGTTATTGGCCTTGCCAGGATTAGCCCTCAATAGGCTCTGAATGCTACTCTTCGCCTTAGTAGCAGCTGCTCTTCTAGCAGCATTAACATCGTATTCGCCAGCCATACAGCTACCCTCCACCTGGGCAACCGTTGCCAGCTCTAAACCACCAAAAGAAGTAGAAAATGTGGCTTTACTGACCTCTTTCTCTTTACCTTTGTCAGCTTTTCCACCATTACCATTACCATTTTTGCCACCCTTGGCATTAACATCTTCATCCGTCACCTCTTCAAATCTGGCTCTCCTTTCAGCCGTTCAACTTCTTCTGACCAAATCTGAAGGAGACCGTCCATCACTGGGCTTGATGAACGAACCATCAGGAAATTTATAAACTTTACCATCAAATAAAACTCGCCCAGCATCCATATCCTTATCAAGAGCAAAACAAACTGTTGCTCTGTGCCCCCTCCTATTACAATAGGAGCACACCTTTGGCTCATCGTAGCCACCTCTATATCCATTACCACCATTTCCCCCATTGCCTGGGAAGCGGTTACCATTATTATTGCCATTATAATTTTGACGTTCATAACCTCTAGACTGATAAGAAGTTGACGTCGACAAAGAAGCTATTGGGGCCTTATTGGCCTTCTGGGTTTCTTGAACAAATATTTTTAATTGTTTTGTTAAATCGGCCAGGTGATCGACCATCTTATTATCTACATTGCCCTCAACTTTAGCAGCAGGTAATCCCATTTGTGCCTTCTTGGCCTCCTGGGCTTTGACCATAATATCGTTGTTTTCGGCCAAAACTTCGCTAACCTTGCTAACATATTGAGTGCAGGACTCTTGATATTTTTCCAACACCAATAACTTTAGATGGGCTTGAATGTTCTCTTTGATAACCTCCAGAGCCGGCAGTTTCTGCTCACCATTAGGCAGTTCCTTCATAAAATCTTTTCTTGAAAGATCCTTCAAGACGTCCATACAAATATCCCTGCTGCATGCTGTTCAAAACAAATCTTTTGCTTGATTCTCATGCACTAACTCATCCACCAATATGAGATATTCAACTACTTCATCAAACTGAATAGACAACTTTTAGAAGTCTGCCATAGAAGAAACTCCACCTTTTGCTTGCCAGTCTCCAACAATTTTATTGAGGTCCATCATAGTAAACCTAACACCCCATCTATCAACCATAGCTTTAGAAAGCTTAACCCAATCCTTGTCCTTGAATGCCTGCATAGCAATAACCTCTTTTTCCACCTCCCTATTAGCAATAAAAAATCTAACTTGCTTCACCACATCCACATGAGAAGCACCATCAACAGCAGCAGCAGCTTCATACCTGCTAATGAGCCATTTAACCTCCTCCCCATCAAACTTAGGGCCATCCCAAGAAACAATTCTAAATGAGGGAGTAAGAGGGTTAGAAGATCTAGAAGCAACATCAGAAGAAGACATCCCAATAAGTAATGAAAAGCTTTAACAATCGATAAAATAACAAGCCTCTTGCAGGCCAATAACAAAAATCCAATTAGAGTTCCAGAAAATAAGCCTCTTGCAGGCTAAGAACGTTCTTGATCCAAGTAAGTCTTTAAAGAAAGCTAGAGAAATCGAACCCCACGTTGGGAGCCAACTATGGTAAGGTAAACTCTTACAGTCGCCTTGCTTTAAGCAGAATCCGGAGGAGATATGTGGATTTAGCTGAAAACCCTGTCCTTCCAACAAAAATAACAAAATGGGAATTCTAAATCACTAAGCTAACCAGTCTACTTGGATCTGTTTGATAAAAATAATGAAACTCTAAAATATTTAACGCTTATTGAGATTTAAAGAAAGTGGCTGTTGAGAAAGAAATACTGAATACAACAATTAAGGTGTACCAGTGAAAGATCTGTAAAGATTGACTTTTATGTTTTTATAATAATTTGAATTTTTATGAGACAGCAACAATCAAGTCCCAGTGATGAAGACCTTTCTAAAGATACCCTGTATGAAGTGTGATTTAAATTGTTGAGTAGTATTTCTAAAATGTTTTATATAAAATATAAAGTTATAAGGGTATTACAATTTTATTTAATTTGTTGAGTAATAAAAAATGAGACCGTGGTGGTTAAAGATTAAGCTGTATGATCTATCCCCCCTCTTAATTTCGAGTTTGAGAGGCGCTTAAGTACTCCTAGTCACGTGCCTAAGTTTTCCCCTCCAGAGCTCTCCCAGAGTCAATCCGGAGCCCGTACGGAGTCCGTACGGATTCCAAGCAGAGTCCAAACGTAGTCCAAGCGGACTCGATTAGAACCTTTAAAACTATAATAAGAAATCTAGAAAAATTACACACAATAGAGCCACTTCCCCTTTACATTCCAAACCAATTTTCGTAGTCTGCGCAGCTCTAATCACCCTGTAAAAATTCATCAAAGTTAAATATTTTCTAAAAACGAAAATATTTCTATAAAACCTTAAAATTCATTTAAAAATATAAGAAAAATAGTAAAAATTCTGGGAAAATTTCCCAAGGTTCTTGAGTGACTCGACTTGATACTTATAAACTCTTCAGACCGTAAAAATAAGTTTTCTCCGTAAAATAAATTGTTTTTTGAGTAGGCATTTGCTTTTAACCAATTTCTTCATATTTAAAACTCAAATAAATCAAATAAAACCCTTTTATAAAAAATAATAGCGCCAATCTTGCACTCCGTAATAACTCCATTTACATATTTAGGTGCCGTACTAAACTTTAGGCTACCACACCAGGACTCAAGGTCAACTGATGTAATTAAATATTATTTATTAATTAAAAATTGTCAGGACAATTTGTCAACTGAAACAATTAAAATTCAAATTAATCAGGACAATTGTCAACTGAAAAATGATAATAATTAATATTAAAATATAATTATTTTATTACTTCTGGGACTAAGAACAGTTATTGCTCTTTTATGGTCTACCAGGAAAAATAAAAAAAAATATAATAATAAAATTAAATTCCAAATTACAAGACACCTCCCCCTGCAAAATGAGCAAATTAATGCCACTTACAGAGTGCTGAGTAAAAGGAAATACGTAGCAAATGAAGAGTGAAGAGTAACCCACAAATAGTAATAACAATAATTACCACGATATATACGATGTTTAGTCAGTATATGAACTTAAGTTTTGGAGCGCGGTTCGATTCCCATTCGCAGCAAAAACTTTTATCACGTGACGTATGAAATTCGTCGTTTTCTCGCCTTCTCTCGTCCTTTACAGGTACTTGTACGCCAATGGTCCCCTTTATTATGCCTCAAGTAACGTTGCGCCGTCGATATTTTGGAAAGGATCCCAATTTTCAAGGTACACTTTTGGTCTAGAAGATTGGTATGAAGTTTTTACAAGGATTCTGAAGGTTTAAATGGACTCTCAACAAATTTGTACGTATTTCTTAAATCAAGGATGATTATTTTACTCAATTAAAAGAGGTAGGATTAAAATATTGATATAATTTATAGATTAGAGTTACGCTATTGTAAATACTAATGATATAGAATATAAGAATAAGTTTTGATTGGTTGTTGTTGTAATAAAATGATCTAGTAAAGGAATGATGAAAAGACAACAAAAAGAGAGGCCTTATATAGGCAAAGAAGAGACAAAGCACGGCAATCAAATTCTAAAAACAGTAGTATGAGAGAGAGAAAAGAATATTCCAGAAGGAGTATTTTCAAATAATAAAGTTATTCTAAAAAGAAGGCGTCAAAAAGATGTATTTACAGAGTATGTCAGAAATACATCAATTTATTTAATATTTACTGTAGAATTCAATCCTAAATATGAAATTTGAATTTTTTGTATATACTTAATATTATTTGAATATTAAAATCTTATTTTATCTTAATATCTATTTTTTAATATAAATTTTAATTTTTTCCAACCTGTCAAATGAGCATGGTGTTTAGAGAAAAATATAAGGGACAATTTTATATTTTAATTTTAATTATTTATTTAATTTTATCAATCTGTAATTATTTAATCTATTATATATAATTTTAATTTAACTAAATTATAATTAAATAATAATTAAAATGATAAGGTGCGGCTTCATCCAGTAAATAATTAATTATTTCACTGGGTAAGTCTAGTAGCCTGGCTGACAATAATGGTACTCAGTGCTCAGTCCCAATATTACCAATTTATTTTTGGTATTATTTATTTTTGGTTGACTTATTTTATTAAACCTTTTTTGTTGTTCCCATAATAATTATTGTTATTTCTTAATAAAATAATTTTTAATTACATATTTTTTGTATTACATTTTTTTGGTTAATTAATTAATTTTTTGAATAAATTTAATTTTTTTTTTAAAGATCATTTGATTAATTTTTTTTATTTTGAAAATATAAATTTGAATAATTAGATCCATTTGATTTTTCGTACACAGTTTTATGTCCAGTAGTTTGGAAAACAGCATGGATAATCTTCATGTTGATGAAATTGATGTGGATCACCACAGAAAATTTGGGGGGGGGTATTGCTAGCAATACCCCTCATTTAAAAATGTTGGGAAGTGGTTGGAAAGCTGTTGGAAGGCTGTTGGGAGTTCATTGTGAAACCAGATTTAAATTGATTGGACAAAGATTTTGTAATCAGTTAGACCTAGGTTCAACCAAACTCAATCACAGGTTTCTTGGAGCTTGGTGATTACTTTGATTTTGAGCTGAGCACAGATTGAGAAAAGCTTGAACATATCACTTAACATATCATAATATTCACTTTCCCATCTTTTGGAAAGCAAAATTTGATATTCTTTCTAAGAATATCTACATATATTTTCTTGCCAAGTTGGTAACAGAAGGTTAAACTGTAGTATCTCAATTATTACACTAGACTACATAGATATTTGATAAAACATACAATTCAAATCAATTTTAATATTATTGAGATCACCATAAGTGTCTGTCCAAAGACTTAAAAAAAGTATGTTAGTATCAAGACATCGTTCTAGGTAGTAGTTTCAATTTGGATTTTGAACTGACATCTAAAGCATTTTACTATTAGACAGAAACATAAATAAGTCTAATAAGAGTGAAATTATTCTATTTTGTGATTATAATGTAACAATAAAGCACATTTTTATTGAGAAAATTTTTCTTCCTCCACAAACCAAAATTTACTCTATAGGCTAAAGATTTATTTTTAAGCCATATTATTCATTTCAGTTATCATTTATTTACTTCCAATATTTATTAAAAAGATAATAATAATACATGTGAAAGAATTATGAGCTTAGCATAGCATATGCTAAAAAGTTATTTTGTCGTTTTATTCAAAACTGATTATTCATTTTTTGCTTCGATTCATCTTTTAACAACCACTATCTTCAGATACTATTCTTACTTAATATGTCAAGTCTTAGATGTGTTGGACAGTTCTCAATAACAATCGATCAAATTTATATGAATGTAATTTCAAGATTTCAAAACTCACTGACCCCCACGATTTTACAGCGAGGCCATTTGAATGTTCATATTTTTGGACTATTTGAAGAAAGAAAACCAACCCTTGTCGGTAATCTTTCTCAAGTGCAGAGTCAGCACATTGGACCACTATTGGGTGACATTGGCTCTGGATCTCACCATTTAAACCAAAGAAGTGCCTTGAATCCTATGAAGCCTTTCTATTTTCATGCTTACTTGGTTCCAGTTTTTGGTAATCAGTATCAACTTTGGGGATGCCTCTTTTCTTCAAGTACACTAATCAGTCTTGCTAAAGAAGCATTTTCTTCTGCTCAAATCGATTTATGTCCAATCCTGAACTACGACTCCACTATCTTTTTTAATATCCCGCATGTAATTTTTGAAGGCTCTTTCCAAATATCTCAGAGTACTCAAGATTGGAAAGCTGATCAACTTATCCGAGGAATCAAAACAGTTCTCAAAACACATCAACTTCAAGCAATAAATTTTATGATTGACAATGAACGAATGTTAAAGGAAAAGTTGGATATCATGTGGAGGCACCAGGACAACCATTGGCTTAGAACTGGATTTGATGACTATAAAGATCAGTTTCCTAACAATCAATTAACGCCTGAAGGAAACGGGTCAATACTTGCTGATGATATGGGTTTGGGAAAGACACTTTCAACTCTTTCTCTTATAAGTGCAACTCAAGGTGAAGCAAGACCATTCCAGGTATCAGAAAATCAAGAAGGTATTAATCGGAGTTCAGCCACACTGATTATATGCCCCCTGGCAACACTATCAAATTGGATCAATGAAATAAGTGTGCACTTTGAAGATAATGTGCTTCCTTTCAAGGTTCTTTATGGGAAGGATTGTCAAAATACTAATGTCAATGAGCTACAAGACACTGCTATTGTTTTAACGACCTATGAAATAGCTAGCCCAACGATGTCAAAAAATCAAAGCCAAAAAAAGATACCAGTGACTCAAATGCTCTTTTGGTATAGAGTTGTTTTAGATGAAGCTCAGTTAGTGCCCATTTCTATATCTAAAACTTAAAACTTAATTTTTATAATCAATTTTTATAAATATTCTTTTAGTTACATTAAAAATCCTTACTCTCAGAGGGCTCAAACAATATTTGACTTGGAATCCCAACATCGACTATGCTTGACTGGAACTCCACTTCAGAACAGGCCCACTGACCTTCAAAGTCTCATATTTTTTCTTAGAATCGAAAAGTGGCAAGAAGACTGGTTATGGAAGAATTTCCTTTTTCCAGGTTTGCAAAAAGGAAAGGCTAATTCTATTAAATCAATCAATCACTTAATGAAATTCATAAGCCTATGTAGAACAAAGGATGCAATTTTGTCTCTTCCAAAAAAGATTCAAAGGGGGATATTGGTTCAATTAGCAGATCCATGGAGGTCTAAACTTGATGTGCTTCAAGAAGGATTCACTGAGCGATATGGGCCCTCCAGAAGCACTGACTTCCCTTGGGACTCATCTGAGTTTCTAAGAGAGATGATGATTTTAAGAAAATTCTGCAACCATCCAATCTACAAAAATCTGGATGAAACTCCAACTTTTGATTTCACCTGGCAGCATTCCGCAAAGATTTGTCATCTTATAGGCCACTTAAAAAACTTTTTGTCTGGTGAAAGGGGTATAAATTTTCCAAAAGCTGTTATATTCTCCAACTTTGCAGACTTTTTGCAGATGTAAGTGATTCTATAATGAATTGTTTTACAAAATTGTGTTGCTTATTAAAAACAATTTTCTAATATTTCAAAATAGAATAAAAATGGCTTTAGATGACCACAATATTAGGTATACCCAGCTTACGGGTGAACTCAGCAGGACAAAGCGAGACAAAAATATGCATGAATTCCATTTTAATAAAAATTGCCAAGTTTTGGTTGGAACAATTCAGGCTGCAGGAGTGGGTATAGATCTCTGGTGTGCTCAAAATGTATATATAATGGTGAGCTCAATGTCTTTTATTTCATATTAAGAACAAAAATATTAAATTTTTTATATGTTCAATGTTGAAATAGGAGCCAAATTGGAATCCAGCAGTTGAGCAACAGGCTGTTGATCGGCTGTATAGAATGGGGCAGCAAAATGAAGTAAATGTTTTGAATTATTTTGTACAAGGAAGTATAGAATTCAGCATGTATAAGATTCAAAGGAAAAAAATGGAGCTAAAAATGTAAGCCAAATTTCATTTCTATAAATTTTAATGATAATAGTAATCATTAAAATTATGTTTTTGTTTTCAAAGCTAAGTGTCCCAAACAGTGGAAATGAGGAGTATGAGTGTGCAAACCTATTATTAAGGGAGTTTGTCAATCACTCACAATAGAGGAAGAAAGAATTTCAAGGAGAGCAGGTAAATTTATGGGATTTTGAGGATTTAAAAGTCTGAGTTGTTGAGGATTTAGAGATGCAAGATATAAGGGAGAATAACAGTCATTCGGCAAACCCCGGGGGACATGAGAAGGATTAAGGTTAGGGGATAATGTTGAAACCAAACTGATTCTTTTGTACAAGGCCAAGTCCTTTAGCACACTTCCAGAGTAGGTTGAATTATCTAGAATATCAAAGTGTTGTTGGTCAAGATATTGTGCAACTTTAGAAAAATCTTCAGACCTCCATTGCATTAAGATACGTCTTAACAATCCATCATTATCAATTTCGGTTTCTGAACAACACTTGATGTTTGTGAAAAGGTTGTGATAAGTTTCACAATGTGGAAGTTGTTTAAGAAGTTTAGTTCGGTTAACTGAATTCTAAGAATCTTTGTTATTTGAAATAAAGGTCATAAATAAAAACGGTTGAAAAAAAAGGGATTTTCATACTTTTTTTTTTATTCTATATTTATGCTTTCTCACTTTGATTATTTCTTGAGAGCTATGAGAATCCTTCCCAAGTCTTAATCTATCAGCATGACCTAAAAACCAACGGTGAAGAACTCCTATTTGATTTGAGAAGCTAATTTGAGTTGAGTCAATTGGATATGCAATCAAATTATTGGTTTTTAAGGCATTGTCCCAGTGTTTAATGAGAATATTTGCCAAGACCTGGTTCCATTTGTCAAACCAATCTAGGTTCCAAGCGAAAGTTGATCCTGGGAAACCACACATGCGAAGGTGCTCAATAAAAGATTCACGGAAAATTGGTGGAAACTTTTCCGAAACCGCTGAATTTGATTCTGGATGAGGTAGTTCAAAGGCAATGTTGCAAGAATTCATGTCGAATGATGAAAATCTGTCTAATTGCTCTTCAGTAGGGTTTTGTTTCCATCCATTTGATTCTGGTGACATATCCAAAAGTGAACGACAAAAATTGTGTATAGATCTACAAAAGTGAGAATTGAATGGAGGCAAAGTCTCATTAAAAATTCTATTAAGTGTTCTTGTGTTTGTGGGCAGGTTTCCATGAGGAAAGGAAGAGCTACTAGGGTTCATAAATAATTAGATTAAGAAAGTGTTCAATTAAATTAAACAAAGAGGAAGGATAAATTGTTGAGCTCCAAAACTTTATGATCAAAGTTGATTTAAGGAGAAATATCACAAAAATTAAGAATAAGAAATATTTCAACTTTATGGAATTATAATATGCATAAATTATATTTTTATATGCAACTTGAACTCAAAAGGAATGGTATAAAATAAAGAGAATGATTATGTGATAAAAGCAGACTCATTTAAGAAACAGATTTTTTTTTCTTTTCAAAAAATTCTTCCACAAAAATAATTTGTTAAATGTGAGGCTATGTTCATTTTTTGATTACCAAAAAATTATTTTTGGTCCAATATGATATTAATACATATTCTATTGAGTAATTTTTGTTCAACCTGAATAAATAGACTAGAGTGTCACTTCATCACATTTATGTATGAAAAGTTATACAAGGTTTCAGCTTTTATGTAATTCTTTAAGGTTTACACTTTTGTAGAATCTATTATTTGAGTATTTTTGATTTTTTCTTTATAGAAAATTCTACCTAGTACAGACCAATTTTCAAAGTGAAAGAAATATGTTTTTGATTGTTTTTTACAAAATATTAACCTTATTTTTGGGTTTAACTTTGATTTTTGGGGTAATTTTTTAAATAATTATGTTAAAAATATGGATTACTTTTCTTATAGTCCATAACTAAGGATTTTTATCAAAATCAAATAATTATAGGGTAGTTAGATATAACTCAGAAGGCATTTGATAGAAAAATAATTAAGATGCTTGTGCGTACAACAGAATTTTTTCTATGATAGAAAATATTCTGATAAACATGCATGCATTGTTGTACAAATGCAGAGAGTATACAGAATACAAATAAAGTAAACTGCATAAATTTAAATTAATATATAATTTATCTGATTAAAAATTAAACATTTAAACTTAAATAATTTCAACACATATTCCATCATATTCTTTTGATAAAAAATGTAGCTTATATTAGCTAGTGCCTTTCAAAATAGGAATACCTTCAATCGGTAACTTCGAATAGCTAACTTATTCCTACAATTATCACAATTACAATGCCTCCATTTTTTCATGTATGTCAATGTCAAGATCTTGGATGTTTCAATAGAAAGTATCAAACTTCTTCTGGGTCCTTTGAAGTTGGTATGGCTTTCAAAAGCTCTAATTCTTATGCAAAACATCAAGAGGAAAGAAATAGGAAGGCCCAGATGGTTATTTCTTCCAACAATCCACTTAACATTGGAAGTTCCAGCTCCACAGAAACAGTAAGCTGTATATCTATAGTTAAATGTGAGAATAAAAGTCTTTATGATGTTTCAATGATTTATTACATAGGGGCAGAAGTATCTTCAACAGTCTCTAGAAACTCAAATCTTGGGGAACGGTATAGCCAAATATTTATGTGGCAGGCAGCAAAGCTTTCTCTTATTCATCATTTGAGCAAAGAAGGTTGTACTCAATTTTTGGATGAAGAAATTAAGAAGCTCAAACTTCTAGGTGATAGTGGAATACTGGATTCTGATAGCATTGTCCGCCTGGTCCCACGCTCGATAGATACAGTTTTTAGTCGATTAAAGCTCAATCAATCATTTTTCACTAAAACATGCTGTCCTAAATGCTTTGCTCTTTATGAGTATAACTCTGAATCTCAACCATCTATACTATGTTGCAATCAACCGTTTCTTTCATCATCAAAGCGCTATTTAAAAATGTTTGGAGCAGGACAAATTGCAGTTAAATGTGATGAAAGGCTGTATTTGATGGAGGAACATCAAGAACATGTAAAATACTTATCTCTTAAAACATTTCATCACCATTCTTTTATTGACTGGCTTAAGGAAAAGATCAAACTGTTCAAATTTGAGCTTCTTATTGAGAAGAAAACCCCTGTGGCAGAACGTGTAGAGTGTGATTTGATGAAGGATGTTTGTGATGGTTCAATTTGGAAAAACTTTCCCATAACCACTCCAGCTCTGGATAGCAATGATGATGAATATATGATAACTTCAGGCAACTTAATGTTTACTTTATATGTCGACTGGTTTAGGCCTGGTGGCAATAGGATTGGAGGTCATCAGAAGTCTGTAGGCAATATTATGATGGTGTGTATGAACCTACCTCAAGAAGATAGATACAAAATGGAAAATCTTTTTTTGTATGCTATTATCACCACAGAAAATTTGGGGGGGTATTGCTAGCAATACCCCTCATTTAAAAATGTTGGGAAGTGGTTGGAAAGCTGTTGGAAGGCTGTTGGGAGTTCATTGTGAAACCAGATTTAAATTAATTGGACAAAGATTTGGTAATCAGTTAGACCTAGGTTCAACCAAACTCAATCACAGGTTTCTTGGAGCTTGGTGATTACTTTGATTTTGAGCTGAGCACAGATTGAGCAAAGCTTGAACATATCATTTAACATATCATAATATTCACTTTCCCATCTTGTGGAAAGCAAAATTTGATATTCGTTCTAAGAATATCTACATATATTTTCTTGCCAAGTTGGTAACAGAAGGTTAAACTGTAGTATCTCAATTATTACACTAGACTACATAGATATTTGATAAAACATACAATTCAAATCAATTTTAATATTATTGAGATCACCATAAGTGTCTTTCCAAAGACTTACAAAAAGTATGTTAGTATCAAGATATCGTTCTAGGTAGTAGTTTCAATTTGGATTTTGAACTGACATCTAAAGCATTTTACTATTAGACAGAAACATAAATAAGTGTAATAAGAGTAAAATTATTCTATTTTGTGATTATAATGTAACAATAATGCACATTTTTATTGAGAAAATTTTTCTTCCTCCACAAACCAAAATTTACTCTATAGGCTCAAGATTTATTTTTAAGACATATTATTCATTTCAGTTATCATTGATTTACTTCCAATATTTATTAAAAAGATAATAATAATACATGTGAAAGAATTATGAGCTTAGCATAGCATATGCTAAAAAGTTATTTTGTCGTTTTATTCAAAACTGATTCTTCATTTTTTGCTTCAATTCATCTTTTAACAACCACTATCTTCAGATACTATTCTTACTTAATATGTCAAGTCTCAGATGTGTTGGACAGTTCTCAATAACAATCGATCAAATTTATATGAATGTAATTTCAAGATTTCAAAACTCACCGACCCCCACAATTTTACAGCGAGGCCATTCGAATGTTCATATTTTTGGACTATTTGAAGAAAGAAAACCAACCCTTGTTGGTAATCTTTCTCAAGTGCAGAGTCAGCACATTGGACCACTATTGGGTGACATTGGCTCTGGATCTCACCATTTAAACCAAAGAAGTGCCTTGAATCCTATGAAGCCTTTCTATTTTCATGCTTACTTGGTTCCAGTTTTTGGTAATCAGTATCAACTTTGGGGATGCCTCTTTTCTTCAAGTACACTAATCAGTCTTGCTAAAGAAGCATTTTCTTCTGCACAAATCGATTTATGTCCAATCCTGAACTACGACTCCACTATCTTTTTTAATATCCCGCATGTAATTTTTGAAGGCTCTTTCCAAATATCTCAGAGTACTCAAGATTGGAAAGCTGATCAACTTATCCGAGGAATCAAAACAGTTCTCAAAACACATCAACTTCAAGCAATAAATTTTATGATTGACAATGAACGAATGTTAAAGGAAAAGTTGGATATCATGTGGAGGCACCAGGACAACCATTGGCTTAGAACTGGATTCGATGACTATAAAGATCAGTTTCCTAACAATCAATTGCCGCCTGAAGGAAACGGGTCAATACTTGCTGATGATATGGGTTTGGGAAAGACACTTCAACTCTTTCTCTTATAAGTGCAACTCAAGGTGAAGCAAGACAATTCCAGGTATCAGAAAATCAAGAAGGTATTAATCGGAGTTCAGCCACACTGATTATATGCCCCCTGGCAACACTATCGAATTGGATCAATGAAATAAGTGTGCACTTTGAAGATAATGCACTTCCTTTCAAGGTTCTTTATGGGAAGGATTGTCAAAATACTAATGTCAATGAGCTACAGGACACTGCTATTGTTTTAACAACCTATGAAATAGCTAGCCCAACGATGTCAAAAAATCAAAGCCAAAAAAAGATACCGGTGACTCAAATGCTCTTTTGGTATAGAGTTGTTTTAGATGAAGCTCAGTTAGTGCCCATTTCTATATCTAAAACTTAAAACTTAATTTTTATTATCAATTTTTATAAATATTCTTTTAGTTACATTAAAAATCCTTACTCGCAGAGGGCTCAAACAATATTTGACTTGGAATCCCAACACCGACTATGCTTGACTGGAACTCCACTTCAGAACAGGCCCACTGACCTTCAAAGTCTCATATTTTTTCTTAGAATCGAAAAGTGGCAAGAAGACTGGTTATGGAAGAATTTCCTTTTTCCAGGTTTGCAAAAAGGAAAGGCTAATTCTATTAAATCAATCAATCACTTAATGAAAGTCATAAGCCTACGTAGAACAAAGGATGCAATTTTGTCTCTTTCAAAAAAGATTCAAAGGGGGATATCGGTTCAATTAGCAGATCCATGGAGGTCTAAACTTGATGTGCTTCAAGAAGGATTCACTGAGCGATATGGGCCCTCCAGAAGCACTGACTTCCCTTGGGACTCATCTGAGTTTCTAAGAGAGCTGATGATTTTAAGAAAATTCTGCAACCATCCAATCTACGAAAATCTGGATGAAACTCCAACTTTTGATTTCACCTGGCAGCATTCCGCAAAGATTTGTCATCTTATAGGCCACTTAAAAAACTTTTTGTCTGGTGAAAGGGATATAAATTTTCCAAAAGCTGTTATATTCTCCAACTTTGCAGACTTTTTGCAGATGTAAGTGATTCTATAATGAATTGTTTTACAAAATTGTGTTGGCTTATTAAAAACAATTTTCTAATATTTCAAAATAGAATAAAAATGGCTTTAGATGACCACAATATTAGGTATACCCAGCTTACGGGTGAACTCAGCCGGACAAAGCGAGATAAAAATATGCATGAATTCCATTTTAATAAAAATTGCCAAGTTTTGGTTGGAACGATTCAGGCTGCAGGAGTGGGTATAGATCTCAGGTGTGCTCAAAATGTATATATAATGGTGAGCTCAATGTCTTTTATTTCATATTAAGAACAAAAATATTAAATTTTTTATATGTTCAATGTTGAAATAGGAGCCAAATTGGAATCCAGCAGTTGAGCAACAGGCTGTTGATCGGCTGTATAGAATGGGGCAGCAAAATGAAGTAAATGTTTTGAATTATTTTGTACAAGGAAGTATAGAATTCAGCATGTATAAGATTCAAAGGAAAAAAATGGAGCTAACAATGTAAGCCAAATTTCATTTCTATAAATTTTAATGATAATAGTAATCATTAAAATTATGTTTTTGTTTTCAAGGCTAAGTGTCCCAAACAGTGGAAATGAGGAGTATGAGTGTGCAAACCTATTATTAAGGGAGTTTGTCAATCACTCACATTAGAGGAACAAAGAATTTCAAGGAGAGCAGGTAAATTTATGGGATTTTGAGGATTTAAAAGTCTGAGTTGTTGAGGATTTAGAGATGCAAGATATAAGGGAGAATAACAGTCATTCGGCAAACCCCGGGGGACATGAGAAGGATTAAGGTTAGGGGATAATGTTGAAACCAAACTGATTCTTTTGTACAAGGCCAAGTCCTTTAGCACACTGCCAGAGTAGGTTGAATTATCTCGAATATCAAAGTGTTGTTGGTCAAGATATTGTGCAACTTTAGAAAAATCTTCAGACCTCCATTGCATTAAGATACGTCTTAACGATCCATCATTATCAATTTCGGTGTCTGAACAACATTTGATGTTTGTGAAAAGGTTGTGATAAGTTTCACAATGTGGAAGTTGTTTAAGAAGTTTAGTTCGGTTAACTGAATTCTAAGAATCTTTGTTATTTGAAATAAAGGTCATAAATAAAAACGGTTGAAAAAAAAGGGATTTTCATACTTTTTTTTTTATTCTATATTTATGCTTTCTCACTTTGATTATTTCTTGAGAGCTATGAGAATCCTTCCCAAGTCTTAATCTATCAGCATGACCTAAAAACCAACGGTGAAGAACTCCTATTTGATTTGAGAAGCTAATTTGAGTTGAGTCAATTGGATATGCAATCAAATTATTGGTTTTTAAGGCATTGTCCCAGTGTTTAATGAGAATATTTGCCAAGACCTGGTTCCATTTGTCAAACCAATCTAGGTTCCAAGCGAAAGTTGATCCTGGGAAACCACACATGCGAAGGTGCTCAATAAAAGATTCACGGAAAATTGGTGGAAACTTTTCTGAAACCGCTGAATTTGATTCTGGATGAGGTAGTTCAAAGGCAATGTTGCAAGAATTCATGTCGAATGATGAAAATCTGTCTAATTGCTCTTCAGTAGGGTTTTGTTTCCATCCATTTGATTCTGGTGACATATCCAAAAGTGAACGACAAAAATTGTGTATAGATCTACAAAAGTGAGAATTGAATGGAGGCAAAGTCTCATTAAAAATTCTATTAAGTGTTCTTGTGTTTGTGGGCAGGTTTCCATGAGGAAAGTAAGAGCTACTAGGGTTCATAAATAATAAGATTAAGAAAGTGTTCAATTAAATTAAACAAAGAGGAAGGATAAATTGTTGAGCTCCAAAACTTTATGATCAAAGTTGATTTAAGGAGAAATATCACAAAAATTAAGAATAAGAAATATTTCGACTTTATGGAATTATAATATGCATAAATTATATTTTTATATGCAACTTGAACTCAAAAGGAATGGTATAAAATAAAGAGAATGATTATGTGATAAAAGCAGACTCATTTAAGAAACGGATTTTTTTTTCTTTTCAAAAAATTCTTCCACAAAAATAATTTGTTAAATGTGAGGCTATGTTCATTTTTTGATTACCAAAAAATTATTTTTGGTCCAATATGATAGTAATACATATTCTTTTGAGTAATTTTTTTCAACCTGAATAAATAGACTAGAGTGTCACTTCATCGCATTTATGTATGAAAAGTTATACAAGGTTTCAGCTTTTATGTAATTCTTTAAGGTTTACACTTTTGTAGCATCTATTATTTGAGTATTTTTGATTTTTTCTTTATAGAAAATTCTACCTAGTACAGACCAATTTTCAAGTTGAAAGAAATATGTTTGTGATTGTTTTTTACAAAATATTAAACTTATTTTTGGGTTTAACTTTGATTTTTGGGGTAATTTTTTAAATAATTATGTTAAAAATATGGATTACTTTTCTTATAGTCCATAACTAAGAATTTTTATCAAAATCAAATAATTATAGGGTAGTTAGATATAACTCAGAAGGCATTTGATAGAAAAATAATTAAGATGCTTGTGCGTACAACAGAATTTTTTCTATGATAGAAAATATTCTGATAAACATGCATGCATTGTTGTACAAATGCAGAGAGTATACAGAATACAAATAAAGTAGACTGCATAACTTTAAATTAATATATAATTTATCCGATTAAAAATTAAACATTTAAACTTAAATAATTTCAACACATATTCCATCATATTCTTTTGATAAAAAAATGTAGCTTATATTAGCTAGTGCCTTTCAAAAAAAGGAATACCTTCAATCGGTAACTTCGAATAGCTAACTTATTCCTACAATTATCACAATTACAATGCCTCCATTTTTTCATGTATGTCAATGTCAAGATCTTGGATGTGTCAATAGAAAGTATCAAACTTCTTCTGGGTCCTTTGAAGTTGGTATGGCTTTCAAAAGCTCTAATTCTTATGCAAAACATCAAGAGGAAAGAAATAGGAAGGCCCAGATGGTTATTTCTTCCAACAATCCACTTAACATTGGAAGTTCCCGCTCCACAGAAACAGTAAGCTGTATATCTATAGTTCAATGTGAGAATTAAAGTCTTTATGATGTTTCAATGATTTATTACATAGGGGCAGTTGCTATTGGGGGCAGAAGTATCTTCAACAGTCTCTAGAAACTCAAATCTCGGGGAACGGTATAGCCAAATAATTATGTGGCAGGCAGCAAAGCTTTCTCTGATTCATCATTTGAGCAAAGAAGGTTGTACTCAATTTTTGGATGAAGAAATTAAGAAGCTCAAACTTCTAGGTGATAGTGGAATACTGGATTCTGATAGCATTGTCCGCCTGGTCCCACGCTCGATAGATACAGTTTTTAGTCGATTAAAGCTCAATCAATCATTTTTCACTAAAACATGCTGTCCTAAATGCTTTGCTCTTTATGAGTATAACTCTGAATCTCAACCATCTATACTATGTTGCAATCAACCGTTTCTTTCATCATCAAAGCGCTATTTAAAAATGTTTGGAGCAGGACAAATTGCAGTTAAATGTGATGAAAGGCTGTATTTGATGGAGGAACATCAAGAACATGTAAAATACTTATCTCTTAAAACATTTCATCACCATTCTTTTATCGACTGGCTTAAGGAAAAGATCAAACTGTTCAAATTTGAGCTTCTGATTGAGAAGAAAACCCCTGTGGCAGAACGTGTAGAGTGTGATTTGATGAAGGATGTTTGTGATGGTTCAATTTGGAAAAACTTTCCCATAACCACTCCAGCTCTGGATAGCAATGATGATGAATATACGATAACTTCAGGCAACTTAATGTTTACTTTATATGTCGACTGGTTTAGGCCTGGTGGCAATAGGATTGGAGGTCATCAGAAGTCTGTAGGCAATATTATGATGGTGTGTATGAACCTACCTCAAGAAGATAGATACAAAATGGAAAATCTTTTTTTGTATTCTATTATACCCGGACCAACAGAACCCACAAGTGAACAGCTTAATCACCTTCTAAAACCACTGGTTAATGATCTACAAACTCTATGGGATGGTATATTGATTGAAAAGACACATCTTTATCCACGAGGCCGGAAATTAAGAGTTGCATTGTTCTCTTTGATAGGTGACATTCCTGCAATACGAAAATTGGCTGGCTTTTCGAGTCACTCTGCAAAAATGTTCTGCTCTTTCTGTAATATCTCTAAAGATGAAATTAGTGAAAAGAATGTGGGAAATTTTTCATTACGGAATCATGAGGATCATATGTGCTGGGCAACAAAGTGGAAAAATTCTAAGTCACATTGGGAGCGTGTATCAATTGTTCAAAATCATGGGGTACGATGGAGTGAGCTGAATAACCTTGAATATTGGCGTCCAACTGAATATTGCTCAATTGATGTTATGCATTCACATATGCTTGGCAACCTAAAAGATCACAGTCTAAGCTATTTTCAAATCCAAAATGCAGCAAAAGATCTAGAAAGAAAGCTGGAAAAGGATAAAAATTGGCATGTAAGAGAAGAAGATGATGATTTCTTTTCTGATACTTCACTGCACAAACATTCGAAAAAACGTAGAAGTAGCTTAAGCACCACGAATAATGATGATGATGATACAGGACACACGAGACAGCACAAGCGGCAAAGACGTACGAGTTCAAGACAGTCATCAAGTCATCATGGACTAGATAATGAAGGATTGGGAACAAATCGATCAAGAAGCCAGAGTAGGTCATCCAGCTCCAAATTTATTCCTCCATATAGCGATGTGGCCTCAGTACAGTCTCAAAGCAGTGACAGTAGGAATTCATTGTATAACTTAAGGCAAAGAAGCATTAGCATATCACAGAGTGAAGGATCTCACTCATCAAATGAGACAGCTAGAGATGAAGAAAATAAAAGGAAAGGTAAGGAGAAAGAAAATGAAGGTAGTAGTAATCCACGAATCACAGCAGCAGAGCTACAGGTTGTATGGAAGATGATTGATCAAGTAAGAAGACCTTCCTGGCTAACACGAGTTCCAAAATCAGTAGGATCTAAAAAGGCAGGATCCCTCAAGGCAGCAGAATGGCACATGCTGTATACTCTCTACTTCCCTTTGTCACTTATACCCCTTTGGTTTGAAAAATTTAAAGAATCTGAATCTTCAGCTTCCTCAGCTGATAAACCAAGAGAATATTATCTTCTCAAGTCACTTGTAACATTATGCTCGATCACCAATTTTTTGACATTAAAAAATATACAGACTAATGAGCTTAAAGATCTAGATCAATTTCTGTTAGAGTATCGTGAGTGCCTTGAAGAGGGTTGGAAGAATATTAATGCAAAGCCAAATCTGCATATCACTCAACATTATCCTGAAATGATAAAGCGTCTTGGTCCACCATCAGGTACAGCTACTTGGTCTGGAGAGCGGGTGAATCATATATTATCTGAAATTCCAAACAATCACCATCCACGTATGTAATGTTTGTAAGAAATGATTTAAAAACTCAGCTGTGCTAATTTATTAATATTTACCACAGGAGAGATACCGCTAACAATGCTCAAACATTGGTATCGGAAGTCTAGGGTATTAGATCTTGGTGAAGCTGAAGATAATGATCAATGTGAGACTAAAAAAATCCATATTGATCTCGATAAACAAAACAAATGGATCCATCTAAGTATGGCATTATTTACTAAATGGGTAAGGGCACGAATGGGAAAAGAAACTTCAAGACGGGCTTTGACACCATCGGAGAAAAGTGGGGATCGGGTAGTTGAAAATGTAGCAAGCATATTGATACATGGAAAGAGGTTTACTAGTTACCATCGACACATTGCTAATTCAACAATTGAATTCTACTATGGAAAAGATAGCCAGTTTGGGCAAATTGATGATCTTTTCAGATCAAAGGAAGAGATTGATCAAATATATTTAATAGTAAGTCCTTTCAAAGAGCTCCGTCCAGAAGAAACATCAAAGGATCCCTATGAGCTTTTCCCACAAGTGCATTGTCGGTTAGTAAGAGTAGCCAAAGCAACTCAAATTGTGATTAAGAAAGATGCAATAATTGGACATGCAGCTACTGTCGAGCACAAAAAAGGAATGTTTGGAATCAAAGACGAGGTTGTCACTGCCATTGGACTGCAGACAGTAGTGAGTGAAAAAATTAATCAAATTTATTTTCTGTTGACTAACATCTTTGTGTTAATTTGGGATTCGGGAAATTTGTAGGATTGGTGATATTTGTAAATGGTGAAAGAAATAATTCAATGCTCGATTAAAAAATGCAATGCATCCAACTTACCTTATCATAAACCAGTGAACAATTACTTTGGTTGCTTTTATTGCGAGAGAACCCATGCTTTCAATGAGTCATTTTTATCTTAAATGTAAGAATGAAAGAAATAAAATCATGATAATGAGAAATATGATAAAATTTTTACTTAATGAATGATCTTCTTGCTCATTCATCTACTATAAATAGTTTGACCTTCCAACTTTAGCTGATAGCTATATATTATTCACTTTATTTTTCGACAAGAGAACATACACGTTTACAAGACTATATACATAGTATCTTTTTTTACTTTAGCTTTGATAGGTATAAATTTTAACAACTGATTATTTTTATTTTATTTTATTTTATTACAGTTCATTATGGATGATAATTTTGAAGGGATGTCTGTTGACCCAACCGATTCTGATTGTTTTCCGCCTCAACATACTAATACTGGAAATACTCCTCCACCACCCTCTGCTGATCCACCTCCAGATGCATCTCAATCTGTACCACCTAATCCTAACCCACCACCTAATCCCAATCCAGGCCAAGAGTCTCATTCAGAACCGAGAAATTTTAATCCCAATCATCCTTCTGCTTCTGAAAGTGCTGATCAGCAAGCTGATCAGCTAGGAAGAGATTGGGCTAGTGAAGTATTGAGGGAATTTTTCGGAGACCAATCATCATCTGCTCAGCCTAACCAAGGAGCAAGCACAAGTGGAGCAGGTAAGTAAAATTTGTAGTGTATTCTTTTATTGAAAAATAACCAATTTAATTAACTTATTTGAATTGTTAGTGAATCCCTCAATCATTATGGGTATCAGTGATTACCACAGACTCAATTCAGCAGAGTCTCATGAGCGAGAACGGGGGTTAAGGGCTGTAAGAGGCTTAGTTAGAAGGAATGATGTTCCCAGGAGCTCGGACAGTCTAAATAGAAATATTTACCACTTTCTGAAGTATTGTCTTGGGGGACCAACACAAATATCAAAATATCCTGCGAGCCCAACACCTTTGGAGATTGAAAATTGGAAAGATTGGAGCCAATTCAAACTAAAAACCATTCAAACTGTCCTAACCCAAGTCCAATCTTCTAACCGTGCCAATTCTGCAGCTGATCGACAATTTCTGATAACCAATTCTATAGCCTTCTTGCGATCCAAAATTCGACTACCCGAATTTTTTCCAGCACCTGAGCCTCGAGGACTAAAAGGAGGAGCACCGATCCCACTTTCTGTCAAAAGAAACTTAGAGCGTGAATTGCAAGAAAAAGGTTTTCGGAAATTCACGTTTGATTGGACTTGCCGTGATTTTTCAGAATCAACTTGGAATCAAGTCATGGGAAGCATAGTATGCGACCACTGTACCAGATGGCTCACCACCTTGAATACAATCGATCAGTCAAAGCTTCAGTTCACTCAATGTGTTATTGAGAAATGGGTAGTTAATAAGGGGAAGGAGATGATAAGGTTGTTTGGGCAAGAAGAGGAAAGGGTAGCAAGAGAAAAGATTGAAAAGAGGGCAAGGGCACAAGTAAAACGTTATCGGACCAAGGTAAGTTTTTAATTTTACTTTGCTTTTTGTTATTATGAAGCTGATTTAGTTGGAATTCAGATTGCTAGTGCACGCTACAAGTTAGCAAGAGATCTCTGCAGTGATGTGCCAGGTTTTGTTGTGCTTTTTCATGATACTAGGTGCATCTCTGATATCGAGGAAGGCCCAGCACCAGCCCCAACTGCACCTATCCGAGCTATTCCTGGATGGCGAAATCCTGAACTCAATGATTTGTTTAAAAAAATGGATAAGATGACAAAGGACTTAGCCCATACACCAGCTCAAAAAAAATCAACATTAAAAACATATTCACGGTCATCAGAAAGGACAGTTGCACAAAATGGTATATTCAATGTTCCCAAATACCTCCCCAAGAATTGCTATTCAGCAACATTTTTGCAAGGATTATCTGTGAATGAACGTGAGTCACTTGGGGTTGGAGCTGATATTGATCTGGTAAAGATTCGGGAATCAATTAATAGAGCATCAACATCATCATAACTTAGGTATAACGGTGATCTTCTGTGTAATATAGCTATCTTATATTGAATTTTATGTATTCTGTTTTTTTTCAAAGAAGCTTGGTAAATGTTATAAAGTGATATTGAGAGAGAGTAACATTTTATTTAAGAAAAACAAATAATGTATGAGATATAAAAATGTATTTTCAACAAATTGATGGTCCATACCTCTTTATGTCACATTTATGTATCCATATTAATTTCAATCGAATTTAATGTTGACCAATACATAGTGAATACACGCTATGCCACTTATACTTGCCAGGCATTGCTACCATTAAATATGCCAGTATCAAAAATTAATTTCGATCGAAATTAATGAGCATGATAATCATGAATTTCTGGAGTCAACTGCTTATTTTTATGCATGGTGCCTTGCCAACATTAATTTCGATCGAAATTACTTTTGATACTGGCATATTGCATGGTGTCTATTCCTGGAAAGTGTAAGTGGCATAGTGTGTATTCATTACGTATTGGTCAACATTAATTTCAATAGAATTTAATATTGACATTTTCATATTGAACCCAAACCAGCAAACGACCCAAAAAATTCTTCATAAAACTGCTCATTAATTTCGATCGAAATTAGTGAGCACCATATACATATTGAATGGTAGTTATATCTGGTGTGTGTAAGTTGTAAAGCTTGTGTTCAATGTTTATTGGTCAACATTAATTTTGATTGAAATTAATATTAATGTGTAAATGATATTTACATGCTCAATATGCATTGTAATGTGTTTACTTAACAATAGAGTGCCCTACTTTTCATCTTACATAAAAATGCTTGGTAGCATGTCAAATTCAATTTTTATTAAAATTAATGTTGACATGTTACCATGCATAACAGTAAGCAACTGACTGAATAAATTGATGATAATCATGAACCTTAATTTCGATCGAAATTAATGTTGCCAAGTGCAGATTGAAAAAAAGCTATGCCACTTACACTAGCCAGGCATATTTACTATTTATTATGTATTGGTCAACATTAATTTTTATAGAAATTAATATGGATATGTAAATTTTATATTTACCCTCAACATGTATAGTAAATTTCAATACTTAAAAATACTTGCCGTCCTTTACATGTCATGCAAAAAAGCATTATATCATTTCAACATTAATTTTGATCAAAATTAATGTTGGAATGCCATTATGCATTGAAACAACTAACTGACTGAAAAAGTTCATGATCAAAATGCTCATTAATTTTGATCAAAATTAATGTTGACCAATAAACATTGAACACAAGCTTTACAACTTACACACACCAGATATAACTACCATTCAATATGTATATGGTGCTCACTAATTTCGATCGAAATTAATGAGCAGTTTTATGAAGAATTTTTTGGGTCGTTTGCTGGTTTGGGTTCAATATGAAAATGTCAATATTAAATTCTATTGAAATTAATGTTGACCAATACATAATGAATACACACTATGCCACTTACACTTTCCAGGCATATATACATGCAATATGCCAGTATCAAAAGTAATTTCGATCGAAATTAATGTTGGCAAGGCACCATGCATAAAAATAAGCAGTTGACTCCAGAAATTCATGATTATCATGCTCATTAATTTCGATCGAAATTAATTTTTGATACTGGCATATTTAATGGTAGCTATGCCTGGAAAGTGTAAGTGGCATAGCATGTATTCATTATGTATTAGTCAACATTAATTTCGATCGAAATTAATATGGACATGGACTATGCATAAAATTCCTATAAGTATAGGTAAGCTAAGCAGTTAGATAAACTGGTTTGATCAAGTACACCATATAAAAATTGATGTTTTAATGCCTTGGTTAATTTCGATCAAAATTAATATTAAGCCATGCATGTTGAATTTTATCTATGTCTGTGTAGTCCATGTGAAATGGCTTGTATTCAATATGCAGGGGTCTATATTAATTTCGATCGAAATTATGAGGTTCATTGCCTCATAAATTTGATGGTTTCTGTCAGTGTTTCATGCATGGTGCCATCTGATACTTGTTGATTCCTATCAAAATTAATTTCAACACCAATATATTGAATACAAACCATGGCACTTACAGTACTTGGTCATAGCTAAAATTCAATATGCTAGTCTCAAAATTAATTTCGATAGAAATTAATCAGGATCCATGAAGTTTATCAATAGTGTATGAGTTAAGTTTCAAGTCATATGTTTCATCATTTTCTTGCACCCATTTCTAGGTTATCTCAACAATTTTTTTCAAGTTTTATTATATTAATCAAAACTGTGGTAAGTTGTGAAAAATTAGCTAATCCAAATCTCAAATTGAATATTAATATTTTAATAATTTTGAATGTTGCTTAAGGTATTTCATTGGGTGATTCATAATAATATTTTATCAACTTAGTAGTCCTATAACTTTTGAAAAGTAACAATTTTGGTATAGTTAGGGACAACAATGCAATATCTTGTGCAGACTAAGATATATTGCAAAATAAAACTATTCAATTTTTTTTTTTCCCTTAGTTGTATCCAAGTTTATCAAAGGTTTGGTCACGGTGCCCACACCCTAGCCTGACACTCCTCCTGTCACTTAAAAAACAAATTCTTATCTTAAATTCTAATGTTACCAATTTTATATTTATAATTCATTTCTTGTTTGATGAGGCATATCAGTATATATGTGAATCTCGCATTGTCATCTGAAATTAAATTTAACAAATATTCATAAAGGATTATCCTTTTTTTTCATATAATATACTAATTAAGTGTATCTCCATTGTTTAGGAGTAAATTCTAATTTAAAAAATTTTGTATTTACCTGTGGCAATTTGAATATGGGATATAAATTTGTTATTATTTGTTTTTCACACTAAAAGTCCCCAAAGAATTACTAGTATTTTCTGTTAGCTACATCAAATTTCGCTTCAATATAAACAGATTGTGATTTAGCATGTTACTCAGTTTACCCCACTATGAATAATACATGTTAAAAAAAGCTCAAATAATATAAAATCCCCCTCTTTATGTTTTCTGTTTCTTTCATCCTCACTTTAATTTTAATCTTATTCAATTTTTTATCCTATTAAAATATCAACTTCAATTTTCTAGAATAGAGTTTCTTATAATTATTCATCATATTACATCATAATTTTTTGATATCGAATACTTTTTTTTAATATTCATTAATCAATATGTCTAGTATACAAAATCCTACACCTCCACTTTGTATGTATATCATGTTCCTCTCTCTTAATTTATATATTTCACTTATGTTCTATATCTTTTTTTTTTCAAAAAATTGATTTTCCAGCACCCAAATGTGTTTCATCCCACTCTCTGATTGATACTCGCTTTGAAGCTTTTGAGCTTGCACCATGTCTGCCACATGGCATGGCACCTAACCCTCCTGTACTTAGCAATGAGAGGCAGGAAATAACGAGAGTTCAGTATCGCAATTTACTTGAATTGGCTAGAGATAAAACAGAAGAGCTTGTCAAGATCCTTAACAATAATCCTTCTTCTTCATATTTATCTAACCCTTGTAATGAATTACTCCAATATGTGAAAAGCCTTGAAAAATGTATGTTCATCACCTTTTTTGTCTCCTTTTAAATTAGTAGATAAGATTATTAATATTTTTTTTTCTTCATATATATTTGTAGCTTATGAGGAGGGTATGATTCCTCCTGATGAAGTCATTGTCATTAGGGATGATGATGAGACAGATGAACCATCAGCTTCAACTCATGCTTCAACTTCTAAGGAAAATCTTGAAACACCTGTTATCCGCTCCAAGAAAAAGAGATTATCCCAAGGCTCCTCTTTTGTTCGACGTATTAAACCGGCTTCTGCTAATGAATTTTCTGATGTATCAAATAATAAATCTCAAAAAAAAAGCAAAGGTTTTGATAATGAGTATATTCTTGTTTCCTTTTTTTTTTATTGTTATTCTTTTATCTTTAAAATTCAATCATATATCTCTTTTATTGCTTACATATTGTACTTTTTATCTTTCTTTTGATATTTTGTACCAGAAACTCACCTGCTGTAGATTGTTCCATCCATAAACGCCCTCTCCCTGATGAAGATGATGAAAAGAGCAATGAAAATAGCGATGATCAACTATCAGAATATGAAGCTATGCTTGTTCATCAAAAAAAGCAAAGTTTAAAATCTTCTTCAAGACATGTTGATATGTTTGATAAAGATGATGATTCAAACAGCTCATCACCGAATTCCTTCATTTCTAAGAAGCAATACCCATCACCTCCTAAATTACCTACTTTGACCTCTTTGAAAGCTTCTCTACCAATGAAATCAACTCCAATCAAGATATCGAAAAAACCTCTAACTTATTCACCCTCAGTTCTAAAAGAATCTGATTTGCAGGAGGAATTCTGTAAAATTCATAATTTTTATAAAGGTAGAATCAGCACGGCAAAGGTCCTAAGGTCGTGGTTGGAAATTGTTACTCTCCTCGAATTACGCTCTTCTACTTATTCCCAAGAACCCATGTCAAATATTCCAATGTTTACTTTTCATTGGGAAAAATCTTGTGGAGAAGATTGGCTTTCAAAACTTACTGAGTTATGTAAGTTACCATAATTTTTAGTCTTGACTTTTGTTCTTTTACTTATTTTTTTTTTCCTTTTGTAGCAAATATTTTTTTAGAGATTGATAGCTCACAGCTATGGGTACTCGATAATATTGATTTCAAAAAAATGGAAGATTTATGTGATCCTGATGGTTTAAATACTGAAATTCTTTCCTCAACAAAGAAAACGGATCACCCTGAATCCAATCTTATCCGAATGCTCATGAGATTAATGATCCCAAGTGACCACTGCCGTTCTTCATGGGTATCTCTTATATCATCTTCACTTTATCTGACCGCACATGAATTCAGCCAGCTTCCATCACATCAAAACATTAACTCAGATTGTCCAATTGAACGTGGTCTTCAGCTTCTAGCTCACCTTTCAAATCTGAAGAGTCCGATTTCTGATGGCTTAGAAGTTGGTCCCACTGCACTTCAAACCCGTGATATATCAATGTCAACTCTTCTTCAAATCAGCAATATTATCATTGATATAATTATGTCAATTATCATTCTTAAATCAAAATATTGTGCTGCAACAATATCAAGTGGCAAGACTAGTGAAGCTCAACAATCAAGTGAGAAAAACGAAAATACTGAACTGACTATAAGGAGAGAGAAACAAAAGGCTGCACTAAACAAAATAAATTCTGAATACTCCCACCACCGATATCAATCTTTCACATTCTATATAATTGATGGTGTCCGTGGTTTATTTCTGAGCTCTCAAGATCATAGATTGGCTTCAGCAGCTGATTGCTTGGAGGTAATATCAGAAGTTAAGTTTCTTAATTTACATGAAAAAAAAAATCATTTGATGGAAGAAATAATTTGGAAAAATTTAAATAACTATATTTTAACATTAATAAAACCTTTTATAGGCAAGTGTGATCCATTTCCTTTAAAATTTGATACCCCAAGTCCTCCGGGAATTGCTAGGGCTATTTCTGCAGATTTTCTTAATCACTGGAGCTCCATTCAGCCAGTATCACCTTTTTTTGCTAAACATAGCCTTTCAATAAATTAATATTCCAACATGTAAATAGATGAAGTTCTTTCTATATGATATATCTTGTATAATTCAAGTTATTTTCCTTCAAATACGTCAAAAATGTGACCATCTTTGAAATTTATTAAGTAACCTTTGACATGATTTTCTAAATTAATTATTAAAAAAAATTATTGTAAGTCCAGCAATAACAAAGATTTTAAAATCTACTTATATGATTTCAAATACTTGTATTAAATTCTTAAATATTTTATTGTTTATATAAAAATATGATAACTGCTCTAGTTTTGTTACTTTACCTTTAATATTATATAATCTATTATTTATTACAAATATTTTCGTTGATTGTAACATTTTTAATCAGAAGTAGAACAATTTAAATAATTAAATGAGTACATTCTTAAAAAAATACAATTTAATCTATCATTGATTCAAAATTCTTTCTTCAACTCTTTATTATTACCTTTTTTATTAATAAGCCTGTTTGACCTAAAATACTATACAGTTAATTTGGTAGCATTAAAAGCACATTTTTATGGCTAATATATTTCAAATTCTTTATTATAGTTTTTTTTATTTTAGAACCTTTGCTACCAATTTAATAAAAATGACATTTAAAGATTTCACAACTTATATATTTCCTCAAAAGTAAATCAAATTTTCTTATAATATTATGAAAAAAAATTATTTTATTTCACAAATAAAAGAAATAGATAATACTATAATTATCAAAACTGAAAATGTTACAGCTACTCCCAGTATTTATCATGTTTAAATTTGCATTAAGTTGTGTATATATAATATAAATTTTTAATATTTATATATCTAGATTTTTTAGATTTGTCTTAACATTAGATAAATAATACTTTGCTGATTCTATTTCTTCCTCTATTAAGTCATCTCTTTTCAAAAAAACTCTCAAAGCACTAATCAAATATTCTAACCTAAATTTTTCTGTTTTAATTTCTAAGTATTCTGAAATATCAATATCAAAAACATTAAGCTTTTCTATAGCATGAAAAAGTCTAGTGCTGATTTGAATAGAAGAACCTATCCTAGTGAAGCCAGGAATTTCATGACATCTTGAGGTAAAATGCCTTAGTTGATTGGCAGGCCATAATGTCACTGTTATTCCATTAGTTGCTTCAAAGTTGATTTTACTTCGAATTTCGGGAAACATAAGTTCTCCACCTATTTGTCGTGGTTGGGTCTTATCATACTTCATATGAATGGTGTTTTTTTCTGTATCTTTAGGAAAAAATATTCCTAAAGTATACTCACTTGCATCCTTATCGAGATGAACCTCATTAGAGAACCCATTACCATTCCCTCCAGATGTCCAAGTTAAATTACTAGCAAACGGTACACCGTCTTCTTCACTAGAAACTTTTGAAAATCCAGGAATACCAAGTTTTGCGCAAAGATTAGTTGCCTCATTGTACTTTACATATGATATTTTTTTAAAAAAATATTCAAAGTACATTGCAATCCTCTTCATTCGTTTTTTATATTCATCCGTTTTTACAATATCATCAGTGTATTCATCTGCAAGGAAAAGCATTCAAAAATTCAGTATTTAAATTAAAAAAAGTGATACTTACGAATATGTAAAGATTTCTTTCTATCTAAAATAAAGCCACCACCAAACATTTTTCCAAAACCACCAGCTCTTTGATGATAACCATTATTTTTAATTTCATGTTCGCAGTAAGAAAGATCCTTAATGCATCGCACCGTAGCTTCTAACATATCTAGTTCTTTGAGCTCATGAATTTCAAAAGTCTGCACAAGAACATTAGGTATTAAGACACCTTTTGGTTTATAAATACTACATCCAGGAAAAAAATTGTAATAATTATTGCAATCTGTCATATTATTTGCATAAGATCGTGCATAGAAATGTGGCTTCTTCCCGTTTGTATCCATTCCAAGAGCGTTTACAAGTTTCATTCCAGTAGCAATGTCTTTCGCCCACCTATTGTTAGAGTTCTTCCCTGGCCGTTTTTTTTTTTTCAAATCGTTACTCATTGATGGTTCAATCCTAAGAGAATTCAATTTTGATTTAAAATAGAAAAAAATCAAAAATTAGAAAATAGTAACATAATTTCAATTATCAGTCAATGATACCTTTAACTTTATCATATCTTCAATATTAGAAATACAAAAGTTAGCATATCTACATATTAGTAAATTTATATACTTTTTCTTTATTTCAAATATTAAGAAAGCGTTTCAAAGGTATACTTTATTAAATTATACATATAAAGAGTATAGCTTTATCCTGTATGCATTCAGCAAGTACGAGATTTGGCTCTACACTTAATATTAATAATATAATGAAAGTATAACTCCAATACACTAGTAATATTAAAAAATTTACGGAATTATGATATCCACATATATAAAATGAAAAATCTTGCTCTGATCAATATATTGACTTAGAAAGTTATACTTCAATAAATTATTAATTTTTAAATTGTAGCATTGTCCTGTATGCTTTCAGCAAGTACGAGACTTTGAAACAACTTAAAAATCAATAAATTAAAGGTAAAGTACAAACAATCTAATTATTATTATGAAAAGCAAAACATTATCCTGTATGCTTTCAGCAAGTACGAGATGATGTTTTACTTTTCATATTAATAATATAATGGTTGAGAAAGTATTAAAGAAATATAGAAAAATGATAAGCAAAACATGAACTTACATGTCTATAAAATCTTCTTCCATTTGTAGCTGATTGATCAAAATTAATTATAAAGTTTATTTTATAATCACTGTTTTAAAAAATAAATGGTTAGATAAATAAATTGAACATTTTTGATAAGGAATAAAGAAAAGTAAATTGACAAACAAATAAAAAAACTTTAAGTTAACTGAAAAAGAATTTTTTTATAATGAATCGAAAGGGTACAGTAAAAGATACCATAAAAATAAATTCAGAATTAGAATCATTAGATTAACTTGTCAAAAGTGTAAAAAAGTGTAACAAACCAAAATGATATGAAATGCAATAGCAAGAAAAATTTGCTTACCGGTAATCAGATAAGGTCAAGAAAATAGTACCAATAATTCAAAATGATAAAGCAAAAATATGATTGATAATTTTTGAAAAAGGTAAGTGAGAAAGAGAAAGGAAAAATAAATTGGGTGGCAAACAGATGTATATATCATGAATTTTCACTGATCACATTTTCAAAAAAATGCAGCTCTCCAAGTCATATGATAAACTTCATCTAAATTCCAAGAATGATGTTGCCAAGGCACTTTACACAGCATGATCATTTTTTCCTATGCATATACTAATTCCAGCTAGAATTTACTTGGCTGCATGTTGTACAGATGCACATTTGTGGAACACTGAATTTCACATCTAAAAAAAATTGACGCCACATAATTCTAGCTACCATGTTTCACGTAGCTAAAAAACATACACTCATCACATTTAAATTTACATTGCGCCAAAATTAATTCATTTTTGAATTTTTTTAAAGGAAACTATAATGTGCACCACCTATTTCTAAAATATGAACCTCCGCACCATATTAAATTGGGAGACTTTTAATTATGCAATTTTTTTGCCGTGACCTTTTTCCTGATCTTACTTGGTTCAAAATATTGAAACATGGCCAATGTTGATGAAAGAAACATTTGATTTTGTTTCTATGTGTAACAATGGAAGGCTGTTTCTTACTGGCGAAAGAGTGTTGTATATTTTATTTGAACAAATTTTTATTTTTTTATGTATTTTATTTAAAAAATTTACTTTTTATTGCAGCCAGATTTATACTGGCTGCTTTTTAGAAACCTTAATTTATGACCCAAGCCTTTGAAATTGGCTTGGGTCCCTTACATTGCAATTTAGTACTTCCAGCCAGGTTTCCCCTGGCTGGAAGTGTCTCTTTCAAGCAATCGAAGTCGCTAAAAGCGACTTCGATTGCTTGCTGTAATGTTTGCCACCCTCCCAGCTAATTTACTAGGCTGGGAGGTGGCCAAAGCAGTGTGCAACGCGCGTTGCTGCTGCAAGTAACGCGCGTTGCACAATCGCTACCATATTTCATGCAGCTGATATCAAGTCAGCTGCATGAGATATGCGCAGCATGTGCAATGCGCGCTGCATGCAGCAGAAACGCGCGTTGCATGCAGCAGCACATGCAACGCGCATTTCTGCTGCATGCAATGCGCATTACTTGCAGCAGCAATGCGTGTTGCATGTGCTGCATGCAGTGCATTGCACAGCCAGTTTTTTTCTGGCTGTGCAATGCACACAGAGAAACCAAAGTCCCTGCAAGGGACTTTGGTCTCTAAAATGGAAGCGACTTTCCCTACCAGGTGCAATCTGGTGGGAAAGTGAGAGAAACGTTAGACCGAAGTTGTTTGAAAGCAACTTCGGTCTTAAAAACATTAAAAATCATAAAAAAAAAAATGAGAAATGTAGAAAAAAAAAAAAATTAAAAATTAAAATGTGAGTAAAAGAAAAAAAATAAGTTCTAGTGATACCAAAAATCCAAGCCAATTTCATTTGGCTTGGTTATTTAATAATTAATTTTTAATACATTAAATTTAAAATTCAAACACCATAAAATATATGAATTTTTTTTATATGAATATTATAAATTTAATCTACCTCTTTCTCATAATTATATTTATAATTTTGTTTTTTTAATTTTTGACATTTAAGTTTATTTTTTGGAAATACAAAATTAAATTTTCAGCTAAATTTTTGAGTAAGGTAAAATAAATTATAAATTTGACATTTTGTAATTGAATAATGAAAAAAATTTTAAATTTATTTAAAAAATATTTTTGTTAGAAGAATACAAATATTTTAAGGGTAGAAATATGGTGCAAATTGTAAGTAAAAAAAATTATATTTTTTTTGTGAGGGGTTATTTCTATTTTTAAAAATATTTTTCAAAAACATTCATTAAATACTGAATTAAATTACTTTGAAACTCAAATTTTTTGTAAAATAATTAAAAATGAAATAATAATATTGTTGTATTTGATATAAAATTTGAATTGGTAATATTAATGTCTCTTTAAGTAAATTTGAAAATCATTTAAAAAGACCATGTTGATAAGTACTTCATTTTTGATATACAATGGTTATATATATATCTTATATATATTTCTTGAGTGTTATTTTTATATACATTCAATAAAATTTGTAATATAAAATGCCATTTAATAATTAATTAATGTTCAACTTAGTTATAACAACTTCATATTTAATACCAGCCACTAGTATTTACTTTTTAATTTAAAACTCCAATATAATATGAGAGTATCCTTATTTTGTCTGTATGTAATGAACAACAATAACAGACCATAAATGAGTGGGTAGTTAATTACAATAAATAGTTGAAGAATAACCTATAAGAAATGATAAGTTTATCAAAAAGAGTACATTAAAAAAATATACTTTTGAATTTTTTTTGATATAATTTGGGTAGTTAAATGAAAATTTAAATTATCAGACATCAAAATGGATAAAATCTAAAAGTAGTGTTTATATAATAAGCCTCATAAAAAAAAAGGATAAAAAATCTACTATGTAACTAAATTATTAAATATTAAGGTATTATTAAAATTATTGAAAAACTTATTTTACAGTTATAATGAAATCTAAATGTGAAAATAATGGTGGGATAATAGTAAGACTATGTGGAAACACTTTAATTTATACATACTTTCAACTATGTTCAGATAAAAAAATTGTTAAAATTGTATAATAACATCTAGTTAATAGTGATGCAATTTTATTTAGATCAAGAATAAATTTTTCTGAGGAAAAACTAATTAAATTGAGATATGGCCATCTCCTTTCAAGAGATAGAATAATAATAAAAATTTAAAAAATTATAATAAGTATTCTTAATCACCATTTTTGAAAAGTCTCTAGTAAAATTCATTATAATATATCATTCATTGATTACATTATATGGAGTTTCATCTTGAAGTAGTGATGTGCAGCTTTGAACTTATGTTATGAAAAACAAAAAAGTTAAAAAATATATAGTTATACTAATGAAAAAGCCAAAAATAAAAATACTATTATAAATTAAAAAAATAAAACTACATAAATTTTATTCTGCTCTAATGATGGAAGGGTACTATGTATGAATTTCCACATGTTAAATCCAAACCTGCTTTAAGGCTAGTTTACAGGTAGAGCTATTAAGTTTCCTTAAATTCTAAAAATAACTTATGCATTTTACTAATTATTTTTTTCTTGTTTCTTTCCAAAGTTGTTAGAGTTGCTTAATTAATACTGTTATCTTGATTGTAAGATATATAATTTTTTTTGAATACATGATTTATTGTTTCAAAAATTATATTATAAATTTAAATCATTTATTTCATTTTCTAAAGCTTCATTGTCAAAGACACAACTCCATTTTCTATTACTTAACAAATATATAAAATGTGATAGTAAAATTTAAGGAATTTTCTTTTTTAGAGGGTCAAACTATATTGTGAAGATTTTTATCTAGAAATTCTTGTACTCTAAAACCAAATAATTTTCTCCCTTAAGTAAGCCATTTCAAAAATATGAGAATATAAACAAGAATATTAACTTATCTTATTTTTATTTTCTTTACTGAAAGTTTTAGTTCAATCCCTTTTTTTATATGACATTAGTATAAAAACATGGTTAAATGCTACTATATAATTAATTTTTATTATATATATATATATATATATATATATATATGAAATATTTAGAACGTCATCCTTTTTTATTTACTTGAATAAATGGCTCAATTATAATACCCAACACTTATTAATGTTTCCCAAACTCAATAACAAATTTCTCATATGAAATATTAGCTTCTAATATAAGAAGTTTATCTATAGATGATATTCAACATGTGATTTTACTTTTTAGATTCAGCTAAAATTAAACAAAAGGAGAAATCATGCATATGTGTATAAATGGTAACCATATGTTACTTAGAGGATTGTGAAATTCACTCATCAGAATGGTTTAAGTATTAAAATAAATTGAGGTCATTATTTTCTAGTATTTGAAACTAATTAGGAAATTATTCTAAAAATATATTTTAATGTGTATCATGTTTAAAAAGTTGGAAATATGATTTTTGAAAATTGTGAGTTTCTTATGAGATACCAAGCTTTAGTTTACATTGTTTCAAGTAGAATAGAATTTTAGTATTAGAAATTGAAAGCAATGTACCATTATCAGATTTTAACTGTGTTCTACTTATAGAATGATTACATAACATTAAACATTATTTAAATCAAAAAGGTTTAAAAGATATTTAGAGTTTTACCAAATTTCACCATTTATTAATCTTTGATTTGAAAACAAACTATGATGTACACTCACTAGAAATAAGCAATCCCAATTTTAACATAATTTATCAATCCAAAAATAATGAGTCAATTAACATGAAAATATATATTATTTCAAAACCAATTCTCTAGATTTAAAATATGATGCTTTAATGAAAAATTATTACAAAACTTTAATGCAATGAAGTCTCTTAAAAAATTCAAAAATAGAATATCAAAACAAGTAATTTCTGCAAAAAAAACTACTAACTATTGTAGATAAAGCATAAAAATAAGTCATATTTTTTAAAAAAATGATCTAACAATATTTATTTTTGTTAAAAAAATCAAAACATTGTTAAGTTTGCTTGTTATAATAATGTTAAAATCCACTAAACATTATCTAAAGGTGGTAAAATATGTTAAAAATAAGTTGAATTTTATGAGATAAAAATCAACAATTTTGTATCATTTCCTGTTGTGCTATGACTTTATTCCACCCTTTTTATCTGATTCTTCCAGTATTACTTTGCTATGATCACTAGTTTTCAAGTTAAAATTTACAAATGTTCATTATACTTGATAATATGAAAAATAACTCAAACTTTTATAACTACAAAATAAGATTTTGTAACTCCTTCTTTCAATCAATATTTGAAGAAATTTTAGTTTATTTGAGTAATGATTTTAAGAATAACAAAAAAATTGAAATTCACAAGGAATTATTTCCAGAGACTATAATTATTTACTTGTGTAATGCATGAGCTACTTATCAATGATGTAAAACATCAGAAAAGTAAGTTATAGTTATAAATCTACAGATTATACTGTTTCTGGTATATATATCTTCAATAAATCTTTTAAACTTATCTTAGCCTACATACCACACAATAGAAAATCATTATATTAAAAAAGGAAAAAATTCTATGATAATATCATAAAGAATGATAACCATGGAATAATATTCCATAAAAATGGTTAATAATATTTTAAGAGAACCTAAATCAGTATTCTTTCATCAAAATATATCCTTTTTGTCTTTGTAATTTATTCCAAACAAATTTTTTGAAAGTTGAATCTATATATCTAATGCCAAAACCACTATTAAGTTCCCTCTTAGACTTTTTAAGAAATTATATATATATATATATGTATATATATATATTATTTATCAAAAATTGAAATAAAGAATAAAAACATAATTTTATTTACCTTTAATTATTTAAATATAGAGTATTTTCAGAATGCATTGTGGTTACTTGTGAAGGTTAGAAGATTTGAAGTTGGATTTATGAGTTTTTAGAAGGGCAAATATTGTAAAATTCTTTCATAAATATTTATTTCATAGTTTCAAATGTTGAAATCTACAAACTAATGGGATTTAAAATTATATTGAGATTTAAAATCTGTTTTCTACTCAAGTAAAATAAAATAAAATGATGATATCAAAATTGAAATTAAGTTTAAACTTTTGATATGCTCTATCTTCAATTTTATTGATAGTGCATCAAAAATTTAATAATATTTTTTTCCTTCATCACTTTTTACATAAAAGATAGTTTTATCATTTTATGAATTAAAGATTGCTTATATAAATTTAACATCTATGTCAACTGTTTATGACTATTAATCTATATAATAAATTTTTTAGAAGAAAAAATAACATCAGTATATACTGACTTTGAAATTATTCAATTTAAAATAGTTTACAGGTAGATAATGAAGGGTGATTTCATTTTTGAATATGAACTATAGAAGTCTTATTTTATCAATTTTAATTCTTTTTGAGCTCAAATGTATCCACCGCAACTTAAGTAAGAATAAAAATTATTTTTATTGAAATTTACATGAGAAAGTATGCCTATTATTCAAAATCAAACTTGCTCTAATGGTGTTTTTCAATCATTATTTCCATTCATAACAATAAAAAACATTTCAATTTGCTGATGTTTTAGTTTTTGATATCCCCAAGTTTATATCTCAGGTGTACTATTCACAAAATTATTAAAAATATAATTTTCGAAATACATGATAAACTTGAAAGTGAGGGGGCATTAAATTTTTAAAAATGAATTCTAAATTCAGGATGGATAGTATTTTTTCTATTTTCACAAATGAACAATTTTTTGTTTCAATTAATCCAGAAAGAAAATTTTGTTGTAAGCATATTATATTATATTTATTATGATTTTAAATACTATATTTTCAAGATTTGTGTTTAATATTTCCTGTGAAAGTTAATGTTAATGTGAATTTAAAGTAAGCTTGAAGAAATTTAATCAATAGGCATATTGGATATTTAAAATAATATTTTGCTCCAATCTTGAATCATCCTGCGCTAAAAAATATCCCAAATAAGGTTTTTGTGGGTCAATTTGGATTTAAGTAGGATTAAGTGAGGTTTAATAAAGGACAGATAAAAGGCTAAATTCATTACTAGTGACTTTTTTCTCAAAATAGTTATAAAATATGTATCATTCTGGAATCAAGCTTCAATAAAGTTGAATTGAAACAGAGATAATTTCTAGCAGCACAACACCATATTTACAAAGGTGTAAAATACCTCAAATATTACTTATAATATAGGAAGGCAAGGAATCTACAAAATTCACATTTCAAACGAGGATTTATATTTTTAATTTGAAATTGAGAAATGGAATATTATTTTCCAATTTAAATATCTATTAGTCATTTTACCAAAAGTTTTCAGTAATCAGATTGAATTTTGATGGTATTTTGTTGTAGATTAATCATTTTGATGAGCCATTTACTCAAAATTACTGGTTTCGTTTCTAATATTCCATGTGAAATTCATTACAAATCTTTTTGAAAGTGAATAGTTGACATATTGGATATGCAAAAGCTTATGTTATATCAAAGTGAGATCAAAGGGAGTTCAACTGATGATCAAATTAGGATTTTACAAGATCAAACGGTGATCAATGTAGGTTCATCTTGAGCTCAATTTGTGACAAATCTCTGACTAAATGTAAGGCCAAACAATTTCCTACATGGTGATGATGTGTGCATAATTCAAGCATAGATTTGTGGCTCAACGGAGTTCTTTTTTCTGTGGTGGATGTTGATAGCTAATCTGTAGGCTCTTCAAAATTAACTTACAAGAATTCTTCAGCTGACAAAAAAACTTCATACTCTTCAGGACATATAGATTTCAGGAGAAGTGGAAAATCCCCCTCACCAAACTACTTTGAAAGAAGTAAAGCCTCAGATCAATCAGGACAATCCCCTAAAGGGTATAAAAATAAAAAAAGATCCCTCTGATGCAACAAATAAACAATCTTTCCAGCCATATAAAAGAACTGAAGGCAGAAAGCATGAAGTACAAGGCAATAGTAGACACACTCTGGCAACATATACAATAGCTCTTAAATCACAAGCAGGTTCAACCTCCTCCTTTTCTGGCATCTCAGCCTAGCCTTAGCCTCAGCCCCATCAGGCACCCAGCTTTTTCACTCAAAGTCAAAACACTCTACTAGTTGAACAGTGGAAATGGGACTACCTGATGTGCCATTACCTGAAAAATGTTAAGCAGCCAGCAGCTCAACACCCTGGCCCATCCAGGACACCAACCTACCATCAATCTCCTCAGGCCCATCCTTATCAGTGAGGCAGAAAAAAGAAGGCACAGGGGAAATTTCCTCCCTTGCCATGGTAAGTAATTTGTTTGATAAACATGTTGGTATGTATAATAACAAATCTTCTTCCACAGGTAAGATTGTGTATCATGATGAAAAGACAGTTAAACCCTTAAGGAGACAACTTCCATTAATGTGTATCCCTAATGATGTAATTAATAAATTTTCATTTGATTATCTTTTACATTTAACCTCTACTTCTTTAATTAATCCTTATCTTGCAATTAAAAATTATTCTGTTTCCCTGAGGTCTATACCTTGCTTGAGTAAACATCTGAGGATATATTGAAAGATACACTTGATTTTAATGTTGTACAAGAAAAAATTTTGAGAGATGTATTAGTACATGAGAGTGATAGATTAAATTATTTGCACTTACATTGTAAAGTGAGCTCTTCTGTGCAAGATACAGCCTATTTTAAAATCAAAGAAACTTTGAATATTGTTCTTAGCTAAAAAAACAAAAAAGAAGTGATCATAGAGCTATCTCAGATAAAAATATTCATCTGCATAAAACTTTGAGTCAGTTATAACCCCTTATTGAAAAGAATTATTCATTGAAAACTGAAATTAAGTCTCTACACAATGAGTTGAGAAGGCTGAAAAATGATTTCCAAGCTTTGAGTAACAAATACACATATTTTGAGGACAAAAATGTTATATCCCTTGCAAAAATAAATGAGCAGATGTCTGAAATACCAAGGATAAGAAGTTATTTTTCTGACTTACAGGAAAGGTTCTCAGCATTAACTGTTAATCATTATGGTGTAGATGATAATTCTGACCATAAGCTGCATAAAAATAAAGGAAAAGGGCCTGAACAAAGCAGCTCTTTTCTTCCCCATATTTCAGACATTAAAAAAACTGACAATCAGTCTGTAAAATCTTTTTCTTCAAGCAAAAGATATTTTAATGGTCTTGAACCAGCTGTTTCTTTAAATAATGGAGTTTCTGAACACCTGGCTAAACTTCAAGAATTATTAATGTTAAATAATTCAAATCAAAAGATTGACCATCCCAGTAGCCAGAAAAATTGGCCCAAACTGAATCAGTATCCCACTTTTGGTGGTGACTCTTCATCTGACTGGAAACACTTTGTTCAGAAAATTGATAATCTGAAAAACTCTTATAAATTTCCAGATGAAGAATTTGTCTCTAAATTAATTTCTTTATTTTCCAATGTAGCTTTAATGCGGTATGAATCTGTCTTATTGGACAGTCAACATTATACTTGGAAGGAGTGGAAAACATTAATTGAAAATCAATTTGGTGGTTCCAAGTTCAGACTTTCCCAGCAGAGATTATATGAGACTGCTAAATATGTGTCCTCCTCTCCTGAAAAACCTATTGTTTTCCTTATGAAAATTACAAAGATTCTTAGAGCCATGGATCCTAAAATGGATTTTGATATTTGGAGAGATAAGATTCTCTACTAATTGCCAAACTCTCTGAGAAAATTGATTGTGGCAAAGACTGATCATGTAAGAGATAATTCTTCCTTTATTAATATCTGTAATGAAATTCTACTAAATCATAGAAATGAACCAAGGAATTATCCTTTAAAATCTTATCATTATTAGCAAAAGCCTTCCACAAAAATTCCAGACAAAACTAATAGACCTTCTGCCCCAGAAATATGCAAATAACACTTGCTTTAAATGTAACAAACCATGGCAGAAAGGACATATTTGTGACAAAAAATTCATCTCGTTGAAAAAACTGAGGAATATGAAAATACTCAAGCTGATCTTGATGATTCCTCAAGTGACTCTAATGGCAATATATCTTATGACCATGATTCTTCTCAAAAAGTTCTAGTTTTAGAAAAGGATATCCATTATTTAGATAATTGGTCTGAAAATTGTGATATTGACTTATCTTCTGCAGAAAAAGCTTAATTAATTAGAGATATTACTGAAAGTTCAATTTTAATATCACCTTTGATGGCACAAGTTATCATAAAAGGTAAAAATGTTGAGGTTATTCTTGACTCTAGTGCTGGGTGATGTGTGGTGTCTGAGAAACAACTGGCTTCTGTGGATATGGATTATCAATGCAAATTATTACATATAACATCTGACAATGGAAAGTTTATGGTTCTGTTTTATGTCCCATTGGCAAATACAAGACCACTGTGTTTTTTAAATATAATGGTGGTATTGTCAGAGCTATTCGTGAATCTGTTGTTTTAAAAAATGATAATTTAAGCAATTGGTTTATCATGGGAAATGACATTTTAACCATTGTGGTCTTCCAACATGGGCAGGGGCCTTTGTTGTGTGATTTGGCGCTGTTTGTGCATGTCTTAATTGACATCTGTTAAGGAATTGGGTATTTTTCTGATTTTATTCCGTGGACATTTAGTCTGCGGGTATGTGGGTACTATCATTGGATAGCCCTGGTTTTTCTCTATATTTCATGTCTCAATGTTGTTATAGTGAAATTCTGTGTTTTAAAGGTTTTAGTAGTTGTAGCTAATTTTTCTAAGTAGATTAGTGGTTTTTTTTGGTTTTCTGGCTTCAGGGAGGCCGGGCCGCTTCAGGCGGCATCTCCGACATCAGGCCGCCCGCCTGCCTCTGTTTTAGGAGGTTGGGGAGCACTTAAGGAGGGTTTTTTATGCAATTTGGCGGGTACAGGCGCCAGATTGGTGGGTGTGCATGGGCTCTTAGTTAGTGGTCTGTGTGTACATAGTGAATAAGACAGTTTGGGGCAACCTTAATCATCATACAACCTTCCGGAGGTGATATCATTGTTCCTCACTCAGTTTTCACTGTTTTCTGGCCACAATTGGCTGTGTTTGTTGCAAGTGAGTTCTTCATTTAACTTAACTTTGGCAACTGTTTTCTCTGTTATAGTCTTGCAAGCTATAGCAAGTATTATTTCTGTCTCTGGTGTTGATTTGCAGCTTACATCAAGTATCTTTGCTGTCTCTGGTGTGGACTTTGTTCTACATTTCAATTCTTTGGTCTGGTTGTCTATCTGGGGACTACTTTCTTGGCTCATCAAGAAGTCAAGTGTGTTAAACAGGAGCTTTAGCAAAACAGGAACCAACTTACTTTAGCAAGTAAATCTCACTATATTTTTCTAAAGGGACAGGGGATTTTCTCTCTGGTTTTTCTCCAACTCCCTTGGTCAAGGCCTATAGCTAGTACTATATGATTGTCTACACCATTTTTGCATTAAATTTGATCCTGTAAACAATTGTTTTACCTTTGAGATGAATGGGAAAAGAAAAGTTAAAATTTCTTCTTCTAAAAAACATTCTGCACCCTTATAAAGATCTTGTCATTCTTTGATCCAATGCAAAGGCAGACAAAAAGAGGAAATGGATGTATTATTGTCTGAAATTGATACAGCTTTGTTTGGTGATCAATTGACTGATGATCAAAAAGATTCAATAGTAGCATTAATTACATCTTTCCCAATGGTTTTTGCTCATGGTTCCCATTTGTTAGGATTGGTTAAAGATGAAATGAAACTTTCTGTATCCTGCAATTTAAATTAAATACCTCCTAGCGTTAAGAAAAAACCTTATCCTGCTTCTCCCACAAAGAGAAAAAATATTGAAGATAATATCTCAACTTTATTAAGTATTAATATTTTTGAAAAAGTGGATGTTACACCCAAATATTGTGTCATCTCTCCAGTTTTAATTTCCTATGAGAAAGATAAAGCTAGACTTTGTGGTGATTATAGAGCTTTGAATACTTATACTGTGGATGATATTTACCCTTTAACTAGAATTAGCTCTATACATGCTACCTTACAAGGTGCAAAATTCATAAGCTGTCTGGATTGTAATAAAGGTTATCATCAAATACCTGTTAAAAATCTTCCCAAAATATTTCTCTGATTGCAACCCATATGGAAATCTACAAATATGTTAGGATACCTTTTGGCCCTAAAAATTACCCTTCAGTATTCCAAAAAGTATTGAATAATACATTTCATCAGGAAATAATTGAACAATGGTTAATGGTTTATATTGATGACATCATAGTTTTTTCTAAATCTTTTGATGAAAATATCAAACACTTAAATAGAGTCTTCCAGAAAATGGATGAAATTAACATGAATATCTCCTTAAAAAAGTGTAAATTTGGTTTTCAACCCCTCAAAGTTCTAGGACATGTAGTTTCTAACTTACAAAAATGTGTAGACCAAGGTAAATTTGCTGCTATCCAAAATGTGACAGCACCAACTTCTGTAAGGGAAATGCAAAGTTTTTTTGGGAATGTGTTGCTACTATAGACAATATATTAAAATTTATCAGGCCATAGCCTTACCACTTACCAAACTAAAAAGAAAAGAGGTGGCTTATATATGGAATGACGATACTCAAACAGCTTTTGATACATTAAAGAAATGTTTAATGTCAGCTCCAATCCTTTCCCTTCCTGATTTTAATAAGCCTTTTCTTCTTTATACAGATGCAATTCTACTTGGACATGGTGCTGCTCTACATCAGAAACAAATTATTGATGAAAAATTTTAAGAAGTAGTAATTTGTTATATTTCAAGAACCTTGAGAAAGAGTTAATTTAAGTATGGTTCCACTCAGTTAGAGTGCTTAGCAGTTTTATGGGCTTGAGAAAAGCTTTATTATTATCTAGATAACTAAAATTTTGAATTAGTTTTTGATTGAAGTGCTGTGAAATCTCTCTTGAACTTGAAAACAACAAATAGACATATTTTTAGGTGGCAACTTGCTGTTCAAAACTACAGAGGTAGAATGACTATTATTCACAGGGCTGGAAATTTTCACTCAAATGTAGATATGTTGTCTAGATTACCTCTTCCAAATGATGTATCTAATCCAGCTTATGAACCTGAAGATGATACAGTACATATACATGGTATATACATTGTTGATATGGAAGAGGAACTATTACAAATATTTCTGGATTCATATGATAAGGATGCTGATTTAAAAAATTTAGTTACAATCTTGAATGATCTAAAGAGTTCTTCTATTCAAGAATTAGTAAAAACTATTTCTCCAAAGTACTAAAATGTTTGAGTAAAGGAAAGTTTTCCATTGAAGATGGTTATATTTATTACAGGAGAAAACTAACCAATGTCATTGTTATTCCTCCTTCCATGAAAGAAACCATCTTAAAACTTTGTCATGATGACATATTAGCAGGACATTTTGACATTGAGAAAAACTTAATCAGAATTAAAAACACTGCTTGATGGGCTAATATATCTGAAGACACTAAATTATATGTTGAATCTTGTGTTTCCTGAAAGAAATCTAAAAGGTTGACAGGTAAAAGAGCAGGGTTATTACAACATATTTAAGAACCTGATGCTCTGTGGCAAATCATTAACATGGATTTTGTCACTGGTCTTCCTGTAGCAGTTAAAGACAGCTATAACTCTTGTTGGGTAATATTGGAAAGATTCACCAAAATGTGCAAATTTATTCCAACCCACAAAGATGTATACACAAAAGAATTAGCTTTCCAATGGTGGTCTTAAGAGAGGTCAAGGAGCGTAGCAGCTTTTAAAGAAGACACAAAGTCTTATTAGAACACTTCGCACGACTAACAGTAGTAAACCCCAAATACCTTTTAAAGAAGACACAAAGTCTTATTAGAGCACTTTGCACGACTAACAGTAGTAAACCCCAAATACCTAGATCACAAACTATTAGACAAAAGACTACTAGGATAAAGAAGAAAGGAATACCTGTAGCGTGGAGTGAGCGAGTGAGACAGACGACACCAAGCAAAAGTAAGGCAAAAGGAAACAGAAAAGCAAAGAGATAAAAGAAAGATAAAATCTTAGATAAGTGAGGAAACATCGAAATATTGACTACAATATATATATTCTCAACAGGCATACTAAGTTTTATTTATCAATGGAACATCTATGCTTTTACAGCTCAGTGGCATTACTTTGCTCAGGCATGGATGTCGTACTAGAGCTGAGGAATCTCATATTAGAAAGGAAGTAGAATGGATGGAAAATGTAGAGTTGTCAAGAAAGGACAGACTAGGTTTGTGGAGAAATTGAAAGGATTTCCAATAGGTCTTACATATTTAGTATTATTGGCTTTCCAAAAGCCATTATCTCAGATAGAGACCCAAAATTTACATATAAATTTTGGATGTCTTTGATGGATATTTGTGGCTGTGAGTTAAAATTATCCACAGATAACCATCCTTAGACTGATGGTCTAGCTGAAAGAATAAATTAAACTCTGGAAGATATGATTAGAAGGTATTGTGCCTTTGGATTATATTATAAAGACAATGACAGATTTACTCATGACTGGGTTACTCTATTGGTAGGTCTTGAATTTCTTATAATAGCACTGTTCATTCTGTCACTTAGAAATATCAATTTGAGCTCTGGTTAGGTTATGTTCCAAATACTCCTGCTCAAATTCTCAATAATAAATTACCCAAGTTGGAACTACACCCTGGTGTAAAATCTTTAATGCAAATGCAACAGCTATGCATAAAACATGCTCAAAGCTGTATTCATAAGGCATTTGAAAATGAAAAGAAAAGATGGGTTAAATCCCATAAAGAATACACATTTAAAAAGGATGATGAAGTGTTGATGTCTACTTTCCATTTTAATTTACAAGTCAATAAAAAATTAAAAGATCCTTTTGTGGGACCATTTGTTGTTAAAAGAATGGTTGGAGATAATGAAGTATAAGTTTTATTTTATTCTCCATATGATTGAAAGCATCCTGTTTTCCCCATTTCCTTTCTTAAACCTTATACTTCTAACAGTGACTTATTTCTCAAAAGAAGGGGAAGACCTAAGAAAAACATTAGGAAGTCACAGAAACTGCAGAAATTGATAAAATTCTCAATGATAGAATTATCACTTCTGAAAGGGGTATTGAATATTTATTGAGATATAAGAACAAATCATCTGAACATGATGCATGGATACCTGGAAAATAAATCTCAAATTTTCCTACTTTGTTAAAAAAGTATAAAAAGAAAAAAATTTAGCATTTTTTTATTGTTTTTTTAGAGTGAGGGAGTGTCAGCCAGGCTATCTCAGGAGCCCAGTAAATTATATAATAAATTACTGGAATCATTTACAGGAATAAAATTATGTATTTTATGTAGTTACAATAAACTATTTTATTGAATAATAAAATTTTATAAATATTATATGAATAGGTAAAATAATTTTTATATTTACTTTTATTATTAAGTAGATTTTTTATTACATAAAAAAATATTATATTCTATTATATTATGGCGCATTTTTATGTATTTAATATTTCTAAATATTAATAAATTAATTTTTATGTTATAAGCTCAATAATATTTAACTTATAATTTATTTACAATTTAAATAATATAATTTATATACTAAATACAACTTATCATATAATATTATCCATAAATATTGAGCACTTCCTTGACCCTTAATTTTGTCACTAAAATTACTAAATAAATTAAAATACTTATTTAATATAATAAAATTTAATTCTCATTCTAAATAAGTTATATTATTAAATTAATTCATTTTTTCAATTTAAATGGTAATTAAATTACATGAATTAGTCAAAACAATTAATTTAATTCCCTTTATACTGAATTAAAAATTATTATATACATTAAAGAGTGAAAATAATTCTTTTTGTATTAATTAAAACCCTTTATATCTATTTGTTATACCTTTTTTGAATTTTCTTTCTCACAGTTCTCAGGTTTCATACTCATGTAGTTTTTCATTTTCTTAATTTTTTTGTTTTGGTATTTTACGGTAGGAAAATAGTTCCTTATTCACTGGTTTAATTTATTGTTTCTTTTTCCTTTTTTAATTTTTTTCAATTAAATTAAATTACTTGGTTTTTTTTCACATTACTATACTCTTTGTAGATACAATTGAAATGCCCCAGATGATCCTTTTGCCTATAAAACGGCTCTGGAATCCTCTCTGGTAATTATCACTTACATTACAATTATTTTAAATACTTACAAATCATTATTTTTTATTTCTATTAGTATTATAAAATCTAGTATAAATATTTAATAAATAATTAAAGGTTGCTCTAAGTCTATTAATAATAACTATTGTTGTCAGTATAGTCTAGTATATAAGTATGATATAATAGTGTTTATTTATGGTCCTACTACTTATTTATAAATGATTTAGTGATTAAACCTCAGGGGAAGACTAATAACATAGATATACTCAATTTAAACTCACAATACTTGGATTGAAATGTGTGCTTAGTGGTGGAAAATAGATAAATAGAATATAATTATAGCTTATATAATGATAATATCAAATTATAAAAGGCTTTATAATATATTTCTAAATGTTAATAATTGTATTGAAGTGTTTTATTGAATTGTAGTAAGTAATTGATGATAAATAACCGTCAAAATCCATCCTTACTTATACCCAAATCCCCTGGAGTGCACAGACCTTCAATCCAGATGATGTCACTGCTATCCCCGGAAATTACAGCACTGTGAGGGCCCATCACCTCCCCATGGCGTCCACTTCAAGCAGATTCAACACCCAGACCTCCAGTAAGGACCCTCCATCACAATTAATGATAACACAGATCTATACCACAAATAGAAAATCCAGATAAAAGCGGATACCATAAAGAAACAGGTAAAATAAGCAATCAAAAAGAGATTTAATGAAACCCAAAGCATATAAAGGAAACAAATAAAATTTCCAAGCCCCCAATAACATCCCCAAGCATCCACATTAACCCAGAAACATCCTTCCAACCCATAAATCTGTTAATAACCATCCAAGGAAGCAGATTAAGTTGTCCAAACTGAGTGTATGTGCCTGATATAGATGTCTATGCTTTTGTAGGCGTTGTGAATCCACTGATTTCGTCCATATGACCTAAAATAAGCAGAAAAACAAAGGCTATAGGCTATTAAGAGGCTAAAACCCACTTATAGACCTAAATATACATAATATACTGCATATTTCATTGAATATGAGATTTATGTACACATATAAGCTTATGTATATCAATAATTACCTCATATCAATGAAGATAAGTATATTATGACTCCATTAACACCTTAATAAGTATTAATAGGCTATGGATAAGCTATTTAAACTAATATAACTTATATAATAGAGTAATAATTATATAATAGAGTAATAATTATATATATATGTAATATAATCATATATATTATTATTTTAACCTTATTTTTAAGATATAAGCTTAATTTACTTAAGGTTATCTTATTTTAAGTATAAGAAATACTCAATTCTAGGGATATCTAGGCTGACAATTGTTAGCTGTGTAGAGAAGAAATTACTTATTCAATTAAATCTTTACAATTAAATCATATCTCACTGTTGTGTCATCTCTCAACAATTGTCATTGCATTTCTCTTCTTTAATTTAGTTATTTTTATAATTTCTATTCTTTTTTTATTATCTAACTACCTTTTGTAATTCCACCTTTAATTCCTCTTTCTACTCCTTTTTTTCTTCTTCTTCTTCTTCTTCTTCTTTTTCTTCTCATTCTTCTAGACAACCCGCCGACAGTACCTCAGATCCTGGAGGAATTGGAAATAAATCTTGATGAACAGTATTTTGATATTCACTTTTTAAAAATTTGAACAATTCCTCATATATATCATTGGATAAACAAATGTCTTGTAAAAGATTTTCAATAGTTTGAATACCCTCTTCTTCTACCTCCATCAACTTCTGATATTCAACCTTATCATGGAGCTGATGTAATTCACATCCATTTCTCATCAAAGTTTCATTCATTTTATCTGTTAATTCTCTATCCTATCAGCTAAGCTTCTTGATTTGAAGAAATGAAGTATTCATTTGTACTACTCACCAATTTTATTGTTTGTACTAATATGCTGTAAAAATCCAGTTAGTAGTTGACCAAGAAATTCTGAAACCCCTATTAGAGGGCCCCACATCTTTATTTGCTCAGGTATGTGAAGTGCAAAATGATGGTTTCGTTTTACCTTAAAAGCAGGGAAAAAATCTTTCACTGAATTACAATAAGCTCTATAATTTCTCTCAAATCTTGTGAAATCATATTCTTCAAAGTGTCCTGAGCGCACAACATGAGTAAAGTGAACTAAGTAAGCAGTATTGTATAAGAACTTTGACTGATTTGAATTAAATGGAATGTTGTCTTGATCATCAACAAAAAGCTCCAGAATTATCAAGGGGACTATTTATGCAAAGATAGTATATCATTGGGCAGCAGTTGGTTTCCCATGCTTTTCTTCTCCAAGATTTTGAGGAGGCTATGATAATCCAGCTGGTAGAGCCAGTTCCTTCACAATTAAACGAAAATATTCAATATCTCCAGTTGAGAAAAATTGCCCATTACCACCACCATCAAGTAATATATCAACAAACTCATCACTCTCATCATCATCATCATCATCATTCTCCTTCAATTTTGTAAAACTAGATGTTTCATCCATTATTCGTGTATTCTTCTTTCTTTGAAGGGAAGTTATATTGCTTCTTTGTTTAAGTTTGTTATTAGCTGGCACAGTCCGGAAACCCCAGCAAGATCGCAAATGGTATTGAAGAACACCTTCAAGCCAATTATGCATTACACCCAGAACAATATTTTGATTGGCATCCCAGTAATTCAATTGATTAAGATCAGACCAACGAATTCCACTTTCCTTCAACAACTCGTCACTTAAATCTTGAAATACAGCAACCCGTGATTTTCTTGCCAGTGAAATAAATAAAAAATTCACCCTTTTTTCTCTACATTTCAGTGAAAGTAAGTCGTTTATCTTAGTATCACACCAAGAACAGAATTGGGTTGCTGAGTGGGAAGCAAAACCAGCAACCTTTTTTGTTGCTAGAATATCCCCAAGCAAGCAAAGAAGTTTGACACAAACTAAGCGTCCATTTGGTTTCTGGAATGTTGGAATGAAAATTCCATCTTCTAGAGAAATTAGCTCGCCAAAAAAAGGTTTCGAGATGTGATTGATGGTTTCAGGATTTGATGAGTTTGGTCCAGGTGTAAGTCCTGCAAGACAAATATGGGAGATTTTATTTTGAAGTTGGGGTGGAAGATTGAGACAACTAAAACTGATTACACCCATTGACTCCATTTTTCCAGTAATATGATTCCCCTGTGGATTAAACCAATCGAAAAAAATGGAAAGCACCAAGTTAAGTGATTTTTTTTCATTTTTCCACTTTAATTCTTTGAGTGCTTTTCTATCCTGTACATTAAGAAATGAATGTTGATCTTTTTTGATTTCATTAGCCCAAGATTGAATTGCTAATTCAACATCTGGCTTTTGCAGGAGCCATTGCAGCCAAGTCAAGATTTTTTGAGTAATAAAAAGGCATCGTGGGACATTGAATTTTTTGGGTAAAATTTGGAATGATTTTGGGGGTTTAAGACAATTATTATAGTCTTTCACCCCACTAAATGTTTCTTTAAGAATATAGAGTTCTTCACCACATGGGTTTACTTCAGCTAAAGATTTCTAGGTGCAAAACCTAGGGAATGGAGGTCTGGGTGGATATAAGCAAAAGCACTTTCTGCAACAAATTGTTTTTACCAGGCATTTTAGCTCTTTTAAGATGAGTATGGAGATCAACTGGGATTTTATCATTCACAGAGATAGAGAAAGTTGATTTTTGCAACTCCTTGACAATCTTTATCACAATCTTTATTACAGCTTTACACTTTTCCTGACTAAGATTACAAAAAAGATGTAGCCATGTAATCAAAAAAACAAAGTACACTGTTGTAAATAAGAAAAGATTAGTAAATAGTCGAAAGTCCCAGAATATGTTTTTAAAAGACTCACAAATAAACTTATGATCTATAACATCAAAGCAGAAATCACTATACTCAGATGGATCATTGTCTGATGTTGAAGTGACTGTCTCCAATGCTGATGAAGAACTTTGTGAGGGAGAAAGGTATCGATTTTCCCATAAATCGATTTTAAGATGACTATTTCGAGTTGTTCGAGATACATATTGTCCAGATTGTGGTTTGCCATTGGAGTTAAGGCATGTGAGAAGTCTGCAAACGGAACACAGGCATAGATCCATTTGGATATATTTTTGAGGGAATGAAATTGAAGAGTAATGTAGAAAGATGAAATGGGCAAGGAAGGTGACTGGCTGTGTAATTGAATAGCTTGAAATAGTGGTGTGAGTGATTTAAATCCCATGAAAAGCAGTGATGAACACTTGGATGAAAAGAAATATGCAAAAAAAATCTGAATTGTCACAGCATCCAAGATAATTTTCTGGCAGTTGTCGCATCAAATTTATATCAGATGGTATTAACAATCAACACTGCAAACATTTTAATGTCCCATCATGCCTGATGCGACTGTCCGTCGCACACATTTGGCGGGAAATGTGTGCGACGGAAAGACGCATCAGGGTTGATGCGACATTACAATGTATGTAGTGAAATATAATGTTAGCGTGTTTAGGCTAGCGGTAAACTGGGCCCTTGCCAAGGGATATGGGCTCGTCAGGGGTTCGACTCCCCTAACACGCATGTTTTTTGCTTAGCTGAACTGTTTTGAGAGCCTCAAAAACCTTTGTTTTTCGCCTGCCACCAACAGTGTACTTTGGCTCAACTAAACAAATATTTTTCGTAGAGGGGAAGGGACAAGACAAGAGCAAGCTATTTCAAATTAGCGATACATCTATCTCATCCTGAGTGAGAAGATATCTTTTTTTTACTCAATTACTCAAGTCACTTGAGGCATTTTTAATAATGACTACCCCAGGGAAAAAATGGCAACCCGACGTCTGGTTCCCACTTTTTTCCCCCTGTGACTATGTTTTTTACATATAAAAAGCTTTGTTGTGGACAGTCAAATTAAATGAAAGAGAAGGTGGGACTATCCGCGGTGTCTTGAAATTGCTATCACATTTCATTCTAAGACAAATTTTTATTCAGCGATTAATAATGTTCTTAGTTTGATGATGAGAAGAAGTAAAGACACTACCAGGCATTTCTGCCATATTTGGGGAGCATCACTATTGCCTAACAAATGAGTCAAGGTGCCCACCCTCAGTCGAACGCCAATCACTATTCAAAAACTATTCAAAAAAACCGCTAAACCCAAACTAAATTGCTCTACATCTGTTCTTCTGTCTCCCTCTCTCCCTTCAGAGCACAAGTTGTGTCAGCCAGGCTATACCAGGAGCCCAGTAAATTTTATGTCAATTTACTGTAACTAAAAGAGGGCATAAAAATTTGCTTATTATGTATATAAATTAATCTTATATTGCATAATGAAATGATATAATTATTTTATTAGGGGGTATCAATGTTCAGGGGTCCGCAAACCAAAATTAAGTAGCATAGAGTGAGGAAAGACTTAAGGATGGCATCAGCAATTATGAGTCATGTGACTTTCTTGCAAATCCATCATGGATGAGATGAGTTTGGGATCAGGAATTAGGAATGGAAATTGGGGTATAAGAGGCAGGATAATGCATTATTGTGGATTCCTTATCCACTAGCCCCAGGGCTAGTGGATAAGAATCTTCCGCAATTAATAATGTCTGATCCTGGAAAAAAAAATTCCTGATCCCTAATTGTGGATCCCTGGACATTGATACCCCCTATTAAATATATATAAATGTTATATTTATACATTTAAATTAAGCATGATATATATTGTCAGCCAGGCTACTAGACTTACTTGGTAAAATAATTAATTATTTTACTGAGGTGAAGCCACGCCTTTTTTAAAATTCTTATTAATAATTAATTATTTAATATTTACTGTGAAATACTTACAACTAATTAAGCTAATTATATTAAGTAGTGTAAATAATTAATTTATGTAAGTGTCCCATACATTTTTTACTCCCTAACACCGTGCTCAAAAATGCAGTTGATTGGGAATAAAAATTAATAACAAAATTATAATAAAAAAACCTTAAAAATATTATATTACTTCATTGAGAGATCTGGATTTACGTGAAATCAATATAATTAACTTAAATGTGTTGTATTAATTGTGACTGTCAAGGTACGCTTTTGGTCTAGAAGATTTGGTACCGAGTTTTTCAAGGATTTTAAAGGTTTTAAATGAACTCTCAAAAATTGGTACATATTTCTTAATCTAAATGATTTATTACTCAAATATAAGAGGTAGATTTTTAAATATTAATATAATTTATTGATTAGAATTACGCTCTTGTAACTACTAATGTGATAAAATATAAAAATAAGTATGGTGTTGTAAATAGTAATACTAAAGTAAGGTGATAAAAAAGAATGGTTTGAAAAAGCACAAAATCAGAGGCCTTTTATAGGCAAAAAATGAGGAAATAAAATGTAAGGAATTTACACCGTCTACTGTGAGTGGGAGAGAAAAGAATGACAAGAAAAGGGAGTACATAAATGACATAAGAAAGTAATAAATTAGTACGTCAACAAGAGCATCAAATTTATTAGCAACAAAGTTTGAATTCCTTGGACTGTCACAATTATTACATAATAAATAATCAATTACATTAATTTCATGGGATTCCAGATCTCTCAATGAGGTAATATAATTGTTTTTAAGTTTTTATATTATAAATTTATTATAAATTTTACTCCCTTTGACATATACTTTTGAGCACAGTGTTAGGGAGTAAAATTGTAAGGGACATTTTATATTATTTATTTATACTACTTATTATACTTAACTTTAGTTAATTGTAAGTACTACTTAAGTAAATAAATAAATAATTATTATTAAGAAGAAAGGCGTGGCTTCAACCCAGTAAAATAATTAATTATTTTACCAGGTAAGTCTAGTAGCCTGGCTGACACTCCCTCACTCTAAAAAAAACAATAAAAAAAATGCTATAATTTTTTCTTTTTATACTTTTTTAGTAGAGTAGAAAGATTAGATATCTCCTTCCCAGGTATCCAAGAATCATATTCAGATGATTTATTCTTGAATCTCAATAAGTATTCTGTACCTTTTTCAGCAGTGACTATTCTGTCATTTAGAATTTTTTCAATTTCTGCTGTTTCAGTGATTTCATTTGGGGTTTTCTTTGGTCTTCCCCTCCTTTTTGGAAATAAATCACTATTGGATGTGTAAGGTTTCAAATGAGATATTGGAAAAACAGGATGTTTTCTGTCATATGGAGAATACAGAATAACTTCAACTGCATTATCTCCAATCATTCTTCTGACAACAAATGGACCAAAAAATGGATCTTTCAATTTGTTATTACCTTGTAAGTTGAAGTGGACTGTAGAAATCAACACTTAAACACCCTTTTTAAAAGTGTATTCTTTATGGGATTTGTCCCATCTTTTCTTCTCATATTCAAATGATTTTTCAATACATTTTTGAGCATGATTTCTACATAGTTGTTGCATTTGAAGAAAAGATTTTACACCAGGATGTATATCCAATTTAGGTATTTTGTTATTGAGAATTTGGGCAGGAGTATTGGGAACATATCCAAGCCAGAGATTAAAAGGCTTCCTTTGAGTAACAGAATGAACAGTGCTATTATAAGCAAATTCTAACCCAGGAATTAAGGTAACCCAATCATGAGTGAATCTGTCATTATCTTTATACTCAAGGCCAAAGGCACAATATCTTCTTATCATTTCCTCTAAAGTCTGAATCATTCTTTCAGCTAAACCATCAGTCTGAGGGTGATGGGCAGTAGAAAGTTTCAGATCACAACCACAAACATCCATCAGAGACATCCAAAATTCAGAAGTAAATTTAGGGTCTCTGTCAGAGATTATGGCTTTAGGAAAACCAGCAGTATTAAACATATGAGACCACCATAAGAAAGCTAATTCTTTAGTGGAAACATCCTTGTGGGTAGGGATAAATTTACACATTTTTGTGAATCTGTTCACAATAGCCCAACAAGAGTTATAACTGTCTTTACCAGCAATAGGTAATCATGTTACAAAATCCATGTTTATTATTTGCCATGGAGCATCAGGAGGTTCAATATGTTGCATTAATCCTGCTCTTTTACCAGTTAATCTTTTTGATTTTTGGCAAGAATCACAAGATTCAACATATAATTTTGTGTCTTCAGACATATTAGCCCACCAAGCAGTGTTCTTAATTCTAATCATTGTTTTGTCAAGATCAAAATGCCCAGCTAATATGTCATCATGACAAATTTTCAAGATGATTTCTTTCATAGAAGGAGGAATAACAATAACATTACTCAACTTTCTTCTATAATATAGATATCCTTCATCAATTGAAAATTTACCTTTTTCCAAAGCTTTTTGGTACTTTGGTGGAAGGGTTTTAATTAATGCTTGTATTGAAGCATTCTTTGGATCATTTAATATGGTACATAACTTTTTCAAGTCAGTGTCCTTATCAAATGATTCCAGAATAAGCTGTAATAGCTCTTCATCCATATCAACCACATATATCCCATGTATATGAATAATTTTGTCTTCAGGATCATACGCAGGATTAGAGTCATTGTTTGGCAAAGGTAACCTAGATAATATATCCACATTTGAGTGAACAATACCAGCCCTATTAATAATTGTCATTCTCCCTCTGTACTCTTGAACAGCCAACTGCCATCTGAACATATGTCTGTTAGGTGTTTTCAAGTTTAAAAGGGATTTAACTGCACTGCATTCAGTGACAAGTTCAAATTTCTGGTCATCTAGGTATAATGAAGCTTTTCCAGAGCCCATACTACAGCTAAACACTCTAATTGAGTAGCACCATATTTCAATTCACTATTTCTCAAGGTTCTTGAAATATAACAAATTACTACTTCTGAAACTTTATCATTTATCACTTGTTTTTGATGGAGGGCAGCACCAAGACCAATGAAGCTGGCATCAGTGTACAAAACAAATGGTTGATTAAAGTCATGTAAAGCAAGAATTGGTGCTGACATAAAACAGTTTTTCATAGTGTCAAAGGCTCTTTGTCTTTCACTATTCCAGACAAAAGCAACATCCTTTCTAGTTAATTGGGTAAGGGGTAAAGCTATGACTTGGTAATTTTTAATATACTGTCTATAGTATCCACACATTCCCAAAAAACTTTGGAGCTCTCTCACTGTTGTAGTAGCCTTTACCTGTTTTATGGCTGACACTTTGTTCTGGTCAACACATATCTGTAAGCCTGAAACAACATGACCAAGAACTTTTAAAAAATGGAAACCAAATTTAAATTTCTTCAAAGCAAGTGTCATATTTATTTCATCCATTTTCTGGAATACTTTACACAGGTGTTTAAGATGGTCCTCAAATGTTTTTGAGAATATAATGATATCATCAATATAAACCATCAGCCATCATTCAATTATCTCTTGATGGAATGTGTTATCCATTACTTTTTGGAAAACTGAAGGGGCATTTTTAGGGCCAAATGGCATCCTAATATACTTATAAATACCCATATGAGTGGCAATCATCAGAAAGTTCTGAGAATTTTTCTCAACAGGTACCTGGTGATATCCTTTGTTACCATCTAGACAGCTGATATATTTAGCACCCTGTTAGGTAGCATGTATAGAGCTAATTCTAGGTAAAGGATAGATATTATCAATGGTATAAATATTTAGTGCTCTATAATCACCACATAACCTGGCTTTATCTTTCTCATAAGAAATAAGGACAGGTGAGATAACACAATATTTAGGTGTTTCAACGTCCTTTTTAATAATATTCATTTTTAAAAGGGTAGAGATATTGTCTTCAATATCTTTTCTCTTTGTGGGAGAAGCAGGATAAGGCTTCTTCTTTAAACTAGGTGGTATATCAGTTAATGGGCAAGACAATGAAAGTTTCATTTCCTCTTTAACTAATCCCAGTTCATGTAATCCATGAGCAAAGGCCATAGGAAAAGACTTTATCAAGTTAATGATGGAATCTTTATCTTCACCAGAAAGTTGTTCTCCAAAAGAAGCATTGTCGATTTCAGACATAAGGGCATGCATTTCCTTTGTAGATCTTCCTTTATATTGAACCACAGAATTACATGTGTTCAATTCTTGTTTTAATAATTTTTTATGGGAGGAAATCTTAAATTTTCTCTTCCCATTCATCCCCATTGTGAAACATTGGTTTGAAGGATCCAATTTTATGCCATACTTGGTTAAAATATCATTCCCTACAATAAACCAATTGCTCAAGTTATCATTTTTCATGAAAACAGAATAACAAATAGCTCTTACAAAACCATGGTTATATTTAAAAAACACTGTGGCTTTGTATTTCCCAATAGGGGACAAAACAGAGCCATACCCTCTCCAATTTTCAGAAATGATAGGCATCAGTTTAGATTTATAGTCTTGATCTACTGAAGCAAGTTCTCTTTCAGATACTACACTTCCTCCAGCTCCAGAATCCAGAACAAATTCAATGCTGGTTCCATTGATCAAGACTGGTGCCTTAAGAGGGGCAATAATAATTGAGCTATCCTCAGTGTTCTTTATGATCTCAGCATCTTCAACTGTAGATAAATCATTATTATCAATGTCAATAGTATTTAAATAATGGATATCCTCTTCCAGCGTCAAGATTTCTTGTTGAGATTCATATGAAATATTGCTGGCACAATCACTTGATGTATCATCCAGTACCACTGTGTCATCAGCATGTTCCTCTGTTTGTTCTACAAGATTTATGTTCTTGTCACAAAGATGGCCTTTCTGCCAAGTCTTGTTGCACTTGAAGCAAGTGTTTGTTGCATACTTCTTTGGTGCAACAGGGGCAGAGTGTTTACCAACCTTTTCCAGAGGTTTCTGTTGGTAAGTGGAGGGTTTCTCCAAATGGGTCCTAGGAATGAATCTTCTAGCATCATACTTATTGTTTAGAAGTATCTCATTGCAAGTATTAATGAAAGAAGAGGGTTCTTTGGAGAACTCAGTCCTAGCAGCTATCAAGTCTCTTAGAGGCATTGGTAATTTATAGAGAATCCTGTCCTTCCATAAATCAAACTCCGTATTTGGGTCCATTGCCCTTAAGATTTTTACAAGTCTCATAAAAAACTCAATAGGTTTATAAGTAGAAGAGCTATATCTAGTTTCCTCATACTGCCTTTGTTGAGCTATTCTGAACTTGGAGCCACTAAATTGTGCTTTAATTAATTTCTTCCAATCCTCCCATGAGTAGTCATTCCCATCCAGGAGAACAGATTCATACCACATCAGGGCAACATTAGTGAAAAAAGAAATTACTTTGGACACAATTTCCTCATCTGGGAGTTTGTAAGAATTTTTTAAGTTATCAATTCTGCAAATAAATTTTTGCCAATCAGAGGAAGAATCACCATCAAATGTTGGGTACTGGTCAAGTTTTGGCTAATTCTTTTGATTTGAAGGAGTCTCCTTAGTACTAGCTTGTTTCTGAGTAAGAAGCAGCTGTAATTTCTCTAATTGGGCTGACATCTCATTATTTAATCCTTCTGTTGCAGATCCTGGTGCATCATCAGTTTTTGATGGAAACTCAGTGTTATCAACAGGTATCTCTGGAGCTATTTTTACTTTAGATGAACTAGCCACAGGTACTATTTGAGCATCCTGCACTATATGTTCCTTCACAGAAATGTCAGAATATTTTTGGTCATTTAACAATGAGTTCAATTTTTCTTCAATGGTTGTTAGTCTTGTTTTCATTCTTGGAAAACTAGATAAACTCTCATTGATAGTTGCAAAAGATAACTGATTTTTTTTTTGAAAAGATGACAAATGGTCATTCAATCTTTTCAGATTTATCTTATCTATCTCTACCTCTTGGCAACAGGCAGATACAGTATCTTTTAGTTTAGACAAATCATTTTTTATATTTTGCCATAAAGCATTTTTCTTTTCATGGGTTGCTTTGTAATGAGACAATTCATCAGAGACTCTCTGTGCTTCACTTCTTAATGCTTGATAACCCTGATCAGTTAACAAAATATCATATCTCTGAGTCAATTGCATATTGTTCATTATATGATTTTGCTTGGAAATAATATCTCTCAAGTGCTCATCATTAATTCTTGCTACATCTGGATTGTTTCTCAATAAGGAAACTGAGTAACTTTCCAGACTCTCATAGAACTCAGGGTCAAGAGTTTCATCAATCACAGCCATATCAGGATTAATCATTGAGGTAGCAATTAAAAGTAAAGGATTAGATACATGAGTGATTTTTCTACTACTCCCAGCCTCTATAGGTCTCAAGGTTTCATCCTCCCTTCCAGATTTACCTGAAGGAACTGAGTCAGCCACAAGAAAAGGCACTTGATAATCAATAGAGGGACGTACCAGAGTTTTCTGGGTATCACCATATTGGGCTTTCTTCTTCTTTTGCCTCCTTGATAAGGGTGTGGAGGAGTGGAGTTGACCTGGGTGGGCCTTGATGGACCTGCCTGAGGTAACTGATGCTGGTTTTGAGCCAGGTAGTCCCACTGAGTGTTTAGCCAGTCCCACTGCCACTTGGACACTTCCACCTTCTCCTGGGACTGGGGAGCCAATTTTTGTTGATCCCTGGGAGGAAGAGGTTTCTTCTTCTCTTGGAGAAAAGTATCTGTTCTTCTCACCTTTTCTTCCAAAGCATCTACCCTTACCTTTAGTCTCAAGCTTTCTGTCCTTAACTCCTTTATGTGAGTAGACAGATTCTTTACCTGCTGAGACAATGGCATCTTTTTTATCCTGAAGCCTTTTGGAAGCTCTTCTTGTGGGTTTATCATAGGCTTCTGATCCTGAGTTGTGTCCACAAGGATTTCTACTTCTTCCATCTCTACATCCTGTTTGGGGAAAGGATTTATTAGTTTGAGAAATTCTTCTTGTTAAAGGAGAACTTACAGAAGTAGGCTCATCATAATCAATTAAGTCTAGTTCTTCTTCAAGTGCAGCAGAACCATTTTGGTCAGTCATTTTAAGATTTTACTGAAATGAAGAAAAGAGACAATAAGATTAATTAGTCTTTATTTTTGATTTTTTATTAAAAATTAAAATAAAAAAAAAATCTTTTTTCAGGATAAAAATCAACTTAAATAAAATTAATTTATTAATAAAAAAAATTTTAAAGCCAGGATTATAATATAATTAACTGTAGAAATAAATTAGAATTTTTATTAATAATTTTTAATTAATTATTTTCAGGATTTAAATCAACTAATTTATTACCAGGACTTATTGTCAACTGAAGTAATAAAATATGAAACTTTATTAATTTAACAAAATTTTATTAAACTGATAACTTAACTACCAGGACTTAATGTCAACTGAAATAATTAAATATAAATTTTTATTTTAAAATTTTATTAAGCTTGATCACTTAATTACCAGGACTTAATGTAACTGAAATAATTAAATATGAGTTTTATTAATTAAAATATTTATTGAATTACCAGGAATGAAAGTCAACTGAAGTAATTAAATATTAATTATATATTAATTAAAAATATTATTGTCAGGACAATTTGTCAACTGGAACAATTAAATTAATCAGGACAAATGTCAACTGAAAAATTATAATAAATAATATTAAAATATAATTATTTTATTACCTCTGGGACTAAGAACACTTATTGCTCTATTATGGTCTACCAGGAAAAATAAAAAAATATATAATAATAAAAATAAAGTCCAATTACCAGACACCTCCCCCTGAAAAATGAGCAAATTAATGCCACTTACAGAGTTCTGAGTAAAAGGAAATACGTAGCAAATGAAGAGTGAAGAGTAACCCACAAATAGTAATAACAATAATTACCACGATATATACGACGTTTAGTCAGTATATGAACTTAATTTTTGGAGCGCGGTTTGAATCCTGTTCGCAGCAAAAATTTTTGTCACGTGACATATGACGTTCGTCGTTTTCTCGCTTTCTCGTCCTTTACAGGTACTCGCACACCGATGGTCCCCTCAATTACGCCTCAAATATTGTTGCTCCGTCAATAATTCGGAAAGGCCCCCAATTTTCAAGGAACGCTTTTGGTCTAGAAGATTTGGTACGGAGTTTTTCAAGGATTTTAAAGGTTTTAAATGAACTCTCAAAAATTGGTATGTATTTCTTAATCTAAATGATTTATTACTCAAATATAAGAGGTAGATTTTTAAATATTAATATAATTTATTGATTAGAATTACGGTCTTGTAACTACTAATGTGATAAAATATAAAAATAAGTATGGTGTTGTAAATAGTAATAATAAACTAAGGTGATAAAAAAGAATGGTTTGAAAAAGCACAAAATCAGAGGCCTTTTATAGGCAAAATATGAGGAAATAAAATGTAAGGAATTTACACTGTCTACTGTGAGTGTGAGAGAAAAGAATGACAAGAAAAAGGAGTACATAAATGACATAGGAAAGTAATAAATTAGTACGTCAACAAGAGCATCAAATTTATTAGCAACAAAGTTTGAATTCCTTGGACTGTCACAATTATTACATAATAAATAATCAATTACATTAATTTCACGGGATTCCAGATCTCTCACTGAGGTAATATAATTGTTTTTAAGTTTTTATATTATAAATTTATTATTAATTTTACTCCCTTTGACATATACTTTTGAGCACGGTGTTAGGGAGTAAAATTGTAATGGACATTTTATATTATTTATTTATACTACTTATTATACTTAACTTTAGTTAATAGTAAGTACTACTTAAGTAAATAAATAAATAATTATTATTAAGAAGAAAGGCGTGGCTTCAACTCAGTAAAATAATTAATTATTTTACCGGGTAAGTCTAGTAGCATGGCTGACAGTGACAGTCCAAGGGAATTCATACTTTATTACCAATGAAAATGATGCCCTTGTTGACGTAACAATTAATTTATTCTTATGTTATATATATTATTGGACGGTCGTCTAGAAGAAGGAGGAGGATAAGGGGAAAAAGAGACAATAGGAGGGGAAGATAAGATATTATAAAGGTGGATAGTAATAAAATAAAATATGTATCTTGGGAAGAGAGGAGGAGAAGAGAATTTGGAGACATGACACAAATGTAAGGTCTTATTTAAATTATAATATATGATTACTAGTAATTATGTTCAAAGGACGGAAATCAATGATAGTATTATTAAACTTAAAGCAACCTTTAAATATTTATATAATATTTTAATTAGAAGTGTAGTACTAATAAAAATAGTAAATAAATGTAGAATATTTAAAATATATTTAAGTGAGTATGTAATGAGTAATGAGCTACCAGAGAGGGTTCCAAAGCCCTTTTATAGGCAAGAGGACATTCTGGAGCGTTCCAATAGTATATACAAAAAAGTAAAATAATGTGAAACAATTAATTAAAAGAATCTAAATAAAAACATAAAAAATAAATCTGTGAATAAACAAATATTCTTCCCATCAGAAATTTCTAAAAAAGAATAGAATTAATATAACAATTTACTAAGTGAGTATGAAAAATGAGAACTGTGAGAAAGAAATCTAAAGAAGGAATACAAATAGCTAAAAAGGTTGAATTAAAACAAAAGGAATTATTTTTACGCTTTTAATAAATCTTAATTCAGTATAAGAAAAGTAATTTAATTATTTTATTTATTTCAAGTAATTTAATTATTAAATTAATTGAAACAACTAATCAATTTAATTAAGTAACTTATTTAAAATGAGAAATTAAATTTAATCATATTGAATAGAATTTTTTAATTAATTTAGTAATTTTAGTGATACAATTAAGGGTCAAGGAAGCGCCCAATATTTATGGATACTATTATATGATAAGTTGTATTTAGTTTATATAAATGTTATTATTGAAATTTTAATTACAGTGTTAGTTAAATTTACACTTATAATATAATTTTAAATGATTTATTTATACATACAAAGTGCGCCATGATATTATAGAATATAATATTTGTTTATGCAATAAAACTTATTTAATAATAAAATTAAGTATAGTAATTATTTTATTTATTCAAAAAAAATTTATAATTTTATTTTAATAATTTTTTGTAATTACATAATGTTATTCCTTTATATGATTGCAGTAGCTTATTATATAAATTACTGGGCTCCTGAGATAGCCTGGCTGACACTCCCTCACTCTAAAAAAACAATAAAAAAATGCTAAGATTTTTTCTTTTTATACTTTTTTAACAGAGTAGAGAGATTTGAAATTTCTTTTCCAGGTATCCATGCATCATGTTCAGATGACTTGTTCTTATATCTCAATAAATATTCAATGCCTCTTTCAGAAATGATAATTCTATCATTGAGAATTTTATCAATTTCTGCAGTTTCTGTGACTTCCTGATGGTTTTTCTTAGGTCTTACCCTTCTCTTGGGAAATAAGTCTCTGTTGGAAGTATAAGGTTTAAGCAAAGAAATGGGAAAAAAAGGATATTTTCTATCATATGGAGAATACAAAACAACTTCTACTGCATTATCACCAACCATTCTTTTAACAACAAATGGTCCTACAAAAGGATCTTATAATTTGTTGTTACCTTGTAAATTGAAATGGACAGTAGATATCAACGCTTCATCACCCTTTTTAAATGTGTATTCTTTATGGGATTTATCCCATCTTTCTTTTCATATTCAAATGCTTTATCAATACAACTTTGAGCATGTTTTCTGCATAGCTGTTGCATTTGCACAAAAGATTATACACCAGGTTGTAGTTCTAACTTAGGTAATCTATTATTGAGAATCTGAGCAGGAGTGTTTAGGACATAACCTAACCAAAGCTCAAAAGGCTTTTTCTCAGTGACAGAATGAACAGTGCTATTATATGCAAATTCAAGACCAGGCAATAGAGTGACCCAATCATGAGTAAATCTGTCATTGTCTTTATATTCTAAACCAAAGGCACAGTACCTTCTAATCATATCTTCCAGAGTTTGAATCATTCTTTCAGCTAGACCATCCGTCTGAGGATGATGAGCTGTAGATAACTTTAACTCACAGCCACAAATATCCATCAAAGAGGTCCAAAAATCAAAAGTAAATATTGTATCTCTATCAGAGATAATGGCTTTTAGGAATCCAATAATATTAAACATGTAAGACCACCATAAGAAGGCTAATTCTTTTGTGGATACATCTTTTTGGGTAGGAATAAATTTGCACATTTTTGTGAATCTATCTACTACTACTCAACAAGAGTTATAACTGTCTTTACCTGCTATAGGAAGACCAGTGACAAAATCCATGTTAATTATTTTACAAGGAGCATTAGGTGCTTCAATATGTTGTAGTAAACGTGCTCTCTTACTTGTCAACCTTTTAGATTTCTGGCAGGAATCACAAGATTCAACATATAATTTTGTATCTTCAGACATATTAGCCCACCAAGCAGTGTTTTTGATTCTAATAAATTTTTTTCTAGATCAAAATGACCAGCTAATATGTAATCATGACAAAGTTTGAGGATAGTTTCTTTAATAGAAGGAGGGATTACAATTACATTAGTAAGCTTTCTTATATAATAAATGTGTCCATCTTCAATAGAAAACATTCCTTTCATCAAAGCACTTTGATATTTTTCAAGAAAAGTTTTAATCAATGCTTGAATTGAAGCATTCTTAGGATCATTTAAGATAGTAACTAATTTATTTAAATCAGAATCCTTATCATATGAATCCAGTATTAATTGTAATAACTCTTCTTCCATATCAACTATAAATATACCAAGGATATGAACAGTATCATCTTCAGGTGCATAAGCAGGATTGGAGTCATTATTTTGCAGAGGCAGTCTGGACAGCATTTCAACATTGGAGTGAACATTTTGACCCCTATGGATAATTGTCATCCGTCCTCTGTATTCTTGAACAGTAAGTTGCCACCTGAACATAATTCTTGTCAGCCTAGTTATCCCTAGGACTGAGTATTTCTTATGCTTAAATTAAGATAACCTTAAGTAAATTAAGCTTATATCTTAAAAATAAGGTTAAAATAATAATATATATTATTTTATTATGTATATATATAATTATTATTCTATTATATAACTTATAGTAGTTTAAATAGCTTATCCATGGCCTAATAATACTAATTAAGGTGTTAATGAAGTCATAATATACTTATCTTAAGTGATATGAAGTAATTATTGACATACATAAGCTTATATGTATACATAAATCTCATATTCAGTGAAATATGCAGTATATTATGTATATTTAGGTATATAAGTGGGTTTTAGCTCCTTAATAGCCTATAACCTTTGCTTTCTGCTTATTTTAGGTCATATGGAAGAAATCAGTGGAATCACAACGCCTACAGAAGCATAGACACCTATATCAGGCGCATACACCCTGTTTGGACAACTAAAGTTACTTCCTTGGATGGTTATTCAAGGATTTATGGGTTGGAAGGACATTTCTGGGTTAATGTGGATACTTGGGGATGTTATTGGGGGACTTGGACATTTTATTTGTTTCCTTTATATGCTTTTGGTTTCATTAAATCTCTTTTTGATTGTTTATTTTACCTGTTTCTTTATGGTATCCGCTTTTATCTGGATTTTCTATTTGTGGTATAGATCTGTGTTATTATTAATAGTGATGGAGGGTCCTTACTGGAGGTCTGGGTGTTGAAACTTCTTGAAGTGGACGCCATGGGGAGGTGATGGGCCCTCACAGTGCTGTAATTGCCGGGGATAGCAGTGACATCATCTGGATTGATGGTCTGTGCACTCCAGTGGATTTGGGTATAAGTAAGAAGGGATTTTGATGGTTATTTATCATCATTCAACTACTACAATTCAAACAAACACTACTATACAATTATTAGCATTCAGAAATATATTATAAAAGCCATTATAAATTGATATTTCTTTATATAAGCTATAACTATATTTTATACATCTATTTTCCACCACTAGCACGCATTTAAATCCAAGTATTGTGAGTTTTATTTGAGTATAACTATTTTATTAGTCTTCCCCTGAGGTTTAATCACTAAATCATTTATCAATAAGTAGTAGGACCATAAATAAACACTATTATATCATACTTATATACTAGACTATACTGACATTTCTATTAGGTGTTTTCAGGTTTAAGAGGGACTTCACAGCACTACAGTCAGTTACTAATTCAAAATTTTGGTCATCTAGATAGTGGTGAAGTTTCTAAAGAGCCCAAACAACTGCTAAGCACTCTAACTGAGTGGCACCATATTTCAATTCACTATTTCTCAAGGTTCTTGAAATATAACAAATTACAACCTCTGAGGATTTATCATTAATAATTTGTTTCTGGTGGAGGGCAGCACTTAGACCAACAAAGCTAGCATCTGTATACAGGAAAAATGTTTTGTTAGAATCTGGAAGAGCTAAGATAGGGGCTGTCATTAAGCACCATTTTAAAGTATCAAAAGTTTTTTGGCAGTCACTATTCCAGATGAATGAAACATCCTTCCTAGTGAGTTTGGTAAGACATAAGGCTAAAACCTGATAATTTTTAATATATTGCCTGTAATAGCCACACATACCCAAAAAACTTTGGATATCTCTTACAGAAGTTGGTGCTTTCACATTTTGAATTGCAGCAACTTTGTTTTGGTGTACACAAATTTGTAGGCCTGACACAACATGGCCAAGGACTTTCAAAGATTGAAAACCGAATTTACACTTTTTCAATGACAAGGTCATATTGATTTCATCCATTTTTTGAAAAACTTCATTCAAGTGAACCATATGTTCATCAAAGGTTTTAGAAAATATTATGATATCATCAATATACACCATGAGCCATCCTTAAATGATTTCCTGATGGAAAGTGTTATCCATGACTTTTTGGAAAACTGAAGGGGCATTTTTGGGGCCAAATGGCATTCTAATATACTTATATATTCCCATATGAGTAACAATAAGCAAAAAATTCTGAGAATTTTTCTCAACTGGAACTTGATGATACCCTTTGTTACCATCCAGAAAACTAATAAACTTAGCACCTTGCAAGGTAGCATGAATTGAATTAATTCTGGGTAACTGATAAATATCATCAACAGTATTAGTGTTTAATGCCCTGTAATCTCCACATAATCTAACTTTATCTTTTTCATAAGAAATCAAGACTGGGGAGATGACACAATATTTGGGGGTGACATCCACTTTTTCAATGATGTTCATTTTTAATAATGTGGAAATATTATCTTCAATATCCTTTCCTTTTGTTGGAGAAGCAGGATATGGTTTTTTCGTAAGACTAGGAGGAATATCACTCAAGTTACAGGATAAGGTAATTTTCATCTCTTCCTGAACACTTCCTAAGACATGAGAACCATGAGAAATAGCCATAGAGAAAGAAGTAATTGAGGCAACAATAGAATCCTTTTGTTCACTAGTTAAATGATCACCAAAAGAAGCAGTATTTATTTCATTTAATAAATCATCCATCTCAATTGTTGGTCTGCATTTACACTGGATCAGTGAGTTACAAGACTTTAACAGATGGCCAGAAGGTTTTCTAGGGGAGGAAATTTTGAATTTTCTTTTGCCATTCAATCCCAAGGTGAAGCAATTATTTTCTGGGTCCAATTTCACACCTAACATCATCAAAATATCATTACCCATAATAAAAAAATTTCTTAAATTATCATTTTTCATGACAACAAATTCACAAATAGCTCTGACAAAACCACAATTATATTTGAAGAATACAGAGGTTTTATATTTGCCAATAGGAATTAAGGTAGAACCATACCCTCTCCATTTTTCAGAAGTTATAGGTAATAATTTACTCAAATAATCCTTATCTACTGAAACTAAAGCTTTTTCAGACACTACACTTCCTCCAGCACCAGAATCAAGAACTACATCAACATTTTTACCGTTAATGATAAGAGGTGCCTTCAAAGGCGATATGGCTATAGAATTTTGAGTAATATCTTTAATTATCTCAGCATTTTCTACTGAAGATAAATCCAATACACAATCTTCAGATATATTACCTAAATAATGGACATCCTTTTCCAACATTAAAACATCTTTAACAGATTCATTGCCTTAGGAGATATTACTTTCACAGTCACTAGAAGAATCATTGACATCAATTTCAGCCTCATTAGTGTCCCCATTGTTTTCAACAAGATTAATTTTCTTGTTACAAAAATGACCCTTTTGCCATGGTTTGTTACATTTATAACAAGTATTTGTTGCATATTTTTTAGGTGCAACTGGGGCAGAGGGTCTACCAGCTTTTTCTGGGGGCTTTGTAAAGGTTTTATTCTGATCATTATAAGATTTACCAAGGTAATTCTTAGGTTCATATCTATGGTTGAGTAGTACCTCATTACAAATATTAATGAAAGAAGAATGTTCCCTCACATGCTCAGTTCTAGCTACAATTAAATCTCTAAGAGAATTTGGCAATTTATACAAAATTTTATCTCTCCAAATATCATAATCCATCTTTGTATCAATTTCTCTCAGGATCAATGTTACTTTTATAAGAAAAACAATGGGTTTTTCAACAGAGGAGGATACATATCTAGTATTCTCATACAGTCTTTGCTGAGCCAACCTGAATTTTTAACCACCAAATTGATTCTCAATCAAGGATTTTCACTCATTCCATGTATAATGATTGTTATCTAATAGAACAGATTCATACCACATCAAGGCTACATTGGAAAATAAAGAAATTAGCTTAGAAATAATTTCCTTATCAGGTAGTTTATAAGATTTTTTAAATTATCAATTCTTTGTATAAAGTGTTTCCAATCAGATGAAGAATCACCATCAAAGGTAGGATATTGATCCAACTTAGGCCAATTTTTCTGGCTACTGAAATTTTCCATACTATGGTTTGAATTATTTAAGGTTTTCAGTTCTTGAAGCCTTGAAAGGTGTTTAGATATTTCATTATTAACAGAGGCAGCTGGCTTATTGTAAGAATTAAATTTATTTCTGTTTTATGCAATAGATTTTTCAGAATGATTTTCAGCTGGTAAAGTTGGTACATTACAAGGGAGAAAAGAACTACTATGTTTAGGCTGTTTATTAATATTATTAACAGCAGTTTTAGCAATATTTTTCAATTCATGATAATGAGTAGCCTGGACAGCTTGTAATGCAGAAAATAGTTTCTCAAGGTCAGATAATTTATTTCTCAAATCAGGAATGTAAGATAGTTGATCATTAAGACTAGAAATAGATATAACATTTCTGTCCTCATCTACAGAGCATTTATTACTCAAATTCTGAGAATCAACTTTCAACTTTCTTAATAAACTGTGCAAAAGCATATTGTCATTCTTAAAGCAGTATTTTCATCTTTTAGATCATCAACAATTTTATGTAGGTGACTATACTTATCTGAAAGTGATCTGTGGTCAGCTTTGATAGACTTTTGTTGAGCAAGGACATTATTTAATGTGTCTTTCAATTCAAAATAAGCAGTGTCTTGAACAAAAGAACTCACTTTGAAATGTAAATGAAAATTATTTAATCTATCACTCTCATGTATTAACAAATCTCCAAATTTTTATCTTTCACAACATTAAAATCAAAGGTATCTTTCAATATTTCTTCAGAAGTTTTCTCAATTAAAGTGTAGACTTCAGGGGAAACAGAAACATTCTTAATTGCAAGAGAAGCGTTAATTAAAGAAGTAGAAGTCAAATGTAAAGGTTCAACAAAGGATAACTTGCTAATTACATCAATGGGGCTACTTATTAAAGGAAGTTGTCTCTTCAATGGATTAACTGTTCATTCAGGGTCCACATTATTACCTGAAGAAGATTTGTTATTATATATACCAACATACTTATCAAAAAAATTACTTACCATGGCAAGGGAGGAAACTTCCCCTGTGCTTTTTTTCTTCTGCCCCCCTGATAAGGATGGTGCTGAAGAGATGGATTGTAGTTTGGTGTCCTGGATGGGCCAGGGTGTTGAGCTGGTTGCTGAACATTCTGTTGGTAGTGAGTCATCAAGTAATCCCATTTCCATTGCTCCACTTGCACAGTGCCTTGATTGTGGGTGAGGGAGGTGGGTGCTTTATTGGGCTGAGGTTGAGGCTGAGGCTGGGAATCTGGGAAATGAGGAGGTTGACCCTGTTTGGGATTTAATAGCTCCTGCATCTGCTGCCAGTGTGTCTCTACCTTTGCCTTGTACTTCATGCTTTCTGCTCTCAGTTCCTTTATATGGCTTGACAGATTGTTTACCTGCTGTGTTAGAGGAATCTTTTTTATTTTTATACCTCTAAGTGGCTTGTCCTGATGTACTTGTGGTTTTACTTCTTCAGAGTTGTTAGGTGAGAGGGGTTTGCCACTTCTCCTGACATTTCCATGTCCTGAAGGTTTTTTGTCAGCTGAATAATTTTGTAAGTTACTTTAGAAGAGCCTACAGATTCAGTGTCAACATCCGCTTCAATCTCATCCACATGTAAGTTATCCATGCTTTTAGCCAAACTACTGGACATTTAAACTGTGAAAAGGAGAATCAAAATTAATCAATGATTCAAATTGTCATTTCAAAATAAAATATAATCAATTGGATTTCAAAAAAAGAAATTTATTAAAAATCAATTAATTAGAAAAAATTTGTAATACAAATAAATGTAATTACAATGTTCATTAAAAATTAAAAATAATTAAAATGGGACCAACCAACAAAGGTTTTATAAGTCAACCAAAATAATTAATACCAAAAATTAATATAATGGTGATATTGGGACTAAGTAAAGAGTACTATTATGGTCAACAAATAAACAAAAAATATTTAATAAAATTACTTCAATAATTTATTAAAAATTAATTGCTTGCTAGGACTAAGATTCTTACTCTATTATGGTCAACTAGAAAACAAATTTTTTAATATAATGAAAACTTACACTCAGTGAATCATAAATTAAGCCACAATCACAGTTATTGCAGAAAAAATATAATACTATGAGTGAGAGGTTCAAAGGTGAACTTACTATAGTGATTGTAAAATCACTTCAAATAATATATAATTTAATTTATTATAAACCTAAACAATTGAACCCAAGTTCAAAACACAGTCGCAGCAAAAAGTTTACTTTTTAGCTTAGGTGGTCCGTGCGCTTTTTCGTTTGTCACAAGTCTTCGTCATCGCTGTTCAGAAAAGGCCCCCAATTATCGGCCAGTCGTCTATAATAAGGAGGATGAGAAGGGGAAAAAGGGACAATAGGAGGGGAAGATAAGATATTATAAAGGTGGATAGTAATAAAAAAATATATGTATCTTGGGAAGAGAGGACGACAAGAGAATTTGGAAACATGACACAACTGTAAGGTCTTATTTAAATTATAATATATGATTACTAGTAATTATGTTCAAAGGGCGGAAATCAATGATAGTATTATTAAACTTAAAGCAACCTTTAAATATTTATATAATATTTTAATTAGAAGTGTAGTACTAATAAAAATATTAAATAAACGTAGAATATTTAAAATATATTTAAGTGAGGGTGTAATAAGAAATGAGCTACCAGAGAGGGTTCCAAATCCCTTTTGTAGGCAAGAGGAAATTCTGCAGGATTCCAATAGTATATACAAAAAAGTAAAATAATGTGAAACAATTAATTGATTTGTAAGTGCTGATTTGGTTTGAAATCTGCACTTAAGTTAAGTGCGGATTTGCCAGAACTGACACCCCCTATTAAAAGAATCTAATTAAAAACATAAAAAGTAAATCTGTGAATAAACAAATATTCTTCCCATCAGAAATTTCTAAAAAAGAATAGAATTAATATAAAAATTTACTGTGTGAGTATGAAAAATGAGAACTGTGAGAAAGAAATCTAAAGAAGGAATACGAATAGCTAAAAAGGTTGAATTAAAACAAAAGGAATTATTTTTACGCTTTTAATAAATTTTAATTCAGTATGTCAGCCAGGCTACTAGACTTAACCAGTAAAATAATTGATAATCTTACTGAGGAGAAGCCACGCCTTTTAAATACTTATTAATTATTGATTATTTATTAACTACTTATGAAAAACTAACTAAGTACACTAAGTAATGTAAATAATTAATAAAAAGAAGTACTTGTCCCATACATATTTTATTCTCTAACACCATGCTCAATAACACAGATGAGAGGGAAAAAAATTAGTACTAAAATATAATAAAAATCTAAAAAAAATTCAAATTCCTTTATTAATAAATTTAAAATTCTGTTGAATCTACATTTTAAATCAAATATTGTGTATTAAAGGTGAAAATCTAAGGGAACTCAAGTTTTATTTCAAATAAAATTGATATCTCTCTTGACATACCATTTAGTATAGCTTTTAGTATTTCAAATACCCTCTTTATTTAGTTTTTTTTTCTCTCTCACACCCTTGTATCAGGTGGTGTTAATTACATGTTTTATTTCTCACATTTTGCCTATAAAAGCCCCTTCCTTTTTGTACTTTTTATTCATTCCTTACTTACTCATAAATCTTACAATACATCAATTATATCCTTTATTTCTATACTTTATAACATTGGTACTTACATCACTGTAACACTAAGCTATAATTTATATTAATATTTGACTTCACCTCTTATAACTTGAGTAAAAAATTAAAAATGATTAAGAAATACATACTTGCCTTTTCAAAGTCCATTAAACCACTTAAAAACCTTGTAGAACCTTCAGTTAAATTTTCTAGACCAAAACTCCCCTTGAAAATTGGAGGCCTTCCCAAATCACCGACAGCGCATTGTTAATTGAGACCAGATATTGAAGGGACCACCACCATTGAGGTACCTATAAGGACGAGTGGACGACAAAAACGATGAAGGTCAAACATCACATGACTTAATTTTTTGTTGCAAATGGGAATTGAACCGCGCTCCAAAACATAAGCTTATATATTAACAAATGGTTGTATATTTTGTGGTAATTATTGATTTCTATTTGTTGGTCACTTTGCACTCTTCATACTCTATGTATTTCCTTTTAATCAGCACTCTGTAAGTGGCATTAATTTGCTCATTTAAAAGAGGGAGATGTCTAGTAAATTGGAATTAAATTTTTTTTTATTATTTGTTTTATTTTTCCTAGTTGACAAAGATAGAGCAATTGTGTTCTTAGTCCTAGAGGTAATAAATTATATTTTTTTTAAAAAAAAAAATTATTATTCATTATAATTTTCAGTTGACCTTTGTCCTGCTATATTTTAATATTTTTTGTTCCAGTTTACAAATTGTCCTGACAATAAATTTTTTTTTTCATATTTAATATTTCAGTAGATATTAAGTCCTGTTAATTATTAAATTCTAAGTTGATTCAAAATCCTGATAATAATTATCAAAAAAATTGTTAATAAGAAATTTAAATTTAATTCTTCAGTTGATTATTATATCCTGGTTTTAAATTGTTTTGAATTAATAAATTGATTTTTATTTTAGTTGATTTTATCCTGAAAATTTTATTTTATTATTTTTCCTTTAAATAAAAAGTAAAAATATAAACTAATTCTTCTTATTTTCTCCCCTCTCATTGCAGTGAAAATTAGAAATGACTGATAAAGGTGTCTGTGCTGCACGTGAAGAGGATTTGGTTTTAATTGATTATGATGAGGCTACTTCTGTGAGCTCTCATTTAACTAGTATATTACCTCAAATTACTCAATTAATTCACCAATCAGGATGTAGAAATGGAGGAAGTGGAAATTCTGGTAGAAACAACTCAGGAACAGAAACCTGTAATAAACCCCCCAGAAGAACTTCCAAAAGGCTACAAGATAAAAAAGATGCCACTACCTCAACAATTAAAGAACCTGTCAACACACATAAAGGAATTAAGGACAGAAAACTTGAAACTGAGGTCAAGAGTAGATGCTCTAGAGGAAAAGTTAAGAAAAATAGATGCTTTTCTTCAAGAGAAGAGGAGACCTCCTCCCCCCAGGGATCTTCAACGATTGGCTCCCCAGAAGCCAGAGAGAGTGGAAGTATCCAAGTGGCAGTGGGGTTACCTGTCAGCCAGGCTACTAGACTTACCCAGTGAAATAATTAATTCTTTACTGGATGAAGCCGCACCTTATCATTTTAATTATTTAATTATAAATTAGTTACATTAAAATTACTTATAATAAATTAACTAATTACAGAATGATAAAATTAAATGACTAATTAAAATTAAATAAAAAATTGTCCTTTATATTTTTTCTCTAACACCGTGCTCATTTGACAGGTTGGAAGAAATAAAGATTTATATTAAAAAATAGATTTTAATATTCAAATAACATTAAATATATACAAAAACTCAAATTTCTTATTTAGAATTGACTTCTACAGTAAATATTAAATAAATTGATGTATTTCTGACATACTCTGTAAATACATCTTTTTGATGCCTTCTTTTTTGAACAACTATATTATTTGAAAATAATCCTTCTGGAATATTCTTTTTCTCTCTCTCTCATACTACTGTTTTCAGAGTTTGATTTCCGTGCTTTGTCCCTCCTTTGCCTATATAAGGCCTCTCTTTTGTTTGTTTTTTATTAATTCCTTTACCAACTTACTTTATTATTACTATTTACAACACAATACTTATTTTTATATCATATCTCATTAGTAGTTACAAGAGCGTAATTCTAATCAATAACTTATAACAATATTTAAACCCTACCTCTTATATTTGAGTAATAAATCACTTAGATTAAGAAATACGTACCAAATTTTTGAGAGTTTATTTAAAATCCTTAAAATCCTCATAGAAACTTCATACCAAATCTTCTAGACCAAAAGGGTACCTTGACAATTGAGGGCTTTCCGAATTATTAACGGTGCAACGATATTTGAGGCGTAATCGAGGGGACCATTGGTGTGCGAAGTACCTGTAAAGGACGAGAAAGCGAGAAAACGACAAATGTCATATGTCACGTGACAAAAATTTTTTCTGCAAACAGGAATCGAACTGCGCTCCAAAAATTAAGTTCATATACTGACTAAACGTTGTATATATCGTGGTAATTATTGTTATTACTATTTGTGGTTTACTCTTCACTCTTCATTTGCTACGTATTTCCTTTTACTCAGCACTCTGTAAGTGGCATTAATTTGCTCATTTTTCAGGGGGAGGTGTCTGGTAATTGGAATTTATTTTTATTATTATATTTTTTTTTCCTGGTAGAGCATAATAGAGCAATAAGTGTTCTTAGTCCCAGAGGCAATAAAATAATTATATTTTAATATTATTTATTATAATTTTTCAGTTGACATTTGTCCTGATTAATTTAATTTTTCCAGTTGACAAATTGTCCTGACGATAATATTTTTAATTAATATATAATTAATATTTAATTACTTCAGTTGACTTTGAGTCCTGGTAATTCAATAAATACTTTAATTAATAAAACTCACATTTAATTATTTCAGTTGACATTAAGTCCTGGTAATTAAGTGATCAAGCTTAATAAAATTTTAAAATAAAAATTTATATTTAATTACTTCAGCTGACATTAAGTCCTGGTAGTTAAGTTATCAGTTTAATAAAATTTTGTTAAATTAATAAAGTTTCATATTTGATTACTTCAGTTGAAAATAAGTCCTGGTAATAAATTAGTTGAATTAAATCTTGAAAATAATTAATTAAAAATTATTAATAAAAATTCTAATTTATTTCTACAGTTGATTATATTATAATCCTGGTTTTAAATTTTTTTTATTAATAAATTAATTTTATTTAAGTTGATTTTTATCCTGAAAAAAAAATTTTTTTTATTATTTATTTTATTTTTTTTTATAAAAATCAAAAATAAAAACTAATTAATCTTATTGTCTCTTTTCTTCATTTCAGTAAAATCTTAAAATGACTGACCAAAGTGGTTCTGCTGCACGTGAAGAAGAACTAGACTTTATGATTATGATGAGCCTACTTCAGATGTAGAGATAGATAAGATAAATCTGAAAAGATTGAATGAAATTTGTCATCTTTTCAAAATAAAAATCAATTATCTTTTGCAACTATCAATGAGAGTTTATCTAGTCTTCCAAGAATGAAAACAAGACTAACAACCATTGAAGAAAAATTGAACTCATTGTTAAATGACCAAAAATATTCTGACATTTCTTTGAAGGAACATATAGTGTAGGATGCTCAAATAGTACCTGTGGCTAGTTCATCTAAAGTAAAAATAGCTCCAGAAATACCTGTTGATAACACTGAGTTTCCATCAAAAACTGATGATGCACCAGGATCTGCAACAGAAGGATTAAACAATGAGATTTCAGCACAATTAGAGAAATTAAAGCTGCTTCTTACTCAGAAACAAGCTAGTACTAAGGAGACTCCTTCAAATCAAAAGAATTGGCCAAAACTTGACCAGTACCCAACATTTTATGGTGATTCTTCCTCTGATTGGCAACAATTTATTTGCAGAATTGATAACTTAAAAAATTCTTACAAACTCCCAGATGAGGAAATTGTGTCCAAGTTAATTTCATTGTTCACTAATTTTGCCCTGATGTGGTATGAATCTGTTCTCCTGGATGGGAATGACTACTCATGGGAGGATTGGAAGAAATTAATTAAAGCACAATTTGGTGGCTCCAAGTTCAGAATGGCTCAACAAAGGCAGTATGAGGAAACTAGATATAGCTCTTCTACTGATAAACCTATTGAGTTTTTAATGAAACTTGTAAAAATTTTAAGGGCAATGAACCCAAATATGGAGGATGATTTATGGAAGGACAGGATCCTCTATAAATTACCAATGTCTCTGAGAGACTTGATAGTGGCTAGGACTGAGTTCTCCAAAGAACCCTCTTCTTTCATTAATACTTGCAATGAGATACTTCTAAACAATAAGTATGATGCTATAAGATTCATTCCTAGGACCCCTTTGGAGAAACCCTCCACTTACCAACAGTAACATCTGGAAAAGGTTGGTAAACCTTCTGCCCCTGTTGCACCAAAGAAGTATGCAACAAACACTTGCTTCAAGTGCAACAAGACTTGGCAGAAAGGCCATGTTTGTAACAAGAAGATAAATCTTGTAGAACAAACAAAGGAACATGCTGATGACACAGTGGTACTGGATGATACATCAAGTGATTGTGCCATCAATATTTCATATGAATCTCAACAAGAAATCTTGATGCTGGAAGAGGATATCCATTATTTAAATACTATTGACATTGATAATAATGATTTATCTTCATTTCAAGATGCTGAGATCATAAAGAACATTGAGGATAGCTCAATTATTATTGCCTCTCTTAAGGCACCAGTCTTGATAAATGGAACCAGCATTGAATTTGTTCTGGATTTTGGAGCTGAAGGAAGTGTAGTATCTGAAAGAGAACTTGCTTCAGTAGATCAAGACTATAAATCTAAACTGATGCCTATCATTTCTGAAAATTGGAGAGAGTATGGCTCTTTTTTGTCCCCCATTGGGAAATACAAAGCCACAGTGTTTTTTAAATATAACCATGGTTTTGTAAGAGCTATTTCTGATTTTGTTGTCATGAAAAATGATAACTTGAGCAATTGGTTTATTGTAGGGAATGATATTTTAACCAAGTATGGCATAAAATTGGATCCTTCAAACCAATGTTTCACAATGGGGATAAATGGGAAGAGAAAATTTAAGATTTCCTCCCCTAAAAAATTAGTGAAACCAGAATTGAGCACATGTAATTCTGTATTTCATTATAAAGGAAGATCTACAAAGAAAATGCATGCCCTTATGTCTGAAATTGACAATGTCTCTTTTGGAGAACAACTTTCTGGTAAGGATAAAGATTTCATCATTAACTTGATAAAATCTTTTCCTATGGCCTTTGTTCATGGGTCACATAAACTGGGATTAGTTGAAGAGGAAATGAAACTTTCATTGTCTTGCCCATTAACTGATATACCACCTAGTTTAAAGAAGAAGACTTATCCGGCTTCTCCCACAAAGAGAAAAGATATTGAAGACAATATCTCTACCCTTTTAAAAATGAATATTATTGAAAAGGTAGTTGAAACACCTAAATATTGTGTTATCTCACCTGTCCTAATTTCTTATGAGAAAGATAAAGCCAGGTTATGTGGTGATTATAGAGCACTAAACACTTATACTGTTGATGATATATACCCTTTACCTAGAATCAGCTCTATACATGCTACTTTACAGGGTGCTAAATATATCAGCTGTTTGGATGGTAATAAAGGATATCACCAGGTACCTGTTGAGAAAAATTCTCAGAACTTTCTGATGATTGCCACTCATATGGGTATTTATAAGTATATTAGGATGCCATTTGGCCCTAAAAATGCCCCTTCAGCTTTCCAAAAAGTAATGGATAACACATTCCATCAAGAGATAATTGAAGGATGGCTGATGGTTTATATTGATGATATCATTATATTCTCAAAAACATTTGAGGACCATCTTAAACACCTGTGTAAAGTATTCCAGAAAATGGATGAAATAAATATGACACTTGCTTTGAAGAAATGTAAATTTGGTTTCCATTCTTTAAAAGTTCTTGGTCATGTTGTTTCAGGCTTACAGATATGTGTTGACCAGAACAAAGTGGCAGCCATACAACAGGTGAAGGCTCCTACAACAGTGAGAGAGCTCCAAAGTTTTTTGGGAATGTGTGGATACTATAGACAGTATATTAAAAATTACCAAGTCATAGCTTTACCCCTTACCCAATTAACTAGAAAGGATGTTGCTTTTGTCTGGAATAGTGAAAGACAAAGAGCCTTTGACACTATTAAAAACTGTTTTATGTCAGCACCAATTCTTGCTTTACATGACTTTAATCAACCATTTGTTTTGTACACTGATGCCAGCTTCATTGGTCTTGGTGCTGCCCTCCATCAAAAACAAGTGATAAATGATAAAGTTTCAGAAGTAGTAATTTGTTATATTTCAAGAACCTTGAGAAATAGTGAATTGAAATATGGTGCTACTCAATTAGAGTGTTTAGCTGTAGTATGGGCTCTGGAAAAGCTTCATTATACCTAGATGACCAGAAATTTGAACTTGTCACTGACTGCAGTGCAGTTAAATCCCTTTTAAACTTGAAAACACCTAACAGACATATGTTCAGATGGCAGTTGGCTGTTCAAGAGTACAGAGGGAGAATGACAATTATTAATAGGGCTGGTATTGTTCAATCAAATGTGGATATGTTATCTAGGTTACCTTTGCCAAACAATGACTCTAATCCTGCGTATGATCCTGAAGACAAAATTATTCATATACATGGGATATATTTGGTTGATATGGAGGAAGAGCTATTACAGCTTATTCTGGAATCATTTGATAAGGACACTGACTTGAAAAAGTTATGTACCATATTAAATGATCCAAAGAATGCTTCAATACAAGCATTAATTAAAACCCTTCCACCAAAGTACCAAAAAGCTTTGGAAAAAGGTAAATTTTCAATTGATGAAGGATATCTATATTATAGAAGAAAGTTGAGTAATGTTATTGTTATTCCTCCTTCTATGAAAGAAATCATCTTGAAAATTTGTCATGATGACATATTAGCTGGACATTTTGATCTTGACAAAACAATGATCAGAATTAAGAACACTGCTTGGTGGGCTAATATGTCTGAAGACACAAAATTATATGTTGAATCTTGTGATTCTTGCCAAAAATCAAAAAGATTAATTGGTAAAAGAGCTGGATTAATGCAACATATTGAACCTCCTGATGCTCCATGGCAAATAATAAACATGGATTTTGTAACAGGATTACCTATTGCTGGTAAAGACAGTTATAACTCTTGTTGGGCTATTGTGAACAGATTCACAAAAATGTTTAAATTTATCCCTACCCACAAGGATGTTTCCACTAAAGAATTAGCTTTCTTATGGTGGTCTCATATGTTTAATACTGCTGGTTTTCCTAAAGCCATAATCTCTGACAGAGACCCTAAATTTACTTCTGAATTTTGGATGTCTCTGATGGATGTTTGTGGTTGTGATCTGAAACTTTCTACTGCCCATCACCCTCAGACTGATGGTTTAGCTGAAAGAATGATTCAGACTTTAGAGGACATGATAAGAAGATATTGTGCCTTTGGCCTTGAGTATAAAGATAATGACAGATTCACTCATGATTGGGTTACCTTACTTCCTGGGTTAGAATTTGCTTATAATAGCACTGTTCATTCTGTTACTCAAAGAAAGCCTTTTGAGCTCTGGCTTGGATATGTTCCCAATACTCCTGCCCAAATTCTCAATAACAAAATACCTAAATTGGATATACATCCTGGTGTAAAATCCTTTCTTCAAATGCAACAACTATGTAGAAATCATGCTCAAAAATTTATTGAAAAATATTTGAATATGAGAAGAAAAGATGGGACAAATCCCATAAAGAATACACTTTTAAAAAGGGTGATGAAGTGTTGATTTCTACAGTCCACTTCAACTTACAAGGTAATAACAAATTGAAAGATCCATTTGTTGGTCCATTTGTAGTCAGAAGAATGATTGGAGATAATGCAGTTGAAGTTATTCTGTATTCTCCATATGACAGAAAACATCCTGTTTTTCCAATATCTCTTATGAAACCTTACACATCCAATAGTGATTTATTTCCAAAAAGGAGGGGTAGACCAAAGAAAACCCCAAATGAAATCACTGAAACAGCAGAAATTGAAAAAATTCTAAATGACAGAATAGTCACTGCTGAAAAAGGTACAGAATACTTATTGAGATTCAAGAATAAATCATCTGAATATGATTCTTGGATACCTGGGAAGGAGATATTTAATCTTCCTACTCTACTAAAAAAGTATAAAAAGAAAAAATCATAGCATTTTTTTTATTGTTTTTTTAGAGTGAGGGAGTGTCAGCCAGGCTACTAGACTTACCCAGTGAAATAATTATTTATTTACTGGATGAAGCCGCACCTTATCATTTTAATTATTTAATTATAAATTAGTTACATTAAAATTACTTATAATAAATTAATTAATTACAGAATGATAAAATTAATGAATAATTAAAATTAAATATAAAATTGTCCCTTATATTTTTTCTCTAACACTGTTCTCATTTGATAGGTTGGAAGAAATAAAGATTTATATTAAAAATAGATTTTATATTAAATTAAGATGTTAATATTCAAATAACATTAAATATATACAAAAACTCAAATTTCTTATTTAGAATTGACTTCTACAGTAAATATTAAATAAATTGATGTATTTCTGACATACTCTGTAAATACATCTTTTTGATGCCTTCTTTTTTGAACAACTTTATTATTTGAAAATACTCCTTCTGGAATATTCTTTTTCTCTCTCTCTCATACTACTGTTTTCAGAATTTGATTTCCGTGCTTTGTCCCTCCTTTGCCTATATAAAGCCTCTCTTTTGGTTGTTTTTTATTAATTCCTTTACCAACTTACTTTATTATTACTATTTACAACACAATACTTATTTTTATATCATATCTCATTAGTAGTTACAAGAGCGTAATTCTAATCAATAACTTATAACAATATTTAAACCCTACCTCTTATATTTGAGTAATAAATCACTTAAATTAAGAAATACTACTAAATTTTTGAGAGTTTATTTAAAATCCTTAAAATCCTCATAGAAACTTCATACCAAATCTTCTAGACCAAAAGCGTACCTTGACATTACCCGTCTCAAAATCAACAGACGGCCCAAGTAGGTCTATCAAGACACAGCCAAGTCAAACCCACACCTCCTCACCCCTATCAAGGAGGAAGAAGAAGAAAAAACAATATGATCTTGCCCCACAAATCTTGGTAAGCCCCTCTATTGATTAACAAGTACACAGGGGGGAAAGAATGAGGACTTGTAGGCAAGTTGTTTTTTTGTATTTCTGACTAACCTTGCTGTAACCTGGTTAGAACTTCAAGTGAACCATATTCAAAACTGCCTCTAATGAATCAGGGAGTGAATTTTGGAGTCCATACTTTTTACTTTTATTAGTTAGCTCAATCACTGGCAGTAAATATTTGTATATATATTTATTGTCCACAAAAAATATACAATTCTAAAAGCACATTAAAAATCAGAATAGCTGCTGGCTATATTTTTTAATGATATCATACAACAAGTATTTGAGAAAACATTTGCAAAACCACTAGGATGTGTAGTTTTTTAAACATGACCAATAATTTCCTTGCTATTCATAACTACTTTTTTTGACCATTTATCATAACACCAAAAAACATTAAGCCCAGCTTTTAAATATGGATTTTCAATTTTAGGATCCACAATGTCATATAAGCCAACTAAAATAAAATTTCGACCTGAAAATGTTGTTGACTGCCACATTTTCAATATAACCCCAACAACAATTCCTTTTGATTAATTTACCTCAACATTTCCATTTCCTTGATTTGTTGAATATAATGAGTAGTTTTTTCCATCCAGTAACAAGTTATCTACTTCAATAAATTGAGGTGATAGAATTTGAGATGAAACAGATGGTTTATTTTTTGTAAAAATACTGGAAAATATTTTTTTACCATCAATCATGTTGAGATACTCTATCCACAATTCATAGTCTTCACACAGTAGTCGAGATGATTTTGAGGGAATTTTTCTTTTCTCTGAACTGAAGACATTTTTCATTTCATTCTCAAATCGATCATTAGTTCTGTCCATTAATGATTGAAGCTGACTGGTCAAAATAAACCTTTTCATAATGGTCTTGTCCATTTGATCTTTAAAAAAAATGAAATTAATAAAGTTAAGTAGCTTTAATTAAGGAAAACATACATTTTTTCTTATTGGTTGGAATGGAGCTTAACATTACATTTATACCCTCGTGGGCCCATGCTGCAGTTGATGGTGCTGGCCCAAATCTTCTCAGAACTTCAGGAAAATGTTGTGCTAAGTGGATGTTTGGCTTTATATTGATATCTGGCCAAAATTCCTTAAGACACTTCATATAATCTTTTAACTGACCTTGAAGAGATGAAATTTGAGCTTCACGTATCTCCAAGAAAGTCAGAAGATCGATTATTGAAACCAGCAGTGAAAGACATTTAATCAAGTTATTCTCTCGTGCCTCAGAATTTTCAATAGCCCAAACTGGTATCAAAGCTTCCACATAGTAAATTTTACATAGTACAAACCATTCAGCAGCTTTAAGATTTGTACCAGCCTCTCCTAGACTACTAGGAACACGGGTTAGCCATGTAGGGGTCTTAGTATTGCGGATACAGGTTTGAACAATTAATAATTCACTCGATTGTAGACACAAATTATCTGTTGATGCATCTGGGTTTTGTGCTGGTTTCAAAGTGACTTTGGGTCTTGATAAATCTGAATATTTCTGAAAGGTGTGATCTACAAAAATATTTTGAGATACAATTTTCATCTAATAATAGCTCATTTTAACTTACTTGAACTGGAAAAATTGGATCTAGAATCATTTTCATCCAAACAGATATCTTTAGGAAGTTGATTGTGACTTTTTGATGGACCAGCCGTTTTTACTTTCTTGACCTTCTCATGAAAACTATCTTGATGAGAAGGTTTACATTTAAAAATTTTTTGCGGAGGTAGAAGTACACAAACAGAACTTTTTGATTTATTAGATTTTCTCAAAGGTTGAGAGGATGAATGAGGGTAAGAAGGAGACTTTGATTTTTTCTTTTCAGTTGAAGACAAATATATGAAATTACTAGAAGCACTAGAAAATGAATTTTGGCTTGATATGGAAGGATTTGGATTGAAATCATTAAAGCCTCTTTTTGATCTATTTTTCTTTTGTTTTTGAATTCTTTCTCCGGCCACATGTATCTGAGGGAACGTTTTGCTGAAGTCCTTTTCCATTCCAAGGAGTAAGCAGTGCATCAACTCAATCCTACAAAATGAAATTGGTTTTAAATATGGAAGCTGAAGAAGTGATGAATATCGTAAACCTTTACTCTCCAAGATTTCTTTTCTTTCTTGTGCACTGGAAGCAGTTTTCCATTTGAGAGCGTATGTGCAATGGTGAGAATCAGTCCGAGAAAGAAATTCAGAAGGAGTTTTGCCAGATTTCAGTTCCTCCTTTGAAATGTAGCAAAAATAGCATGGGATGTTAGAGCTATATCAGGAAAATCCTGAAAGCTTCTGGATAGCTGAAAGATTGCCAATCAAAGAAAATATTGCTGCATGGATTAACCGTCCATTTGGGTGATTATAAGTCTTGGAGAAAAAACATCCTTTCCACAAGGCAAGAAGTTCATCCAAAAGTGGTGTAATAACGTGATTACTATGGTCCAAACTGGGTTCATGAGGCCCAGGTGTAGTTCCGGCCAAAAATACATGTTGCTTTTTATATTGTAAATGAGGTGGGAGATTGAGACAAATCAGTATGATTGAACCAAATGATACCTTATTATGACCACCGATTTTATTCCCAAATGGATTAAACCAATCCATATACAAACTAAAAACCAAATTCCCACTTTTTTTGTAAAATAACATCCACTAGAATCTTTAAATTCTTTCCACACTGACCCATCCCATACGTCACACATTTTTGCACGTGTCTGCCGTGGTCTTCTAAAAGAAGTGTCGAGATCATCCTCAAATCCAGGAAGAAGTAGAAGACGTGCAAGCCAAGATATAAGGGACTGAGTTGTATAAGTTTGTGCTGGTAAGGATTTATTATTTTTCACTTTGAAAAAGGGGTAGTTGCATATCAGCAAATCTTCATCCTTCTTAGGAATGGGATTTAGTAGAAGTTGTTTGCAGTGACTATGATCATAGTTGTACTCATTGACTGATTTGAAAGGTTGATGAAAGCAATTCGGACAACAGAGTAACGTTTTTAAAGGGGCTTCAAGATTAAGTCTCTGGATAATAGTGTATATATCGTGTGGAAGTAATTGAGATTCTTGTTCAAAACAAGTATGATTTCCGAAACTTCTGGAAATTAGTTGAATTTTGAAAAATTCAGCTTTAATTCTTATTTCAATTTGTTCCCTAGATAGGTTTTGTACCAAGTGGCCATGAGCAATTTCAATGAGGGTAAAGAAAATATAAGGTGAGAGATGGGAAAGAGCAGGTGGAAAAAATCAGAGGAATCAACACGTGTGAAATTCGAGTTTGACGAACTAGATGATTTTGAGATATTAGATTTTCTTAAAATAGGGGTAGTTGATTTGGTATTCAAAATATCAGGTGAAAAAATGGGTTGGTGGGTTGGCTATGATGATAAAAATTATTTTGGTGGTTAGAAATGATATAAAATTAGAGAAGAATTCAATTGCATACCTCTTCTGAGAGGGGGATTCTTTGTTGTGAAGTGCTGGCAATTGGACGTGAACTCAAAGTTAATTCAGGATGGGAGGTTGAAGGAAGAGAGGATGGAATGTTGGAAATTGTTGGTGATTTTCTTTCTTGATTTTTTTAAAGAGTAAAATTTTTTGTTGATGTTTATAAAATGTTGTAGAAGACATTGAAACACCTCTTTCAATTTCACCATTAGGATTAGTAAATGTCTTCTTATCACAGCCAAGCTCAGAGCAAATGCAAATCTTGTACTTAGTTGGCATTTTTAAATGGCTTATAAAAATATAATACTTAGGATGGTGGTGATAGAGGAACAAGGGGGAAATGAAATTTGATGTATTCCATGCCAAAATATGTATCATAACTGATTATTCAATTTGAATAATATACTAAATTAAATTAATTTTTTTTTCAAGTTTCATGGGTTTAATATTAAAGGTGTAGGAGCATGAAATTGCATGAACTGCATGGTAGAAGATACAGATACAAGTAAAAAATTCTGTACCATAATCAATCAGGGATATTGAACATACATGTATAAGAAATGGTTGACAAGATACTAAACTTTTTTCATTTAAAAATTAGATTACTTTTTGTTGTACTGCATGATTATTTGATTATTTTGGTCAATGAAAAAAGGAAGTATAATTTAAAATTTTAAGACTGTAATTTGTATTGTTAGGAAAATGAAAAAGGAAAATTTTGTTCAAAAATCATATTTGTATATTCAGCTTAACCATAGATAAAGAACCATATAATTTATTTCTAAAATCACGTTTATGGAGTGAATAGAATTTAAATGAAAGAAGTTATGAATTTAAAATGATATTTAAGCAATGACATGTCAAAACTTAAAAATTATACCATTCAAATGTAATCTTTCAGGTGCAATTATGAAAAATGATATTCAGTGTTTTTTTTTAAAAATTTTTCATCATTCAAGGAATTCTTGTAAATGGATAAAATTAAAAATTGCAAAATTCATTAATACGGTGAAATAATTTTTCTTGTTGCTATTGAATGTACACATATTTTAAAATAAATTAGGCTATAAATATTAGAATAAATATTATAATAAATGTAAAAGAGAGGGTAATTTAAAGGATCGATTCCTGCATAGCAATAAAAATTTTGATGTAGTTAATGAATCAGTATTATAGAAACACAGTGGAAGATTACTTGGACAAGATGATGTTTCTGACATAATGGATGATTCTTTTCTAAGTGAAACAACATGTTTATACAAAGATTTACATTTTCTGGTTCCTCTTAACTTATTCAAAGTAATCTGATCAATCTGGGAATAAAAATTGGAAAGTTCATCTGATTGCCATTTCAAATTTCTCTTCCAAAGATTTCCTTCCTGATCCTGCTCAGTGTCAGAGTGATAATTTGGGTTATCAAATAAGAAGAGATATTCTTGATCAAGTACAGATATCGCAGTATGAAGCCAAGATTTTTGTAACTGAAGTAGAGTTTCAATGAAAGTTCCTATAGAAAAAAAAATTGACTCACTTTTCTTCTAGTTTCCTTTTTTTTTTCAGGACAGAAAATTGGAGGTGATCTGGACTGTCCCTGTCAGCCAGGCTGTCCCAGGAGCCCAGTAAATAAACATACAATTTATTAGAGTTAAATAAAGACATAATAATTACAGATTATACATTTAAACTTAATATTATATTACATAATAAATTTATATTAATATTTTATTTATATAAATAAAGTAAATATTACTTTAATTTTATTATAAAATAATTTAAAAGCATTTAATTCCATAACAAAGGGCACATTGTTTATTTAATAACTATAAATTAATTAATTAAAAACTTATAAGATAATTATATTCAAGTGTTTATCTTATATTGTAATTACTTTAATTAATTAAATTTAACTATTAAAATATACATTTTTCATATACTATTATCCATAATTATTGCCGCTGTTTTTTGGACCCTCAATTGTGTCAATAAAAAATTAAATTATAATACTTATTTTAAAAAATAGTATTAAATTTCTCAACTTAATTTAGTAATAACTTAATTTAGTAATAAATTAATTACTTTTTTCATTTAAATTAATTATATAGTTGGAACAATTAATTAATTTCTTTATACTAAATTGAAATTGATTACATATTTTGTTGCGTCAAAATATTTTTTCTTGTTTCACTTAAAAATCCTTAAATCAGACTGTACCATCTGTTTTGAATTATTTTTCTCATAGTTCCTATGTCCCAGGCTTGTTTCTTTATTCATTATTTTTTACTTACTGATTTGGGAATTAATTGTGGGAAAATTTGATTCTTATTTGGGGTTTTAATTATTTGTTTCATATTTTTCTCTACATTGTTATGTTTCACTTATTCTTTTATATTCTTGTTTCATATTATTTTGATTCTTGTATTTAAAAATATAGTGGCGCTTCAGAGGACCCATTACCTATAAAAGGGCCTTGGATAATCCCCTGTAGCCTCATCACTTACTATACTCTCCAGCTTGAACATATTTTAATATAACTGGTTTATTATAATTTTAATTAGTATTACAATTCTAATTTAAATTTTATATACCTAACTACAGGTTGCATTAAGTCTAATAGTAATAATAGTGTTGGCTGCACAGAGAAAATAATACTTACTTTAAACAAAATATATTATAATTTAATAAGCCTCACCATTGTGTTAACTCCCAAGGAAAGTCGTCGCCTCTCTCAATCTCAGAATCATTATATTTTTTTATTATTTTTTATTTCTTAATTTTTTATCATAATTCCCCCTCTTCTTCTTTACCTTTCTTCTTTTCCTCACCATCTTCTAGACAACTGGCCGACAGTCCCTGTTGGGTGCGGAGCCATCGTTCTATTATGAGTGGCACAAAATCCTCTTGGTACTCATTATGATCAAAGACATATTATTGAAATGCCTGGTTTTTGAAGGCATAGCAATAGTTCTTTGTCAGATGATAGATAACCAATTGATTCCATTCTGTGTCATCATTCATAGAAAAGCATAGTTGAGGTATTCCAACTGCTTTAGCATCATTATGACAAATATGATGAAAAACTTTTTTTACCTCCCAGAGGGAAATAACTGCAGTTCCTCCATGGTTTCAGTTGCTTCGGATATTTTTGGAAGGGAAGTAGAAGGTAAAGGATTGACAAGAGAAGAGATTTCAGAAACAGTCGGAGAAGATGGATAATTATCTTCTTTCTTGCATTTCCCAAGGATAAGCTTTATAAAATTAATTATAGAAGCTGTTGAGGTAGCCTTGGAGTTGGGAACACCTATTTCAGCAAGAATTTTATTGAATGCCCTAGAGCTTTTGAAACTGTTGCTAGTATTAAAGTAGAATCTAAAATTTTACATTAGTGAAAAAATTATAGCCTATCGAATAGGAAACTTACATGAAGACATTGTTTGTGGTAATTAAAAATATGTACAAATCAGGGGATAAGTACACCTTATATATCAAATTTTAACATTTCCCCCTTGTTAATAACTTTGAAAGGGCCTAATAAGTTTTTTTTCCTTTGTGTACTTGTGAACCTTAAAACATTTTTTAATCAAACTAAGAAAATCAAACATTTTATTAAAATTACATGTAATCACAAGATGATTATGAAGATATTTTTGCACATATAGATGCTGCTCTCAGGAACAGCCAAGCTAAAAGTATTTCAAATTCAGTCTCAAAGAATCACAGTTGAAAATGAAAATAGCTTACTCAGCCAAGTACAGTTTTTTTGATTGAATCTAAAATTTTAAATTATTGAGTAATAATATTGATAAAGATTCTTGGAAAATTACCCACTTGTGTAATGTTTTCTTCTATTGTAGAGGAAACAATATATCTGTAAACATGGACCTCTTTAGTTTGACCTATCCTGAAAACTCTGTCAATGGCTTGTTTCTCCATTAAAGGGTTCCAGTAAGGTTCCTAAAAATAAAAGTTAGATTAATCATAATTTGAGAAATTTAAATCTTACAATTAAGAAAACAAGTGATGCCATTGTCAGATTAAGACCTTCTCCTCCAGCCTTAAAAGACACCAAAAGAACACCGGAATCAATGGTAGAGAATGACTGGAGGACGATTTCCCGTGCACTCATGTCAAGTGAACCATCAAATCTGAGATTTTGGATATTGTACTCAGAAAAAGCAAATGAAATTCTATTATTTTGAAGGTTAGTTTTAATATTTTTTCATTGAAAGAAAAACTTACAATTTGAGTGTGTCAGTCCACTCAGAGAAAATGACACATTTCATTTCTTTTTCAATAGAGTATACTTTGAGAAGGAAGTTGACCAGGTGGACAAATTTTGGACTCTCCTTCCAGTTCCTTTCTTCCACCACAGATATGTCTGAATTGTGTGGGAACTGAGGGTGATTTCAGAAACGTCGCAATGCTGATAGAGCCACTAATTCAGAAGGATCTTTAGCAGGTAAGCTGTTGTGGTAGCCTAAAGTTTAGTACGGCACCTAAATACGTAAATGGAGTTATTACGGCGTGCAAGATTGGCGTTATTATTTTTTTTTTAAAAGGGTTTTATTTAATTATTTGAGTTTTAAATATGAAGAAATTGGTCACGAGCAAATGCCTACAAGAAAACAATTTATTTTACGGAGAAAACTTATTTTTACGGTCTGAAAAATTTATAAGTATTAAGTCGAGTCACTCAAGAACCTTGGGAAATTTTCCCAGAATTTTTACTATTTTTCTTATATTTTTAAATGAATTTTAAAGTTTTATAGAAATATTTACGTTTTCAAAAATTACTTAACTTTGATGAATTTTCACGGGGTAATTAGAGCTGCGCAGACTACGAAAATTAGTTTGGTATGTAAAGGGGAAGTAGCTCTATTATGTGTAATTTTTCTAGATTTTTTATTATGGTTTTAAGGTTCTAAATTGAGTCCGGAAGTCCGTACGGGCTCCGGATTGACTCTGGGAGAGCTCTGGAGGGGAAAATTTAGGCACGTGACTAGGAATACTTAAGCGCTTCTCAAACTCGAAATTGAGAGGGGAGGACACATCATACAGCTTAATCTTTAACCACCGCAGTCTCATTTTTTATTACTCAACAAATTAAAATAACTTGTAATACCCTTATAAAATTATTATTTTTTACATAACATTTTAGAAATACAATTCAACAGTTTAAATAACACTTCATACAGGGTATCTTTAGAAAGGTCTTCGTCGCTGGGACTTGATTATTGCTGTCTCATAAAAATTCAAATTATTATAAAAACATAAAAGTCAATCTTTTCAGATCTTTCACTGGTACACCTTAATTGTTGTTATCAGTATTTCTTTTATCAACAGCCACTTTTATTTAAATCTCAATAAGCATTAATTATTTTAGAGTTTCATTATTTTATAAATCAGATCCAAGTAGATTGGTTAGCTTAGTGATTTAGAACACCTACTTTGTTATTTTTATTGGAAGGACGGGGTTTTCAGCTAAATCCACATATCTCCTCCGGATTCTGCTTACAGCAAGGCGACTGTAAGAGTTTACCTTACCATAGTTGGCGCCCAACGTGGGGTTTGATTTCTCTAGCTTTCTTTAAAGACTTACTTGGATCAAGAACATTATTAGCCTGCAAGAGGCTTATTTTCTGGAACTCTAATTGGATTTTTGTTATTGGCCTGCAAGAGGCTTGTTATTTTATCGATTGTTAACGCTTTTCATTACTTATTGGGATGTCTTCTTCTGCTGTTGCTTCTGGATCTTCTAACCCTCTTACTCCCTCAGTTAGAATTGTTTCTTGGGATGGCCCAAAGTTTGATGGGGAGGAGGTTAAATGGTTCATTAGCAGGTATGAAGCTGCTGCTGCTGTTGATGGTGCTTCCCATGTGGATATGGTGAAGCAAGTTAGATTTTTTATTGCCGATAGGGAGGTGGAAAAAGAGGTTATTGCTATGCAGGCATTCAAGGACAAGGATTGGGTTAAGCTTTCTAAAGCTATGGTTGATAGATGGGGTGTTAGGTTTACTATGATGGACCTCAATAAAATTGTTGGAGACTGGCAAGCAAAAGGTGGTGTTTCTTCTATGGCTGAATTCAAAAAGCTCTGTGTTCAGTTTGATGAAGTGGTGGAATATCTCATACTGGTGGACGAGTTAGTGCATGAGAACCAAGCAAAAGATTTGTTTTGGTCAGCATGCAGCAGGGATATTCGTATGGACGTTGTGGTAGCCTAAAGTTTAGTATGGCACCTAAGTATGTAAATGGAGTTATTACGGCGTACAAGATTGGCGTTATTATTTTTTTTTTTTATATAAAAGGGTTTTATTTAATTTATTGGAGTTTTAAATATGAAGAAATTGGTCATGAGCAAATGCCTACACGAAAACAATTTATTTTGCGGAGAAAACTTATTTTTTACGGTCTGAAAAATTTATAAGTATCAAGTCGAGTCACTCAAGAACCTTGGGAAATTTTCCCAGAATTTTTACTATTTTACTTATATTTTTAAATGAATTTCAAAGTTTCATAGAAATATTTACGTTTTTCAAAAATTACTTAAATTTGATGAATTTTCACGGGGTAATTAGAGCTGCGCAGACTACGAAAATTAGTTTGGTAGGTAAAGGGGAAGTAGCTCTATTATGTGTAATTTTTCTAGATTTTTTATTATGGTTTTAAGGTTCTAAATTGAGTCCGGAAGTCCGGACGGACTCCGTTTCGACTCCATACGGACTCCGTACGGACTCCGTACGGGCTCCGGATTGACTCTGGAAGAGCTCTGGAGGGGAAAATTTAGGCACGTGACTAGGAATACTTAAGCGACTCTCAAACTCGAAATTGAGAGGGGGGACACATCATACAGCTTAATCATTAACTACCACAGTCTCATTTTTTATTACTCAACAAATTAAAATAACTTGTAATACCCTTATAACATTATTATTTTTTTTTACATAACATCTTAGAAATACAATTCAACAATTTAAATCACACATCATACAGGGTATCTTTAGAAAGGTCTTCATCACTGGGACTTGATTATTGCTGTCTCATAAAAATTTAAATTATTATAAAAACATAAAAGTCAATCTTTACAGATCTTTCACTGGTACACCTTAATTGTTGTTATCAGTATTTCTTTATCAACAGCCACTTTCTTTAAATCTCAATAAGCGTTAATTATTTTAGAGTTTCATTATTTTTATCAATCAGATCTAAGTAGATTGGTTAGCTTAGTGATTTAGAACACCTACTTTGTTATTTTTATTGGAAGGACGGGGTTTTCAGCTAAATCCACATATCTCCTCCGGATTCTGCTTACAGCAAGGCGACTGTAAGAGTTTACCTTACCATAGTTGGCGCCCAACGTGGGGTTTGATTTCTCTAGCTTTCTTTAAAGACTTACTTGGATCAAGAACATTATTAGCCTGCAAGAGGCTTATTTTCTGGAACTCTAATTGGATTTTTGTTATTGGCCTGCAAGAGGCTTGTTATTTTATCGATTGTTAACGCTTTTCATTACTTATTGGGATGTCTTCTTCTGCTGTTGCTTCTGGATCTTCTAACCCTCTTACTCCCTCAGTTAGAATTGTTTCTTGGGATGGCCCAAAGTTTGATGGGGAGGAGGTTAAATGGTTCATTAGCAGGTATGAAGCTGCTGCTGCTGTTGATGGTGCTTCCCATGTGGATATGGTGAAGCAAGTTAGATTTTTTATTGCCGATAGGGAGGTGGAAAAAGAGGTTATTGCTATGCAGGCATTCAAGGACAAGGATTGGGTTAAGCTTTCTAAAGCTATGGTTGATAGATGGGGTGTTAGGTTTACTATGATGGACCTCAATAAAATTGTTGGAGACTGGCAAGCAAAAGGTGGTGTTTCTTCTATGGCTGAATTCAAAAAGCTCTGTGTTCAGTTTGATGAAGTGGTGGAATATCTCATACTGGTGGACGAGTTAGTGCATGAGAACCAAGCAAAAGATTTGTTTTGGTCAGCATGCAGCAGGGATATTCGTATGGACGTTGTGGTAGCCTAAAGTTTAGTATGGCACCTAAGTATGTAAATGGAGTTATTACGGCGTACAAGATTGGCGTTATTATTTTTTTTTTTTATATAAAAGGGTTTTATTTAATTTATTGGAGTTTTAAATATGAAGAAATTGGTCATGAGCAAATGCCTACACGAAAACAATTTATTTTGCGGAGAAAACTTATTTTTTACGGTCTGAAAAATTTATAAGTATCAAGTCGAGTCACTCAAGAACCTTGGGAAATTTTCCCAGAATTTTTACTATTTTACTTATATTTTTAAATGAATTTCAAAGTTTCATAGAAATATTTACGTTTTTCAAAAATTACTTAAATTTGATGAATTTTCACGGGGTAATTAGAGCTGCGCAGACTACGAAAATTAGTTTGGTAGGTAAAGGGGAAGTAGCTCTATTATGTGTAATTTTTCTAGATTTTTTATTATGGTTTTAAGGTTCTAAATTGAGTCCGGAAGTCCGGACGGACTCCGTTTCGACTCCGTACGGACTCCGTACGGACTCCGTACGGGCTCCGGATTGACTCTGGAAGAGCTCTGGAGGGGAAAATTTAGGCACGTGACTAGGAATACTTAAGCGACTCTCAAACTCGAAATTGAGAGGGGGGACACATCATACAGCTTAATCATTAACTACCACAGTCTCATTTTTTATTACTCAACAAATTAAAATAACTTGTAATACCCTTATAACATTATTATTTTTTTTTACATAACATCTTAGAAATACAATTCAACAATTTAAATCACACATCATACAGGGTATCTTTAGAAAGGTCTTCATCACTGGGACTTGATTATTGCTGTCTCATAAAAATTTAAATTATTATAAAAACATAAAAGTCAATCTTTACAGATCTTTCACTGGTACACCTTAATTGTTGTTATCAGTATTTCTTTATCAACAGCCACTTTCTTTAAATCTCAATAAGCGTTAATTATTTTAGAGTTTCATTATTTTTATCAATCAGATCTAAGTAGATTGGTTAGCTTAGTGATTTAGAACACCTACTTTGTTATTTTTATTGGAAGGACGGGGTTTTCAGCTAAATCCACATATCTCCTCCGGATTCTGCTTACAGCAAGGCAACTGTAAGAGTTTACCTTACCATAGTTGGCGCCCAACGTGGGGTTCGATTTCTCTAGCTTTCTTTAAAGACTTACTTGGATCAAGAACGTTCTTAGCCTGCAAGAGGCTTATTTTCTGGAACTCTAATTGGATTTTTGTTATTGGCCTGCAAGAGGCTTGTTATTTTATCGATTGTTAACGCTTTTCATTACTTATTGGGATGTCTTCTTCTGCTGTTGCTTCTGGATCTTCTAACCCTCTTACTCCCTCAGTTAGAATTGTTTCTTGGGATGGCCCAAAGTTTGATGGGGAGGAGGTTAAATGGTTCATTAGCAGGTATGAAGCTGCTGCTGCTGTTGATGGTGCTTCCCATGTGGACATGGTGAAGCAAGTTAGATTTTTTATTGCTGATAGGGAGGTGGAAAAAGAGGTTATTGCTATGCAGGCATTTAAGGACAAGGATTGGATTAAGCTTTCTAAAGCTATGGTTGATAGATGGGGTGTTAGGTTTACTATGATGGACCTCAACAAAATTGTAGGTGACTGGCAAGCTAAAGGTGGTGTTTCTTCAATGGTGGACTTCAAAAAACTTTGTGTTCAGTTTGATGAAGTGGTAGAATATCTTATTTTGGTGGATGAATTAGTGCATGAAAATCAAGCAAAAGATTTGTTTTGGTCAGCATGCAGTAGGGATATTCGAATGGACGTCTTGAAGGATCTCTCAAGAAAGAATTTAATGAAGGAACTGCCAAACGGTGAGCAGAAGTTACCGGCTCTGGAGGTTATTAAAGAGAACATCCAAGCCCATCTAAAGTTATTAGCGTTGGACAAGTATCAAGAGTCTTGCACTCAATATGTCAGTAAGGTTAGCGAAGTTTTGGCCGAGAACAACGATATTATGGTCAAAGCCCAGGAGGCCAAGAAGGCACAAATGGGTGTTCCTGCTGCAAAAGTTGAGGGCAATGTAGACAACAAGATGGTCGATCACTTGGCCGATTTAACGAAACAGCTAAAGATATTTGTCCAAGAGACTCAAAAGGCCAGTAAGGCCCCAATCGCTTCCTCGTCGACATCGACTTCTTATCAGTCTAGAGGGTATGAACGTCGAAATTATAATGGCAATAACAACGGTAACCGCTTCCCAGGCAATGGGAGAAATGGTGGGAATGGTGGTAGTAATTATAGAGGTGGCTATGATGAGCCAAAGGTGTGCTCCTATTGTAATAGGAGGGGGCATAGAGCAACAGTTTGTTTTGCTCTTGATAAGGATATGGATGCTGGGCGAGTTTTATTTGATGGTAAAGTTTATAAATTTCCCGATGGTTCGTTCATCAAGCCCAGTGATGGACAGTCTCCTTCTGATTTGGTCAGAAGAAGTTTAACGGCTGAAAGAAGAGCCAGATTTGAAGAGGTGACGGATGAAGATGTTAATGCCAAGGGTGGCAAAAATGGTAACGGTAATGGTGGAAAAGCTGACAAAGGTAAGGAGAAAGAGGTCAGTAAAGCCACATTTTCTACTTCTTTTGGTGGTTTAGAGCTGGCGACGGTTGCCCAGGTGGAGGGTAGCTGTATGGCTGGCGAATACGATGTTAATGCTGCTAGAAGAGCAGCTGCTACTAAGGCGAAAAGTAGCATTCAGAGCCAATTGAGGGCTAATCCTGGCAAGGCCAATAACAAAGTGAACCCTTACTCTAAGGACAAGAATTCTAGTGCTCAAACTGCCGCCAACAAATTGAACCCTTACTCTAAGGACGAATTATATAAAATGCAGAAGGGGATTGCTGATATGGGGCCCCCTAGTTATGGCAAGTTTGATTTAAATGGTGAGCCTATGCCAGAGGATGATTCGGATTCTGAGGAGGACGTACCGTTGGCGTCTCTACCCAGACCAAGTTTTAGCGGTCCCATCCCAATGGAGGGTGTAAGAAGGACTAGCGATGGATCAGGATTAGTGCAAGAAGCTGGTGACGGAGTTAGGGTTATAGAAATTGAAGATGTTATAATGGGGGGTGAAGATGGCTCGGTTGGACCTCAAGAGGTACCCAGGGCCAAGGTTGTTAAATCAAAGGTCCAGTATGAGCGGCCAGTAGTTTCTGGTCAGGCTAATGCGATGGATGCAGTTTTGAATAGGGTGAATCAACTTCAGATTCCCTTATCTTTGGGGGAGTTATTTACGATTAGTCCGGCGCTTGCTGAAAAGCAAAAGAAGCATTTGACGAGGCGTCGGGTTTCCACTGGAGAGGTGGAATATATTTGTGAAAATGCTGAAAAGTTTGGGGAAGATGTAGATACACATTTTTCCGCTCCCCTGGGTTACCTGGTGGTAACTCTAAATGGTAAAGAAGTAAAGGCCTTGGTCGATTCAGGGTCTCAAATTAATTTAATTTCATTGGAGCAAGCGACGAGTATAGGCTTGCCAATTAAAAGTGGAACTGGGGGAAACCTCAGAGGTATTGGAGGGCATGCAACAGAGCTGATGGGTACAGCTGAGCATGTCAGGTTAGGCATTGGTGGATCTGTTGGTAAGGTTCACTTTTATGTGGCCAGAGGAGCAGTCAAAACTGTTCTTGGGGGTCCTTTTTTGATGGATTTTGAGGCCAGGATAGGGTATCAAGCTGGCATGGGGATTAGTTTGGAGATCACTGGTGAAGATATGCGGAGGTTACATATGCGGTTAGCGCCTCCTGGAGATGAAGGTTGGTAAACACGGCCAGGGATTACTACTCTGTGCCAGTGTTGTGTTTGCACCAAGAAGCGGCATATTAAACGGACGGCTTCTGGTGAATTATGTTTGTTGGAAAGGGATGAAGGCCCTCATTTTTTGGGGTAGCAGGGGCTGATCGCTCAAATGTTGTAATCTCTCCTCAGGATGAGATCCCGGATTGCAATAGGTCAGCTCACTTGGAGATAATTCAAGAGGATCCTCAATTATTTTCTGTTAATATTACTTTGGAGTGCAAATACGTTTTGGACTTTTCTATATGTTTATTGGATTTACCCGGTTTTTCTATTAAATTTAAAAATGGTAAAAAAGGCAAAATGGGCCAAATTAGGTTGGATAAAAATTGGAAGGGTATGTTTTATGACCTCCAGCAAGAGGGTAAACTGCAAAAATTACATCAAAACTCGATTAAAAATCTCAGTATAAGTAAAACACAAAAAAATAACTTATGTGAAAATGTTATTCGGGGCCTCCAGCAAGAGGTTAAACTGCAATTATCTCCTTCTATCACGGGCCTCCAGCAAGAGGTTAAACTGCAATTATCTCCTTCTATTACGGACCTCCAGCAAGAGGGTAAACTGCAATTATCTCATCAAAATCAAATAAAAAATCTCGGTATAATTAAAACTCAAAAAAATAATTTTTGTGAAAATTCAATTCCGGTCCTCCAGCAAGAGGTTAAACTGCCGACTTTCTTTACGGGTGATTTTCTGTTGGATAAGGGAAGCAAAGGTGTTGGAAAATCTGTTTATAAATTAGACGAGGGAAAGGAGAAAAGGGTAAAATTTAAAAATGAAATAAAATATTTTTCTAATTTTTCTTATTCTGATTCTGGCGATGAAGAAGATTCATTTGATGAAAGTTTTAATGGCGATACAAAAGAAAATGTTTTACCTCAAGTTAATTTAGATGTGGAGGCAGCCAAATATAAGAAAGTAGCAAATAAAGTTCGACCTATTAATGAACCGCTACCTGCTGAATTAAATCCACCTTTGAGAAAACCAAGGTTATCAAGAGATCCTTATGAAAGTCCCTTGGTAAAGAATCCGCCTGAATTTTCTGAGACGTCAAGAATCACTTTTGAGAGACTGGGTGTTGTTAATTTTGGACCTGATGGTTGGTTGTCTGGAGAAGAGAAGAAGTTGTTGTTGGATGTGATGGTCAAGCGAGAGATGGCCATTGCTTTTGTAGAAGAGGAGAGGGGTGTGTTGAAGCATTCCTATGGGGAGCCTTACAAGATTCCTGTGGTATGTCATGAACCGTGGCAGCAGAAACCGATTCCTATTCCGGCTGCATTGAAAGAAGCTTATATCGAAGTTGTCAGAGAACGGATACGCACTGGACGTTATGAGCAATCAACGTCAAGTTATTCTAGTCCGGTATTTTGTATCAAGAAACCGAATGGCAAGCTTAGAGTTGTTCATGATCTTAGGAAATTAAATAGGGTTACAATAAAGGATGCTGGGATACCGCCTAGTGCTGAGGAGTTTGTTGAAGCATTTTCAGGGAGAGTGTGTTATGGTTTGGGAGATATTATGGGTGGATATGATGAGAGAGAGTTACATCCGGACTCAAGACCTCTCACTACATTCGATACACCACTTGGACGTTTACAGTTAACAAGATTACCTCAAGGAGCAACAAATTCAGTTGCAGTTTATCAAGCTCAGATGGCTTGGATCCTTCAAGACGAAGTTCCACAATATGCTGGAATCTTTATAGATGATGGAGGAATTAAGGGACCAACAACTGACTATGATAACCAGGTGTTGGAAGAGAATCCCGGGATACGCAAATTCATTTGGGAGTTTGCAATTACTTTAGAAAGAATCTTGTTTCGAATTGAAGAGGCTGGTTTAACTATTTCAGGTTCAAAATTTTCATGTTGTGTGCCAGCCTTAGAAATATTAGGCCATGTGGTATGTAGAGAGGGTAGGATTATGTCCAAGAAGAAAGTTAACAAAATTCAGTCCTGGCCAAGACCCAAGAATACGACCGAAGTTAGAGGATTTTTAGGCGTTTGCGTATATGTTAGAATGTTTATCAAGGTCTTTTCTTCATTGGCAGCTCCATTGAGACGGTTAACGAGAAAGGATGCAGACTGGGAGTGGGATGAAGAGTGTGAGAAGGCGTTTGTGAAGTTGAAGGAGGTTGTAGGGAAGGATTTAGTCCTGCACAAGTTAGATTATGGAAAAGATGCTGGTAGAATTTATTTAGCGGTTGATTCAAGTCAGGTTGCAGCTGGGGCGGTTTTGTCTTAGATGGATAAAGCTGGTTACATCAGGCCAGTTAGGTATGAATCTGTAGTATTTACTGAGGTCGAATCAAGATATTCTCAACCAAAATTGGAATTATGTGGTGTGGCGAAAATACTGAAGAAACTTCAGCATATTTTGTGGGGGCAACATTTTGAGTTGCAAGTGGATGCGAAATCGTTAATCCAGATGATTAATTCCCCAAGTTTACCGAACGCACCCATGACGAGATGGGTAGCTTTTATTCAACATTTTTCATTTGATTTAGTTCATAAGCCTGGCAAGACTTTTACTATGCCAGATGGTTTATCAAGAAGACCACCCACTGAAGAAGATTCAGACTCAGAAGAGTTCGATGAAGATATACCTATTATCAAAGCCAGCACTAAAGGAGCTGAAGACTTTCCATACCTCCCCCATGAGGTTAAACTGGCAGGACTATTGTGTTTAGATTATGATGATGATGACCTCCACCAAGAGGATAAACTGGAAAATAGTTTTAATGTTAATAAAGGTGTTGGAAAAGGTGTAGATAAATTCGGCAGAGAGGAGGTAGAAGAAGATGTGGTGTATGTAGAGGAAGATGGATTGGTAGTGTGGGATAGTAGTAAATTAAGGAATGGTGTATATGTTGGAGAATTAGAGAATTTAAATAAAAAGGTGGATAAAGAGAAAGAGGTATTTTTGAATACGGTTTTCGAAGGATCCAAAGGTTCAGAAGAAAAACGTCGACATAGCTCGATTAAAAATTTATTTAGGGGTCAACGATTATTGGCTCATTCATGTGCAGGTGATATTGGTGATAGAGAAGTCCCTATTGATGTTATATTAATCGATTTTCAAGATGAAGTCTGGGGTCAGACTGGTTTTTATTTTTTGTTAGTCAAATATTTGTTGACTTTAGAGAGGCCAGAAGATTGTGAAGACGATGAATGGGTGGCTATCAAGAGGAAGTCATCTACGTTTTACCTATCTGGTCGACGTTTAATGAGGAGGAGGTATCCAAATCCTCAAGTAGTTTTAACTCAACAGAAGGGGCAAGAATTAGTTTTGAAATCACTGCATGAAGATCTCGGGCATAGAGGCGTGGGAGAAACGTTTAGAAGAATTTCTGATCGATTTTGGTGGCCTGGCATGAAGATGGCTGTTAAACAGTGGGTACAGTCATGCGAAGAATGTCAAAGACGAAGTTATTTAAGGCCAAAAGAACCTGGACACGCCACCGGTGAATATACGCTTTTTGGAAGAGTTAGTTTAGATGCCGTTCATATAAAAGAGGGACGGTATAAATATTTAATTGTGGCCAGAGATGATTTATCTGGTTGGGTAGAGGCAGCGCCTCTTATTAATTTAACTGCCAAAAATGTGGCAGAATTTTTTTTGAATAATTGGGTATATAGGTATGGGGTGATGAAGTTGGTGACGGTAGATGGAGGTCCTGAATTTGGGACAGAGTTTAAAGAGGCCGTATTGAAAGTTGGATCAAAGGTTAGGGTAGCAACCCCATATTATCCTGAAGCTGAAGGCATGGTTGAAAGAGGGCATCAAGTTATTAAGGATGCTTTAGTTAAAATGTGTGGGACGAGTGCCGAAAAGTGGAGGCACTATTTACCTTTAGTTTTATTTGCTGATCGAATCACTGCCAAAAGGACGACCGGATTTTCACCTTATGAACTTGTTTTTGGACAGAAAGCAGTTTTACCGGTTGATTTAGAAGCTGAATCATATCTTGGAGTTGACTGGGACACGGTCAAAACTACTGAAGAATTATTGTGTGCAAGAATGATGCAGCTAGAAAAGAAAGAAGAATATTTAGAAAAGGCATATTTGTGGATGATGAAGATCCGAAATCAATCAGTTAGATATTGGGATGAGCGGTTGGCACATCGATTAAGGAAACCTTTGAACCCGGGAGATATGGTCCTGGCGTATAATAGGAGTTTGGAAAGTCAGTGGGGAAAAATGTTTGCAGATAGGTGGAATGGACCGTATAAAATCAAGGAGCAAGTTTCCGGCGGTTCATATGTGCTAGAAGAGTTGGATGGAGTAGTATTGAAGAAGAGGGTAGCGGCCGATCAAGTGAAACGGTTCTATCCTAGAGGCACCAGGAGTGCCGAAGTCTTCCTCCGCAATGAGGATAAACTATGATATTAATGAAACTTTATGGATTCCTCCGCAATGAGGATAAACTATGATATTAATGAAACTTTATGGATTCCTCCGCAATGAGGATAAACTATGATATTAATGAAACTTTATGGATTCCTCCGCAATGAGGATAAACTTTGATATCAATGAAACTTTATGGATTCCTCCGCAATGAGGATAAACTATGACATTTATGAAGTTATATGGACGAACTCCGAAATGAGGATAAACTACAATTTTAATGACTTTTATTAAATTTATACCTCCGCAACGAGGATAAACTATGATATCAACGAAATTTTATGGATTCCTCCGCAACGAGGATAAACTATCTTCTTATTTTTATCAAAAATACTTTACTATCGTTACACTTCCTATGGGCGACGAAACTATGATGAAACTTAACGAAATTCAAGAAGACCATCTTTGAAATTTTCAAAAACTTAAAATTCTTAAAATATGGGTGAAGATAGTGTTGGAAAATTTTTTAAAATTTATTGGAAGAAGTGTTCACAGGGGAACCTTCTTAATTTAATATTGGCAAGTGTGGGGGTAATTGATGGGCTGGCTGCTCTATACACAATTACCCCATAATGTTCCTTTCCATAATTTTCCCTGTTTCTAGTTGAATCCTGGCTTTGTCTTTTAATTATAGGAAGTCCACTAAGACTATAACCTGGAACTAATCAAGAGACACCGCTCTCAACGCCGGATTCAAGATTTTTTTATTTTGTTTTTGATTTTTTATATGTTAGATTGTGATTTCTTTTCTTTAATATATATTATGAATTATTGTAAAGGTGATGCTCACTGGTGGTCTCTAATCATTTTTATAAATTGGAGGGAGCCCACCCAGTGATCATCATTATAAAAATTATCTTCTAAAAACTTTCATTTATTTTCTTTTCTTTCAATTTCTCAAAATTGTGTAACCACATCAAGTTGCACTTGGATGTGGGTATGATGTCGAGGGTACGGCTCATCAAATGGCCGGGGGGCATCTTTTAAAATTTTTATTTTAAAATTTTTTTTTAGTACTTTTTTTTATCTTTCTTTTCACATTCATTTATCTTTCTTTAAAATTAAATTTTAACTTTTATTTTAAAACCATCTTTTCTAAAATCTTTTATTTTAAATTTAAAAAAAAAAATAAAAAAAAAATAAAAAAAAAAAAAAAAATTAAAAATTAAAAAAAAAAAAAAAAAAAATAATAAAAAAAAAAAAAATAAAAATAAAATAAAAATAAAATAAATAAATAAAAATAATAATAATAATAATAAATAAAATAAAAAAAAAAATTAAAATTAAAATTAAAATTTATTAATTAAATCAAAATCATTATTATATTTCTTAGTTTTATTTTTTTAGTTTTCATTCTTTTTAGTTTTATTCATTTAGTTTAGACAGGAAACAGGGTCTAGGAGAACTCAATACCAATGGGATTTTACTTCAAGATATCTGTTAGTCCTCCAAGACTTTAAACTGGCTACTGTTCAAGACTTTCTTTAAGGTTCTTATACGTATTTTGGATCTGTTAGTCCTCCAAGACTTTAAACTGGCTACTGTTCAAGACTTTCTTTAAGGTTCTTATACGTATTTTGGATCTGTTAGTCCTCCAAGACTTTAAACTGGCTACTGTTCAAGACTTTCTTTAAGGTTCTTATATGTATTTTGGATCTGTTAGTCCTCCAAGACTTTAAACTGGCTACTGTTCAAGACTTTCCTTAAGGGTTTTATACGAATTTTGGAGCTGTTAGTCCTCCAAGAATTTAAGCTGGCTAATTTTCAAGACTTTCATTAAAGATTTTATAATGGAGCTGTTAGTCCTTCAAGACTTTAAACTGAATTTCAAGGATAATCAAGATTTTATGGATATTTTCGGAGACAGATTTTTTTTTATTTTTTTTATCAATCAAATGATAGGTCCACCAAGACCTTAAACTGGAGTGTTATCAAATGTTAGGTCCACCAAGACCTTAAACTGGACTGTTATCAAGCTGTTGGGTCCACCATGACCTTAAACTGGATTTCTTATCGATTAAATGTTTGGTCCACCATGACTTTAAACTGGTAGTTCATTCATTGTTTAGTCCACTATGACTTTAAACTGGAAAATTAATATCTGCAGGATAATTCAACATTCATTGGACCACTATGGCCTTATACTGGATTACTTGTCGATCAAATGTTTGGTCCACTATGACCTTAAACTGGATTATCAAATTTATTCAATCTTTGGTCAAGCCTAGGCCTTAATTAGGAATTTATCAAGTTATTTATGCACCTAAACGATCTTTGGTCCACCAAGACCATAAACTGGCAATCGATTATATGTTTGGTCTACCAAGACTTTAAATTGGAATGTCAATCTTGTTTGGATAACTCAATTCAATCTTTTAATTTATCACTGTCCACTAAGACTCTAAACTGGTTATTCAATTATTTCTGGAATTGGGTGCTGATAAGCTTTAGGAGGTTAAAATTTTAGGTGGTGATGATGCTAAAGAAAGCATAATGGTTAATTAGGTGAAATTTGTGGCACTTTAACATGGTCTAAAGTTGAAATTATTATTTGAAGCCTGGCAAAAGTATTTTATGGGTTTGCTGTATAGCAAAGTTTGAAAATTGTGATGAAGGAATCAGAAGTTAGGATGGTAGTTGGATTTTAGGGAATGATTTTTAGTGCCTCATAGTTAGGCCATTTTTTTTTGGTGTGAAGCTTGGAGGACCTTATGGCGAGATTGGAATCATAGAATTCGGCTCAGTGGGGGGCCCTATGAGGTTGGAATCAGGAGTATTCGGCTCATAGGAAGATCCACTCTCTCAATGCTGTGACAAGAAGGAAGACTGGTATATGGGAGTCTGAAGGGATTCAAACCTTGCTCTCAGTAGTGGAATCATCACAAGATTTATATTATTTTGTTTTATGTTATATCAAGCCAGAGAAGAAAGAAAACATCATTTATGTTGAAAGTTTAAGAAGACCAAGCAAAAAACAAAATTTTATCAAGTTATACTGTTAGAAAAGATAATTTCTTTGAAATTGTTCAACATCATTATCAAAGCTTTGCATTAAAATTCTTCTTTTCATGAGGTCTTCATGGTTATTAGCTGGAGTTTCTTGAAAATAGGCCAGCATTTTTCGTTTCAACTCATTAGTAAAGTCAAGAAAAAGATAGCGATGAAAATTTGGGTAATGATTGATATAGTCCGTCTTCACTCTACCAACATCATCAGTGTTGGTTATTTCGACAGCTAGAAGTTCAAATATGTTATTAAGTCATAGGTTTAGTCAATTTTGATTAAAAGTTTTTTTTTAGTAAGATAAATAGGGTCTTACATTTAGAGCCAGGAAACATAGTCTCAGCAAAGTTAGTTGGGGGTACTGGCGTTATAGGATTAGGATCTTGTGAAGGCAAAATTAGGCCGGGATCCGTTGATGAAGATTGAACTTTTGAAGCTGTTTTTGATCTTATTCGTTTTAAGAAGACAGGAATTTTGGATCGCTTTTTAGAAGTTGAGGGATCAGGGAGAGCTGCTGGTCCTAAATATACGTTTGTTTTAGAAGGAACTATTGGCCGGTTGCATTTGACTTTTTTCACACGGCATAAGTCGCAAGCTGTTCTGCCAGGAAGATTAGGGTTGGACATTAAACAAGGTACCTGGTATCGAGCGCAGAGTTCACATGGAGCGACAAGTTCTTTGGAAGACATATTGATGAAGATGAATTTTATAGTTGATTAAAGAAGATGGTGGTTGAAGGTTAAAGATGAATATTGTGTTCAACCACTTATGCAAAGTTTTAAGAATGGGGACATTCTCGATTGGAGGGAGGATGTGGTAGCCTAAAGTTTAGTATGGCACCTAAGTATGTAAATGGAGTTATTACGGCGTACAAGATTGGCGTTATTATTTTTTTTTTTTTATATAAAAGGGTTTTATTTAATTTATTGGAGTTTTAAATATGAAGAAATTGGTCACAAGAAAATGCCTACACGAAAACAATTTATTTTGCGGAGAAAACTTATTTTTTACGGTCTGAAAAATTTATAAGTATCAAGTCGAGTCACTCAAGAACCTTGGGAAATTTTCCCAGAATTTTTACTATTTTTCTTATATTTTTAAATGAATTTCAAAGTTTTATAGAAATATTTACGTTTTTCAAAAATTACTTAACTTTGATGAATTTTCACGGGGTAATTAGAGCTGCGCAGACTACGAAAATTAGTTTGGTAGGTAAAAGGGAAGTAGCTCTATTATGTGTAATTTTTCTAGATTTTTTATTATGGTTTTAAGGTTCTAAATTGAGTCCGGAAGTCCGGACGGACTCCGTTTCGACTCCGTACGGACTCCGTACGGACTCCGCTTTGACTCCGTACGGACTCCGTACGGACTCCGTTCCGGCTCCGTACGGACTCTGTACGGGCTCCGGATTGACTCTGGAAGAGCTCTGGAGGGGAAAATTTAGGCACGTGACTAGGAATACTTAAGCGACTCTCAAACTCGAAATTGAGAGGGGGGACACATCATACAGCTTAATCATTAACTACCACAGTCTCATTTTTTATTACTCAACAAATTAAAATAACTTGTAATACCCTTATAACATTATTATTTTTTTTTACATAACATCTTAGAAATATAATTCAACAATTTAAATCACACATCATACAGGGTATCTTTAGAAAGGTCTTCATCACTGGGACTTGATTATTGCTGTCTCATAAAAATTTAAATTATTATAAAAACATAAAAGTCAATCTTTACAGATCTTTCACTGGTACACCTTAATTGTTGTTATCAGTATTTCTTTATCAACAGCCACTTTCTTTAAATCTCAATAAGCGTTAATTATTTTAGAGTTTCATTATTTTTATCAATCAGATCTAAGTAGATTGGTTAGCTTAGTGATTTAGAACACCTACTTTGTTATTTTTATTGGAAGGACGGTGTTTTCAGCTAAATCCACATATCTCCTCCGGATTCTGCTTACAGCAAGGCGACTGTAAGAGTTTACCTTACCATAACGTCTTGAAGGATCTTTCAAGAAAAGATTTGATGAAGGAACTGCCTAATGGTGAGCAGAAACTGCCGGCTCTGGAGGTTATCAAGGACAACATTCAAGCCCATTAAAGTTATTGGCGTTGGACAAATATCAAGAGTCATGCACTCAATTTGTTAGCAAGGTTAGCGAGGTTTTGGCCGAAAACAACGATATTATGGTCAAAGCCCAGGAGGCCAAGAAGGCTCAAATGGGATTACCTGCTGCTAAAGTTGAGGGTAATGTAGATAATAAGATGGTCGATCACCTGGCCGATTTAACTAAACAATTAAAAATATTTGTTCAAGAAACCCAGAAGGCCAATAAGGCCCCAATCGCTTCTTCGTTGACATCGACTTCTTATCAGTCTAGAGGTTATGAACGTCAAAATTATAATGGCAATAACAACGGTAACCGCTTCCCAGGCAATGGGAGAAATGGTGGGAATGGTGGTAGTAATTATAGAGGTGGCTATGATGAGCCAAAGGTGTGCTCCTATTGTAATAGGAGAGGGCACAGAGCAACAGTTTGTTTTGCTCTTGATAAGGATATGGATGCTGGGCGAGTTTTATTCGATGGTAAAGTTTATAAATTTCCCGATGGTTCGTTCATCAAGCCCAGTGATGGACAGTCTCCTTCTGATTTGGTCAGAAGAAGTTTAACGGCTGAAAGGAGAGCCAGATTTGAAGAGGTGACGGATGAAGATGTTAATGCCAAGAGTGGCAAAAATGGTAATGGTAATGGTGGTAAAGCTGACAAGGGCAAGGAGAAAGAGGTCAGTAAAGCCACATTTTCTACTTCTTTTGGTGGTTTAGAGCTGGCGACGGTTGCCCAGGTGGAGGGTAGCTGTATGGCTGGCGAATACGATGTTAATGCTGCTAGAAGAGCAGCTGCTACTAAGGCGAAAAGTAGCATTCAGAGCCAATTGAGGGCTAATCCTGGCAAGGCCAATAACAAAGTGAACCCTTACTCTAAGGACAAGAATTCTAGTGCTCAAACTGCCGCCAACAAATTGAACCCTTACTCTAAGGACGAATTATATAAAATGCAGAAGGGGATTGCTGATATGGGGCCCCCTAGTTATGGCAAGTTTGATTTAAATGGTGAGCCTATGCCAGAGGATGATTCGGATTCTGAGGAGGACGTACCATTGGCGTCTCTACCCAGACCAAGTTTTAGTGGTCCCATCCCAATGGAGGGTGTAAGAAGGACTAGCAATGGATCAGGATTAGTGCAAGAAGCTGGTGACGGAGTTAGGGTTATAGAAAGTGAAGATGTTATAATGGGGGGTGAAGATGGCTCGGTTGGAGCTCAAGAGGTACCCAGGGCCAAGGTTGTTAAATCAAAGGTCCAGTATGAGCGGCCAGTAGTTTCCGGTCAAGCTAATGCGATGGACGCAGTTTTGAATAGGGTGAATCAACTTCAGATTCCCTTATCTTTAGGGGAGTTATTTACGATTAGTCCGGCGCTTGCTGAAAAGCAAAAGAAGCATTTAACGAGGCGTCGGGTTTCCACTGGAGAGGTGGAATATATTTGTGAAAATGCTGAAAAGTTTGGGGAAGATGTAGATACACATTTTTCCGCTCCCCTGGGTTACCTGGTGGTAACTCTTAATGGTAAAGAAGTAAAGGCCTTGGTCGATTCAGGGTCTCAAATTAATTTAATTTCATTGGAGCAAGCGACGAGTATAGGCTTGCCAATTAAAAGTGGAACTGGGGGAAACCTCAGAGGTATTGGAGGGCATGCAACAGAGCTGATGGGTACAGCTGAGCATGTCAGGTTAGGCATTGTTGGATCTGTTGGTAAGGTTCACTTTTATGTGGCCAGAGGAGCAGTCAAAACTGTTCTTGGTGGTCCTTTTTTGATGGATTTTGAGGCCAGGATAGGGTATCAAGCTGGCATGGGGATTAGTTTGGAGATCACTGGTGAAGATATGCGGAGGTTACATATGCGGTTAGCGCCTCCTGGAGATGAAGGTTGGGAAACACGGCCAGGGATTACTACTCTGTGCCAGTGTTGTGTTTGCACCAAGAAGCGGAATATAAAACGGACGGCTTCTGGTGAATTATGTTTGTTTGAAAGGGATGGAGGCCCTCATTTTTTGGGGTAGCAGGGGCTGATCGCTCTAATGTTGTAATCTCTCCTCAGGATGAGATCCCGGATTGCAATAGGTCAGCTCACTTGGAGATAATTCAAGTGGATTCTCAATTATTTTCTGTTAATATTACTTTGGAGTGCAAATACATTTTGGACTTTTCTATATGTTTATTGGATTTACCCGGTTTTTCTATTAAATTTAAAAACGGTTAAAAAGGCAAAATGGGCCAAATTAGGTTGGATAAAAATTGGAAGGGTATGTTTATGGGCCTCCAGCAAGAGGTTAAACTGCAATTATCTCCTTCTATTTTGGGCCTCCATCAAGAGGTTAAACTGCAATTATCACCTTCTATTACGGACCTCCAGCAAGAGGGTAAACTGCAAAAATCTTATCAAAACCAAATTAAAAATCTCAGTATAATTAAAACTCAAAAAAATAATTTTTGTGAAAATTCAATTCCGGTCCTCCAGCAAGAGGTTAAACTGCAGACTTTCTTTACGGGTGATTTACTGTTGGATAAGGGAAGCAAAGGTGTTGGAAATTCTGTTTATAAATTAGACGAGGGAAAGGAGAAAAGGGTAAAATTTAAAAATGAAATAAAATATTTTTCTAATTTTTCTTATTCTGATTCTGGAGATGAAGAAGGTTCATTTGATGAAAGTTTTAATGGCGATGTTTTACCTCAAGTTTATTTAGATGTGGACGCAGCCAAATATAAGAAGGTAGCAAATAAAGTTCGACCTATTAATGAACCGCTACCTGCTGAATTGAATCCACCTTTGAGAAGACCAAGGTTATCAAGAGATCCTTATGAAAGTCCCTTGGTAAAGAATCCGCCTGAATTTTCTGAGACGTCAAGAATCACTTTTGAGAGACTGGGTGTTGTTAATTTTGGACCTGATGGTTGGTTGTCTGGAGAAGAGAAGAAGTTGTTGTTGGATGTGATGGTCAAGCGAGAGAAGGCCATTGCTTTTGTAGAAGAGGAGAGGGGTGTGTTGAAGCATTCCTATGGGGAGCCTTACAAGATTCCTGTGGTATGTCATGAACCGTGGCAGCAGAAACCGATTCCTATTCCGGCTGCATTAAAAGAAGCCTATATTGAAGTTGTCAGAGAACGGATACACACTGGACTGTATGAGCAATCAACGTCAAGTTATTCTAGTCCAGTATTTTGTATCAAGAAACCAAATGGCAAGCTTAGAGTTGTTCATGATCTTAGGGAATTAAATAGGGTTACAATAAAGGATGCTGGAATACCACCTAGTGCTGAGGAGTTTGTTGAAGCGTTTGCAGGGAGAGTGTGTTATGGTTTAGGAGATATTATGGGTGGATATGATGAGAGAGAGTTACATCCAGACTCAAGGCCTCTCACTACATTCGGTACGCCACTTGGACGTTTACAGTTAACAAGATTACCTCAAGGAGCAACAAATTCGGTTGCAGTTTATCAAGCTCAGATGGCTTGGATCCTTCAAGACAAAATTCCACAATATGCTGGAATCTTTATAGATGATGGAGGAATTAAGGGACCAACAACCGACTATGATAACCAGGTGTTGGAAGAGAATCCCGGGATATGCAAATTCATTTGGGAGTTTGCAATTACTTTAGAAAGAATCTTGTTTCGAATTGAAGAGGCTGGTTTAACTATTTCAGGTTCAAAATTTTCATGTTGTGTGCCAGCCTTAGAAATATTAGGCCATGTGGTATGTAGAGAGGGTAGGATTATGTCCAAGAAGAAAGTTAACAAAATTCAGTCCTGGCCAAGACCCAAGAATACGACCGAAGTTAGAGGGTTTTTAGGCGTTTGTGTATATGTTAGAATGTTTATCAAGGACTTTTCTTCATTGGCAGCTCCATTGAGGCGGTTAACGAGAAAGGATGCAGACTGGGAGTGGGATGAAGAGTGTGAGAAGGCGTTTGTGAAGTTGAAGGAGGTTGTGGGGAAGGATTTAGTCCTTCACAAGTTGGATTATGGAAAAGATGCTGGTAGAATTTATTTAGCAGTCGATTCAAGTCAGGTTGCAGCTGGGGCGGTTTTGTCTCAGATGGATAAAGCTGGTTACATCAGGCCAGTTAGGTATGAATCTGTAGTATTTACTGAGGTCGAATCAAGATATTCTCAACCAAAATTGGAATTATGTGGTGTGGCGAAAATACTGAAGAAATTTCAGCATATTTTGTGGGGGCAACATTTTGAGTTGCAAGTGGATGCGAAATCGTTAATCCAGATGATTAATTCCCCAAGTTTACCGAACGCACCCATGACAAGATGGGTAGCTTTTATTCAACATTTTTCGTTCGATTTAGTTCATAAGCCTGGCAAAACTTTTACTATGCCAGATGGTTTATCAAGGAGACCACCCACTGAAGAAGATTCAGACTCAGAAGAGTTCGATGAAGATATACCTATTATCAAAGCCAGCACTAAAGGAGCTGAAGACTTTCCATACCTCCCCCATGAGGTTAAACTGGCAGGACTAATGTGTTTAGATTATGGTGTTGATGACCTCCACCAAGAGGATAAACTGGAAAATAGTTTTTGTGTTAATAAAGGTGTTGGAAAAGGTGTAGATAAATTCGGCAGAGAGGAGGTAGAAGAAGATGTGGTGTATGTAGAGGAAAATGGATTGGTAGTGTGGGATAGTAGTAAATTAAGGAATGGTGTATATGTTGGAGAATTAGAGAATTTAAATAAAAAGGTGGATAAAGAGAAAGAGGTATTTTCAAATACGGTTTTCGAAGGATCCAAAGGTTCAGAAGAAAAACGTCGACATAGCTCGATTAAAAATTTATTTAGGGGTCAACGATTATTGGCTCATTCATGTGCAGGTGATATTGGTGATAGAGAAGTCCCTATTGATGTTATATTAATCGATTTTCAAGATGAAGTCTGGGGTCAGACTGGTTTTTATTTTTTGTTAGTCAAATATTTGTTGACTTTAGAGAGGCCAGAAGATTGTGAAGACGATGAATGGGTGGCTATCAAGAGGAAGTCATCTACGTTTTACCTATCTGGTTGACGTTTAATGAGGAGGAGGTATCCAAATCCTCAAGTAGTTATAACTCAACAGAAGGGGCAAGAATTAGTTTTTAAATCACTGCATGAAGATCTCGGGCATAGAGGCGTTGGAGAAACGTTTAGAAGAATTTCTGATCGATTTTGGTGGCCTGGCATGAAGATGGCTGTTAAACAGTGGGTTCATTCATGTGAAGAATGTCAAAGACGAAGTTATTTAAGGCCAAAAGAACCTGGACGCGCGACCGGTGAATATACGCTCTTTGGAAGAGTTAGTTTAGATGCCGTTCATATAAAAGAGGGACGGTATAAATATTTAATTGTGGCCAGAGATGATTTATCTGGTTGGGTAGAGGCAGCGCCTCTTATTAATTTAACTGCCAAAAATGTGGCAGAATTTTTTTTGAATAATTGGGTATATAGGTATGGGGTGATGAAGTTGGTGACGGTAGATGGAGGTCCTGAATTTGGGACAGAGTTTAAAGAGGCCGTATTGAAAGTTGGATCAAAGGTTAGGGTAGCGACCCCATATTATCCTGAAGCTGAAGGCATGGTTGAAAGAGGGCATCAAGTTATTAAGGATGCTTTAGTTAAAATGTGTGGGACAAGTGCCGAAAAGTGGAGGCACTATTTACCTTTAGTTTTATTTGCTGATCGAATCACTGCCAAAAGGACGACCGGATTTTCACCTTATGAACTTGTTTTTGGACAGAAAGCAGTTTTACCGGTTGATTTAGAAGCTGAATCATATCTTGGAGTTGACTGGGACACGGTCAAAACTACTGAAGAATTATTGTGTGCAAGAATGATGCAGCTAGAAAAGAAAGAAGAATATTTAGAAAAGGCATATTCGCAGATGATGAAGATCCGAAATCAATCAGTTAGATATTGGGATGAGAGTTTGGCACATCGATTAAGAAACCTTTGAACCCAGGTGATATGGTCTTGGTGTATAATAGGAGTTTGGAAAGTCAGTGGGGAAAAATGTTTGCAGATAGGTGGAATGGACCGTATAAAATCAAGGAGCAAGTTTCCGGCGGTTCATATGTGCTAGAAGAGTTGGATGGAGTAGTATTAAAGAAGAGGGTAGCGGCCGATCAAGTGAAACGGTTCTATCCTAGAGGCACCAGGAGTGCCAAAGTCTTCCTCCGCAATGAGGATAAACTATGATATCAATGAAACTTTATGGATTCCTCCGCAATGAGGATAAACTATGATATCTACGAAATTTTATGGATTCCTCCGCAATGAGGATAAACTATGAAATTTCTTAAATTTTATCAACTCCGAAATGAGGATAAACTACAATTTTAAATGACATTTATCAAATTTTGTACCTCCGCAACGAGTATAAACTATCTTCTTATTTTTATAAAAAAATACTTTACTATCGTTACACTGCATATGGGCAACGAAACTGTGATGAAACATAACGAAATACGAGAAAACCTTCATTGAAAATTTTCAAAATTTAAAATTCGTAAAATATGGGTGAAGATAGTGTTGGAAAATTTTTTAAAATTTATTGGAAGAAGTGTTCACAGGGGAACCTTCTTAATTAAATATTGGCAAGTGTGGGGGTAATTGATGGGCTGGCTGCTCTATACACAATTACCCCATAATGTTCGTTTCCAAAATTTTCCCTGTTTCTAGTTGAATTCTGGCTTTGTCTTTTAATTTTAGGAAGTCCACTAAGACTATAAACTGGAACGAATCAAGAGACACCGCTCTCAACGCCGGATTCAAGATTCTTTTTATTTTATTTTGTTTTTGGTTTTTTATGTAGATTGTGATTTCTTTTCTTTAATATATATTATGAATTAATGTAAAGGTGATGCTCACTGGTGGTCTCTAATCATTTTTATAAATTGGAGGGAGCCCACCCAGTGATCATAATTATAAAAATTATCTTCTAAAAACTTTCATTTATTTTCTTTTCTTTTCAATTTCTCAAAATTGTGTAACCACATCAAGTTGCACTTGGATGTGGGTATGATGTCAAGGGTACGGCTCATCAAATGGCCGGGGGGCATCTTTTAAAATTTTATTTTAGTACTTTTTTTATCTTTCTTTTCACATTCGTTTATCTTTCTTTAAAAATTAAATTTTAACTTTTATTTCAAAACTATCTTTTTTTTAAAAAAAAAATTTAAATTAAAAAAAAAAATAATAATAATAATAAAATAACTAAAATAAATAATTAAAAAAAAAAAAATTAAAAAAAAAAAAAATAAAAAAAAAAAAAAAAAAAAAAAAAAAAATTAAAATTAAAATTAATTAATTAAATCAAAATTATTATTATATTTCTAAGTTTTATTTTTTTTAGTTTTCATTCTTTTTAGCTTTATTCATTTAGTTTAGACAGGAAACAGGGTCTAGGAGAACTCAATACCAATGGGATTTTACTTCAAGACATCTGTTAGTCCTCCATGACTTTAAACTGGCTACTGTTCAAGACTTTCTTTAAGGTTTTATACGAATTTTGGAGCTGTTAGTCCTCCAAGACTTTAAACTGGCTAATTTTCAAGACTTTCATTAAAGATTTTATATTGGAGCTGTTAGTCCTCCAAGACTTTAAACTGGCTACTTTTCAAGACATTCTTTAAGGTTTTTTTTTACACGTATCTTGGATCTTTTAGTCCTCCAAGACTTTAAACTGGCTTCTGTTCAAGACGTTCTTTAAGGTTTTTATACATATTTTGGATCTTTTAGTCCTCCAAGACTTTAAACTGGCTACTGTTCAAGACTTTCCTTAAGGGTTTTATACGAATTATGGAGCTGTTAGTCCTCCATGACTTTAAACTGGCTAATTTTCAAGACTATCGTTAAAATTTTTTATTGGATTTGTTAGGTCCACCAAGACCTTAAACTAGAGAGTTATCAAATGTTAGGTCCACCAAGACCTTAAACTGGACTATTATCAAGTGTTGGGTCCACCATGACCTTAAACTGGATTTCTTATCGATTAAATGTTTGGTCCACCATGACTTTAAACTGGTAGTTCATTCATTGTTAAGTCCACTATGACTTTAAACTGGAAAATTAATATCTGCAGGATAATTCAACATTCATAGGACCACTATGGCCTTATACTGGATTACTTGTCGATCAAATGTTTGGTCCACTATGACATTAAACTGGATTATCAAATTTATTCAATCTTTGGTCAAGCCTAGGCCTTACTTAGGAATATATCAAGATATTTATGCACTTAAATGATCTTTGGTCCACCAAGACCATAAACTGGCAATCGAATATATGTTTGGTCCACCAAGACTTTAAACTGGAATGTCAATCTTGTTTGGATAACTCAATTCAATCTTTTAATTTATCACTGTCCACTAAGACTCTAAACTGGTTATTCAATTATTTCTGGAATTGGGTGCTGATAGCTTTAGGAGGTTAAAATTTTAGGTGGTAATGATGCTAAAGAAAGCATAATGGTTAATTAGGTGAAATTTGTGGCGCTTTAACATGGTCTAAAGTTAATATTATTATTGGAAGCCTGGCAAAAGTATTTTATGGGTTTGCTGTATAGCAAAGTTTGAAAATTGTGATGAAGGAATCAGAAGTTAGGATGGTAGTTGGATTTTAGGGAATGATTTTTTTTTAGTGCCTCATAGTTAGGCCATTTTTTTTTTGGTGTGAAGCTTGGAGGACCTTATGGCGAGATTGGAATCATAGAATTCGGCTCAGTGGGGGGCCCTATGAGGTTGGAATCAGGAGTATTTGGCTCATAGGAAGATCCACTCTCTCAATGCTGTGACAAGAAGGAAGACTGGTATATGGGAGTCTGAAGGGATTCAAACCTTGCTCTCAGTAGTGGAATCATCACAAGATTTATATTGTTTTATTTTATGTTATATCAAGCCAGAGAAGAAGAAAGAACGTTTTTATTATAAAGATTTAAAAGAAGACCAGCTAAAACAAATTTATCAAATTATTTTATTAGAAAAGATAATTCTTTTGGAATTGTTCAACCACTTATGCAAAGTTTTAAGAATGGGGACATTCTCGATTGGAGGGAGGATGTGGTAGCCTAAAGTTTAGTACGGCACCTAAATACGTAAATGGAGTTATTACGGCGTGCAAGATTGGCGTTATTATTTTTTTTTAAAAGGGTTTTATTTAATTATTTGAGTTTTAAATATGAAGAAATTGGTCACGAGCGAATGCCTACACGAAAACAATTTATTTTACGGAGAAAACTTATTTTTACGGTCTGAAAAATTTATAAGTATTAAGTCGAGTCACTCAAGAACCTTGGGAAATTTTCCCAGAATTTTTACTATTTTTCTTATATTTTTAAATGAATTTTAAAGTTTTATAGAAATATTTACGTTTTCAAAAATTACTTAACTTTGATGAATTTTCACGGGGTAATTAGAGCTGCGCAGACTACGAAAATTAGTTTGGTATGTAAAGGGGAAGTAGCTCTATTATGTGTAATTTTTCTAGATTTTTTATTATGGTTTTAAGGTTCTAAATTGAGTCCGGAAGTCCGGACGGACTCCGTACGGACTCCGTTCCGGCTCCGTACGGACTCCGTACAGGCTCCGGATTGACTCTGGGAGAGCTCTGGAGGGGAAAATTTAGGCACGTGACTAGGAATACTTAAGCGCTTCTCAAACTCGAAATTGAGAGGGGAGGACACATCATACAGCTTAATCTTTAACCACCACAGTCTCATTTTTTATTACTCAACAAATTAAAATAACTTGTAATACCCTTATAAAATTATTATTTTTTACATAACATTTTAGAAATACAATTCAACAGTTTAAATAACACTTCATACAGGGTATCTTTAGAAAGGTCTTCGTCGCTGGGACTTGATTATTGCTGTCTCATAAAAATTCAAATTATTATAAAAACATAAAAGTCAATCTTTTCAGATCTTTCACTGGTACACCTTAATTGTTGTTATCAGTATTTCTTTTATCAACAGCCACTTTTATTTAAATCTCAATAAGCGTTAATTATTTTAGAGTTTCATTATTTTATAAATCAGATCCAAGTAGATTGGTTAGCTTAGTGATTTAGAACACCTACTTTGTTATTTTTATTGGAAGGACGGGGTTTTCAGCTAAATCCACATATCTCCTCCGGATTCTGCTTACAGCAAGGCGACTGTAAGAGTTTACCTTACCATACTGTTTTCATCCATGTTGAGCTGCTTGAATAAGGTATTATGCCGCATGATGTACATTTCTGAAATTTGACCTGTCAAATTGATAATGTAATTTTGATATTTCACTCTATTTATGAAGTTAACATCCCCCTGATACAGACATATAGAATTCTTTGTCCTTTGAATCATTATGTCCCCTAAGACATTTTGAATAATCTTTTTGACATTGGCAAATTGGCCTTTCTTTGCTGGAGTTCCAACATATTTATTCCATCCTTCAGAGGTTGATAGTGGCTCAAGACGTAAAAATTGAAAGATGGGAAATAAATCTTGGACTTTGTTCTGGATGGGAGTTCCAGTTAGACTAAGACGGCAAGATGTCTTTAGTGAAGTAACAGATATGAAGGACTTTGAAGATGGATCAGGTATCTGACTATAGGAAAATGAATCAAATTTATTAAATCAATAGTGATTAAAAACTTACTGTGCTTCATCCAGAATCACACAAAACCATCGAACATGGAACAACCCTTCCTTTTCTAAACTTCCTAAATCATTTATCATAATATGATATGATGTTAAGACAATTTCAGCCTCATAAAAGCTTATGAAATTTTCACTTCTGCCCTTTCCATGATGAATAATCACTTTAATCATCAAATCAGGATCAGTGTGTCTTAAAATTTTGTGTTTTCATTGTTTCAATAAAGTTGAGGGTACCACTATGAGTGTTGCCTTCACCTTCTTTGTGCTTGATGAAGGGTTTTGAAGACGTGAAAATTCAGAAGCTTCATTTAAAGTACTAAAAATCAGAGCAATTGTTGACACTGTCTTCCCAAGGCCCATGTCATCTGCTAATGGAATTGATTTTGGAAGTGTGTTGGTAACTCTTCCACTCAATTCATTTTCCCAAGTCGAATCTCCAGAGCACCTCCATAAATATGTTTCAGTACGACTTTTCTGAGTTAGCATACACCACGGGAAATCTAGGTGTGAATTGCTAGCAATCCCTTCTCTTGAAATTTAGAGTGTCCCTTAATTATGCCAGGTTTATGAAAACTTTATAAACATAAGTAAATTATAGTTAGATTTACATTTATTCTCATATTGATTATAGACAGAATATCAACTGATTCCAAATTATGCACAAGTTGATCCTCCAGAACTTGATTTTGGTCCTCTGATGAGAACAAATTGAGCACAAATTGATCTAACCTAAGCTTATGCATATATAATAATTCAGGATACTTGCTCTATTAAATTTGATAATAAAAAAAAATATTGATGAATTTATATAAAAAAAATTATTATGTAAGATATTAAATTATAAATTTAGGCATCATAGGACTGCACGTAATAGAACTTAATTATACAATGTGACACCTTAATACTGTATCACGCAGTTTGAAACATTTAAAACAAAATGAGTCATAATGGGCAATGAAATTGCTTGGACAGACTCTTTCAAAATTAATACTGACCATAATACACAAGTATGAAACCCTGGCATCTATCCAATAAAAGATTTTCCTTCTGATAAATTGATTTTTCTCAGTTACTACCTGCTAAAAAGTGTCCTTCTGTGGTTTGTCTGACCTTCAGGGGGGTAATTTGGCCACATCACACTACTTCTATTTCCATGATTGACCAAAACATCATCCTCATTCCCATCTAAAGAGTTGATCTCATCTGACTGTGGCTGATCAAAGGGGTCCACCACAAGTTTAGCCAAAATTTTGGTGAACACTTTTTTGATGGATAGTGACTAACTGGTGCTTTCCGAAATTGTCCACCTCAAGTTAGGTAAACTTCAGGAGGATAAATTTATTATGAATACCAAATTAACTGAAGAATACTTTTGCCCTAGCTACTCTGCATCATAAAAGTGTCCAACTGAGGTTTAGCCATAATTCAGGTAGACACTTTTGGGAAGGCACAGTCTGATGGGTTTAATATCTATATATGGCAATAAGTATCAGTTTTTTATCAACATGGAGCTAGAATTAATTTAATATGGCCAAAGTGTCCACCTGAAGTTTGGCCAAAATACAGGTGGAAAGTTTTATGAGGATTACTTGATGAAATGAAGAAGACTTGCAATTACTTTCCATCATAAAATTTTCAAACTTAAGTTTATCAAAAATTGTGGTGGCACTTTTTCCAGATCCAGTCATATGGGATCAACTCTCTATATGGCAATGAGAATCAATTTTTAGTCAATCATGGCATTAGAAGTAATTTTATATGGAAAAACTTTCCACCTGATTTTTAGCCAAAAATAAGTTGGAAATGTTTATGAGGAATACTAGATTAACTAAAGAAGACTTGCACCCTACTACTGTCCATTATAAAAGTGTCCACCAGAAGAATTCTAAAACTTGTGGTTGACACCTTTGGCCTGGTCCAGCCATATGGGATCAATTCTGCATATGGAAATGAGGATTTAATTTGGTCAATAATGGTACTAGAAGTCATTTGATATAGATAAAGTGTCCAACTAAATATTGGAAAAAAATCAGTTGAAAACTTCATTTAGTTTTTCAAAAAATCAAATTAAGTAAAATTTTATTCCTGATGATGCCCATTTTATCCAACACCTCTTCTGAGCCTTGAAAGTAGGCATTTAGCTTGAATTTTGAATTTCATATAAAATCCCTATTATTCGACCTATTTCTTTTTATCCCTTTTTTTCTTTTAGATATCAATTAATTTTGTGTAAAACAAATCATTTTCATAATTTTTTACCTGTATTTAATAGAATTATTAAAGGTTTAACATCACCCTGTAAGCATTTGGCACATGTTTTTTTGCTATACTAATTAAAATAATAATATACTGGTAACAAAAAATTGATCAAATGATAATATATTAATAAAACAGAAAGATCAAATACCAGTGGATATGTTTTAAAAAAATACCAGTTTCACTGAAGAAGAGCTGCACCCTAGATACTCACCATCAAAAAAGTGTCCAGCACAATTTCGGCCGAACTTGTGCTGGACACTTTTGGTCAGGTGCAGTCATATGAGATCAATTCTTGCTATGGCAATGAAAAAATATTTTTGGATAAGAAACTTCACTAGAAGTAGTTTTACATAGCCAAATTTTCTACCTAGATTTAATCCAAACCACAGGTGCACAATTTTTTATCTTTGAAAAAAAGTCAATTTAGTACAATTTATCCCTGATGGCTCTCATTTGCTTCAACACCTCTACTGGCCTTTGATAGTAGGAATATTACTTGGATTTCTTTTTTCATATTTGATCCATATAACTTAATTTTTTATTCCTAATATTGCTTTTGGATATCAATTAATAATTTTTATAATAAATTATTTTAATATTTTTATACATTTATTTAATAATATTATAAATGGCATAAAATCACCTGGTATGCATTTGGCACATGAGTTTTTTCTATACTTATAAAATTAATAATATGATGGCGACTAAAAATTAATCAAATGATATTAATGAGTGAGGAACAAATATAAAATACCAGTAGACATGTTTGTAAGAAATACTAGGTGAACTGAAGAAAAATTCTACCCTAGCTACTCTACATTAAAAAAGTGTCCAGCACAAGTTCGGCCAAACTTGTGCTGGACACTTATGGTCAGGTGCAGTCAGATGGGAGCAATTCTCTCTATGGAAATGAAGATAAAATTTTGATAAAGAATTACACTAGAAGTAGTTTGATATAGAAAAACTTTCATGCTGAAGTTTTGGTAAAGCTCAAGTGGATTTTTTTTTTATTTTTACAAAAAAGAAAATTTAGTGCAAGTTTAGCCCTGATTGTTCTAATTTAATTCAACATCTATTTTTTCTGTTTATGGCAGGAATTTAACTTGGATATTAATTTTTATCTATGATTTCTTTTATTTTACTTTATTCCTCTCATAATTCTTTTGGATAGAAGTTTATTTTTTGTAAAATAAATCATTTTCATATTTTTTTACCTTTATTTAATAATATTATAAAAGCTGTAACATCACCCAGTATTCATTTGGCACACAATTTTTTGCTATACTAATAATATTAAAACATAATGGTGACAAAAAATCAATCAAATGATAAATATGAGTGAGGCACAAAGATCAAATACCAGTGGACATGTTTATAAGAAATACCAGATGAACTGAAGAAAAATTCCACCCTAGCTAACCTCCATCATAAAAGTGTCCAGCACAAGTTCGGCCGAACTTGTGCTGGACACTTTTGGTTGCATGCCGTCAGAGGCAATAAATTCTTTTTATGGAAATGAGACTGAATTATCACTCCATCACTTCACTGAAAGTATTTTTACATAGACAAATTGTCCCCTGGAAGTTTTTCCAAACCTAAGGTAGACAATTTTTTCCTTTGGTAAAAAGTAAATTTGATCCATGTTAATCTATGATGGTGCCCATTTTTTCTGAAGCCTCTACTGGCTCATGATAGCAGAAATTATACTTAATAGGGGGTGTCAGTTCTGGCAAATCCGCACTTAAATTAAGTGCGGATTTCAAACCAAATCAGCACTTACAAATCAGCACTTAAATTTTGCAAAAAAGTCACTTATTTCAAAAAAGGGTGTCAGTTATGACCTCAAATCAGCACTTTTTTCCTGTTTTTTTTCACAACCACATTTTGGCCACAAAACATCCCTTCCTTTCTTAACCCATCCCTGTCACATGTGACACACTGACCTTCCTCGCTACCTACCCATCAATCCTTGGCACACACCCCTTCCTGACATTTTCAATATTTTGACCAGGCATATTTACATTCTTTTTTACTTATTTCTTCTACTTTTTAATCTTTTTTCTTGTTATGTGCCAGTTTCATAATGCCTCCCAGACATTCCAAATCTCAAAAGGTAACTCAAAAATCTGCTTCGTCACAAAAGTCTCCTCGTAAAGCAAGCCCTACACCTGAAAAATCAAAGGCAGGTTCAGGTCAGCTTAAAAAGGATGATTATCTCATCATAATCAACTTCCTTAAAATAAAATCAAATTTTGAAGCATGTTTTGGATGTGAAAAGTCCACTCGTATTGGACGTCCACCTTCTTCAAAGGTTAATGGCTACTTGTTGATGGCCAATGAAGTAAGGAAGAAAACAAGGGGGAGAATCGATATCAATCCTAAAAAAATGAAGGAGAGATTTAAGAGTTACCATTCAAAATATAAAAAGACTCATCATGCTGTAAATGAAACTGGCTTTGGTATTGACGATGATGATTTGGAGATTGGAATTACTACTGTTTCCGAAAAGCTCAATGTCATGTGTCCTTTCTATGAGGAAATGGATAATCTTTTTGGCACCCGAGTTGATGTAAACCCTTGGTTTCTACACGATACTACTAAGCATATACCCTCTGGATCCAAACCTTCCTATAATCCTCCCAACACACCTTTACTTGAAGAAGATCAATCCCCTCCACCTTCTAACCATAGTTCAGCTGAAGATGATCCCAACTATCAAGCAGAACAATTATATCGCAGAAGATCTGAATCCTCAGAGGCCCAAAATTTAAATGTATGTTTACTTTTTGTTTTTTCTTCAATTCTTCTCTGAATTTCTCTTTCTTTCTAGTCTCCTCCTACTCAAACTCAATCTCCATTAAATAATCTCAATTCTGGAAATGTGAATACCTCTTTAGAAGCTGCTTTAGAAGAACTTCCTGAAGCCTCTTGTTCAAACTCCAAACTAAAGCGTCGAGCCTCAACTTCAATGAACTTGAACCATCTATTAAAACATGGTAATACTTCAACAAGCTCATTTGGCTCCCTTGAGGATTATTTTGAAAAAAAAGATATAAGTAAGTTTTGTTTACTATATATCTTAATCATTAACTCATTTATTTATTTATTTCAATTTAATTTTCTCAGCGAAATCAACTATTGCAAATAATGCCCTTGACTTTGAGAAGATGAAGTTTGATCATATGCTAAGGAAAGATCAGCAAGCCTTAGATTTGGAAGAAAAAAAATTTGAGGTAGAGCAGATGGAAAGAGTAAATGACCGTCAATTTCAAAGAGAAATGGCTACTTGTGAATTGGAAAAACAAGAGAGTTTTAAAAAAAAAGATTTCATTATGGAATGTGTTAAAAATGGCCAATCTTATGAGGACATTAAAAAATTACTTGACCTTTTCAATTGATAAATTGTTTTTCTAGTTAATTTAATTTTGGTAATATTTTCTTATATGCTGACTTATAAAAGGAAAAGAATATAGTACGTTATTTTTGACAAAAATTTGAATGTATAATAAAAATTTTCTATCTTTACTTTCTAGTCAATAAGTTTGCTTATCTAAATTTTTCTAAGTCATCAATTTCACATGTCAGATTTAAAAAATTGGCAATGCCCTCCCCTGCATTTTATTGAAACAAGGGGTGGGTACCACCAAATTTTTCTAAGTCATCAATTTCACATGTCAGATTTAAAAAATTGGCAATACCCTCCCCTGCATTTTATTGAAGTAAAGGGTGAAAGTCATCAAAATACAATATAATTACATAAATTAATTAATATATAAATAAGATATGTCAAGTATACTACTTTTAAAGTAATGACAATTCCTTAAGCCAAAATGCAGATCAAGTCTAGAAACTAGGTTCAATGCAAAGTATTTTTTGAAGCAACTTATTTAAATAATACTTTATTAAATTAAGTTGATCAATAAAGATTGATTGACAATATTGCAATTCTTAAATACAATAATTTTATTAAAAAATTTCAGATTACATATAAAAAAAATCAGTGACTTTTTCTATTACTTACAACTGTTTTTACAGAATTGAAAACTATGTTTCAGCTAATATTTTATGGAAGTGAACTCTGTTCTTCACCCGAAGAACAGAGTTCATCCTCCTATTTTCACACTCTGTTTAAAAAGAATAAAATGACTTACCTGGAGAGATGAGTTTAGAAAAAAGAAATATAAGTGAATGGAAGTGAACTCTGTTCTTTTCCCAAAGAACAGAGTTCATCCTCCTATTTTCACACTTTGTTTAAAAAGAATAAAATGACTTACCTGGAGAGATGAGTTGAGAAAAAAGAAATATAAGTGAATGGAAGTGAACTCTGTTCTTCGCCCGAAGAACAGAGTTCATCCTCCTATTTTCACACTCTGTTTAAAAAGAATAAAATGACTTACCTGGAGAGATGAGTTGAGAAAAAAGAAATATAAGTGAATGGAAGTGAACTCTGTTCTTTGCCCGAAGAACAGAGTTCATCCTCCTATTTTCACACTCTGTTTAAAAAGAATAAAATGACTTACCTGGAGAGATGAGTTGAGAAAAAAGAAATATAAGTGAATGGAAGTGAACTCTGTTCTTCGCCCGAAGAACAGAGTTCATCCTCCTATTTTCACACTCTGTTTAAAAAGAATAAAATGACTTACCTGGAGAGATGAGTTGAGAAAAAAGAAATATAAGTGAATGGAAGTGAACTCTGTTCTTCGCCCGAAGAACAGAGTTCATCCTCCTATTTTCACACTCTGTTTAAAAAGAATAAAATGACTTACCTGGAGAGATGAGTTGAGAAAAAAGAAATATAAGTGAATGGAAGTGAACTCTGTTCTTTGCCCAAAGAACAGAGTTCATCCTCCTATTTTCACACTCTGTTTGCACCAATCTCCATCCCTTTCAATTCTATCAACACATGCTTGTCTTCCCTCCCCATGCCTTTCGCTATCCTCCCAGCCCCATTGTATGCCATCCTCTTTTGATCCCCATTTCACCCCTCTCAACCTCTCGGCGGACTTGCTAGCAAGTCCGCCCCCCATATTGCATGGTGTTAATGAACGATTAGCTGCAATCGTTCAATAACTTAACGATTCGTTAACGAATCGTTAAGTGAAGGTTAAGGGGGGGTAGGAGGGATATGAGGGAGGATTTGGGGGAGTTTTGAGGGGGATAGGAGGGGGGTTTGGAGGGGGGGTTTGGAGGGGGGGTTAGAGGCGGGTTTGGTGGGGATTTGGAGGGAGGATTTGGGGGATTTGGTGGGGGGTGGAGTGGAATGAGGGGAAGATATGAGGAGACCAAGAAGGGGGAGAAAGGGAGAGATGAGACCAAAGAGGGAGAAAAGGGAGGTTAGAGTGAGCCAAGGAGGGGTGAATGAGGCAGCCAAAGGGGGGAAAAGGGGGATGATTCCAAGGAGTTGATGGCAGTGATACATCGTTTGGTATAAGTGTTAACTGAACCATACCCTAAATCAAAGACATTTTCTAAACGTTTCAAAGCGGCTCCATTACCATTTGAACCCAAACGGTGTGGTAGCCTAAAGTTTAGTACGGCACCTAAATATGTAAATGGAATTATTACGGCGTGCAAGATTGGCGTTATTATTTTTTTTATAAAAGGGTTTTATTTAATTTATTGGAGTTTTAAATATGAAGAAATTGGTCACGAGAAAATGCCTACACGAAAACAATTTATTTTGCGGAGAAAACTTATTTTTTATGGTCTGAAAAATTTATAAGTATCAAGTCGAGTCACTCAAGAACCTTGGGAAATTTTCCCAGAATTTTTACTATTTTTCTTATATTTTTAAATGAATTTTAAAGTTTTATAGAAATATTTACGTTTTTCAAAAATTACTTAACTTTGATGAATTTTCACGGGGTAATTAGAGCTGCGCAGACTACGAAAATTAGTTTGGTAGGTAAATGGGAAGTAGCTCTATTATGTGTAATTTTTCTAGATTTTTTATTATGGTTTTAAGGTTCTAAATTGAGTCCGGAAGTCCGGACGGACTCCGTTTCGACTCCGTACGGACTCCGCTTTGACTCCGCTTTGACTCCGTACGGACTCCGTACGGACTCCGTACGGGCTCCGGATTGACTCTGGAAGAGCTCTGGAGGGGAAAACTTAGGCACGTGACTAGGAATACTTAAGCGACTCTCAAACTCGAAATTGAGAGGGGGGGACACATCATACAGCTTAATCATTAACCACCACGGTCTCATTTTTTATTACTCAACAAATTTAAATAAATTTGTAATACCCTTATAACTTTATATTTTTTATATTTAACATTTTAGAAATACTATTCAACAGTTTAAATAACACTTCATACAGGGTATCTTTAGAAAGGTCTTCATCACTGGGACTTGATTATTGCTGTCTCATAAAAATTAAAAATATTTTAAAAATATAAAAGTCAATCTTTACAGATCTTTCACTGGTACACCTTAATTGTTGTTATCAGTATTTCTTTATCAACAGCCACTTTCTTTAAATCTCAATAAGCGTTAATTATTTTAGAGTTTCATTATTTTTATCAATCAGATCAAAGTAGATTGGTTAGCTTAGTGATTTAGAACACCTACTTTGTTATTTTATTGGAAGGACGGGGTTTTCAGCTAAATCCACACATCTCCTCCGGATTCTGCTTACAGCAAGGCGACTGTAAGAGTTTACCTTACCATAGTTGGCGCCCAACGTGGGGTTCGATTTCTCTAGCTTTCTTTAAAGACTTACTTGGATCAAGAACGTTATTAGCCTGCAAGAGGCTTATTTTCTGGAACTCTAATTGGATTTTTGTTATTGGCCTGCAAGAGGCTTGTTATTTTATCGATTGTTAACGCTTTTCATTACTTATTGGGATGTCTTCTTCTGCTGTTGCTTCTGGATCTTCTAACCCTCTTACTCCCTCAGTTAGAATTGTTTCTTGGGATGGCCCAAAGTTTGATGGGGAGGAGGTTAAATGGTTCATTAGCAGGTATGAAGCTGCTGCTGCTGTTGATGGTGCTTCCCATGTGGACATGGTGAAGCAAGTTAGATTTTTTATTGCTGATAGGGAGGTGGAAAAAGAGGTTATTGCTATGCAGGCATTTAAGGACAAGGATTGGGTTAAGCTTTCTAAAGCTATGGTTGATAGATGGGGTGTTAGGTTTACTATGATGGACCTCAACAAAATTGTAGGTGACTGGCAAGCTAAAGGTGGTGTTTCTTCAATGGTGGACTTCAAAAAACTTTGTGTTCAGTTTGATGAAGTGGTAGAATATCTTATTTTGGTGGATGAATTAGTGCATGAAAATCAAGCAAAAGATTTGTTTTGGTCAGCATGCAGTAGGGATATTCGAATGGACGTCTTGAAGGATCTCTCAAGAAAGAATTTAATGAAGGAACTGCCAAACAGTGAGCAGAAGTTACCGGCTCTGGAGGTTATTAAAGAGAACATCCAAGCCCATCTAAAGTTATTAGCGTTGGACAAGTATCAAGAGTCTTGCACTCAATATGTCAGTAAAGTTAGCGAAGTTTTGGCCGAGAACAACGATATTATGGTCAAAGCCCAGGAGGCCAAGAAGGCACAAATGGGTGTTCCTGCTGCAAAAGTTGAGGGCAATGTAGACAACAAGATGGTCGATCACTTGGCCGATTTAACGAAACAGCTAAAGATATTTGTCCAAGAGACTCAAAAGGCCAGTAAGGCCCCAATCGCTTCCTCGTCGACATCGACTTCTTATCAGTCTAGAGGGTATGAACGTCGAAATTATAATGGCAATAACAACGGTAACCGCTTCCCAGGCAATGGGAGAAATGGTGGGAATGGTGGTAGTAATTATAGAGGTGGCTATGATGAGCCAAAGGTGTGCTCCTATTGTAATAGGAGGGGTCATAGAGCAACAGTTTGTTTTGCTCTTGATAAGGATATGGATGCTGGGCGAGTTTTATTCAATGGTAAAGTTTATAAATTTCCCGATGGTTCGTTCATCAAGCCCAGTGATGGACAGTCTCCTTCTGATTTGGTCAGAAGAAGTTTAACGGCTGAAAGGAGAGCCAGATTTGAAGAGGTGACGGATGAAGATGTTAATGCCAAGAGTGGCAAAAATGGTAATGGTAATGGTGGTAAAGCTGACAAGGGCAAGGAGAAAGAGGTCAGTAAAGCCACATTTTCTACTTCTTTTGGTGGTTTAGAGCTGGCGACGGTTGCCCAGGTGGAGGGTAGCTGTATGGCTGGCGAATACGATGTTAATGCTGCTAGAAGAGCAGCTGCTACTAAGGCGAAAAGTAGCATTCAGAGCCAATTGAGGGCTAATCCCGGCAAGGCCAATAACAAAGTGAACCCTTACTCTAAGGACAAGAATTCTAGTGCTCAAACTGCCGCCAACAAATTGAACCCTTACTCTAAGGACAAATTATATAAAATGCAGAAGGGGATTGCTGATATGGGGCCCCCTAGTTATGGCAAGTTTGATTTAAATGGTGAGCCTATGCCAGAGGATGATTCGGATTCTGAGGAGGACGTACCGTTGGCGTCTCTACCCAGACCAAGTTTTAGCGGTCCCATCCCAATGGAGGGTGTAAGAAGGACTAGCGATGGATCAGGATTAGTGCAAGAAGCTGGTGACGGAGTTAGGGTTATAGAAAGTGAAGATGTTATAATGGGGGGTGAAGATGGCCCGGTTGGACCTCAAGAGGTACCCAGGGCCAAGGTTGTTAAATCAAAGGTCCAGTATGAGCGGCCAGTAGTTTCTGGTCAAGCTAATGCGATGGACGCAGTTTTGAATAGGGTGAATCAACTTCAGATTCCCTTATCTTTAGGGGAGTTATTTACAATTAGTCCGGCGCTTGCTGAAAAGCAAAAGAAGCATTTGACGAGGCGTCGGGTTTCCACTGGAGAGGTGGAATATATTTGTGAAAATGCTGAAAAGTTTGGGGAAGATGTAGATACACATTTTTCCGCTCCCCTGGGTTACCTGGTGGTAACTCTTAATGGTAAAGAAGTAAAGGCCTTGGTCGATTCAGGGTCTCAAATTAATTTAATTTCATTGGAGCAAGCGACGAGTATAGGCTTGCCAATTAAAAGTGGAACTGGGGGAAACCTCAGAGGTATTGGAGGGCATGCAACAGAGCTGATGGGTACTGCTGAGCATGTCAGGTTAGGCATTGGTGGATCTGTTGGTAAGGTTCACTTTTATGTGGCCAGAGGAGCAGTCAAAACTGTTCTTGGGGGTCCTTTTTTGATGGATTTTGAGGCCAGGATAGGGTATCAAGCTGGCATGGGGATTAGTTTGGAGATCACTGGTGAAGATATGCGGAGGTTACATATGCGTTTAGCGCCTCCTGGAGATGAAGGTTGGGAAACACGGCCAGGGATTACTACTCTGTGCCAGTGTTGTGTTTGCACCAAGAAGCGGCATATAAAACGGACGGCTTCTGGTGAATTATGTTTGTTGGAAAGGGATGAATGCCCTCATTTTTTGGGGTAGCAGGGGCTGATCGCTCTAATGTTGTAATCTCTCCTCAGGATGAGATCCCGGATTGCAATAGGTCAGCTCACTTGGAGATAATTCAAGTGGATTCTCAATTATTTTCTGTTAATATTACTTTGGAGTGCAAATACGTTTTGGACTTTTCTATATGTTTATTGGATTTACCCGGGTTTTCTATTAAATTTAAAAACGGTGAAAAAGGCAAAATGGGCCAAATTAGGTTGGATAGAAATTGGAAGGGTATGTTTTATGACCTCCAGCAAGAGGTTAAACTGCAATTATCTCCTTCTATTACGGACCTCCAGCAAGAGGGTAAACTGCAAAAATTACATCAAAACTCGATTAAAAATCTCAGTATAAGTAAAACACAAAAAAAATAATTTTTGTGAAAATGTTATTCCGGACCTCCAGCAAGAGGGTAAACTGCAAATATCACATCAAAATCCGATAAAAAATCTCAGTATAATTAAAACTCAAAAAAATAATTTTTGTGAAAATTCAATTCCGGTCCTCCAGCAAGAGGTTAAACTGCCAACTTTCTTTACGGGTGATTTACTGTTGGATAAGGGAAGCAAAGGTGTTGGAAAATCTGTTTATAAATTAGACGAGGGAAAGGAGAAAAGGGTAAAATTTAAAAATGAAATAAAATATTTTTCTAATTTTTCTTATTCCGATTCTGACGATGAAGAAGATTCATTTGATGAAAGTTTTAATGGCGATGTTTTACCTCAAGTTTATTTAGATGTGGATGCAGCTAAATATAAGAAGGTAGCAAATAAAGTTCGACCTATTAATGAACCCCTACCTGCTGAATTAAATCCACCTTTGAGAAGACCAAGGTTATCAAGAGATCCTTATGAAAGTCCCTTGGTAAAGAATCCGCCTGAATTTTCTGAGACGTCAAGAATCACTTTTGAGAGACTGGGTGTTGTTAATTTTGGACCTGATGGTTGGTTGTCTGGAGAAGAGAAGAAGTTGTTGTTGGATGTGATGGTCAAGCGAGAGAAGGCCATTGCTTTTGAAGAAGAGGAGAGGGGTGTGTTGAAGCATTCCTATGGGGAGCCTTACAAGATTCCTGTGGTATGTCATGAACCGTGGCAGCAGAAACCGATTCCTATTCCGGCTGCATTAAAAGAAGCCTATATTGAAGTTGTCAGAGAACGGATACGCACTGGACTGTATGAGCAATCAACGTCAAGTTATTCTAGTCCTGTATTTTGTATCAAGAAACCGAATGGCAAGCTTAGAGTTGTTCATGATCTTAGGGAATTAAATAGGGTTACAATAAAGGATGCTGGGATACCACCTAGTGCTGAGGAGTTTGTTGAAGCGTTTGCAGGGAGAGTGTGCTATGGTTTGGGAGATATTATGGGTGGATATGATGAGAGAGAGTTACATCCGGACTCAAGGCCTCTCACTACATTCGATACGCCACTTGGACGTTTACAGTTAACAAGATTACCTCAAGGAGCAACAAATTTGGTTGCAGTTTATCAAGCTCAGATGGCTTGGATCCTTCAAGATGAAATTCCACAATATGCTGGAATCTTTATAGATGATGGAGGAATTAAGGGACCAACAACCGACTATGATAACCAGGTGTTGGAAGAGAATCCCGGGATACGCAAATTCATTTGGGAGTTTGCAATTACTTTAGAAAGAATCTTGTTTCGAATTGAAGAGGCTGGTTTAACTATTTCAGGTTCAAAATTTTCATGTTGTGTGCCAGCCTTAGAAATATTAGGCCATGTGGTATGTAGAGAGGGTAGGATTATGTCCAAGAAGAAAGTTAACAAAATTCAGTCCTGGCCAAGACCCAAGAATACGACCGAAGTTAGAGGGTTTTTAGGCGTTTGCGTATATGTTAGAATGTTTATTAAGGACTTTTCTTCATTGGCAGCTCCATTGAGGCGGTTAACGAGAAAGGATGCAGACTGGGAGTGGGATGAAGAGTGTGAGAAGGCGTTTGTGAAGTTGAAGGAGGTTGTAGGGAAGGATTTAGTCCTGCACAAGTTGGATTATGGAAAAGAAGCTGGCAGAATTTATTTAGCAGTTGATTCAAGTCAGGTTGCAGCTGGGGCGGTTCTGTCTCAGATGGATAAAGCTGGTTACATCAGGCCAGTTAGGTATGAATCTGTAGTATTTACTGAGGTCGAATCAAGATATTCTCAACCAAAATTGGAATTATGTGGTGTGGCGAAAATACTGAAGAAATTTCAGCATATTTTGTGGGGGCAACATTTTGAGTTGCAAGTGGATGCGAAATCGTTAATCCAGATGATTAATTCCCCAAGTTTACCGAACGCACCCATGACAAGATGGGTAGCTTTTATTCAACATTTTTCGTTCGATTTAGTTCATAAGCCTGGCAAAACTTTTACTATGCCAGATGGTTTATCAAGGAGACCACCCACTGAAGAAGATTCAGACTCAGAAGAGTTCGATGAAGATATACCTATTATCAAAGCCAGCACTAAAGGAGCTGAAGACTTTCCATACCTCCCCCATGAGGTTAAACTGGCAGGACTATTGTGTTTAGATTATGATGATGATGACCTCCACCAAGAGGATAAACTGGAAAATAGTTTTTATGTTAATAAAGGTGTTGGAAAAGGTGTAGATAAATTCGGCAGAGAGGAGGTAGAAGAAGATGTGGTGTATGTAGAGGAAGATGGATTGGTAGTGTGGGATAGTAGTAATTTAAGGAATGGTGTATATGTTGGAGAATTAGAGAATTTAAATAAAAGGGTGGATAAAGAGAAAGAGGTATTTTCAAATACGGTTTTCGAAGGATCCAAAGGTTCAGAAGAAAAACGACGACATAGCTCGATTAAAGATTTATTTAGGGGTCAACGATTATTGGCTCATTCATGTGCAGGTGATATTGGTGATAGAGAAGTCCCTATTGATGTTATATTAATCGATTTTCAAGATGAAGTCTGGGGTCAGACTGGTTTTTATTTTTTGTTAGTCAAATATTTGTTGACTTTAGAGAGGCCAGAAGATTGTGAAGACGATGAATGGGTGGCTATCAAGAGGAAGTCATCTACGTTTTACCTATCTGGTCGACGTTTAATGAGGAGAAGGTATCCAAATCCTCAAGTAGTTATAACTCAACAGAAGGGGCAAGAATTAGTTTTGAAATCACTGCATGAAGATCTCGGGCATAGAGGCGTTGGAGAAACATTTAGAAGAATTTCTGATCGATTTTGGTGGCCTGGCATGAAGATGGCTGTTAAACAGTGGGTTCAGTCATGCGAAGAATGTCAAAGACGAAGTTATTTAAGGCCAAAAGAACCTGGGCGCGCGACCGGTGAATATACGCTCTTTGGGAGAGTTAGTTTAGATGCCGTTCATATAAAAGAGGGACGGTATAAATATTTAATTGTGGCCAGAGATGATTTATCTGGTTGGGTAGAGGCAGCGCCTCTTATTAATTTAACTGCCAAAAATGTGGCAGAATTTTTTTTGAATAATTGGGTATATAGGTATGGGGTGATGAAGTTGGTGACGGTAGATGGAGGTCCTGAATTTGGGACAGAGTTTAAAGAGGCTGTATTGAAAGTTGGATCAAAGGTTAGGGTAGCAACCCCATATTATCCTGAAGCTGAAGGCATGGTTGAAAGAGGGCATCAATTTATTAAGGATGCTTTAGTTAAAATGTGTGGGACAAGTGCCGAAAAGTGGAGGCATTATTTACCTTTAGTTTTATTTGCTGATCGAATCACTGCCAAAAGGACGACCGGATTTTCACCTTATGAACTTGTTTTTGGACAGAAAGCAGTTTTACCGGTTGATTTAGAAGCTGAATCATATCTTGGAGTTGACTGGGACACGGTCAAAACTACTGAAGAATTATTGTGTGCAAGAATGATGCAGCTAGAAAAGAAAGAAGAATATTTAGAAAAGGCATATTCGCGGATGATGAAGATCCGAAATCAATCAGTCAGATATTGGGATGAGCGGTTGGCACATCGATTAAGGAAACCTTTGAACCCAGGAGATATGGTCCTGGTGTATAATAGGAGTTTGGAAAGTCAGTGGGGAAAAATGTTTGCAGATAGGTGGAATGGACCTTATAAAATCAAGGAGCAAGTTTCCGGCGGTTCATATGTGCTAGAAGAGTTGGATGGAGTAGTATTGAAGAAGAGGGTAGCGGCCGATCAAGTGAAACGGTTCTATCCTAGAGGCACCAGGAGTGCCGAAGTCTAACTCCGAAATGAGGGTAAACTACAATTTTAATGACTTTTATTAAATTTATGGATTCCTCCGCAATGAGGATAAACTATGATATCTACGAAATTTTATGGATTCCTCCGCAACGAGGATAAACTATCATCTTTTTTTATCAAAATACTTTACTATTGTTACATTGTATATGGTCGACGAAACTATGATGGAACTTAACGAAATTTAAGAAGACCTTCTTTGTAATTTTCAAAAACTTAAAATTCTTTAAATATGGGTGAAGATAGTGTTGGAAAATTTTTAAAATTTATTGGAAGAAGTGTTCACAGGGGAACCTTCTTAATTTAATATTGGCAAGTGTGGGGGTAATTGATGGGCTGGCTGCTCTATACACAATTACCCCATAATGTTTGTTTCCAAAATTTTCCCTGTTTCTAGTTGAATCCTGGCTTTGTCTTTTAATTATAGGAAGTCCACTAAGACTATAAACTGGAACGAATCAAGAGACACCGCTCTCAACGCCGGATTCAAGATTTTTTTATTTTGTTTTTGATTTTTTATGTTAGATTGTGATTTCTTTTCTTTAATATATATTATGAATTAATGTAAAGGTGATGCTCACTGGTGGTCTCTAATCATTTTTATAAATTGGAGGGAGCCCACCCAGTGATCATCATTATAAAAATTATCTTCTAAAAACTTTCATTTATTTTCTTTTCTTTTCAATTTCTCAAAATTGTGTAACCACATCAAGTTGCACTTGGATGTGGGTATGATGTCGAGGGTACGGCTCATCAAATGGCCGGGGGGCATCTTTTAAAATCTTATTTAAAATTTTTTTTTTTTTTTTTTTTTATTACTTTTTTTTATCTTTCTTTTCACACTCATTTATCTTTCTTTAAAAATTAAATTTTAACTTTTATTTCAAAACTATCTTTTCTAAAATCTTTTATTTTAAATTTAAAAAAAAATTAATTAAAAAAAAAAAAAATAAAATAAAAAATTAAAATTAAAATAAAAAATAAAATAAAAATTAAAAAAAAATAAAAATAAAAATAAAAATAATCTGAAAAATAATTAAAAAAAAAAAAAAATAATAATAATAAAAAAATAAAAAAATAAAAAAAAAAAAATAATAATAATAATAAAAGGTATTTTAGTTTTAGGTAGTTTAGATGTTTATATTTTATTTTTCAAACATTATTCAAGATAGCTACATACCAGGAAGAGCGCCATCAAGGGTTGTTATCTTTTGAAGAATCAAAATTAGAAAATTTAGAAGGACCTTGATCGATTTCCTGGGATTCAAATCTTATTTCACGGTCACGATAGTGTTGAAGCCAGTTGGCTATTTTGAAAAGGTCTCTTAACAGTTGCTCTCTCATCCAAGATTCTGATCTATCAGAGGGCGGGTATCGTTGGAAATAAGCGATAAGGTTATTAAAATTGGCAAAAAGCTTTTCAGACACTAGGTGAATTGGAACTCTAGGAAAGCTTGGATTAGGTTCTGGTAGTTCATAAGCAGAATATGAAATTGGAGAACCGGTGGACGCTTATCAAATTAAATATCAGCAAATTAAAACCTGAAGATTAAGAAGATAAAAGAGACAACTAACCTGTGTCAACACTATCATTATCATAGATAAATGGCTTACTTGGTAATGGAGTGGGATTTTTTATGTTTAGAAAAGGATTTTTTATTTTTGATAGATGAGGAGGACTATTGTTGGATTTGGTGTTTGAAGTAGATGTTCTGGGCCTTTTGGATGATACAAGAGAAGATGAAGACTGCTGGCTATTATAGGACCTTTTGTGCTTCAAGATGTTGGAAGAAGGAGAAGAATTGTTAGAAGGTTGAAGCATGGCCCTGGGAGCAGCAAGAGTTCTTGGGGGAGTAGCAGCAAGTCTAGATTGGAGAGAAGGACCCAGAGGATTAGGTGATGGAGAAAGGTTTAAATAGGCTGATGGAGAAAAAGCTATGGGATCTTTAGAGGTTGATGGAATAGGGGGTGGAGTAGAAGGTGAAGAAGAAGGAGGAGGATTGCAGAAGGCGGCGAAGCTAGTAGCAGTAATGGGGAAAGAACCACAGTTCAAGCCAGAACATTTTCTTTTCTTCTCATAGCAGGATAAACAGGCCCTGTTATAAGTGTGCTTTTGCCAGTTAAAAGAGAAGATACATTCCCTATGGGTGAAGGCACAGTATTTGCAAGATTGATCAGCTGAAGCAATGAAGTCAGAAGGTTTCATCTTGTTAGGAGATATTTTTTTTGAAGAAGAAAACTTGAAACTAGGATGAAGAAAGCTGGTGGCAGAATCTGGGTTCAAGGATAGAGAAGTTGTTAGGTCCACCAAGACCTTAAACTGGATTGTTATCAAGCTGTTGGGTCCACCATGACCTTAAACTGGATTTCTTATCGATTAAATGTTTGGTCCACCATGACTTTAAACTGGTAGTTCATTCATTGTTTAGTCCACTATGACTTTAAACTGGAAAATTAATTTCTGCAGGATAATTCAAAATTCATTGGACCACTATGGCTTTATACTGGATTACTTGTCGATCAAATGTTTGGTCCACTATGACCTTAAACTGGATTATCAAATTTATTCAATCTTTGGTCAAGCCTAGGCCTTACTTAGGAATTTATCAAGTTATTTATGCACCTAAACGATCTTTGGTCCACCAAGACCATAAACTGGCAATCGATTATATGTTTGGTCTACCAAGACTTTAAATTGGAATGTCAATCTTGTTTGGATAACTCAATTCAATCTTTTAATTTATCATTGTCCCCTAAGACTCTAAACTGGTTATTCAATTATTTCTGGAATTGGGTGCTGATAGCTTTAGGAGGTTAAAATTTTAGGTGGTGATGATGCTAAGGAAAGCATAATGGTTAATTAGGTGAAATTTGTGGCGCTTTAACATGGTCTAAAGTTAAAATTATTATTGGAAGCCTGGCAAAAGTATTTTATGGGTTTGCTGTATAGCAAAGTTTGAAAATTGTGATGAAGGAATCAGAAGTTAGGATGGTAGTTGGATTTTAGGGAATGATTTTTTTTAGTGCCTCATAGTTAGGCCATTTTTTTTTTTGGTGTGAAGCTTGGAGGACCTTATGGCGAGATTGGAATCATAGAATTCGGCTCAGTGGGGGGCCCTATGAGGTTGGAATCAGGAGTATTCGGCTCATAGGAAGATCCACTCTCTCAATGCTGTGACAAGAAGGAAGACTGGTATATGGGAGTCTGAAGGGATTCAAACCTTGCTCTCAGTAGTGGAATCATCACAAGATCTATATTATTTTATTTTATGTTATATCAAGCCAGAGAAGAAGAAAGAAAACATCAATTATGTTGAAAGTTTAAGAAGACCAATCAAAAACAAAATTTTATCAAGTTATACTGTTAGAAAAGATAATTTCTTTGAAATTGTTCAACATCATTATCAAAGCTTTGCATTAAAATTCTTCTTTTCATGAGGTCTTCATGGTTATTAGCTGGAGTTTCTTGAAAATAGGCCAGCATTTTTCGTTTCAACTCATTAGTAAAGTCAAGAAAAAGATAGCGATGAAAATTTGGGTAATGATTGATATAGTCCGTCTTCACTCTACCAACATCATCAGTGTTGGTTATTTCGACAGCTAGAAGTTCAAATATGTTATTAAGTCATAGGTTTAGTCAATTTTGATTAAAAGTTTTTTTTAGTAAGATAAATAGGGTCTTACATTTAGAGCCAGGAAACATAGTCTCAGCAAAGTTAGTTGGGGGTACTGGCGTTATAGGATTAGGATCTTGTGAAGGCAAAATTAGGCCGGGATCCGTTGATGAAGATTGAACTTTTGAAGCTGTTTTTGTTCTTATTCGTTTTAAGAAGACAGGAATTTTGGATCGCTTTTTAGAAGTTGAGGGATCAGGGAGAGCTGCTGGTCCTAAATATACGTTTGTTTTAGAAGGAACTATTGGCCGGTTGCATTTGACTTTTTTCACACGGCATAAGTCGCAAGCTGTCCTGCCAGGAAGATTAGGATTGGACATTAAACAAGGTACCTGGTATCGAGCGCAGAGTTCACATGGAGCGACAAGTTCTTTGGAAGACATATTGATGAAGATGAATTTTATAGTTGATTAAAGAAGATGGTGGTTGAAGGTTAAAGATGAATATTGTGTTCAACCACTTATGCAAAGCTTTAAGAATGGGGACATTCTTGATTGGAGGGAGGATGTGGTAGCCTAAAGTTTAGTACGGCACCTAAATATGTAAATGGAGTTATTACGGCGTGCAAGATTGGCGTTATTATTTTTTTTTATAAAAGGGTTTTATTTAATTTATTGGAGTTTTAAATATGAAGAAATTGGTCACGAGAAAATGCCTACACGAAAACAATTTATTTTGCGGAGAAAACTTATTTTTTACGGTCTGAAAAATTTATAAGTATCAAGTCGAGTCACTCAAGAACCTTGGGAAATTTTCCCAGAATTTTTACTATTTTTCTTATATTTTTAAATGAATTTTAAAGTTTTATAGAAATATTTACGTTTTTCAAAAATTACTTAACTTTGATGAATTTTCACGGGGTAATTAGAGCTGCGCAGACTACGAAAATTAGTTTGGTAGGTAAAGGGGAAGTAGCTCTATTATGTGTAATTTTTCTAGATTTTTTATTATGGTTTTAAGGTTCTAAATTGAGTCCGGAAGTCCGGACGGACTCCGTTTCGACTCCGTACGGACTCCGTACGGACTCCGCTTTGACTCCGCTTTGACTCCGTACGGACTCCGTACGGACTCCGGATTGACTCTGGAAGAGCTCTGGAGGGGAAAACTTAGGCACGTGACTAGGAATACTTAAGCGACTCTCAAACTCGAAATTGAGAGGGGGGGACACATCATACAGCTTAATCATTAACCACCACGGTCTCATTTTTTATTACTCAACAAATTTAAATAAATTTGTAATACCCTTATAACTTTATATTTTTTATATTTAACATTTTAGAAATACTATTCAACAGTTTAAATAACACTTCATACAGGGTATCTTTAGAAAGGTCTTCATCACTGGGACTTGATTATTGCTGTCTCATAAAAATTAAAAATATTTTAAAAATATAAAAGTCAATATTTACAGATCTTTCACTGGTACACCTTAATTGTTGTTATCAGTATTTCTTTATCAACAGCCACTTTCTTTAAATCTCAATAAGCGTTAATTATTTTAGAGTTTCATTATTTTTATCAATCAGATCAAAGTAGATTGGTTAGCTTAGTGATTTAGAACACCTACTTTGTTATTTTATTGGAAGGACGGGGTTTTCAGCTAAATCCACACATCTCCTCCGGATTCTGCTTACAGCAAGGCGACTGTAAGAGTTTACCTTACCATAACGGCATAGTGTGATGGCCAATTGAATTGAAGGATGTCGTTGTTCTTTTTGAGAATTATTGTGAAATATGGGATGATCCTGAATAAGCTCAAGCAATTTAAGGAAACATTCCTGAGAAGTCCTGAACAGCTGTCTAAAACTGGGTGTAGATAGGTTAAGAAGTGTTTGGATGGTGTACTAGGGGGTATGAAGTACTTGAGGCTTTCTGGGAAGAAGGTAACGTTTCCTGGCCATTTTTGATAAAACAACAAAATCTTCTTCTAGATCAGAATCGGAATCAGAGTCCAAGAGCAGTTCAAGCGCCATGAAAGTCATTGCTTTATGTAATTTATCACGATTTGAAAGTGAGGAAGGCATGACTCTTATATGATATGATATGAAGATGTAAGTGATGTACGATGTTTTGAGTTATGAAGTGTTATTCTGCGGAGTGCTGCGTATGAATGGGATGATGCTGACAAATCAGTGAAATGGGACTTGATGGTGAAATCAGCACTTTTGGTTGAGAAAGTGCGGATTTGAGTGAAATAAGTGACTTATTTCATTTTGAAATCCACCAGTATTGGGGCTAGTGTGTTTTGGAAATCCGCACTTATTTAAGTGCGGATTTGTAAGTGCGGATTTGCCAGAACTGACACCCCCTAATATCTTTATTTAATGTTTGATCTCTTTAATTTTAATCTTACCCTTTTCTTTATTCTTTAGCTTTTAAATATCAATTTTATTTTTGTAAAACTGATAACTTTCACATTTTTTTATATTTATTATATTATATTATTAAAGTTGTAAAATCATCCAGTGTACATTCATTACACATTTTTTTGCTATACTAAAAACATTAATAATATAATGGTGACTAAAAAATAATCAAATAATAAATATGGATGACACAGAAAGATCAAATACCCATAGACATTTTTAAAATGAATATAAGATTAACTGAAGAAGACTTGCACCCTAGCTACTCTCCATCATAAAAGTGTCCAGCACAAGTTCAGCTGAGCTTGTGGTGGAAACTTTTGGTTGCATGCAGTCAGATGGGATAAATTTACTCAATGGAAGTTAAAATGAATTTTTGCTCAATCATTGCACAAGAAGTAGTTTTATACTGCTATACTATCTTCCAGATATTTTTGAAAACCTCAGGTGGACACTTTTATTAATTTAAAAAAAATGAAAATATATTCCAAATCTAGAACTGGTGGTGCAATTCTGGTTTGAAAACTCAAATTTTCTTTGATGGCAGAAATTTTATTTGAATGTTTAATTTCATATTTAATCACTTTTATTTTACTTTTTTATTCCTGTTTTTGCTTTCAAATATCAATTTATTTATTGTAAAACTAATAATTTTCATATTTTTTTTACTTTTATTTAATAAGATTATGAAAGATGTAGCATCTCCCAGTATGCATTTGGCTTACAAATTTTTTCAATACTAACATTAATATTATAATGGTGAAAAACAATGAATCAAATGATAAATATGAATGACACAGAAAGATCATAAACAAGTGGATTTGTTTATAAGGAATACCTGATGAACTGAAGAAGACCTGCACCCTAGATACTCACCATCATAAAAGTGTCCAGCATAAGTTTGGCCGAACTTGTGCTGGACACTTTTGGTTGCATGCAGTCAGATGGGATAAATTACTCTATGGAAATGAAAATGACATTTTGCTCAATCATTGCACAATAAGTAGTTTGATATTGCCAAAATGTCCTCCTGATGAATTTTCAAAAATCATCAGGACACTTTCTTTGGTTTAATAAAAAAGAAAATATAGTGCAAGTTTAGCCCTGGTGGTGCACATTTGATCTAACACCTCTACTTGTTATTGACAGTGGAAATTTTCCTTAGATTTTTTTTTCTTATTTTATCCCTTTTATTTTACTTTTTTATTGCTCATATTGCTTTGGATATTAATTTTTAATTTTTAAAATAAATAATTTTCATACTCTTATACCTTTATTTAATAATATATGATTAAAGGTGGAACACCACCTGGTATGCATTTTTCACACAAGTTATTACTATAGTAATAACATTAAAAATATAATGATGACTAAAAATTAATCAAATGGTAAATTTAAATGACACAGAAAGATCAAATTCCAGTGGAAATGTTTATAAGAAATCCCTTTTGAGTTTAAGAAGATTTGCTGTATGCCTACTCTCAATTATAAAAGTGTCCAGCACAAGTTTGGCCAAACTTGTGCTGGACACTTTTGGTTGCATGAAAAATTCTCTCTATGGCAATGAAAATTATATTTCACTCAATTATTGAAGTAAAGAATGTTTAATATTGTAAAATTGTCCCCTGGATGTCTGTCCAAACCTCAGTTCAAAATTTGTTAGCTATACATAAAAGTAAGTTTAGACCAAGTCTTGACCTAGGGGCCCCCAACTGTCCCAACACCACTTCTGGCTCTTGATAGTAAAAATTTTACTTGTATTTTTTATTTCGTATTTGATCCCATTTATTTTCATTTTACTTTTCTATTACTCTTTTTTATTTTAAATATCAATTTATTTTTTTAAAAACTAAACATATTCATATTTTTTTAACTTTATATAATAATATTATTAAAGTTGTAACATCACCAATTTTGCATTTGGCATGCAGGTTTTTGCTATACTAGAAACAATAATAATATATATGGTGACAAAAAATTAATTATAAGATAAATATGAATGATAAAAAAAAGTTAAAACCCCAATAGAAATGTGAAAAACAAAAAACTGATGTACTGAGAAACACTTCCACCCTAGCTACTCTCCATCATAAAAGTGTCCAGCACAAGTTCGGCCGAACTTGTGCTGGACACTTTTGTTCAGGTGCAGTTAGATGGGATCAATTCTCTCTGTGGAAATTAAATTTAAAAAAGTTCTAAATAATTACATTAGAAGTAGTTTGGTATGGCTGAATTATCCACCTTGAGTTTTTCCAAACCTCAGGTGAAAAATTTTTTATCTTTAAAAAAAATTAAATTTTATCAAATTTAGCCCTGGTGGCACCCATTTGTTTCAACACCTCTACTGGCTCTTGAAGGCAGTAATTTTTCTTGAATTTTTCTTTTTCATATTTGATCTCTTTTACTTTGCTTTTTTATCACTCATGTTACATTTGGATATTAATTTATAATTTTGGAAAAGAAATCATTTTCATATTTTTTTAACATTTTTTAATAATATTATAAAAGGTGTAATATAACATGGCATGCATTTGGCACACAAGTTTTTTCTGTACTAATAAAATTAATAAAATTCTAATGACAAAAAATTATTCAGATAATAAAATATGAATAACACAGAAAGATCAAATACCATTTGACATGTTTTAAAAAAATAACAGTTGCATTGAAGAAGACCTGCACCCTAGCTACTCTCCATCATAAGAGTGTCGAGCACAAGTTCGGCTGAACTTGTGCTGGACACTTTTGGTAAGGTGCAGTCAGATGGGATCAATTCTCTCTATGGAAATGAAAAAAATTATTTGATAAGAAACTTCACTAGATGTAGTTTGATATAGCTGAATTATCCACCTAGAGTTCATCCAAACCACAGGTACACAATTTTTTATCTTTTAAAAACAATCAATTAAGTACAATTTATCCCTTACGGCTCTCATTTGCTTCAACATCTCTACTGGCCTTTGATATTAGCAATAATACTTGGATTTCGTTTTTCATATTTGATCACTTTAAATTAATTTTTTATTCCTCATATTGCTCTTGGATATCAATTAATAAATTTTAAAATAAATTATTTTAATATTTTTATACATTTTTTTAATAATATTATAAAATGTGTAACATCACTCAGTATGCATTTGGCACACGATTTTTTGCTATACTTATATAATTAATAATATAATTAAGACAAAAAATTAATCAAACAATATGTATGAGTGAGGCACAAAGATAAAATACCAGTAGACATGTTTGTAAGAAATACCAGATGAACTGAAGAAAAATTCTACTCCAGCCGCTCTCCATCATAGAAGTGTCCAGCACAAGTTCGGCCGAACTTGTGCTGGACACTTTTGGTCATGTGCAGTCAGATGGGATCAATTCTCTGTATGGCAACAAAAAATTTTTTTTATCAAATTTCACTAGAAGTAGTTTGGTTTAGCTGAATCATCCACCTGCTGTTCTGCCCAATATCAGGTGTATAATTTTTTATCTTTAAAGAAAAGTTCACTTATTACAATTAAGCCCTGATGGCTCCCATTTGCTTTAACACCTCTACTGGCTCTTGAAAGCAGGAATTTTACCAGTATTTTTTTCATATTTTAACTCTTTGACTTTTATTTTACTCTTTTATTCCTCTTTTTACTTTTAAATTTCAATTTAATTTTTGTAAAACTATTCCTTTCCATATTTATTTACATCTATTTTAAAAAATTATTGAAGGTATAACTTCACATGGTATGCATTTGGCACACAAGTTTTTGCTATACTAATAACTTCAATAATATAATGGTGATAAAATATTAATCGGATGATAAATATGAAAGATACAGACTGATCAAATACCAGTAGACATGTTTATGAGAAATACAAGATGAACTAACTGAAGAAAATTTCCACCCAAGCTACTCTCCATTATAAAAGTGTCCAGCACAAGTTCGGCTGAACTTGTGCTGGACACTTTTACTCACGTGCAGTCAGATGGGATCAATTCTCTATATGGCAACAAAAAAATATTTTTTTATTAAACTTCACTACAAGCAGTTTTGTTTAGCTGAATCATCCACCTGTTGTTCTTCCCAACCTCAGGTGTATAATTTTTTATCTTTAAAAAAAAGGTCACTTATTACAATTTAGCCCTGATGGCTCCCATTTTTTTCAACACTTCTACTGGCTCTTGAGAGCAAGAATTTTACTAGTATTTTGTTTTTCATAATTGATCTCTTTGAGATTAATTTTACCTTTTTATCCCTCATATTGCTTTTGTATATCAATTTATTTTTTGTAAAACAAATCATTTTCATGTTTTTTTACCTTTATTTAATAATATTATAAAAGGTGTAACATCACCCGGTATGCATTTGGCACACGAGTTTTGCTATACTTATAATATTAATAATATAATGGTGACAATAAATTAATCAAATGATATATATGAGTGAGGCACAAAGATCAAGTACCAATGGACATGTTTATAAGAAATACCAGATTAACTGAAGAAAAATTCTACCCTAGCTACTCTCCATCATAAATGTGTCCAGCACAAGTTCGGCCGAACTTGTGCTGGACACTTTTTGTCACATGCAGTCTGGTGTGATCAATTCTCTCTCAATCATTGAACTAGAAGTTGTTTGATATGGCTAAATGGTTATGCTGAAGTTTTTTTAAACCTCAGATTGGCACTTTTTTGTTTTTTAAAAAAGCAATTATAGTCCAAGTTTAGCCTCACTGGTGGACATTTGCCCCAACATGTCTAATTGCTCATGATGGTGGTATATTTATTTTAATTTTTTATTTCATATTTGATTCCTTTAATTTTACCTTTTTATCCCTCATATTGCTTTTGTATATCAATTTATTTTTTGTAAAACAAATCATTTTCATATTTTTTTACCTTTATTTAATAATATTATAAAAGGTGTAACATCACCTGGTATGCATTTGGCACATGAGTTTTTGCTATACTTATAATATTAAAACATAATGGTGACAAAAAATCAATCAAATGATAAATATGAGTGAGGCACAAAGATCAAATACCAGTGGACATGTTTATAAGAAATACCAGATGAACTGAAGAAAAATTCCACCCTAGCTAACCTCCATCATAAAAGTGTCCAGCACAAGTTCGGCCGAACTTGTGCTGGACACTTTTGGTTGCATGCCGTCAGACGCAATAAATTCTTTTTATGGAAATGAGACTGAATTATCACTCCATCATTTCACTGAAAGTAGTTTTACATAGACAAATTGTCATCCTGAAGTTTTGGTAAAGCTCCAGTGGATTTTTTTTTATTTTTACAAAAAAGAAATTATAGTCCAAGTTTAGTGCCACTGGTGGGCGTTCACCCCATCATGTCTACTTGCTCTTGATGGGAGGAGTTTCACTTTAATTTTTTATTTCATATTTGATCCCTTTAATTTTACCTTTTTATCCCTCATATTGCTTTTGTATATCAATTTATTTTTTGTAAAACAAATCATTTTCATATTTTTTTACCTTTATTTAATAATATTATAAAAGGTGTAACATCACCCGGTATGCATTTGGCACACGAGTTTTTGCTATACTTATAATATTAATAACATAATGGTGACAAAAATCAATCAAATGATAAATATGAGTGAGGCACAAAGGTCAAATACCAACTAATCAATAGTTCTTTTTAATATTATAAATTTTTTGATTAAATAAAATGGTAATAATGAATTATTTTTATCATCCACAATTCCACTCTAATGATTCCCACTGCACAAAAAGGGTTCACTTGGTCCTTTCTTTACTGCTTGTGCATATATTTTATTGCCCACAGTACTACAATTTTTTGTAGTGATTATCCCACATCTGATTCAGGAATATTTTTAAACAATATAAGTTTTTTTTAAAAAAGACCTTATCATATCCAATATCCCACAAAAAATACAACCTGTTTTTGTATTAAAGCCCATTAATTATTAAGAAATTGTTAAAATAATTAGATTAGACCCTGGCACAGCTAGATCCATACCAACCGACCTAAAGTCTTTTCAATATTGAAAACAATTAAATAAAATTATGATATCATACTAAATTATGGGCACCAACCATAATTCAGCACTTCTCATTTGCTCTGCTACAAAATGAGTGCATGTAGCATTTTTCTAACGTCGGACTGTTTTTCTTCCTTCCCTCACACCTTTAGTCCAGAATGAAAATTTAGTATGAGTTTTGGTCAAAATGGTTTGCCAGTGCTATCTGTATGCAATATGAATTCATATTGCATATTTCTATTTATGCATAAAATATACTCGTTAAGCATCATTTTTTTTGCATTTTTCAATCATTATGCATATTCATTATAAAGATTTATATGCATATTAATATATTTTATTCATATACGTATATGCACCTTTTTTTTGCATATTCAATATGCATATTTTTAATGCATATTCATTATGCATATTTTTATGCATATTCAATATGCATATTTTTTATGCATAATCACTATGCATATTTTTTATGCATATTTTTATGCATATTTTTTATGCATATTTATTCTTCATAGTCATTATGCATACACTTTGGATAGGCAATTCATATCAATTTTTAGCATGCAACAAGTATCCACCATGCAAATTCAAATGCATATGCATCTATATCAAACACGCAACATATATTCAAGTTTAATATTTGAATATTAAGGTATGCTAAGTGATGTTGTTCAACCTTTTGCCAAACCTGAGATTAACTGATGTTCAATGTGGTTCTTAAGCTCTGCTTAAGGAGGGATTGTTCTGGATTCAATCTGTGACAGTTTATTTTTTCAATGTTTTTTCATCAGATTTAAAAACATCTTTCTGACAGTTTCAGGATGGTTTCCCAACAGTTTCCTGACGAATTCCTAATAGTTTCAAAAAGAGGGAACTGCTAGCAGTTCACCCCCAGATTTCCCGTGGTGATAAATGCAAGAGCCTGGCTTTGATGGGGTAAAAGGCGTGTTTTCAAATGTTGGGGTTGAGCCATAGAAGCTGGGTGACTGAATTTGATGGAGAGGAGTTCCTGTATGTGAATGAGTGAACCTTCAAGCTGAGTTGAAAACGGATATTGAACTTCAAAGCCCAAGTGAAGAGAGGGTGTATAGTTAGTTGGTTCAGAAATATCCTCTTTGATAGGAAGAAGGAAGTTGTAGAGGGAAGAAATATGTGCCGGTAAACAGAAAAGTAATATATTGATTGTTGGAGGAAGGGTGAGATCTAGGTGAGGAACAAGAATAGTCTCAATGAGTAGAAGAGGTGTTTCTTGACCTGGCGTCCAACCACCAACTGGAGCTATAGTTGTTGAGGAGGATGGTTTTCCAAGAAGAGTGTAGAGATAAGATTTCCCACACAAAACTTTGGCTTCTGTGAAAATATTTTGATAATATTTTCAGTTTTAGATAAATAAATAGAAACATGCTGTTTCTGAACTGAAGCTGTATTGTGACTAGTTGTGGTGTAGGACCTCAAGATGCCAATACAAATGGTTTTGATAGTAGAACCATCCATGATGGTAAAGAAGTAAAAGATGGGACAATTTTTTGAGGAATCAGAGCCCTATATATAGTACTTGATATTTTGGGAACAAAGGGACTTTTTTGTTTGGAAGTGTTTTAATTTAATGCAGAAGTATAAAGGGCTAAATTAATAATGTAAATCCTTCAATTATATATAAAATCTACATGTACTACATAATAAATCTTCATTTTTAAATAGTAAAAACTTTCAAGGAACTTTATTTTTAATTTTTTGGAGGTGCATTTAATAAATTAAATTCATATTTTGTAAAAAAAGGTCATCAAATATAGTTTGAGAGATCAATAATTAAATAATACTGATTTGCCTACATTTACTTTAGCTTACAGCTGCTTACATAAATTAATAATGATTATATTTTTTCATATTTCACTTGAATAATCATCTTGCAACATTCTAAGAACCTTCTACTTAGAAATGGTTATAGATTTGAAGGCTAGATGTGTTCAGTGTATAGAATAATATCACAATATATTTTAGTACATATGATTAAATTTTACCTTATGAAATAGCTTATTAAAATTCAAAAACAGCTTTTAATTTCCCAATGAAATTTTAAAGAATTTATATGTACCTTGATATTGGGAATCTTGAAAATTGCTATCTTCAACACCAAAAAATTATACAAAAAATTTGACATAAAAAAATTAATTTTATAAAAACCAAAAAAAAAAAATTTATTATTTTATATTTTAAGAACAGTATATTACTAATTTTACCTTCATTACCTCTGACTTACCCCTTTGAATCACTTATTTTAAACCTTTGAAGCCCCCCTTTAGCCCCTCTGTCACCCCCAGTGGGGCCCCCCTGGGGCTGTCTGGGGGTGGAAAAGGGGCTTAAAAAGTGCCAGGAAAGGCTGCACAAAGGTGTTTCTCTCTAGTAAAATTCTGTTAAACCCCTCATAAACACCTTTTTCAATTCCATAAACTTAAAATCCATAACCTTATATAAATATTATGTTTAATCTCTGCTTACTTTTTTTCTCTCTCTCCATGTTGCCAGTCACAAATTTATATATATGTTATTTCCCATCAAATATGTAGTAAAATGTAGTTGAAAAAAAATAAATTTTTTGTTGATTCAGTCCTATGAAACTCCACAATCACTCACTTTTCACATTGAAAAAATAATTACCTATATACTTATTCCAAAGTCATCACCTGTCCCAGTTCCCTTATTCATGGTTTGATGGACCATAATGTTTAAATTATGGTGCATTGAACCTTTTTTTAAACTCACATTCTCTGATCCCATGAAAAAAAATACCACAATTATTTTTATTTTTATGGGACCACAGTATTTTAACTCGCGTATTTTTGCTATATTAATCAAAAATTCAATTTCTTATGGCTCATTTTTGAGCCAGGATTGGTGCCTGCTACTTAGTCACGTGCAGCAAAGTATCGCTGCAACACTTTGCTGCATGTGACCAGCAGCTAGCCACCAAAGGCTGGGTCAAATGAACCATATCTGTTTTATGATATGGTCCATTTGACCTGGCCACATAAACAATTACTTGTCACATGCAGCAAAGTATCGCTGCAATACTTTGCTGCATGTGACCTTGAGGTGAGAATCAAAAAAAAGGGAATTAGCTAGATGGACCAGATGTTCTGGTTCATCTAGCTATAGTGTGAGAAAAATAAATGAACATATGAAAAAAAGTATCAGTGATACCTTTTTTCATACGGCTAAAAAATGAAAATAAAAAATAATAAAAAATTTAAATGTGCCATTAGGCAAAATAAATAATAATATAGAAAAATTGAGAGTTAATAAAAATTTAAAGAAAAATTCAATTAAATTAAGTATATGTTAATTTATATTAAGCTCAAATTAATCACAAAAAAATAAAAAACACCACAAAGAAAAAACAAAATCAGGCGGGCTGTGAAATAACATGGCTGTGCTATGCACATATGAGTTAAATTTAATTTTTATAATATTATATTTCAATTTAAATTAATATATATAGATTTGTGCATAAATTAAAATGTATTGTATTAAACTTCAATGTGAATAATGAATATGAGATGACCTTCACATTGAGATTCATGCGCAATTACATCTGCAACTGCTTCTTTCTTTCTTTAACCACAATCAGGCTCCACTCTCTCAAATCATTCAGATATTATGCCTTCCCAGACTTCAACCCCTAGCCAAGCCCCTCCAAGCTCTCCCTCTGTGGCTGAAGAATCAGCATTGCCTGTACCTGCTACAGCACAAGTTTCTACTCAAGATAAAGATAATGCAGGAACAGGCAAGTCTAATTTTTTGTGTAATTTTTACCTCTTGAGTTCTTTTTTTTTACTTTGGTCTCTTCTTGTATCAATTAGAGTCTGGAAAGTTTTCTAAGTCTATGGATATATCTAGCCCTCTCTCCTCTATAAAAGATTCTCAAGAATCAGGTGGAGGCTCTGGTGAGTTTTTTGTATCATTATTAGTTTTATTTTGAGCTAACAAGCTCTACTTCAGATGGTGCTTCAGATCATGCTCACGAAATGGAAGATTATGAAGAGCACGAGGACAGAATTTTGAAGGATGATTTCCTCACATCTGTATCTGAGTTTCAAGCATCAGTGGAGAAACTTGCTGGCAAGAAGATTCTTTCAGGAGAAATCAAGCAAAAGGTTCAAGAGCTTCTACTTGCATGTGAAAAATCTGAAAAAAGTATGTATTCTAGTATTAATTATTTTTCAAATAACTAATTTCTTCAATTTTAGCTGTTGCTAGTGGAAAACAGCTTCCACTAAATGATCAAATTGTCATCATTGATCTCACAAACGAGCCTGAAAGAAGGGCTTCAAAAAGAAAACAGACCATTAAAGTTTCCAGCCATCCTGTTCTATCTGACTCAGAGGATGACTCCCAGCCTCACTCAAAGCTACCTTCACTATAAAAAAAGGATGCACCCAAGAGGCAAAGGTTATCAGCTAATCTAGATTCTTCACTACCACAAGCCTCAACCTCTGAGATACCTCCTCCCCCAGAGGAAACTTCATCAGCTCCCTGTATCCCCAATCCTTCTGTCTCTATTCCTGAACCTGCTAATAAATATTGAAGCTCCATCACTCCCCTCAAAGAAACCTGCTGGTTCTAAAGCAACTGTTACCAAATCTATCATCCAATTAACCCCTTCTAAACCTCCCACTTCTAAACCTCCCCCTGCTAAATCTCCCACTGCTACATCTCCCCCTTCTCCATCTCCCCCTGTTCAATCTCCTGCTCAGTCCCCCTCAACTCAAACTCCTGTTAATGCTCCAGCTGAAAAATCTATGCCTGATGAATCATCAAGATCCTTATCTGCTTCAACTTCATTGCAACTGGCTGGACCTCCAGAATCTTCTTCAACTTCAAAAGAACAAAGTTCTATCCCTGCTTCAGTTCATACACCTGCTTCCTCTACATCTTTCCCTCCCCAACCCACTTCAGCTCCCATTGCCTCATCTTCAACTGCCGTTCCTTCCACTTCCCCAGCTTCTACATCCGATCCAGATAATGAGGTATCATTATCTACTGCTAAATCAAATTACCGCTTTGTCTTGGCCCAGCTTAGAGAATCTGTGGAAAAAATTTGTTCCACATTTTCAGGTAGAATGGATCGAGATTCCTGCAGGAAAATGGCATTAAATTCTTACAGTATATTGGAGTATCATCACTCTATCAAGGTTGATTCCTCTAGTGAAAAGAATAATTCAAAAAACTGTGCATGGCAGCAAGAAAGCTGCTCTATAGGGAAATGGCTTCAGCAGGTTTTGACTTTAGGTATGTTATTTCATATTTTCATCTGAATTATAATAGCAGTGGTTGACATTTTTTACAGAACCTTCTTACCTCCTTCCCTCAGAATCTGAAGTATGGTATTGACGTGACATCTTCCATACAGGCTTTATCAATAGTAAATTCAAGAATTCAACCTACTTATTTACTGCTCTTCTCCAGCTAAATGAGCCATCCAAGGGTCAGTAGAATTCTTGGGCTCATCTTATAATGGAAGCAATCAGTTTATCTGGACCCTGATTGAATTATTCAAGAGAAACTTTTCAGACTGGCAGCACTGAAGATAGTGTCCTAGTTGCTATCTCATACTTGGAGAGCTTGAAGATACAGAAAGATGTAAACAATGAAGAGAAATCAGATGCACTGTCAACTAGTAAGAAGGTTTCTATTGGACATCTCACTCTTCTTCATGACCGAATCCTTGTTATGCTTCAATGTCTGACTATGTTGAAGGGATACCTCAAAAAACCTGTCTTTTTGTTGGAAGAAAAAACTGGGGATACTTTGGTTAAATCAAAAACAAACACAGAACTTCAGTCAGAAAACCAGGATAAAAACTATTCTTATCTAGCTTTTTTCTTAGCTGGTGGGGTAAGATGTTTGTTTTTGTGCAAGGATGATATCAGGAAGGCAAGATATGTTTTTTGTGCTGTGCTAATTGAGGTTACCAATTGGCTCAAGAAGAGTCACAAAAACAGGGATAGAGTCAAGTGGCCCAGGACACATAAATACATTGTTGATATTTTTTTACCTATCTGGGTTCTCAAAATTTTTTCAATAAGTTTAGTATGAGTATTGAAGACATTTCAATGGCTATTGTTTTAGATTTTTTAGAGCAATGGTCTGTAGATACTAAAAACCAGGAACTTCCATGGATTGGAAAGGGGGGAAAAAAAGATCAGCCTCCTAGTATATGCTTGTAAATACATTGCTTTATTTTTTTAAATAAATATGATCTGATTATCTTTTTCATGTTTGCTTGCATGAATCTAAAATTTTTTCCATATTAATATATTTTATAAAAAGATCAATTGATGGCTATGAATTACTAATTTCCCTTTCCATGGAAGAGTGAAATATCTTTTAACAAATTAATAATATTGAGTAAGAGTTCATATTTTTGACCAGAAAGAATCAATTGCAATTTTTTTTACCTAATGGCTATCTTATTATGGATATTTTAAAATTCTTACAATAAATTTATTTCTTCTTGTCAGATATAATGAATAATGCATATTATAATTATTTTCTTCTAAGAAGGTTCTATGATATTTCAAAACTTGCCTTATTTCCTAATAACAACCACATTCAACATCTACCTTCAAGAGTATCAAATCTTTTTTTTTACTAAGCCAAGTTATCCTCAAAAATGGACATCAGTACAGATGGTAATTATTTTTCATTTTTGTGATCTCAACTCTTGTACTCAAAGGAAAAAAAAGTACCAATGGTTGATTCTCCAAGAGATAGTAGAGACAATTCCCCCCAACCCAACTCATCACATGCATCACCAAAAAGACAAGAAGAGGAGAGTCCGGCACCCCCACCTGCTTCACCCTTGCGTGAGAAATCACAAGGACCCAATCCTGAACCTGGAGAGAGTGAAAGAAGTAACCCTTCTGCAGGTAAATAGCTCTACCTTATAACAACAAGATATTACATGTTTTATACTCACAATTTCATCAATATTTATTTTTTTCAAATCCATTTTGTGGTGGTTGTAGCAGGTAAGTAAATGGGAAATCCAAAATTTTCATTTGCTTATTTCAAATGATTTTTATTTAACCAGACAAAGAAAAAAGGAACATCAAGGATTTTCTTCAAGGTTTATCTGGTGATGATGATGGTAAGTACAAATTTATATATTTATTGTTTCATTTTATATTTGTTAATTGAATTTACAGTGGAATCAGCTTTGGATCCACAGTCTTATATTCAATGGCATCAGCACAAAGAATCACAGGCAAAAAAGAGAAAGTCTGAAAATTCTTCCAGGAGACAAGTCACTTCTTTAGCCAAAAAGAATCAAATTCCATCTGCATCCTCTCCCTTAGGACAATCTGTCATCATGTTTGCAAGATTTCTTTTAGGCTTTGACCCCTCAAAGCAAAAATTTCCGCTGTGCCATGAACCAGGGCTAGTCAAGGAATGGAGAAGCCTGCACCAGAAAAGGGAAAAAATGATTCAAGAGATTCGAAATAAGCCCTGTCCTAGCCTGAATTTTGCTAAAAAAAATTAATATCAAATCCAAACTTGATCAGCTGGTTTCTACCTTCAAAAATCCTACCTTTACACCCACTTCTGACTACCCCCTTCCACCAGGCCAGAGCATTAAAGTTGTTTGGAAACGTCAAGCTGAAGCTAAATTGGCTCAAACTGGGATCTCTTGCTTCTTGAATGACTGGGGAAAAAGTGATGATGATGATTGGAACTCAACCATGCTCACTCAAATTGTCTCTGGATGTATGGCTTGTTATCAGGGAAAAGGTTTCCAAAATTTTCCAATTTCTCAAGACATTATCAGTAATGAAGCAGATTTAAGCATTCTACAGCAATTAATATCTGGACTGGCTAAAATTTTCAGGGATAAAGCCAAAAAAAATAATCTGATTCTGATCTTGCCCAAGTGCAGAAGATAAAAAGTTTGAAACACCAGACTGCTAAAATGAGAAGAGAGGTAAGTGAACTACTTTATCACAGTAGTATATAAATAAATTGATTCTTGACTTATATAGTTGCGTGACCGTCAAATTGAGATTGCTGCTTCATTCTTGGTTCCTGATAAGGCTGGGCTTTTCAAAGATGCTGAGCTTCATTCAGACACAGAGGTAAGTGCTAGTGGAACTCACACTAAGAGAATAATTCCTTGGCGAAATCCAGCACTTGTCCAATGTTTAGATTCACCCAATGAAGGCTGGGTCAAAAAACCAATGATGAAAGCAAAATCATCAACAGCCAAAGCTTCTGTGAGGGCCAAGGTCACTCGTCCTCTAAAACAAGTTTTACCACCAACAACTGAAGGAAATCAACCCGAAGCAGGGCCTAGCAATTGTCCCATTAAATATGAAATTGATGATAGACCTCTTCCCAATTGTATTTCTAAATCTTATGTTGATGATGAATATTATAGCAAACTCAGTGTAATAGAAAAATTGTGTGTAGATAATAAAAGTGATATTGATTTGAAGGAGTTAGCTGAAGTCATTGAGTATTACTGTTCTGGTAGTGAGATTATGTTAACTCCTAAGCAAATAGAATATCTGAAAAAATTATTTTTTTTATTTTAGTGATATTTGAATAATTCTTACTGCATTGGAAATGTGCTATTTAAAATTTCGTTTTTTATTTTTTGAAAAAGATGGATATATAGTATATAGAAGGGCTAGAGACATTAGTTTGAAGAAATACAAACATGGATATCACCAATATACAATTTCTTTTACTATCTCAATCATCCCTCATTAGGCTCCAATCATTTTCCATTCTCTATTTACAATCATTTTCTCCCCATCTCTTAATTTTTTTTATATCTATGTTCCACTATATAATCTATGGTGGGTTAAAATTGCTCTCCATTATTTTGTTAAATTTTTTTGAATTTTTAAATTAAATTTTTTCAGTCTTCTACAATTTTCTTTCACTGCCTCTATTGTTTTTCACAGCCTCAACTATCTTTCCCAGCCCTAAAAATTCAAATTTTATTTCACAACCATCATTATCACTCCTTTCACTGTCACTAGTAATTCACTATTTTTTTCCAAATTGTTAAAAATTTTATCTTTGTAATTTGAACAAGCAGTTGAATTGTTTTTGTCCCCATGATATTTTTAAACCCACTACATCAACAATAGTACATCTACATAAATCTTTTTACAATAATATTCCACGTAAAATGGAAATTTCCTATTTAAAAAAGTAGAATTGATCATAAGAGCATTACATAGTTGTAAACCATAATAGATTTTTTTTCTTTTTCTACCTTTCTGAAAAAGTCAAAATCTACCTGGTGTAGGTTTCATAAGATTTTACTTATGTGATCTTTAATTTTGTTAATTCTTCAAAATAAATAATACATTTAAATTTTTCAATAAAAAAAAACCTGATTATGTGAGCCCAAATCAATTTTTTGTAGTTGTAAGATCTAATGATAAGAAAATATAGCTCAAAAATTTGTGCAAAATTTTACTGGAGCTTTATTCAGAGTATTTAGCTACGCTTGAATTTTCAAGAGCTATTTTATTAATATTTGATTTATCAGAAAAACAAATATATGTAAAATTAAGTTATTTCCTAATCTAAATCTGAAATATATTTTAACTTCAAAAAAAAAATTAACCAGTTGCAAACATAGCCTGATGGGTAAACATGAATGATTTACAAAAAATAAAAAAAATAAAAAATAACTACATAATTCCAAAAATAGTTGAAGCTTAGAAGAATTATTGCTGAGAGAAAGGTGAAAAAAAGATGATTATTTTTTCCAGGTCTGAGTGAGGTAATAAAGAGAAGAATTATCCAAGCACTAAGGAGAGTGATATGAAAAAAGGTTTAGATCAAATAAAAAGTCTATAATAGGAGCATCTATGAAGAAGAGGAAGAATTGTTCTTATTTCAAAGCCATTAGTCTTTATATGAAATAGTGCATCAATTTCCATATCAAAATCATTTCTGCGTTTGATATTTTATATTTTTGAAATTTTTTTCTGAGCTTCTGATGTTTCTGTAATCTGTTTGTGGAAGAAATGCTTTTTTTTAAAAATTGTTATATTTCATATATTATAAGTGAAAAAAGGAAAAATAAATCATAAAAAATAATATTCCTAACATGAATCTCGAGTTTCATATTAATTATGATAAATACTAATCTATATCTATATTAAAAGTGCAAAAACTTTTCAGTTTTATTATTAATCTTACAAAACAAAACAAAAAAAAACTTCTGAAGTTGGAGAAATAATGATATCAAAAAATTGATACTATCATTTGACTGAGGAAACATAAAAAATTTCTAACCTTTTGACATTAGCTGAAGGCAAATTGTCTTGATTGGAATAAGAAAATTAATCTTGATCAAAATTATAAAATAGCTCTTGGATTATGCTTGCTAGTTTGCAATTTGAAAACACTTCAAATATTACTTAACACAAAATAAACTTTAGAAAAGATGTGGACATGGTCATTTTTATGGCTCAGATATAGTAAATTCAGTGCACAAGAATCTCTACCTTAATATATGTAATCCATTTGTTTAATGAAAAAATAATAATAGTGCAAAATACATTATGACAGGTTATAATATTTGACTTTTTTTTCTAATAAATCATAGCATGGCACTTTTTCCTGTTATTGGTCTTTTGATAGAAATAATTTGTGTTTTTCATGAAGAAAGTGCAGAATATTATTTGAACTTGTCTGAAATTTGATGATATCTGTTTTTTAGAGTTTCAAAGATTTTTCCATTCCAAAATCTACATCCAAGAAAAAAAGTTTGGTTGTAGAGATTTCCCATAAAATATCAGATATTGATAACAAATTTTACACCTATATCTAGACATCAAATTTAGCATCAAGAGATTACTCCACAGATTACTCCAGGAAACCTGAAAAACGACTTGCCTACAGTCCTCATTTTTCCCCCCTGTTGTACCATTTCTTGTAACTAATTCAGTTCCCTCAAGTAATTCTGGAAGAGGAGATGAGACTATGAGACCTGTAGAGTCTGAGAACAGCAGACAAATTACTCAAATTTCAAATGTATCTAATCCTTTAGTTCTAATTGCTACTTCAATGATAAATCCTGATATGGCTATTATTGATGAAACACTTGAACCTGAGTTTTATGAGAATCTGAAAAGTTACTCTGTTTCCTTGCTGAGAAACACTCCAGATGTAGCTAACATCAATGATGAATATTTGAGAGATATTATTTCTAAACAAAATCATATCATGAAAAACATGCAATTGACTCAGAAATAAAATAGTTTGTTAACTGAACAGGGTTATCAAGCATTGAGGAGTGAGTTACAGAGAGTTTCTGATGATTTGTTTCATTACAAAGCAACCCATGAAAAGAAAGTTGCTTTATGGCAAAATATCAAAAATGATTTGTCTAAACTGAAAGATAATGTATCTACTGGTTTCCAGGAGGTGGAGATAGACAAGATGAACCTGAAAAGATTAAGTGATCATTATTTATCTTTTCAAAATAAAACCCAGTTATCTTTTGCAACAGTCAATGAGAGTTTATCTAGTCTTCCAAAAGTGAAAACCAGACTAACAACCATTGAAGAAAAATTGAATTCATTGTTTAATGATCAAAAATATTCTGAAACTTCCTTGAAGGAACATAGGGTACAGGATGCTCCAAGTTAACCCGTTGCTAGCTCATCTAAAGTAAAATTCGATTCAGAAATGCCTGTTGATACTACTGAGTTTCCATCAAAAATTGATGATGAACCAGGATCTTCAACAGAGTGATTAAGCAATGAGATTACTGTAAAATTAGAGAAAATACAGCTGCTCCTTACCCACAAACAAGCTGGTACTAAAGAGACTCCTTCAAATTAAAAGATTTGGCCAAAACATGACCAGTACCCAACATTTGATGGTGATTCTTCTTCTGATTAGCAGGAATTTATTTGCATAATTGATAACTTAAAAAATTCTTAAAAACTCCCAGATGAAGAAATTGTGTCTAAGTTAATTTCCTTGTTTACCAATGTTTCCCTAATGTGGTATGAATCTGTTCTCCTTGACAGAAATGACTACTCATGGGATGATTGGAAGAAATTGATTAAAGCACAATTTGGTGGCTCCAAGTTCAGAATGGCTCAACAAAGGCAGTATGAGGAAACCAAATATAGCACTTCCAATGATAAACCTATTAAGTTCTTAATGAAACCTGTAAGAATCTTAAGAGCTATGGACTGAAATATGGAGTTTGAGTTATGGAAAGACAGGATCCTTTATAAATTACCAATGTCTCTGAGAGACTTGATAGTGGCTATGACTGAGTTCTCCAGAGAACCCTCTTCTTTGATTAATACTTGAAATGAGATCCTTCTAAACAACAAGTATGATTCCAGAAGATTCATTCCTAGGACCCCTTTGGAGAAATCCTCCACTGACCAACAAAAACCTCTGGAAAAGGTTGGTAAACCGTCTGTCCCTGTTGCACCAAAAAAGTATGCAACAAAAACTTGCTTCAAGTGCAACAAGCCTTGGCAGAAAGGCCATGTTTGTGACAAGAAGTTAAATCTTGTAGAACAAACAGAGGAGCATGCTGATGACACAGTAGCACTGGATGATACGTCAAGTGATTGTTCCAGCAATATTTCATATGAATCTCAACAATAAATCTTGATGCTGGAAGAGGATATTCATTATTTAAATACTATTGATATTGATAATAATTATTTATCTACATTTGAAGATGCTGAGATCATAAAGAACATTGAGGATAGCTCAATTGTTATTGCCCCTCTCAAAGCACCAGTCTTGATAAATGGAACCAGCATGGAAGTTGTTTTGGATTCTGGAGCTGGACAAAGTGTAGTATCTGAGAAAGCACTTGCTTCAGTGGATCAAGACTATAAATCAAAACTGATGACTATCTTTTCTGAAAATTTGAGAGGTTATGGCTCTGTTTTGTCCCCCATTGTTAAATACAAAGCCACAGTGTTTTTTACATTAACCATGGGTTTGTAAGAGCTATTTGTGATTTTTTTGTCATGAAAAATGATAACTTGAGCAATTGGTTTATTGTAGGGAATGATATTTTAACCAAGTATGGCATAAAATTGGATCCCTCAAACCAATGTTTCACAATGGGGATGAATGGGAAGAGAAAATTTAAGATTTCTTCCTCCAAAAAATTATTAAAACCAGAATTGAACACATGTAATTCTGTGTTTCAATATAAAGGAAGATCTACAAAAGAAATGCATGCCCTTACATCTGAGATTGACAATGCCTCTTTTGGAGAACAACTTTCTGGTGAGGATAAAGATTCCATCATTAACTTGATAAAGTCTTTTCCTATGGCCTTTCCTCATGGTTCACATGAGCGGGGATTAGTTAAAGAAGAGATGAAACTTTCCTTGTCTTGTCCTTTAACTGATATACAACCCAGTCTAAAGAAGAAGCCTTATCCTGCTTCTCCCACAAAGAGAAAAGATATTTAAGACAATATCTCTACCCTTTTAAAAATGAATATTATTGAAAAGGTAGTTGAAACACCTAAATATTGTGTTATCTCACCTGTCCTGATTTCTTATGAGAAAGATAAAGCCAGGTTATTTGGTGATTGTAGAGCACTAAATACTTATACTGTTGATGATATCTATCCTTTGCCTAGGATTAGCTCTATACATGCTACCTTACAGGGTGCTAAATATATCAGCTGTTTGGATGGTAATAAGGGATATCACCAGTTACCTGTTGAGAAAAATTCTCAGAATTTTCTGATGATTGCTACTCATATGGGTATTTATAAGTATGTGAGGATGCCATTTGGCCCTAAAAATGCCCCTTCAGTTTTTCAAAAAGTCATGGATAACACATTCCATCAGGAGATAATTGAAGGATGGCTGATGGTTTATATTGATGATATCATTATATTCTCAAAAACATTTGAGGAACATCTCAACCACCTGTGTAAAGTTTTTAAAAAAATGGATGAGATAAATATTACACTTGCTTTGAAGAAATGTAAATTTGGTTTCCATTCTTTAAAACTTCTTGGTCATGTTGTTTCAGGCTTACAGATATGTGTTGACCAAAACAAAGTGGCATCCATACAACAGGTTAAGGCTCCTAATACAGTTAGAGATCTACAGAGTTTTTTGGGAATGTGTGGATACTATAGACAGTATATTAAAAATTACCAAGTCATAGCTTTACCCCTTACCCAATTAACTAGAAAGGATGTTGCTTTTGTCTGGAATAGTGAAAGACAAAGAGCCTTTGTCACTATGAAACACTGTTTGATGTCAGCACCTATTCTTGCTTTACCTGACTTTAATCAGCCATTTGTTTTATATACTGATGCCAGATTTATTGGTCTGGGTGTTGCCCTCCATCAAAAACAAGTGATGAATGATAAAGTATCAAAAGTAGTAATTTGTTATATTTCAAGAACCTTGAGAAATAGTGAATTGAAATATGGTGCTACTCAATTAGAATGTTTAGCTGTAGTGTGGGCTCTAGAAAAGCTACATTATTACCTAGATGACCAGAAATTTGAACTTGTCACTGACTGCAGTGCAGTTAAATCCCTTTTAAACTTGAAAACACCTAACAGATATATGATCAGATGGCAGTTACCTGTTCAAGAGTACAGAGGAAGAATGACAATTATTCATAGGGCTGGTATTGTTCACTCAAATGTGGATATGTTATCAAGGTTACCTTTACCAAATGATGACTCTAACCCTGCTTATGATCCTGAGGATGAAATTATTCATATTGATGGGATATATGTGGTTGATATGGAGGAAGAGCTATTGCAGCTTATTCTGGATTCTTATGATAAGGACACTGACTTAAAAAAGTTATGCACCATATTAAATGATCCAAAGAATGCTTCAATACAAGCATTAATTAAAACCTTTCCACTAAAGTACCAAAAAGCTTTGGAAAAAGATAAATTTTCAATTGATGAAGGATATCTATATTATAGAAGAAAGTTGAGTAATGTCATGGTTATTCCTCCTTCTATGAAAGAAATCATCTTGAAAATTTGTCATGATGACATATTAGCTGGACATTTTGATCTTGAAAAAACAATGATCAGAATTAAAAACACCGCTTGGTGGGTTAATATGTCTGAAGACACAAAATTATATGTTTAATCTTGTTATTCTTGCCAAAAATCAAAAAGATTGACTGGTAAAAGAGCTGGATTAATGCAACATATTTTACCTCCTGATGCACCATGGCAGATAATAAACATGGATTTTGTGACAGGATTACCTATTTCTGGAAAAGACAGTTATAACTCTTGCTGGGTTATTGTGGACAGATTCACTAAAATGTGTAAATTTATCCCTACTCACAAGGATGTTTCCACTAAAGAATTAGCTTTCTTAGGGTGGTCTCATATGTTTAATACTGCTGGTTTTCCAAAAGCCATAATCTCTGACAGAGACTCTAAATTTACTTCTGAATTTCGGATGTCTCTGATGGATGTTTGTGGTTGTGATCTGAAACTTTCTACTGCCCATCATCCACAGACTGATAGCTTAGCTGAAAGAATGATTCAGAATTTAGAGGACATAATAAGAAGGTATTTTGCCTTTGGCCTTGAGTATAAAGATAATGACAGATTCACTCATGATTGGGTTACTTTACTTCCTGGGTTGGAATTTGCTTATAATAGCACTGTTCATTCTGTTACTCAAAGAAAGCCTTTTGAGCTCTGGCTTGGATATGTTCCACATACTCTTGCCCAAATTCTCAATAACAAAATAACTAAATTGGATATACATCCTGGTGTAAAGTCTTTTCTTCAAATGCAACAAATTTGCAGAAATCATGCTCAAAAATTTATTGAAAAATCATTTGAATATGAGAAGAAGAGATGGGAAAAATCCCATAAAGAATACACTTTTAAAAAGGGTGATGAAGTGTTGATTTCTACAGTCCACTTCAATTTACAAGGTAATAACAAATTGAAAGACCCATTTGTTTGTCCATTTTTTGTCAGAAGAATGATTGGAGATAGTGCAGTTGAGGTTATTTTGTATTCTCCATATGACAGAAAACATCCTGTTTTTGCAATATCTCTTCTGAAACCTTACACATCCAATAGTGATTTTTTTCCAAAAAGGAGGGGTAGACCAAAGAAAACCCCAAATGAAATCACTGAAACAGCAGAAATTGAAAAAATTCTGAATGACAGAATAGTCACTGCTGAAAAAGGTACAGAATACTTATTGAGATTCAAGAATAAATCATCTGAATTTGATTTTTGGATACCTGGGAAGGATATATCTAATCTTCCTACTCTACTAAAAAAGTATAAAAAGAAAAAATCATAGCATTTTTTTTATTGTTTTTTGTAGAGTGAGGGAGTGTCAGCCAGGCTACTAGACTTACCCAGTAAAATAATTGATTATCTTACTGAGGAGAAGCCACACCTTTTAAATCCTTATTAATAATTAATTATTTATTATCTACTTATGTACAACTAACTAACTAAGTACACTAAGTAATGTAGATAATTAATAAAAGTAATTACTTGTCCCATACATATTTTATTCTCCAACACCGTGCTCAATAATACAGATGAGAGGGAATAAAATTAGTACTAAAATATAATAAAAATCTAAAAAAAATTCAAATTCCATTGAATCTATATTTTAAATCAAATATTTTGTATTAAATGTGACAATCTAAGGGAACTCAAGTTTTATTTCAAATAAAATTGATATCTCTCTTGAAGTACCATTTAGTATAGCTTTTAGTATTTCAAATACCCTCTTTATTTAGTTTCTTTTTCTCTCTCACACCCTTGTATCAGGTGGTGTAAATTCTGTGTTTTATTTCTCACATTTTGCATATAAAAGGCCCTTCCTTTTTGTACTTTTGATTCATTCCTTACTTACTCATAAATCTTACAATATATCAATTATATCCTTTATTTCTATACTTTATAACATTTGTACTTACATCACCATAACACTTAGCTATAATTTATATTAATATTTGAATTCACCTCTTGTAACTTGAGTAAAAAATCAAAAAGGATTGAGAAATACATACTTGCCTTTTGAAAGTCCATTAAACCACTTAGAATCCTTGTAGAACCTTCATTTAAATCTTATAGACCAAAAGTCCCCTTGACACAGTATAAGAAAAGGCAATTTAATTATTTTAACTATTTCAAGTAATTTAATTATTAAATTAATTGAAACAACTAATTAATTTAATAAAGTAACATATTTAAAATGAGAAATTAAATTTATACATATTAAATAGACTTTTTTAATTAATATAGTAATTTTAGTGACACAATTAAGGGTCAAGGAAGCGCCCAATATTTATGGATACTATTATATGATAAGTTGTATTTAGTTTATATAAATGTTATTAGTGAAATTGTAATTACAGTGTAAGTTAAATTTAACTTATAATATAATTTTAAATAATTTATTTATACATACAAAGTGCTCATGATATTATAGAATATAATATTTGTTTATGTAATAAAACTTATTTAATAATAAAATTAAGTATAGTAATTATTTTATTTATTCATAAAATATTTATAACTTTATTTTAATAATTTTTTGTAATTACATAATGTTATTCATTTATATGATTGCAGTAATTTATTATATAAATTACTGGGATCCTGAGATAGCCTGGCTGACATATATACTCCTTCTTAGTCAGCTTCTTTCTCACATCCTTGCAGTAGATGGTGTAATTTCCGTGTCTTTATTTCCCTCATGTTTGCCTATAAAAGGCTCTCACTTTTTTACTTTTCAAAACATTCCTTACTTAATTACTTTATTATAACTACATACAAAGAACTACTTATTTATATTGTTTTAGTATTTACATTAACACCATGATTTTAAACCTTTAAAATTAATAGTAATTTATCTCTTTACCTCTTGTTATTTGAGTAAATAGTCTTTTAAAGATAAGTAAAATACGTATTAAGTTTGAATCATCTGAAACCCAGTGTTGCCCTCCTTGGACCTCCCTGAAAAATCTTCTAGACTTGAAGGACCACCTGACAGTTGGAGGCCTTTCCAAATCGTCAACAGGGCATATTTAATTGAGGCCGGAGACCATGGGTACCATCGCCATTTGAGGTACCTATAAGGACAAGTGAACGACAAAAACGTTGAACGTCATGTATCACATGACAAAAATTTTTTCTGCAACCAGGAATTGAACCGCGCTCCAAAACTTAGGTTCATATATTGACTAAATGTCTTATATTTTGTGGTAATTATTGAAATTACTATTTGAGGGTCACTTTTCACTCTTCATTCTCTATGTATTACATTTTACTCAGCACTCTGTAAGTGGAATTAATTTGCTCATTTTACAGGGGGAGGTGTCTAATAAATTGGAATTAAATTTTATTTATTTATTTTATTTTTCCTAGTTGACAAAGATAGAGCAATTGTGTTCTTAGTCCTTGAAGTAATAATTTATGTTTTAAAAATTATTCATTATAATTTTCAGTTGACTTTTGTTCTGAGAAATTAAAATTTTATTTTTTCCAGTTGACAAATTGTCCTGACAATAAAATTTTTAAATTCAAATTTAATATTTCAGTAGACATTAAGTCCTGTTAATTATTTATTTTTCAGTTGAGTTAAAATCATGTTAATAATTATCATAAAATTGTTAATAAGAAATTTAAATTTAATTCTTCAGTTGATTATTTTATAATCCTGGCTTTAAATTTTTTTGAATAAATAAATTGATTATTATTGCAGTTGATTTTATCCTGAAGAATTTTATTTTATTATTATTTTTCTTTTAAATAAAAGTAAAAGTACAAACTAATTCATCCTATTGTCTCCCTCCCTCATTTCAGTTAAATTTAAAAAGAATGACTGATCAAGGTGTTTCTGCTGCACGTGAAGAGGAATTGGATTTAATTTATTATGATGAGTCTACTTCTGTGAGTTCCCATTTAACTTGAAAATTATCTCAAATTAATCAATCATTGCCCCAATCAGGATGTAGAGATGGAGGAAGGGGAAATTCTGGTAGAAACAACTCAGGAACAGAAACCTGTAATAAACCCCCAAGAAGAACTTCCAAACAGCTTCAAAATAAAAAAGATTCCACTACCTCAACAAGTAAAGAACCTTTCAACACACATAAAAGAATTAAGGACAGAAAACTTGAGATTGAGGTCAAGTGTAGATGCTCTAGAAGAAAAGGTAAGAAAGATAGATGCTTTTCTTCAAGAGAAGAGGAGACCTTCTCCCCCAAGGGATCTTCAACAATTGGCTCCCTAGCAGCCAGAGAAAGTGGTAGTATCCAAGTTGCAGTGGTATTGGCTGAACACTCAGTGGAATTACCTGTCTCAAAATCAACAGACTCAATTGCCCCAAGCAGGTCCATCAAGACCTAGCCAAGTCAACCCCACACCTCCTCACCCCTATCAAGGAGGAAGAAGAAGAAAAAACAATATGATCTTGCCCAGAAAACCTTGGTAAGCCCCTCTATTGATTCTCAAGTACCATTTCTTGTAACTAATTAAGTTCCTTCAGGTAATTCTGGAAGAGGAGATCAGACTGTGAGACCTGTAGAGGCTGAGAACAGTAGACAAATTGCTCAAATTTCAAATGTATCTAATACTTTAGTTCTAATTGCTACTTCAATGATAAATTCTGATATGGCTATTATTGATGAAACACTTGAGCCTGATTTTTATGATAATCTGGAAATTTAAACTTTTTCCTTATTGAGAAACACTCAAGATGTAGCTAACATTAATGATGAATATTTGAGGAATATTATTGCTAAACAAAATCATGCAATGAACAACATGCAACTGACTCAGAAATATAATAGTTTGTTAACTGAGCAGCATTATCAAGCATTAAGGAGTGAGTTAAAGAGAGTTTCTGATGATTTGTTTCATTACAAAGCAACCCATGAAAAGAAAAATGTTTTATGGCAAAATATCAAAAATTATTTGTCTAAACTGAAAGATACTGTATCTGCCTGTTGCCAGGAGCTTTGGATAAGAAAGATGAATCTGAAAATATTGAATGACCATTTTTCATCTTTTCAAAATAAAAATCAGTTATCTTTTGCAACAATCCATGAGTGTTTATATAGTCTTCCAAGAGTGAAAACCAGACTAACAACAATTGAGGAGAAATTGAACTCATTGTTTAATGATCAAAAATATTCTGAGATTTCTTTAAAGGAATATATAGTACAGGATGCTCCAAAGCTACCTGTGGCTAGTTCATCTAAAGAAAAATTAGTTCCAGAAATACATGTTGATACCACTGTGTTTCCATCAAAAATTGATGATTCACCAGGATCTTCAACAGAGTGATTAAACAATGAGATTACTGCAAAATTAAAGAAAATACAGCTGCTCCTTACTCAGAAACAAACTGGTACTAAGGAGACTCCTTCAAATCAAATAAATTGGCCAAAACTTGACCATTACCCAACATTTGATGGTGATTCTTCTTCTGATTGGCAGCAATTTATTTGCAGAAATGATAACTTAAAAAATTCTTACAAACTCCAAAATGAGGAAATTTTGTCTAAGTTAATCTCTTTGTTTACCAATGTTTCCCTAATGTGGTATGAATCTGTTCTCCTGGACAGGGAATGACTACTCATGGGAAGATTGGAAAAAATTGATTCAAGCACAATTTGGTGGCTCCAAGTTCAGGATGGCTCATCAAAAGCAGTATGAGGAAACTAGATATAGCTCTTCCACTGATAAACCTATTGAGTTCTTAATGAAACTTGTAAAAATCTTGAGGGAAATGGACCCAAATATGGAGTTTGAGTCACCACACAATATGGGGGGCGGACTTGCTAGTGAGTCCGTAACCTTGGACCCAAACTCACCACAGATTGAACACACATTGAGCTATTGATAAAGGAACCATACAATCAGGAATGAACACCACTCAGCAGAACAGTTTTAGGTGGGTGTTCAAGTAGAGTTCAGTATGAGTTCAGTCTGAGTTCCATCTGAGTTCCATCTCAGTTCAGGTTGAGGACTTGCTAGCAAGTCCACCCCCTATATTGCGTAGTGAGTTATGGAAGGACAGGATCCTTTATAAATTTCCAATGTTTTTGGGAGACTTGATAGTGGCTAGGACTGAGTTCTCCAGAGAAACTTCTTTTTTTATTAATACTTATAATGAGATCCTTCTAAACAACAAGTATGATGTTAGAAGATTCATTCCTAGGACCCCTTTGGAGAAATCCTCCACTTACCAACAGAAACCTCTGGAAAATGTTGGTAAAACTTCTGCCCCTGTGGCACCAAAAAAGTATGCAACAAACACTTTCTTCAAGTGAAACAAGCCTTGGAAGCAAGGCCATTGTTGTGACAAGAGGATAAATCTTGTTGAACAAACTGAGGAGAAGGCTGATGACACAATAGAACTGGATGATACTTCAAGTGATTGTGCCAGCAATATTTCATATGAATCTCAACAAGAAATCTTGATGCTGAAAGAAGATATTCATTATTTAAATACTATTGATATTGATAATAATGATTTATCTACAGTTGAGGATGCTGAGATTCTAAGTAACATTGAGGATAGCTCAATTGTTATTTCCCCTCCAAAAGCACCAGTCTTGATAAATGGAACCAGCATGGAAGTTGTTCTGGATTCTGGAGCTGGACGAAGTGTAGTATCTGAGAAAGCACCTGCTTCAGTGGATCAAGACTATAAATCAAAACTGATGCCTATCACTTCTGAAAATTGGAGAGGTTATGGCTCTTTTTTTTCTCCCTTTGGTAAATACAAGGCCACAGTATTTTTTAAATATAACCATGGTTTTGTAAGAGCTATTTGTAATTTTTTGTCATGAAAAATGATATTTTAATTAGTTGGTTTATCATAGGAAACTACATTTTAACCAAATATGGCATAAAATTAGATCCTTTAAACCAATGCTTCAAAATGGGGATAAATGGGAAGAGAAAATTTATTATTCCCTCCACCAAAAAAATATTTAAAAACAGAATTGAACACATGTAATTCTGTGGTTCAATATGAAAGAAGATCTAAAAAAAAATGCATGCCCTTATGTCTGAAATTGACAATTCCTCTTTTGGAGAACAACTTTCTGGTGAGGATAAAGATTCCATCATTAACTTGATAAAGTCTTTTCCTATGGCCTTTGCTCAATGTCACATGAACTGGGATTAGTTAAAGAAGAAATGAAACTCTTATTGTCTTGTCCATTAACTGACATACCACCTAGTTTAAAGAAGAAGCCTTATCCTGCTTCTCCCACAAAGAGAAAAGATATTGAAGACAATATCTCTACCCTTTTAAAAATGAATATTATTGAAAAGGTAGTTGAAACACCTAAATATTGTGTTATCTCACCTGTCCTAATTTCTTATGAGAAAGATAAAGCCAGGTTATGTGTTGATTATAGAGCATTAAATATTTATACCATTGATAATATCTATCCTTTACCTAGAATTAGCTCTATACATGCTACCTAACAGGGTGCTAAATATATCAGCTGTTTGGATGGTAATAAGGGATATAACCAGGTACCTGTTGAGAAAAATTCTCAGAATTTTCTGATGATTGCTACTCATATGGGTATTTATAAGTATTTTAGGATGCCATTTGGCCCTAAAAATTCCCCTTCAGTTTTTCAAAAAGTCATGGATAACACATTCCATCAGGAGATCATTGAAGGATGGCTGATGGTTTATATTGATTATATCATTATATTCTCAAAAACATTTGAGGACCATCTCAAAAACCTGTGTACAGTATTCCAAAAAATAGATGAGATCAATATGAAACTTGCTTTGAAGAAATGTAAATTTGGTTTCCATTCTTTAAAATTTCTTGGTCATGTTGTTTCAGGCTTACAGATATGTGTTGACCAAAAGAAGGTGGCAGCCATACAACAGGTGAAGGCTCCTACTACAGTTAGAGAGCTACAGAGTTTTTTGGGAATGTGTAGATACTATAGACAGTATATTAATAATTACCAAGTCACAGCTTTACCCCATAACCAATTAACTAGAAAGGATTTTGCTTTTGTCTGGAATAGTGAAAGACAAAGAGCCTTTGACACTATGAAACACTGTTTGATGTCAGCACCTATTCTTGCTTTACCTGACTTTAATCAACCATTTGTTTTATATACTGATTCCTGTTTTATTGGTCTTGGTGCTGTCCTCCATCAAAAACAAGTGATAAATGATAAAGTATCAGAAGTAGTAATTTGTTATATTTCAAGAACCTTGAGAAATAGTGAATTGAAATATGGTGCTACTCAATTAGAATGTTTAGCTGTAGTGTGGGCTCTAGAAAAGCTACATTATTACCTAGATTACTAGAAATTTGAACTTGTCACTGACTGCAGTGCAGTTAAATCCCTTTTTTACTTTAAAACACCTAGCAGACATATGTTCAGATGACAGTTAGCTGTTCAAGAATACAGAGGGAGAATGTCAATTATTCATAGGGCTGGTATTGTTCACTCAAATGTGGATATGTTATCAAGGTTACCTTTACCAAATGATGACTCTAACCCTGCTTATGATCCTGAGGATGAAATTATTCATATTCATGGGATATATGTGGTTGATATGGAGGAAGAGATATTATAGCTTATTCTGGATTCATATGAAAAGGAAAATGACTTAAAAAAGTTATGTACCATATTAAATGATCCAAAGAATGATTTAATACAAGAATTGATTGAAAACCTTCCACCAAAGTACAAAAAATCTTTGGAAAAAGGTAAACTTTTAATTGATGAAGGATATCTATATTATGGAAGGAAGTTGAGTAATTTCATGGTTATTCCTCCTTCTATGAAAGAAATCATCTTGAACATTTGTCATGATGACATATTAGCTGGACATTTTGATCTTGAAAAAACAATGATCAAAATTAAAAACACTTCTTGGTGGGTTAATATGTCTGAAGACACAAATATATATGTTGAATCTTGTGATTCTTGCCAAAAATCAAAAAGATTGACTGGTAAAAGGGCTGGATTAATGCAACATATTTTACCTCCTGATGCACCATGGCAGATAATAAACATGGATTTTGTAACAGGTTTACCTATCTCTGGAAAAGACAGTTATAACTCTTGCTGGGTTATTGTGGACAGATTCACTAAAATGTGTAAATTTATCCCTACTCACAAGGATGTTTCCACTAAAGAATTAGCTTTCTTATGGTGGTCTCATATGTTTAATACTTCTGGTTTACATAAAGCCATAATCTCTGACAGAGACCCTAAACTTACTTCTGAATTTTGGATGTCTCTGAAGGATGTTTGTGGTTGTGATCTGAAACTTTCTACTGCCCATCACCCTCAGACTGATGGATTAGCTGAAAGAATGATTCAGACTCTAGAGGACATTATAAGAAGGTACTGTGCCTTTGGCCTTGAGTATAAAGATAATGACAGATTCACTCATGATTGGGTTACCTTACTTCCTGGGTTAGAATTAGCCTATAAAAGCACTGTTCATTCTGTTACTCAAAGAAAGCCTTTTGAGCTCTGGCTTGGATATGTTCAAAATACTCCTGCCCAAATTCAAATTTTTAATTGATGAAGGCTAACTCTATTATAGAAGAAAGTTGAGTAATGTTATTGTTATTCCTTCTTCTATGAAAGAGATCATCTTGAAAATTTGTCATGATGACATTTTGGCTGGACATTTTGATCTTGAAAAAACAATGATCAAAATTAAAAACACTTCTTGGTGGGTTAATATGTCTGAAGACAGCAAACTATATGTTGAATCCTGTGATTCTTGCCAAAAATCAAAAAGATTGACTTGTAAAAGAGCTTGATTAGTGCAACACATTAATATCCTGATGCACCATGGCAAATAATAAACATGGACTTTGTAACAGTATTACCCATTTCTGGGAAAGACAGTTACAACTCATGTTGGGTTATTGTGGATAGATTCACAAAAATGTGTAAATTTATCCTTAACCACAAGGATGTTTCCATTAAATAATTATATTTCTTATGGTGGTCTCATTTTTTAATACTGCAGGTTTTCCTAAGGCCATAATCTCTGACAGGGACCCTAAATTTACTTTTGAATTTTGGATGTCTCTGATGGATGTTTGTGGTTGTGATATGAAACTCTCTACTGCCCATCACCCCCAAACTGATGGATTAGCTGAAAGAATGATTCGGACTTTAGAGGAAATGATAAGAAGGTATTTTGCCTTTGGCCTTGAGTACAAAGACAATAAAAGATCTACTCATGATTGGGTTACCCTACTTCCTGGGTTTGAATTTGCTTATAATAGAACTTTTCATTCTGTAACCCAAAGAAATCCTTTTGAGATCTTTCTTGGATATGTTCCAAATACTTCTGCCCAAATTCTCAATAATAAAATACCTAAATTGGATTTACATCCTGGTATAAAATTTTTTCTTCAAATGCAACAACCTTTCAGAAGTCAAGCTCAAAAATATATTGAAAAATCCTTTGAATATGAGAAGAAGAGATGGGAAAACACCATAAAGAATACACTTTTAATAAGGGTGATGAATTACTGATTTCTACAGTCCACTTCAATTTACAAGGTAATAACAAATTGAAAGAACCATTTGTGGGTCCATTTTTTGTCAGAAGAATGGTTGATGATAATGCAGTTGAAGTTATTTTGTATTCTCCGTTTGACAGAAAATATCCTGTGTTTCTAATATCTCTTCTGAAACCTTACACATCCAATAGTTATTTATTTCCCAAAAGGAGGGGAAGACCAAAAAAGACCCCTAATGAAATCACTGAGACAGCAGAAATTGATAAGATTCTAAATGACACAATAGTTACTGCTGATAAAGGTACTGAATACTTATTGAGATTCAAGAAGAAATCTTCAGAATATGATTCTTGGATACCTGGGAAAGAGATATTTAATCTTCCTACTCTGTTAAAGAAATATAAAAAGAAACAATCATAGCATTTTTTATTGTTTTTTTTAGAGTGAGGGAGTTTCAGCCAGGCTGCTAGACTTACCCAGTAAAATAATTAATTATTTACTGGATGAAGCCACGCCTTATTATTTTAATTATTTAACTATTAATAAGTTGCATTAAAGTTACCTATAATTAATTAACTAATTACATAATTGTAAAGTTAATGAATAATTAAAATTAAATATAAAAATGTCTCTTATATTTTCATTCTCTAACACCGTTCTGATTGACAGGTTAAAAGAAATAAAATTTTATATGAAAAAATATTTTTTAAATGAAAATAAAAATCTAATATTCTTATAAAAATAAAAATATACAAAAAATTCAAATTTCTTATTTATAATTGACCTTTACAGTAAATATTAAATAAATTGATTTATTCCTGTAATATTCATTAAATACATCTTGTTGACGCCTTCTTTTTAAAACAACTTTATTCTTTGAAAATATTCTTTCTGGAATATTCCTTTTTTTTTTCTCTCATACTAATTTTTTTAGAATTTTATTGCCATGCTTTGTCTATCCTTTGCCTATATAAGGCCTCTCTATTTGGTTGTTTTTGATCGTTCAATTACTTATTCACATTTAACAAACATTTATTTTATTTAATACTTATTGCTATTAATTATTAGTTTTAGTAATTACATTCTCATAGTTCTATCTCTTTAATTCATAATAATAATAATAATAATAATTTCTACCTCTTATATTTGAGTAAAACCAATAAAAAGATATAAATACGTACTCTAAACTTTGAGATCCAAAAATTTCCCTGTTACCGCCGTTTGACCGTGGTTAAGAACCCTCTATACACAAAAGACTCCTTGACAAAAACTTTGAGAAAATTTAAAAATTTTTAAAATTTTTATCAAATATATTTAAATGTAAACATAAGTTTATTCTTATCTCAAAATTATTTATATTAAATAATTTAAATTTCTGGAAACAAATACAAATGATGAATCAATTTGGGGAAATTTTTTATTTAAAATATTTAGATGTTGATTTTCTAATATTATGAAATTATTCTATTTTCTTTATTAAAGATTAAGAAGATAACTAAAAATCATTTTAATACAACTATAACATATAAAAAAGGTATCAGATCTTCTTTTAGATTCATACTAACTCAAAAAATTAATTTGTTCATTTTAAGTACAATATATATAGATCATTCAAAGCCTCACTTTTTTGTTTCTTGATTTTCATGTGTAAATTGAAGGGAAATCTCATAGGGTAAAAATGGTATTTTTTTTTAAATTTAAATAAATATATATTGTTGTAAAAACTCAAAGTTTAACCTTAAGTTTCTGTTTTAAATGTGTACTGATGAGTTGAAATATTCTCTATCCAAATTCTTTTTTTAATCTATTCATTCTAGTATTTCTTATTTATAAGGCAAATTACAAGAAGATTTATAAAATCTTCTGTTTACATATAATTTCAAAGGGATTATAATTGATTTTCAGCCATTTTATCCATTTGCAAAGCCAGGTTAGTTTGTTCCTCGAGATTGCTTGCTTCACTAATACGAAGTCTTTTTGAAGATTTTAGACCCAGAGGATGTGGAGAAAAGGCTGATTGTGGGGTGCCACTACGTGTTTCTACTTTGATTTTGCTGCTTTCCTGTTCTACTCTATTGATATCACTTATGTATGTGTTACTAGATTGAAGATCCTTACTTGTATCAAGTCTCCATTTAGGAACATGCCTAATAGTCAAGCTTTTAAAAGATGATTTAGTTTGTTCTTGATAAAGAGATAGTTCAAGCCTCATCCAGTCACTGGGTGAGCTTCCACTAGGTGGGTTTCTTTCAATTGAGTTATAGATAGAGCTGAACTTCAAGGTGGACGTGTTAAGGGCTTGCCATCTAAGGTTGATTATTAAAAAATAATAAACAAGTTTTACTAAAAATGTAAGTCTCTAAATTAAATAAAACTTACCATATTCTAATCTGTTCATGACCTCCATATTGTGTCTTGCTATACTCGTTAAAATTACTTTCAATTTTCCTATAAAATGTCTCCCCAGATTGGTAAGTAGAAAATTATGGTTTCTTGCTAATAAAAATCCAAGATATAGAAAGTTGTTCCTCCTCATGTTGAGACCAATTTGGTGACCATTTCCCCTTATTTTCAAATTTGCTGCAGCTTTGAGGTGTAGAAATAGTTTAGAAAACACTATAATATAAAAAAAAGTAATACTTATGGTGTGATGTGATGATGAGAAGTGAGAAAATTTATGTTCAGTAAGAAAATAGAAATTAATGAAGTGTTTGGTAAGAATGAATATTTAATGAATTGTAGGTAGTGAGATGTCGCTGTGGTCTTCCAACATTGGCAGGGGCCTTTGTTGTGTGATTTGACGCTGTTTGTGCGTGTCTTAATTGACATCTGTTAAGGAATTGGGTATTTTTCAGGTTTTATTCCATGGATATTGGGTCTGCAGGTATGTGGGTACTATCATTGGATAGCCCCAGTTTTTCTCTATATTTTATGTTTTGAAGACATTTTTCATATTCTAAGTTTTAAGGGGTCATTTCCTCATTTTTCATTTATAAAAGATAGCTGTTTAATTTTGTTTTTTGTGCTTTACGGGCTAACCTTAAGTCTTAGGGTTAAGTGCTTAGTACCATTGGATAGAGCTAATTTTTCTCTATATTTCATGTCCCATTGTTGTTATAGTGAAATTCCGTGTTTTAAAGGTTTTAGTAGTTGTAGCTAATTTTTTTAAGTAAATTAGTTGTTTTTATTGGTTTTCTGGCTTCAGGGAGGCCGGGCCGCTTCAGGCGGCACCTCTGACATTGGGCGGCCTGCCCGCCTCTGTTTCAGAAGGTTGGGGAGCACTTCAGGAGGGTTTTTTATTCAATTTGGTGGGTACAGGCGCCAGATTGGTGGGTGCGCATGGGCTCTTAGATAGTGGTCTGTTTGTACATAGTGAATAAGACAGTTTGGGGCAACCTTAATTATCATACAACCATCCGGAGGTGATATCCTTGTTCCTCACTCAGTTTTCACTGTTTTCTGGCCACAATTTGGCTGTTTCTGTTGAAAGTGAGTTCTTCATTTAACTTAACTTTGGCAACTGTTTCTCTCTTATAGTCTTGCAAGCTATAGCAAGTATTATTGCTGTCTCTGGTGTGTATTTGCAGCCTACAACAAGTATCTTTGCTGTCTCTGGTGCGGACATTGTTCTACATTTCAGTTCTTTGGTCTGGTAGTCTGTCTGGTGACTACTTTCTTGGCTCATCAAGCAGTCAAGTGTGTTGAAAAGGGGCTTTAGCAAAACAGGAATCAACTTACTTTAGCAAGTAAATCTCACTCTATTTTTCTAAAGGGACAGGGGATTTTCTCTCTGGTTTTTCTCCAACTCCCTTGGTCAAGGCCTATAGCTAGTACTATAGGATTGTCTACATTTCTGGCGCCCAACGTGGGGTGTAGAACTTGCTAGTTCTTTGGAATCTCTGTTTTCTTTGGTTGGCTCTTTTTGGTGTTTTGGTCTGGAGGAATGGCTTCTGGTTCCTCTATTCCTGTGGTGACTGTCAGTGGGGGAGATGGTCCTCCTTCTGTCATGGTTAGGGAGTGTGTAAGGATTAAAACTTGGGATGGTACCAAGTTTAATGGGGTGGATGTCAAGTGGTTTCTAGAGAAGTATGAAACTGCTGCTGGTGTGGATGGTGCTTCCTACCTGGACATGGTGAAGCAGATTATCTTCTTCATTGGTGATAGGGCAGTGGAGAAGGAGATTGTGGCCATGTCTGGCTACAAGAAGAGGGATTGGAAATTTTTGTGTAGGAAGATGGTAGATAGATGGGGTGTCAGGTTCACTATGGTGGATCTGAACTTGGTTGTCAGTGAATGGCAATCTTATCGTGGTGTTGGTAACTTGCATAGTTACAGGAAGTTTCTGCTACAGTTTGATCCTGTGGTGGAATATTTGGTGGAAGTGGAGGAGCTGGCACATGAAAATACTGCCAAGGATGTTTTTTGGTCTGCCCTGGCTAGAGATGTCAGGATGGATGTGTTGAAGGAGCTGTCAAGAAAGGAATTGATGAAGACTCTTTCTAATGGGGAGCAGAAGTTGCCTGCCTTGGATAAGGTGAAGGAGGCTGTTGAGGCCCATTTGAAGTTATTGGCTGTGGACACCTATCAGGAGGGGTGTGCCAAGTATGTCAGCAAAGTCAGTGAGGCTTTGGCTGAAGAGGAAGTTAGTGAGAAGAAGGAGAAGAAGAATTTGGTTCAGGTTCCCAAACAGGAGAGGGACGCAATGGTGGAGCAGTTGGATGATCTTACAAAGCAGCTGCATATTTTTGTTCAGGAGGCTAAGAAGGTCAATAAGGCACCTTCTCAGCCTAGAGAATTTGATAGGAGGGCTGGTAGGAGTGATCCTTGGGTCTGCTCTTAGTGCAGCAGGAGGGGGCACAGGTCCAATGATTGTTGGGCATTGAACAGGGATGTGTCTGAAGGAAAGGTGGAATTTGATGGCAGGGTTTTCAAGTTCCCTGATGGTTCTTTTGTTAAGCCCAGTGAGGGGAAGGCTCCTGTTGATTTGGCCAGTAGAAGGGGAAGTCTCAATCAAAAGAGGCCAAGGTTTGAGGAGATTCCTGATCAAGGGAGGTCTTCTGGTAAGGAGGATAAGGATAGCAAGGGAAAGGGGAAGGAGGTCAATAAGGTCTCTTTTCTACTTCCTTTGGTGGTTTTGAGTTGTATTCTTGTGGTGGGAAGTCAAGTGGTGAATGCTTGGCTGGTGTTTATGATGTGGAAGCAGGGAAGGTGGGAAGGCTGAAGTGCAGTTCTCAGGCCCAACCAAAGCCAAATGCTTCAAAGGTGGATCCTAAGCTGAGTGCAGCTAGGAAGAGGTACAGCAAAGAGGAGCTGTACAAGATGCAGAAGGGTATGGCTGACATGGGCCCCCCTAGTTTTGGCTCATTGGACATGAATGGTGAGCCAATGCCAATGGAGGTTGATTCTGACTCTGAGGAGGATGTCCCTTTGGCTTCATTTCCAAATCCTGCTGGAGTTAGAGGTTCTGTTGAGGGATCTGGTTTGGTTCCTGTTAATGGTAAACCTGTTGGTGGTGCTGGTCCTCAAGAAGCTTCTAGGACCAAGGTGGTGAAGCCAAGGGCTCACTTTGAGAGGCCAGTAGTTTCTGGTCAAGTTAATGTTATGGACTCTGTCCTGGAAAGGATGAATCAGGGTCAGGTTTCCCTATCTTATGTGGAATTGTATGCTATCAGTCCAGGGTGGGCTTATAGACAGAAAAAGTTATTGACAAGGAGAAGGGTTTCTTCTGGTGAGGTAGAATACATTTGTGATTCTTCTGAAAAGTTTGGTGAGGGGTTGGGAAATAATTTTTCTGCTCCTCTTGGATATGTCAATGTCACTTTGAATGGCAGGGAGGCAAGGGCATTGGTGGATTCAGGTTCTCAGATAAACCTGATTTCTTTGTTTGAGGAAACTCATATGGGCCTCCCCATCAAAACTGGTATTGGTGGGAATTTGATAGGGATCGGTGGTCATGTCACTGAATTGGTTGGAACTTCAGAGTTTGTGAAGTTAGATGTTGGCGGAGCCTCAGGGAAGGTTAATTTTTACATTGCTAAAGGTAATTTAAAAGCAGTTTTAGGTGTGCCATTCTTGATGGATTTTCAGGCAAGAATTGGTTATCAATTTTATTTGGGAATCAGTTTGGAGTTGACTGGTGAAGATGATAGGAGACTTCACATGAGGTTATCATCCCCTGGAGAGGATGGTTGGGACACCAAGCCTGCTTTATCTTCAATGTGCCAGTGCATGGACTGCTGCAGGAGAAGGAAGGAAGTGGGTTCTGACTCTGGTTTTTTGGAGGGTGGCTCAGGCTCTATTGAGAGTCTGTCTTTTTTGGAGTAATGAGGGCTGATCACCCTAGTGCTACAACCTCTCCCCAAGATGCGGAAATCCCAGGTTGTAGTAGGTCAGCTCCCTTGGAGATATACCAAGTGGATTTTCAACTTTCTCTTTTTAATGTTTCTCTTCTCTGCAAGTATTCATTAAGTTTTTTATCAAGTCTCTGTTCTCTCTCAAGATTCTTAATTATTTTTAATTCAAGTTCAAGGAATAAGATTGGTTATATATCTTTATTGAAAGATATGCGGAAAAGTTTTGGGGCGGTGAGATTGGGGCCTAAAAGTAAGTCCTCCCAATTGTGCACCCCTAGGGTTTCTTCTACACCTTTCAAAAACATTACCTGGGCCACACCTGTGAGCATTGGGGAAACCCCTGGTTATTTTTGTAGGTCAGAAGGAAACTCAAGAAAAGAAGATAAAAATTTCAAGATAATTCAAGAAAATCAAGAAAAAAATCTGAAGATAATGAAGAAAGAAGATTCAAAATATTTTTGTGAAGATTTTCAAGATCAATTTTTGGGCCTCCAGCATGAGGTTAAACTGCAGAAAATTAGGAAGAAAGTAGATCATCAAGTTCAATTTTTGGGCCTCCAGCATGAGGTTAAACTGCAAAATTTTAAAAGAGTTGATTCTGAAGATGAATCAAGATTTGAAGATTTGGAAGACGTAAGTGAAGATGAAGATTTGGAATTGCGGAAAAGTTTTGGAGTGGTGAGATTGGGGTGTAAAAGTAATTCCTCGCAATTGTGCAACGCTAGGGTTTCTGCTACACCTTTCAAAAACATTACCTTGGTCACACATGTGAGCAATGGGGAAACCCTTGGTTGTTTTTCCAGGTCTGGTGGTGAAGATTTCCTGATGATCCCTCAAGTTGAAGGTGGAGCGGCAAAGTATAAGAAGGTAGCGCAGAAGATTAGGCCTGTCAATGAGCCTATGCCTGTGGGTTTGAATCCGCCCTTGAAGAGACCTCCTTTGTCAAGAGATCCGTATTGTACTCCTTTGGTGAAGAATCCTCCAGAATTTGTAGAAACGGCTAGGGTGACCGTGGAAAGGTTGAAGGTTGTTAATTTTGGTCCTGATGGGTAGTTGTCTGAAGAAAAGAAGTTGTTGTTGCACATTTTTGTGCTAAGGGAAAAAGCTGTGGCATTTGTTGAAGAGGAAAGGGGTGTGTTGAAGCACTCTTATGGGGAGCCTTACTTGATTCCTGTGGTTTGTCATGAACCTTGGCAAATCAAACCTATTCCGATTCCAGCCACTATTAGAGAGGATTTTGTGGAGATTGTTAGGGAAAGAGTCAGGACAGGGTTATATGAACAATCAACATCCAGTTACTCAAGTCCGGTGTTCTGTGTAAAGAAGCAGAATGGAAAGTTGAGGGTGGTTCATGATCTTAGAGCCTTGAATAGAGTCACTATCAAGGACGCTGATATGCCACCAAGTGCAGAGGATTTTGTTGAAACTTTTGCTGGAAGGGTGTGTTATGGTTTGGGTGATATTATGTCTGGTTATGATGAGAGGGAGCTCCATACGGATTCAAGGCCTCTCACAACTTTTGAGACTCCTTTGGGAATATTTCAGCTCACTAGGTTGCCTCAGGGAGCAACTAATTCAGTGGCCGTATATCAAGCACAGATGGCTTGGATTTTGCAGAATGAGGTTCCTACTCATGCTGGTATTTTTATTGATGATGGTGGAATTAAAGGACCATCCACTGATTATGGTAATGAGGTGTTAGCGGAGAACCCTGGCATAAGGAGGTTTGTGTGGGAATATGCAATAACTCTAGAGAGAGTGTTCTTTAGGATTGAAGAGGCTGGCTTGACCATTTCAGGGTCAAAATTCTGTTGTTTTGTTCCTGCTTTGGAAATTCTGGGTCATGTGGTATGTAAAGAGGGAAGGATTATGGCAAATAAGAAGATTAATAAAATTCAGTCATGGCCAAGGCCTAAAAATACTACTGAAGTCAGGGGATTTTTGGGTGTATGTGTATATGTCAGGATTTTTATTAAGTATTTTTCTTTGTTGGCTTCACCTTTAAGGAGGTTGACCAGAAAAGATGCAGATTGGGAATGTACTGAAGAGTTTGAAGAGTCTTTTCAGAAGTTGAAAAAGGTTGTTGGTGAAGATATTGTTCTTCACAAGTTGGATTATGGTGTTGGTTCTGGAATAATTTATCTGAAAGTGGACTCAAGTTATATTGCTGCTGGTGCTGTTTTGTCTCAGGAAGATAAAACTGGGAGGGTCAGGCCAGTAAGATATGAGTCTGTGGTGTTTAATGAGGTGGAATCTAGGTATTCTCAACCTAATTTGGAATTGTGTGGTGTAGCAAAAATTTTAAAGAAGCAACAGACGGATTTGTGGGGGCAGCATTTTGAGCTGCATGTGGATGCAAAATCTTTGGCTCAGATGATCAATACGCCTAGTCTTCCAAATGCTCCAATGACTAGGTGGGTGGCATTTATTCAACATTTTTCTTTTGACCTGGTACACAAACCAGGTAAAACTTTTACTATGCCTGATGGATTATCAAGGAGGCCACCTACAGATGAAGATTCTGAGGCTGAAGAGTTCGATGAAGATGTTCCAGTGGTTAGGGCCAGCACAAAGGGTGCTGAAGATTTTTCTGACCTCCCCCAAGAGGTTAAACTGGCTGGATCTGATCTTGATTCTGGTGATCAGGATGTTTTTGTTGATGAAGATGGAGTTGTTGTTTGGGACAGCTCAAATTTGGAAAAGGGTGTTTTTGTTAGTGAACTGGATTCTCACAAGGTTCAGTGGAAAGAGAAGGACGTTCCAAAATTTAAGGATTGGTTTCCTGGTTGGGCTGCTCAATTGGCTCTTGTTCATACTGGTGATTTTGATGACAGAACTGTACCCTTGGATGTTGTTTTGTTGGATTTTGATGATGAGACCTGGGGTCAGTCTGGGTTTTATTTTATTTTGGTGGAATATTTGTTGACCTTGGAGAGACCAGATAGTTGTGATGATGATACTTGGTTGGAAATCAAGAAGAAGAGTCCTGGATTTTATGTGTCAGGAAGGTGGTTGATGAGGAGGAGACATCCAAATCCTCAAGTGGTGGTGACTGAGAAGAAGGGTCAAGAATTGGTTTTGAAGTCTTTGCATGAAGACCTTGGTCATAGAGGCTTTGGGGAGACTTATAGAAGAGTAGCAGACAGATTTTGGTGGCCGGGTATGAAGTTGGCTGTGCAGGGTTGGTTTCAATCTTGTGAAGAATTTCAAAGAAGAAGTCATTTGAAACCTAAAGAGGTGGGCCGTGCTACTGGCAAATCAACTGTTTTTGGAAGGGCCAGTCTGGATGCTGTCCATACTAAAGAGGGCAGGTATAAATACTTGATTATTGCTAGGGATGATTTGTCTGGTTGGGTTGAGGAAGTGCCTCTGGTTAATTTGACTGCCAAGAATGTGGCAGAGTTTTTGAAGAAGGAGTGGATTTATAGGTATGGGTTGATGAAGTTGGTCACTGTTGATGGCGGGCCAGAGTTTGGTACCGAATTTAAAGAAGCTGTGGCTAGTTTTGGCTCTAAAGTTAGAGTGGCTACATCTTATTATCCTGAAGCTGAAGGCATGGTTGAAAGAGGCCATCAAGTTATCAAGAACACTTTGGTGAAGATGTGGGGAGATAGTGCTGAAAAGTGGAGGCATTATTTACCCTTGGTTTTATTTGCTGATAGGGTCACTGTGAAGAGGACAACTGGCTATTCTCCTCATGAGTTAATGTTTGGTCAGAAAGCCATTCTACCAGTGGACTTGGAAGCTGTCTCTTATCTTGGAATTGATTGGGATGACGTGCACTCAACAGAAGATTTGCTTTGTGCCAGGATGCAACCGTTGGAATGTAGAGAGGAATGTCAGGAGAAGGCATACTCTAGGATGATGAAGATTAGGAATCAATCAGTCAGGTACTGGGACAAGAAGTTGGCTCATAGACTCAGGAATCCCTTGAAGCCTGGTTGTTTGGTTTTGGTGTATAATAGAAGTTTGGAGAGTCAGTGGGGAAAAATGTTTGCTAACAGATGGAATGGACCTTACAGAGTCAGATCTCAGGTGTCTGGAGGTTCTTATGTTTTGGAAGAGTTGGATGGTGCAGTCTTGAAGAAGAGAGTGGCTGCAGACCAGGTCAAGAGGTTCTATCCCAGAGGCACTAGGCATGTAGAAGATTGACTCCGCAATGAGGATAAACTATGGAACGTTCTTTAAACTTTGGAATTTTTGGTGTTGCAGAGCAACTTTTGTGTTGGAAACTTTTTGTTAGAAGGTACCCATGGGTGGGGCTTCTAGATTTGATCTTGGCAAGTGTAGGGGTAACTGATGGGCTGGCTGCTCTGTAGAACAGTTACCCCAGATTGTCTGTTTCCAACCCTTTCTCTTAATTTGGTTGAACCCTAGTATTGGTTTCTTTTCACAGGTTTTATTCCTCTATGACTTTAAAATGGAATTTTCTTTGGTTTTCAAGTGCTGTACTCTTCACTCTTATTGGTTTGGGTTTATTGTGTTGGATGTTGTGTTTTTGTTAGAAGGTACCCAGGGGGGGCTTCTAGATTTTATTTTGTCAAGTGTGGGGGTAACTGATGAGCTGGTTGCTCTGTAGAACAGTTACACCAGAATGTCTGTCTCAAGTCTTTTGTTTTTCCTAGTTGAATTCTAGTTCTGTTGTTTATTTTCAGGTTTCAAGTCCACTATGACTTTAAACTGGTTTGGGACTGGCTTCTTTATCTTTGGTTCTTTCAGATTGGTGGTGGATCACTGGTGGTCTCCCATCATATTTACTTATTGGAGGGAGCCCACCCAGTGATCATTTCTATGGACCGGACTTTCTCTTATTGGACCATCTATGGATCTGGACTGTCATGTATTTTGTAGTTATGTTTTTGCTAGATAGTAGTTTTAGATTATTTTCTTTTTTCTCTTTTTTTCTTTTAATTTTTTTATGGGGGTTGTTTAAAATTATAAAATCAAAAATATAGGGTGTTACCACATCAGGGTCACCTGGATGTGGGCAAGCATTGTTGGGGAAAGGCTCATCAATTGGCTGGGCAATGCTATTTTCTTTTTTTTATTTATTTCATTTATTTCTGTGTTTTATTATTTTTATTATCTTCTGTTATTTCTAAATTTTTTTGTTTTTTGTTTTTTTGTTAATCATTTAAAATATTTAATTGTGTATCCACATCAAGGTGCACTTGGATGTGGGTAAGGTATCAGGGGATCAGCTCATCAATTGGCTGGGGGATACCATATGTATTATTTTTTATATTATATTTTATTTCATTTATTTTTATTTTTATTTCATTTTATTTATCAATTTTCAATTTTAGTATATTAGTAGATCAAAAAAAAAATATAAATAATAAAAATAAAAATAAAAATAAAATAAAAATAAAAATAAAAATAAAAATAAAAATAAAAATAAAAATAAAAATAAAAATAAAAATAAAAATAAAAATAAAAATAAAAATAAAAATAAAAATAAAAATAAAAATAAAAATAAAAATAAAAATAAAAATAAAAATAAAAATAAAAATAAAATAAAAATAAAATAAAAATAAAAAATAAAATAAAAAATAAATAAATAAATAAATAAAATAAAAAAAATTCTGAAATTATTTTTATTAATTGTTTTATATTATTATTATGTTTATAATCTTTTTGCAGGAGATCATTGTCTGGATGATGAAGCTTCTGGAGGCTGGTCCGGATTGTGATGTTGTTTTTGTTTTTTGTTGGGATTGTGGGAGAACTGTGTTCTTTGAAGTGCATCCTGCTGGGGAGATTATATGGATTGTAATGGGCAGGAATTGGATTAGAGGGAAGTTCAGAGGAGGAAGAGGAAGAGGCAGGAATGGAGTGCTGGAAGGTGTGCTTAATGATCCTAGACATCTTCCAGTGGTTGTCCAACAGGCGCTTTCTCAGGGATTTTTCAAAGTCATTCAAAGGTCCATGGAGGGCAAAGGCTTTTAGCATGTTGGAACACATGGTGCTTAGGTGTTTTTTCATGTCTCCATAATCCAGGGTCAAAGAAGTTTCTAGAGGTTGGCCAACTCCAATAGTAGATTCAGGAGGAGGGGTGCCAACTAGACAAGAATAATTGGATCAGTAATTATTTTTGTTGAAGAAATGGGATGAATAAACTTGGTACTTACAGATTGGAAGCTCATCAAATTTGTAAGCAGCCGGAATTTGGATCTCTGAAGATTCTGGGATGGTCATAGTGGGTGGATCAACCAGGGAAAGATATGAATTCTCTTGGTCTTCCTCTGAAAGATTTTGAGAAGGTGAACTAGGAGGCTGATGTCCCTGGGGCCTAGTTGGAGCAGTGGGATTGTTGTTGTTGTTGTGGTTTTTATTTCTGTTGGATTCAGCTGGAGGAGGTGTTGGTGATGGAGTACCAGGGTTGATAAAAGATGGAGCAGGAGAGGGTGATTTAGAAGCGGATTTATCTCTTCTGGATGGAGCTTTTGAAGGGATGGAACTGTCAGAAGAATAGTTGGCTGACAGAGGAAAGGTGTAGTTTCATTGTCTTAGCTGGGGACAAATTTGTTGCTTGGGTGCAGTGTTGGGTGCTCTGGTTTCTTCCTGAGGTCCTCTGGAAGGTCTCCTAGAAGTTTGGGAAAATTTGGAGTTTTTGGACCTTGGAAGGGTTGGCTGCATTGCTCTGGGAGCAGTGGGAGGTGATTGCGTAGAGTTTTTTTCATTGATTAATTGAATTTGGCTGTTTTCTGGTTGTTTTTGGAGGTTTTGAGCCTGATTTTCACTGTCTAGTGAGGCGGGCGGGCCGCCTGGACACGGTCTAGAAGCCTGGGAGCTGATCTTGAAGCTTTTGGAGCTAATTTGGCAGAGATTAAAGCAGTTTCTTGGGAAGCTAAGGCTGGTCTTTTGGGAAGAGTTCTGGAAGCTGAGCTTCTGGATCTTCTGGAAGGTGCTGAAGATAAAGAAGAAGAGGAAGGACCAAGCTCTGGGGATCTGGTAGAGGATCTAGAGATGTATTTATGAGAAGGTGAAGGAGGAGGAATAGGATAGTTGGCATCTCTGTCACATTTTTCTTTTTGGATTAGCAAGAATCACAAGCCCTGTTGTAGAATTTGGCTTCAGAAGCTGGAAGAGTGAAGGTGCAAGGTCTGCACATGTGGATTCACTGTTGCAGGCATAGTCTTTGGGAGCAGTGAAGCAAGGAAGAGTAGAAGGGTTAACATCAGGAGATCCAGCCATGATGTGTGGTGAGGAAAGATGATGGAAAGGGATAGGAGGAGATTTTTGTCAGTGATGGGTAGATGATGAAGTGAAGGTTGAAGTTCAGCAGGTTGGCTGTAGAAGTGTTCTGTATGAAATTAGCTGTGTCTATTTTATGCAAAATTCCGTGAGTCCATCAAGACTTTAAACTGAAATCTGGTTTCTGTTAGTCCTCCAAGACTTTAAACTGGCTGGTTTAAATATTTTATCAAGACTAGTCCATCAAGACTTTAAACTGAACATTGTGTTATTCCCCCAAGACTCTAAACTGAGGATTGTTGTTGGTTCAGTCCCCCAAGACTATAAACTGAGTAATGGGTTTTGTTGTTGGAGTTGGTTTTGAAAGATTGGTGGAGGGTATCCACAGGGGGAGCCTCTGAATTTAGCAAAGGCAAGTTTGGGGGTAATTGATGGGCTGGAAGCTCTATTTACAATTACACCAGAATGTTATTTTTTTCTCTGTGTCTTAATGTGGTTGCTCTCTGGTTCTGGGTTTATGATTTAGGTTTTTGAGTCCCCCAAGACTATAAAATGAGGATGGTCCCCCAAGACTTAAAATTGAGGGTTGTTTGTGGTTACATCCTAAAGAGGGTGTGGTCAATTTTTCTTTTCTGAATCAAACTCAAGTACTAGTGGAATTACAGAGGGAATCAAGAAATGAAATGAAGTGTTCAGAATTAGCCTTGAACTGGTGAATGAGGTGTCTTCTGTTCTCAATGTCCTGTGGATCTCTAGCTGAAGTGGATTGGAAGTAGTGAAGCAGAAGTTGTTTCTGTTGAGATGTGTGTTTTTGGAACTTGGCCTTGATAGTGGGCAAGTGGTTTGGTGTTGGTGGTGCAATGGATCCTACATTGTTATCATCACTATCAGAAGATGGAGGAACTGAGAAGTCATCAGTTTTAAAGTTGAGGGAAGAAATGAAAGTTCTTTACCATCAGATGGACCAGGAATGCCGGAACTAGTTGTTTTATGGGTTGTGGCACTCTTCTGGGAAAGGTGAAGCTTTTTGATTAATCTGGGTATAAGGATGGATGGCCTAGATCTTTTGGTGCTGGTAGAAGAAGGACCAGGTTGAGGTGGAGATGAATCTGTTGCAGAAGATAATGGACCAGGTCTGTAGCAGGTCTTCTTTCTTGATTGGCAGACATCACAGGAGGTGTGATGGTGCAGATTAGATTATTGTCAATGCAGTATTGGCAAGGACCCATTTCAGAGGCAGACTTGGGAAGAAGGTTGAACATGGTGGTTTAATGAAGAAAGAATGTGTAAATTCTTAATTGGAGGGAGGATGTGGTCTTCCAACATTGGAAGGGGCCTTTGTTGTGTGATTTGGCGCTGTTTGTGCATGTCTTAATTGACATCTGTTAATGAATTGGTTATTTTTCTGGTTTTATTCCATGGATATTGGGTCTGCAGGTATGTGGGTACTATCATTGGATAGCACCAGCTTTTCTCTATAATTTACGTCTTGAAGACATTTTTCATATTCTAAGTTTTAAGGGATCATTTCCTCATTTTTCATTTATAAAAGATAGCTGTTTAATTTTGTTTTTCGTGTTTTACGGGCTAACCTTAAGTCTTAGGGTTAAGTGCTTAGTACCATTGGATAGAGCTAATTTTTCTATATATTTTATGTCCCAATGTTGTTATAGTGAAATTCCGTGTTTTAAAGGTTTTAGTAGTTGTAGCTAATTTTTCTAAGTAGATTAGTTGTTTTTATTGGTTTTCTGGCTTCAGGGAGGCCGGGCCGCTTCAGGCGGCACCTCCGACATCGGGCGGCCTGCCCTCCTCTGTTTTAGAAGGTTGGGGAGCGCTTCAGGAGGGTTTTTTATTAAATTTGGTGGGTGCGCATGGGCTCTTAGATAGTGGTCTGTGTGTACATAGTGAATAAGACAGTTTGGGGCAACCTTAACTATCATACAACCATCCGGAGGTGATATCCTTGTTCCTCACTCAGTTTTCACTGTTTTCTGGCCACAATTTGGCTGTGTCTGTTGCAAGTTAGTTCTTCATTTAACTTAACTTTGGCAACTGTTTCTCTCTTATAGTCTTGCAAGCTATAGCAAGTATTATTGCTGCCTCTGGTGTGTATTTGCAGCCTACATTGAGTATCTTTGCTGTCTCTGGTGTGGAATTTGTTCTACATTTCAGTTCTTTGCTCTGTTAGTCTATCTGGTGACTACTTTCTTGGCTCATCAAGCAGTCAAGTGTGTTGAAAAAGGGCTTTAGCAAAACCGGAACCAACTTACTTTAGCAAGTAAATCTCACTCTATTTTTCTAAAGGGACAGGGGATTTTCTCTCTGGTTTTTCTCCAACTCCCTTGGTCAAGGCCTATAGCTAGTACTATAGGATTTTCTACATTGCGAGTTTGACCAAGTGAGATGAATTACTTAAAAAATGGCAGGGCAGAAAATGAGTTCCACTAATGATTCAATAATTTGTGGAAAGATCCACGATTTTCTGAAAAAATTACTGATTTGGCCCTTTACCAAAAGACTGAAAATTAATGAGTGTGGAATTTTAGCGGCAATTTTTTGTAAAATATGCATACCGAAAAGGTTTACTGAAATGAGTGGAGATTCTCTTAGTCAATTTTTGCAGATTTTCTTGGGTGAGCAGTAAGGACACAGGGTAATTATTAGTATTTTGGTTCAGGCACAGACTTGGGTGCCACTACTAACTGCAACCTCTGTACTACCTCCCAAATTACCATAAAACTTGGGTAACCAAGTGTTCAACTTTACAGTGGAGCTTCATTTAGTGTTAGATTTCCTTCACTATCTCATTCCTTAGAGGTTAGAGTTAGGTTAAAATTACTTTTCATTATCTTTGAAGTTAGTGTTATCACTCTGGTAGCTAGTTAAAATGAAATGGCTGGATGAGACTAAAAAAAATAAAGACAGTCTCCAAAACTGCCAAAAAGGTAGTTGCTTGAAGGCCTCACAAAATAATCAACTTTGCTCATCAGCCTGTGCAAAGACAGATAATGGCATTGTCATTTGAATTTTCAGATTCAAAGCTCCGCTAAAGAGTTGATCACTTAGTTACCAGAATTTGATGGAAATCCGGGAGATAGTATACACATTGCAATTTAAAAAAAATTGAATTGATAGTGGTGCGGAAGTCTGTGCCCAAACCAAAATATTAATAATTACCCTGTGTCCTTACACTACAGCAAATGTTTGTTTTGTTATGGGGCGCAAAAATTACGCAACAGTTGTGCAACAGTTATGAAACAATTTTTTTGTGCACTTAAGACCCACCTAAGACATTTAAGTGCCAAAAATAATTGTTACTTAACTGTCACGTAATCATTGCACCATTGTTGTGCCCCAAGACAAAACAAAAATTTATTGTAGTGTTACCACTCACCTTTTCTATTGGCTTTTGTATTTACTTAAGTAATCTTATACTTGTGTCTGGTCAATTGATAGTTTTTGGACATTGACACCTGAAATATTAGAAAGTCATCATAACCTTGCTATTGGTAAAAGATATTTGATTGTGCTTTCAGTAAGAGAATCTACCCCCGTGTTGGTAAAAAATAAGTATATAAATTCATTTTACTTGGTCATTTCATAATGAATTTCAATACTCAACTGCCCTATGCAGTATCTTTTGTTAATCACTCATTAAAATTACTATTCATCCCTTGCACTCATTCAGTAAAACTCAAGTATCACACATTCCCTTCAATGTTCTTGATGAATTACTCGATATGGAAGAGGAAGACTATATTATTTCCTATGTGTTCAACACTCAAAATTCAAACATGCAAAGAGAAAAAAAAAAGAAAAATTGAATCAACAACATATGAAAGGCAATCAATGAATAATAAGTGACTTCTTTATCCTCAAATGTACATACAAAAATATCATGTTTGAGAGATGTTTCTGCATGATCAGGGATCAATTCAACAGTATCTGTCGCAACCTACAAAATCATAACTTTTTTATGGCTATGAAAAAAGGTAAGTTAAGAAATATTTTAACATACTAGTCATAATTTAATTGTCTTACATTTACTTAGGATTTCTGTGGCCAAGTGGGTTTGACACCAGAACAGAAAATGACAGCTGTTCTACAACAACTTGCATATGGTTATTGGCTGATAGCACTGATGATTATGTCCATATTGGCAAAACTACTTCCTTGAGAGCTCTAAAGCACTTCATCAAAGATATAACTAGTTTATATGGAAAGGAGTACTTATGAGAACTTAATTACATGGAAAAGAAAATTATATTGAGAGAGTAAAAAGAATGAGGATTTCCTGGATGTCTTGGTTCAATAGATGGGATGCATTGAGAGTGGAAAAATTTCCTAGCAGCTTGGGCAGGTCAATTTCAAGGAAAAGAAGGCACACCTACAATGATACTTGAGTCTGTGGCTAGAAAGAGCCTGTGTTTTCGGCTTTGCTTTTTTGGAACTCCTGGAGTGCTCAATGATATCAATGTTCTCCATAGAAATAAAATATTTGACAAATTATTGGCTGGTACTCAAGATGAGGTGCATTTTAAGATAAATAATCACCAATATAAAAATGTGTATTACCTGGCAGATGGAATCTATCCTCCATGGTCCAGGCTTGTCAATACTATACCCCACCCACAAGATAAAGAAAGTCAATACTTTTCCAAACTACAAGAAGCTTCACAAAAAGACATTGAGCATGCCTTTGGAGTATTACGTGAATGATGGGGGATCATTAAACAGCCATTCCATCTATGGAGGAGAGAAATTGTCAATCAAATAATAACATGTTGTATAATATTACACAACATGATCATTGAGTTGAAATCTACAAATGATCCATTCCTATCTAATATACCCAAAATATCAAGTCAAGTAGTTTTTAGTCATCATGATCCTGCCTTGTTCAACAGTATATCTCATTATATGCAGAGGAGTCAAGATATGCAAAACTCAACTATCCACTTTAGACTACATGAAGATTTAAAAATTTATAACTGGGCAAGTAGCGGAAATGAAAATGAATAGTTATTCAAAATAAGTTTAATTAATCAAAAAATCTAGAGAATATATGTCTAGTTGAAAAAATTTCATACCTTTATATTATATTAGTCCTATGTTCTCTTCCATTTAAATATGTGAAATATTATTACTTAATTATTTAAAATTTGATAAAACCTAAAAAATAATTTTTTTTGTATTTAATTGTATCTGAAATTAAAAGGTAATTAGCTTAAACTGCTTTCCAATTAAGAAAAAAAATCAAGATTAATGCTTACCTTTATATATTTTGTTGAGTGTCCATTTTTGCAAAATTTAATATATATAAGTAAAACATAGATTATATAAATATTATTTAAGTAGAGTTGAACTCAAAAAATAATATGAATAAATCTTTAGAAACAAATAAGAGACAATTATATTATATTGGGTTGTTGTATAAAAAATTATTGGGTCATTGGCTAATATATTATTACTGTCAGCCAGGCTATACCAGGAGCCCAGTAAATGATATGTTAATTTATTGGACCTGAAAGATGGTGTAAGAATTGTATTTTATGTATATAAATTAATATTTTATTGCATAATGAAATTATATAAGTATCTTATTAAATATAAGTGTTATACTAATTTTATTGTTATATAAATTTTTATATATTTAAATTAAGCATAATATATTTTATATTCTACAAATAATGGCGCATTTTTATGTATTTAATAATTATAAATTAATAATTAATTAATTACAAACATATATTATAATTTTATATGTAAAATTGACTTATAATGTAAATAAGTTAATTAATTAAATTTATATATTAAATAAAACTTCATATATTATTAAACAATAATATTGGGCGCTTCTTTTGACCCTTAATTGTGTCAGGAAAAATTATTGAATAAATTATAACACTTATTTAATAACATAGTATTAAAATCCCCACATTAAATTACAAATATCATTAAATTAATTATATGTTTCATTTCTACTCTTTTATATTTTTGTTTTAGCTTATTACTATTTTGTATTTACTGATTTGTGGTGCTTCAGAGGTCCCTTGGTCTATAAAAGGGCCTTGGGTAATCCCCGTTAACCCATCACTTACTACACTCACCTTTTTTTACATATTTAAATATTATACAAAGTTATTATTATTAGTATTAGTGTCATAGTTCTAATATAAATTTTAATAAATTTCTATTGTTGCTCTAAGTCTAATAATAAATATAAGTGTTTCGGCGCATTGAAATTAAATCCTTACTTAAATAAATATAGTTATTTAATAACTCTTACTTTTGTGTCAACTCTCAAGTAACTCGTCGTTGCCTCCCTTTAAATAAACTTAAACTCTTTTATTTTTTTAATTCTTTTACTCCTTATAATCCCTTTTCTTCATATTCTTTTTCCCTCCTCTTCTTCTTTCCCCATTTATCATTCCTATTATAAGCAGGCTTTTCACTTAAATTGTCCTGGGGAGCACTCATATTGATCAAAATACTAATATATCACGTCTACAGAAAGGAAAAACTATTGGAATTAGTAGATTAAAAGTATTAGCAATGTTATTACTAATAAAAAGCACTGGAGCTTACCCTGAATTTAAATCTTTATTTATTTTAATAAAATGTAATAAAAATTCAAAAAAATCTGTTAAAAATAAAATAATAAGTTTAACTAGACCTTTATAAGAGTTAATAAATAGCTTACCAAGCTTTAACCAAATACTAATTTAATTGGATGTTATATTGGTGACCAAAAACTAAGTGAAATTGGGTTTATATTGGGTACAGTTACTACTGTAAATACCTAATTTTTATTATATAAAATTAGTACAATTATTATAAGGGTTCTTTTCTGAAATAACTAAGTTATGATGACCCACTAATATGCAGCAGTCCCAAATATTTGGTTTGTTTTGAGCTATACTAAAGTAAAAATCACGTCACAAGGCTTATACTAAATAATAAGTAAAAACTAAGGAAAGACCCCCAATTGTCAGTGTATCTAGTATATAAGTATGATTTAATAGTATTTACTAATGGTCCTACTACTTATTAAGAAATGATTTATTGATTAAACCTCGGGGGAAGACTAATAAAATAGTTATACTCAAATAAAACTCACAATACTTGGATTGAAATGCGTGCTAGTGGTGGAAAATAGATGAATATAATATAGTTATAGCTTATATAAAGATAATATCAATTTATAAAGGCTTTATAATATATTTCTAAATGATAATAATTTTTTTATAATGTTTATTTTAATTGCAGTAAGTAAGTGATGTCTAATAACCATCAAAATCCTCCCTTGCTTATACCAAAATCCACTGGAGTGCACAGACCTTTAATCCAGATGTTGTCACTGCTATCCCCAGAAATTACAGAACTGTGAGGGCCCATCACCTCCCAATGGCGTCTACTTCAAGCAGATTAAACACCCAGACCTCCAGTAAGGACCCTCCATCACATTTAATGATAACACAGACCCATACCATAAATAGAAAATCCAGATAAAAGCGGATACCATAAAGAAACAGGTAAAATAACTCATCCAAAGAGAATATAATGAATAACAAAGCATATAAAGGAAACAAATTAAATTTCTAAGCCCCCAATAACATCCCCAAGCATCCATATTAACCCAGCAATAACCTCCCAACCCATAAATCCATGAATATCCATCCAAGGAAGCAGATTAAGTTGTCCAAACTGAGTGTATGCGCCTAAAATAGATGTTTATGCTTCTTTAGGCGTTGTGAGTCCACTGAATACGTCCATATGACCTAAAATAAGCAGAAAAACAAAGGTTATAGGCTATTAAGAGGCTAAAACCCACTTATATACCTAAATATACATAATATACTGCATATTTGTCAGTATAGTCTAGTATATAAGTATGATATAATAGTGTTTATTTATGGTCCTACTACTTATTGATAAATTATTTAGTGATTAAACCTCAGGGGAAGACTAATAGAATAGTTATACTCAAATAAAACTCACAATACTTGGATTTTTAATGTGTGCTAGTGGTGGAAAATAGATGAATAAAATATAGTTATAGCTTATATAAAGATAAAATCAATTTATAGTGGCTTTATAATATATTTATAAAGGTTAATAATTGTATAATTGTGTTTGTTGGAGTTGTAGTAATTGAATGATGATAAATAACCGTCAAAATCCCTCCTTACTTATACCCAAATCCACTGGAGTGCACAGACCTTCAATCCAGATGATGTCACTGCTATCCCTGGCAATTACAGCACTGTGAGGGCCCATCACCTCCCCATGGCGTCCACTTCAAGCAGTTTCAACACCCAGACTTCCAGTAAGGACCCTCCATCACTATTAATAATAACACTGATCCCTACCATAAATAGAAAATCCAGATAAAAGCGGATACCATAAAGAAACAGGTAAAATAAATAATCAAAAAGAGATTTAATGAAACTAAAAGCATATAAAGAAACAAATAAAATGTCCAAGCCACCAATAACATCCCCAAGCATCCCCATTAACCCAGAAACATCCTTCCAACCCATAAATCCGTGAATAACCATCCAAGGAAGTAATTTGAGTTGTCCAAACTGGGTGTATGCGCCTGATATAGGTGTCTATTCTTCTGTAGGCGTTGTGAGTCCACTGATTTTGTCCATAAGACTTAAAATAAGCAGAAAAACAAAGGTTATTGCCTATTAAGGGGCTAAAACCCACTTATATACCTAAATATACATAATATACTGCATATTTCACTGAATATGAGATTTATGTATACATATAAGCTTATGTATGTCAATAATTACTTCATATCACTTAAGATAAGTATATTATGACTCCATTAACACCTTAATAAATATTATTAGGCCATGGATAAGCTATTTAAAATATTATAAGTTATATAATAGAATAATAATTATATATATATATAATAAAATAATATATATTATTATTTTTACCTTATTTTTAAGATATAAGCTTAATCTACTTAAGGTTATCTTATTTTAAGCATAAGAAATACTCAGTCCTAAGGATATTTAGGCTGACACTCCCTCACCCCAAAAAAAACAATAAAAAAAATGTAAAGACATTTTAATTAAAACAAAGGAGTGAAATAATAAAAATAAAAATAAAAAATAATTTTTATAATACATATACTGAATGAACAGTATTATTTAGATTTAAATTTTTTCAAGAGATTTTTAAGATCAGATATTTCATTTTATGGAATCCACTGGTCATATTCACTTGATTTATTTTTAAATCTTAATAGATACTCAACTCCCTTTTCTTTAGTAAGGTGTCTCTTCTTAAGTATCTTATCAATTTCTGCCTTTTCAACTATTTCTTCAGGTTGCTGTTTATGCCTTCCTGATCTTCTTGGAAATAGAGCAGTATCATTAGAATGGTATGGTTTTATAAGAGAAATAGGAAATACTGGATGTTTTCTATCATATGGTGCATATAGAATAACCTCAACAGCATTATTACCAACCATCTTTTTAACTACAAATGGTCCAATGAATGGATCCTTCAATTTAACATTACCATTTAAATTGAAATGTAGTGTTGAAATAAGGACTTCATCACCCTCTTTGAACATTTGTTCTTTATGGGCTTTATCCCATCTTTTCTTTTCATACTCAAACGCCTTATTTATACATTCTTGATCATGTTTTCTGCATAATTCCTGCATCTGAAGAAAAGATTTAGTACCTGGATGGATATCCAATCTAGGTAGCTTATTAAGAGTTTTAGCAGGGGTATTAGGTACATAACCCAACCATAACTCAAATGGCTTTTTGCCAGTGACAGAATGTACTGTACTATTATATGCAAATTCTAAACCTGGGATAAGGGTTACCCAATCATGCGTGAATTTGTCATTGTCTTTAAAATTAAGACCAAAAGCACAGTATCTTCTTATCATATCTTCTAAGGTTTGTATCATTCTTTCTACTAGCCCATCAGTTTGTGGATGGTGTGCTGTAGAAATTTTTAATTGACACCCTGAAACATCCATAAGTGATGTCCAGAACTCAGAAGTAAATTTAGGATCTCTGTCAGAAACTATTGCCTTGGGGAAACCTGCTGTATTTAACATTTGTGTCCACCATAAAAAAGCTAAGTCCTTTGCAGAAACCTCTTTGTGGGTAGAAATAAATTTACACATCTTTGTAAATCTATCTACAATTACCCAGCAGGAGTTATAACTCTTATGCCCTGCCATTGGCAAACCTGTTACAAAGTCCATGTTAATGATTTCCCATGGAGCTTTTGGTTGCTCAATTTGTTGTAATAAACCAGCTCTTTTTCCTGTTAATCTTTTAGATTTTTGACAAGAATCACATGTTTCAACATATTTTTGAACATCCTCAGACATGTTAATCCACCAAGCTGTGTTTTTTACTCTGGTTAATGTTTTATGGTAGTCAAAATGACCTGCTAATATATCATCATGACATATACTTAACATTAACTCCTTCATTGAAGGGGGAATTACAATTACATTACTTAATTTTTTCCTGTAATATATAAAACCATCCTCAATGGAAAATTTTCCTTTTTCTAATGCCTCTTTATACTTAGTTGGTAATGTTTTTATTAAAACATTCATTGAAGCATTTGATGGATCATTTAATATTGTAGTTAATTTACTCAAGTCAGGATCTGAATTATAATTATCAAGAATTGATTGCATAAATTCATCCTCAAGATCTACAATATAAATGCCATAAATGTTAATAATCTCTGACTCAGGAACATAAGCAGGATTATCATCATTATTAGGCAGAGGTACTCTAGATAATAGATCTACATTAGAGTGCAAGGTTCCTGCTCTATGTGTAATAGTCATCCGTCCTCTGTATTCTTGTACAGCTAATTGCCATCTAAACATGTGTCTATTAGGAGTTTTCATGTTTAAGAGTGACTTAACTGCACTACAGTCAGTTATTAACTCAAATTTTTGGTCTTCAAGGTAATAATGTAGCTTTTCAAGAGCCCATACTACTGCCAAACATTCAAGTTGAGTAGCACCATATTTCAATTCACCACTTCTTATAGTACGTGAAATATAGCAGATTACTACTTCTGACATTTTACCTTCAATAAGTTGTTTTTGATGCAAAGCAGCGCCCAGTCCAATAAAACTTGCATCTGTATATAATACAAAAGGTAATTGGAAATCTGGTAAACCCAAGATAGGAGCTGTCATTAAAAATTCTTTCCACTTATCAAAAGCTTGTTGTCTTTCATTATTCCAAATGAAAGCTTCTGATTTCTTTATCAGTGTGGTCAATGGTGCAGCAATTGATTGGTAATTTTTTATATATTGTCTATAATAACCACACATGCCAAGAAAAGATTGTACATCCTTTACATTTTGAGGAATGCCAATATTCTTTATTGCAGCCACTTTATTTTGGTCTACACATATTTGTAAGCCAGATACAATATGACCAAGCACTTTTAAAGATTCAAACCCAAATTTACATTTTTTCAATGCAAGGGTCATTTTTATTTCATCCATTTTCTGAAATACTTTCCTTAAATGGATTAAGTGTTCATTAAAAGTTTTAGAGAACACTATGATGTCATCAATATATACCATCAACCATCCTTCAATCATTTCATTATGTAATGTTATATCCATTAACTTCTGAAACACTGATGGAGCATTTTTTGGTCCAAATGGCATTCTGACATACTTATAAATTCCCATGTGTGTTGTTATCAACAAAAAGTTCTGTGAATTCTTTTCAACAGGAATTTGATGGTACCCTTTATTTCCATCTAGGCAACTTATATATTTAGCACCTTTAAGGGTAGCATGTATAGAGGCAATCCTTGGCAAGGGATAAATATCATCTACTGTAAATGTATTTAATGCTCTATAATCACCGCACAGTCTTGCTTTATCTTGTTCATAATAAATTAGCACTGGTGATATTACACAATATTTTGGTGTAGTTTCAACCTTCTCAAGAATGTTCATTTTTAATAACATCTTAATATTATCCTCTATGTCTTTCCTCTTCATTGGTGAGGCAGGGTATGGTTTCTTTTTAAGACTAGCAGGAATATTATCCATATCACAGGTTAAACTAATCTTCATTTCATGATCTTTTACAAGGCCAAGTTCATTTGTACCATGTGCAAAATCCATTGGAAAAGCTTTAATTAATTCTAAAATATTATCTTTCTCAGTTTTACTTATCTGAGTGCCAAATGATGCTTTTGAAATTTCTGTTTCCAGAAGTTCCATCTCATTGGATTCTCTTCCTTTAGACGGGGAATTTGTTACTGACTCAATGTGTAAGACTGTGTTAAAAGAATTTATTTTAAATTTCCTTTTACCATTCATGCCAATTGTAAAATTGTTATTAGCAGGGTCTAATTTTACACCAAATTTAGTCATAATATCATTTCTAATGATAAAACAGTTACTACAGTTAGTATTATCCATTACTACAAAGTCACAAGTTACTCTTACATAACCATGTTGATGTTTAAAGAAAACAGCAGCTTTGTATTTACCAATGGGGTGTAGAACTGATCCAAAACCTCTCCAATTTTTATTTTGAAGTGGTTCAAGCTTAAAATTATATTCACTATCAATTTTCTGTAATGTATTAGTGGAAACAACAGAACCAGCAGCTCCTGTGTCCAGTAATATATTAACATTTTCACCAGAAATGATAGCTGGAACCGTGATAGGTGTCATTCTAAAGTTATCAGCTTGTATATCCTTAATGATTTCAGCATCCTCAAAATTCATTAAAGATTCATTTGAGTCCATATTTAATATTGGATTTTCAAAGATGGACAAATCATCTTCCAACATACAGACTTCATTTTCATCACCATATGAGATATTGCTGTCATAATCACTTGATTCTTTACTTTTTTCAGTTTCAGTTTCAGATTCACGTTGATTTTCAACAATATTTATGTTTTTCTCACATTTGTGACCTTTTGCCCAAGGTTTGTTACACTTTTAACAAGTATTTGTTTCATACTTTTTAGGTACTACAGGTGCAGTAGGTTTTTTCTGCTTCTCCTGAAGTGTTTTTGAATTCTGAGTTTTTACAGGTTCAACATTTTGTTTATAAGTGGAATACCTTGATTCATACTTATGGTTTAATAATATTTCATTGCAAATATGAATAAAATCAGAATATTCAGTAACATTTAATGTTCTAGCTACAACAATATCTCTGACAGATATAGGTAATTTATATATTATCTTATCTTTCCATAAGTTAAAATCCATATGAGGCTCAATGGCTTTTAATGTTTTGTTTAAATTCATTAAAAATACCATAGGTTTGTCACCATTCAACGGATTATACCTAGTCTTCTCATAAAGTGTCTGCTGAGTCATCCTGAATTTAGAACCTCCAAATAGTTTTTCAATAAGTTGTTTCCATTCAGCCCAAGAGTAGTCTCTACCCTCACTTAAGACAGCTTCAAACCATAATAAAGCAACATCTTTAAATAAAGAAATTAATTTTGATGTTATCTCTTCATCTGGTAACTTATATGAGAATTTCAAGTTGTCAATTCTTTGAATAAAATGTTGCCAATCAGAGCTGGCTTCCCCATCATAAGTTGGGTACTGATCTATCTTAGGCCAGTTTTTCTGATTGGATTTTATCTCACTAATCTTAGGTATGTTCAACAACTCATTTACTTTTGATAAATGGTCTTGTATTTCTTCCTGCATGGATTTGTGACTTACATTTTCAGATTTGACACTACCACCAGATGGTTTTAATTGTGGTGGTACAGGGAAGGAATGAGATTCACTTTTGCCAATGAAAGGATTATTATTATATTGATTATACTTATGATTATCCTGGTTCATTAGTAGATTGGCAGTTTCAATCTCAACTTTAGTTAATCTTTGTAGCAACTCAGAGACACTTTGATTTGTCTGGGCAAAAGATAACTTTGTTCTTGATTCAGTTTTTAATAAATGTGTTTCATATAATTTTTCTAACTCACAGAATTTGTTTGAAAGGTCATTATATTTATTGCTTAATGAATCATATTTAAGAGTTAGAGACAAATGTTCTTTCTCTAATTCTTTGTGGTGTGTTGCTAATTGAGAAATGTTTAATGTCAAGGATGAAATTGTATCACTAGTGAGCTTAACTGTCTGTTCCTCACAATCAGTCATTCTATTCCACAATGCTGAAACAATTCTATGGACAGTTGGATTATTGTTAGAATATTCCATGTCCTCCTTTTCAATTCTCTCACTCTCCTGTGAACTTCTCATCTCACTAGTAGGTGGTTGCAAATGAGGATTAACTGTATTATTATTGTAAATAGTACTGTTATTGTGGACAAAAGACAAGTCAGGTGTATCTACTCTAAAACCTAAATTTCTCAAATCCTCCTCTATTTTTTGTACAGATTTAACATCAATAGAATTACCTATATTGTAATTATCAGTATTATGTTCAATCTGAGAGGGTAATCTACTTACAAAGGGATGGTTGCCAGTCCTGATTTTTGGCGCTTTTTTCCTTTGTAAGGGTGAGCTGAGGAAGTCAGATGAGTGGGTGGATCCCTGTTGCAACTGTGGCTTGTCCACTGTTGGTGAAACCAGTCCCATTTCCATTTGTCTACCAGGATTTTCTCCTGGGAGTGAGTTGACCCGCCTTGGATAGGGGGTTGCTGATTTGACTGAAAGGGCTGGCCTCCCTTTAATTCTTCCAATGCCTGATTCATCTGCTGAAACCCTACCTTGCAATTGTTTTGCAACTGCTCTACCTCTTTGAACATGAGAGATTTTGATTCCTCCAACTTCAGAACCTGTTTGGCCAGGTGGGACAGTTGATCCTGAAGAGGAGGAGACGTCTTTTTTATAGTTATCTTTTTTAAGAGGGCTTCCTTTTCCTCTATACTCATGCTTTCTGGCTGGGGGTACTGTTGGCCCTCCATGGTGATGTCCTGGAAAGTTTTTGTTAGCTTTAGACCTGGTATTATAAGCAGGCTTTTCACTTACACTGTCCTGGGGAGCACTCATATTGTTAAGAATGACAATATTTTACGTCTACAAAAGGAAAAAACTCTATGGAATTAGTAGACAAATAATATTAGCAATTATATTACTAATAAAAAAGCAATGGAGCTTACCCTGAATTTATATCTTTATTTATTTAAATAAAATGTAAGAAAAATTCGAAAAAATCTGTTAAAAATATAATATAAGTTTAACTAGACCTCTATAAGGGTGAATAATTAGCTTACCAAGCTTTAACCAAATACCAATTTAATTGGGTGTTATATTGGTGTCCAAATACCAAGTGAAATTGGGTTTATATTGGGTACAGTTACTACTGTAAATATCTAATTTTTATGATAAAAAATTAGTAAAATTATTTTAAGGGTTCTTTTCCGCAATCAATGAGCTATGATGACCCACTAATATGCAGCAGACCCAAATATTTGGTTTATTTTGAGCTGTACTAAGGTATAAATCACGCCCCAAGGCTTATACTAAATAATAAGTAAAATATAAGGAAAGACCCCCAATTGTCAGTATAGTCTAGTATATAAGTATGGTATAATAGTGTTTATTTATGGTCCTATTACTTATTGATAAATTATTTAGTGATTAAACCTCAGGGGAAGACTAATAGAATAGTTATACTCAAATAAAACTCACAATACTTGTATTTTTAATGTGTGCTAGTGGTGGAAAATAGATGAATAAAATATAGTTATAGCTTATATAAAGATAAAATCAATTTATAGTGGCTTTATAATATATTTCTAAAGGTTAATAATTGTATAATAGTTTTTTTTGGAGTTGTAGTAATTGAATGATGATAAATAACCGTCAAAATCCCTCCTTACTTATACCCAAATCCACTGGAGTGCACAGACCTTCAATCCAGATGATGTCACTGCTATCCCCGGTAATTACAGCACTGTGAGGGCCCATCACCTCCCCATGGCGTCCACTTCAAGCTGTTTCAACACCTAGACCTCCATTAAGGACCCTTTATCACTATTAATAATAACACTGATCCCTACCATAAATAGAAAATCCAGATAAAAGCGGATACCATAAAGAAACAGGTAAAATAAATAATCAAAAAGAGATTTAATGAAACTAAAAGCATATAAAGGAAACAAATAAAATGTCCAAGCCCCCAATAACATCCCCAAGCATCCCCATTAACCCAGAAACATCCTTCCAACCCATAAATCCGTGAATGACCATCCAAGGAAGTAATTTGAGTTGTCCAAACTGGGTGTATGCGCCTGATATAGGTGTCTATGCTTCTGTAGGCGTTGTGAGTCCACTGATTTCGTCCATATGACCTAAAATAAGCAGAAAAACAAAGGTTATTGCCTATTAAGGGGCTAAAACCCACTTATATACCTAAATATACATAATATACTGCATATTTCACTGAATATGAGATTTATGTGTACATATAAGCTTATGTATGTCAATAATTACTTCATATCACTTAAGATAAGTATATTATGACTCCATTAACACCTTAATAAATATTATTAGGCCATGGATAAGCTATTTAAACTATTATAAGCTATATAATAGAATGATAATTATATATATAGATAATAAAATAATATATATTATTATTTTAACCTTATTTTTAAGATATAAGCTTAATATACTTAAGGTTATCTTATTTTAAGTATAAGAAATACTCAGTCCTAAGGATATTTAGGCTGACAATATTTCACTGAATATGAGTTTTATGTATACATATAAGCTTATGTATGTCCATAATTACTTAATATCACTTAAGATAAGTATATTGTGACTCCATTAACACCTTAATAAGTATTATTAGGCTGTGGATAAGCTATTTAAACTACTATAATTTATATAATAGAGTAATAATTATATATATATGTAATATAATCATATATATTATTATTTTAAACTTATTTTTAAGATATAAGATTTATGTACTTAAGGTTATCTTATTTTAAGTATAAGAAATACTCAGTCCTAGGGATATCTAGGCTGACATTATTTATCTTGAAATGCACCTCATCTTGAGTACTAGCCAATAATTTGTCAAATATGATACTTCTATGGAGAACATTTATTTCATTGAGCACTTCAGGAGTTCCAAAAAAGAAATGCCAAAAACGCAGGCTTTTGCTAGCCACAGCCTCAAGTATCATTGTAGGTGTGCCTTCTTTTCCTTGAAATTGACCTGCCCAAGCTGCTAGGAAATTTTCCCACTCCCAATGCATCCCATCTATTGAACCAAGACATCCAGGGAATCCTCATTCTTTTTACTCTCTCAATATAATTTTCTTTTTCATGTAATTAAGTTCTCATAAGTACTCCTTTCCATATAAACTAGTTATATATTTGATGAAGTGCTTCAGAGCTCTCAGGGAAGTAGTTTTGCCAATATGGACATACTCATCAGTGCTATCAGCCAAAATACCATATTCTAGTTGTCGTAGAGCAGCTGTCATTTTCTGTTCTGGTTTCAAACCCACATAGCCACAGCAATCCTAATTAAGTGCAAGACAATCAAATTATGAGTAGTATGATGAAATATTTCTTAACCTACCTTTTTCCATAGCCAAAAACGGTTATGTTTTTGTAGGTCCTGACAGATACTGTTATTAGATCCCTGCTCATGCAGAAACGTCTCTAAAACATGATATTGTTGTATGTACATTTGGGGATAAGGTGCTCACTCATTAGTCATTGATGGCCTTTCATATGTTTTTGATTCAATTTTTCTATTTTTTCTCTTTGAATGTTTAAATTTTGAGTGTTGAATACTTAGGAAATAATATAGTCTTTGTTGGCCGGTTGTCTAGAAGAAGGAGAAGAGGAAGAAGAGGAAAGAGAGGAATAAGGAGAAGGGGAAAAAATAAGGGAGTAATAAGAGCAAAATAAAATAATAGAAATATAAAAAAGTATAATTTAAAAGAAAAGTGCAATGCCAATGATTGGGAGTATACACACAACTCAAGACAATGATTTAATAGGAAATTATAGTCAAGTAAGTATTTTTTCATTTTGCTTAAATATCAACTACTACCACTAACACACTTAAAGCAACCTTAGTTTATTTAATTGATATTTTTATAGGACTTATGATGTTAAAAAATAATAATAAAAGTGTATAAGTTTGTAAGAGTAATGTAAGTGATGGCAGCTAAAGGGGACTTCCAAGGCCTTTTTATAGGCAAGCAGATCTCTGAAGCGCCATAATAGTGTATATACAAAATAATAAAAATTTGAAACAAGAAGACACAAGAATAAAATTAAAACATAGAGATTAAGAGAAAAACATGAAACAATAAACTATACCTGTGAGTAAGTAACCAATTTTCCCACCATAAGTTCCCAAAACAATTAATTAAAATAATCAGTAACTAAGTAAGTCTGAAACATAAGAACTGTGAGTAAAATAATCCAAAACAGGTATTACAGTCAAATGTAAAGTTTTAATTAAAACAAATAAAATTATTTTCACACAAAAATTCATGTAATCAATTTAATCCAGTATAAAGCAAAATTAATTTATTGTTTTAACTATGTAATTAACTCAATAACTAGTTTAAATGAAACAAATAATTAATTTAATGATATTTCTAATTTAAAGTGAGAATTTGAATACCATCTTATTAAATAAGTGTTTTAATTTATTTAATAATTTTACTGACACAATTAAGGGTCAAAAAAGCGCCCAATATTATTGTTTAATAAGATTTGTAAGGCTTTATTTAATATATAAATTTAATTACTTAATTTAATTACATCATAAGTTAATTTTACACTTATAATTAAACTATATGTTTATAATTAATTAATTATTAATTTACATTTATTAAATACATAAAAATGCACCATAATTTATAAATTATAAAAAAAATATCATGCTAAATTTAAATGTATAAAAAATGATAAAATTTATATAATACTTATTTTACTTATATTTAATACGATACTTACATAATTTTAATATGCAATAAAATATTAATTTATATACATCATGCATATTTTTACGCCCTCTTTCAGGTCCAATAAATTAAAATAACATTTAATGGGCTCCAGGTACAGCCTGGATGACACTCCCTCACTCTAAAAAAACAATAAAAAAATGCTAAGATTTTTTCTTTTTATACTTTTTTAACAGAGTAGGAAGATTTAAAATTTCTTTTCCAGGTATCCATGCATCATTTTCAGATGATTTGTTCTTATATTTCAATAAATATTCAATACCTCTTTCAGAAGTGATAATTTTATCATTGAGAATTTTATCAATTTCTGCAGTTTCTGTGACTTCCTAATGTTTTTCTTAGGTCTTCCCCTTCTTTTGAGAAATAAGTCACTGTTGGAAGTATAAGGTTTAAGCAAAGAAATGGGAAAAACAGGATGTTTCCTATCATATGGAGAATACAATACAACTTCTACTGCATTATCTCTAACCATTCTTTTAACAACAAATGGTTCCACAAAAGGATCTTTTAATTTTTTCTTTCCTTGTAGCTTGAAATTGACAGTAGATATCAAGACCTCATCACCCTTGTTAAATGTGTATCCTTTATGGGATTTATCCCATTTTTTCTTTTCATATTCAAATTCTCTATCAATACAGCTTTGAGCATGTTTTCTGCATAGCTGTTGCATTTGCATAAAAGATCTTACACCAGGATGTAGCTCCAACTTTGGTAATTTATTATTGAGAATTTGAGCAGGAGTGTTTGGGACATAATCTAACCAAAGCTCAAAATGCTATTTCTCAGTGGCAGAATGAGCAGTGCTATTATATGAAAATTCAAGACCAGGCAATAGAGTGACCCAGTCATCAGTAAATCTGCCATTGTCTTTATATTCTAATCCAAAGGCACAATACCTTCTAATCATATCTTCCAAGGTTTGAATAATTCTTTCAGCTAGACCATCAGTCTGAGAATGGTGAGCTGTAGACAATTTTAACTCACAGCCACAAATATCCATCAAAGAAGTCAAAAATTGAGATGTAAATTTTGTGTCTCTATCAGAGATAATGGCTTTTGGAAATCCAATAATATTAAACATGTAATACTACCATAAGAAAGCTAATTCTTATTTGGACACATCTTTGTGGGTGTGAATAAATTTGCACATTTTGGTGAATCTATCCAATATTACCTTACAAGAGTTATAACTGTCTTTAACTGCTACAGGAAGACCAGTGACAAAATCCATGTTAATGATTTTCCAAGGAGCATCAGGTGCTTTAATATGTTGTAACAATCCTGCTCTTTTACCTGTCAGTCTTTTGGATTTTTGACAAGAATCACAAGATTCAACATATAATTTAGTGTCTTCAGATATATTAGCCCATCAAGCAGTGTTTTTAATTCTGATTAAGTTTTTCTCAATGTCGAAATGTCCTGCTAATTTGTCATCATGACAAAGTTTTAAGATGGTTTCTTTCATGGAAGGAGGAATAACAATGACATTGGTCAGTTTTCTCCTGTAATAAATATAACCATCTTCAATAGAAAACTTTCCTTTACTCAAAGCATTTTGGTACTTTAGAGGAAGAGTTTTTACTAATGCTTGAATAGAAGCATTCTTTGGATAATGCAAGAATGTAACCAATTTATTTAAATCAGAATCTTTATCATATTAATACAGAATTAATTGTAACAGTTCTTCTTCCATATCAACTATATATATACCATGTATATGAACAGTATCAATTTCAGGCACATAGGCAGGATTGGAGTCATTATTTGGCAGAGGAAACCTTGAAAGCATATCAACATTGGAGTGAACATTTACAGCTCTATGGATAATTGTCATTCTTCCTCTGTACTCCTGAACAGCAAGTTGCCACCTAAACATATGTCTATTTGATGTCTTTAGTTTCAAGAGGGATTTGACAGCACTACAGTCAGTTACCAACTCAAATATTTGGTCATCTAGGTAATATTGAAGCTTCTCAAGATCCCAAACAACTGCTAAACACTCTAATTAAGTGGTACCATATTTCAATTCACTATTCTTAAGGTTCTTGAAATATAACAAATTATAAATTCTGAGGATTTATCATTAATAATTTGTTTTTGGTGAGCGGAAGAACCCAGTCCAACAAAGCTATCATCTGTGTAAAGGACAAAAGGTTTGCTGAAACCTGGAAGAGCCAAGATAGGGGCTGTTATTAAAAAAAATTTCAATGCATCAAAAGATTTTTGACAGTCATTATTCCAGATAAAGACAACATCTTTTCTGGTCATTTTGGTAAGAGGTAAGGCTATGACCTGATAATTTTTAATATATTTTCTATAATAGCTACACATACTCAAAAAACTTTGGATTTTTCTCACTGAAGTTGGTGCTTTTACATTTTGAATTGCAGCAACTTTATTCTGGTCTACACAACTTTGTAAGCCTGGCACAACATCTCCAAGGACTTTCAAGGATTGAAAACCAAACTTACACTCATTCAAGAACAAGTTCATATTAATTTCATCCATTTTTTTGAAAACTCTATTTAAGTGAATCATATGTTCATCAAAAGTTTTAGAAAAAACAATAATGTCATCAATATATACCATGAGCCATCCTTCAATTATCTCTTGATGGAAAGTGTTATCCATTACTTTCTGAAAAACTGAAGGTGCATTTTTGGGGCCAAATGGCATCCTAACATACTTATATATTCCCATATGAGTAGCAATAAGCAAGAAATTTTGTAAATTTTTCTCAACAGGTATTTGATGATAACCTTTATTACCATCCAGAAAACTAATAAATGTTGCACCTTTCAAGGTAGCATGTATTGATATAATTCTGGGTAAAGGATAAATATCATCAACAGTATAAGTGTTTAATGCTCTATAATCCCCACATAATCTAGCCTTATCTTTTTCATAAGAGATCAAAACTGTGGAGATGACACAATATTTTGGGGTGACATCCACCTTTTCAATGATATTCATTTTAAATAAGGTTAAAATATTATCTTCAATATCCTTTTTCTTTTTTGGAGAAGCAGGATATGGTTTTTTTAAGACTAGGAGGAATATCATTCAAATTACAGGATAAAATAATTTTCATTTCTTACTTAACAATTCCTAAGACATGAGAACCATGAGCAAAAGCCATAGTTAAAAATGTAATTAAGGCTATTATTGAATCTTTCTGATCAACTGTTAATTGATCACCCAATGAAGCTGTTTTAATCTCAGACAATAATTAATCCATTTCCTTTGTTTGTCTGCCTTTACATTGGATCAAAGAGTGACAAGATTTTAATAAGGGTGCAGAGTGCTTCTTAGAAGATGAAATTTTAAATTTTCTTATCCCATTCAAGCCCAAGGTAAAACAATTGTTTACAGGATCCAACTTAATGCCAAACATGGTTAAAATTTCATTTCCCTTGATAAAGCAATTGCTTAAATTGTCATTTCTCATCACAAAAATTTCACAAAAAGCTCTGACAAAACCACTATTATATGTAAAGAATACAGTGGTTTTGTATTTTCTAATGGGACATAACACAGAACCATAACCTTTCCATTTTTCAGATGTTATAGGTAATAATTTGCATTGATAATCCTTATCCACAGAAGCTAGTGCTTTCTCAGGCACTACACTTCCTCCAGCACCAGACTCAAGAATAACCTCAACATTTTTACCATTTATGATAACTGGAGCTCTCAAAGGTGATATTAAAATGGAACTTTCAGTAATATCTCTAATTACCTCAGAATTTTCTACAGAAGACAAGTCAATATCACGATTATCAGACCAATTATCTTAATAATGGATATCCTTTTCTAAAACTAGAACTTCCTGAGAAGACTCATGGTCATAAGAGATATTGCTATTGCAGTCACTGGAGGAATCCTCAAGATCAGCTTGAGAATTTTCAGATTCCTCAGATAGCTCAACAAGATGAATTTTCTAGTCACAAATATGTCCCTTCTGCCATGGTTTGTAACATTTAAAACAAGTGTTTGTTGCATATTTATTTGGTGCAACTGGGGCAGAAGGTTTACCAGTTTTGTCTGGAAGTTTTGTGGAAGGCTTTTGATGGTCATGATAAGATTTAACAGGATAATTCCTTGCTTCATATCTATGATTTAGTAGGACTTCATTACAGATATTAATAAAGGAAGAATTCTCTCTCACATGCTCAGTCCTTGCCACAATCAAATCTCTCAGATAATTTGGTAATTTGTAGAGAATCTTATCTCTCCAAACATCATAATCCATTTTAGGATTCATGGATCTAAGAAATTTTGTAATTTTCATAAGGAAAACAATAGGTTTTTCAGGGGAGGAGTATTCATATTTAGCAGTCTCATATAACCTCTGCTGGGCAAGTCTGAACTTGGAACCACCAAATTGATTTTCAATAAATGTTTTGCACTCTTTTCAAGTATAATGTTGATTTTCCAGTAAGACAGATTCATAACACATTAAAGCTACATTGGAAAATAAAGAAATTAATTTAGAGACAATTTCTTCATCTGGTAATTTATAAGAGTTTTTCAGATTTTCTATCCTCTGATCAAAGTGTTGCCAGTCAGATGAAGAGTCACCATCAAAAGTGGGATATTGCTCCAGTTTGGGCCAATTTTTCTGGCTACTGGGATGGCCCATCTTTTAATTTGAATTATTTAACATTAATAATTCTTGAAGTTTATCCAGGTGTTCAGAAATTTCATTATTTACACAAACAGCTGGTTTATGACCATTCAAAGATTTTTTGCTAGTAGCAAAAGATTTTACAGACTCATTTTCAGTTTGTTTAATGGTGGAAGTATGGGGAAGAAAAGAGCTTCTTTTTTCAGGCTCTTTTCCTTTATTTGTATGCAGCTGATGGGCAGCATTTTCATCCACACCATAATGATTGATGGTTAAGGCTGAAAATTTTTCCTGTAGGTCAGACAAATAATTTCTTATCTTTGGAATTTCAGACAGCTGTTCATTTATTTTTGCAATGGATAAAACATTTCTGTCCTCAAAAACTGTGTGTTTGGTAGTCTGAGTTTGGAAATCATTTTTCAGAATTTTCAACTCATTGTGTAGAGACTTAATCTCACTTTTCAATGAATAACTCTCCTCAATAAGGAGTTTTAATTCACTTAAGGTTTTATGCAGATGAATATTTCTATCTGAGATAGCTCTGTGATCACTTCTTATTTGTTTTTGTTGGCTAAGAATAATATTCAAAGTTTCTTTGATTTTAAAATTAGCTGTATCTTGTACAGAAGAACTCACTTTACAATGTAAATGCAAATTATTCAATCTATCACTTTCATGTACTAATACATCCCTTAAATTTTTGTTTTTTACAACATTAAAATCAAGGGTATCTTTCAATGTATCCTCAGAAGTTTTCTCAAGCAAGTTATAGACTTCAGGGGAAACAGAAACATTTTTAATTGCAAGAGAAGGATTAATTAAAGAAGTAGAATTCAAATGTAAGGGTTCATCAAATTATAATTTACCAATTACATCATTAGGGCTACTCATCAAAGAAATTTGTCTTTTTAATGGTTTAACTGTTCTTTCACCATGATCTACAATATTACCTGTGGAAGAAGATTTGTGATTATACATACCAAAATGTTTATCAAACAAATTACTTACCATGGCAAGGTAGAAAATTTCCCCTGTGCCTTCTTTCTTCTGCCTCCCTGATAAGGATGGGCCTGAGGAGACGGATGGTAGTTTAGTGTCCTGGATGGGCCAGGGTGTTGAGCTTCTGGCTGCTGAACATTCTGTTGGTAATGGTTTATCAGGTAGTCCCATTTCCACTGTTCCACTTGCATAGTGCTTTGATTTTGAGTGAAAGAGCTGGGTGCCTGATGGGGCTGAGACTGAGACTGAGAAGCTGGGAAAGGAGGAGGTTGAACCTGCTTGTGATTTAATAGCTCCTGCATCTGTTTCAAGAGTGTGTCTACTCTTGCCTTGTATTTCATGCTTTCTGCCTTCAGTTCTTTTATGTGGGTGGACAGGTTGTTTATTTGTTGTGTCAGAGGGATCTTTTTTATTCTTATACCCTTTAGAGGATTTTCCTGATTTATCTGAGGTTTTACTTCCTTCAGAGTAGTTTGGTGAGGGGGTTTTGCCACTTTTCCTGACATTTCTACGCCCTGAAGGGTATTAAGGTTGTTTGTTAGCTGAAGAATTCTTGTAAGTTAATTTTGAAGAACCTCTAGATTTATTATCAACATCCACTTCAATTTCATCCACATGCAGATTATCCATGCTGTTTGCCAAACTAATGAACATTAAAACTGTGAACAAAAAATCTAAATGATTTTAATGATTCAAATTAGTATTTTCAAAATAAAAAAGTAATCAAATGATTTTATAAAAAAAATTAAAAATTTAAATTTTTATTTAAAAATCAATTAATTAACAAAAAATGTAATACAAAAAATATTTAATTACAAATTATTGTATTAAGAAATAACAATAATTATTATGGGACCAACCAAAAAGGTATAATAAGTCAAGCAAAAAATAATTAATACCAAAAAATATATTAGTAATATTGGGACTAAGCACTGTGTACTATTATGGTCAACCAATATATCAAAAAGAAATTCTAAAAAATTATGTTAATAATTTATAAAAAAATTTTAATGATCCTCTAGGACTAAGAGTATTACTCTATTATGGTAAACTTATAAAAAAAATTTATTTTTAAAAAAATATAGATCACTTACACTCAGTGACTCATCAACATAGCCAAGGCACTCTTATTGCAATAAAAATTTAATAATAGAGTTGATAGGTGCAAAGGTTTACTTACTATAGTGATTGAGAAGTAACCTTAATATATATATGCAATAATATTATATAAACCAAATAAGTCAAACCCAAGTTCAAAATACAGTCACAGCAAAAATTTGACTTTTTCAGGCAAGGTGGTTTGCGCGTCAAGTTGATTGTCCAAAGTCATCATCGTTGTTTGGAAAGGTCCCCAGTTGTTGGCAAGTCGTCTAGAAGAAGGAGAAAAAGAAGAAGAGGAAAGAGAGGAATAAGGAGAAGGTGAAAAATAAGGGAGTAATAAGAGAAAAAATATAATAAAAGAAATATAAAAAAGTATAATTTAAAAGAAAAGTGAAATGCTGATGATTTGGAGTATAGACATGACTCAAGACAATGGTTTAATAGGAAATTGTAATCAAGTAAGTATTTTTTTATTCTGCTTAAATATCAACTACTACTACTAACAGACTTAAAGCAACCTTAGTTTATTTAATTGATATTTTTCATAGGACTTATAACATCAAAAAATAATAATAAAAGTGTTTAAATTTGTAAGAGTAATGTAAGTGTTGGCGGCTAAAGGAGATTTCCAAGGCCTTTTTATAGGCAAGGAGATCTCTGAAGCGCCATAATAGTGTATATACAAAATAATAAAAATGTGAAACAGGAAGATTAGAGAATAAAATTAAAACATAGAAATTAAGAGAAAAACATGAAACAATAAATTATACCTGTGAGTAAGTAACCAATTTTCCCACCATAAGTTCCCAAAACAATTAATTAAAATAATCAGTAACTAAGTAAGTCTGAAACATAAGAACTGTGAGTAAAATAATCCAAAACAGGTATTAAAGTGAGATGTAAAGGGTTTAATTAAAACAAATAAAATTATTTTCATGCAAAAATTCATGTAATCAATTTAATCCAGTATGAAGCAAAATTAATTAATTGTTTTAACTATGTAATTTATTCAATAACTAGTTTAAATGAAACAAATAATTAATTTAATGATATTTCTAATTTAAAGTGAGAATTTGAATACCATCTTATTAAATAAGTGTTTTAATTTATATAATAATTTTACTCACACAATTAAGGGTCAAAAAAGCGCCCAAAATTATTGTTTAATAAGATTTTTAAGGCCTTATTTAATATATAAATTTAATTAATTAATTTAATTACATCATTAGTTAATTTTACACTTATAATTATAATATATGTTTATAATTACTTAATTATTAATTTATATTTATTAAATACATAAAAATGCGCCATAATTTTTAGAATATAAAATATATCATGCTTATTTTAAATGTATAAATAATAATAAAATTAATATAATTCTTATTTTACTTATTTTTAATAAGATACTTATATAATTTTAATATGCAATAAAATATTAATTTATATACATAACATGCATATTTTTATGCCCTCTTTCAGGTCCAATAACTTAACATAACAATTACTGGGCTCCTGGTACAGCCTGGCTGAAAGTCTTCTTCTTCCATACCAAGTAATTCATCAAGAACTTTGAAGGGCATGTGATATACTTGAGTTTTACTGAATGAGTGCAAAGGATGAATAGTAATTTTAATGAGTGATTAACAAAAGATACTGCATAGAGCGGTTGAATATTGAAATTCATTATGGAATGACCAAGTAAAATGCAATTATATACTTATTTTTTAACAACAGGTGGGTAGATTCTCTTACTGCAAGCACAATCAAATATCTTTTACAGCTATGTTATTTAGTCTTGGTGCAGCTGTAAATTTTTTGGCCACTTGTTCACAGCAATTTTGGTAGGTTTTCCTTGTCATCAGCTGTCAAAAAAAAACTTGATTGAGCATCTACCTTGTGACATGTCACCACCAGAGCTGGCCCACCCCATCCCTCCGACCCGATCCCACCCATCCACCCCATCCTGCCAATCAATTCCTGGTGAACGATTCCACCCTCCTATCAGTCCTGGACACTCTCATCCCTTCACTTCTTATTTTTATTTGCCTGATCGCTTTTTCTTTCTCCCTGTGGTCTTTTTTTATAAAGACATATTTTGTAAGTTTTTTTTTCCATTGTTTTTTTTCTTTCTCTAATCTTTTTCTTTCTGTTTTCAGCAATCTCCCCCCTCCACTTCTTATTTTTATTCACCCAATCGCTTTTTCTTTCTCCCGGTGGTATTTTTTTATAAAGACATATTTCATAAGTTTTTTTTTTCCTTCATTTTTTTTTCTTTCTGTTTTCAGCTTTCTCCCCCTCCCTCCACTTCTTATTTTATTGACCGATTGCTTTTTCTTTCTCCCGGTGGTCTTTTTTTATAAAGACATATTTTGTAAGTTTCTTTTTTTTCCTTTGTTTTTTTTTCTATAATCTTTTTCTTTCTGTTTTCAGCTTTCTCCCCCCTCCCTCCACTTCTTATTTTATCGCCCGATTTCTTTTTCTTTCTCCTGGTGGTCTTTTTTTATAAAGACATATTTCGTAAGTTTCTTTTTTTTCCTTTGTTTTTTTTCTTTCTCTAATCTTTTTCTTTCTGTCTTCAGCTTTCTCCCCCCTCCACTTCTTATTTTATCGCCTGATTGCTTTTTCTTTCTCCTGGTGGTCTTTTTTTATAAAGACATATTTCGTAAGTTTTTTTTTCCTTTGTTTTTTTTTCTTTCTCTAATCTTTTTCTTTCTGTTTTCAGCATTCTCCCCCCTCAACTTCTTATTTTATTGCCCGATTGCTTTTTCTTTCTCCCGGTGGTCTTTTTTTATAAAGACATATTTTGTAAGTTTATTTTTTTCCTTAGTTTTTTTTCTTTCTCTAATCTTTTTCTTTCTGTTTTCAGAATTCTCCCCCCTCAACTTCTTATTTTATTGTCCAATTGCTTTTTCTTTCTTCCGGTGGTCTTTTTTTATAAAGACATATTTCATAAGTTTATTTTTTTCCTTTGTTTTTTTTCTTTCTCTAATCTTTTTCTTTCTGTTTTCAGCTTTCTCCCCCCTCCACTTCTTATTTTTATTCACCCAATTGCTTTTTCTTTCTCCTGCTGGTCTTTTTTTATAAGCACATATTCCGTAATTTTTTTTTCCTTCGTTTTTTTTCTTTCACTAATCTTTTTCTTTTTGTTTTCAGTGTTCTTTCCTCTCAAACAACCTCCATCCATGGTGTTCATTAAGTACTACCCCCAATTGAAGTTCAAGGCTGTCAATGTCGCTATTGATGGGGAAAGCTTATCTGTAATAAATTTAAAAAATGCCTCAAAAATTCATCGAAACTCTCTATATCGTTGGTTGAAGCTCTACCACAGCACAAGAGCTGTGGTTACTGACCCATCAACTTACCTCAAACATGGCCAACCATTCAAGCTTGATGATGAACAATGCGAGTTCCTTCAAGAATTGCTTGAAACTGATCCAACCAAATACCAAATTGAATTGCAAAAGGCTTTGGGTGAAATTTATGATTTGGAGGTATGTCTATCTACTATACATAATGAGCTAGTTATACGCCTCCATATGAGCAAGAAAACTACCAAAAAAGTCGACCCAAGGCAAGATTATGACCAGAGTATTAGGTATATGTCAAATGTTGGCCAATATAATCCCAATATGCTGGTTTTCACTGGTAAGTAATCATAGTAAATTCATATGTTAAATTTCTCTCTATTGATACTCCAATTTAAAAAACAGATGAGTCTGGAATCTCATTTGATGAAGTTCAACGAGGCAAGGGCTGGTCTAAAGTAGGAACACGAACAAAGCGTTGTCCTCATTTTAGGGCTTCTCATCAATTTACAATCATCCCTGCAATTTCCCTTTCTGGTTTAGTTGCAACAACTACCCAACTAGAAACTGTTTGTCAATTTGATATAGAATATTACCTTGAGAACATTTTGGTAAGCTCTTCTGTTTTGTATTTTTATTATGTAGAACTATATTTTTTTTATTAGATTCCGGTGATGAATCCTTTTCCTGAGCCTTGTAGTGTCCTTGTAATGGACAATGCTTCAATTCACCATGGAGGACGTGTCAGTGAGATAATAGAAAAAAAGGGCTGTAAATTGCTGTATCTTCCTGAATATTCACCAGACCTTAACCCAATAGAAAAATGCTTTGGTGTTTTGAAGAGCAGGTTACGTTTTGATCAAGTTATGAAGGGAGGAGTAGATGATGAGGAAATATTAAACATATGGGTCAAAATAGTTTTCACCTCAGATTTGATGTACTCATGTTTCAAAGCTAGTGGATATGTTCAATAGATAGCTTTTCAATATATGCAATTTGATTTAGACACCATAAATTACAGATTTAATAAATTATGATTTTAATTTTTGCCACCAAAAAGGCAAGCTAGAAATAGTTTAATGAAAATGTTGCAATGAAATAAAATTTTACTTTTAGTTTTTTTCTAGCTGAGAAAGAGGAACTTTGAAATAATTTTGGCACATTGATGACATAGAAAAAAATTTCTTTGAAAATTATTTTTCTTAGAAAAAAAAATCTTAGGAATTGTTCAAAATTTTGACATGCCACATTCAACTTAGTGAAATTCAAGTTCAACAATAAATATTTTCATCATATCTTAACATTTTTTATATAATTTTATAATAAGTCTGCTTTTTAAATGTAAAGAAAAATTTAATATATCATTCAAATTCGCTCAAGCTGCACCAAAACCGTGCTTATGCTTCTTATTCAACTTACAAGACTCTTTGAGATGTGCTTTGTAAGTATTGCATGTGCCAATACAAGCCCTTGCAAGGGCATCTGGAGCATCAGCTTCAATCAATTCACCAACTGTATAGTCTTGAAAATGACTCCAATGCGACAAACCTAATTTTTGAATAGCTTCCTGGAGCTTGACATTATTTGCATCAACTTTGGCCTTACAAAAAAATTCTTTGAAGCGACTCATTGGAGATACATTTTCAAGCTCACACAGGTCAGATGAAGGAATAGAGACTGAAGAATTGCTGGCTGGAAGCTGGTCAGGAGAGGAGGAAACTTGAACTTCTTTAGAACCACAACCCCTTTTTTTAATAATTTTCATCTTGAAAGAAAATCGGGGGGCTTTGGGAGGCACAAGTTAGGTGACTTCTTTCGGATTTTCCTTCTTCAAAGAGATAAATAAATAAATTACTAAATTAATTAGAATGTTGAGGTGAGGTGATGAAATCAAGACACATACCATAGCATTTACCCAAGTTTCAGCCATATCGTAAGTTAGTATAAAGTACTCTTGAGGATTGGCTGGATTAACACAACTGTCAGGGTGTGGACTAGAGGTATAGTAATATGACGGTAACCCTGAACAAGATATTAGCTAATATAAAGGTAATATAACTAATCAATAGAGAATTTAGAGCCTAATAGTTATTTGAGAGGTAGTGACTTCTAAATTAATGGGGAATTTAAATCAGAAGGTTTTATTTTATCTGTTGAAACCCTTACAACACGGTAATTAAATATTTGAACTTAGGCCTTTTAAATTATAACTAATAAGAGGATGTAAATGTAACACCTTATAAAGTAATAAAGAAGATGGCAACGTTGGCAACTGGATAAATGTGTGTAAAAAGGAATCATATTTCCACCAAATCTCCCCCCCCTTATATAGACCCAAGAAAGACTAGATACATAAAATAATTCCCATCAGGGGCAAAAGAGAAAGAACAAAGACGTGGAAATAAAGAGACTAAAAATGACAAGAGAAACAAATATAAAGTTTCCAGAGAAAAATAAATAAAAAGATAGAAAAGAAAAGAACAATACATCTCATGTGATGTATTTTCCCAGGGAAAAACCCACGTCAGGTGAGAAAGAAATATATACTAATTTTAATGATTAAAATTTATTCCCACTCCAGGATTTTCCCACTTTGGAGGGTAATTGGGACATTGGTTCACGCCCTCTTTTGGGCATTGTCACTACTGAACAATCATCTGTAAGTTACTGATGTCCTTTACTTAGTTTTTATTATCATATTTACTAATACTTTCAAATCAGCTGGCTGACACTCCCTCACCCCAAAAAAAACAATAAAAAAAATGCTGTTTCATTTTTTCTTTTTGAATTTTTTGAGAAGAGTTGCCAAATTGCTTATCTCCTTTCCAGGTATCCATCTGTCATGTTCAGTGGACTTGCCTTTATATCTCAATAAATACTCAACACCCTTCTCTTTTGTAAGGGTTCTTTCATTCAGGATTTTCTCTATTTCAGCAGTATTTTCTATTTCCAAAGGAGTCCTCTTAGGTCTCCCTCTTCTCTTTGGAAATAAGTCATCATTTGACTTGTAAGGCTTTATCAATGATATAGGAAAAACAGGATGTTTCCTATCATATGGTGCATACAGTATCACTTCTACTGCATTTTTCCCTATCATTCTTTTAACAATAAATGGCCCAATGAATGGATCCTTCAATTTAATATTACCTTGTAAGTTAAAATGTACTGTTGAAATCAAAATTTCATCCCCCTCATTAAAAGTGCAATCTTTATGGGATTTATCCCATCTTTTCTTCTCATATTCAAAAGCTTTCTCCACACAATTAGTAGCATGTTTTCTACATAATTGTTGCATTTGGAGGAAAGATTTAGCACCAGGGTGAATGTCAATTTTTGGTAAGTTATTATTGAGTAAATGAGCAGGAGTATTTGGTACATATCCCAGCCATAGTTCAAAAGGCTTTCTTTCAGTAACTGAGTGGACAGTACTATTGTAGGCAAATTCCAAGCCAGGCAATAAAGTGACCCAGTCATGTGTAAACCTTTCATTATCCTTATATTCAAGACCAAAAGCACAATATCTTCTAATCATGTCTTCTAATGTTTGAATCATTCTCTCAGCCAATCCATCAGTTTGAGGATGGTGAGCAGTGGACAATTTCAATTCACACCCACAAATATCCATCAAGGACATCCAGAATTCAGAAGTGAATTTTGGATCCCTATCAGAAATAATAGCTTTGGGAAAACCTGCAGTGTTGAACATATGTAACCACCACTGGAAAGCTAATTCTTTTGTGGAAACCTCTTTATGAGTAGGGATGAATTTACACATTTTGGTAAATCTATCCACAATCACCCAACAAGAATTGAAACTTTCTTTTCCTGCTGGTGGAAGGCCAGTGGCAAAATCCATGTTAACAATCTGCCAAGGTTTTCCTGCCTTCTCAATATGTTGCATCAAACCTGCTCTCTTACCTGTCATTCTCTTAGATTTTTGGCAGGCATCACAGGTTTCAACATATGTCTTTGCATCTTCAGACATATTCATCCACCATTCTGTATTCTTCAGTCTGATTAGTGTCTTTTCATAGTCAAAGTGACCTGCTAATATGTCATCATGGCAAAGTTTTAAAATTGTCTCTTTCATTGAAGGGGCTATTACAATTACATTGCTGAGCTTCCTCCTGTAATATAAATACCCATCTTCAATGGAGAATTTTCCTTTGTTAAGAGCATTCTAGTATTTCAGTGTCAATTTCTTAATTAAGGGCTGAATAGAAGGCATTTTTTGGATCATTTAGGATAGTACAGAGTTTTTGTAACTCAGCATTTTCCTCATATGAAGCCAAAATTAATTGCATCAATTCCTCTTCCATATCCACAATATATACCCCAAATATGTGTGTCACCTCATCTTCTGGGACATATGCAGGATTGGAATCATTGTTTGGTAAGGGTAATCTTGATAGCATATCCACATTGGAATGCATATTTCCAGATCTATGGATAATTGTCATCCTCCCTCTGTATTCTTGTACTTCCAGCTGCCATCTAAACATGTGTCTGTTAGGAGTCTTCATGTTCAACAATGACTTCACTGCACTACAATCAGTGACCAGCTCAAATTTCTGGTCCTCCAAATAGTAATGTAATTTATCCAGGGCCCACACAACTGCCAAACATTCCAGTTGTGTGGCTCCATATTTCAATTCACTGTTTCTCAAGGTTCTTGAAATATAACAGATTACTACTTCAGAGATTTTCTCATTGATGACTTGTTTTTGGTGGAGAGCAGCTCCTAGTCCAACAAAACTAGCATCAGTGTATAAAACAAATGGCTGGTTAAAATCTGGTAGGCCCAAGATTGGAGCAGAAACCAAACATTGTTTTAAGGCATCAAAGGCTCTTTGTCTCTCATTTGTCCAGACAAAAGCCACTTTTTTTCTGATCAATTGTGTCAGAGGGGCTGCTATTTCCTGATAATTTTTTATATATTGCCTGTAATAACCACACATCCCCAAAAAAATTTTGCACTTCTTTTACAGTGGTAGGTGCATTGACATGCTGTATGGCTGCCACCTTATTTTGGTCAACACATATTTGCAAACCTGATACAACATGCCCCAAAACCTTTAAGGAGTGGAATCCAAATTTACATTTCTTTAAGGCTAAGGTCATATTGATGGCATCCATTTTCTGGAACACTTTACTCAGGTGAAACAAATGATCTTCAAAGGTTTTTGAAAAAATAATGATGTCATCAATGTACACCATCATCCATCCCTCCATAATTTCTTGATGAAAAGTATTGTCCATCACTTTTTGAAACACTGAAGGGGCATTCTTAGGGCCAAAAGGCATCCTAATGTATTTGTAAATACCCAAGTGAGTTGCAATCATCAAATAATTTTGTGAGTCCTTCTCAACAGGTATTTGGTGGTATCCCTTATTCCCATCCAAGCAACTTATATACTTGGCTCCTTGTAAGGTAGCATGTATTTAATTTATTCTTGGTAGAGGATAAATATCATCAATTGTGTGGGTATTAAGGGCTCTATAATCACCACACGACCTAGCCTTGTCCTTTTCATAAGAAATTAAGACTGGTGAGATTACACAATATTTAGGTGTTACACCCACTTTCTCTATAATTTTCATATTTAACAAGGTGGTAATATTATCCTTAATATCCTTTCTCTTAGAAGGGGATGCAGGATAAGGTTTTTTCTTTAGACTGGGTGGTATATCATCTAATTTACATGATAATGAAATTTTCATTTCATGGTCCACAACCAGTCCCAACTCATGTTTTCCATGTGCAAAGGCCATAGGGAATGATGTGATTAATTTAATTACCTCATCCTTTTCTGCAGTACTGAGCTGTTCACCAAATGAAGCTTTTAGGATTTCATCAGACAAAGCTTCATGTTCTGCAGAAGGTCTGCCTTTGTATTGATCAAGTGAAAAACATGTTTTTACCATGGGAGCTGAACATTTTCTGGAGGAAGTAATTTTAAATTTTTTCTTCCCATTCATCCCCATAGTGAAGCATTGATTAGCAGGGTCCAATTTGATACCAAACTTTTTAATAATATCATTCCCCATGATAAACCAATTGCTCAAGTTGTCACCATCCATGACAACAAAATCACATTCAGCTCTTACATACCCATGGCTATACTTAAAAAATACAGTTGTCTTATATTTTCCTTTAGGGAATAAAACAGACCCATATCCTTTCCAATATGTATTTGCCATAGGTAATAGCTTCTTTTCATAGTCATTATCAATGGCAGCCAAGGCTGCTGAGGATACCACACTGCCTCCAGCACCAGTATCCAAGATAATGTCCAATTTCTTCCCATTTATTATAACAGGAGCTTTGATTGGAGTAATGACTATAGAATCCTTCTCAATATCCCTTATTATGTCAGCATCTTCAACCCCAATTAACTCCACATTTTCTATGTCAGCATTTTGTTCAAGTAAATGTACATCATTTTCCAACATATAAACTTCATTGGAGTTGTTGTCACCATAAAAAATATTACTGTCACAATCACTAGAGGAGTCTTCTTCCTCATGATGACTGTCTTCTGGCTCATCTTGTTCAATAAGATTTATTCTTTTCTCACAAACATGACCCTTCTGCCATGCTTTTCCACACTTTACACAAGTATTACTTGGGTATTTCCTTGGGGCAACTGGTGCAGAAGGTTTTCCAGGATTCTCAACAGGTGGCTTCCATCCTGTAGGTTTTGGGGGTTCCACCCCTCTTTGAGGGTAGTGCCTAGGCTGAAATTTATTGTTGAGTAATATCTCATTACATCTTGAAATAAAAGATGAATGTTCCCTCACATTCTCAGTCCTTGCCACTACTAAATCCCTCAAGGAACTTGGTAATTTATAAAGGATTCTTTCCCTCCATAAATCATAGTCCATTTTTGGATCAATTGCTCTCAATATTTTTGACAGTTTCATTAAGAAAGCAATTGCTTTTTCTGCATAGGAATATTTACACTCCTCATACAGTCTTTGCTGAGCCAATCTAAATGTGGATCCCCCAAACTGGGCAGCAATGAGTGCTTTCCATTCTTCCCAAGTATGATTAATCCCATCCAATAATACAGACTCATACCACATTAAAGCAACATTTTCAAATAAAGAAATCAATTTTGAAGTAATTTCCTCATCAGGGAGTTTATAACTATTCTTTAGGTTATCAATCCTCTGAATAAAATCTTGCCAATCTGAATTTGTTTCTCCATCAAAGGTTGGGTATCTCTCAATCTTTGGCCAATGTTTCTGGTTGGAGGAAGGCTCATTTTTGGGACATAATTTCTCCATTTTCAACATGTCCTGTAGTTTTAATAAATGATCAGATAATTCATGATGGAAAGAAGAGGAGCCAGCATTACTCAAATTTTCTACTGGGCTGAAAGCTCTTTGTTTTCCTTTCATAAATATCTTCTCAGAGTGATTCACCTGGGTGCCCTGTTGTTTACATGAAGAGGGGCCAGGTACCACTGGTTCTGAAGGTAAGGTTTGGTTTACTTGTAGCTGGAGTAACTCATTCTCCAAGTGGGACACTTGCAATCTCAGGTCTTCAATCTCAGATATCTTACTATTTAAAGTGGACAAAGATAACTTATTTCTAGACTCACAAGTAATTAATTTATTTGATAAACCTCTTACTTCAGATTTTAATGAAACAAGTTCATCATTCAAAGATTCCATATTTTTAAGAAAAGTGTCACTAATCCATGGTTGAAGTTCTGCCACTAAAGCTGTCAAATTGGCAGACTTATCTCTCAATTATTGGTTTTCTTGTTTCAACTCAATAGTTGTATTCATTAATTCAATAACTTTGTCTTTTAATTCCAAATGAGCTGAATCTTGAGCTCTCACAGCTACACTAGTATTCAACTGTAGGTTATTGAATCTATTGACAACATCTTTAATTACTACTGTTAACTCAGGATTATTTAAATGATCAAGTTTTACAAGATTTTTCAAGATTCTTGAGGCTAATTTTTCAAGCACTTAATATAACTCAAAACTCACATCATACTCTTTTAAATCAATAACATAAGGATTAATTTCAGAAACAGAAGTTAGACTAATATTATCATTTAAAGAAACTTGATGTAATATATTCTCAGGATCAAATACTAATTTCACAGGACTCTGTACTAATGGTTTATCAGTCATATCACTGGCATCACCTATATCACACACATTAGTAGGAGTAGAAAAAATAATATGATCATTGCCACTCACCAGGGCCTCTGGGCTACTTGCTTCCCTTTCTTCTTCTTGTGGTAAGGATGAGGGTGAAGATTGTGCTGTTGCAGAGGTGGTCTTGAAGGACATTCTTGGCTTTGTTGGTAATTTGTTTGGTACCATTCCCACTGCCATCTTGGTACCACCATGTTTTCTGGAGCAGGTGGTGGTGGAGGTGGAGGTGGGGGCAACTGTTGTTTTGGAGGCAAGGTGCTTTGAGGAAGAGGCTGCTTTACTGGTAGATTTGGAAGGGGCTTTCTGAGTTGTCTTTGAAATGAATCCTGGCACATCTTTTCTACTTTTACCACTCTCTCTTGTAATTTGATTACCTTGTTTAACTCCCCCTGAATTGTCTTTAACTGATGAGATAAATTTTGAACTTGTACCTCTAAGGGGAGCTTTTTTATCTTGAAGCCTTTGGGAAGGTCTTCTTGGGGAAAAAGGGGCTTTGGAGGCTCTGCTGTGGGTGGAGGTCCTACTTGGGGCTCTACTTTCACCTTCTCCTGCTCTCCTGTCCAATCCAGAAGGTCCACATTCTGCTCCATAAGAATGTCCTATAAAATGCTTATCAGAAAACCCATCATTATCAAGGCTTGATTTGGGACTTACTGAACCCTCATCATAATCAATTTCAATGTCAGGACTGCCAGCATCAGCCATGTTAATACTAGAATTTATTGTTTTAAATTGTTAAAAAATATATATATATTTAATACTTGTATTTTTTATCAAAGCAATGAAGAACACCTTACTGTTGTAATGTATTGTTCAAGATTAAAAATTATATAACTTTTTTCAAGTCTTAGTGTCCCTAGTATCTCCTTAAAGTTATCACCAGGTAGCACTATATTACTCTCTATTGAAATCACAGTAATTTATTTTACTATGTAAAGCAAAATAAAATATAAAACTGCGTCAGTAAGAGCACACTTTTAGTATAAAAGAAGGAGGTATCGTACTTTTTAGTTGATTTCCCCTGAACAGCGCAACCTCAATAGCGCAGATTCTTAGCTCTATTCCACCGCTACCACTTGGATGAAATAAATAGGTAAGGTTTCCTTATTAAAAAAAAGTATCTAATACTAATTCTTAATTTCCTAGGACTCACCTTATACCCAGTTACCACACGAGACAACGCCGTCGGCGAAGGAAGATACTTGCGTGTTTTTTTTTTTTTTTTTTTTTTTTTTTTTTTTTTTCTTCGACTATTACCACTTTATACTGTTTCTACTTTTCTGCAACAGGCTAGCCAAGATGGAGTGTGTATTACCATAATTAGCAACGGCGTGGATTTAGAAGAAAGGAAGGGACTTACAAATAGATGGCTTATTTCAAAAAATCTCCACTTTGATGTCCAAACCCAGGGATCACTTGTAAGTAATTCCCTCTGCTGGTTACTCCCTACAGGTTTCACTCAGCTGACGACCTAGTACAGGTGTCAAAAAGAAACAATCAGCTACTCCCGAAAAAGGTTTTGCACGATCGGCTCCTACAACCTCAAGGTTCGTAAGGAGACTTGGATATGTGGTTCAACAGGGTAAGAAAATCCTTTCCCCGTTAAAGCACCCTCCTAACCAAAAAAATAAAATATTAACTCACGTTTCTTTTCTTGTATCTAGTCTTTTATTTTTATTTTTTTATTCTTTTCTTGTCTCCTATCCAGGTACAATTGTCAAGAACCCTCAGGGCAGCTCCAACACTTGCAAGTGAGCACCTCCCACATCACAACGATGATGGTTTTCCAAAGGACCTAGGCCGGCGACCAAACGACTTCAGGAGACTGTCGGTGTCGAGGATAATAGCTTTATAGTTCAGGATCCTCCGGCGTTGAAGGGATGGAGCGCAAAATCCACTGGAATCCACCGGCGATGAAGGAAGAGAACAAGTATCAAAGATTTAGGAAAAGACCCCCAATTATCAGGGTGTGGACTAGAGGTATAGTAATATGACGGTAACCCTGAACAAGATATTAGCTAATATAAAGTTAATATAACTAATCAATAGAGAATTTAGAGCGTAATAGTTATTTGAGAGGTAGTGACTTCTAAATTAATGGGGAATTTAAATCAGAAGGTTTTATTTTATCTGTTGAAACCCTTACAACACGGTAATTAAATATTTGAACTTAGGCCTTTTAAATTATAACTAATAAGAGGATGTAAATGTAACACCTTATAAAGTAATAAAGAAGATGGCAACGTTGGCAACTGGATAAATGTGTGTAAAAAGGAATCATATTTCCACCAAATCTCCCCCCCCCTTATATAGACCCAAGAAAGACTAGATATATAAAATAATGCCCATCAGGGGCAAAAGAGAAAGAACAAAGACGTGGAAATAAAGAGACTAAAAATGACAAGAGAAACAAATATAAAGTTTCCAGAGAAAAATAAATAAAAAGATAGAAAAGAAAAGAACAATACATCTCATGTGATGTATTTTCCCAGGGAAAAACCCACGTCAGGTGAGAAAGAAATATATACTAATTTTAATGATTAAAATTTATTCCCACTCCAGGATTTTCCCACTTTGGAGGGTAATTGGGACATTGGTTCACGCCCTCTTTTGGGCATTGTCACTACTGAACAATCATCTGTAAGTTACTGATGTCCTTTACTTAGTTTTTATTATCATATTTACTAATACTTTCAAATCAGCTGGCTGACAAAAACAGTGAACAAGTTCGCCATTGGTAATGTCACTCCTCTTATGATGGACTTGCAATAGTAATTTGACACGTTTGTAATGTCCTGCATCTCTTTGCATGCTCTGAGTTGCTGAAGGAGAAATGTTGTCAATACTGTTGAGTGAAACACTTGCTTCAAGATCCTGGTATGCTCGAAGTCTCTGGGAAAAATAAATAAAGAGACTAAGTTAAAGAAATAAAAATGATAAATAAACAAAGAAAAAAACCTCATGAGAACCCTTTGGATCCATTTGCTCCAACTGAAGAATGATTTGACGGTCAAGAAAAGCAATTTGCGCCACACTTAGGTATTTTTTAAGAATTTCATTGTTTTTCAACTTAGTTTTCTTTTGGGCAGAGAATTCCCCATATCTTGAAATGATGCCAACCCAGAATGTAGAATTTTGCTCCATTTCAATGTGTGCAGCCAACAATTCATTTTCATCTTCTCTGATAGTTTGAATCGCACGGCTCTTGAAGGCACTTAGGCTTGTGTTTTCAACATCCCACAAAAAACTTAACTTTCCGTGTTCAGAACATATCTTACACATGGGGGGGCCGGCTTCACTTGTAGCCTTTGATTTGCAAGCAGCTGAGACTTGCTTCTTCTTCATGAATAGTATGAACTCAAGATTTATAGTTATCAGAGCTTTCACAGAATCATCTTCATGATCATTGTTGGATAAATTAGAAGGCACAGAAGGCAAGCTTTTTACCGAGTTGTTTGTCAGATCAATATTGTTTAATTCCAAGAGAGAGTAACTTGGAGGAAGACTTGGAGGATTTATGAAAGGATTTTGAGAGGTCATAGGGGGCAAAATGAAATCAACAGATGGATAAGAAGTGGAGGGGGGAGATTTCTGAAAACAGAAAGAAAAAAAACAAAGGAAAAAAAATAAACTTACGGAATATGTCTTTATAAAAAAAGACCACCCAGAGAAAGAAAAAGCAATTGGGTGAATAAAAATAAGAAGTGGAGGGGGGAGAAAGCTAAAAACAGAAAGAAAAAAACAAAGGAAAAAAAATAAACTTACAAAATATGTCTTTATAAAAAAAGACCACTGGGAGAAAGAAAAAGCAATCGGGCAATAAAATAAGAAGTTAAGGGGGGAGAATGCTGAAAACAGAAAGAAAAAAAAACGAAGGAAAAAAAATAAACTTACGAAATATGTCTTTATAAAAAAAGACCACCAGGAGAAGGAAAAAGCGATCGGGCGATAAAATAAGAAGTTGAGGGGGGAGAATGCTGAAAACAGAAAGAAAAAAAAGAAAGGAAAATAAATAAACTTACGAAATATGTGTTTATAAAAAAAGACCACCGGGAGAAGGAAAAAGCGATCGGGTAATAAAATAAGAAGTGGAGGGGGGAAAAAGCTGAAAACAGAAAGAAAAAAAAACAAAGGGAAAAAAAAGAAACTTACAAAATACGTGTTTATAAAAAAAGACCACTGGGAGAAAGAAAAAGTGATCGGGTGATAAAATAAGAAATTGAGGGGGGAGAATGCTGAAAACAGGAAGATAAAGATTAGAGAAAGAAAAAAAAACAAAGGAAAAAAACTTACAAAATATGTCTTTATAAAAAAAGACCACCAGGAGAAAGAAAAAGTGATTGTCACTGGACGACCTACGCACAAGGTCAAGGATTTTCCTGTAAGTGAGATGAGGGATTTTAGAAACTTCTTCGAAGCACAGAGGAATGATTCAAGGAAATGATTCGAAGGTCACTCAAAGTAATAGCTATAGGTTCGAGGTTCGATTGAGAAGAATTATAAACTAGTTCCAAGGTAATAATAATTCTTAAAATCTCACGAAGGGTTGGAAACTCAATAATCAAAGATTTAGGATTTAGAAATGAATATTTGAGAAGGTAAAAGAAAGATACAATAACAATGATTTAACTTTTAAGGTTTTACCACTATTAATGTAAATACAATATTATAATTTAATTCTAAGGAATATCAAACCAAATACCCAACTCCTTTTATATCCTTTGTTCCTCCTCGCATTGACCTCCCTTCCATCACAGCATTCCCGTTCCATTGACCATTACTAACATACACTTAGACCCTCTCTACTAAATATCCGTTCATGCTCAATTTGTCCCTTTTAATTAATTAACAAAACTTTAATGAAAAAAACTACTACTATACTATTTCGTTGATCCTAGCGCTGTGCATCGCTTATTGAAAAGGACTAAGGTACCCTATTGGGAGATTGACTAATTTAGATTTAGAGTTTAGGCTAGCGCAGTTAAATAGCAGTACACAAAGGAAAATCGCAGTTGCTATGGAGAATTGCTTTCTGCGCTTCGAGTATAGATTTAGGACTTGATATTATTGATTTATTGAGTTAATTTCGCTTTGAGTGTCACGTGGCGCGTGACAGATGCCCGGGTATAAAAACCGCGAACTCCGTTGAGCTTGAACCATCTTCCCACACTAATTTCCCTTGTCTAATACTTTTTCCCTCATCTCTCAATTATTTATTTTATAATGAACTGCCCTACTCCCACACCCACGCCTCCACACCCTAAAGCGGATGGGGGAATAATCACACGACAGTTTTCACAGACTTGCAGGGCTTGTGAAAGCATTGAATATTTCTGTGTCGAAAGTACGGCGACTCGAGGCCCTCGCCAGAAATTCGAGTTTTGCCGTTGGCGGCGAGTGGCGTGCGATGCGTTGACAAAGAACGCGGAAATCGAAAAACGATTTACAAAAACAAAATTTTGGGTAGTTCCGAAGACCAAAGAGGTGGTCGAAGACATTTGGGATGTCTCGATCAAAGATGAACAATCAGTGGGGGAAAATGATAAGGAGATGAACAACGAGATCTCAACCTGGGTAACCCAGGCCACGAGTTTGAAGCGAGGTGTCGAGGAAGAGGTCGACGAATTGGTGGAGGAGGATGAAGATGAAGTCCCTGTTCCAGGGCGGGCACCCAAGAAACGTCAGGTGGTCATCGAGGACGATGAGGAAGAGAGAGAGGTAGAAGTCGAAGTGGCGCCCAGGTTATTTCTGGAGCCTGATCCCATCTTCGAGGTAAGTTTTAATTGTTTTATTTTAAGGATGAAGTTACTGATGAGTCTTGTTTTAGACATCGAATAACCTGGAAGAGCCGATTGCGGAGCCTGCGCCGGTTATACCAACTGAGGCAAACCCTCCAGCCACGGAAGTAGTTGAAGAGCCCGAAGACACCCTGGACCAGGTGTGGTTAAAGAAACCTTGTCAAGGTCGACGAGTAAGGTTTTCAGAAGAACTATGTGGGGAGGTCGACGCTATTATTGACGCTGCTTCCTTCGACGTGGCGGAGGAGCTCTTGGAGATTGGAGAGGTGGTTCCGGTAGGAGAGGAGGAGGTATTTGATAAATGCAGGAAGGAGATAAGGGTAGTTTTGGAGAAAATGAAAAGATTGGTTCGAGAAAAAATAAAAGAAAAAATTTGAAATGAAAAGGAGATGGAAAGAAGTAGAAAAAAAATGTATTTTAGTTTTATTTTATTTTTATTTTATTTTATTATTAGTATTTTTTTTTTATTGTAGGTGAATGTTGTTAATTTTACAAGATTTGAGAGAGAGAAAAAGAAGAGAAAAAAAAGAAAAAAGAAGTTTTAAATAAAAAATTTTAGAATTTGAAAGAAGAATTTTAAAGAAAGAAAAAAGGTTGTTTTAATTGAAGGAAGTTTTAGTGTTTTAAAAGGAAAATTTTTATGTAAGAAAAGAGAGAGAAAAAGAAACGGTTTTGTGATTGAGATGAGTTTGTTAAATTGAGGATTTAAATTTTTTTTTTTTTTTATTTTTTTTATTTTTTTTTTAAGAAATTTTTAGTTTGAAAAAGAGGAGAAAGAAAAGAAAAAAAAAACAAAGTGTAGAATTTAAGAGAGTTTGAAAAGAAGATTTATTTGTTTTGAAGAATTATTATAGGGAGATTCAGGGGTTGAAGTTAAGTTCGAGGAAGTGGTCGTGCCATACAGGATTTGATGATTCAAAGGAAATAAAGTCTTTAAAAGAGAGAATAAATTTTTTGAAAGAGAAATTTTTGAAGAGAATTTTAAATTTAAGAAAAGAATGTATTTAAAGAATTGAAGAAGAAAAGAAAGAAAATATTTAGAGAGATTTATGAGTTTTTTATTTTATTTTATTATTTATGTTTATTCTATTTTATTTTATTTTATTTTATTTTATTTTATTTAATTTAATTTTATTTTATTTTATTTAATTTTAATTTTGATTTTATTTTATTTTATTTTATTGTATTTAATTTTAATTTTGATTTTATTTTTAGTTGGTTTTGGAGGAAATTTATAGAGGGAGAAGAAAGAAAAAGAAGAGAGAAAAAAGAAAACAAGGCTAAGAAATTTAAGAGGTGTTTTAGATTTTAAAGAAAGAAAGAAAAAATTTTAAGTAAAGAAATTTTAAGGTTTTGGTTTTAAAGGATATTTCGCATGAAAAGATTTTAGGAGTTCAGGAGTGTTAGAAACATTGATGGCTGGTTCCCAGGATGTTTTGTCTGAGTCATTGAGGAAGCCTTCCCATTCCACGAGGTATTGAAGTTTCCCCTTGCGTATTCTTGAATCAAGGATACGACTTACTTCCCACTCTAGATGATCTTCTACTTCGACCGGTTCCGGAGGGGGTTGGTTCTTGCCCGGGTATATTTCTCGAGCCAGTTCCAGGAGAGATACATGGAAACCAGGGTGAATCGCCTGCCATTTAGGAGGTAACTTGAGTCGAAACGCAGTTTTAGAGACTTCAGAGTCGATTTCAAAGGGTCCCAAGCACTTTTCAGCCAGTTTCTTTGATGGTCTTGTTGTTCAGATGTTTCGTGCATCAAGCCATACTTTGTCGCCTGGTTTAAAGGAAGGAGCAGATTGTCGATGTTTGTCGGCCTGTTCCTTGTATCTTAGAATCGCTGATTCCAAATTTGTTTTAAGTTCTTCTTGGAGTCGTGATATAGTTCGAAGATAATGTTCCGCAGGATGATTAGTTCCTACATGAATTGAGTTGAATCGAGGATGTCGTCCATAAATGGTTTCGAAGGGAGATTGTCATGTCGAAGAATGAGTCGAGTTATTATAAGCAAATTCGGCCAATGGTAGCCATGTGGTCCAATCTTCTTGTTGGTAACTAACATACATTCGAAGATATTGTTCGAGGATTTGGTTAACTCTTTCTGTTTGACCATCGGTTTCAGGGTGATAGGCCGTGGAGAGATTCCTCGTGATATTGAGTTGTCGACACAGTTGGGTCCAGAATGTGGATACAAACAATGAGCCTCTATCTGAAATAATATCATTTGGTAAGCCGTGTTTAGAAAATACATATTCTAAAAACAATTTTGACAAATCTTCTGCTTTAGCAGTAGTAGTGGTTTTAATAAAAATAGACATTTTTGAAAATCTATCTACTATTACTAATATAGCATCAAAATCATTAGAAATAGGAAGTTAAGAAATGAAATCCATCGATAAAGATTCCCAAGGTTTAGAGGGAATAGGAAGTGGTTGAAGCAACCCATGCTTCCGGTGACGGGGAGCCTTATTCCTATTACATTCGTAACAAGCTTTTATATAGGCCTTGATTTCCTTGGTCATACCTGGCCAGAAGAAATCCCTCGCTATTAACTGGTAGGTTTTATCAACCCCAAAATGACCAGCTAATGGAGAATCATGTCGACTATTGAAAATCCATAATTTTATCTCATTGTTGTCGGGTATGACTACTCTACCTTCAAATACTAATGGACCTGATTCAATACTAAATCTTTTGGCCCCTTGCTTTGAGATTATTTTGTCTTTTAACCCTAAACAATAATCGTCCTTCGACTGAGCTTCGAGGATGTTGGATAGTGGATTTCGAAAAGATTGAATTGTCATCAAATCAAGTTGATGAGTCGTTAACATTGATTCGTTGAAGAGTGAATGCACATTTGCTGGGTTCTTGTCAGCAAATGCGTCCCCCCGCTGTGGGTAAACGTCGTCCCGACGTGACAAGATATCTGGGACAATGCAGTTTTTTCCTGGGCGATAGGAAATAGAGAAAGAAAATTCAGACAAAAATTCAGCCCACCTGGCTTGACGCCTGGTTAACACTTTAGAAGACATGAAGTATTTCAAAGCATTGTGATCTGTTAAAATTTGAAAAGGACTGTCTAGGCTGAGAAGAAAAGAACACCATTTTTTAAGACAATGGATAATAGCTAAAAGCTCTTTGTCATGAATTTCATAATTTAATTCCGCGGCTATGAGTTTGCGTGACTCAAAAGCAACAGGATGAAATAAATTTGTTTCAGGATTTAATTGGGAGATGACCCCTGCAATAGCATAATTGCTCGCATCTGTCTCAACTATTGTCGAGGCAGAAGGATCAAAATGCCGAAGAATTGGGGCTGTGGTGAACGCCGTTTTTAGTGCTTCGAATTCCTTTCGTTCTGTAGAAGTAAAAACAAAAGGAATATCTTTTCTAAGAAGAGAAGTAAGATTGGAAATAGTTTTAGAGTAATCTTTAATAAATCTTCTATAGAAATTTGCAAAACCCAAAAATCCTTGGAGTGATTTAATGTTTTTGGGCTCAAGCCATTCCAGGATTTTCTGGACTTTTTTGTCATCCATGACTAAACCGTCAGTGGACAACGTAAAACCCAAAAAATCAATTGATTTGAGGTGGAATTCGCATTTATTATGCTTGTTGTAGAGACCATGATCTCGAAGACAATTTAGGACCTGTCGAACATGATGAATATGTTCATCCAGTGTTTTCGAGAATATTAAAATATCATCTAAATAGATGACTACAAATTGTTCAACAACATCTTGAAAGATATCATTAACAAAAGTTTGAAAAGTTGAAGGTGCGTTACATAATCCAAAAGGCATAACTAAATATTCAAAACTACCAAATCTAGTGCGCATTGCAGTCAGTGGTTCATGACCATCCGCAATGCGAATAAGATTGTAAGCGCCTCTAAGATCAATTTTAGAAAAGAAATTAGCACCATTGAAAAGGGTAAGAAGTAATGACATAGGAGGAACAGGATATGCATTCTTCTTTGTGACTGTGTTGAGCTTTCTATAGTCAACACACAACCTAAGACTACCGTCCTTCTTTTTTACAAAGAGGACAGGGGAGCCGGTTGGAGATTTACTGGCTCTGATGAAACCTTTGGCTACATTCTCTGCAATGTAGTCTCGAAGAACTTGAGATTCGTCCTTTGATAAAGAATAGACAGGACCTGCCGGAGGTACTGGGCCTATTAACTCTATTTGATGGTCGTAGGGTCGATGAGGTAGTAACTTATCGGCCTTGCGGATTGAGAAAACATTGAGGAAATCGTGGTAGATTTCCGGTAGAGTTGATTTAATGGCTTCAACGTTAATTTGGTAGTCCTCTTCATCTTCGAGAGAATCTGTCGAGGGGATACCTGTATTGAGAGAGCATAATTCGATTACTTCGAGGCAATTTAAATCCTCTTTGAGTGAAGTCATTGAGCTAGAAGGGTTAGCCAATTGCTCATTTAAAGAAGGTACAGATGCTTGCAAGTCATCTGGCAGAGATTTGTCCTCTAGCAGGACGTTTTCAGGCAGGTTGTTTAACTCCCTATTGACCTGCATTGAAGAATCAGAAATATACTTAGAGCGTGGGGTGATCAATCCCCTAGTCCAATCAATTTCGGGATTCCAATGCGTTAAAAAGTCATGGCCAAGAATGGTATCGTCCATCCTTGGGGCGTCCAAGACTGATAATTCCCACTCGAAGGGGGGGAAATTCGGAAAGTTGAAAACCCATAAAACTTTCTTACTTACCCAATATTTGGGTTCCTCTGATTCGACCAAATAGATGGGAGTTCGATCGATATCTGTAAATGTTAGTTGAAGCATCTCGGCAAAAGATAAACTAACAAAAGAAATTGAAGCTCCAGAGTCTATAAGACAACTGAAGGGGATATCCTCCTTAAAAAGAATGAATCTCAAGCGGTTTAAGGCAACTCCAGTCCTTAAGACATGGAGGTTCTGTGCACTGGGAGAGATAAGATAGTTTGCTTTGCACACAAGTAAACTATCTACTAGTTTTTTGACTTCGAACTAGTACCTTCTCTTTCCTTCAACTTTACACAGTCTTCCAACTCCTGCTTACCCCCACAATACATACATAACCCATTATCTGCTCTTCTCTTCCTCTCAGCTTCTTTAAGTTCCCCTTTAGGATCCAGTACTTTGCTGATATCGCCTGGGGTCGAGCCTTTTGGTCGAGGCTTATCCTTTCCCTTATTGGGTTTGGATTGAGTCGAGGAGGATTGATTTGGTCGTGGGTGTGAAGAAGGTCCCAATTTAAAATTTAGGCCTTGAGATTTGTTGGCATATCGACGATGTTGAAGTCTTCCTTGATAAACGCCGTCAAGTTCGAGTGTTCGATCCATTAAATCCGTTAAAGTAGTCATCTTCTGACCGTGAAGATTTAATTGATCCAGAATCCTCGAAGGAAGTCCTTTCCTGAAATGATACTTAAGGGCAGCATCATTCCAACCTACTCGAGTTTGAAGTGCTCTGAAGTTCGAGATATATTCAGAGGCTTTACCATTATCACTCATGCAAAGAAAATCAAGTTCAATTTCTGCGTTGTCCGTTTCATTAGGGTCCCCAAACAACGTAAAAAGTTGGTCTTCGAACTTTTCCCAATTATTGATAAGTAAGTGGGTTTCTGTCGAAGAAAGCATGAGTAGATAAGGTTCGAACCATCTTGCTGCTTTCCCGGCTAGGAATGAAGAAGCGTAAACAACCTTTGATCGGTCGCTGTTAAAGGTTCGAGGGTCATTATGGAACAGTAGCTTGCAGGTTTGCAAGAAGGGTCGCAATCTGTCGGGGTGATCTCCGTCGAATTTGTCAGGAGATTTCATAGAAGGAGTTTTGAACTTAGATCCCTCTGAAGACGTTGGATTTGAAAGGGTTTTCATAAAAAGTCTCATGAAATCTTCCAGAGAGTTAGATGGTCCTGGTTCTGAGGATTGGCCAGAAGGGTGATTGGCAGGGGCGGATGGTGCCTCATGCATTGTATCCTCTCCTCCTTCTTCATCACTAGAATCCTCAAAATCTTGTGGAATGTCTTCTACAGATTGAACTGAATGTTGCCGTTCCCTAAGGTCGAGTGGTTCCAAAGAGTGAGTGCGAGAAACAGACCTTGTGGCTGTTGGCCTGCCTCTAGCGCGAGCTCTAGTAGTAGCGCCCGTAGGAGGAGTGCGTTGAACAGGTGCCATTTTTAAATTTTAGAAGCACCTAAAAAGACGTAGTAGTGCAAAGAATGAGAACTACGGAGAATTAAATTATACTGTCACCGGACGACCTACGCACAAGGTCGAGAATGTTCCTGTAAGTGAGATGAGGGATTTTAGAAACTTCTTCGAAGCACAGAGGAATGATTTGAGGAAATGATTCGAAGGTCACTCGAAGTAATAGCTATAGGTTCGAGGTTCGATTGAGAAGAATTATAAACTAGTTCCAAGGTAATAATAATTCTTAAAATCTCACAAAGGGTTGGAAACTCAATAATCAAAGATTTAGGATTTAGAAATGAATATTTGAGAAGGTAAAAGAAAGATACAATAACAATGATTTAACTTTTAAGGTTTTACCACTATTAATGTAAATACGATATTATAATTTAATTCTAAGGAATATCAAACCAAATACCCAACTCCTTTTATATCCTTTGTTCCTCCTCGCATTGACCTCCCTTCCATCACAGCATTCCCGTTCCATTGACCATTACTAACATACACTTAGACCCTCTCTACTAAATATCCGTTCATGCTCAATTTGTCCCTTTTAATTAATTAACAAAACTTTAATGAAAAAAACTACTACTATACTATTTCGTTGATCCTAGCGCTGTGCGTCGCTTATTGAAAAGGACTAAGGTACCCCATTGGGAGATTGACTAATTTAGATTTAGAGTTTAGGCTAGCGCAGTTAAATAGCAGTACACAAAGGAAAATCGCAGTTGCTATGGAGAATTGCTTTCTGCGCTTTGAGTATAGATTTAGGACTCGATATTATTGATTTATTGAGTTAATTTCGCTTCGAGTGTCACGTGGCGCGTGACAGTGATCAGGCAAATAAAAATAAGAAGTGGAGGGATGAGAGTGTCCAGGATTGATAGGAGGGTGGAATCGTTCACCAGGAATTGATTGGGAGGATGGGGTGGATGGGTGGGATCAGGTTGGAGGGATGGGGTGGGCCAGCTCTGGTGGTGACATGTCACAAGGTAGATGCTCAATCAAGTTTTTTTTGACAGCTGATGACACGGAAAACCTACCAAAATTGCTGTGAACAAGTGGCCAAAAAATTTACAGCTGCACCAAGACTAAATAACATAGCTGTACCAATAGCAAGGTTATGATGACTTTCTTATATTTCAGGTGTCAATGTCCAAAAACTATCAATCGACCGGACACAAGTATAAGATTACTTAAGTAAATTCAAAAGCCAATAGAAAAGGTGAGCGGTAACACTACAATAAATGTTTGTTTTGTCTTGGGGCGCACCAACGGCGCAACGATTACGCAACAGTTTAGTAACAATTATTTTTGGCACTTAAAAGTCTTGGTTGGGTCTTAAGTGCAAAAAACAATTGTTTCGTGACTGTTGCACAACTGTTGCGCCCTGTGGCGAAACAAACATGTGCTGTAGTGTTAGGGCATCCCTTTGTTTAAGACTGACTAATTCTTGTGTGCAGTGCACACCCACACTTATTTCTATTGTTGAGATAATTAATAAAACTCTTATCGTCATAGGAGGTAAATCTTACGGGAACATATCTCTCTTACAGTCAAGTTATCAAACGATCTCTAATTTTATATCAGTAGAATTACATTAATTTTTGATGTATAAATCCAGACATATCAAGACTTAGGTAGTATAAGTAACAAGTAAATCATTGTAAAAATGGTATGCCTAACCCTTTTATTGTGACCACTAAGAAATAGCTATTTTGGAAACTTCCTTTCCAGGAACAGACTTAGGGAATGAAACTTTAAGGACGCCATTGTCGAAACCAGCTTGAATTTTTTCAGAGGTCAAGCTGTCTGGAACGCCAATGACTCGGGAAAAGGACCCAAAAGATCGTTCAGATACCTGACAGGAAACAAAACATTGAAAGAACATGTTGAGCAAAGATGATCATGGATCGCTTAATATTTATATAAGTAACTCTTACCTTGACATTTCCTTCAGTGTGCTCTGAAGAAGCGTTTACTTTTCCTGAAATAGTGAGGCGTCCGTTCTGCAGGTCGACCGAGATGTCCTCTATTGTTGACCAGCAAAATATTAGTCAAATTTACACATCCTTTATATATCGATACACCATCAATCAATTTGACTTACCTTTTTTGACGCCCGGGAGCTCGGTAGTGACAACAAATGAATCTTTGGTTTCAATTATGTCCATCTTTGGTCTGATGGTTCGTGAAACAAGGCTATTTCCTTGTCTGTCGGCATCACGTCCAGTGTTACCGGAAGATGGTCCTAAGCGGTTAGTTATAGCCCGGTCAAAGAGACTTTCAAAATCGTCCCATTGTGCAGGAATGAATAGAGACATGGTGATACTATAACAATATAGTAGAGTTAAGGTGCAATACGATAATTGATTTGTTATTAGAGTCAAGCAAGAATGTTAGCTTATGATGGTACTCTGATACTAAAAGATGATGGAAGCGAACAGTATTTATAGCCGTAAGAGACCCTATATCCCGTCTTGTGCAGGTGTGTTTTCTAGAAATTGCCATGAAAGGCAAGAAATTTCTAGTAACTCAAAACTGGTGCAATCGAGAACATTCGCGAACTATCCATCATATTATCAATTCTCGACGTTTGACACTCAACAGCCACTATGAACAACCTGGGAAAACTTATCAGTAAGTTTGCTTTTCAAAACCAATTTGATTTCAGTTTTGGCGTGGCAAGGAGGTAGCCAGGAAACAGGTGTTGCCAATGAGTCTGGACAGTCCCTGGACAATTGTCGTGAATACGCTTTATTTCCAAATAACCTTACACCTTCACTTTTACAATAATTGTTAATCAGTTATTTCCTTCTGATCTCCCTCTCCTTAACCTCTACTTAGATCTCACCCATTGTACGCAGTCACTTGTGGCTTTCTTGTCTCCTTTATGCTCCCTGTCGAACAAGATTGTAAGAATAAAAAATAGATGGATACCTTCGTTTAACATCTCTCGGTCAATGAATCTTTTAGCACGATCAAAAAAAAAATTAGTTGTCTTAGATTCTCACCTAACTAAGGGCATGGAGGATGTGTACCCTCATCTACATACAAAGTGTACGGCAGTTTTGCAGAACTTAAGACAATAAAAGAATATAGTTATTACTTAATTAGGGTCAGCGGGAGGAAGCAGGCTTGTAAATTTAAGGGAGTCAATAAGAAATGTCAAAGAGAATTTAAAGAAAGGAGAAGAGGGGGTTTAAGTAAGAGGAAGCTTAGTGAGTGCAGACTTTTTGAGGGCAAGGTCTGGTGGGGAGAAGGGGCCATGAGAAGATGAGTTGCTCGAGTGTTTCACGAGAGCTGATGGAGAAAAAGAGGTAATTAGGAGAGTCTAAGATCATAATGTGATATCAATAAGAGTTGAGCGGCAGTTGACGACTTCGACCTGGTGTAAAGACAGTGGATTGGGGCCTGGATAGCAACATTGAGCTTTTTATTCCGGCTCACTGGCATGTATAAATTCACAACATGGAAACAAACAGGAAATTCAACCAAAAATTAAAAGACCTGTTCTAAATACATACAGATGATTGATGTCGATCTCCACTTATAAATTGGGAAACACAACGATCAGCCTAATCAGTTCTTGTTTATCAACCAATCATGTAAGATTTAAGAACACTGAGTTATACCCTTGTGTTTATTGATTGAGCTCAGGTTACTCGAGATACCTCAAGACTCAGTCCCTATTTCAATATACTACTATGCTCAATGGAATGCTCACTGAGCTTATTATTGTTGTTGCCTTTATCAGCGCATAGTGTCTTGGTTCCTTTGTCTAGTTATTTTCTCATTATTCTTGTGCCCGTTTGTTTGATGTATTGCTACAGTTTGTTGTACCTGAACTGAGAAGATACGAATAGTGTATATAAGGAGTAGCCTTAATATCTTGATTTACCATCTGTTTCTGCTCAATTCAGGTAACGCAACTTTCTCTGTCTTTAGTCATGTTTCTTGCTAAATTATTTCTTACAATTATCATTGCACCTTATGTATCTTTGATTTTAATTATTGTCAGTTGTATAAGCAAGTGCTCATACCAACTCCATCAATTCCTAAGTTTTGTTTTGGCTAGGTCACTGTGTTTGGGTGAACTCTACACGTGCTTAACACAATGATTGATTTATACTGAGTATTGATTTAGTTTGTGATCAGTTAGCAAGGGTGAATAGTGATAATATAAGACTTTAAATAGATGCTAGTTATCCTCTGTTTTTCCTTATCTAATCTCTTATTTTCTCTCTTCATTGAAAACTGATTGATCGCATTTTTGTTTCTTACGCTTTAACATATATTTATAATATTTATCTCGAAGTCCCTTTTCCGCTGTATATTCATCTATCACTGGGGACAGGTATTATATACAAAACTCTGTCTATAGGTGTTGATACTGATTGTAGTATACTATAGGTGATTGATAACGATTGACTAAACAGCACGGGGGTTTACTAATAGATAAATCTTTAAATATAAATTAAAGCTTTGATAGATTAAAAGTCTGAACCTCTTGCATGAGTTCGCCGAGTGATAGTATACCCAATTCACCTTCTGGGAGCTCTGATAATACATCCTCAACATCTACTTATCGACCGGCTCCCGAGACACAGTCTGAACCATCACGCCCCTATATTTCTGCAAACATGACTGATCAATCAAATGACAAATTGCTGAGGGTACCAGTTCTCACCACTGGAAATATTTCTTTGTGGAAATCGATGATAGAATTTTATTTTGATTCTCATGACTTGACACATCACATTACCTGTGCCAGTAAACCTAGTGATGCGGATGCTAACGACTGGCGTAAGGGTGAATCAAGGTCTCGATTAATCCTGATAAATGCTGTTTGCCCAAGAGATTCTTTATTGATTTTGAAAGCTAAATCCACCTATCTTGCCTATAAGAAAATTTTATCTGATTATGGTGAGGGTAATGCTTCCACGGTATCTGATCTCTTGGATCAGCTTGTATACCTTAAATGGGATGGTTTGTCATCACTTAGAGAACACCTCAGAAGGTTTGAAGAAATTGAAAACTTATTGGTCAATAGTGCATCCAGTGATCCAGAATTGCTTATTTCCTCAAAAATTATTGCCATGATTCTTGTTAAAAGCGTTCAACATGATTCTATGTTGGGTATCACTCAAAATCTTTTTCAAAATTTCAAAAATCTTACACTTGAGAAAATATACGATAGTCTTAAGTCAGAGGCAAATTGAAGAATACGAGAATCAGATTCGACTGAGAATGCAAATGCGTTAAAAGCCCAGTCTAAAAAGAAAAAGTTGCAACATTCATCATCTCCTGATAAGAAAGACAAGAAAAATATCAAATGTCGTCTGGGACATATAGGTCATAGTGACGAAAATTGTATAACGCAGTTACGGGATGAACTAAAGAAACTAAAAGTTTCCTCACATTCAAAGAATGATAAGGCCAAATTAGCCGAGGACACGACGGAATCTGCTTCTTTGGTTACTGAACAAGAGCATGAAGAGTCTGCCTATTTGGCGGGACAGAAGGACATGAGTACTTGCTTTATTCTTGACTCGGGTGCGACATCACACATGGTCAAAGATGAAAAATTGTTATCTAATGTCAAGAGACTTGCCTCTTCCATCAAAATTGATACCGCTGGCTCTCAAGTCCTGACAGCTGAGTACTCAGGCGATTTCACTGTCAACTCGCAACTAACCCTCAATAATGTTCTAGTGGTCAAGAATATCTCGGCAAATCTCATCTCTGTCAATAAGTTGAATAACATGGGTTATAGCGTTTATTTTGATCCAGCGGAAACGAGAGTCCTTAACTCTAGTGGTCAACTTATCTCCAAACTTTGTCGAAAGGGTCAGAAACATAACTTGTGGTATGTCAATAATCAAGCTTTAACCACTACAGTCACAAGTCTGACTCTGTACCAATGGCATCAACATTTAGGTCATCTCAATGTAAAGTCAACTAGGAGTTTTCTCGCTTTGAAGGGAATAGATTTTATTGATAAAAAATTTAATTGCATTACATGTTCTAAGGGAAAGATAGTTAAATCACCTTTTCTATCTTCATTCCCGTTAGCTTCTGTTCCTTTGTTCCGAGTGCATTCCGACATTGTAGGACCTATTGAGCCTCCCTCAATTGGTGGTCATAGATATCTTGTGACATTTATAGATGATTGTACTCGGTATTCAACTATTTTTCTAATGAAATGCAAATCTGAGGTATTCTCCAAGTTTGTTAAATTTCAAGCCGATATTGAGAATAAGCTTGAGCAAAAAATCAAATATTTGAAGTGTGACAGAGGTGGAGAGTATGGGAGTAGAAACTTTGTTCAACATTTAAACAAATGCGGGATTACTCGAGAACAGGCACCAGCCAGAACACCTCAGCATAACTCTGTAGCTGAACGATTTAACAAGACCTTAGTTGATAAAATATGTACAGTCCTGATTGATTCTGCCTGTCCTGCACGGCTCTGGGGTGAATGTGCAATGAGTTGTACTTATCTGCTAAATCATTTACCTCACTCCAAACTCAAGTCGCAAACACCAAGTGATGTACTCAGAAAATTTCTTACCAATGATAGAAATCACTCAATTGATTACAACTTCATCAGAAGATTTGGTTCCCTTGCCATCCGATATATTGCTAAAGAGGACCAAACAAGTAAGTTTCAACCACGAGGTGTAGAATGTGCTGTTGTTGGTTATGAGTCAAACTCAAAAATCTATAGGTTATATGATAAAAATCTTAAAAAAATTATTATCTCACGAAATGTCAAAATATTTGAGTCAAGTAATTACTTCAATAATGAAAAAATTTCGATAAAGATACCTGATTATATTCTCTTACCACTGGAGGCTGGCAGTCCTTCTCTTAAGCAACTATCATCAACAACAACTTCATCTACCGTTCTTCTACCAGTATCTGAATCCAATGCTCTGAGGCAAACCCTTGTCCCAGGTGATGTTTCGGAGTCACTGGAGGATGATACTAATGAGGAACCTATTAGAAAACAACAACACTTGAAGTTTATAATGCAACGAAATACTCCAGAACCGTCAACTTCTGATGAAACAGAGGTGTTGGAGTCTGTGGAAACTGATGTTGAGGATGTTTCTACTCATGAAGATACATCTAGTCATGGTAGACCAGTGAGACAACATAAACCTCCTTCTTACTACGGTTTTCTCGCTAGCTACTCTCCTGACAATCCTACATATAAACAAGCCCTGAATAGTCCTGAAGCTGAACTATGGAAGGAGGCAATGGATACGGAGTTTGAGTCCTTGTGTGAACATCAAGTAGCAGATCTTGTGACCAAAACTAAAGATATGAAGGTGATAGGTGGCACATGGGTTTTATCAAAGAAAAAGGATGAACTAGGTAGAGTTATTAGATATAAAGCACGTTGGGTGGCTTTAGGCAATCTTCAGAAGGAAGGTATTGATTACGGTGAAACTTATGCTTCGGTTGGTCGCACAGAAACTTTTAGATTGCTTATGTCTCTTGCAGCTGCTCGGAATTGGATGATCTCTCAATTCGATATTTCTACTGCTTTTCTCCATGGTGTCATGAAGGATGATGTCTATGTGACTCAGGTTAAAGGGTATGAACAGGGTAGTACAAATAAAGTTTGGAAATTACGCAAGTCATTGTATGGTACTCGGCAAGCTCCACGTCAATGGAAGGAAAAGTTTGTTGAAGTCATGAGCCAGTTGAATTTTACTGAGGCTGAGGGTAATGAGTCCTTGTTTCTCTTCCAAAAGGATGGCTTCTTTGTATTTATTCATCTTCATGTCGATGATGGATTAGTTTTCTCAAACAGTGACAATCTAGTAAAGAAGTTTCATGACAACTTATCAAAGCATTTTAAAGTGAAATGGACTGAAAATCCGACTTATCATCTTGGAATAAAAATAACCTATTCTGATGACTTTATCAAACTTAGTCAGGAATCTTATGTTGATGAACTGGCAAAACGCTTTGATCTGAGTGATTGTAGAAGATTGTCCACACCCCTTCCAGTTGGCTGTACTCTACTCGATCCATCATCAAGTGAAACTGAAGCTGGTAAAAATGACCCTTATCAAGAACTCATTGGCTCGCTGAATTATCTTGCTGTCTCCACCAGGCCAGATATTAGCCATGCTTTAAATGCACTCTCTAAATACAACTCTAATCACTCGCCGTATCACTGGAAACTTGCAATGAAACTTCTCCAATATGTTTTCACCAACAAATCTGTAGGCCTTAAATATAGGAGGAATAGTGAAAAAATTGTTTTCAAGTCTTATAGTGATGCTGATTATGCAAACTGCAAAGTAACTCGATGTTCAGTCACTGGTTTCGTAATATTAATGAACGATAGTCCCATATCCTGGAGAAGTAGGTGACAGAAGGTTGTCACTCTTTCTGTCACAGAAGCCAAGTACATTGCCATGTGTGAATGTGCAAAATCACTTATTTGGATATCCAAACTTTTCTTTTCCCTAAATATTGTTATGTCTACTCCTCAGCTGCTTAGTAGCATTAATGCACCAGATCTCTTTTGTGATAATAGTGGGGCTATATTTTTATCTAAAGAAGCTCAAATTAATGAACGCTCAAAACATATTGACGTCCAATATCACTGGTTAAGGCAAAAGGTCAAGCGTAATGAAATTCACATTGTCTATTGTCCAACACTTGATATGCTGGCGGATATGTTTACAAAACAACAGCCTCGTATACGTTATGAAAATGACAAATCACGTTTAAATCTGATCATGTCTGAAGCAGGGGGGGTGTTGAAGGACCCGGTTGGCTAGGTCACTGTGTTTGGGTGAACTCTACACGTGCTTAACACAATGATTGATTTATACTGAGTATTGATTTAGTTTGTGATCAGTTAGCAAGGGTGAATAGTGATAATATGAGACTTTAAATAGATGCTAGTTATCCTCTGTTTTTCCTTATCCAATCTCTTATTTTCTCTCTTCATTAAAAACTGATTGATTGCATTTTTGTTTCTTACGCTTTAACATATATTTATAATATTTATCTCGAAATCCCTTTTCCGCTGTATATTCATCTATCACTGGGGACAGGTATTATATACAAAACTCTGTCTATAGGTGTTGATACTGATTGTAGTATACTATAGGTGATTGATAACGATTGACTAAGCAGCACGGGGTTTACTAATAGATAAATCTTTAAATATAAATTAAAGGTATACTGTTTTACTAATTGCTATTACTTTTCATGTCATATTATGAAATCCAATTTCTTATTTTCTCTCTTCATTGAAAACTGATTGATCGCATTTTTGTTTCTTACACTTTAACGTATATTTATAATATTTATCTCGAAATCCCTTTTCTGCTGTATATTCATCTATCACTGGGGACAGGTGATTGATAACGATTGACTAAACAGCACGGGGGTTTACTAATAGATAAATCTTTAAATATAAATTGAAGGTGATTTATAACAATTGACTAAACAGCACGGGGGCTTACTAATAGATAAATCTTTAAATATAAATTAAAGCTTTGATAAGTTTAATATATCACTTGTCATCTCTTGCATGTCTTCTTTCGCTTTATATTATTGCTTATTTTCTTTACACATGTTTTTTTCAGCTCATGATCACACCATCTTTCCTGAAATTAAACTCCAGTGCAAAGAGTTACAAAGTTATACAGTTCAAAATATGTGAAACAAGTATTAATGATTTTAGATTTATAGATAAAACCAATATTGTGAGTCCACAAACAGATGAACATTGCACAACATGAGGAAAAAAACATTTCATATTTAAAATGCAGATATATATTAGCTTTACAATCAACGTTATCATAATTAAAAAAGAAGAGAGCAAGAGAAGATGAATAACAATTAGATGGAGTCTTGTCAAAAGAGAAAATTTATTAAACATGCTTGCCTTCTTTATTAATTAAATTCAAATATCAGGTAAATATTGAATTCGAGTCCGATTTACCATTTCTCCGCACCACAATAGTAATAATAGCCGTTCAATTAGTTTTGTAAGTTAGTTAAATGTAAAAAAAGTTATACGCACCGATTTCATGGCAAACGTGTTAAAAAAGAAAACCTTGAAGCAAAGCAAAACCCATAGAGAAAAACTTAAATATAAAGTGCGGAAAACAAGCGTCATACTTATGTGATTAAGAGAAAAAACGCACCGGTTTTAAAACCAAAGAATAAAAAAACAGGCAAAGTCCTCCAAGAGAAATAAAAAGAAAAGAAAGAGGCTATAATAAAATTTTTTATTTACGCGAGATTCAGAGCAAGAAAACAGGCAAACCGAAAGGGCACTGTTCCATAAAATCATCACCATCCACACATCAATAAAAAAAAAACTGGATTTTGACTCCACGATGATGATAGCGACAACGTATAAATCCCTACTGCCACTGAATGCCATAAGGTGATTCTATACGCGACCCACCAAGAGCTGGGCTAGAGCTTTTGTGTGGATCGGCACTCTCAGTCAAAGTTTCTTCATCGCTATCCAGAAAAAAAAAAGATATAGGACTCCACTATGGCAGTAGCGACGGCATACAGAGCCCTAAAGGTTGAAAAATATTTAGGGTGACTCTGCACTCCATCTACCAAGAGCTGGGTGAGAGCTTTTGCGTAGATCGGCACCTTGGTTTGGGTGCTCCGACGCTAAAGCTAAAGCTTCATCATCCCAATCCATGAAAAGAAAACAAAAACTACTCACAAAAAAAAAAATAAGAAAAAAGAACAAGAAGAAAGAGAGGAAGTTTAGCAACCCGGAGCAAACCTACTCTGAAGATGGCAAAAGAGGCTGCAAACCTGGCTTCTTATATAGCCGTTTGGGTGTTTCAACATTGAATTGTTTTGCGTCTTCAAAAATTCAGTTTGTAAATATCTTATAAGCATATTATTATTGTCATACATTTACTTATATATATATATATCTATATACATTAAACAATAGACTTGACAAACCTATTATTAAAGCATACTTTCGTATCACCATTTATTTGCATACCCTAACACCAACATATTTAAGAATGTCTGCTCAGTATTGAGTCGGCATTCACTCTTCTCCCTTTTATTTTACTTAGCCACTGTCCGCTCACTCTATCTATTTATTTAGATCTTTTTATCTTTCATTTCTTGTCTTGTCCTCGCTCGTCTGTCACCGTCCTCCCTCGTCCATTTCTGTCCTTGTCCACTTAAGTCTTTAGTCACTAATACAATCTACTAATTGTTATCAGGTAAAATGTATGTGCTCTACGACTGCAATGAATTCACTCTTCTCCCTTTTATTTTACTTAGCCACTGTCCGCTCACTCTATCTATTTATTTAGATCTTTTTATCTTTCATTTCTTGTCTTGTCCTCGCTCGTCTGTCACCGTCCTCCCTCGTCCATTTCTGTCCTTGTCCACTTAAGTCTTTAGTCACTAATACAATCTACTAATTGTTATCAGGTAAAATATCTTTTTATCTTTCATTTCTTGTCTTGTCCTCGCTCGTCTGTCACCGTCCTCCCTCGTCCATTTCTGTCCTTGTCCACTTAAGTCTTTAGTCACTAATACAATCTACTAATTGTTATCAGGGTTATGGGCCCAGCGCCCCTGCATTTGAAATAAACTGGCAACCCCTCAATCTACAAATACTTCATCTCCACCTCAGAGTCCATCGCATACATCTTTGCACACTATCACTCCAAGAATGTCTTCATCATCACCGAATCCATCTCCTCCCAATTTCTCTTATTTGCAGGATTCTTCCACGTACTCTGAAATTAAGGGTATCGAAAAGCTAAATGATAAAAACTACAGCACCTGGAAAACCGACATCAAATATGCTCTAACTGTGCGAAACTTAGATCAATTTCTTTTAGAGGATTGCCCTATACCTACCGATCCTGATCTTCTAAATCTATTCAACATACGACAAAGACAAACAAACACTATAATTAAAATGTTTATGGACAGGCCGAATCAACATAAATTTATTCTAGATGACGATGTAGTGGAACCAGCTCAACTATGGAAACAAATTAGAGATCACTATGCTTCTAAATCCACTCAAAATTGTTCATACGTTGTCAATCAACTATTCAAAATTAAATTTACCGAAGGCAATCTGCTTGAGGCAATGAACGACTTCAGAGGGACAATGAAATTACTACGAGAAGTAGCTCCAGACCTTTTTAAGGACAACATTCTCTCCTACATCATGGGAAATTACGTACTCAATCTTTTACCTGAATCGTATCAAACCACTGCCACCATCATCTTGAGTAAATATGATATCACCAATCAACGGCCCACCATCGAAAACATCTTTTCTGATATAGAAACTGAAGTCACTAGACGAAAGGTTCTTAATTTATCAACTTCTGGTACAGTCTTGGCCATGGACACCAAGACCAAACCCCTATGCTCGAAAGGCAAGCACAATCCCCTAGCACCCCATTCCGAAGCATCTTGTTTTCAACTCCATCCTGAGAAACGTGACGAATTTCTAAAAAGGAAAAAGGAGAGAGAAAGTAGAGGAACAGACAATTCTCACAAGGCCTTATCAGTATTCAACGACCTACCTGAGGACCACGCTATACTAGACAGCGGCGCTTCATTCACAATATTTAACAATCGAAAATTTTTCAACAATTATTGCAACTCAAGAACTGCCCTTTCAATGGCCAACGGAGATGAGCTTACTGCCCTTGGACAAGGCAATGCTCTATTCTCCTCAAATTTAGGCCACGACTTCAGTATCAAAAACGCTCTCTATGCTCCTAACGTAAAGGCTAATTTAATCTCATTAGTGGACATATTACTAGACGGTTGGAGCATCATCAATGATAATGGACGATTTAAGATCAAAAATGGTAATACTACCCTCATAGAATGTTCCTCAAAAGGACGAATCCTTACATTTCCTCTAGTTAGTAACTCAATATTTAAATCAATTAACAATGTCAACTCAATGGACGAGAAAATGAGATTACTTCATCACAATTATGGACATCCCAATAATCAAACCATGGATAAACTATTTCCAGGTTTGAACTTCTCTAGTTTTTCATGTAAAACTTGTGCCCTTGCTAAAGCTCATATATTACCCTTTTCTGGTACCTTTCCAACTCCCGAATCACCCTTGGACGTTATTCACATGGACTTGTGTGGTCCAATTACTCCCGAATCCAAAGGTGGAAAGTCTTATTTCTTTCAAATCGTTGATGGTCACTCTAGGTTTCGACATGTTCAATTTCTTCAACTCAAATCCGAAACCTTTGAAAACTATAAAGACTTTGAAACCCTAGTTGAGAATCAACTTGAACGAAAAGTGAAGTGTATTGTCTCAGACAATGGTGGAGAATTCATTAGCACGTCAATGAAAAATCACATCAAAAGTAAAGGAATTGTTCATTTACGCACAGCACCTTATTCTCCCCAACAAAACCCTATTGCCGAAAGAGGTAACCGATCAATCGTCGAAAAAGCTAAGTGCTTACTCATTGAATCTGGATTAGACGCACACTGGTGGGCCGAAGCTGTCAATACTGCAACTTTTCTCCTAAATATCCTACCATCCTCTGCTCTTGAACATAACAAAACCCCTTGGGAACTTTGGCACAAAAATACAAAGTTGCCATCCAAGTTATATCCATTTGGATCAGATGTTATCTTCTATCTTCAAAAACATAAACGAACAGGAAAGTTTGACAAGAGTGGGGAAGAAGGAATTTTTCTAGGTTATTGTGAAGGTCATATCAACTACCGAATCTACTCACCAGCTTCGGACTCCATCATAACCACACATGACGTAAAATTCTTAAACACTTTTCATTTAGCCAGCCAGATTTCCAATGGCAACTCAATCGAAACCCTTCAATTTCCTGATATAGCCATAGATAAAGGATTTAATTTCACTAAACCTACTCAAGAAGACACTGAAGGTTTGACTGAATTGTTAACTCCGATTCCTGAAGATTTTGAGGCATACAATTCTAAAGACGAAAAAAGTAAAACAAAACATTACGACTATGTTCCATTCAACACCAAACCTTTAAAAGAGATCTCTTCTGAAATAGACACTTCTAATATTCTAACATCCAAACGTAGAGCTAATGTTGCATGCATGATAGTGACTCCTTTTGACACACCACAAAATTATCACGAGGCAATCAACTCACCCGAAAGTGATGAATGGCAGACAGCAATTCAAACCGAGTTGGATAGTATAAGTAAACATGGAGTTTGGGAAGAGTCACCTCTGCCTTCAAATAATCATTTAATAGGATCAACATGGACTTTCAAAAAGAAAACAGATTCCGAGGGCAACATCATCAAATATAAAGCTAGACTCTGCGCACAAGGCTTCTCACAGATTGAAGGGATTGAGTATAACGAAACGTATGCCCCGACTGGTCGACTAGCCACCCTTCGATTCTTACTTGGCCTTGCAGCTTATAATGACTGGGAATTAGGCCAAATGGATGTAAAATCAGCCTTTCTTCACGGAAATTTAGAAGAAGACATATACCTTCGTTACCCTCACGGCTACACTCCCAAAAATAATAACCAATGCCTACATCTCAAAAAGTCTCTCTATGGATTAAAACAAAGTCCACGTTGTTGGTACAACAAACTCGTCGATTTCTTCACCAGTATCAATTTCAGAGCTAGTATCGCAGATCCCTGCTTATTCTTTCATAACGACCCAAAACAACCTTGTTATGTTTTCATCCATGTCGACGATCTTATCATTGGAGGTAATTCAATCAACGACTTCAAATCAAAAATCTCTAAAGCCTTTGACATTGGTGATCAAGGTGATTTGAATTGGATCCTTGGAATGAAAGTTATTAGAAATCGTTCGGCACGAACCATCACCCTCACTCAACAGCTATATGTTCAGAAGCTCTTAAATGAATTTAATCACTCCAATTGTCGAACAGTCACCACTCCATTAGTACCAAACTCTCAATTCTCACAAAACAATGAAACTAAACTGACTCATCTCTTTAATTATCGAAGGGCCATTGGTCTCTTGAATTACTTAGTCCTATGCACAAGGCCTGATTTAGCCTTTGCCGCTAGCTCCTTGGCACAACATCTCAATAAGCCGACTGATGAACAAATTACTGCTTTCTTTCACATATTACGATACCTTCAATTGACAAAAAATCACGGCTTGACTCTTGGTAACGTACCAAACAGCAAAATCGGTACTCTAACTGGTTACGCTGACTCTGACTTCAATAAATCACCTGACTCTAAATCAACCTCTGGTTCATTGATATTTCATCTTGGATTACTCAGTTGGCGTTCCTGCAAACAACAATCAGTTTCGTTATCAACATCAGAATCAGAATATTATGCCATGACTGAGTGTGGTCAGGACCTATTGTGGGCAAAAGAATTATTCAATGATTTCTCTGTTCCTCTAGAGTCCACACAACTGTTCGGTGATAACCAAGGTGCAATTAATCGAGCTCTAAATCCCCTATATCAACATCGTACCCGACATATCAATACAAAAGTATGTTGGCTACGAGAGTTAGTCAATACTCAACAACTCAAAATCATCTATATTTCCACTAACCTTATGATAGCTGATATTCTCACTAAATCGCTACCCAGAATAAAACATCATGAATTTCTATCTAATTTAAATTTAAAACCCTTGCCGTCTTGAGCACGGGTGGGTGTAAATATCTTATAAGCATATTATTATTGTCATACATTTACTTATATATATATATATCTATATACATTAAACAATAGACTTGACAAACCTATTATTAAAGCATACTTTCGTATCACCATTTATTTGCATACCCTAACACCAACATATTTAAGAATGTCTGCTCAGTATTGAGTCGGCATTCACTCTTCTCCCTTTTATTTTACTTAGCCACTGTCCGCTCACTCTATCTATTTATTTAGATCTTTTTATCTTTCATTTCTTGTCTTGTCCTCGCTCGTCTGTCACCGTCCTCCCTCGTCCATTTCTGTCCTTGTCCACTTAAGTCTTTAGTCACTAATACAATCTACTAATTGTTATCAGGTAAAATGTATGTGCTCTACGACTGCAATGAATTCACTCTTCTCCCTTTTATTTTACTTAGCCACTGTCCGCTCACTCTATCTATTTATTTAGATCTTTTTATCTTTCATTTCTTGTCTTGTCCTCGCTCGTCTGTCACCGTCCTCCCTCGTCCATTTCTGTCCTTGTCCACTTAAGTCTTTAGTCACTAATACAATCTACTAATTGTTATCAGGTAAAATATCTTTTTATCTTTCATTTCTTGTCTTGTCCTCGCTCGTCTGTCACCGTCCTCCCTCGTCCATTTCTGTCCTTGTCCACTTAAGTCTTTAGTCACTAATACAATCTACTAATTGTTATCACAGTTGAGGTTCAAAACTTTCTTGGCCATCCCAGGGGCGGAGGGCATCGTCAGCCACAGAGCACCGCTAACAATTAATGTCGCTTACCCACCTGGAAGTTAATACTAGTAAATTCTGAAAGAATATACTTCAATGTTGAATCCTTGCTCTTACGCAACTATATTGATGAACTGGAAATAGTATCAATTTCAACAATAAATCTCGTTCACGCTATGTGGCAATATAAACATATATATTTGGTGTAATTCAACTCATGATATTGTCTAGAACTTCTTAATAGAAACCCGAATGTATAAAAATTAGTTTGTTGATCAATGCAACTGTTGTGGCTTATAGTAGCCTGTAGACCCAATCAATTGGGGAAAAATATCTGACTTGCACAAACCCACCGCGGAGGAAGCATGGCGTGAAAACGGAATACTACCAATTCCAAAAGGCTTGGGGATCTTCAAAAAAAATAAAAAAAACCACTGTTCCCCTTCAAAAATGTTCTTGCATGTCATCTGACCTTTCGCATCCAAGCAAATTATGGCGGGCAGTGGGGTTATTTTATTTAAAATAACCGACAAGCGCTTTGGACTTGGAAGTACTCAATAACTAACTCTTTCAATACATACTAATCGTTCTTGGTTTTTTACTCATATTTATCTTTTAATAATTATTTCATTGCACAAGTAGTTGTAAACAATTTCTTCTGCTGATTGGCCCGACTTAATTCACCGATCAGAGATAATCATTTTAGTCAAGTAATTTTATCCCATAGTACCAAAGAAACAACTCTATCAAGGTAATTTCATTTGAATTAATGTACAATCGAATCATTTGAGAAACGATAAAAACCCTTTACTAAATGTAATATATAATATCTAAGAAATTGCAATCTTGGTCGGTTCCTTGCCAGGGAGCGACTTGGGGAATGAGACTTTGAGAACACCATCTTCGAATCCGGCTTGGATTTTATCAGATGTGAGGCTGTTTGGAACACCAATGACTCGGGAAAATGAACCAAAAGATCGCTCAGATACCTATGTATGATGATGGAAAAATCAAAGGAGAATGTTGAGTAAGTAAAGATCACGAAATGGATTACCAGATTTTAATAGAAAATAGCTCTTACCTTGACATTTCCTTCAGAGTGTTCTGAAGAGGAATTCACCTTGCCTGAGATAGTGAGGCGTCCATTCTGTAGATCAATTGAAATATCCTCTGTTGTCGACATCGAAACATCAGTTAACTCTGCTCACTCCTTTAATACTAACAGACTTTTCATAAAGTCAACTCACCTTTTTTGACGCCTGGAAGCTCTGTAGTGACAACATAAGACTCTTTGGTTTCGACGATATCCATTTTGGGTTTTATGGTTCTTGAAACAAGGCTCGTTCCTTGTCTGTCGGCATCACGTCCAGTGTTGCTGGAAGATGGTCCTAAGCGACTTGTTATAGCCCGGTCAAACAAGTCCTCAAAGTCGTCTAGTTGTGGTAGGATAAACAGAGACATGATATAAAGCTAATGAGGTATAATTTAGGTGCAATACGATAATTGATTTGTTGTTAGAGTCAAGTATGATTGATTATTCTTTTGTTATTGTGTTCTGATGATAATGAATCATGAAAGTGAGCAGTATTTATAGCCGTAAGAGACCCTGTATCCCGTCTTGTGCAGGTGTGTTTTCTAGAAATTGCCATGAAAGGCGAGAAATTTCTAGTAACTCAAAACTGGCGCAATCGAGAACACTCGCGAACTTTATATCATATTATCAATTTTCGACATTTGACACTCAATTTCATCAAGCTCACACTAATCCGTGTAGAGACTGATACCTTGCAGAGCCAGAGAAAGTACTCCGAAGGGGCCGGGGGCTAGACTATATACATGATGGCAGTCTAGCTAAGTACATAACTATGGTGAAACCATAACATGCCCCCACTTTGCTAGACGTGTAGCACGGTGTCAGCCTGTAGAACTCCGGAAAGAACCGGAGAACAGGGGACGCCACGACTACAGACTATTTACATTCACATACATAACTAAGTACATAGTCCTAGTGACTTAACATCCCCCCCACTTAGTTATGAAAAAATATTCTGATATCCCCCCCATTTACATATAACCAACTCCAAAATGAAAAAAGAAATAAAATGAAATGAGAGAAATAAGAGAAGAAAAGAAAAGAAAAGAAATGTAACCCCATCACCACACACAGACATTTTTCCTTCTAAGCATTGTCAGAGATGGGCCCAGTGATTTTGTGAGTATATCTGCACGCATCTGAGCAGTGGGAACCCATTCCAATGTTGCTTTCTTTAGGAAGAGCTGTTCATTCACAATATAAAAACACTGTCACGCGCCACGTGACACTTGAGGCAAAAGCAGCTCATTAAATCAATAATATCAAGCTCTAAATCTATACTCAAAGCGCAGAAAGCAATTCTCCATAGCAACTGCAATTCCCCTTTGTGTACTTACTATTCAACTGCGCTAGCCTAAACTCTAAATCTAAATTAGTCAATCTCTCAATAGTGTGTCTTAGTCTTAATTTCAATAAGCGACGCACAGCGCTATGATCAATGTAATAGTACACTAGTAGTTTTCATTAAAAAGTTTGTTAATTAATTAAAAGGGGTAAATTGAACATGGACGGATATTAGCAAAGAGGGTCTAAGTGTATGTTATCAATGGTCTGTGGTATGGGAATGGTGCGATGAGAGAGAGGTCAATGCGAGGAGGAATAAAGGATATAAAAAGGTTGGGTTTTTGGTTCGACATTCCTTAGAATTAAATTATAAAACGTATTTATAGTTAATAGTGATAAAACTCTAAGTAAAATCATTATTATTATATTTTTCTTTATTTTTCTCAATAAACATATCTAAATCCTAAACCTTTGATTGTTGAGTTTTCCAACCCTTCGTGAGATCTTAAGAATTTTAATATTACCGTTCAATTATATTAGAATCCTTTTCGAACATAACTTGAAGCAGTAGTTCTTCCTTCGAGTCATCTTCAAACCACTTCCTCGAACTATCCCTCTGTGCTTCGAAGAAGTATCTAAACCTTTTATCTCACTTGCAAGAACATCCTCAACCTTGTGCGTAGGTCGTCTGGTGACAGTATAATTTAATTCTCCGTAGTTCTCATTCTTTGCACTACTACGTCCCTTTTCAGGTGTTTTTTCTAAATTCTTAAAATGGCACCTGTTCAACGCACTCCTCCTACAGGCGCTACTACTAGAGCTCGCGCCAGAGGCAGGCCAACAGCCACTAGGCCTGTTTCCTGCACTCACTCCTTGGAGCCACTTGACCTTAGAGAACGGCAACATTTGGTCCAATCGGTAGAAGACATCCCACAAGACTTCAATGATTCTAGTGATGATGAAGAAGGAGAGGATACAATGCACAAGGCACCATCCGCCCCAGCTAACCACCCTTCTGGTCAACCTTCAGAACCTGGACCATCCAATTCTCTAGAAGAATTCATGAGACTTTTCATGAAGAACCTTTCAAATTCAATGTCTTCAGAGGGATCTAAATTCAAAACTCCTTCTATGAAATCTCCTGATAAATTTGATGGAGAACATCCAGACAGATTGCGACCCTTCTTGCAAACCTGCAAGCTCCTGTTCCATAATGACCCTTGAACCTTCAATAACGACCGATCAAAAGTTTTTTATGCTTCTTCATTCCTGGCCAGAAAAGCAGCAAGATGGTTCGAACCTTATCTTCTCATGCTCTCTTCAACCGAAACCCACTTACTTATTAATAACTGGGAAAAGTTCGAAGACCAACTCTTCACATTGTTTGGTGACCCTAATGAAACTGACAACACAGAAATTGAACTTAATTTCCTTCGCATGAGTGATAATGGGAAAGCCTCTGAATATATCTCGAACTTCAGAGCGCTTCAAACTCGAGTAGGTTGGAATGATGCAGCCCTTAAGTATCATTTCAGAAAAGGACTTCCTTCGAGGATTCTGGATCAGTTAAATCTTCACGGTCAGAAGATGACTACTTTAACAGATTTAATGGATCAAACCCTCGAACTCGACGGCGTTTACCAAGGACGACTTCAACATCGTCGATACGCCAACAAATCTCAAGGCTTAAATTTCAAATCGGGACCTTCTTCCCACCCACAAACAACTCAATCCTCCTTGACTCAATCCAAACCTATTAAGGGAAAGGACAAACCTCGACCGAAAAGCTCGACCCCAGGCGATATCAGTAAAGTACTGGATCCTGAAGGGGAACTTAAGGAAGCTGAGAGGAAGAGGCAAACAGATAATGGGTTATGTATGTATTGTGGGGGTAAGCACAAGCTGGAAGATTGTGTAAAGTTGAAGGAAAGAGAAGGTACTAGTTTGAAGCCAAAAAACTAGTAGATAGTTTACTTGTGTGCAAAGCAAACTGTCAGTATAGTCTAGTATATAAGTATGATATAATAGTATTTATTTATGGTCCTACTACTTATTGATAAATGATTTAGTGATTTAACCTCAGGGGAAGACTAATAGAATAGTTATACTCAAGTTAAACTCACAATATTTGGATTTAAGTGCGTGCTAGTGGTGGAAATTAGATGTATAAAATATAGTTATAGCTTTATATAAAGATAAAATCAATTTATAGTGGCTTTAAAATATATTTCTAAAGGTTAATAATTGTATAATAGTGTTTTTTGGAGTTGTAGTAATTGAATGATGATAAATAACCGTCAAAATCCCTCCTTACTTATACCCAAATCCACTGGAGTGCACAGACCTTCAATCCAGATGATGTCACTGCTATCCCCGGCAATTACAGCACTGTGAGGGCCCATCACCTCCCCATGGCGTCCACTTCAAGCAGTTTCAACACCCAGACCTCCAGTAAGGACCCTCCATCACTATTAATAATAACACTGATCCATACCATAAATAGAAAATCCAGATAAAAGTGGATACCATAAAGAAACAGGTAAAATAAATAATCAAAAAGAGATTAAATGAAACTAAAAGCATATAAAGGAAACAAATAAAATGTTCAAGCCCCCAATAACATCCCCAAGCATCCACATTAACCCAGAAACATCCTTCCAACCCATAAATCCGTGAATAACCATCCAAGGAAGTAATTTGAGTTGTCCAAACTGGGTGTATGTGCCTGATATAGGTGTCTATGCTTCTGTAGGCGTTGTGAGTCCACTGATTTTGTCCATATGACCTAAAATAAGCAGAAAAACAAAGGTTATAGGTTATTAAGGGGCTAAAACCCACTTATATACCTAAATATACATAATATACTGCATATTTCACTGAATATGAGATTTATGTATACATATAAGCTTATGTATGTCAATAATTACTTCATATCACTTAAGATAAGTATATTATGACTCCATTAACACCTTAATAAGTATTATTAGGCCATGGATAAGCTATTTAAACTATTATAAGTTATATAATAGAATAATAATTATATATATATATAATAAAATAATATATATTATTATTTAAACCTTATTTTTAAGATATAAGCTTAATCTACTTAAGGTTATCTTATTTTAAGCATAAGAAATACTCAGTCCTAAGGATATTTAGGCTGACACAAACTATCTTATATCTCCCAGTGCACAAAACCTCCATGTCTTAAGGACTGGAGTTGCCTTAAACCGCTTGAGATTCATTCTTTTTAAGGAGGATATCCCCTTTAGTTGTCTTATAGACTCTGGAGCTTCAATTTCTTTTGTCAGTTTATCTTTTGCCGAGATGCTTCAACTAACATTTACAGATATCAATCAAACTCCAATTTATTTGGTCAAATCAGAGGAACCCAAATATTGGGTCAGTAAGAAAGTTTTATGGGTTTTCAACTTTCCAAATTTTCCCCCCTTCGAGTGGGAACTTACAGTCTTGGACGCCCCAAGGATGGACGATACCATTCTTGGCCATGACTTTTTAATGCATTGGAATCCTGAAATTGACTGGACACAGGGATTGATCACCCCACGGACTAAGTATATTTCTAATTCTTCAATGCATGTCAATAGGGAGTTAAACAACCCGCCTGACAATGTCCTTCTAGAGGACAAAACTCTGCCAGATGACTTGCAAGCATCTGATCTTTCTTTAAATGAGCAATTGGCTAACCCTTCTAGCTTGATGACTTCACTCAAAGAGGATTTAAATTGCCTCGAAGTAATCAAATTATGCTCTCTCAGTTCTGGTCTCCCCTCAACAGATTCTCTCAAAGATGATGAGGACAACCAAATTGATGTTGAAGCCATTAAATCAACTCTACCAGAAATATACCACGATTTCCTCGATGTTTTCTCAATCCGCAAGGCCGATAAGTTACCACCTCATCGACCCTACGACCATCAAATAGAGTTAATAGGCCCAGTACCTCCGGCAGGTCCTGTCTATTCTTTGTCAAAGGACAAATCTCAAGTTCTTCGAGACTACATTGCAGAGAATGTAGCCAAAGGTTTCATCAGATCCAGTAAATCTCCAACCGGCTCCCCTGTTCTCTTTGTAAAAAAGAAGGATGATAGTCTTAGGTTGTGTGTTGACTATAGAAAGCTCAACACAGTCACAAAGAAGAATGCATATCCTGTTCCTCCTATGTCATTACTTCTTACCCTTTTCAATGGTGCTAATTTCTTTTCTAAAATTGATCTTAGAGGCACTTACAATCTGATTCGCATTGCAGAAGGTCATGAACCACTGACTGCAATGCGCACTAGATTTGGTAGTTTTGAATATTTAGTTATGCCTTTTTAATTGTGTAACGCACCTTCAACTTTTAAAACTTTTGTTAATGACATCTTTCAAGATGTTGTTGAACAATTTGTAGTTGTCTATTTAGATGATATTTTAATATTCTCGAAAACACTAGATGAACATATTCATCATGTTCGACAGGTCCTAAATCGACTTCGAGATCATGGTCTCCACGCCAAGCATAATAAATGCGAATTCCACCTCAAATCAATTGATTTTTCGGGTTTTACGTTGTCCACTGACGGTTTAGTCATGGATGACAAAAAAGTCCAGAAAATCCTGGAATGGCCTGAGCCCAAAACCATTAAATCACTCCAAGGATTTTTGGGTTTTGCAAACTTCTATAGAAGATTTATTAAAGATTACTCTAAAACTATTTCCAATCTTACTTCTCTTCTTAGAAAAGACATTCCTTTTGTTTTTACTTCTACAGCACGAAAGGAATTCGAAGCACTAAAAACGGCATTCACCACAGCCCCAATTCTTCGACATTTTGATCCTTCTGCTTTGACAATAGTTGAGACAGATGCGAGCGATTATGCTATTGCAGGGGTCATCTCCCAATTAAATCCTGAAACAAATTTATTTCATCCTGTTGCTTTTGAGTCACGCAAACTCATAGCAGCAGAATTAAATTATGAAATTCATGACAAAGAGCTTTTAGCTATTATCCATTGTCTTAAAAAATGGCGTTCTTTTCTTCTCAGCCTAGATAGTCCTTTTCAAATTTTAACAGATAATAATGCTTTAAAATACTTCATGTCTTCCAAAGTGTTAACCAGGCGTCAAGCCAGGTGGGCTGAATTTTTGTCTGAATTTCCCTTCTCTATTTCCTATCGCCCAGGTAAAAACTGCATTGTCCCAGATATCTTGTCATGTCAGGACGCATTTGCTGACAAGAACCCAGCAAATGTGCAATCAATTTTCAACAAATCAATGTTAACGACTCATCAACTTAATTTGATGACAATTCAATCTTTTCAAAATCCACTATCCAACATCCTCAAAGCTCAGTCGAAGGACAATTATTGTTTAGGGTTAAAAGACAAAATACTCTCGAAGCAAGGGGCCATGAGATTTAGTATTGAATCAGGTCTATTAGTCTTTGAAGGTAGAGTAGTCATACCCGACAACGATGAAATAAAATTATGGATTTTCAACTGTCGACATGATTCTCCATTAGCTGGTCATTTTGGGGTTGATAAAACCTAACAGTTAATAGCAAGGGATTTCTTCTGGCCAGTTATGACCAGAGAAATCAAGGCCTATATAAAAGCTTGTTATGAATGTAATAGGAATAAGGCTCCCCGTCACCGGAAGCATGGGTTGCTTCAACGACTTCCTATTCCCTCTAAACCTTGGGAATCTTTATCGATGGATTTCATTTCTCAACTTCCTTTTTCTATTGATTTTGATGCTATATTAGTAATAGTAGATAGATTTTCAAAAATGTCTATTTTCATTAAAACCACTACTACTGCTACAGCAGAAGACTTGTCAAAATTGTTTTTAGAATATGTATTTTCCAAAAACAGCTTACCAAATGATATTATTTCAGATAGAGGCTCATTGTTTGTATCCACATTCTGGACCCAACTGTGTCGACAACTCAATATCACGAGGAACCTCTCCACAGCCTATCACCCTGAAACCGACGGTCAAACAGAAAGAGTTAACCAAATCCTCAAACAATATCTTCGAATGTATGTCAGTTACCAACAAGAAGATTGGACCACATGGTTACCACTGGCCAAATTTGCTTATAATAACTCGACTCATTCATCGACACAACAATCTCCCTTCGAAACCATTTATGGACGACATCCTCGATTCAACTCAATCCATGTAGGAACAAATCATCCTGTGGAACATTATCTTCGAACTATATCACGACTCCAAGAAGAACTTAAAACAAATTTGGAATTAGCAATTCGAAGATACAAGGAACAGGCCGACAAACATCGACAATCTGCTCCTTCCTTTAAACCAGGCGACAAAGTATGGCTCGACGCACGAAACATTCGAACAACACGACCATCAAAGAAACTGGCTGAAAAACACTTGGGACCATTTGAAATCGACTCTGAAGTCTCTAAAACTGCATTTCGACTCAAGTTACCTCCTAAATGGCAGGCGATTCACCCTGGTTTCCATGTATCTCTCCTGGAACTGGCTCGAGAAATATACCCGGGCAAGAACCAACCCCCTCCGGAACCGGTCTAAGTAGAAGATCATCTAGAGTGGCAAGTAAGTCGTATCCTTGATTCAAGAATGCGCAAGGGGAAACTTCAATACCTCGTGGAATGGGAAGGCTTCCTCGATGACTCAGACAAAACATCCTGGGAACAAGCCATCAATGTTTCTAATGCCCCTGAACTCCTAAAATCTTTTCATCTTAAATATCCTTTAAAACCAAAACCTTAAAATTTCTTTTATTTTAAATTTTCTTTTATTTTTTTTCTTTTCTTTCTTTTTTCTCTTTCTCTTAAAATCTAAAACGCCTCTTAAATTTCTTATCCTTGTTTTCTTTTTTTTTTCTTCTCCTTCTATAAAATTTTCTCCAAAACCAACTAAAATTAAAATTAAAATTAAAATTTAAAATTAAAAATAAAATAAAATTAAAAATAAAATAAAATAAATAGAATAAACATAAATAATAAAATAAAATAAAAAACTTTTAAATCTCTCTAAATGTTTTTTTTCTCTTCTCTTTTTCAATTCTCTAAATACATTCTTTTCTTAAATTTAAAATTCTCTTTAAAATTTTCTTTTCTAAAATTTATTCTCTCTTTAAACTTTCTTTCCTTTGAACCATCAAAATCTTGTACGAATAACAACATGACCATTTCCTCGAACTTAACTTCAACCTCTAAATCTCTTTATAAAATTCTTCGAACAAATGATTCTTCTTTTTCAAATTCTCTTTAAATTCTAATTCTGTTTTTTCTCTCTTTTCAACTATCTAAAATTCCTAAAACATCAATAAACAACTTTTCGCAAATAACAAATTCTTCTTTCATTAAATTTTCATTTCAACAAACTCATCTCAATCACCAACCATTTTTTTCTTCTTTCTCTCTTCTCTTAAATAAATTTTTCTTTTAAAATTAAACTTCCTTCAATTAATAACTTCTTTCTTTTTCTTTCTTTATTTAAATTTCTTCTTTCAAATTCTAAAGCAAAATTTTATTTAAAACTTTTTTTTCTCTCTCTCCCAAATCTTATAAAAAATAATATTCACCTTAAATACAATAAAATAATACAAAAATAAAACTAAAGACAATTCTACTTTTCTACTTCTTTACATCTCTCCCTTTCATTTCAAATTTTCTCTTTTAATTTTTCTCGAACCTATCCTTTCATCTTCTTCAAAATTACCCTTATCTCCTTCCTGCATTTCTCAAATACCTCCTCCTCTCCTACCGGAACCACCTCTCCAATCTCCAACAGTTCCTCTGCCACGTCAAAGGAAGCAGCGTCGATAATTGTATCGACCTCCCCACACAACTCTTCTGAGAACCTAACTCGTAAACCCTGACGAGGCTTCTTTGACCACACCTGGTCCAGTGTTTCCTCAGGTTCTTCGATTCCACCCGTGACCGGAGGGTTTGTCTCAGTTGGCAAAAGCGACACAGGTTCCCCAATTGGGTCTTCAACAATGGCATTCGATGTCTAAACAAGAACTCATCAGTAACCTCATCCCTAAAAAAGAAACAGATAAAACTTACTTCGAAGATGGGGTCAGGTTCTAAAAACAACCTTGGAGCCACCTCTACCTCTGCATCTTTCTCCTCCTTGTCATCTTCAATGACCACCTGTCGTTTTTTGGGTGTCCGCCCTGGAACAGGGACTTCATCCTCATCTTCCTCCCCCAATTCGTCAATCTCTTCTTCGACACCCCGTTTTGAACCTGTGGCCTGGGTTACCCAGGTTGTGATCTCGTTATCTAGTTCCTTATTGTTCTCCCCCACTGATTGATCGTCTCCAACCGAGACATCCCAAATGTCTTCGACCACCTCTTTTATTTTAGGGATCACCCAAAACTTAGTCTTGGTGAATCGTCGTCCAATCTCTGTGTTCTTTGTCAACGCATCGCATGCCACTCGTCGCCAACGGCAAAACTCGCACTTCTGGCGAGGGCCTCAAGTTGCCGTACTTTCGACACAAAAGTACTCCATTGCTTCACAAGCCGTGCAAGCCTGGGAAAACTGTTGCGTAACCATTCCCCCATCCGCTTTAGGGTGTGGAGGCGTAGGCGTTGGGGTAGGACAGTTCATTATATAATTGGGAAAGTAATAATCAAGAAAAGATATATATAGAGGAAAGAGAAACTAGTGTGAGAAGATGGCTCAAGCTCAACGGAGCTTGCGATTCTTATACCTGGGCATCTGTCACGCGCCACGTGACACTTGAGGCAAAAGCAGCTCATTAAATCAATAATATCGAGCTCTAAATCTATACTCGAAGCGCAGAAAGCAATTCTCCATAGCAACTGCAATTCCCCTTTGTGTACTTACTATTCAACTGCGCTAGCCTAAACTCTAAATCTAAATTAGTCAATCTCTCAATAGTGTGTCTTAGTCTTAATTTCAATAAGCGACGCACAGCGCTATGATCAACGTAATAGTACACTAGTAGTTTTCATTAAAAAGTTTGTTAATTAATTAAAAGGGGTAAATTGAACATGGACGGATATTAGAAAAGAGGGTCTAAGTGTATGTTATTAATGGTCTGTGGTATGGGAATGGTGCAATGAGAGGGAGGTCAATGCGAGGAGGAATAAAGGATATAAAAAGGTTGGGTTTTTGGTTCGACATTCCTTGGAATTAAATTATAAAACGTATTTATAGTTAATAGTGATAAAACTCTAAGTAAAATCATTATTATTATATTTTTCTTTATTTTTCTCAATAAACATATCTAAATCCTAAACCTTTGATTGTTGAGTTTTCCAACCCTTCATGAGATCTTAAGAATTTTAATATTACCGTTCAATTATATTAGAATCCTTTTCGAACATAACTTGAAGCAGTAGTTCTTCCTTCGAGTAATCTTCAAACCATTTCCTCGAACTATCCCTCTGTGCTTCGAAGAAGTATCTAAACCTTTTATCTCACTTGCAAGAACATCCTCGACCTTGTGCGTAGGTTGTCCGGTGACAAACACTTATCCACATTCCATGTCCTTTTGTTCCCTGGATTATCTTTTGCATTTGCAATTGCTCCTTTGTTGTCACAAAAAATCTTGATTGGGGGAATATCAGGAAATATGTCCTTAAGAAGATTTGAGATCCAAATGGCATCCTTCATACCACCACCAAGTGCCACATATTCAGCAGTGCATGATGAATCACTAACCATCAATTGGTGTCTTGAGGTCCACACAATAGGGCAAGAATTGAGAAGGAGGAGATGTCCACTTTGAGCTCTGGAAAATTCTTTGTTGTTCCAGGTGGAATCAGAAAAGGAAAGGAGTTCAAGCAGAGAATTTTGGTCAGGATGAATGTGGAGACAGAGTGTGGTGGTGTGTTGAGCATATTTGACAAGGTGGTTGAGAGCAATCCAGTGAGTGGCAGTAGGTTTGGATGAGAAGTGTGCTAGAAAATTGACAGGGAAGGATAGATCTGGCCTAGTTGCTACTGCCACATAACTGAGAGCACCTAGAATAGAGAGATATTTAGTTGTATCAATAGCTACCTCTTCATCCTTGGCTGTGGTGATTTCCAGATTATTTGGTAGGGATGATCTTGTGGTTAATCCAGAGGGGTTATGAGTCCGCATAATCTTGTCAATGAGCTAAAAATTGTGCAGATCAAAGCCTTCTGGAACTTCCTTGATTGCAACACCTACAATACCATTCACATTATCATTCCACTTTACCTTCAAACTACCATCTAAAACATCCTCCAACTGCTTAAACACTTCCTTACTACTTCCAGTAACTACACCATTATCAACATGTATCCAAATCACACCCACACATCCCTTTTTCCTAAGAACATAGAAACTCTTATCATATTGACTTGCCTTATACCCTAGAGCATCCAATTTGCTAGCAATGTGGAGCCACCAACATCTTGCTACTTGCTTGGTGCCATAGAGGGCCTTTTTTAAACATAGAGCATTTCCAATTTCATGTAGCTGGTAACCTTCAGGAGGACAGACCCAAATTGCTTCATCAATTGGACTGTGAAGGTAAGCAGTGGTGACATCAAAAGATTTGACAGGCCATTTTTGATAAGCTTCAAGCGCAAGAAAAATGCATTGAGAAGCAAAGGTAGCAGTAGGAGCAAAAGTGTCAGTGAAATCAATACCATACTGCTGTAAAAAAACTTTGGCCACATATCTTGCTTTGTAGGTTGGTGATTTGGATGAAGGATTTTTGATGGTGAAGACCCATTTTGCATTGGTGAGTTTGGTGCCTGGGGGAAGCTTTTCTTCATACCACACATCCATATATTTCATGTTAAAAAGTTCTCTTTTGCATGCTTGGTCCCACTTACAACTGACAGGTGAGAGCATAGCTTGCAAATAGGTTCTGGGGATAATGGATGATTGGGACAAACCTTTTTTAACAGTGCCATGTATGTACTTTTCTTGAGAAAGAAGAATTTTTTCATTCTTGAAATCACCTAATTTCAAATTTTTGAGGATATGATCTAGAGATCCCTTTGGCGGTGGTGTTTGATAAGCAGCTATATGAGCAGGGAGCTGGTCACCAGGGAAAACAGCCATGGTTGACTCAAAAAAGGTGTTTGACTCTTCATGCCAAAACAGCCAACAAGCATTATTTAAGGAATAACCTACACACTTACAAATCAAGGCACATTTATCTAGTTTTCAGTGTTTTCCCTTGTGAATGTGGAAAAAAGCTGTTTCACCAAAGATCCAAAAATTGGAGTAATGTGGGGTTGCATTGTACATCAGCTGAAGGGGGGTTTTTTCACCTGTTTTAACATTAGGAACACAGTTGTGAACATGGGCTGCCCACTTGTATGCCAAGCCCCAGAATGATTCAGGTAGTTTGCTTGCAAGGATTATTGTTCTTGCAATGTCACCAACTATTCTGTTGAACCTTTCAGCTGTGCCATTCTTCTCGTGATGGTGAGGGCATGATACTTCATGAGTAGCTCCAATATTGGCTAAGATCTGTGCTATCTTATTGCTGTGCATTTCCCCTCCATCAGGGAGTAAAACTTGAAGCTTCTTCCCTGTTATATTCTCTAATTTTTTATAGAAAGAATCAAAACAAGAAGTTGCCTCAGATTTGGCATTCAGTAAAAATACCTCACCATAGGAAGTCAAGCTTTCCCTGAACATTGCTACCCATATAGCACCATGAGTAGTGGGATCCATGGGACCAACAAGGTCTCCAACTATTAAACTCATGAGGGATTCTGGCTTTGATTCATGGTTGGCTGAAAGTTTCCTAGTGCTCTTTGCAATTAAAAAATCTTCAAAATCAATCTTACCTGCAGGCATTGATGATGTTAAACCAGTGCCCATACCAGCATTGATCATTTTTCTGATGGTGTCAATGCTGATATGGCCTAGTCTTCCATGCCAGTCCATTAGGGAACCTTCGCTGCAGCTGTACAGTTGATATGATGATTTTTTTTAACAGTTTGAAGCAGTGAAGGGTGCAAGGTGTAGCAATAAGAGGGAATATCATTTGGATTAAAAGTACTAACACTAATTACATCCAATACCCAATGTCTTCTGGTATTCTCTACCCAGCCAGTCATAATCAATTCTTCTTTTAAATAAATCCCCAAATTTTAATTTTCAGAACACAAACCAAAAAAGAAACTACAGTTCACTAAATCAAATAAAGAAATAAGAGTAGTCCTAACATCTGGACAGTAGAAGACATTGGTAATAGCGACTATTTTACCATCCCCTTTAATTTTAAAATCTCCTATGCCAGTGATAAAGGAAGAAGGACTGTTAGTGGCTACTTTGACTGGGATTTTGTTTTTAAGAAGTCTGAAGTTGTTGAGAAGAATCACATTACCAGTGACATGATGGGTTGCTCCACTGTCCAATATAGCATAGTTATCCGCAACTGCCTCAGGGGACCATTCAGCACTATTCAGATCAATATGTTCAACCATTTTGTACAGTGCCTCAGCATTTTTTTCAAAGATAGTGACTTCATTAGCTTCAATTTGAATATCTCTAGCACAAATGAGACCACTTTGAGGGCCTTTGTAGGGAATATAGACCTTTTTGTTTTTTGCGTTAGGATCAGAAGGATAAGCATTGGGACGTTCATACATAATGTATAGTTTAGCTGAGAAATTTGCAGAGTGAGGATTATATGGACAATGAGCCACCACATGAGCAGTGGAATTGAATTCATGAAAAGTGGGACATGCACCAGGAGGCCTGTAAGAGTCAGTCTTCCTTTAAAGTTGAGCACCAGCATGAATAGAGGGTTCAACAGTAAGAGTAGCAGTAGGTGATGAAGAAGTGCCTTCCTGATCAATTTGATATTGGACTGTAATTTGCATGAGTTGGCAGAAATACTCAAAAGTGACTGATTTTGAGTCAGCACAGTTTTCCAGAGCAACACAGAGATCGACATAAAGGTCCTTAAGAGATGACAGAAATAAGGTGTGGGACATTAATGCTTTGAAAATTTTATGATCAAAGATGATTCCTTGATGTTCAATTGCATCAATATATTTTTTGAATGCTTCCAAATACTCACTGTGGGATGTAACCTGAGTTTGTTTTAGATTGATAAAATTGCGAATGGTGGTCATTTTGGAGGTATGATAAGATCTAGAGAATTTGTTGCTAATATGAAGGAAGGTTTGGCATTCTTTCCATTCTGTAGATATTTTATGGCACAGAAAACTAGAAATTGAGTGAAAAAGAATAATATGTGTGAATCTATCTTCAAAATTTTCAGGATCAGGTTCATTATTCATTGTGTAAGCTCTTGTGCCAACAAAATCCTTTATCAGAGCCATGACATTAATGTGCCACTCAGAGAAATTGCTACCTGAAGTCTCAAGACAGGGGACATATTTGATGAAATCAATGATATTTTTCAAAGTTCTTTGTTGCTAAATCATCTCTATAGGTTATGCAAGATGAGGAGGGACAGGGCGGCAGAATGGAGAAACCAAACGGCCTTGCACAGGCGACAGTTGTGATTCAGTAGGTGGCGGCATTATGTTTGTGGAGGTAGTGAGTAAGGATTACATAGTGAGGTCCCCTATGGCGCAAGTAATTTTGTTGATAGGGTTAATTTTAGGTACTGCGCTATGTATAGGTGTGGTAGCAAGGATAGAAGCCTTGCTAGGATTTAGATTGCACAAAGGGGAGAGAGGGGAAGTAGGGTGGGGTTCGGCCTCACTAGGCTCTAAGGGCCATGAGGGAGAGGGAGTGGAAGCAGGGGGAAGTTTAGGAGTGTATTTCGAGGGAGAGGGAGGGGAAGTAGGGGGAAGGGGAGCTTTAGGATTAGGTGTGGGGGGAGTTTGCGGTATGGGGGTAAGAGTAGGGGACAGTGTAACTGAGGGGTGAGCACAAGTATTGCGTAAGGTAGAGGGGTAATCATGGGTGTCTAAAAGATCAATACCAAGGCTTTGAAGCTCACAGTTGGAGATGGAGCTAAGGATTTTAGTGGTTTTATTTTTAGCAGCACAGGAGGAAGGTACCTTGTATTCAGACATGCGCTGGGGGTCTTTCTGCTACCAAGAACTCCTAGTGTCACTAACACTTGTGGAGTTTTTTATGGCTAACTTTTCAATGCCCGTGGGTACAGCCCATAACCTGTAGCACGGTGCCAGCCTGTAGAGCTCCAGAAAGAAACTATTATCATTACTTTATCTGTAGCATGGTGTCAATCTGTAGAACTCTGGAAAGAACCGGAGAACAGGGGATGCCACAACTACAGACTATATACACTCACATACATAACTAAGTACATAGTTCTAGTGACTTAAAAAGAGGAAAATCATTCTACAACTAAAATTAAACTATTAGCAAGTGACAGTAGCTATTAATAGAGAGAGACTAGAGTTAATATCATTAGGCTAAAATATAACTTCCATTAACAAGAGTGACTATATTTAATATTACCAGATTATTAACACCCCTCAATCAACAGAGAAACACATCATCTAGTACCAGAAAATAAGCAAAAAGGATAAAGGCCAAAATAAGGGAAAAAAGGAAAAGAGAAACAAAGATGAGAAAGAAAATAAAAGTATAACTAGATTGACTGATATAAACCCATGTGATACGAGGAAAGGAGAAATTGGAGCTTCTTGAGAAATAAGAGAAAATCTTAATGGTTGCATGAGGATAAAGCATTTTAAGAACCAGAGATTGGGAATAGAAATAACAGATAGTTTTGACTTGCTTTTCAGGTGGATTGTAGGTGTTAGAGAATTGAAAAGTCAGGAAATGCCATTCAAGGAGCAATGACAAGACAAGCAGATGTGGTTGCAGTGAGAATAAAGAAAGAGTTGGTTTGCTAAAGGAGACCAGCAGGAAAGATGAGAAGATAAAAAAAGGCGCAAAACTAAGTGGATTAGGCCCCAAAATAAGAAAAACAGGAAAAAGAATTCAAACCAAGACAAGATTGAGCAGATTAGTCCCCAAAGTGAAAAACCAGGAAAAATAATTGAAACCAAGACAAGATTGAGCTGATTAGGCCCCAAAGTGAAAAAATTGAGAATTTTTTTATTTTTTATTTTTATTTTTTAGATCGGATTGAATTTCAAGGAACACAGACAGCTGCAGAACACAAAAAGGATGAGACTGAGAGAAAATAAATGGCTTTAATTCAGAAAACAGGGCTCCACACAGGGTTCTCCACAAGTGGGAAGGCCCATAACCTGTAGAGACTGATACCTTTCAGAGACAAGGAAAGTACTCCAAAGGGGGCGTAGTCTAGACTATATTTATGATGGGAGTCTAGCTAAGTACATAACTATGGTGAAACCATGACAATCCAAAGAAATGATATTGTCCAAACTTTTACATGCAACAACACTATCAAGCAGAGTTCTTTTATTTCATTCTTACTTCCTTACTTTAGGGAATCTACCAGAATGTTGATAACGCCACACTCCATGCATACTTAACTATTTCTTTGATGCATATTCTAGCACCCTGTCATTTACACCTCACATTAGCTATTCATTTCAGTAAATTTCAGGTAAAAGTAAGTATATATACTTACAGATACTTACTTTGTGTCATTAACTCACACCTCTCCCTGCCAATTTTTTTCATTTTGCATTATTCATCAAGATACTCAATCACACCCTTAATTCCACCACCGTTTCACAAATTATCTTTTCAAATCACTTTACTCACTACTCATCACCTAAATTCCTCTATTTGCACTACTATAAACAAATTTCAACCTATTCTCAACCAAAAACGTCAAAAAATCCTAGGAAAAAATGATCTCCAGACTGGAACCCTTAGGAAGAAGAACAACTAGCAATATCTTAGATATCAGTTAGCAAACAAGCCAAGTTTTCTATTTCACAGTCAGGCAAAAAATTTTCCAAGAAAATAGAAGCACACTTTCACACTCATAGTAAACTGCACTACAGATATTTTGAACAGATTAAAATCAGGTCTGTAAGGTTTTGATTACTACTACTACAATAACTAACAACTGAATAATAGCTAATAACAACTCTATCTAACACAAGATGGCAAGCCTTAAACACATCAACTCTTAAATTTACTGCTATATATCATGGTATTGAGAGAAATCCACCTAGTGGAACCAGCCCAAGCGATTGGATCAAAAGTGCACTTTCAATCTATCAAGATCAATGTATAACTACATTCAAGAGTTTATTAGCTTGGGAGATACTAAAATTTCCTCCAAAATGGTGTTTAGAACCTAACCAAAGCTCACCTTTTGACAGTTTCTTGAGTGCACAAAGATTGCATGTAAATAGTTTTTCTAGTGAAACAAACACACAAATGGAATCAAGCAGCTGTCCTTCCTCACCTACTCCATCATATAATGTACTTCCTCCTGGTCAGAAGGCAGCCAAAAAGTTCTAACATGCAGAATCTTTGGAAGCAGAAAAGAAAGAATGTTTTTCACCTTACAATGACATGGTTGAAAAAAGAATTAAAGCTATATTTGATAGTAATGAGTTAGCTGGAAAAAAGGTAGTTATATCAGAAAAACAACTTGGAATATCTCAAAACCAACTTGAACTCAAAAAAGAGCAAATCTTGATTCAAAAAGAAAGACTGATTCTTGACAAAAAAAAACTTTAACTTGATGGAAAAAATATGAAAATTAATAAGCAAAATATGAGAATAAATTTGGAGAAGTCAGACTGTGAGACAAGGAGCAGTGAGATTAAACAGCTTCTAATTCTGAAAGAAAATAATTTATGCAATGCTAATGATATAGAAATTTTATATAAAATGAAAGAAGATTTAAAAAAAAGGTGGTATGGTGTGGTACGCACCTTGCAGGAAGCGTAGTTTCGGACCAATCAATGCACGTGGCCCTGGAAGAACAAAAGGGGAGTTAGTGCCGTAGATAGTATTTAAATATAATATGTATTTGTGTTTTTCAAGAAAGGAAAATAGAAGCGCAAAAAAAAAAAATGGATTTAGGGTCTGTGCGCTAGGATTTTGCAGCGGGATGTGCCGCACAATGAGGAATTTCGTGTTATCAATTTAGGACCACAAGCGCTAAACAATATGGATTTGGGTTTTCCAATAATTGTGTGTTACACATTAAGGAAGGAGTTATGGCTTAAGGAGGACTCAAGTGCATAATATACTGCACCGCGGCAAGTGCTACAATTATTGAAACAAGTAACGTAAGTTGCAGAGTCTAACTAGTCAAGTAAATTACCAGGAATATTGACTAGTAATGAGGCAAGTAGCATGGGGACTCGATCACAAATAAAAACTACCCAAGAGTCAAGGCAACTAGGATCAGCGTTAGAATGGGTCAAACCTGGAAGTAGCGCTGAAACAAAACAAAGGTATAGTCAAGAGCTCGTATATGGAGTATGAGTGAAACAAGTTAAAAACTAGTTTTAGTAAGCATAGGGTGCGATTAGGTGCTGTAGTTTCTACAAGCAATGTACGTAGTTTACTAATAAAATAGTTATTGTTTTACTAATGTGGCGCTAATGCGAGCGCTGGAGATTCACTATGGAACTGTGTCTTGAGTTCTGGAAAATATAAAAAAGGAGGACTATACGATAAAAGAAGGACATTGAGTAGGAAAAAAATAATAACAATTGACAAATAATTAGTTAACATAAAATTAGTTAATAATTGTGAAGTCAAGTATAAGATATTAATTTTTCTGTGGTCATTTGTTTGAGAATAATATTAGAGATATTTCTGAGTCTTTGTCATTTGCGCATCTGTGTGTGTATTTCATATATTATAGTGGAAAAACGCATCATAGAGAGAATATATAGATTCAGTAGGATTGACTGTTATTAGAGTTATTTTATTGCTATAATAAGCCATATTCAAAGAGAGCGCTTCAAGAGGGAGTAGCTGTGGATATTAGCGCTTGTTAAGAATAGAAATATTCAGATAGTAATATTTGTTTTTCCTGATCTTTTACTTATCTCTCAACTTATAAACTTTCTAATCAGATATTTGTGTTACACATTATTGCGCTGTCTTTAAAAATAAGAGTGGCAGGCACTTCTTTTTAGAAATTAAAAAGGAGAGCCAACCCATCTTGCATTGTGTCTACTGCTTAGTACTTTAGAACTCTCTACAATTGGTGTCCCAACAGTGGCATAATTGTAACTAGTGTTTTTGATTAGATTGTTTGGTTTTCAGGGTTTTGTCAAGAGGATGTGATCAAGCCAGCGCTTCAGAGGAAGAGTCTTAGGGTCTACAACGAGTGGATCAATAGCTGTTATCAGAGGATAGCGTAGGGCTGTATTGTGAATATAGTCAGATTTAATTACCAAGTGTGTGTTTATGTGATCTTTGTTTCAATTTTATATTTCGGGAATGGATCCTACTGCAACTACATCTAAGGGATGTCAGGAGAGGGTTAAATCGCCCAATTCTTTGGCATCGTTGCCACAGATGGTAACTACAATCATTAGGTGTAAAGATGAAAGCTTGCATTTTGTGGGCATTAATGCAAAGAAGTTTTTACACAGGTTTGAACAAGCAGCAAGTCAGTAAAATTTGAAGTTACTTGCGCAGTTTTGGATTATAAAGTAAAAGAAGGAGCGGTTGCAGCACGTTTGGAGATGTTTTCAGCAAAGCACAAGAATATGGCCCCACCTACAATTACTAGGCCAAGAAGGGCTGGCTCTAGGTATGCGAATCCAGAGGATATGGAGGAAGTAGGGTATACTACTAGTGAGAATACACCTGCGCCTCTCAAGGATGTTGAAATGGATGGTATGGAACATCAGGAAGAAGAACAACCTGCAATGATGGAGGAGCCAGAGGTAGTACAGCAAAGAGCGGTACCTGCTGAAGGAATGCTGGGAACAAGGCATAATACTCCAAAGAACCCACCTGGAAGAGCAAAAGCTGGTGCAAAGGCAACTCAACCTAAATGGAGAATGTAGCTCCCAGTTCACTCTGATTTTCCTAAGACGGCCAAGGATTTAGTTGCGCAATGTTTGAAGACTACAGTCTATGTTCCATTGGGGATGCTGACAGCAGTAGCGCCGGATGTAACAAATGGAATTGTGGATAAGTGCAGGAAGCAAAGGGTTGCTAACTGTGCTGAGTTTGATGTTGGAGAGCAGTCATTTCAGCTGTTTGTTGGATTACCTAGGGCGCCACATTATGCAGGACCCTTAGGGTATTTAACAATTACTGTAAATGGTAAGAAAATTAAAGCGTTAGTTGATACAGGTTCAATAATTAACGTGGTGTCAGTGGATGATGCAGTAGAGTTAGGTCTTCCTGTTAAAGATGGTGAGGGTACTGTCACAGGAATTGGTGGAGTTAGGTTGCCTGTTATAGGTGTAGCAGAGTATGTACGCACTAAAGTTGCGGAAGCAACAAGGGATATACATTTTTATGTCCCAATGGGTGAAGTTAAACCAGTTTTAGGCACGCCATTTTAAATGGATTATTCTGAAACTGTCAATTATTGTTTGAATAAGACTATTGGAATAAGGATTATGGGTGATGATGGTGCTCCAGTAACAGCAGTCTTAGTAGCACCCAAGGATGGTGGCTGGGAAACTAAGTACTCTGGAGCTGCGCGGTTAGAGAAAGAAAGAGAGTATTATGAGGAAGTCTCAGATGATGAGATAGGGAGACCACCAGGAAGGCGCCAATATTTTCATTAGGGACTGGCATTTTAGGTGTTACTATCTCCCAGGATGAGAGGAACCCAGATAGTAACCAGTCAGTCCAACAAGAAGGGATACGTAAAGCGGTACTTCATAGGTGTCTTGGGAATACTACTGTAGAATGTATTATACCTAAGCTTTTTGATTTCTTTGATTATGGATATTGTTATACTTATATTAAAAAGAAAAGACAAAAGCAGGATTTAGGTGCAACCCGTAGTTATATTAGAAAGGGTTTGATTTAAATTAATAAAGGAAGCAGCAAGAGCTGTTTTGCATCAAAGTATAAACCAGTGGCTGTTAAGGTTAAACCAGTGAATGTAGCAATGCCCGATTTGAATTCTCCTTTGCAGAGGATGGTTCTGTCTATAAATCCTTATGATACTCCTTTAACAAAGTTTCCATCTGATTTTGTGCCTACTAGTAAGATTACGATGGAAAGGCTTCAGATGGTTAATTTTGGACCAGAGGATTGGTTGTCTCAGGAAGAAAAGAAGTTATTGCTGCATGTTATGGTTCTTAGGTAAAATGCTATTGCCTTTTCAGAAGAGGAAAGAGGTTTGTTGAAACACTCTTAAGGTAAACCTTATATTGTTCCAGTTATACTTCATGCTCTGTGGCAGAAGAAGGCTTTCCTGTACCAGCGGCCATAAGAGAAGAGTATACAGAATTAGTTAGGGGAAGGTTACAGTCTGGATTGTATGAACAGTCTATGTCTAGTTATTCAAGTCCAGTGTTTTGTGTTGTTAAATATAATGGTAAATTAAGGGTTGTTCATGATCTTAGGGAGATGAACAAGGTTACAGTAAAAGACGCAGGGATTCTACCAAAGCCAGAGAAGTTTGTGCATTAATTTGCGGGACGTGCATCTTACATATTAAGTGATATTTTGGGAGGATATGATGAGCTCAAATTGGACAAATCATCCAGACCCATGACGACGTTTGAAAAACCACTGGGGTGCTTCAGGTTGACCAGGTTACTGCAAGGCGCAACAAATTCTGTGGCGGTATATCAAGCACAGATGATGTGGATATTGCAGGAGGAAATTCCAGTACATGTGGGAATTTTCATTGATGATGGCAGTATAAAAGGACCAGCCAGTGATTATGATGGGGAGGTGTTAGAAGAGAATCCCTATATTAGAAGGTTTGTTTGGGAATATGCAATTGCCCTGGAAAGAGTGCTATTTAGGATAGAGGAGGCAGGATTGACAATCTCTGGGTCCAAATTTGCTTGTTGTGTTCCAGCGCTAGATATTGTGGGACATGTGGTATGCAAGGAAGGGAGAATCATTGCTGAAAAACAGAGGAATAAGGTACTTACATGGCCAAGACCAAGAAATACTATGGAAGTTAGAGGGTTTTTAGGCATTTGTACATATGTAAGAATGTTTATTCAAGATTTTTATTTGTTGTCTTCACCTTTACGGCGCTTAACGAGAAAAGATGTTGTATGGGATTGGAAAGAGGAATGCAAGGAGTCATTTGAGTTATTAAAAACAATTTTAGGGAAAGATATTCTTTTGAAGAAATTGTAGTATGGACCAGGCGCTGGGAAAATTACTCTAGCGGTGGATTCTAGTGTGTCTGCAGTGGGCACAGTTTTGATGCAGGAGGATGAGGAAGGTGATGATAGACCTGTCCTTTATGAATCTAAGACTTTTACCAAAGTGGAGTCCAGGTACTCTCAGTCCAAGCTGGATTTATGCAGAGTAGCAAAAATTCTTAAGAAGCTACAATGGATGCTTTGGGGGCAACATTTTGAGCTGCAGGTTGATGCGCTATCGTTGGTGCAAATGATTAGTAGCCCGATTTTACCAGATGCGCCCATGATGAGGTGGGTAGCGCAGATTAATTTGTCTTCTTTTGACTTAGTCCATAAGCTGGGAAAATTGTTCACTATGCCGGATTCATTATCTAGAAGACCATTGTGTGAAGAAGACTCAGAAGCCAAAGAATTTGAAGAAGATAAGAGATGGGTAAACAGGATAGATTATTGTTATGAAAGATCAGGCAGGAACGTCCGCAATGACAATAAACTAGCAGGCAGGATTGTCCGGGATGACAATAAACTAGTAACGTGGAATGTCCGTAAAGACATAAAACTAGATATTGAAGATGCAAAGGATGTTTGTATTAAGGGTAGTCTGAAACTGGATTTGGGGACGCTGAAGCTAAAGTAGCGACAAGGAGTGCGCTAGGCAAGGTAGGTGAAGAGTCAGATGATGAAGATGATTCAAGGGGAAGTCAAGACAGTAGTACTCATCTCAAAGAGGGGGAGTATTCTGAAGACAATGCATCTACTGATGAGGGAGTAGAGTTGTTAAGGTTATATTTGGAAGGTAATAGTTGACCAGATTTTTGCGATAAAAAGGTTTGGCGCAATATTGAGAAGTGCGCTAAAGGCTATTTTATTAAAAATGGGAATTTATGGAAGAGTCAAGCTTTGTCTCCTCAGTTACTTGTTCAAACTAGGGAAGGGAAGGAGAAGATACTCAGGGAGTTACATGAGAATTTAGGACATAGAGGTCAAGATGAGACGTATTGCAGAGTTAGGGAAAGATTCTGTTTGCCCAATATGAAGAATGAAGTAAGAGATTGGGTTAAATCTTGTCCTGAATGTCAGCACAGGAGTTACAGAAAGCCAAAAGAGAAAGGTAGATCAACGGGAGAAGCTACCATTTTTGGTAGGGTCAGTTTAGATGAAGTTCATATAAAAGAAGAATGCTTTAAATACTTGGTAGTAGCCAGGGATGAACTATCAGGATGGGTTGAAGCAGCGCCGTTGGTGAATCTTAAGGCAAGTAATGTAGCTGAATTTTTGAAGAAAGAATGGGTTTATAGGTATGGGGTAATGAAGATGGTAACCGTAGATGGTTGCGCTGAATTTTCTGGAGAATTCCAAGAGGTAGTAAAAGGTATTAGTGCAAAGTTACAAGTTGCAACACCATATTATCCTGAAGCAGAGGGAATGGTACAAAGAGGGCATCAAGCTATAAAGGATGCGTTAGTTAAATTTTGTGGAAATAATGGGGCAAAGTGGAAGAACTACTTGCCATTAATTTGGTTTGCGGAAAGGATTTCAGTTAAAAAGACAACAGGGTTTTCACCGTATGAACTTATGTTTGGTCAAAAGGTGGTATTACCTATTGATCTGGAGGCTGGATCTTTTCTAGGATGTGACTGGGATCAAGTGCGCTCAACTGAAGATTTGATTCTAGAAAGGGTAGCGCAGCTTGAAAGGAAAGACAAGTTTGTAGAAGGCCTATGAAAGAATGATGCAGATCTGGGACAAGTCAGTTAAATATTGGGATGAGCGTTTAGCGCATAGGTTGAGAAAGCCATTGAAACCAGGAGATTTTCTTTTGGTTTATAATAGAAGTTTGGAAAGCCAATGGGGGAAGATGTTTTCTGACAGATGGAATGGTCCTTATAGGATAAGAAAGCAGATAAATGGAGGGTCTTACTTACTGGAGGAACTGGATGGTACTGAGTGGAAGTGACGTGTGGCTGCAGATCAGATCAAATAATTCTACCCAAGGGGTGTTCCAGTGATACAATAATACCTCCGGAATGAGGAAAAACTACCAGAATAATACCTCCGGGAAGAGGTTAAACTAACAAGTTATGTCAAGCTTTGTTTTTCTAAGAAGACTCACAGGAGGCTTGACACAGTTGTGATGGATAGAGGGTGCTAACTGGAAGTTAGGCGGACTCTGGCTGAACAGGTAACTGGCATAAGCGCTCAGATGAGGGTGTAGAGGAAAATGAAATCTTATATTTTCATCATTCCAGGGGACATGACAAGATAGGCAATTGGATTAAAGGAGATGCATACCATGTAAACGCAAAAGACACTGGGAATTTAGCTAATGAGTTAACTAACCAGGAGTGGAATAACAATTTATAGATGGGGCACTCTACAGTTCAATTCTTATTTTACATTTCATATTTCTGTATTGCAGTAAAGGTGGTAAAGTTTTATGATTTAAAAGGTTTATTTATGATTTTTTAGAGTTTACAGTCTTTTAAAAAAAGTAGAGGGAGCAAAGTTAGGCGCTCTAAATTTAGAAGAAAAGTAGTATGGAAGACAGGTGTAGTAAATAGCGCCATGTCTAAAATGATTATTTAAAGGCATAGCATGAAAACTATATGAAGACTATGTACAGGGAGAATGGACAGAGGAGTCACCAGTTGCGCCATGTCTGGCTTGAGCGCTGGATGGTTTCTAAGAAGAAAGTGAAAGATTTTTGTCATAATGAAGGACCCAAGGAAAGGTGAATCTGTCGCAGTCAAGGGAAAGTCATACATTGCAGAGATCTGAAGTTTTCAAGAGAGCGCATGCATATATGACGCAGGGGAAGTATTTGCTGCTATAGAAAGTAGAAACAATCTCAAGTTGTTATTTTTTATTATTATTGTTGTTGTTTCATCTTTCATAGGCACTTAATAGAAGGGTGCGCTGCTTAGAAAAAGGATGATATTTTTTTGGGGGCAACTCATCTCGCAGTTTTAGAATTCTCACAGGAAAGTTAAGTGAAAATAAAAATAAAAATATTACATTTTTTTAAAGGATATATACACATTACAAGGAATAAATACAAAAGAATATATTTTTTTTTAGTATTCTGCGTCATCAAGGATAGGGACGCAGAAAGCCCAGTCGTTGACAGCCTCTTGCATGTTTTGTTGCAAGGTGGTTAATAGCTGTTTTTGTTTATTATACACGGCACGAGTATAAACCGGGACCGCCTCGAGGAATTCTTCAACGGCAGTTAGCATGTTGTTCATATGACGCATGGTTGTATTGTATGGAGCACAGGAAATTTGCTCTGTGAATTCCCAGTTTTGAGCCATGGCGGGCTCTTCATCATCAATGTCCAAGAAAGTTTTGGTGGGCCATTTGTACGGGATGATGGCATCAAAGACCAGCTGCATAGTTGTCCAGTCAGGTGTGGGTATACAAGGAGTACACTCAGGAGTAAGTTTAGTATCCCAGATGGGATCTTCTTCCAAGGCAGGAAAGAATAAAGTGATGTTAGGAGGCGGAGGCGGAGGCGTTTCAGCGTAAGGTGTGCCTGGCGCATTCTAAAAAAAAAAGAAAAAAGGAAATTGTTAGCATAAGAATAGAGAAAAGAAAGAAAAAAAAACTTACTGTGCTCTACTCTGAGAAGAGAGATCTTGGGTCAGAAGCAACACTACTGGGTGTAGGTTTGCGGTAACCAACCTTGGCTTGTTTGTTGCCAGGTGGGGTGGTAGGAGCAGGCGCCGGACACTTGATGGTCATTTTACTCATTATACTGGTTGTAGATGCATTGGGGTCCAGACATGCAAAAGTGGGCGGCCCATGGTAACTACACTTATTTTTGCGTTTCTTGCAGTAATTGCATGACTGGATAAGGAAGAAATGAAAAGTTAGTAATAATAAAGAAGGAAAGGAAAGTGAAGATAACTTACACTAAAGAAATTATTTCCACGACGGGCTTTTGAGAAATGACATGGAGTTATGCCATTCTCAATGCAGTGGGTGCATCTTGTCCCACCCATCAGTGTAGTTATTGGCGTCGTTGGGGAAGCAGCAGGGGGCTGAGTGTGCACGAACTGTCAAATTGTGTGCACAACGTTGGCAGTATTTTCAGTGTTAGGAGGAGTTCTTCTAGTAGTCATTGAAAGATAAAAAAAATTAAATAATAAGAGAGAAAAAAAGAAGATAGAAGATGGAGGAAGAAACCTCTGCAAGACGCAGGGTACTTATAGGCTCCTGGGGACAGTCACGAGTAGAGGGAGGATGTGGTATGCGCCTTTCAGGAAGCGTGGTTTTGGACCAATCAACGCACGTAGTCCAGGAAGAACAAAAGGGGAGTTAGCACCATAGATAGTATTAAGATATAATATGTATTTGTGTGTTTCAAGAAAAGGAAATAGAAGTGCAAAAAAAAAAAAAAAAAAAAAGGATTTAGGGTCTGTGCGCTTGAATTTTGCTGCAGGATGTGCTGCACAATGGGGAATTGTGTGTAATTGATTTAGGACCGCAAGCGCTAAACAATATGGATTTGGGTTTTACAATAATTGTGTGTTAAGCACTAAGGAAGGAGTTATGACTTAAAAAGGACTCAAGTGCATAATATACTGCACCGCAGCAAGTGCTATAATTATTGAGACAAGTAACGTAAGTTGCAGAGTCTAACTAGTCAAGTAAATTACCAGGACTATTGACTAGTAATGAGGCGAGGAGCATGGGGACTTGATCACAAAAGAAAACTTCCCAAGAGTAAAGGCAACTAGGATCAGCATTAGAATGGGTCAAACCTGGAAGTAGCACTGAAACAAAATGAAGGTATAGTCAAGAGCGCGTATATGGAGTATGAGTGAAACAAGTTAAAAACTAGTGTTAGTAAGCATAGGGTGCAATTAGGTGCTGTAGTTGCTACAAGCATTGTACGTGGTTTACTAATAGAATAGTTATTGTTTTACTAATGTAGTGCTAGAGCCAGCGCTGGAGATCCACTAGGGAACTGTGTCTTGAGCGCTGGAAAAATATAAAAAAGGAGGACTATACAATAAAAGAAGGACATCGAGTAGGAAAAAAATAATAACAATTGACAAATAATTAGTTAACATACAATTAGTTAATAATTGTGAAGTCAAGTATAAGATATTAATTTTTCTGTGGTCATTTGTTTGAGAATAATATTAGAGATATTTCTGAGTCTTTGTCATTTGTGCATCTGTGTGTGTATTTCATATATTATAGTGGAAAAACGCATCATAGAGAGAATATATAGATTCAGTAGGATTGACTGTTATTAGAGTTATTTTATTGCTATAATAAGCCATATTCAAAGAGAGCGCTTCAAGAGGGAGTAGCTGTGGATATTAGCGCTTGTTAAGAATAGAAATATTCAGATAGTAATATTTGTTTTTCCTGATCTTTTACTTATCTCTCAACTTATAAACTTTCTAATCAGATATTTGTGTTACACATTATTGGGCTGTCTTTAAAAATAAGAGTGGCAGGCGCTTCTTTTTAGAAATTAAAAAGGAGAACAACCCATCTCACATTGTGTCTACTGCTTAGTACTTTAGAACTCTCTACAGCGGTGGTAGGTCTTGATAAAAATCTACAGAATATGTATAATTGTAAAAAATTTCAATCTATATATTTTATTAGTCCTATGTTTTCTTCCATTTAAAATACATGAAATACTATTACTTAACTATTTTTAATTTGATAAAACCCAAAAAATAAATTATTTTTATTGTATTTAATTGTATCTGAAATTAAAAGGTAATTAGCTTAAACTGCTTTCCAATTAACAAAAAAAATTAAGATTAATGCTTACCTTTATATAATTTGTTGAGTGTCCATTTTTTTGAAATTTAATATATAAGTCAAACATAAATTATATTAATATTATTTAAGTAGAGTTGAGGTCAAAAAATAATATGAATAAATCTTTAGAAACAAATAAGAGGCAATTATATAATATTGGGTTGGTGTATAAAAAATTATTGGGTCATTGGCTAATATATTATTACACTCTATACTAAATTATTGGGTCATTGGTTAATATATTATTAAACTGTTTATTAAATTATTAAGTCATTGGATTATATATTAATAAACTGTATATTAAATTCTTGAGTTGTTGGAAAATATTTTATATTGTTATTAGAAGATAATTTAAATTACATGGTATGAGGAGGGAATGTTCTGCAGAACAACCCTCCTTATATATTGCAAAAGGACTGTCTGGTGGTCCTTCAAGTCTAGAAGAATTTCTAAGGAGTTTCAAGGACAGCAACAGTGGACTCAAATGATTCAAAAATGTGTTTGTATTTCTCTTATCTTTTTAAAGATTTTTACTCAAATAATTTAAAGAGGTAAAGGGATAGTTACTATTTTATTTTAAAGTCTTAGAATTACTGTTGAAGGAAGAGTGTGTTGATAATTGATACAATTATTGTGGCATCTATTTTATGTGCTTAATCCATGATTTATGTGTAGATGTTGATAAAGTATATATTTATTCTGTTATCAATTTGTCAGTATGTACTTTTATCATATTAGTATATATAGCAATGATCTATTATCTGTTTCCTCATCCAATACTTCTATTTTACAATGAACAACACTGACCAATTTTTTTCTGTTTCTTTTGTTTCTTTATTTCATATCCCACTAAACACTATTACTTATACACAAACTGAATACGTATCTCTATTACTCACTGGGACAGGTAAATCTATCTTCTAGAGTAGAAATGTATTAGTCGCTAACCACCTTGTATAACGACTGTAGGTGACTGATAAAACTAACAATCAGATATTCAGCGTGTGACAGTATAACTAATTGTGTTTACTGGTTATTAAATAAAGGTATACATATATATTTAATACTGTTATAACTACTATGATAAAAAGCAATCCAATACTTCTATTTTACAACGAACAACACTGACTGATTATTTTCTGTTTCTTTTATTTCTTTATTTCATATCTCACTAAACACTATTACTTATACAAAAACTGAATAAATATCTCTATCACTCACTGAGACAGGTGACTGATAAAACTAACAATCAGATATTCAGCGTGTGACAGTATAACTAATTGTGTTTACTGGTTATTAAATAAAGGTATCTATTGGATCATCAATAGATTAAAAGTCTGAATAGACTACTGAATGTCCATGCCAGCTGAAGATATTCCCTCATCACCAGGTTCATCATCTGCTGAAACTGATAATACAACCACACAATCTAATTATCAACCAGAATCTGAATCTCAATCTCAACCACCCATAAGTACTCCATATACTTACTCAGCTATGAATAATCAGTCCTCAGATAAACTTCTTAAGATTCCAATACTCACAAGTGGAAATGTTTCATTATGGAAGTCTATGATTGAATTTTACTTTGAATCTCATGACCTCCTTCACCATATAAGCTCTGTGACACGCCCTAATGATGCAAATCCAACAGATTGGAGAAGGGTTGAAGCAAAATCTTGTTTAATACTTATTAACGCTGTAAATCCCAGAGATTCACTACTGGTTTCAAAAGCTGAATCAACATATGCTGCCTATCGCAAGATTCTCACTGATTATGGCAAGGGTAATGCGTCGACTGTTTCCGACTTACTTGATCAACTTGTGTATCTTAAATGGGATAGAGGTTCTTCATTAAGGGAACACCTATCCAAATTTGAAGAGATCGAAAATTTGTTGACAGATAGTGCCTTGAGCGATCCTGACCTGGTCATCTCATCAAAAATTAGAGCCATGATTCTTGTAAAGAGTTTTCATCATGAATCAATGATTGGTATTATGTAAAATCTTTTCCAAAACTTCATGAATCTTACCCTTGAAAATATTTACAAATATTTAAAATCTGAGGCAAATTGCAGACAGAGTGAAACAGATCATATAGAGAATACAACTGCCATGAAAGCCAAGCAGCTTAAGAAGAAATTTAAACCGAGATCGTCTTCTCCAACTAAGAAAGATAAAAAAAAGTTAAAGTGTTGTCTTGGAAATACTGGTCATACGGATGAAAACTGTATTACACAATTAAGAGAACAGCTTAAAAAGCTAAAAGATTCTTCTAATGATAGTGCCAGAACTTCTGAGGAAACAACCAAATCAGCATCTCTTGTTGAGTTTGATGGCCTTGAGGAGTCTGCTTATATGGCTAATTCTGAAAAGGGTGGGACGGGATTTGTTTTAGACTTGGGTGCAAAATGTCATATGGTCAATAATAAGTACCTGCTAATTGAAGTCACAAAACTTGCTACTCCTGAAAAGATTAACACTGCTGGAACTCAAATTTTAACAGCTTATCTTAGCGGAAATCTTCCTATCTCAAATTCACTAATTCTTCAAAATGTTCTCTTCGTGAAAAATTTGTCAACCAATTTAATTTCTGTAAATAAATTAAATTGATTAGGTCTCACTGTCAATTTCTTACCAGAAGAAACAAAATTTTTTGATTCAAGCAACTCGTTAGTGGCTAAATTTTCGCATAAAGGTCAAAGGCAGAATTTGTGATATGCTAGCCAAACTGCTTATATGTCCTCATTTCCTAAACTTACTCTATGTCAATGGCACTCACGTTTAGAACATCTGAACACGAGGACTCTCAGGAATTTTCTTATCTCAAAAAATATTGATTTCATTGATGATAAATTTGATTGTGTCACTTGTGCAAAAGGAAAAATTGTTAAGAGTCCATTTAACTCTGTTTTTCCCACGTCTACAATACCGTTATTTAGGGTTCACTCGGATGTTGTTGGACCTATTAATCCCCCAGCACTTGGTGGTTGTAGATACATTTTAACGTTTGTTGATGACTGCACAACATACTCTACAATTTTTCTAATGAAATCTAAATCTGATGTTTACGTTAATTTTCTTAAATATCAGCATGACATTGAGAATAAATTGGAGAGGAAAATTAAATATTTAAAATGTGATAGGGGAGGAGAATATGGTTTGGGTAATTTTGTCAAGCATTTGGATGAATGTGGTATAACTTGGGAGCAGGCTCCAGCCAGGACACCTCAAAATAACTCTGTAGCAAAACAATTTAATAAAACTCTTATTGACAAAATCTGTACGGTCTTAATTTTTTCTGAATGCTTGCCTGAGTTATGGGGTGAGTGTGCTATGAACTGCAATACACTATTGAATCTTTTACCTCATTTGAAATTGAAGTACTGTTCACCACAAGAGAAGCTCAATTCCTTTATACCTGGTGGTGGAGTTTATTCAATTGATTATGACTTTGTTAAGCGATTTGGTTCACTAGCTGTTAGACTAAATGACAAGCAGACTCGTTCTAGTAAACTTCAGTCGAGAGGAACAGAATGTGCAATTGTTGGTTTTGAACCAAATTCAAAAAGTTATCGACTTTATGATAAAGAACGTAAAAAGATAATTATCTCTCGAAATGTTAAGTGTTTTGAGTTGAAAAACTATTTCAGCAATAGTTTCACTCAAATTCATGTTCAGGATTACATTTTTCTTCCCCTCTCCTCTGATAATACTACGTCAAGTGATTTAGGCTCAACTGTCCTTCCATTTTCAGTTTCATCTGTGATTCCATCAAGTAAAGCTGTACAAGCTGATTCAGTTACGCCCACTTTCCCGGGTTGTGAACAGGATTTAAGCAAAAACATTATTGATGAATCACATGTTCCGTGTCAATGTCTCAAACTCACCTTTCAACCACAGACTCCTGAACTACCTGCTGATGATTTACCTAGTAAAGAAAGTGATTCAGAAGTAGCTGAAACACAGTCGCACAATGGTAGACCTGTTTGCAACAGAAAAATGCCTTGCTACTATGGTTTTTCTGCATCATTTACACATGATAACTCAACTTACAAACAAGCGTTGAATAGCTCTGAAGCTGAGCTATAGCACAAAGCTATGGATGAAGAATTTGAATCTTTGTGTGAACATCAAGTTGGTGATCTTGTAAACAAAAATAAGGATATGAAAGTCATTGGGGGTACCTGGGTTCTGACTAAGAAAAGAGATGAATTAGGTCAAGTAACTAGGTATAAGGCTAGGTGGGTGGCACTTGGTAATCTTCAAAAGGCTGGTATAGACTATGGGGAGAGGTATGCATCTGTGGGTAGGACTGAAACATTTCGGTTGCTTGTTTCTCTGGCAGCAGCCAAAAACTGGCTTATATCACAATTTGATATTTCATCTGCTTTTTTTCATGGTGTAATGAAGGATGACATGTGTGTCACTCAGGTCAAGGGATATGAGATTGGTGGAAAAGACAAAGTCTTGAAGCTGCGAAAATCACTCTATTGCACACGCCAAGCACCTAGACAATGGAAAGAACACTTTGTTGAAGTCATGAAAAAATTACATTTCATTGAGGCTCAAGGGGATGAATCCTTATTTATTTTTTGAGAAAAATATGATTTCATTTTTGTGCATTTTCATGTGGATGATGGTCTTGTGTTTTCCAACTCACACTCTCGAGTTCATAATTTTCATAATGATCTTTGTGAACATTTTAAAGTCAAATGGACCAATAATCCTACACACCATCTAGGCATTAAACTTTCTTATCATAATGATCTTATTTCTCTCATGCAGGAATTATATATTGAAGACCTAGCTAAGAATTTTGATATAGTTAACTGTGTTCATATTTCTACCCCATTACCAGTTGCATGTTCTCTCATTGATCCTACACCTGATGAAACATTGGAAGGAAAGGATCACCCTTATCAAGAACTTATTGTTTCACTGAACTCTCTTGCTGTTTCTACTCAACCTGATATTAGTCAAGCTTTGAATGCATTGTCAAAATACAATTCCAATCACTCTCCAACTCATTGGCATCTCGCTCTAAAACTACTGCAATATGTTGTGACCAACAAGAATGTTGGGATCAGGTTCCCAAGAAATACAAATGGGATTACTCTGGAATCTTTTAGTGATGCTGATTATGCCAATTTCAAAGCAACATGCTGTTCTATTACTGGCTATGTTATACTACTCAATGGTGGCCCAATCTCCTGGAGAAGTCGCTGTCAGAAAGCGGTTTCCCTGTCAACCTCTGAGGCAGAGTATATTGCTATGTGTGATTGTGCAAAAATGCCGATTTGGATATCAAAACTTTTTTCTCTTTGAATGAAATTATATCTCCACTGCTTCTTCTGTCCAGTATTAATGCTCCTGGATTATTTTGTGATAATGAAGGTGCCATTTTTCTGACCAAGGAAGCACAAATTAATGAACGCTCAAAGCATATTGGTGTTCAGTATCATTGGTTGTGGCAAAAAGTTCGGTGAAATGAAATTTGCATAAAATATTGTCCAACTGATGATATGTTGGCTGACATGCTCACTAAACAGCAGCCTTGCATTCGCTTTGATAAAGATAAAAAAGCTTTGAATTTGATCATGTATGAAGAAGGGGGGGTGTTGAAGGAAGAGTGTGTTGATAATTGATACTATTAATGTGGTGTCTATTTTATGTGCTTAATCCATGATTTATGTGTAGATGTTGATATAGTATATATTTATTCTGTTATTGATCTGTCAGTATGTACTTGTATCATATTAGTATATATAGCAATAATCTATTATCTTTTTCCTCATCCAATACTTCTATTTTACAACGAACAACACTGACTGATTATTTTCTGTTTCTTTTATTTCTTTATTTCATATCTCACTAAACACTATTACTTATACACAAACTGAATACGTATCTCTATCACTCACTGGGACAGGTGACTGATAAAACTAACAATCAGATATTCAGCATGTGACGGTATAACTAATTGTGTTTACTGGTTATTATATAAAGGTGACTGATATAACTAACAATCAGATATTCAGCGTGTCACGGTATAACTAATTGTGTTTACTGGTTATTAAATAAAGGTATCTATTGGATCATCAATAATTACAGCTTAATTTAAATACTAAAATAATAATAAATAGTTTTTTATGTAGTTGTAAATAAATAAGTAATGAATGTTCTGAAAAGCACAAAAGTGAGGGCCTTTTATAGGCAAAACATGAGGGAAATAAAGACACAGAATTTACACCATCTACTGTAAGAATGTGAGAAAGAAGATGACAAAAAGGAGAATATATGACATAAGAAAATAATTTAATTGGTACGTCAAAGAGGGCATCAATTTTATTAGTAATAAAGTATGAGCTCCTTAGACTGTCACAATTAATTACATCACAATTAAATTAATTATATGAATTTCACAGAATTCCAGATCTCTCAATGAAGTAATATAATAATCTTAAGGTTTTTTTATTATAATTTTATTATTAATTTTTATTCCCAATCAACTATACTATTGAACACAGTGTTAGGGAGTAAAAATGTATAGGACACTTACTTAAATTAATTATTTACACTACTTAATATAATTAGCTTAGTTGGTTGTAAGTAAATTATAAGTAAATGTTAAATAATTAAATATTAATAAGTATTTTTAAAAAGGTGTTGTAGACAATCCTATAGTACTAGCTATAGGCCTTGACCAAGGGAGTTGGAGAAAAACCAGAGAGAAAATCCCCTGTCCCTTTAGAAAAATAGAGTGAGATTTACTTGCTAAAGTAAGTTGGTTCCCGTTTTGCTAAAGCTCCTGTTTAACACACTTGACTGCTTGATGAGCCAAGAAAGTAGTCCCCAGATAGACTACCAGACCAAAGAACTGAAATGTAGAACAAAGTCCACACCAGAGACAGCAAAGATACTTGATGTAGGCTGCAAATCCAGACCAGAGACAGCAATAATACTTGCTATAGCTTGCAAGACTATAACAGAGAAAACAGTTGCCAAAGTTAAGTTAAATGAAGAACTTACTTGCAACAAACACAGCCAATTGTGGCCAGAAAAAAGTGAAAACTGAGTGAGGAACAATGGGATCACCTCCGGATGGTTGTATGATGATTAAGGTTGCCCCAAACTGTCTTATTCACTATGTACACACAGACCACTAACTAAGAGCCCATGGGCACCCACCAATCTGGCACCTGTACCCACCAAATTGAATAAAAAACCCTCCTGAAGCGCTCCCCAACCTTCTAAAACAGAGGCGGGCGGGCCGCCCGACGTCGGAGGTGCCGCCTGAAGCAGCCCTGCCTCCCTGAAGCCAGAAAACCAATAAAAACCACTAATCTACTTAGAAAAATTAGCTACAACTACTAAAACCTTTAAAACACGGAATTTCACTATAACAACATTGAGACATGAAATATAGAGAAAAATTAGCTCTATCCAATGGTACTAAGCACTTAACCCTAAGACTTAAGGTTAGCCGGTAAAACACAAAAAACAAAATTAAACAGCAATCTTTTATAAATGAAAAATGAGGAAATGACCCCTTAAAACTCAGAATATAAAAAATGTCTTCAAGACATAAAATATAGAGAAAAACCAGGGCTATCCAATGATAGTACCCACATACCTGCAGACCCAATATCCAAAGGATAAAACCAGAAAAATACTAAATTCCTTAACAGATGTCAATTAAGACATGCACAAACAGCGCCAAATCACACAACAAAGGCCCCTGCCAATGTTGGAAGACCACAGCATGGCTTCACCTTAGTAAAATAATTAATTATTTTACCAGGTAAGTCTAGTAGCCCGGCTGACACTCCCTCACTCTAAAAAAAAAAAATGCTGTGATTTTTTCTTTTTTATACTTTTTTAGTAGAGTAGGAAGATTAGATATCTCCTTCCCAGGTATCTAAGAATCATATTCAGATGATTTATTCTTGAATCTCAATAAGTATTCTGCACCTTTTTCAGCAGTGACTATTCTTTCATTCAGAATTTTTTCAATTTCTGCTGTTTCAGTGATTTCATTTGGGGTTTTATTTGGTCTTCCCCTCCTTTTTGGAAATAAATCACTATTGGATGTGTAAGGTTTCAGAAGAGATATTGGAAAAACAGGATGTTTTCTGTCATATGGAGAATACAAAATAACCTCAACTGCATTGTCTCCAATCATTCTTCTGACAACAAATGGACCAACAAATGGGTCTTTTAATTTGTTATTTTCTTGTAAATTTAAGTGGACTGTAGAAATCAATACTTCATCACCCTTCTTAAAAGTGTATTCTTTATGGGATTTGTCCCATCTCTTCTTCTCATTTCAAATGAATTTTCAATACATTTTTGAGCATGATTTCTGCAAAGTTGTTGCATTTGAAGAAAAGATTTTACACCAGGATGTATATCTAATTTAGGTATTTTGTTATTGAGAATTTGGGCAGGAGTATTTGGAACATATCCAAGCCAGAGCTCAAAAGGCTTTCTTTGAGTAACAGAATGAATAGTGCTATTATAGGCAAATTAGTAAGGTAACCCAATCATGAGTGAATCTGTAATTATTTTTATACTCAAGGCTAAAGGTACAGTACCTTCTTATCATCTCCTCTAGAGTCTGAATCATTCTTTCAGCTAATCCATCAGTCTGAGGGTTATGGGCAGTAGATAGTTTCAGATCACAACCACAAACATCCATCAGAGACATCCAAAATTCAGAAGTAAATTTAGGGTCTCTGTCAGAGATTATGGATTTAGGAAAACCAGCAGTATAAAACATATGAGACCACCATAAGAAAGCTAATTCTTTAGTGGAAACATCCTTGTGAGTAGGGATAGATTTACACATTTTAGTGAATCTGTCCACAATAACCCAACAAGAGTTATAACTGTCTTTTACAGCAATAGGTAATCTTGTTACAAAATCCAAGTTTATTATCTGCCATGGTGCATCAGGGGGTTCAATATGTTGCATTAATCCAGCTCTTTTACCAGTCAATCTCTTTAATTTTTGGCAAGAATCACAAGATTCAACATATAATTTTGTGTCTTCAGACATATTAGCCCACCAAGCAGTGTTCTTAATTCTGATCATTGTTTTGTCAAGATCAAAATTTCCAGCTAAGATGTCATCATGACAAATTTTCAAGATGATTTCTTTCATAGAAGGAGGAATAACAATGACATTACTCAACTTTCCTCTATAATATAGATATCCTTCATCAATTGAAAATTTACCTTTTTCCAAAGCTTTTTGGTACTTTGGTGGAAGGGTTTTAATTAATGCTTGTATTGAAGCATTCTTTGGATCATTTAATATGGTGCATAACTTTTTTAAGTCAGTTTCCTTATCATATGAATCCAGAATAAGCTGTAATAGCTCTTCCTCCATATCAACCACATATATCCCATGAATATGAATAATTTCATCCTCAGGATCATAAGCAGGGTTAGAGTCATCATTTGGTAAAGGTAACCTTGATAACATATCCACATTTGAGTGAACAATACCAGCCCTATGATTAATTGTCATTCTCCCTCTGTATTCTTGAACAGCTAACTGCCATCTGAACATATGTCTGTTAGGTGTTTTCAAGTTTAAAAGGGATTTAACTGCACTGCAGTCAGTGACAAGTTCAAATTTCTGGTCATCTAGGTAATAATGGAGCTTTTCTAGAGCCCATACTACAGCTAAACACTCTAATTGAGTAGCACCATATTTCAATTCACTATTTCTCAAGTTTCTTGAAATATAACAAATTACTACTTCTGAAACTTTATCATTTATCACTTGTTTTTGGTGGAGGGCAGCACCAAGACCAATGAAACTGGCATCAGTGTACAAAACAAATGGTTGATCAAAGTCAGGTAAAGCAAGAATAGGTGCTGACATCAAACATTGTTTCATAGTGTCAAAGGCTCTTTGTCTTTCACTATTCCAGACAAAAGCAACATCCTTTCTAGTTAATTGGGTAAGGGGTAAAGCTATGACTTGGTAATTTTTAATATACTGTCTATAGTATCCACACATTCCCAAAAAACTCTGTAGCTCTCTAACTGTAGTAGGAGACTTTACCTGTTGTATGGCTGCCACTTTGTTTTGGTCAACACATATCTGTAAGCCTGAAACAACATGACCAAGAACTTTTAAAGAATGGAAACCAAATTTACATTTCTTCAAAGCAAGTGTCATATTTATCTCATCCATTTTTCGGAACACTTTACACAGGTGGTTGAGATGGTCCTCAAATGTTTTTGAGAATATAATGATATCATCAATATAAACCATCAGCCATCCTTCAATTATCTCCTGATGGAATGTGTTATCCATGACTTTTTGAAAAACTGAAGGGGCATTTTTAGGGCAAAAAATGGCATCCTAACATACTTATAAATACCCATATGAGTAGCAATCATCAGAAAATTCTGAGAATTTTTCTCAACAGGTACCAGGTGATATCCCTTATTACCATCTAAACAGCTGATATATTTAGCACCCTGTGAGGTAGCATGTATAGAGCTAATTCTAGGGAAAGGATAGATATCATCAACAGTATAAGTATTTAGTGCTCTATAATCACCACATAACCTGGCTTTATCTCTCTCATAAGAAATTAGGACAGGTGAGATAACACAATATTTAGGTGTTTCAACTACCTTTTCAATAATATTCATTTTTAAAAGGGTAGAGATATTGTCTTCAATATCTTTTCTCTTTGTGGGAGAAGCAGGATAAGGCTTCTTCTTTAAACTAGGTGGTATGTCAGTTAATGGACAAGACAATAAGAGTTTCATTTCTTCTTTAACTAATCCCAGTTCATGTGACATTGAGCAAAGGCCATAGGAAAAGACTTTATCAAGTTAATGATGGAATCTTTATCCTCACCAGAAAGTTGTTCTCCAAAAGTGGCATTGTCAATTTCAGACATAAGGGCATGCATTTCTTTTGTAGATCTTCCTTTATATTGAACCACAGAATTACATGTGTTCAATTCTGGCTTTAATAATTTTTTGGGGGAGGAAAACTTAAATTTTCTCTTCCCATTTATCCCCATTGTGAAGCATTGGTTTGAAGGATCTAATTTTATGCCATATTTGGTTAAAATGTCATTTCCTATGATAAACCCACTACTTAAATTATCATTTTTCATGACAACAAAATCACAAATAGCTCTTACAAAACCATGATTATATTTAAAAAATACTATGGCCTTGTATTTACCAATGGGGGACAAAACAGAGCCATAACCTCTCCAATTTTCAGAAGTAATAGGCATCAGTTTTGATTTATAGTCTTGATCCACTGAAGCAAGTGCTTTTTCAGATACTACACTTCCTCAAGCTACAGAATCCAGAACAACTTCCATGCTGGTTCCATTGATCAAGACTGGTACTTTGAGAGGGGCAATTACAATTGAGCTATCCTCAATGTTCCTTATGATCTCAGCATCCTCAACTGTAGATAAATCATTATTATCAATATCAATAGTATTTAAATAATTAATATCTTCTTGCAGCATCAAGATTTCTTGTTGAGATTCATATGAAATATTGCTGGCACAATCACTTGAAGTATCATCCAGTTCTATTGTGTCATCAGCCTTCTCCTCAGTTTGTTCAACAAGATTTATCCTCTTGTCACAACAATGGCATTTCTGCCAAGGCTTGTTGCACTTGAAGCAAGTGTTTGTTGCATAATTTTTTGGTGCAACAGGGGCAGAAGGTTTACCAACCTTTTGCAGAGGTTTCTGTTGGTAAGTGGAGGGTTTTTCCGAATGGGTCCTAGGAATGAATCTTCTGGAATCACACTTTTTGTTTAGAAGGATCTCATTGCAAGTATTAATGAAAGAAGAGGGTTCTATGGAGAACTCAGCCCTAGCCACTATCAAGTCTCTCAGAGACATTGGTAATTTATAAAGGATCCTGTCCTTCCATAACTCAAACTCCATATTTGGGTCCATTTCCCTCAAGATTTATACAAGTTTCATTAGGAACTCAATAGGTTTATCAGTGGAAGAGCTATATCTAGTTTCCTCATACTGCCTTTGTTGAGCCATTCTTAACTTGGAGCCACAAAATTGTGCTTTAATAAATTTTTTCCAATCTTCCCATGAGTAGGCATTTCTTTCCAGGAGAACAGATTCATACCACATAAGGGCAACATTTGTAAACAAAGAAATTAACTTAGACACAATTTCCTCATCTGGGAGTTTGTAAGAATTTTTTAAGTTATCAATTCTGCAAATAAATTGCTGCCAATCAGAAGAAGAATCACCATCAAATGTTGGGTACTGGTCAAGTTTTGGCCAATTATTTTGATTTGAAGCAGACTCCTTAGTACCAGCTTGTTTCTGAGTAAGTAGCAGCTGTAACTTCTCTAGTTGTGCAGTTATCTCATTGTTTAATCCCTCTGTTGAAGATCCTGGTGCATCATCAATTTTTGATGGAAACTCAGGGGTATCAACATGTATTTCTGGAACTAATTTTTCTTTAGATGAACTAGCCACAGGTAACTTTGGAGCATCATATACTATATGTTCCTTTAAAGAAATCTCAGAATATTTTTGATCATTAAACAATGAGTTCAATTTCTCCTCAATGGTTGTTAGTCTAGTTTTCAATCTTGGAAGACTAGATAAACTCTCATTGATTGTTGCAAAAGATAACTGATTTTTATTTTGAAAAGATGAAAAATGGTCATTCAATCTTTTCAGATTCATCTTATCTATCTCCACCTCCTGACAACAGGCATATACAGTATCTTTCAGTTTAGACAAATCATTTTTGATATTTTGTTATAAAGCAACTTTCTTTTCATGGGTTGCCTTGTAATGAAACAATTCATCAGAAACTCTCTGTGATTCACTTCTTAATGCTTGATAACCCTGTTCAGTTAACACACTATTATATTTCTGAGTCAGTTGCATGTTGTTCATTGTATGATTTTGTTTAGCAATAATATCCCTCAAATATTCATCATTAATGTTAGCCACATCTGGAGTGTTTCTCAATAAGGAAACAGAGTAACTTTCCAGCATCTCATAAAACTCAGGCTCAAGTGTTTCATCAATAGTAGCCATATCAGGATTTATCATTGAAGTAGCAATTAGAACTAAAGGATTAGATACATTTGAAATTTTAGCAATTTGTCTACTCTTCTCAGCCTCTACAGGTCTCACAGTCTCATCTCCTCTTCCAGAATTACCTGAAGGAACTGAATTAGTTACAAGAAATGGTACTTGAGAATCAATAGAGGGGCTTCCCAAGGTTTTCTGGGCAGGATCATATTGTTTTTTCTTCTTCTTCCTCCTTGATAGGGGTGAGGAGGTGTGGGGTTGACTTGGCTGGGTCTTGATGGACCTGCTTGGGGAAATTGAGTCTGTTGATTTTGAGATAGGTAATCCCACTGAGTGTTCATTTAATCCCACTGCCACTTGGATACTTCCACTTTCTCTGGCTGCTGGGGAGCCAATTGATGAAGATCCCTGGGGGGAGGAGGTCTCCTCTTCTCTTAAAGAAAAGCATCTATATTTCTTACCTTTTCATCTTGAGCATCTACTCTTGACCTCAATCTCAAGTTTTCTGTCCTTAATTCTTTTATGTGTGTTGAAAGGTTCTTTACTTGTTGAGGTAGTGGCATATTTTTTATTTTGAAGCCTTTTGGAAGTTCTTCTGGGGGGTTTATTACAGGTTTCTGTTCCTGAGTTGTTTCTACCAGAATATCCACTTCCTCCATTTCTACATCCTGATTGGGGAAATGATTGATTAATTTGAGATAATTTTCTAGTTACATGAGAGCTCACAGAAGTAGCCTCATCATAATCAATTAAATTCAATTCCTCTTCACATGCAGCAGAAACACCTTGATCAGTCATTTCTAAATTTTACTGAAATGAGGGAGGGAGACAATAAGATGAATTAGTTAGTATTTTTACTTTTGTTTCAAAGAAAATAAATAAAATAAAATTTTTCAGGATAAAATCAACTAAAATAATAATCAATTTATTAATTCAAAAAAATTTAAAACCAGGATTATATAATAATCAACTGAAGAATTAAATTTAAATTTCTTATTAACAATTTTATGATAATTATTATCAGGATTTTAAATCAACTGAGAATTTAATAATTAACAGGACTTAATGTCTACTGAAATATTAAATATGAATTTTTAAAAAAATTTATTGGCAGGACAATTTGTCAACTGGAACAAATAAAATTTAAATATATCAGGACAAGAGTCAACTGAAAATTATAATGAATAAAAAAAATTTTTAAAAAAAATATAATTTATTACCTCTAGGACTAAGAACACAATTGCTCTATCTTTGTCAACTAGGAAAAATAAAATAAATAATCAAAAAAAAAGTTAATTCCAACTTACTAGACATCTCCCCCTGTTAAATGAGCAAATTAATGCCACTTACAGAGTGCTGAGTAAAAGGAAATATGTAGAGAGTGAAGAGTGCAAAGTGACCCACAAATAGTAATTTCAATAATTACCACAAAATATAAGACGTTTAGTCAATATATGAACCTAAGTTTTGGAGCGCGGTTTGATTCCCGTTCGCAGCAAAAAAATTTTGTCACGTGATATATGACGCTTGTTGTTTTTGTTGTTTATTTGTCCTTACAGGTACCTCGAATGGCAATGGTCTCCACTTTCTCAGACCTCAAGTAATCGATGCGCGGTCAACAATTCGGAAAGGCCTCCAATTGTTGGGTGGTCCTTTAAGTCTTGAAGAATTTTTAAGGAGTTTCAAGGACGGCTACAGTGGATTTCAAAGGAATCAAAAATGTTTACATATTTCTCTCATCTTTTTAAAGATTTTTACTAAAATAATTTAAAGAGGTAAAGGGATAGTTACTATTTTATTTAAAAGTCTTAGAATTACGGCTTAATGTAAATACTAAAATAATAATAAATAGTTTTTCTTATGTAGTTGTAAATAAATAAGTAATGAATGTTCTGAAAAGCACAAAAGTGAGGGCCTTTTATAGGCGAAACATGAGGGAAATGAAGACACAGAATTTACACCATCTACTGTAAGAATGTGAGAAAGAAGATGGCTTAAAGGAGTATATATATGACATAAGAAAATAATTTAATTGGTACATCAACAAGGGCATCAATTTTATCAGTAATAAAGTATGAGTTCCTTGGACTGTCACAATTAATTACATCACAATTAAATTAATTATATTAATTCCACGGAATTCAAGATCTCTCAATGAAGTAATATAATAATCTTAAGGTTTTTTAATTATAATTTAATTATTAATTTTTATTCCCAATCAACTATACTATTGAGCACGGTGTTAGCGAGTAAAAATGTATAGGACACTTAATTAAATTAATTGTTTACACTACTAAATATAATTAGCTTAGTTGGTTGTAAGTAAATTAGGGGGTATCAATGTTAGAAATATGCCATTTCAAAATACCTCTTTTTCTACCAAATCAGTAATTACTATTTCCTCATATATGTCATATCTATCCCCCAAAACACCTTTATATGTAGTATTAAACTCAATTTTGTAACTTTATTTTTGTGCTTCAAAATAAATTTTAAATATCTTCAGTGTTTTAACATTGATACCCCTTATTATAAGTAAATGTTAAATAATTAAATATTAATAAGTATTTTTAAAAAGGTGTGGCTTCACCTTAGTAAAATAATTAATTATTTTACTAGGTAAGTCTAGTAGCCCGGCTGACAAGGACCCTCAATGGCCACTTGTGTCTAGAGGGGCCACTTGAGGCAAATATTTCTCACTACTGGTAGATTGGGGCAGGCAGGTTTCCAATAAAAAGAACCTAAAAAAAGAAAATCAAATTAAAAAGAAAGCAAAAAAAAATTAACTACTAAAAATAAGAGAGAGCTGAAGGAAAGATTGTTAACAAAATAAAAACAAATTACATATGAGAAAAAAAATTACCTCCTAAAAAGAAGGGTGAGCCAAAGAAAAGTACAAAAAAAAGAAAAACAAATTAATGATAAGAAAATAAATTAGCTACTAAAAAGAAGGGTGAGTTAAAGAAAAGAACAAAAAGAAAAAAATCAAATTAAAGATAAGAAAAAAAATTAGCTACTAAAAAGAAGGGTGAGCCAAAGAAAAGTACAAAAAAAAATTACTTAGAGGCCAAAAAAAAGATTAGATACTAAAAAGAAGGGAGAGGAAAAAGAAAAAATAAATAATAAATAAAAACAAATTAAAGATAAGGTAAAAATAATATTTACCTACTAAAAAGATTTTATTATCCTTCAGTTCTCTCTTCTATTTAGTAGTTAAAGAATTTTTTCGCCTTATCATTAATTTGTTTTTCTTTTTTTTTATTTTCTTTTGCCTTTCTCATCTTTTTAGTATCTAATTTTTTTTGGCCTCTCAATAATTTGTTTTTTTTTTGTACTTTTCTTTGGCTCACCCTTGTTTTTAGTAGCTATTTTTTTTTCTTATCTTTAATTTATTTTTCTTTTTTTGTACTTTTCTTTGGCTCACCTTTCTTTTTAGGAGGTAATTTTTTTTCTTATATGTAATTTGTTTTTATTTTGTTAACAATCTTTCCTTCAGCTTTCTCTTATTTTTGGTAGGTAATTTTTTGCTTTCTTTTTAATTTGATTTTCTTTTTTTAGGTTCTTTTTATTGGAAACCTGCCTGCTCTAATCTACCAGGAGTGAGGCATATTTGCCCCAAGTGGCCCCTCCAGACACAAGTGGCCAGTTTAAAAGCCACTTGCCATTGAGGGTCCTCTTTCAATATATAAGGAGGGTTGTTCTGTGGAATATTTCCTCCCCATACCATGTAATTTAAATTATCTTCTAAAAACAATATAAAATATTTGCCAACAACTCAAGAATTTAATATACAGTGTATTAATATATTATCCAATGACTTAATAATTTAATAAACAGTTTAATAATATATTAACCAATGACCCAAAAATTTAGTATAGAGTGTAATAATATATTAGCCAATGACCCAATAATTTTTAATACACCAACGCAATATTATATAATTGCCTCTTATTTGTTTCTAAAGATTTATTCATATTATTTTTTGACCTCAACTCTACTTAAATAATATTTATATAATTTATGTTTGACTTATATATTAAATTTCACAAAAATGGACACTCAAAAAATTATATAAAGGTAAGCATTAATCTTAATTTTTCTTGTTAATTGGAAAGTAGTTTAAGCTAATTACCTTTTAATTTCATATACAATCAAATAAGAAAAAAATAATTTATTTTTTGAGTTTTATCAAATTTTAAATAGTTAAGTAATAGTATTTCACATATTTTAAATGGAAGAAAACATAGGACTAATAAAATATATGGATTGGAATTTTTTACAATTAGACATATTCTGTAGATTTTTATCAAGACCTACCACTGCTGTAGAGAGTTCTAAAGTACTAAGCAGTAGACACAATGCAAGATGGGTTGGTTCTCCTTTTTAATTTCTAAAAAGAAGCACCTGCCACTCTTATTTTTAAAGACAGCACAATAATGTTTAACAAAAATATCTGATTAGAAAGTTTATAAGTTGAGAGATAAGTAAAAGATCAGGAAAAACAAATATTACTATCTGAATATTTCTATTCTTAACAAGAGCTAATATCCACAGCTACTCCCTCTTGAAGCGCTCTCTTTGAATATGGCTTATTATAGCAATAAAATAACTCTAATAACAGTCAATCCTACTGAATCTATATATTCTCTCTATGATGCGCTTTTCCACTATACTATATGAAATACACACACAGATGCACAAATGACAAAGACTCAGAAATATCTCTAATATTATTCTCAAACAAATGACCACAGAAAAATTAATATCTTATACTTGACTTCACAATTATTAACTAATTGTATGTTAACTAATTATTTGTCAATTGGTATTATTTTTTTACTACTCAATGTCCTTCTTTTATCGTATAGTCCTCCTTTTTTATATTTTTCCAGCGCTCAAGACACAGTTCCCTAGTGGATCTCCAGCGCTGGCTCTAGCACCACATTAGTAAAACAATAACTATTCTATTAGTAAACCACGTACAATGCTTTTAGAAACTACAGAACCTAATTGCACCCTATGCTTACTAACACTAGTTTTTAACTTGTTTCACTCATACTCCATATACGCGCTCTTGACTATACCTTCATTTTGTTTCAGTGCTACTTCCAGGTTTGACCCATTCTAATGCTGATCCTAGTCACCTTTACTCTTGGGTAGTTTTCTTTTGTGTTCAAGTCCCCATGCTCCTCTCCTCATTACTAGTCAATAGTCCTGGTAATTTACTTGACTAGTTAGACTCTGCAACTTACATTACTTGTCTCAATAATTATAGCACTTGCTGCAGTGCAGTATATTATGACCTTGAGTCCATTTTAAGCCATAACTCCTTCCTTAATGCGTAACACACAATTATAGGAAAACCCAAATCCATATTGTTTAGCGCTTGCGGTCCTAAATCTATAACACACAATTCCCCATTGTGTGGCACATCCCACTGCAAAATCGGAGAGCACAGACCCTAAATCCTTTTTTTTCTCTTTTTTTTTTGCGCTTCTATTTCCCTTTCTTGAAACACACAAATACATATTATATCTTAATACTATCTACGGCGCTAACTCCCCTTTTGTTCTTCCTGGACTACATGCGTTGATTGGTCCAAAACCACGCTTCCTGCAAGGCGTGTACCACATCCTCCCTCTACTCACAACTGTCCCCAGGAGCTTATAAGTACCCTGCGTCTCGCAGTTTTTTCTTCCTCCATCTTCTATCTTCTTCTTTTCCCTCTTATTATTTATTTTTTTATCTTTTAATGACTACTAGAAGAACCCCTTTTAACACTGAAAATACTGCCAACGTTGTGAACGCAATTTGAAAGTTCGTGCGCACTCAGCCCCCTGCTGCTTCCCCAACGACGCCAATAACTACACTGATGGGTGGGATAAGATGCACCCGCTGCATTGAGAATGGCATAACTCCATGTCATTTCTCAAAAGCCCGTCGTGGAAATAATTTCTTTAGTGTAAGTTATCTTCACTTTCCTTTCCTTCTTTATTATTACTACCTTTTCATTTCTTCCTTATCCAGTCATGAAATTACTGCAAGAAACGCAAAAATAAGTGTAGTTATGATGGGCCGCCCACTGTTGCCTCTCTGGACCCCAATGCATCTACAACCAGTATGATGAGTCAAATGACCATCATGCGCCCGGCGCCTGCTCCTACCACCCCACCTGGTAAAAAATGAGCCAAGGTTGGTTACCGCAAACCTACACCCCGTAGTGTCACTTCTGTCCCAAGATCTCTCTTCTCAGAGTAGAGCACAGTAAGTTTTTTTTTCTTTTCTCTATTCTTATGCTAACAATTTCCTTTTTTTTTCTTTAGAACGCGCCAGGCACACCTTACGCTGAAACGCCTCCGCCTCCTAACATCACTTTATTCCTTCCTGCCTTGGAAGAAGATCCCATCTGGGATACCAAACTTACTACCGAGTGTACTCTTTGTATACCCACACCTGACTGGACAACTATGCAGCCGGCCTTTGATGCCATCATCCCGGACAAATGGCCCACTGAAACTTTCTTGGACGTTGATGATGGAGAGCCCTCCATGGCTCAAAACTGGGAATTCACAGAGCAAATTGCCTGCGCTTCATACGATACAACCATGAGTCATATGAACAACATGCTAACTGCCGTTGAAGAATTCCTCGAGGCGGTCCCGGTTTATACTTGCGCCGTGTATAATAAACGAAAACAGCTATTAACCACCTTGCAACAAAACATGCAAGAGGCTGTCAACGACTGGGCTTTCTGCGTCCCTATCCTTGATGACGCAGAATACTAAAAAAAATATATTCTTTTGTATTTATTCTTTTTAATGTGTATATAGCCTTTTAAAAAAATGTAACATATTTATTTTTATTTTCACTTAACTTTCCTGTGAGAATTCTACAACTGCAAGATGAGTTGCCCCCAAAAAAATATCATCCTTTTTCTAAGCAGTGCACCCTTCTATTAAGTGCCTATGAAAGATTAAACAACAACAATAATAATAAAAAATAACAACTTGAGATTGTTGCTACTTTCTATAGCAGCAAATACTTCCCCTGCGTCATATATGCATGCGCTCTCTTGAAATCTTCAGATCTTTGCAATATATGACTTTCCCTTGACTGCGACAGATTCACCTTTCCTTGGGTCTTTCATTATGACAAAAATCTTTCACTTTCTTCTTAGAAACCATCCAGCACTCAAGCCACACATGGCGCAACTGGTGACTCCTCTGTCCATTCTCCCTGTACATAGTCTTCATATGGTTTTCATGCTATGCCTTTAAATAATCATTTTAGACATGGCACTATTTACTACACCTGTCTTCCATACTAATTTTCTTCTAAATTTAGAGCACCTAACTTTGCTCCCTCTACTTTCTTTAAAAGACTGTAAACTCTAAAAAATCATAAATAAACCTTTTAAATCATAAAACTTTACCACCTTTACTGCAATACAGAAATATGAAATGTAAAATAAGAATTGAACTGTAGAGCGCCCCATCTATAAATTGTTATTCCACTCCTGGTTAGTTAACTCATTAGCTAAATTCCCAGTGTCTTTTGCATTTACATGGTATGCATCTCCTTTAATCCAATTGCCTATCTTGTCATGTTCCCTCGAATGATGAAAATATAAGATTTCATTTTCCTCTACACCCTCATCTGAGCGCTTATGCCAGTTGCCTGTTCAGCCATAGTCCGCCTAACTTCCAGTTAGCCCCCTCTATCCATCACAACTGTGTCAAGCCTCCAGTGAGTCTTCTTAGAAAAACAAAGCTCAACATAACTTGTTAGTCTAACCTCTTCCCGGAGGTATTATTCTGGTAGTTTTTCCTCATTCCGGAGGTATTATTGTATCACTGGAACACCCCTTGGCTAGAATCATTTGATATGATCTGCAGCCACACGTCACTTCCACTAAGTACCATCCAGTTCCTCCAGTTATCTGCTTTCTTATCCTATAAGGACCATTCCATCTGTCAGAAAACATCTTCCCCCATTGTCTTTCCAAACTTCTATTATAAACCAAAAGAAAATCTCCTGGGTTCAATGGCTTTCTCAACCTATGCGCTAAACGCTCATCCCAATATTTAACTGACTTGTCCCAGATCTGAATCATTATTTCATAGGCCTTCTACAAACTTGTCTTTCCTTTCAAGGTGAGCTACCCTTTCTAGAATCAAATCTTCAGTTGAGCGCACTTGATCCCAGTCACATCCTAGAAAAGATCCAGCCTCCAGATCAATAGGTAATACCACCTTTTGACCAAACATAAGTTCATACGTTGAAGACCCTGTTGTCCTTTTAACTGAAATCCTGTCCGCAAACCAAACTAATGGCAAGTAGTTCTTCCACTTTGCCCCATTATTTCCACATAATTTAACTAACGCATTCTTTATAGCTTGATGCCCTCTTTCTACCATTCCCTCTGATTCAGGATAATATGGTGTTGCAACTTGTAACTTTGCACCAATACATTTTACTACCTCTTTGAATTCTCCAGAAAATTCAGTGCCACCATCTACAGTTACCATCTTCATTACCCCATACCTATAAACCCATTCTTTCTTCAAAAATTTAGCTACATTACTTGCCTTAAGATTTACCAACAACGCTGCTTCAACCCATCCTGATAGTTCATCCCTGGCTACTACCAAGTATTTAAAGCATTCTTCTTTTATATGAACTTCATCTAAACTGACACTACCAAAAACAGTACCTTCTCCTGTTAATCTACCTTTCTCTTTTGGCTTTCTGTAACTCCTGTGCTAACATTCAGGACAAGATTTAACCCAATCTCTTACTTCATTCTTCATATTGGGCAAACAGAATCTTTCCCTAATTCTGCAATACGTCTCATCTTGACCTCTATGTCCTAAATGCTCATGTAAATCCCTGAGTATCTTCTCCTTCCCTTCCCTAGTTTGAACAAGTAACTGAGGAGACAAAGCTTGATTCTTCCATAACTTCCCATTTTTAATAAACTAGCCTTTAGCGCACTTCTCAATATTGCGCCAAACCTTTTTATCGCAAAAATCTGGTCAACTATTATCTTCCAAATATAACCTTAACAAATCTACTTCCTCATCAGTAGATGCATTGTCTTCAGAATACTCCCCCTCTTTGAGATGAGTACTACTGTCTTGACTTCTCCTTGAATCATCTTCATCATCTGACTCTTCAACTACCTTACCTAGTGCACTCCTTGTTACTACTTTAGCTTCAGAGTCCCCTAAATACAGCTGCAGACTACCCTTCCTACACATCCTTTGCATTGTCAATATCTAGTTTTATGTCTTTACGGACATTCCACGTTACTAGTTTATTGTCATCACGGACGTTCCTGCCTGATCTTTCATTACAATAATCTATCCTGTTTACCCATCTCTTATCTTCTTCATATTCTTTGACTTCTGAGTCTTCTTTACACAATGGTCTTCTAGATAATGAATCCGGCATAGTGAACAATTTTCCCGGCTTATGGACTAAATCAAAATAAAATTAATCTGCACTACCCACCTTGTCATGGGCGCATCTGGTAAAATCGGGCTACTAATCATTTGAACCAACGATAGCGCATCAACCTGAAGCTCAAAAAAATTCCCCCAAAGCATCCATTGTAGCTTCTTAAGAATTTTTGCTACTCTGCATAACTCCAGCTTGGACTGAGAGTACCTGGACTCCACTTTGGTAAAAGTCTTAGATTCATAAAGGACAGGTCTATCATCACCTTCCTCATCCTCCTGCATCAAAACTGTGCCCACTGCAGACACACTAGAATCCACCGCTAGAGTAATTTTCCCAGAACCTGGTCCATACTCTGATTTCTTCAAAAGAATATCTTTCCCTACAATCCTTTTTAATAACTCAAATGACTCCTTGCATTCCTCTTTCCAAACCCATACAACATCTTTTCTCGTTAAGCGCCGTAAAGGTGAAGACAACAAATAAAAATCTTGAATAAACATTCTTACATATGTACAAATGCCTAAAAACCCTCTAACTTCCATAGTATTTCTTGGTCTTGGCCATGTAAGTACCTTATTCCTCTGTTTTTCAGCAATGATTCTCCCTTCCTTGCATACCACATGTCCCACAATATCTAGTGCTGGAACACAACAAGCAAATTTGGACCCAGAGATTGTCAATCCTGCCTCCTCTATCCTAAATAGCACTCTTTACAGGGTAATCACATATTCCCAAACAAACCTTCTAATATAGGGATTCTCTTCTTACACCTCCCCATCATAATCACTGGCTGGTCTTTTTATACTGCCATCATCAATGAAAATTCCCACATGTTCTGGAATTTTCTCCTGCAATATCCACATCATCTGTGCTTGATATACTACAACAGAATTTGTTGCACCTTGTGGTAACCTTGTCAACCTGAAGCTCCCCAGTGGTCTTCAAACGTTGTCATGGGTCTGGATGATTTGTCCAATTTGCGCTCATTGTATCCTTCCATAATATCACCTAATCCTTAACATGCACGTCCCGCAAAAGAATCCACAAACTCCTCTGGCATTGGTGGCATCCCTGCGTCTTTTACTGTAACCTTGTTCATCTCCGTAAGATCATGAACAACCCTTAATTTACCATTATTTTTAACAACACAAAACACTGGACTTGAATAACTATTCATAGACTGTTCATACAAGCCAGACTTTAACCTTCCCCTAATTAATTCTGTATACTCTTCTCTTATGGCCGCTGGTACGGGAAAGCCTTCTTCTGCCACGGAGCATGAAGTATAACTGGAACAATATAAGGTTTACCTTAAGAGTGTTTCAACAAACCTCTTTCCTCTTCTGAAAAGGCAATAGCATTTTACCTAAGAACCATAACATGCAGCAATAACTTCTTTTCTTCCTGAGACAACCAATCCTCTGGTCCAAAACTAACCATCTGAAGCCTTTCCATCGTAATCTTACTAGTAGGCACAAAATCAGACGGAAACTTTGTTTAAGGAGTATCATAAGGATTCCTAGACAGCGCCGTCCTCTGCAAAGGAGGATTCAAATCGGGCATTGCTATATTCACTGGTTTAACCTTAACAGCTACTGGTTTATACTTTGATGCAAAACAGGTCTTGCTACTTCCTTTATTAATTAAAATCAAACCCTTTCTAATATAACTACGGGTTGCACCTAAATCCTGCTTTTGTCTTTTCTTTTTAATATAAGTATAACAATATCCATAATCAAAGAAATCAAAAAGCTTAGGTATAATACATTCTACAGTAGTACTCCCAAGCCACCTATGAAGTACCGCTTTACGTATCCCTTCTTGTTGGACTGACTGGTCACTATCCGGGTTCCTCTCATCCTGGGAGATAGTAACACCTAAAATTCCAGTCCCTAATTAAAATATTGGCGCCTTCCTGGCGGTCGCCCTATCTCATCATCTGAGACTTCCTCATAATACTCTCTTTCTTTCTCTAACCGCGCAGCTCCAGAGTACTTAGTTTCCCAGCCACCATCCTTGGTTGCTACTAAGACTGCTGTTACTGGAACACCATCATCACCCATAATCCTTATTCCAATAGTCTTATTCAAACAATAATTGATAGTTGCAGAATAATCCATTTAAAATTGTGTGCCTAAAACTGGTTTAACTTTACCCATTGGGACATAAAAATGTATATCCCTTGTTGCTCCCGCAACTTTAGTGCGTACATACTCTGCTACACCTATAACAGGCAACCTACCTCCACCAATTTCTGTGACAGTACCCTCACTATCTTTAACAGGAAGACCTAACTCTACTGCATCATCCACTGACACCACGTTAATTATTGAACCTGTATCCACTAACGCTTTAATTTTCTTACCATTTACAGTAATTGTTAAATACCCTAAGGGTCCTGCATAATGTGGCGCCCTAGGTAATCCAAAAAACGGCTGAAATGACTGCTCTCCAACATCAAACTCAGCGCAGTTAGTAACCCTTTTCTTCCTGCACTTATCCACAATTCAATCTGCTACATCTGGCGCTACTACTGTCAACATCCCCAATGGAACATAGACTGTAGTATTCAAACATTGCGCAAATAAATCCTTGGCTGCCTTATGAAAATCAGAGTGAACTGGGCGCTGCATTCTCCATTTAGGTTGAGTTGCCTTTGCACCAGCTTTTGCTCTTCCAGGTGGGTTCTTTGGAGTATTATGCCTTGTTCCCAGCATTCCTTCAGCAGGTACCGCTCTTTGCTGTACTAACTCTGGCTCCTCCATCATTGCAGGTTGTTCTTCTTCCTGATTTTCCATACCATAAACAATTGATTCCATACCATCCATTTCAACATCCTCAATAGGCGCAGGTGTATTCTCACTAGTAGTATACCCTACTTCCTCCATATCCTCTGGATTCGCATACCTAGAGCCAGCCCTTCTTGGCCTAGTAATTGTAGGTGGGGCCATTTTCTTGTGCTTCCCTGAAAACATCTCCAAACCCGCTGCAACCACTCCTTCTTTTACTTTAAAATCTAACACTGCACAAGTAACTTCAAATTTTACTGACTTTGCATCCTTGCCTTTATTTTTAATTTCAGGCTCTTTGCCCTTACTCAACCTGCCTTCCATAGACTTTTTATTAATATGATCGATGACCATGGCTCGCATTCCTCGATCCTTGTCTTTAACAAGCTTAGTACCATATTCCAACATAAGCGTAGTCCCATCCTCGTAAACTACCCTTTCCTCTTTATCCTTTTAATGCACATTACACCTCATCCTAGTATGCCCCTCCTTATTACAATAATAGCACACCATAGCAGCAAAACGCAAAGATTGAGGAGAACTCTTGGGCCTAAACAATTCTTTTGCCTTCTCCGCTTCAATTATTTTTTTCTTTAACTCATCAATCCTTACCATAACTAAATCTGGCTCCTTAGTGAAAACTTTAACTTTAGGAGACGACATCTGAGGAGGTGATTGTACAAAAGACGTATCTTTGTCCATTTCCTTGTTATCCAAAGCAATTCTAGCTGTGCAACGCTCAACTCGGTGCAGCTTCATTTCCGCTTCCACTTCCATTTCTACTTCTTCTAATCCAGGGTACTCATAATTACCGTCCCTCTTCTTGACTAGCTTTCCTTCATTATCCAAGCGCTTCTTTTCCCAGTCTTCAACTTCTGGCGCTAACGCTTCACAAAACCAAGGTAAAGACACATTAGCATCACTAAAATCTTCATTACTAACTAAATATTCTACTATTCAATCAAAGTCTTCCCTAAAACTTTTAAATTCCTTTGGGTCTTGAACACCCCCTTTAGCTTTGACCCTTTATACCAGGATATCCAGGTCCTTCATTGTATACTTAGTTTCCTTGGTAACCTTTGGCCATCTCTTGAGCATCTGTTATTTTAGCGCTCACCAATTGCGCTCTTCATGCCCCTTTAAATCCTCTAAATCGTCTTTGCACTCATTAGCTACAAAGAATAGTACTTGGTGCACCATATCATATTCAGTTGCTCCATGAACTTCAGCTGCTTGTTCAAACCTGCGTAAAAACTTCTTTGTATTAATGCCCAAAAAATGCAAGCTTTCATCTTTACACCTAATGATCGTAGCTACCGTTTGTGGCAACGATGCCAAAGAATTGGGCGATTTAACCCTCTCCTGACATCCCTTAGATGTAGTTGCAGTAGGATCCATTCCCGAAATATAAAATTGAAAAAAAGATCACATAAACACACACTTGGTAATTAAATCTGACTATATTCACAATACAGCCCTACGCTATCCTCTGATAACAGCTATTGATCCACTCGTTGTAGACCCTAAGACTCTTCCGCTGAAGCGCCGGCTTGATCACATCCTCTTGACAAAACCCTGAAAACCAAACAATCTAATCAAAAACACTAGTTACAATTATTCCACTGTTGGGACACCAATTGTAGAGAGTTCTAAAGTACTAAGCAGTAGACACAATGAAAGATGGGTTGGTTCTCCTTTTTAATTTCTAAAAAGAAGCACCTGCCACTCTTATTTTTAAAGACAGCGCAATAATGTGTAACACAAATATCTGATTAGAAAGTTTATAAGTTGAGAGATAAGTAAAAGGTCAGGAAAAACAAATATTACTATCTGAATATTTCTATTCTTAACAAGCGCTAATATCCACAGCTACTCCCTCTTTAAGCGCTCTCTTTGAATATGGCTTATTATAGCAATAAAATAACTCTAATAACAGTCAATCCTACTGAATCTATATATTCTCTCTATGATGCATTTTTCCACTATACTATATGAAATACACACACAGATGCGCGAATGACAAAGACTCAGAATTATCTCTAATATTATTCTCAAACAAATGACCACAGAAAAATTAATATCTTATACTTGACTTCACAATTATTAACTAATTGTATTTTAACTAATTATTTGTCAATTGATATTATTTTTTTCCTACTTGATGTCCTTCTTTTATCGTATAGTCCTCCTTTTTTATATTTTTCCAGCACTCAAGACACAGTTCCCTAGTGGATCTCCAGCACTGGCTCTAGCGCCACGTTAGTAAAACAATAACTATTTTATTAGTAAAATACGTACATTGCTTGTAGAAACTACAGCACCTAATCGCACCATATGCTTACTAACACTAGTTTTTAACTTGTTTCACTCATACTCCATATACGAGCTCTTGACTATACCTTTGTTTTGTTTCAGTGCTACTTCCAGGCTTGACCCATTCTAACGCTGGTCCTAGTTGCCTTGACTCTTGGGTAGTTTTCTTTTGTGATCTAGTCCCCATGCTACTTGCCTCATTACTAGTCAATATTCCTGGTAATTTACTTGACTAGTTAGACTCTGCAACTTACGTTACTTGTTTCAATAATTATAGCACTTGCCGCAGTGCAGTATATTATGCACTTGAGTCCTCCTTAAGCCATAACTCCTTCCTTAATGTGTAACACACAATTATTGGAAAACCCAAATCCATATTGTTTAGCGCTTGTGGTACTAAATCGATAACACAAAATTCCCCATTGTGCAGCACATCCTGCTGCAAAATCCGAGCGCACAGACCCTAAATCTTTTTTTTTTTTGTGCTTCTATTTCCCTTTCTTGAAACACATAATACATATTATATTTTAATACTATCTAAGGCACTAACTCACCTTTTGTTCTTCCTGGACCACGTGCGTTGATTTGTCCAAAACCACGCTTCCTGCAAGGCGCATACCACACGGCACCACCTTTTTTTTAAATCTTCTTTCATTTTATATAAAATATCCATATCATCAGCATTGCATAAATTATTTTCTTTCAGAATTAGAAGCTGTTTAATCTCACTACTCCTTGTCTCACAGTCTGACTTCTCCAAATTTATTCTCATATTTTGCTTATTAATTTTCATATTTTTTCCATTAAGTTAAAGTTTTTTTTGTCAAGAATCAGTCTTTCCTTTTGAATCAAGATTTGTTCTTTTGTGAGTTCAAGTTGGTCTTGAGATATTCCAAGTTTTTTTTCTGATATACTTACCTTTTTTCCAGCTAACTCATTACTATCAAATATAGCTTCAATTCTTTTTTCAACCATGTCATTGTAAGGTGAAAAACCTTCTTTTTTTTCTGCTTCCAAAGATTCTGCATGTTGGCACTTTTTGGATGCCTTCTGACCAGGAGGAAGTAAATTATATGATGGAGTAGGTGAGGCAGGACAGCTGCTTGATTCCATTTGTGTGTTTGTTTCACTAGAAAAACTATTTACATGCAATCTTTGTGCACTCAAGAAACTGTCAAAAGGTGAGCTTTGGTTAGGTTCTAAACACCATTTTGGAGAAATTTTTAGTATCTCCCAAGCTAATAAACTCTTGAAAGTAGTTATACATTGATCTTGATAGATTGAAAGTGCACTTTTGATCCAATTGCTTGGGCTTGTTCCACTGGGTGGATTTCTCTCAATACCATGATATATAGCAGTAAATTTAAGAGTTGATGTGTTTAAGGCTTGCCATCTACTGTTAGATAGAGTTGTTATTAGCTATTATTCAGTTTTAAGTTATTTTAGTAGTAGTAATCAAAACCTTACAGACCTGATTTTAATCTGTTCAAAATATCTGTAGTGCAGTTTACTATGAGTGTGAAAGTGTGCTTCTATTTTCTTGGAAAATTTTTTGCCTGACTGTGAAGTAGAAAACTTGGCTTGTTTGCTAACTGATATCTAAGATATTGCTAGTTGTTACTCTTCCTAAGGGTTCCAGTCTGGAGATCATTTTTTCCTAGGATTTTTTGACGTTTTTGGTTGAGAATAGGTTGAAATTTGTTTATAGTAGTGCAAACAGAGGAATTTAGGTGATGAGTAGTGAGTAAAGTGATTTGAAAAGATAATTTGTGAAACGGTGGTGGAATCAAGGGTGTGATTGAGTATGTTGATGAACAATGAAAAATGAAAAAAAATTGGCAGGGAGAGTTGTGAGTTAATGACACAAAGTAAGTATCTGTAAGTATATATACTTAATTTTACCCGAAATTTACTGAAATGAATAGCTAATTTGAGGTGTAAATGACAGGGTGCCAGAATATGCTTTAAAGAAATAGTTAAGTATGCATGGAGTGTGGTGTTATCAACATGCTGGTAGATTCCCTAAAGTAAGGAAGTAAGAATGAAATAAAAAAACTCTGCTTGATAGTGTTGTTGCATGTAAAAGTTTGGACAATATCATTTCTTTGGATTTTCATGGTTTCACCATAGTTATGTACTTAGCTAGACTCCCATCATGTATATAGTCTAGACTCCGCCCCCTTTGGAGTACTTTCCTTGGCTCTGCAAGGTATCAGTCTCTACAGGTTATGGGCCTTCCCACTTGTGGAGAACCCTGTGTGGAGCCCTGTTTTCTGAATTACAGCCATTTATTTTCTCTCAGTCTCATCCTTTTTGTGTTCTGCAGCTGTCTGTGTGCCTTGAAATTCAATCTGATCTAAAAAATAAAAATAAAAAATAAAAAAATTCTCAATTTTTTCACTTTGGGGCCTAATCAGCTCAATCTTGTCTTGGTTTCAATTATTTTTCCTGGTTTTTCACTTTGGGGACTAATCTGCTCAATCTTGTCTCTGTTTGAATTCTTTTTCCTGGTTTTCTTATTTTGGGGCCTAACCCACTTAGTTTTGCGCCTTTTTTATCTTCTCATCTTTCCTGCTGGTCTCCTTTAGCAAACCAACTCTTTCTTTATTCTCACTGCAACCACATCTGCTTGTCTTGTCATTGCTCCTTGAATGGCATCTCCTGACTTTTCAATTCTCTAACACCTACAATCCACCTGAAAAGCAAGTCAAAACTATCTCTTATTTCTATTCCCAATCTCTGGTTCTTAAAATGCTTTATCCTCATGCAACCATTAAGATTTTCTCTTATTTCTCAAGAAGCTCCAATTTCTCCTTTCCTCATATAACATGGGTTTATATCAGTCAATCTAGTAATACTTTTATTAAATTTTTCATCTTTGTTTCTCTTTTTCTTTTTTTCCTTATTTTGGCCTTTATCCTTTTGGCTTATTTTATGGTACTAGATGATGTGTTTCTCTGTTGATTGAGGGGTTTTAATAATCTGGAAATATTAACTATAGTCACTCTTGTTAATGGAAGTTATATTTTAGCCTAATGATATTAACTCTAGTCTCTCTCTATTAATAGCTACTGTCACTTGCTAATAGTTTAATTTTAGTTGTAGAATGATTTTCCTCTTTTTAAGTCACTAGAACTATGTACTTAGTTATGTATGTGAGTGTATATAGTCTGTAGTTGTGGCATCCCCTGTTCTCCAGTTCTTTCCGGAGTTCTACAGATTGATACCATGCTACAGGTTAAGTAATGATAATAGGTTCTTTCCGGAGCTCTACAGGCTGACACTGTGCTACAGGTTATGGGCTGTACCTACGGGCATTGAAAAGTTAGCCATAAAAAACTCCACAAGTGTTAGTGACACTAGGAGTGCTTGGTAGCATAAAGACCCCCACCGCATGTCTGAAAACAAGGTACCTTCCTCCTGTGCTGCTAAAAATAAAACCACTAAAATCCCTAGCTCCATCTCTAACTGTGAGCTGCAAAGCCTTGGTATTGATCTTTTAGACACCCGTGATTACCCCTGCACCTTACGCAATACTTGTGCTCACCCCTCAGTTACACTGTACCCTACTCTTACCCCCATACTGCAAACTCCCCCCACACCTAATCCCAAAGCTCCCCTTCCCCCTACTTCCCCTCCCTCTCCCTTGAAATACACTCCTAAACTTCCCCCTGCTTCCACTCCCTCTCCCTCATGGCCCTTAGAGCCTAGCGAGGCCAAACCCCACCCAACTTCCCCTCTCTCTCTTTTGTGCAATCTAAATCCTAGCAAGGCTTCTACCCTTGATACCACACCTATACATAGCGCAGCACCTAAAATTACCCCTATCAAAAAAATTACTTGCCCCATAGGGGACCTCACTATGTAATCCTTACTCACTACCTCCACAAACATAATGCCGCCATCTACTGAATCACAACTGTCACCTGTGCAAGGCCCTTTGGTTTCTCCATTCTGCTGCCCTGTCCCCCCTCATCTTGCATAACCTATAGAGATGATTTAGCAACAAAGAACTTTGAATAATATCATTGATTTCATCAAATCTGTCCCCTGTCTTGAGACTTCCGGTAGCAATTTCTCTGAGTGGCACATTAATGTCATGGCTCTGATAAAGGATTTTGTCCGCACAAGAGCTTACACAATGAATAATGAACCTAATCCTGAAAATTTTGAAGACATATTCACACATCTTACTCTTGTTCACTCAATTTCTAGTATTCTGTGCCATAAAATATCTACAGATTGGAAAGCATGCCAAACCTTCATTCATATTAGCAACAAATTCTCTAGATCTTATCATACCTCCAAAATGACCGCCATTCGCAATTTTATCCATCTAAAACAAACTCAGGTTACGTCCCACAGTGAGTATTTGGAAGCATTCAAAAAATATATTGATGCAATTGAAAATCAAGGAATCATCTTTGATCATAAAATTTTCAAAGCATTAATGTCCCACACCTTATTTCTGTCATCTCTTAAGGACCTTTATGTTGATCTCTGTGTTGCTCTGGAAAACTGTGCTGACTAAAGATCAGTCACTTTTGAGTATTTCTGCCAACTCAAGCCAAGTCCTGTCCAAAATAAAATTGATCAGGAAGGCACTTCTTCATCACCTACTGCTACTCATACTGATGAACCCTCTATTCATGCTGGTGCTCAACTTCAAAGGAAGACTGACTCTTACAGGTCTCCTGGTGCATGTCCTACTTTTCATGAATTCCATTCCACTGCTCATGTGGTGGCTCATTGTCCATATAATCCTCACTCTGAAAATTTCTCAGCTAAACTATACATTATGTGTGAACGTCCCAATGCTTATCTTTCTGATCCTAACGCAAAAAACAAAAAGGTCTATATTCCCTACAAAGGCCCTCAAAGTGGTCCCATTTGTGCTAGAGATATTCAAATTGAAGCTAATGAAGTCACTATCTTTGAAAAAAATTCTGAGGCACTTTACGAATTGTTTGAACATATTGATCTGAATAGTGCTGAATGGTCCCCTGAGGCAGTTGCGGATAACTATGCTATATTGGACAGTGGAGCAACCCATCATGTCACTGGTAATGTGAGCCTTCTTGACAACTTCAGACTTCTTAAAAACAAAATCCCACTCAAAGTGGCCACTAAAAGTCCTTCTTCCTTTATCACTGGCATAGGAGATTTTAAAATTAAAGGGGATGGTAAAATAGTCACTATTACCAATGTCTTCTACTGTCCAGATGTTAGGATTACTCTTATTTCTTTATTTGATTTAGTGAACTGTAGTTTCTGTTTTGGTTTGTGTTCTGAAAATAAAAATTTGGGGATTTATTTAAAAGAAGATTTGATTATGACTGGCTGGGTAGAGAATACCAGAAGAGGTTGGGTATTGGATATAATTAGTGTTAGTACTTTCAATCCAAATGATATTCCCTTATATTGCTACAATTGCACCCTTCACTGCTTCAAACTGTTAAAAAAATCATCATATCAACTGTACAGCTGCAGCTGAAGGTTCCCTAATGGACTGGCATGGAAGACTAGGCCATATCAGCATTGACACCATCAGAAAAATGATCAATGCTGGTATGGGCACTGGTTTACCATCATCAATGCCTGCAGGTAAGATTGATTTTGAAGATTGTTTAATTGCAAAGATCACTAGGAAACTGTGAGCCAACCATGAATCAAAGCCAGAATCCCTCATAAGTTTAATAGTTGGAGACCTTGTTGGTCCCATGGATCCCACTATTCATGGTGCTATATGGGTAGAAATGTTCAGGGAAAGCTTGACTTCCTATGGTGAGGTATTTTTACTGAATGCCAAATCTGAGGCAACTTCTTGTTTTGTTTCTTTCTATAAAAAATTAGAAAATATAACAGGGAGGAAGCTTCAAGTTTTACTCCCTGATGGAGGGGAAATTCACAGCAATAAGATAGCACAGATCTTAGCCAATATTGGAGCTACTCATGAAGTAACATGCCCTCACCATCACAAGCAGAATGGCACAGCTGAAAGGTTCAACAGAACAGTTGGTGTCAGCCTAAATATCCTTAGGACTGAGTATTTCTTATGCTTAAAATAAGATAACCTTAAGTAGATTAAGCTTATATCTTAAAAATAAGGTTAAAATAATAATATATATTATTTTATTATATATATATATAATTATTATTCTATTATATAATTTATAATAGTTTAAATAGCTTATCCATGGCCTAATAATACTTATTAAGGTGTTAATGGAGTCATAATATACTTATCTTAAGTGATATGAAGTAATTATTGACATACATAAGCTTATATGTATACATAAATCTCATATTCAGTGAAATATGCAGTATATTATGTATATTTAGGTATATAAGTGGGTTTTAGCCCCTTAATAGCCTATAACCTTTGTTTTTCTGCTTATTTTAGGTCATATGGAGGAAATCAGTGGACTCACAAAGCCTACAGAAGCATAGACACCTATATCAGGCGCATACACCCAGTTTGGACAACTCAAATTACTTCCTTGGATGGTTATTCACGGATTTATGGGTTGGAAGGATGTTTCTGGGTTAATGTGGATGCTTGGGGATGTTATTGGGGACTTGGAAATTTTATTTGTTTCCTTTATATGCTTTTAGTTTCATTAAATCTCTTTTTGATTATTTATTTTACCTGTTTCTTTATGGTATCCGCTTTTATCTGGGTTTTCTATTTATGGTATGACTCTGTGTTATTATTAATAGTGATGGAGGGTCCTTACTGGAGGTCTGGGTGTTGAAACTGCTTGAAGTGGACTCCATGGGGAGGTGATGAGCCCTCACAGTGCTGTAATTTCCGGGGATAGCAGTGACATCATCTGGATTGAAGGTCTGTGCACTCCAGTGGATTTGGGTATAAGTAAGAAGGGATTTTGACGGTTTATTATCATCATTCAATTACTACACTTCAAACAAACACTACAATACAATTATTAGCATTCAGAAATATATTATAAAGCCCTTATAAATTGATATTATCTTTATATAAGCTATAACTATATTTTATTCTTCTATTTTCCACCACTAGCACGCATTTAAATCCAAGTATTGTGAGTTTTATTTGAGTATAACTATTCTATTAGTCTTCCCCTGAGGTTTAATCACTAAATCATTTATCAATAAGTAGTAGGACCATAAAATGATACTATTATATCATACTTATATACTAGACTATACTGACAGTTGGTGACATTGCAAGAACAATAATCCTTGCAAGCAAACTACCTGAATCATTCTGGGGCTTGGCATACAAGTGGGAAGCTCATGTTCACAACTGTGTTCCTAATGTTAAAACAGGTGACAAAACCCCCCTTCAGCTGATGTACAATGGAACCCCACACTACTCCAACTTTTGGATCTTTGGTGAAACAGCTTTTTTCCACATTCACAAGGAAACACACTGAAAACTAGATCAACGTGCCTTGATTTGTAAGTGTGTAGGTTATTCCTTAAATAATGCTTGTTGGCTGCTTTGGCATGAAGAGTCAAACACCTTTTTTGAGTCCACCATGGCTGTTTTCCCTGGTGACCAACTCCCTGCTCATATAGCTGCTTATCAAACACCACTGCCAAAGGGATCTCTAGATCATATCCTCAACAATTTGAAACTAGGTTATTTCAAGAATGAAAAAATTCTTCTTTCTCAAGAAAAGTCCATACATGGCACTGTTAAAAAAGGTTTGTCCCAAACATCCATTATCCCCAGAACCCATTTGCAAGCTATGCTCTCACCTGTCAGTTGTAAGTGGGACCAAGCATGCAAAAGAGAACTTTTGAACATGAAACATATGGATGTGTGGTATGAAGAAAAGCTTCCCCCAGGCACCAAACTCAACAATGCAAAATAGGTCTTCACCATCAAAAATCCTTCATCCAAATCACCCACCTACAAAGCAAGATATGTGGCCAAAGTTTTTTTACAGCAGTATGGTATTGATTTCACTGACACTTTTGCTCCTACTGCTACCTTTGCTTCTCAATGCATTCTTCTTGCGCTTGCAGCTTATCACAAATGGCCTGTCAAATCTTTTGATGTCACCACTGCTTACCTTCACAGTCCAATTGATGAAGCAATTTGGGTCCGTCCTCCTGAAGGTTACCAGCTACATGAAATTGGAAATGCTCTATGTTTAAAAAAGGCCCTCTATGGCACCAAGCAAGCAGCAAGATGTTGGTGGCTCCACATTGCTAGAAAATTGGATGCTCTAGGGTATAAGGCAAGTCAATATGATAAGAGTTTCTATGTTCTTAGGAAAAAGGGATGTGTGGGTGTGATTTGGATACATGTTGATGATGGTATAGTTACTGGAAGTAGTAAGGAAGTGTTGAAGCAGTTGGAGGATGGTTTAGATGGTAGTTTGAAGGTAAAGTGGAATGATAATGTGAATGGTATTGTAGGTGTTGCAATCAAGGAAGTTCCAGAAGGCTTTGATCTGCACAATTTTTAGCTCATTGACAAGATTATGCGGACTCATAACCCCTCTGGATTAACCACATGATCATCCCTACCAAATAATCTGGAAATCACCACAGCCAAGGATGAAGAGGTAGCTATTGATACAACTAAATATCTCTCTATTCTAGGTGCTCTCAGTTATGTGGCAGTAGCAACTAGGCCAGATCTATCCTTCCCTGTCAATTTTCTAGCACACTTCTCATCCAAACCTACTGCCACTCACTGGATTGCTCTCAACCACCTTCTCAAATATGCTCAACACACCACCACACTCTGTCTCCACATTCATCCTGACCAAAATTCTCTGCTTGAACTCTATTCCTTTTCTGATTCCACCTGGAACAACAAAGAATTCTCCAGAGCTCAAAGTGGACATCTCCTCCTTCTCAATTCTTGCCCTATTGTGTGGACCTCAAGACACCAATTGATGGTTAGTAATTCATCATGCACTGCTGAATATGTAGCACTTGGTGGTGGTATGAAGGATGCCATTTGGATCTCAAATCTTCTTAAGGACATATTTCCTGATATTCCCCCAATCAAGATTTTTTGTGACAACAAAGGAGCAATTGCAAATGCAAAAGATAATCCAGGGAACAAAAGGACATGGCATGTGGATAGGTGTTTTTATATTGTGAATGAACAGCTCTTCCTAAAGAAAGCAACATTGGAATGGGTTCCCACTGCTCAGATGCGTGCAGATATACTCACAAAATCACTGGGCCCATCTCTGACAATGCTTAGAAGGAAAAATGTCTGTGTGTGGTGATGGGGTTACATTTCTTTTCTTTTCTTTTCTTCTCTTATTTCTCTCATTTCATTTTATTTCTTTTTTCATTTTGGAGTTGGTTATATGTAAATGGGGGGGATATCAGAATATTTTTTCATAACTAAGTGGGGGGGATGTTAAGTCACTAGGACTATGTACTTAGTTATGTATGTGAATGTAAATAGTCTGTAGTCGTGGCGTCCCCTGTTCTCCGGTTCTTTCCGGAGTTCTACAGGCTGACACCGTGCTACACGTCTAGCAAAGTGGGGGCATGTTATGGTTTCACCATAGTTATGTACTTAGCTAGACTGCCATCATGTATATAGTCTAGCCCCCGGCCCCTTCGGAGTACTTTCTCTGGCTCTGCAAGGTATCAGTCTCTACACGGATTAGTGTGAGCTTGATGAAATTGAGTGTCAAATGTCGAAAATTGATAATATGATATAAAGTTCGCGAGTGTTCTCGATTGCGCCAGTTTTGAGTTACTAGAAATTTCTCGCCTTTCATGGCAATTTCTAGAAAACACACCTGCACAAGACGGGATACAGGGTCTCTTACGGCTATAAATACTGCTCACTTTCATGATTCATTATCATCAGAACACAATAACAAAAGAATAATCAATCATACTTGACTCTAACAACAAATCAATTATCGTATTGCACCTAAATTATACCTCATTAGCTTTATATCATGTCTCTGTTTATCCTACCACAACTAGACGACTTTGAGGACTTGTTTGACCGGGCTATAACAAGTCGCTTAGGACCATCTTCCAGCAACACTGGACGTGATGCCGACAGACAAGGAACGAGCCTTGTTTCAAGAACCATAAAACCCAAAATGGATATCGTCGAAACCAAAGAGTCTTATGTTGTCACTACAGAGCTTCCAGGCGTCAAAAAAGGTGAGTTGACTTTATGAAAAGTCTGTTAGTATTAAAGGAGTGAGCAGAGTTAACTGATGTTTCGATGTCGACAACAGAGGATATTTCAATTGATCTACAGAATGGACGCCTCACTATCTCAGGCAAGGTGAATTCCTCTTCAGAACACTCTGAAGGAAATGTCAAGGTAAGAGCTATTTTCTATTAAAATCTGGTAATCCATTTCGTGATCTTTACTTACTCAACATTCTCCTTTGATTTTTCCATCATCATACATAGGTATCTGAGCGATCTTTTGGTTCATTTTCCCGAGTCATTGGTGTTCCAAACAGCCTCACATCTGATAAAATCCAAGCCGGATTCGAAGATGGTGTTCTCAAAGTCTCATTCTCCAAGTCGCTCCCTGGCAAGGAACCGACCAAGATTGCAATTTCTTAGATATTATATATTACATTTAGTAAAGGGTTTTTATCGTTTCTCAAATGATTCGATTGTACATTAATTCAAATGAAATTACCTTGATAGAGTTGTTTCTTTGGTACTATGGGATAAAATTACTTGACTAAAATGATTATCTCTGATCGGTGAATTAAGTCGGGCCAATCAGCAGAAGAAATTGTTTACAACTACTTGTGCAATGAAATAATTATTAAAAGATAAATATGAGTAAAAAACCAAGAACGATTAGTATGTATTGAAAGAGTTAGTTATTGAGTACTTCCAAGTCCAAAGCGCTTGTCGGTTATTTTAAATAAAATAACCCCACTGCCCGCCATAATTTGCTTGGATGCGAAAGGTCAGATGACATGCAAGAACATTTTTGAAGGGGAACAGTGGTTTTTTTTATTTTTTTTGAAGATCCCCAAGCCTTTTGGAATTGGTAGTATTCCGTTTTCACGCCATGCTTCCTCCGCGGTGGTTTGTGCAAGCCAGATATTTTTCCCCAATTGATTGGGTCTACAGGCTACTATAAGCCACAACAGTTGCATTGATCAACAAACTAATTTTTATACATTCGGGTTTCTATTAAGAAGTTCTAGACAATATCATGAGTTGAATTACACCAAATATATATGTTTATATTGCCACATAGCGTGAACGAGATTTATTGTTGAAATTGATACTATTTCCAGTTCATCAATATAGTTGCGTAAGAGCAAGGATTCAACATTGAAGTATATTCTTTCAGAATTTACTAGTATTAACTTCCAGGTGGGTAAGCGACATTAATTGTTAGCGGTGCTCTGTGGCTGACGATGCCCTCCGCCCCTGGGATGGCCAAGAAAGTTTTGAACCTCAACTGAATTTTTGAAGACGCAAAACAATTCAATGTTGAAACACCCAAACGGCTATATAAGAAGCCAGGTTTGCAGCCTCTTTTGCCATCTTCAGAGTAGGTTTGCTCCGGGTTGCTAAACTTCCTCTCTTTCTTCTTGTTCTTTTTTCTTATTTTTTTTTTTTGTGAGTAGTTTTTGTTTTCTTTTCATGGATTGGGATGATGAAGCTTTAGCTTTAGCGTCGGAGCACCCAAACCAAGGTGCCGATCTACGCAAAAGCTCTCACCCAGCTCTTGGTAGATGGAGTGCAGAGTGAACCTAAATATTTTTCAACCTTTAGGGCTCTGTATGCCGTCGCTACTGCCATAGTGGAGTCCTATATCTTTTTTTTTCTGGATAGCGATGAAGAAACTTTGACTGAGAGTGCCGATCCACACAAAAGCTCTAGCCCAGCTCTTGGTGGGTCGCGTATAGAATCACCTTATGGCCATCAGTGGCAGTAGGTATTTATACGTTGTCGCTATCATCATCGTGGAGTCAAAATCCAGTTTTTTTTTATTGATGTGTGGATGGTGATGATTTTATGGAACAGCGCCCTTTCGGTTTGCCTGTTTTCTTGCTCTGAATCCCGCGTAAATAAAAAATTTTATTATAGCCTCTTTCTTTTCTTTTTATTTCTCTTGGAGGACTTTGCCTTTTTTTTTATTCTTTGGTTTTTAAACCGGTGCGTTTTTTCTCTTAATCACATAAGTATGACGCTTGTTTTCCGCACTTTATATTTAAGTTTTTCTCTATGGGTTTTGCTTTGCTTCAAGGTTTTCTTTTTTAACACGTTTGCCATGAAATCGGTGCGTATAACTTTTTTTACATTTAACTAACTTACAAAACTAATTGAACGGCTATTATTACTATTGTGGTGCGGAGAAATGGTAAATCGGACTCGAATTCAATATTTACCTGATATTTGAATTTAATTAATAAAGAAGGCAAGCATGTTTAATAAATTTTCTCTTTTGACAAGACTCCATCTAATTGTTATTCATCTTCTCTTGCTCTCTTCTTTTTTAATTATGATAATGTTGATTGTAAAGCTAATATATATCTGCATTTTAAATATGAAATGTTTTTTTCCTCATGTTGTGCAATGTTCATCTGTTTGTGGACTCACAATATTGGTTTTATCTATAAATCTAAAATCATTAATACTTGTTTCACATATTTTGAACTGTATAACTTTGTAACTCTTTGCACTGGAGTTTAATTTCAGGAAAGATGGTGTGATTATGAGCTGAAAAAAACATGTGTAAAGAAAATAAGCAATAATATAAAGCGAAAGAAGACATGCAAGAGATGACAAGTGATATATTAAACTTATCAAAGCTTTAATTTATATTTAAAGATTTATCTATTAGTAAGCCCCCGTGCTGTTTAGTCAATTGTTATAAATCACCTTTAATTTATATTTAAAGATTTATCTATTAGTAAACCCCTGTGCTGTTTAGTCAATCGTTATCAATCACCTGTCCCCAGTGATAGATGAATATACAGCAGAAAAGGGATTTCGAGATAAATATTATAAATATATGTTAAAGTGTAAGAAACAAAAATGCGATCAATCAGTTTTCAATGAAGAGAGAAAATAAGAAATTGGATTTCATAATATGACATGAAAAGTAATAGCAATTAGTAAAACAGTATACCTTTAATTTATATTTAAAGATTTATCTATTAGTAAACCCCGTGCTGCTTAGTCAATCGTTATCAATCACCTATAGTATACTACAATCAGTATCAACACCTATAGACAGAGTTTTGTATATAATACCTGTCCCCAGTGATAGATGAATATACAGCGGAAAAGGGATTTCGAGATAAATATTATAAATATATGTTAAAGTGTAAGAAACAAAAATGCAATCAATCAGTTTTCAATGAAGAGAGAAAATAAGAGATTGGATAAGGAAAAACAGAGGATAACTAGCATCTATTTAAAGTCTCATATTATCACTATTCACCCTTGCTAACTGATCACAAACTAAATCAATACTCAGTATAAATCAATCATTGTGTTAAGCACGTGTAGAGTTCACCCAAACACAGTGACCTAGCCAACCGGGTCCTTCAACACCCCCCCTGCTTCAGACATGATCAGATTTAAACGTGATTTGTCATTTTCATAACGTATACGAGGCTGTTGTTTTGTAAACATATCCGCCAGCATATCAAGTGTTGGACAATAGACAATGTGAATTTCATTACGCTTGACCTTTTGCCTTAACCAGTGATATTGGACGTCAATATGTTTTGAGCGTTCATTAATTTGAGCTTCTTTAGATAAAAATATAGCCCCACTATTATCACAAAAGAGATCTGGTGCATTAATGCTACTAAGCAGCTGAGGAGTAGACATAACAATATTTAGGGAAAAGAAAAGTTTGGATATCCAAATAAGTGATTTTGCACATTCACACATGGCAATGTACTTGGCTTCTGTGACAGAAAGAGTGACAACCTTCTGTCACCTACTTCTCCAGGATATGGGACTATCGTTCATTAATATTACGAAACCAGTGACTGAACATCGAGTTACTTTGCAGTTTGCATAATCAGCATCACTATAAGACTTGAAAACAATTTGTTCACTATTCCTCCTATATTTAAGGCCTACAGATTTGTTGGTGAAAACATATTGGAGAAGTTTCATTGCAAGTTTCCAGTGATACGGCGAGTGATTAGAGTTGTATTTAGAGAGTGCATTTAAAGCATGGCTAATATCTGGCCTGGTGGAGACAGCAAGATAATTCAGCGAGCCAATGAGTTCTTGATAAGGGTCATTTTTACCAGCTTCAGTTTCACTTGATGATGGATCGAGTAGAGTACAGCCAACTGGAAGGGGTGTGGACAATCTTCTGCAATCACTCAGATCAAAGCGTTTTGCCAGTTCATCAACATAAGATTCCTGACTAAGTTTGATAAAGTCATCAGAATAGGTTATTTTTATTCCAAGATGATAAGTCGGATTTTCAGTCCATTTCACTTTAAAATGCTTTGATAAGTTGTCATGAAACTTCTTTACTAGATTGTCACTGTTTGAGAAAACTAATCCATCATCGACAGGAAGATGAATAAATACAAAGAAGCCATCCTTTTGGAAGAGAAACAAGGACTCATTACCCTCAGCCTCAGTAAAATTCAACTGGCTCATGACTTCAACAAACTTTTCCTTCCATTGACGTGGAGCTTGCCGAGTACCATACAATGACTTGCGTAATTTCCAAACTTTATTTGTACTACCCTGTTCATACCCTTTAACCTGAGTCACATAGACATCATCCTTCATGACACCATGGAGAAAAGCAGTAGAAATATCGAATTGAGAGATCATCCAATTCCGAGCAGCTGCAAGAGACATAAGCAATCTAAAAGTTTCTGTGCGACCAACCGAAGCATAAGTTTCACCGTAATCAATACCTTCCTTCTGAAGATTGCCTAAAGCCACCCAACGTGCTTTATATCTAATAACTCTACCTAGTTCATCCTTTTTCTTTGATAAAACCCATGTGCCACCTATCACCTTCATATCTTTAGTTTTGGTCACAAGATCTGCTACTTGATGTTCACACAAGGACTCAAACTCCGTATCCATTGCCTCCTTCCATAGTTCAGCTTCAGGACTATTCAGGGCTTGTTTATATGTAGGATTGTCAGGAGAGTAGCTAGCGAGAAAACCGTAGTAAGAAGGAGGTTTATGTTGTCTCACTGGTCTACCATGACTAGATGTATCTTCATGAGTAGAAACATCCTCAACATCAGTTTCCACAGACTCCAACACCTCTGTTTCATCAGAAGTTGACGGTTCTGGAGTATTTCGTTGCATTATAAACTTCAAGTGTTGTTGTTTTCTAATAGGTTCCTCATTAGTATCATCCTCCAGTGACTCCGAAACATCACCTGGGACAAGGGTTTGCCTCAGAGCATTGGATTCAGATACTGGTAGAAGAACGGTAGATGAAGTTGTTGTTGATGATAGTTGCTTAAGAGAAGGACTGCCAGCCTCCAGTGGTAAGAGAATATAATCAGGTATCTTTATCGAAATTTTTTCATTATTGAAGTAATTACTTGACTCAAATATTTTGACATTTCGTGAGATAATAATTTTTTTAAGATTTTTATCATATAACCTATAGATTTTTGAGTTTGACTCATAACCAACAACAGCACATTCTACACCTCGTGGTTGAAACTTACTTGTTTGGTCCTCTTTAGCAATATATCGGATGGCAAGGGAACCAAATCTTCTGATGAAGTTGTAATCAATTGAGTGATTTCTATCATTGGTAAGAAATTTTCTGAGTACATCACTTGGTGTTTGCGACTTGAGTTTGGAGTGAGGTAAATGATTTAGCAGATAAGTACAACTCATTGCACATTCACCCCAGAGCCGTGCAGGACAGGCAGAATCAATCAGGACTGTACATATTTTATCAACTAAGGTCTTGTTAAATCGTTCAGCTACAGAGTTATGCTGAGGTGTTCTGGCTGGTGCCTGTTCTCGAGTAATCCCGCATTTGTTTAAATGTTGAACAAAGTTTCTACTCCCATACTCTCCACCTCTGTCACACTTCAAATATTTGATTTTTTGCTCAAGCTTATTCTCAATATCGGCTTGAAATTTAACAAACTTGGAGAATACCTCAGATTTGCATTTCATTAGAAAAATAGTTGAATACCGAGTACAATCATCTATAAATGTCACAAGATATCTATGACCACCAATTGAGGGAGGCTCAATAGGTCCTACAATGTCGGAATGCACTCGGAACAAAGGAACAGAAGCTAACGGGAATGAAGATAGAAAAGGTGATTTAACTATCTTTCCCTTAGAACATGTAATGCAATTAAATTTTTTATCAATAAAATCTATTCCCTTCAAAGCGAGAAAACTCCTAGTTGACTTTACATTGAGATGACCTAAATGTTGATGCCATTGGTACAGAGTCAGACTTGTGACTGTAGTGGTTAAAGCTTGATTATTGACATACCACAAGTTATGTTTCTGACCCTTTCGACAAAGTTTGGAGATAAGTTGACCACTAGAGTTAAGGACTCTCGTTTCCGCTGGATCAAAATAAACGCTATAACCCATGTTATTCAACTTATTGACAGAGATGAGATTTGCCGAGATATTCTTGACCACTAGAACATTATTGAGGGTTAGTTGCGAGTTGACAGTGAAATCGCCTGAGTACTCAGCTGTCAGGACTTGAGAGCCAGCGGTATCAATTTTGATGGAAGAGGCAAGTCTCTTGACATTAGATAACAATTTTTCATCTTTGACCATGTGTGATGTCGCACCCGAGTCAAGAATAAAGCAAGTACTCATGTCCTTCTGTCCCGCCAAATAGGCAGACTCTTCATGCTCTTGTTCAGTAACCAAAGAAGCAGATTCCGTCGTGTCCTCGGCTAATTTGGCCTTATCATTCTTTGAATGTGAGGAAACTTTTAGTTTCTTTAGTTCATCCCGTAACTGCGTTATACAATTTTCGTCACTATGACCTATATGTCCCAGACAACATTTGATATTTTTCTTGTCTTTCTTATCAGGAGATGATGAATGTTGCAACTTTTTCTTTTTAGACTGGGCTTTTAACACATTTGCATTCTCAGTCGAATCTGATTCTCGTATTCTTCAATTTGCCTCTGACTTAAGACTATCGTATATTTTCTCAAGTGTAAGATTTTTGAAATTTTGAAAAAGATTTTGAGTGATACCCAACATAGAATCATGTTGAACGCTTTTAACAAGAATCATGGCAATAATTTTTGAGGAAATAAGCAATTCCGGATCACTGGATGCACTATTGACCAATAAGTTTTCAATTTCTTCAAACCTTCTGAGGTGTTCTCTAAGTGATGACAAACCATCCCATTTAAGGTATACAAGCTGATCCAAGAGATCAGATACCGTGGAAGCATTACCCTCACCATAATCAGATAAAATTTTCTTATAGGCAAGATAGGTGGATTTAGCTTTCAAAATCAATAAAGAATCTCTTGGGCAAACAGCATTTATCAGGATTAATCGAGACCTTGATTCACCCTTACGCCAGTCGTTAGCATCCGCATCACTAGGTTTACTGGCACAGGTAATGTGATGTGTCAAGTCATGAGAATCAAAATAAAATTCTATCATCGATTTCCACAAAGAAATATTTCCAGTGGTGAGAACTGGTACCCTCAGCAATTTGTCATTTGATTGATCAGTCATGTTTGCAGAAATATAGGGGCGTGATGGTTCAGACTGTGTCTCGGGAGCCGGTCGATAAGTAGATGTTGAGGATGTATTATCAGAGCTCCCAAAAGGTGAATTGGGTATACTATCACTCGGCGAACTCATGCAAGAGGTTCAGACTTTTAATCTATCAAAGCTTTAATTTATATTTAAAGATTTATCTATTAGTAAACCCCGTGCTGCTTAGTCAATCGTTATCAATTACCTATAGTATACTACAATCAGTATCAACACCTATAGACAGAGTTTTGTATATAATACCTGTCCCCAGTGATAGATGAATATACAGCGGAAAAGGGATTTCGAGATAAATATTATAAATATATGTTAAAGCGTAAGAAACAAAAATGCGATCAATCAGTTTTCAATGAAGAGAGAAAATAAGAGATTAGATAAGGAAAAACAGAGGATAACTAGCATCTATTTATAGTCTTATATTATCACTATTCACCCTTGCTAACTGATCACAAACTAAATCAATACTCAGTATAAATCAATCATTGTGTTAAGCACGTGTAGAGTTCACCCAAACACAGTGACCTAGCCAACCGGGTCCTTCAACAAAACTTAGGAATTGATGGAGTTGGTATGAGCACTTGCTTATACAACTGACAATAATTAAAATCAAAGATACATAAGGTGCAATGATAATTGTAAGAAATAATTTAGCAAGAAACATGACTAAAGACAGAGAAAGTTGCGTTACCTGAATTGAGCAGAAACAGATGGTAAATCAAGATATTAAGGCTACTCCTTATATACACTATTCGTATCTTCTCAGTTCAGGTACAACAAACTGTAGCAATACATCAAACAAACGGGCACAAGAATAATGAGAAAATAACTAGACAAAGGAACCAAGACACTATGCGCTGATAAAGGCAACAACAATAATAAGCTCAGTGAGCATTCCATTGAGCATAGTAGTATATTGAAATAGGGACTGAGTCTTGAGGTATCTCGAGTAACCTGAGCTCAATCAATAAACACAAGGGTATAACTCAGTGTTCTTAAATCTTACATGATTGGTTGATAAACAAGAACTGATTAGGCTGATCGTTGTGTTTCCCAATTTATAAGTGGAGATCGACATCAATCATCTGTATGTATTTAGAACAGGTCTTTTAATTTTTGGTTGAATTTCCTGTTTGTTTCCATGTTGTGAATTTATACATGCCAGTGAGCCGGAATAAAAAGCTGAATGTTGCTATCCAGGCCCCAATCCACTGTCTTTACACCAGGTCGAAGTCGTCAACTGCCGCTCAACTCTTATTGATATCACATTATGATCTTAGACTCTCCTAATTACCTCTTTTTCTCCATCAGCTCTCGTGAAACACTCGAGCAACTCATCTTCTCATGGCCCCTTCTCCCCACCAGACCTTGCCCTCAAAAAGTCTGCACTCACTAAGCTTCCTCTTACTTAAACCCCCTCTTCTCCTTTCTTTAAATTCTCTTTGACATTTCTTATTGACTCCCTTAAATTTACAAGCCTGCTTCCTCCCGCTGACCCTAATTAAGTAATAACTATATTCTTTTATTGTCTTAAGTTCTGCAAAACTGCCGTACACTTTGTATGTAGATGAGGGTACACATCCTCCATGCCCTTAGTTAGGTGAGAATCTAAGACAACTAATTTTTTTTTTGATCGTGCTAAAAGATTCATTGACCGAGAGATGTTAAACGAAGGTATCCATCTATTTTTTATTCTTACAATCTTGTTCGACAGGGAGCATAAAGGAGACAAGAAAGCCACAAGTGACTGCGTACAATGGGTGAGATCTAAGTAGAGGTTAAGGAGAGGGAGATCAGAAGGAAATAACTGATTAACAATTATTGTAAAAGTGAAGGTGTAAGGTTATTTGGAAATAAAGCGTATTCACGACAATTGTCCAGGGACTGTCCAGACTCATTGGCAACACCTGTTTCCTGGCTACCTCCTTGCCACGCCAAAACTGAAATCAAATTGGTTTTGAAAAGCAAACTTACTGATAAGTTTTCCCAGGTTGTTCATAGTGGCTGTTGAGTGTCAAACGTCGAGAATTGATAATATGATGGATAGTTCGCGAATGTTCTCGATTGCACCAGTTTTGAGTTACTAGAAATTTCTTGCCTTTCATGGCAATTTCTAGAAAACACACCTGCACAAGACGGGATATAGGGTCTCTTACGGCTATAAATACTGTTCGCTTCCATCATCTTTTAGTATCAGAGTACCATCATAAGCTAACATTCTTGCTTGACTCTAATAACAAATCAATTATCGTATTGCACCTTAACTCTACTATATTGTTATAGTATCACCATGTCTCTATTCATTCCTGCACAATGGGACGATTTTGAAAGTCTCTTTGACCGGGCTATAACTAACCGCTTAGGACCATCTTCCGGTAACACTGGACGTGATGCCGACAGACAAGGAAATAGCCTTGTTTCACGAACCATCAGACCAAAGATGGACATAATTGAAACCAAAGATTCATTTGTTGTCACTACCGAGCTCCCGGGCGTCAAAAAAGGTAAGTCAAATTGATTGATGGTGTATCGATATATAAAGGATGTGTAAATTTGACTAATATTTTGCTGGTCAACAATAGAGGACATCTCGGTCGACCTGCAGAACGGACGCCTCACTATTTCAGGAAAAGTAAACGCTTCTTCAGAGCACACTGAAGGAAATGTCAAGGTAAGAGTTACTTATATAAATATTAAGCGATCCATGATCATCTTTGCTCAACATGTTCTTTCAATGTTTTGTTTCCTGTCAGGTATCTGAACGATCTTTTGGGTCCTTTTCCCGAGTCATTGGCGTTCCAGACAGCTTGACCTCTGAAAAAATTCAAGCTGGTTTCGACAATGGCGTCCTTAAAGTTTCATTCCCTAAGTCTGTTCCTGGAAAGGAAGTTTCCAAAATAGCTATTTCTTAGTGGTCACAATAAAAGGGTTAGGCATACCATTTTTACAATGATTTACTTGTTACTTATACTACCTAAGTCTTGATATGTCTGGATTTATACATCAAAAATTAATGTAATTCTACTGATATAAAATTAGAGATCGTTTGATAACTTGACTGTAAGAGAGATATGTTCCCGTGAGATTTACTTCCTATGGCAATAAGAGTTTTATTAATTATCTCAACAATAGAAATAAGTGTGGGTGTGCACTGCACACAAGAATTAGTCAGTCTTAAACAAAGGGATGCCCTAACACTACAGCACATATTTGTTTCGCCACAGGGCGCCACAGTTGTGCAACAGTTACGAAACGATTGTTTTTTGCACTTTAGACCCACCTAAGACCTTTAAATGCCAAAAATAATTGTTACTTAACTGTTGTGTAATCGTTGCGCCATTGTTGCGTCCCAAGACGAAACGAACATTTATTCTCTACGCACCAAGTAAGATATCCCTGATGGGGATATCGGGCGCGAGTTGGGGATATTTCAGGGAGGGGCATAAGGATAGAAAAATATGTGCAATAAAAATATGTGGGAGATAAATATGTGTCAAGAAAATATGTGCAGAAAAATTATCACCATGCATGTCAGCCTGTATATCCTCAGGACTGAGTAAAAAGTACTTATAAGTTATGTTAAACAAATGAACTATACATGGGAATAGTAATTGAGAGTACACAAACAGTATACATAAGTAAAATTATGATAATATACAAAATATGCCATTATAACACCTTAGAGCATCTCCACTCGTTTCAGTAAACCCATTCAGTATGCATATTTTACAGAAAATAGCCGCTAAAATTCCACACTCATCTATTTTCAGTCTTTCGGTAAAGGGTCAAATCAGTAATTTTTTCAGTAAATCGTGGATCTTTCCACAAATTATTGAATCATTAGTGGAACTCATTTTCTGCCCCGCCATTTTTTCAGTAATTCATCTCACTTGGTCAACCTCGTGACACCTCACTACCTCCAATTCATTAAATCTTCACTCTTACCAAACACTTCATTACTCGCTATTTTCTTACCAAACATAACTTTTCTCACTTCTCATCATCACATCTCACCAAAATTATCACTTTTTTTATATTATAGTACTTTCTAAAATATGTCTACACCTCAAAGCTCCAGCAAATTGGAAAATAAGAGAAAACGGTCACCGAATTGGTCTCAACATGAGGAGGAACAACTTGCTATATCTTGGATTTTTATTAGCGAGCAACCAGAATTTTCTACATACCAATCTGGGGAGACGTTTTATAGGAAAATCAAAAGCCATTTTAATGAGTATAGCAAGACACAATATAGAGATCATGAACAGATTAGAATCCGGTAAGTTTTATTTAATTTTTAGACTTACATTTTTATTAAAACTTGTTTATTATTTTTCAATAATCAACCTTAGATGGCAAGCCCTTAACACATCCACCTTGAAGTTCAGCACTATCTATAACTCAATTGAAAGAAACCCAACTAGTGGAAGCTCACCCAGTGACTGGATGAGGCTTGCACTATCTCTTTATCAAGAACAAACTAAATCATCTTTTAAAAGCTTGACTGTGTGGGACAAACTTAGGCATGTTCCTAAATGGAGACTTGATACAAGTAAGGATCTTCAATCTAGTAACACATACTCAAGTGATATCAATAGAGTAGAAGAGGCAAGCAGCGACATTGAAGTGGAAACACATAGTGGCACCCCACAATCAGCCTTTTCTCCACGTCCTCTGGGTCTAAAATCTTCAAAAAGACTTTGTATTAGTGAAGCAAGCAATCTTGAGGAACAAACTAACCTGGCTTTGCAAATGGGTAAAATGGCAGAAAATCAATTATCAGCAATGAAGTTAACGGAAAAATAAAATGAGCTTACCGAACAGAAAATTCTACTTACAAAAGAGAAACTTTCAATTCAAAAGGAGCGCCTCCAACTGGACAAAGAGAAAAATCTAAGTGAAATGAGAGGTAATGATATGAAACAACTTCTACTACTTAAAGAAAATAATTGTTGTACTGATGAAGACTTGGAGCTTTTACAAAAAATGAAGGAGGACATGAAAAGGAGGTGGATTGAAAAGAGTAACTCTTGATTTAGTTTGTTAATTATTGCTTTATTTGTGAATTTTAAAATATATATAATGATTTAAAGAAAAATAAAAGTGTGTCAAAATGAATATGAAAGAGCAGTAATAATAAAAAGAAGTGTGAGTCAAAAACAAAACTAAATATATTTATTACTTGTATGGAGAGGAGTAAAATTACTTACCAGTAATTATTCGGAAGAGTTATTTGCTGCAAGGGCTTTTGGGAACTGTGTGGAGTATGTGTCAGCCTGTATATCTCCAGGACTGAGTAAAAAGTGATTATAAGTTATGTTAAACACATGAACTATACATGGGAATAATAAATAAGAGTACACAAGTAGTATACATAAGTAAAATTATGATAATACACAAAAAAATGCCATTATAACACCTTATATACACGCATATATCCACCTTTTATAGGTCTTATGTACTTAATATTAAGTTGTAATATGTTAGGGTAATCTTAAGAACCTTAAGTATAAGGCTACATAATTTTTAAGTACACTTAAAGCTGTTATATTCATTGTTTTATGCAAAAAACAAGAAATGCGCTTTATTTCACTTAAAAGTTGACTATATGCGCTATAAAATTGAGAATATCAAAATTGCGCTTTGACAGATCAATTGGGCACATTTAGAACTATTGATTTGGCTATTTAAATGCATAAAAATAACACTTTTTGTCAGCCAGGCTATTCCAGGAGTCCAGTAAATGATATATAAATTATAAAACCTTAAAGAGTGGGTAAGAATTGTATTTAATGAATATAACTTAATATTTTATTGCATAATGAAATTATATAAGTATTTTATTATATACAAGTGTTACATTAAATTTATTGGTTATATATATTTTTATATACAGTTAAATTGAACATAATATAATATATTCTACAAATAATGGTGCATTTTTATGTATTTAATAATTATAAATTTATATTTAATTAATTGAAAAACATATATTATAATTATAAGTGTAAAATTGATTTATAAAATATTTAAATTAATTACTTAAATTTATATATTAAATAATACCTCTCATATGATACTAAACAATAATTAATGATGCTTCTTTAGACCCTTAATTGTGTTAGAAAAAACAAATAAATTAATTTGGACTAAATTGAGATTAATTGCATGTTTTGTTGCGTCAAATTATTTTTTGTTTCACTTAAAATGTCCTTTAATCAGACTGTACCATCTGTTTGGAATTATTTTTCTCATAGTTCCTATGTTCCAATCTTGTTTAGTTATTCACTATTTTCACTTACTGATTTGGGAATTAATGACGGGAAAATTGGATTCTTAATTGGGGTTTTAATTAATTGTTTCATGTTTTTCTCTATATTGTTATGTTTCATTTACTCTTTTGATATATTTGTTTTATTCCATTCTAATCATTGTATTTACAAAGATAGTAGCGCTTCAGAGGACCCATTGCCTATAAAAGGGCCTTGGATAATCCCCTGTAGCCTCATCACTTATTACACACTCAACAAATTAAATAACCAATTTATTACGTTTATATTTTTTTTATTAGTAATACAAATCTAATTTAAATTCTATACAACAAATCAAAGGTTGCTTTAAGTCTGATAGTAATTAAAATTGTTTGCCGCGCAGAACCCTTACATTTAATAATATTATTGTTAATAAAATCTAAGTTTTTGTCACCTCTCAAAGTTGCTCACCGTTGTTTCCCTCTCAAATAAATTAAATATATATTTTTGGTTTATTTCTTTATTTTCCCTTGTCCTCCTCCTTCTCTCCTCCTTTTTCTCCTATTTTTCTTACCTCTTCTAGACGACTGACCGACACTTTTCAAATTTGGTGTTTTTTTATGCCAGAAATGGCTTCTGTGTACTGGCCACATACTGCCTGCTTTTTTCCCGTGTGAATAGCTTCATTTTTAGCAAAGTTAGCTTTTTCACACTATAATTACCCCACATTCTACGCCCACTGTGGAGAAACACACTAAAATTGTCAGGCTAAGGTCAAGTACAAGGACGTGAACTAGCTTGAATAGTCAGTTGTCTAGAAGATTTTAATGGTCCTATATGAATACTGTAGATTTAATCCACTAAGTTTTAAAATATAATCAAATATAAAGGTCTCAGTAATATAATTCTCACTATTCTTATATATGGCTTACAATCTTTATAGTTGGTAGAAAAATAGATTATATAAATTCAGATACTATTCAAAAGTCTTATAAAAGTACTAATTGATATGTATTGTAATTGGTTTGGTTATATTGGTTAAATTGTAATGATAAAGAATGAAGAAATACAACCCAAAAACCTCCTCCTTTTATACACACTGAGTTCCCCAATGATTCCCTTGATATACCACCCAATACACAGTTAATGACGCCTCTAAACAACTAATAGACATGCCCATCAACATTCCCAGTAACCCATGACATAATTATAAGAGTAACAACCACCAAAATCCTGTAATAATAAGGGAAATCCATCAAAATTAAAGAAAAAGACAAAAAGAGAGTATATGCATATAAAACAATAATATTAAAGACTAAAGGAGACTTTTTAAGGTTAATAATAGCTTAATAATAAGGGGGATTGACTGCAGAAATAATGGGGCTAATCCTGACATTATACTACATGAAATTCCCATTCAAAAATAACCAAAGTTGACTGAGAAACCACCCAAAAACTTAAAAAAGAGCGTGAGATGTGGGGTAACTACATGCAGTTCTTGGCAGACGCTTGCACGGGTAAATCCTTGACTAAAATTAGGCGAATTTAAGCATGGTGATGAAATAAAGTGCCAAGAGTGAGGTTATTAATGAAATTAGTGCATATAAACAAGGTCAATGCATTATTAATTAAGCTAGGACACTAAATAAGCGCCTGTCGCCTATTTTAGTGTGTTTCCCCACAGTGGGCGTAGAATGTGGGGTAATTATAGTGTGAAAAAGCTAACTTTGCTAAAAATGAAGCTATTCACACGGGAAAAAAGCAGGCAGTATGTGGCCAGTACACAGAAGCCATTTCTGGCATAAAAAACACCAAATTTGAAAAGTGTTATTTTTATGCATTTAAATAGCCAAATCAATAGTTCTAAATGAGTCCAATTGATCTGTCAAAGCGCAATTTTGATATTCTCAATTTTATAGCGCATATAGTCAACTTTTAAGTGAAATAAAGCGCATTTCTTGTTTTTTGCATAAAGCAATGAATATAACAGCTTTAAGTGTACTTAAAAATTATGTAGCCTTATACTTAAGGTTCTTAAGATTACCCTAACATATTCCAACTTAATATTAAGTACATAAGACCTATAAAAGGTGGATATATGCGTGTATATAAGGTGTTATAATGGCATTTTTTGTGTATTATCATAATTTTACTTATGTATACTATTTGTGTACTCTTATTTATTGTTCCCATGTATAGTTCATGTGTTTAACATAACTTATAATTACTTTTTACTCAGTCCTGGAGATATACAGGCTGACACTCGCCCACCCAAAAAAAACAATAAAAAAAATGATAAGTTATACATTTTATTTTATTAATTTGTAATTTTCAGGTATTCAGAATAAATCTGTAGCATTAAAGATTTCAACTTTAAAGAAATAAAACATAATAAAATATTATGAGTACTGGGTTTTTAACCCCTCAGCTGGTTGAACAGAAATTTATTTCTGTTTAAATTTTTTAAGAAGGGTGGATAAATTAGAAATTTCTTTTTCAGGTATCCATTTATCAAATTCATTTGATTTCCCTTTAAATCTTAGTAAATACTCAGTTCCTTTTTCTTTAGTAAGGATTCTTTTCTTGAGTATTTTTTCAATCTCTGCTTTTTCCACAATTTCTTCAGGTTGCTTTTTAGGCCTTCCCCTTCTTTTTGGAAATAAGTCAGGATCATTTGCATGGTAAGGTTTCAATAATGAGATAGGAAAAACTGGATGTTTCCTATCATATGGAGCATATAATATGACTTCCACTGCATTATTACCAACCATTTTATTTACTACAAAAGGTCCTACAAAGGGATCCTTTAATTTAACATTACCTTGTAAGTTAAAATGTAGTGTTGATATGAGGACTTCATCTCCCTTTTTAAATTCAAATTCTTTATGAGATTTGTCCCACCTTTTCTTCTCATATTCAAATGATTTTTGGATGCATTCTTCTGCATGCTTTCTACACATTTGTTGCATATGAATAAAGGATTTAGTGCCAGGGTGAATATCCAACCTTGGTAGTTTATTTAAATGATTTACTGGGGTATTTGGTACGTATCCCAGCCAGAGTTCAAATGGTTTCTTCTCTGTTACAGAATGAGTTGTGCTGTTATAAGCAAATTCAAGGCCAGGAATTAATGTTACCCAGTCATGTGTGAATTTCTCATTGTCTTTGTATTCTAATCCAAAGGCACAATATCTTCTGATCATGTCTTCTAGAGTTTGTATCATCCTCTCAGCCAGCCCATCAGTTTGTGGATGGTGTGCTGTAGACAATTTTAATTGACAACCTGATACTTCCATCAAAGATGTCCAGAACTCTGAAGTAAATTTAGGATCTCTGTCAGAGATTATGGCTTTGGGGAACCCAGCAGTATTCATCATCTGAGTCCACCATAATAATGCCAAGTCTTTTGCAGATACCTCTTTATGGGTAGGGATAAACTTACACATTTTTGTTAATCTATCCACAATTACCCAGCAAGAATTGAAACTTTCTTTTCCTGCTAATGGCAAGCCAGTTACAAAATCCATGTTTATAATTTCCCATGGAGCTTTTGGCTGCTCTATTTGTTGTAACAACCCAGCTCTCTTCCCAGTTAATCTCTTAGATTTCTGACAAGAGTCACATGTTTCAATGTATTTATGTACATCCTCTTTCATGTTTATCCACCAGGCTGTATTTTTAACTCTGGTTAATGTTTTGTTAAAATCAAAATGACCAGCTAAGATGTCATCATGACAAGTACTCAACATTAACTCTTTCATAGAAGGTGGTATTACTATTACATTGCTTAACTTTTTCCTGTAATATATATATCCATCTTCAATTGATAGTTTACCTTTTTCCAACGCATTTTTATACTTTGGAGGCAAGGTTTTAATTAATGCACTCATGGAGGCATTTGTTGGATCATTAAGAATGGTAGATAGTTTAGACAAATCTTTATCAGATGAATAATTTTCCAATATAGTTTGCATAAACTCTTCTTCTAAATCCACTATATAAATCCCAAATATATGTATAACCTCATTTTCAGGTACATAAGCTGGGTTGTCAGCATCATTTGGCAAAGGACTTCTGGATAATAAATCCACATTTGAATGCAATGTTCCTGCTCTGTGAGTGATTTTCATTCTTCCTCTGTACTCTTGTACAGCTAGTTGCCATCTAAACATGTGCCTATTAGGTGTTTTCATGTTTAGTAATGATTTTACTGCACTGCAATCTGTTATAAGTTCAAACTTCTGGTCTTCCAGATAGTAATGAAGTTTCTTCAAAGCCCAAACCACGGCTAAACATTCTAGCTGTGTGGCACCATACCTTAATTCTGTTTTTCTTAAGGTTCTGGATATATAACAGATAACTACTTCAGATAATTTTCCATTTATTATCTGTTTCTGCTGTAAAGCAGCACCTAAACCTATGAAACTTGCATCAGTGTACAAGATAAAAGGTAGGGTGAAATCTGGCAGTCCCAATATTGGAGCTGACATTAAACATTCCTTTAATTTATTAAAGGCGTGTTGTCTTTCATTATTCCAAATGAAAGCTTCATTCTTCCTGATTAATGTTGTTAAAGGGGCTGCAATGGATTGGTAATTTTTAATATATTGTCTATAATATCCACACATACCCAAAAAACTTTGAAACTCTTTTACATTTTTAGGTATCCCAATGTTTTTAATTGCTGCCACTTTATTCTGGTCAACACAAATTTGTAATCCAGATACAACATGTCCAATTACTTTCAAGGATTGAAATCCAAACTTACATTTCTTTAATGCAATAGTCATATTAATTTCATCCATTTTTTGAAAGACTCTTTTCAGGTGATTTAAATGTTCATCATATGTTTTTGAAAACACTATGATGTCATCAATATAGACCAATAGCCATCCTTCAACCATTTCCTGATGAAAAACACTATCCATCAATTTTTGGAAGACTGAAGGGGCATTCTTTGGGCCAAATGGCATTCTCACATACTTATATATACCCATATGTGTGGTTATTAATAAGTAATTTTGAGAATTTCTTTCCACAGGAATCTGGTGGTAACCCTTGTTCCCATCCAGACAGGAAATATATTTTGCTCTTTGTAAAGTAGCATGGATAGAAGCTATCCTTGGTAGAGGGTAAATATCATCTACTGTATATGTATTCAGAGCTCTATAATCACCGCATAATCTTGCCTTATCTTTTTCATAAGAGATTAATACTGGTGAAATGACACAATACTTAGGTGTTGTGTCCACTTTTTCAACAATACCCATTTCCAATAACAATTTTATATTGTCTTCAATATCTTTCCTTTTTGCAGGAGATGCTGGGTAAGGTTTCTTTTTGAAGCTGCCAGGAATATTATCCAGATCACAGCTTAAAGAGATTTTCATCTCATGGTCTTTGACCAATCCTAGTTCATTTGATCCATGAGCAAATGCCATAGGATATGATTTAATCAATCTCAAAATGTCTTCTTGTTCAATTTTTGAGAGTTGAGTACTGAAAGAGGCTTTTTGGATTTCATTTTCCAATTCACCCACTTCATTGGTGGTTCTTCCACCTTGCAGTTGTTCTTCTCTAGGAGAAATGGCATATACTGAATTTTCAGAACATATTTTGAATTTCCTTTTACCATTCACCCCTATGGTGAAACAACTGTTTGCAGGATCTAGTTTAATGCCAAATTTTGTCAATAAATCATTGCCAATAATAAACCAATCACTACAGTTATTATTATCCATTACTACAAATTCACAAACTGCTCTAACATATCCATTATTATATTTAAAGAACACAGCAGTTTTGTATTTGCCAATTGGATTTTATACTGAACCAAAACCCCTCCAGTTCTTTGTCTGAACAGGTTCTATTTTTTCCTGGTACTTACTATCAAGTTTCCTTAATGCATTAAGTGAAACTACACTACCTGCAGCCCCAGTGTCAAGAATGGCATTCATTTCTTTTCCACATATGATAATAGGTTCTCTGATAGGTGTTATTTTGTAAGTGTCATGAGATACATCTTTAATTATTTCAGCTTCCTCTATGGAAGTTAAAGATGTGTCTGTATGAGGTATAGCATCATTCAGGAACATTATATCCTGTTCTAATACAAATATCTCATTTTCATCATCACTGTAAGATATGTTACTCTTGCAATCCTCACTGGATTCCACATTCTCATCTTCATGATTACTAGGTTCAGAAGTTTGTGAGGTTTCAATAAAATTTATTCTTTTCTTACACGTGTGACCTTTAACCCAAGGTTCATTACATTTGTAACAAGTGTTATTTTCTTGTCTCTTAGGGACAAGGGGAGCTGAAGGTTTTTTCTTTTCCACTGGTAACTTACTTGTAGTAGGTTTTACCACGTCAACACTTTGTCTGTAATTACTATACTTGGTTTCATACTTGTGGTTTAATAATATCTCATTGCATATATTAATGAGTCCAGAGGTATCTCTGATAGTTTCAGTTCTAGCTACAATAATGTCTCTAACTGATATAGGCAACTTGTATATTATTTTTTCATTCCACTCTTCATAATCCATTTTTGGATCCATAGCTTTCATGATTTTTATTAAATTCATTAAGAAGACCATGGGTTTATCTCCAGCATTTGGAATATATCTGGCCTTTTCATACAATCTTTGTTGAGTGATTCTAAATTTTGGGCCACCAAATTGCCTTTCAATTAGTGCCTTCCATTCATTCCAGGAGTAATTAATTCCCTCACTCAATACAGATTCAAACCATAATAAGGCCACATCTGTAAATAAAGATATTAACTTTGAAGTAATTTCTTCATCAGGTAGTTTGTATGAAGATTTTAAGTTATCAATTCTTTGTATGAATTGTTGCCAATCAGATTTTGAATCCCCGTCAAAAGAAGGGTACTGATCTAACTTAGGCCAGTTCTTTTGGCTAGTTTTAGCTTCCCTAACCTGAGGAATATTGAGTAATTCACTTACTTTAGAAAGATGATCATTTATTTCATCTTTTACTGATTTTATATTCTCAGAGCCCATGACACTATGTTCATGTTCCATCATTGGTTTATCATCAGAGTGTTTCATTAAACTGGTACTCTTTCTACATAAGAGGTATTATCCTTTATTGTTTCAGTATTTTTCAAAATGTTAGCTACTTCAATTTCTACTCTTTGTAACCTATCTTTTATTACAGGTACATGAGTTAAAGTATCATTTACATTTGAAAAAGACAATTTTACACGTCCCTCTATGGTGGCCATAATATTCTGAGAATGTTCTAATTTAATTTCTAAATTTTTAATCTCAGAATTTAATCTTTTGTTTTCATTGATCAATTCATTATTTGAATTCTCAATAACTTTTAACTTATTGGCTGTTGTACTCAATGATTGTGTGATGTTTAATAATACACTTTCTGTATTATTGTTGGACTCTCTAGAGAATTCTTCCAATTTTTCAATTCTTAATAATAATTTACTAATTATTTTTGATTCCATTGGATTTTCTTTCAGAAAATATTCAATTTTTTCTGTTTCCCATTCAGAAGATTCATCATCAGGGTCAATTTTTAATTCATTTGATTCCATTTTTATATTAATAGTATTTTCCTGGTGATCAATAAAACTATGTACATTATCCTCATGTAATGACAAGTCTAACATGTTATTTTCAAATGAATAATTTTTTAAATCCTTATCAATTATATCCAATAACTCTCTATCAATTTCATTACCTATAAGTAATTCATTGTTAGGATTATATAATTGATCTTGAGAAGATGGATGACTTACCACGGTCTTATTCCATTTCCCCTGCCTCTCCTTGGCTTTCCCCTGTAAGGGTGACTGCTGGATCCCTGTTGAGGAGGACTGTTGTAGTTTTGGGCATACCAATCCCACTTCCATTTGCTTACAGTTATCTTTTGGTCCTCTTCTTGGACTGGAGGTGTTGCTGTGGTATTTGGTGCCACTGGTTGTTGATGAGACCTTATATCCACTAGAGCCTGGTTGACTTCTATAAAGCCCTGTGCCGCCCTTTTCTCCAAATTGTTGATCTGGTCTAACATATTGTTTACTCTTATTGTTAGTGTATTCAGTAGGGTTGAGAGGGAGTGAATTTGCTCTTGTAAGGTGTTTTTGGACTTCTTTATTGACATTTGTTTTAAGAGCTTTTACTTTTCTTCCATGGACATTGGTGGGGTGTTGTTTATTGTTACTGGTGATTCTTGACCCTCCATTTGGATGTCCTGCAACAAAAATATAATCAAATATAAAGGTCTCAGTAATATAATTCTCACCATTCTTATATATGGCTTACAATCTTTATAGTTGGTAGAAAAATAGATTATATAAATTCAGATACTATTCAAAAGTCTTATAAAAGTACTAATTGATATGTATTGTAATTGGTTTGGTTATATTGGTTAAATTGTAATGATAAAGAATGAAGAAATACAACCCAAAAACCTCCTCCTTTTATACACACTGAGTTCCCCAATGATTCCCTTGATATACCACCCAATACACAGTTAATGACGCCTCTAAACAACTAATAGACATGCCCATCAACATTCCCAGTAACCCATGACATAATTATAAGAGTAACAACCGCCAAAATCCTGTAATAATAAGGGAAATCCATCAAAATTAAAGAAAAAGACAAAAAGAGAGTATATGCGTATAAAAAATAATATTAAAGACTAAAGGATACTTTTTAAGGTTAATAATAGCTTAATAATAAGGGGGATTGACTGTAGAAATAATGGGGCTAATCCTGACATTATACTACGTGAAATTCCCATTCAAAAATAACCAAAATTGACTGAGAAACCACCCAAAAACTTAAAAAAGAGCGTGAGATGTGGGGTAACTACATGCAGTTCTTGGAAGACACTTGCACGGGTAAATCCTTGACTAAAATTAGGCGAATTTAAGCGTGGTGATGAAATAAAGTGCCAAGAGTGAGGTTATTAATGAAATTAGTGCATATAAACAAGGTCAATGCATTATTAATTAAGCTAGGACACTAAATAAGCGCCTGTCGCCTATTTTAGTGTGTTTCCCCACAGTGGGCGTAGAATGTGGGGTAATTATAGTGTGAAAAAGCTAACTTTGCTAAAAATGAAGCTATTCACACGGGAAAAAAGCAGGCAGTATGTGGCCAGTACACAGAAGCCATTTCTGGCATAAAAAACACCAAATTTGAAAAGTGTTATTTTTATGCATTTAAATAGCCAAATCAATAGTTCTAAATGAGCCCAATTGATCTGTCAAAGCGCAATTTTGATATTCTCAATTTTATAGCGCATATAGTCAACTTTTAAGTGAAATAAAGTGCATTTCTTGTTTTTTGCATAAAACAATGAATATAACAGCTTTAAGTGTACTTAAAAATTATGTAGCCTTATACTTAAGGTTCTTAAGATTACCCTAACATATTCCAACTTAATATTAAGTACATAAGACCTATAAAAGGTGGATATATGCGTGTATATAAGGTGTTATAATGGCATTTTTTGTGTATTATCATAATTTTACTTATGTATACTATTTGTGTACTCTTATTTATTATTCCCATGTATAGTTCATGTTTTTAACATAACTTATAATTACTTTTTACTCAGTCCTGGAGATATACAGGCTGACAAAAATAGGCGACAGGCGCTTATTTAGTGTCCTAGCTTAATTAATAATGCATTGACCTTGTTTATATGCACTAATTTCATTAATAACCTCACTCTTGGCACTTTATTTCATCACCACGCTTAAATTCGCCTAATTTTAGTCAAGGATTTACCCGTTCAGGCGCCTGCCAAGAACTGCATGTAGTTACCCCACATCTCACGCTCTTTTTTAAGTTTTTGGGTGGTTTCTCAGTCAATTTTGGTTATTTTTGAATGGGAATTTCACGTAGTATAATGTCAGGATTAGCCCCATTATTTCTACACTAAATCCCCCTTATTATTAAGCTATTATTAACCTTAAAAAGTCCCCTTTTAGGCTTTTATATCATTGTTTTATACGCATATACTCTCTTTTTGTCTTTTTCTTTAATTATGATGGATCTCCCTTATTATTACAGTATTTTGGCGGTTGTTACATGTCTAATTATGTCATGGGTCACTAAGGATGTTGATGGGCAAGTCTATTAGTTGTTTTGAGGCGTCATTAACTGTGTATTGGATGGTATATCAAGGGATTTATTGGGGAACTCAGTGTGTATAAAAGGAGGAGGTTTTTGGGTCTTGTTTCTACATTCTTTATCATTACAATTTAACCAATATAATTAAACCAATTACAATACATATCAATTAGTACTTTTATAAGACTTTTGAATAGTATCTGAATTATATAATCTATTTTTCTACCAACTACTAAGATTGTAACCATATATAATAATAGTGAGGATTATATTACTGAGACCTTTATATTTGATTATATTTTATAACTTAGTGGATTAAAACTACAGTATTCATATAGGACCATTAAAATCTTCTAGACAACTGACTATTCAAGCTAGTTTACGTCCTTGTACTTGACCTTAGCCTGACAATTGTGGACCTTTCCTCAAGAATTCTGTTATAATCCAGTAAGTGAAATTTTCAAAGAAGGTACACGTAAATAATATCCCTATAGAAATATTTGGATAATTACAACAGGTTGGGGTCACTTATATAGTGATTTCAGAAAAAGAGGCCCTGTTATATAATAAAATTGTGATATTGAATCAACAATTTTACCACTAATTTAACATATAATTGTTCTTAGTGGGAGTCTGTCAATAGACTAATTAAATTTGTGATCTTTGCAGATGATAACCATTTAAACTGATTAATTGTTTTCTTTTTACAGGACTCTTAATCCCTTTTTATTGGTTTGTAAAATTCATTTAATATTTGGAAAGAATCTTACTAACAAATTTTCTTTTTTAAATATAAATACACGGCTACATATTGTAGACCAATTAAATCAAGTGACCACATAAAAGCATATTTGACTTTTTGCACTTAAAGATTCACTTCTTACCAATAAGTAAGCAATTAAATTGTCTTCAGTGTTATTAATAAATACTGATTAAACTCCTTTTTGACGTTTTTCATATCTAAACTTTCAATTCTCTAAAATTCCACGTAAAAATGTGTGACAACAATGACATTGTAAGTAATAAGGCAAAACCTTATAACTTAAGAACTAGAGCTGAAAGACCTGTTACAGGACATCCAAATGGAGGGTCAAGAATCACCAGTAACAATAAACAACACCCCACCAATGTCCATGGAGGAAAAGGAAAAGCTCTTAAAACAAATGTCAATAAAGAAGTCCAAAAACACCTTACAAAGCAAATTCACTCCCTCTCAACCCTACTGAATACACTAACAATAAGAGTAAACAATATGTTAGACAAGATCAACAATCTGGAGAAAAGGGCGGCACAGGGCTTTATAGAAGTCAACCAGGCTCTAGTGGATATAAGGTCTCATCAACAACCAGTGGCACCAAATACCACAGCAACACCTCCAGTCCCAGAAGAGGACCAAAAGATAACTGTAAGCAAATGGAAGTGGGATTGGTATGCCCAAAACTACAACAGTCCTCCTCAACAGGGATCCAGCAGTCACCCTTACAGGGGAAAGCCAAGGAGAGGCAGGGGAAATGGAATAAGACCGTGGTAAGTCATCCATCTTCTCAAGATCAATTATATAATCCTAACAATGAATTACTTATAGGTAATGAAATTGATAGAGAGTTATTGGATATAATTGATAAGGATTTAAAAAATTATTCATTTGAAAATAACATGTTAGACTTGTCATTAAATGAGGACAATGTACATAGTTTTATTGATCACCAGGAAAATACTATTAATATAAAAATGGAATCAAATGAATTAAAAATTGACCCTGATGATGAATCTTCTGAATTGGAAACAGACAAAATTGAATATTTTCTAAAAGAAAATCCAATGGAATCAAAAAAAATTAGTAAATTATTATTAAGAATTGAAAAATTGGAAGAATTCTCTAGAGAGTCCAACATTAATACCGAAAGTGTATTATTAAACATCACACAATCATTGAGTACAACAGCCAATAAGTTAAAAATTATTGAGAATTCAAATAATGAATTGATCAATGAAAACAAAAGATTAAATTCTGAGATTAAAAATTTAGAAATTAAATTGGAACATTCTCAGAATATTATGGCCACCATAGAGGGACGTGTAAAATTGTCTTTTTCAAATGTAAATGATACCTTAACTCATGTACCAGGGATAAAAGATAGGTTACAAAGAGTAGAAATTGAAGTAGCTAACATTTTGAAAAATACTGAAACAATAAAGGATAATACCTCTTATGTAGGAAGAGTACCAGTTTAATGAAACACTCTGATGATAAACCAATGATGGAACATGAACATAGTGTCATGGGCTCTGAGAATATAAAATCAGTAAAAGATGAAATAAATGATCATCTTTCTAAAGTAAGTGAATTACTCAATATTCCTCAGGTTAGGGAAGCTAAAACTAGCCAAAAGAACTGGCCTAAGTTAGATCAGTACCCTTCTTTTGACGGGGATTCAAAATCTGATTGGCAACAATTCATACAAAGAATTGATAACTTAAAATCTTCATACAAACTACCTGATGAAGAAATTACTTCAAAGTTAATATCTTTATTTACAGATGTGGCCTTATTATGGTTTGAATCTGTATTGAGTGAGGGAATTAATTACTCCTGGAATGAATGGAAGGCACTAATTGAAAGGCAATTTGGTGGCCCAAAATTTAGAATCACTCAACAAAGATTGTATGAAAAGGCCAGATATATTCCAAATGCTGGAGATAAACCCATGGTCTTCTTAATGAATTTAATAAAAATCATGAAAGCTATGGATCCAAAAATGGATTATGAAGAGTGGAATGAAAAAATAATATACAAGTTGCCTATATCAGTTAGAGACATTATTGTAGCTAGAACTGAAACTATCAGAGATACCTCTGGACTCATTAATATATGCAATGAGATATTATTAAACCACAAGTATGAAACCAAGTATAGTAATTACAGACAAAGTGTTGACGTGGTAAAACCTACTACAAGTAAGTTACCAGTGGAAAAGAAAAAACCTTCAGCTCCCCTTGTCCCTAAGAGACAAGAAAATAAAACTTGTTACAAATGTAATGAACCTTGGGTTAAGGGTCACATGTGTAAGAAAAGAATAAATGTTATTGAAACCTCACAGAATTCTGAACCTAGTAATCATGAAGATAAGAATGTGGAATCTAGTGAGGATTGCAAAAGTAACATATCTTACAGTGATGATGAAAATGAGATATTTGTATTAGAACAGGATATAATGTCCCTGAATGATGCTATACCTCATACAGACACATCTTTAACTTCCATAGAGGAAGCTGAAATAATTAAAGATGTATCTCATGATACTTACAAGATAACACCTATCAGAGCACCTATTATCATATGTGGAAAAGAAATGAATGCCATTCTTGACACTGGGGCTGCAGGTAGTGTAGTTTCAATTAATACATTAATGAAACTTGATAGTAAGTACCAGGAAAAAATAGAACCTGTTCAGACAAAGAACTGGAGGGGTTTTGGTTCAGTATTAAATCCAATTGGCAAATACAAAACTGCTGTATTCTTTAAATATAATAATGGATATGTTAGAGCAGTTTGTGAATTTGTAGTAATGGATAATAATAATTGTAGTGATTGGTTTATTATTGGCAATGATTTATTGACAAAATTTGGCATTAAACTAGATCCTGCAAGCAGTTTTTTCACCATAGGCGTGAATGGTAAAAGAAAATTCAAAATATGTTCTGAAAATTCAGTATATGCCATTTCTCCTAGAGAAGAACAACTGCATGGTGGAAGAACCACCAATGAAATGGGTGAATTGGAAAATGAAATCCAAAAGGCCTTTTTCAGTCCTCAACTCTCAAAAATTGAAGAGGAAGATATTTTGAGATTGATTAAATCATATCCTATGGCATTCGCTCATGGTTCAAATGAACTAGGATTGGTCAAAGACCATGAGATGAAAATTTCTCTAAGCTGTGATTTGGATAATATTCCTGGCAGCTTAAAAAAGAAACCTTACCCAGCATCTCCTGCAAAAAGGAAAGATATTGAAGACAATATAAAATTGCTGTTGGAAATGGGTATTGTTGAAAAAGTGGACACAACACCTAAGTATTGTGTCATTTCACCAGTATTAATCTCTTATGAAAAAGATAAGGCAAGATTATGTGGTGATTATAGAGCTCTGAATACATACACAGTAGATGATATTTACCCTCTACCAAGGATAGCTTCTATCCATGCTACTTTACAAAGAGCAAAATATATTTCCTGTCTGGATGGGAACAAGGGTTACCACCAGATTCCTGTGGAAAGAAATTCTCAAAATTACTTATTAATAACCACACATATGGGTATATATAAGTATGTGAGAATGCCATTTGGCCCAAAGAATGCCCCTTCAGTCTTCCAAAAATTGATGGATAGTGTTTTTCATCAGGAAATGGTTGAAGGATGGCTATTGGTCTATATTGATGACATCATAGTGTTTTCAAAAACATATGATGAACATTTAAATCACCTGAAAAGAGTCTTTCAAAAAATGGATGAAATTAATATGACTATTGCATTAAAGAAATGTAAATTTGGATTTCAATCCTTGAAAGTACTTGGACATGTTGTATCTGGATAACAAATTTGTGTTGACCAGAATAAGGTGGAAGCAATTAAAAACATTGGGATACCTAAAAATGTAAAAGAGGTTCAAAGTTTTTTGGGTATGTGTGGATATTATAGACAATATATTAAAAATTACCAATCCATTTCAGCCCCTTTAACAACATTAATCAGGAAGAATGAGGCTTTCATTTAGAATAATGAAAGACAACACACCTTTAATAAATTAAAGGAATGTTTAATGTCAGCTCCAATATTTGGACTGCCAGATTTCACCCTACCTTTTATCTTGTACACTGATGCAAGTTTCATAGGTTTAGGTGCTGCTTTACAGCAGAAACAGATAATAAATGGAAAATTATCTGAAGTAGTTATCTGTTATATATCCAGAACCTTAAGAAAAACAGAATTAAGGTATGGTGCCACACAGCTAGAATGTTTAGCCGTGGTGTGGGCTTTGGAGAAACTTCATTACTATCTGGAAGACCAGAAGTTTGAACTTATAACAGATTGCAGTGCAGTAAAATCATTACTAAACATGAAAACACCTAATAGGCACATGTTTAGATGGCAACTAGCTGTACAAGAGTACAGAGGAAGAATGAAAATCACTCACAGAGCAGGAACATTGCATTCAAATGTGGATTTATTATCCAGAAGTCCTTTGCCAAATGATGCTGACAACCCAGCTTATGTACCTGAAAATGAGGTTATACATATATTTGGGATTTATATAGTGGATTTAGAAGAAGAGTTTATGCAAGCTATATTGGAAAATTATTCATCTGATAAAGATTTGTCTAAACTATCTACCATTCTAAATGATCCAACTAATGCCTCCATGAGTGCATTAATTAAAACCTTGCCTCCAAAGTATAAAAATGCGTTGGAAAAAGGTAAACTATCAATTGAAGATGGATATATATATTACAGGAAAAAGTTAAGCAATGTAATAGTAATACCACCTTCTATGAAAGAGTTAATGTTGAGTACTTGTCATGATGACATCTTAGCTGGTCATTTTGACTTTAACAAAACATTAACCAGAGTTAAAAATACAACCTGGTGGATAAACATGAAAGAGGATGTACAAAAATACATTGAAACATGTGACTCTTGTCAGAAATCTAAAAGATTAACTGGGAAGAGAGCTGGGTTGTTACAACAAATAGAGCAGCCAAAAGCTCCATGGGAAATTATAAACATGGATTTTGTAACTGGCTTGCCATTAGCAGGAAAAGAAAGTTTCAATTCTTGCTGGGTAATTGTGGATAGATTAACAAAAATGTGTAAGTTTATCCCTACCCATAAAGAGGTATCTGCAAAAGACTTGGCATTATTATGGTGGACTCAGATGATGAATACTGCTGGGTTCCCCAAAGCCATAATCTCTGACAGAGATCCTAAATTTACTTCAGAGTTCTGGACATCTTTGATGGACGTATCAGGTTGTCAATTAAAATTGTCTACAGCACACCATCCACAAACTGATGGGCTGGCTGAGAGGATGATACAAACTCTAGAAGACATGATCAGAAGATATTGTGCCTTTGGATTAGAATACAAAGACAATGAGAAATTCACACATGACTGGGTAACATTAATTCCTGGCCTTGAATTTGCTTATAACAGCACAACTCATTCTGTAACAGAGAAGAAACCATTTGAACTCTGGCTGGGATATGTACCAAATACCCCAGTAAATCTTTTAAATAAACTACCAAGGTTGGATATACACCCTGGCACTAAATCCTTTATTCATATGCAACAAATGTGTAGAAAGCATGCAGAAGAATGCATCCAAAAAGAATTTGAATATGAAAAGAAAAGGTGGGACAAATCTCATAAAGAATTTGAATTTAAAAAGGGAGATGAAGTCCTCATATCAACACTACATTTTAACTTACAAGGTAATGTTAAATTAAAGGATCCCTTTGTAGGACCTTTTGTAGTAAATAAAATGGTTGGGAATAATGCAGTGGAAGTCATATTATATGCTCCATATGATAGGAAACATCCAGTTTTCCCTATCTCATTATTGAAACCTTACCATCCAAATGATCCTGACTTATTTCCAAAAAGAAGGGGAAGGCCTAAAAAGCAACCTGAAGAAATTGTGGAAAAAGCAGAGATTGAAAAAATACTCAAGAAAAGAATCCTTACTAAAGAAAAAGGAACTGAGTATTTACTAAGATTTAAAGGGAAATCACATGAATTTGATAAATGGATACCTGAAAAAGAAATTTCTAATTTATCCACCCTTCTTAAAAAATTTAAACAGAAATAAATTTCTGTTCAACCAGCTGAGGGGTTAAAAAACCAGTACTCATAATATTTTATTATGTTTTATTTCTTTAAAGCTTAATCTTTAATGCTACAGAATTATTCTGAATACCTGAAAATTACAAATTAATAAAATAAAATGTATAACTTATCATTTTTTTTATTGTTTTTTTTGGGGGGGCGAGTGTCAGCCTGTATATCTCCAGGACTGAGTAAAAAGTGATTATAAGTTATGTTAAACACATGAACTATACATGGGAACAATAAATAAGAGTACACAAATAGTATACATAAGTAAAATTATGATAATACACAAAAAAATGCCATTATAACACCTTATATACACGCATATATCAACCTTTTATAGGTCTTATGTACTTAATATTAAGTTGGAATATGTTAGGGTAATCTTAAGAACCTTAAGTATAAGGCTACATAACTTTTAAGTACACTTAAAGCTGTTATATTCATTGTTTTATGCAAAAAAAGAAGAAATGCGCTTTATTTCACTTAAAAGTTGACTATATGCGCTATAAAATTGAGAATATCAAAATTGCGCTTTGACAGATCAATTGGGCTCACTTAGAACTATTGATTTGGCTATTTAAATGCATAAAAATAACACTTTTCAAATTTGGTGTTTTTTATGCCAGAAATGGCTTCTGTGTACTGGCCACATACTGCCTGCTTTTTTCCCGTGTGAATAGCTTCATTTTTAGCAAAGTTAGCTTTTTCACACTATAATTACCCCACATTCTACGCCCACCGTGGAGAAACACACTAAAATAGGCGACAGGCGCTTATTTAGTGTCCTAGCTTAATTAATAATGCATTGACCTTGTTTATATGCACTAATTTCATTAATAACCTCACTCTTGGAACTTTATTTCATCACCACGCTTAAATTCGCCTAATTTTAGTCAAGGATTTACCTGTGCAGGTGCCTGCCAAGAACTGCATTTAGTTACCCCACATCTCACGCTCTTTTTTAAGTTTTTGGGTGGTTTCTCAGTCAATTTTGGTTATTTTTGAATGGGAATTTCACGTAGTATAATGTCAGGATTAGCCCCATTATTTCTACACTAAATCCCCCTTATTATTAAGCTATTATTAATCTTAAAAAGTCCCCTTTTAGTCTTTTATATCATTGTTTTATACGCATATACTCTCTTTTTGTCTTTTTCTTTAATTTTGATGGATCTCCCTTATTATTACAGTATTTTGGCGGTTGTTACATGTCTAATTATGTCATGGGTCACTAAGGATGTTGATGGGCAAGTCTATTAGTTGTTTTGAGGCGTCATTAACTGTGTATTGGATGGTATATCAAGGGATTTATTGGGGAACTCAGTGTGTATAAAAGGAGGAGGTTTTTGGGTCTTGTTTCTACATTCTTTATCATTACAATTTAACCAATATAATTAAACCAATTACAATACATATCAATTAGTACTTATATAAGACTTTTGAATAGTATCTGAATTATATAATCTATTTTTCTACTAACTACTAAGATTGTAAGCCATATATAATAATTGTCAGCCAGGCTACTAGACTTACCCAGTGAAATAATTAATTATTTACTGGATGAAGCCGCACCTTATCATTTTTAATTATTAATTAAATTATTTAGTTACATTAAAATTAGTTATAATAAATTAACTAATTACAGAATGTTAAAATTAAAAAATTAATTAATTAATTAAATAATTAAAATTAAAATTATAATTTTGTCCCTTATATTTTTCTCTAACACCGTGCTCATTTGACAGGTTGGGAAAAAATAAAATTTTATATTAAAAAATAAATACAAAGATAAAATAAGATTTAAATATTCAAATAATATTAAATATATACAAAAAAAATCAAATTTCTTATTTAGGATTGACTTTTACAGTAAATATTAAAAATATTGATGTATTTCTGACATACTCTGTAAATAAATCTTTTTGACGCCTTCTTTTTAGAATAACTTTATTATTTGAAATACTCTTTCTGGAATGTTCTTTTCTCTCTCTCTTCCTACTGTTTTTAGAATTTGATTTCCGTGCTTTGTCTCTCCTTTGCCTATAAAAGGCCTCTCTTTTTGTTGTCTTTTGGATCATTCTATTATACCAACTCATTTTACTACAACTACAACAATTAAAACTTATTTATTATATTTTATATCCTTAGTATTTACACTATACGTAATTCTAATTCTATAACTTATATAAATTCTAAAATTCTACCTCTTATTTTGAGTAAATAAATCATACTTGATTGAGAAAATACGTACCTAATTATTGAGCGTCACAATAATACCCCAAAATCTTCATATAACACCGTACCAAAGCTTCTAGACCAAAAGTGAACCTTGACAATTGGGATCCTTTCCGAAATATCGATGGCGCAACGTTACTTGAGGCGTAATCGAGGGGACCATCGGCGTACAAGTACCTGTAAAGGACGAGTGGAGGCGAGAAAACGACGAACGTCATACGTCACGTGATAAAAGTTTTTGCTGCGAACGGGAATCGAACCGCGCTCCAAAACTTAAGTTCATATACTGACTAAAGATCGTATATATCGTGGTAATTATTGTTATTACTATTTGTAGGTTACTCTTCACTCTTCATTTGCTACGTATTTCCTTTTACTCAGCACTCTGTAAGTGGCATTAATTTGCTCATTTTTCAGGGGGAGGTGTCTGGTAATTGAAATTTATTTTTATTATTATATTTTTTTTTATTTTTCCTGGTTGACCATAATAGAGCAATAACTGTTCTTAGTCCCAGAAGTAATAAAATAATTATATTTTAATATTAATTATTATCATTTTTCAGTTGACAATTGTCCTGATTAATTTGAATTTTAATTGTTCCAGTTGTCAAATTGTCCAGACAATAATATTTTTTTATTAAATAAAATAATTATTATAATTTTTCAGTTGACATTTGTCCTGATTAATTTAAATTTTAAATTGTTCCAGTTGACAAATTGTCCTGACAATTATATTTTTTTTATTAATAAATAATTAACCTTTAATTACTTCAGTTGACTTTGAGTCCTGGTAATCCAATAAATCTTTTTAAGTAATAAAATTCATATTTAAATTACTTCAGTTGACATTAAGTCCTGGTAGTTAAGTGATCAGTTAAAATAATTTTTATTAATAAAGATTCATATTTGATTATTTCAGTTGACAATAAATCTGGTAATAAATTAGTTGATTTAAATCATGAAAATAAAAATTAATAGAAATTCTGATTTATTTCTACAGTTGATTGTATTATCCTGGTTTTAAATTTTTCTTTTATTAATTTTATTTAAGTTGATTTTTATCCTAAAAAGATTTTTGTTTATTTTTTTATTTTATTTCTGTTAAATAAAAATTAAAAATAAATGCTAATTAATTTTTGTCTCTTTTCCTTCATTTCAGTAGAATCTTAAAATGACTGATCAAAGTGGTTTTGCTGCACGTGAAGAAGAACTAGACTTAATTGATTATAATGAGCCTACTTCTGTAAGTTCTCCTTTAACAAGAAGAATTTCTCAAACTAATAAATCCTTGCCCCAAACAGGATGTAGAGATGTAAGAAGTAGAAATCCTAGTGGAAAATACTCAGTATCAGAAGCCCATGACAAACCCACCAGAAGAGCTTCCAAAAGGCTTCAAGATAAAAAAGATGCCGTCGTCCCAGCAGATAAAGAATCTGTCAACCCACATAAAGGAGTTAAGGACAGACAGCTTGAAACTAAAGGTAAGGGTAGATGCCTTGGAAGAAAGGGTGAAAAGAACAGATACTTTTCTCCAAGAGAAAAGGAAACCTCTTCCTCACAGGGATCAACAACATTTGGCTCCCCAATCCCAAGAGATGGTGGAAGTGTCCAAGTGGCAGTGGGACTGGCTCAACACACAGTGGGACTACTTGGCTCAAAATCAGCATCAGTTACCTCAGGTAGGTCCATCAAGGCCCACCCAGGCCAACCCCACTCCTCCCCACCCTTATCAAGGAGGCAAAAGAAGAAGGAAGCCCAATATGGTGATACCCAGCAAACCCTGGTACCTCCCTCTATTGATTCTCAAGCGCCTTTTCTTGTGGCTGACTCTGTTCCTTCAGGTAAATCTGGAAGGCAGGATGAAACCTTGAGACCTATAGAAGCTGGGAATAGTAGACAGTTATCTCATGTATCAAATCCATTACTTTTAATTGCTACCTCAATGATTAATCCTGATATGGCTGTGATTGATGAAACTCTTGACCCTGAGTTCTATGAGAGTCTGGAAAGTTACTCAGTTTCCTTATTGAGAAACACTCCAGATGTAGCAAGAATTAATGATGAGCACTTGAGAGATATTATTGCCAAGCAAAATTATATAATGAACAATATGCAATTGACTCAAAGATATAATAGTTTGTTAACTGATCAGGGTTATCAAGCATTAAAAAGTGAAGCACAGAGAGTCTCTGATGAATTGTCTCATTACAAAGCAACCCATGAAAAGAATATTGCTTTATGGCAAAATATAAAAAATGATTTGTCTAAACTAAAAGATACTGTATCTGTCTGTTGCCAGGAGGTAGAGATAGATAAGATAAATCTGAAAAGATTGAGTGACCATTTGTCATCTTTTCAACATAAAAATCAATTATCTTTTGCAACTATCAATGAAAGTTTATCTAGTCTTCCAAGAATGAAAACAAGACTAACAACCATTGAAGAAAAATTGAACTCATTGTTAAATGACCAAAAATATTCTGACATTTCTGTGAAGGAACATATAGTGCAGGATGCTCAACCAGTACCTGTGGCTAGTTCATCTAAAATAAAAATTGATCCAGAAATACCTGTTGAAAACACTGAGTTTCCATCAAAAACTGATGATGCACCAGGATCTGCAACAGAAGGATTAAACAATGAGATTTCAGAACAATTAGAGAAATTACAGCTGCTTCTTACTCAGAAACAAGCTAGTACTAAGGAGACTCCTTCAAATGAAAAGAATTGGCCAAAACTTGACCAGTACCCAACATTTGACGGTGATTCTTCTTCTGATTGGCAACAATTTATTTGCAGAATTGATAATTTAAAAAATTCTTACAAACTCCCAGATGAGGAAATTGTGTCCAAATTAATTTCTTTGTTCACTAATGTTGCCCTGATGTGGTATGAATCTGTTCTCCTGGATGGGAATGACTACTCATGGGAGGATTGGAAGAAATTAATTAGAGCACAATTTGGTGGCTCTAAGTTCAGAATGGCTCAACAAAGGCAGTATGAGGAAACTAGATATAGCTCTTCTACTGATAAACCTATTGAGTTTTTAATGAAACTTGTAAAAATCTTAAGGGCAATAGACCCAAATATGGAGTTTGACTTATGGAAGGACAGGATCCTCTATAAATTACCAATGTCTCTGAGAGACTTGATTGTGGCTAGGACTGAGTTCTCCAAAGAACCCTCTTCTTTCATTAATACTTGCAATGAGATACTTCTAAACAATAAGTATGATGCAAGAAGATTCATTCCTAGGACCCCTTTGGAGAAACCCTCCACTTACCAACAAAAACCTCTGGAAAAGGTAGTTGAAACACCTAAATATTGTGTTATCTCACCCATCCTAATTTCTTATGAGAAAGATAAAGCCAGGTTATGTGGTGATTATAGAGCACTAAATACTTATACTGTTGATGATATCTATCCTTTACCTACAATTAGCTCTATACATGCTACTTTACAGGGTGCTAAATATATCAGCTGTTAGGATGGTAATAAGGGATATCACCAGGTACCTGTTGAGAAAAATTCTCAGAAATTTCTGATGATTGCCACTCATATGGGTATTTATAAGTATATTAGGATGCCATTTGGCCCTAAAAATGCCCCTTCTGTTTTCCAAAAAGTAATGGATAACACATTCCATCAAGAGATAATTGAAGGTTGGCTGATGGTTTATATTGATGATATCATTATATTCTCAAAAACATTTGAGGACCATCTTAAACACCTGTGTAAAGTATTCCAGAATATGGGTGAAATAAATATGACACTTGCTTTGAAGAAATGTAAATTTGGTTTCCATTCTTTAAAAGTTCTTGGTCATGTTGTTTCAGGCTTACAGATATGTGTTGACCAGAACAAAGTGGCAGCCATACAACAGGTGAAAGCTCCTACAACAGTGAGAGAGCTCCAAAGTTTTTTGGGAATGTGTGGATACTATAGACAGTATATTAAAAATTACCAAGTCATAGCTTTACCCCTTACCCAATTAACTAGAAAGGATGTTGCTTTTGTCTGGAATAGTGAAAGACAAAGGGCCTTTGACACTATGAAACACTGTTTGATGTCAGCACCAATTTTTGCTTTACCTGACTTTGATCAACCATTTGTTTTGTACACTGATGCCAGTTTCATTGGTCTTGGTGCTGCCCTCCACCAAAAACAAGTGATAAATGATAAAGTTTCAGAAGTAGTAATTTGTTATATTTCAAGAAACTTGAGAAATAGTGAATTGAAATATGGTGCTACTCAATTAGAGTGTTTAGCTGTAGTATGGGCTCTAGAAAAGCTCCATTATTACCTAGATGACCAGAAATTTGAACTTGTCACTGACTGCAGTGCAGTTAAATCCCTTTTAAACTTGAAAACACCTAATAGACATATGTTTAGATGGCAGCTGGCTGTTCAAGAGCACAGAGGGAGAATGAAAATTATTCACAGAGCTGGTATTGGTCACTCAAAGGTGGATATGTTATAAAGGTTACCCTTACCAAATGATGACTCTAATCCTTCTTATGATCCTGAGGATGAAATTATCCATATCCATGGGATATATGTGGTTGATATGGAGGAAGAGCTATTACAGCTTATTCTGGAATCATATGATAAGGAAACTGACTTGAAAAAGTTATGCACCATATTAAATGATTCAAAGAATGCTTCAATACAAGCATTAATTAAAACCCTTCCACTAAAGTACCAAAAAGCGTTGGAAAAAGGAAAATTTTCAATTGATGAAGGATACCTATATTATAGAAGAAAGTTGAGTAATGTTATTTTCATTCCTCCTTCTATGAAAGAAATCATCTTGAAAATTTGTCATGATGACATATTAGCTGGACATTTTTATCTTGACAAAACAATGATCAGAATTAAGAACACTGCTTGGTGGGCTAATATGTCTGAGGACACAAAATTATATGTTGAATCCTGTGATTCATGCCAAAAATCAAAAAGATTAACTGGTAAAAGAGCAGGATTAATGCAACATATTGAACCTCCTGATGCTCCATGGCAAATAATAAACATGGATTTTGTAACAGGATTACCTATTGCTGGTAAAGACAGTTATAACTCTTGTTGGGTTATTGTGGACAGATTCACAAAAATGTGTAAATTTATCCCTACCCACAAGGATGTTTCCACTAAAGAATTATCTTTCTTATGGTGGTCTCATATGTTTAATACTGCTGGTTTTCCTAAAGCCATAATCTCTGACAGAGACCCTAAATTTACTTCTGAATTTTGGATGTCTCTGATGGATGTTTGTGGTTGTGATCTGAAACTTTCTACTGCCCATCACCCTCAGACTGATGGTTTAGCTGAAAGAATGATTCAGACTTTAGAGGACATGATAAGAAGATATTGTGCCTTTGGCCTTGAGTATAAAGATAATGACAGATTCACTCATGATTGGGTTACCTTACTTCCTGGGCTAAAATTTGCTTATAATAGCACTGTTCATTCTGTTACTCAAAGAAAGCCTTTTGAGCTCTGGCTTGGATATGTTCCTAATACTCCTGCCCAAATTCTCAATAACAAAATACCTAAATTGGATATACATCCTGGTGTAAAATCTTTTCTTCAAATGCAACAACTATGTAGAAATCATGCTCAAAAATGTATTGAAAAATCATTTGAATATGAGAAGAAAAGATGGGACAAATCCCATAAAGAATACACTTTTAAAAAGGGTGATGAAGTGTTGATTTCTACAGTCCACTTCAACTTACAAGGTAATAACAAATTAAAAGATCCATTTGTTGGTCCATTTGTTGTCAGAAGAATGATTGGAGATAATGCAGTTGAAGTTATTCTGTATTCCCCATATGACAGAAAACATCGTGTTTTTCCATTATCTCTTTTTAAACCTTACACATCCAATAGTGATTTATTTCCAAAAAGGAGGGGTAGACCAAAGAAAACCCCAAATGAAATCACTGAGACAGCAGAAATTGAAAAAATTTTAAATGACAGAATAGTCACTGCTGAGAAAGGTACAGAATACTTATTGAGATTCAAGAATAAATCATCTGAATATGATTCTTGGATACCTGGGAAGGAGATATCTAATCTCCCTACTCTACTAAAAAAGTATAAAAAGAAAAAATCATAGCATTTTTTTTATTGTTTTTTTTAGAGTGAGGGAGTGTCAGCCAGGCTACTAGACTTACCCAGTGAAATAATTAATTATTTACTGGATGAAGCCGCACCTTATCATTTTTAATTATTAATTAAATTATAATTTAGTTACATTAAAATTAGTTATAATAAATTAACTAATTACAGAATGTTAAAATTAAAAAATTAATTAATTAATTAATTAATTAAAATTATAATTATAATTTTGTCCCTTATATTTTTCTCTAACACCGTGCTCATTTGACAGGTTGGGAAAAAATAAAATTTTATATTAAAAAATAAATACAAAGATAAAATAAGATTTAAATATTCAAATAATATTAAATATATACAAAAAAAATCAAATTTCTTATTTAGGATTGACTTTTACAGTAAATATTAAAAATATTGATGTATTTCTGACATACTCTGTAAATACATCTTTTTGACACCTTCTTTTTAGAATAACTTTATTATTTGAAATACTCTTTCTGGAATGTTCTTTTCTCTCTCTCTTCCTACTGTTTTTAGAATTTTATTTCCGTGCTTTGTCTCTCCTTTGCCTATAAAAGGCCTCTCTTTTTGTTGTCTTTTGGATCATTCTATTTTACCAACTCATTTTACTACAACTACAACAATTAAAACTTATTTATTATATTTTATATCCTTAGTATTTACACTATACGTAATTCTAATTCTATAACTTATATAAATTCTAAAATTCTACCTCTTATTTTGAGTAAATAAATCATACTTGATTGAGAAAATACATACCTAATTGTTGAGCGTCAAAATAATACCCCAAATTCTTCATATAACACCGTACCAAAGCTTCTAGACCAAAAGTGAACCTTGACAATAATAGTGAGGATTATATTACTGAGACCTTTATATTTGATTATATTTTATAACTTAGTGGATTAAAACTACAGTATTCATATAGGACCATTAAAATCTTCTAGACAACTGACTATTCAAGCTAGTTCACGTCCTTGTACTTGACCTTAGCCTGACAGTATGTGAGGCACAAATGCAGTCAAAAGAGCCACTTGCTGCTCGCCTGCAACAAAGAAAAAAAAGGGCAAGAGGAGAGAGGAGGGAAATAACTTACCAGTAAATTAATCGGATGAACCATTTGGTGCATGCCTACAAGAAAGAAAAAAAGAAAAACAAAAACAAGAACAAAATAGGCGAGAGGAGATAAATTACTTACTATTTATTTATTTTTCCTCTTACTTTTTTCTTTCTTGCAGGCAAGCACCAAATGGCTCTTCCGATTAATTACTGGTAAGATATTTCCCTCCTCTCTTACTATTAATTTATTTTCCTCTTACTTTTTTCTTTCTTGCAGGCAAGCACCAAATGGCTCTTCCAATTAATTACTGATAAGATATTTCCCTCCTCTCTTACTATTAATTTATTTTCCTCTTACTTTTTTCTTTCTTGCAGGCAAGCACCAAATGGCTCTTCCAATTAATTACTGATAAGATATTTCCCTCCTCTCTTACTATTAATTTATTTTCCTCTTTTTTTTTCTTTGGTGCAGGCAAGCAGCAAATGGGTCTTTAGACTACACTTTGAGCTTGCTAGGAGGCCCAGAAATAATATATATACTGGTCTGTTCCATCCCTTTTGATTCAATTTTCTTCTTTTTAATTATTATTTACATAATGTCTTACAAGTATTACATATATTTAGTTTTATTTTCAACTCACACTTTGTTTTATTTTTATATATTATTATAAAATAATAATCTTGTAATTTCCCTCATCAACAAGAACAATAAATTGATTTGGCTTTGAAGTTCCTTCCAATCCGCTAAGTTCTTGTAAAGAAAACAACCAGAGAATTTTGGAATAAAAAAAAGACTTTGTAAAAGATAAAATAAAAGTTTCATAAATAACTGCTAATAATCAATGATGCATAAAAAAAAGTTTGGAGGTGCACCAAATATCTTTTGCGACTCCCTCCCAGGTGTGGTAAAAATCTTGGTTTAAAGGCTGTTCGGACATATAGGATTCCCTGGGAAAGATATTCTTGTTCAAGGAAGCCAAGAAATATATAAAGTCTGCATCAAAGCTATCACCAACCACAAAAAAGGCTGGAACTTGCTAACAAGCTTTATATATATAATATAAATTTAACTCAAGTTTTTATAATTTTTTAGTACTACACCGTTACATTCTCATGTTATTCTATTGGGTGCACATGTGATAGGTTAGTTGGGCTGCTAAATAGTTAAGGCTTGGGAAACTTATCCAAAGACTATTTTATATAATAAAAGATATAGATACATTTGTATAACTACTTATTTCATTCTGAAATATATGTTGCTTACGGGCAGCCTGATACTATTGCTAGGTTAGTTGCACTGCTCAATAGTTATAAACATTTAGTAATCATAAATTATTCCCTTTGTATATATTCAAATTTTCCTCTATTTTTCCAAATATGTTTCTTCAGATTCTCTTGCAATTCAAAATGTGTGTCGGAATTGTGAAGCTCCTGGCTGTTCAGAATAAAATTCACTAAGCTGTTTGTCAAAGAAGGATCTTGGTGGTTTGTTAAAAGTTGACATTAGGGGGTATCAATGTTCAGGGATCCGCAATTAGGGATCAGGAATTTTTTTTGCCTGGATCGGACATTATTAATTGTGGAAGATTCTTATCCACTAGCCCCAGGGCTAGTGGATAAGGAATGCACGATAATACATTATCCTGCCTCTTATACCCCAATTTCCATTCCTAATTCCTGATCCCAAACTCATCTCATCCATGATGAATTTGCAAGAAAGTCACATGACTGATAATTCCTGATGCCATCCTTAAGTCTCTCCTCACTCTATGCTACTTAATTTTGGTGGCGAACACTTAACCATTTTTTCTATCTACACACCCTCATTTCTTTTTTACATTCATGGTTTATTCCTTTTTTGTAAATATTTCCTTTGTAAATTAACATAAGTCTCTGATCCTATCCTTCCCTCGTGTTCCCACCAATTCCCGTACACCTCAAATCTTCCTTTATCCCTTCCCTTCCACCTTCACTAGAAACCCCACTTCTCAAACTTACCTCGCTCTCCATCTCTTCATATCCACTCGACACCCCAGCACACCCTTTCAACTTTAATTGATGCCTCACCTTTCAAATCCACCTCGCTTTACTCCCTTTTGCCTCCAATAGAAACCCCAACACACCTTTTTAACCAAACTTGATGCCCCAAGCATCAAATCCACCTCTCTCCCTTCCTCTTCACCTCCAATTGACACCTCATCACCCAAAAATTAGCTCGCCACCCTCTTATGTGCTTCTTTAGTACCTTGAACATATATTTAATTTTCCCACATTAATCAAGATTTGTAAAAAAAGTTAATATTGATACAAACTATCACATTAACCTTTACTTATAGACATCATTATAAAGAAAAAATATATATTTCAAAATTTTTGAATGTAACAGGGCTGTAATTTTTGTATGCAAGAAACTTACAAAAGATTCAGGTCAATAATTTTCTAATATTTTTTGGGAACAAATTTACTTTTTTACTTATTTATGGCATGAATGATAACTCTTGGCCCTTTTGACATTTTTTTGTGGAAGTTTTATACTGGTGTGGCATCTTTTATGTTGGATGCATCACCCAAAAAAGCCTAAAAATCCCTAATTAGGGCCATAAAAGTGATGAAACAGGCAAAAAAAGTATGAAATAATTTTTGGCAAAAAGGCCAAGCATTTATGGTTTTGCCGAATATATAATTGTACAAATTAAAGTGACTGTTTGTCAGACTTTTAGTTACTTTTTGGAGATTCTTAATGGTGTGAAATATAATAGTTTTTTATTCATTGGTTCATAATTTATTTATTTATTAGTTATTTTCTTCAAATAATGTTTATTTTTATTATATTGGGCTATTAAATCATATATCTTGTCCCATAGACTATTTCAGTTATTGCAAAACAGTTGTCTGTATCATAAACTTATTTTAATATATTTGGATTACTTTTCTTTATTCATCTCTATAAATTTAATATTACATACTTTAAGATTATCATTTTTTTGTGGAGATGAAGTGAAGAAGAGAATATTGGATGTAAAGGTGGAGGGTTTTTGGTTGAAGGCTATGGAGAGGTTGGCGAGTTAATTTTTGTATGATGAGGAAGGGAGCAAGATGGATTTGATGCTTGGAGCATCAAGTTTGGTTAAAAAGGTGTGTTGGGGTTTCTATTGGAAGCAAATGGGAGGCAAGCGAGGTGGATTTGAGGGGCCAGGCATCAATAAAAATTGAAAGGGTGTGTTGGGGTGTCTAGTGGAGATGAATGGATGGAGAGTGTGGTGTCTATTGGAGGAAAATGGGAGTAAAGCGAGGTGGATTTAAGGGGTGGGGCATCAATTAAAGTTGTAAGGGTGTGCTGGGGTGTCTAGTGGAGATGAAGGGATGGAGAGCGAGGTAAGTTTGAGGAGTGTGGTTTCTATTTGAGGCAAATGGGAGTAAAGCAACATGGATTAAAGGTATGGGGCATCAATTAAAGTTGAAAGGGTGTTCTGGGGTGTCTAGTGGAGATGAAGAGATGGAGAGCGAGGTAAGTTTGAGGAGTGGGGTTTCTATTTGAGGCAAATGGGAGTAAAGCAACATGGATTAAAGGTATGGGGCATCAATTAAAGTTGAAAGGGTGTTCTGGGGTGTCTAGTGGAGATGAAGAGATGGAGAGCGAGGTAAGTTTGAGGAGTGGGGTTTCTATTGGAGGTAAATGGGAGGCAAGCAAGGTGGATTTGCAGGATGGGAAATCAAGTAGAGGTGAAGCAGTAAGGTGGAGTCTCTTTTAGAGGAGGAAAAAATAAAAATAATACAGCAGTATCCTGGTTAGAAGCAGTAGCTCTTCACATAAAATAGAAAATCTATTTACCATCTACTTCCCATGAGATAGGTCTAACACTGCCTCTCAAGTCTGGAGGTTGAGAAAGATCATACCATTTCTGTTCAAAATATGCTATGAAATCATACAATGCTAAATGTTTTGATTCATAGATTGAAAATATTCTCTTTCTTACCATATAGGGGAGGTTCTGGCCCGGAATTCAAGATTTTGGTGAGAGAGATTGTCTATGGTAAAGAGGATTGGACATTTCAATGAAAAAATTTTCAGGGTAGCTGAAAAGATGGGATGAGGGTAGGAGTGCGCAGCAAGGTGGGAAGGCTAGGATATCCAGAGAGTTGTCCAAGATGTGGTTATGAAATATTGAGGATAAAAATGTCGGATAAGAGGTGAACATTGACATGTAAAGTGTCTAATAACCCAATTATTAGCAAAAATAATTGCGGAAGATAATTGGGGTATAAGGATTTTTATCCGCAATTAATTTAATTGCTGATCCCTGAACATTGATACCCCCTATTGAATGGATTGTTCATTTAGATAAGGATCTGATTCTGATTTTGCTTCCACTATCATGTTGTGTAAGATTATACAACAGGTCATTGTCTCCTTCACTTCTTCGATATGCCATAGACAACATGGCTGGGTTAGAATTCCACAACTACTTTGCAACACCCCAAAAGCACATTCTATGTCCTTTCTAGCACTTTCTTGTAATTTAGAGTAATATCGGCTTTCCTCATCTTGCGGATGAGAAATTTTTTTGACCAGTGTTGACCATGGTGGGTAAATACCATCAGCAAGGTAGTAACCATTTTTATAAATTCTATTATTTATTTTATATGTTACACCATCTTGACTACCGGCCAAAAGTTTATCAAACAAGTTGCTGCGATGAAGAACAGTGATGTCGTTTAAAGCTCCAGGTGATCCAAAGAAAGTGTGCCAAATTCGTAAGTTTTTTCTTGCTACAGCCTCCAATATCATTGTTGGAGTTTTTTCCTTCCCCTGGAACTGACCAGCCCAGGCTGTGGGGCAATTTTTCCACTCCCAGTGCATCCCATCAATACTTCCAAGACATCCCGGAAACCCCCTGTCTTTGTACTCCCTCAAAATCTTGGTTTTCTTCACAGCATTTGGTTCTCGTAAATACTCACTTTTGTATAAAGATATGATGTCTTTAACAAAAGTTTTCAATGCCTTTAGTGAAGTGGTTTCAGCTATGCGAACATACTTGTCAGTTGAGTCGGCTGAAATCCCATAGGCAAGCTGGCAAAGTACACTAGTTAGCTTTTGGTGAGGTGTCAATCCAAGTTTCCTGCAGCAATACTGTAGTAATGTAGTTAGTAAAAAATTGAGAAAAAGTGTGATGGATATTATTAAAAAAATACTATATTTACAGATTTTAAAACCCAATATTTATTGTGCATCTGTAGATCCTCAACAATTTTTGTAAATAGATCTTTGCTTATTTTAAATTGGCACTCAAAAATAATATTGTTGTAAATGGGGCTTTGCCCAAAGTAGTCTTTCATTAAGCGTGCATTACCAGTGTAACGATCTTGTTGTATCATTTTTTTCTTTGGTCTTGGTGTAATTGAATCAGATGATTGATTGTTGCAATAGGTAGTTAACAAATATGTAAGAAGGAGATCTTCTTCTTCCATGTTTAATAAATCATCAAGTAAATTTAAAGGCATGGGAAATGTAACAGTTGAGTGAAGAAAAATGAGTATGGTAGAAGGAGGGATAGAAGAAATTAGTGGCATGGAAGCAGTGATGTTATTGAATAAACCAAGAAACACAAGTGATGAATATTTCGTGTAACTCGCAAATAGTAAATTTTTCAAAAAATGAGTGTGGAATGATATCATAAATTTGTGCAAATCAGAAGTAATATGCATGTAAGCAGGAGTTACACAACCAAACAAGTGTGGATGCTCTTATATACACGCATATATCCACCTTTTATAGGTCTTATGTACTTAATATTAAGTTGTAATACGTAAGGGTAATCTTAAGAACCTTAAGTATAAGGCTACATAATTTTTAAGTACACTTAAAGCTTTTATATTCATTTTTTTATGCAAAAAACAAGAAATGTGCTTTATTTCACTTAAAAGTTGACTATATGCACCATAAAATTGAGAATATCAAAACTTCACTTTGACAGATCAATTTGTCTCATTTAGGACTATTTATTTGGCTATTTAAATGCATAAAAATAACACTTTTCAAATTTGGTGTTTTTTATGCCAGAAATGGCTTCTGTGTACTGGCCACATACTGCCTGCTTTTTTCCCGTGTGAATAGCTTCATTTTTAGCAAATTTAGCTTTTTCACACTATAATTACCCCACATTCTATGCCCATGGTGGGGAAACACGCTAAAATAAGCAAGAGGTGCTTATTTAGTGTCCTAGCTTAATTAATAATGCATTGACCCTGTTTATATGCACTAATTTCATTAATAACCTCACTCTTGGTGTCTTATTTCATTACCATGCTTAAATTCGCCTAAATTTATTCAAGGATTTACCCGTGAAAGCACCTGCCAAGGACTGCATGTAGTTACCCCACATCTCATGCTCTTTTTTGAGTTTTTGGGTGGTTTCTCAGTCAATATTGGTTATTTTCGAATGGGAATTTCACGTAGTATAATTTCAGGATTAGCCCCATCATTTCTACAGTTAATCCCCCTTATTATTGAGCTATTATTAACCTTAAAATTCCCTCTTTAGTCTTTTATATTATTTTTTAATATGCATATACTCTCTTTTTATCTTATTCTTTAATTTTGATGGATTTTCCTTATTATTACAGGATTTTGGCAGTTGTTACTCTTCTAATTATGTTATGTGTTACTGGGGATGTTTATGGAAATGTCTATTAGCGGGTTTGAGGCGTCATTAACTGTGTATTGGAGTGGTACATCAAGGGATTCATTGGGGAACTCAGTGTGTATAAAAGGAGGAGGTTTTTGGGTCTTGTTTCTACATTCTTTATCATTACAATTCAAACATAGAGCCCAAATCAATTACAATACAAATCAATTAGTACTCTTATAAGTCTTTTGAGTAGTATCTGAATTATTAAACTCTATTTTTCTACCAACTAAAAAGATTGTAAGCCATATATAAAATTAGTGAGAATTATATTACTGAGACCTTTATTTTGGATTATATTTTACTATTAGTTGGATTTATACTACAGTATTCATATAGGACCATTAAAATCTTCTAGACATAGACTTCTCAAGCTAGTTCACGTCCTTGTACTTGATCTCAGCCTGACACTATCCCTATGTTCAGTTTTGATTTAAGAGTAAATTTGCTCTGATTTTGGACAAGCTAGTGTGCTCATTTTTCAGTGTGCAGCCTTTCTAGAAGAATTAAAGCTGAGCTTAAATTGAGTTAAGTCAAAGATAGGATTAGCACCTACTATTAGGTGCCCATTAATTTTTCTGGTGTCAAGACATCTTTTTTATAAGAATTTAATCACCAAATATATATATATATAATACAACGGAACTGCCATATTTCAGCTAGGGAATAGAGACTTCTATCAGGTGCCAGGTTATTCTTTATGGTGAATAACTTTATTTTTTTTCAAAGTTGGATTGAAATATTTAAAGAGACTGGGTTCAAGAAAGTTTCCTTTCCCTGATTCTTTCTATCTCAAATCAAATTCTGGTCTCTTTATTTTTTTTTTGAGTTGATATCCTGTTCTGTCCAGCTGAATACCCCACCAGGATCAAAATCATGCCTTTAATTTTTTTTTTTTGACTTGATATTATTCTTTTTGATTGATCCTATGATTTTTAATGTGTTGCTAAACAATCCATAGATTTCCCTCACAAGTGATGAGTTATACTTTTCTGATTCCACTGTAGATTCTCACTTTTAACATTCTCCAATTCCAGATCCTTAACCTAAATTAAGGAATAACTTATAACACAGGGGACAACTACCTTTTATCATATTTGTCTTTTGTGAGGTAAGGTCTTCACAAAAAATATGAAATTATGTCTTGTAATGGAAAAATAACCAATATAAACCCACTACAATCTTAAAAGAGAATTCAAATGAATGAATTAACATAAACAATAATAATAAGACTGATTCTGTATCCCAATGATTTTTCTATCTTATTATTTATTCTTTTCTCTGTCTCTACATCTTTACTTCTTGATATATTGTTATATTATCCTGATATGCTGTTTTGTTCTTTATCCTTCTCAACCTCCAATGTTTATACTTTTTCTTGATATAATTTCAGTAAACCACTTTTTTCCCAGTCACTCATACCAAAAGCAAGTGCTCAGACAGTGTTCTTTTACACTTCTGAGCATATTCCATCGATATCCTAGTCACTGTTGTCAGGGTAACACTACACAAGATTAAGTGAAAAATACAAATTGGTTTTGATATATTTTTGTGCTGTATTCTAAATTTCATGATCTCCTTTGATCATTTAATAAGTTTGAGAAGAAAAGAAAAAAGATTTTTGTTAAACTAGTATTGAAAAAAAAGAATAAAACAGACTCACTGAACTATTTATAAGATTTTTGAGCAGTATAATTTCAAGAATGCGTCGGCGATTTTGAATGGATTGAGAAATGAAATCAAAACAATATTCCCTTCTATAAATGTCTGAGAATCGTGGGAAGAAGTACGTCTAGCCAATTCCAGTCTTCAATGGGCCTAATATGTCCTAGAATAATGTTACTGTCTCCAAACTCTTTTCGAAATGGAATAGCAGTCAAAGTAATGAAGCAGAGCACCCATAATGTTCCGCCCCCCCATCTTTTGGGTATGACTGGAATAATTAACGGCTCTAGAAGTATTCCAACAGGCTGGATACTGAAGAAAAAGAAAGATCCATGAGAAGGTCTGTATAATAGCGATGAGTGAAGGCGACGTGCTCGCGCGGCAATTGACGATGGCGAATGATATGTTGAGGCCTCGAAAACTATTCTCGCGTCAACCATTGTTAAAAAAACATATAGCCACTTGCAAGAATAGACTCATTATCAACTACGAGTTGACTTACGGAATTGGTGCATGATTCCACTCATCATGAAGGTCCCAAAAAGACCTATAACGTTACTCCACTTTTCATTTACTCCTAGTTTACTTGCAACGAAGAGAGCAGGTTTTCCTCCACAGACCAAAAAAATTCTTCGAAAATTTTGATGCCACCCCTTTCCCCAAAAGTGAGCCACAGTTTTTGAATGGTGGATTGGCGTGAATGTAGGGGGATAGAATACAGGATCCAAATAATGAATGAATGAACTAGGAAGCTTTAAGATCTTGCTAAATTGATGAAGAGAGTACACGACCAATGTATTAAATGTGTAGTACGAATCCAGACCAGCGCTCAGATGTATTCCAAACAACAGAGTAAGTACAAATTGAAATAAAAAGTTCAACCCGGGAAAATGTGGGGCAGGAAGAAAATTCGGGTCTTGTAGATTGAATCGATCACGAGCAAGAATTAGTAAAAACAAGACAGGTAGTTCAACAAGATGAACAAGATATATTCTAAAAATCATATCCGAAGGTGTTAATAAGTTTGCATTGATGGCTGGGCCCCATAGAAATTGAACCCCCCGGAAACTAGGAACATAATCATATTAGAAAAGGCGTAAAACAACGAGCATCTAGAAAAACAAAAGATGTAAAAACTCCGAGTAACCTACGATGTAATTTGATTTACAGTCCAGGTGAACCACTGTGATATAGTTGGATCCCTTTCTTCGTCAGTCAGAGGCGCATGAGGGTCTTGATTCTTTTCCCATCTCATTTTTCCTTGAGTTATTTTCAAATCACGACTACGAAAATTTACAGGTTCCAGTAATCCCCATTCAATTGATTTTGCTGAATAATAGAAAGACATCTGAGAAAGCATAAATATGTGTGCAGTTCTAGAAGCGTAAGGTTGGATGCAGTAAACAAACGGCAACCTTATCCATAAATAAACATTAAAGGGTGCCAAGCTACCTCTCAGCCAACGTGCTAGATTGACATTATGGTACTTGGGATGAAGAAGAGCGCATTGAAGAAATAACGGGAAAAAAATGATTAAAGCTTTTTTCGTTAATGGCTTGCAAGCTTCAGGTGCCTTTGATGCGTGAGTAAAATGAGAAGCGAAATCAGAAGATAAAATATTGGCGGTATTCGACATCATGAGTTACTGGAGCAAAATGAAGATAAGAAGAATGTTTTATTTTCAAAACCCATATGTCACTGCTGTATGTAATCCGTGTAGGCTACAGATCAACAAAGAAATATTTATGGGAAAATCAATATGAAGCATGCACAATCATTTGTCAACTGAACTAACATATTGCCCTGTTGTTACCTAACTCATTACATTCATTACCCCCCACTTGTACGTAGCCAATTAGTTTACCATGCTTTCATGCCCCTAGCTGGGTGAGCAAGTAAGAAAAAAAAAAAAAAGAAAAAAGAAAAAAAAAAAAAGAACTAACATGAATTTACTCAAGCCTGCTTTCTTGGCAAAACTGAATTAAATTTAGGTAATTTAATGAACGACTGGGCATGCCCGAACTCCCAGGAGATAATATAGCTTCTCCGATAATTTAATTGATAAGCCAAATAAGTTTTTATTTTGTTTTAGGGAGCCAGTAAGGAGACAGGGTCTTTTTTCGCGTTTTTTCCGGGCACAGATTTTTGAGCCACTTGCAATTCAATTTTTTTTTCTACATCCTCTGTACTACTAAAACCTTCCCCAGCTCTGTCGATTGAAAATAGAGGAAAATAAGCAGGAGATACTGCTAACTTCATAAAGGGAAATGATCGAGAGATACTGCTACATAACTTAACAAAGAAAAATGAGCGAGAGATACTGCTAACTTAATAGAGCAAAACATTCGCTTCACAACTCCTCCCCCCTCATTTTCCTCTTCTAAACCTCTCTTAAAACACCGTTCACGCTCTCTTCTCTCTCTCTCTCTCTCTCTCTCTCTCTCCCCCCCCCCCCCCCAAAAAAAAAAAAAAAAAAAAAAAAATCACGACACCTTTAAGAAACTGTGTGGTAACTTTGGCCCTCTCAAAATGTTCGATAAACTCTCCAGTCTCCCAAGAGCCCAAGTAACAACATTCTCACAAGTGCTCTCTAGCCATTGCCCCCACAACAACTATCTCTGTCGGCGGGTCATCTAGAAGAAGAAGGAAAAATAAAGCAAATGAAGAACAAGAAGAAGAAACTAAAACTAACAAGAAGGAACAAACAGAAGATAAAAGAATTTATAAGGAAAATACAGAATTAAGAACAACTATTGGGCATGAGGATTTATTTTAAAACAAGTAAGTAAATTTATTCTCTCTACAATAAAAAAAAAATATGACACTTAAACCACTCTTAAAGCAACCTTGTATTTAGTTGGATTTCTCAATTTATGTATAGTAAAAAATGAAATAAATTTGACAAAAAGAATACTTAAAATTGTAACAAAAAGGTGTTATTTATAAATTGTAAAGTAATGTAAGTAATGCGGACTAAAAGGTGAGAAAACAAAGCCTTTTTATAGGCAGATGAGTCCCTCTGAGATGATACTAAGTGTATATACAAAAATAAAAGAAAGGAAACAATTAAAATGAAGTGAAAAATAGAAATAAGGGTTGCTAAGAAACTATTTAATAAAACAGAATAAAAGGAACCAAATATATCCACCCTTTAAACCCTGTAAAAATGTAATAACCTAACTAGGATACTTATTTATTAAACAACAGGAAAATGTAGCTATAGTAATTACAAACATGCTACATTTTTGTTATATTGTAATAAATCCAAGTTTTAGTGAAACAAAAAAAATATTATACCATTTGGGATGCACAGTTTTTTATACTTAACTAATATAGTTTAAACCAATATTGAGTAAGTAAATTAACTACTTGTACTAGTATAGTAACTATTGTGTTATAACAAGTTTTTTAATAAAATTATTTTATCAAAATAAAAATTTATATTTGGAATAAAGGTTTTAATTGTTTATTTTATTAGACAAATTGTGAGAAAAAGGAGTTTTTAATTACTAGTAATTGTAAAGTAATATTTTTATGATTTAATATATGAAATTAATTAATTAATTAATTATATTGTAAACTTATGTTATTAACTATAATTATCCTGTGACATGTAATTAATTAATCATTAATTTATAACCATTAGGGGGTATCAATGTTCACCAATCCACAATTAAATTTATTGTGGATAAAAATCATTATACCCCAATTATCTTCTGCAAATATTTTTTCTAATAATTGGGTTATTAGACATTTTACATGTCACTTTTCACCTCTATCTGACATCTTTATCCTCAATTTTTCATAACCACATCTTGGACAACTTTCTGGATATGCCAGCCTCCCTACCTTGCTCTGCACTCCCATCCTTTCTATTCATTTCTATTTAAAACCCCTCCCAATCTCATCTGTTTTTTTCTTCTCCTTTTCATCTTCAAATATCTCCACATGCCTCATCATCATAGATCTTCTCAAAGGCAGGCATTCCCCAATTGTTCATCAAATCCCATTACTCCCTTTTTCCCCTGCTCATCGGAGAAATAAAAGACTGTTTAACTAAAAAAAAGATGATCATCTCATACTTATCAACTGGCTAAAAATAAAAACTAATTATGATTCTTTTTTTGGTACTGAGAATGCCACTAAAGAAGGAAAGCCCCCTGCATCAAAAGTCAATGGCTATCTTCTAATGGCCAATGAATTATGAAATAAGTCAAAGGGAAGGATTGATCTTTTTCCTAAACAGATGCCTGAACATTTCAAGCATTACCAAGCCAAATACAAGAAGGCAAAGACTCATTCATTTTCTACTGGTTTTGGTATTACTGACATTGATATCAGTAAGGGCATAAAATCCATAGATGATAAACTTGAATCTCTATGTCCATACTCAAAAGAGATGGATGATATTTTTAGAGAGTGAGCTGATGTTAATCCTGCCAATATGTTGGATGGTGAAGATGCTATCTACAAACATGATGTCAAAAGAAATCTTTTCCCATCCTCTTCCTCCACTCAAACCTTCCCTGTTCTAAATCCAACAAATCTAGATAGCTTTTCAATAGATCCTTATGGTGATATAAACCAACATTATCCCACTCCAGTAAGTTTTTATTTCTTGTATAGTTGTTTTATTTTTTTTATTTCTAAAAAGGCTAATGAACAAACCCAGGATCCTCAAGCAAGTGAGTCTGAAGCTAGCATAAATGATGAAGAGTAAAATGTTACCTCCAAAAAAAGCAAAGACCATCAACCACTTTGAATTTAAATAGTCAAAGAAAGCAAAACAGAGATAGTTTTTCACAAACCCCTTTTTCTTCCATTGATGATTTTCTGGAGAAATGTGAATCTGGTAAGTGATAGCATACCTCTTAATAATTAAGTGAGCTTTTATTTTCTTTTTTTAATATTCCTTTTCACTCTAGGTAAATTTGAAGTTTAAAGAGATACTCTCAACCTTCAAAAGTAACCATATGATCCCTCTTTACAAAAGGATGATAGGGCACAAGACTAGGAGGAGAAGAAGTTTGAGATTTCCTTAAAGAGGGATGAGAGGGCACATGTTTTAGAGGAGAAGAAATTCAAGATAAAGAAAGAGGAGAAGGCTCTTGAGTACAATTTTGTATTGGATCAAATGAAACTCAAGTATCAACTTGAAGATGGTTCAAAAAAGAAAGATTTCTTGAGAGAATGTGTTAAAGCTAATAAATGTATTGGGAAATTAAACGCTTAATGAAAATGTTTGATAACTATTTTTTTTATTTTGTTTACAAAGTTTTCTTGATAGAATACATTAAGGCTAATTATAAATCCTTGGCACACACTCCTCACTATTATTTGAAACATTTTATTGCAACATTTTAGATTATTTTTTTTGTTTGGTTAAACAAATTACGTTTTATTTCTTTTTGGTGATAATTTCATATGTGCTGACTTTTTAGAGGTCTTGATTCTAGATCATTTTTTTCTGAAAAAATTTGAAAAACTCATACATTTTTTCTTCTTTACATTCAAATCATTAAATTTACTTTTCTGAATTCAGCCAAGTCAACAAAACTCTATATTAGTTTTAAAAAATTGGCAATACTGTCAAGGGGTCTTTCAAGTCTAGAAGGTTTCCAGGGAGGTCCAAGGGCGGCAACAATGGGTTTTAAAGGATTCAAACTTGGGTATGTATTTTTCTTATCTTTAAAGATTATTTACTCAATAATAAGAGGTAAAAAAGATTGATTACTATTATAATTAAGGGTTTAGAATCACGTTTTAATGTAAATACTAAAACAATAATAGATAAAAATAAAGTAGATTGTAAGTAGTTGTAATAAAGTGAGTAAGTAAGGAATGATCTGAAAAGTACAAAAAGTGAGGGCCTTTTATAGGCAAAAATGCAAGAAATAAAGACAGGGAGTTACACCACCTAATAAAAGGGTGTGAGAAAGAAACTGAATAAGAAAGAGTAGATATATGACATAAATAAAAGAAAAATTAATTGGTACATCAAGAAGTGCATCATTTTCATTTGTAATAAAGTATGAGTTCCCTTGGACTGTCACAATTAATACAACACATTTGAGTTAAATATATTGATTTCACGGAAATTCAAATCTCTCAGTGAAGTAATTTGATAATTTTAAGGTTTTTATTATAATTTTATTGTTAATTTTTATTCCCACTCAACTGTATTATTGAGCACGGTGTTAGGGAGTAAAAATGTATGGAAAACTTACTTAAATTTATTTTTTTATTACTTAATATACTTAGCTAGTTAGTTGTAAGTAATACATAAGTAAATATTAAATAATTAATTATTAATAAGAATTTAAAAAAGGTGTGGCTTTATGTCAGCCAGGCTATTCCAGGAGTCCAGTAAATGATATGTAACTTATAAGACCTGAAGAGGGGGTAAGAATTGTATTTAATGTATATAAATTATTATTTTATTGAATAATAAAATTATATAAGTATTTTATTACATACAAGTGTTATATTAATTTTATTGGTTATATAAATTTTTTATATACATTTAAATTTAACATAATATAATATATTCTACAAATAATGGCGCATTTTTTATGTATTTAATAATTATAAATTTATATTTAATTAATTAAAAACATATATTATAATTATAAGTATAAAATTTACTTATAATATAATTAAATTAATTAATTATATATATATATTAAATATCATTTCTTATAATATTAAACAATAATTAATGACGCTTCTTTTGACCTATAATTGTGTCAGGAAAAACTAATTAATACTGAATTGAAATAAATTACATATTTGTTGCGTCAGAATATTTTTTTGTTTCACTTAAAAATCCTTAAATCAGACTGTACCATCTGTTTTGAATGATTTTTCTCATAGTTACTATGTTCCAGGCTTGTTTAGTTATTCACTATTTTTACTTAATGATTTGGGAATTAATGGCGGGAAAATTGGATTCTTAATTAGGGTTTTTAATTATTTGTTTCATATTTTTCTCTAAATTGTTATGTTTCACTTACTCTTTGATATACTTGTTTTATTCTATTATAATTATTGTATTTACAAATATAGTGGCGCTTCAGAGGACCCATTGCCTATAAAAGGGCCTTGGATAATCCCCTGTAGCCTCATCACTTATTACACACTCAACAATTTCAAAATAAATTTATTACACTTATTATTATTTTTATTAGTACTAAATTCTAATTAAAAATTCTAAATAACAATTTAAAGGTTTCCTTAAGTCTGATAGTAATTATAGTGTTTGCCGCACAGAACTCTTACTTAAATAATATTAATATTAATAAAACCAATTTGTTGTCACCTCTCAAATCACTGGTCGTTGATTTCTCTCAAATAAATTAAATAATTTCATTTGTTTTTATTTCTTTTATTTCTAAATTACTATTTACTTCTTGTCCTCCTCTCTTTTCTTCCCTCTTCTCTTATCTCTTCTAGACGACTGACCGACACTTTATCTCAGTAAAATAATTAATTATTTTACCAGGTAAGTCTTGTAGCCTGGCTGACAAATACCCTCCTCCGCATTTTATTGAAGCAAGGGGTGGGTATCACCAAAATTTTAATAAGTCATCAATTTCACATGTCAGATTTGAAAATTTGGCAATACCCTCCCCTGGATTTTATTGAAGTAAGGGGTTAAAATCATCAAAATTTAATATAATTCAATAAATTAATAAATAAATAAATAAGGTATATCAAACTTACTAGTTCAAAAGTAATTAAAATTCCTCAAGCCAAAATGCACATAAAATCTAGAAACTAAGTTTGGGAATTTCCACAGGTATATGCAAGATGAATCCCATGAAACAAATTAATGTTATCATTATTCCAATTTATACATCACATGGTCTTTGGCCCATTACTTTACTTTAGTAAATTGAAATATCAGATTTATTTATTAAAAATTCATGAAAGAATAAAAAATATTTGATGACTTTACTAATCCCCATACTTTTTTGATCTACATAAAGTTTTTTTATATCTGTTAAATTTACCTTCTTTTTTAACTTGCTTATTTTATGGATTAAGTTTTGACTGACTTGAAAAGAAAATATGAAATGTGTGAACTCTTGACAAGATTCCAAGCCAGGTTGAGCTTTGGTCATTTGGTGATGATCCTGAGAAGAGTTCCAAAAAGTTTTGAAGATTCCAGTTACCAATTTAAAATTGATAATACAGTTGTGATCCAGAAAGTATAACCCATGACCTATTATTTTAGCTGGGGAAGGAATAGGTTGTCCAGTAATAGGATGAATATAAGAGAAAATCCCCAAAGTAAGATAATTGGCATTATTCTTATTGGTATAAAACTTGTTATGAAAACCAGAATGTAATTTTTTCAAGTGATTGGTCAAGAAATAATTGAGTGATCCTAAGCTTTGGGAGATAAAGTCCTAGATAATTATCAGATAAGAGTTTCAAGAGCCTTATTCTCTAAATTATGCAATATAAAAACATGAAATAAATTATGTGATATTTGGAAAAAAGTCTAAACTTTAAAGGTCAATATATCAGCAACCAATAAACCAAATTAAAATCTGTTTATGGGAAATGAAATATAAGCTTTTTTTGAGTCTTCAGTTAAAGGACATGTGATTTAAATAAACAACCCTAATTTGTTACATAAAAACATGAAATAAAAAATTTAAATTGGGAAAAAAAGGCTCAACTTTAACAGTCAATATCTCAGCAACCACTGAACCAAATTCAAATCTGTTTGTGAGAAATGAATGGTAGCCTTCAGAAGAATCTTCAGTTAAAATGAATTTAGATTTAAATTAACCTAACCCTCATTCCTAGTCTGATTTTCAAAATTTTACAAAAACTTGAAAAGTGGTAATAAAGATGAGAACAAGATGAGTTTAATAAGATCACTGTTATCCAGATAAGAGTTATACAAACAGTAAATTTTGAAATTTTCATAGAAGGAATGAGATATCATATAGGCATGAAAAAAAGGAGATCAAACTTGATTGAAAAGAAGGAAAAATAGAGTGAGAAAGATTGATGTTGGAATTTGGGAGAAGTTGAATATGGAGTAAGTGAAATGCATAAAGAATGTGCAATGTATGTTTTTTAATGACATGGAGCCAAAAAAAAGTGAAATAAGGGAAAGGGGGGATAATGACCATGCCAAGGAGGGATGAAGAGTAGGGTGATGGAGCTAAAAAAGAAAGTAAAGAGGGAGAGAAAAAAAAGGTTAATTATACCATTGAAATCCAAAATAACCACTTACAAAAAAAATTTAGATAAAAAAATAAAATAAACAGAAAAAAACAAAAAAAATTATAATTAGCAATCAAAAAATCAAAAAAAGAATAAAATGACTTACCTGGAGAGATGGGATGAGAAAAAAAATGAAACCAAATTTTTTGAGGGATGTTGGAGGAGAAGAGAAAAAGAATATGAGGGATGAATGAAAAAAAGAAACAGTGAAAAATTATGCAGTGGCAGATAATATGTTATTTCATGTTGAGCTGGTAAATGAAAACAAATGAGAAATCCAAAAAAGAGACACTCAGGGTAAATTCAAAATAAAAATCAATATGCAAAAAACAAAAACACCAAACCAAGTGAATAAAGCACAGAAGTTGAACATTTGGAGAGTATAAAAAAATTAAAAGGGTTGTGTTTCAAAATTTTGGAGGGTGGTTGGCATAATGACAGAGTGTATGCTGGTTGAATGAATGTTTTTTGATTCAAGGAAGGGGAGATCTGGTACAGGTCTGGGATCCTCATCTTCATAAAGATCATAAAAAAGACATATAAGCTAAACAGTCTTCCAAACAGAGTCAGAGTCAGAGTCAGCAGCTAAAAAAAAGTGATAGAATTCATAGCTGTGTAAAGTTGCTTCCTAGTAGAGAGGTGCTTCATTATTGTCAGTAGAAAAGGTTGTCGGCAGAAGATTTAGGTGATGAGTGGATAGTGGGAATTCACCAACAAATGAGCAGATGGGATGTGTAGATAGAAAAAAATGTTATGTGTTTGCCACAAAAATTAAGTATCATAGAGTGAAGAGACACATAAAGATGAGAAAATGTTTTATGTTTTTTCCACCAAAATTAAGTATCATAGAGTGATGAAATACATAAGGATGGCATCTGCAATTATATGTCATGTGACTTGCTTACAAATCAATCATGGATGTGATGAGTTTGAGATCAGGAATTAGGAACAGAAATTGGGGTATAAGGGGAAGGATAATGCATTATTGTGGATTCCTTATCCACTAGCCCTGGGGCTAGTGGATAAGAATCTCATGCAATTAATAATGTCTGATCCTGGGAAAAAAAATTCATGATCCCTAATTATGGATCCATGAACATTGATACCCCCTATTAAATCCATAAAAATGTACTAGTCTTAGAATAAAATATTTTTATGCTTATTTAAATGTATATACAATTTATATGATAATAAAATTAATGTAAAATTTTATTAAAAAATAAAGTTATATAATTTTATTTTAATGAAATATTTAATTTGTATATATTTTAAATACAATTTTCTCTTTTTTAAGTTTATGTAACTTAACATAAGATTTTACTAGACTCTTAGTATAGCCTGGCTGACACTACCTCACCCTAAAAAAACACTAAAAAAATCCTAATATTTTTTCTTTTTATACTTTTTCAAAATTATATTGAGGTTACAAATTTCTTATCCAGGTATGCATGTATCATGCTCTGATGATAAATGTTGAGGTTATTCTTGAATCTGGTGCTGGAGGAAGTGTAGTGTCTGAAAAACCACTGGCTTCTGTGGATAAGGATTATCAATGCAAATTATTTTCTATAACGTCTGAAAAATCGAAAGGTTATGGTTCTGTTTTATGTACCAATGGCAAATACAAAACAACTTTATTCTTAAAATATAATGGTGGTTTTGTCAGAGATATTTGTGAATTCGTTATGATGATAAATGATAATTTAAGCAATTGGTTTATCATGGGAAATGACATTTTAACCATGTTTGGCATTAAATTGGATTCTGCAAATAATTTTTTTTCTTTGGAAATGAATAGGAAAAGAAAATTTAAAATTTTTTCCTCTAAAAAGCCTTCTGCACCCTTATTAAAATCTTGTCATTCTTTGAGCCAATTTAAAAGCAGAAAAACAGAGGAAATGAATGTATTATTGTCTGAGATTGAAACATCTTTATTTGGTAATAAATTAACTGATGGCCAAAAAGATTCAATAGTAGCCTTAATTACATCTTTCCCAATGGCTTTTTCTCATGGTTCCCATGTGTTGGGCTTGGTTAAAGATGAAATAAAAATTTCTCTATCCTGCAATTTGGATGAAATACATCCCAGACTAAAGAAAAAGCCTTACCCTGCTTCTCCCACAAAGAGAAAAGATATAGAAGATAATATCTCAACTTTATTATGTATGAATATTATTGAAAAAGTGGATGTTACACCCAAATATTGTGTCATCTCTCCAGTTTTAATCTCCTATGAGAAAGATAAAGCTAGACTTTGTGTAGATAATAGAGCATTGAATACTTATACTGTGGATGATATATACCCATTACCCAGAATCAGATCTATACATGCTACCTTACAAGGTGCAAAATTTATAAGCTGTCTGGATGGTAATAAGGGTTATCATCAAATACTTTTTGAACAGTCTTCCCAAAATTTTTTGCTAATTGCAACCCATATGGGAACTTAAAATATGTTAGGAAGCCTTTTAGCCCTAAAAATTCCCCTTCAGTATTCCAAAAAATAATGGATAACACATTTCATCAGGAAATAATTGAAGGTTGGTTAATGATTTATATTGAAGAAATCATAGTTTTTTCTAAAATTTTTGATGAACATATCCAACACTTAAATAGAGTCTTCCAGAAAATGAATGAAATTAACATGACTTTATCCTTAAAAGAGTGTAAATTTGGGTTTCGATCCTTTTAAGTCCTGGGTCATGTTGTTTCTTGCTTACAGATCTGTGTAGACCAAGGAAAAGTTGCTGCTAACCAAAATGTGTCTGCACCAAGTTCTGTAAAAGAAATACAGATTTTCTTGGGAATATGTGGCTACTATAGGCAATATATAAAAAATTATCAAGTCATAACCTTAAAGCTTACCAAACTATCAAGAAAAGATGTGGCTTATATATGGAATGAGGATACTCAAAGAGCTTTTGATAAATTTAAAAGATGTTTAATTTCAGCTCCAATCCTTGCCCTCCCAGATTTTAATAAGCCTTTTGTTCTTTATACAGATGCAAGTTTTATTGGACTTGGGGCTGCTCTTCATCAAAAACAAATTATTAATGAAAAAGTTTCAGATGTAGTAATTTTTTATATTTTAAGAACCATAAGAAAAAGTAAATTGAAGTATGATTCCACTCAATTAGAGTGTTTAGCAGTTGTATGGGCTTTAGAAAAGCTTAATTATTATTTAGATGATCAAAAGTTTGAATTAGTTACTGATTGCAGTGCTGTGAAATCCCTCTTAAACTTGAAAACATCAAATAGACATATGTTTAGGTGACAACTATTTGTTCAAGAATACAGAGGTAGAATGACTATTATTCACAGGGCTGGAAAGGTTCATTGAAATGTTGATATGTTGTCCAGATTACCTCTTCCAAATGATGAATCCAATCCAGCCTATCTACCTGAGGATGATACAGTACATATACATGGTATATACATTGCTGATATGGAAGAGGAACTGTTACAATTAATTCTGGATTCATATGATCAAGATTCTGATTTAAATAAATTGGTTACAATCTTGAATTATCCAAAGAATGCTTCTATTCAAGAATTAATAAAAACTCTTCCTCCAAAGTACCAGACTGCTTTGAGTAAAGGAAAGTTTTCCATTGAAGATGGTTATATAAACTACAGGGGAAAACTGACCAAAGTCATTGTTATTCCTCCTTCCATGAAAGAAACAATCTTAAACATTCTTCATGAAAACATATTAGCAGGACATTTTGATCTTGAGAAAACCATTATCTGAATTAAAAACACTGCTTGGTGGGCTAATATGTCTGAAGAAACTAAATTATATGTTGAATCTTTTGATTCTTGTCAAAAATCTAAAATGTTGACAGGTAAAAGAGCAGGATTTTTACCACATATTGAGGCACCAGATGCTCCTGGGCAAATCATTAACATGGATTTTGTCACTGGTCTTCCTGTAGCAGGTAAAGACAGTTATAACTCTTGTTGGGTAATAATGGATAGATTCAGCAAAATGTGCAAATTTATTCCCACCCACAAAGATGAATCCACAAAAGAATTAGCTTTCTTATGTTGGTCTTACATGTTTAATATTGTTGGATTTCAAAAATCCATTATCTCTGATAGAGTTTCAAAATTTACATCTGAATTTTGGACTTCTTTAATGGATATTTGTGGCTGTGAGTCAAAATTGTCTACAGCTCACCATCCTCAGACTGATGGTTAAGCTGAAAGAATGATTCAAACTCTGGAAGATATGATTAGAATGTATTGTGCCTTTGGATTAGAATATAAAGACAATGACAGATTTACTCATGACTGGGTCATTCAATTTCCTGGCCTTGAATTTGCGTATAATAGCACTGTTCATTCTGTCACTGAGAAAAAGCCTTTTGAACTTTGTTTAAGACTTCTGCTCAAATTCTCAATAATAAATTACCTAAGTTGGAACTATATCCTGGTGTAAATTTTTTTATGCAAATGCAACAGCTATGCAGAAAACATGCTCAAAGCTGTATTGATAAAGCATTTGAATATGAAAAGAAAAGATGGGATTAATCCCATGAGGAAAACACCTTCAACAAGGGTGATGAAGTGTTAATATCTACTGTCCATTTCAATCTACAAGGAAGCAAGAAATTAAAAGATCTATTTGTGGGACCATTTGTTGTTAAAAGAATGGTTGGAGATAATGCAGTAGAAGTTGTATTGTATTCTCCATATGATAGGAAACATCCTGTTTTTCCCATTTCTTTGCTTAAACCTTATACTTCCAACTGTGACTTATTTCCCAAAAGAAGGGGAAGACCTATGAAAAACCCTCAGGAAGTCACAGAAAGTGCAGAAATTGATAAAATTCTCAATGATAGAATTATCACCTCTGAAAGAGGTATTGAATATTTATTGAAATATAAGAACAAATCATCTGAACATGATGCATGGATACCTGGAAAAGAAATTTCAAATCTTCCTACTCTGTTAAAAAAGTATAAAAAGAAAAAATCTTAGCATTTTTTATTGTTTTTTTAGAGTGAGGGAGTGTCAGCCAGGCTATACCAGGAGCCCAGTAAATGTTATGTCAATTTACTGGAGCCAAAAGAGGGTGTAAAAATATGCATTGTATGTATATAAATTATTATTTTATTGCATAATAAAATTATATAAGTATCTTATTGAATATAAGTAAAATAAGGGTTATATTAATTTTATTATTATATAATTTAATTATACATTTAAATTAAGCATAATATATTCTATATTCTATAAATTTTGGCACATTTTATATGTATATAATAAATATAAATTAATAATTAATTAATCATAAACATGTATTATAATTTTAAGTGTAAAATTAACTTAAAATGTATTTAAATTAATTAATTAAATTTATATATTAAATAAAACCTTACATATCTTATTAAACAATAATATTGGATGCTTTTTTAATTCATAACTGTTTCATCAAAGTATTAAACAAGTTAAAACACTTTATTAAATAAATTATTAATGTTTTATTATAAAATTTAGTAATTTTGTTATAATAAGTATTTTTTTTAACTTAAAATAATTATTTCAGTAATAAAATTAATAAAAATAACTAATTAATCATGTTTTATACCAACTTAATTAATTACACTCACCATGCAATATGGGGGGCGGACTTTCTAGCAAGTCCGCTGTAGACAATCCTATAGTACTAGCTATAGGCCTTGACCAAGGGAGTTGGAGAAAAACCAGAGAGAAAATCCCCTGTCCCTTTAGAAAAATAGAGTGAGATTTACTTGCTAAAGTAAGTTGGTTCCTGTTTTGCTAAAGCTCCTATTTAACACACTTGACTGCTTGATGAGCCAAGAAAGTAGTCCCCAGATAGACTACCAGACCAAAGAACTGAAATGTAGAACAAAGTCCACACCAGAGACAGCAAAGATACTTGATGTAGGCTGCAAATCCACACCAGAGACAGCAATAATACTTGCTATAGCTTGCAAGACTATAACAGAGAAAAAAGTTTCCAAAGTTAAGTTAAATGAAGAACTCACTTGCAACAAACACAGCCAATTGTGGCCAGAAAACAGTGAAAACTGAGTGAGGAACAATGAGATCACCTCCGGATGGTTGTATGATGATTAAGGTTGCCCCAAACTGTCTTATTCACTATTTACACACAGACCACTAACTAAGAGCCCATGCGCACACACCAATCTGGCGCCTGTACCTGCCAGATTGCATAAAAAACCCTCCTGGAGCGCTCCCCAACCTCCTAAAACAGAGGCGGGTGGGCCTCCCGACGTCGGAGGTGCCGCCTGAAGCGGCCCGGCCTCCCTGAAGCCAGAAAACCAACAAAAACCACTAATCTACTTAGAAAAATTAGCTACAACTACTAAAACCTTTAAAACACGGAATCTCACTATAACAACATTGAGACATGAAATATAGAGAAAAACCAGGGCTATCCAATGATAGTACCCACATACCCGCAGACCCAATATCCACGGAATAAAACCAGAAAAATACCAAATTCCTTAACAGATGTCAATTAAGACATGCATAAACAGCGCCAAGTCACACAACAAAGGCCCCTGCCAATGTTGGAAGAACACACCGCAACTTGAAGTCAGATGGAAATCAGATGGAACTCAGACTGAAGTAATACTGAACTTTCACTTGAATTATCACACAAATAATAATGGATCTATATTGAAAACATAGTGAAAGTGTGAGGATAACTGAATGGAATCCAGAAAAAATCATTCCATGAGTCTACTCAATGCAAAGTATTTTTTGAAGCAACTCATTGAAATAATACTTTATTAAATTAAGTTGATCAATAAAAATCAATTGACAATATTGCAATTCTTAAATACAATAATTTTATTAAAAAATTTCAGATTACATATAAAAAAAATCAGTGACTTTTTCTATTACTTACAACTGTTTTTACAGAATTGAAAAATATGTTTCAGCTAATATCTTATGGAAGTGAACTCTGTTCTTCACCCAAAGAACAGAGTTCATCCTCCTATTTTCACACTCTTTTTGCACCAATCTCCATCCCTTTCAATTCTATCAACACATGCTTGTCTTCCCTCCCCATGCTTTTGGCTATCCTCCCAGCCCCATTGTATGCTATCCTCTTTTGATCCCCATTTCACCCCTCTCAACCTCTCCCAGACCCTTTTCTTCATTTAAAAATCCTTTGAACCCTTAATCTTCCCTTCCAACTCTTTCCCAACCTTTTTGCTACCCCATATACCCTTCCTCACCCCTCTCTCCAGCCTTTCCAACCCTTGTAGCCCCATTTGTGTTCACATGAGCTTCAAGGTGTGTTCAAAGTAAATTCAATACTTCTTCATGATGGTTTCATCACTTCCTCAATGTGTGCTCAAAAAGATATGAATTAGGGTTCAAGGTTGCGTACTTGCTAGCAAATCTGCCCCCCATATTGCATGGTGACTATATTTATGTGTTAAACTAATTTCCTTTTTATGTTTTACTTAAACTGGGTTTCTTTAAAAGAGTTATCAGACATGTTTTAAATTAAAACAATTACTTTATTGCATCTCAAACTTATTTAAATTCCTACTAATTTTATTATTAATTTTTGGGATTAATTTGGGAAAATATAGTTTATTACTCATGTGTGTTAACTCATTGTTTCATGGGTTCCCTTGCACTTAGTAAAATTTTGTTACATAATTAATTTTATTTTATATTTTATTGTATATACATTTCTGCGGTGCTTCAGAGGGCCCCTTGCATATATAAGGGCCTTGGGTAATCCCCTGTAGCCTCATCACTTTAAAATATTTTTAAAATAAATACAAACATGTTATTTGTTATTTTATTAGTATAATAATTCTAATTTAAATATTAAATAATTAAATAAAGGTTTCCTTGAGTCTATTAGAAATACAAATTTCTAGCCATGTAGAAAAATTTGACTTACTTAGAAATAAATATTTTATTAATACATTAAACCTCACCGTTTTGTCTCTCCTCAAAAAGTGTTGTTGAATTTCCTTATTATTTTTCTTATTTTATTAAATTTACAAATTTTAGTTATTCCTTTTCCCTCTTATACTACCTTATTTTCATTTCCTGCTCTCCCTCTCTGTTTTATTCTTATTATTATCCTTCTTCTAGACAATCCGCTGACATGTTCTTTCTCTATCATAAGAAAGAAAATCATATTATACTGTGTGAAAATAAACATTCTCATTTGTTGAATTTAAAATTTTTCAAAATTTATCTATAGTTTTACTTATTTGAAGAATTTAATGTAATATTCAATATAAATCTTGTTGATAAAGAAATATACATTTACATACATTAAAAAATAAAACATCGAATTTGAAAAAAAATAAAATAAAATTTCACAGTTTAACCTATCTTCAACAACAGTCAGAACCAGGATGGCATTGTGAGTTCAATCTAAGTTTCATAAAACTTAGACATATTTTTTTTAAAAAGTAGATATATTCATTTTCATCAAGCTTATTTAGTAATGAAGATAACTTAAAGATTTTTTCCTGTTACTTAATTATAAATAATTTGTATTTTAAAACATATTATAATTTTTTTTCTTGAATTTGTAATAATTACATCTATTATGTCAAGAGGTATTTCAAGTCTAGAAGGTTTTCCAGGGAGGTCCAAGGGCAGCCACAATGGGTTTATAGGATTCAAACTTGGGTATGTATTTTCTTATCTTAAAGATTTTTTTGCTCAATAATAAGAGGTTGAAGGATGGATTACTATTATAATTAATGGTTTAGAATCACGGTTTAATGTAAATACTAAAGCAATAATAGATAACAATAAAGAGGATTGTAAGTAGTTGTAATAAAGTAAGTAAGTAATGAATGATCTGAAAAGTACAAAAAGTGAGGGCCTTTTATAGGCAAAAATGCGGGAAATAAAGACACGGAGTTGACGCCACCTACTACAAGGGTGTGAGAAAGAAACTAAATAAGAAAGAGTGTATATGAAATAAATAAAAGATAAATTAATTGGTACATCAACAAGGGCATCATTTTCATTTGCAATAAAATATGAGTTCCCTTGGACTGTCACAATTAATACAACACATTTGATTTAAATATATTGATTTCACGGAAATTTAAATCTCTCAGTAAAGTAATTTGATATTTTTAAGGACTTTATTATATTATTATTATTTATTTTTATTCCCACTCAACTGTATTATTGAGCACGGTGTTAGGGAGTAAAAATGTATGGGACAATTACTTAAATTAATTATTTACATTACTTAATATACTTAGCTAGTTAGTTGTAAGTAATACATAATTAAATACTAAATAATTAATTATTAATAAGAATTTAAAAAAGGCATGGCTTCATCTCAGTAAAATAATTAATTACTTTTCTGGGTAAGTCTAGTAGCCTGGCTGACATATTAATTCACGTATTTAAAAATATTTAAATACAAAAAATCAAGCTAAAAGGTAGGATATATCCAAATATTTTATGTTATTTTTTTTTAATTATATAATACATGTAAAATATGTTCTGTGCCACACCAACAGAGCTGGAAGTCAAATTAAAAGGATAGTATGTTCAACTCATAATTCCCATATTAGTGGTGTAGATTTTAATATTGGTTTTTTTATTGAAAATTTTTTCAAGAAATTACCAATATTACTTATTTTATCATCATAGTCATAATGTGTAACCAAATTTCATAAAATATTTTTTTAGAAATTTTTATTTTTTAACTCCTAATTTTTATATTTCAATGCTTATACTTAAAAATCTAGTATTTATAAAAATTAGACATTACAGATGTACTATAAATGAAAAAAATGGTGTAAACAAGACCATACACCAGAATATACAATCATTGTATGTTGAAAAATTGATACATATTTCTATTTGCACAAGGTGAGAAATGTATAGAAGTAAACCAGTCCTGACACTCTTTAACTACAGCTGTGTCTGTAATTGATAACTTAATTGATAGGTGTACCCTGAGGTTTGGCTGAATGGCAGAGTACATCATCAGTTTTTGGCCACCTTTTTTGCCTCCCTCAACACCCTTTCCTACAATGATTTCTTCACTGAACTCACCACATAATATCATCCCTATATATCTCTTCTCTAGCCTTCTTTACTCCCTATCCATCTCACACCACCCCTTATCACCCCTTACCACACCTTTTGCACCATCTTCACCCCTCCTCAGCTCTTGAAAACCTTTTGCTACCCTCCTTACCCCTCAATACTCATTTGGCTACCCCCCAAGCCCTCAATTCCCCTTTTGCTGCACTCCCCACCCCTCACCTCAACTCCTACACCTTTTGCTTCACTCCCAAGCCCACCTGAGCCAATCCCTTCCCCTCCCCATCCCACTCATCTCCCTTCAATTACCAGCCTACCCTCTTTCTCTTTCTCTGCACTCCCCCCCTTTTTACTTTCTATGGAGTAAAAGGGGTAGAGAGTAGTGGGGAAGTGAAAAAAAGGGATGTGGAGGGGCTAAGAGAGATGAAGAATGGTATGGAGGGGAAATGAAATGAAAGGGATGCAAGAGGAAAGTGAGGTTAAAGAGGGAGGGTAATCTGAGAGGGGATGAGTTTTTGATTCATAAGTGGGGAGAGGGTAGGAGCAGAAAGAGAAGGATTTTTCTTCAAAAAATTGATATGATAGAAAAACAGAAGAATTATTTTCAAGGGAATAGAAAGACTGATGACCTGAATTTTTTTTAAAAAATATTAGACTTCTAGTGAATCATTAACTTTTAATGTGCTTCAATATTAAGAAAATTCCCCCCCTTCATAGTTAGATAACCTGAAGATGGAGGAAAGTTGTTTTTAAAGAATGATAGTACCTGTGCATTGATTGTACTTACTGGTAAAAAAACTATATATATTTTGTTTATAAATTATATGTTTAACTATATCATTCTTTTATTCATTTTGAAGATTTTTTTGCGCTCCACAGATCCTTTGAAGGTTCATGGGATTTGCTACTATGTAATCATACATAAAGATAAAATATCATATTTTTTAAAATTTTCACTGAAAATAATGTGATTATTAATATCACTACACTATATAGTATTTCTTAAATAATTTCTGAATATACTTTATAATTAAAATATGTAATTGTTCTAAAATATCTGAATGCTTATGTAAAATGAAGTCTCATTAAATCTACAATGAGGATTATTTTTTTGAAATAATAAGAAAAGCACCATTTTTAAAAAATAACCTTAGGTGTTTACAAGCCTGTTTTAGATTTGGGGTGCACTGATTTCAACCTTTCATCAAAAACTCATATTGTTATGATTTCAAAAAATTTTCAAGTAATTAATTCATTGGCTTCAATGATAATTCAATTATGATTCACTATGAATTCAACAAACTTTCACTCTTTCTTCTTGGATTGTTCATGGGGAGCTCAATTAATACTAAATTTGTGATGAATTTGGGTTCAAGGTTGCGGACTTGCTAGCAAGGTTTCCCCCCATATTGCATGGTGAATATTTTTTATAATCTCAGCATTCACTAGCAAGTATAAGTCCAAGTTACAAACTTCAGATAAATTATATAAATAATGGACATCTTGTTCCAAAATTAGAACTTCATGTGAATAATCATTTTCATAAGAGATATTTCTTTCAAACTCACTAGAGGAATCACTAAGGTCAACTTCCTTACTTTTATTCTCCTCAGTATTTTCAACAAGATAAATTTCCTTGTCACAATCATGTCCAATCTTCCATGATTCGTTACATTTAAAACAAGAATTTTTGGCATATTTCTTTGGTGCAACTGGGGCAGAGATTTTACAAGGTTTTTCTGAGAGTTTTTCTGAAGTTTTTTGTAGATCATGATAAGATTTTAAGGGATAATACTTTGGTTCATATCTATAATTAAGTAAAACTTTATTACAGATATTAATGAAAAAAGAATTTTTGCTTATATGTTCAGTTCTAGAAAAAATAAAATCTCTCACAGAATTTGTTAACTTATTGAGAATTTTTTCTCTCCAAATATTATAATCCATCTTTGGATCTGCAGCTCTTGGAATTTCAGTAATTTTCAGAAGGAAAACAATAGGTTTTTTAGAAGAGGAGGATGTATATTTAGCATTATCATATAATCTATGTTAAGCCAATAAAATTTTTAACCACCTAATTGATTTTCAATTAATTTTTTCCACTCATTCTGTCAGCCAGGCTACTAGACTTAACCAGTGAAATAATTAATTATTTTACTGAGTTGAAGCCACGCCCCTTTTTCTCACTAATAATTAATTATCTACTTAAGCATTACTTACAATTAACTAATTAAGTACAATAAGTAATATAATTAATTGGTGTAAATAAAATGTCCCTTACAATTTTACTCCCTAACACCGTGCTCAATGGTATAAGTCAATGGGAATAGAATTTGATATTAAAATTATAATAAAAAAAACTTTAAAACAATTATATTACCTCAATGAGAGATCTGGAATCCTGTGAAAGTAATATAATTAATTAATTATTGTGTAATCAACTCTGAAAGTCCAAGGAACTGAAACTTTATTGCTAATAAATTTGATGTCCTTGTTGACGTACCAGTTCATTTAATTCTTGTGTCATATATGTACTCCTTTCAGTCATTCTTTTTCTCACATGCTTACAATATATGGTGTAAATTCTGTATATTTAATTCCCTCATGTTTTGCCTATAAAAGGCCTCTTACTTTGTGCTTTTCAAAACATTCTTTTTATCACTTACATTATTATTATAATTATAACACTACAATTATTTCTATATTTTATAACTTTAGTATTTACAACAGCGTAATTCTAATCTATAATTTATATTGATATATAAAATCTACCACTTTTATTTGAGTAAAACAATTATTTTGATTGAGAAATACGTACTATTCTTTGAGAGTGCAATAAAACCCTAAAATTCCTCGTATAAACCTCAAACCAAGCTTCTAGACCAAAAGTACCCCTTGACAATTGAGGGCCTTTCCGAATTATCGACGGTGCATCGTTATTTGAGGGTGTAATAAAAGGGACCATTGGCCTTTGAATACCTGTAAGGACGAGAAAGCAACAAAAACAACAAACGTCATACGTCACGTGAATTTTTTTTTTTTTTGCTGCGAACGGGAATTGAACTGCGCTCCAAAAATTAGGTTCATATATTGACTAAACGTCGTATATATCGTGGTAATTATTGATATTACTAATTGTGGGTTACTCTTCACTCTTCGTTTGCTACGTATTTCCTTTTACTCAGCACTCTGTAAGTGGCATTAATTTGCTCATTTTACAGGGGGAGGTGTCTGGTAATTTGAAATTTATTTTTATTATTATAATTATTTTTATTTTTCCTGGTTGACCATAATAGAGCAATAAGTGTTCTTAGTCCCAGAAGTAATAAAATAATTATATTTTAATATTAATTATTATAATTTTTCAGTTGACATTTGTCCTGATTAATTTAAATTTTAATTGTTGCAGTTGACAAATTGTCCTGACAAAAATATTTTTTTTTATTAATAAATAATTCATAATTAATTACTTTAGTTGACCTTGAGTCCTGGTAGTTCAAGAAAATATTTTTTAATAAAACTCATATTTAATTACCTCAGTTGACATTAAGTCCTGGTAGTTAAGTGATCAGTTTAATAAAAATTTTAAAATAAAAATTCATATTTAATTACTTCAGTTGACATTAAATCCTGGTAGTTAAGTAATCAGTTTAATAACATTTTTTAATTAATAAATATTCATATTTAATTACTTCAGTTGACATTAAGTCCTGGTAATAAATTAGTTGATTTAAATCCTGAAAACAATGAATTAAAATTATTAATAAAAATTTTAATTTATTTCTACAGTTGATTATATTATAATCCTGGTTTTAAATTATTTTTTGAATTAATAAATTAATTTTATTTAGTTGATTTTTATCCTAAAAAGATTTTTATTTATTTATTTTTATATTATTTCTGTTAAATAAAAATTAAAAATAAAGACTAATTAATCTTATTGTCTCTTTTTCTTCATTTCAGTTAAATATTAAAATGACTGACCAAAGTGTTTCTGCTGCACGTAAAGAGGAACTAGCCTTGATTGATTATGATGAGCCTACTTCTGTAAGTTCTCCTTTAACAAGAAGAATTTCTCAGATTAATAAATCCTTGCTCCAAACAGGGTGTAGAGATGGAAGAAGTTGAAATCCTAGTAGACACAAATAAGGATCAGAAGCCTGTGATGAACCCACCAGAAGAACTTCCAAAAGGCTTCAGGATAAAAAAGATGCCATTGCCTCAACAGGTAAAGAATCTGTCAACTCACATAAAGGAGCTAAGGACAGAAAACTTGAGACTAAAGGCAAGGGTAGATGCTCTGGAAGAAAAGGTGAGAAGGATAGATACCTTTCTTCAAGAGAAGAAGAAACCTCTTCCCCCCAGGGATCAACAACACTTGGCTCCTCAGTCCCAAGAGAAGGTGGAAGTGTCAAAGTGGCAGTGGGACTGGTTAAACACCCAGTGGGACAACCTGTCTCATAACCAGCATCAGTTGACTCAGGCAAGTCTGTCAAGACCCACCCAGGTAAACCCCACACCTCCTCATCCCTATCAAGGAGGCAAAAGAAGAAGGAATCCAAATATGGTCATACCCAGCAAGCCTTGGTAAGCCCCTCTATTGATTCTCAAGTGCCATTTCTTGTAGCTGATTCTGTTCCTTCAGGTAAATCTGGAAGGCAGGATGAAACCTTGAGACCTTTAGAGGCTGGGAGTAGTAGACAAATCACTCATGTATCTAATCCTTTACTTTTAATTGCTACCTCAATGATTAACCCTGATATGGCTGAAATTGATGAAACTCTTGACCCTGAGTTTTATGAGAGTCTGGAAAGTTACTCAGTTTCCTTATTAAGAAACACTCCAGATGTAGCAAAGATTAATGATGAGTACTTGAGAGATATTATTGCAAAGCAGAATCATATTATGAACAATATGCAATTAACTCAGAAGTTTAATGGTTTATTAACTGAGCAAGAGTATCAATCCTTGAGGAGTGAATTGCAGAAAGTTTCTGATGATTTTGTTTAACTATAAGGCAACTCATGAAAAGAAGATTGCTTTGTGGAAAAATATCAAAAATGATTTGTCTAAATTAAAAGATACTGTATCTATCTATTGTGAAGAGCTGGAGATAGATAAGATGAGTCTGAAGAGATTGAATGACCATTATTCATCTTTTCAAAATAAAAATCAGTTATCTTTTGCAACTATCAATGAGAGTTTATATAGTCTTCCAAGAATGAAAACAAGACTAACAACCATTGAAGAAAAATTGAACTCATTGTTGAATGACCAGAAATATTCTGACATTTCTGTGAAGGAACATATAGTGCAGGATGCTCAAATATTACCTGTGGCTAGTTTATCTAAAGTAAAAATAGCTCCAGAAATACCTGTTGATACCACTGAGTTTCCATCAAAAACTGATGATGCACCAGGATCTTCAACAGAAGGATTAAAAAATGAGATTACAACCCAATTGGAGAAGTTACAGCTGCTTCTTACTCAGAAAACAGCTAGTACTAAGGAGACTCCTTCAAATCAAAAGAATTGGCCAAAACTTGACCAATATCCTACATTTGATGGTGATTTTTCTTCTGATTGGCAACAATTTATTTGCAGAATTGATAACTTGAAAAACTATTACAAACTCCAGGATGAGGAAGTTGTGTCTAAGTTAATTTCTTTATTTACCAATGTAGCCCTTATGTGGTATGAATCTGTCCTATTAGATGGAAATGATTACTCATGGGAAGATTGGAAGAAATTAATTAAAGCACAATTTGGGGGCTCCAAGTTTAGAATGGCTCAACTAAGGCAGTATGAGGAAACTAAATATAGTTCTTCTACTGATAAACCTATTGAGTTCTTAATGAAACTTGTTAAAATCTTAAGAGCTATGGACCCAAATATGGAGTTTGAGTTATGGAAGGACAGGATCCTTTATAAATTGCCAATTTCTTTGAGAGACTTGATAGTGGCTAGGACTGAGTTCACCAGAGAACCCTCTTCTTTCATCAATACTTGCAATGAGATCCTTCTAAACAACAAGTATGATGCCAGAAGATTCATTCCTAGGACCCCTTTGGAGAAACCCTCCACTTACCAACAGAAACCTCTGGAAAAGGTTGGTAAATCTTCTGCCCCTGTTGCACCAAAAAAGTATGCAACAAAAACTTGCTTCAAGTGCAACAAGCCTTTGCAGAAAGGCCATGTTTGTGACAAGAAGATAAATCTTGTAGAACAAACAGAGGAGCATGCTGATGACACAGTGGCACTGGATGATACATCAAGTGATTGTGCCAGCAATATTTCATATGAATCTCAACAAGAAATCTTGATTCTGGAAGAGGATATTCATTATTTAAATACTATTGATATTGATAATAATGCTTTATCTACAGTTGAGGATGCTGAGATCATAAAGAACATTGAGGATAACTCAATTGTTATTGCCCCTCTCAAAGCACCAGTCTTGATTAATGGAACCAGCATAGAAGTTGTTCTGGATTCTGGAGCTGGAGGAAGTGTAGTTTCTGAAAGAACACTTGCTTCAGTGGATCAAGACTATAAATCAAAACTTTTGCCTATCATTTCTGAAAATTGGAGAGTTTATGGCTCTGTTTTGTCCCCCATTGGTAAATACAAAGCCACAGTGTTTTTTAAATATAACCATGGTTTTGTAAGAGCTATTTGTGATTTTGTTGTCATGAAAAATGATAACTTAAGCGATTGGTTTATTGTAGGGAATGATACTTTAACCAAGTATGGCATAAAATTGGATCCTTCAAACCAATGTTTCACAATGGGGATGAATGGGAAGAGAAAATTTAAGATTTCCTCCCCTAAAAAATTATTGAAACCAGAATTGAACACATGTAATTCTGTAGTTCAATGTAAAGGAAGATCTACAAAAGAGATGCATGCCCTTTTGTCTGAAATTGACAATGCCTCTTTTGGAGAAAAACGTTCTGGAGAGGATAAAGATTCCATCATCAACTTGATAAAGTCTTTTCCTATGGCTTTTGCTCATGGATCACATGAACTGGGATTAGTTAAAGAGGAAATAAAACTTTCATTGTCTTGCCCATTAAATGATATACCACCTAGTTTAAAGAAGAAGCCTTATCCTGTTTCTCCCACAAAGAGAAAAGATATTGAAGACAATATCTCTACACTTTTAAAAATGAATATTATTGAAAAGGTAGTTGAAACACCTAAATATTGTGTTATCTCACCTGTCCTAATTTCTTATGAGAAAGATAAAGCCAGGTTATGTGGTGATTATAGAGCACTAAACACTTATTCTGTTGATGATATCTACCCTTTACCTAGAATTAGCTCTATACATGCTACTTTACAGGGTGCTAAATATATCAGCTGTTTGGATGGTAAAAAGAATATCACCAGGTTTTTACATTCTTTAAAAGTTCTTGGTCATGTTGTTTCAGAGTTACAGATATGTGTTGACCAAAACAAAGTGGCAGCCATACAACAGGTGAAGGCTCCTACTACAGTTAGAGAGCTCCAAAGTTTTTTGGGAATGTGTGGATACTATAGACAGTATATTAAAAATTACCAAGTCATAGCTTTACCCCTTACCCAATTAACTAGAAAGGATGTTGCTTTTGTCAGGAATAGTGAAAGACAAAGAGCCTTTGACACTATGAAACACTGTTTGATGTCAGCACCAATTCTTGCTTTACCTGACTTTAATAAACCATTTGTTTTGTACACTGATGCCAGTTTCATTGGTCTGGGTGCTGCCCTCCATCAAAAACAAGTGATAAATGATAAAGTTTCAGAAGTAGTAATTTGTTATATTTCAAGAACCTTGAGAAATAGTGAATTGAAATATGGTACTACTCAATTGGAATGTTTAGCTGTAGTGTGGGCTCTATAAAAGCTTCATTATTACCTAGATGACCAGAAATTTGAGCTTGTCACTGACTGAAGTGCAGTTAAATCCCTTTTAAACTTGAAAACACCAAACAGACATATGTTCAGATGGCAGTTGGCTTTTCAAGAATACAGAGGGGGAATGACAATTATTCATAGGGCTGGTATTGTTCACTCAAATGTGGATATGTTATCTAGGTTACCTTTACAAAATAATGACTCTAATCCTGCTTATGATCCTGAGGATGAAATTATTCATATTAATGGGATATATGTGGTTGATATGGAGGAAGAGCTATTACAGCTTATTCTGGATTCATATGATAAGGACACTGACTTGAAAAAGTTATGCACCATATTAAATGATCCAAAGAATGCTTCAATACAAGCATTAATTAAAACCCTTCCACCAAAGTACCAAAAAGCTTTGGAAAAAGGTAAATTTTCAATTGATGAAGGATATCTATATTATAGAAGAAAGTTGAGTAATGTCATTTTTATTCCTCCTTCTATGAAAGAAATCATCTTGAAAATTTGTCATGATGACATATTAGCTGGACATTTTGATCTTGAAAAAACAATGATCAGAATTAAGAACACTGCTTGGTGGGTTAATATGTCTGAAGACACAAAATTATATGTTGAGTCTTTTGATTCTTGCCAAAAATCAAAAAGATTAACTGGTAAAAGAGCAGGATTAATGCAACATATTGAACCTCCTGATGCACCATGGCAGATAATAAACATGGATTTTGTAACAGGGTTACCTGTTGCTGGTAAAGACAGTTATAACTCGTGTAGGGTTATTGTGGACAGATTCACAAAAATGTGTAAATTTATCCCTACTCACAAGGATGTTTCCACTAAAGAATTAGCTTTCTTATGGTGGTCTCATATGTTTAATACTTCTGGTTTTCCTAAAGCCATAATCTCTGACAGAGACCATAAATTTACTTCTGAATTTGGGATGTCTCTGACGGATGTTTGTGGTTGTGATCTGAAACTTTCTACTGCCCACCATCCACAGACTGATGGCTTAGCTGAAAGAATGATTCAGACTTTAGAGGACATGATTAGAAGGTATTGTGCCTTTGGCCTTGAGTATAAAGATAATGACAGATTCACTCGTAATTGGGTTACCTTACTTCCTGGGTTGGAATTTGCTTATAATAGCACTGTTCATTCTGTTACTCAAAGAAAGCCTTTTGAGCTCTGGCTTGGATATGTTCCAAATACTCCTGCCCAAATTCTCAATAACAAAATACCTAAATTGGATATACATACTGGTGTAAAATCTTTTCTTCAAATGCAACAACTATGCAGAAATCATGCTCAACAATGTATTGAAAAATCATTTGAATATGAGAAGAAGAGATGGGACAAATCCCATAAAGAATACACTTTTAAAAAGGGTGATGAAGTGTTGATTTCTACAGTCCACTTCAACTTACAAGGTAATAACAAGTTGAAAGATCCATTTGTTGGTCCATTTGTCGTCAGAAGAATGATTGGAGATAATGCAGTTGAGGTTATTTTGTATTCTCCATATGACAGAAAAAATCATGTTTTTCCAATATCTCTTTTGAAACCTTACACATCCAATAGTGATTTATTTTTAAAAAGGAGGGGAAGACCAAAGAAAACCCCAAATGAAATCACTGAAACATCAGAAATTGAAAAAATTCTAAATGACAGAATAGTCACTGCTGAAAAAGGTACAGAATACTTATTGAGATTCAAGAATAAATCATCTGAATATGATTCTTGTATACCTGGGAAGGAGATATCTAATCTTCCTACTCTACTAAAAAAGTATAAAAAGAAAAAATCATAGTATTTTTTTATTGTTTTTTTTAGAGTGAGGGAGTGTCAGCCAGGCTACTAGACTTAACCAGTAAAATAATTAATTATTTTACTGAGTTGAAGCCACGCCCCTTTTAATCACTAATAATTTTATTATCTACTTAAGCATTACTTACAATTAACTAATTAAGTACAATAAGTAATATAATTAATTAGTGTAAATAAAATGTCCCTTACAATTTTACTCCCTAACACCGTGCTCAATGGTATAAGTCAATGGGAATAGAATTTAATAATAAATTTAAAATAAAAAAAAACTTTAAAATAATTATATTACCTCAATGAGATATCTGGAATCCCGTGAAAGTAATATAATTAATTAATTATTGTGTAATTAACTCTGACAGTCCAAGGAACTCAAACTTTATTACTAATAAATTTGATGTCCTTGTTGACGTACCAGTTCATTTAATTCTTGTGTCATATATGTACTCCTTTCAGTCATTCTTTTTCTCACATGCTTACAATATATGGTGTAAATTCTGTATATTTAATTCCCTCATGTTTTGCCTATAAAAGGCCTCTTACTTTGTGCTTTTCAAAACATTCTTTTTATCACTTACATTATTATTATAATTATAACACTACAATTATTTCTATATTTTATAACTTTAGTATTTACAACAGCGTAATTCTAATCTATAATTTATATTGATATCTAAAATCTACCACTTTTATTTTAGTAAAACAATTATTTTGATTAAGAAATACGTACTATTCTTTGATAGTGCAATAAAACCCTAAAATTCCTCATATAAACCTCGAACCAAGATTCTAGACCAAAAGTACCCCTTTACACATTCCATGTATAGTTATTTTTATCCAATAAAACAGATTAAAACCACATCATGGCTGCATTGGAGAATAAATAAAGAAATTTGGAAAAAATTTCTACATCTGGTAATTTAAAAGAACACTTTAAATTATAAATTCTTTGATTATAATTTAGCAAATCAGATGAATAATCACCATCAAAGGTAGGGTATTGATCAAATTTAGGAAGATTCTTAATACTATTAGGCTGGTCAACTTTAATTTTTGAATTATTCATTGTAATTAATTCCTGAAGTTTGAAAAGGTTTTGAGAGATATCAATAATCACAGAGGCAGCTGGGTTATTATGAGTATTAACCTTTTTTGTTAGTTACAAAAGATTACATGGACTCATTTTCAGAAGGTTTATTGTCATTTTACCAGGAAAAGAAGAATTCCTTCATGTTTTTCTCTCAATCTCTATGTTTTAGTTCTATTCTTTTATATTCTTGTTTCATTTTATTACTATTTTTTAATTACTCATTTGTGATGCTTCAGAGGATCCTTTGCTTATAAAAGGCTTTGAATAATCCCCTGTAGCTGCATCACTTATTATACACTCAACTCAAATACATTTTTAAATATATTAAGTTTATTTTATTTTTTATTAGCATTATAAATCTAAATTTAAAACTATATAAATTATCTAAGGTTGCATTAGGTCTATTAATAATAGCAAGTGTTTGCTGTTGTAGACAATCCTATAGTACTAGCTATAGGCCTTGACCAAGGGAGTTGGAGAAAAACCAGAGAGAAAATCCCCTGTCCCTTTAGAAAAATAGAGTGAGATTTACTTGCTAAAGTAAATTGGTTCCTGTTTTGCTAAAGTTCTTGTTTAACACACTTGACTGCTTGATGAGCCAAGAAAGTACTCCCCAGATAGACTACCAGACCAAAGAACTGAAATGTAGAACAAGTCCACACCAGAGACAGCAAAGATACTTGATGTAGGCTGCAAATCCACACCAGAGACAGCAATAATACTTGCTATAGCTTGCAAGACTATAACAGAGAAAAAAGTTGCAAAAGTTAAGTTAAATGAAGAACTCACTTGCAAAAAACACAGCCAATTGTGGCCAGAAAACAGTGAAAACTGAGTGAGGAACAATGAGATCACCTCTGGATGGTTGTATGATGATTAAGGTTGCCCCAAACTGTCTTATTCACTATCTACACACAGACCACTATCTAAGAGCCCATGCGCACCCACCAATCTGGCGCCTGTACCTGCCAGATTGCATAAAAAACCCTCCTGGAGCACTCCCCAACCTCCTAAAACAGAGGTGGGCGGGCCGCCCGACGTCGGAGGTGCCGCCTGAAGCGGCCTGGCCTCCCTGAAGCCAGAAAACCAACAAAAACCACTAATCTACTTAGAAAAACTAACTACAACTACTAAATCCTTTAAAACACAGAATTTCACTATAACAACATTGAGACATGAAATATAGAAAAAAATTAGCTTTATCCAACGGTACTAAGAACTTAACCCTAAGACTTAAGGTTAGCCCGTAAAACACGAAAAACAAAATTAAACAGAAATCTTTTATATATGAAAAATGAGGAAATGACCCCTTAAAACTCAGAATATGAAAAATGTCTAGAAGACATAAAATATAGAGAAAAACCAGGGCTATCCAATGATAGTACCCACATACCCGCAGACCCAATATCCACGGAATAAAACCAGAAAAACACCTAACTCCTTAACAGATGTCAATTAAGACATGCATAAACAACACCAATTCGCACAACAAAGGCCCCTGCCCATGTTGGAAGACCACACCGTGAATTGTAAATAAATACTTATTTAAATAATTATATTATAATTTATTAAACCCTCACTGTTGTGTAAAGTCCCAAGAGCTACTTGTTGCCTCTCTTTTAAAATAATTAAATCACTTTATTATTTTAGTTATATTCCTTTGTAAACCTTTTACCTTTATATTCTCTTTTTCCTCCTCTCCATCTTTCCCTCTTCTTCCCCTTCTTCTAGACGACCGGCCAATAATTGGAGGCCTTTCCAAACGATGAAGACAATACAAGACCTTGTGACAAACGACATTGCGCATGGACAAGCCAAGGCAAAAAAGAAGTTTTTTTTCCACGACTGTGTTTCAAACTTGGGTTTGATCTTTTAGGTTTATATTAAATTAAATAATATATTATTTTGAAGTGATTTCTTGATCAATATAGTAAGTTGACCTTTGCACCTCTCACTTATATTATTAAATTTTTATTGCAATAACAGTGATTGTGGCTTAATTGCTGATTCACTGAGTGTAAGTGTTAAATATTTTTTTATTCCTAGTTGACCATAATAGAGTAATACTCTTAGTCCTAGAAGATCATTAATTTTTAATAAATTATTAAATTAATTTTATTAAAATATTTTTGATTTATTGGTTGACCATAATAGTACTCAGTGCTTAGTCCCAATATTACCAATGTATTTTTCTTTGCTATTAATTATTTTGGTTGAATTATAAAGCCTTTGTTGGCTGGCCCCATTATGGTTATTGTTATTTCTTAATAAACAATTGTAATTACATATATTTGTATTACATTTTTTGTTAATTAATTGATTTTTCAATAAAAATTAATTTTTTTTGTTTTGTTAAAATTCAATTAATTATATTTTTTTTGAAAATAACAATTTGAATCATTAAAATAATTTTGATTCTTTGTTCACAGTTTCAATTTCCAGTAGTTTGACCAACAGCATGGATAACTTACATGTGGATGAGATTGAAGTGGATTTTGACACTGAATCTGTAGGTTCTTCTAAATTAACTTACAAAAATTATTCAGCTGAAAAAAAACCTTCAGGATGTGGAAATTGCAGGAGAAGTGGCAAACCCCCCTCACCAAACACCTCTGAAAGAAGCAAAACCTCTAATAAACAAGGAAAATCCACTCAAGGGTATAAAAATAAAAAAGATACCACTGACTAAACAAGTAAACAACCTGTCCAGTCACATAAAAGAACTGAAGGCAGAAAGTATGAAGTACAAGGCAAGAGTAGACACACTCTGGCAACAGATGCAGGAGTAATTAAATTCTAAACAGGCTCAACCTCCTCCTTTCCCAGCCTCCCAGCCTCAGCCTCAAACTCAGCCCCATCAGCCACCCAGCTCCTTCACTCAAATTCAAAGCACTCTGCAGGTGGAGAAGTGGAAATGGGATTACTTGATGAACCATTACCAATAGAATGTTCAGCAACCAACAGCTCAACACCCTGGCCCATCCAGGACACCAACCTACCATCCATCTCCTCAGCCCCATCCTTATCAGGGAGGCAGAAGAAAGAAGGTACAGGGAAGGTTTCCTCCCTTGCCATGGTAAGTAATCTGTTTGATAAACATGTAAGTATGTATAATAACAAATCTTCTTCAGGTAATATTGTGTATCCTGGTGAAAGAACAGTTAAACCCTTAAAAAGACAACTTCCTTTAATGAGTATCCCCAATGATTTAATTAGCAAACTATCATTTGATGAACCTTTACATTTTAATTCTACTTCTTTAATTAATCCTTCTCTTGCAATTAAGAATGATTCTGTTTCCCCTGAAGTCTATACTTTAATTGAGAAAACTTCTGAAGAAATATTGAAAGATACACTTGATTTTAATGTTTTGAAAGACAAACATTTGAGAGATGTGTTAATACATGAGAGTGATAGATTAAATAACTTGCATTTACATTGCAAAGTAATTTCTTCTGTTCAAGACACTGCTTATTTCAAATTTAAAGACACATTAAAGAATATTCATGCTCAGCATAAGTCTATTAAAACTGATCACAGATAACTTTCAGATAAATATAGTCATTTATGCAAAGTTATTGATTATCTAAAAGATGAAAATACTCCTTTAAAGAATGAAAATTTTCTTCTGCATAGTGAATTAAGAAAATTGAAAATTGATTCTCAGAATTTGAGTAATAAATGCTCTATAGTTGAGGACAGAAATGTTCTATATATTGCTAGGATCAATGATCAACTATCTTAAATTCCTGAGTTGAGAAATAAATTGTCTGATCTTGAGAAACTATTTTCTGCATTACAGGCTGTCCAGACTACTCATAATCACGAGTTAAAAAATATTTCTCAACCTGCTGTTAATAATAAAAATAAACAGCCTGAAATGGTTCTTCTCTCCCTTGTAATGTACCAATTTTGCCAGCTGAAATTTATTCTGAAAAATCTGTTACATCAAACAATAATAATTTAAATGCTCACAATGAGCCATCTACCTCTGTAAATAATGAAATATCTGAACACCTTTCAAAATTTCAAGAATTGATAACCTTTAATAATTCAAACCATAGGATAGACCATCCCAGTAGCCAGAAAAATTGGCATAAGTTGGACCAATATCCTACCTTTGATGGTGATTCTTCATCTTCTTGGCAACACTTTATCCAAAGAATTGATAACTTATAGAGATCTTATAAAATACCAGATAAAGAAATTATTTCTAAGCTAATTTATTTATTTTCCAATGTAGCCTTGATTTGGTATGAATCTGTTCTATTAGATAATAACCATTATACATGGAATGATTGTAAATCCTTGATTGAAGATCAGTTTGATGGTTCAAAATTCAGGTTGGCTCAGCAAATACTGTATGAGAATACTAGATATGTATCCTCCTCTGTTGAAAAAACCATTTTTTATCTTATGAAATTAACAAAACTCTTGAGAGAAATTGATCCAAAGATGGATTATGATATTTGGAGAGATAAAATCTTGTATAAATTACCAAATTCTGTTAGAGATTTAATTGTAGCTAGAACTGAGCATGTGAGGGAACATTCTTCTTTCATTAATATCTGTAAGGAGGTACTGCTCAACCATAGATATGAACCAAAGAATTACCTTGGAAAATCTTATCAAGATCAAAATAAACTCTCTACAAAGCCCCCATAAAAATCTGGTAAAACCTCTGCCCCAGTTGCACCTAAAAAATATGCAACAAATACTTGTTATAAATGTAACAAATCATGGCAAAAGAGTCATGTTTGTGACAATAAAATTCATCTTTTTGAACAAAATTAAGACACTGATGAGGCTGAAACTGATATCAACAATTCTTCTAGTGACTTTGAAAGTAATATCTCCTATGACAATGAATCTGTTAATGATGTTTTAATGTTGGAACAGGATGTCCATTATTTAGATAATATATCTGAAGAATGTGTATTGGATTTATCTTCAGTGGAAAATGCTGAAATAATTAAAGATATTACTAACAATCCTATAGCCATATCCCCTTTGAAGGCACCTGTTATCATTAATGGTGAAAATGTTGATGTAGTTCTTGACTGTGGTGCTGGAGAAAGTGTAGTCTCTGAAAGAGCTTTAGCTTCAGTAGATAAGGATTATTTGAGTAAATTATTACCTATGACTTCTGAAAAGTGGAGAGGGTATGGTTCTACCTTGTGTCCTATTGGAAAATACAAACCTCCGTATTCTTCAAATATAATGGTGATTTTGTCAAAGCTATTTGTGAATTTGTTGTCATGAAAAATGATAGTTTAAGCAATTGGTTTATTATGAGTAATGATATTTTAACCATATTTGGTGTGAAATTGGACCCAGCTAATAATTTCTTCACCTTGGGATTGAATGGCAAAAGAAAATTAAACATTTCCTCCCCTAGAAAACCTTCTGGGCATCTGTTAAAGCCTTGTACCTCACTGATCCAGTGTAAAGGCAGATCAACAAATGAAATGGATAATTTATCAAATGAAATAAATACTGCTTCTTTTGATGATCAGTTAACTAGTGAACAGAAGGATTCTATAATTGCTTCAATTACCTTTTTCCCAATGACTTTTGCTCATGGTTCTCATGTCTTAGGAAGTGTTCAGGAAGAAATGAAAATTACCTTATCCTGTAACTTGAGTGATATCCCTCCTAGTCTTAAGAAAAAACCATATCCTGCTTCTCCAACAAAAAGAAAGGATATTGAAGATAATATTGTCACATTATTAAAAATGAATATCATTGAGAAAGTGGATGTCACCCCCAAATATTGTACCATCTCCCCAGTCTTGATTTCTTATGAAAAGGATAAGGCTAAATTATGTGGAGATTAAAGAGAATTAAACACTTATACTTTTGATGATATTTATCCTTTACCCAGAATTAATTCAATACATGCTACCTTGCAAGGTGAAAAATTTATTAGCTGTCTGGATGGTAATAAAGGGTATCATCAAGTTCCAGCTGAAAAAAATTCTAAGAATTTTTTGCTTCTTTCTACTCATATTGGAATATAAAAGTATTTTAGAATGCCATTTGGCACTAAAAATGCCCCTTCAGTTTTCCAAAAATTCATGGATAACACTTTCCATCAGGAAATTACTGAAGGATGGGTCATGGTGTATATTGATGATATCATAGTTTTTTCTAAAACTTTTGATGAACATATGATTCACTTAAATAGAGTTTTTCAAAAAAAAAGGATGAAATCAATATGACCTTGTCCTTGAAAAAGTTTAAATTTGGCTTTCAATCTTTTAAAGTCCTTGGCCATGTTGTGTCAGGCCTACAAATTTGTGTAGACCACAACAAAGTTGCTGCAATTCAAATGGTGAAGGCACCAACTTCTGTAATAGAAATCCAAAGTTTTTGGGTATGTGTGGCTATTATAGACAATATATTAAAAATTATCAGGTCATAGCCTTGCCTGTCACCAAACTAACTAGGAAAGATGTTGCATTCATCTGGAATATTGACTGTCAAAAAGCTTTTGATGCATTAAAATTTTGTTTAATGACAGCCCCTATCTTAGCTCTTCCAGATTTCAACAAAACGTTTGTCCTGTATACAGATGCTACCTTCTTTGGTCTGGGTGCTGCCCTTCACCAGAAAAAAATTATTAATGATAATTCCTCAGAGGTTGTAATTTGTTATATTTCAAGAAGCTTGATAAATAGTGAATTGAAATATGATGCCACTCAATTAGAGTGCTTAGAAGTTGTTTGGGCTCTTGAGAAACTTCATTACTCCCTAGATGACCAAAAGTTTGAATTGGTAACTGACTGTAGTGCTGTAAAGTCCCTCTTAAACCTGAAAACACCTAATAGACATATGTTCAGGTGGCAACTTGCTGTTCAAGAATACAAAGGAAGAATGACAATTATCCATAGGGCTGGAAATTTTCACTCCAATGTTGATATGCTGTCCAGATTGCCTCTTCCAAAATAATGACTCCAATCCTGCTTATGTACCTGAAGATGACACTGTTCATATCCATGGTATATTTATAGTTTATATGGAAGAAGAGTTATTACAATTAATTCTGGATTCATATGATAAAGATTATGATTTAAATAAATTAGTTACTATCTTAAATGATCCTAAGAATGATTCAATTCAAGAATTGATAAAAACTCTTCCTGCAAAGTATCAAAATGCTTTGAGTAAAGGAAAGTTTTCTATTGAAGATGGTTATATATATTATAGGAGAAAGCTTACTAATGTAATTAAAATTCCTTTTTCTATGAAAGAAACTATCCTCAAACTTTGTCATTATGACATATTAGCTGGTCATTTTGATCTTGAAAAAACATTGATTAGAATCAAAAACACTGCTTGGTGGGCTAATATGTCTGAAGATACAAAATTTTATGTTGAATCTTGTGATTCCTGCCAGAAATCTAAAAGGTTGACAGGTAAAAGAGCAGGGTTATTGCAACATATTGAAGCACCTGATTCTCCTTGGCAAATGATTAACATGGATTTTGTCAGTGGTCTTCATGTAGCAGTTAAAGACAGTTATAACTCTTGTTGGGTAATAGTGGATAGATTCACAAAAATGTGCAAATTTTTTCACACCCACAAAGATGTATCCACAAAGGAATTGGATTTCTTATGGTGGACTTCATGTTTAATATTGTTGGATTTCCAAAAGCCATTATCTCTGATAGAGATCCAAAATTTACTTCTGAGTTTTGGACCTCTTTGATGGATATTTGTGGCTGTGAGTTAAAGTTGTCTACAGCTCACCATCCTCAGACTGATGGTCTAGCTGAAAGAATGATTCAAACTCTGGAAGATATGATTAGAAGGTATTGTGCCTTTGGATTAGAATATAAAGACAATGACAGATTTAATCATGACTGGGTCACTCTATTGCCTGGTCTTGAGTTTGCATATATTTGAACTGTTCATTCTGTCACTGAGAAAAAGCCTTTTGAGATTTGGTTAGGTTATGTCCCAAACAATCCTGCTCAGATTCTCAATAATAAATTACCTAAGTTGGAACTACACCCTGGTGTAAAATCTTTTATGCAAATGCAACAGTTATGTAGAAAACATGCTCAAAGCTGTATTGATAAAGCATTTGAATATGAAAAGAAGAGATGGGATAAATCCTATAAAGAATACACATTTAACAAGGGTGATGAAGTGTTGATCTCTACTGTCCATTTCAATTTACAAGGTAACCACAAATTAAAAGATCCTTTTGTAGGACCATCTGTTGTTAAAAGAATGGTTGGTGATAATGCATTGGAAGTTGTATTGTATTCTCCATATGATAGGAAACATCCTGTTTTTCTCATTTCTTTGCTTAAGTCTTATACTTCCAACAGTAACTTATTTCTCAAAAGAAGGGGATGAACTAAGAAAAATCCTAAGGAAGTCACAGAAACTGCAGAAATTGATAAAATTCTCAATGATAGAATTATCACCTCTGAAAGAGGTACTGAATATTTATTGAGATATAAGAAAACATAATCTGAACATGATGAATGGATACCTGGAAAGGAGATTTCAAATCTTCCTACTCTGTTAAAAAAGTATAAAAAGAAAAAATCTTAGCATTTTTTTTATTCTTTTTTTAGAGTGAGGGAGTGTCAGCCAGGCTATACCAGGCGCCCAGTAAATTTTATGTCAATTTACTGGATCTAAAAGAGGGCGTAAAAATATGCTTATTATGTATATAAATTAACCTTATATTGCATAATGAAATGATATAATTATTTTATTAAATATATATAATAAGTATTATATTAATTTTATTATTATATAAATTATTTATACATTTAAATTAAGCATGATATATATTCTATAAATTATGGCACATTTTTATGTATTTAATAAATAAATAAGTAATTAATTATATACATATATTATAAATTATAAATGAAAAATTAACTTAAAATGTAATTTATTTAATTAATTAAAATTATATATTAAATAAGGCCATACATATCTTATTAAACAATAATATTGGGCGCTTTTTTGACCCTTAATTGTGTTAGTAAAATTATTAAATAAATTATAACACTTATTTAATAAGATTGTATTAAAATCCTCACTTTAATTTAGAAATATTATTAAATTAATTATTTGTTTCATTTAAACTAGTTATTGAATTAATTACATAGTTAAAACATATAATTAAATTTGCTTTACATGGGATTGAATTGATTACACATATTTTTTCTTGAAAATAATTCTAATTGTTTCATTAAAACCTTTAAATCTCACTGTAATATCTGTTATGGGTTATTTTACTCACTGTTCTTATGTTTTAGATGTACTTAGTTACTGATTATTTTAATTAATTGTTTTGTGAACTTATGGTGGGAAAATTGGTTACTTATTCACAGTTTTAGTTTATTTTTTCATGTTTTTCTCTCCATCTATATGTTTTAGTTCTATTCTTTTATATTCTTGTTTCATTATATAACTATTTTGTAACTACTCATTTTTGATGCTTCAGAGGATCCTTTGCTTATAAAAGGCTTTGGATAATCCCCTGTAGCTGCATCACTTATTATACACTCAACTCAAATACATTTTTAAATATATTACATTTATTTTATTTTTATTAGCATTATAAATCTAAATTTAAAAGTATATAAATTATCTAAGGTTGCAGTAGGTATATTAATAATATCAAGTGTTTTCCGGGAATTGAAAATAAATACTTATTTAAATAATTATATCATAATTTATTAAACCCTCACTGTTGTGTAAAGTCCCAAGAACTACTCTTTTCCTCTCTTTTAAAATAATTAAATCACTTTATTATTTTAGTTATTTTCCTTTGCAAACCTTTTCCCTTATATTCTCTTTTTCCTCCTCTCCATCTTTCCCTCTTCTCTCCCTTCTTCTATACGACCGGCCAATATAAAACATTTTTGCTTTCCTCTACTGAGAATTTATTACTCAAAGCTTGGAATTAAATTTTCAATTTCTTCAATTCACTGTGTAAGGTTTTATTATAATTTTTCAATGAGTTTTTTTCATCTATGAGGAGTTTTAATTAACTTACAAATTTATTCAGATATTTATTTTTAACTGAAAGTGCTCTGTGATCATTTTTTATAGTTTTATTTAAACAAGTATATGATTCAAGGTGTCCTTTAATTTAAAATAAGGTGTATCTTGTACAGAACAATTCACTTTACAATGTAAATTTAAATTATTTAATCTTTAATATTCATGCTTTAATAAATCTCTCAATACTTTGTATCTTATAACACTAAAATCAGAAAAATCTTATAAAATTTTTTCAGAAGTTTTCTCAAGCAGGACATAAAGTTCAGGAGAAACAGAATCATTTCTAATTGCAAGAGAAGGATTTACTAAAGAAGTTGAAGTTAAATGTAAAGACTCATCAAATGACAATTTACTGATTATATCTTTAAGGCTACTCATAACAGGAATTTTTTTAAGAGGTTTTACAGTTTTGTCACCACTCTCAACAATATTATCTGAAGATAAAGGCTTAGTATTGTGCATACCAATATGCTTGTCCAAAAGGTTACTCATCATGGCAGAGGAGTAAACTTCCCCTGGGCCTTGGCCTAATTTTTTCTGCTTCCCTGATAAGGATGGGCAGGATGAGGATGGTAAGTGGGTGTCCTGGATGGGCCAGGTTGACAAGCTAGAAGAGGTTGCGCATTCTTCTGGTAATGCTTCATGAGATAATCCAATTCCCACTGCTCTACCTCCATTGTATTTGATGTTTGTTGGGGCTGATGATTATTTTGATTGTGCTTTAACAGCTCTTGCATCTGATCCCATAGAGCATCCACTCTGGCTTTGTACTTCATATTTTATATTTTCAATTTGTTTATATGACCTAAAAGGTTTTTTACCTGCTTTTACAGAGGTATCTTTTTATCTTTATATTTTTAAGGGATTTCCCGGATTCATTAGAGGCTTGACTTCTTTCTGAACTGTTGGGGGAGAAAGGCTTACATATCTCCTGACATTTCTATGTCCTGAAGAATTTGATGTTTTTCTGTCAGCTGATAAATCATTGTAAGTTAATTTTGATGAAACTACAAATTCAACGTCAACATCTACTTCTATTTCATCAACATGTAGACTATCCATGCCATCAGTTAAATTTCTAGACATAAAATCTGTATACTTACAAGAAAAGAAATTAAAGCTAATTAACAATGATTTTTCAACTCAAACTTGTGAGATAAAGTAAAATTTATAAATTTAATATTTTAGGTCAAAAATATGAGAAACAAAATTGTATTTATTATGATTATTATTTATGGCATAAAACAATAATCAAAACAAATTTTTTATTTCAATGAATTTAAATTGATTATATTTAGTAAAATAATAACCAAAAAAAATTTAATTGGGACTAAACACTAAGTTTTATTATTTTCAACCAATATTATTAAGTATTAATGATAATTAATTTAAGAGTTAATTAAAAATACTGATCATCTAGGACTAAGAGATTTACTCTATAATTTTCAACTAGGAAGAAATTTAAAAAAAAATTATTAGTTACACCTAGTGACTCAGCAAAATAGCCAATGGCACTGTTATTGCAATAAAAGCTCAAAGTCAAATCTGTTAGGAGTAATGGATAACTTACTATAGTGATCAAAAAATAACACTGAAATATATACTTTTTAAGTATATATAAACTGTTTTTCTAAAACCCCAGTTCAATCAGGGCCATGGATAAAGTTTGTTTTTTGCACAAGGGTGGACCATGTATCAAGTTGTTTGTCCAAAAAATTAAAAACATTGTTATTAGGAAAGGCTTTTGATTGTTGGCAGGTTGTCTAGAAGAAGAAGGAAAAATAAGGCAAAGAAAGAAGAAGAAGAAGAAACTAAAAATAAAAAAAAAGGAACAAATAAAAGATACAATAATTTATAAGGAAAATACAGAATTAAGAACAACTATTGGGAATGAGGATTTATTTTAAAAAAATTATAAAATTTATTCTATCTAAACTAACAAAACAAAATAAGACACGCAAGCCACTCTTAAAGAAACCTTGTATTTTGTTAGACTTCACAATTTATGTCTTGAAAAAAATGAAATAAATTTGATAGAAAGAATACTAAAAATTGTAACAAAAAGGTATTATTTATAAATTGTAAAGTAAAATAAGTAATGCAGACTACAATTTGAGGAGCCAAAGCCTTTTTATTGGAAGATGAGGCCCTCTGAGATGATACTAAGTGTATATACAAAATAAAAGAAAGAAAAAAATTGAAATGAAGTTTAACAAGGAAATAAAGGTTGATAAGTAAATATTTACTAAAACAGAATAAAAAGAAACAAATGTGTCCACCCTTTAAAACCTGTAACAATTTAATAACCTAAGTAGGATTTTAATTTGGTAAAAATAAGTAAAATTTAACTATATTAATTACAAACACACTAAATTTTTTGTTATGTTGTAATAAATCCAATTTTTAGTGAAATAACAATAAATATTTTACTATTTGGGATGTACAATTTTTATTAATTATCAAATATAGTTTTAGCCAATATTCAGTAATTAAATGAACTACATGTACTAATATAATAATTATTGTAATTAAATAAGTATTTTAATAAAATCATTTTATTAAAATAAAAAAATTATATTTGGAATAAAGGTTTTACTTGTTTAATTTAATTATTTATTTTATTGGTACAATTGTGAGAAAAACGAATATTTAATTACTAATGATTTTAAAGTATTATTTTTATGATTTAATATATAAAATTAATTAATTAATTAATTACATTATAAGCTTATGTTATTACTTATAATTATCCTGTGACTTATAATTCATTAATCATTAATTTATAACCATTAAGTTTGTCAGCCAGGCTATTCCAGGAGTCCAGTAAATGATATATAAATTATAAAACCTTAAAGAGTGGGTAAGACTTGTATTTAATGAATATAACTTAATATTTTATTGCATAATGAAATTATATAAGAATTTTATTATATACAAATGTTACATTAAATTTATTGGTTATATATATTTTTATATACAATTAAATTGAGCATAATATAATATATTCTACAAATAATGGCGCATTTTTATGTATTTAATAATTATAAATTTATATTTAATTAATTAAAAAACATATATTATAATTACAAGTGTAAATTTGATTTATAATATATTTAAATTAATTACTTAAATTTATATATTAACTAATACCTCTCATATGATACTAAACAATTGTTAAGGACGCTTCTTTTGACCCTAAATTGTGTTAGAAAAAACAAATAAATTAATTTGGACTAAATTGAGATTAATTGCTTGTTTTGTTGCGTCAAATTATTTTTTGTTTCACTTAAAATGTCCTCTAATCAGAATGTACCGTCTGTTGGGAATTATATTTCTCATAGTTCCTATGTTTCCAATCTTGTTTAGTTATTCACTATTGTCACTTACTGATTTGGGGATTAATGGCGGGGAAATTGGATTCTTAATTGGGCTTTTAATTATTTGTTTCATGTTTTTCTCTATATTGTTATGTTTCATTTACTCTTTTGATATGTTTGTTTTATTCCTTTCTAATCATTGTATTTACTGATATAGTAGCGCTTCAGAGGACCCATTACCTATAAAAGGGCCTTGGATAATCCCCTGTAGCCTTATCACTTATTATACACTCAACAAATTAAAAACTATTTTACTACGTTTATATTTTTTTTATTAGTAATACAATTCTAATTAAAAGTCTATATAACAAATTAAAGGTTGCCTTAAGTCTGATAGTAACTATATTGTTTGCCGCGCAGAACTCTTACTTAAATAATAATAATATTTATAAAACCAATTTGTTGTCTCTTCTCAGCTCACTCATCGTTGCCTTCTCTCAATAAATTAAATAATTTTATTAAATTTTATTTCTTTTATTATCCATACTCCTTTCCTCCTTCTCCTCCTCTCATTTCTTCCCCCTTTTCTTATCTCTTCTAGACGATTGACCGACAAAGTTCATAAAAATCTGCTAGTCTTAGAATATAATTTTTTTATTTTTATTTGAATTATAGAATTTATATAATAATAAAATTAATTTAATGTTTTGTTAGAAAATAATTGTAATATAATTTTATTTTAATATAATGTTTTTTAAATAAAACTTGTACCTTGTTTAAGTTTATATAATTTAACATAAGATTCTACTAGACTCTTAGTATAGCCTAGCTGACAATCTCTCAAGGAAACCCCAGAAATCCTCTGCACTATGAACCAAATAAGATTTCACTGATAGTGATATCCAATTCAAGTTGGCAATATTGTAGGGAGGGAAAAAATAATAGAAAAATAGGTGCTGAAAAAATAAGTGGAAGGAAAATATATGCAAAAAAATTTTAGTAGAATAAGTTTAAGAAAATTGTCTTGCAAACAAGGAATTTTTTTTTTTGTAAAAAAATTATTTTTTATTTCATTAAATATTTTTTTCTGTTTTTTCACAAGATTTTTTTTGAAAAATAAAATCCTCATGGTTGAAAATTATTTTTCTTACACTTACTTTTCTGGCACTGATATTCCTTGCACTTACTTTTCTTACATTAATTTTTCTGAAATTATGTCCCTTCCTAAAATATCCGTCAGCCAGGCTATACTAAGAGTCTAGTAAAATATTATGTTAAATTACATAAACTTAAACAAGAGATGAATTGAATTAAAAATGTATACAAATTAAATATTAAAATAAATTAAATTTATATAACATTATTTTTTAATAAACTTTTATATACATTTAAATAAAAATAAAAATATTACATTCTAAGACTAGCAAATTTTTATGAAATTAATGGTTATAAATTAATGATTAAATAATTAAAAGTCACAGGATAATTATACTTAATAACATAAACTTATAATGTAATGTAATCAATTAATTAATTTTAATTATTAAATATTAAAGATATTAATTTAAAATTACAAGTAACTGATCACTCTTTTTTCTTACAATTGGACCAAGAAATAAATAAATTAAACAAGTAAAAACTTGATTTCAAATATAAATATTTTATTTTAATAAAATGATTTTATTAAAACACTTACTTGTTTAATTACCATAACTATTTTACTAGTAAAATTTTGTTAATTTACTTATTAAATATTGATTTAAAATATATGTACTAAGTATATAATGATTTGTACATCACACATAGTATAATTTTTATGTTTCACAAAAAATGGGATTTTTAATAAAATAATAATTGTTGTAACATGTTTAGAATTACTATAGTTATAAACTCGCAGTTTTAAAACACTGAAGTATTCTATAAACCAACATTACACTGTTTCAGGGTTCAAGTTGTGGATACAATGGGTCTTTTATTTCTGTTTTTTTAGTTAGTACCATAGTAACCTCATTTCTCCTGTTTCACTTAATCTTAAATTGTATTGCTTATTTTAATTTGTATGTACATGTAGTAGCATCTCAGAGGGCCTCATTTGCCTATATAAAGGCTTTGTTCTCTCACTTTGTAGTCCACATTACTTACATTACATTACAATTTATAAATAAAATCTTTATTACCATTACTAGTATTTTTTATCAATTTTATTACTGCATTGAAATTACATAAATTAAGAAATTAGAATATATACAAGGCTGCTTTAAATGTAGTTCATTGTTCTATATTTTTTATATATAGTAGAGATAAACAAAAGTACTTACTTGATTCAAATAAACCTTTTACATCCAATTTGTTTTTTTGAAAATTATTTTTCTTCTTTATTAGTTGCAGTTATTCCTTTTGTTTCTTTATATTTTTCCTCATGTTTACCTTCCTTCTTCTGTTTCCTTAGTATTTTTCTTTTATCTTCTAGATTACCAGCCAAAAATTGGGGACCTTTCCTAATATCCTTATTTTTGACTTTTTTAGACAAGCAATTCAATGCATGGAACACCCTCACACAAAAACAAACTTTTACTATGGCTGATATTTGAACCAGTGTTTTAGAAAAAGGGTTTATTTATACTTAAAACATATATATATAATTATGATACTTTTATAACTATAGTAAGTTACCCTTTACTACTTAATAATTTTTTTTGAGCTTTTATTGCAATAAGAGTGTGATTGGCTATTTTTCTGAATCACTGTATTTAAGTAATAAATTTCTTTTTTTTTTAATTTTTTTCCTAGTTGGAAATTACAGATTAACTTTCTTAGTCCTAGAAGATCAGTAGTTTCAAAGTAGTTATAGACATAAATAAGCTTATATGTATGCATAAACCTCATATTCAGTGAAATATGTAGTAATATTATGTATATATAGGTATATAAGCAGGCTTTAACCTCTAAAATGCTTATAAGTTTTATTTTTCTGCTTATTAAAGGCTGTATGGACGTATTCAATGAACTAAAAATGCCTTCACAAACATATACACCTTTTTTAGGTGCATATATCCAGTTTGGACAATTAAATCTGCTTCCTTTGATGGATTTTCATGGATTTATGAGTTGAGATATGATTACTTGGTTAATATGGATGCTTGGGGATTTTATTTGGGGCTTAGAAAGTTGATTTTGTTCCTTTATATGACTTGGGCTTCATTCTATAATCTTTGGATGAGTTATTTTACCTGTTTCTTTACGGTATCCACTTTTATCTGTTTTCTCTATTTATGGTATAGGTTTATGATATCATTAATTGTGATGGAGGGTCCTTACTGGAGGTCTAGGTGTTTGAACTTCTTGAAGTGGATGCCATGGGGAGGTTATGGGCCCTCAAAGTGGTGTAATTGCCAGGGAGAGCAGTGACATCATCTGGATTGAAGGTATGTGCACTCCAGGGGATTTTGGTATAAGTAAGGAGGGATTTGACAGTGTAGACAATCCTATAGTACTAGCTATAGATCTTGACCAAGGGAGTTGCAGTAAAACCAGAAAGAATCACCCCTATCCCTTTATAAAAACAAGTGAGATTTACCTGTTGCAGCGAATTGGAGATCTGTTTGCTAGACCCTCTAATTAAACACTCTTGACCTCTTTAAAAGTGAAGATAATAGTCCCAGACAGACTACCAGAAAGAGTTGAAATGAACAGTACTATATTCCAACAAAACACAAGCCAATGAGACAGTGAGGAACAGAGAGGCGATGAGATAAATAGATAAGATGATTCCCCTCCAAAATCTTCCCACACACGCATCATACAGCCAGTGCACAGACCACCCTGACTGCTTCCCAACCCAAAATCCAGCTTTCCCAGCCTTTCTCATGCATAAAAGTGCATTTTAGCGCCTCCCCAGCGCCCAGGCGGGCAGGCCACTTCTAGGCCCTAAAACACCCATACAACCAATAAAAACCCTAAAAACCCATAACTTCATTAATAAACAAGATAAACACACATAAGACATACCAAAATGAAAAAAAATAAAGGAAAATAAGCTGAGACATAATAAGTGACCCTAGCTTAAGCCTACATAAGCACCACTAAGCAATAAACATCCAATAAATACCAATAATAACACCATAACTACCCTATAAAACCAGGTAACCACCCATAAGGGATACCAAAATAAAGAGAAAAGAAAGGACATTAAGCTGAGAAATAATAAGCGACCCTAGCTTAAGCCTCCATAAACACTACTAACTATCTCCTAAAGATGAAAAAATCCACTAATAACACCCTACATACCAAATACCCCCAAAGATGCACTTCAAAGGCCTACCCAGGTTTGGATCACCACACCGTGAATTTTGTGTCTTACTTGAGCAAACTTCTAAAGAAATTTTAAGACATTCTCCTGATTTTGGTGTTATAAGAGACAAAGTCTTAAGAGATTTATTAAAGCATGAAAATGACAGATTAAATAATTTACATTTACATTGTAAAGTGAATTCTTCTGTAGAACATAAAGCTTATTTTAAATTAAAGGACACCCTTAATCCTATACTTTCACAACATAAAGCTGTAAAAAACAATTACCAAGCACTTTCAGATAAAAATCAATATCTGAATAAAATTATAAGTGAATTAAAACCACTCATAGATGGAAAAAATACATTAAAAAATGATAATAAGACCTTACACAGTAAATTGAAGAAATTTGAAATTTGATTCCAAGGTTTGAGTACTAAATGCTCAGTAGAGGAAGATATAATTTTTTTATTTTTTGGAAAAATTAATGATCAAATTTCTTATATTCCTAAGTTAAGAAGAAATTTATCTAATCATGAGAAAAAATTTTCTACATTACTGGTTATTTCTAATGAAAATTATGATGTGGTAAAAAATACTACTCAAACTTCTGCTAAAAATAAAGGAAAACAACCTGAAAAAAGGAATTCTTCTTTTTCTGGTAATATTTCCAGTTAGCTTTCTGAAAATGAGTCAATGAAATATTTTTGGAACAAACAAAATTTTTTAATACTCACAATGAACCAGCTTTGTCAGTGGCTCTCTTGGTCTAGAAGGTAGAATTGGAGGTACTACAAGGATTTGAAGGTTTTTAGCAGACTCTTAAAGGTATGGTACGTATTTCTCTCAATTTATAATGATTTTTACTCAAATGATAAGAGGTGAGAAAAAATATTATTATTTTTATAAATTAGAAGTACGTGAATGTAACTACTAAAATAATAATAAAAATAGTAATATGAGTTGTAAATAACAATGTGTAAGATATATAATTAAGTAAGGAATGAGTTGAAAAGTACAAAAAGTGAGGGCCTTTTATAGGTAAAAATACGTGAAATAAAGACACGGAGATAACACCACCTAATACAAAGGTGTGAGAAGGAAACTGAATGTAAAAAGAGTGTATATTTCAGCCTGTATATCCCCAGGACTGTGTAAAAACTACTTATAAGTTATGTTAAACACATGAACTATACATGGGAACAATAAATGAGAGTACACAAACAGTATACATAAGTAAAACTATGATAATACACAAAAAAATGCCATTATAACACCTTATATACATGCATATATCCACCTTTTATAGGTCTTATAAACTTAATATTAAGTTGGAATATGTTAGGGTAATCTTAAGAACCTTAAGTATAAGGCTTTATAATTTTTAAGTACACTTAAAGCTGTTATATTCATTGTTTTACACAAAAAACAAGAAATGCGCTTCATTTCACTTAAAAGTTGACTATATGCGCTATAAAATTGAGAATATCAAAATTGCGCTTTGACAGATCAATTGGGCTCATTTAGGACTATTGATTCGGCTATTTAAATGCATAAAAATAACACTTTTCAAAATTGGTGTTTTTTATGCCAGAAATGGCTTCTGTGTACTGGCCACATACTTCCTGCTTTTTTCCCATGTGAATAGCTTCATTTTTAGCAAAGTTAGCTTTTTCACACTATAATTACCCCACATTCTACGCCCACTGTGGGGAAAAACGCTAAAATAGGCGACATGCGCTTATTTAGTGTCCTAGCTTAATTAATAGTGCATTGACCTTGTTTATATGCACTAATTTCATTAATAACCTCACTCTTGGCGTCTTATTTCATCACCACGCTTAAATTCGCCTAATTTTAGTTAAAGATTTACCTGTGCAAGCGCCTGCCAAGGACTGCATGTAGTTACCCCAAATCTCACGCTCTTTTTTGAGTTTTTGGGTGGTTTCTCAGTCAATATTGGTTATTTTTGGATGGGAATTTCACGTAGTATAATGTCAGGATTAGCCCCTCCATTGCTACAGTAAGTCCCCCTTATTATTAAGCTATTATTAACCTTAAAAGGTCTCCTTTAGTCTTTTATATTATTGTTTTATGCACATATACTCTCTTTTTGTCTTTTTCTTTAATTTTGATGGATTTCCCTTATTATTACAGGATTTTGACGGGTGTTACTTTTCTAATTATGTCATTAGTTACTGGGAATGTTGATGGACATGTTTATTAGTTGTTTTGAGGCGTCCTTAACTGTGTATTGGATGGTACATCAAGGGAATTATTGGGGAGCTCAGTGTGTATAAAAGGAGTAGGTTTTTGGGTCTTGTTTCTACATTCTTTATCATTTACAATTTACCAATATTACCAAATAAATCACAATACATATCAATTAGTACTTTTATAAGACTTTTGAATAGTATCTGAATTATAAAATCTATTTTTCTACCAACTACAAAGATTGTAAGCCATATATAAAAATAGTGAAAATTATATTACTGAGAGCTTTAATTTTTGATTATATATAATAAATTAGTGGATTAGTACTTAAGTATTCATACAGGACCGTTTAAATCTTCTAGAAAACTGACCATTCAAGCTAGTTCACATTGTGGTCTTTCAACATTGAAAGGGGCCTTTGTTGTGAGATTTGGTGTTGTTTGGACCTGTCTTACTTGACATCTGTTAAGGAATTAGGTATTTTTCTGGTTTTATTCCATGGATATTGGGTCTGCAGGTATGTGGGTACTACCATTGGATAGCCCCGGTTTTTCTCTATATTTATGTCTTGAAGACATTTTTCATATTCTAAGTTTTAAGGGGTCATTTCCTCATTTTTCATTTAAAAAGATAGCTGTTTAATTTTGTTTTTTGTGTTTAAGGGGCTAAACTTAAGTCTTAGGTTTAAGTGCTTAGTACCGTTGGATAGAGCTAATTTTTCTCTATATTTCATGTCTCAATGTTGTTATAGTGAAATTAGGGGGTATCAATGTTCAGGGATCCGCAATTAGGGATCAGGAATTTTTTTTTCCGGGATCAGACATTATTAATTGCGGAAGATTCTTATCCACTAGCCCTGGGGTTAGTGGATAATGAATCCACGATAATGCATTATCCTGCCTCTTATACCCCAATTTCCATTCTTAATTCCTGATCCCAAACTCATCTCATCCATGATGGATTTGCAAGAAAGTCACATGACTCATAGTTGCTGATGCCATCCTTAAGTCTTTTCTCACTCTATGCTACTTAATTTTGGTGGCGAACACTTAAGTTTTTTTTCTATCTACACACCCCAACTGCACATTTGGCGGTGAATTCCCACTTCCCTCATCACATAAACCTTCCACCGGCAACAATGAAACACCTCTCTACTAGGAAGCTACTTCACTCAACAATGAATGCTATCATTTTTCTTTTAGTTCTTTACTATAAATCTGACTCTGATTTGGAAGATGCTTTAGCTTATATGTGTTCTCTTTCCAAAAAGTGTTACATCATCACCAGGGGGCCAAATCTTTATCATGATCCCCAATATGATCTGGCCTCCATTCTCAACATTCCTCATTTAAACTTCACACAACTTTTTAGAACTTCTCCCGATTTTTTCTTCAAACTTTATCAACTCATCTCTGATCATCCTATCTTCCATAACAATTCTCATAACAAACAGCGTAATCCTGCCATCCAACTTGCTGTTGCTCTATGTCGCTTTGGCTCAAATGGAAATGGTGCTGCCATAAGACGTTTGGATAATCTCTTTAACATAGGATATGGTACCGTGATATTATACACCAAGTGCTTTATGATTTCTATCCTTTCCCTCAAGTCTCAAACTCTTGCTTGGCCAACTCCAGAACAGCAACTTGAATCCTCTCAAGTAATGCAAGCTGAAGGTTTCCCTGGCTGTATAGGTTTTGTTGATGGCACAACCATCCCTTTGAGTCAAAAGCCTGCTCATGATGGCAACCATTATTTTGATCGCAAAAAAAGGTTTCTTCAAAATCTTCTCCAAGTTCTCATCTTTCACAATCTAACTTTTTATCTTCTTTCTAGATACTCTATTTCCGTTCAACTTGTATGAAATGTCAATAAAAAATTTATTGCTTTTCACAGTGGCTGCCCTGGATCATGTCATGACTCTTCCGTCTTCCAAAGAATGAGGATTTCTCAATCCCCTGACTCATACTTTGACGAATCTCAGTACCTCCTTGCAGACTCAGCATATGCAAGTGGAAAGTACATTATACCTGCTTTCCGTGGTGCAAATTCAGAAAATGACCCCAAAACTAAATTTAATTATCACTTTGCACAATAAAGAGTACAAATTGAACATGCTATAGGTATTTTAAAGGGACGATTTTCTAGTCTTCGGGAGCTCAGAATCCAATTTCAAAAAAAATGGGAGATCAAAAATGCAAATCATTGGATCTTGACTTGCGTAATACTCCACAATATTCTAGCTGATTTAAAGGATGAGTGGAATGATCTTTATGAAGAAGAGGATCCTGAACCACCACCGGCACTCCCCTCCCTTAATTCACAAATCATTCAATCAACTGGCATACGCCCCATTATAATGCCAATTACTCTCCAACATTTCTCTTCACCCTTTTAATTTTTATTTTTTATGTTTTTATACTTTCCAAATTTCCTCTTTGTGTACTTTAATCACTTGGTTTTGTATTTTGGTTTGTTGCATATTCATTTTTTTTTGAATTTATGGTGAATATCTTTTTTTTGGATGGCTCATTGGTTTTCTTTCACCTCCTCAACATGAAATCACATATTTTGTCAGTGATTTTTTTTTTTCATTCATCACTCATATCCTTTTCATCCTCTCCTCAAACATCCCTCAAATGTTTTGGTTGCATTTATTTTCTCAACTCAACTCACCAGGTAGGTCATTTTTTTCTTTTTTCTTGGTTTTTTATTTGCTAATCATGATTTTTTTTTTTTGCTTTTTTTTGTTTTTTTTGTTTTTTTGTAAGTGCTTCATTTATTTTTGTTCTAGGGTAAACTAATTTTTGTTTTGTTTTTTTCTCTTTTTTTTGTTTTTTTTCTCTCCTTCACCTCTCTTTATCATCCTCAAGGCCCCCCTTTTTCCCTCTCTTTACTTGTCTCAAGACCCCCTTTTTACCCCCTTTCCCCCCTCTTTAGGTCCCTCATCACCCCCCTTCCCCTCTTTTTAGGTGCTTCAATAAACCCCCCTTCCCCTCTCTTTATGTCCCTCAACCCCCCCCTGATTATTAACGATCGTTTGTTAACAAGGAGGTGGGGGGGTAGTGAAGGTGGTAATGGATTGGGAGGGGGTAAGGTGATTGGAAGGGGGGGAAAAGGGGGGGTTTGAGGTGCCTAAGGAGAGGGGAATAAGGGGGGGTTGAGGCGCCTAAGGAGAGGGTAATGGGGGGGTTTGAGGTGCCTAAGGAGAGGGGAATGGGGGGGGGGTTGAGGCAAATGGGGGGGGGGTTTGAGGCAGCTAAAGAGGGGGGAAGGAGGGTAATGAGGGACCTAAAGAGGGGGGAAAGGGGGGTATTGAGACAATTAAGCAGGGCATTTCAGGGGGATTTGAGGCAGGCAAGGAGAGCATTTGAGGGGACTTTTGAGGCAAGGAGGGAGGGATTTGTATGGGCATTTCAAATAAATAAAGGAGGGGAAAAGGGGACATTTATGGGAGATAAAGACGGGTTACCAACTTTCAAATAAATATACTAACAAATTTTTTTTTGTAATTTTGATTAATTTTTTAATTTTTTTGGCATTTATTTAGAAAAAAAAAATTCTTTCTGATAAGGACTGTCCCTCTTATTTACAAAACAAAAAAAGTTTATAATTTTTTTTTTATTTTTCTATAATTAATTTTTGTGATTTTGATTTTATTTAAATAATTTTTTTATTTTTTATTTTTATTTTACTGATTTTTTTTTTTCAGGATCTTGTGAGAAGGTTTTTAATAACCAATCTTCAGGTTCACTTTAATTTTTTTTTAAATTTTTTTTTTTGATTGAATTTTTACTGAAATTTTTTTTTTTGGATTAATTTTTTTTAAAGGATTTTGCTTTTATTTTCTTTTTAAAAATAAAACCTCAGGTTTTTTTTTTGATAAATTTTTTTTTTGGAAAATTTTTGTACTCATTTTTTGTTTTTTGTTTTTTGTTTTTTTTCTATTTTATTTTTTAAATAAAATACAGTTTTTTTTAGTTGAAAAATAAGGTGAGAATTTTTTTTAAAAAAAATTGAGTTGAAATTTTATTTACATTTAATTTTTTTTCAGATCAAAAAGATGTCTTCTTCTTCAGATTCACCCCTTACTTCTCTCTCATCTTCATCTTTATCTTCTTTATCATCTTCATCTTTATCATCACTATCATCTTCTTCAGAATCAACATCCATTCAATCATCTTCTAAATCATCAAAAATAAATTTATCTTCTTTATCATCTTCATCTTTATCATCACTATCATCTTCTTCAGAATCAACATCCATTCAATCATCTTCTAAATTATCAAAAATAAATTTATCTTCTTTATCATCTTCATCTTTATCATCTCCATCATCTTCTTCAAAATCAACTTCCATTCAATCATCTTCGAAATCATCAAAAAATAAATAATGATAATCAGTCTCATAAGAAGAAAAGATATCTGAAAAAAAAAATTCTTCATCTAAATCATCAAAAAAATTTAAAGATAATCAGTCTCATCAGAAGAAAATATATCTAAAAAAAATATATACAACATTTCAGAAGAAAAGATATCTGAAAAAACATTATTAATCATCTAAATCATCAAGAAAAATTAAAGATAATCTGTCTCATCAGAAGAAAAGATATCTGAAAAAAAATTCTCTGTGAAAGTTATTTTTGTCATATCCCAAACATTTTATTTAAAAAACTAAAGTAGATAAAAAATTTATATATCCGAAAAAATTACCAGAAGATATCAAATATCTAACCGAAATTGGTGATGATCGAGTGGTTGCAGTTATCAGTAATACTTATAAGCCTCAATTCATTCTTGAAGTTCATTCATTTGATGGTGTAAAAGATGAACCTTTTTGTCAGCCAGGCTATTCCAGGAGTCCAGTAAATGATATTTTATCTTATAAGACCTGAAAGAGGGCGTAAGAATTGTATTTAATGTATATAAATTAATATTTTATTGCATAATAAAATTATATAAGTATCTTATTACATATAAGTGTTATATTAATTTTATTGTTTATATAAATTTTTATACATTTAAATTAAACATAATATATATTATATTCTACAAATAATGGCGCATTTTTATGTATTTAATAATTATAAATTTATATTTAATTAATTAAAAAAAACATATATTATAATTATAAGTATAAAATTGACTTATAATATAATTAAATTAATTATTTAAATTTATATATTAAATAACACCTTTCATATAATATTAAACAATAATTAATGACGCTTCTTTTGACCCTTAATTGTGTCAGGAAAAACCAATTAATTAATTTATACTAAATTGAGATTAATTACATATTTTGTTGCGTCAAAGTATTTTTTGTTTCACTTAAAATATCCTTAAATCAGACTATACCATCTGTTTGGAATTATTTTTCTCATAGTTCCTATGTTCCAGTCTTGTTTAGTTATTCACTATTGTTACTTACTGATTTGGGAATTAATTGTGGGAAAATTTGATTCTTAATTGGGGTTTTAATCATTTGTTTCATATTTTTCCCTAAATTGTTATGTTTCACTTATTCTTTTTTATTCTTGTTTCATCTTATTATAATTCTTGTATATTCAATTATAGTGGCGCTTCAGAGGACCCATTGCCTATAAAAAGGCCTTGGATAATTCCCTGTAACCTCATCACTTATTACACACTCAACAATTTAAAATTAAAATTATTACGCTTATTATTATTTTTATTAGTACTAAATTCTAATTAAAAATTCTAAATAACAATTTAAAGGTTGCCTTAAGTCTGATAGTAATTATAGTGTTTGCCACACAGAACTCTTACTTAAATAATATTATTAATTAATAATAACCTCACTTTTGTCACCACTCAAGAAAACCGTCGTTGATTCCTCTCAATAAATTAAATAATCTTTATAAATTTTATTTCTTTTATTACCCATACTCCTTTTCTCCTTCTCCTCCTCTCTTTTCTTCCCTATTTTCTTATCTCTTCTAGACGACTGACCGTCACTTTTAATCAACTATCCGATCTTATCATTACTCTTTATCAAATGGCTTTGGTTCGATTACCTATAAGGAATACGAATTTGTTAGGTGGTATCATGATTGGATTTGGTTGGAGACCAGGTTTTGTTAAAGCATATTCTCTTGGTATGTCTAATGATTTCTTTCCATTCTTAATATCATTTTACTTATTTCATTTATATAGGCATATATTCCTTGGTCAAGAATATCACTAAAGAAAAAAAGATGAAGATTTTCGCTTATGGGACACTCTACCTTCCTTTAATTCTTTTCCTGCTCTTCGACTCAAAAAGCTCTGTAATAAGGAATTTGAAAAAAATCATGAACTTGAAACCAAAGTTGGAATACTGAATTGGTGTGACTCCAAATGGGAAGATATCAGCCACAAATATCTTTTATTTTCTAATGTTATTATCACTCATTCTGGATTTCACAATAGGATTCATATTGATAGGAATGATGCCAATTTTCTTACTTTTGGAATATTCTCATATATCAATCTGATAACTGGCCACCCAATACCATCTCCAGCTAAAATCAAAGGACATGGTTTATATTTTCCAGACCACCAGTGCTTCATTGATTTTGGTTTGGGAAATGGTATCATCGAAACTATTTGGAATTCTTCTCAGGATAATCATCAAACGACCAAAGCTCCTCCTGGTTTGGAATCCTGTTAAGATTTCACACATTTTGGTTGCTCATTTCAAATCAGTAATAAGTTGATACAAAGAATCAATAAGGTAAAGAAAGAAGGTAAAGTTATTCGATTTAAAAAAACTTTATCTAGATCCAAAAAGTATGGGGATTAGAGTTGTCATCAAAAAATTTATATTTTTTCATAAATTTTTAATAAATATTTTTTATATATCAATTTTCTCAAGTAATGTGATGAGCCATCGACCTTCGGCTGTATAACAGGTAATCATGATAAAATTTATATGTTTGATTCGTGAGGTTCCTCTTGCCTATACCTGCAGAAAGTCCCAAACTTTTGTTTCTAGACTTGGTCTGCATTTTGGCTTGAGGAATTGTCATTACTATAAACTAGGGAAATTGATATATATTAGATATTTATTTAATAATTTATGTAGTTATATTAAATTTAGATGACTTCCACCCCTTACTTCAATAAAATGCAGGGGGGGGGGGTATTGCCAAATTTTCAAATCTGACATGTGAAATTGATGACTTAGAAAAATTTTGATGATACCCACCCCTTGCTTCAATAAAATGCAGGGGAGAGTATTGCCAATTTTTTAAAACAGATATAGAATTTTTTTGACTTGTAAATATTTTGGTGAAAATTTTTTGGTGATACCCGTCCCTTACTTCAATAAAATTCATGGGGGGTTTTGCCAAAATTTCTTATAAGACTTGTGAAATTCTTGACATGTAAGAATTTTTGGGATACCAGTAAAATGCAGGAGGTAGTAAAGCCAAATTTTCATATAAGACTTTCAAGATTCATGATATGAAAGAATTTTTGTGATACCCACCCCTTACTTCAAAAAAATCCAGGGGTGGGGGATCGTCAAATTTTCAAAGGAGACATGAAAATTTTATTTAAAAAAAGTGGGAGAGTAATGAAATAAAGAAAATTATTGGAAATTTTATGTACAAATAAATATAAACAGTTGAAGTGTGAGAGAAATAAAACAAACTAGTCATCCAACAATTTCTTTTAACATACAATTTCCTCAACAGATTTATTAGCTTTTACACATTCTATCAAGAAATCTTTCTTTTTGGAATTTTCTTCTTGATCAAACTTATATTTCATCTGCTCTAATAGGTTTTGATGTTCGAGTGTTTTCTCCTCTTTTTTTGATTTTTCAATACTTAGAGTTAACTCAAACTTCTTCTCCTCCAAATCTTGGGCCCGATCATCCTTCCGTAAAGAGAGCTCGTACTTCCTCTCTTCCAAATCTTGTAGCCTATCGTCCCTCCTTAAAGAGAGCTCATATTTTTGCTTTTCAAACTTTAGAATCTCTTTAGCAGCTTCCACTTTTTCTAGAGTGATAAGCAATGTTAACAATAAGTAGAAGAAAAGCAGAGTAAAGTATTAATAGGTATGATATCACTTACCAGCATCACGTTTCTCTAAAAACTGTTCCATTGAAGAAAAAGGGGTTTGTGATGAAGTATCACTTTTTTGTCTTCTTTGTGAGTGGAAATTTAGACTACTTGAAGCCCTATGCTTCATGTTCAAGGTCATATTCTCCTCCTCATCATTGTCACTAGCTTCAGACTCAGTTGATTGTGGGTCCTGGGCTTGTTCATCAGCCTTTTAAGAAATAAGAAAATCTAAGTAAATAAAAAAAATTATTGATTAGATAAAAGAAAAAAAAACAGACCTGAGTTAGATTGGGTTGGGTTAAATCGCCAATAGGATCAATAGCAAAGCTATCTAGACTCGTAGAATTTAGAAGAGGGGAGGCTTGAGTGGAGGGAGAGGATGGGAAAAGATTTGCTTTGACATCATGTTTGGAGATATGATCTTCACCATCCAACATGTTTACAGGATTAACATCGGCTTGCTCTCCAAAAATTGCATCCATCTCTTTATAGTAAGGACATAAAGTTTCAAGTTTATTGTCTATGGATTTTATGCCCTTAGTTATATTGTTGTCAGTAACCCCAAAACCAGTGGAAGATGAAAGAGCCTTTGCCTTCTTGTATTTTGCTCGGTAATTCTTGAAATGCTCAGACATTTGTTTAGGCAAAAGATTAATCCTTCCCTTGGTCTTATTCCGTAATTCATTTGTCATTAGAAGATAGCCATTAACTTTTGATGCGGGGAACCGTCCTACTTTAGTGGCATACTCAGTACCAAAACAAGAATCATAGTTAGATTTGGTTTTCAGCCAGTTGATAAGAATGAGATGTTCATCTTTTTTTAATTGAACGGTCTTTGATTTCTCAGCTGAGCAGGGGAAAGAGAAAGTAGTGGGAATTGAAGAACAACTGGGTGATGGCTGCCTTTGAGAAGATCTAGGATGATGAGGCATGTTATTATAAATGAAGATGAAAAGGAGCAGAAATAAGCAGATGAGATAGCGAGATGAAAAGGAGCAGAATCAAATAGATGAAATGGGGAGAAATTCTGAGCGGATAGAATGAGCAGGATGGGATGAGAATGGAAGTGCGCAGCAAGGTAGAAGGCTAAGATATCCAGAAAGTTGTCCAAGATGTGGTTATCAAATATTGAGGATAAAAATGTCAGATAAAAGGTGAACATTGACATGTAAAGTGTCTAATAACCCAATTATTAGCAAAAAAAATTGCGGAAGATAATTGGGGCATGCAGATTATTTTCAGCAATTAATTTAATTGCGGATCGGTCAAAATTGATACTGCCTATTATGTGTTTTAAAGGTTTTAGTATTGTAGTTAGTTTTTCTAAGTTGATTGGGTGTTTTTAGTGGTTCTCTGGCTTCAGGGAGGCTGTGCCGCTTCAGGCAGCAACACAGACGTCGGGCGGCCGGCCCACCTCTGTTTTAGAAGGTTGGGGAGCGCTTCTGGAGGGGTTTTTATGCAATTTGGCTGGTACAGGCGCCAGATTGGTGGGTGCGCATGGGCTCTTAGATAGTGGTCTGTGTGTAGATAGTGAATAAGACAGTTTGGGGCAACCTTAATCATCATACAACCATCCAGAGGTGATATCATTGTTCCTCACTCAGTTTTCACTGTTTTATGGTGACAATTGGCTGTGTTTGTTGCAAATGAGTTCTTCATTTAACTTAACTTTGGCAACTGTTTTCTCTGTTATAGTCTTGCAAGCTATAGCAAGTATTATTGCTGTCTCTGGTGTGGATTTGCAGCCTACATCAAGTATCTTTGCTGTATCTGGTGTGTACATTGGTCTACATTTCAGTTCTTTGGTCTGGTAGTCTGTCTGGTGACTACTTTCTTGGCTCATCAAGCAGTCAAGTGTGTTGAAAAGGGGCTTTTGGTAAAACAGGAACCAATTTACTGTAGCAGGTAAATCTCGCTTATCTTTCTAAAGGGACAGGGGATTTTCTCTCTGGTTTTTCTCCACCTCCCTTGGTCAAGGCCTATAGCTAGTACTATAGGATTGTCTACATTTCTGGTGCCCAACATGGGGTGTAGAACCTGCTAGTTCTTTGGAATATCTGTTTTCTTTGGTTGGCTCTTTTTGGTGTTTTGGGCTGGAAGAATGGCTTCTGGTTCTGCTATTCCTGTGGTGACTGTCAGTGGGGGGGATGATCCTCCTGCTGTGATGGTTAGGGAAGGTGTTAGGATTAAAACTTGGGATGGTACCAAGTTTAATGGGGAAGATGTGAAGTGGTTTCTGGAGAAATATGAAACTTCTTCTGGTGTGGATGGTGCTTCCTACCTGGACATGGTGAAGCAGATTATCTTCTTCATTGGTGATAGGACAGTGGAGAAGGAGATTGTGGCCATGTCTGGCTACAAGAAGAGGGATTGGAAATTATTGTGTAGGGAGATGGTGGATAGATGGGGTGCCAGGTTCACTATGGTGGATCTGAAAAATTTTGTCAGTGAATGGCAATCTTATGGTGGTTTTGGTAACTTGCATAGTTATAGGAAGTTTCTGCTACAGTTTGATCCTGTGGTGGAATATTTGGTGGAAGTGGATGATCTGGCACATTAAAATGCTGCCAAGGATGTTTTTTGGTCTGCCCTGGCTAGAGATGTCAGGATGGATGTGTTGAAGGAGTTTCCAAGAAAGGAATTGATGAAAACTCTTTTTAATGGGGATCAGAAGTTGCCTGCCTTGGATAAGGTGAAGGAGGCTGTGGAGGCCCATTTGAAGCTATTGGCTGTGGACACCTATCAGGAGGGGTGTGCCAAGTATGTCAGCAAAGTCAGTGAGGCTTTGGCTGAAGAGAAAGTTAGAGAGAAGAAGGAGGAGAAGAATTTGGTGAAGGTTCCAAAACAGGAGAGGGACCCAATGGTGGAACAGTTAGCTGACCTGACAAAACAGCTACACATTTTTGTGCAGAAGGCTAAGAAGGTCAATAAGGCACCTTCTCAGCCTAGAGATTTTGAAAGGAGGGCTGGTAGGAGTGATCCTTGGGTTTGCTTTTATTGCAGTAGGAGGGGGCACATGTCCAATGATTTTTGGGCATTGAACAGGGATGTGTCTGAAGGAAAAGTGGAGTTTGATGGCAGGGTTTTCAAGTTCCCTGATGGTTCTTTTGTGAAGCCCAGTGAGGGGCAGGCTCCTGTGGATTTGGTCAGGAGGAGGGGAGGTCTCAATCAAAGGAGGCCAAAGTGTGAGGAGATTCCTGATCAGGGGAAGTCTTCTGCTAAGGGGGATAATGATGTCAAGGGAAAGGAGAAGGAGGTCAATAAGGTACTTTTTCTACTTCCTTTGGTGGTTTGGAGTTGTATTCTTGTGGTGGAAAGTCAAGTGGTGAATGCTTGGCTGGTGTTTATGATGTAGAGGCAGGTAAGGTGGGAAGGCCAAAGAGTAGTTCTCAGGCCCAACCAAAGCCTAAGGCTTCTAAAGCCGATCCTAAGCTGGGTGCAGATAGGAGGAAGTACAGAAAAGAGGAGCTGTACAAGATGCAGAAGGGGATTGCTAATATAGGCCCCCCTAGTTTTGGCGCATTGGACATGAATGGTGAGCCAATGCCTATGGATGTTGATTCTGACTCTGAGGAGGATTTCCCTTTGGCCTCATTGCCAAAGCCTGCTGGAGTTAGAGGTTCTGGTGAGGGATCAGTTTTGGTTCCTGTGGATAGTAAATCTGTCGGTGGTGCTGGTCCTCAGGAGATTTCTAGGACCAAGGTAGTGAAGCCAAGGGCTCACTTTGAGAGGCCAGTGGTTTCTGGTCAAGTTAATGTTATGGACTCTGTTCTGGAAAGTATGAATCAGGGTCAGGTTTCCCTATCTTATGGGGAATTGTATGCTATCAGTCCGGGGTTGGCTGATAGGCAAAAGAAGTTGTTGACCAGGAGAAGGGTGTCTTCTGGGGAGGTGGAATACATCTGTGATTCTTTTGAAAAGTTTGGTGAGGGGTTGGAAACTCATTTTTCTGCTCTTCTGGGATATTTCAATGTCACTCTACATGGCAGGGAGGCAAGGGCATTGGTGGATTCAGGTTCACAGATAAACCTGATTTCCTTGTTTGAGGCAACTCATTTGAGCCTCCCCATCAAAACTGGTATTGGTGGAAAATTGAGAGGGATTGGTGGCCATGTCACTGAATTGGTTGTAACTTCCGAATTTGTGAAGTTAGATGTTGGTGGAGCCTCAGGGAAGCTTCATTTTTACATTGCTAAAGGTAATGCAAAAGCAGTTTTGGGTGGGCCATTCTTGATGGATTTCCAGGCAAGAATTGGCTATCAAATGATTTGGGAATCAGTTTGGAGTTGACTGGTGAAGATGAAAGGAGACTTCACATGAGGTTATCATCCCCTGGAGAGGATGGTTGGGAGACCAGGCCTGGCTTATCTTCAATGTGCCAGTGTATGGATTGTTGCAGGAGACAGAGAGAAGTTGGTGCTGCCTCCGGTTTTTTGGAGTGTGGCTCAGGCTCTATTGAGAGTTTGTCTTTTTTAGAGTGATGAGGGCTGATCACCCTAGTGCTACAACCTCTCCCCAAGATGAGGAAATCCCAGGTTGTGGTAGGTCAGCTCCCTTGGAGATATACCAAGTGGATTTTAAACTTTCTCTTTTTAATGTTTCTCTTCTCTGCAAGTATTCATCAATTTTTTTTATCAAGTCTCTGTTCTCTCTCAAGATTCTTAATTATTTTTAATTCAAGTTCAAGGAAGAAGATTGGTTATATATCTTTATTGAAAGATATGGGGAAACGTTTTGGGGTGGTGAGATTGGGGTCTAAAAGTAAGTCCTCCCAATTGTGCACCGCTAGGGTTTCTTCTACACCTTTCAAAAACATTACCTGGGCCACACCTGTGAGCGTTGGGGAAACCCCTGGTTATTTTTGTAGGTCAGAAGAAAACTCAAGAAAAGAAGATAAAAATTTCAAAATAAGTCAAGAAAATCAAGAAAAAAATCTGAAGATAATGAAGAAAGAAGATTTGAAATATTCTTGTGAAGATTGACAAGATCTATTTTTGGGCCTCCAGCATGAGGTTAAACTGCAGAAAATATTGAAGAATGAAGATCATCACAATCTATTTTTGGGCCTCCAGCAAGAGGATAAACTGAAATATTTAAGAAGAGTTGATTCTGACGGTGAATCAAGATTTGAAGATTTAGAAGATGGAAGTGGAGATGAAGATTTGGGATTGCGGAAAAGCTGTGGAGTGGTGATATTGGGGTCTAAAATTAAGTCCTCCCAATTGTGCACCGCTAGGGTTTCTTCTACACCTTTCAAAAACATTACCTTGGCCACACATGTGAGCAATGGGGAAACCCTTGGTTTTTGTTCCAGGTCTGGTGTGAAGATGTCCTGAAAATCCCTCAAGTTGAAGGTGGAGCGTCAAAATATAAGTAGGTGGCGCAGAAGATTAGGCCTGTCAATGAGCCTATGCCTGTGGGTTTCAACCCGCCTATGAAGAGACCACCTTTGTCAAGAGATCTGTACTGTACTCCTTTGGTGAATAATCCTCCCAAATTTGTAGAGACAGCTAGAGTGACTGCGGAGAGGTTGAAGGTTGTTAATTTTGGTCCTGATGGGTGGTTGTCAGAAGAAGAAAAGAAGTTGTTGTTGCACGTTATTGTTCTGAGGAAGAAAGCTGTGGCATTTGTTGAAGAGGAAAGGGGTGTGTTGAAGCACTCTTATGGGGAACCTTACTTGATTCCTGTGGTTTGTCATGAACCTTGGCAAATCAAACCTATTCCAATTCCAATTGCTATCAGAGAGGATTTTGTAGAGATTGTTAGGGAAAGAGTCAGGACCGGGTTATATGAACAATCAACTTTGAGCTACTCAATTTTGGTGTTCTGTGTAAAGAAGCAGAATGGAAAATTGCAGGTGGTCCATGATGTTAGAGCCTTGAATAGAGTCACTATTAAGGAGGCTGGTATGCCACCAAGTGGAGAGGATTTTTTTGAAGCTTTTTCTGGAAGGGTGTGTTATGGTTTGGGTGATATTATGGGTGGTTATGATGAGAGGGAGCTTCATATGGATTCAAGGCCTCTCACAACTTTCGAGACTCCTTTGGGAAGGTTTCAGCTCACTAGGTTGCCTCACGGAGCCACTAATTCAGTGGCGGTATATCAAGCGTAGATGGCTTGGATTTTGCAGGATGAGGTTCCCACTCATGCTGGTATTTTTATTGATGATGGTGGAATTAAAGGACCATCCACTGATTATGATAATGAGGTGTTAGTGGAGAACCCTGGCATAAGGAGGTTTGTTTGGGAAGATGTAATAACTCTAGAGAGAGTGTTGTTTAGGATTGAAGAGGCTGGTTTGACCATTTCAGGGTCAAAATTCTGTTGTTGTGTTCCTGCTTTGCAAATTTTGGGCGATGTGGTATGTAAAGAGGGAAAAATTATGGCAAAGAAGAAAGTTAATAAAATTAAGTCATGGCCAAGGCCTAAGAATACCACTGAAGTCAGAGGATTTTTGAATGTGTGCGTATATGTCAGGATTATTATTAAGGATTTTTCTTTGTTGGCTTCACCTTTAAGGAGGCTGACCAGGAAAGATGCAGACTGGGAATGGACGGAAGAGTGTGAAGAGGCTTTTCAGAAGCTGAAAAAGGTTGTTGGTGAAGATTTAATTCTTCACAAGTTGGATTATGGTGTTGGTGCTGGAAAGATTTATCTGGAAGTGGACTCAAGCTATATTGCTTCTGGTGCTGTTTTGTCTCAGGAGGATAAGACTGGGAGGGTCAGGCCAGTAAGGTATGAGTCGGTGGTGTTTAATGAGGTGGAATCTAGGTATTCTCAACCTAAGTTGGAATTGTGTGGCGTAGCTAAAAGTTTAAAGAAGCTACAGACGGTTTTGTGGGGGCAGAATTTTGAGCTGCAGGTGGATGCAAAATCTTTGGTTCAGATGATCAAGACACCTAGTCTTCCAAATCCTCCAATGACTAGGTGGGTGGCATTTATTCAACATTTTTCTTTTGACCTGGTACACAAACGGGCAAAACCTTTACGATGCCTGATGGATTATCAAGGAGGCCACCTACAGACAAGGATTCTGATTCTGAAGAGTTTGACAAAGATTTTCCAGTGGTTAGGGCCAGCACAGAGGGTGCTGAGGTTTTTTCTCTCCTCCCCCATGAGGCTAAACTGGATGATTGTTCTGACCTCCCCCAAGAGGTTAAACTTGCTGGAGCTGATCATGATTCTGGTGATCAGGATTTTTTTGTTGATGAAGATGGAGTTTTTGTTTGGGACAGCTCAAAATTGGAGAAGGGTGTTTTTATTAGTGAACTGGATTCTCATAAGATTCAGTGGAGAGAGAAGGACGTGCCAAAATTTAAGGATTGGTGTCCTGGATGGGCTGGTCAATTGGCTCATGTCCACACGGGTGATTTTGATGACAGAGTTGTACCCTTAGATGTTGTTTTGGTGGATTTTGAAGATGAGACCTGGGGTCAGTCTGGGTTTTATTTTATTTTGGTGGAATATCTGTTGACCTTGAAGAGGCCAGATAGTTGTGATGATGATACTTGGTTAGAAATCAAGAAGAAGAGTCCTGGATTTTATGTGTCAGGAAGAAGGCTGATGAGGAGAAGACATCCTAATCCTCAAGTTGTGGTGACTCAGAAGAAGGGTCAAGAGTTGGTGTTGAAGTCTTTGCATGAAGACCTTGGTCATAGAGGCTTTGGGGAGACTTATCGTAGAGTAGCAGACAGATTTTGGTGGCCAGGTATGAAGTTGGCAGTGCAGGTTTGGGTTCAATCTTGTGAAGAATGTCAAAGAAGAAGTCACTTGAAACCTAAAGAGGTTGGCCGTGCTACTGGTGAAACAACTGTTTTTGGAAGAGTCAGTCTGGATGCTGTCCATATTAAAGAGGGCAGGTATAAATACTTGTTTGTTGCTAGGGATGATTTGTCTGGTTGGGTTGAGGCAGTGCCTAGGGTTAATTTGACCGCCAAGAATGTGGAAGAGTTTTTGAAGAGGGAGTGAATTTATAGGTATGGGTTGATGAAGTTGGTGACTGTTGATGGCGGGCCAGAGTTTGGTGCCAAATTTAAAGAAGCTGTGGCTAGTGTTGGTTCTAAAGTTAGAGTGGATACACCTTATTATCCTGAAGCTGAAGGCATGGTTGAAAGAGGCCATCAAGTTATCAAGAATACTTTGGCAAAGATGTGTGGGGATAGTGCTGAAAAGTGGAGGCATTATTTACCCTTGGTGTTATTTGCTGATAGGGTCACTGTGAAGAGGACAACTGGCTATTCTCCTTACGAGTTAATTTTTGGTCAGAAAGCTGTTCTACCAGTGGACTTGGAAGCTGTCTCTTATCTTGGAATTGATTGGGATGACGTGCACTCAACAGAAGATTTGCTCTGCGCCAGGATGCAACAGTTGGAATGTAAAGAGGAATGTCAAGAGAGGGCATACTCTAGAATGATGAAGATTAGGAATCAATTAGTCAGGTACTGGGACAGGAAGTTGGCTCATAGACTCAGGAATCCCTTGAAACCTGGTTGTTTGGTTTTGGTGTATAATAGAAGTTTGGAGAGTCAGTGGGGAAAAATGTTTGCTGACAGATGGAACGGACCTTACAAAGTCAGATCTCAGGTATCTGGAGGTTCTTATATTTTGGAAGAGTTGGATGGTGCAGTCTTGAAGAAGAGAGTGGCTGCAGACCAGGTGAAGAGATTCTATCCCAGAGGCACTAGGCATGAAGAAGATTGACTCTGCAATGAGGATAAACTACGGAACATTCTTTAATTTTATTTGTTTTTGTGGTGATGCTATGCATCTATTTGTTGAAAACTTTTGTTACAGGGTACCCATGGGCGGGGCCTCTAGATTTTGCCTTGGCAAGTGTGGGGGTGACTGATGGGCTGGCTGCTCTATCGACAGTTACCCCAGATTTTCTGTTTCCAACCCTTTCTCTTAATTTGGTTGAACCCTAGTATTGGTTTCTTTTCACAGGTTTTAGTCCTCTATGACTATAAACTGGAATTTCCTTTGGTTTTCAAGTGCCGGACCCTTCACTTTTATTGGTTTGGGTTTATTGTGTTGTGTGTTGTGTTTTGTTGGTTAGAAGGTACCCAGGGGGGGGGCTTCTAGATTTTATTTTGGCAAGTGTGGGGGTAACTGATGAGCTGGCTGCTCTGTAGAAAAGTTACCCCAGAATATCTGTCTCATGTGTTTTGTTTTTCCTAGTTGAATTCTAGTTCTGTTGTTAATTATTCAGTTATAAGTCCACTATGACTTTAAACTGGTTTGGGACTGGCTTCTTTATCTTTGGTTCTTTTGGATTGGCAGTGGATCACTGGTGGTCTCCTATCATTTTTACTTATTGGAGGGAGCCCACCCAGTGATCATTTCTATGGACCGGATTTTCTCTTACTGGACCATCTATGGAGCTGGACTGTCTTTGATTTTGTAGTTATGTTTTTTCTAGATAGTGGTTTTAGATTATTTTCTTTTTTTCTCTTTTTTTCTTTTAATTTTTTATGGGGGTGTTTAAAATTATAAAATCAAAATTTAAGGTGTTACCACATCAGGGTCACCTGGATGTGGGCAAGCATTGGTGGGGAAAGGCTCATCAATTGGCCGGGAAATGCTATTTTCTTTTTTTATTCTTATTTTTATTTATTTCTGTATTTCATTATTTTTTATTATCTTCTTAAATTTCTAAATTTTATTGTTAATCATTTAAAATATTTAACTGTGTATCCACATCAAGGTGCACTTGGATGTGGGTAAGGTATCAGGGGATCATCTCATCACTTGGCTGGGGGATACCAATTTTTTATATATAATTTTTTATTTCATATTATTTTATTTAGTTCATTTACATTTTATTTTAAAATTTTCTTATGATTAGTAGTTTAGTAGAATGAGCTGTTAAAAAAATCAGAAATTATTTTGTTGTTTTATTTTATTATTATGTTTCTAATCTTTTTGCAGGAGCTCATTGTCTGGATGATGAAGCTTCTGGAGGCTGGTCTGGATTATGATGTTGTTTTTGTTTTTTGTTGGGGTTGTAGGAAGCACTGTGTTGTTTGAAGTGCATCCTGCTGGAGAGATTATATGGGTTATAATGGTCAGGAATGGGTTTGGATGGAAGTTCAGAGGAGGAAGAAAGAGAGGCAGGAATGGAGTGCTGGAAGTTGTGCTTAATGATCCTAGACATCTTCCAGTGGTCGTCCAGCAGGCGCTTTCTCAATGATTTTTCAAAGTCATTCAAAGGTCCATGGAGGTCAAAGACTTTTAGCATGTTTGAACACATGGTGCTTAGGTGTTGTTTCATGTCACCATAATCCAGGGTCAAAGAAGTTTCTAGAGGTTGGCCAACTCCAATAGTAGATTCAGGAGGAGGGGTGCCAACTAGACAAGAAGAATTGGATCAGTAATTATTTTTGTTGAAGAAATTAGATGAATTAATGTGGTACTTACAGATTGGAAGCTCATCAAATCTGTAAGCAGCCAGAATTTGGACTTCTGAAGAATTTGGCATGGTCATAGTAGGAGGATCAATCAAAGAAAGATAGGGATTCTCTTGGTCTTCCTCTGAAGGATCCTGAGAAGGTGAACTGGGATTCTGACTTTCCTGGGGCCTAGTTATAGCAGCAGGGTTGTTGTTGTTGCTGTTGTTGCTGTTGTTGTTGTTGTTAATATTTCTGCTTGGTTCAGTTGGAGGAGGTACTGGTGATGGAGTACCAGGATGGTTGAAAGATGGAGCAGGAGAGGGTGATTTGGAAGCAGATTGATCTCTTCTTGATGGAGGTTTTGAAGGAATAGAAATTTCAGAAGAATAGTTGGCTGACAGAGAAGAGGTGTAGTTGCGTTGCCTTGACTGGGGAAAAAGTTGTTGCCTTGGTGCAGTGCTGGGTGCTCTGGTTTCTTCCTGGGGTCCTTTGGCAGGTCTCTTAGAAATTTGGGAAATTTTGGCGCTTTTGGACCTTGGAAGGGTTGATTGCATTGCTCTGGGAGCAGTAGGAGGTAGTTGCGTTGAGTTGTTGTCGTTGTCTGGATGAATTTGGCTGTTTTCTGGCCGTTTTTGGAGGTTTTGGCCCTGATTTTCACTGTTTGGTGAGGTGGGCGGGCCGCCCAACGTCGGCCGGGCTGCCTGGACACGGTCTAGAAGCCTAGGGGTTGATTTTGAAGCTAATTTAGCAGTGATAAAAGCAGTTTCTTGATAAGCTAAGGCTGGTCTTTTGGGAAGAGTGCGGGAAGCTGAGCTTCTGGATCTTCTGGAAGGAGCTGAAGATAGAGAGGAAGAGGATGGACCAAGTTCTGGAGACCTGGTAGGGGATCTGGAGATGTATTTGTGAGAAGGAGAAGGCAGAGTAATAGGATAGTGGGCATCTCTGTCACATTTCTTTTTTTTGGAGTAGCAAGAATCACAAGCCCTGTTGTAGAATTTGGCTTCAGGAGTTGTAAGAGTGAATGTGAAAGGTCTGCACATGTGGATGCACTGTTTGCAGGCATAGTCCCTGGGAGCAGTGAAGCAAGGAAAAGTAGAGGAGTCAGCATCAGGGGATCCAGACATGATCTGTGGTGTAAAAGATGATGAAAATGATAAGAGAAGATTTTTGTCAGTGATGATTAGAAGATGAAGTGAAGGCGGACGCTCCGCAGGTTAGCTGTGGGTGTAATGCATGAAATTGGCTGGGTCAAATTTATGCAAGATTCTGGAAGTCCTCTATGACTCTAAACTGGAATTTTTGTAGTCCATCAAGACTTTAAACTGAAAATTTATGGTTTCAAGATTAGTCCATCAAGACTTTAAACTGAACACTGTGTTAGTCCCCCAAGACTTTAAACTGAGGATTGTTGTTGGCTTAGTTCCCCAAGACTATAAACTGAGGAATGTGTTTTGTTGTTGGTGTTGGGTTTGAAAGATTGGTGGAGGGTATCCACAGGGGGAGCCTCTGAATTTAGCAAAGGCAAGTTTGGGGGTAATTGATGGGCTGGCAACTCTATTTACAATTATGCCAGAATGTTAGTTTTTTCTCTGTGTCTTAATGTGGTTGATCTCTGGTTCTGGGTTTATGATTTAAGTTTTTGAGTCCCCCAGGACTTTAAACTGAGGGTTTTTGAGTCCCCCAAGACTATAAAATGAGGATGGTCCCCCAAGACTTAAAACTGAGGGTTGTTTGTGGTTTTATCCTATAGAGGGTGTGGTAAATTTTTCTTTTCTGAATCAAACTCAATTACTAGTGTAATTACAGAGGGAATCAAGAGATGAAATGAAGTGTTCAGAATTAGCCTTGAACTGGTGAATGAGGTGTCTTCTGTTCTCAATGTCCTGTGGATCTCTAGCAGGAGTGGATTAGAAGTAGTGAAGCAGAAGTTGTTTCTGTTGAGATGTGTGTTTTTGGAACTTGGCTTTGATAGTGAGCAAGTGGTTTGGTGTTGGTGGTGCTATGGATCCTACATTGTTATCATCACTATCAGAAGATGGAGGAACTGAGAAGTCATCAGTTTTAAAGTTGAAGGGAGAAATGAAAGTTATTTACCATCAGATGGACCAGGAATGGTGGAACTTGATGTTTTATGGGTGGTGGCACTCTTATGGGAAGGGTGAATTAATCTGGGTATCAGGATGGATGGCCTGGATCTTTTGGTGCTAGTAGAAGATGGACCAGGTTGAGGTGGAGGTGAATCTGTTGCAGAAGATAGTGGACCAGGTCTGTAGCAGGGCTTCTTTCTAGATTGGCAGACATTTCAGGACATCCTGTATGGATGAACAGGTGGTGTCATGGCGCAGATTAGATTATTGTCAATGCAGTATTTGCAAGGACCCATTTTAGAGGCATGTTTGGGAAGAAGGTTGAACATGGTGGTTGGATGAAGAAAGAATGTGGAAATTATTAATTGGAGGGAGGATGTGGTCTTTCAACATTGGCAGGGGCCTTTGTTGTGCGATTTGGTGTTGTTTGGACCTGTCTTAATTGACATCTGCTAAGGAATTAGTTATTTTTCTGGTTTTATTCCGTGGATATTGGGTCTGTGAGTATGTGGGTACTACCATTGGATAGCCCCGGTTTTTCTCTATATATTATGTCCTGTAGACATTTTTCATATTATAAGTTTTAAGGGGTCATTTCCTCATTTTTCATTTAAAAAGATAGCTGTTTAATTTTGTTTTTTGTGTTTTATGGGCTAACCTTAAGTCTTAGGTTGAAAAGCTTAGTACCGTTGGATAGAGCTAATTTTTCTCTATATTTCATGTCTCAATGTTGTTATAGTGAAATTCCCTGTTTTAAAGGTTTTAGTATTGTAGTTAGTTTTTCTAATTAGATTGGGTGTTTTTAGTGGTTCTCTGGCTTCAGGGAGGCCGTGCCGCTTCAGGAAGCACCTCTGACGTCAGGCGGCCCGCTCGCCTCTGTTTTAGAAGGTTGGGGAGCGCTTCTGGAGGGTTTTTTATGCAATTTGGCGGGTACAGACGCCAGATTGGCGGGTGCGCATGGGCTCTTAGATAGTGGTCTGTGTGTAGATAGTGAATAAGACAGTTTGGGGCAACCTTAATCATCATACAACCATCCAGAGGTGATATCATTGTTCCTCACTCAGTTTTCACTGTTTTCTGGCCACAATTGGCTGTGTTTGTTGCAAGTGAGTTCTTCATTTAACTTAACTTTGGCAACTGTTCTCTCTGTTATAGTCTTGCAAGCTATAGCAAGTATTATTGCTGTCTCTGGTGTGGATTTGCAGCCTACATCAAGTATCTTTTCTGTATCTGGTGTGAACATTGGTCTACATTTCAGTTCTTTGGTCTGGTAGTCTGTCTGGTGACTACTTTCTTGGCTCATCAAGCAGTCAAGTGTGTTGAAAATGGGCTTTTGGTAAAACAGGAACCAATTTACTGTAGCAGGTAAATCTCACTTATCTTTCTAAAGGGACAGGAGATTTTCTCTCTGGTTTTTCTCCAACTCCCTTGGTCAAGTCCTATTGCTAGTACTATAGGATTGTCTACAATGTCTCTGTACTTGATCTTAGCCTGACAATTGGGGGCCTTTCCTCAAGAATTCTGTTATAATCCAGTAAGTGAAAATTTCAAAGAAGGTACACGTAAATAATATCCCTATAGAAATATTTGGATAATTAAAACAGGTTGGGGTCACTTAAAGTGATTTCAGGAAAAGAAGCCCTGTTATATAATAAAATTGTGATATTGAATCAACAATTTTACCACTAATTTGACATAAAATTGTTATTAGTGGGAGTCTGTCAATAGACCAATTAAATTTGTGATCTTTGCAGATAAGAAACCAATTAAACTGATTAATTGTTTTCTTTTAACAGGACTCTTAATCTTTTCTTTTTATTGGTTTGTAACATTCATTGAATATTTAGAAAGAATCTTACTGACAGTTGTTTTCTTTTAAATATAAAAACACAGCTACATATTGTAGACCAGTTATATCAAGTGACCACATAAAAGCATATTTGACTTTTGGCACTTATAAATTCACTTAATACCAATAAGTAAGCAATAAAATAGTCTTCAGTGGTATTAATAAATACTGATAAAACTCCTTTTTGAAGTTTTCATATCTAAACTTTCAATTCTTTAAATTCCACATAAACATGTGAGACAACAATGACATTGTAAGTAATAAGGCGAAACCTTATAACTTAAGACCTAGAGCTGAAAGACCTGTTACAGGACATCCAAATGGAGGGTCAAGAACTACCAATAATAAAAAACACCCCACCAATGTCCATGGAGGAAAAGGAAAAGCTCTTAAAACAAATGTCAATAAAGAAGACCAAAAACACGTTACAAGAGCAAATTCACTCCCTCTCAACCCTACTGAATAAACTAACAATAAGAGTAAACAATATGGTAGACCAGATCAACAATCTGGAGAAAAGGGCAGCACAGGGCTTTATAGAAGTCAACCAGGCTCTAGTGGATATAAAGTCTCATCCACAAACAGTGGCACCAAATACCACAGCAACACCTCCAGTCCCAGAAGAGGACCAAAAAATAACAGTCAGAAAATGGAAGTGGGATTGGTATTCCCAAAACTACAACAACCCTCCTCAACAGCAATCCAGCAGTCACCCTTACAGAGGAAAAGCAAGGAGAGGCAGGGGAAGTGGGATAAGACCTTGGTAAGTCATCCAACTTCTTATGATCAATTGTATCAACCTAACAATGAATTACTTATAGGTAATGAGATTGATAGGGAATTATTGGATATAATTGTTGGGGATTTAAAAAATTATTCATTTGATAATAACATGTTAAACTTGTCTTTAGATGAGGACAATGTAAATAGTTTTATTGATCACCAGGATAATACTATTAATATAAAAATGGAACCAAATGAATTAAATCTTGACCCTGATGATGAGTCTTCTGAATTGGACACAGATAAAATTGAATATTTTCTAAAAGAAAATCCAATGGAATCAAAAATAATTAGTAAATTATTATTAAGAATTGAAAAATTGGAAGAATTTTTTAGAGAGTCCAACAATAATAGAGAAAGTGTATCATTAAACCTCACACAATCATTGAGTACAACAGCCAATAGGTTAAAAATTATTGAAAATTCAAATAATGAATTAATCAATGAAAACAAAAGATTAAACTCTGAGATTAAAAATTTAGAAAATAAATTAGAACATTCTCAGAATATTATGGCTACCATAGAGGGACATGTAAAATTGTCTTTTTCAAATGTAAATGATAACTTAACTCATGTACCTGTAATAATAGATAGGTTACAAAGAGTAGAAATTGAAGTAGCTAAAATTTTGAAAAATACTGAAAAAATAAAAGATAATACCTCTTATGTAGAAAGAGTAACAGTTTCTATGAAACACTCTGATGATAAACCAATGATTGAACATGAACATAGTTTCATGGGCTCTGAGAATATAAAATCAGTAAAAGATTAAATAAATGATCATCTTTCTAAAGTTAGTGAATTACTCAATATTCCTCAGGTTAGGGAAGCAAAAACTAGCCAAAAGAACTGGCCTAAGTTATATCAGTACCCTTCTTTTGACAGGGATTAAAAATCTGATTGGCAGCAATTCATACAAAGAATTGATAACTTAAAATTTTCATACAAATTACCTGATGAAGAAATTACTTCAAAGTTAATATCTTTATTTACAGATGTGGCCTAATTATGGTTTGAATCTGTATTGAGTGAGGGAACTAATTACTCCTGGAATGAATGGAAGGCACTAATTGAAATGCAATTTGGTTGCCCAAAATTTAGAATCACTCAACAAAGATTGTATTAAAGATCAAGATATAATCCAAATGCTGGAGATAAACCCATGGTCTTCTTAATGAATTTAATAAAAATCATGAAAGCTATGGATCCAAAAATAAATTATGAAGAGTGGATAGAAAAAATAATATACAAGTTGCCTATATCAGTTAGAGACATTATTGTAGCTAGAAATGAAACCATCAGAGATTCCTCTGGGTTCATTAATATATGCAATGAGATATTTTTAAACCACAAGTATGAAACCAAGTATAGTAATTACAGACAAAGTGTTGACGTGGTAAAACCTACTACAAGTAAATAACCAGCGGAGAAGAAAAAACCTTCAGCTCCCCTTGTCCCTAAGAGACAAGAAAATAACACTTGTCACAAATGTAATGAACCTTGGGTTAAGGGTCACACATGTAAGAAGAGAATAAATGTTATTGAAACCTTACAGAACTCTGAACCAAGTAATCATGAGAATGAGGACGTGAAATCTAGTGAGGATTGTAAAAGTAACATATCTTACAGTGATGATGAAAATGTGATATTTGTATTAGAACAGGATATTATGTTCCTGAATGATGCTATACCTCATACAGACACATCTTTAACTTCCATTGAGAAATCTGAAATAAATAAAGATGTATCTCATGATACTTTCAAAATAAAACCTATAATAGCACCTGTTATCATATGTGGAAAAGAAATGAATGCCATTCTTGACACTGGGGCTGCAAGTAGTGTGGTTTCAATTAATACATTAATGAAACTTGATAGCAAGTACGAGGAAAAACTAGAGCCTGTTCAGACAAAGAACTGGAGGGGTTTTAGTTCAGTATTAAATCCAATTGACAAGTACAAAACTGCTGTATTCTTTAAATATAATAATGGATATGTTAGAGAAGTTTGTGAATTTTTAGTAATGGATAATAATAATTGTAGTGATTGGTTTATTATTTGAAATGATTTATTGACAAAATTTGGCATTAAACTAGATCCTGAAAACAGTTGCTTCACTCTAGGGATGAATAGTAAGAGAAAATTCAAAATATGTTCTGAAAATTCAGTGTATTCCATTTCTCCTAGAGAAGAACAACTGCAAGTTGGAAGAGCCACCACTGAAATGGTTGAATTGGAAAATAAAATCCAAAAGGCCTCTTTCAGTCCTCAACTCTCAAAAATTGAAGAAGAAAATATTTTGGGATTGATTAAATCATATCCTATGGCATTTGCTCATGGTTCAAATGAACTAGGATTGGTCAAAGACCATGAGATGAAAATCTCTCTAAGCTGTGATTTGAATAATATTCCTGGCAGCCTAAAAAAGAAACCTTACCCAGAATCTCCTGAAAAAAGGAAAGATATTGAATACAATATAAAAATGTTGTTGGAAATGGGTATTGTTGAAAAAGTGGACACAACACCTAAGTATTGTGTCATTTCACCAGTATTGATCTCTTATGAAAAAGATAAGGCAAGATTATTTGGTGATTATAGAGCTCTGAATACATACACAGTAGATGATATTTACCCTCTACCAAGGATAACTTCTATCCATGCTACTTTACAAGGAGCAAAATATATTTCCTGTCTGGATGGAAACAAGAGTTACCACCAGATTCCTGTGGAAAGAAATTCTCAAAATTACTTATTAATAACCACACATATGGGTATATATAAGTATGTGAGAATGCCATTTGGCCCAAAGAATGCACCTTCAGTCTTCCAAAAATTGATGGATGGTGTTTTTCATCAGGAAATGGTTGAAGGATGGCTATCAGTCTATATTGATGACATCATTGTGTTTTTAAAAACATATGATGAACATTTAAATCACCTGAAAAGAGTCTTACAAAAAATGGATGAAATTAATATGACAATTGCATTAAAGAAATGTAAATTTGGATTTCAATCCTTGAAAGTACTTGGACATGTTGTATCTGGATTACAAATTTGTGTTGACCAGAATAAGGTGGCAGCAATTAAAAACATTGGGATACCTAAAAATGTAAAAGAGGTTCAAAGCTTTTTGGGTATGTGTGGATATTATAGACAATATATTAAAAATTACCAATCCATTGCAGATCCTTTAACAACATTAATCAGGAAAAATGAGGCTTTCATTTGGAATAGTGAAAGACAACACACCTTTAATAAATTAAAGGAATGTTTAATGTCAGCTCCAATATTGAAACTGCCAGATTTCACCCTACCTTTTATCTTGTACACTGATGCAAGCTTCATAGGTTTAGGTGCTGCTTTACAGCAGAAACAGATAATAAATGGAAAATTATCTGAAGTAGTTATCTGTTATATATCCAGAACCTTAAGAAAAACAGAATTAAGGTATGGTGCCACACAGCTAGAATGTTTAGCCGTGGTGTGGGCTTTGGAGAAACTTCATTACTATCTGGAAGACCAGAAGTTTCACTATGCAATATAGGGGGTGGACTTGCTAGCAAGTCCTCAACCTGAACTCAGATGGAACTCAGATGGAACTCAGACTGAACTCAGACTGAACCCATACTGAACTCTACTTGAACACCCACCTAAAACTGTTCTGCTGAGTGGTGTTCATCCCTGATTGTATGGTTCCTTTATCAATAGCTCAATGTGTGTTCAATCTATGGTGAGTTTGGGTCCAAGGTTGCGGACTTGCTAGCAAGTCCGCCCCGCATATTGTGTGGTGTTTGAACTTATAAAAGATTGCAGTGCAGTAAAATCATTACTAAACATGAAAACACCTAATAGGCACATGTTTAGATGGAAAATAGCTGTACAAGAGTACTGAGGAAGAATGACAATCACTCACAGAGCAGGAACATTGCATTCTAATGTGGATTTATTAACCAGAAGTCCTTTGTTAAATGATGCTGACAACCCAGCTTATGTACCTGAAAATGAGGTTATACATATATTTGGGATTTATATAGTGGATTTAGAAGAAGAGTTTATGCAAACTATATTGGAAAATTATTCATCTGATAAAGATTTGACTAAACTATCTACCATTCTTAATGATCCAACAAATGCCTCCATGAGTGCATTAATTAAAACCTTGCCTCCAAAGTATAGAAATGTGTTAGAAAAAGGTAAACTATCAATAGAAGATGGATATATATATTACAGGAAAAAGTCAAGTAATGTAATAGTGATACCACCTTCTATGAAAGAGTTAATGTTGAGTAATTGTCATGATGACGTCTTAGCTGGTCATTTTGACTTTAAAAAAACATTAACCAGAGTTAAAAATACAGCCTGGTGGATAAACATGAAAGAAGATGTACAAAAATACATTGAAACATGTGACTCATGTCAGAAATCTAAAAGATTAACTGGGAAGAGAGCTGGGTTGTTGCAACAAATAGAGCAGCCAAAAGCTCCATGGGAAATTATAAACAAGGATTTTGTAACTGGCTTTCCATTATCAGGAAAAGAAAATTTCAATTCTTGTTGGATAATAGTGGATAGATTAACAAAAATGTGTAAATTTATCCCTACCCATAAAGAGGTATCTACAAAAGACTTGGCACTACTATGGTGGACTCAGATGATGAATACTGCTGGGTTCCCCAAAGCCATAATATCCGACAGAAACCCTAAATTTACTTCAGATTTCTGGACATCTTTGAGGGAAGTATCAGGTTGTCAATTAAAATTGTCTACAGCACACCATCCACAAACTGATGGGCTGGCTGAGAGAATGATACAAAATCTAGAAGACATGATCAAAAGATATTGTGCCTTTGGATTAGAATACAAAGACAATGAGAAATTCACACATGACTGGTTGACATTAATTCCTGGCCTCAAATTTGCTTATAACAGCACAACTCATTCTGTAACAGAGATGAAACCATTTGAACTCTGGCTAGGATACATACCAAATACCCCAGTAAATCATTTAAATAAATTACCAAGGTTAGATATACACCCTGGTACAAAATCCTTTATTCATATTCAACAAATGTGTAGAAAGCATGCAGAAGAATTCATCAAAAAAGCATTTGAATATGAAAAGAAAAGGTGGGACAAATCTCATAAAGAATTTGAATTCAAAAAGGGAGATGAAGTCCTCATATCAACACTACATTTTAACTTCCAAGGTAATGTTAAATTAAAGGATCACTTTGTAGGACCATTTGTAGTAAGTAAAATGGTTGGTAATAATGCAGTGGAAGTCATATTATATGCTCCATATGATAGGAAACATCCAGTTTTCCCTATCTCATTATTGAAACCTTACCATGCAAATGATCCTGACTTATTTCCAAAAAGAAGGGGAAGGCCTAAAAAGCAACCTGAAGAAATCGTGGAAAAAGTAGAGATTGAAAAAATACTCAAGAAAAGAATCCTTACTAAAGAAAAAGGAACTGAGTATTTACTAAGATTTAAAGTGAAATCAAATGAATTTGATAAATGGATACCTGAAAAAGAAATTTCTAATTTATCCACCCTTCTTAAAAAATTTAAACAGAAATAAATTTCAGTTCAACTAGCTGAGGGGTTAAAAAACAGTACTCATAATATTTTATTATGTTTTATTTCTTTAAAGTATAATCTTTAATGCTACAGAATAAATCTGAATACCTGAAAATTAAACAAATAAATAAATAAAAATGTATAACTGATCATTTTTTTATTGTTTTTTTTGGGTGGGCAAGTGTCAGCCTGTATATCCCCAGGACTGAGTAAAAAGTTCTGATAAGTTATGTTAAACACATGAACTATACATGGGAACAATAAATGAGAGTACATAAACAGTATACATAAGTAAAATTATGATAATACACAAAAAAATGCCATTATGACACCTTATATACATGCATATATCCACCTTTTATAGGTCTTATGTACTTAATTTTAAGTTGGAATATGTTAAGGTAATCTTAGGAACCTTAAGTATAAAGCTACATAATTTTCAAGTACACTTAAACCTGTTATATTCATTGTTTTACGCAAAAAACAAGAAATGCGCTTTATTTCACTTAAAAGTTGACTATATGTGCTATAAAATTGAGAATATAAAAATTGTGCTTTGATAGAATTATTGGGCTCATTTAGGACTATTGATTTGGCTATTTAAATGCATAAAAATAACACTTTTCAAATTTGGTGTTTTTTATGCCAGAAATGGCTTCTGTGTACTGGCCACATACTGCCTGCTTTTTTCCTGTGTGAATAGCTTCATATTTAGCAAAGTTAGCTTTTTCACACTATAATTACCCCACATTCTACACCCACTGTGGGGAAACACACTAAAATAGGCGACAGGCGCTTATTTAGTGTCCTAGCTTAATTAATAGTGCATTGACCTTGTTTATATGCACTAATTTCATTAATAACCTCACTCTTGGCGTCTTATTTCATCACCATGCTTAAATTCGCCTAATTTTAGTCAAAGATTTACCTGTGCAAGCGCCTGCCCAGGACAGCATGTAGTTACCCCACATCTCACACTCTTTTTTGAGTTTTTGGGTGGTTTCTCAGTCAATATTGGTTATTTTTGGATGGGAATTTCACATAGTATAATGTGAGTATTATCCCCTCCATTTCTAAAGTAAATCCCCCTTATTATTAAGCTATTATTAACCTTAAAAGGTCTCCTTTAGTCTTTTATATTATTGTTTTATACGCATATACTCTCTTTTTGTCTTTTTCTTTAATTTTGATGGATTTCCCTTATTATTGCAGGATTTTGACAGGTGTTACTCTTCTAATTATGTCATTAGTTACTGGGGATTTTGATGGGCATGTTTATTAGTTGTTTTGAGGCGTCCTTAACTGTGTATTGGATGGTACATCAAGGGAATTATTGGTGAACTCAGTGTGTATAAAAGGAGGAGGTTTTTGGGTCTTGTTTCTTCATTCTTTATCATTTACAATTTACCAATATAACCAAATAAATCACAAAACATATCAATTAGTACTTTTATAAGACTTTTGAATAGTATCTGAATTATAAAATCTATTTTTCTACCAACTAAAAAGATTGTAAGCCATATATAAAAATAGTGAGAATTATATTACTGAGACCTTTAATTTTTGATTATATATAATAACTTAGTGGATTAGTACTACAGTATTCATACAGGACCATTTAAATCTTCTAGACAACTGACCATTCAAGCTAGTTCACGTCTGTGTACTTTATCTTTGCCTGACAGTATATGAAATAAATAAAAATAAATTAATGGTATGTCAACAAGGGTATCATTCCCATTTGCAATAAAATAAGAGTTCCCTTGGACTGTCACAATTAATACAACATATTTTATTAAAATATATTGATTTCACGGAAATCCAATTCTCTCAGTAAAAGTATTTGATAATTTTAAGGATTTTATTGAATTTTATTACTATTTTTATTCCCACTCAGCTGTAGTATTGAGCACAGTGTTAGGGAGTAAAAATGTATGGGACAATTACTTAAAAATATTAATTATTTTTATTACTTTATATACTTAGCTAATTAATTGTAAGTAATACATAAGTAAGTACAAAATAATTAATTATTCATAAGTATTAATAAAGGCATAGCTTTATCTCAGTAAAATTATTAATTATTTTACTGGGTAAGTCTAGTAGCCTGGCTGACAAGCTTCCTCTGTGAACATTGAGATTACTGAACACCTTTCCAAACTTCAGAAGTTAATTAAAATGAATAATTCAAACATTAAAGCTAATCTTCCTTGTAGCAATAAGAAATGGCTTAAACTTGATCAATACCCTACCTTTAATGGTGATTCTTCATCTGATTGGCAACATCTTATTCATAGAATTGATCATTTAAAGAGTTCTAATAGATTACCAGATGAAGAAGTGGTTTTTAAATTAATTTCTTTGTTTTCCAATTTAGCCCAGATGTTATATATAACTGTTTTATTAAATAACAATCACTCATAACACAATATAGAGGGAGAACTTGCCAGCAAGTCCCTAACCTTAACTCAGACAGAACTCAGATGGAAATCAGACTGAACTCATACTGAACTCATACTGATCTCTATTTGTAGACCCACCTAAAACTTTTCCGCTGAGTTGTGTTCATCCATGATTGTATTGTTCCTTTTTAAATAGCTAAATGTGTGTTCAATCTGTGGTGAATTCTAGTCCAAGGTTGCAGACTTGCTAACAATTATTCCCCCCATATTGTGTGGTGAATATACATGGAATGAGTGAAAATCATTAATTGAGAATCAATTAGGTTTTCAAAATTTGATTGGCCTAACAGAGATTATATGATAACACTAAATATACATCCTCCTCTGCTAAAAAACCTATTGTTTTCTTTATGAAAATACCGGAATTCTAAGAGCTATAGATCCAAAAATGGATTATTATCTTATAGAGAGACAAAATTCTTTATAAATTACCTAATTCTCTGAGAGATTTGACTGTTAATAGAACTGAAAATATAAGCAAACATTCTTATCTCATTAATATCTGTAATGAAGTTTTACTTAATTATAGATATGAACCAAAGAATTATTCCTTAAAATCTTATTATGATAAACAAAAATCTTTATAATCACTCCCAGAAAAACCTGGTAAACTCTTTGCTCCAGTTGCACTAAAAAAATATGCAACAAATACTTGTTTTAAATGTAAAAAATGATGGAAGAAAGTACTTGTTTGTGACAAGAAAATTTCTGATGTTGAACAAACTGAGGAAACTGGAAATAATGCAGTTGACCTTAGTAGCTCCTCTAGTGAGTGTGGAAGTAATATATCATATGATAAAAATTCTTCAAATGAAGTTCTAATGTTGGAACAAGATGTCCATTATTTAGATAATTCATCTGACATTTGTGCCTTGGATTTATCTTCAGTAGAGAATTCTGATATTAGGGGGTATAAAAGTAAGAAATCTTCTATTTCAAAATACCTTGTTTTTCCGCCAAATCAAACATGATTAGTTTTTGAGTATTTGATCTTGTGCTCCCAAAAAATCTTTTCACTGGTATTTAATGTTGGCTTGTGGCTTTCTTGTTTTGTTGTGAAATACCTTTTAAATAATTAAAAATTTCTAACTTTTTTACCCCTATTATAAAAGATATTACTGAGAGTTCCATATTAATCTCCCCCTTGAGAACACCCGTTATCAAAAATGGTAAAAATGTTGAGGTTCTTCTTGACTCTGGTTCTGGAGGTAGTGTAGTGTCTGAAAAAACATTTTCTTCAATAGATAAATATTATCATATTAAATTATTACCTATCACTATGAAATATAGGGGGTGGACTTGCTAGCAATTCCCCAATCTGAACTCAGACTGAACTCAGATGGAATTCAGACTGAACTCATACTGAACTCTACTTGAAGAACCACCTAAAACTTTTCTGCTAAGTGGTGTTCATCCATGACTGTATGGTTCCTTTTTCAATAGCTCAATGTATGTTAAATCTGTGGTGAATTCGAGTCCAAGGTTGTGGACTTGCTAACAAGTCCGCCCCCCGTATTGTGCGGTGTATGATATCTGAAAAATGGAGAAGCTATGGTTCTGTTTTGTGTCACATTGGCAATTACAAAACCACTGTATTCTTTAAATATAATGGTGGCTTTGTCAGAGCTTTTTGTGAATTTATTGTGATTAAAAATGGCAACTTAAGTAATTTTTTCTTATGGGAAACGACATTTTAACCATGTTTGGTATAATATTAGATCAAGCAAACAATTGTTTCACTTTGGGAATGAATGGGGAGAGAAAATTTAAAATTTGTTCTTCTAAAAAATCTTCTGAATATCTCTTAAAATCTTGTAATGCATTGATTCAATCTAAAGAAAGACCAACAGAATAAATTGATAATTTATTATCTGAAATTATTACTGCTTCAGTTGGTGAGTAGTTAACTTATGAAAAGAAAGAATCTATAATTGCTTTAATTATATCCTTTCTTATGTAATTGGCTTATTGATCTCATGAATATGGCTTTGTTAATAAAGAAATGAAAATTTCTTTGTCCTGTTACTTGAATGAGATTCCCCCTAGCCTTTAGAAAAAACCATATCCTACTTCTTCAACAAAGAGAAAAGATATACAGGATAATATAAATACCCTCTTGAAAATGAACATTATTGAGAAGGTTGATGTTACCCCAAAATATTGTGTCATCTACCCTGTCTTAATCACTTATGAAAATGATAAAGCTAGATTATCTGGGGATTATGGAGCACTAAGTAATTATACATTGGATTATAATTATCCTTTTGCCAGAATGAACTCAATACATTCTACCTTGCAAGGTGAAAAATTCATTAGTTGTCTGGATGGTAATAAGGGTTATCATCAAATTTCTGTTAAAAAGAATTCTCAGAATTTATTGCCAATTGCTACATGCATGGGAATATATAAGTATGTTAGAATGCCATTTTTTCCTAAAAATTCTCCTTCAGTCTTTAAAAAAGTGATGCATAATACTTTTCAAAAAGAAATAATTGAAGGGTGGTTAATGCTATATATTGATGACATAATTGTTTTTGCTAAAACCTTTTTGTTGAGAGCATGAATCACTTGAATAGAGTCTTTCAGAAGATGGATGATATAAACATGGCCTTATCTTTCAAAAAGTGCAAATTTGGTTTTCAATCCATAAAAGTTCTTGGTCATTTTGAGGCAGGTCTACAAATTTTTGCAGATCAAAATACAGTTGCTTCAATTCAAAATGGAAAGCACCAATTTCTGTAAGATAAATTCAATTTTTTTTGGGAATGTGTCAGCCTGTATATCTCCAGGACTGAGTAAAAAGTAACTATAAGTTATGTTAAACACATGAACTATACATGGGAATAATAAATGAGAGTACACAAATAGTATACATAAGTAAAATTATGATAATACACAAAAAATGCCATTATAACACCTTATATACACGCATATATCCACCTTTTATAGGTCTTATGTACTTAATATTAAGTTGGAATATGTTAGGGTAATCTTAAGAACCTTAAGTATAAGGCTAAATAACTTTTAAGTACACTTAAAGCTGTTATATTCATTGTTTTACACAAAAAACAAGAAATGCGCTTTATTTCACTTAAAAGTTGACTATATGCGCTATAAAATTGAGAATATCAAAATTGCGCTTTGACAGATCAATTGGGCTCATTTAGAACTATTGATTTGGCTAGTTAAATGCATAAAAATAACACTTTTCAAATTTGGTGTTTTTTATGCCAGAAATGGCTTCTGTGTACTGGCTACATACTGCCTGCTTTTTTCCCATGTGAATAGCTTCATTTTTAGCAAAGTTAGCTTTTTCACACTATAATTACCCCACATTCTACTCCCACTGTGGGGAAACACACTAAAATAGGCGACAGGCGCTTATTTAGTGTCCTAGCTTAATTAATAATGCATTGACCTTGTTTATATGCACTAATTTCATTAATAACCTCACTCTTGGCACTTTATTTCATCACCACGCTTAAATTCGCCTAATTTTAGTCAAGGATTTACCCGTGCAAGAGCCTGCCAAGAACTGCATGTAGTTACCCCACATCTCACGCTCTTTTTTAAGTTTTTGGGTGGTTTCTCAGTCAATTTTGGTTATTTTTGAATGGGAATTTCACGTAGTATAATGTCATGATTAGCCCCATTATTTCTACAGTCAATCCCCCTTATTATTAAGCTATTATTAACCTTAAAAAGTCTCCTTTAATCTTTAATATTATTGTTTTATACGCATATACTCTCTTTTTGTCTTTTTCTTTAATTTTGATGGATTTCCCTTATTATTGCAGGATTTTGACAGGTGTTACTCTTCTAATTATGTCATGGGTTACTGGGAATGTTGATGGGAGTGTCTATTAGTTGTTTAGAGGCGTTATTAACTGTGTATTGGGTGGTACATCAAGGGAATTATTGGGGAACTCAGTGTGTATAAAAGGAGGAGGTTTTTGGGTTGTATTTCTTCATTCTTTATCATTACAATTCAACCAATATAACCAAACCAATTACAATACATATCAATTAGTACTTTTATAAGACTTTTGAATAGTATCTGAATTTATATAATCTATTTTTCTACCAACTATAAAGATTGTAAGCCATATATAAGAATAGTGAGAATTATATTACTGAGACCTTTATATTTGATTATATTTTACAACTTAGTGGATTAAATCTACAGTATTCATATAGGACCATTAAAATCTTCTAGACAACTGACTATTCAAGCTAGTTCACGTCCTTGTACTTGACCCTAGCCTGACAGAATGTGTGACTATGATAGATAATATATACAAAACTATCAAGTCATAGACTTACCTCTTACTAAATTAAGCAGAAAAGATGCTGCTTTTATCTGGAATAATGAATCACAGAGAGCCTTTAATACATTGAAAATTGTATAATGTCTGATCCAATTCTAGCTATCTCAGATTTTTAATTAACCTTTTGTACACTACACAGATGCAAGATTTGTTGGACTGGGAGCTGCTCTTTATCAAAAACAAATTTTTAATGATAAAAATTCTGAAGTAGCTATTTGTTATATTTCAAGAACATCAAGAAATAGTGAATTGAAATATGGTGCTGCTTGATAAGAGTGTTCAAAAGTTGTATGTACTTTGGAGAAACTCCATTATTACTTATATTACCAAAAATTTGAACTGGTTACTGATGGTAGTGCAGTGAAATATCTAAAAAACCTAAAAACACCAAACAGTCATATGTTTAGGTGGAAAATAGCTATCCAGAAATACATAGGAAGAATGAAAACTATTTACAGTGCTTGAAACATTCATTCCAATGTAGATATGTTGTCTAGATTACCACTTCCAAATGATGACTCCAATCCAGCTTATGTACCTGAAGATAATAAAATTTTTATACATGGTATATATATTGTTGATATGGAAGAATAGTTATTTAATTAAAATATGGATTCATATGAAAAAGATTCTGACTTAAATAAACTAGTTACAATCTTATATGATCCAAAGAATATTTCAATTCAAGCATTTATTAAAACTTTCCCTCCAAAGTACCAAGATGCTTTGATCAAAGGAATGTTTTCAATTGATGATAGTTATATTTACTACAGGAAGAAAATGACTAATTTTATTATGATTCCTCCTTCCATGAAAGAAAACATCTTAAAACTTTGTCAGGATGATATATTTGCAGTTCACTTTGATCTATAAAAAACCATGGTCAGAATAAAAATTACTGAATGTTGGGCTAATATGTCTGAAGGCACAAAATTATATGTTGAGTCGTTTGATTTTTGCTAAAAATCTAAAAAATTTAATGGCAAAAGAGCATGATTATTTAAACATATTGAAGCACCTGATGCTCCATGGCAAATCATTAATATGGATTTTTTCACCAGTCCTCCTGTAGCATAAAAAGACAGTTAAATAAAACCAATAATCATCATTTTTATCTTCATCTTATTTTAAATAAAATATCCATCTTCACTTGAATTTTTCTTTTCTTCCATCTTCATTATACTAAGATTTTTTTTTATTATTTTCATTTTTTATATAGAGACTTGAACCATCAAGACTGATAAGAATTGGACAAAAAAAAATCCTGACCAAATACATAGAGGCCAAATTAAGCAAAGCCAAAAAAAAATTAAGTAGTTTATCCTCATTTCAGAGGAATCAGATTCTTGAAATCCAAAGGTTGAAACCAATAAGTTTGCCCCTAGGGCTTGAACCCCCTAAGCTCCTCTTCCAATTCTGATATCCCAACATCAGACCTCCAAACAAATCTTCCATCCTCCTCCATACACTGAGTCTACCATAGTTCAAATTACCAGAATCCATAAATTCTCCACCCTGTGAAACATCTGGAACCTCCACCACATCTTTAAAATCAACCCCCATACCAGTGACATCCAAAACATCACAAATTTCCTCTTCCCTATAGGAATCTTGCTTATAATCTGCAAAATACTCCAGAATAACATCCATAACATCAAAATAAAAATCCTCCTCCAAGCATAGACCTTCTGATATTGAGGGAACCACCTGAAAATAATCTTCCTCTATGAGAAAAAGATCCAAGACAGAATCTTTCTTTCCATCCAAAAATTCAGCTGATACATCTTCCTCCAATAAGCCATTATCTGAAATTGAGACAGAATAATAATCATCCCTCAACAACCATTCATCCACCACAGATTCCTTCTCAATATCCCAAAATCCTTCTTCATGACCAGAAAAGTCCTCCTTCCCACATAATTCACCCAACCTTGAGGAAATACACTGATCCTCCAGTGTGTACATCTCCAAAACATCCAGTGAAGCACATACCTGAGATCCTATGGCATCCTTTGGAAAAGAAAAATTAGTTTCACAAACATCATCAGAGTCACTATCTTCCAAAATTGATGGCTCCAACACCTCCCTAGAAACTGAATTTTCCACCATAGTCTCCTGAACCTCTCCATCCAACAGGATTTCCTCTCCAGATTCCACATCCCTATCCTTAATATCATCCAAATATCCCAAAATAACCTCCTTCAGAATAGCCATACCAGGGATCCTATTTTCCCCATTTGGAAGAGTCTTCATCAAGTCAGCCTTGAAAAGAATCTCCATAACCTCCAACTTTACATTCCTACCCATGGCACTCCAAAATACATACTTGTCCCATCTTCATGTGGTAATATATCATTATATAGCAGATAATCCAGAGCCTCCCCAAACTGCTCCATAAATTTCCCATACTGAGAAGGAGAAGTTACACCACCTTTCAATTCCCACTTCCTAGAAATCCCATGAAGGTCCACCATTGAGAAAGTAGTAGGCCACCTTTTAACCATTTCAATCTTCAACTTTCCCCAGTACTGACTCCTATATCCTGCCATTCCAGAAACTTCTTTCGCCACATCCCTATTACCAATGAAAAAGATTACTTTCCTAACCATGTCCAACAGTGAGGCCCCATCAATCTCAGAAGCTACCTCAAACCTAGCCAAAAACCCCTTTGCATCCTCTCCCAAAAACCTTGAACCATCCCAAGACTGAATCCTAACCATCCTAGCAATTCCAAGTTACAGCCTCCAATCTCCACCAAAGATACCCAAAGTCCCCCCCAAGAGCCTTAGAGACCTAGGAGGGACCAAATCCAACAGAAAAGAAGACCCCTACACCAATTACAAAGAGATATAGCACCAAATTCAAAATTCACCAAAGGAGATCCACCAAAGAGAGAAGCCTAGATCAACAGAGATTCCAAAAAGCCAACAGATTTGACCCCACATTGGGCACCAGAAATGTAGACAATGCTATAATACTAGCTATAGGCCTTGAACAAGGGAGTTGGAGTAAAACCAGAAAGAATAACCCCTGTCCCTTTAGAAAAATAAGTGTGATTTACCTGTTGCAGAAAATTGGAGATCTGTTTGCTAGACCCTCAAATTAAACACACATGACCCCTTTAAAAGTAAAGATAATAGTCCCAGACAGACTACCAGAAAGAGTTGAAATGAACAGTAATATATTCAAACAAAACACAAGCCAATGATACAGTAAGGAACAGAGAGGCAATGAGTAAAGAGATAAGATGATTCCCTAAAAATCTTCCCACACATGCATCATACAGCCAGTGCACAGACCACCCTGACCAATTCCCAACCCAAAATCCAGCTTTCCCAGCCTTTTTCATGCATAAAAGTGCATTTTAGCGCCTCCCCAGCGCCCAGGAGGGAATACTGCTTGAGGGGGGCGTTGCTTAGGGGCGTGCGGGCCGCTTCTAGGCCCTAAAACACCCATACAACCAATAAAAACCCTAAAAACCCTAAAAACCCATAACTTCACTAATAAACAAGATAAACACACATAAGACATACCAAAATGAAAATAAAATGAAGGACAATAAGCTGAGACATAATAAGTGACCATAGCTTAAGCCTACATAAGCACCACTAAGCAATAAACATCCAATAAATACCAATAACAACACCATAACTGTCAGTACAGTCTAGTATATAAGTATGATATAATAGTATTATTTTATGGTCCTACTACTTATTAATAAATGATTTAGTGATTAAACCTCAGGGGAAGACTAATAGAATAGTTATACTCAAATTAAACTCACAATACTTGGATTTAAATGCGTGCTAGTGGTGGAAAATAGAAGAATAAAATATAGTTATAGCTTTTATAAAGATAATATCAATTTATAAGGGCTTTATAATATATTTCTGAATGTTAATAATTGTAGTGTAATGTTTGTTTGAAGTGTAGTAATTGAATGATGATAATAAACCGTCAAAATCCCTTCTTACTTATACCCAAATCCACTGGAGTGCACAGACCTTCAATCCAGATGATGTCACTGCTATCCCCGGCAATTACAGCACTGTGAGGGCCCATCACCTCCCCATGGCGTCCACTTCAAGCAGTTTCAACACCCAGACCTCCAGTAAGGACCCTCCATCACTATTAATAATAACACAGAGTCATACCATAAATAGAAATCCCAGATAAAAGCGGATACCATAAAGAAACAGGTAAAATAAAAGATCAAAAAGAGATTTAATGAAACTAAAAGCATATAAAGGAAACAAATAAAATTTCCAAGCCCCCAATAACATCCCCAAGCATCCAAATTAACCCAAAAACATATTTCCAACCCATAAATCCGTGAATAACCATCCAAGGAAGTAATTTTAGTTGTCCAAACTGGGTGTATGCGCCTGATATAGGTGTCTATGCTTCTGTAGGCGTTGTGAGTCCACTGATTTCGTCCATATGACCTAAAATAAGCAGAAAAACAAAGGTTATAGGCTATTAAGGGGCTAAAACCCACTTATATACCTAAATATACATAATATACTGCATATTTCACTGAATATGAGATTTATGTATACATATAAGCTTATGTATGTCAATAATTACTTCATATCACTTAAGATAAGTATATTATGACTCCATTAACACCTTAATAAGTATTATTAGGCCATGGATAAGCTATTTAAACTATTATAAATTATATAATAGAATAATAATTATATATATATATCATAAAATAATATATATTATTATTTTAACCTTATTTTTAAGATATAAGCTTAATCTAGTTAAGGTTATCTTATTTTAAGCATAAGAAATACTCAGTCCTAAGGATATTTAGGCTGACAATAACTACCCTATAAAACAAGGTAACCACCCATAAGGGATACCAAAATGAAGAGAAAAGAAAGGACATTAAGCTGAGACATAATAAGTGAACCTAGATTAAGCCTCCATAAACACTACTAACTACCACCTAAGGATGAAAAAATCCACTAATAACACCCTACATACCAAATACCCCCAAATATGCACTCCAAAGGCCTACCCAGGTTTGGATCACCACACCGTATGTTTTAGAACTCAGATGTCATTGCAGAAGCCTCAAGTGTGGGAGCTCCTATTGTGGAAGTGGCCGTTGTAGAAGCCGCGCCGTCGATCCCTACTGAAGAACATTTACCAGTAATTGCCTCGAGGGAGGATAATGAAGAAACTCTTGACCAGGTATGGTTGAAAAAACCTTTCCAGGGTCGACAAACTAGGTTTATTGAAGAGTTAAGTGGCAAAATTGACAAGATTATCAATGCTGCCTCCTTTGACGTGGCTGAAGAATTGCTGGAGATTGGGGAAGTGGTACCGGTAGGAGAGGGGGAGGTTTTTGAGAAATGTAGGAAGGAAATAAGGGTGATTTTGGAGAAGATGAAGAAATTGGTTTGAGAGAGAATACAGGAAAAATTTAAAATGGAAGAAAAAAAAGAGATAAAGGGGAAAAGAAAAGTAGAAACAATTTGTATATTTATTTATTTTATTTTTTTGTTTTAATTAAAATTTTAATATTTATTTTATAAGATTTTGAGAGAAAAAGAAAAGAAAAAGAAAGAAAGAATATTTAAATTTTGTTTTGAAATTTTGAAAGGAAAAATATTTAATCAAAAAAAAAATTTAGTTTGAAGTTTTGAAAAGAAAGAAAAAATAAATTTTAAATAAGAAGAAGAGAAAAAAAAATATAGTTGATTGAAACAAATTTTGAAATGAAAATTTAATTAGAGAAAAAAATTTTTTTTATTTGTGAAATTTTATTTATTGAAGTTTTTTGGTTATTTGAAAAGAAAAAAAAGAAAAGAAGAGAAGAGATAATTTTTTAAAAAAGAATTTGAAAGAAAGAAGTAATTTGTTCAAAGAAATTTTAAAAGAGAGATTTTGAGGTTGAAGTGAAATTTGAGAAAGATTGTTGTGTTGCATTTGTGAAAAATTTTGATAGTTTGAAGAAAAGAATTTTTTAAGGAAAGAATGTATATAGAAAATTGAAAAGAAAAGAAAAGAAAATTTAAAGAAAATTCAAAAAGGTTTTATGGATTTTTTATTTGTTTTGTCTTAATTTTTATTTTATTTTTTATATTAATTTTATTTTATTTTACTTTAATTTAATTTATTTTAATTTTAATTTAATTTATTTTAAAGAAGGTTGAAAAAATTTTGAAAGAAAAAAAGAAGAAAGAAGAAAAGAAAACAAAGAATAAGAAAATTTTTAGAGGTAAAGATGTTTTAGATTTTAAAGAAAAGAAGGAAAAGAGACAGAAAAGAAAAAAAAAGAGAGTTTTAAGGTTTTGGTTTTAAAGGATATTTAAGATGAAAAGATTTTAGGAGTTCAGGGGCATTAGAAACATTGATGGCTGGTTACCAGGATGTTTTGTCTGAATCATTGAGGAAGCCTTCCCATTCCACAAGGTATTGAAGTTTCCCCTTGCGCATTCTTGAATCAAGGATACGACTTACTTCCCACTCTAGATGGTCTTCTACTTTGACCGGTTTCAGAGGAGGTTGGTTCCTGCCTGGGTATGTTTCTTGAGCCAGTTCCAGGAGAGATACGTGAAAAACAGGGTGAATTTTTAGAGACTTCAGAGTTGATTTCGAATGGTCCCAAGCGCCTTTTGGCTAGTTTCTTTGATGGTCCAGTTGTTCAAATGTTTTGTGCGTCAAGCCATACTTTGTTTCCTGGTTTAAAGGGAGGAGCAGATTGTTGATGTCTATCAGCCTGTTCCTTGTACCTTTAAGTCGCTAATTCCAAATTTTATTTAAGTTTTCTTGGAGTTGTGTTATGGTTCAAAGATAATGTTCCGCAGGATGATTAGTTCCTACATGGATTGAGTTGAATCAAGGATGCCTTCCATAAACAGTTTTGAAAGGAGATTTTCATGTCAAAGAATGAATCAAGTTATTATAAGCAAATTCAGCCAATGGTAACCATGTGGTCCAATTGTCTTGTTGGTAACTGACATACATTCAAAGGTATTTTTTGAAGATTTGGTTGACCCTTTCCGTTTTCCCATCGGTTTCAGGATGATAGGCCGTGGAGAGATTTCTCGTTATATTGAGTTGTCGACACAGTTGGGTCCAGAATGTGGATCTAAGCAATGAGCATCTATCTGAAATAATATCATTGCGTAAGCCATGTTTGGAAAATACATATTCTAGAAATAATTTTGACAAATCTACTGCTGTAGCAGTAGTAGTGGTTTTAATGAAAATAGACATTTTTGAAAATCTATCTACTATTACTAATATAGCATCAAAATTATTAGAAAGAGGAAGTTGAGAAATGAAATCTATTTATAAAGACTCCCAAGGTTTAGAGGGAGTAGGAAGTGGTTAAAGCGACCCGTGCTTCTGGTGATGGGGAGCCTTATTCATATTACATTTGTAACAAGCTCTTATATAGGCCTTGATTTCTCTGGTCATCCCTGGCCAGAAGAAATCCCTTGCTATTAACTGGTAGGTTTTATCAACCCCAAAATGACCAGCTAATGGAGAATCATGTCGACTATTGAAAATCCATAATTTTATTTCATTCTTGTTGGGTATGACTACTCTACCTTCGAAAACTAATAGACCTGATTCAATACTAAATATTTTGGCCCCTTGCTTCAAGAGTAATTTGTCTTTTAACACTAAACAATAATTGTCCTTTGACTGAGCTTTGAGGATGTTGGATAGTGGATTTTGAAAGGATTGAATTGTCATCGAATTAAGTTGATGAGTCGTTAAGATTTATTCGTTGAAAATTCATTTCACATTTGCTGGGTTCTTGTCAGCAAATGTGTCCCGACATGACAAGATATCTGGGACAATTCAGTTCTTACCTGGGCAATAGGAAATAGAAAAAGGAAATTCAGACAGAAATTTAGCCCACCTGGCTTGACGCCTGGTTAACACTTTGGAAGACATAAACACCACGGGAAATCTAGGGGTGAATTGCTAGCAATCCCCTCTCTTGAAATTTAGAGTGTCCCTTAATTATACCAGGTTTATGAATACTTTATAAACATAAGTAAATTAGAGTTAGATTTACATTTATTCTCAGATTGATTATAGACAGAATATCAACTGATTCCAAATTATGCACAAGTTGATCCTCCAGAACTTAATTTTGGTCCTCTGATGTGTACAAATTGAGCACAAATTAATCTAAACTAAGCTTATGAATATATAATAATTCAGGATACTTGCTCTATTAAATTTGATAATAAAATAAAATATTGATGAATTTATATAAAAAAAATTATTATGTAAGATATTAAATTATAAATTTAGGCATCATAGGAGGGCACTTAATAGGACTTAATTATACTATGTGACACCTTAATACTTTATCACGCAGTTTGAAATATTTAAAACAAAATGTGTCATGATGGGCAATGAAATTGCCCATCATGGACAGACACTTTCAAAATTAATACTGACCATAATACACAAGTATGAAACCTTGGCATCTATCCAATAAAAGATTTTTCTTCTGATAAATAAATTTTTCTCAGTTACTCCCTGCTAAAAAGTGTCCTTGTGAGGTTTGTCTGACCTTCAGGGGGGTAATTTGGCCACATCACACTACTTCTATTTCCATGATTGACCAAAACATCATCCTCATTTCCATCTAAAGAGTTGATCTCATCTGACTGTGGCTGATCAAAGGGGTCCACCACAAGTTTAGCCAAAATTTTGGTGAACACTTTTTTGATGGATAGTGACTAACTGGTGATTTCCAAAATCGTCCACATGAAGTTAGGCTAAACTTCAGGAGGATAAATTTATTATGAATACCAAATTAACTGAAGAATACTTTTGCCCTAGCTACTCTGCATCATAAAAGTGTCCAACTGAGGTTTAGCCATAATTAAGGTAGACACTTTTGGAAAGGCACAGTCTGATGGGTTTAATGTCTATATATGGCAATAAGTATCAGTTTTTTATCAACATGGAACTAGAATTAATTTAATATGGCCAAAGTGTCCACCTGAAGTTTGGCCAAAATACAGGTGGAAATTTTTATGAGGATTACTTGATGAAATGAAGAAGACTTGCAATTACTTTCTATCATAAAATTTTCAAACTTAAGTTTAACAAAAATTGTGGTGACACTTTTGCCAGATCCAGTCATATGGGATCAACTCTCTATATGGCAATGAGAATCAATTTTTAGTCAATCATGGCATTAGAAGTAATTTTATATGGACAAACTTTCCACCTGATTTTTGGCCAAAAATAAGTTGGAAATGTTTATGAGGAATACTAGATTAACTAAAGAAGACTTGCACCCTACTACTGTCCATCATAAAATTGTCCACCAGAAGAATTCTCAAACTTGTGGTTGACACCTTTGGCCTGGTCCAGCCATATGGGATCAATTCTGCATATGGAAATGAGGATTTAATTTGGTCAACCATGGTACTAGAAGTAATTTGATATAGGCAAAGTGTCCAACTAAATATTGGAAAAAAATCAGTTGAAAACTTCATTTAGTTTTTCAAAAAATCAAATTAAGTACAATTTTATTCCTGATGATGCCCATTTTATCCAACACCTCTTCTGAGCCTTGAAAGAAGGCATTTAGCTTGAATTTTGAATTTCATATAAAATCCCTATTATTTAACCTATTTCTTTTTATCCATTTTTTTCTTTTAGATATCAATTAATTTTATGTAAAACAAATCATTTTCATAATTTTTTACCTGTATTTAATAAAATTATTAAAGGTTTAACATCACCCTGTAAGCATTTGGCACATGTTTTTTTGCTACACTAGTAAAAAAAATAATATACTGGTAACAAAAAATTGATCAAATTATAAAATAATAATAAAACAGAAAGATCAAATACCTGTGGATATGTTTTAAAAAAATACCAGTTGCACTGAAGAAGAGCAGCACCCTAGATACTCACCATCAAAAAAGTCTCCAGCACAAGTTCGGCCAAACTTGTGCTGGACACTTTTGGTCAGTTGCAATCATATGAGATCAATTCTCGCTATGGCAATGAAAAAAATTATTTTGTAAAAAACTTCACTAGAAGTAGTTTTACATAGCCAAATTTTCTACCTAGATTTCATCTAAACCACAGGTGCACAATTTTTTATCTTTAAAAAAAGTCAACTTAGTACAATTGATCCCTGATGGCTCTCATTTGCTTCAACACCTCTACTGGCCTTTGATAGTAGGAATATTACTTGGATTTCTTTTTTCATATTTGATCCATTTAACTTAATTTTTTATTCCTAATATTGCTTTTGGATATCAATTAATAATTTTTAAAATAAACTATTTTCATATTTTTATACATTTATTTAATAATATTATAAATGGCATAACATCACCTGGTATGCATTTGGCACATGAGTTTTTTCTATACTTATAAAATTAATAATATAATGGCAACCAAAAATTAATCAAATGATATTAATGAGTAAGGAACAAATATAAAATACCAGTAGACATCTTTGTAAGAAGTACTAGATGAACTGAAGAAAAATTCTACCCTAGCTACTCTCCATCATAAAAGTGTCCAGCACAAGTTTGGCCAAACTTGTGCTGGACACTTATGGTCAGGTGCAGTCAGATGGGATCAATTCTCTCTATGGAAATGAAGATAAATTTTTGATATAAAATTACACTAGAAGTAGTTTGATATGGCAAAATTGTCATGATGAAGTTTTGGTAAAGCTCAAGTGGATTTTTTTTTTATTTTTACAAAAAATAAAATTTAGTGGAAGTTTAGCCCTGATTGTGCTAATTTGATTCAACATCTCTTTTTTCTGTTTATGGCAGGAATTTAACTTGGATTTTAATTTTTATCTTTGATTTCTTTTATTTTACTTTATTCCTCTCATATTGCTTTTGGATAAAAGTTTATTTTTTGTAAAATAAATCATTTTCATATTTTTTTACCTTTATTTAATAATATTATAAAAGGTGTAACATCACCCAGTATTCATTTGGCACACAAGTTTTTGCTATACTGTTAATATTAATAATATAATGGTGACAAAAAATTAATCAATTGATAAATATGAGTGAGGCACAAAGATTTAATAACAGTGGAAATGTTTATAAAAAATTTCAGATGATTTAAAATGACTTGCACCCTGGCTACTCTTCATGATAAAAGTGTCCAGCACAAGTTTGGCCAAACTTGTGCTGGACACTTTTGGTTTCATGCCGTCAGACGCAATCAATTATTTTTATGGAAATGAGACTGAATTATCACTCCATCATTGCACTGACAGTAGTTTTATATGGACAAATTTTCCCCTGGAAGTTTGTCCAAACCTAAGGTAGACAATTTTTTCCTTTGGTAAAAAATAAATTTGATCCATGTTAATCAATGATGGTGCCCATTTTTTCTGAAGCCTCTACTGGCTCATGATAGCAGAAACTATACTTAATATCTTTATTTCATTTTTGATCTCTTTAATTTTGATTTTACCCTTTTATTTATCCTTTAGCTTATAAACATCAATTTTATTTTGGTAAAACTGATAACTTTCACATTTTTTTACATTTATTATATTATACTATTAAAGTTGTAAAATCACCCAGTGTACATTAATTACACATGTTTTTGCTATACTAAATACATTAATAATATAATGGTGACTAAAACATAATCAAATAATAAATATGGATGACACAGAAAGATCAAATACCCATAGAAATTTTTAAAATGAATATAAGATTAACTGAAGAAGACTTGCACCCTAGCTACTCTCCATCATAAAAGTGTCCAGCACAATTTCAGCTGAGCTTGTGCTGGACACTTTTGGTTGCATGCAGTAAGATGGGATAAATCTACTCAATGGAAGTTAAAATGAATTTTTGCTCAATCATTGCACAAGAAGTAGCTTTATACTGCTATACTATCCTCCTGATTTTTTGGAAAACCTCAGGTGGACACTTTTATTAATTTAAAAAAAAGAAAATATATTCCAAATCTAGAACTGGTGGTGCAAATTTGGTCTGAGAACTCAAATTATCTTTGATGGCAGAAATTTTATTTGAATGTTTAATTTCATATTTAATCACTTTTATTTTACTTTTTTATTCCTCTTTTTGCTTTCAAATATCAATTTATTTATTAAAAAACTAATACTTTTCATATTTTTTTTACTTTTATTTAATAAGATTATGAAAGATGTAGCATCTCCCAGTATGCATTCGGCTTACAAGTCTTTTCAATACTAATAACATTAATAGTATAATGGTGAAACAAATGAATCAAATGATAAATATGAATGACACAGAAAGATCATATACAAGTGGATTTGTTTATAAGGAATACCTGATGATCTGAAGAAGACCTGCACCCTAGAATCTCACCATCATAAAAGTGTCCAGCATAAGTTCGGTCCAACTTGTGCTGGACACTTTTGGTTGCATGCAGTCAGATGGTATAAATTTACTCTATGGAAATGAAAATGACATTTTGCTCAATCATTGCACAATAAGTAGTTTGATATTGCCAAAATGTCCTCCTGATGATTTTTCAAAACTCATCAGGACACTTTCTTTAGTTTAAAAAAAAGAGAATATAGTGCAAGTTTAGCCCTGGTGGTGCACATTTGATCTAACACCTCTACTTGTTATTGATAGTGGGAATTTTCCTTAGATTTTTTTTTCTTATTTTATCCCTTTTATTTTACTTTTTTATGCTCATATTGCTTTGGATATCAATTTTTAATTTTTAAAATAAATAATTTTTATACTCTTATACCTTTATTTAATAATATATGATTAAAGGTGGAACACCACCTGGTATTCATTTTTCACACAAGTTATTACTATATTAATAACGTTAATAATATAATGATGACAAAAAATTAATCAAATGGTGAATTTAAATGACACAGAAAGATCAAATTCCAGTGGAAATGTTTATAAGAAATCCCTTTTGAGTTTAAGAAGATTTGCTGTATGCCTACTCTCAATTATGAAAGTGTCCAGCACAAGTTTGGCCAAACTTGTGCTGGACACTTTTGGTTGCATGAAGGCATATGAGATAAATTATCTCTATGGCAATAAAAATGATATTTCACTCAATTATTGAAGGAAAGAATGTTTAATATTGTAAAATTGTCCCCTGGAAGTCTGTCCAAACCTCAGGTCAAAATCTGTTAGCTATACATTAAAGTAAGTTTAGACCAAGTATTGACCTAGGGGTCCCCAACTGTCCCAACACCACTTCTGGCTCTTGATAGTAAAAATTTTACTTGTATTTTTTATTTTGTATTTGATCCCATTTATTTTCATTTTACTTTTCTATTACTCTTTTTAATTTTAAATATCAATTTATTTTCTTAAAAACTAAACATATTCATATTTATTTAACTTTATATAATAATATTATGAAAGGTGTAACATCACCAATTTTGCATTTGGCATGCAGGTTTTTGCTATACTAGAAACATTAATAATATATATGGTGACAAAAAATTAATTATAAGATAAATATGAATAATAATAAAAAGTAAAAAACCCAATAGAAATGTGAAAAAAAAAACTGATGTACTGAGAAAAACTTTCACCCTAGCTACTCTCCATCATAAAAGTGTCCGGCACAAGTTCGGCCGAACTTGTGTTGGACACTTTTGTTCAGGTGCAGTCAGATGGGATCAATTCTCTCTGTGGAAATTAAATTTAAAAAAATGCTAAATAATTACATTAGAAGTAGTTTGGTATGGCTGAATTATCCACCTTGAGTTTTTCCAAACCTCAGGTGAAAATTTTTTTATGTTTAAAAAAAATTAAATTTTATCAAATTTAGCCCTGATGGCACCCATTTGTTTCAACACCTCTACTGGCTCTTGAAGACAGGAATTTTTCTTGAATTTTTCTTTTTCATATTTGATCTCTTTTACTTTACTTTTTTATCATTCATGTTACATTTGGATATTAATTTATAATTTTGGAAAAAAAATCATTTTCATATTTTTTTAACATTTTTTAATAATATTATAAAAGGTGTAATATAACATGGCATGCATTTAATGCACAAGTTTTTTCTACACTAATAAAATTAATAATATTCTAATGACAAAATATTAATCAGATAATAAAATATGAATAACACAGAAAGATCAAATACCAGTTGACATGTTTTAAAAAAATAACAGTTTCACTGAAGAAGACCTGCACCTTAGCTACTCTCCATCATAAAAGTGTCCAGCACAAGTTCGGCCAAGCTTGTGCTGGACACTTTTGGTCAGGTGCAGTCAGATGGGATCAATTCCCTCTATGGCAATGAAAAAAATTATTTGATAAGAAACTTGTCAGCCAGGCTGTCCCAGGAGCCAAGTAATAAAAATACAATTTTATTGGAGTTAATAAATGACATAATAATTGCAGCTTATGTATATACATTAAATTTATATCACATAATAAATTATGTTAAAATATTATTTTCCAATTAAAATAAATTTTATACTAATTTTATTATCATATAAATTAAGTATACATTAAGATAATTATTATATTCCATATAAAGAGGTGTTATGTGTATTTAATGAATAATTGATTAATTACATGTTGATAATATAATTATATCTTATTAAATTATCTTATATTGTAATTACATTGATTTTAAATTTAAATATATAATTGAACCCTTTTCATATTCAAAATTATCCATAATTATTGACATTGTTTTTTGACCCTTATTTGTCATGAATATTACATGCATTATAATAATAATTATAATAAATTTAAAATTCTAAATTTGGTTCAGTAGAAAAATTAATTACTTGTTTCAACTAGTTATTACATAGTCAAAATAATTTATTAATTTTCTACAGACTAATACTAAAATTGATTACAATATTTTGTTGCATCAAAACATTCCATTTACTTCACTTAAAAAATCTATAAAAAATATTGTTATACTTAAATTGATTACTTTTTCACATGGTTCTCATGTCTCAGAGTTGTTTAATTACTCACTATATTACTTAAATGATTTGGGAAATGGTGGTGTGAAAAATTGTTTTCTTAATGGGGATTTTAATTACTTGTTTCATCTTTTTCTCTCCATTGTTATGTTTCAATTATTTTCTTTTATCCTCTTGTTTCATCCTATTATTACTTTGTATATACTCAGTGTTAGCGCCTCATTGGTCACTTTGCCTATAAAAGGCCTTGTGTTATTTCATTTATGATCATCACTTATTATACACTCAACAAATTAAATACACTTTTACATTACGTTTATATTCTTTTTATTAGTAATAAAATTCTAATTGAAATTCTACATAACAATTGAAAGGTTCCTTTAAGTCTGATAGTGATCACAGTGTCTGCTGCGCATAGCCCTTACATCATAAAAATAGTATTATTTAATTAAAACCTCACTTTTGTCACCACTCAAGAAAATTTGTCGTTGCTCCTCTTCAATAAATTAAATAATTTTATTATATTTTATTTCTTTTATTTCTCAAACATCCTTTTCTCCTTGTCCTCCTCTCTTTCTTCCCCTTTTTCTTCCCTCTTCTAGAAGACTGACTGACAACTGGGGACCTTTCCAAACGACAACGACGATCGAGCCTGGTGACAAACAACTAACGCACGGACCACCTAGCAAAAAAGAAACTTTTGCCGCCACCGTGTTTTGAACTTGGGTTCGATATATTAGGTTTATATTATATTAATTCATATATTATTTCAAAGTGATTTTTTGATCACTATAGTAAGTTCACCTTTGCACCTCTCACTCATATTACTATATTTTTACTGCAATAACAGTGATTGTGGCTTAATTGCTGATTCACTGAGTGTAAGTGTTCAATTATAAATTTTTTTTCCTAGTTGACCATTATAGAGTGTTAAATCCTCTTAGTCCTAGAAGAATTAACATTATTATTAATATAAAAAATTATTAAATTAATTTTTTTATTATTAATTATTGTTAATTTTGGTTGACTTAAATAGTACTTTGTGCTTAGTCCCATATATATTCCCATAGTTAATATTAGTAATTTAATTAATTGGTTGAATTAACTGAATTCCCAATTTAACTTTGCAATCTATTTTATTAATTAATTTTTTATAAATATTACATTATATTAAAAAAATTTTTTATATAATTTAATTACTAAATTTTTTTTTTTTTGGAGCAAATTATTAACTGATTTTAATTGATTTTTTTTAAGAATTAATTAATCTTCCCACTATTATGTCCAACAATTTGGCTGAAAAAATGGATAACATGCAAGTGGATGAAATTGAAATTGACTATGATGTTGATACTGTGAGTTCTTCTAAAGTTGAACATAAAAAATCTTCTGCTAACACAAAAAATTCACATGATTCAGGATGTGGAAATGACAGGAGAAGTAAACAAACCAAACCCCCTTCCCCCAGCACCACAGAAGGAAGTAAAGCCTCTAGTATCTCAAGAAGGTCTTCCAAAAGGATTCAAAATAAAAAAGCTTCCTCTACCACAACAAATCAGCAACCTGTCTAGTCATATAAAAGAGCTGAAGACAGAAAACATGAGGTACAAAGCAAAAGTAGACACCTTGTGGGATCAGGTACAGGAACTCAGGAACCAAAATCAGGCCCAGGCCCCTCCTCAGTTGCCTCCCAATCAGCCTCAGTTTCAGGCTCAACCTTCACAGACACCCAGCTCCTCCAACCAAAATCCAAATACTATGGAAGTAGAGCAATGGAAATGGGATTATCTCATGAGTCACTACCAACAGAATGTGCAACATCCTCCTCCTCATCAGCCTGGCCCATCCAGAACACCCAATTTCCATCCACCTCCTCATCCCTACCAACAAGGCAGGAGAAAGAAGGCCCAAGCACAATCCCAAACCCAGTCTCAAGGGAATTTTCCTCCTCTACCATGGTAATTAATTTGGTTGATAGTCACTTGGGTATGTTTTCTAATAAGACTTCTTCTACAGGTAATATTATTGAACATGGTGAAAGAACAGTTAAACCTGTTAAAAGACAGCTTCCTGTAACTAGTAGCCCTATTGATGTAATTAGCAAATTGTCATTTGATGAACCTTTACATTTAACTTCTACCTCATTAATTAATCATTCTCTTGCAATTAAGAATGATTCTGTTTCCCCTGAAGTCTATACCTTAATTGAAAAAACTTCTGAAGAAATATTGAGAAATACCCTTGATTTTAATGTTGTGAAAGACAAACATTTAAGAGATGTGTTAATACATGAGAGTGATAGATTAAATAATTTGCACTTGCATTTTAAGGTAAGTTCTTCTGTACAAGATACAGCTTATTATAAAATAAAAGACACTTTAAGTATTGTTCTTAGTCAACAAAAGCAAATAAGGAGTGACCATAGAGCTATCTCAGATAGTAATATCAGTCTACATAAGGCCTTAAGTGAATTGAAACCCCTTATTGAAGAAAATTATTCATTAAAAAATGAAATAAAATCTCTACAAAATGAGTTTAAAATACTAAAGAATGATTTCCATGCACTAAGTGACAAACACACAGTTTCTGATGACAGAAATGTTCTATCTCTTGCAAAAGTAAATGACCAGATGTCTGAAATTCCAAGGATAAGAAACTATGTGTCTGACCTGCAGGAAAAATTCTCAACCTTAACCATCAATAATGGAATGAATGAGAATGCTGTCAATAAGCTGCATAAAACTAAAGGTAAAGAACCTGAGCAAAGTTCATCCTTTATTCCTCATATTTCAACCATTAAACAAACTGACAATGAGTCTGTAAAATCTTTTGTTACTAGCAAAAAATCTTGTGATGGTCATGCACCAGCTGTTTCTGTAAATAATGAAATTTCTGAACACCTGGCTAAACTTCAGGAATTATTAATGATGAATAATTCAAACCAAAAAGTGGACCATCCCAGTAGTCAGAAAAACTGGCCTATGTTGGACCAATATCCTACCTTTGATGGTGATTCTTCTTCTGATTAGCAACACTTTATCCAAAGGATTGATAATTTAAAGAGATCTTATAAACTACCTGATGAGGAAATTGTTTCTAAACTAATTTCTTTATTTTCCAATGTAGCCTTGATGTGGTATGGATCTGTTCTTTTAGATAACAATCATTATATATGGAATGATTGGAAATCCTTGATTGAGAATCTGTTTGGTGGTTCAAAATTCAAGTTAGCTCAGAAAAGACTGTATGAGAATACTAGATATGTATCCTCCTCTGTTGAAAAGGCCATTGTTTTTCTTATGAAAATAACAAAAATCCTAAGAGCAATTGATCCAAAGATGGATTATGATATTTGGAGAGATAAAATTTTGTATAAATTACCAAGTTCTCTTAGTGATTTGATTGTGGCTAGAACTGAGCATGTAAGGGAAAATTCTTCTTTCATTAATATCTGTAATGAGGTACTACTCAACCATAGATATGAACCAAAAAATTACCTTGGTAAATCCTATAGTGATCAAAATAAACCCTCTACAAAGCTCCCAGAAAAATCTGGTAAACCCTCTGCCCCAGTTTCACCTAAAAAATATGCAACAAATACTTGTTATAAATGTAGCAAACCATGGCAGAAGGGTCATGTTTGTGACAAAAAATTCATCTTGTTGAACAAAATGAAGACACTGATGAAGTTGAACTTGATGTCAATAATTCATCTAGTGACTGTGAAAGTAATATCTCCTATGACAATGAATCTGTTAAAGATGTTTTAATGTTGGAACAGGATGTCCATTATTTAGATAATATATCTGAAGAATGTGTATTGAATTTATCTTCAGTAGAGAATGCTGAGATAATTAAAGATATTACTAATAATTGTATACCTATATCCCCTTTGAAGGCACCTGTTATCATTAATGGTAAAAATGTTGATGTAGCTCTTGATTCTGGTGCTGGAGGAAGTGTAGTGTCTGAAAAAGCTTTAGCTTCAGTAGATAGGGATTATTTTAGTAAATTATTACCTATGACTTCTGCAAAATGGAGAGGGGATGGTTCTACCTTAATTCCTATTGGCAAATACAAAACCTCTGTATTCTTCAAATATAATGGTGGTTTTGTCAGAGCTATATGTGAATTTGTTGTCATGAAAAATGATAATTTAAGCAATTGGTTTATTATGGGAAATGATATTTTAACCATGTTTGGTGTGAAATTGGACCCAGCAAATAATTGCTTTACCTTAGAAATGAATGGCAAAAGGAAATTCAAAATTTCCTCTTCTAGAAAACCTTCTGTGCATCTGTTAAAGTCTTGTAACTCACTAATCCAGTGTAAAGGCAGAACAACATATGAAATGGACTATTTATTAAATGAAATAAATACTGCTTCTTTTGGTGATCAGTTAACTAGTGAACAAAAGGATTCTGTTATTTCCTCTATTACCTCTTTCCCTATGGATTTTGCTCATGGTTCTCATGTCTTGGGAATTGTTCAGGAAGAGATGAAAATTACCTTATCCTGTAACTTGAGTGATATTCCTACTAGTCTTAAGAAAAAACCATATCCTGCTTCTCCAACAAAAAGAAAGGATATTGAAGATAATATTGCAACATTATTAAACATGAATATCATTGAGAAAGTGGATGTCACCCCCAAATATTGTGTCATCTCCCCAGTCTTAATTTCTTATGAAAAAGATAAAGCTAGATTATGTGGAGATTACAGAGCTTTAAACACTTATACTGTTGATGATATTTATCTTTACCCAGAATTAATTCAATACATGCTACCTTGCAAGGTGCAAAATTTATTAGTTTTCTGGATGGGAATAAAGGATATCACCAAATTCCAGTTGAGAAAAATTCTCAAAACTTTTTACTTATTGCTACTCATTTTGGAATATATAAGTATGTTAGGATGCCATTTGGCCCTAAAAATGCTCCTTCAGTTTTTCAAAAAGTCACGGATAACATTTTCCATCAGGAAATAATTGAAGGATGGCTCATGGTTTATATTGATGACATCATTGTTTTTTCTAAAATTTTTGATGAACATATAATTCACTTGAATAGAGTTTTCCAAAAAATGGATGAAATCAATATGACTTTATCCTTAAAAAAGTGTAAATTTGGTTTTCAATCTTGTAAAGTCCTTGGCCATGTTGTGTCAGGCTTACAAATTTGTGTAGACCAAAAAAAAGTTGCTGCCATTCAAAATGTGAAAGCACCAACTTCTGTAAGAGAAATCCAAAGTGTTTTGGGTATGTGTGGCTATTATAGACAATATATTAAAAATTATCAGGTCATAGCCTTGCCTCTTACAAAACTGACCAGAAAAGATGTTGCCTTTCTCTGGAATAATGACTGTCAAAAATCATTTGATACATAAAAAAGCTGCTTAATGACAGCCCCTATATTGGCTCTTCCAGATTTTAACAAGCCATTTGTCCTGTATACAGATGCTAGCTTTATTGGTCTGGGTGCTGCCCTTCACCAGAAACAAATTATTAATGATAAATCCTCAGAGGTTGTAATTTGTTATATTTCAAGAACCTTAAGAAATAGTGAATTGAAATATGGTGACACTCAATTAGAGTGCTTAGCAGTTGTTTGGGCTCCTGAGAAACTTCATTACTATCTAGATGACCAAAAATTTGAATTGGTAACTGACTGTGGTGCTGTGAAGTCCCTCTTAAACCTGAAGACACCTAACAGACATATGTTCAGGTGGCAACTTGCTGTTCAAGAATACAGAGGACGGATGACAATTATCCATAGGGCTGGAAATTTTCACTCCAATGTTGATATGCTCTCCAGATTGCCTCTGCCAAACAATGACTCAAATCCGCCTTATGTACCTGAAGATGATACTGTTCATATCCATGGTATATTTGTAGTGGATATGGAAGAAGAGTTATTGCAATTAATACTGGATTCATATGAGAAGGATTCTGAATTAAATAATAAGTACTATCTTAAATGATCCTTAGAATGCTTCAATTCAAGGATTAATAAAAACTCTTCCTGCAAAGTATCAAAATGCTTTGAGTAAAGGAAAGTTTTCTATTGAAGATGGTTATATATATTATAGAAGAAAGCTTACTAATGTAATTGTAATTCCTCCTTCTATGAAAGAAACTATCCTCAAACTTTGTCATGATGACATATTAGCTGGTCATTTTGATCTTGAAAAAACATTGATTAGAATCAAAAACACTGCATGGTGAGCTAATATGTCTGAAGACACAAAATTATATGTTGAATCTTGTGATTCCTGCCAAAAATCTAAAAGGTTAACAGGTAAGATATCAGGGTTATTACAACATATTGAAGCACCTAATGCTCCCTGGCAAATCATTAATATGGATTTTGTCACTGGTCTTCCTGTTGCAGGTAATGACAGCTTTAACTCTTGTTGGGTAATAGTAGATAGATTCACAAAAATGTGCAAATTTATTCCAACCCACAAGGATGTCTCCACCAAAGAATTAGCTTTCTTATGGTGGTCTTTCATGCTTAATATTATTGGTTTTCCAAAAGCCATTATCTCTGATAGAGATCCTAAATTTACTTCTGAGTTTTGGACCTCTTTAATGGATATTTGTGGCTGTGAGTTAAAATTTTCTACAGCTCACCATCCTCAGACTGATGGTCTATCTGATAGAATGATTCAAACTCTGGAAGATATGATTAGAAGGTACTGTGCCTTTGGTTTAGAATATAAGGACAATGACAGATTTACTCATGATTGGGTCACTCTATTGCCTGGTCTTGAATTTGCATATAATAGCACTGTTCATTCTGTCACTGAGAAAAAGCCTTTTGAGCTTTGTTTAGGTTATGTCCCACATACACCTGCTCAGATTCTCAATAATAAATGACCTAAGTTGGAACTACACCCTGTTGTGAAATCTTTCATGCAAATGCAACAGCTATGCAGAAAACATGCTCAGAGCTGTATTGATAAAGCATTTGAATATGAAAAGAAAAGATGGGATAAATCCCATAAAGAATACACATTTAACAAGGGTGATGAAGTGTTGATCTCTACTGTCCATTTCAATTCACAAGGTAACCACAAATTAAAAGATCCTTTTGTAGGACCATTTGTTGTTAAAAGAATGGTTGGTGATAATGCAGTGGAAGTTGTGTTGTATTCTCCATATGATAGGAAACATCCTGTTTTTCCCATTTCTTTGCTTAAACCTTATACTTCCAACAGTGACTTATTTCTCAAAAGAAGGGGAAGACCTAAGAAAAACCCTCAGGAAGTCACAGAAACAGCAGAAATTGATAAAATTCTCAATGATAGAATTATCACTTCAGAAAGAGGTACTGAGTATTTATTGAGATTTAAAAATAAGTCATCTGAATATGATGCATGGATACCTGGTAAAGAAATTTCAAAACTTCATACTCTATTAAAAAAGTATAAAAAGAAAAAATCATAGCATTTTTTTTAATGTTTTTTTTGAAGTGAGGGAGTGTCAGCCAGGCTGTCCCAGGAGCCAAGTAATAAACATACAATTTTATTGGAATTAATAAATGACATAATAATTGCAGCTTATGTATATACATTAAATTTATATTACATAATAAATTATATTAAAATATTATTTTCCAATAAAATAAATTTTATACTAATTTCATTATCATATAAATTAAGTATACATTAAGATAATTATTATATTCCATATAAAGAGGTGTTATGTGTATTTAATGAATAATTGATTAATTACATGTTGATAATATAATTATATCTTATTAAATTATCTTATATTGTAATTACATTGATTTTAAATTTAAATATATAATTGAACCCTTTTCATATTCAAAATTATCCATAATTATTGACATTGTTTTTTGACCCTTATTTGTGATGAATATTAAATGCATTATAATAATAATTATAATAAATTTAAAATTCTAAATTTGGTTCAGTAGAAAAATTAATTACTTGTTTCAACTAGTTATTACATAGTCAAAATAATTTATTAATTTTCTACAGACTAACACTAAAATTGATTACAATATTTTGTTGCATCAAAACATTCCATTTACTTCACTTAAAAAATCTATAAAAAATATTGTTATACTTAATTTGATTTCTTTTTCACATGGTTCTCATGTCTCAGAGTTGTTTAATTACTCACTATATTACTTAAATGATTTGGGAAATGGTGGTGTGAAAATTGTTTTCTTAATTGGGATTTTAATTACTTGTTTCATCTTTTTCTCTCCATTGTTATATTTCAATTATTTTCTTTTATCCTCTTGTTTCATCCTATTATTAATTTGTATATACTCAGTGGTAGTGCCTCATTGGTCCCTTTGCCTATAAAAGGCCTTGTGTTATTTCATTTATGATCATCACTTATGATACACTCAACAACTTAAATACAATTTTATCACGTTTATTATTATTTTTTATTAGTATTACAAATCTAATAAAAAATTTTATATAACAATTAAAAGGTTGCCTTAAGTCTGATAGTGATCACAGTGTCTGCTGCGCATAGCCCTTACATCATAAAAATAGTATTATTTAATTAAAACCTCACTTTTGTCACCACTCAAGAAAATTTGTCGTTGCTCCTCTTCAATAAATTAAATAATTTTATTATATTTTATTTCTTTTATTTCTCAAACATCCTTTTCTCCTTTTCCTCCACTCTTTCTTCCCCTTTTTCTTCCCTCTTCTAGATGACTGACCAACAAAACTTCACTACATGTAGTTTGATATAGCTGAATTATCCACCTAGAGTTCATCGAAACCACAGGTACACAATTTTTTATCTTTAAAAAACAGTCAATTTAGTACAATTTATCCCTGTTGGCTCTCATTCGCTTCATCATCTCTACTGGCCTTTGATATTAGGAATAATACTTGGAGTTTGTTTTTCATATTTGATCCCTTTAACTTAATTTTTTATTCCTCATATTACTTTTGGATATCAATTAATAATTTTGAAAATAAATTATTTCAATATTTTTATAAATTTTTTAATAATATTATAAAAGGTGTAACGTCACTCAGTATGCATTTGGCACACAATATTTTGCTATACTTATATAATTAATAATATAATTAAGACAAAAAATTAATCAAACAATATGTATGAGTGAGGCACAAAGATAAAATACCAGTAGACATGTTTGTAAGAAATACCAGATGAACTGAAGAAAAATTCTACCCCAGCCACTCTCCATCATAGAAGTGTCCAGCACAAGTTTGGCAAAACTTGTGCTGGACCCTTTTGGTCATGTGCAGTAAAATGGGATCAATTCTCTGTATGGCAACAAAAAAATTTTTTTATCAAATTTCACTAAAAGTAGTTTGGTTTAGCTGAATCATCCACCTGGTGTTCTGCCCAATATCAGGTGTATAATTTTTTATCTTTAAAGAAAAGCTCACTTATTACAATTAAGCCCTGATGGCTCCCATTTGCTTTAACAACTCTACTGGCTCTTGATAGCAGGAATTTTACTAGTATTTTTTTCATATTTGAACTCTTTCACTTTTATTTTACTCTTTTATTCCTCTTTTTACTTTTAAATTTCTATTTAATATTTGTAAACTAATCCTTTCCATATTTATTTACGTCTATTTTAAAAAATTATTGAAGGTATAACTTCACATGGAATGCATTTGGCACACAAGTTTTTGCTATACTAATGACATTAATAATATAATGGTGATAAAATATTAATCGGATGATAAATATGAAAGATAAAGACTGATCAAATACCAGTAGACATGTTTATGAGAAATACAAGATGAAGGAACTGAAGAAAATTTCCACCCAAGCTACTCTCCATCATAAAAGTGTCCAGCACAAGTTCAGCCGAACTTGTGCTGGACACTTTTAGTCACGTGCAGTCAGATGGGATCAATTCTCTATATGGCAACAAAAAAACATTTTTTTATTAAACTTCACTACAAGTAGTTTTGTTTAGCTGAATCATCCACCTGTTATTCTTCCGGACCTCAGGTGTATAATTTTCTATCTTTAAAAAAAAGGTTACTTATTACAATTTAGCCCTGATGGCTCCTTTTTTTTTCAACACTTCTACTGGCTCTTGAGAGCAAGAATTTTACTAGTATTTTGTTTTTCATAATTGATCTCTTTGAGATTAATTTTACCTTTTTATCCCTCATATTGCTTTTGTATATCAATTTATTTTTTGTAAAACAAATCATTTTCATATTTTTTTACCTTTTTTTAATAATATTATAAAAGGTGTAACATCACCCGGTATGCTTTGGGCACACGAGTTTTTGCTATACTTATAATATTAATAACATAATGGTGACAAAAAATCAATCAAATGATAAATATGAGTGAGGCACAAAGATCAAATACCAGTGGACATGTTTATAAGAAATACCCGATGAACTGAAGAAAAATTCCACCCTAGCTACTCTCCATCATAAAAGTGTCCAGCACAAGTTCGGCCGAACTTGTGCTGGACACTTTTGGTCACATGCAGTCAGATGTGATCAATTCTCTCTATTGCAATGAAAATAAATTTTTCTTCAATAATTGCACTAGAAGTTGTTTGATATGTCAAAATTGTCATCCTGAAGTTTTGGTAAAGCTCAAGTGGATTTTTTTTTATTTTTACAAAAAAGAAATTATAGTCCAAGTTTAGTGCCACTGGTGGGCGTTCATCCCATCATGTCTACTTGCTCTTGATGGCAGGAATTTCACTTTAATTTTTTATTTCATATTTGATCCCTTTAATTTTACCTTTTTATTGCTCATATTGCTTTTGGATATCAATTTATTTTTTGTAAAACAAATCATTTTCATATTTTTTTACCTTAATTTAATAATATTATAAAAGGTGTAACATCACCTGGTATGCGTTGGGCACATGAGTTTTTGCTATACTTATAATATTAATAACATAATGGTGACAAAAAATCAATCAAATGATAAATATGAGTAAGGCACAAAGGTCAAATACCAATGAATCAATAGTTCTTTTTAATATTATAAATTTTTTGATTAAATAAAATAGTAATAATGAATTATATTTTTCATCCACAATTCCACTCTAATGATTCCCACTGCACAAAAAGGGTTCACTCGGTCCTTTCTTTACTGCTTGTGCATATATTTTATTGCCCACAGTACTACAATTTTTTGTAGTGATTCCCACATCTGATTCAGGAATATTTTTAAAGAATATAAGTTTTTTTTACAAAAGACCTTATCATATCCAATATCCCACAAAATATACAACCTGTTTTTGTATTAAAACCCGTTAATTATTAAGAAATTGTTAAAATAATTAGATTAGACCCTGGCACAGCTAGATCCATACCAACCGACCTAAAGTCTTTTCAATATTGAAAACAATTAAATAAAATTATGATATCATACTAAATTATGGGCACCAACCATAATTCAGCACTTCTCATTTGCTCTGCCACAAAATGAGTGCATGTAGCATTTTTCTAACGTCAGACTGTTTTTCTTCCTTCCCTCACACCTTTAGTCCAGAATGAAAATTTAGTATGAGTTTTGGTCAAAATGGTTTGCCAGTGTTATCTGTATGCAATATGAATTGATATTGCATATTTCTATTTATGCATAAAATATACTCGTTAAGCATCATTTTTTTTGTATTTTTCAATCATTATGCATATTTATGCATATTCATATGCATATTCACTATACAGATTTATATGCATATTAATATATTTTATTCATATACATATATGCACCTTTTTTTGCATATTCAATATGCATATTTTTAATGCATATTCAATATGCATATTTTTATGCATATTTATTATGCATATTGATTCTTCATAGTCATTTTGCATACACTTTGGATAGGCATTTCACATCAATTTTTAGCATGCAATAAGTATCCACCATGCAAATTCAAATGCATATGCATCTATGTCATACACGCAACATATATTCAAGTTTAATATTTGAATATTAAGGTATGCTAAGTGATGTTGTTCAACCTTTTGCCAAGCCTGAGATTAACTGATGTTCAATGTGGTTCTTAAGCTCTGCTCAAGGAGGGATTGTTCTGGATTCAATCTGTGACAGTTTATTTTTTCAATGTTTTTTCATCAGATTTAAAGACATCTTTCTGACAGTTTCAGGATGGTTTCCCAACAGTTTCCTGACAAATTCCTAATAGTTTCAAAAAGAGGGAACTGCTAGCAGTTCACCCCCAGATTTCCCATGGTGAAAGTATTTCAAAGCATTATGGTCTGTTAGAATTTGAAAAGAACTATCTAAGCTGAGAAGAAAAGAGTGCCATTTTTTAAGACAATGAATAATAGCTAAAAGCTCTTTGTCATGAATTTAATAATTTAATTCTGCTGCAATGAGTTTGCGTGACTCAAAAGCAACAGGATGAAAAAATTTTGCTTCAGGATTTAATTGAGAAATGACCCCTGCAATAGCGTAATTGCTCACATCTGTCTCAACTATTGTCAAAGCAGAAGGGTCAAAGTGTCAAAGAATTGGAGCTGTGGTGAACGCAGTCTTCAATGCTTTGAATTCCTTTCGTGCTGTAGAAGTAAAAAAAAAGGAATATCTTTTCTAAGAAGAGAAGTAAGATTGGAAATAGTTTTAGAGTAATCTTTAATAAATCTTCTATAGAAATTTTCAAACCCAAAAAATCCTTGTAGGGATTTAACAGTTTTGGGCTCAGGCCATTCCAGGACTTTTTGGACCTTTTTGTTGTTCATGACTAAACCATCAGTGGATAATGTAAAACCCAAAAAATCAATTGATTTAAGATGGAATTTGCATTTATTGTGCTTGGCATAGAGACCGTGATCTTGACGTTGATTTAGAACCTGTAAAACATGATGAATATGTTCATCTAGTGTCTTCAAGAAAATTAAAATATCATCTAAATAGACGACAACAAATTGTTTGACAACATCTTGAAAGATGTCATTGACAAAAGTTTGAAAAGTCAATGGTGTGTTACACAATCCAAAAGGCATAACTAAATATTCAAAACTACCAAATCTAGTGCGCATTGCAGCCAGTGGTTCAAGACCTTCTGCAATGCGAATAAGATTTTAAGCGCCTCTAAGATCAATTTTAGAAAAGAAATTAGAACCATTGAAAAGGGTAAGTAGCAATGAAATAGGAGGAACAGGATATGCATTCTTCTTAGTGACTGTGTTGAGATTTCTATAGTCAACACACAACCTAAGGCTACCATCCTTTTTCTTTACAAAAAGAACAGGGGAGCCGGTTGGAGATTTACTGGCTCTGATGAAACCTTTGGCTACATTCTCTGCAATGTAGTCTCAAAGAACTTTAGATTCGTCCTTTGAAAAAGAATAGACAGGACCTGCCGGAGGCACTGGACCTATTAACTCTATTTGATGGTTGTTGGGTCGATGAAGTGGTAACTTATTGGCCTTGCGGGTTGAGAAAACATTGAGGAAATCATGATAGATTTCTGGTAGAGCTGATTTAATGGCTTCAACTTTGATTTGGTTGTCCTCATCATCTTTGAGAGAATCTGTTGAGGGAAGACCATAATTCAGAGAGCATAATTTGATTACTTCCAGGCAATTTAAATCCTCTTCGAGTGAATTCATCGAGATAGAAGGGTTAGCCAATTGCTCATTTAGAGAAAGATCAGATGCTTGCATGTCATCTGGCAGAGATTTGTCCTCTAGAAGGAAATTTTCAGGCGGGTTGTTTAACTCCCTATTGAACTGCATTGAAGAATCAGAAATATACTTAGTGCGTGGGGTGATCAATCCCCATGTCCAATCAATTTCAGGATTCCAATGCGTTAAAAAGTCATGGCCAAGAATGGTATTGTCCATCCTTGGGGCATCCAAGACTGACAACTCCCACTCAAAGGAGGGAAAGTTCGGAAAGTTGCAAACCAAAAAAACCTTCTTACTTACCCAATATTTGGGTTCCTCTGATTCGACCAAGTAAATTGGAGTATAATCAATATCTGTAAATGTCAGTTTTAACTTCTCGGAAAAAGATAAACTGACAAAAGAAATTGAAGCTCCAGAGTCTATAAGACAACTGAAGGTGATATCCTCCTTAAAAAGAATGAATCTCAAACAGTGTAAGGAAAATCCAGTCGTTAAGACATGGAGGTTCTGTGCACAGGGAGAGATAAGATAGTTTGCTTTGCACACAAGTAAACTATCTACTAGTTTTTTGACTTTGAACTAGTACCTTCTCTTTCCTTCAACTTTGCACAATCTTCCAGCTTGTGCTTACCCCCACAATACATACATAACCCATTATCTGCTTGTCTCTTCCTCTCAGATTCTTTAAGTTCCCCTTTAGGATCCAGTACTTTGCTGATATCGCCTGGGGTGGAGCTTTTTGGTCGAGGTTTGTCCTTTCCCTTATTTGATTTGGTTTGAATTGAGGAGGATTGAGTTGGACGTGGGTGTGAAGAAGGTCCCGATTTAAAATTTAATCCTTGAGATTTGTTGGCGTATCGACAATGTTGTAGCCGTCCTTGGTAAATTCTGTTGAGTTTGAGGGTTCAATCCATTAAATCAGTTAAAGTAGTCATCTTCTGACCGTGAAGATTTAATTGATCCAGAATCCTGAAAGGAAGTTCTTTTTTTAAATGATACTTGAGGGCAGCATCATTCCAACCTACTCGAGTTTGAAGTGCTCTGAAGTTTTAGATGTATTCAGAAGATTTTCCATTCTCACTCATGCGAAGGAAGTCCACTTCAATTTCCACGTTGTCAGTTTCATTAGGGTCACCGAACAACGTAAAAAGTTGGTCTTTGAATTTTTCCCAATTATTGATGAGTAAGTGGGGCTCTGTTGAAGATAGCATGAGAAGATAAGGTTCAAACCACTTTGCTGCCTTTCCGGCTAGGAATGAAGAAGCAAAAGCAACCTTTGATCAGTCATTATGGAACAGAAGTTTTCATGTTTGCAAGAAAGGTTGCAATCTTTCTGGATGTTCTCCATTGAATTTATCAGGAGATTTGATGGAAGGAGTTTTGAATTTTGATCCCTCCGACAACGTTGGATTTGAAAGGGTCTTCATGAAAAGTCTCATGAAATCTTCCAGAGAATTAGATGGTCCAGGTTCCAAAGGTTGACCAGAAGTGTGTGTAGCAGGGGCAGATGGTGCCTTGTGCATTTTATCCTCTCCTTCTTCATCATCACTAGAATCATCAAAATCTTGTGGGATGTCTTCTACAGATTGGACTGAATTTTGCTGTTCCCTAAGGTCGAGAGGTTCCAAAAAGTGAGTGCGGGAAACAGGCCGTGTGGCTGTTGGCCTGCCTCTGGCGTGAGCTCTAGTAGTAGCGCCCGTAGGAGGAGTGCATTGAACAGGCGCCATTTTATGAATTTAGAAAACACCTGAAAAAGACATAGTAGTGCAAAGAATGAGAACTACGGAGAATTAAATTATACTGTCACCGGACAACCTATGCACAAGGTCAAGGGTGTTCCTGAAAGTGAGATGAGGAGTTTAGGGACTTCTTTGAAGCACAGAGGAATTTTTCAAGGAAGTGATTTGAAGATGAATCAAAGGAAGAACTACTGTTTCGAGTTATATTTGAGAAGAATCTTAATATATTTTAAGGTAATACTAATATTCTTAGAATCTCACAAAGGGTTGTAACACTCAGCAATCAAAGATTATTGAGGGAAAAAGGGAAATGTATAATAATAATGATTTAAGTTGCAGTTTTACCACTATTAACTATAAATATGTTTTATAATTTAATTCTAAATAAACATTGAACCAAAATCCAACCCCTTTTATATCTATTACTCCTCCTCGCATTGACCTCATACCCATCCATCATTCTGCGCACCACAGACCACCAAAATTACACCTGTTACACCTGGACCCTCACTAACATCCGTTAACCCTTTAATCCTCCACTAATCATTCCATCCATACTCACTACCCCTTTTTAATGACCCACATATATTTAATAAAACCTTTAGCGGAATATTGTATTGACTATTGTGCTGTGCCTTGCTTATCAAAGAAAAGTCTAAGCACACTTTTGAGAATTGACTAATTTAGATTTAAAGTTTAAATTAGCGAAGTTGAATAGTGAGTACACAAAGGGAAGTTGCTGTGGTAAGGTAGAATTGCTTTCTGCGCTTAGAGTATGGATTTAGACCTCTATTTTATTGATTTAATGAGCTGCTTTTGCCTCGAGTGTCATGTGGCGCATGACACCATTTTGGAGATTGTTTTTTACTTGGATCGCTTGACATTTTTGTAGTGTATGTTTTTGTTGAATTTCCAGTAGTGTAATGAAGTATATATAAGTGATATTTGGTTTTAATAGTGAGTAAAGCGGCTTGGTTGGAATGAAAATTGTAAAAAATGAGGAGCCGGGAAGGAGGCAAGTAAGTGATTGACAAATGGGATACAAAATCAAAAAAAATTGGCAGACAGGGGGGTGACTTAATGATGGGAAGTAAGTATCTGTAAGTATATATACTTACTTTTACCCAATATTTAGAGATATGAATAGTTAATGAGGGGTGATAATGCAACGGTGAATGAATATACCCTCAATTATCGGTAAAGTATGCATACCAACCCAACCTACAGACATGGTGGTAGATGCCCTAATAATGTGTACTGTCCATATCAGTGTTAGGTTAGAGTAATAGGTTAGATAGTGATGATAACAACTATTATATAAACTTGCATCTTTCCAGAATTACTTACTCACACTACGTGCAAACAGCTGACCCTTCCACCGCTGCGTTGCACCAACCTTGTGGGAGGTTCTTTTCAAAATTGGCCCGCAGCGTCAGCTGGGTTTCTCACGGTAACTATGTGATTTTTTTTTATCTTCTATCCTATGCTGCAAGACTTAATATCTTCCTGCTATTACCTTGTTGCACATTCTACTCTGTAACCAGGGAAAAAACACTGCACATAACTTTTGATTCATATGTAACAAAGAATCTAATTTAAGTCAGAATTTATTTCGCAATTCATTTTATATACTTTAATGTATATATATCTATTATATAAATTCTTATATATATATATATGAACATCAACTTGTTACTTGGAATTTATATTGTTACGTATCAAACAAGTCACTTGCACAATCACATTGGACTGACCAACTATATCATTTGTGGAAATCTAAGACACCAGCAGTAAATTAATTTATTTTTGCCTATACTTCTTCAAAAAAACATCATCTTCTAAGGATAAATAATACTAAAATAATCTACAAAACAAATATTTTTGACTAGATTTCAGGCTATAACAACTTGGAACATGGTCTTCATCCGCAATTACAGTTACTTCAAAATAGTTTGGCCAAACGGGATCAAATTATTGAACAGCTTTTAGAAAAGGTTTGCAGTCTAGAGGTTACAAAAGGTACATTAGTGAAAGACATATCATAGAGAAGAGAAAATACTGAATTGAAATCGGTAAATCAAGGGAGTGGAAAGAGTAGAAAGAGCAATTCAGCCTCTACCTCCATACCAGTTGTTACTCCCCAGGCAAAATCAAAAAAGAAATCTAAATCCTCAAAAGATTGTGTCAAGGAGTCAAGTAAATCCAAATCTCCAGACTCTGCTTCAAAGAAGCATCAGCTTAAAATGGTTACAGAAGACATACCTGAAGGGTTTGAAAAGACAAGAGTAAGTAATTATTATAAAAGTTCTGTCTCACCTACTGACTAACTAACTGTACTTCATAACCACAAGGATACCTTTTTTTTCATATTTGCCTTTTGTGGAACCTTTTAGAAACCCGTCCTGTACCACCAGCCCCAGATGCAAATGAGCGAAGAGAGTTTGTGCAACAATTTTCTTCAGTTCATCAAATTGAAAATACAATGAAAGATATGAATGCTGCACAGATAATTGCCTTGGAAGAAGTCAAAGCACTAAAAAACTTGAAAAGTGGCCGTAATAAGATTGGCACAGGAGTTTTCCATACATCCAAGTTTTTTCTACTCTATATTCGCACATCTCTAGCCAAACTTGGTATACGTCGGTGGGCACCAGACTTTGATGAGCAACCTGACTCCCTATACAACAAAGCATGTTGAATTAGTGCTATACAAACATTTCGTGAAGCAGTACTTGGAGGAGCTTACAAGTTCATGAATGTGAACCAAGGTTATATAAACAAGCTTGGCCTTTTCCGACAGTCCTATGACCAGTATGTCTATTATAAAATGGCACAATGTTATGCAAGTGAGAAAAAATGTGATGGAAAATTTAATCAAGATCAAGAAAGGAAGGTGATGCAAAGAGCTCGTCAAAGAGCAAGTAGTTTTCATTAACTGATAGAATAAAAAATACTTAACTTTTATTTTATAATCCAGCTACGTGATGCACGATTCCAGTTTGCAGTCATCCAAAAGTTTCCCAAACATTACATGGACATCATTTCTTGCACACAAGCTCATAGTGATGATGAGTATTATGCAAAAAAATGTATATCTTGTCAAACGCTTGCCATACCGTTCCAAATCTGCCAATATTTTTTTTCAACGCTTAGATGCTGAAATGCAAAGGACTTACCGAAATGAAGGAAAGTGCCAACAGCGTCGTGTTTGCATCTGAGAAAAAAATTCAAAGGAAACGGCATTTCCAATAGCACCAAAAGATTTGCCGCTTGATTTTTATGATCCAACTTGGTTCAATGAATTGCTTCCAGCTCAAAGGGCAAACTTAACTGATACGTCTAAAATAGCTTTTTTACCTGATCCAAATCAATCGATTTGCAGGAAAAAACATCCAGATGAAAAACTAAACAATAAAAAATTTTCTCAAAAATACTGGAACCAAGCAATCAAATTTTACAATCTAGATTTTGAAGAGAAAAATGAAGAGTTTGAAGAGGGTAGTGAGACTGAAAGTGAGGGACAAAGTGACTACGAGGAAAGTGTTAGACTGAAAAGCGACTCTGAGCAGAGTGAAGACAGTGCTTCATATTTGGAGGAAGATTCTGCAAGCTCTGAAGGAGCTTCAAGTAGTGAAGAAATAAATCAGAAAAGCAAAAGGGTGAAGAATAAGGCTAAATATGAATTAGAAGAAGATACAGAAATGCAAGATATAGATATTAAGAAAGAAGATTATGATGAAAGCTATGGATTCTCTTCATATATTGGAGTGAAAGGTGATTAGTGATATTGATGAAAATGAGTAGTATAAAAAATTAGGGACAATTTTGGCATGCCAATTGATAGTGTATATAGCTTGGAATATAATGAGAACGTTAGTGAGTAAAAACTTAGGAGAAAATGAGTTATAAGATTACAATTGAGCTTTTACTATTGAAACCACAAAAAGTAATTTTGATTTATAATTTGGAATAATTTTTGTGAATTATTTAAAAAACTAATAATAAAATTTGATGTGACCATATATATTATTGAGCAAGAAGATATACACACATATGATATTAGGAAACATGATAAAAAGTGTTTTTGAGTGATATTGTATACATTGCATGTGTCATATTATATTATATCTAATGAAGAGAATAACAGGATGAACGGAGAAATGTGGCTCTATATATTGCTATTTTGGAAAACAAGTGTCGTAAAATAAAAGTAAAAAAAGGTTTCAATTTATGAGCTAAACTAGTGGAAAGAATTTAGCACCTACGGATGTGAAAGGGGTAAATTAAATGAGGGAATCCAAAAAAATTACTGAAAAATATCTAAAGTAGTATGTAATTGTAAATTCAAACATTGAGGACAATGAAAAAATAACTAAAGAAGGAACTACCAGTGTCTCTTGTTTATAGCAAAAGTCAAATGATCAACGCCATTAGTAAAATAAATGTCCATCTTTGAGCTAAATAGTAAATACCAACCAAAAAAATAGGAGACATGTAATTAAAAATGTTTTAGTATGAAAATAAACACCAATTTTCAATATTGGGCACCTACATAAAAAATGACTCAAATAAAGAGCTAGACTAGTGAAAAAAATAATGAAATAAAATTTTCATACAGAATAAGCTAAGAATAAATTTAAATATTATTCAGGGAAAAGTATTTCTATGTTAATGTGAAAATCTTTAGGAAAAAGCTTTATCTCCTAACTTATTGATACAAATTAACTCAGTAAACTGAAAATAGCCAATAAGAAGAAAAAAAAACTACATGTAACCGAGGTTCAGTTAGTCTGGGGCTTTACTTAAGCTGAGATTAATAGTGGTAGATTTAGGCCTTACTTACAAACTTCATCTATAACTAAGCTTTAAATTTTTTGATATTTCTCAGGTAAGTAGTAAGTTTTTTAATTTTGAACTGTTTTCTTGGGTGCATTATCTTAGTCAACAGTAGCACATCCTACCACCCCTAATCTCTTTTTGTTTTATTATCTTTTCATTTTTGCTTGATATTCTCAGGAACATCACCTTAATCTACAGTCCTAACCTCCTGTCCCCGCCAATTTTTTTTTGCTTTCATTTGTATATCTTTTTTTTTATTATATTTTGGTTTTTGCTTAAAATTCTTGGGAGCATCACCTTAATCTACAGTCCTAACCTCCTGTCCCCGCCAATTTTTTTTATTTGTATATCATTGCATCTATAATGGATCAGGGGTTTGCACAAGCGAATTCACTGAAATATAGACTAGGATTTTTTGGCGCAACATTTTTTTTAATTAGATAAAGGAAGGGTCTGTGTGCTAGCTATCATTATGCTACTTTACCTAAATTTCTCACTATTTTCAGTTCAGAAGACATTTTTTTTCATTTGCCGGGTACTTTTTCCATTTTCTGTTTTCTAGTTCACCAATGAAAGTTATTTATTTTGGATGAAATTTTCTTCTTGCATCTTACTAATTTAGCTATTTTTTTTCAGCTTTTGAACATCCATTAACTTTTTGCCTATATAAGCTGTCACTGTCAGCCAGGCTATTCCAGGAGTCCAGTAAATGATATGTAACTTATAAAACCTGAAAGAGTGGGTAAGAATTGTATTTAATGAATATAAATTAATATTTTATTGCATAATAAAATTATATAAGTATTTTATCATATAAAAGTGTTATATTAATTTTATTGGTTATATAAATTTTTATATACATTTAAATTGAACATAATATAATATATTCTACAAATAATGGCGCATTTTTATGTATTTAATAATTATAAATTTATATTTAATTAATTGAAAAACATATATTATAATTATAAGTGTAAAATTAACTTATAATATATTTAAATTAATTATTTAAATTTATATATTAAATAACACCTTTCATATAATACTAAACAATAATTAATGACGCTTCTTTTGACCCTTAATTGTGTCAGGAAAAACCAATTAATTAATTTATACTAAATTGAGATTAATTACATGTTTTGTTGCGTCAAAATATTTTTTATTTCACTTAAAAATCCTTAAATCAGACTGTACCATCTGTTTTGAATTATTTTTCTCATAGTTCCTATGTTCCAGTCTTGTTTAGTTATTCACTATTCTTACTTACTGATTTGGGAATTAATTGTGGGAAAATTTGATTCTTAATTGGGGTTTTAATTATTTGTTTCATGTTTTTCTCTACATTGTTATGTTTCATTTACTCTTTGATATTTTTATTTTATTCTATTCTAACTATTGTATTTACAAACATAGTGGCGCTTCAGAGGACCCATTGCCTATAAAAGGGCCTTGGATAATCCCCTGTAGCCGGATCACTTATCTTACACTCTACAAATTAAATACAATTTTATTACGTTTATATTTTTTTATTAGTAATACAATTCTAATTAAAATTTAATATAACAATTTAAAGGTTGCTTTAAGTCTGATAGTAATTAAAAGTGTTTGCCGCGCAGAACCCTTACCTTAAATAATAGTATTATTAATAAATCCTAAGTTTTTGTCATCTCTCAAGTTACTCGCCGTTGTTTTCCTTTTAAATAAATTAAATATTCTATTATAGTTTATTTCCTTTATCTTTTCCCTTGTCCTCCTCCTTTTTCCCTCCTTTTCTCCTCTTTTCCTTACCTTCTTCTAGACAACTGACCATCAACTGAGGGCCTTTCCAAACGACAACAACAAACGACAAACGCACGGATAACCTAGCAAAAAACAAAACTTTTGCCGCTACTGTGTTTCGAACTTGGGTTCAATTTCTTAGGTTTATATTATATTAATTCTTATATTATTTTGAAGTGATTTTTCGATCACTATAGTAAGTTCACCTTTGCACATCTCATTCATATTACTATATTTTTACTGCAATAACAGTGATTGTGGCTTAATTGCTGATTCACTGAGTGTAAGTGTTCAATTTTAAAATATTTTTTTCCTAGTTGACCATTATAGAGTGTTAAATCCTCTTAGTCCTAGAAGAATTAACATTTTTTATTAATACAAATTGAATTATTAATTTAATTTTTTTATTAAGAATTATTGTTAATTTTGGTTGACTTAAAAGTACTTTGTGCTTAGTCCCAAATATATTGCCATATTTAATATTGGTAATTAATTGGTTCAATTAACTTGATTGTTTATTCCCAATTTAACCTTGCAATCCATTTTTAAAAAAAATTAATTTTTTATAATTATTACTTTATATTGAAATTTTTTTTCTATAATTTAATTAATAAAATTTTTTTTATTATTTGGAGCAATTATTAACCAACTTTTATTATTTTTTTTTTAAAAAATAAGAAGTAAATTAAAATCTCCCCACTAGTATGTCCAACAATTTGGCTGACAAAATGGATAACATGCAAGTGGATGAAATTGAAATTGACTATGATGCTGACACTGTAAGTTCTTCTAAAGTTGGACATAAAAAATCTTATGCTAACACAAAGAATTCACATGCTGCAGGATGTGGAAATGACAGGAAATGTAAACAAACCAAACCCCCTTCCCCCAGTACCACAGAAGGAAGTAAAGCCTCTAGTGCCTCAAGAAGGTCTTCCAAAAGGCTTCAAAATAAAAAAGCTTCCTCTGCCACAACAAATCAGCAACCTATCCAGTCATATAAAAGAGTTGAAGACAGAAAATATGACGTACAAAGCAAAGGTAGACACCTTGTGGGATCAAGTTCAGGAACTCAGGAACCAAAATCAGGCCCAGACCCCTCCTCAGTTGCCTCCCAATCAGCCTCAGTTTCAGGCTCAACCTTCACAGCCACCCAGCTCCTCCAACCAAAATCCAAATACTATGGAAGTAGAGCAATGGAAATGGGATTATCTAATGAGTCACTACCAGGAGAATGTGCAACATCCTCCTCATCATCAGCCTGGCCCATCCAGAACACCCAATTTCCATCCACCTCCTCATCCCTACCAACAAGGCAGGAGAAAGAAGGCCCAAGCACAATCCCAAACCCAGTCTCAGGGGAAGTTTCCTCCTCTTCCATGGTAAGGAAATTGGTTGATAGTCACTTGGGTATGTTTTCTAATAAATCTTCTTCTGCAGGTAATATTATTGAACATGGTGAAAGAACAGTTAAACCTGTTAAAAGACAGCTTCCTGTAACTAGTAGCCCTATTGATGTAATTAGCAAATTGTCATTTGATGAACCTTTACATTTAACTTCCACTTCTTTAATTAATCCTTCTCTTGCAATTAAGAATGATTCTGTTCCCCCTGAAATCTATACCTTAATTGAAAAAACTTCTTAGGAAATATTGAAAGATACTCTTGATTTTAATGTTGTGAAAGACAAACATGTGAGAGATGTGCTAATCCATGAAAATGATAGATTAAATAATTTACACTTGCAATTTAAAGTGAGTTCTTCTGTACAAGATAAAGCTTATTTAAAAATCAAAGAAACCTTGAATATTGTTCTTAGTCAACAAAAGCAAATAAGAAGTGACCATAGAGCTATCTCAGATAGAAATATCAGTCTACATAAGACCTTGAGTGAATTGAAACCCCTTATTGAAGAAAATTATTCATTCAAAAATGAAATAAAATCTATGCAAAATGAGTTTAAAAAGCTAAAAAATGATTTCCATGCACTAAGTACCAAACACTCAGTTTCTGAGGACAGAAAAGTTCTATCTCTTGCAAAAGTAAATGACCAGATGTCTGAAATTCCAAGAATAAGAAACTATGTGTCTGACCTGCAGGAAAAGTTCTCAACCTTAACCATCAATAATGAATTAAATGAGATTTCTGTCAATAAGCTGCTTAATAATAAAGGGAAAAAACCTGAGCAAAATTCATCCTTTCTTCCTCATATTTCAACCATTAAACAAACTGCCAATGAGTCTGTAAAATCTTTTGCTACTAGCAAAAAATCTTGTGATGGTCATGCACAAGCTTTTTCTGTAAATAATGAAATTTCTGAACACCTGGCTAAACTTCAGGAATTATTAATGATGAATAATTCAAACCAAAAAATGAACCATCCCAGTAGTCAGAAAAATTGGCCTAAGTTAGATCAATATCCTACCTTTGATGGTGATTCTTCCTCTGATTGGCAACACTTTATCCAAAGAATTGATAATTTAAAGAGATCTTATAAACTACCTGATGAGGAAATTGTTTCTAAGCTAATTTCTTTATTTTCCAATGTAGCCTTGATGTGGTATGAATCTGTTCTTTTAGATAACAATCATTATACATGGAATGATTGGAAATCCTTGATTGAGAATCAGTTTGGTGGTTCAAAATTCAGGCTAGCTCAACAGAGACTGTATGAAAATACTAGATATGTATCCTCCTCTGTTGAAAAGCCCATTGTTTTTCTGATGAAAATAACAAAATTCCTTAGAGCAATTGATCCAAAGATGGATTATGATATTTGGAGAGATAAAATCTTGTATAAATTACCAAATTCTCTTAGTGATTTGATTGTGGCTAGAACTGAGCATGTAAGGGAAAATTCTTCTTTCATTAATATCTGTAATGATGTACTACTCAACCATAGATATGAACCAAAAAATTACCTTGGTAAATCCTATAATGATTAAAATAAACCTTCTACAAAGCTCCCAGAAAAATCTGGTAAACCCTCTGCCCCTGTTGCACCTAAAAAATATGCAACAAATACTTGTTATAAGTGTAACAAACCGTGGCAGAAGGGTCATGTTTGTGACAAGAAAATTCATCTTGTTGAACAAAATGAAAACACTGATGAAGTTGAACTTGATGTCAATAATTCTTCCAGTGACTGTGAAAGTAATATCTCCTATGACAATGAATCTGTTAAAGATGTTTTAATGTTGGAACATGATGTCCATTATTTAAATAATATATCTGAAGATTGTGTATTGAATTTATCTTCAGTAGAAAATGCTGAGATAATTAAAGATATTACTAACAATTCTATTCCTATATCCCCTTTAAAGGCACCTGTTATCATTAATGGTAAAAATGTTGATGTAGTTCTTGATTCTGGTGCTGGAGGAAGTGTAGTATCTGAAAAAGCTTTGGCTTCAGTGGATAAGGAATATTTGAGTAAATTATTACCTATAACTTCTGAAAAATGGAGAGGGTATGGTTCTACCTTATTTCCTATTGGCAAATACAAAACCTCTGTATTCTTCAAATATAATGGTGGTTTTGTCAGAGCTGTTTGTGAGTTTTTTGTCATGAAAAATGATAATTTAAGCAATTGGTTTATTATGGGAAATGATATTTTAACCATGTTTGGTGTGAAACTGGACCCAGCAAATAATTGCTTTACCTTAGGAATGAATGGGAAAAGGAAATTCAAAATTTCCTCTCCTAGAACTTCTGGGCATTTGTTGAAATCTTGTAACTCACTGATCCAATGTAAAGGTAGAACAACAACTGAAATGGATGATTTATTACATGAAATAAATACCGCTTCTTTTGGTGATCAGTTGACTAGTGAACAAAAGGATTCTATTATTGCCTCTATTACCTCTTTCCCTATGGCTTTTGCTCATGGTTCTCATGTCTTGGGAATTGTTCAGGAAGAGATGAAAATTACCTTATACTGTAATTTGAGTGATATTCCTCCTACCCTTAAGAAAAAACCATATCCTGCTTCTCCATCAAAAAGAAAAATATTGAAGATAATATTGAAACATTATTGAAAATGAATATCATTGAGAAAGTGGATGTCACCCCCAAATATTGTGTCATCTCCCCAGTCTTGATTTCTTATGAAAAAGATAAAGCTAGATTATGTGGAGATTACAGAGCTTTAAATACTTATACTGTTGATGATATTTATCCTTTACCCAGAATTAATTCAATACATGCTACCTTGCAAGGTGCAAAATTTATTAGTTGTCTGGATGGTAATAAAGGTTACTATCAAGTTCCAGTTGAGAAAAATTCTCAAAATATTTTGCTTATTGCTACTCATATGGGGATATATAAGTATGTTAGGATGCCATTTGGCCCCTAAAAATGCTCCTTCAGTTTTCCAGAAAGTCATGGATAACACTTTCCATCAAGAAATTATTGAAGGTTGGCTCATGAATTATATTAATGATATTATTGTTTTTTCTAAAACTTTTGATGAACATATGATTCACTTGAATAGAGTTTTCCAAAAAATGGATGAAATCAATATGACCTTATCTTTAAAAAAGTGTAAATTTGGTTTTCAATCTTTGAAAGTCCTTGGCCATGTTGTGTCAGGCTTAAAAATTTGTGTAGACCATAATAAAGTTGCTGCCATTCAAAATGTGAAAGCACCAACTTCTGTAAGAGAAATCCAAAGTTTTTTGGGTATGTGTGGCTATTATAGACAATATATTAAAAATTATCAGGTCATAGCCTTGCCCCTTGCAAAACTGACCAGAAAAGATGTTGTTTTTCTCTGGAATAATGACTATCAAAAAGCTTTTGATACATTAAAAAGTTGCTTAATGACAGCCCCTATATTGGCTCTTCCAGATTTTAACAAGCCATTTGTCCTTTATACAGATGCTAGCTTTATTGGTCTGGGTGCTTCCCTTCACCAAAAGCAAATTATTAATGATAAGTCCTCAGAGGTTGTAATTTGTTATATTTCAAGAACCTTAAGAAATAGTGAATTGAAATATGGTGCCACTCAATTGGAGTGCTTAGCAGTTGTTTGGGCTCTTGAGAAACTTCATTACTATTTGGATGACCAAAAATTTGAGTTGGTAACTGACTGTAGTGCTGTGAAATCTCTCTTAAATCTAAAGACACCTAACAGACATATGTTCAGGTGGCAACTTGCTGTTCAAGAATACAGAGGAAGGATGACAATTATCCATAGAGCTGGAAATGTTCACTCTAATGTTGATATGCTCTCCAGATTGCCTCTGCCAAATAATGACTCAAATCCTGCTTATGTACCTGAAGATGATACTGTTCATATCCATGGTATATTTATAGTTGATATGGAAGAGGAGTTATTACAGTTAATACTGGATTCATATGATAAAGATTCTGATTTAAATAAATTGGTTACTATCTTAAATGATCCTAAGAATGCTTCAATTCAAGCATTAATAAAAACTCTTCCTGCAAAGTACCAAAATGCTTTAAATAAAGGAAAGTTCTCTATTGAAGATGGTTATATTTATTATAGAAGGAAGCTTACCAATGTAATTGTTATTCCTCCTTCAATGAAAGAAACTATCCTCAAACTTTGTCATGATGACATATTAGCTGGTCATTTTGATCTTGAAAAAACATTGATTAGAATCAAAAACACTGCATGGTGGGCTAATATGTCTGAAGACACAAAATTATATGTTGAATCTTGTGATTCCTGCCAAAAATCTAAAAGGTTAACAGGTAAGAGAGCAGGGTTATTACAACATATTGAAGCACCTAGTTCTCCCTGGCAAATCATTAATATGGATTTTGTCACTGGTCATCCTATTGCAGGTAAAGACAGCTTTAACTCTTGTTGGGTAATAGTGGATAGATTCACAAAAATGTGCAAATTTATTCCAACCCACAAAGATGTATCCACCAAAGAATTAGCTTTCTTATGGTGGTCTTACATGTTTAATATTATTGGTTTTCCAAAAGCCATTATCTCTGATAGGGATCCAAAATTCACTTCTGAGTTTTGGACCTCCTTGATGGGTATTTGTGGCTGTGAGTTGAAATTGTCTACAGCTCACCATCCTCAGACTGATGGTCTAGCTGAAAGAATGATTCAAACTCTGGAAGATATGATTAGAAGGTATTTTTACTTTGGTTTAGAATATAAAGACAATGACAGATTTACTCATGATTGGGTCACTCTTTTGCCTGGTCTTGAATTTGCATATAATAGAACTGTTCATTCTGTCACTGAGAAAAAGCCTTTTGAGCTTTGGTTAGTTTATGTCCCAAACACTCCTGCTCAGATTCTCAAAAATAAATTACCTAAGTTGGAACTACACCCTGGTGTAAAATCTTTTATGCAAATGCAACAGCTATGCAGAAAACATGCTCAGAGCTGTATTGATAAAGCATTTGAATATGAAAAGAAAAGATGGGATAAATCCCATAAAGAATACACATTTAACAAGGGTGATGAAGTGTTGATCTCTACTGTCCATTTCAATTTACAAGGTAACCACAAATTAAAAGATCCTTTTGTAGGACCATCTGTTGTTAAAAGAATGGTTGGTGATAATGCAGTAGAAGTTGTATTGTATTCTCCATATGATAGGAAACATCCTGTCTTTCCCATTTCTTTGCTTAAACCTTATACTTCCAACAGTGACTTATTTCAAAAAAGAAGAGGAAGACCTAAGAAAAACCCTCAGGAAGTCACAGAAACAGCAGAAATTGATAAAATTCTCAATGATAGAATTATCACTTCTGAAAGAGGTACTGAATATTTATTGAGATATAAGAACAAATAATCTGAACATGATGCATGGATACCTGGAAAGGAAATTTCAAATCTGCCTACTCTGTTGAAAAAATACAAAAAGAAAAAATCTTAGCATTTTTTTTTATTGTTTTTTTAGAGTGAGGGAGTGTCAGCCAGGCTATTCCAGGAGTCCAGTAAATGATATGTAACTTATAAAACCTGAAAGAGTGGGTAAGAATTGTATTTAATGAATATAAGTTAATATTTTATTGCATAATAAAATTATATAAGTATTATATCATATACAAGTGTTATATTAATTTTATTGGTTATATAAATTTTTATATACGTTTAAATTGAACATAATATAATATATTCTACAAATAATGGCGCATTTTTATGTATTTAATAATTATAAATTTATATTTAATTAATTGAAAAACATATATTATAATTATAAGTGTAAAATTAACTTATAATATATTTAAATTAATTATTTAAATTTATATATTAAATAACACCTTTCATATAATACTAAACAATAATTAATGACGCTTCTTTTGACCCTTAATTGTGTCAGGAAAAACCAATTAATTAATTTATACTAAATTGAGATTAATTACATGTTTTGTTGTTTCAAAATATTTTTTATTTCACTTAAAAATCCTTAAATCAGACTGTACCATCTGTTTTGAATTATTTTTTTCATAGTTCCTATGTTCCAGTCTTGTTTAGTTATTCACTATTCTTACTTACTGATTTGGGAATTAATTGTGGGAAAATTTGAGTCTTAATTGGGGTTTTAATTATTTGTTTCATGTTTTTCTCTACATTGTTATGTTTCATTTACTCTTTGATATTTTTGTTTTATTCTATTCTAACTATTGTATTTACAAACATATTGGCGCTTCAGAGGACCCATTGCCTATAAAAGGGCCTTGGATAATCCCCTTTAGCCGGATCACTTATCATACACTCTACAAATTAAATACAATTTTATTACGTTTATATTTTTTTACTAGTAATACAATTCTAATTAAAATTCTATATAACAATTTAAAGGTTGCTTTAAGTCTGATAGTAATTAAAAGTGTTTGCCGCGCAGAACCCTTACCTTAAATAATAGTATTATTAATAAATCCTAAGTTTTTGTCATCTCTCAAGTTACTCGCCGTTGTTTTCCTTTTAAATAAATTAAATATTCTATTATAGTTTATTTCTTTTATCTTTTCCCTTGTCCTCCTCCTTTTTCTCTCCTTTTCTCCTCTTTTCCTTACCTTCTTCTAGACAACTGACCGACAGTCACCCCCTACCAAATTTTCAATTGATAATTGATTTTGTAATATAAGATTTCATATAATTATAGTTCTTTAATAGATCTTAAATTATAATGGTAAATTTAACTGTGATAAAACTACATTTAATTTTTATTGCATATATCTTTCTCATTTGCAATATTGCCTGGAATTTTGGTCAATTTTTCTATTATTCACCTCTTGTTCTCATGTGTAATGTGTACCCCTTGTCCAATTTTTGAATAAATTTCTTTTGAACCTAATTTTTTTTAATATAAACTAATTTCACCCATTATATGAATGTCACATTTTTTTATGAATTCATATAACCATCACATAAATTATAATTTTTATGATTCATTGAAATTTTTTGACAATTAAAGTTAATCATCTAAATCCATATCCATTTCATCATTTTCCACAACATCAAAAGTTCCTGATAAATATTTTAAAACTGGACTCAACAAAATTGTTGGCTTTTTAACCCTTAATAGATATGGACAAAGAGTGTTATAGGCCACAGGACCACAAATATCTTTTCCTCTTACAATTTTGGCTACTAAATCATGTCCCAAATCCCTTCGATATACTGCTAAAGTTTTGAAAATATCACTGACTTTTCTATTTTCATCCACCGGATTCAAAACATTGATGCAAACCACAATATTTTCTTCCTTTCCATCCAACTTTAAGATTCTGAGAACTTTACCAAACTCACAATGGCAATCAATTTGTACTTCACAATATTGGTTTGGTTTATTCTTTGAAATGTAGCTTCCATTTTTAAACTTAAGATTTGGAAGTTCTTGTCCCCACTGACTCAGAATTTGACATCCATTGGGATGTGGCCAGTCACTATAATGGTGCAGATAAGGTTCGTTTTGTTTTAAAAAATTATAAATTTGATTGTAAAGCTCCTCAGTAAATATAAATGTCTGACCGATAGACCTCATTTTATGTTCTTTCTTTTTCACATGCAGCAATTTCTGTCCAGTGATCCTTTGTAACTGACAAAACTGATTCATTATTGTGTTTGCCATCTCCACTTTAAAAAAAAAGAAAACAAGAAAATGTCAGTAGTTTAAAATCATTAGTAATTAAATGAAAGAATACTGACATTTTTTTTATTTGTCTTTATCTTCTGCAGAGTGCCCACTAGTCATTCCCCATAGAACTCAGAAATTCCAATAAGAGGCCCCCACCAACTCAGCTGTTCAGGAAGGTGCCATGCATAATGATGATTTGGACGAAGATTTTGTCCCTCCCACAAAATTGCTGACGTTCTCATGTATTCGCCATACTTTTCTGCAAAACTCTTAGGTGAATCTGGTTTTACCTCCCTTGAAGCGGCAACTTTTGTGCATTCAACAATGGCACTGAGATTTTGAATGTGGACCTTCTCTTCAGCTATCTGGCCCTCTATATCAACTTGGTCCAACGTTGTATCAACCCAGGCTAATGGTAGATAAATTGAAAATAAAACCATCCATTCACTTGCTTTAAATTTTCTGTTTTTTGCAGTTCCGACTCCTTTTGGCAAAGAAGCTATTCCAGTAGGGACTATAACCTGGCTTATTGCTAGAAGTAGTTTATCTTGTTGCTGTTTATTTTAAGCTCCTATATTTTTTCTATTTGAACTACTTGTATCACTTCCACTTGTATCATCTTCACTAGCTGACCCACATACTGTATCTCTTCCAAATTGTGTGCTTTTAGGCTTATAGTTCCAAAGATCTCGTAAGTGATGACAAAGAACTCCTTCATACCAGTTGTGGAGGACACCAAGAACAATCATGTTGACAGGGTCCCAGTAAGGGAGGCGATTAAGCTCTGACCATCTTACTCCTGTTTCTTTAACAAGTTTCGACTGTCCAGCCAAGGTACGTGATTCTTTCCACTCATGAGAAACAAGAAAAGTATTTTCTCTTTTTTCTCCAACTGTCATTTTGCTGATATCTGATTTACTTATATGACACCATGAGCAAAACTTAGATGATGAATGTGAAGCAAACCCTCCAACTTTGAGGGTTGCAACAATATTGCCAATCAGCGCAGCCAATCTAGCTGTCACAGTTCTTCCTTTGGGAAACTGGTAAGTTTTGATCTTAACACCTTGATCCATTTCAAGCATTTTGTCTACCAAAGGTTTTAGAATATTGCTGATTGTCACCATTTCTGGTTGATTAGGTTCCGGAATAATGCCAAAGAGAAATGTATATTGAGTCTTATAGCGCATTGTTGGTGGTAAGTTTAGACACTGCATGGCCATGACACCAATCGATACTTGTTTTCCAGAGATTTTATTTCCAAATGGGTTGTGCCAGTCAAAAAAAAGCAAAAATTGTAGGTGGAGATCTTTTTTATTTTCATCCGATCCATGAATTTGTATATTTTTGTACACTTCTGATTGAAGATAATCATAAAACTTCCCATTCGATGATCCAGCCACAAAATTAGCCCACTGCTTGATTTCCATCTCAACATCGGGTAATCCAAGGAGCCAACCAAGCCAGTTATTAAAGTCTTGAACTACAAAGCAGCTTTTTGGCCTATAAGAAATGGATTCTTCATCTTGTAGAGAAAGCATCATATCATTCTGCAACGTGTCCATGGATCTAGCATGGCAATTGATGGCAAAGAAAAGTTCCTCATTGAAAGTGGCAGATCACTTGGTAGGTTTGTAGCCACACATATCAGGTGAAGTATCAAGATTATACAGGGAATAGCATTTTGGACAGCTGACAAATTTTCTAATTTTATCTTTAGTTTGAGTCTTTTTGTGACCATACGGATGTCATGTGGAACTTGAGATTCAAGGTTGAACTCTTGTGGTAGTTGGCGGCATTTACTGACAATGTATATTATGCATTGGATTACATATTTCATTTTAATATGACTGATGCCACAAGAAATATGTAGCCAGGTTATAAAACCCAAGATAAAGTCTACAATAAAAACAAAGTACTCAAGTTTCAGCATAGAAACCTAAAATGAAAGGTAAAGTGCTTACTTAGAAAGGAAGTCGAATCGAAATCTTCATCAGTGATAGAAGCACTTCTGGAACTGCAGGATGATGGACTCTTGGCATGTTTTTTGTTTGATGCGGATGTTGACAAAGTGAGTTGCTGCATTGATTCCAGAAGACAGTATTTTTTATCTTGATGTTTTGTCCAAGTTTTACGACTAACATAACATCCCTTGACTTCTTCTCCTGCAGCATTGAGTATTGTGAACTTACAGCAGTTGGGGCAATCACAAATTACTCAAACGTTTGAATCAGAGCTGGGGTCCATGATTGTATGATAGGTGTATGTATTTTTTGGCTGTAATTGAGTGGTATGGTGAGAGATTGGCAAAATGATAAGCCTCAGGTCATAGGATGGAAGGTAAAATTTACTTCCTTTGAAATTTTACTTATAGATTTTATATTTCATAATATAAAACCACCTTGAGAAATTTCTTCCTTACATATGATCAAAAAGTATATAAAATGCATTGCGAAATAAATTCTGACTTAAATTAGATTCTTTGTTACATATGAATCAAAAGTTATGTACAGTGTTTTTTCCCTGGTTACGGAGTAGAATGTGCGACAAGGTAATAGCAGGAAGATATTAAGTCTTGCAGCATAGGATAAAAGATAAAAAAAATCATATAGTTACCGTGAGAAACCCAGCTGACGCTGCGGGCCAATTTTGAAAAGAACCTCCCGCAGGGTCGGCGCGACGCTGCGGTGGAAGGGTCAGCTGTTTGCACGTAGTGTCATTGATTGTTATTTCATTACTATCAATTATTAATTCACTGGTCAAATACACATTACCTGTGGCACCTCTTTACTGTCACTCATAGGTTGGCTCATAAACTTTCGCCAACTCCCACTGACTTTGTAACTTACGAGGTCTTTATTAAATTGTAAAAGGTTGGCTCATAAGCTTCCGCCAACTCCCGCTGACTTTGTAACTTACGAGGTCTTTATTAAATTGTAAAAGTCTACAGTTACACAACCGTTACGCAACTGTTACGCCGTGTGGCGTAACAAACAAATTTGGTAGTGTTAAGCCACCCTTAAATGTTAAAACGTGCCCTCACTACGCACCAAGTAAGATATCCCTGATTGTGATATCCAGCGCAAGTTGAAGATATTGTAGGGAGGGACATAAGAATAGAAAAATATGTGTAAGAAAAATATGTGCAAGAAAAATATGTGTAATAAAATATGTGCGAAAAAAATGTGAGAAAAATAAGTGTAAGAAAAATATCTTACAACGATGGGAATTCTTTTTAAAAAAAATTTTTTTCTCCGAAAAAATGATTTTTATTTCATTTTTATATATTCTTTTCTGCTTTTTCACAAATATTTGGAAACGAAAATTCTCATGGTCGCAAACGATTTTTCTTACACTTATTTTTCTCGCACTTACATTTCTTACATTTATATTTCTGACCTTATCTCCTTCCCTAAAATATCCCTAACTTGCGCTGGATATCCCCATCAGGGATATCTTACTTGGTGCGCAGTGCCTACACCACCAACAAATCACTGGCGTTCCCGATGCGAACGTCACCCGGGCGTTCGCATCGGGTTTGCACAAAATGTGTGAACACCAATGCAAACACAGCACACATTGGCGAACGCCACCGATTCTCCGGAGCGTCAGTGCAAACGCCTCGCATCCCTCTCACCTTTACTCACTGGCAGCTAGTTTTGGTCTGATACCACAACAAATCAAAATTGACATTAGCTGGCTACTCATCTACCTTTCTCTTCTTGCCCTTGTTTTATACACTACGCACCAAGTAAGATATCCCTGATGGGGATATGCAGCGCGAGTTAGGGATATTTTAGGGAGGGACATAAGGTCAGAAAAATAAATGTAAGAAAATTAAGTGCAAGAAAAATAAGTGCGAGAAACGTAAGTGTAAAAAACATCATTTGCAACCATGAGAATTTTTTTTTTTTCAAAAAAAAATGGTGAAAAAACAGAAAAAAATAAAAAATGAAATAAAAAATCATTTTTTTGGAGAAAAAAAAACAAAACTTCCCATGGTTGCAAAATAATTTTCATACACTTATTTTTCTCACATATTTTTTTTGCACATATTTTCTTACACATATTTTTCTGACACATATTTTTCTATCCTTATGTCCCTCCCTAAAATATCCCTAACTCGCGCTGGATATCCCCATCAGGGATATCTCACTTGGTGCGTAGTGATACTTGCTTAACTTATCATTTACCTTTAGTTTTATATAATTACACTCACAAAAATTTGAAATAAATCCAAAATTTCACCTTTTCCTTGTTCAAAATGCTCCACATCTTTTTGGACTGACCATCTTGGAATCACTTGAAATGGAAAATATATTTCTGCTTGGAACAATCTTAAGCATTACTGAAGAGATGAAGCAAAATTCAAGTTATTGATGCGAGTTTCTGACGAGGAGCCTACAAGTAGCTCTGATGCATCTTCCGAAGCCTCAGAAGTTGAGTCCTTAAGTTCTTCTGAGGAGTGTGAAAGTGAGATTGATGTGCCATCTCAAGTGGAAGGTAATGGGGCCAGCTGCATTTCTTATTTCTTCGTTTCACCTATTTGATGCACTTAGCCTGATAAAATGTTGTATTGTCCATCAAAGAAAATTATGAATATCATCCGTGATCAAAGAATTGGCTTAGGTTGAATCAGTGTTCACTGGTGATGGCTGAGAAGGGTTCATGAAATCAAAAAAAATAAAAAGCAATTATGATATTCACTGGAACAGTAAATATCATGAAATGCCTAAAGAAAAACTAAAATCCCCTCTTCAATTATTGCCCATATTACCTACTTCATAATAAATGCTGGTTGATTCCCTTAGAATTTTCCCTTTACTCAATAACTCTTCTTTGGTACTTCGATAATAGCCCTTTCATTTCCCTTTCAACCTTGCATCATCTCACTTGTACATAGTATTATTATATATGTTCCTTCCTCCTTTACCCCAGCCAAGTGAGATTGCATGAGATAAAAAAGAAATTAAAGCTAAAGGAAAACGAATAATAGAAAAATACTTAACTATTGAGGGAGGAATGATAGACTGATTGATGGGCAAGGAGTTCAAGGCGTTTGCACCGACGCTCCGGAGAATCAGTGGCGTTTGCCAATGTGTGTTGTGTTTGCATTGGCGTTCACACATTTTGTGAAAACCCGATGCGAACGCCAGCGATTTGTTGGTGGTGTTACCTAATTGTTACGCAACCGATACGTCACTGTTACGCATTTGTTACGCCGTGTGGATGGGTTTATTTTATTTCAAACAGACTGGAACTACTCATTTTACAAAAATGTTTCCAGCCATCAACAGATTCAAAAACTTGCTTCATACATCTAGGTGTACATATAAAGTCTTCATGACTAATTGCTAGTAGGTGGACAGGCAAAAAGGATTGCTTGGACACTAGAATAGTAGTGGCATTGTTTGGTGTCGCGGGCTTCGAATCTATCACGAGCGACATGACAGCTAGTGTCTGCGCATATATAAGCAAAACACGAGCCTGAATCACCAGGCCTATCAAGTTCTATCGCAAATGAATAGCTTTCCCCGAAAAGTGGCTTTATCTCGACCTCAGAATGAGTGCTTGCAAGAGGCATTGGCCAGTGCTGTTGAACATGTTGTGTGCAACCCATTCCTCCGTATACGAGTAGAGTTGCCTGCTGAGAGTAGGCAACCAATAGCAGCATCAACGGGATTACCAAATACACGTTCATGTTATCGGGTGTTAACAAAGCCTCTATGGATAATTATTCAGTTTTTGTGAAAGGTATAATGAAAAACGTTCACTATAAGTTACCTTGATATATGTCTCCGCCCAAAATGTCAATTTTAAGCTCAAAAGCCCCCCGATAAGTATAAGGCTGGAAAATACTACATTAACAGAATTAATATATATCAGTCAAGAAATTGAACAAAAAAAAATTGAGAAGAGCACCTAACAAGGCTGGTAATAAAGAAGGAAGGATGATGGAGACAATGCAGCAAGAGCAGCCGTCCCTTGAATGCTATCCAGTCACCTTTATTGTGGCTTTTTTCCATGTGCACATACAGCTATTTGGGAAAAGCATGCTCTTTTTTTTCCCTTCACCCCCCGCCAAAAGTGGCTTAAACTCATGTTTTTGGCGGGGAGTGGAAGACAAAAAGACAGCAAGCTTTTCCCAAATAGCTGTATTTACTAGATCATGCGACTGGTGGCTTAAATGGTCCCCAAATGGAAATAAGCAGAATATATGGCGGTGAAAAATTATCAGAGGTGAAAAGAAGAGCTTCGAAGGTCACCCTCAACACACAAGAAACAATTCAGCAAGCTGTTACCCGCAAGCCCTGGAAAGCTTGCGGTGGTCTTGCATCCCATTCCCCGCCAAAATCATGAGTTTAGGCCAGAGGAGCTACAGGGAAAATCGAAAAGGTTGACACAAAATCAAGAAATTTTTAAAATATTTTTGACAGCTGCATCCAAGTTTGCAGGGCTGGGCTGATTTTCACCCATTTCCTCCCATTTTTCCTCCCACATCCTCCCCTCCATTCCGCTTTGTCCACCTCCCGGATACTTGGAATTGGTAGGCCACAGACCACTCACTCTTCTCCTATTTTTATCTCTTTGTACTATTTTTTCTTTAGCATTATGGTTTTTTATCAAATTAATCCTCAATTGAAACTTTCAGTGGTAATGACAAGGCTTAATAATTTTTCACTTGAAGAAATTAACAGCCAATATTGATGTTAAATTTCACGTAGCTCATTTTTCCGTTAGACACCACACAATATGGGGGGCGGACTTGCTAGCGAGTCCGCAACCTTGGACCCAAACTCACCCCAGATTGAACACACATTGAGCTATTGACAAAGGAACCATACAATCAGGGATGAACACCACTCAGCAGAACAGTTTTAGGTGGGTGTTCAAGTAGAGTTCAGTATGGGTTTAATATGAGTTCAGTCTGAGTTCCATCTGAGTTCAGGTTGGGGACTTGCTAGCAAGTCCACCCCCTATATTGCATAGTGAGACCAACTTGTATGAGACCACCAAAGAAATTGTGAGTCACTGTCAGCTAGGCTACTAGACTTACTGTCGGTCAATTGTCTAGAAGAAGGTAAGGAAAGGGGAAGAAAGTGGAGGAGGACAAGGAGAAAAATAAAAGAAATAAAATATAAAAGTTTATTTAGTTTATTTAAAGGAAAGCAACAATGAGTAACTTGAGAGGTGACAAAAAATGAGGTTTTATTAATAATAATATTATTTCAAGTAAGGGTTCTGCGCGGCAAGCACTGTAATTACTATCAGACTTAATGCAACCTTTAATTTGTTATATAAAATTTAAATTAGATTTGTAATACTAATAAAAATAATAATAAACCGGTTATAATAAAATATGTTAAATTGTGGAGTGTATAGTAAGTGATGAGGCTACAGGGGATTATCCAAGGCCCTTTTATAGGCAATGGGTCCTCTGAAGCGCCACTATATTTGTAAATACAAGAATTATAATAGGATGAAACAAGTATATCAAAGAGTAAGTGAAACATAACAATGTAGAGAAAAATATGAAACAAATAATTAAAAACCCCAATTAAGAATCAAATTTTCCCACAATTAATTCCCAAATCAGTAAGTAACAATAGTGAATAACTAAACAAGCCTGGGACATAGGAACTATGAGAAAAATAATTCAAAACAGATGGTACAGTCTGATTTAAGGATTTTTAAGTGAAACAAAAAATATTTTGACGCAACAAAATATGTAATTAATCTCAATTTAGTATAAATTAATTAATTTTCTTTCCTGACACAATTAAGGGTCAAAAGAAGCGCCCTTAATTATTGTTTAATACTATATGAAAGATGTTATTTAATATATAAATGTAAATAATTAATTTAATTATATTATAAGTCAATTTTACACTTATAATTATACTATATGTTTTTAATTATTTAAATATAAATTTATAATTATTAAATACATAAAAATGCGCCATTATTTGTAGAATATAAAATATATTATGTTTAATTTAAATATATAAAATTTTATATAAACAATAAAATTAATATAACACTTATATGTAATAAGATACTTATATAATTTATTATGCAATAAAATATTAATTTATATACATTAAATACAATCCTTACGCCCTCTTTCAGCTCCTATAAGTTATCATATCATTTACTGGGCTCCTGGAATAGCCTGGCTGACACTTACCCAGTAAATAATTAATTATTTACTGGGATAGAGTCACGCCTTTATTTCTTATTTTATTTTATTTTACTTACTTTGTAATTTACTTATAATAATTTAACTAATAAAATAAGTAAAATAAGTAATTAATTAAATTTAATGTTCCCCATTTCTCATCCATTAACAGCGTCCTCATGACAGCCAAAAGATGGACTAAAATCTTTAAAATACATAAAAATAAAATCAAATATGTTAATTATACTTTGACATATACAAAAAACTAAGAAAATCTAATAACTCTAAATAAAGTGACATATACTGTCAGCCAGGCTATCTCAGGAGCCCAGTAAATTGTTATAATAATTTATTGGAATCATATAGGGTAATAACATTATGTATTTTATGTATTTACAATAAAATTATATAAATATTTTATAAATAAATAAAATAAATATTATATTAATTTTATTATTAAGTGAATTATTTATTACATAAAAATATATTATATTCTATTAAATCATGGCGCATTTTTATGTATTTAATATTTATAAATTAATAAATAAATTATTTATAAAAATATATTAGGGGGTATCAATGTTAGAAATCTTCCATTTTAAAACACCTCTTTTCAGCCAGGCTACTAGAATTACTGTCAAGGTTCACTTTTGGTCTAGAAGCTTTGGTACAGTATTATATGGAGATTTTAAGGATTTATTGGACTCTCAATAATTAGGTACGTATTTTCTAAATCAAAGATGATTCTTTTACTCTATAATAAGAGGTAGATTAAAATATTTATATAATTTATATATTAGAATTACGTCCTTGTAAATACTAAAGATATAAGATATAAGAAATAAGTGTTTAACTTTTGTAGTTGTAGTAATAAGTGAGTTGGTAAAATAGAATGATTAAAAGACAACAAAAAGAGAGGCCTTTTATAGGCAAAGGAGAGACAAAGCATGGCAATCAAATTCTAAAAACAGTAGGAAGAGAGAGAGAAAAGAAAATTCCAGAAAGAGTATTTCAAATAATAAAGTTATTCTAAAAAGAAGGTGTCAAAAAGATGTATTTACAGAGTATGTCAGAAATACATCAATATATTTAATATTTACTGTAAAAGTCAATCCTAAATAAGAAATTTGATTTTTTTGTATATATTTAATATTATTTGAATATTTAAATCTTATTTTATCTTTGTACTTATTTTTTAATATAAATTTTTATTTTTCCCAACCTGTCAAATGAGCACGGTGTTAGAGAAAAATATACGGGACAAAATTATAATTTTAATTTTAATTATTTATTTAATTAATTAATTTAATTTGAACATTCTGTAATTAGTTAATTTATTATAACTAATTTTAATGTAACTAAAATAAAATAATAATTAAAAATGATAAGGTGCGGCTTCATCCAGTAAATAATTAATTATTTCACTGGGTAAGTCTAGTAGCCTGGCTGACACTCCCTCACTCTAAAAAAAACAATAAAAAAAAATGCTATGATTTTTTCTTTTTATACTTTTTTAGTAGAGTAGGAAGATTTAATATCTCCTTCCCAGGTATCCAAGAATCATATTCAGATGATTTATTCTTGAATCTCAATAAGTATTCTGTACCTTTCTCAGCAGTGACTATTCTGTCATTTAAAATTTTTTCAATTTCTGCTGTCTCAGAGATTTCATTTGGGGTTTTCTTTGGTCTACCCCTCCTTTTTGGAAATAAATCATTATTGGATGTGTAAGGTTTCAAAAGAGATATTGGAAAAACAGGATGTTTTCTGTCATATGGGGAATACAGAATAACTTCAACTGCATTATCTCCAATCATTCTTCTGACAACAAAAGGACCAACAAATGGATCTTTTAATTTGTTATTACCTTGTAAGTTGAAGTGGAATGTAGAAATCAACACTTCATCACCCTTTTTAAAAGTGTATTCTTTATGGGATTTGTCCCATCTTTTCTTCTCATATTCAAATGATTTTTCAATACATTTTTGAGCATAATTTATACATAGTTTTTGCATTTGAAGAAAAGATTTTACACCAGGATGTATATCCAATTTAGGTATTTTGTTATTGAGAATTTGGGCAGGAGTATTAGGAACATATCCATGCCAGAGCTCAAAAGGCTTTCTTTGAGTAACAGAATGAACAGTGCTATTATAAGCAAATTCTAACCCAGGAAGTAAGGTAACCCAATCATGAGTGAATCTTTCATTATCTTTATACTCAAGGCCAAAGGCACAATATCTTCTTATCATGTCCTCTAAAGTCTGAATCATTCTTTCAGCTAAACCATCAGTCTGAGGGTGATGGGCAGTAGAAAGTTTCAGATCACAACCACAAACATCCATCAGAGACATCCAAAATTCAGAAGTAAATTTAGGGTCTCTGTCAGAGATTATGGCTTTAGGAAAACCAGCAGTATTAAAAATATGAGACCAACATAAGAAAGCTAATTCTTTAGTGGAAACATCCTTGTGGGTAGGGATAAATTTACACATTTTTGTGAATCTGTCCACAATAACCCAAAAAGAGTTATAACTGTCTTTACCAGCAATAGGTAATCCTGTTACAAAATCCATGTTTATTATTTGCCATGGAGCATCAAGAGGTTCAATATGTTGCATTAATCCTGCTCTTTTACCAGTTAATCTTTTTGATTTTTGGCATGAATCACAGGATTCAACATATAATTTTGTGTCCTCAGACATATTAGCCCACCAAGCAGTGTTCTTTATTCTGATCATTGTTTTGTCAAGATCAAAATGTCCAGCTAATATGTCATCATGACAAATTTTCAAGATGATTTCTTTCATAGAAGGAGGAATAACAATAACATTACTCAACTTTCTTCTACAATATAGGTATTCTTCATCAATTGAAAATTTTCCTTTTTCCAAAGCTTTTTGATACTTTGGTGGAAGGGTTTTAATTAATGCTTGTATTGAAGCATTCTTTGGATCATTTAATATGGTGCATAACTTTTTCAAGTCAGTGTCCTTATCATATGATTCCAGAATAAGCTGTAATAGCTCTTCCTCCATATCAACCACATATATCCCATGGATATGGATAATTTCATCCTCAGGATCATAAGCAGGATTAGAGTCATCATTTGGTAAGGGTAACCTTGATAACATATCCACATTTGAGTGACCAATACCAGCTCTGTGAATAATTGTCATTCTCCCTCTGTACTCTTGAACAGCCAGCTGCCATCTAAACATATGTCTATTAGGTATTTTTAAGTTTAAAAGGGATTTAACTGCACTGCAGTCAGTGACAAGTTCAAATTTCTGGTCATCTAGGTAATAATGAAGCTTTTCTAGAGCCCATACTACATCTAAACACTCTAATTGAGTAGCACCATATTTCAATTCACTATTTCTCAAGGTTCTTGAAATATAACAAATTACTACTTCTGAAACTTTATCATTTATCACTTGTTTTTGATGGAGGGCAGCACCAAGACCAATGAGACTGGCATCAGTGTACAAAACAAATGGTTGATCAAAGTCAGGTAAAGCAAGAATTGGTGCTGACATCAAACAGTGTTTCATAGTGTCAAAGGCTCTTTGTCTTTCACTATTCCAGAAAAAAGCAACATCCTTTCTAGTTAATTGGGTAAGGGGTAAAGCTATGACTTGTTAATTTTTAATATACTGTCTATAGTATCCACACATTCCCAAAAAACTTTGGAGCTCTCTTACTGTTGTAGGAGCTTTCACCTGTTGTATGGCTGCCACTTTGTTCTGGTCAACACATATCTGTAAGCCTGAAACAACATGACCAAGAACTTTTAAAGAATGGAAACCAAATTTACATTTCTTCAAAGCAAGTGTCATATTTATTTCATCCATTTTCTGGAATACTTTACACAGGTGTTAAAGATGGTCCTCAAATGTTTTTGAGAATATAATGATATCATCAATATAAACCATCAGCCAACCTTCAATTATCTCTTGATCGAATGTGTTATCCATTACTTTTTGGAAAACTGAAGGGGCATTTTTAGGGCCAAATGGCATCCTAATATACTTATAAATACCCATATGTGTGGCAATCATCAGAAAGTTCTGAGAATTTTTCTCAACAGGCACCTGGTGATATCCCTTATTACCATATAAACAGCTGATATATTTAGCACCCTGTAAAGTAGCATGTATATAGCTGATTCTAGGTAAATGATAGATATCATCAACAGTATAAGTATTTAGTGCTCTATAATCACCACATAACCTGGCTTCATCTTTCTCATAAGAAATTAGGACAGGTGAGATAACACAATATTTAGGTGTTTCAACTACTTTTTCAATAATATTCATTTTTAAAAGGGTAGAGATATTATCTTCAATATCTTTTCTCTTTGTGGGCAAGCAGGATAAGGCTTCTTCTTTAAACTAGGTGGTATATCAGTTAATGGGCAAGACAATGAAAGTTTCGTTTCCTCTTTAACTAATCCCAGTTCATGTGACCCATGAGCAAAGGTCATAGGAAAAGATTTTATCAAGTTAATGATGGAACCTTTATCCTCACCAGAAAGTTGTTCTCCAAAAGAGGCATTGTCAATTTCAGACATAAGGGCATGCATTTCCTTGGTAGATCTTCCTTTATATTGAACCACAGAATTACATGTGTTCAATTCTGGTTTTAATAATTTTTTAGGGGAGTAAATTTTAAATTTTCTCTTCCCATTCATCCCCATTGTGAAACATTGGTTTGAAGGATCCAATTTTATGCCATATTTGGTTAAAATATCATTCCCTGCAATAAACCAATTGCTCAAGTTATCATTTTTCATGACAACAAAATCACAAATAGCTCTTACAAAACCATGGTTATATTTAAAAAACACTGTGGCTTTGTATTTACCAATGGGGGACAAAACAGAGCCATACCCTCTCCAATTTTCAGAAATGATGGGCAACAGTTTAGATTTATAGTCTTGATCTACTGAAGCAAGTGCTCTTTCAGATACTACACTTCCTCCAGCTCCAGAATCCAGAACAACTTCAATGCAGGTTCCATTGATCAAGACTGGTGCCTTAATAGGGGCAATAACAATTGAGTTATCCTCAATGTTCTTTATGATCTCAGCATCCTCCACTGTAGATAAATCATTATTATCAATGTCAATATTATTTAAATAATGAATATCCTCTTCCAGCATCAAGATTTCTTGTTGAGATTCATATGAAATATTGCTGGCACAATCACTTGATGTATCATCCAGTGCCACTGTGTCATCAGCATGCTCCTCTGTTTGTTCTACACGATTTATCTTCCTGTCACAAACATGGCCTTTCTGCCAAGATTTGTTGCACTTGAAGCAAGTGTTTTTTGCATACTTCTTTGGAGCAACAGGGGCAGAAGGTTTACCAACCTTTTCCAGAGGTTTTTGTTGGTAAGTGGAGGGTTTCTCCAAAGGGGTCCTAGGAATGAATCTTCTTGCATCATACTTATTGTTTAGCAGTATCTCATTACAAGTCTTAATGAAAGAAGAGGGTTCTTTGGAGAACTCAGTCCTAGCCACAATCAAGTCTCTCAGAGACATTGGTAATTTATAGAGGATCCTGTCCTTCCATAAATCAAACTCCATATTTGGGTCCATTGCCCTTAAGATTTTTACAAGTTTCATTAAAAACTCAATAGGTTTATCAGTAGAAGAGCTATATCTAGTTTCCTCATACTGCATTTGTTGAGCCATTCTGAACTTGGAGCCACCAAATTGTGCTTTAATTAATTTCTTCCAATCCTCCCATGAGTAGTCATTCCCATCCAGGAGAACAGATTCATACCACATCAGGGCAATATTAGTCAACAAAGAAATTAACTTGGACACAATTTCCTCATCTGGGAGTTTGTAAGAATTTTTTAAATTATCAATTCTGCAAATAAATTGTTGCCAATCAGAAGAAGAATCACCATCAAATGTTGGGTACTGGTCAAGTTTTGGCCAATTCTTTTGATTTGAAGGAGTCTCCTTAGTACTAGCTTGTTTCTGAGTAAGAAGCAGCTGTAATTTCTCTAATTGTGCTGAAATCTCATTGTTTAATCCTTCTGTTGCAGATCCTGGTGCATCATCAGTTTTTGATGGAAACTCAGTGTTATCAACAGGTATTTCTGGATCAATTTTTATTTTAGATGAACTAGCCACAGGTACTGGTTGAGCTTCCTGCACTATATGTTCCTTCAAAGAAATGTCAGAATATTTTTGGTCATTTAACAATGGGTTCAATTTTTCTTCAATGGTTGTTAGTCTTGTTTTCATTCTTGGAAGACTAGATAAACTTTCATTGATAGTTGCAAAAGATAATTGATTTTTATGTTGAAAAGATGACAAATGGTCACTCAGTCTTTTCAAATTTAGCTTATCTATCTCTACCTCCTGGCAACAGGCAGATACAGTATCTTTTAGTTTAGACAAATCATTTTTTATATTTTTCCATAAAGCAATTTTCTTTTCATGGATTGCTTTGTAATGAGACAATTCATCAGAGACTCTCTGTGATTCACTTTTTAATGCTTGATAACCCTGATCAGTTAACAAACTATTATATCTCTGAGTCAATTGCATATTGTTCATTATATGATTTTTCTTGGCAATAATATCTCTCAAGTGCTCATCATTAATTCTTGATACATCTGGAGTGTTTCTCAATAAGGAAACTGAGTAACTTTCCAGATTCTCATAGAACTCAGGGTCAAGAGTTTCATCAATCACAGCCATATCAGGATTAATCATTGAGGTAGCAATTAAAAGTAATGGATTAGATACATGAGATATCTGTCTACTATTCCCAGCCTCTATAGGTCTCAAGGTTTCATCCTGCCTTCCAGATTTACCTGAAGGAACAGAGTCAGCCACAAGAAAAGGCACTTGAGAATCAATAGAGGGACGTACCAGGGTTTGCTGGGCATCACCATATTGGGCTTCCTTCTTCTTTTGCCTCCTTGATAAGGGTGGGGAGGAGTGGGGTTGGCCTGGGTGGGCCTTGATGGACCTACCTGAGGTAACTGATGCTGGTTTTGAGCCAAGTAGTCCCACTGAGTGTTAAGCCAGTCCCACTGCCACTTGGACACTTCCACTATCTCTTGGGATTGGGGAGCCAATTGTTGCTGATCCCTGGGAGGAAGAGGTTTCTTCTTCTCTTGGAGAAAAGTATCTGTTCTTTTCACCTTTTCTTCCAAGGCATCTACCCTTACCTTTAGTCTCAAGCTGTCTGTCCTTAACTCCTTTATGTGGGTTGACAGATTCTTTACCTGCTGAGACAACGGCATCTTTTTTATCTTGAAGCCTTTTGGAAGCTCTCCTGGTAGGTTTGTCATGGGCTTCTGATCCTGAGTATTGTCCACTAGGATTTCTACTTCTTCCATTTTTACATCCTGTTTGGGGAAAGGATTTATTAGTTTGAGAAATTCTTCTTGTTAAAGGAGAACTTACAGAAGTAGGCTCATCATAATCAATTAAGTCTAGTTCTTCTTCACGTGCAGCAAAACCACTTTGATCAGTCATTTTAAGATTCTACTGAAATGAAGGAAAAGAGACAAAAATTAATTAGTCTTTATTTTTAATTTTTATTTAACAGAAATAAAATAAAAATTAAAAAAAAATCTTTTTAGGATAAAAATCAACTTAATTAAAATTAATAAAAGAAAAATTTAAAACCAGGATAATACAATCAACTGTAGAAATAAATTAGAATTTCTATTAATTTTTATTTTCAGGATTTAAATCAACTAATTTATTACCAGGATTTATTGTCAACTGAAATAATCAAATATGAATCTTTATTAATAAAAAATTATTTTAACTGATCACTTAACTACCAGGACTTAATGTCAACTGAAGTAATTAAATATGAATTTTATAAATTAAAAAGATTTATTGGATTACCAGGACTCAAAGTCAACTGAAGTAATTAAATGTGAATTTTTTATTAATAAAAATATAATTGTCAGGACAATTTGTCAACTGGAACAATCACAATTTAAATTAATCAGGACAAATGTCAACTGATAAATTATAATAATTATTTTATTTAATAAAAAATATTATTGTCAGGACAATTTGTCAACTGGAACAATTAAAATTCAAATTAATCAGGACAATTGTCAACTGAAAAATGATAATTAATATTAAAATATAATTATTTTATTACTTCTGGGACTAAGAACAGTTATTGCTCTATTATGGTCAACCAGGAAAAATAAAAAAAAATATAATAATAAAATTAAATTCCAAATTACCAGACACCTCCCCCTGCAAAATGAGAAAATTAATGCCACTTACAGAGTGCTGAGTAAAAGGAAATACATAGAAAATGAAGAGTGAAGAGTAAACCACAACTAGTAATAACAATAATTACCACGATATATACGATCTTTAGTCAGTATATGAGCTTAAGTTTTGGAGCGCGGTTTGATTCCCGTTCGCAGAAAAAAACTTTTATCATGTGACGTATGACGTTCGTTGTTTTCTTGCCTTCACTTGTCCTTTACAGGTACTTGTACGCCGATGGTCCCCTCGATTACGCCTCAAGTAACGTTGCGCCGTCGCTATTCCCGGAAAGGCCCCCAATTGTCAAGGTTCACTTTTGGTCTAGAAGCTTTGGTACGGTATTATATGGAGATTTTAAGGATTTATTGGACTCTCAATAATTAGGTACGTATTTTCTAAATCAAAGATGATTCTTTTACTCAATAATAAGAGGTAGATTAAAATATTTATATAATTTATAGATTAGAATTACGTCCTTGTAAATACTAAAGATATAAAATATAAGAAATAAGTGTTTAACTTTTGTAGTTGTAGTAATAAGTGAGTTGGTAAAATAGAATGATTAAAAGACAACAAAAAGAGAGGCCTTTTATAGGCAAAGGAGAGACAAAGCACGGCAATCAAATTCTAAAAACAGTAGGAAGAGAGAGAGAAAAGAACATTCCAGAAAGAGTATTTCAAATAATAAAGTTATTCTAAAAAGAAGGCGTCAAAAAGATGTATTTACAGAGTATGTCAGAAATACATCAATATATTTAATATTTACTGTAAAAGTCAATCCTAAATAAGAAATTTAATTTTTTTGTATATATTTAATATTATTTGAATATTTAAATCTTATTTTATCTTTATACTTTTTTTTTAATATAAATTTTTATTTTTCCCAACCTGTCAAATGAGCACAGTGTTAGAGAAAAATATACGGGACAAAATTTTAATTTTAATTTTAATTTTTTATTTAATTATTTAATTTAATTTGAACATTCTGTAATTAGTTAATTTATTATAACTAATTTTAATGTAACTAAAATAAAATAATAATTAAAAATGATAAGGTGCGGCTTCATCCAGTAAATAATTAATTATTTCACTGGGTAAGTCTAGTAGCCTGGCTGACACTTACCCAGTAAAATAATGAATTATTTTACTGAGATAAAGCTACACCTTTTTCTAATGCTTATTAATAATTAATTATATTGTACTTACTTATGTATTACTTACAAATAACTAGCTAAGTATATAATGTAATATAAATAATTAATACATTTAAGTAATTGTCCCATACATTTTTACTCCCTAACACCGTGCTCAATACTACAGCTGAGTGGGAATAAAAATAGTAATAAAATTGAATAAAATTCTTAAAATTATCAAATTCTTTTGCTGAGAGAATTGGTTTTCCGTGAAATCAATATATTTAAATAAAATATGTTGTATTAATTGTGACAGTCCAAGGGAACTCATATTTTATTGCAAATGTAAATGATACCCTTTTTGACATACCAATTGTCAGCCAGGCTGTCCCAGGAGCCCAGTAAATAAACATACAATTTATTGGAATTAAATAAAGACATAATAATTACAGAGTATGCATTTAACATTAATATTATATTACATAATAAATTTAAATTAATATTTTATTTATATAAATAAAGTAAATATTATTTTAATTTTATTATAGGATAATTTAAAAGCATTTAATTTTATTCCATAACAAAGGGCACATTGTTTATTTAATAATTATAAATTAATTAATTAAAAACTTATAAGATAATTATATTCAAGTGTTTATCTTATATTGTAATTACTTTAATTAATTAAATTTAATTATTAAAATATACTTTTTCATATACTATTATCTATAATTATTGCCACTGTTTTTTGGACCCTTAATTGTGTCAATAAAAAATTAAATAAATTATAATACTTATTTTATAAAATAGTATTAAAATTCTCAACTTAATTTAGTAATAAATTAATTACTTGTTTCATTTAATTTAATAATTTAATTACATATTTGGAACAATTAATTAATTTCTTTATACTAAATAAAAATTTATTACATATTTTGTTGCGTCAAAATATTTTTACTAGTTTCACTTAAAAAACCTTAAAGCAGACTGTACCATCTGTTTTGAATTATTTTTCTCATAGTTCCTATGTCTCAGGCTTGTTTAGTTACTCACTATTTTTTTACTGATTTGGGAATTAGTTGTGGGGAAATTTGGTTCTTATTTGGGGTTTTTAATTACTTGTTTCATATTTTTCTCTAAACTGTTATGTTTCACATATTCTTTTATTTTCTTGTTTCAGCTTATTATGACTCTTGTATTTACAAATGTAGTGGCGCTTCAGAGGACCCCTTACCTATAAAAAGGCCTTGGATAATCCCCTGTAGCCTCATCACTTACTATACAAACAAAATCTGAACCAATTGTCAATATAATATGTTTTATTATTATTTTTATTAGTATTGAAACTCTAATTTAAATTCTATATAACTATTTAAAGGTTGTTTTAAGTCTGATAGTAATTATAGTGTTTGCCGCGCAGAACCCTTACTTTAAATAATATTGTTATTAAATAAAACCTCATTTTTGTGTCATCCCTTAAGTTACTCGTCGTTGCCTCTCTCTAAATAAATTATTACTTTATTTCTTTTAATCTCTATAAATCCTTCTTTCCTATTCTCCTCTCCTCCTCCTTTTCTTCCCCTTTTCTTCCCCTTTTTCTTCCCTTCTTCTAGACGACTGGCAGACACCAATTAATTTATTTTTATTTATTTCATATACATTGATTTTTCTATTCAGTTTTCTTCCCACACCCTTGTATTAGGTGGTTTTATCTCTGTGTCTTTATTTTCTGTATTTTTGCTTATAAAAGGCCCTCACTTTTTGTACTTTTCATCTCATTCCTTACTTACTTACATATCCAGCACATTGTTATTTACAACCTTTATTACTATTCTTTATAATTTTAGTAGTTACAATCACGTAATCCTAATCTATAAATAATAATAATATATTTGATCTACCTCTTATTATTTGAATAAAAGTTTTAAAAATTAAAATAAATACGTACCACACCTTTGAGAGCCCAATAAAATCCTTCAAACCCTTGTAGGACATCCAGCTCTAACTTCTAGACCAAGAGAGCCACCAACACCTCTTTTTTTCACCAAATCAACCATGATCATTTTTTAAAATATGTTACACCACGCAATATGGGGAGCGGACTTGCTAGCAAGTCCGCAACCTTGAACCCTAATTCATATCTTTTTGAGCACACATTGAGTAAGTGATGAAACCATCATGAAGAAGTATTGAATTTACTTTGAACACACCTTGAAGCTCATGTGAACACAAATGGGGCTAAAAGGGTTAGAAAGGCTGGAGAGAGGGGTGAGGAAGGGTATATGGGGTAGCGAAAAGGTTGGGAAAGAGTTGGAAGGGAAGATTGAGGGTTCCGAGGCATTTTAAATGAAGAAAAGGGTCTGGGAGAGGTTGAGAGGGGTGAAATGGGGATAAAAAGAGGATGGCATACAATGGGGGTGGGAGGATAGCAAAAGGCATGGGGAGGGAAGAAAAGCATGTGTTGATAGAATTTAAAGGGATGGAGATTGGTGCAAAAAGAGTGTGAAAATAGGAGGATGAACTCTGTTCTTCAGGCAAAGAACAGAGTTCACTTCCATAAAATATTAGCTGAAACATAGTTTTTAATTCTGTAAAAACAGTTGTAGGTAATAGAAAAAGTCACTGATTTTTTTTATATGTAATCTGAAATTTTTTAATAAAATTATTTTATTTAAGATTTGCAATACTGTCAATCAATTTTTATTGATAAACATAATTTAATAAAGCATTATTTAAATAAGTTGCTTCAAAAAATACTTTGCATTGAGTAGACTCATGGAATGATTTTTTCTGGCTTCCATTCAGTTATCCTCACACTTTCACTATGTTTTCAATATAGGTCCATTATTATTTGTGTCATACTTCAAGTGAAAGTTCAGTATTACTTCAGTCTGAGTTCCATCTGATTTCCATCTGATTTCCATCTGACTTCAAGTTGCAGACTTGCTAGCAAGTCCGCCCCACATATTGCGTGGTGTTATATTGTGCCCCCAAAACACCTTTTTACTGTGAATTAATGTCAAGTTTTTGACATTCTTTTTCTGTTTTGAAATACATTTTAAATAATTACAAATTTCTAACTTTGATACACCCTATTATAAGTGTAATAATAAATTTAACATATAATTTAATTAAAATTTAATTAATAAAATTTATATATTAAATAAAACTTATCAAATATTATTATCCATAAATATTGGGTGCTTTTTTGACCCTTAATTGTGTCAGTAAAATTATTAAATAAATTAAAATACTTATTTTGTCAGGCTAAGGTCAAGTACAAAGACGTGAACTAGCTTGAATAGTCAGTTGTCTTGAAGATTTAAATGGTCCTGTATGAATACTGTAGTACTAATCCACTAAGTTGTAAAATATAATCAAAATTAAAGGTCTCAGTAATATAATTCTCACTATTTTTATACATGGTTTACAATCTTTGTAGTTGGTAGAAAAAAGATTTTATAATTTAGATACTATTCAAAAGTCTTATAAAAGTAGTAACTGATATGTATTGTAATTTATTTGGTTATATTGGTAAACTGTAAATAATAAAGAATGTAGAAACAAGACCCAAAAACCTCCTCCTTTTATACACACTGAGTTCCCAAATAAATCCCTTGATGTACCATCCAATAAATAGTTAATGACGCCTCAAAACAACTAATAGACCTTCCCATCAACATCCCTAGTGACCCATGACATAATTAGACAAGTAACAACCGTCAAAATCCTATAATAATAAGGGAAATCCATCAAAATTAAAGAAAAAGAAAAAAAGAGAGTATATGCATATAAAACAATAATGTAAAAGATTAAAGGAGACTTTTTTAAGCTTAATAATAGCTTAATAATAAGTAGGATTTACTGTAGAAATGGAGGGGCTAATCCTGACATTATACTAAGTGAAATTCCCATCCAAAAATAACCAATATTGACTGAGAAACTACCCAAAAACTCAAAAAAGAGCGTGAGATGTGGGGTAACTACATGCAGTCCTTAGCAGGCGCTTGCACAGGTAAATCCTTGACTAAAATTAGGTGAATTTAAGCATGGTGATGAAATAAGACGCCAAGAGTGAGTTTATTAATGAAATTAGTGCATATAAATAAGGTCAGTGCACTATTAATTAAGCTAGGACACTAAATAAGCGCCTGTCGCCTATTTTAGTGTGTTTCCCCACAGTGGGCGTAGAATGTGGGGTAATTACAGTGTGAAAAAGCTAACTTTGCTAAAAATGAAGCTATTCACACGGGAAAAAAGCAGGCAGTATGTGGCCAGTACACAGAAGCCATTTCTGACATAAAAAATACCAAATTTGAAAAGTGTTATTTTTATGCATTTAAATAGCCAAATCAATATTCCTAAATGAGCCCAATTGATCTGTCCAAGCGCAATTTTGATATTCTCAATTTTCTAGCGCATATAGTCAACTTTTAAGTGAAATAAAGCGCATTTCTTATTTTTTTCTTAAAACAATGAATATAACAGCTTTAAGTGTACTTACAAATTATGTAGCCTTATACTTAAGGTTCTTAATATTACCCTAACATATTCCAACTTAATATTAAGCTTATAAGACCTATAAAAGGTGGATATATGCGTGTATATAAGTTGTTATAATGGCATTTTTTTGTTTATTATCATAATTTTACTTATGTATACTGTTTGTGTACTCTCATTTATTGTTCCCATGTATAGTTCATGTGTTTAACATAACTTATTAGTACTTGTTACTCAGTCTTGGGGATATACAGGCTGACATATTTAATAAAAGAATATTAAAATTCTCACATTAAATTAGTAATATGATTAAATTAATTATTTGTTTCAATTAAACTAGTTATTAAATTACCAAAATAATTTAAAAAATTATTAATTTTTCTTTATACTGGGTTAAACTGATTATTTCAAGGGGTCTTCCAAGTCTATAAGGTTTTTTCAGTGAGGCCTAAGGGCGGCAATGATGGTTTTAAAGGATTTCAAACTTAGTACGTGTTTTTTTTATCTTTTAAAGATTATTTACTCAAATAAGAAGAGATAAAGAGGTGGAGTACTATTATTTATAAAGGTTTAGAATTATGGTTAATGTAAATACTAAAACAATAATTTATAATAATAAACTGATTTTGTATGTAGTTATAATAATGTGAGTAAAGTAAGGAATGATTTGAAAAGTACAAAAAGTGAGGTCCTTTTATAGGTAAAAATGAGGGAAATAAAGACACAGAATTTACACCACCTATTAAAAGGATGTGAGAAAGAAGCTGACTAAGAAGGAGTATATATATGACATAAATAAAAGATAAATTAATTGGTATATCAACAAGGGCATCATTTTTATTTGTAATAAGTTATGAGTTCCCTTGGACTGTCACAATTAATACAAAACAATTGAGTTAAATATATTGATTTCACAGAAATCCAAATCTCTCAATGAAGTAATATAATATTCTAAAGGTTTTTTATTATATTTTTATAATTAATTTATATTCTCAATCAACTGCATTATTGAGCACGATGTTAGGGAGTAAAAATATATGGGACACTAACTTGAATTAATTATTTACATTACTTAATATACTTAGCTAGCTAGTTGTAAGTAATACACAGGTAAATATTAAATAATTAATTAGTAATAAGAATTTTTAAAAAGGTGTGGCTTCATCTCAGTAAAATAATTAATTATTTTACTGGGTAAGTCTAGTAGCCTGGCTGACACTCCCTCTGTCAGCCAGGCTGTCCCAGGAGCCAAGTAATAAACATACAATTTTATTGGAGTTAATAAATGACATAATAATTGCAGCTTATGTATATACATTAAATTTATATTACATAATAAATTATATTAAAATATTACTTTATAATTAAAATAAATTTTATACTAATTTTATTATCATATAAATTAAGTATACATTAAAATAATTATTATATTCCATATAAAGAGGTGTTATGTGTATTTAATGAATAATTAATTAATTACATTTTTAAAATATAATTATATCTTATTAAATTATCTTATATTGTAACTACATTGATTTTAAATTCAAATATATAATTGAACCCTTTTCATATTCAAAATTATCCATAATTATTGACATTGTTTTTTGACCCTTATTTGTGATGAATATTAAATGCATTATAATAATAATTATAATAAATTTAAAATTCTAAATTTGGTTCAGTAGAAAAATTAATTACTTGTTTCAACTAGTTGTTACGTAGTCAAAAAAATTTATTAATTTTCTACAGACTAACACTAAAATTGATTACAATATTTTGTTGCGTCAAAACATTCCATTTACTTCACTTAAAAAATCTATAAAAAATATTGTTATACTTAATTTGATTATTTTTCACATGGTTCTCATGTCTCAGAGTTGTTTAATTACTCACTATATTACTTAAATGATTTGGGAAATGGTGGCGTGAAAATTGTTTTCTTAATTGGGATTTTAATTACTTGTTTCATCTTTTTCTCTCCATTGTTATATTTCAATTATTTTCTTTTATCCTCTTGTTTCATCCTATTATTACTTTGTATATACTCAGTGGTAGCGCCTCATTGGTCCCTTTGCATATAAAAGGCCTTGTGTTATTTCATTTATGATCATCACTTATGATACACTCAACAACTTAAATACAATTTTATCACATTTATTATTATTTTTTATCAGTATTACAAATCTAATTAAAAATTCTATATAACAATTAAAAGGTTGCCTTAAGTCTGATAGTAATCATAGTGTTTGCCACGCAGAACTCTTACTTGAAATAATATTATTATTAATAAAACCTTATTTTTTGTCACCTCTCAAGTTACTCGTCGTTGCTGTCCTTCAAATAAACTAAAAAAACTCTTATATTTTATTTCTTTTATTTTTCTCCTTGTCCTCATCTATTTTTTTCCCCTTTCCTTACCTTCTTCTAGACAACTGACCGACAACTGGGGACCTTTCCAAATGACGATGACAATCGAGCCTGGCGACGAACAACAAATGCACGGACCACCTAGCAAAAAAGAAACTTTTGCCGCAACCGTGTTTCAAACTTGGTTTCGATTTCTTGGGTTTATATTATTTTAATTCTTATATTATTTTGAAGTGATTTTTTGATCACTATATTAAGTTCACCTTTGCACCTCTCACTCATATTACTATATTTTTACTTCAATAACAGTGATTGTGGCTTAATTGCTGATTCACTGAGTGTAAGTGTTCAATTATAATTTTTTTTTCCTAGTTGACCATTATAGAGTGTTAAATCCTCTTAGTCCTAGAAGAATTAACATTATTATTAATATAAAGAATTATTAAATTAACTTTTTTATATTATTAATTATTGTTAATTTTGGTTGACTTAAATAGTACTTTGTGCTTAGTCCCATATATATTGCCATATTTAATATTGGTAATTTAGTTAATTGGTTGAATTAACTGAATTCCCAATTTAACTTTGCAATCCATTTTATTAATTAATTTTTTATAAATATTACTTTATATTAAAAAAATTTTTTTATATAATTTAATTACTAAAAAAATTTTTTTTTTTGGAGCAAATTATTAACTGATTTTAATTGATTTTTTTTTAGAATTAATTAATCTTCCCACTATTATGTCCAAAAATTTGGCTGAAAAAATGGATAACATGCAAGTGGATGAAATTGAAATTGACTATGATGCTGATACTGTGAGTTCTTCTAAAGTTGAACATAAAAAATCTTCTGCTAACACAAAATATTCACATAATTCAGGATGTGGAAATAACAGGAGAAGTAAACAAACCAAACACCCTTCCCCCAGCACCACAGAAGGAAGTAAAGCCTCTAGTACCTCAAGAAGGTCTTCCAAAAGGATTCAAAATAAAAAAGCTTCCTCTACCACAACAAATCAGCAACTTGTCCAGTCATATAAAAGAGCTGAAGACAGAAAACATGAGGTACAAAGCAAAAGTAGACACCTTGTGGGATCAGGTTCACAAACTCAGGAACCAAAATTAGGCCCAGGCCCCTCCTCAGTTGCCTCCCAATCAGCCTCAGTTTCAGGCTCAACATCCACAGCCACCCAGATCCTCCAACCAAAATCCAAATACTATGGAAGTAGAGCAATGGAAATGGGATTATCAAATGAGTCACTACCAACAGAATGTGCAACACCCTCCTCATCATCAGCCTGGCCCATCCAGAACACCCAATTTCCGTCCTCCTCCTCATCCCTACCAACAAGGCAGGAAAAAGAAGGCCCAAGCATAATCCCAAACCCAGTCTCAGGGGAAGTTTCCTCCTCTGCCGTGGTAAGTAATTTGGTTGATAGTCACTTGGGTATGTTTTTTAATAAGACTTCTTCTACAGGTAATATTATTGAACATGGTGAAAGAACAGTCAAAACTGTTAAAAGAGAGCTTCCTGTAACTAGTAGCCCTATTGATGTAATTAGCAAATTTTCATTTGATGAACCTTTACATTTAACTTCTACTTCTTTAATTAATCCTTCTCTTGCAATTAAGAATGATTCTGTTTCCCCTGAAGTCTATACCTTAATTGAGAAAACTTCTGAAGAAATATTGAGAGATACCCTTGATTTTAATGTTGTGAAAGACTAACATTTAAGAGATGTGTTAATACATGAGAGTGATAGATTAAATAATTTGCACTTGCATTGTAAGGTAAGTTCTTCTGTACAAAATACAGCTTATTACAAAATCAAAGACACTTTAAAAATTGTTCTTAGTAAACAAAAGCAAATAAGGAGTGACCATAGAGCTATCTCAGATAGAAATATCAGTCTACATAAGACCTTGAGTGAATTGAAACCCCTTATTGAAGAAAATTATTCATTAAAAAATGAAATAAAATCTCTACAAAATGAGTTTAAAAAGCTAAAGAATGATTTCCATGCACTAAGTGCCAAACACACAGTTTCTGAGGACAGAAATTCTCTATCTCTTACAAAAGTAAATGACCAGATGTCTGAAATTCCAAGGATAAGAAACTATGTGTCTGACCTGCAGGAAAAATTCTCAACCTTAACCATCAATAGTGGAATGAATGAGAATGCTGTCAATAATCTGCATAAAACTTTAGGTAAAGAACCTGAGCAAAGTTCTTCCTTTCTTCCTCATATTTCAACCATTAAACAAAATGACAATGAGTCTGTAAAATCTTTTGTTACTAGCAAAAAATCTTGTGATGGTCATGCACCAGCTGTTTCTATAAATAATGAAATTTCTGAACACCTGGCTAAACTTCAGGAATTATTAATGATGAATAATTCAAACCAAAAAGTGGACCATCCCAGTAGTCAGAAAAACTGGCCTAAGTTGGAACAATATCCTACCTTTGATAGTGATTCTTCTTCTGATTGGCAACACTTTATCCAAAGGATTGATAATTTAAAGAGATCTTATAAACTACATGATGAGGAAATTGTTTCTAAGCTAATTTCTTTATTTTCCAATGTAGCCTTGATGTGGTATGAATCTGTTCTTTTAGATAACAATCATTATACATGGAATGATTGGAAATCCTTGATTGAGAATCAGTTTTTTGGTTCAAAATTCAGGTTAGCTCAGCAAAGACTGTATGAGAATACTAGATATGTATCCTCCTCTGTTGAAAAGCCCATTGTTTTTCTTATGAAAATAACAAAAATCCTAAGTGAAATTGATCCAAAGATGGATTATGATATTTGGAGAGATAAAATTTTGTATAAATTACCAGGTTCTCTTAGAGATTTGATTGTGGCTAGAACTGAGCATGTAAGGGAAAATTCTTCTTTCATTAATATCTGTAATGAGGTACTACTCAACTATAGATATGAACCAAAAAATTACCTTGGTAAATCCTATAATGATCAAAATAAACCTTCTACAAAGCTCCCAGAAAAATCTGGTAAACCCTCTGCCCCAGTTGCACCTAAAAAATATGCAACAAATACTTGTTATAAATGTAGCAAACCGTGGCAGAAGGGTCATGTTTGTGACAAGAAAATTCATCTTGTTGAACAAAATGAAGACACTGATGAAGTTGAACGTGACTGTGAAAGTAATATCTCCTATGACAATGAATCTGATAAAGATGTTTTAATGTTGGAACAGGATGTCCATTATTTAGATAATATATCTGAAAAATGTGTATTGGATTTATCTTCAGTAGAGAATGCTGAGATAATTAAAGATATTACTAATAATTCTATACCTTTATCCCCTTTGAATGCACCTGTTATCATTAATGGTAAAAATGTTGATGTAGTTCTTGATTCTGGTGCTGGAGGAAGTGTAGTGTCTGAAAAAGCTTTAGCTTCAGTAGATAGGGATTATTTAAGTAAATTATTACCTATGACTTCTGAAAAATGGAGAGGGTATGGTTCTACCTTAATTCCTATTGGCAAATACAAAACCTCTGTATTCTTCAAATATAATGGTGGTTTTGTCAGAGCTATTTGTGAATTTGTTGTCATGAAGAATGATAATTTAAGCAATTGGTTTATTATGGGAAATGATATTTTAGCCATGTTTGGTGTGAAATTGGACCCAGAAAATAATTGCTTTACCTTAGGAATGAATGGCAAAAGGAAATTCAAAATTTCCTCTTCTAGAAAACCTTCTGGGCATCTGTTAAAGTCATGTAACTCACTAATCCAGTGTAAAGGCAGAACAACAAATGAAATGGATGATTTATTAAATGAATTAAATACTGCTTCTTTTGGTGATCAGTTAACTAGTGAACAAAAGGATTCTGTTATTGCCTCTATTACCTCTTTCCCTATGGCTTTTGCTCATGGTTCTCATGTCTTGGGAATTGTTCAGGAAGAGATGAAAATTACCTTATCCTGTAACTTGAGTGATATTCCTCCTAGTCTTAAGAAAAAACCATATCCTGCTTCTCCAACAAAAAGAAAGGATATTGAAGATAATATTGTAACATTATTAAACATGAATATCATTGAGAAAGTGGATGTCACCCCCAAATATTGTGTCATCTCCCCAGTCTTAATTTCTTATGAAAAAGATACAGCTAGATTATGTGGAGATTACAGAGCTTTAAACACTTATACTGTTGATGATATTTATCTTTACGCAGAATTAATTCAATACATGCTACCTTGCAAGGTGAAAAATTTATTAGTTGTCTGGATGGGAATAAAGGATATCACCAAATTCCAGTTGAGAAAAATTCTCAAAACTTTTTACTTATTGCTACTCATTTGGGAATATATAAGTATTTTAGGATGCCATTTGGCCCTAAAAATGCTCCTTCAGTTTTTCAAAAAGTCATGGATAACACTTTCCATCAGGAAATAATTGAAGGATGGCTCATGGTTTATATTGATGACATCATTGTTTTTTCTAAAACTTTTGATGAACATATGATTCACTTGAATAGAGTTTTCCAAAAAATGGATGAAATCAATATGACCTTATCCTTAAAAAAGTGTAAATTTGGTTTTCAATCTTGGAATGTCCTTGGCCAGGTTGTTTCAGGCTGACAAATTTGTGTAGACCAAAACAAAGTTGCTTCCATTCAAAATGTGAAAGCACCAACTTCTGTAAGAGAAATCCAAAGTTTTTTGGGTATGTGTGGCTATTATAGACAATATATTAAAAATTATCAGGTCATAGCCTTGCCTCGTAAAAAACTGACCAGAAAATATGTTGCCTTTCTCTGGAATAATGACTGTCAAAAAGCATTTGATACATTAAAAAGTTGCTTAATGACAGCCCCTATATTGGCTCTTCCAGATTTTAACAAGCCATTTGTCCTGTATACAGATGCTAGCTTTATTGGTCTGGGTGCTGCCCTTCACCAGAATCAAATTATTAATGATAAATACTCAGAGGTTGTAATTTGTTATATTTCAAGAACCTTAAGAAATAGTGAATTGAAATATGGTGCCACTCAATTAGAGTACTTAGCAGTTGTTTGGGCTCCTGAGAAACTTCATTACTATCTAGATGACCAAAAATTTGAATCGGTAACTGACTGTAGTGCTGTGAAGTCCCTCTTAAACCTGAAGACACCTAAAAGACATATGTTCAGGTGGCAACTTGCTGTTCAAGAATACAGAGGACGGATGACAATTATCCATAGGGCTGGAAATGTTCACTCCAATTTTGATATGCTCTCCAGATTGCCTCTTCCAAATAATGACTCAAATCCTGCTTATGTACCTGAAGATGACACTGTTCATATCCATGGTATATTTGTAGTGGATATGGAAGAAGAGTTATTGCAATTAATACTGGATTCATATGAGAAGGATTCTGATTTAAATAAATTGGTTACTATCTTAAATGATACTAAGAATGCTTCAATTCACGCATCAATAAAAACTCTTCCTGCAAAGTATCAAAATGCTTTGAGTAAAGGAAATTTTTCTATTGAAGATGGTTATATATATTATAGAAGAAAGCTTACTAATGTAATTGTAATTCCTCCTTCTATGAAAGAAACTATCCTCAAACTTTGTCATGATGACATATTAGCTGGTCATTTTGATCTTGAAAAAACATTGATTAGAATCAAAAACACTGCATGGTGGGCTAATATGTCTGAAGACACAAAATTATATATTGAATCTTGTGATTCCTGCCAAAAATCTAAAAGGTTAACAGGTAAGATAGCAGGGTTATTACAACATATTAAAGCACCTAATGCTCCCCGGAAAATCATTAATATGTATTTTGTCACTGGTCTTCCTGTTGCAGGTAAAGACAGCTGTAACTCTTGTTGGGTAATAGTAGATAGATTCACAAAAATGTGCAAATTTATTCCAACCCACAAGGATGTATCCACCAAAGAATTAGCTTTCTTATGGTGTTCTTACATGTTTAATATTATTGGTTTTCCAAAAGCCATTATCTCTGATAGGGATCCTTAATTTACTTCTGAGTTTTAAACCTCTTTAATGGATATTTGTGGCTGTGAGTTAAAATTGTCTACAGCTCACCATCCTCAGCCTGATGGTCTAGCTGAGAAAATGATTCAAACTCTGGAAGATATGATTAGAAGATACTGTGCCTTTGGTTTAGAATATAAGGACAATGACAGATTTACTCATGATTGGGTCACTCTATTGCCTGGTCTTGAATTTGCATATAATAGCACTGTTCATTCTGTCACAGAGAAAAAGCCTTTTGAGCTTTGGTTAGGTTATGTCCCAAACACTCCTGCTCAGATTCTCAATAATAAATGACCTAAGTTGGAACTACACCCTGTTGTGAAATATTTCATGAAAATGCAACAGCTATTCAGAAAACATGCTCAGAGCTGTATTGATAAAGCATTTGAATATGAAAAGAAAAGATGGGATAAATCCCATAAAGAATACACATTTAACAAGGGTGATGAAGTGTTGATCTCTACTGTCCATTTCAATTCACAAGGTAACCACAAATTAAAAGATCCTTTTGTAGGACCATTTGTTGTTAAAAGAAAGGTTGGTGATAATGCAGTGGAAGTTGTGTTGTATTCTCCATATGATAGGAAACATCCTGTTTTTTCCCATTTCTTTGCTTAAACCTTATACTTCCAACAGTGACTTATTTCCCAAAAGAAGAGGAAGACCTAAGAAAAACCCTCAGGAAGTCACAGAAACAGCAGAAATTGATAAAATTCTCAATGATAGAATTATCACTTCTGAAAGAGGTACTGAGTATTTATTGAGATTTAAAAATAAGTCATCTGAATATGATGCATGGATACCTGGTAAAGAAATTTCAAACCTTCCTACTCTATTAAAAAAGTATAAAAAGAAAAAATCATAGCATTTTTTTTAATGTTTTTTTTGAAGTGAGGGAGTGTCAGCCAGGCTGTCCCAGGAGCCAAGTAATAAACATACAATTTTATTGGAGTTAATAAATGACATAATAATTGCAGCTTATGTATATACATTAAATTTATATTACATAATAAATTATATTAAAATATTATTTTATAATTAAAATAAATTTTATACTAATTTTATTATCATATAAATTAAGTATACATTAAAATAATTATTATAATCCATATAAAGAGGTGTTATGTGGATTTAATGAATAATTGATTAATAACATGTTGATAATATAATTATATCTTATTAAATTATCTTATATTGTAATTACATTGATTTTAAATTTAAATATATAATTGAACCCTTTTCATATTCAAAATTATCCATAATTATTGACATTGTTTTTTGACCCTTATTTGTGATGAATAATAAATGCATTATAATAATTATTATAATAAACTTAAAATTCTAAATTTGGTTCAGTAGAAAAAATAATTACTTGTTTCAAGTAGTTATTACATAGTCAAAATAATTTATTAATTTTCTACAGACTAACACTAAAATTGATTACAATATTTTGTTGCGTCAAAACATTCCATTTACTTCACTTAAAAAATCTATAAAAAATATTGTTATACTTAATTTGATTATTTTTCACATGGTTCTCATGTCTCAGAGTTGTTTAATTACTCACTATATTAGTTAAATGATTTGGGAAATGGGGGCATGAAAATTGTTTTCTTAATTGGGATTTTAATTACTTGTTTCATCTTTTTCTTTCCATTGTTATGTTTCAATTATTTTCTTTTATCCTCTTGTTTCATCCTATTATTACTTTGTATATACTCAGTGGTAGCGCCTCATTGGTCCCTTTTCCTATAAAAGGCCTTGTGTTATTTCATTTATGATCATCACTTATTATACACTCAACAACTTAAATACAATTTTATCACGTTTATTATTATTTTTTATTAGTATTACAAATCTAATTAAAAATTCTATATAACAATTAAAAGGTTTCCTTAAGTCTGATAGTAATCATAGTGTTTACCGCGCAGAACTCTTACTTGAAATAATATTATTATTAATAAAACCTTATTTTTTGTTACCTCTCAGGTTACTCTTTGTTGCTGTCCTTTAAATAAACTAAATAAACTCTTATATTTTATTTCTTTTATTTTTCTCCTTGTCCTCCTCCATTTTTTTCCCCTTTCCTTACCTTCTTCTAGAAGACTGACTGACACCCTCACTCTAAAAAAAATAAATAAAAAAAATGCTATGATTTTTTCTTTTTATACGTTTTTAGTACAGTAGGAAGATTAGATATCTCCTTCCCAAGTATCCAAGAATAATATTCAGATGATTTATTCTTGAATCTCAATAAGTATTCTGTACCTTTTTCAGCAGTGACTATTCTGTCATTCAGAATTTTTTCAATTTCTGCTGCTTCAGTGATTTCATTTGGGGTTTTCTTTGGTCTTCTCCTCCTTTTTGGAAATAAATCACTATTGGATGTGTAAGGTGTCAGAAGAGGTATTGGAAAAACAGGATGTTTTCTGTCATATGAAGAATGTAAAATAACCTCAACTGCATTTTCTTCAATCATTCTTCTATCAAAAAATGGACCAACAAAAAGGTCTTTATATTTTTTATTTCCTTGTAAATTGAAGTGGACTGTAGAAATCAACACTTCATCACCCTTTTTAAAAGTGTATTCTTTATGGGATTTTTCCCATCTCTTCTACTCATATTCAAATGATTTTTCAATACATTTTTGAGCATGATTTCTGCAAAGTTGTTGCATTTGTAGAAACGATTTGACACCAGGATTTAGATCCAATTTAGATTTTTTTTATTGAGAATTTGGGCAGGAGCATTTGGAACATATCCAAGCCAGAGCTCAAAAAGCTTTCTTTGAGTAACAGAATGAACAGTGCTATTATAAGAAAATTCCAACCCAGGAAGTAAGGTAACCCAATCATGAGTGAATCTGTCATTATCTTTATACTCAAGGCCAAAGGCACAATACCTTCTTATCATGTCCTCTAATGTGTGAATCATTCTTTCAGCTAAGCCATCAGTCTGAGGATGATGGGAAGTAGAAAGTTTCAGATCACAACCACAAACTTCCATCAGAGACATCCAAAATTCAGAAGAAAATTTAGGGTCTCTATCAGAGATTATGGCTTTAGGAAAAACAGCAGTATTAAACATATGAGACCACCATAAGAAAGCTAATTCTTTAGTGGAAACATCCTTGTGGGTAGGGAAAAATTTACACATTTTAGTGAATCTGTCCACAATAACCCAACAAGAGTTATAACTGTCTTTTCCAGCAATAGGTAATCCTGTTACAAAATCCATGTATATTATCTGCCATGGTGCATCAGGAGGTTCAATATGTTGCATTAATCCAGCTCTTTTACCAGTCAACTTTATTATTCTTGGCAAGAATCACAAGATTCAACATAAAATTTTGTGTCTTCAGACATATTAGCCCACCAAGTAGTGTTCTTAATTCTGATCATTGTTTTTTCAAGATCAAAATTTCCAGCTAATATGTCATCATGACAAATTTTCAAGATGATTTCTTTCATAAAAGAAGGAATAACAATAACATTACTCAACTTCCTTCTATAATATAGATATCGTTCATCTATATAAAATTTACCTTTTTCCAAAGCTTTTTGGTAATTTGGTGGAAGGGTTTTAATTAATGCTTTTATTGAATCATTCTTTGGATCATTTAATATGGTGCATAACTTTTTCAAGTCAGTGTCCTTATCATATAAATCCGGAATAAGCTGTAATAGCTCTTCCTCCATATCAACCACATATATCCCATGAATATGAAATATTTCATCCTCAGGATCATAAGCAGGATTAGAGTCATCATTTGCTAAAGGTAACCTTGATAACATATCCACATTTGAATGAACCATACCAGCCCTATGAATAATTGTCATTCTCCCTCTGTATTCTTGAACAGCTAACTGCCATCTGAACATATGTCTGTTAGGTGTTTTCAAGTTTAAAAGGGATTTAACAGCACTGCATTCAGTGACAAAATCAAGTTTCTGGTCATCTAGCTAATAATGTAGCTTCTCTAAAGCCCACACTACATCTCAACATTCCAATTGAGTAGCACCATATTTCAATTCCCTATGGCTCAAGGTTCTTGAAATATAACAAATTACTACTTCTGAAACTTTATCATTTATCACTGTTTTTGATGGAGGGCAGCCCCAAGACCAATTAAACTGGCATCAGTATATAAAACAAATGGTTGATTAAATTCAGGTAAAGCAAGAATTGGTGCTGACATCAAACAGTGTTTCATAGTGTCAAAGGCTCTTTGTCTTTCACTATTCCAGACAAAAGCAACATCCTTTCTAGTTAATTGGGTAAGGAGTAAAGCTATGACTTGGTAATTTTTAATATACTGTCTATAGTTTCCACACATTCCCAAAAAACTCTGTAGCTCTCTAACTGTAGTAGGAGCCTTCACCTGTTGTATGGCTGCCACTTTGTTTTGGTTTACACATATATGTAAGCCTGAAACAACATGAACAAGAACTCTTTAAGAATGGAAACCAAATTTACATTTCTTCAAAGCAAGTGTCATATTTCTTTCATCCATTTTCTGGAACACTTTACACAGGTGTTTGAGATGGTCCTCTAATGTTTTTGAGAATATAATGATATCATCAATATAAACCATCAGCCATCCTTCAATTATCTCTTGATGGAATGTGTTATCCATGACTTTTTGGAAAACTGAAGGGGCATTTTTAAGGCCAAATGGCATCCTAACATACTTATAAATACCCATATGAGTAGCAATCATCAGAAAATTCTGAGAATTTTTCTCAACAGGTACCTGGTGATATCCCTTGTTACCATCCAAACAGCTGATATACTTAGCACAGTGTAAGGTAGCATGTATTTCTAGGTAAAGGATAGATATAATCAACAGTATAAGTATTAAGTGCTCTATAATCACCACATAACCTGGCTTTATCTTTCTCATAAGAAATTAGTACAGGTGAGATAACACAATATTTAGGTGCTTCAACTACCTTTTCAATGATATTCATTTTTAAAAGGGTAGAGATATTGTCTTCAATATCTTTTCTCTTTGTGGGAGAAGCAGGATAATGCTTCTTCTTTAAACTAGTTGGTATATCAGTTAATAGACAAGACAATGAGAGTTTCATTTCTTCTTTAACTAATCCCACTTCATGTGACCCATGAGCAAAGGCCATAGGAAAAGACTTTATCAAGTTAATAATGGAATCTTTATCCTCACCAGAAATTTGTTCTCCAAAAGAGACATTGTCAATTTCAGACACAAGGGCATGCATTTCTCTTGTAGATCTTTCTTTATATTGAACCACAGAATTACATGTGTTCAATTCTGGTTTTACTAATCTTTTAGGGGAGGAAATCTTGAATCTTCTCTTCCCATTTATTCCCATTTTGAAACATTGGTTATAGGGATCTAATTTTATGCCATACTTGGTTAAAATATTAGTCCCTACAATAAACCAATTGCTTAAGTTATCATTTTTCATGACAACAAAATCACAAATAGCTCTTAAAAACCATGGTTATATTTAAAAAACACTGTGGCTTTGTATTTACCAATTGGGGACAAAAAAGAGCCATAACTTCTCCAGTTTTCAGAAATGATAGGCATAAGTTTTGATTTATAGTCTTGATCACATGAGGCAAGTGCTCTTTCAGAAACTACACTTCCTCCAGTTCCAGAATCCAGAACAACTTCAATGCTGGTTCCATTAATCAAGAATACTGCCTTGAGAGGGGCAATAACAATTGAGCTATCCTCAATGTTCTTTATGATCTCAGCATCTTTAACTGTAGATAAAGCATTATTATCAATATCAATAGTATTTAAATAATGAATATATTCTTCCAGCATCAAGATTTCTTGTTGAGATTCATATGAAATATTGCTGGCACAATCACTTGAAGTATCATCCAGTGCTACTGTGTCATCAGTATGCTCCTCTGTTTGTTCTACAAGATTTATCTTCTTGTCAAAAACATGGCCCTTCTGCCAAGGCTTGTTACACTTGAAGCAAGTGTTTGTTGCATACTTTTTAGGTGCAACTGGGGAAGAAGGCTTACCAACCTTTTCCAGAGGTTTCTGTTGGTAATTGGAGGGTTTCTCCAAAGTGGTTCTAGGAATGAATCTTCTGGCATTAAACTTGTTGTTTAAAAGAATCTCATTACAAGTATTGATGAAAGAAGAAGGTTCTCTGGTGAACTCAGTCCTAGCCACAATCAAGTCTTTCAAAGATATTAGCAATTTATAAAGGATCCTGTCCTTCCATAACTCAAACTCCAATTTTGGGTCCATAGCTCTTAAGATTTTTACAAGTTTCATTAAGAATTCAATAGGTTTATCAGTAGAAAACTATATTTAGTTTCCTCATACTATCTTTGTTGAGCCATCCAAAACTTGGAGCCCCCAAATTGTGCTTTAATTAATTTTTTCCAATCTTCCAATGAGTAATCATTCTCATCTAAGAGGAAAGATTCATACCACTTTAGGGCTACATTGGTAAATAAAGAAATTAACTTAGACACAACTTCCTCATCTGGGAGTTTGTAAGAGTTTTTTAAGTTATCAATTCTGCAAATGAATTGTTGCCAATCTGAAGAAGAATCACCATCAATTTTTGGATATTGGTCAGGTTTTGGCCAATTCTTTTGATTTGAAGGATTCTCCTTAGTGCCAGCTTGTTTCTGAGTAAGAAGAAGCTTTAACTTCTCAAATTGTGCAGTAATCTCATTGTTTAATCCCTCTGTTGAAGATCCTGGTGCATCATCAATTTTTGATGGAAACTCAGTGGTATCAACAGGTATTTCTGGAACTAATTTTATGTTAGATGAAATAGCCACAGGTAACCTTGGAGCATCCTTCACTATATATTCTTTTAAAGAAATGTAAGAATATTTTTGATCATTAAACAATGAGTTCAATTTCCCTTCAATGGATGTAAGTCTGGTTTTAATTATTGGAAGACTAGATAAACTCTCATTGATTGTTGAAAAAGATAACTGATTTTTATTTTGAAAAGATGAATAATGGTCATTCAGTCTTTTCAGATTCATCTTATCTATTTCCTGCTCCTGGCAACAAATAGATAGAGTGTCTTTTAATTTGGACAAATAATTTTTAATATTTTGCCACAAAGCAAACTTCTATTCATGAGTTGCTTTATAATTAAACAAATCATCAGAAACTCTCTGCAATTCAGTCCTCAATGATTGATAACCCTGTTAAGTTAATAAACCATTAAACTTTTGAGTTAATTGCATATTGTTCATAATATGATTTTGCTCTGCAATAGTATCTCTTAAATACTCATCATTAATTTTTGCTATATCTGGAGTGTTCCTCAATAAGGAAACAGAGTAAATTTCCAGATTCTCATTAAACTAAGGATTAAGAGTTTCATCAATCACAGTCATATCAGGATTAATCATTGAAGTAGCAATTAAAACTAAAGGTTTAGATACATGAGTGATTTGTCTACTACTCCCAGCCTCTATAGGTCTCAAGGTTTCATCCTGCCTTCCAGATTTACCTGAAGGAACAGAGTCAGCCACAAGAAAAGGCACTTGAGAATCAATAGAGGGACGTACCAGGGTTTTCTGGGCAAGATCATATTGTTTTTTCTTTTTCTGCCTCCTTGATAGGGGTGAGGAGGTGTGGGGTTGACTTGGCTGGGTCTTGATGGACCTGCTTGAGGTAATTGATTCTGTTGATTTTGAGACAGGTAATCCCACTGAGTGTTCAGCCAATCCCACTTCCACTTGGATACTTCCACTTTCTCTGGCTGCTGGGGAGCCAATTGTTGAAGATCCCTGGGGGGAGGAGGTCTCCTCTTCTCTTGAAGAAAAGCATCTATTTTTCTTACCTTTTCCTCTAGAGCATCTACTCTTGACCTCAATCTCATGTTTTCTGTCCTGAATTCCTTTATTTGTTGAGGTAGTGGCATCTTTTTTATTCTGAAGCCTTTTTGAAGTTCTTCTGGGGGGTTTATTACAGGTTTCTGTTCCTGAGTTTTTTCTACCAGAATTTCCACTTCCTCCATCTCCACATCATGATTGGGGTAATGATTGATTAATTTGAGATAATTTTCTAGTTAAAGAGAACTCACAGAAGTAGCCTCATCATAATAAATTAAATCCAATTCCTCTTCACATGCAGAAGAAACACCTTGATCAGTCATTTTTAAATTTAACTGAAATAAGGGAGGGAGACAATAAGATGAATTAGTTTTTACTTTTTACTTTTTATTTTGAAAGAAAAATAATAATAAAAATAAAAATCTTTCAAGATAAAAATCAACTAAAACAATAATCAATTTATTAATTCAAAACAATTTAAACCCAGGATTATAAAATAATCAACTGAAGAAATAAATTTAAAATTTTTATTAACAATTTTATGATAATTATTATCAGGATTTTAATCAACTGAAAAAATAAATAATTACCAGGACTTATTGTCTACTGAAATAATTAAATATTAATTTTTTTAAAAAAAAAAAAAAATTATTGTCAGGACAATTGGTCAACTGGAAAAAATAAATTCTAATTTATCAGGACAAAAGTCAACTGAAATTATAATAATTAATTTTTTTAAAATATAATTTTAGTACTTCTAGGTCTAAGAACACAATTGCTCAAACTTTGTCAACTAGGAAAAATAAAAAAAATAATAATAAAATTTAATTCCAATTTACTAGACACCTCCCCCTGTAAAACAAGCAAATTAATGCCACTTACAGAGTGCTGAGTAAAAGGAAATACATAGAGAATGAAGAGTGCAAAGTGACCCACAAATAGTAATTTCAATAATCACCACAAAATATAAGACATTTAGTCAATATATGAACCTAAGTTTTGGAGCGTGCTTTGATTCCCATTCGTAGAAAAAAAATTTTAGTCACGTGATATATGACATTTGTCGTTTTTGTCATTCACACATCCTTACAGGTACCTCGAATTGCAATGGTCCCCACGATATCCGGCCTTAAGTAACAATGCGCCGTTGATGATTTGGAAAGGTTCCCAATCTTCAAGGGGTCTTTCAAGTCTAGAAGATTTTTTCAGGGAGGTCCAAGGGCGCCAACAATAGTTTTAAAGGATTTCAAACTTAGTACGTATTTTTATTATCTTTTAAAGATTATTTACTCAAATAAGAAGAGGTAAAGAGGTGAAGTAATATTATTTTTAAAGGCTTAGAATTACTGATAATGTAAATTCTAAAACAATAATTTATAATAATAAACTGATTTTGTATGTAGTTATAATAATGTGAGTAAAGTAAGGAATGATTTGAAAAGTACAAAAAGTGAGGGCCTTTTATAGGCAAAAATGAGGGAAATAAAGACACATAATTTACACCACCTATTACAAGGATGTGAGAAAGAAGCTGACTAAGAAGGAGTATATATATGACATAAATAAAAGATAAATTAATTGGTATGTCAACAAGGGCATCATTTTCATTTGTAATAAAGTATGAGTTCCCTTGGACTGTCACAATTAATACAACACATTTGAGTTAAATATATAGATTTTACCGAAATCCAAATCTCTCAATGAAGTAATATAATATTTTTAAGGTTGTTTAATATATTTTTATAATTAATATTTATTCCCAATCAACTGCATTATTGAGCACGGTGTTAGGGAGTAAAAATATATGGGACACTTACTTAAATTAATAATTTACATTACTTAATATACTTAGCTAGCTAGTTGTAAGTAATAAACAAGTAAATATTAAATAATTAATTATTAATAAGAATTTTTAAAAAGGTGTGGCTTCATCTCAGTAAAATAATTAATTATTTTACTGGGTAAGTCTAGTAGCCTGGCTGACAGATTACATATATTTTGGTGTGAAAATAATTTTATTTGTTTTAATTAAACCTTTTACATCTTACTGTAATACCTGCGTAGGATTTTTTTTCCTCACAGTTCTTTTCAGCCAGGCTACTAGAATTAATCGGTAAAATAATTAATTATTTTACTGAGATGAAGCCACACCTTTTTTAAAAATTCTTACTAATAATTAATTATTAAATATTTTACTTATGTATTACTTACAACTAACTAGCTAAGTATATTAAGTAGTGTAAATAATTAATTTAAGTAAATGTCCCATACATTTTTACTCCCTAACACCGTGCTCAATAATGCAGTTGATTGGTAATAAAGATTAATAATAAAAATATAAGAAAAAACCTTAAAAAATATTATATTACTTAATTGAGAGAGTTGGATTTCCATGAAATTAATATAATTAATTCAAATGTGTTGTATTAATTGTGACAGCCCAAGGGAACTTATACTTTATTACCAATAAAAATAATGCCTTGTTGACGTACCAATTAATTTATCTTTTATTTTATTTCATATATATACTCCTAACTAGTCTGCTTCTTTCTCACATCCTTGTAATAGATGGTGTAAATTCCGTGTCTTTATTTCCCTCATTTTTGCCTATAAAAGGCCCTCACTTTTTGTACCTTTCAAATCATTCCTTTCTTACTCACTTTTATAACTACATACAGATTCTATTTATTATTATCAATTATTGCTTTAGTATTTACATTAACCCGTAATTCTAAACCTTTAAATATAATAGTAACCCACCTTTTGACCTCTTATTATTTGAGTAAAATAATCTGATAAAGATAAGAAAATACGTACCAAGTTTGAAACCTCTAAATCCCATTGTTGTCACCCTTGGACCTCCCTGGAAACCTTCTAGACTTGAAAGACCCGTTGGCAATTGGTAAACTTTCAAAATCGTCGAGGGCGCATTGTTACTTGAGGCTGTACACCATGGGGACCATCGCCATTTGAGGTACCTGTAAGGATGAGTGAACAACGAAAACAAATAATGTCATATATCACGTGACTAAATTTTTTTGCTGCAAATGGGAATCAAACCACTCTCCAAAACTTAGGTTCATATATTGACTAAATGTCTTATATTTTGTGGTTATTATTAAAATTACTATTTGTGGGTCACTTTGCACTCTTCATTCTCTACGTATTTCCTTTTACTCAGCACTCTGTAAGTGGCATTAATTTGCTCATTTTACAGGGGGAGGTGTCTAGAAATTTTGAATTAAATTTATTATTATTATTATTTTTTTTTTTTCCTAGTTGACAAAGATAGAGCAATTGTGTTCTTAGTCCTAGAAGTAATAAAATTATATTTAAAAAAATAAATTTTTATAATTTTCAGTTGACTTTTGTCCTGATAAATTAAAATTTATTTGTTCCAGTTGACAAATTGTCCTGACAATAAATTTTTTATAATTCATATTTAATTATTTCAGTAGAAATTAAGTCCTGGTAATTTTTTTTATTTCAGTTGATTTAAAATCCTGATAATTATTATCATAAAATTGTTAAAAAAATTGTAAATTTATTTCTTCAGTTGATTATTTTATAATCCTGGTATTAAATTGTTTTGAATTAATAAATTGGTTATTATTTGATTTGATATTTATCCTGAAGAATTTTATTTTTATTATTATTTTTCTTTTAAATAAAAACTAAAAATACAAACTAATTCATCTTATTGTCTCCCTCCCTCATTTCAGTTAAATTTAAAAAAAGACTGATCAAGGTGTTTCTGCTGCACGTGAAGAGGAATTGGATTTAATTGATTATGATGAAGCTACTTCTGTGAGCTCTCCTTTAACTAGAAAATTATCTCAAATTAATCAATCATTGCCCCAATCAGGATGTGGAGATGAAGGAAGTGGAAATTCTGGTAGAAAAAACTCAGGAACAGAAACCTGTAATAAACCCCCCAGAAGAACTTCCAAAAGGCTTCAAAATAAAAAAGTTGCCACTAACTCAAAAAGTAAAGAACCTTTCAACACACATAAAAGAATTAAGGACAGAAAACCTGAGATTGAGGTCAACAGTAGATGATCTAGAGGAAAAGGTAAGAAAGATAGATGCTTTTCTTCAAGAGAAGAGAAGACCTCCTCCCCCCTGGGATCTTCAACAATTGGCTCCCCAGCAGCCAGAGAAAGTAGAATTATCCAAGTGGCAGTGGGATTGGCTGAACACTCAGTGGGATTACCTGTCTCAAAATCAACAGACTCAATTGCCTCAAGCAGGTCCATCAAGACCCAGCCAAGTCAACTTCACAACTCCTCACCCGTATCAAGGAGGCAGAAAAAGAAAAACCAATATGATCTTTCCCAGCAAACCTTGGTAAGCCCCTCTATTGATTCTCAAGTACCATTTCTTGTAGCTGATTCTGTCCCTTCAGGTAAATCTGGAAGTGGAGATGAAACCTTGAGACCAGTAGAGGCTGGGAGTAGTAGACAAATCACTCATGTATCTAAACCTTTAGTTTTAATTGCTACTTCAATGATTAATCCTGATATGACTGTGATTGATGAAACTCTAGATCCTGTGTTTTATGATAATCTGGAAAGTTACTCTGTTTACTTATTGAGGAACACTCCAGATATAGCAAAAATTAATGATGAGTATTTAAGAGATATTATTGCAAAGGAAAATCATATTATGAACAATATGCAATTAACTCAAAAGTTTAATGGTTTATTAACTGAACAGGGTTATAAATCATTATGAAGTGAATTGCAGAGAGTTTCTGACAATATGTTTAATTATAAAGTAACTAATGAAAAGAAGGTTGCTTTGTGACAAAATATTAAAAATGATTTGTCCAAATTAAAAGACACTGTATCTATCTGTTTCCAGGAGCTGGAGATAGATAATATGAATCTGAATAAATTGAATGACCATTATTCATCTTTTCAAAATAAAAATCAGTTATCTTTTTCAACAATCAATGAGAGTTTGTCTAGTCTTCCAAGAGTAAAAACCAGACTAACATCCATTGAAGAGAAATTTAACTCATGTTTAATGATCAAAAATATTATGACATTTCTTTAAAAGAATATATAGTGCAGGATGCTCCAAGGTAACCTGTGGCTAGTTCATCTAAAGTAAAATTAGTTCCAGAAATACCTGTTGATACCACTGAGTTTCCATCAAAAATGGATGATGCACCAGGATCTTCAACAGAGGGATTAAAAAATGAGATAACTGCACAATTGGAGAAGTTACAGCTGCTTCTTACTTAGAAACAAGCTGGTACTAAGGAGACTCCTTCAAATCAAAAGAATTGGCCAAAACTTGACCAATATCCAACATTTGATGGTGATTCTTCTTCTCATTGGCAACAATTCATTTGCTGAATTGATAACCTGAAAAACTCTTACAAAATCCCAGATGAGGAAGTTGTGTCTAAGATAATTTCTTTCTTTACCAATGTAGCCCTAATGTGGTATGAATCTTTCCTCTTAGATGAGAATGATTACTCATGGGAAGATTGGAAAAAATTAATTAAAGCACAATTTGGGGGCTCCAAGTTTAGGATGGCTCAACAAAGGAGGTATGAGGAAGCTAAATATAGTACTTCTACTGATAAACCTATTGAGTTCTTAATGAAACTTGTAAGAATCTTAAGAGCTATGGACCCAAAAATGGAGTTTGAGTTATGGAAGGACAGGATCCTTTATAAATTGCCAATATCTTTGAGAGACTTGATTGTGGCTAGGACTGAGTTAAACAGAGAACCTTCTTCTTTCATCAATACTTGTTATGAAATTCTTCTAAACAACAAGTTTGATGCCAGTAGATCCATTCCTAGAACCACTTTGGAGAAACCCTCCAATTAACAACAGAAACCTCTGGAAAAGGTTGGTAAGCCTTCTGCCCCTGTTGCACCTAAAAAGTATGCAACAAACACTTGATTCAAGTGCAACAAGCCTTGGAAGAAGGGAAATGTTTGTGACAAGAAGATAAATCTTTTAGAACAAACAGATGAGCATGCTGATGACACAGTAGCACTGGATGATACTTCAAGTGATTGTGCCAGCAATATTTCATATGAATCTCAACAAGGAATCTTGATGCTGGAAGAATATATTCATTATTTAAATACTATTGATATTGATAATAATACTTTATCTACAGTTGAAGATGTTGAGATCATAAAGAACATTGAGGATAGCTCAATTGTTATTGCCCCTCTCAAAGCACCAGTCTTGATTAATGGAACTAGCATTGAAGTTGTTCTGGATTCTGGAGCTTGAGGAAGTGTAGTTTCTGAAAGAGCACTTGCCTCAGTGGATCAAGACTATAAAGCAAAACTTATGCCTATCATTTCTGAAAGCTGGAGAGGTTATGGCTCTGTTTTGTCCCCCATTGGTAAATACGAAGCCACAGTGTTTTTTAAATATAACCATGATTTTGTAAGAGCTATTTGTGATTTTATTGTCATGAAAAATGATAACTTAAGCAATTGTTTTATTTTGGGGAATGATATTTTAACCAAGTATGTCATAAAATTGGATCCCTGAAACCAATGTTTCACAATGGGGATAAATGGGAAGAGAAAATTCAAGATTTCCTCCCCTAAAAGATTAGTAAAACCAGAATTGAACACATGTAATTCTGTGGTTCAATATAAAGGAAGATCTACAAGAGAAATGAATGCCCTTGTGTCTGAAATTGACAATTCCTCTTTTGGAGAACAACATTCTGGTGAGGATAAAGATTCCATCATTAACTTGATAAAGTCTTTTCCTATGGCCTTTGCTCATGGGTCACATGAACTGGGATTAGTTAAAGAAGAAATGAAACTTTCATTGTCTTGTCCATTAACTGATATACCAACTAGTTTAAAGAAGAAGCATTATCCTGCTTCTCCCACAAAGAGAAAAGATATTGAAGACAATATCTCTACCCTTTTAAAAATATATATTATTAAAAAGGTAGTTGAAGCACCTAAATATTGTGTTATCTCACCTGTACTAATTTCGTATGAGAAAGATAAAGCCAGGTTATGTGGTGATTATAGAGCACTTAATACTTATACTGTTGATGATATCTATCCTTTACCTAGAATTAGCTCTATACATGCTACCTTACAGTGTGCTAAATATATCAGCTGTTTGGAAAGTAACAAGGGATATGTTAGGATTTGGTTTGAGAGGTGGAGAGGAGGGGCGCTATGTGAGATATGCATTGTAAAGAGGTGGAAGAGTGGATATTGCATAAGGGGGTTATATGGGGTCAAGCGCTGTGGAGCGCTCCTCATCGGACAACTTATTTAGTAATCTAGTTACTCTCTTGTCTCACTTCTCAAGTAGCATAGTCAGTCCTGTTTACTCCTCACTGTTGGTAACCCCAACATAGTCAGTCTTGTTAGTCTCACTGTTGTAACCCAACATAGTCAGTCTCGTTTAAGGCTAGCATCAGCGCTAGTAGTAGTCCGCCTTCTTGGGTCTTAACAGGATATCACCAGGTACCTGTTGAGAAAAATTCTCAGAATTTTCTGATGATTGCTACTCATATGGGTATTTATAAGTATGTTAGGATGCCATTTGCCCCTAAAAATTCCCCTTCAGTTTTCCAAAAAGTCATGGATAACACATTCCATCAATAGATAATTGAAGGATGGCTGATGGTTTATATTTATGATATCATTATATTCTCAAAAACATTAGAGGACCATCTCAAACACCTGTGTAAAGTGTTCCAGAAAATGAATGAAAGAAGTATGACACTTGCTTTGAAGAAATGTAAATTTGGTTTCCATTCTAAAGAGTTCTTGGTCATGTTGTTTCAGGCTTACATATATGTGTAAACCAAAACAAAGTGGCAGCCATACAACAGGTGAAGGCTCCTACTACAGTTAGAGAGCTACAGAGTTTTTTGGGAATGTGTGGATACTATAGACAGTATATTGAAAATTACCAAGTCATAGCTTTACTCCTTACCCAATTAACTAGAAAGGATGTTGCTTTTGTCTGGAATAGTGAAAGACAAAGAGCCTTTGACACTATGAAACACTGTTTGATGTCAGCACCTATTCTTGCTTTACCTGACTTTAATCAACCATTTGTTTTATATACTGATGCCAGTTTTATTGGTCTTGTGGCTGCCCTCCATCAAAAACAAGTGATAAATGATAAAGTATCAGAAGTAGTAATTTGTTATATTTCAAGAACCTTGAGCCATAGGGAATTGAAATATGGTGCTACTCAATTGGAATGTTTAGCTGTAGTGTGGGCTTTAGAGAAGCTACATCATTAGCTAGATGACCAGAAATTTGAACTTGTCACTGAATGCAGTGCAGTTAAATCCCTTTTAAACTTGAAAACACCTAACAGACATATGTTCAGATGGCAGTTAGCTGTTCAAGAATACAGAGGGAGAATGACAATTGTTCATAGGGCTGGTATGGTTCATTCAAATGTGGATATGTTATCAAGGTTACCTTTAGCAAATGATGACTCTAATCCTTCTTGTGATCCTGAGGATGAAATATTTCATATTCATGGGATACATGTGGTTGATATGGAGGAAGAGCTATTACAGCTTATTCTGGATTTATAAGAGAAGGATGCTGACTTGAAAAAGTTATGCACCATATTAAATGATCCAAAGAATGCTTAAATACAAGCATTAATTAAAACACTTCCACCAAAGTACCAAAAAGCTTTGGAAAGAGGTAAATTTTATATAGATGAAGGATATCTATATAATAGAAGGAAGTTGAGTAATGTTATTGTTATTCTTCCTTTTATGAAAGAAATCATCTTGAAAATTTGTCATGATGACATATTAGCTGGAAATTTCAATCTTGAAAAAACAATGATCAGAATTAAGAACACTACTTGGTGGTTTAATATGTCTGAAGACACAAAATTTTATGTTGAATATTGTGATTCTTGCCAAGAATAATAAAGTTGACTGGTAAAAGAGCTGGATTTATGCAACATATTGAACCTCCTGATGCACCATGGCAGATAATATACATGGATTTTGTAACAGGATTACCTATTGCTGGAAAAGACAGTTATAACTCTTGTTGGGTTATTGTGGACAGATTCACTAAAATGTGTAAATTTATCCCTACCCACAAGGATGTTTCCACTAAAGAATTAGCTTTCTTATGGTGGTCTCATACGTTTAATACTGCTGGTTTTCCTAAAGCCATAATTTCTGACAGAGACCCTAAATTTACTTCTGAATTTTGGATGTCTCTGATGGATGTTTGTGGTTGTGATCTGAAACTTTCTACTGCCCATCATCCTCAGACTGATGGCTTAGCTGAAAGAATGATTCACACATTAGAGGACATGATAAGAAGGTAATATGCCTTTGGCCTTGAGTATAAAGATAATGACAGATTCACTCATGATTGGGGTACCTTACTTCCTGGGTTAGAATTTGCTTATAATAGCACTGTTCATTCTGTTACTCAAAGAAAGCTTTTTGAGCTCTGGCTTGGATATGTTCCAAATACTCCTGCCCAAATTCTCAATAACAAAATACATAAATTGGATTTACATCCTGGTGTAGAATCCTTTCTACATATGCAACAACTTTGCAGAAATCATGCTCAAAAATGTATTGAAAAATCATTTGAATGAGAAGAAGAGATGGTACAAATCCCATAAAGAATAAACTTTTAAAAATGGTGATGAAGTTTTGATTTCTATAGTCCACTTTAATTTACAAGGAAATAAAAAATTAAAAGACACATTTGTTGGTCCATTTGTTGTCAGAAGAATGATTGGAGATAATGCAGTTGAGGTTATTTTTTATTCTCCATATGACAGAAAAAATCCTGTTTTTCCAATACCTCTTCTGAAACATTACACATCCAATAGTGATTTATTTCCAAAAAAGAGGGGAAGACCAAAGAAAACCCCAAATGAAATCACTGAAACAGCAGAAATTGAAAAAAATTCTGAATGACAGAATATTCACTGCTGAAAAAGGTACAGAATACTTATTGAGATTCAAGAATAAATCATCTGAATATGATTCTTGGTTACCTGGGAAGGAGATATCTAATCTTCCTACTCTAATAAAAAAATATAAAAAGAAAAAATCATAGCATTTTTTATTGTTTTTTTTAGAGTGAGGGAGTGTCAGCCAGGCTACTAGACTTAACTGGTAAAATAATTAATTATTTTACTGAGATGAAGCCACACCTTTTTTAAAAATTCTTACTAATAATTAATTATTTAATATTTTACTTATGTATTACTTACAACTAACTAGCTAAGTATATTAAGTAGTGTAAATAATTAATTTAAGTAAATGTCCCATACTTTTTTACTCCCTAACACCATGCTCAATAATGCAGTTGATTGGAAATCAAAATTATTAATAAAAATATAATAAAAAACCTTAAAAATATTATATTACTTAATTAAGAGATTTGGATTTCCGTGAAATAAATATAATTAATTTAAATGTGTTGTATTAATTGTGACAGTCCAAGGGAACTCATACTTTATTACCAATAAAAATAATGCCTTGTTGACATACCAATTAATTTAACTTTTATTTTATGTCATATATATACTCCTACTTAGTCTGCTTCTTTCTCACATCCTTGTAATAGATGGTGTAAATTCCGTGTCTTTATTTCCCTCATTTTTGCCTATAAAAGGCCCTCACTTTTTGTACCTTTCAAATCATTCCTTACTTACTCACTTTTATAACTACATACAAATTCTATTTATTATTATCAATTATTGCTTTAGTATATACATTAACTGTTAATTCTAATTCTTTAAATATAATAGTAACCCACCTTTTGACCTCTTATTATTTGAGTAAAATAATCTGTAAAAGATAAGAAAATATGTACCAAGTTTTAAACCTCTAAATCCCATTGTTGCTGCCCTTGGACCTCCCTGGAAACCTTCTAGACTTGAAAGACTCCTTGACAGTTCTCATGTTTCATACTCACTTAGTTACTTATTATATTAATTAATTGTTTTATAATTTATGGTGTGAATAATATCTAATTACTCACTGGTTTAGTTTACTGTTTCATATTTTTGTCTTAATTTCTATATTTTATTTAAATTCTTTTGATTTTTTGTTTCACATTACTACTATTTTTTATATACATTTTTGGCGCTTCAGAGGTCCTCCTTACCTATAAAAAGGCCTCGGAAGTCCCCTTTGGCTGGCAACTTACAATACTTGTAAAAAATTAAATACTTTATTATTTTTTTTGACACTACAAGCCTTATAAAATATTATATAAATAATTAAAGGTTTCTTTAAGTCTGTTTGTAATTATATTTGATATTTAAGCAGAAATGAAAACACTTACTTTATCATTAGTCCCTAGTAAACCAGTCCTTCTTGTCATGTCAACACTCACAAAAGTTGTTGTTGTAATTTTCTTTTAAATAATATTTTTATTATATATTTTTTTATTTCCCCTCTTATTACTTCTTTTCCTTTTCCTGTTCTCCTTCTTTTTCCTTTTCTTCCTCTTTTTATTCTCTTTCTTCTAGACAACAGGCCAATATATACATCTAAAATCTTTATATGAGAACATTCATTTTAGAATATTCTTTTAACATTTAAAATTTCTACATTAGTAGTTTTTCTCTCAAATGTACTCATGTATATAGAATTGTGGTTACATCTTTTCTCCCTTTCTGTTGCCTATATAAGGCCTCTCATTTCACTTGCTTTTGATCATCTCTTACTTACTTTAAAATTATATTTTATATACAACAAAATAATCTATTACTACTATTTATAATTTTAGTATTTACATTTGGTGTATTTCTAAGCTTTTAAAGTAATAATAAACCAATCTCTTACCTTTTAATTTGAGTAATCCTCTTATAAGAGAAATATACATAAAACACTCTGGAATCTTAAGTCTTCCTACACCTATCATTGCCATTGGACCACTGGAAATAATTCTAGACCAACAAGAACCTTCTGAAAGTCACCCTAACTGCTATCATAAGAAATGAAAATCCTTAATTCTAGATGATAGACAATGTGAGTTGCTGCATGAACTTGTAAATCAAAACTCAACAACACAAATTGCCAAGATTCAACACTCAATGTGGAAAAATCATCAAATTAAAGCTTCAAAAACAACAATAGAGGTTGAGCTCACAAAAAAGCTCCATATGAGAAAGAAGGTAGAAAAGAAAGATGCTTCAAGACATGATTTAATTGCTTGATATGGATATGTCTCAACTGTAGCTCACATAGACCCAAATTAATTGGTTTTTACAGGTTAGTAACAATGTTTTTCACTTTTTTCAATGTTCTAATATCTTCCCTTCCCCTTTCATCAGATGAGTGTGGCATAAGAGCCAAATGTGTTGAATGTAAATCTGGTTGGGCTCAGCTAGGTAATTCCACCCCAAGAATTGAACAAAATCAAGGTACACTCCAATTTAATGAACTAGCTGGAATTTTTTCTTCTGGGTTAGTTGTATTAGTTATTCAAGAGGAAAACATAAATTGCTTCAAAATTGAAATTTTCCTAGATAATTTATCAGTGAGTTTATTTTTTTCACATTTATCTTTTCATTTCTTTTACCAATTTTTGTTTCCTCAAGCTTCCATTGATCAACCCTTTTCTAGGGCTGTGTAGAATCTTTGTGATGGATATTGTGATTATGCATCACAATGAACAAATAAATATGCTTGTTGAAGCTTGGGGGTGTAGGCTCATCTACTTGCCAGCCTACTCCACTGACTTCAATCCTATTGAGAAAGCATTTAGTACTTTAAAGAGAAATATTGGCTAACATTTTTTTACAGGAAATAATGAGAATAAAGAGATAATAGAAACAATGGCTTGAAGTTTTTTTACATTTTCAAATGATGAGTGAAATGAAAAGTCTTGAATTTCAGATGAAAATCAATAAAATATTTTTATAGAGTAATCCAATAAAAGTAATTCTTATGATCTCTCTTGCCTTAAAAATATACCTTGAACCTTTTTGTAGATGAAACCAAAATGAAAGCAGCACCACTGGGGAATCCTACTTTACACAACTCTTCTACAGGATATTTTTCAAAAAATTGACAAGTTTCCATGCCTAGGCTTTCCAATGAAGAAATGATGAGTCTTATTTGAGTCCTTTTTCACTACTTGTTTCTTGTGCTTTTTTAGTAGCTGAATTGAGCCTGAGGAAGATGAGTATTCTGAGCTGTAAGATGAATAGTGCCTATAGTTACTGAATCAAGAAGATTGATGAAATTTTGGGATGGGGCTCTCTGATCAAATTGGAGAATTAATGGGGTATTCTGGAGAGAATCAAATTTAATGACCTTCTTTGTAAGAAAAAGGAGGAGTTTTTATAGGGCAAACTAACATCACCTTGTTCAAGTTTTCCTCCTTTATAAAAATTAGTAAATAATTGAGAATAATAAATTATTAATTATCTACCATTTCACAGGCCCATTGATCAACAAGATCATAGTCTAGGGAAGATACATTGATTTGGTTCGGTAATATTGACAAAAGCAATGGCATCTTTTAAGGGGAAAAGATCTTGGTGTACTTTGTTTGACAAAAGGATAGTAGTAACCAAGTGGACATGTTGAACAGCTGAAATTACACCACTAGAAGCATCCTCAGGTACCTCAATGGATTTATATTCAATCAAATCTAACAAAATACATGTCTAATAGATCAAGATCAAAAGATAAATACAAATACATTTTCATAAAGAGAGAAATAAAGAGACTTATGTTTGATTCAACTTAGGGATCAGTGTGAGTTATGCAACAAAAAAATGTTCTACCATTTTGAATTCCACCTGTGACTTCTCAAATTTTTTCAAAAAATACTTGAAATTCTAATTCTGCCTTTTGTGAGGCTACAAATTCACCACCATGCAGAATTTTTACATTACAAACATTATTTCCATCCTTAAAATATTTCTTAATTAAGTTTTTCAATTTTTTTTTCAGAATTAAAAATAATCATAATCAATATTTCCTAGGGTCCACCAGATTGACATTTGAGGTCTCCCAATTAAGAGTTAATTTTACCTTAAGTGAAGAAATTTTCGCAGTTTGCATCAGGGTTGGAAATTTCGACTTTTTCTTTTAAGAGCTGAATTTATTTTGGGTTTTAATAGCTTCTACCCATAATATATATCGAATTTGAACCTTTACTGAAGAATGTAAAATCTTGAAGGAGTTTTTAGTATAAAGAGAGCTGGTATTTTTAGAATTAGTTGTAAGTAATGATGAAGCTCTAGCTTCTGAATTAACTCCCAAATCTAGTTTTTGGAAAAACTCAAGAAATCTTGAGAACAAGAACTGGCTTAAATTTTTCCAATTTCTACAAAATGAAGAGAAATTCCAGAAAAATTTGGAGAGAAATCTTGAATTTGAATTTTCTGAGGAGCATAAAAAAAGTTTTCTGCTAGTAAATCATCAAAATTTTGTTTAGAAAGCAGCAGAGCAAAATTTAACATGTTATGAAGATCAAAAATATCTACCTAATTTCAAAATATAGGTAAGAAATAAAAAGAGTAGTGGATTGAATATGATAGGTAAGATATCATGCGCCACATGACACTTGAAGTAAAAGTCAATATTTTTAATCCATAATCCAGTACAAAAATCAATATGCAAAGTGCAGGGGCAATATCTACATAGAAACTGCATTTTCCCTTTGTGTGTCTTGATTTGAATGCACTAGCAAAAGCACTTTCTAAAATTTATATATAAATTAGTCAATCATATGCTTATACTTTTCAATATTAAGTGAATGCTGAGTGTATTAGTGCTATGGTTAATGGTATATTCTAAATATGGATTATTGTGTATCTGAGGTTAATTAAAGGTCTGTGAGTAGGAATAGGGGTACAGTTAAAGGATCTTGGTTATATTTGAGGGTAAGTGATAAAGTGAGGATATTCTATTAAAGACCTCAATGCAAGGTGGAGTTATCTATATAGATAGGTGGATTTTATTGACGTTATTTGGAATCAAATTATAATATTGTGGTGATAGTAGCTGAATTTATAAAACTATTATTATTTCCAACCTTTCTTAATAATAAATTTTATTCAATCTTAAAATTCCTAAATCCTTCTTTTATTGTTGAGTTCCAACCCTTTGTGAGATTAGCCTGAATATTTAGTGCCACTTTAAAATTATGTTAGTATTCAACTCAAACCTATCTCAAAGCCATGGTGATTTCTCTTCAACATATATTCAAACCACCTCCTCAAAGTATTCCTTTGTGCTTCAAAGTAGTCCTCAATTATATTTTCTGATCTCACTTACTCAGGAACACCCATGATCTTGTACTTAGGCTGTCCAGTGAAACAAGACTACCTGTTGCCCACGAGCTCCAAGTATTCAGGAGGTTAATGAAGAAAAATATAGGGGAAGATTTGGGACAAAAAATGGGAGGAAATATGTAAAAATCAGCCCAGCCCTGAAATCCTTGATGAAGTTGTCAAAAAGTGTCAGGCTGAGATCAAGCACAGTAACATAGTTAGAAAGATTTTTCAGTTGTCCATAAGATTTTAATGGTCAATTATGATTAGAGTTTTCCAAATACAATTAAGTATTAAAGTATTATTCAATAAAATGGTTTCATTAATTTAATCTCACATATTATTAATGATTTATGGCTTACAGTTGGTGTCACCGGAAGGCCTACACTCAAGTTTGAGGGTGGTCTTGAGTAAGTAACATTGGTAAAGGTAATTGAAGACTTCTTTGAAGCACAGAAGGATACTTCTAGGGAGTTTTTTAAAGATATGATGAAGATAAATCACTTTCTTTGAGGTAAGTTTGAGATGAATAATAATATATGGTAGAGTAACACTAAAATTCAATGAATCTCACAAAGGGTTGGAAACTTAATAATTAAAATATATTTAGGAGTTTTAATAGTTTGAAGAGAAATGAATTATTAAGAAAGGTAGGAAAACATAATAGCTTTATATAATTTAAATACTATCACAAAGATACTATAATTTAAATCTAAGGAATTTCAAACCAAATCCCCCCAAATATATAGACTATTCCACCTCACATTGACCTCTTTAATTATCCAACCTTAATTTACCACTGACCCTTTAATCTTAATCCTTTTCCCACCCACAGACTTTAATTACCATTAATCTCAAAATACTCCAACATTAAAACTATACTAATGATCTGAGCGCTAATACACTTGAAAGTTGCTTAAAATTGAAAAGTATAAGCAGATGATTGACTACTTTAGAATTAATATTTGGATAGTGCAGTTTCTAGTGTGTTCAAATAAAGAGAAAAAAGGAGAAAAGCAGTATATAGGTAGATGTTGCTTTCTGTGCTTCAAGTATGGATTTGTGTATCGGTACATGGATTAAAAAATCAAATTTTTCTTTGAGTGTCACGTGGCCCATGAAATATAACCGGGTATAAAACATAAGCTCTTTTTAGAATGAGAACTCTTCATTTACCCCTTTTTGAAGTCTTTACTAGGTTTTTGTAAATAGTTTTTAATTTAATATTTTAATTTGACCATCAACAAAAATCCTACCCCTAATCCTCCTCATCCCCAATCTGAAAGTGGAATTTAAATGCATAAATTTAAAATAGCTTGCACAACCTGCATTTCTATGGACCTCTTTTTTGTAGAGAGCACTGCATTTTGAGGCCCTTGTAAGAAGTGCCAGTTTTTTGATGGTGTCAAGTAACATGTGACAATCTGGAAAAGAATCCAGCTATAGAAGGTCAATAGTTGAAAAGCAAATTTTGGTCAATTTCCAAAGATCAGGAAATTGTTGAGGATATTTGGGTGGTACCCATCAAAAACCGTTTGATGGTAGATGTTACTGGGAATGTATTGGATTGGGATGAGAGGAAGGAGATCTCCAGTTGGGTAGCCAATCTAAAGCAAGGGAAGAGGCAAGTGGCTCCAAGTGAAGAGGTAGACAAGTTGGTTGAGGATGGATTGGACCTTGTAGTGGAGGTAGCTTCTACAATGAAACCTTTTTGACTTGTGGTTTAAGATGACAATGATGAGGCAGTGAAATTAGTTGAGCTCACCAGACCTAAATTATTTTTTGAATTTGATCTAGAGTTTGAAGTAAGTATTTGAAAATTTGAAATTTTCTCTTTGCTTTGGTAGCTAACTAATCTTTATATTTAGGAGGCAGAGATTAATAAAGATTTGCTTATTGAAACAGAGGTAGTAGTGGTCAAACCTCAAGTTGATGCTGAACGCTTTTCAAACCACCTTCTTCAACCAATTGTGCAAAGAGATTGATGAGATAGTTGATGTGGCTTCATTTGATGCAGCCAAAGATTTATTTGATATTGTCAAGATGGTTCCAGCTGGGAAGGAAGTTTTATTTCAGAATTTTCAGCCTAGGTATCCAAAGGACTAATTAATTCTTATGTTTAAAATAAGATAACCTTAATTAAATTAAGATTATAACTTAAAAATAAGGTTATAATACTTATATATATGGCTAAAATACTTATATATATAATTATTACACTATTATATGACTTATAGTAATTTTAATAGCTTATCCATAGCATAAAAATATATATTAAGATGTTAATGGATTCATAATATACTTTTCTTAAGTGATATGAATTAATTATAGTCATATATAAGCTTATGTGTATACATAAACCTCATATTCAGTGAAATACATAGTTATATTATGTATATTTATATCTATAAGTGGGTTTTAACCTCTTAATAGACTATAACCTTTATTTTTCTGCCTATTTTAGGTCATATGGACATATTAAGTGGACTCAAAATTCCTACACAAGCATATAAACCTATTTCAGGCGCATATATCAAGTTTTGACAACTTAATCTGATTCCTTTGATGTATTTTCAAAGAATTATGGGTTGGGATATGATTACTGGGTTAATATGGATGCTTGGGGATAATATTAGGGGCTTCGAAATTTAATTAATTTCCTTTATATGCTTTGGATCTCATTATATACTCTTTGGATAAGTTATTTTACCTTTTTCTTTATGGTATCTGCTTTAATCTGTTTATTATATTTATGGTATGGGTCTGTGGTAACATTAATTGTGATGGAAGGTCCTTACTGTAGGTCTGGGTGTTGAATCTTCTTGAATTGGACACCATAGGGAGGTGATGGGCCCTCACAGTGCTTTATTTTCTGGGGATAGAAGTGATATCATCTGGATTGAAGGTCTGTGCACTCCAGTAGATTTTGGTATAAGTAAGGGAGGATTCAATGGGTTATTGGACATCACTTACTTACTATACTTCAAATAAACACTATTATACAATTTTCATCACATAAATATATTATAAAGCATTTACAAACTGATATTTACTTTATATAAGCTATAAATATACTTTACTTATCTATTTTCCACCACTAGCATGCATAAAAATCCAAGTGTTGTGAGTTTATATTGATAAAAACAATTTTATTAGTCTTCCCCTGAGGTTTAATAGCTACATCATTAATAAATAAGTAGTAGCAACATTAATATTTACTATTAAATCATAGTTAGATAATAGCATACACTGACAATTGGGGGTCTTTCCTTAATTATTACTTATTATTTAGTATAAGCCTTAGGACATGATTTTTACTCTAGTCACTATGCAATATAGGAAGTGGACTTGCTAGTAATTCCAAAACCTGAACTCAGACTGAACTCATACTTAACTCATACTTAACTCTACTTGAAGACCCACAAAAACTGTTCTGCCAAGTGGTGTCCATCCCTGATTGTATGGTTCCTTTTTCAATAGCTCAATGTGTGTTCAATCTGTGGTGGATTTGAGTCCAAGGTTGTGGACTTTCTAACAAGTCTGCCCCCTCTTTTGGTCTTCCAACATTGGCAGGGGCCTTTTTTGTGCTGTTTGGTGCTGTTTGTGCATGTCTTAATTGACATTCGTTGAAGAATTAGGTGTTTTTCTGAATTTATTCCATGAATATTTGGACTGCAGGTATTTATGTACTACGATTGGATAGCCCTGGTTTTTCTCTATATTTCATGTCTTGTGGACATTTTTCATAGTCTAAGTTTTAAGGGGTCATTTCCTCATTTTTCATTATAAAGGATAGCTGTTTAATTTTGTTTTTTGTGTTTTACTGGCTAACCTTAAGTCTTAGGGTTAAGTGCTTAGTACCATTAGATAGGGCTAATTTGGCTCTAAGATTCATGTCTCAATGTTGTCATAGCTTAATTTTGTGTTTTAAGGGTTTTAGTAGTTGTAGTGAATTTTTCTAAGTAGATTAGATGTTTTTATTGGTTTTCTGGATTCAGGGAGGCGGAGCCACTTCAGGTGGCCTACCTGCCTCTGTTTTAGAAGGTTGGGGAGCGCTTTTGGAGGGTTTTTATTCAATTTGGCTAGTGCAGGTGCCAAATGCGTTGCTGTGCATGGATCTTAGAGGGGTGGTCTGTGTGTATATACTGGAGAAGACAGTTAGGGGGAAATTTAATTATCATAAAACCATCTGGTAATTATATACTGTTTTCTCACTAAGTTTTCACTGTTTTGGGGCCACAATTGGCTGTGTTGTTTGCAAGGTTAGTTCTTCATTTAACTCAACTTTAGCAACAGGTTCTCTGGTTTAGTCTTGCAAGCTATATCAAGTATTATTGCTGTCTCTGGTGTGGATTTGCAGCCTACATCAAGTAATTTTGCTTTCTCTGGTGTGGACATTGGTCTACATTTCAGTTCTTTGGTCTGGTAGTCTATCTGGGGACTACTTTCTTGGCTGATCAAGCAGTCAAGTGTGTGGAAAAAGGGGCTTTAGCAAACAGAACCTAAATTTACTGTAGCAGGTAAATCTCACTCTATTTTTCTAAAGGGACAGGGGATTTTCTCTCTGGTTTTTCTCCAACTCCCTTGGTCAAGGCCTATAGCTAGTACTATAGGATTGTCAACATTTCTGGCACCCAACATTGGGTGTGAACCTGCTAGTTCTTAGGAATCTCTGTTTTCTTTGGTTTGACTCTCTTTGGTGTTTTGGTCTGGAAGAATGGCTTCTGGTTCTTCTATTCCTGTGGTGACTGTCAGTGGGGTGGATGGTTCTCCTGCTGTGATGGTTAGGGAGTGTGTTAGGATTAAAACTTGGGATGGTACCAAGTTTATTGGTGAAGATGTGAAGTGGTTTTTGGAGAAATATGAAACTGCTGCTGGTGTGGATTGTGCTTCTTACCTGGACATGGTGAAGCAGATTATTTTCTTCATTGGTGATAGGGCAGTGGAGAAGGAGGTTGTGGCCATGCCTGGCTACAAGAAAATTGTTGTTCAGGGAGATGGTGGATAGATGGGGTGTCAGGTTCACCATGGTGGATCTGAACAAGGTTGTCAGTGAATGGCAGTCTTATGGTGGTGTTGGCAACTTGCATAGTTACAGGAATTTTCTGCTACAGTTTGATCCTGTGGTGGAATATTTGGTGGAAGTGGAGGAGCTGGCACATGAAAATGCTGCCAAGGATGTTTTTTGGTCTGCCCTGGCTAGAGATGTCAGGATGGATGTGTTGAAGGAGCTGTCAAGGAAGGACTTGATGAAGACTCTTTCTAATGGGGATCAGAAGTTGCCTGTCTAGGACAAGGTTAAGGAGGCTGTGGAGGCCCATTTGAAGTTATTGGCTGTGGACACCTATCAGGAGGGGTGTGCCAAGTATGTCAGAAAAGTCAGTTAGGCTTTGGCTGAAGAGGAGGTTAGAGTGAAGAGGGAAGAGAAGAATTTGGTGCAGGTTCCCAAACAGGAGAGGGACCCAGTGATGGAGCAGCTGGCTGATCTGACAAAACAGCTACATATTTTTGTTCAGGAGGCTAAGAAGATCAATAAGGCTCCTTCTCAGCCTAGAGATTTTGATAGGAGGGCTGGTAGGATTGATCCTTGGTTCTGCTCTTATTGCAGCAGGAGGGGGCACAAGTCCAATGATTGTTGGGCTCTTAACAGGGATGTGTCTGAAGGAAAGGTGGAGTTTGATGGCAGGGTTTTCAAGTTCCCTGATGGTTCATTTGTGAAGCCCAGTAAGGGTAAGGCTCCTGTTGATTTGGTCAGGAGAAGGGGTTGTCTCAATCAAAGGAGGCCAAGGTTTGAGGAGATTCCTGATCTGGGGAATTCTTCTGGTAAGGAAGATGATGATGTCAAGGGAAAGCGGAAGGAGGTCAATAATGTCTCTTTTTCTACTTCCTTTGGTGGCTTAGAGTTGTATTCTTGTGGTGGACAGTCAAGTTGTGAATGTTTGGCTAGTGTTTCTGATGTGGAAGCAGGAAAGGTGGGAAGGCCTAAGAGCAGTTATCAGGCACAACCAAAGCCAAAGGATTCAAAGGTGGATCCTAAGCTGAGTGCAGCTAGGAAGAAGTACAGCAAAGAGGAGCTGTACAAGATGCAGAAGGGTATGGCAGACATGGGCCCCCCTAGTTTTGGTGCATTGGACATGAATGGTGAGCCAATGCCTATGGATGTTGATTCTGACTCTGAGGAGGATGTCTCTTTGGCTTAATTGCCAAAGCCTTCTGGAGTTAGAGGGTCTGATGAGGGATCTGGTTTGGTTCTTGTTGATGGTAAATCTGTTGGTGGTGCTGGTCCTCAAGAATATTCTAGGACCAAGGTGAAGCCAAGGGCTCACTTTGAGAGGCCAGTGGTTTCTGGCCAATCTAATGTTATGGACTCTGTTCTGGAAAGGATGAATCACGGTCAGGTTTCCCTATCTTATGGGGAGTTGTATGCTATCAGTCCAGGGTTGGCTGATAGGCAGAAAAAGTTGTTGACCAGGAGAAGGGTTTCTTCTGGGGAGGTGGAATAAATCTGTGATTCCGCTGAAACGTTTGGTGAGGGGTTGGAAACTCATTTTTCTGCTCCTCGGGGTTATTTCAATTACAATCTGAATGGCAGGGAGGCAAGGGCATTGGTGGATTCAGGTTCTCAGATAAACCTGATTTCTTTGTTTGAGGCAACTCATTTGGGCCTCCCCATCAAAACTGGTATTGGTGGCCATGTCACTGAATTGGTTGGAACTTCTGAGTTTGTGAAGTTAGATGTTGGTGGAGCCTCAGGGAAGGTTAATTTTTATATTGCTAAAGGAACAGTTAAAACTGTTTTGGGTGGGCCATTCTTGATGGATTTTCAGGCAAGAATTGGTTATCAGTTTGAAATAGGGATCAGTTTTGAGCTAACTGGTGAAGATGAAAGAAGACTTCACATGAGGTTATAATCTCCTGGAGATGATGGTTGGGAAACTAGGCCTGGTTTGTCTTCCATGTGTCAATGCATGGATTGTTGTAGGAGAAGAAGAGATGTGGGTGCTGCCTCTGGTTTTTTGGAGGGTGGCTCAGACTCTAGTGAGGGTCTGTCTTTTTTAAAGTGATGTGGACTGATCACCCTAGTGCTACAACCTCTCCCCAAGATGAGAAAATACCAGGTTGTAGTAGGTTAGCTCTCTTGGAGATATACCAAGTGGATTTTCAACTTTCTCTGTTTAATGTTTCTCTTCTCTGAAAGTATTTTTCAAGTTTTTTATCAAGTCTCTGTTCTCTCTCAAGATTATCAATCATTTTTAACTCAATTTCAAAAAGGAATATTGGTTATATATCTTTATTGAAAGATATACAGAAAAGCTTTGGGGTGGTGAGATTGGGGTCTAAAAGTAAGTCCTCCCAATTGTGCACTTCTAGGGTTTCTTCTACACCTTTCAAAAACATTACCTTGGCCACACCTGTGAGAATCGGGGAAACCCCTGGTTATTTTTGTAGGTCAGAAGAAAACTCAAGAAAAGAAGATAAAAATTTCAAGATAATTAAAGAAAATGAAGAAAAAAATCTGAAGATAATGAAGAAAGAAGATCATCAAGATCAATTTTTGGGCCTCCAGCAAGAGGATAAACTGCACTATTTAAGAAGAGTGGATTCTGAAGATGAATCAAGATTTGAAGATTTGGAAGATGGAAGTGAAGATGAAAATTTGGAATTGCAGAAAAGTTTTGGAGTGGTGAGATTGGGATCTTAAAGTAAGTCCTCCCAATTGTGCACTGCTAGGGTTTCTTCTACACCTTTCAAAAACATTACCTTGGCCACACCTGTGAGCATTGGGGAAACCCCTGGTTATTTTTGTAGGTCAGAAGAAAACTCAAGAAAAGAATATAAAAATTTCAAGATAATTCAAGAAAATGAAGAAAAAAATCTGAAGATAATGAAGAAAGAAGATCATCAAGACCAATTTTTGGGCCTCCAGCAAGAGGATAAACTTCACTATTTAAGAAGAGTGGATTCTGAAGATGAATCAAGATTTGAAGATTTGGAAGATGGAAGTGAAGATGAAGATTTGGAATTGCAGAAAATTTTTGGAGTGGTGAGATTGGGGTCTTAAAGTAAGTCCTCCCAATTGCGCACCGCTAGGGTTTCTTCTACATCTTTCAAAAACATTACCTGGGCCACACATGTGAGAAATTGGGAAACCCTTGGTTTTTGTTCCAGGTCTGGTGGTGAAGATTTCCTGAAGATCCCTCAAGTTGAAGGTGGAGCTGCAAATTATAAGAAGGTAGCACAGAAGATTAGGCCTGTCAATGATCCTATGCCTGTGGGTTTGAATCTGGCTTTGAAGAGACCTCCATTTTCAAGAGATCCGTAATGTGCTCCTTTGGTGAAGAATCCTCCAGATTTTGTAGAGACGGCTAAGGTGACTGTGGAAAGGTTGAAAGTTGTTAATTTTGGTCCTGATGGGTGGTTGTCTGAAGAAGAAAAGAAGTTGTTGCTGCACGTTATTTTTCTAAGGGAAAAATCTGTGGCATTTGTTGAGGATGAAAGGGGTGTATTGAAACACTCTTATGGGGAACCTTACTTGATTCCTGTGGTTTTTCATAGACCTTGGCAAATAAAACCTATTCCAATTCTAGCTGCTATCAGAGAGGATTTTGTGGAGATTGTTAGGGAAAGAGTCAGGACTGGGTTATACAAACAATCAACATCCAGTTACTCAAGTCTGGTTTTCTGTGTAAAGAAGCAGAATGGAAAGTTGAGGGTGGTTCATGATCTTAGAGCCTTGAATAGAGTCACAATCAAGGATGCTGGTATGCCACCAAGTGCAGATGATTTTGTTGAAGCTTTTTCTGGAAGGGTGTGTTATGGATTGGGTGATATTATGGGTGGTTATGATGAGAGGGAACTTCATACGGATTCAAGGCCTCTCACAACTTTTGAGACTCCTTTGGGAAGATTTCAGCTCAGTAGGTTGCCTCAATGAGCAACTAATTCAGTGGCAGTTTATCAAGCACAGATGACTTGGATTTTGTAGGATGAGGTCCCTACTCATGCTGGTATTTTTATTGATGATGGTGGAATTAAAGGACCATCCACTGATTATGGTAATGAGGTGCTGAAAGAGAATCCTGGTATAAGGAGGTTTGTTTGGGAATATGCAATAACTCTAGAGAGAGTGTTGTTTAGGATTGAAGAGGCTGGTTTGACCATTTCTGGGTCAAAATTTGGTTGTTGTGTTCCTGCTTTGGAAATTCTGGGTCATGTGGTATGTAAAGAAGGAAGGATTATGGCAAAGAAAAAAGTTAATAAAATTCAGTCATGGCCAAGGCCTAAAAATACTACTGAAGTCAGGGGATTTTGGGTTTGTGTGTATATGTCAGTATTTTTATTAAGTATTTTTCTTTGTTGGCTTCACCTTTAAGGAGGCTGACCAGAAAAGATGCAGATTGGGAATGGACTGAAGAGTGTGAAAAGGCTTTTCAGAACTTGAAAAAGGTGGTTGGTGAAGATATTGTCCTTCACAAATTGGATTATGGTGTTGATTCTGGAAAAATTTATCTGGCAGTGGACTCAAGCTATATTGCTGCTGGTACTGTTTTGTCTCAGGAAGATAAAACTGGGAGGGTCAGATCAGTAAGGTATGAGTCTGTGGTGTTTAATGAAGTGGAATCTAGGTATTCCCAGCCTAAGTTGGAGTTGTGTGGTGTAGAAAAAATTTTAAAGAAGCTGCAGACGGTTTTGTGGGGGCAGCATTTTAAGCTGCAGGTGGATGCAAAATCCTTAGTTCAGATGATCGATACACCTAGTCTTCCAAATGCTCCAATGACTAGGTGGGTGGCATTTATTCAACATTTTTATTTTGACCTGGTACACAAACCGGGCAAAACTTTTACAATGCATGATGGATTATCAAGGAGGCCACCTACAGATGATGATTCTGATTCTGAAGAGTTTGATGAAGATATTCCAGTGGTTAGGGCCAGCACAAAGGGTGCTGAAGATTTTTCTCACCTCCCCCAAGAGGATAAACCAGCTTGATCTGATCTTGATTCTGGTGATCAGAATCTTTTTGTTGATGAAGATGGAGTTGTTGTTTGGGACAGCTCAAAGTTGGAGAATGGTGTCTTTGTTAGTGAATTGGATTCTCATAAGATTCAGTGGAAGAAGAAGGATGTGCCAATATTTAAAGATTGGTGTCCTGGTTGGGCTGGTTGATTGGCTCATGTTTATACTGGTGATTTTGATGATAGGTTTGTACCCTTGGATGTTGTTTTGTTGGATTTTGAAGATGAGACCTGGGGTCAGTCTGGGTTTTATTTTATTATGGTGGAATATATGTTGACCTTGGAGAGGCCAGATAGTTGTGATAATGATACTTGGTTGGCAATCAAGAAGAAGAGTCCTGGCTTCTATGTGTCAGGAAGAAGGCTGATGAGAAGGAGACATCCTAATCCTCAAGTTGTGGTGACTCAGAGGAAGGGTCAAGAAGTTTTGTTGAAGTCTTTGCATGAAGGCCTTGGTCATACAGGCTTTGGGGAGACTTATCGAAGAGTAGCAGACAGATTTTAGTGGCCAGGTATGAAGTTGGCTGTGCAGGGTTGGGCTCAATCTTGTGAAGAATGTCAAAGAAGAAGTCATTAGAAATCTAAAGAGGTTAGCCATGCTACTGGTGAATCAACTGTGTTTGGAAGAGTTAGTATGGATGCTGTCCATATTAAAGAGGGCAGGTATAAATACTTGATTATTTCTAGGGATGATTTGTCTGGTTTGGTTGAGGCAGTGCCTCTGGTTAATTTGACCTCCAAGAATGTGGCAGAATTTTTGAAGAAAGAGTGGATTTATAGATATGGGTTGATAAAATTGGTGAATGTTGATGGTGGGCCAGAGTTTTGTGCTGAATTTATAGAAGCTGTGGCTAGTGTTGGTTCTAAAGTTAGAGTAGCAACACCTTATTATCCTGAAGCTGAAGGAATGGTTGAAAGAGGCCATCAAGTTATCAAGAATGCTTTGGTGAAGATGTGTGGAGATAGTGCTGAAAAGTGGAGGCATTATTTACCCTTGGTGTTATTTGCTGATAGGGTCACTGTGAAGAGGGCAACTGGCTATTCTACTTATGAATTAATCTTTTCTCAGAAAGCAGTTCTACCAGTGGACTTGGAAGCTGTATCTTATCTTGGAATTGATTGGGATGACGTGCACTCAACAGAAGATTTTCTCTGTGCCAGGATGCAACAGTTGGAATGTAGAGAGGAATGTCAGGAGAAGGCATACTCTAGAATGATGCAGATAAGAATTCAATCAGTCATATAATGGGACAAGAAGTTGGCTCTTAGACTCAGGAATCCCTTGAAACCTGGTTGTTTGGTTTTGGTTTATAATAGAAGTTTGGAGAGTCAGTGGGGAAAGATGTTTTCTGACAGATGTAATGGACCTTACAGAGTCATCTCTCAGGTGTCTGGAGGTTCTTATGTTTTGGAAGAGTTGGATGGTGCAGTCTTAAAGAAGAGAGTGGCTGCAGATCAGGTGAAGAGATTTTATCCCAGAGGTACAAGACATGAAGAATAGTGACTCTGCAATGAGGATAAACTATGGAACATTCTTTGAATTTTGGATTTTGGTGTTTCAGAGCAACTTTTGTGTTGGTAACTTTTGTTAGAGGGTACCCATGGGTGAGGCTTCTAGATTTGATCTTGGCAAGTGTAGGGGTAACTGATGGGCTGGCTTCTCTGTAGAACAGTTACCCCAGATTGTCTGTTTCCATCCCTTTCTCTTAATTTGGTTGAAACCTAGTATTGGTTTCTTTTCACAGGTTTTAGTCCTCTATGACTTTAAAATGGAAATTCCTTTGGTCTTCAAGTGCCGGACTCTTCACTCTTATTGGTTTTGGTTATTGTGTTTGATGTTGTGTTTTTTTTGTTAGAAGGTACCCAGGGGGGGCTTCTAGATTTTATTTTGGCAAGTGTGGGGGTAACAGATGAGCTGGCTGCTCTGTAAAACAGTTACTCCAGAATTTCTGTCTCAAGTCTTTTGTTTTTCCTAGTTGAATTATAGTTCTGTTGTTATTATTCAGGTATCAAGTCCACTATGCCTTTAAACTGGGTTGGGACTGGCTTCATTATCCTGGGTTCATTTGGATTGGTGGCGGATCACTGGTGGTCTCCCCTTATTTTTAATTATTGGAGGGAGCCCACCCAGTGATCATTTCTATGGACGGAACTTTCTCTTACTGGACCTTCTCTGAATCTGGACCATCTATGGAGCTGGACTGTCGTTGATTTTTTAGTTATGTTTTTGCTAGATAGTAGTTTTAGATTATTTTCTTTTTTTTCTCTTTTTTTCTTTTAATTTTTTTATGGGTGTTGTTTAAAATTATAAAATAAAAAATATAGGGTGTTACCACATCAGGGTCACCTGGATGTGGTAAAGCATTGGTGGGGAAAGGCTCATCAATTTGCCAGGCAATGCTATTTTTATTTTTATAATGCTATTTTTATTTTTATATTTATTTATTATTTAATCATTTTTTATCTTATTTATTTATTTATTATTATTTACTTCAATTTTTACTCATTTATTTTATCTCAAATCAGTTAAAAATTATTTAAGGTGTATCCACATCAAGGTGCACTTGGATGTGGGCAAGGTATCAGGGGATTAGCTCATCAATCGGCTGGGGGATACCATTTTTTATAATTATTTAGTTCATATTATTTTATTTATTTCATTTTAATTTCATTTTCAAATTTTCCTATGTTAGTAGTTTAGTAGGTATAATAATAAAAGTAAAAATAAGGACACCAATTAATTAAAAAAAAAATCTGAAATTACTCTTATTATTGTTTTATGATTATTATTAATTATTTTTTTTTAATTTTTTATTGTGTTGCAGGAGCTCATTTTCTGGATGATGAAGCTTCTGGAGGTTGGTCTGTATTGTGTTGGCGTTTTTGCTTTTTGTTGGGATTGTGAGAAGTGTGGTGCTCTTTGAAGTGGATCCTGCTGGAAATATGGTACGGGTTGTAATGGGCAGGAATTGGATTAGAAGGAAGTTTGGAGGAGGAAGAAGAAGAGGCAGGAATGGAGTGCTGGAAGGTGTGCTTAATGATCCTAGACATCTTCCAGTGGTCATCCAACAGTCGCTTTCCCAGGGATTTCTCAAAGTCATTTTAAGGTCCATGGAGGGCAAAGGCTTTCAGCATGTTAGAACACATGGTTCTGAGGTGTTGCTTCATGTCTCCATACATAATCCAAGGTTAATGAAGTTTCAAGAGGTTGGCCAACTCCAATAGTAGATTTATGGGAAGGGGGTCCAACTAGACAAGAAGAATTTGATCAGTAATTAGTTTTTTTGAAGAAATGGGATGAATTAATTTGGTACTTACAGATTGGAAGCTCATCAAATTTGTAAGCGGCCAGAATTTGGACTTCTGAAGATTTTGGAAGGGTGATAGTTGGGGGATCAATCAGGGAAAGATATGGATTCTCTTGGTCCTCCTCTGAAAGGTTTTGAGAAGGTGAGCTAGGAGGTTGATGTTCCTGGGGCCTAGTTGGAGCAGCAGGGCTGTTGTTGTTTTTGTTGATATTTTGGATGGTTTCAGCTGGATGAGGTGCTGATGATGGAGTACCAGGGTTGTTATAAGATGGAGAAGGAGAGGGTGATCTGGAAGCGGATTGATCTCTTCTGGATGGAGCTCTTGAAGGAATGGAACTGTCAGAAGAATAGTTGGCTGGTAGAGGAGAGGTGTAGTTTCTTTGCCTTAACCGTGGGTGAAGTTGTTGTTTTGGTGCTGTGTTGGGGGCTCTGGTGGCTTCCTGGGGTCCTCTGGAAGGTCTCCTAGAATTTTGGGAAATTTTTATATTTTTTGACCTTGGAAAGGTTGGCTGCATTGCTCTGGGAGCAGTGGGAGGTGGTTGCGTAGAGTTGTTTTTGTTGATCGGAGGACTTTGGCTGTTTTCTGGTTGTTTTTGGAAGTTTTGAGCCGGATTTTCACTGTCTAGTGAGATGGGCGGGCCACCTGGAAGCGGTCTAGCAGCCTAGGAGCTGATTTTGAAGATTTAGAAGCTAGATTAGCAGAGATAAAAGCTGTTTCTTAGGCAGCTAAGGCTGGTCTTTTAAGGAGAGTTCTAGAAGCTGAGTTCCTGGATCTTCTGGAAGGTGCTGAGGATAAAGAGGAAGAGGAGGGGCCAAGCTCTGGGGATCTGGTAGGGGATCTTGAAAGGTATATATGAGAAGATGAAGGAGGAGGAATAGGGTAGTTTGTGTCTATGTCACATTTCTTCTTTTTGGAGTAGCAAGAGTCACAGGTCTTGTTGTAGAATTTGGCCTCAGGAGTCGGAAGAGTGAATGTGCAAGGTCTGCACATGTGGATGCACTGCTTGCAGGCATAGTCCTTGGGAGCAGTGAAACAAGGAAGGTTAGAAGGGTCAACATCAGGAGATCCGGCCATGATCTGTGGTGAGGATAAGATGAAGAAAGAGATAAGAAGGAGGTTTTTTTCAGTGGTTGGGTAGATGATGAAGTGAAAGGTGGAAGTTCAGCAGGCTGGCTGTGGGTGCATTCTGCATGGAATTGGCTGGGTCTTTTACATACAAATTCTGTAAGTCCCTCCAAGACTTTAAACTGAAAATCAGTCCATCAAGACTTTAAAATGAAAATGGTGTAGTCCCCCAAGACTATAAACTGAGTAATGAGTTTTGTTGTTGGAGTTGGTTTGAAATATTGGCAGAGGGTATCCACAGGGGGAGCCTCTGAACTTAGAAAAGGCAATTTTGGGGGTAATTGATGAACTGGTAGCTCTACTCACAATTACCCCAGAATGTTAGTTTTTTCTCTGTGTCTTAATGTGGTTGATATCTGGTTCTGGGTTAATGATTTAGGTTTTGAGTCTCCCAAGACTACAAACTGAGGGTTTTTGAGTCCCCCAAGACTATAAAATGAGGATGGTCCCCCAAGACTTAAAACTGAGAGTTGTTTGTGGTTACATCCTATAGAGGGTGTGGTCAAATTTTCTTTTCTGAATCAAGCTCAAGTACTAGTGGAATTACAGAGGCGATAAAGAGATGAAATGAAGTGTTCAGAAATAGCTTTGAACTGGTGGATGAGGTGACTTCTTTTCTCAATGTCCTGTGTATCTCTAGCAGGAGTGGATTGAAAGTAGTGAAGCAGAAGTTGTTTCTGTTGAGATGTGTGTTCTTGGAGCTTGGCCTTAATTGTGGGCAAGTGGTTTGCTGTTGATGGTGAATTGGTTCCTACATTGTCATCATCACTGTCAGAAGATGGAGGAACTGAGAAGTCATCAGTTTTAAAGTTGAAGGAAAAAATGAAAGCTCTTTACCATCAGATGGACCAGGGGTGGTGGAACTTGTTGTTTTATGGGTTGTGGCACTCCTCTGGGAAGGGTGTAGCTTTTTGGTGATTTTGGGTATCAGGATGGATGGCCTAGATCTTTTGGTGCTGATAGAAGATGGACCAGGTTGAGGTGGAGGCAAAGCTGTTGCAGAGGATAATGGACCAGGTCTGTAGCAGGTCTTCTTTCTAGAGTGGCAGAAATCACAGGACGTTCTGTATGGATGGGCTGGAGGTGTGATGGTGCAGATTAGATTATTGTCAATGCAGTATTGGCAGGGGCCCATGTCAGTAGCAGATTTGGAAAGAAAGCTGAACATGGTGGTTGTAGTATAGGAGAATGTGGACGTTCTCTATTGGAAGGAGGATGTGGTCTTCCAACATTGGCAGGGGCCTTTGTTGTGCTGTTTGGTGCTGTTTGTGCATGTCTTAATTGACATTGGTTGAAGAATTAGGTGTTTTTCTGAATTTATTCCATGGATATTTGGACTGCAGGTATTTATGTACTACCATTGGATAGCCCTGGTTTTTCTCTATATTTCATGTCTTGAGGACATTTTTCATAGTATAAGTTTTAAGGGGTCTTTTCCTCATTTTTCATTATAAAAGATAGCTGTTTAATTTTGTTTTTTGCATTTTACAGGCTAACCTTAAGTCTTAGGGTTAAGTGCTTAGTACCATTAGATAGGGCTAATTTGGCTCTAAGATTCATGTCTCAATGTTGTCATAGCTTAATTTTGTGTTTTAAGGGTTTTAGTAGTTGTAGTGAATTTTTCTAAGTATATTAGATGTTTTTATTGGTTTTCTGGCTTCAGGGAGGCAGGGCCACTTCAGGCGGCCCACCTGCCTCTGTTTTAGAAGGTTGGGGAGTGCTTCTGGAGGGTTTTTATTCAATTTGGCTGGTACAGGTGCCAAATGTGTTGCTGTGCATGGATCTTAGAGGGGTGGTCTGTGTGTATATACTGAAGAAGACAATTTGGGGGAACTTTAATTATCATACAACCATCTGGTAATTATATACTGTTTTCGCACTCAGTTTTCACTGTTTTTGGGCCACAATTGGCTGTGTTGGTTGCAAGGTTAGTTCTTCATTTAACTCAACTTTAGCAACAGGTTCTCTGGTTTAGTCTTGCAAGCTATATCAAGTATTATTGCTGTCTCTGGTGTGGATTTGCAGCCTACATCAAATATTTTGCTTTCTCTGGTGTGGACATTGGTCTACATTTCAGCTCTTTGGTCTGGTAGTCTGTCTGGGGACTACTTTCTTGGCTGATCAAGCAGTCAAGTGTGTGGAAAAAGGGGCTTTAGCAAACAGGACCCAAATTTACTGTAGCAGGTAGATCTCAATCTATTTTTCTAAAGGGACAGGGGATTTTCTCTCTGGTTTTTCTCCAACTCCCTTGGTCAAGGCCTATAGCAAGTACTATAGGATTGTCTACACCGTATTGCGCCGAGAGTATCTCTCATACAAACCAATATTTGGGTCTGCAGCAGATTAGTGGGTCATCATAACTCAGAAATTGCAGAAAAGAACCCTTTTACTAATTTTACTAATGTTTTAGAATAAAAATTAGGTATTTACAGTAGTAACTATACCCAATATAAACCCAATTTTACTTGGTATTTGGTCACCAATATTACACCCAATTAAATTGGTATTTGATTAAAGCTTGATAAGATAATTATTCAACCTTATAAAGGTCTAGTTAAACTAATTATTTAATTTTTAGAAGATTTTTTGATTATTTCTTATATTTTATTTAAATAAATAAAGATATAAATTCAGGGTAAGCTCCAGTGCTTTTATTAAAAATTATATTCACCGCGCAATATGGGGGGCAGACTTGTTAGCAAGTCCACAACCTTGGTGTCAGCCTAAATATCCTTAGGACTGAGTATTTCTTATGCTTAAAATAAGATAACCTTAATTAGATTAAGCTTATATCTTAAAAATAAGGTTAAAATAATAATATATATTATTTTATTATATATATATATAATTATTATTCTATTATATAATTTATAATAGTTTAAATAGCTTATCCATGGCCTAATAATACTTATTAAGGTGTTAATGGAGTCGTAATATACTTATCTTAAGTAATATGAAGTAATTATTGACATACATAAGCTTATATGTATACATAAATCTCATATTCAGTGAAATATGCAGTATATTATGTATATTTAGGTATATAAGTGGGTTTTAGCCCCTTAATAGCCTATAACCTTTGTTTTTCTGCTTATTTTAGGTCATATGGACGAAATCAGTGGATTCACAACGCCTACAGAAGCATAGACACCTATATCAGGCGCATACACCCAGTTTGGACAACTAAAATTACTTCCTTGGATGGTTATTCACGGATTTATGGGTTGGAAAGATGTTTTTGGGTTAATGTGGATGCTTGGGGATGTTATTGGGGGCTTGGACATTTTATTTGTTTCCTTTATATGCTTTTAGTTTCATTAAATCTCTTTTTGATCATTTATTTTACCTGTTTCTTTATGGTATCCGCTTTTATCTGGGTTTTCTATTTATGGTATGACTCTGTGTTATTATTAATAGTGATGGAGGGTCCTTACTGGAGGTCTGGGTGTTGAAACTGCTTGAAGTGGACGCCATGGGGAGGTGATGGGCCCTCACAGTGCTGTAATTGCCGGGGATAGCAGTGACATCATCTGGATTGAAGGTCTGTGCACTCCAGTGGATTTGGGTATAAGTAAGGAGGGATTTTGACGGTTTATTATCATCATTCAATTACTACACTTCAAACAAACATTACACTACAATTATTAACATTCAGAAATATATTATAAAGCCCTTATAAATTGATATTATCTTTATAAAAGCTATAATTATATTTTATTCTTCTATTTTCCACCACTAGCACGCATTTAAATCCAAGTATTGTGAGTTTAATTTGAGTATAACTATTCTATTAGTCTTCCCCTGAGGTTTAATCACTAAATCATTTATTAATAAGTAGTAGGACCATAAAATAACACTATTATATCATACTTATATACTAGACTGTACTGACAATTGGGGGTCTTTCCTTATATTTTACTTATTATTTAGTATAAGCCTTGGGACGTGATTTTTACCTTAGTACAACTCAAAATTAACCAAATATTTGGGTCTGCGGCATATTAGTGGGTCATCATAGCTCATTGATTGCGGAAAAGAACCCTTATAATAATTGTACTAATTTTTTATCATAAAAATTAGATATTTACAGTAGTAACTGTACCCAATATAAACCCAATTTCACTTGGTATTTGGACACCAATATAACACCCAATTAAATTGGTATTTGGCTAAAGCTTGGTAAGCTAATTATTCACCCTTATAGAGGTCTAGTTAAACTTATTATTATATTTTTAACAGATTTTTTCGAATTTTTCTTATATTTTATTTAAATAAATAAATATATAAATTCAGGGTAAGCTCCATTGCTTTTTATTAGTAATATAATTACTAATATCTTTTGTCTACTAATTCCACAGAGTTTTTCCTTTTGTAGACGTAAAATATTGTTATTCTGAACAATATGAGTGCTCCCCAGGATAGTGTAAGTGAACAGCCTGCTTATAATACCAGGTCTAAAGCTAATAAAAACTTTCCAGGACATCACCATGGAGGGACAACAGTACCCCCAGCCAGAAAGCATGAGTATAGAGGAAAAGGACGCCCTCTTAAAAAAGATAACTATCAAAAAGACGTCTCCTCCTCTTCAGGATCAACTGTCCCACCTGGCCAAACAGGTTCTGAAGCTAGAGGAATCAAAATCTCTCATGTTCAAAGAAGTAGAGCAGTTGCAAAACAATTGCAAGGTAGGATTTCAGCAGATGAATCAGGCAATGGCAGAATTAAAGGGAGGCCAGCCCAGTCAATCAAATCAGCAACCCCCTACCCAAGGAGGGTCCACTCACTCCCAGGAGAAAATCCTGGTAGAAAAATGGAAATGGGACTGGTTTCACCAACAGTGGACAAGCCACAGTTGCAACAGGGATCCACCCCCTCATCTGACTTCCTCAGCTCACCCTTACAAGGGAAAAAAGCGCCAAAAATCAGGACTGGCAACCATCCCTTGGTAAGTAACTTACCCTCTCAGATTAGACATAATACTGATAATTACAATATAGGTAATTCTATTGATGTTAAATCTGTACAAAAAATAGAGGAGGATTTAAGAAATTTAGGTTTTAGAGTAGATACACCTGACTTGTCTTTTGTCCATAATAACAGTACTATATACAATGATAATACAGTTAATCCTCAGTTGCAACCACCTACTAGTGAGATGAGAAGTTCACAGGAGAGTGAGAGAATTGAAAAGGAGGACATGGAATATTTTAACAATAATCCAACTGTCCATAGAATTGTTTCAGCATTGTGGAATAGAATGACTGATTGTGAGGAACAGACAGTTAAGCTCACTAGTGATACAATTTCATCCTTAACATTGAACATTTCTCAATTAGCAACACGTAATAAAGAATTAGAGAAAGAACATTTGTCTCTAACTCTTAAATATGATTCATTGAGTAATAAATATAATGACCTTTCAAACAAATTTTGTGAGTTAGAAAAATTATATGAAACACACTTATTAAAAACTGAATCAAGAACAAAGTTATCTTTTGCACAGACAAATCAAAGTGTCTCTGAGCTGCTACAAAGATTATGTCAGGCTAAGATCAAGTACAAGGACGTGAACTAGCTTGAATGGTCAGTTGTCTAGAAGATTTAAATGGTCCTGTATGAATACTGTAGTACTAATCCACTAAGTTGTAAAATATAATCAAATATAAAGGTCTCAGTAATATAATTCTCACTAATCTTATATATGGCTTACAATCTTTATAGTTGGTAGAAAAATAGATTATATAAATTCAGATACTATTCAAAAGTCTTATAAAAGTACTAATTGATATGTATTGTAATTGGTTTGGTTATATTGGTTAAATTGTAATGATAAAGAATGAAGAAATACAACCCAAAAACCTCCTCCTTTTATACACACTGAGTTCCCCAATGATTCCCTTGATGTACCACCCAATACACAGTTAATCACGCCTCTAAACAACTAATAGACATTCCCATCAACATTCCCAGTGACCCATGACATAATTAGAAGAGTAATAACCGCCAAAATCCTGAAATAATAAGGGAAATCCATCAAAATTAAAGAAAAAAGACAAAAAGAGAGTATATGCGTATAAAACAATAATATTAAGAACTAAAGGAGACTTTTTAAGGTTAATAATAGCTTAATAATAAGGGGGATTGACTGTAGAAATAATGGGGCTAATCCTGACATTATACTACGTGAAATTCCCATTCAAAAATAACCAAAATTGACTGAGAAACCACCCAAAAACTTAAAAAAGAGCGTGAGATGTGGGGTAACTACATGCAGTTCTTGGCAGGCTCTTGCACGGGTAAATCCTTGACTAAAATTAGGCGAATTTAAGCGTGGTGATGAAATAAAGTGCCAAGAGTGAGGTTATTAATGAAATTAGTGCATATAAACAGGGTCAATGCATTATTAATTAAGCTAGGACACTAAATAAGCGCCTGTCGCCTATTTTAGTGTGTTTCCCCACAGTGGGCGTAGAATGTGGGGTAATTATAGTGTGAAAAAGCTAACTTTGCTAAAAATGAAGCTATTCACACGGGAAAAAAGCAGGCAGTATGTGGCCAGTACACAGAAGCCATTTCTGGCATAAAAAACACCAAATTTGAAAAGTGTTATTTTTATGCATTTAAATAGCCAAATCAATAGTTCTAAATGAGCCCAATTGATCTGTCAAAGCGCAATTTTGATATTCTCAATTTTATAGCGCATATAGTCAACTTTTAAGTGAAATAAAGCGCATTTCTTGTTTTTTGCATAAAACAATGAATATAACAGCTTTAAGTGTACTTAAAAATTATGTAGCCTTATACTTAAGGTTCTTAAGATTACCCTAACATACTCCAACTTAATATTAAGTACATAAGACCTATAAAAGGTGGATATATGCGTGTATATAAGGTGTTATAATGGCATTTTTTGTGTATTATCATAATTTTACTTATGTATACTATTTGTGTACTCTTATTTATTAGTCCCATGTATAGTTCATGTGTTTAACATAACTTATAATCACTTTTTACTCAGTCCTGGAGATATACAGGCTGACACTCGCCCACCCAAAAAACACAATAAAAAAAATGATAAGTTATACATTTTATTTTATTAATTTGTAATTTTCAGGTATTCAGAATAAATCTGTAGCATTAAAGATTCAACTTTAAAGAAATAAAACATAATAAAATATTATGAGTACTGGTTTTTTAACCCCTCAGCTGGTTGAACAGAAATTTATTTCTGTTTAAATTTTTTAAGAAGGGTGGATAAATTAGAAATTTCTTTTTCAGGTATCCATTTATCAAATTCATTTGATTTCCCTTTAAATCTTAGTAAATACTCAGTTCCTTTTTCTTTAGTAAGGATTCTTTTCTTGAGTATTTTTTCAATCTCTGCTTTTTCCACAATTTCTTCAGGTTGCTTTTTAGGCCTTCCCCTTCTTTTTGGAAATAAGTCAGGATCATTTGGATGGTAAGGTTTCAATAATGAGATAGGGAAAACTGGATGTTTCCTATCATATGGAGCATATAATATGACTTCCACTGCATTATTCCCAACCATTTTATTTACTACAAAAGGTCCTACAAAGGGATCCTTTAATTTAACATTACCTTGTAAGTTAAAATGTAGTGTTGATATGAGGACTTCATCTCCCTTTTTAAATTCAAATTCTTTATGAGATTTGTCCCACCTTTTCTTTTCATATTCAAATGCTTTTTGGATGCATTCTTCTGCATGCTTTCTACACATTTGTTGCATATGAATAAAGGATTTAGTGCCAGGGTGTATATCCAACCTTGGTAGTTTATTTAAAAGATTTACTGGGGTATTTGGTACATATCCCAGCCAGAGTTCAAATGGTTTCTTCTCTGTTACAGAATGAGTTGTGCTGTTATAAGCAAATTCAAGGCCAGGAATTAATGTTACCCAGTCATGTGTGAATTTCTCATTGTCTTTGTATTCTAATCCAAAGGCACAATATCTTCTGATCATGTCTTCTAGAGTTTGTATCATCCTCTCAGCCAGCCCATCAGTTTGTGGATGGTGTGCTGTAGACAATTTTAATTGACAACCTGATACTTCCATCAAAGATGTCCAGAACTCTGAAGTAAATTTAGGATCTCTGTCAGAGATTATGGCTTTGGGGAACTCAGCAGTATTCATCATCTGAGTCCACCATAGTAACGCCAAGTCTTTAGCAGATACCTCTTTATGGGTAGGGATAAATTTACACATTTTTGTTAATCTATCCACTATTACCCAGCAAGAATTGAAACTTTCTTTTCCTGCTAATGGCAAGCCAGTTACAAAATCCATGTTTATAATTTCCCATGGAGCTTTTGGCTGCTCTATTTGTTGTAACAACCCAGCTCTCTTCCCAGTTAATCTTTTAGATTTCTGACAAGAGTCACATGTTTCAATGTATTTTTGTACATCCTCTTTCATGTTTATCCACCAGGCTGTATTTTTAACTCTGGTTAATGTTTTGTTAAAGTCAAAATGACCAGCTAAGATGTCATCATGACAAGTACTCAACATTAACTCTTTCATAGAAGGTGGTATTACTATTACATTGCTTAACTTTTTCCTGTAATATATATATCCATCTTCAATTGATAGTTTACCTTTTTCCAACGCATTTTTATACTTTGGAGGCAAGGTTTTAATTAATGCACTCATGGAGGCATTTGTTGGATCATTAAGAATGGTAGATAGCTTAGACAAATCTTTATCAGATGAATAATTTTCCAATATAGTTTGCATAAACTCTTCTTCTAAATCCACTATATAAATCCCAAATATATGTATAACCTCATTTTCAGGTACATAAGCTGGGTTGTCAGCATCATTTGGCAAAGGACTTCTGGATAATAAATCCACATTTGAATGCAATGTTCCTGCTCTATGAGTGATTGTCATTCTTCCTCTGTACTCTTGTACAGCTAGTTGCCATCTAAACATGTGCCTATTAGGTGTTTTCATGTTTAGTAATGATTTTACTGCACTGCAATCTGTTATAAGTTCAAACTTCTGGTCTTCCAGATAGTAATGAGGTTTCTCCAAAGCCCACACCACGGCTAAACATTCTAGCTGTGTGGCACCATACCTTAATTCTGTCTTTCTTAAGGTTCTGGATATATAACAGATAACTACTTCAGATAATTTTCCATTTATTATCTGTTTTTGCTGTAAAGCAGCACCCAAACCTATGAAACTTGCATCAGTGTACAAGATAAAAGGTAGGGTGAAATCTGGCAGTCCTAATATTGGAGCTGACATTAAACATTCCTTTAATTTATTAAAGGCATGTTGTCTTTCATTATTCCAAATGAAAGCTTCATTCTTCCTGATTAATGTTGTTAAAGGGGCTGCAATGGATTGGTAATTTTTAATATATTGTCTATAATATCCACACATACCCAAAAAACTTTGAACCTCTTTTACATTTTTAGGTATCCCAATGTTTTTAATTGCTGCCACTTTATTCTGGTCAACACAAATTTGTAATCCAGATACAACATGTCCAAGTACTTTCAAGGATTGAAATCCAAACTTACATTTCTTTAATGCAATAGTCATATTAATTTCATCCATTTTTTGAAATACTCTTTTCAGGTGATTTAAATGTTCATCATATGTCTTTGAAAACACTATGATGTCATCAATATAGACCAATAACCATCCTTCAACCATTTCCTGATGAAAAACACTATCCATCAATTTTTGGAAGACTGAAGGGGCATTCTTTGGGCCAAATGGCATTCTCACATACTTATATATACCCATATGTGTGGTTATTAATAAGTAATTTTGAGAATTTCTTTCCACAGGAATCTGGTGGTAACCCTTGTTCCCATCCAGACAGGAAATATATTTTGCTCCTTGTAAGGTAGCATGGATAGAAGCTATCCTTGGTAGAGGGTAAATATCATCTACTGTATATGTATTCAGAGCTCTAAAATCACCGCATAATCTTGCCTTATCTTTTTCATAAGAGATTAATACTGGTGAAATGACACAATACTTAGGTGTTGTGTCCACTTTTTCAACAATACCCATTTCCAACAACAATTTTATATTGTCTTCAATATCTTTCCTTTTTGCAGGAGATGCTGGGTAAGGTTTCTTTTTTAAGCTGCCAGGAATATTATCCAAATCACAGCTTAAAGAGATTTTCATCTCATGGTCTTTGACCAATCCTAGTTCATTTGAGCCATGAGCAAATGCCATAGGATATGATTTAATCAATCTCAATATATCTTCTTGTTCAATATTTGAGAGTTGAGGACTGAAAGAGGCTTTTTGGATTTCATTTTCCAATTCACCCACTTCATTGGTGGTTCTTCCACCTTGCAGTTGTTCTTCTCTAGGAGAAATGGCATATACTGAATTTTCAGAACATATTTTGAATTTCCTTTTACCATTCACCCCTATGGTGAAACAACTGTTTGCAGGATCTAGTTTAATGCCAAATTTTGTTAATAAATCATTGCCAATAATAAACCAATCACTACAATTATTATTATCCATTACTACAAATTCACAAACTGCTCTAACATATCCATTATTATATTTAAAGAATACAGCAGTTTTGTATTTGCCAATTGGATTTAATACTGAACCAAAACCTTTCCAGTTCTTTGTCTGAACAGATTCTAGTTTTTCCTGGTACTTACTATCAAGTTTCATTAATGCATTAAGTGAAACTACACTACCTGCAGCCCCAGTGTCAAGAATGGCATTCGTTTCTTTTCCACATATGATAATAGGTGCTCTGATAGGTGTTATTTTGTAAGTATCATGAGATACATCTTTAATTATTTCAGCTTCCTCTATGGAAGTTAAAGATGTGTCTGTATGAGGTATAGCATCATTCAGGAACATTATATCCTGTTCTAATACAAATATCTCATTTTCATCATCACTGTAAGATATGTTACTCTTGCAATCCTCACTGGATTCCACATTCTCATCTTCATGATTACTAGGTTCAGAATTCTGTGAGGTTTCAATAACATTTATTCTTTTCTTACACGTGTGACCTTTAACCCAAGGTTCATTACATTTGTAACTAGTGTTATTTTCTTGTCTCTTAGGGACAAGGGGAGCTGAAGGTTTTTTCTTTTCCACTGGTAACTTACTTGTAGTAGGTTTTACCACTTCAACACTTTGTCTGTAATTACTATACTTGGTTTCATATTTGTGGTTTAATAATATCTCATTGCATATATTAATGAATCCAGAGGTGTCTCTGACAGTTTCAGTTCTAGCAACAATAATGTCTCTAACTGATATAGGCAACTTGTATATTATTTTTTCTTTCCACTCTTCATAATCCATTTTTGGATCCATAGCTTTCATGATTTTTATTAAATTCATTAAGAAGAACATGGGTTTATCTCCAGCATTTGGATTATATCTGGCCCTTTCATACAGTCTTTGTTGAGTGATTCTAAATTTTGGGCCACCAAATTGCCTTTCAATTAGTGCCTTCCATTCATTCCAGGAGTAATTAATTCCCTCACTCAATACAGATTCAAACCATAATAAGGCCACATCTGTAAATAAAGATATTAACTTTGAAGTAATTTCTTCATCAGGTAATTTGTATGAAAATTTTAAGTTATCAATTCTTTGTATGAATTGTTGCCAATCAGATTTTGAATCCCCGTCAAAAGAAGGGTACTGATCTAACTTAGGCCAGTTCTTTTGGCTAGTTTTTGCTTCCCTAACCTGAGGAATATTGAGTAATTCACTTACTTTAGAAAGATGATCATTTATTTCATCTTTTACTGATTTTATATTCTCAGAGCCCATGACACTATGTTCATGTTCCATCATTGGTTTATCATCAGAGTGTTTCATAAAAACTGGTACTCTTTCTACATAAGAGGTATTATCCTTTATTGTTTCAGTATTTTTCAAAATGTTAGCTACTTCAATTTCTACTCTTTGTAACCTATCTTTTATTACAGGTACATGAGTTAAAGTATCATTTACATTTGAAAAAGACAATTTTACACGTCCCTCTATGGTAGCCATAATATTCTGAGAGTGTTCTAATTTACTTTCTAAATTTCTAATCTCAGATTTTAATCTTTTATTCTCATTGATTAATTCATTATTTGAATTTTCAATAATTTTTAATTTATTGGCTGTGGTACTCAATGATTGTGTTAGTTGTAATAATACATTTTCTGTATTAATGTTTGACTCTTTTGAGAACTCTTCCAATTTTTCAATTCTCAATAATAATTTACTTATTATTTTTGATTCCATTGGATTCTCTTTTAAAAAGTATTCTATTTTTTCCGTGTCCAATTCAGAAGACTCATTATCAGGGTCAAGATTTAATTCATTTGATTCCATTTTTATATTAATAGTATTTTCCTGGTGATCAATAAAACTATTTACATTGTCCTCATGTAAAGACAAGTTTAACATATTCTGTTCAAATGAATAATCCTTTAAATCCTTATCAATAATATCCAATATTTCCTTATCAATCTCATTACCTATAAGTAATTTATTTTCAGGTTGATATAATTGATCATAAGAAGTTGGATGACTTACCAAGGTCTTATCCCACTTCCCCCTGCCTCTCCTTGCCTTTCCCCTGTAAGGGTGACTGCTGGAGCCCTGCTGTTGAGGATTGTTGTAGTTTTGGGCGTACCAATCCCATTTCCATTTGCTTACTGTAATTTTTTGGTCCTCCTCTTGGGCTGGAGGTGTTGCTATGGAATTGTTGGGTGCCACTGTTGGTGGTTGAGTCTTTATGTCCACTAGAGCTTGGTTGACTTCTATGAAACCTTGAGCTGCTCTCTTTTCCAGATTGTTGATCTGGTCCACTATATTGTTGACTCTTATTGTCAAGGTGTTCAGTAGGGTGGATAGGGAGTGAACTTGTTCTTGTAAAGTATTTTTTGTTTTCTTTATTGAAACCTGCTTTAAAAGCTTTTCCCTTTCCTCCAGAGACATTGACGGAGTGTTGTTTATTATGGGAGAGTCCTGGCCCTCCATTTGAATGTCCTGTAACAGGTCTTTCAGCTCTAGGTCTTAAGTTATAAGGTTTTACCTTATTACTTACAATGTCATTGTTGTCACACATTTTTACGTGGAATTTAAAGAATTGAAAGTTTAGATATGAAAACTTCAAAAAGGAGTTTTATCAGTATTTATCAATACCACTGAAGACAATTTTATTGCTTACTTATTGGTATGAAGTGAATATTTATGTGCCAAAAGTCAAATATGCTTTTATGTGGTCACTTGATTTAACTGGTCTACAATATGTAGCCGTGTTTTTATATTCAAAAGAAAACAACTGTCAGTATGATTCTTTCTAAATATTTAATGAATTTTACAAACCAATAAAAGAAAAGATTAAGAGTCTTGTTAAAAGAAAACAATTAATCAGTTTAATTGGTTTATTATCTGCAAAGATCACAAATTTAATTGGTCTATTGACAGACTCCCACTAAGAACAATTATATGTTAAATTAGTGGTAAAAAATTTTATCTGCAAAGATCTCAAATTTAATTGGTCTATTGACAGACCCACTAATAACAATTATAAGTTAAATTAGTGGTAAAATTGTTGATTCAATATCACAATTTTATAATATAACAGGGCTTCTTTTTCTGAAATCACTATATAAGTGACCCCAACCTGTTGTAATTATCCAAATATTTCTATAGGGATATTATTTACGTGCACCTTCTTTTGAAAATTTAACATACAGGATTATAACAGAATTCTTGAGGAAAGGTCCCCAATTGTCAGGCTAAGATCAAGTACAAGGACGTGAACTAGCTTGAATGGTCAGTTTTCTAGAAGATTTAAATGGTCCTGTATGAATACTGTAGTACTAATCCACTAAGTTGTAAAATATAATCAAATATAAAGGTCTCAGTAATATAATTCTCACTAATCTTATATATGGCTTACAATCTTTATAGTTGGTAGAAAAATAGATTATATAAATTCAGATACTATTCAAAAGTCTTATAAAAGTACTAATTGATATGTATTGTAATTGGTTTGGTTATATTGGTTAAATTGTAATGATAAAGAATGAAGAAATACAACCCAAAAACCTCCTCCTTTTATACACACTGAGTTCCCCAATGATTCCCTTGATGTACCACCCAATACACAGTTAATCACGCCTCTAAACAACTAATAGACATTCCCATCAACATTCCCAGTGACCCATGACATAATTAGAAGAGTAATAACCGCCAAAATCCTGAAATAATAAGGGAAATCCATCAAAATTAAAGAAAAAAGACAAAAAGAGAGTACATGCGTATAAAACAATAATATTAAGAACTAAAGGAGACTTTTTAAGGTTAATAATAGCTTAATAATAAGGGGGATTGACTGTAGAAATAATGGGGCTAATCCTGACATTATACTACGTGAAATTCCCATTCAAAAATAACCAAAATTGACTGAGAAACCACCCAAAAACTTAAAAAAGAGCGTGAGATGTGGGGTAACTACATGCAGTTCTTGGCAGGCTCTTGCACGGGTAAATCCTTGACTAAAATTAGGCGAATTTAAGCGTGGTGATGAAATAAAGTGCCAAGAGTGAGGTTATTAATGAAATTAGTGCATATAAACAGGGTCAATGCATTATTAATTAAGCTAGGACACTAAATAAGCGCCTGTCGCCTATTTTAGTGTGTTTCCCCACAGTGGGCGTAGAATGTGGGGTAATTATAGTGTGAAAAAGCTAACTTTGCTAAAAATGAAGCTATTCACACGGGAAAAAAGCAGGCAGTATGTGGCCAGTACACAGAAGCCATTTCTGGCATAAAAAACACCAAATTTGAAAAGTGTTATTTTTATGCATTTAAATAGCCAAATCAATAGTTCTAAATGAGCCCAATTGATCTGTCAAAGCGCAATTTTGATATTCTCAATTTTATAGCACATATAGTCAACTTTTAAGTGAAATAAAGCGCATTTCTTGTTTTTTGCATAAAACAATGAATATAACAGCTTTAAGTGTACTTAAAAATTATGTAGCCTTATACTTAAGGTTCTTAAGATTACCCTAACATACTCCAACTTAATATTAAGTACATAAGACCTATAAAAGGTGGATATATGCGTGTATATAAGGTGTTATAATGGCATTTTTTGTGTATTATCATAATTTTACTTATGTATACTATTTGTGTACTCTTATTTATTAGTCCCATGTATAGTTCATGTGTTTAACATAACTTATAATCACTTTTTACTCAGTCCTGGAGATATACAGGCTGACAGATTAACTAAAGTTGAGATTGAAACTGCCAATCTACTAATGAACCAGGATAATCATAAGTATAATCAATATAATAATAATCCTTTCATTGGCAAAAGTGAATCTCATTCCTTCCCTGTACCACAACAATTAAAACCATCTAGTGGTAGTGTCAAATCTGAAAATGTAAGTCACAAATCCGTGCAGGAAGAAATACAAGACCATTTATCAAAAGTGAATGAGTTGTTGAATTTACCTAAGATTAGTGAGATAAAATCCAATCAGAAGAACTGGCCTAAAATAGATCAGTACCCAACTTATGATGGGGAAGCCAGCTCTGATTGGCAACATTTTATTCAAAGAATTGACAACTTGAAATTCTCATATAAGTTACCAGATGAAGAGATAACATCAAAATTAATTTCTTTATTTAAGGATGTTGCTTTATTATGGTTTGAAGCTGTCTTAAGTGAGGGTAGAGACTACTCTTGGGCTGAATGGAAACAACTTATTGAAAAACAATTTGGAGGTTCTAAATTCAGGCTTACTCAGCAGAGACTTTATGAGAAGACTAGGTATAATCCGTTGAATGGTGACAAACCTATGGTATTTTTAATGAATTTAAACAAAATATTAAAAGCCATTGAGCCTCATATGGATTTTAACTTATGGAAAGATAAGATAATATACAAATTACCTATATCTGTCAGAGACATTGTTGTAGCTAGAACATTAAATGTTACTGAATATTCTGACTTTATTAATATTTGCAATGAAATATTATTAAACCATAAGTATGAATCAAGGTATTCCACTTATAAACAAAATGTTGAACCTGTAAAAACTCAGAATTCAAAAACACTTCAGGAGAAGCAGAAAAAACCTACTGCACCTGTAGTACCTAAAAAGTATTAAACAAATACTTGTTATAAGTGTAACAAACCTTGGGTAAAAGGTCACAAATGTGAGAAAAACATAAATATTGTTGAAAATCAATGTGAATCTGAAACTGAAACTGAAAAAAGTAAAGAATCAAGTGATTATGACAGCAATATCTCATATAGTGATGAAAATGAAGTCTGTATGTTGGAAGATGATTTGTCCATCTTTGAAAATCCAATATTAAATATGGACTCAAATGAATCTTTAATGAATTTTGAGGATGCTGAAATCATTAAGGATATACAAGCTGATAACTTTAGAATGACACCTATCACGGTTCCAGCTATCATTTCTGGTGAAAATGTTAATATAGTATTGGACACAGGAGCTGCTGGTTCAGTTGTTTCCACTAATACATTACAGAAAATTGATAGTGAATATAAGTTTAAGCTTGAACCACTTCAGAATAAAAATTGGAGAGGTTTTGGATCAGTAATACACCCCATTGGTAAATACAAAGCTGCTGTTTTCTTTAAACACCAACATGGTTATGTAAGGGTAACTTGTGACTTTGTAGTAATGGATAATACAAATTGTAGTAACTGTTTTATCATTGGAAATGATATTCTGACTAAATTTGGTGTAAAATTAGACCCTGCTAATAATAATTTTACAATTGGCATGAATGGTAAAAGGAAATTTAAAATAAATTCTTTTAACACAGTCTTACACATTGAGTCAGTAACAAATTCCCCGTCTAAAGGAAGAGAATCCAATGAGTTGGAACTTCTGGAAACAGAAATTTCAAAAGCATCATTTGGCACTCAGATAAGTGAAACTGAGAAAGATAATATTTTGGAATTAATTAAAGCTTTTCCAATGGCTTTTGCACATGGTACAAATGAACTTGGACTTGTAAAAGATCATGAAATGAAAATTAGTTTAACCTGTGACATGGATAATATTCCTGCTAGTCTTAAAAAGAAACCATACCCTGCTTCACCAATGAAGAGGAAAGACATAGAGGATAATATTAAGATGTTATTAAAGATGAACATTCTTGAGAAGGTTGAAACTACACCAAAATATTGTGTAATATCACCAGTGCTGATTTCTTATGAACAAGATAAAGCAAGACTGTGCGGTGATTATAGAGCATTAAATACATTTACAGTAGATGATATTTATCCCTTGCCAAGGATTGCCTCTATACATGCTACCCTTAAAGGTGCTAAATATATAAGTTGCCTAGATGGAAATAAAGGGTACCATCAAATTCCTGTTGAAAAGAATTCACAGAACTTTTTGTTGATAACAACACACATGGGAATTTATAAGTATGTCAGAATGCCATTTGGACCAAAGAATGCTCCATCAGTATTTCAGAAGTTAATGGATATAACATTCCATAATGAAATGATTGAGGGATGGTTAATGGTATACATTGATGACATCATAGTGTTCTCTAAAAATTTTGATGAACACTTAATCCATTTAAGGAAAGTATTTCAGAAAATGGATGAAATAAAAATGACCCTTGCATTGAAAAAATGTAAATTTGGGTTTGAATCTTTAAAAGTGCTTGGTCATATTGTATCTGGCTTACAAATATGTGTAGACCAAAATAAAGTGGCTGCAATAAAGAATATTGGCATTCCCCAAAATGTGAAGGATGTACAATCTTTTCTTGGAATGTGTGGTTATTATAGACAATATATAAAAAACTACCAATCAATTGCTGCACCACTGACCACACTGATAAAGAAATCAGAAGCTTTCATTTGGAATAATGAAAGACAACAAGATTTTAATAAGTTGAAAGAATGTTTAATGACAGCTCCTATCTTGGGATTACCAGATTTCCAATTACCTTTTGTATTATATACAGATGCAAGTTTTATTGGACTGGGTGCTGCTTTGCATCAAAAACAACTTATTGAAGGTAAAATGTCAGAAGTAGTAATCTGCTATATTTCACGTACTCTGAGAAGTGGTGAATTGAAATATGGTGCTACTCAACTTGAATGTTTGGCAGTAGTATGTGCTCTTGAAAAGCTACATTATTACCTTGAAGACCAAAAATTTGAGTTAATAACTGACTGTAGTGCAGTTAAGTCACTCTTAAACATGAAAAATCCTAATAGACACATGTTTAGATGGCAATTAGCTGTACAAGAATACAGAGGACGGATGACTATTACACATAGAGCAGGAACCTTGCACTCTAATGTAGATCTGTTATCTAGAGTACCTCTGCCTAATAATGATGATAATCCTGCTTATGTTCCTGAATCAGAGATTATTAACATTTATGGCATTTATATTGTAGATCTTGAGGATGAATTTATGCAATCAATTCTTGATAATTATAATTCAGATCCTGACTTAAGTAAATTAACTACAATATTAAATGATCCATCTAATGCTTCAATGAATGTTTTAATAAAAACATTACCAGATAAGTATAAAGAGGCATTAGAGAAAGGAAAATTTTCCATTGAGGATGGTTTTATATATTACAGGAAAAAATTAAGTAATGTAATTGTAATTCCCCCTTCAATGAAGGAGTTAATGTTAAGTATATGTCATGATGATATATTAGCAGGTCATTTTGACTACCATAAAACATTAACCAGAGTAAAAAACACAGCTTGGTGGATTAACATGTCTGAGGATGTTCAGAAATATGTTGAAACATGTGATTCTTGTCAAAAATCTAAAAGATTAACAGGAAAAAGAGCTGGTTTATTACAACAAATTGAGCAACCAAAAGCTCCATGGGAAATTACTAACATGGACTTTGTAACAGGTTTGCCAATAGCAGGGCATAAGAGTTATAACTCCTGCTGGGTAATTGTAGATAGATTTACAAAGATGTGTAAATTTATTCCTACCCACAAAGAGGTTTCTGCAAAGGACTTAGCTTTTTTATGGTGGACACAAATGTTAAATACAGCAGGTTTCCCCAAAGCAATAGTTTCTGACAGAGATCCTAAATTTACTTCTGAGTTCTGGACGTCACTTATGGATGTTTCAGGGTGTCAATTAAAACTTTCTACAGCACACCATCCACAAACTGATGGGCTAGCAGAAAGAATGATACAAACCTTAGAAGATATGATAAGAAGATACTGTGCTTTTGGTCTTAATTTTAAAGACAATGACAAATTCAAGCATGATTGGGTAACCCTTATCCCAGGTTTAGAATTTGCATACAATAGTACAGTACATTCTGTCACTGGCAAAAATCCATTTGAGTTATGGTTGGGTTATGTACCTAATACCCCTGCTAAAACTCTTAATAAGTTACCTAGATTGGATATTCATCCAGGTACTAAATCGTTTCTTCAGATGCACGAACTATGCAGAAAACATGCTCAAGAATGTATAAATAAGGCTTTTGAGTATGAAAAGAAAAGATGGGATAAAGCCCATAAAGAACAAATGTTCAAAGAGGGTGATGAAGTCCTTATTTCAACGCTACATTTCAATTTAAATGGTAATGTTAAATTGAAGGATCCATTCATTGGACCATTTGTAGTTAAAAAGATGGTTGGTAATAATGCTGTTGAGGTTATTCTATATGCACCTTATGATAGAAAACATCCAGTATTTCCTATTTCTCTTATAAAACCATACCATTCTAATGATACTGCTCTCTTTCCAAGAAGATCAGGAAGGCATAAACAGCAACCTGAAGAAATAGTGGAGAAAGCAGAAATTGAAAAGATACTTAAAAAGAGACACCTTACTAAAGAAAAGGGAGTTGAGTATCTATTAAAATTTAAAAATAAATCAAGTGAATATGACCAGTGGATTCCAGAAAATGAAATCTCTGATCTTAAAAATCTCTTGAAAAAATTTAAATCTAAATAATACTGTTCATTCAGTATATGTATTATAAAAATTATTTTTTATTTTTTATTTCATTCCTTAAGATTAATTAAAATGTCTTAACATTTTTTTTATTGTTTTTTTTGGGGTGAGGGAGTGTCAGCCTAAATATCCTTAGGACTGAGTATTTCTTATGCTTAAAATAAGATAACCTTAATTAGATTAAGCTTATATCTTAAAAATAAGGTTAAAATAATAATATATATTATTTTATTATATATATATATAATTATTATTCTATTATATAATTTATAATAGTTTAAATAGCTTATCCATGGCCTAATAATACTTATTAAGGTGTTAATGGAGTCATAATATACTTAGCTTAAGTGATATGAAGTAATTATTGACATACATAAGCTTATATGTATACATAAATCTCATATTCAGTGAAATATGCAGTATATTATGTATATTTAGGTATATAAGTGGGTTTTAGCCCCTTAATAGCCTATAACCTTTGTTTTTCTGCTTATTTTAGGTCATATGGACGAAATCAGTGGATTCACAACGCCTACAGAAGCATAGACACCTATATCAGGCGCATACACCCAGTTTGGACAACTAAAATTACCTCCTTGGATGGTTATTCACGGATTTATGGGTTGGAAAGATGTTTTTGGGTTAATGTGGATGCTTGGGGATGTTATTGGGGGCTTGGACATTTTATTTGTTTCCTTTATATGCTTTTAGTTTCATTAAATCTCTTTTTGATCATTTATTTTACCTGTTTCTTTATGGTATCCGCTTTTATCTGGGTTTTCTATTTATGGTATGACTCTGTGTTATTATTAATAGTGATGGAGGGTCCTTACTGGAGGTCTGGGTGTTGAAACTGCTTGAAGTGGACGCCATGGGGAGGTGATGGGCCCTCACAGTGCTGTAATTGCCGGGGATAGCAGTGACATCATCTGGATTGAAGGTCTGTGCACTCCAGTGGATTTGGGTATAAGTAAGGAGGGATTTTGACGGTTTATTATCATCATTCAATTACTACACTTCAAACAAACATTACACTACAATTATTAACATTCAGAAATATATTATAAAGCCCTTATAAATTGATATTATCTTTATAAAAGCTATAATTATATTTTATTCTTCTATTTTCCACCACTAGCACGCATTTAAATCCAAGTATTGTGAGTTTAATTTGAGTATAACTATTCTATTAGTCTTCCCCTGAGGTTTAATCACTAAATCATTTATTAATAAGTAGTAGGACCATAAAATAACACTATTATATCATACTTATATACTAGACTGTACTGACACTTGGACTCAAATTCATTACAGATTGAACCAAAATTGAGCTATTGACAAAGGAACCATACAATCAGGGATGAACACCACTCAGAAGAACAGTTTTAGGTGGGTCTTCAAGTAGAGTTCAGTATGAGTTCAGTCTGAGTTCCATCTGATTTCAGGTTGGGCACTTGCTAGCAAGTACACCCTTATATTGCATAGTGATTGCTAATAATTTTTTTCTACTAATTACCATATAGGTTTTCTCTTTGTAGACATGAATAATAGTTACTTTAGTCATAATGAGTGCTCCACAGGAAAATTTAAGTGATAAAACTGCTTTTAACACCAGGTCTGAAGCTAAAAATGCTGTTCCAGGACATCACTATGGAGGGCCGATCCCACCCACAGCCAGAAGCAATGAGAATAGAAGAAAAGGATGCCTTATTAAAAAATATAACTATAAAAAAGACTTCGCCTCCTCTTCAGGATCAAATTTCCCATCTGGCAAAACAGGTTCTGAAACTAGAGGAGTCAAGATCAACCATATTAAAGGAGGTAGAACAGCTGCAAAACAACTTCAAGGTGGGATTTCAGCAAATGAACCAAACTTTTGTGGATTTAAAGGGAGGGCAGCCAAACCAACAACCCCCTACCCAAGGAGGATCAATTCAGTCCTAGAAAATGATCTTGGTAGAGAAATGGGAGTGGGATCAGTTCCATCAGCAGTGGTCAAGCCACCATTGCAACAGGGATCCACCCCCTCACCAGACAACCTCAGCTCACCCTTACAGAGGAAAGAAAAAGCTTCAGAAGTCAGGGCTTACTACTATCCTTTGGTAAGTAGATTAACCTCTCATATTAAACACAATACTAATTATTACAATGTAGGGAATTTTATTGATGTGATATCTTCCCAGAAAATTGAGGAGGACTTAAGAGAATTAGGTTTTGATGTAGATACACCTGATTTTTCTTTTGTTAATAACAATAGTACTATTTACAATAATAATACAGTTAACCCTCAGATACCACTAATTATTATTGAGATGAGAGTTTCAGAAAATAGTGAAGAATGTGAGAAGGAAGACGTGAAGTATATTAATAATAACCCAACTGTTCATAGAATTGTTTCAGCATTATGGAATAGAATGACTTGGTGTGAGGATCAAACAATTAAGCTCACAAGTAAAAAAATTTTGTCCTTGACATTGAATATTTCTCAATTGGCAACAAGTAATAAAAAATTGGAGGGTGAACTCTGGGCTCTTAATCTTAAATATGATTATTTCAGTAATAAATATAGTGACCTTTCAAACAAATTCTGTGAGATAGAAAAATTAAATGAAGCACATTAATAGAAATATGAATCAAGAGCAAAGTTATCTTTTGCACAAAACAATCAGAGTGTTTCTGATCTGTTACAAAGATTAACTAAGTTTGAGATTGAAACTGCTAATCTACTAATGAATCAGGATCATCATAAGTATACACAGTATAATAATAATACTTCATTTGAAAAAATTAATCTCAATCATTTCCAATGCCACCAGAAGTAAAACCATCAGGTGGAAGTTTGAAGTCTGAGAAGACAAATGTAAGTCGGAAATATGCGCAAGAAGAAATACAAGACCATTTTTACAGAGTGAATGAGTTATTAATTTACCTAAAATCAGTGATATTAAATCCAATCAGAAGAACTGGCCAAAGATTGATCTGTACCCAACTTATGATGGGGAAGCCAGCTCTGATTGGCAGCATTTTATTCAAAGAGTTGACAATTTAAAATTCTCATATAAGTTACCAGATGAAGAAATAACATCAAAAATAATTTCTTTATTTAAGGATGTTGCTTTATTAAGGTTTGAAGCTGTATTAAGTGAGGGTAAAGATAACTATTGGGTTAAATGGAAACATCTGATTGAAAAATAATTTGGATATTCTTAATTCAGATTAACTCAGCAAAGATTATATGAGAAAACTAGGTATAATCTGCCAAATGGTGTCAAACCAATGGTATTTTTAGTGAATATAAATGAAATATTAAAAGCCATTGAGCCAAATATGGATTTAAACTTATGGAAAAATAAAATAATATATAAATTACCTATATCTGTCAGAGACATTGTTGTAGCTAGAGCAATAATGGTTAATAAATACTCTGAATTTATTAAAATTTTAAATGAAATATTATTGAACCATAAGTATAAAGCAAGTTACACCACTTATAAACAATATAATGAGCCTGTGAAAAATCAGAATTCAAAAAAACTGCAGGAAAAACAGAAAAAACCTACTGCAACTGTAGTACCTAAAAATTATGAGACTAATATTTGTTATAAGTGTATTAAGCCTTGGGTTAAAGGTCCCAAATGTGTGAAAAATATATATATTGTTGAAAAGTAGCATGAATCTGGGAATGAAGCAGAAAAAAGTAAATATTCAAGTGATTATGACATTAATATCTCATATATTGATGAAAATGAAGTCTGTGTGCTGGAAGATGATTTTTCCATCTTTGAAAATCCAATATTGAATATGGACTTAAATGAATCTTTAATTGATTTTGAGGATGCTGAAATCATTAAGGATATACAAGCTGATAACTTAAAAATGACACCTATCATGGTTCCAGGAATCATTTCTGAAGAAAATTTAAATATAGTATTGGACACAGGAGCTACTGGCTCTGTTGTTTCTGCAAATACATTACAGAAAATTAATGGAGATTATAAGTCAAAGCTTGAAACCCTTCATAGTAAAAGTTGGAGAGGTTTTGGATCAGTACTACACCCAATTGGTAGATACAAAGCTTTTTTTTCTTTAAACATCAACATGGTTATGTTAGAGTAACTTGTGACTTTATAGTAATGGATAATACTAATTGTAGTAACTTTTTTATCATTGGAAATGACATTCTGACTAAGTTTGGTGTGAAATTAGACCCTGCTAATAATAATTATAAAATTTCAATGAATGTTAAAAGAAAATTTAAAATAAATTCTTTTAACACAGTCTTAAACATTGAGTCATTCATAGATATTCCTTGCATAGGAAGAGAATCCAATGAGATGGAACTTCTGGAAACAGAAATTTCAAAACCATCATTTGGCACTCATATAAGTAAAGCTGAGCAGAAAAATATTTTGGACTTAATTAAAGCATTTCAAATGGCTTTTGCACATGGGACCAGTGAACTTGGCCTTGTAAAAGATCATGAGATGAAGATTAGTTTAACCTGTGATATCAATAATATTCCTGCTAGTCTTAAAAAGAATCCATACCCTACTTCAACAATGAAGAGGAAAGACATAGAGGATAATATTAAGATGTTATTAAAAATGAACATTCTTGAAAAGTTTGCAACTTCCCCAAAATATTGTGTAATATCACCAGTGCTAATTTCTTATGAACAAGATAAAGCAGGACTGTGCAGTGATTATAGAGCTTTAAATTCATTTTCAATAGATGATATTTACCCCTTGCAATGGATTGCCTCTATACATGCTACCCTTAAAGGTTCTAAATACATAAGTTGCCTAGATGGAAATAAATAGTACCATCAAATTCCTGTTGAAAAGAATTCACAGAGCTTTTTGTTGATAACAACACATATGGAAATATATAAATACGTCAGAATTTTATTTGGACCAAAAAATTCTCCATCAGTATTTCAGAAGTTAATGGGAATAACATTCCATAATGAAATGATTGAAGGATGGTTAATGGTATACATTAATGACATCAAAGTGCTCTCTAAGACAAATGATGACCACTTAATCCATTTGAAAAAGGTATTTCCAAATATGGATGAAATAAAAATGGCCCTTTCATTGAAAAAAGTAAATCTGGGTTTGAGTATTTCAAAGTGCTTGGTCATAATGTATCTGGCTTACAAGTATGTGCAGACAAAAATAAGGTTGCTGCAATCAAGAATATTGGCATTCCTCAAAATGTAAAGGATGCACAATCTTTTCTTGGTATTTGTGGTTATTATAGACAATATATAAAAAACTACCAAACAATAGCTCCACCATTGACCACACTGATAAAGAAATCAGATGCTTAAATTTGGAAAAATGAAAGACAACAGGCTTTTGATAAGTTGAAAGAATGTTTGATGACAGCTCCTATCTTGGGACTACCAGATTTCCAATTACCTTATTTAATGTATACTTATGCAAGTTTTTTTTGTTTGGGTTCTGCTTTACATCAAAAATAAATTATTGAAGAGAGAATGTCAGAAGTAGTAATTTGCTATATTTCAGGTACTCTAAGAAGTAGTGAATTGAAATATGGTGCTACTCAACTTGAATTTTTTGCAGTAAAATGGGCTCTTGAAAAATATTATTACCTTGAAGACCAAAAATTAGAGTCAATAACTGACTTTAGTGCAGTTAAGTCACTCTTAAACATGAAAACTCCTTATAGACATATGTTTAGATGGCAATTAGCTGTACAAGAGTACAGAGGACAGTTGACTATTACACATAGAGCAGGAAAATCACACTCTAACTTAGATCTTTTATCTAGAGTACCTCTACCTAATAATGATGATAATCATTCTTATGTTCCTGAAACAGAGGTTATCAACTTTTATGGCATTTATATTGTAGATCTTCAGGATGAATTTATGCAGCCAATACTTGATAATTATGCTTCAGATCCTGACTTGATTAAACTTACTACAATTTTAAATGATCCATCTAATGCTTCAATGAGTGTTTTGATAAAAACATTACCACAGAAGTATAAGGAAGCATTGGAAAAAGGATATATTTTTCATTGAGGATGGTTTTAAATAGTACAGGAAGAAATTAAGAAATGTAATAGTAATTCCCCCTTCAATGAAGGAGTTAATGTTAAGTATATTTCATGATGATATATTAGCAGGTTACTTTGACTTCCATAAAACATTAACCGGAGTAAAAAATACAGTGTGGTGGATTAATATGTCTGATGATGTTCAAAAATATGTTGAGTCATGTGATTCTTGTCAAAAATCTAAAAGATTAACAGGTGAAAGAGCTTGTTTATTACAACGAATTGAGAAACCAAAAGCTCCATGGGAAATGGTTAACATGGACTTTGTAACAGGTTTTCCAATAGCAGGGAATAATGATTATAGCTCCTGCTTGGTGATTGTAGAAATATTTGCACAATTTTTTAAATTTATTCCTACCCACAAAGAGGTTTCTGAAAAGGACTTAGCTTTTTTATGGTGGACACAAATGTTAAATACAGCAGGATTCCCCAAAGCAATAGTTTCAGAAAATAATCAAAAATTTACTTCTGAGTTCTGGACATCACTTATGAATATTTCAGGGTGTCAACTAAAAACTTTCTACAGCACACCATCCGCAAACTGATTGGCTAGAAGAAAGAATGATACAAATCTTAGAAGATATGATAAGAAGATATTGCGCTTTTGGTCTTGACTATAAAGACAATGAAAAATTCACACATTATTGGGTAACCCTTATCCCAGGTTTTGAATTTGCATAAAATAGTAAAGTACATTCTTTAACTGGAAAAAATCCACTTGAGTTATGGTTGGGTTATGTACCCAATACACCTGCTAAAACTCTTAATAAATTAACTAGATTGGATATACATTCAGGTACAAAATCTTTTCTTCAGATCCAAGAATTATGCAGAAAGCATGCTCAAGAATGTATAAATAAGGCATTTAAGTATGAGAAGAAAAGATCGGATAAAGCCCATTAAGAGCAAATGTTCAAAATGGGTAATGAAGTCCTTATTTCTGCACTACATTTCAATTTAAATGGTATGGTTAAATTGAAGGATCCTTTCATTGGACCATTTGTATTAAAAAAGATAGTTGGTAACAATCACCTTGAAATATGGGGGGTGGACTTGCAGCAAGTCTGCAACCTTGGACTCAACTGCAACACAGATTGAACACACATGAGCTATTGAAAAAGGAACCACACAATCAGGGATGAATACCACTCAGAAGAACAGTTTTAGGTGTTTTTTCAAGTAGATTTCAGTTTGAGTTAAGTATGAGTTCAGTCTGAGTTCCATCTGAGTTCAGGTTGGGGACTTGCTGGCAAATCCACCCCCTATATTGCGTAATAAATGCTGTTGAAGTTATTCTATATGCAACATATGATAGATAACATCCAGTATTTCCTATTTCTCTTATAAAACCATACCATTCTAATGATACTGCTCTATATCCAAGACAATCAGAAAGGCATTAAAAGCAACCTGAAGAAATAATTTAAAAGGCATAAATTGAAAAGATATTTAAAAAGAGACACCTTACTAATGAAATAAGAGTTGAGTATCTATTAAGGTTTAAAAATATATCAAGTGAATATTACCAGTGGATTCCAGAAAATGAAATCTCTGATCCTAAAAATCTCTCGAATATATCTAAATGTAAATAATAATGTTTAATTCAGTATATGTATCATAGAAAATTTAAAAATTATTTTTCTATTCACTCCTTACTTATTAATTAAAATGTGTTAACATTTTTCTATTGTTTTTTGGGTGAGGGAGTGTCAGCCTAGGTATCATAAAGACTGAGTAATTCTTATGTTTAAACTAAGATAACCTTAATTACATTAAGCCTTTAACTTAAAATTAAGGTTATAATACATATATATATGGTTATAATACTTATATATATAAATATTACACTTTCATATGACTTATAGTATTTTAAATAGCTTATCCATAGCCTTATAGTACTTATTAAGGTGTTAATGGAATCATAATATACTTATCTTAAGTGATATTAAGTAGTTATAGACATAAATAAGCTTATAGGTATGCATAAACCTCATATTCAGTGAAATATGTAGTAATATTATGTATATATAGGTATATAAGCAGGCTTTAACCTCTAAAATGCTTATAAGTTTTATTTTTCTGCTTATTACAGGCCGTATGGACGTATTCAATGAACTAAAAATGCCTTCACAAACATATACACCTTTTTTAGGTGCATATATCCAGTTTGGACAATTAAATCTGCTTCCTTTGATGGATTTTCATGGATTTATGAGTTGAGATATGACTACTTGGTTAATATGGATGCTTGGGGATTTTATTTGGGGCTTAGAAAGTTGATTTTGTTCCTTTATATGACTTGGGCTTCATTCTATAATCTTTGGATGAGTTATTTTACCTGTTTCTTTATGGTATCCACTTTTATCTGTTTTCTCTATTTATGGTATAGGTTTATGATATCATTAATTGTGATGGAGGGTCCTTACTGGAGGTCTAGGTGTTTGAACTTCTTGAAGTGGATGCCATGGGGAGGTTATGGGCCCTCAAAGTGGTGTAATTGCCAGGGAGAGCAGTGACATCATCTGGATTGAAGGTATGTGCACTCCAGGGGATTTTAGTATAAGTAAGGAGGGATTTGACAGTGTAGACAATCCTATAGTACTAGCTATAGATCTTGAACAAGGGAGTTGCAGTAAAACCAGAAAGAATCACCCCTATCCCTTTATAAAAACAAGTGAGATTTACCTGTTGCAGCAAATTGGAGATCTGTTTGCTAGAACCTCTAATTAAACACTCTTGACCTCTTTAAAAGTGAAGATAATAGTCCCAGACAGACTTCTGGAAAGTGTTTAAATGAACAGTAATATATGCCAACAAAACACAAGCCAATGAGACAGTGAGGAACAGAGAGGCAATGAGATAAAGAGATAAGATGATTCCCCTAAAAATCTTCCCACACACACATCATACAGCCAGTGCACAGACCACCCTGACCTATTCTCCACCCAAAATCCAGCTTTCCCAGCCTTGTTCATGCATAAAAGTGCATTTTAGAACCTCCCCAGCGCCCAGGTGGGCAGACTTCTTGAGGGCAGCGCTGCTTAGGGGTGGGTGGGCTGCTTCTAGGCCCTAAAACACCCATACAACCAATAAAAACCATAAAAACCCATAACTTCACTATTAAACAAGATAAACACACATAAGACATACCAAAATGAAAAGAAAATAAAGGGCAATAAGCTGAGACATAATAAGTGACCCTAGCTTAAGCCTAAATAAGCACCATTAAACAATAAACTTCCAATAAATACCAATAACAACACCATAACTACCCTATAAAACAAGGTAACCACCCATAAGGGATACCAAAATGAAGAGAAAAGAAAAGACATTAAGCTGAGACATAATAAGTGACCCTAGCTTAAGCCTCCATAAAAACTACTAACTATCACCTAAAGATGAAAAAATCCACTAATAACACCATAATACCAATAACACCCTACATACCAAATACCCCCAAATATGCACTCCAAAGGCCTACTCAGGTTTGGATCACCACAATGGGTTATTTATCATCACTTACTTACTAAAAATCAATTAAACACTAAATAATTATTATCATTTAGAAATCTATTATAAAGCATTTATAAATTGATATTATCTTTATATAAGCTATAACTATATTCTATTTATCTATTTTCCACCACTAGCACACTTATAAATCCAAGTATTGTGAGTTTTATTTGAGTATAACTATTTTATTAGTCTTCCCCTGAGGTTTAATCACTAATTCATTTATCAATAGGTAGTAGGACCATTAACAAATACTATTAAATCATAATTATATACTAGATATACTGACAATTGGGGGTCTTTCCTTGATTATTAGTGATTTTTTAGTATAAGCCTGAGGACATGATTTTTACTTTAGTATATCTCAACCAAACCAAATATTTGGGTCTGCTGCACATAAGTGGGTCATCATAACTCAGTGATTGCAGGAAAAAACCCTATCATAATTTTACTAATTTTTTATAATAAAAATTAGGTATTTACAGTTGTAACTGTACCCAATATAAACACAATTTCACTTGGTATTTGGTCACCAATATAACACCTAATTAAATTGGTATTTGGTTAAAGATTGGTAAGCTATCTATTAACCCTTATAAAGGTCTAGTTAAACTTATTATTTATTTTTAACAGATTTTTTTGAATTTTTCTTTTATTTTATTTAAATAAATTAAGATATGAATTCAGGGTAAGCTCCAGTGCTTTTATTAGTAATTATATTGCCAATACTTTTGTCTACTAATTACCATATAGGTTTTCCTTTCTGTAGATGTGAAATATTGTTATTCAGATCAATATGAGTGCTCCCCAGGAAAATGTAAGTGAAAAGCCTGCTTATAATATCAGGTCTAAAGCTAACAAAAACATTGCTCCAGGACATAACCATGGAGGGTTAATTATATCCCCAGGCAGAGCAAATGAGTATAGAGGAAAAAGACCCCCTCTTAAAAAGATTAAAAAAAAGAAGAGGTTTCCTCCTCTGAAGGATCAACTATCCCATCTTACAAAACAGGTCCTGAAGTTGGAGGAATCAAAGTCATTCATGCTCAAGGAGGTAGAGCGATTTCAGAACAATTGCAAGGTAGGATTCCAACAGATGAATCAAACACTGGAAGAGCTAAAGGGAGGCCAGCCAAGTCAGCAACCCCCTACCCCAGGAGGGTCAAATCACTCCCAGGAGAAAATCCTGGTCGAAAAATGGAAGTGGGATTGGTTCCATCAACATTGGTCCAGTCACAGCTGCAACAGGGATCCTCCTCCTCATCATACTTACTCAGCTCACCCATACAAAAGCAAAAGTGCCAAAAATCAGGACTGGCACCTATACCTTGGTAAGTAGATTACCATCTTGGATTGAACACAATACTGATAATTACAATATAGGTAATATTATTGATTTCAAATCTGTGCAGAAAATAGAGGAGGACTTAAGAAATTTAGGCTTTGATGAAGATACACCTGACTTGTCTTTTGTCAATAACAGTACTATTCATAATAATAATACAGTTAATCCTCAGTTGCCACCACTTACTAGTGAGATGAGAAGCTCACAAGAGAGTGAGAGAATTGAGAAGGAAGACATGGAGTATTTTAACAATAATCTAACTGTCCATAGAATTGTTTCAGCATTGTGGAATAGAGTGACCGATTGTGAGGAACAGACAGCTAAGCTCACAAGTGATACAATTTCATCCTTAACATTAAGTATTTCACAGCTGGCAACACGTAATAAAGAATTAGAGAATGAAAATTTATCTCTAACTCTTAAATATGATTCATTGAGTAATAAATAAAGTGAACTTTCAAGAAAATTCTGTGAGTTGGAAAAATTGTATGAAGCACACTTGTTGAAAACTGAATCAAGAACTAAGTTATCTTTTTCCCAGACAAATCAAAGTGTCTCTGAGCTACTACAAAGATTAATTAAAGTTGAGATTGAAGCTGCCAATCTACTAATGAACCAGGTTAATCATAAATATACTCAATATAATAAGAATCCTTTCATTGGAAAAAGTGAATCTCATTCCTTCCCCATTCCACCACAATTAAAACCATCTGGTGGTAGTGTCAAATCTGAAAATGTAAGTCACAAATCCATGCAGGAGGAAATACAAGACCATTTCTCAAGAGTAAATGAGTTATTGAATTTACCTAACATTAGTGAGATAAAATCCAATTAGAAAAACTGGCCTAAGATAGATCAGTATCCAACTTATGATGGGGGAGTCAGCTCTGATTGGAAACATTTTATACAAAGAATTGACAATTAAAAGCTCTCATACAAGTAACCAGATGAAGAAATAACATCAAAATTAATTTCTTTATTTAAAAATTTTACTTTATTATGGTTTGAAGCTGTTTTTAGTGAGGGTAAAGATTACTCTTGGGCTGAATGGAAACAACTAATCAAAAAACAATTTGGAGGTTCTAAATTCAGACTCACTCAGCAGAGACTTTATGAGAAAACTAGGTACAATCCGTTGAATGGTGAAAAACCTATGGTATTTTTAATGAATTTAAATAAAATATTAAAAGCCATTGAGCCTAATATTCATTTTAACTTATGGAAAGATAAGATAATATATAAATTACCTATATCTGTCAGAGACATTGTTGTAGCTAGAACAATAAATGTTACTGAATACTCTGACTTTATTAATATTTACAATGAAATATTATTAAACCATAAGTAAGAATCAAGGTATTCCACTTATAAAAAAAATGTTGAACCTGTGAAAAATCAGAATTCAAAAACACTTCAGGAGAAGCAGAAAAAACCTACTACACCTGTTGTACCAAAAAAGTATGAAACTAATACTTGTTATAAGTGTAATAAACCTTGGGTTAGAGGTCACAAATGTGAGAAAAATATAAATATTGTTGAAAATCAACGTGAATCTGAAACTGAAACTGAAAAAAGTAAAGAATCAAGTGATTATGACAGCAATATCTCATATAGTGATGAAAATGAAGTCTGTATGTTGGAAGATGATTTGTCCATCTTGAAAATTCAATATTAAATATGGACTCAAATGAATCTTTAATGAATTTTCAGGATGCTGAAATCATTAAAGATATACAAGCTGATAACTTAAGATTGACACCTATCACGGTTCCAGATATCATTTCTGATAAAAATCTTAATATAGTATTGGACACAGGAGCTTCTGGTTCTGTTGTTTCTACTAATACATTACAGAAAATTGATAGTGAATATAAGTCTAAGCTTGAACCCCTTCAAAGTAAAAATCGTGGAGGTTTTGGATCAGTGCTATACAACATTAGTAGATACAAAGCTGCTGTTTTCTTTAAACATCAACATGGTTATGTGAGAGTCACTTTTGACTTTGTAGTAATGGATAATACTAACTGTAGTAACTGTTTTATCATTGGAAATGATATTCTGACTGAATTCGGTGTGAAATTAGACCCTGCTAATATCAATTTTACAATTTGCATGAATGGTAAAAGGAAAATTAAAATATATTCTTTTAACACAGTCTTACACATTGAGTCAGTAGCAAATACTCCATGCAAAGGAAGAGAATCCAATGAGATGGACTTCTGGAAACAGAAATTTCTAAATCATCATTTGGCACTCAGATAAGTGAATCTGAGTAAAATGATATTTTGGAATTAATTAAAGCATTTCAAATGGCTTTTGCACATGGTACAAATGAACTTGGCCTTGTAAAAGATCATGAGATGAAAATGAGTTTAACCTGTGATATGGATAATATTCCTGCTAGTCTTAAAAAGAAACCATACCCTGCTTCACCAATGAAGATTAAATACATAGAGGATAATATTAAGATGTTATTAACAATGAACATTCTTGAGAAGGTTGAAGCTACCCCAAAATATTGTATAATATCACCAGTGCTAATTTCTTATGAACAAGATAAAGCAAGACTGTGCAGTAATTATAGAGCATTAAATACATTTACGGTAGATGATATTTATCCCTTGCCAAGGATTGCCTCTATACATGCTACCCTTAAAGGTTCTAAGTATATAAGTTGCCTAGATGGAAATAAAGGGTACCATCAATTCCTGTTGAAAAGAATTAAGAGAACTTTTTGTTGATAATAACACATATGAGAATTTATAAATATGTCAGAATGCCATTTGGACCAAAAAATGCTCCATCAGTATTTCAGAAGTTAATGGATATGAAATTCCGTAATGAAATGATTGAGGGATGGTAAATGGTATACATTGATGACATAATAGTCTTCTCCAAAACATATGATGAACACTTAATCCATTTCAAGAAGGTATTCCAGAAAATGGATGAAAGAAAAATGACCCTTGCATTGAAAAAATGTAAATTTGGGTTTTAATCTTTAAAAGTGCTTGAGAATGTTGTATCTGGCTTACAAATATGTGAAGACCAAAATAAGGTAACTGAAATAAAGAATATTGTAATTCCTCAGAATTTAAAGGATGTAAAATCTTTTCTTGGTATGTGTGGTTATTATAGGCAATATATAAAAAACTACCAATTAATTTCTGCACTATTGACCACACTGATAAAGAAATCAGAAGCTTTTATTTGGAAGAATGAAAGACAACAGCCTTTTGATAAGTTGAAAGAATGTTTGATAACAGCTCCTATCTTGGGATTACCAGATTTCCAATTACCTTTTGTATTATATACAGATGCAAGTTTTATTGGTCTCAGTGCTGCTTTGCATCAAAAACAACTTATTGAAGAAAAAATGTCAGAAAGAGTAATTTGCTATATTTCACGAGCTCTGAGAAGTAGTGAACTGAAATATTTTGCTACTCATCTTGAATGTTTGGCTGTAGTATGGGCTCTTGAGAAGCTACATCATTACCTTGAAGACCAAAAATTTGAGCTAATAACTGACTGTAGTGCACATAAGTCAATCTTAAACATGAAAACTCCTAATGACACATTTTTAGATGGAAATTAGCTGTACAAGAATACAGAGGACCGATGACTATTAAACATAGAGCAGGAACCTTGCACTCTAATGTAGATTTGTTATCTAGAGAACCTCTGCCTAATAATGATGATAATCCTGCTTATGTTCCTGAGTCAGAGATTATTAAAATTTATGGCATTTATATTGTAGATCTTGAGGATGAATTTATGCAATCAATTCTTGATAATTATAATTCAGATCCTGACTTAAGTAAATTAACTACAATATTAAATGATCCATCTAATGCTTCAATGAATGTTTTAATAAAAACATTACCAAATAAGTATAAAGAAGCATTAGAAAAAGCAAAATTTTCCATTGAGAATAGTTTTATATATTACAGCAAAAAATTAAGTAATGTAATTGTAATTTCCCCTTCAATGAAGGAGTTAATGTTAAGTATATGTCATGATGATATATTAGCAGGTCATTTTGACTTCCATAAAACATTAACCAGAGTAAGAAACACAGCTTGGTGGATTAAAATGTCTGATGATGTTCAAAAATATGTTGAGACCTGTGATTCTTGTCAAAAATCTAAAATATTAACAGGCAAAAGATCTGTTTTATTACAAAAAATTGAGAAACCAAAAGCTTCATGGTAAATAGTTAACATGGACTTTTTAACAGGTTTGCAAATAGCAGGGCATAAGAATTATAACTCCTGCTGGGTAATTGTAGATAGATTTACAAAAATGTGTAAATTTATTCCTACCCACAAAGAGGTTTCTGCAAAGGACTTAGCTTTTTTATGGTGGACACAAATGTTAAATATAGCAGGTTTCCCCAAAGCCTTAGTTTCTGACAGAGATCATAAATTTACCTCTGAGTTCTGGACATCACTTATGGTTGTGTCAGGGTGTCAATTAAAACTTTCTACAGCACACCATCCACAAACTGATGGGCTTTTAGAAAGAATGATACAAACCTTAGATGATATGATAAGAAGATATTGTGCTTTTGGTCTTAGATTTAAAGACAATTACAAATTCATGCAAGATTGGGTAACCCTTATCCCAGGTTTATAATTTGCATACAATAGTACAGTGCATTCTGTCACTGGCAAAAAGCCATTTGAGTTATGTTTGGGTTATGTACCTAATACTTCTGCTAAAACTCTTAATAAAGTACCTAGATTGGATATCCATCCAGGTACAAAGTCTTTTCTTCAGATGCAAGAAATATGCAGAAAACATGCTCAAGAATGTATAAATAAGGAATTTGAGTATGAGAAGAAAAGATGGGATAAAGCCCATAAAGAAAAAATTTTCAAAAAGGGTGATAAAGTCCTTGTTTCTACACTACATTTCAATTTGAATGGTAATCTTAAGTTGAAAGATCCATTCATTGGACCATTTGTAGTAAAAAAGATGGTTGGTCATAATGCTGTTGAAGTTATTCTATATGCACCATATGATAGAAAACATCCAGTATTTCCTATATCTCTTATAATACCATACCATTCTAATGATACTTCTCTATTTCCAAGAAGATCTGGAAGGGATAAACAGCAACCTGAAGAAATAGTTGAAAAGGCAGAATTTGAAAAGATACTTAAAAAGAGACACCATACAAAAGAAAAGGGAGTTTAGTATCTATTAAAATTTAAAAATACATGAAGTGAATATGACCAGTGGATTCCAGAAAATGAAATCTTTGATCTAAAAAATCTCTTTAAAAAATTTAAATCAAAATGATACTGTTTATTCAGTATATGTATTATAGAAATATTAAATATTATTTTTCTATTCACTCCTTACTTTTAATTAAAATGTCTTAACATTTTTTTATTGTTTGTTTTTTGAGTGAGGGAGTTTCAGCCTAGATATCCCTAGTACTTAGTATTTCTAATGCTTTAAATAAGATAACCTTAAGTACATTAAGCTTATATCTTAAAAATAAAGTTAAAACAATTATATATATGATTATAATACATATATATATAATTATTACACTATTATACAACTTATAGTAGTTTAAATAGCTTATCCATAGCCTAATAATACTTATTAAGGTATTAATGGAGTCATAATATACTTATCATAAGTGATATTAAGTAATTATTGACATACATAAGCTTAAGTGTATACATAAAGCTCATATTCAGTGAAATATGCAGTATATTATGTATATTTAGGTCTATAAGTGGTTTTTAGCCTCTTAATAGCCTATAACCTTTGTTTTTCTGCTTATTTTAGGTCATATGGATGTAATCAGTGGATTCACAACGCCTACAGAAGCATATACACCTATTTCAGGCGCATTCACTCAGTTTGGACAATTTAATCTGCTTCCTTGGATGGATATTCATGGATTTATGGGTTGGGAGGTACTTCTGGGTTAATATGGATGCTTGGGGATGTTATTGGGGGCTTAGACATTTCATTTGTTTCCTTTATATGCTTTGGGTTTCATTTTATTTCTTTTGGATTAGTTACTTTACCTGTTTCTTTATGGTATCGGCTTTTATCTGGATTATCTAATTATGGTTTGGGTCTGTGTTAGCATTAATTGTGATGGAGGGTCCTTACTGGAGGTCTGGGTGTTGAATCTTCTTGAAGTGGATGCCATGGGGAGGTGATGGGCCCTCAAAGTGCTCTAATTTCTGGGGATAGCAGTGATATCATCTGGATTGAAGGTATGTGCACTCCAGGGGATTTTGGTATAAGTAAGGAGGGATTTGACGGGTTATTTATCATCACTTACTTACCAAAAATCAATTAAAAACTATTAAACAATTATTATCATTTAGAAATCTATTATAAAGCATTTATAAATTGATATTATCTTTATATAAGCTATAACTATATTCTATTTATCTATTTTCCACCACTAGCACACATATAAATCCAAGTATTGTGAGTTTTATTTGAGTATAAATATTTTATTAGTCTTCCCCTGAGGTTTAATCACTAAATCATTTATCAATAAGTAGTAGGAACATTAATAAATACTATTAATTCATACTTATATACTAGATATACTGGCAGACAATATATGCCATTATAACACCTTGTATACATGCGTATATCCACCTTTTATAACTCTTGTGTACTTAATGCTAAGTCGGAATATGTTTTGGTAATCTTCAGGCCCTTAAATATAAGGCTACTTTATTTTTAAGTTGACTTAAAGCTGTTGTTTTCATTGTTTTATGTGAAAAACAAGAAATGCGCTTTACATCACTTTAAAGTTGACTATATGCAAAATAAATTTAATAATATTAAAAATGCCCTTTTAAAGATCAATATTTCTTAATTTTAACTATTGATTTAACTACTAAAATGCATAAGAATAACATTTCTCAAATTTGGTGTTTTTTTATGCCAGAAATGGCTCTTGTGTACTGGCCACATACTGCCTGCATTTTTCCTGTGTGAATAGCTTCATTTTTAGAAAAGTTAGCTCTTTCACACTGTTATTACCCAAAATTCTACACCTTCTGTGGGTTAAAAGGCTATAATAGGTGACAGGCGCTTATTAAGTGTCCTAATTTAATTATAGGTGCATTGACCTTATTATATGCATTGATATCATTAATAACCTTAAGCTTGGAGCTTTAATTCACTACCACACTTAAATTTGCCTAAATTAGTCAAGGATTTATCTGTGCAAGCACCTGCCAAGGACTGCATGTATCTACCCCACATCTCATGCCCTTTTTTGGGTTTTTAAGTGGTTTCTCAGTCAATATTGGTTATTTTTGAATGGGGATTTCATGTAGTTTAATGTCATGATTAGCACCATTATTTCTACTGCTAATCCCCCTTAATATTGAACAATAATTAGTCTTATTTTTCCCTATTTAGATTTTTATTTTAATTTATTACACACATACACTCTATTACTTGCTTATTCTTTATTTTTGATAGATTATCTCTATTACTACAGGATTTTACAGGTGATATCATTCTAATTATGTTACTGATCACTCTTTATGTTGTTGGAAAGGTCTATTAGCTGGAATGAGGTGTCATTAGCTGTGTGTAGAGCTGGTAAATCAAGGGGTTCATTGGAGGTGTTATTGAGTATAAAAGGAGGGGGTTTTGATCTTGTTTTCTACATTCTTTATCATTAAAATCAAATATATAACCAACACAATAACAATACATATCAATAGAACTTATAAGTCTTTGAATAGTATCTGAGTTATAACATCTAGTTTTCTACAAACTATAAGATTGAAACCCATTTATATTTAGTGAGATTAAAATTACTGAGCCCCTTATATTGAGTTATATTTTAATACTTATTGAATTTGTATTACAGTATTCATATAGGACCATTAAAATATTTTAGAAAAATGACTATTCAAGCTATTTCAAATCTTTTTACTTGATCTCAGCATGACAAATGTAGAAAAAAAAGACTAAAAACCCCCTCTTTTTATACCTAATAACTCCTTCAATGAACCCCTTGATTTACCAGTCCTACACATGGCTAATGTTGCCTAATTCTAGCTAATACACCTTTACAACAATATAAAGAGTGACTAATAACAATATTTGAATGATATCACCCACTGTGGTCTTCCAACATTGGCGGAGCCCTTTGTTGGTATATTTGGTGTTGTTTTGGTATGCCATAAATGGCATTGTTTAATAATTAGGTGTTTTTCAGGAATTACGCAGCAAATATTGGGAATGTGTGAATGTGGATACTACCATTGGATAGCCTAGGTTTTTTCTATATATTTTATGTCTTGATGACATTTTTCAGAGTCTAAGTATTTGGGGGATAATTTCTCATTTTTCATTTAAAAATATTGCTTTCAAATTTTGTTTTACATGTTTTATGGGCTAACCTTAAGTCTTAGGGTTAATTAATTAGTACTGTTGGAATGAGCTGAATTCTCTCAACATTTCATGTCTCAATGCTGTCATATAATAATCATGTGTTTTAAAGGTTTTAGTAGTTGTAGTTGATTTTTCTAAGTAGTTTGGGTGTTTTTGGTGGTTTTCTAGCTTCAGGGTGGTCAGGCTGCTTCAGGCAGGCGGACCTCCTGCCTCAGCGCTAGAGGGCTGAGAAGCGTTTCTAGGGAGGTTTTATGCAATTTGGCGGTCAGGAACGCCAATTTCGTTGGTGTGCATGGGCTCTTAGTTAGTAGTCTGTGTGTATATAGTGAATAAGACAGTTTGGGGCAACTTTAATTATCATACAACAATCTGGAGGTGATATCCTTGTTACTCACTCAGTTTTCACTGTTTTCTGGTCACAATTGGCTGTGTTTGTTGCAAAGTGAGTTCTTCATTTAACTTAACATGGCAACTTTTTTCTCTGGTATAGTCTTGCAAGCTATATCAAGTATTATTGCTGTCTCTGGTGTGGATTTGCAACCTTCATCAAGTATCATTTCTTTCTCTGGTGTGGACATTGGTCTACATTTCAGTTCTTTGGTTTGGTAGTCTGTCTGGAGACTACATTCTTGACTGATCAGGCAGTCAAGTGTGTTGGAAAAGGGGCATTTTGGTAAAAGGGAACCAATTTAATGTAGCAGGTAAATCTCACTTATTTTTCTAAAGGGACAGGGGATTTTCTCTCTGGTTTTTCTCCAACTCCCTTAATCAAGGCCTATAGCTAGTACTCTAGGATTGTCTACACCGCCTAAATCCTGTAGTAAAGGGATAATCCATCAAAAATTAAGAATAACCAAAAAAGAGAATATATGCCTGTAATATCTTAAAATAAAAGACCAAAAAAAGAAAGAATAACACTAATTATTACAAAATATTAAGGAGGATCATCGGTAGAAATGATGGGGCTAATTATAACAATATACTATGTGAAATCCTCATCCAAAAATAGCTAATATTGACTGAGAAACCACTGAAGCCCAATAAAAAAGGGCATGAGATGTGGGGTAACTACATGCAGTCATTGGCTGGTGGTTGCACGGGTAAATTCTTGACTAATTTAGGCAAATTTAAGTGTGGTAGTGAATGAAAGGCGCCAAGCTTGAGGTTATTAATAAAATTAGTGCATATAATAAGGTCAATGCACCTGTAATTAAATTAGGACACTAAATAAGCACCTGTCACCTATTTTAGTGTGTCTCCCCACAGTGGGTGTAGAATGTGGGGTAATTTTAGTTTGAAAAAGCTAAATTTGCTTAAAATGAAGCTATTCACACAGGAAAAATGCAGGCAGTATGTGGCCAGTACACAGAAGCCATTTCTGGCATAAAAAACACCAAATTTGAAAAGTGTTATTTTTATGCATTTGAGTAGCCAAATGAATAGTCCTAATTAAAACAAATTGATCTGTCAAGGCACATTTTTAATATTATTAAATTTATAGTGCATATATTCAACTTTTAAGTGATTTAAAGTGCATTTCTTGTTTTTCACATAAAACAATGAAAACAACAGCTTTAAGTCTACTTAAAAATCATGTAGCCTTATATTTAATATTTATAAGATTAAGCTAGCATATTCCAACTTAATATTAAGTACATAAGACTTATAAAATCTGATTATATGCATGTATATAAGATGTTATAATGGCATATATTGTATTTTATCATAATTTTTACTTATGTATACAACTTGTGTACTTTTATTTATTTTTCCCATGTATAATCCATGTGTTTAGCATAATTTATAAGTACTTTTTACTCAGTCCTAGGGATATCCAGACTGACACTGGCTGACAATAAAAATGTCAGATAAGGGGTGAACATTTACATGTAAAATGTCTAATTACCTGATTATTTTCAAAACTAATTGTAGAAGATAATTGGGGTAGAGGGATTTTTATCTGAAATTAAATTAATTGCAGATCTGCAAATGTTGATACCCCCTAATATAATTAATTTCACAAAAGTCAAATATAATGAAAGCAAAACAGAAATCTTGATTTACATTTTAATTTATTGAAAGGAAAAAACAAGAAAAGCAAATGGAATTGAAGATGTGGAAGCAAAGTTCAAATTTAAAAGTATTGTGGGCAAGGCACTTAATTCATAAAAGTGATGACCACTTAATTAAATTGAGGGCATCTACCACTGTGTCAGTAACACCCCCCTTCTGTGCCTACTTGATCTATGGAAACATATTTCAGCACCATGAAAGTAGCATCTCACAATAACTATTCAAATCAGTAAGTTTTTGGTACACATAAGTATTGTTACTTATGGATACTTACTTTGAATCATTAGGTTTTCATTTTGCATTATATTTCGAGATATTACTAGTGTCCTTGAATGTGCAATGTTTCTTGAATTGAAATTTCAAGCCCCTTTATTCACTATTCATCCTCAAATTTAATTAACTTTCACTTATTTACACTACTGGCTGCACATTCCAAACCTAAATTACTAAAAAATGTCACGTGACCAAGGGAAAAAGCTCTCTCTAAACATACATAGGAAATAATATGCTCTTCTTCTTCCTTATTTAGTAATTCTTCAAGCACATTGAATGGCATTCAAGAAAAATAAACAGTTGATATTTGCCAAATGACTGTCAAGGCCCCTGGGTTGAATATTAATTAAAAGGGTTGAATTGTAAAGGATAATGCGTAGGGTGGTTGAATGAGTATATTAATTATGAAATGACCCTAGCATTATGCAGTTATATACTTATATTTTACTGACGCGGAGGTAGCCGCCCTGACTGTACTTTTATTTATTTATTTGTTTCTTAGGATCACTTGCCCCTTGGATATCAAACTACTCAAGATAAACTGGCAAAATGGGATATGCACATACAAGAATGAGAGTGCATCTTGGGAGTCTGAAAGAAAGGAAAGGAAGGGAATGGAAAAAAAGGAATAGAAAGAACACATGCAATGAAGTTGCCACAAAAAGAAACAAAAAAACATGTTTCTATCCCCCATTGATTGATAGAAGTGACTCACAGATAGATTGATATAGTGCAAACAGATGGATTTGGGTTTATTTTATTTCAAACAGAATGGAACTACTCATTTTACAAAAATGTTTCCAGCCATCAACAGATTCAAAAACTTGCTCCACACATCCAGGTGTAAAAGGTCTTCATGACTAACTATTATTAGGTGGACATGCAAATGAGACTGCTTGGATATTGTTGTTTGCATGACATTTGTTGATGTCCCGGGCTCGGAATGTTTCACGAGTGAGGTGACAATCAGGGTCTAGGCATCCAAAACCAAAACACGAGCCTGAATCATTAGGGCTATCAAGTTGTATGGCAAATGAGTAGGTTCCCTTGTTGAGTGTCATTGTCTCGATCTTGGAAGGTGAGTATTCAATAGGCATTGGCCAACTCTGATCCGGAGTTTTATTGCAACCCATTCCTTTGTATACGAGTAGAGTTGCCTGCTGAGAGTAGGCAACCAATAGCAGCATCAACGGGATTACCAAATACAAGTTCATGTTATCGGATGTTAACAAAGCCTCTATGGATAATTATTCAGTTTTTGTGAAAGGTATAATGAAAAACGTTCACTATAAGTTACCTTGATATATGTCTCGGCCCGAAATGTCAATTTTAAGCTCAAAAGCCCCCCGATAAGTATAAGGCCTGAAAATACTACATTAACAGAATTAATATATATCAGTCAAATAAATTGAAAAAAAAAAAATTGAGAAGAGCACCTAACAAGGCTGGAAATAAAGAAGGGAGGATGATGGAGACAATGCAGCAAGAGCAGCCGTCCCTTAAATGCTATCCAGTCACCTTTATTGTGGCTTTTTTTCCATGTGCACATATTTACTGGATCATGCGACTGGTGGTTTAAATGGTCCACATAAGGAATTGAGCAGAATACATGGCAGTGAATAGTTATCAAAAGTGAACAGACACTGCAACAACTGTTCGTTTCGTCTTAGAGCGCAACAATGGCGCAACGATTACGCATCAGTTATGTAATAATTGTTTTTAGCACTTTAAGGTTTTAAATGCAAAAAACATTTGTTTCGTAACTGTTGCAAAACTGTCACTACGCAGCAAGTAAGAATTCCCTGATGGAGATATCCAGCGCGAGTTGGGGATATTTTAGGGAGGGACATAAGGATAGAAAAATATGTGTCGGAAAAATATGTGCGAGAAAAATATGTGTAATAAAATATGTAAAAAAAAATGTGAGAAAAATATGTAGCACGGTGTCAGCCTATAGAACTCCGGAAAGAACCGGAGGACAGGGGACGCCGCTACTACAGTCTAAATCACAAATGACTATGTACATAAGGTGCCTAAGCACATAACATCCCCCCTACATGGTCATTTAAACTATTCCAATATAATTATCCTCCCTATCTGTAATTAACCAACAAAAAATTAATAAGAAAATGAAAAGAAATATAGGAGAGAAAAAGAAATATGAGAGAATATGAAAGAAAAGAAATAAATCCCCCCCATTCCACCATATATCACCACACAAAGACATCTTTCCCTTTGTTGAAAGTTAGAGATGCGCCCAGTGCCTTGGTTAGAATATCAGCACACATTTTTACAGTTGGAACCCATTCTAGAAAAGCTTTCTTAAGGAAGAGCTGTTCATTTACCAAGTAATAACACCTACTAATATGTCTTGTCCTCTTTTCTCCAGGATTATTTTTTGCATTAGAGACAGCCCCTTTATTGTCACAGTGAAGCCTGACAGGTGGAACATCAGTGTATAGATCTTGAAGCAGGTTTGAGATCCAAATTGCATCCTTCTTTCCACTACTAAGAGAAACATATCAGCTGTCATAGATGAGTCCCTTACAGTCAGTTGATGTCTTGATGTCCAGGTAACAGGGCAGCCATTGAGAAGTAATAAATGACCAGATTGGGCTCTGGCAAATTCCTCATTGTTCCATGTGGCATCAGTGTAAGAGAATAATTCAAGAGGGCTGGATCTGTCAGGATGAATATGAAAAGAAAGTTTGGCAGTGTATTGTACATATCGTTATGGTAAGGTAAACTCTTACAGTCGCCTTGCTGTAAGCAGAATCCGGAGGAGATATGTGGATTTAGCTGAAAACCCCGTCCTTCCAATAAAATAACAAAATGGGAATTCTAAATCACTAAGCTAACCAGTCTACTTGGATCTGATTGATAAAAATAATGAAACTCTAAAATATATAACGCTTATTGAGATTAAAATAAAAGTGGCTGTTGATAAAGAAATACTGAATACAACAATTAAGGTGTACCAGTGAAAGATCTGAAAAGATTGACTTTTATGTTTTTATAATAATTTGAATTTTTATGAGACAGCAATAATCAAGTCCCAGTGATGAAGACCTTTCTAAAGATACCCTGTATGAAGTGTGATTTAAATTGTTGAGTAGTATTTCTAAAATGTTATATATAAAATATAAAGTTATAAGGGTATTATAATTTTATTTAATTTGTTGAGTAATAAAAAATGAGACCGTGGTGGTTAAAGATTAAGCTGTATGATCTGTCCCCCTTCTCTCAATTTCGAGTTTGAGAGGCGCTTAAGTATTCCCAGTCACGTGCCTAAGTTTTCCCCTCCAGAGCTCTCCCAGAGTCAATCCGGAGTCCGTACGGAGTCAATTAGAACCTTAAAAAATCTAGAAAAATTACACATAATAGAGCTACTTCCCCTTTACATCCCAAACTAATTTTCGTAGTCTGCGCAGCTTTAATCACCCCGTGAAAATTTATCAAAGTTAAGTAATTTCTAAAAACATAAATATTTCTATAAAACTTTAAAATTCATTTAAAAATATAATAAAAATAGTAAAAAATTTGGGAAAATTCCCCAAGGTTCTTGAGTGACTCGACTTGATACTTATAAATTTTTCAGACCGTAAATAATAAGTTTTCTCCACAAAATAAATTGTTTTCGCGTAGGCATTTGCTCTTGACTAATTTCTTCATATTTAAAACTCTAATATATTAAATAAAAAAAACCCTTTTTAAATAATAACACCAATCTTGCACACCATAATAGCTCCTTTTAAGTACTTAAGTGCCATACTAAACTTTAGACTACCACATCCTCCCTCCAATTGAGAATGTCCCCATTCATAAAACTTGCATAAGTGGTCGAACACAATATTCATTTTTAACCTTCAACCACCATCTTCTTTAATCAACTATAAAATTCATCTTCATCTATATGTCTTTTAAAGAACTTGTCGCTCCATGTGAACTCTGTGCTCGATACCAGGTACCTTGTTTAATGTCCAACCCTAATCTTCCTGGCAGGACAGCTTGCGACTTATGCCGTGTAAAAAAAGTCAAATGTAACCGGCCAATGGTTCCTTCTAAAACAAACGTATATTTAGGACCAGCAGCTCTCCCTGATCCCTCAACTTCTAAAAAACGATCGAAAATTCCTGTCTTTTTAAAACGAATAAGATCAAAAACAGCTTCAAAAGTTCAATCTTCATCAGCGGATCCCGGCCTAATTTTGCCTTCACAAGATCCTAATCCTATAACGCCAGTGCCCCCAACCAACTTTGCTGAGACTATGTTTCCTGGCTCTAAATGTAAGACCCTAGTATCTTACTAAAAAAATTTTAATCAAAATTGATTAAACCTATGACTTAATAACATATTTGAACTTCTAGCTGTCGAAATAACCAACACTGATGATGTTGGTAGAGTGAAGACGGACTATATCAATCATTATCCAAGTTTTCATCGCTATCTTTTTCTTGACTTTAAAAATGAGTTGAAACGAAAAATGCTGGCCTATTTTCAAGAAACTCCAGCTTATAACCATGAAGACCTCATGAAGAGAAGAATTTTAATGCAAGGCTTTGATAGTGATGTTGAACAATTTCAAAGAAATTATCTTTTCTAACAGTATAATTTGATAAAATTTTGTTTTTGCTTGGTCTTCTTTTATCTTTCAACATAAATGATGTTTTCTTTCTTCTCTGGATTGATATAACATAAAATAAAATAAAATAAATCTTGTGATGATTCCACTACTGAGAGCAAGGTTTGAATCCCTTCAGACTCCCATATACCAGTCTTCCTTCTTGTCACAGCATTGAGAGAGTGGATCTTCCTATGAGCCGAATACTCCTGATTCCAACCTCATAGGGCCCCCCACTGAGCCGAATTCTATGATTCCAATCTCGCCATAAGGTCCTCCAAGCTTCACACCAAAAAAAATGGCCTAAATATGAGGCACTAAAAAAAATCATTCCCTAAAATCCAACTACCATCCTAACTTCTGATTCCTTCATCACAATTTTCAAACTTTGCTATACAGCAAACCCATAAAATACTTTTGCCAGGCTTCCAATAATAATATTAACTTTAGACCATGTTAAAGCGCCACAAATTTCACCTAATTAACCATTATGCTTTCCTTAGCATCATCACCACCTAAAATTTTAACCTCCTAAAGCTTATCAGCACCCAATTCCAGAAATAATTGAATAACCAGTTTAGAGTCTTAGTGGACAGTGATAAATTAAAAGATTGAATTGAGTTATCCAAACAAGATTGACATTCCAGTTTAAAGTCTTGGTGGACCAAACGTATAATTGATTGCCAGTTTATGGTCTTGGTGGACCAAAGATCGTTTAAGTACATAAATGACTTGAAATATACCCAAATAAGGCCTAGGCTTGACCAAAGATTGAATAAATTTGATAATCCAGTTTAATGTCATGGTGGACCAAACATTTGATCGACAAGTGATCCAGTATAAGGCCATAGTGGACCAATGAATGTTTGAATTATCCTGCAGATATTAATTTTCCAGTTTAAAGTCATAGTGGACTAAACAATGAATGAACTACCAGTTTAAAGTCATAGTGGACCAAACAATTGATCAATAAGAATTCCAGTTTAAAGTCTTGGTGGACCCAACAGCTGATAAGATTCCAGTTTAGGGTCTTGGTGGACCTAACAACTTCATAAAAGTCCAGTTTAAGGTCTTGGTGGACCTAAAAAAAATCTTCTATCCTGAACCCAGATTTCCCACCAGCTTTCTTCATCCTAGTTTCAAGTTTTCTTCTTCAAAAAAATATCTTCTATCAAGATGAAACCTTCTGACTTCATTGCTTCAGCTGATCAATCTTGCAAATACTGTGCTTTCACCCATAGGGAATGTATCTTCACTTTCAACTGGCAAAAGCACACTTATAACAGGGCCTGTTTATCCTGTTATGAGAAGAAAAGAAAATGTTCTGGCTTGATCTGTGGTTCTTTCCCCATTACCTCTACTAGCTTCGCCGCCTTCTGCAGACCTCCTCCTTCTTCTTCACCTTCTACTCCACCCCTTATTCCATCAACCTCTAAAGATCCCATCCCTTTTTCTCCATCAACCTATTTAAATCTTTCTCCATCACCTAATCCTCTGGGTCCTTCTCTCCAATCTAGACTTGCTGCTACTCCCCCAAGAACTCTTGCTGCTCCCAGGGCCATGCTTCAACCTTCTAACAATTCTTCTCCTATTTCCAACATCTTGAAGCACAAAAGGTCCTATAATAGCCAGCAATCTTCATCTTCTCTTGTTTCGTTCAAAAGGCCCAGAACATCTATTTCAAACATTAAATCCAACACCAGTCCTCCTCATCTATCAAAAATAAAAAATCCTTTTTTAAACATAAAAAATCCCACTCCATTACCAAGTAAGCCGTTTATCTATGATCATGATAGTGTTGACACAGGTTAGTCGTCTCTTTATCTTCTTAATCTTCAGGTTTTAGTTTGCTGATATTTTAATTTGATAAGCGTCCACCAGTTCTCCAATTTCATATTCAGCTTATGAACTACCAGAACCTAATCCAAGCTTCCCTAGAGTTCCAATTCACCTAGTGTCTGAAAAGCTCTTCGCTAATTTTAATAACCTTATCACTTATTTCCAACAATACCCGCCCTCTGATAGATCAGAATCTTGGATGAGAGAGCAACTGTTAAGAGACATTTTCAAAATAGCCAACTGGCTTCATCACTATCATGACCGTGAAATAAGATTCGAATCCCAGGAAATCGACCAAGGTCCTTCTAAATTTTCTAATTTCGATTCTTCAAAAGATAACAACCCTTGATGGTGTTCTTCCTGTATGTAGCTTTCTTGAATAATGTTTGAAAAATAAAAAAAATATAAGCATCTAAACTACCTAAAACTAAAATACCTTTTATTTATTTATTTTATATTTTATATATATATATTTTTTTTTTATTTATTTTTTATTTTTATTTTTTATTTTTTATTTATTTTTTATTTATTTTATTTTTTTTTTATTTTATTTTTTTATTTTTTTATTTTTTTATTTTTTTATTTTTTTTATTTAAAGATTTAAAATAAAAGAATTTAGAAGAGATAGTTTTGAAATTAAAGTTAAAATTTAATTTTTAAAGAAAGATAAACGAGTGTGAAAAGAAAGATAAAAAAGTAATAAAAAAAAGAATTATCAAAATTAAAATTTTTAAAAGATGCCCCCCGGCCATTTGATGAGCCGTACCCTTGACATCATACCCACATCCAAGTGCAACTTGATGTGGTTACACAATTTTGAGAAATTGAAAAGAAAAGAAAATAAATGAAAGTTTTTAGAAGATAATTTTTATAATGATGATCACTGGGTGGGCTCCCTCCAATTTATAAAAATGATTAGAGACCACCAGTGAGCATCACCTTTACAATAATTCCTAATATATATTAAAGAAAAGAAATCACAATCTAACATAAAAAAATCAAAAAGCAAAATAAAATAAAAAGAATCTTGAATCCGGCGTTGAGAGCGGTGTCTCTTGATTCGTTCCAGTATATAGTCTTAGTGGACTTCCTAAAATTAAAAGACAAAGCCAGGATTCAACTAGAAACAGGGAAAATTTTGGAAAAGAACATTATGGGGTAATTGTGTATAGAGCAGCCAGCCCATCAATTACCCCCACACTTGCCAATATTAAATTAAGAAGGTTCCCCTGTGAACACTTCTTTCAATAAATTTTTAAAATTTTCCAACACTATCTTCACCCATATTTTAAGAATTTTGAATTTTTGAAAATTTTCAAAAGAATGTTTTCTCGCATTTCGTTATGTTTCATCACAGTTTTGTCGCCAATACGCAGTGTAACAACAGTAAAGTATTTTGATAAAAAGAAGATAGTTTATCCTCGTTGCGGAGGAATAAATTTAATAAAAGTCATTAAAATTGTAGTTTATCCTCATTTCGGAGTTAGACTTTGGCACAACTGGTGCCTCTAGGATAGAACCGTTTCACTTGATCGGCCGCTACCCTGTTCTTCAAAACTACTCCATCCAACTCTTCTAGCACATATGAACCGCCGGAAACTTGCTCCTTGATTTTATACGGTCCATTCCACCTATCTGCAAACATCTTTCCCCACTGACTTTCCAAACTCCTATTATACACCAAGACCATATCTCCTGGATTCAAAGGTTTCCTTAATCGATGTTCCAACCACTCATCCCAATATCTAACTGATTGGTTTCTGATCTTCATCATCCGTGAATATGCCTTTTCTAAATATTCTTCTTTCTTTTCTAGCTGCATCATTCTTGCACACAATAATTCTTCAGTAGTTTTGACCGTGTCCCAGTCAACTCCAAGATATGATTCAGCTTCTAAATCAACCGGTAAAACTGCTTTATGTCCAAAAACAAGTTCATAAGGTGAAAATCCAGTCGTCCTTTTGGCAGTGATTCGATCAGCAAATAAAACTAAAGGTAAATAGTGCCTCCACTTTTCAGCACTTGTCCCACACATTTTAACTAAAGCATCCTTGATAACTTGATGCCCTCTTTCAACCATGCCTTCAGCTTCAGGATAATATGGGGTTGCTACCCTAACCTTTGATCCAACTTTCAATACGGCCTCTTTAAACTCTGTCCCAAATTCAGGACCTCCATCTACCGTCACCAACTTCATCACCCCATACCTATATACCCAATTATTCAAAAAGAATTCTGCCACATTTTTGGCAGTTAAATTAATAAGAGGCGCTGCCTCTACCCAACCAGATAAATCATCTCTGGCCACAATTAAATATTTATACCGTCCCTCTTTTATATGAACGGCATCTAAACTAACTCTTCCAAAGAGCGTATATTCACCAGTCGCGTGTCCAGGTTCTTTTGGCCTTAAATAACTTCGTCTTTGACATTTTTCGCATGACTGAACCCACTGTTTAACAGCCATCTTCATGCCAGGCCACCATAATCGATCAGAAATTCTTCTAAACGTTTCTCCAACGCCTCTATGCCCGAGATCTTCATGCAGTGATTTCAAAACTAATTCTTGCCCCTTCTGTTGAGTTATAACTACTTGAGGATTTGGATACCTTCTCCTCATTAAACGTCGACCAGATAGGTAAAACGTAGATGACTTCCTCTTGATAGCCACCCATTCATTGTCTTCACAATCTTCTGGCCTCTCTAAAGTCAACAAATATTTGACTAACAAAAAATAAAAACCAGTCTGACCCCAGACTTCATCTTAAAAATCGATTAATACAACATAAATAGGGACTTCTCTATCACCAATATCA